>OX346260.1:16600335-21400335 GCA_947049275.1 Epinotia bilunana | reverse complement strand
AATAGGGCAATGCTCGTTTTTCGCTGTGCTTCGCGACCGGCCTTTAGTATGTGACAGACCATGTAAAAACCGGCCAAATGCGTGTCGGGCCACGCGCAGTTTAGGGTTCCGTAGTTGCCTGTCTGTATTTGTTACATGGACACGGACCAAGTAGATGGTGCTGTTACGTCGGCGGACACATGACTCGAACAAAAATTAGGGCTTTAAAGCCCAATATCACGCCAACGAATCACTAGCTATCCAACGATACCCCACATTATGGGTTTAGCGAGAAGTTTATATGAGTTAAACCGCCTATTCGCGGTCCATCTTACGGAACAGCAACTAGGGATGCAGGTATATGTTTGAATGAAATGTGCAGCTATGTGTGCATTCAATCACTTTGGGTGAGTAAGCTAAAAAAAATTTTTTTCAAGGTTTTATTCTACTGCTACTACTACTTTTGTCGGCGTGATTGATTCATATACCTAGCCATGCAGAATTACAGTTTTCTAGTAGTATGGGTTACTGAGCTAAGCCGAAGACGGACAGACGGACAGACATGGCGAAACTCTACGGGTTCCTTGTTGACTACGGAACCCTAATAAATAAATGTGGAAACGTTTTTATTAATCATTATCAAGATTCCTCATGATTCTCAGTAAGAAAAAAATATATATTACACGTTTGTGTGAAAACGCCATAATGCCCGATCTCCGATTCTAGTCTAGCAACATATATCCCTGATATTTCACAAAACCCCCAAGTATATGACAAAAACGGCCCTTAAAATTTTAGAAACACATTCTTTAATAAAACAAATCACGTCGGTAATGAATTAGCGACGTGATAGGTGGGGCTGTAATTGTGACAGACAGACAGACGGAAAGGGTTGCGCTAATCGCGTTCTAAACGTCATTCATTGTAATTATATTAATGCTTGTGGTTTTTCCTCTTACTCTTGTAATGAATGTGTCTAATCATTCATTTTATTATTTTTACTGTGGTAAAAAAACCGTCTTCCTTTCTCGTTTGTTGTTTAAATGTTTGCTGGTTTTAAAGAACGAATGTGGCTCTGCAATATTGTCCTTACAACACATAGTGTGTTCGAACTTCGAAGGGGTCCCAAATTGATACCACTGTTGCTTGAAAACTTCTTTAACCTCGTACGGTGTTCGAAAATGAAAAACTACCTGCCAGAAGTCAATATCCTAGGAAAAATCTTAACAGCGCGATTCAGGAAATGACGCAGACGGTACAGCGCTACCTAGCGGCAAATTTGAGTAACTTATTGAATCTTTTAATTTTCTAAAACTGGTATTTTCATTATGGCTGGCTCTTTATCTCTTTTAGTTTATTATTAAGTGTAACTAACATACGTACGATATTTATATTGAATTAGGACTATTACATAAGTACATATTAATTAAAACAAACCCCTACAAAAAGCTAACGACGACCTAGAGATCTCAATGAAAGACTTCAATTTATTAGAACTTTTTATACTTTATAATCCATTCGCATACTTTGAAACAATCTAAATAAATCCATCTTGGCTGGGAAGTTTCCTTCAACTCCCCTCTCCACTGTCCCCCTCTTGCAAAAGTATGAATATTGAAGGAATATCTGCTAATCTCTTGGGGAAATTAGACTGCGGCGCAAATGTATAAGAACTTTTTTACGTTTACACAAGGTTAATATACACCTAATAAATTGCTTCTATCCTATATATTGTTTTTATATCTTCACATGGTATTTTATGTGTTTTACTTGTGTTTAGCTTTTTATTACATTTCGTGCTTCATATTAGAGCGTGGTTTCTACAAGTGAAGTGGAATTATTCATTTCTTTCCATATTTAATTACTTATCTACATGGTACTACATTGACATATCAATCATTTAACATGAATAAACATCTGGTACTATCGACAACACAGCTAACTGACCATCGGTGCACCTTAAGTGCATTGTAATAAGGTTCTATATAAACACAGGATGGTCAGTTAACAGTGTTGTCGTTTGTACTTACATTCCTTTAAGTTTGATACATTGCAGTTTTGAATACATTTTATTGAAATGAATACACAATGTTGCCATTAACAGTATATGCAGTCTTTTTTTTACTTCTCTAAATCTATTAAAATGACACACAATATAATCCTTATAATTATTTGCAAAACTGTCATTAATTATAAAAACAAACCGATACACCACACGCTCATACCACGAGTCTCTACATAAATCAAGCCTTAAGCAAGCCGACAGAGTAAATATTTAGGCAAAATTTAAAATGTATACCTCGTCAAACGCCTTAATGGTAGAATAAGCTGAATTTTAAGACGTTCAAACTTGGCTGGGGCCCATGAGACATCCTTAAGTAAAAGCCAGCAATTTGGGCGTAAACCCTCGTATCTGCTCTTGTGCATTTTTTTATAATTTAATCAAGTTGCTTTCCGATACTTTGGATAAATGGATGAAATGGTTCGTTAAAACATACTTTGGGGAAAAGCTTTTGGATTATAAATAAGTTTGCTGTTGCTTTTTAGGGGAAGAATGTGGGCGTAGGTTAGCAATGCTATTTGATTCGGAAAAATATGGAAATATTGCACATAATTTTATTATATTTACACTAATACAATACCTGCACAGATGTAGTTAAGGGAGAATTAGTAGTTTGGTCTCTGGGAATGATATTGTATTACCATCTTTATCAGTCTAGGTATATGCATATAAAATAATAATAAATATGTATATACAGAAATTCTAATAAGTATGTATTTATAAAAAGCCGATGTGAAAAGGGTAGAATTAACATTCGCTCATTTATAAATACGTTTTCTTCATACGCAGGACATATATTACAAAAATATTGGAGTTCTGAGAATAATTCGCACCCACTGATTGTTTTTCATAATTTCCTAGGCCTTCCATAGCTTCAATAAAGCGAACAGGAAATTAAATTCTCTATAAGCTCATTCGAAAGCTAACGTCGAAAAATCAACGGTCGAAAGTTCTTTGTAGAGCTTCTGTAACTGAATAATCATTTGTCAATTTCTTGTTTCAGGTATGTGTCCGGGAATTAAAAATTCGAAATGAAAAGCAGGGAATTGATTGCGTTTGGTGAGTGAAACCGGGATAAGGTAAAAACCTTTAATAACGTTGGTTGAACAATTAAGTATTGGTCCAATGAAAATGGGTAAGAAATATTCTCACTCAACTTATTTCTGAACTTTAAGCTTCAATTCGACCAAGTAATAATAGAGTTTAATCCAAGAATATCATTATATTGTTTAACTTTTTAAAATTAAACAATACAATCAAAAAACTTAAATTCGAGAGTGGTCAAGTCCAGCCTACATAGATTTTATAAGGACTATTTCGTTAAGAGAGAATATCTATTCATTTCTTAAGGACAATGATTTTTTTCCAAACAAGTTAACGTTTCAGAGCAACCAGTGACCTGCCCATAATAAAATCCAAAACATTATTCTACTAATGCTTAATATTCTTCGTCACGCTGTGAATTAAATCTTATCAACTAAGTGAATACTTCCATCAAAGCAAGGGGTCCTTTTCCCCTAAAAGCCAAGGCTGTAGGAAAATTATCTACCCTTCCTCTACATTTATCCTAGAAGTCGTGCAATTAAACTTGAAGAGCCGTTCAAGAATTCTGGATGTTTTGCACAAAGGTTGTATAGCTATCTTAGAACTCTTGGGTCCAAAGTAGAATTGAATCGCATTCGTAAAGTTCACTTTTATTTTCGCTAATACCGTTGACGAAGTGAGGATTTAATTCAAAGCGTTTGTATTTTTTTGGAATAACTTGTTTACTGTGATGGGCACTGAAGTGCAATGGAAGTTTCCTGAAGTTGTTAACAAGTTTTTGTAAGTGTTGCAAAGGATTAAGAGGTTTAGTCGTCATGGGACTTGTTGGAACGTGGGAAGTGTTTTGTACTGGGTTTTTCGTTAAGTTTCTTTTTCATGGAATGAACGAGAAGAGAAAGGCTTTGTTTCCGACTTTCATAGCATCTGCATAGTTCGTGCTTGAATAAATAAAGAATAATACCTGTGCTGGTTTTTTTAACTGGCTGTGCTGGCCGAACGAAACTACAAGTTACAATTTTACAAGTCTAAACGGCAGCACCGGTCGAATGGCCAGTCGTTATTGGTCAAGCGTCTCTGTGTTGCCAGTGTAAAAGTACCTACACTTTTACCTTTTTTTTTCAGAAATTTTCGTGTTTTACTAAATAATTAAGAGTCAATCGTGCCTACTATACTCACATACACATTTTTATATTGATCGACGACTTCGTAATTATGAATTTCTTAAGCCATGTTTTGAAATTTGAACGATATTTCCCGAAAACTAGGCAATCAAAGCCCATAATTAACGTCCCCCGTTAACCCAGAACAATCAAGGCGTTTAAAAACAGAAAAAAACCTCAATAAAACATAGAAGGATCCTAACACGAAACGTCACTAGCAGCCTCTGCCGGGAATTAAAAGCAACCCTCACCACGTTCTGTCCTTTGCGTAGTTAATCAGTTGAGATATTTCATTACCGGGACTAGCTGCGGCCAGCCCTACCGGCCCAAGTAAAGGGTTGTACGTAAGATTTGAGAGTAAGGTGTAAGTTTGCGCATGTGGCGAGGAAATGGATTGGAGGAATTTATTAAAATTTTTTTTATTTTTTTTTACCTAAGTGAAGTTTAATACATGAATCAATAACTGAACGCAATTTTTACTAAACGGGATTGAATCGCGTATAATGAAACTTATGTAGGTATTTACTTCTTTACATACATACGTATACCTAATCACGCCTATTTCACGGAGGGGTATGCAGAGACCATGGATTTACATAATTACAAACCACATATCAAAGTCAAACTTACACCATAAAGTAATGGAGTAATAATTGTCTGCCATTTTCAATCCAATTTTTTATCCTAATGACTTAGGCTGCATATCACAAAGCAATGCAAATTCTTGTAACGATCTTGCATACGTGCGACATACGGAATAAAAAATCAAGGTCGTAATTAATGATACTTGAAAGGGCATTGGGTAATTTATCTGAAAATAATTGTAGGCCTGTGAATGAACATACATCCTAATAATATTATAAATGCGGAAGATTAGATGTTTGGATGTTTGTTACTCAATCACGCTTAAACAGCTGAACCGATTTGTATGAAATTTAGCACGAAGATAGTTTATAGCCAGGATTAAAATATAGGATAGTTTTTATCCCGAGTCCACGCAGACGAAGTCGCGGGCGCAAGCTAGTATTATATAATTTAAAGCGTTATACCAGGTAAAGTTATACCTATGTTATACGTTGATAATACAAAGTATGACAAGGACATCAGTTTTACCCAAACTCCTTTGCGTTATGTCCACTTCAACTTGTATAATAAATAATACGGTATTTGACAAAATTCAAATCAGCTTCTTTTTATGAAACGTCGAAAACGCTCCGTTAGTATGGAATTTGCAAGGATTACTAGCTTGTGACGTCACAATAAAACAACTTCCTCATTGTTAGTTTTTATAAATTTAAAAATCTTAAAATAGCAAACATAGATGACAGATTGATACTTTCCGAGTGTTTTCGTAATGTCTATCTGCTGCTTATGAAAAAACAATTCGTTTTCACTGTTGTCAAATACCCTATTAATTACTAACAGCAAATATCTATAAAACAAGTTGCTATTTAGAATGCTGAATAGTGGTTAAACACGTTAAAACATTCTAAGATTATTTTAACCCGCTAGCTCTCTTCCCGTGGTCTCTCAATAATAATTCATAGGAAGCTCAATATTTCACCCAAGGCGGACTCCTTGTTTATTAAGCCCACCAATCTGCCTTTTTTACCCCTTTTATGCCCCCTCTGTGACTATTTAGGCGAAGATATTAAATTAATCCCGATTTTTAAATTCAATTTGGATTTTTCGTGAAGGGTTCGTAATTGAAATGATTGTGTTATGTTATGAGCATTGTTATATGCATATTTATCAAGTAGTTATTATGATCACTGAGCAAGATGATTAATATCGATTAGGGACATGAATTATGAATATTTTTAGCGGTTAGTTTTGGTTTTGCATAAACTGTAATAACTTTCTTATTTCTTTCTTGTTTTGACGCTATTCATATTGACAGAAAATTAGATTGAGTATAAAAGACATGCAAATTATGTAAACTGTATGTAACAGGTAAACCAAGCTATATCCAAATAATATTTAAAGCTGGATATCTAAGCTAAAAAGTACATTTAAAGTAGGTATAACACTATTAGTAGGTACATCAAATTCTGCAATGGCAAGGTATCGGATTCGGCGAAAAAATGCTAACGCGATGCGTGCGAAAACCATAGCATTTTATGCGCAAATCAGGGCATGTCTTACCGTATTACCCACTAAACTAGCCCCATGTTCCAAACCACTCGACCTGAGCCTAACAAAGCCTTAAACAGATTAGCCTCATCGCAACCTAGACAAAGTAAACGCTCTCAGACTAATCTCGCTAACTTAGACAGCGGAGTTCCTAACGTGACTTATTACATTAATTAATCCGCGAGGACATTTTTCGCAGCTTATCTGCTTAGCCAAATGAACTTAGCTGGTTTGAGCTTGAAATTATGCCATGTTGAGTTTCCATATTAATCGAATGACAAAAATTAGACCTGCAGGGTGATGAGTGATGTGATTTTTTGATATTTTAGTGTGATTTTTACAAACCTAACAAGTATATTAAATTAGTAAGAGAACGTTGCACGTCGATTATCGTTCACAAGTAGTGAACAAATTTATGATGACAGTTAAAAAAACTTCTACCAAAAAAAGTTTGCTAAAAACGATTTTCCGATACAAATAATCAATTGACTTACAAAAACCCACTTTAAAATATACAGCATATATTGCCAATAGTCTGCAACCAGCTGCACACACAGTTATCCCTTAGAAAAACACACTGTATCCACTGTATTAGGCGGCTATGCAAGCACAAAATTATTTCTAACTAATAATATTACGTGATTAATAACGCATAATCTACCAATCAAAGCAAATTAGAAAATTATGACCAACATAATTCTCAAAAGAAGCCATACTTCCAAATTCTAACATCAAAGCGATTGCATCAATCAATGAATCCTATATCTCCATAGCCACTGGATGTCGTGACCACCAGCCCTATTCTAAATGGAATCCGCGGTAGAGGCGGTATCGCAAGAAGGTTTTATGAGTTAATCACTAGCTTTGAAGTTTGACGAATGGGGAATATTTATTGCTTCGATCACGGCATGCTAGGGTTGGCTACGTGATTACGGACGGCATTGTTTTGTTTTCTGCGAGTTTCCTTATTTCTTTCGAAGATAAGTAGTTTGCGAAATAATGTTTCGTTATAAAAGCAGTGAATTTAGCAAATATAGCGAATATCACAGACTTAGCTCGTTATTTTAACTGAAAACATATTTATCGTAGTTAAGGTTATTGCCTGCAACCTTTCAGTATGAAAATCATATTGACAGCACTAAATAATAATAAATAAGTATATAAATTATACGATTATGGTGTTGTACATTCTGATAAAATACAACAAGCGTAGGTACGTACACTACGGACTTTAGTAGTATTTGTACACGGATAGAAATGTAGAAATTAAATGTTTACATGTTAACATCCACTTCAGTTAACGAAGAAGTCGCAATAATTAATGATCAATTTTTTTTAAGTTAATTATACAAATTGCAACCGAGTTTGCAATAGAACAATTGAATACAGATTTATAAGCGCTGAGCGCGAAGACCGTTTATGGCCGAACATTAAGCGAGTGCAAGTGCTAGCTCAAGTTGCTGACTTGCCACTTGTCTGGCAAGTCAGATGTCTAGTGAAATGCGGTTGTGGTCTAAGACTTGTCTGCGTTTAAGGAGTTTTAACAGTTGAACCTCAGAAGATCGGGTGTTCAGCTTATTTCTTTGACACATACGACCAAACGAATTAGGTAGAGTTAATTGCGTAAGACTAGTATCTTATTCATGCAAGGTTAAGGAATCTCATTTCTGTGAAACAAACTGACATGTCTGACAGTGTGCACTGGAATTGAAGTAGCACCTATACATTAAAATCCTTGAGAAGTTATTTTTCACTTAGTACTAAGATACAGTTGTCATTAACAATTAATAGTGTTCGGTGTATTATTACTAACAACTAGTTAATAGACTATTAGTTACATACATGTTATATATACCTACCTACATGATACTAATGACATTTATTTATTTTATTTATTTATTTAAAATAATTACACAGCATTACAGTTAAAAACGAAGTCACTGTGAATTACGAATGATATATAATACTGCATTTTAAATGTCAGAAGAATTACATATATCCATAACCTCGCAGTACCTTAAGCATTCACGATACACAATTCTCCAACTAAATCCAAAGAGGTTCACATCCGTTGCTGATGCCAGAAGCGCAATAAGGCTGTGTAGAGCTCTGAGTCAGAGCCTCTGACGAAAGGAGAGTTCTTGCGCGCTATGGTGCGCGCCTCTGGAAGTAACGCGGACGCGACATCTATTTTTCCTTCAAACACCCTCTTTAAATATTGTCTTCAATATATGCCTCTCAACCACAGATAAATTAACGTTATCACAATGTAATGTTTCGAATTTATCCCCACCTCAAGCGCTTAATTCAAAAAGATAAAACTTGTCTTATTGCATTATACCTTACCACGCAAACCCCACGCAAAACATATCGAACACTGACTTACGTACCTTAAAACATAACGACTCGCCGATATAACGCCCGGCATCCCCTACTGTCTTAGTTACGAAAGGTCATATGTTGTTACGAAAGTAATGCCTCTTACGTTTTTTGGGAGGTTATAAAAGCGTATGTAATAAGTTATTTATCGTAAAATTCAATGCCACGTCGATTCCGTGCCGGTCGGTATGAAGGCGACATAAAATGAAACGCATAATAACATCAAAAGGAACGCACGGATTGACTCGTAAAGTGTTCAGTATAATGCCTTTGGGGGTGCGAGTGGAAGCGAGTTCATTAGCGGAGCGGGAAACATTATTTTTCAGTTTATTAACCTCTTCAGCGTGACGCTTACGTGTTACATACTATTTAAATAATCTGTGAGCGGCTACCTCCAAATCTCCAAAATCATTGCGCTATTAATTTTTTTTCTTACTCTCCTTCTTTACAAATAGATAAACATAAATTCACAATGGGGTGAATGAATTGAAGGGGTCGATGTGAAAATCTGCGCGTCTGTTAAAATCGTATTATAGCGATCATATCTACAAATTGATAAAGTAGTACAGCGCTCCCACAATAATGCGTAGATTGATGCACTACCAAAGCAATGACAATTAATTACGAAGCCTAAATTGGGAATGTCGCAAATATTCGAGCCAAGGAGAACCATCGAACCAACAACTTACCATACCTACCATATCTACTGACCCCGTATCATGGTCGGCCTTATCACGCGATAAGTGACAAAATAGAGCGTCCGTCTCGTTCTATTGAACGGTGTCAGCCAGTAACGGAGGCTCTATCGTGTCACTTATCGTGTGATAAGGCCGCCCATGCTACGGGGTCTGAGCACTGATTGCATTCTGCAATAGTCTGACAGGCCTTTGGCTGACTAATTTCACATACAAAAACGTTATTTAAAACCACATTTAATTACAGTGTACAAAAAATAGACTTAAAAACGAACAAATAGACATATGCAATAGCATCATGCGAGGCATAGCAAAGTTCCGCTTCTGTTTCCGCTGTAACTGGCTCCGCAACCAGCATCGGCACGAGAACGATGCGGATTTATATCCGTATAAAGCATAAAAGGCACCGCAATCGCCCGTGACGTAAATAGCCGTCGTGAATTATGACATCGCTTGCCGAACTATAGTTTAAGAAAATCACAGTATCATGAATCATGAACCATTGCTCATCATCTACAAATTACCTTACTGTGTGTTATTACTCATAAGTAATAACATTGATTTCAGAGATTAATGCTGTAACACACAGTAAGGCCGGGGCGGCACTGGCAGGGCGATTAGCGACGCGACGGCGATTTCCTTACATCAAGTCGCCCAAGTTGTACTCGTACTGAAACCGCAGTCGCGTCGGCAATCGCTCCACCAGTGCGGCCCCAGCCTATGTGTTTTAACCCTTTACCAATGTATAAGATACACAATTTTTGACGCTCCTCTTCTCCTTTTTTGTAGACAATATTTTGTTGCGTAAACGTCGCAAAGAAGGCTTGGTTTTTTTTATTGACCTCAAAAAAAGAATACTTAAAATGTAAGGTACAGATTTTACCTCGCCAAACTGTATTCACAGTTTGTTGGCGAGTGATGCGCTCTCTCATTATATATATTTTTGTAAGTTATACCTACTTATTACTACTCTAATACTCTAATAAAGGGTTACACTCATAACATTACATTTACAGACAGTAAAGGTACTAACGATTGTCAGTGTAAAAATACTCGCTACGAGTGGAACCCACAATAGCAGTCATAATAAGAAGTGCTTTCAATCCACCAATCTCTGGCCTCACGTTGGGCGCCAATGTAGCAAGTCTGGAAACGGCAGATTTGTATGAAACCAAGAATAAAAAAAGGCAAGGCTTCTACGATTTCATCTTAACATTTAACTTTGTTGTTTACTGATAGTATTTTAGGTGGCTCGTACCACTGAGTTTTTTTCATAAACGAATTTTTTTTGATATTAAACAGTGTGTTTTCTCTAAAGGAAAACATCGTGAGAAAACCGGTCTAATTCCAGTACGGTATAGTCTGCGTTGGAAGGTCAGGTGGTAGTCGCTTTCGTAAAACTAGCGCCTATGCCAAATCTTGGGATCAGGTGCCAAAGCAGACCCTAGGCTCCTTTAGGGCACAACCGGGAATAACGCTGGGAGTATAATGATATTAATGATGTTTACTGATAGTATTTATTTTACAATAACTCCGATTCTAATTTTCAGAAACACGCATTCTTAATTTCGATCACAGTGGAAAAATTAAAAATTATTCGCTACGAGCGGGATTTGAACCGTGTGTGAATAATTTTTAAACTTTCCACTAATCGAAATTCAGAATTTCGTTAGCGGACGTTTTCTGCTTAGTAAACAATTACAAGTATTCTTTTTAGTATAAGTACAGGGATATTAAAAATAAACCGTTAATACGACCATGCACATGATTGGTCTGTCTAGACGTCTGTGTTGACATATAGGAAAGTTAAGACTTCTTTACACAGCGCTGTTAATACCAACGCAACTTGCAATATCATGAATATTGCAAGTTGCGATAAATGTTACAGTCAAGGGCACCAATATGTATACACCACAAAGTCTCAAAAATATGTAGTCAGGCCTTATTTCTGCAACAATAAGGTTGTAGTATACATATTTATGAAACTGAGTGAATACATATTGGTGCCCTTGACTATACATAACTTTGGCACTTTTACAAGTAAAATTCTACGAGCGTTTCTGAAAAAGAAGACCACCTTCAATAAGAAACCTTGAATCAAACTCAATAGTCGGTAATTTTATGCCAAAATGAAGCTTCTTATGATAGACGATTATGATTATTAGACTGTAAGTAGCTAACCCACTTAAAATAATAAGTAAAGTAAACCCATTTAAAATAATAAAAAAATAAAAGGGGGGGGGGGGGGCATGTGTCAGCTTACAGTACATCAAAATCATCGAACATCATTAAAATGAAAACGTCACGCAAGAAGATTGCATACTATAAACAGGGACTTTTTACTACAATGTAACCTTTTCCAATCCACCCTCACGGCCTTAAAGTACAATTTTAGTATTATTACAACTGTTTTTATTAAGAAGGCGTTACATTTACGAGTTTTATGATCGTCAGTGTTATAAATTTGCATATGTTGCTTAATACTCCGCATAAGGTGTGATTCGAGCGTAAAAAGCAATTTTCGCTGGCATTTCAATGAGCTTATTTTTAAAATACACCCTCCAATCTCAACTAAATTTTAAGTACTTAATCTTAAAGTCCAAATTTGCATGCAGCCGTGGTATTCTGATTTATATAGGGCAGGTTGATAACGGCTCCGTTTTTATGACGTCATCAAAGCGTTTAAACCTGTGACGCCGGGTTTCTCGTATTTCGCTCACGAAAGTGAAATACCGCGTTTAATTTACCGCTTCTTAACGGAAACTCACTTAAATTTCGACCTTGCTCGTTTCTGTTAAGACTTAGTTAAGATATGAGTGCTGCTATAGGTATGTTGGGCGGTGAATATATTGGTTGTGCGAATTATGTATGTGTTCCAGCGGTATGTTTTATGGGAAGGTTTCGTTGGTTTTTACGGTATTTCAGCGAGTCAGTATGGTTTTCGAATTATCGCTTCATAATGGCGGTTTTATAGGCATTTCCCTCGACACCATTAAGTGTTATTTGAATTGCCTGAATAAACTATATTTTTCGTTCGTTATTCAAACATTTTGAAATGTCCTTTGTAGTAAGGATTTATTTACTGCGAGTGACGGCCACACGAATGAGTTTTCCTTTTCTATTATTTTCTTAAGTTTTGTGGCGGTTTTTTAGGGTTCCGTACCCAAAGGGTAATAATGATATTTATATTATTTGCACATACCAAAAAAAACAACATTTAAATCAGCTCTGACACATCCGTTATAGCTCTAATATTCATCTTAACAATTGAAAACAACCGCTGTCAAAATGGTCTATCTGTTTCGGAGCCATGATGTGACACACAGACACACGGATACATATTTCTTATACCTCCTTTGCGTCGTCGGGGGTTTAAACATCTCCTTTTATAAAAGACAGTATCTATTTGTACAAACACGAATATGTTTTCGTACCCGCACCTCAATGACTGACTTTTCTTAAAAGTTTACCTTAATGCATTATTACAGCAAGCGTAACATGTAACTGTCAAAAGTTCCCCTAGAACAAACCACCGACTGTCCCAAAAAGAACCTTATGTTGAGTGTATTAAAGTCTAAATGGCAAGTAGAGTTGTGGAAAAAATAGCTTTTCCGAAAGTGAACCTTATGATTGAAGTAGTAAGGTTGGCTTTAGAAGGTTGGTTTGGGGGAGTTTTCAAATATGCCTCGTAGTGACAGGAGTAAATATGTGAGTCTTGTTTTTGACACGTTTCGTGCGGTTTTATCTTTACAAGTTACCGACTTAAGGCCAAGTGATTGTTTGTGCGGGTATTTTGTGTAGAATAGGATATTTCTACAGAAGTAGACAAGTTATTTGTATTATAGCAATCATGTAATACGACAGTATACTGAAAAAACTTGTCAATATTTATGGGATTTTTAACGATTATTGACGGTTGCAAACTGTGTCAGTATAACATTAAATGTTTATTAAGCAGAAACGTTCGCTAACGAAATTCCAAATTTCGATAATAGTGGAAAATTGATTTTTTTTTTTTTTTTCCACTATTATCGAAATTTGTGTCAGTATAGTTTACTTTGTCTCTGAAAATTGACCACGAATGAGGTTTCAATACTAACCCGACCAGGTTTGACGACACTCTTTTTTACAAGAAAATGTGTCTTTAGTTTTATTAATGTATTAATTTTAAAATGATATTAGTTCAGATTGATGTTTTTCATAAGGTAGCAAATTTGAACCCCTTGGTAATGAATTGGATGCAATCAAAAATGTGATAATAATTAACCTTAAACAGTTAGTGTGTTACATTAATTCATTCTTAATGTATACAAATCATCAGTTAATGAGGTATGGTTTGAGTATAGTTATAAGAATTGAATTTAAATCATTTAACACACGCGCTACGCTCGTAGCCGATCCCGTGGTATTCCCCGTATGTAGCGCGAAGCGACTACGGCGTAGACGCCCGCTAAGCGGGTTCCTGGCAGTGAAAGTGTGTGGAGAAGAAATATTTTCAGACTAAAACACTATTTTTGTCCAGCAGTTTTAACAGAAATGCTTATAAAACGTGTAAATTCCGCGTTATTGGATACAAATGACATATGGTCCCAAGGGACGTCTGTGCGATGACAGGCAATGATAGCTGTGATGTCAAACAGGGTGACAAGTGGCCGCCAATAACACGGGAACCAGTCACGTGATAGATTATCATATTAACAGAAATATGAGTACGACTACATGCATTATTCGTGTCGTCGCATTGATGATATGCTAAAACCATATTTGTGATGTAGAAATTACTTTTCGGTCGCATTATATCATCATAAACATCATCATCATATCAGCCGAAAGACGTCCTGCTGGACATAGGCCTCCCCCAAAGAGTGCCATAATGACCAGTGACCGAATAGAGGAGGCCTATTCACAGCAGTGGGACGTATATAGGCTGATTTATTATAATATTATAAATACATATATTATATTTATATTAAATACAAACGTATTCAACGCAAGGGAGCACATGAACACGCATTTAACACTTTCAGTGCCAGGAACTCGCTAAGTGAGCGCTCTACTCTCATGTAACACATTCAGTGCTAAAGATTTTGTAGCACTGCTCGTAGCCGATAACATGAGGAACTCCGTATATATTAGCACTTTTACTGACAGGAACCCGCCTAGCGGGTGCCTACGCCGTAGTCTCTTTCCGCTTCATATGAGGAAAACCACGGGATCCACTACGAGCGTAGCGCTTAACAGATTCACTACCAATAATCGCTATATATCGCTCGTGGCCGGTCCCCTGGTTTTCCTCGTATGTAGCGGAAAGCGACTACGCCGTAGGCGCCCGCTAGGCGGGTTCCTGGTAGAGCTGGGCGTTTTTTCCCGTACGCGTTTTTAAAAACAGTTTCTCGCACAGTAACGAAAAACAGTTTGTGGCTAAAACCACAAACTGTTTTTATAAAAACGATGACAAGGAGCTACGAGTAGAAAGAAGGCGACAGTCACACGCAACGGTTGCAATGCAAAACGTGAAAACGCAACTCGAACACTGTAAACTGTTTTATTCGTTTCGTTTCACTTCGTTTGGCGACCGGCGCCGGCGCCGGCGGCGACGCACGGAGAAACTAGTTATTTTTGAAACTGTTTTTCAAAACAGTTTTGCGAGAAAAAAACGGTTACGTTTCGTTTTACGAAAAAGTCGAAACAACCCAGCTCTAGTTCCTGGTAGTGAAAGTGTTAAGGGGATACTAGCTTCCAATGACTTTCGACTTTTGCTTTTTGTCTTAATAACAACGAGATTTACCGAAATAGTATCCCATATTTACTTCAAAACTCACCGTTTACGAGATATATGGCACCAAACTTTGGCAATTCTAGTCAAAATAATCAGTTTTTTGGACCTGACTTTTGTGAAGATGAGTCAAAAATAAAAAAATCTCGTGGGTGTTCTTAGAGACGTCAATAAGGAACAGATATGTAGATCTCATATATACTCGTAAAAGTGGATAAAGAACATACTCATATCGAAAACAGAGCTTTTTTTACCATATTTGAATAAATCATTAAAAAAATATATATCTCAAAATTATCATTGTGCAAATGTTTATTAAGGACTAAAGAACCAATAAGCGTTTTTGCCATAAATATATCTATAGTGTTGACGGAGGAATATCAACTCAAAACTCGTCATAACTCGTCAAAAAGCGCGTGGAGCCCCTTAACATTCTTGGCAGTGAATGTAATAGGGGACATTGGGCCCTTGGATTTGTAGCACTGTCACTGCTCGTAGCGCTACGGCACGTAGGGCATTGATCGGCGCGCGCGCCGATTGATAAGCATTGCTACGCCGCGCGGTAGGCCGCTACGAATACGCCGTAGAGGTCAGTTCGTAGCTATCTACAGAATAATTGAGAACTGAACTGATGTCTGCGTTAGATTGATGTTAAAACTATTTATATGTTCATATATTTTAGCGTAGTCATGTTTTTCCCGTTAAGTAAATGAAAGTGCCTACTTTCGTAGGCGCCTAATAGGCATTACAAACAATATTGATTTCGTAAAGGCTATACTGAGTCATCAATAACAAGCCTCATAAGGAATGAAACCGGAAGTGCCACCGGATGTCGACTGCGACACAATGGCGCTGGCGAGATGGCTCAGCCTTGACTAGAGACGGTCGTTCGGGTAGTTTCTCTTCGTATTTCAATGAAAGTTAGGTTTTAAGTCGCAGATTCTGAATGTGCTTCGGAAACCGTTCCAATGATTGACTGTTCAATAAACGTCAAAGATGATTAAATGAAAAATGTATACCTACATATCTCTGACGTCAAATGTTACTAATACCAAGAACCAAAAATCAGCTACGAGCGTAACGCGTAGCATTCTTGACAGTGAATGTGTTAACACTTTCACTGCTGGGAACCCGCCTAGCAGCCGCTCTGTTTGTTGGCACTTTTTTCTACTTAGCGGAAAATCAAGGCTTTGGCTACGAGCATAGCGCTACGAAATTGTTAAAAGTGATGGTAAGATCATGGACTATTGCTATCTCTTTTAGATTACTATGCTCACCAGTGGGAATTTTCATTTGAACCTTACGAGACATAACATATTTTACAGTTTATATGGTGCTACTTTCCCGCACTAGTGCGGAAAAGAACACTTTTCGTGCATATGTCGAAACTTTAAAGAGCCATATGTACAGTAAAACGTTGTACGATACACGTGCGAATAGGTAATTCGCAACTCGTGTCGATTTAAAACACTCTCTTCGGTCGTGTTTTGATTTATCACCACTCGTTGCGAATTTCCTATTTTTGGCACTTGTATCGTAAATAACTATTATTTTATTATTTATGTGATTATGACATGTTAATACTTATTTGATCCTGTTGTTCTCTATGACATTGGATAATTATTGTTTCAACTCTTGCTCCTTATTTCCATTGTATTATTACCTATTATATATTTTTTGATTTAATTTAATTGAATACACTGTGTTTGCATGCATTTAACTATGTTTTACAGCAAATAAATGAACTTGATTGATTGATTGGACGTATATCGGCTGATAATAATGACGTTCTTAATTCCTTATAAGAATAAGAATAAGAATTATATTGTATATCTATTTATAATTAAAACTACCTTGACATGTATATAACGTATGTACCTACCTACTCTATTCTGTATCCTGCCTGAAATGTAAAATACCGTGTTTTATGAATAAAATCGGAATCTGAATCTGAATTTATTTATTTATTTAGCATAATTTCAACTTACTTCTAATGAATGGTTTCACACATTCTGTCATCGACTGTACTCGAAACACGTCCTCCATTCCCTTAACTCTAGTTAAAACATTGTTTTAACCGTCTTTTAACTTCGAAGTCCCTTCACCATTACCTTAACTCGCGCCACTTTAAGCAACTTTGACTAATGCCAAGAATTCAACGTCATACCTTTCGGCTTAATGAACGCACCAATGCTTCTCGTAATCAAATTTGAACCTTAATGCAGTTCAGGTAAAGATCAAAATGGATGTGGGAATTTCTCGCATGTGTAACAACGCTAAATTTCAACATGTTTGCTTAAATTGAATTTTTCAGCAATTGCCAGTTAGTGCGATTTATACTCGAAAAAACAAATGAAAGAGAAATTAATATCCGCAGGTAGCTCACCGTATGGAAGTCATGAAGCGAATATATGGGAATTTTATTTTGACAGCTCCAATTTTATCGCGAATAGTGTAATAAAATTGGTTTGGCTTATGACGTAATATGCGTTTGCTATTATCTAACGTGGATTTTTTTTTAAGTATGTACGGTAAAGGTAGGTACTCTTGGTTCTTCAAAACAGGTCTTATTTAAGTCGTCATACATAATATATTTTTCTTAATTGACAATACTTCCTTAAGATTTTTTTTTATTAAAGGGAAAAGTAACATACATAAATCAAAATAGTTCCCTTTTTCTGTGTTACATCGTGTATTTTTGTTATATATAACATTTAATAAATAATTAGGATGGAATACTTAGACTACATTGTTCAGGATGGATATACAATCATTCTTTAAAACTTTTGATAAATATATCTTAATTGCGTCGCCGCCCGACCTCGCGGAGTACAGTCTTTAACATCCTCCCAAGCAATACAAAAAACAATTTCCCCAAAAACGCTCATTACTCTAAAATACTCATCCATTCCACTCAATAAGGAAAACGATTTTAATTCCTGCGTCCCAGAATCTCGACATTAAACATGTTATTCGTGGAACGGAACGTTTCAAAATTTAATAAGTGGAACTGAGCCGAGCGCGCAACGAAACGTAATCCTGTTACAACGAGACAAAAAGAGAAGTCTCGTAACGATCAAAGTTCAGTTGAACAATTAGGACGAATGTTACCTGAGGGCATTCATAACACTCACGAACACGTCTTAGACAAACCAGTATAAATCAGACCTGTGTTGTTATGAATCTAGAGACCAGGTCACGCTTGAGATGAGTGGTGAAATGATTCAAGAGTTGTGAATAGCTGGAGCGAACGCTTGTGTTTAAGTACGCTTGATTTTAATAATAAGAGAAATTTGGGACATTTCGCTTATGTAGGTGCGATTGTGCGTGCTTTAAAGCGTAGTACAACGTGTAATTGTTTAATGATTGCGCAGTTATTTAGTAAGTTGAACCAACTAAATTCAATTACAGAGCAACACTAAACGCCATACGTATATATTTTGGGAACACCCAAATACTCCGAAATATTTTATTCCGAATTTGCTAATTCCGATTTTCAAAACTCCGAATTTCATAATTCCTAAGACTTATAATTTCGATTACTAAAAAACACGAATTTTAATTTACCGAATTACAAAAGTTCTATAGTTTGTTTTTCCGATTTTTATAACTCCGAACAATCAAAAGCGCGTAGTGTCATTGGCCCGAAAAACAGTATTCCGATTATCAATTTTCCGAAATTTCATTGCTGGGGTGGGATAATGAACTTCGTGTTATTGAAAAATAATCGGAATTTTAATTCTACGGAATTACGAAATTCGGAATTTTGAAAGGGTTCCCTCTATTTGGCAAAACTCACTGTCCGACTTTGAACGGGGTACGTACCCCGTTTTAAGTATGCTTACGAGATATAACAACAATATAATTATATGATTTCGATAAGGATTATAATAAAGTAGATTAGGTTAGGGCACTTAGAAGAAAAGGGGACGGGGGGGCGAAGCCTGCCTCGAGAGGGGCTTGGGGGGGCCAAGGCCCCCCGCAGTAACAAAAACACTAGACAATCGTAACAATGATATTATTAGTAGGTTAGGTTAGGGTTCGCTTGTGTCCCTTAGAGCGGAAATAGGCACCCCGCGAAGCGGGGTGACGTCGACACGCTGGCGGTTAGGTTAGGTTTAGGTTAGGTTTAAGTTAGGTTAAAATAATAGGCGTGTGTCCCTGGCTCCTGTATAGGAAATGCTTGTCATTAGTTTTCCATCTACCCCATCTTCTTATAAATTGTTAACTTGTTCCTTATGAATGAAGTCGATTAATTGTGTGTTCATGTGATTTGCTATTCAGTTTCTCCAGGCGTTAAAAATGCGGATCTTCGGTACTTAATTCGTGTTTGTTAGCTGCGGTAGGGATCTTAGACGTTGGGGGTTGTTTTCATGATTAATTTAATACCTAGTTTTTAAAAAGAATTCGTCATTCTGATTTTTCGGATTTTTGTTTAGTCGAATTTATAATTGGCCGGTGTAATGATATTCGGATTTTTGAAAATCGGTATTTTAATAATCGGAATTCGTATTTTTAATATTTCGGATTAAGTATTATTCAGTCGGACTTCTATTCGGGATATTGGAATTCGGAATTTTGATAATAAAATTGTAACCGTTAGACCTTTTGAAATTATGGATTTATAAAAATCGGATTTATGAAGAATCGGAATACTTATATTAGGAGTTTTAAAACATTCGGAATTATGAAAATCGGTGCTATGAAGTTCGTGATTCTGACTATCGGAATTTAGTTTTTCGTATTTATGTAGTGTACCCATATATTTTGATCGACAGCGTTGCCACGTGATTGAATCTAGAGGCTTCAACTAGCATTGGCAGACTAACGAGGCTGCTGCAATTTAATTGCTCATATTTCTTGCCAAATTATTTTCAGCACTGCGCTTTTTTTTACTTGCTTAGTCAGCACCTATAGAAATCCTCATCTTAGTGTCTCACCGATCACATCCTCAGTTACCTACTACTAGTCGGTTGAGTCATGCGGATGCTATTTCCATCTATTTCCTCCTACACAGAGGGCAAACAAGACTATTGGGTTTGGGCGTTATTGTCAAGTGAGCAAAACAAGAAAAGACTTATTGTCCCGCTGTTCGCATTTCTCAGCCGATTCTCGTGAAATTTTGTATGTTCAATATTTATATTTAAAAAAAATGCAGGCAGTTCTTTGAAAAATAAAAAATAAAATACAAGTTCGCGAATTATACAGCTCACAGAGCCACTAGTTTAGTCTTCACAACAAATCTTGTGAATTCGAGTACCACCAATCAAAACATAAATAGATGACTCGTAGATGTGACTTTTCACAATTCAGTCCAGGCTAGAATGCGTGTTGATACGCTTAGTGTACCTAACCATCATTACTGATTTAGATTTATTTTACCTAGTCATATTTTTATAGCCTCGCCTCACCACGCGGGTGGACAACTTAACACAAAATAATCGCGAAATCCCCCATCGATGGTGGTAGCCGCAACATTAGCGCCACCTGCGCCCAATAATGAGAAACGTCCGTCCGATTAGCAGTAATAACCGCCTTAATGGCCATGCCAATGACCACTACGTTGGTAATGAAAATGGCGGTTATTTGTTTGATAATCATCATCAACATCATCCTCAATTCCCGGTTGTGCCCTTAAGGACCCCGGGATCCGCTTTTGCACCGAATCTCACTCGAGATTTGATGTCTGCACTAGTTTTACAACAGCAACTACCGTCTGACCTTCCAAGCCAAGGGGAAAAGTAGATCTTGTAGAAGTCCCAAGGACACGTGAATGGTGTCAGAAATACATAATTGAATCAGGAGACAGGCATTCAAAGGATGTACTAAGTACGTCGGACATAAGCATGCATGTAAGCTGTCACACTTTTTTCCAATCACTCAACGTCTGTCTGTCATAGACAGTTTTCTTAAAAACCGTTTGACAGAAAGCATTTGGTGTAGATATACCTAGCTATTTATGGCCTAACTTATTACATGATAAAGCCAAAATCCCAATTAATGTACTTTGGGGATTTTTTCAACTTCAATCTACAAAAAAAATCTTACACAGTCAGCTACGTTGACTACGGTGAATAGCGTAATGCCAAATATCGTCGCTTTTGACTTATTTTAGGTAGGTCTTCAATAGTTTACCGGTCATATACCAAACCAAAACACCATAATATCAATCCACATAGAAGCCAATCTTCATTCGCGGCTTAACGTTAAAGGCAAATAGATTCCTCTTAATATTCCAATCGCCTTTAAAGAGTTCAAGCCCTTTCATACCTTCTACAAATCCATACTCATTGTCACATCTTAGTTGAACCTTGAAGAAACCACCAGGATAAGTAGACCCGTCTTATCTCGAAGCTTAAAGAGGAATGTTTAGGGAAATTGGATGTGTATAGACTGTCGCGGGTCCAGTTAAGGTGGGTGGTCTGCTTGATCGGGTTTCTGGCTAGAAGAGATAAAGTCTCAAGTTATTTTACGCGAGCTGACGAACTGGCAGGGAAATGTGAAAAATTGGATTACGGCGTTTCAGACGTGTGTCTGAGCACTAAGAGCGGATATGCTTGGCTTCGATATTTGTAAGACGGTATTTATCTCTATAACAAGATGGCTTCCGAAGCATTTGTCTAGCAGTGGGGCTTAGCATAGGCTGACAAAAATACTTTGGGAACATCAAACACATTTTACAGACCGGTTAACGCTAAATATGGCGCCGGCACCTGTAATCCCATAGAGAAAGGATAGATGGGCTGACTCACACATACACATACACACATGTGTGATAGAGATGTAAGCATAGACAATATCACAAGTGGGAACGAGGTACAATGTCAAATCTTCTGTCCCTCAGCGCATACCTATCAAAAGATTGTACTGAACCTGACGGATATAATACGACTAAAGTATATAGGCATGAGATGTCGAGGATGTATTAGTTCTTCTGACCCTTCTCAATTTAGTCAGGTTAATTTACCTCTCTCCCTTTTGGGCATTCGCTAGGACTACTAACTTAACATACGATTTGCGATTGTTTGAAACAACCCAACTATAGACAAAATGGTCTCGCTGGAAGACCAGCGCTGGCTCGTGAGCCAGCATTATTCTTAGAAATGGAATTTTAAGTAATTAAATAGCATTATATGTTTGTATTTGATAGATATGTTTGTTTTGTTACGAATAAATGATATTCATTTCATTTCTGATGTAAAAGACAGTCAGTATCAGTAGCGCAACTTTAATGGGTCGTTCTTTTTTACCGACAATAGCCTGTCCCTTACCTATATTCTGCGAGTCAATAGAGTATTGGTTGTTTTATTCATAAATGTACCTCGTTGTTCCTTTTATACAAATTTTGTACCACATCATTCTTCTTTTTCTCTTACCTGTAACTCTTTTATAAACTCATTTTTTTGTAGAATCTTGTGACAGTGAACTAAACTAAACTAAGTCGAAGTGCGGTCCTCAGGCCACTCTGTCACATCATTTTCTAATAACGAACTAAGAGGAAAACTACTTTATTTTCATTAAAGGAAACTACATAATGCCAATAAAAAATGCAACTTTCTTTTATTGGGACTCGGTAACCGTGAATAAATAAGTACTTCGATCAAAATGGATGACATTCTCGGTAAAAAAGAAGAACGACCCTAATAAGTAAAACGTTTTGTTTAAGAAGAGATAATATCTTTGGGAGCATTAGGAAATGCCTGTGCATCCTACACATTTTGTTAAAACATCAACCATTACCGCTTGGCGTGTTATTTTTGACAAGACCATTAAATGTAGCTCAAACGTGCACGTTCGAGCAACCAATATAAACCGATATAAAACCAATATATACGGCAATATATCGCCTTTCAGACGTTTCCGCGCTTTGTCAGCCGTGTGAAGTGACGCTTTTCGATTGATTATCAGTGTAAGCGTTAGCGGGATCGTGAGCGGAAGCGTGAGCGATTAGTGAATTACCAAATCTAGTTGCTGTAGGTTTAAAGATGTGGGAGTTAAAGTTTAAGCACCAGAGACAGCACAAATACGAATTACATCTTAGATGTAATCGTGTCACAAGCTGGGAGGCTAGCATAACTTACTGTTACGCGTGACTCAGTGATTTTTAGCAAAGGCATAAATAATCTAGGCATAAATATCTTTCTTTAATCATCAATTGAGCGTAAATTCAATTCAATTTAATTCAATTTTTTTATTTCAGACCATGTCCATAGTGTTATGTAATGTCATAAAATAAAATATAATGAAAATAAAATGTCATAAAATCTTATATATAGACCCTCTCGCTTCCATATGCACCGAGTCCCAGTGTTTCCACAAAGCGTAGGCAGGAGACGCCAGCACCAGGCGCACGAGGCTATTGGAGCTGTCACACACGCGGCGCATCAGGGAGGCAGTTCTGTTGTGTATTATCGCACTGAAGCAATCAGTACGTGCCTCCGCAAACATACTTGATGCGCTACAGAAGCGGGGCAGCCCCAACAGCATCCTGAACCCGTTATTATATTGAATGCGCAGGCATTGAGCGCCTTCTTAGTATAATTTGTCCACAAGCTGCACGTGTAAAAGGTCTGATAAAATGCCTTAAACAGCAACACAACGTAAAGAAAGGAAGAAAGTGGACTTGTTTATTATATAGTATATACATAAACCTGTACAGGCGACACATTCGGCGATAAGCTACGCGTGCAGTCAGGCGACTAAGGCGTTTCTGCCGCGTCTCGTGTCCGCGTACGTTTATTCGTGACAACAATTAATACAAACACACCTCATGGAAGGAAAGACGGTCTGGGCCGTGTCTCGAATTGAACTTGTTGAGCATAAACAAGGCCATAAGCGGAAGCGGACACAGTACTCTATCCACAGCCTTACCCATACCACGATCTCGCGAACGCCCCGCTAAAAGCCCCTCCGCTCGCCACTTATTGTTCCATTGTGCTCCATTGTTTTGTCCTAGTGCCTTCCCTACCGTAACCCACAAACTGGTTATGTAATACGCCTTGGTAAAAAACAGCCAAGTGGAGTACATAGGAAACTGGACACTATTCAACTTGGGAACCCACCGTAATGTCTTCTGTGCTACGTTGGTGGCAAACAGACGTACAGCACGCTTGATTGTAGCGTTATATCCCCCATTTTCATGTCTGTGATACATAATCAGAATAATGAAGATATGAAATAAATAAAGGAGACATGACATGCGATATCTTAGAGACATCGTATTCTATCTTTCTTCTCTTAAATGCTCTATTGTGATTACCCCGAACTCATATGTACAGGAAGCAAAGTAATTAAGAGTCCGCAGTAAGCTCGGCCGAATTTCACCTTCCCATACAAACGTAGTAACGCTCTCATTTTAAAACTACTTGTTGGATTGTGACGAAACTTTGCATCTACAATGACGTATATAATGAGGTATATCTATGTCTGTAATCAGTTTATATGGTTCCAGTTTATAAAACAAACGAAATACAGCGAAAACAAGTTTTGTATGAAAAACTTAAAATCGCTGTATTTTTTTGACTATGGTATCTGAAGCTACATAAACTAATTACAGACATAGATATACCTCATCTCATTGTATATGCAAAGTTTCGTTACAATCCAACATGTTGTTTTAAAATGAGAGCGTAACTACGTTTGTATGGAGAATCGAGCTTATTGCGGACTTAACTGCGCACACCTGCATAGAAACTTGTACGTAGGTGTGCGCAACTTTGCTATCAGTTTCCCAAAAACTACCCACACATCTCTAATGTACCTAACTGCCAAGTTCTGCTGTATCTATTACAGTCAGCAAAACTTGGTGCACAATACATGGTTTCCTTACCTCGTGCGTAAAGAACGCTAAAACCCGCCGGCATGCAGCTCGCCATTGTGCCCGAGTCAGCAATGCGATTCATATCCTGTCCACTCTCGCCACTCGTGACCTGTATAAGTTGACATTAAGAGTAACAACTAGATAACGTGATTTTTCCCTGACAGTCTAATGCTATATTACTAATATGTCGGATATATTGGCAATATAGCATTCTATATAACATTTTAGCTATACCTTTTTAGTTAACGGTTTCTGAGAAAAAAAATCGATAAAATAAAAATTCGGCGAAACGATGCATTCGGTGAAACGTTTGTCGGTAAAATAAGGGACTCCCACTCTAGGGAAAGAGGAAAATGGAACCAGACATAATTATGTATTTAAGCAAAATTAAGTTGACCCCTGCTTTTTCCCAAGTATTTTCGTGGGTTTTATTGGTAGAGTAAGATTTTTTTTACTGCCGTCAACCACCTATGATGGTAAGGCTTATGAATTGCTAAGCCAGCAATGCCAACCTTTGCACAATGCGGGTGCATGTTTGTGTGCCGAATACACAACTTGTATTGTAGTTCTTTGAAAAGACATTTTCATGTTTCACTATATTGTTGCCTTGTGGCTGCTGCCACATCCTAGTTTATTTCGAGTTACAATCTATTTGAAATATACCTACAGTATGTGAGCAGTGTAACAAAACATTAAAAGAAAGGGTCAAGTTTAATACGAAACCTAGTGTTAGTATAGAATAGGGGTGTAGACACTGCATAAAATAATCAAAAATGATGTAATTTCTTAAAAAGGATTAAGAAGGTAACAAGAGGTTAAATAATCACAAAGTTATAAGTGTCAAAAGTTTTAAAATGGATGGAACCATTTTCCGCAAAACGCACATTGATATTTGAAACGATTGTCATTTACTATGACGCTTGAGGATCGTGACGAGGATGTTCTGCTAGCGTATTCCCTCTCTAACATGCAACTCTAAAACGATTGAGGCATCGTAATTTTTTGAGATATTTGTTTAGGATTTTCGTCATTAGGCATTTTTTTTCTTTTGAGGTAATAATACATTTTCAATCTACACCCCTATTGATGAAAATAGATACTGGTTACTTTAAAAATAACAATCTGACACATTACATTCGCGCCTTGCTGACGTATCAAATTAGAATGCCAGACGTGTCAGATTGACCGCCAGGGTTACCATCTCAAGAACGAAACTTATCCCTTTCGTTCAAGACATGCTTTTTCAATCTCGCTAGGGTGGTTAATTGAATGAGCGACAGGAGCGAATGAAGATCTCCGTTTCAATTTGGGCCAAAATTAGTTCCTATGTCCGGATGTCCAGATGACCGGGTGTCCGTTTCTCAACTGTTATGGTTTTTTTGTTGCTTCATATTTTCGAAATTTTATGTTTTTTTTTTAAAGACAGGCTCGTTGGTTCTACACCTCGCAGAATCACTATAGTTTTTAGTTTGTCGTCTATCTCACACTTTGATGAATTGACGCCGAACGTGTAAAGTTAGGCGATAAACCTAACTTTGGTTGCGGAAGTACTTCACCTCGCGAGTCTAAATGTGAATTGTGCCATTACATAACCACGATTGTTTTAAGATTCGTGTGTGAAGCACACAAAACATCGGAAGTGAAAAATAGCCTTAATTTCTACACGTCGTCAACATGAGTTCAAGTGAGTAAAGTTAACCTTTGCCATTTCGAGCCAAAATAACATAAGGAAACGAGCGCCATAAACTAAATGTCTAAGTGGGCGGAAAAATAAAACTTTCTCCACTACCT
The DNA here is from genome assembly GCA_947049275.1 of Epinotia bilunana. NCBI lineage: Eukaryota > Metazoa > Arthropoda > Insecta > Lepidoptera > Tortricidae > Epinotia > Epinotia bilunana. Next base: position 21,373,496 of record OX346260.1, on the reverse strand, counting down.
TAATGCCCTGATATTCGTAATAGAAGGGTAGATAGTACACAATATACTCGTGTAGCGATAAATGTAAACATTTCTTGAGATAATGTTCTAGAAGCTTTTACGCAACTTCATTTGTCGGCTGTCAAATATGGGGAACCTATTTTATCCAATTCTACCGTCTTATTTATTTAAGAATCGGTGAAAATTAAGTTCATCAACCATTCGTTTTTTATGTTTCAATAAATCTATTGTCTTCAGTTCTATGAAACAGTAATTCCTATACCAATTTACAACACATCACTACTATTGAAGAGCATGCTGGAAATGAGTCGTACTATGCGGAAATTTTACAAAACAGCACAAATTATGAATGTTAAGTATTTGCTGGGTTTATAACTTAGGCAATATGTTGTATTGTTGTACATGTAAGCTTGTACAATAGCGTCACGTTTACCTTGTTCAAGCGCTTCGCCTGTCGCCTGTGCAATAAAATTTTAATATGTGACGACATCAAGTGCAGGTCGCAAAACGTTCCATTTTCAGCTTTATTGCGAGTCTTTTTTACCCGCTGTATTTCATTTCATGTTCATGTTAGGCTATTTTAGTCCATTTACGACTTAAAATTATATGTCCGTGTCTTTACTGATAATTAACCGTGGAAATATTTCAATTCTAGGGCTGTTGTTCCACAAGCCATGCTATTTGATAACTTGCAAAGTATTTTAGGCAGCAATACAACTGGGATAAACTTGCTATATGGTTTAGGCAGTCCAATCATCTAATTATATTCATAACAACACTCTGGTCACTATCGACTAACTGCATATATGTATATGTATCAAAAGAGAGTCACAATTATTATGGCATTTATAACAATGTACCTATAACCATTCGTCTCATGGTGAGGTATCTACCTGAAATGCATAATTTTTTGATGTTTTGAACTACGTTGGCTGCTATTCTCTCACTTATTAAATAGAAACTTAAAAATTCGAAACGAAATATGCAAAATGTCAATTTTTTTGTGTACGACATACTAACGTTTGAATTGGTATCAAAATAAAATGGAAAATATGAATTGTAAATATGAGTTCGTTGAAGAATATCGGCCACGAACACGTACATTGTTATACACAAACTTTCATGCCAAGTTAATCGCCTAAAAAACTTATCGCTCAGCAAAGCAAGCCTTTCCCTTGTAAATCGAAAAGACGTTAAGTGTGATTAATAATGCAGCCGAAGGCTGAAGGCTGAAAGTTTAATGCTGAGCCAAGCCCGAAATACGGGAAATAGAGTGAGGCCATTTTTGTTCGCACTACATTTACACACTGTATATGTAAGTATACTGTATGGCACAACGAAACACGAACACATGAATCAGTAGTCTAAGTCGCTAGTAGTAGCGGTTGCGAATGCAAGGCAAAGTTCGCCGCGATATTCTACAGTGGGTCGATCACGTAACGCATTGTATTATATGGAAAACTTCAGGGGCGCGTTCAAAACGTTACGTGATGACCCCTCAGAGGCTCTAGTATAAGTTTTACCGAAACAAAACGTTACGATTGCGTTTGCGTTTTACCCTCAATTTGTATGGGATTTGGCAGGTAAACGCAAACGTTTAACGGGTAACGTTTTGTTTCGGTAAAACTTATACTAGAGCTTGTGGTGTGGGTGGTCTACAGAGGTAACGACACTGTTTCGGTAAAATAGAGAGCGCGGGTTACATTCCCGCCTAAGGCTGAAGAATTAACTTTTTTATTTGATACCAATATGCATTTATCTTTACGATTTTATTCCTGACTCTCTGTTGGAATCTCGCAGATTCGATGCCAAGATCCTTTCAAATTGGTTAATTATTGGCAATTGCGGACAAAAGTTACTCCTGGCTTCCTGGTGGTGTGGGTGGTCTACAGAGGTAACGACACTGTTTCGGTAAAATAGAGAGCGCGGGTTACATTCCCGCCTAAGGCTGAAGAATTAACTTTTTTATTTGATACCAATATGCATTTATCTTTACGATTTTATTCCTGACTCTCTGTTGGAATCTCGCAGATTCGATGCCAAGATCCTTTCAAATTGGTTAATTATTGGCAATTGCGGACAAAAGTTACTCCTGGCTTCCTTCCAGATCGATTCGGTATTCGCCAGGATTTATATCCGTCTAGCTAGCTAATAAACCACCTCGTTTCTTTGAATATAAGAATATTAAGTAACTTATCATCATGAATTACTAAACTATCATCAAGTCACAGCTTAGACCGATAAGTTGTTTAAAAACTAAGTTTTCGATTAGATTCTTCAGTTCCATACCATCCTACGGAATAATAGCTGTTGGCAGACATTGTAATTAAAATCTCTAATTAAACCGTATAAAAACTCCCAAGTTCGAATTTTCAAAACATCCGAATCACCAGCTTAAAGATCACACACATCCGTAAAAAAATCACTCGATCGTGTCAAAATATAATCTACAAAAATAATTTGGCAAAGTTTTGACAAAAAAATCTTTACTACACAAGTTACAGGTTACGACTATGCATAGATAGATAGATATTTAGATATTAGATATTTTTTTTAACCAAAGTAGGTGAAAATTGTACCAGGCTCTCAGAACTGCAAGAAGTTCACTAGACCCAATTAGAGCAGGGTTTCCACCTGCCGATAACGAGAGGTCGCAAATAGGCCCTGACGAGATCCACGCGTTAGTGCAGGTTGGGTTAGCGGAGTTTGGGGGATTAAATACCTCCGCTGGATGGAACAATTTTCTGATAAAATTAATTTATATCTACTTAAGTACACAACACACGATCATACATATTGTACCTGCTTTGTCTTCAAATCCCGAAAAAAATACAAAGAATGCAAGTTAAATAATCAGTGAAGGAGAGAGAATGAGTTGCGTTTTTGTATAAATATATTTTTGTATTATATACAATCGACGAACCACGATTTTCCGAATTGCTATAAATAAGTTTGTGAAAGCTAAAACTAATTGAACGAACGAAACGAATGGTTTTTATGATTGCGTGAGGGCCTCCCGTCCAATAGTATCAAATCAACCCATATATATAGATATATATACTTTCATTCGCTCCATTTCTACTATATTTTGTGAATTCAAACAATAACAACAATATGAAAGTGACAACTGAGCTTTTACAATCCTCAAAACACAGCAGCCCACCTCCCACCAAATAGCCTCACCCTCGACAGCAAATTTTATCAAAAATGCTTCTCAAAATGACAAATTACGCTATCCACACATGATCTACATTCTGACAACAAACGGCAGATAAAGGTGCGTACACAACAACTCCCAAACGACGCGCTTGTGGCGGGTGTGCACCTGACCCACTTCGCTAATATATTAAAAATGTACACGTTCGTGTAACTAAGCCGTATCTGTGAACGCGCCTAAATTACTCCGCGTTCCAAATTTGAAATTTTGACGTTTACCGAGACAGTTTATGGAGTTCGCTGTTTACCTGCATAGTATATGATTTGTTTACAGGTTACACGGCTGTCGTAAATTCTTTGATGCTTCGTGTTTCGTAAAACTTCCTAGGTTAGTGGCTAGTTGTGCAAATACATAATGTTCTTTCTCATCACTGCGCTATTTTGGTTGCATCCTAAATAAGCCCGAGGTCCAATATCTATAGATATTGGACCTCTAGGATGCAACCAAAATTTGCAAAATTTCCAATTTTTTTTTTTGGAATGAAAAAATACTCCATGCCAATTTATGGAATTAAGTTATCTAACTTAATTGGCATAGAGTATTTTTTTCATTCCAGACGGGAGTCTAGTTCATATTGGGATTACGTTTTTGTAAGTAAGTAGACAAATTGACTGTTAGAAATCCTCAAGCCACCTAGATACCTTTGGGATTTACAACTAAAGGCAAATATTTGTGTAATGAGCATGAATATTAGTTTTTGAATCTTGAAATTTTCTATGTATTTAATTATTTATATCTATTATAAATATCGTCGTCTAGTACCCATAACACAAGCCTTACTGAGTTTACTATAGGTCTAGGTCGATTTGTGTAAGATTGTCCACATAAAATAAAATTAAAATAAAATAGTAATAATATCGACCGAAAAGCATGGCAAAATGTGTCGTTCGATAAACGAATTTGGTTGTCCGGTAAATCCACTTTTTTTCCTGCGAACAGTCTGCACGGTCTGTCTGTGCGTCGTGACGTCAGTTCAGGTGCGCGGACACAATCCCTGGATATACAATTAGGGGACATTGATACAGGGCGGGGGCGGGTGAAACAAGTGATAGGGGTCAGCGAGTTATTAAATGGTCGAAGTTGAAATTATTCGGGATCAATTCGCATCTACACTCGCGGGCAAAGAATACGGGTCGGTAAAATACCGTCATATTTCCTAAAATAGTGCGTAAGAGGTTGTACACGTAATCCTGTCATGATCTTTATTTAATTTAACATATAAACTGCTAATAACAGTAAAAAATATAACGTTCCCAGGTTTAAATCGGACTCGTAAAAACCCATGAAAAAAACAACGTTAACGGAGCGAGATACCGCAAAAATCGTGATTTTTGGATATCGATATTTTTATGATAGGATCCAGGAAATTGTTAAAACAGTCAAGTATTGTAAAGAATAGCATATTATGTAAATAAAACAAGTATTAAATATTTTAAAAAACCTATTGCAGTTATTTAATTTAGGGTGACCCGTATTTTTTGCCCGTGAGTGCAGATAGGCAATTTTTATACGAAAGAAACACATGATACATAATTAGTTGTTGTCATTCGCAATTAGAAACCTTCCTTATGCAATGTGAAGAAGAATACGTAGAGTACAACCGTTTGCCTTGAAATTTAACATATACAATGACGAAGTGTAAGTATAATAAATGCGTTTAAAAATTATGTACAGAAAAGGAAATTGAAACCCATACCTTTTAATACGTAATTGTCACAGGTAACAAGATCTGGATAATGTTTAGGGCATCAGTCGTTTCACAGTTAGATATTCTTTAACGCTTTCAGTGTCAGGAACCCGCTAGGTGGGTGCTTCCCTCTACAAACGGTTTTTCGAATGGTATCGCCCACGAGCGTAGCGCTACGAAACCATTGGCACTGAACGTATCGTCGTTAATATAGTGGACATATATTAGTAACTTGGGCCACACTAACGCTCGGGCGGGTTTAATAGATAAGATTTACGACAGCACTCATCTGGTCAAGGGTTGGACGCGGTAATTTGTCGCGAGGGGCGCCACCGGCGGCCGGCCACACGGCGCGGGAGAATATCGCGTTTCAAAACGGTCGACGCGATTTATTTCTATGAACGCATCGTTAAAAATATTTAATTTACTGTTAATAGCGCGCGAGGGCGAGTCACGAGTGATAGAATTAAAAACTAGAAACAGTTTTTCTTCACAATTATAATGCAACGTACTTTTATTATTTAATGTGAATCATTTTAGTATTCACATAACTCAAAACCGCATATAGAAGGTATTATAAAAAGCTGTTGCATTACAGACTTTATTTATTTATCTTTATAAAGTATTGTTAAATTTGATTATCAATAGAAACCATTCGATAAATACCTTCTGAAATCAGAACCTCTGTGTTTAGAAAGTATCTCACTTTGACAATAAAACCTTAACATAATATATTAACCAACCATATTTCATTCAACTTCATCTTGCAATAATAAAAACTTGGTACAAACATTTAGAGCTATATTCGTACGTTCGACCAACTATACCTGTTGTTAATGATCATAACGCTTTATTTAATCGTGTAACGTCTCCAAGCGCACATTCCATTGAATACAAAACTAAAAATAGCCAAACTACACGCTCTAGAAATAGAAAAACCACCCTGGCTGGTCGATACTGCCGTGACTGCCCGCCGTAAAAAAAACAACGTAGGAAAAAAACAAAACATTAAATTATACCGTAATAAGCCGAAGGCCCGAAGCCCAAACAGCCAGGGTGATCGACCGCGCGGAGTACCCTAGATTTTCCACATGGGAAATTCGCGAAAAAGTAAATTGTTTATGGTCACATCGCTACGTTTTTTAATTACATTCAAGGGTTTGTTAAGGATGGATTTGCCCACAGCTCTCATTTATGGTATACCGACTTATATATAAGCTGTATTGTTCAAAAAAGTTATTACCGGTCTTATTATTGCCGTTATTGGCCATAGTTTCGAGATATTGCATATTTTAGCTTACCTCTCTAGTCGCATTTATTAAAGTCGCCAGACTGTATTTTGCGACGATATGTATATTGCCCCCCACTTTACCGAAGAAATTGTCGGTATGATACGAAATATCAATAAAACCGCCTATTAAATTCTCTTCATAGCGATGCAGTCCAAGCCAATTCGAATTTCAAATACTTCGAATTTGAATTTAGAATATTGGAAACGGTCTCGTTCTATTGTAATCAAAAATCTGACTGGATGGCGTGAAAAAGGAGAGCGCTGTGAACCATGTTACCAACTTTTCCTTTTTATTAAAAGTCATTCACGTTATTATTTTGTAAATATTTTAATTTCGTAATTTTTGTCTTCTCCGATCGTATACCTAATTTTCATTATGATTCAAAAACTCCACTGTATATCATAATTATGATATTTTTGAATCTCTGTTTATGTCAATACTTTACTTATCAATATATTTTCCCTATTATAAAAATCCCATATAATCATAAGTTACGTTCTAAATGTTTTAAATTTATGGCTTAGACACCACAACAAACAAAATGCAAATTCATTTTGTTCAAAGCATTTCTTCGCCACGCCGCAGTTCTAAGATAAATCTACTTCAACTCCATTAGATTTTTCTTAATACCGTAATCTGCTCTCAGCGGTATATTAATAATTAAAATAGGGCGGAATGATTATTCTCGGTAGGGGTTTTGTTTAAAAAAAATATCGGTAAGCCGATTTGAGGAACTCCCGTTTGGTGAGGCTTTCGTGAATTAAGAATTGAAACTGCAGGTTGGATTTCAGTTAAATGTTTATCGAGGGCAATTGCAAACAAAAAATCTAAAATCTACTTGTTTGATTAACTCATATGCGGCATTTCTTAATAAGTAAAAAAAATGTATTTTTATTATACACTGTACAAATTGAACAGATGGGTCGTTAAAAAGCTAGGTACTTATTATATGTATTTATTTATTTAGGATTACCAACAGATAATACATCATACATGCACTTATATCTAATTTATAATCGAGACTGATGCTTATCTAATTATAGGTAACCACAACTTACTCCAATGCTTTTCTACCTACCAGTATGCAGTGCATGCAGCATGCAGTTAAGTTAAAATTATTATTTTTTGAGTTTATAAAGGAAGAAAAATTATTTGGCATGAAAAATTTAAATATTAAAACCAACATAAACTAAATATTATTTTGCAGTATAAAATATGCCAACATTTTTCGTTTGAAACTATTTATGCTATCATTGAATATATCAATGCCGATGGAATCTGGGAGATGGTTGTACAGATTGGCCATTCTCGAATGCGCTGAGTTACGTCCTAAATTTGTTTTCCTAAAAATGTATATGTTCAATTCTAAAAAATAATTATATTTTCTAGAATTACCTTGAACACACACGATGGGATTTGAACAAAAATCTTCGCAAAACAAAAAAGTGTAGAGCGGGAACGAAACGAAGCACAAATCGACGACCGCTTTATTTTTAAAACGCTCGTTTGTTCCAAATCTAAAATCATAAACAAACGAAAACAATTCAAAATTCGAACGCGTCATTTGACAGCGTCGCGAACGGAAGCCACCCGCTAATGAAGTGGCGACGACGTCGAGTGCACTTCCCTGTTGTCTCTCTTTCGCGCACGTGTCACGGAAAACTGTCGTCTCTTTCTCGCGTAGAATATGCAAATCCTCGCGTCTAGAGATTATGCTCAGTTGGCGAGTTTGATCCATCTACGTAATGAAGTACGTTGAGGAAGATCGTTCCGGCTTTTGTTGCCTTTTTTCGAGGCTCTCTGTGAAATGACACAGTGTTCCGTTCTTATGGTAAATGAAAAGTGTGGTGAAGAATAGGGGCTTTATTGAAATATCTTCTCGTAATAAGATGCCAGTCTTCGTATATATGGAGAAACTGTGGAATTGTATTTTAAATCACATTGTTTTATTTACGCTTCAAGTTTAAAATATTTGAATAATATCAAAACTGCCTGTAGCTAAATGATACTGATTCAGATGTGTATAATTCGTAATAATTCATAATCATTATTGATACTTTCTCATCAAGACTACGCTTTATACAATCACTAGCGACCCACCCCGGCTTCGCACGGGTACTATATTACACATACAAACCTTCCTCTTGAATCACTATCTATTAAAAAAACCACATCAAAATCCGTTGCGTAGTTTTAAAGATCTAAGCAAACAGGGATAGACAGCGGGAAGCGACTTTGTTTTATACTATGTAGTGATGAAATTCATTGAAAATCTTCAAAAGAAGCAAGTGGCAAGTTTCCTACATTGTCTAAACTACGTGTGAAAGCACTAAATTACGAACTAAGTGAATCTTCCAGAATTGTCTATGCGCGGCACGTGTTAAAGTTGGCAGACGTGGAACTGATGGGGCCCATAGCGTATCGTGCGGAAATTTCGTTAGTGATGTTGGCATTACTTTCTCCCCTGTTATTAGTGGCAATGAGAAAGATATTTGGTTTGGGTATGTATCAAAATATGTGCAGATAGAGTAGGCAGGCTGAGTAGCGGGTGATATAGGTAAAAAACTTATGACAAGCCCTTATTGCATGTAGGGGTGATTTGTGTCCGTATGTGTTCATTTAAATATGTAATGTCTACAAGACTAGTACAGTCGACTACAAAGAGATCGATACGGCCACAGTTACAAAAATATGTATCCTCGACCGTTATGTTAAGGCAATAAAGTCGTGTATACATATTTTAGTAACTTTAGCCGTATCGATCTCTTTGTAGTCTACTGTACACTACACACAAAAAGGGCTTTAATTAAGTTTTTTACCCGTACCTATCACAAGCATTTTTTAATTCGTTTTTTATATAATAAGCAAAAATTTGCCCTGCGAAATAAGCTGTCAATTACAACGTAGGTATGTATTTTCGTGTCTTATGTTTAAGATTTTTCAAATAGGTATCCCGCTTTTTTATGACTCGCAGGTTAGACTCTTGTGTTGGAATCAAAATTCATAACTTAAGTAGGTAGATAATTATTATTTTACTCAATGCCCTGGGTTATGCGCTTTAGATTCACATCATTATTATTTCAAATCAAATCAAATCAAATCTATCATTTATTCGTGACAGCAAATACACACTAATACATATAGAAAAGAAAAAAAAGAAATATTATATGCGTCACGAAATGGACCCATTTTTCTACAGCATCAGTTTCATAACGTAGCCGGACATTTATTCTGCAGTCCGCTCTTCACCCCTGATTAACCTACTTACTTACTCGTAGAACTACAACTATTATATGTATCGTATTAAGGTTGCATTTCGCTTGTTCCAGGATGGAGGAGACAGTGCGATCGCTGCTGCAGTACAAGGGTCGCGTGGAAACTCTGAAGCAAGAGAAGGCTTCCCTATCTTCCGCCCTGGAGGTAAGATAATACGAATATATCCGAACTTGGCCATTCGAAGGACTTATACATATATAGTTATATTTTAATGTCGTACAGTCACCGCCATAGGTAAGTAGCAGCCAAAATAGCCATATAGATATATACACGGTCATTTTTAATCCGTGATCAGGATTCGAAAAATATTGATAAACAGCCAAAACGGATTTCAATGGATGAGGTTTCATGCAAAATAATTAAATCACTGTTTAGTTAGTTAAATTTAATGATAATGTTAACACTAATGTCCACTGAATGTTTGGTCACCCTACATTTCTTGAAGTTAAGTAGATATGTCAAACACATACGTCAAATTAACGCGAACTACCGTTAGGGTGACAATGATTTTGAATTATAAAGTAATTCCATATTCAGAAAAAAAAAACTTTTGTTTTAGGTAACTTCGAGTTAATCGTGTTTGGTATCAATTACAGAATTAGAAAAAAATACCCCTGATTACACAAATCATCGTGTATATCGCCACAAATCTTTATTACTGCTGTTACGTTATATTTAACCCGTGTGGTGTCGGGTTAGAATTTCACCACCCCCTTTCTTCCCGTGGGTATCTTTAAAGGCGACTAAGGGAGCTGGGTTGAAGTGTGTAGTGGGCGATGGGCTAGCAACCTGACACTGCGATAACACATGTTGTCGATTTTTTATACCCACATTTATACTAAAAGCGGCACTGGAACATAAGTTTCATGTGCTCTGCCTACCCCTTTTGGGAATAAAGGCGTGAATCTATGCATGTATGTATGTTTATTTGGCTACTTTGGCTGCTACTACTACTATCTGTATGATGCTGATTCTACTTAACCAAATGGTTACTTATTCCATACTATATATGTATTTTTTCGGTAGATATATATACAAAGATATAATTATCATCAGATTTTTATATTTGTTTTAAATTATCTTTAGAAAAACACGCATTTACGGTGTTCTATTTTCTTCAAACGGTCAACAGCTGTTTTTAATGGACTTCATAAGGATAAAAATATCACGTCGTCTCGCCCCCTCTTCATAAAATATTCATAATATAACTAACGACATTTTACACGATATCCATATAAAAATGTAACGAATCGATCCCGTTTGATCGTAAATTGCCCGCAATTCCCAACTTGTCATATTAAAAATTCAGTAAGAATGCTTGCATGAAGCGTTCCAACAAATACCAGTTTAAAACGACCTTTCATTTTCCTGACCAGTCATAATTTCCCTACTCTCATATACTTCCATGTTCTTCACACTAAACTGCACTTTGATACTTTGAAATATGGTTGTAATTGCGATACCTCGACTGTGCAAGTTACGAGCTTGTGATAGTTAGCCGCGGTTATTGTACTATGAGTTGGATGGAAGCAGCAGGGGTCTTGGTCGGGTGGTGATGGCCTTTTCAAGTGTAATGGGAAATATGCAAAACATTTGTTGGACGTACGTCGTATGATACCGGATTTCTATTTTCTATTACGATGTGGAATTTCTCCGATTTTGCAGTTATTAAAGTGGCATATTTAAGTACTTTAAACCTTATACTTGTCTTGTACAGTTTTCATTCGTATCAATGGTACAGCATATTCAGAGCCAAAGCTTACGTTATGGTACGCTCGCTGGTTAAAAAAAATGTATGAGGAAAGCGCCTTAAAACCGAAACCTCCAGCGAGTTGCCATTTTCCACCTTAAATTACGAAACATAGGTACGTTTCAAAATCCATCTACATGTTAGACTTTTCTGCAAAGGCACTCCCTATCAGTGCCTAAGATACAATGAAATCTGATACATCAAAGCATCCAAAATCACAATAGAAAATACGATACAACACTTTCGCAATCTCGTATCACACGTTCATAATAATTACAAATTTCAACCTTTTTAAAACGGGGCAAGATCAATTTTCCAAAATCCAAGCAAAGTAAAGCACGATTGTAATCAGTCTTTTCCCGCTACGCTTTTGGTCATTGTTGTTCCCCTCCCGTCAACGTCATCGTTATCTGTGAATTTGAATGGCGGCGAATTTTGATTTTTCCATTTCCCGTGCTTTCAATGGTACCTTGCTACCTGAGTTTCCCATTGTGTGAACCCCTATTTTTAATATCGGTCCTTAACTTTTTGCGTTGTCAGCCGCTTGCTCGTCGCGATTTTTGCACATTTTATATATCCGCCTACTATTTCCTGGTGTTTATTGGAAATACACCTTATTTTACTCGTTCCTTACAGAAAAAATACAAGTACATGCAGTCGCATTTTTAAAGCCCGTGTTAAAACGGAAATTAGCATAAGTAAATTAAGTTATGACGCCACAGCGCATGCATCCAAGCACTTATTATCGAAAGAAAGGCCAGTAATTACGCAAAAACATCGTCCCTTCAAAAACACTCATAATCCCTCAAAGAGCGTCCAGTTATGACCGGCCAGCGTAACTAGAGCTACCCCTGCTCGTAAACAAGAGCAAGGCGCGTCTATTTGTAAAAGTGACAGGGGTCAAACTAGGTTGGTGGTTGGAGAATTTTCGAGAATTAATTCGCATCTGCAGGGGTAGTAATCCGAAAATGATCGCCTGTCCCCCTCCCTCGATAAATGCGCTTTAATGTCGCTAAACGACCGGACAAATTAGGAACATACCGGACTGAGTACTTTTTGTATAGGTACAGTTGAATTTGATCCAAATTATTAATTAGGTAAAATAAAACGAATGAGAATAAAATATGCAGACTGGTAAGTTTCAATACTTGTTACCAAGTTTGATGCCCTCGCACCGTGTGATAAGAGTTACCTTCAAGTAGTTCAAAAGAACCCACACTTTTCGCACGAAGTTGAACCTTACTGCTTAAGGATTCAACGGTTCTATTGAACAAATAGAAAAAAATCATAAAAAGGATCTTATGAAATCTATTGTTTCAGATTTAAGTCAAATCACCTTGATTATCTAGATAAATATCTAAAAGAGGTAAAATTACCTCCTTAACTATTTTGTATTTTTTTGGTAATCTTAAATGTTCTTAAAATGTATATGAAATGCTCGATTATTGTAAGATACTGAGGGCACTGCCTGTTGCAATGACTCATGCGTCGATGATGCATAGGGTTGCCCCTTAGTTTGCATTGATGACGCATATTATCACTGTTTCATTTTTTGTATGGTTCTAAATATCATTACCAGCGCTAAGTTTTCTTTAGAAGAATTCATTTTCTCATGAAGTTTCTTCGCTAATGCTTAACTCCGCTTTATTGCCATTCGTAAATAGGCCACCTATCATCGTCGATCACTTGGCCATAAAAATTACAAAAAAAAACTAAGTAATGAGTGTCATATCGACAGCTGCCAGTAAATGGATATTTCCCTTTATACCAAGTACCAAGAGCATTTTAATGAGATTTCAATATAATCTAAAACATTTATTAATCAATTTACGTAAGCACATTGGAGGCGCGTATTGATTTTACTCTACAATACATATATAAACAGACATGTCCATTGTCCATGAATAAGAGAAACCCACTACTCACCCACAATGCTCACTAATCATCTTGTATATTAATATCTGTTAAATATACCTACCTATAGGTATAATACCCGTCTTGACATCTTCCCAACGACGTCCTGCAAACCCCAACATATTAACACAACATTTATAATATCAAGGGGACCCACAACAAATATCCTAAGACGTTACATTAGAAATACTTAAGTCTAAGATGGCGGCGTAATGGCGCGGAGTGACGAGTGCAGATAGTTTGATACGGGCCATCTCCCTCTGAGCTCAGATTAGTTGTAATGGAATGGCTCGTGTTGGCGGACAGTGACGGTTAATGTGTATTGGTGTTTTTAGGTTATTTACTATGGTATGTGCCAAAGTAAAGTGTAGTTATATAAGAGAGATTGACAGTTCTTATTGGGTGTACTTTGAAGGAAAGTCCATAGATTAAGTTTATGTATTAGAACTCGCAAAATCAACACTTGAGAATAACACCCCTCTTTTGCGTTGGGGGTTGCCACCTTAGAAGAAGGTGTAATCCGTAAGTTTGTGCAGTATTAAAGAAAAGTACTCTTTATATTACTTAAACCTTAAGATGGCTGCTCTAATGGGTACACAACAAGCTGACTTCCCTGGGACAGCTTAATGCGGATTCTTCCTTAGAGTTCAGATCGTCTATGTACCTACAGTAAAATGCCGTGGTGTTGGCAGACGTGGCGTCCGAAGTTTGTTTCCAACATTTTATACAATTTCCAAACCTTCATTTGTCTATGACGATATGATTTACTGAGCCGTTGAAGTTTCCAGCTTAATGGGAAAGGAAATAAGTGACAGCACTTGTCATAGAAAAAAGCTTGTTTTTTTTTACTGTTAAGTTTAAGGAAAAGTAGAAGTACTCGTACTCGTACATTAATTTAAAAAAACCAGTCGTAGTTAAATTCTGCTGTAACTACTCATGTCCGGAGGCTCTAGTATAAGTTTTACCGAAACAAAACGTAACGACCGCGTTCGCGTTTAGCTGTCAAATCCCATACAAATTGAGGGTAAAACGCAAACGCGATCGTAAAGTTTTGTTTCGGTAAAACTTATACTAGAGCCTCTGGTCCGACTGGCGTATTAAATTACATGGTGTGCCTCTGTGACTGCGCCTGCGTGGCATTCGGTCTGTTTTTTTTACGGTGGCCTGATGGTAAGCGGACACCGCTGCCTATAGACGCATGCAACTCCAAAGGAGTAACATGGGCGTTGCCGACAGTTCCCATTACTCTGCCATCGAGTTGATTTGAAAGAATAAGGTAGGTTTCACATGACTTAGGGTTTTTTTTAAATCTCATTTATTTTATAAGCCATACATCTTATGATTAAGTCGGCTATGACTTAGGGCTTTCTACATGCCATTTTTTTTCTGTAAAAGTACATAAAAAGCTTAAAAAAGCGTGCTAAGGAAATTGATTACACGTATAAGTAGTATTAGTGTGGATAATTGGATATACAAATAATTTCATCTAAGTACATTAAGGTATATCGTCTATAGAGCTATCAAAGTGTAGTGGTTGCACTACCATCTCACTGCAATCTCGAAAGTGCGTACAAAGCAGTAACAGGTATTTAGAACAATAGAAAACCTATTTTTCCATCCTGGAGATTGTATTAAGCACTTGAAAACTATATCGCAGCAAACTTAGTTCAACACATATGTCGAGTGTTATAGCGGTGTTTTGAAATGAAGGAAATCTTGCACACTGTCATTACAATCTGGACCTTCTAGCTTGGCACGTAAGGTCCGTTGTGAACGGATTGCGTTACAAATGTTCATCTCAAATCATTTCAACTATACTAAACGTAGTAGTAGCTGTTCCGCAAAAGCGCACTCGACGCCCCCGGACTCAGGTACTCTAACAGGGAAAAATTCTCGGAACTGTAGTAAACGCACACACGCAACACTCGTATAAATGACAATACAGACAAATTTTCAGTGGGACGCGAGTCATGGAACATTCGAGAGTTTACATTTAACCTGATGCGTGAGACGGAATCTAGTAGACACTTGTGAGTTTTCCAAAGTTCGTTGGTTATAATTTATAATCCAGAATAGGCCTACATAAATAGGCCAAGCAGGCCAGTATTTTAATAGATTTAGATTTTTTTATTTGATAATATACAATTACAATATAAATTAAAGTTAGCTTGCGCTGGATGTGGGGATGCGCGGGAGTCCGCTGGATGCGGGTGGTGCAGGACCGGTCATTGTGGCACTCTTTCATTGTGGGATGAAGTTGTGGCACATAAACCCATTACCCGTCCAAATTGAGTAGGTTGTTTATGGCAAGTCATCAGCCATTATAGGCCAGTTCTTAATTTAGCTGCATAAGAGCTTTTCCGTCCCTCGTTGTGGCATCACGTATAGCCTGTCCTGAGTATCATAGGTCCATGGACCAGACGCTAACTGTTGGATTAAAACACGTTCCGTTTCACATTACTTCAAATCGTAATTATTGTTTGAAATTAGTATAAAGTAAAAACGTTTCAGTACCTGTTATTTTATGTTTTTTCAACATTTTGGTCACACAATAATGGTAAATACTCGTATTATAGCTGCATCTTCCCTATTGTAAGAGAGGAGCATTTCTTACAAGCTTTTATTTTACTCGCAATGTAAGTATGTCTGTTTGTTAGCGACAAATCTTCGGAGTGATATTTGTGTACATACAGTCGGATGACAACAGCTGAGGGGCTACCGCGAAACGAAAACGAACTTCGTTCGTGTATCTCCCTCTCTGTCGCTCGAACTAGCAAGTGCGACAGACGGAGATCGACAAACGAAGGTCGTTTTCGTTTCGCGGTAGGCCCTCTGATCTGATAATAAAGCTGGTCTGGCTGTGGAGAGGGATAGGAACTCCTCAATTACACAAGAAACAGCTCATCGTGTTTGCTGGGTTCATTAGAATCTAACCATTAAATACGAGTACATGTCTGTGATAGTCAAATTCACGACCCGTATCGGTTGCTATCCAATGCGCTATTTCTCAAATCTTAGACCACGCCAGTCACACTCGGACATTAAAATGGCGGAAGGGAAATCGGCTATGCACAATGCCGGGGTTTCCCGGTTTAAAAGGTCCCCCGCTTAACAATAATTCAGCTCCACCCTTCCGAAGTGCAAGGGCGCAGTTACCGAGGGCTCTAGGGATGGACTCGGTCGATGATTGGAACTAATTCTAGGTTTAACCGGTAGATTTATACATTTTGCTTGAACCGCAAAACATAGGTTCTGCAGGTAGTGATTAAGTTTCCTAGTCCAAAGGTCCCAGTAGATGCCGTTGATCTGACTCCGCTTTCCAAATCGCTATTAAACTTTTTTCAAATAATCTTTTTTATGTTTTATACCGCTCGTTAGATGTAGTATTTGTCATCGATTGATCATGATCAATATGAGAAGTGCTCTTCACATTTTCCATTGCCATTAATATACTTCTTTATTAATGGTCCCGGAGTATCACTCGTTTTGATATACATGACTCAAGTTTTGATATACATTTCCTAGGGCAGGTTGCATCGACCACCCTTTACTAAGCGGTAATCGTTAAATATGGCGCCGACAGCTGTCATATCACAGAGAACTGTCAAACTTCCCATATAAACAGATTTTATCGGACGTAACTTGAGACTACTGACGATTTGAAGTAACCATTGTCATTAAAAGTGTAGGTAATCTTGTCGAAAATTGTACTTGACTGACCTGTGATTTCTCATTGACTCCCGAAAATTGATAAGCTAGATTAAATTACGACCTAAGTCTGCCCTTCCCTAGAAGGGTGCAATTCGCCCCTAGCCGCATTTACACTCGCGCACTAATTGTGTTGCCAGCTACTCGGTTATGCTGTGTGCAAACGAATATTTAAGGTGTTATTCAAATTTTGATACATGGTAGTGTCAGTGCATATATGTATGTCTATATCTGTGCCCACCCACAAATAAGTATTTTTTTGTAATGCAATTTAGGCGCCCATATTTTTTTTTTACTAAGTACTTAAACTTTATTAATAACAAATTGTATATACAAGATGATAACTAACATTAACTAAATTAAATTACAACAAGTTTAATCTAAAAAAGGCCCTCGAGGCATTGTACTGAGGATGCTGGCGGCATTTCCTCGCTGAATTGCAATGCTGATGCGCTGCGCGAGAAAGCCGCCAGCTCTTCGGTCACCAGTTACGTCAACCAGGCGTTTCACGATTTCCGCAAATAACTTTTGCGCACTGGGACCCCACGGACCTAGGGTTAGGGGTTTTTAATTAGATTGAAATGAGTGGGCTGTATATCGCTGAATATGTGGCACTAATACCTCAAAAATAATCAAGATTTATTTAAACTTTCTTAACGAAACAAATTATTTATTTAAATATTTTGTTTCGTGTCCTGTCGGGGGCTACAGACGAAGATGGTTATTTTTCCATTATATTCTTTCTCTCTGTACCATATCGTTTAAGATTAATTAACGACAATAAAAAAATTTTTTTAAATGTTACACTTACCAAATTGACGCGTCGGCGCGTGAAAAATTAGTCTGATAAAATGTCCATTGACCTGTGACAAATAATAGTATATTACTTACCTAGGGCTGTAAAACAAATAATTTCTCAGATCGCAAGTATAAATATGCGATTTGAGGCATTCTTTATAACCGCCCGTGGTGAGTACGGAATTTTACGTTTCTCCTGGCTAGGAATTGGGGCTACTTTCTGAATATTTATGACGTAAAATGTTGTGTGCTTCAGTTGTTATGACTAATTATACCCACTAAGTCTTTTTACGGTATTAGAACACGTCCTAACCTGTTATGAAAGCAACGATACTTACCTACTTACTACGCTGGCTCAGCGACCCGAACTGAATCTTGGCCTCCGACACCAAACCTCTGGTTCCCTAGGATAGCGGTGCCGTCATGTGCCGGCGAGATAGACTGTCCGTCTCTTTCTAAGTGTTCTAATTGCCTGCTGCCAATCATGATCGGCAGCTTGAAGCTGGCGCAGGTCTGTCTGGACTCCGTCTATCTAGCGATACCTTGGTCGAGTACCGATAAATATTAAATAATATTGTAAAGAGTTCCCGTGTGGTGTCGGGTTAGAACATCATATGACGGGTGGCATGCTTGGATGAAACGCTGCTATATGAAACGCTAATATATTGAAAGTCAATATATTTATTAAGATAATAGCCTTAACCCACATAATAATGTCCAGGAGGTCCTCATGGAACGACGGTTTTATCAAGAATGCACCCGCTGTTGCTTTTATTTTTAGCCTCCACTAAGGTTGCCAACTAAAATACTTCTTAATGTAATTTCAAGAACCAACAGTATTAGCTTGGTTTTAAAATTAGCCATAATATTCTTAATTAGATTTAGCAATAACAACCATGACTTTAAACTACATTGTTGCAATAACATTAAATAACAAAATAATTAAACGGGTATCCCGCCAAAACCTTACAATCACCACCCCATTTCTTCCCGTGGGTGTCGTACAAGTCGACTAAGGGAGTAGGGTTGAAGTGTGTTGTGGGCGATGAACTAGCAACTTATCACTGCAATATCACATTTTGTCGATCTTTTTTATACCCACATTTATGCTAAAAGTGGCGCTGGAACATAAGTTTCATGTACTCTGCCTACCCCTTTTGGGAATAAAGGCGTGAATGTATGTATGTATGTATGTAAAGAGTAAAATTTTGTAAGTTCTTATAGAAAAACCACGTGCCTCCTTATTCCTTAAAATTACCATACCTACCTCTGTTAACTAAAATGTGTTTTGTCTCTTTCTCACAAACACAAATTAATGTGAAAGTAGCATTTTAGCTAAAATAGGTTTGTTGGACGTTTATGCATACAGCATAAGACTATACAAACAATGGCAACACTATGTCGCATAACCTATACAAGCCATAAACAAAACAAAAGCCACTATGTACCAAACAAATAAAATAAAGCCTAAATATGAAATTCCCGCTCAAAACACTTCAGCTTCACATTTTAAATTGCGAACAAGGCAAGTTATCCATTACTCTATCTGCGGATAGTTCGTAATTACGTTACCCGTCCCAGGCGGGACGACGGCGGGACGGCTGCGGCACGGGAGCGGGACGGGAGCGGTTCGAATCGCCCGCATAGTTGGCTAACGAAACCAATTAACTGGCCGCGTAAGGCGCGATACATTTTGGAGAATGTAAGATTGTTTTGATAATTATGTTAGGTAAGAACTGCACGTTCTTGTTTTGTGTTTAGGTTAGGTTAGGTTAGATTTCGGGAGACGATTCTCATCAACTCACATCACAATAGTTATTTATGCTACAAGTGTGGCAAGCAGGTGATTCCAGTGGCAGGAAATTCATCTTTACGCGCATGTATTATACAACGTTTTACTATGCCTTGTGTGAGGAAATAGATTGTTGAAATGTTAGTTTAAAATAGATAGATTAAAATTGAAGTCAGGTACCTACTTATTATCTGGAACTGCATTTAACAACTTTTCCACATATTTTGCTGTCAAGCTTATTCACTTAAAAGTTAAAACCATTGTATTGTGGTTTTGGAACAATCAATTTTGAGTAACTCAATATATTCCACAACAAAAAGACGCTGTACCGTACCGTCGTAGTTCTAAGAAACATGCTGACACTATTGAAACGCAATAAATCATTTATTATTATTGATTAGTCACTTTCACTCGGAATGTGTGGAAGGGGCTTCCCCAGGGCTCTGTTTTGAGTCCCATCCTTTTTAATTTATATTCTTTTGATCTGGACAAGTCCGTAAACTGGTCATGCAGAACGCTTCAGTACGCTGACGATGTGGTAGTTTATTCTGTCGATAAAAATGCAGCCGATGCTGCGGACAAGATTAATGGCGCTTTAAGGTCTTTAAACTCGTGGCTGGATCACCACGGTCTTTCCCTATCATCATCTAAAAGTTCTGCCATTGTTTTCTCCAGAAGCCGTTCTCCCCCTGCATGTCAGATTATTTACAAAGAAGATCCTATCCCCATGCTGGACTCTGTTAAATTCCTCGGGGTTATCTTCGACCGCCGTTTCCAAGGGGTTCCTCATCTTACTTACATTGCCAGAAAATGTGAAAAAAATTTAAATATGCTTAGAGCCCTTTCCGGTGCGTGGTGGGGTGCTCACCCTTATTCACAAAAACTTTTATATAACGCCTTCATCCGTAGCCATTTAGACTTTGGCACATTCATTTTTGAGCCTTGCAACAAGGCCGCGCTCTCCACCCTGGAAACAATACAGGCGAAGGCTTTGAGGTTGGTAACAGGCGCAATGAAATCTTCTCCTAACAGAGCTATTCAAGTTGAGTGTGTTGACCCGCCGCTAGATTTAAGAAGACAACTTCTATCTGACCGTTACCTTTTTGGAATTTCCACCCAGGAATCGCACCCCTTGTTACCTAAACTCCGTCTTCTACAGCTGTACGGTTCAACTAAAGCTTTCTGGCGTAATAAAGAAAAACCAAATCTGGTCCAAAGCCTGGAGAAAATAGCTTCTCTCAAGTGCCCTTTAATGAAATGCCGCTCCCTTCCGTTATATTCTGTTCCTTTCGAAGCCTTGATTCATTCCCCTACAGTTATCTCCAACACTGGAATTGATAAAAAGTCCCCCTTGGCCAACTTCAAATTTATAAAATTTGTCAATTGTCACTTTGGTGGCTATAGACTCTTCTTCACAGACGCTTCCAAGCTGACGGACCAGGGCTGCGTGGGAGCGGCCTTCCTCCTTGCTAATACCCATATCCTTGCTAAATTCAAACTTCCCCCTCAGTCGTCTGTCTTCACAGGCGAATGTTTAGCTATCATCAAATCTTTAGAGTACATACTCGCTCACGGGCTCTCTAGGTCGGTCATTTTTTCTGATTGTCTCAGTGCCCTCCAGTCAATCTCTCTCCGCCCCTTAAAGAATTGCGCTCGTAACTACATTGTATGTAAATTGAAGGATGCCATTTTCAAATGCCATTCATCTGGATTGGAGGTTGTGTTTGTCTGGATACCGAGTCATTCAGGGATTCTGGAAAATGAGAGGGTTGACCAGGTAGCTAAGGAAGCAGTCTTGGACGGGGATGACTCTTTTTTCAAAATCTACTCGCCGGATGTTTCCAACATTCCTTCCAAGATTATTAAAAAAAAATGGATGTCTCGGTGGTCTCGTTCTAAGAAATGTTTTTTCTCTCAGGTGCAGCCTATTATACCATCTCGCCCATGGTTTTTTAAATATAGATCTCTTTCCAAGCGTCATACCAGTGTAATTATAAGACTCCGTTTAGGTCGAGTCTGCTCACCAGAGCAGCTCCATAAATTCAAAATTAAAGATTCTCCCATGTGTGAGTGCGGTGAGGAAGTAGGTACAGTCGATCACATCTTTTTTAATTGCCGCCTTAACAATAAGTCCCGCGACCTTTATACCTTAATCACTAATCTCAGAGTCCCATTACCTATGAATATGGCTTCCCTTTTAAGTCTTATTGAAAACAATAAAAAAATTATTAGTGCGTTGGGCAAGTTCATAGCAAAAAATAACATAAAATTGTAGCTGGTAGCGTTTAATAATTAACCTAATTTCTATTCCTGTGCTTCAAACCCTGTTTTTGCTTGTTCTAATCTGGTTATGGTTAATGTCATTTGTCTGTGTTTATCATCTGTTCTCAGGAATCACCCGTATTTGCAATTTTTAATATCCTGCTATAAGTCTACCCTCTTTCATTTGTACCGTGCAAAGCTGGATACTTGATGTTGGCAGAATTGTGCTTGAGTTGCACGGTAGCCATTAATAATAGAGTGAAGTGAAGTGAAGTAATTTGGTGTCTATTAGTATAGGTTAATGGGTAGTGACAGTGACACTGACAGGTCCTGCCCAGCTATACGAAACGTTTCATTGTTACGTTTTACGTGACACGTACATTTTCGCCGTAAAACGTGACGATAAAACCTATCATGCAAAGCCGCTGGAGGGTTCAAAATCAATTATGCCCTATAAATATTATGTCGTGTCAGATATTAATGCGTGCTTAGTTGTGGTATACATATATTAATGCTGGTGACCGTCTGTCTGTATTTGCATTACATCTCCATACGTATTGGCTTTCGCTTTTGTCTTCATAAGCTTGGGAACGACATTCTGAAACCTAAAAGTCCAACGAAATCTCTACAAGAAGTGATTAACACAAAATGCTGTTCTATTAAATTATAATAAAGGAAAAATTGTAAGGTAATATGTAACGTGTAGTCATAATCTCTTTTTCCGTTCTTCCAATAAAGTTAAGGTACTTTAAAATCCTAAGAAAATAACCTCTTCGTGCATGTATCAGATCTAAAGAATTTGAGACCCCTTGTTTTTCTCCTTGATCATTTCAAGCCGAAATACCTGTTATTATTAGGTTATTTACTAGTAAACCCTTACATAGGGGAGCCCTTTATGATCTGCCCTGCCGCTGGAAACTTCCCTAGTTCGGTTATTCGGCTAATATTGCCAGTGCGGTTGCTTGGTATAAGGTCACAAGACAAGGCGGTTTGTGTCGTACACACTGTCCCGTGGCTTCGCCCATGTGGCGCAAAAAGCCCATATCATCATAGTCCGTCCACTGCTAATAGTAGGTCTACTAATATACTCACATAATTTCAACATCCTGCAAGTCGTTTTTAGGGCTCCGTACACAAAGGGTAAAAACGGGTCCCTATTACTAAGACTTCGCTGTCTGTCCGTCCGTCTGTCTGTCACCAGGCTGTATCTCAAGAACCGTGATAGCTAGATAGTTGAAATTTTCACAAATTATGTAGGCTATTACAAGAAAAACTAAAAACAAAATAAAATAAATATTTAAGGGGGGGCTCACATACAACAATCGTGATTTGTTTGCCGTTTTTATAGATAATGGTACGGGACCCTTCGTGCGCGAGTCCAACTCGCACTTGGCCGGTTTTTCTAATATAAATTCGACTTTATGACCATCATCATCAGTCGTGCAAGTTGCAGAGCGTCCTTCAAGAACCTTTTATTGAGACTGAACAAAACAATAGCTTATGTTCAACCTAATATGGCTAAATAATTGTTGAAATCGGATGTAAAAGCTTCTAAGCCGTAAAAATTTGGCATTGATAAACCCTTTTTTTGCGTCTCTTTAAGCTATATTGGGTTGGAACTAACACGATTTGCAACCAGTTTTATAAGTAAATTTATTGTTTAAAATAGTAATTACTTACTTGTGAGGATTAGTTATAAATCACTTTTACATTTTGAAATCGTTTTGTTATGGGGCTTCTAATCGGGCAACATGTTTACGGCAATGTGTAGCCGGCAAGTATGTGCATCTCGCTCAAGCGTACAAAGTCAGCGTAAGACAGCAATAGCAAGCCAGAAATTGCAGGAAAATGTGGCACGCTTAGAAGCCCCAATAAAGACACGGTTGTAATGTCTACTACAGAATGACTTACCAATTTGACGTGGGAAGAGTACTTTTTTCCAAGCGTTAATTTGCCTCCTAAAAACCCAATTCTCAGTTAGAGATGAGATGTACTTGTCGGATCTTAGTTTGTTCCACTCTCGGCTTGCGACCAGTGCCCTATAACTGTAACTGATTTGCGACCAGTTCAATAAATATTGTGTAAATCCGCTTTATTTTTGTACCTTGTTGCTCTCATCTTAACTCCGAAACCTCTTCGATAGGAATCGGATAAGATAATTTGATGTAATTGGAGGCAACCTATTAACTGATCCCTTTAACTCCTTGCTATTTGAATATCATTAAATGTGTGTGGGTTTCTGGGTTATTTAGGTTATTTACATCAGAATATTGACGTAGAGAGTTATGGGTTGACACATGGACCTAGGTCCATGGGTTGACACTACTAGATAAAACGTAGTGATTATATTCTCTTTGCTACTAGATGTTATAGATAATATAGAAAGAAAACTGAAAGAGCATAATTTATGATTATTATTCATGATAATATTGGACCGCGCTTCGAACTCAAATATTTTTTAGATTTGACACTTTGAATGTTTTAAAAACCAAATTAATTACCAAGGAATAATTTGTAACCAAACTCGCAAACAGTCAATCCAATGAATCAAATGCGTTCATCAAAGCTTTCTACTCTACATGTCGTTGAACAAAGCTAATGATGTCTACGAGTACCAACTAATCCGTGCCACTAATCAAGCAAATTTTGACTTTAATCCAACGTGAGAAGACCTCAGAGGCATACAAGATATGTTTGCAGGTGTGTACACTGCAGGCCATGATTAATGGTGCAGTTTAATTCCAGTTATTGCCGCAGCGGCGCCACCCACGTTGAAAGGGCTTTTGTCAACTATTTTCGGATTAATCTTGACTTTCGCCATTTGAGTTGATTTGATGGGATTTCGCAACGTCAGTGTCATGCAATAGGAAATTGTGTGGTAGGTGATTCAATTGTGTGTAGGTAAAGATAAATGATAACATTAATTTATGTGAGGAGAACTTTTAACTTACTTGAGTGCTTGCAATATGTCTGGAATAGTTATAACGTACAATCCAAATTACAATACCTAGGTATAATTGTAAGATTTCAAAATTGAAACTAACGATAGCAAATTAACTTTGTTGAAAACTGTTATATATTAGGTACTAGCTTCCGCCCGCGACTTCGTCTGCGTGGTCTCGGGATAAAAACTATCCTATATTTTAATCCAGGCTATAAACTATCTTCGTGCAAAATTTCATTCAAATCGGTTCAGCCGTTTAAGCGTGATTGAGTAACAAACATCCAAACATCCAAACATCTAAACTTTCGCATTTATAATATTAGTAGGATTACACAATAATTGCAACGAATATAATGGAATGGAAAGCATTTGTGCAGGTTGTATTTGAATACTTTTAAATACACAACAAAGAAAATAACAAAGAAAAAAGGAATCAATGGTGGTGAGCGTCAATATAAAAAACATAAATTTACTCCAACGAGCGTCCACTGAGAACTTTTTACTTAATGTAATTTCATTTCCTATTCCCATTTATTTATAGCATGAATAAAAATGCAAACTCTCATGCCATGCCCCGGTAACGACAAAAGAACAACATTTGATAAATCGACACGGTCACTAGGGGTCGAGTAATGTTAGGACTGAAGTCACAATGGTCAAATGTAAGCAGTACACTCACTTTAATTATTCCTTATATATGTGTGAGCGTGTGCGGTCTATCTTGTTATAAAATGTCTCTTTACATTATCAAATCATCTATATCTCTGACACCATCAACGTCCCTTTACACATTATTTTCGAATTGTGAAAATAACTTTAAACTTGTTGATCGATGCTGACATAATGTTCCAATCGAATTCTGTATGAAACTAGTAGTATCAATTAATTTTAGTGATAACTAAATGAAACTGTAAAAACGCTATGTTCCGTGAGTCCTGTGTTATTGACAATTGATCAAACTCAATGTGATTATGGAACTAGCTACTCGACTCTACCAGCCCACTTCTTTTAAGAACTACCTTTTTTTGCGGAAACTCCTAAGTCCTATACCAAATTGTACCCCTATTTTCATCTTCATGGGGGATGATTTCCGGAATAAAAGGCTTCTTACGTTTTAATCTAGGTTGTCATATAAATTAACTGTGTACCAAATTTTATCCGAGGCCTTTATTCGTTTTCACGTGATTTAAAAACCTTATATATTTATAACATTACCTAGGATTGTACGGAAGTCAAAAAACCGCTTGATATTAATGAACTGTGACACTAGGCAGTGCTGGCGTGAAACTAATGACAGGTAATGCATTTATTCGGAATGGTCATGTAAGTTACTCGTTCGGGATTTAATAAGCCAGTTATTACCAGCAGGTGTAGAATTTATTCATAGAACGTTCGCAATTGATGCTTGTAAACAACGGTTTAAAGAATCTTTTTTAGTTAATAATTCAATTTGTTTCTTTATAAGACCATAATTTTTGTTTAATGGAGTGTGTAACAGTTCATTTTTAGGGTTCCGTAGTCAACTAGGAACCCTTATAGTTTCGCTTTGTCTGTCCGTCCGTTCGCGGATAATCTCAGTAACCGTTAGCACTACAAAGCTGAAATTTGGTAATAATATGTATATCAATCACGCCGACAAAGTGGCAAAAAAAAAGTGTTTTTTTTTATTAGGGTACATCCCCTATACGTAACGTGGGGTGGTTTTTTTTTTTCATTTCAACCCTAACGTGTGATATATTGTTTATTGTACCTGTAATTTCAACAAAATCACAATGAAATGACGTGCTTTCAAATAAAGTAAAAGAACGGTGAAAATCAGTTCACGCAATAAAGAATTAACTGTCTGTCTAATAATAAAATTGTTCGCTAAGTGTTGCTTGTATTGTGTCTGTCTATAATACATGGTCGATTTGAATTGGGAATTTGAACTCTCTTGCTCATACATTCGGTTCACGGAACGGGCTACGGAACCCTGCACTGAGCGTGGCCCGACACGCTCTTGGCCGGTTTTTAACTTAATAACATTGCTAGATATAAAAAAATGCAATAACATCCGGTTTCGAATCGAAGCTTTTACATTAATTGCTTCGACCCCTCATATCCGAAGTTTAAAAGTTTTCGCAAATATTTGCTTACTACTCGGCATATTGCGACCTTTAATTCCGTTCTTTATGTTTATTCAGCGCTTTATTAATACAGTAATTGCTTACTGTAATCGTATTTCTTAACCTATATACGTCCCTATTTGGGTGCATGTACACTTTTATTGATGAAACATAAAACAACTTTTAATTTAATAAATAATGTTTTGACTAAGTCTTATAAAAGGTCTTATCAACCCGTAATCAGACTCAAGCGTGACGTATCAAAAGCGGAATATCAGACGTATTTTAATGTAAATTTATTGCTTTATTTCGTTAAAGGTACTTTCTGAGTGCAACTTTCATTTTGTCATTGATGGAAATGTAATTACAGAACGGGGATCCAGTTTAATTAGTTGCTACAGCTGCGGTCACGGATTCCAAATATAAATTAAATTTTATAAATTCACTGCAACGACGGTAAAATGGCGGCGTTAATTTGAAATGCGATTAATGAGTTCGCGGTCGCTTTTTTTGTCCGCAACAGTAATTGCATATTCGTCTATGATCTTTTTTTTCTTGAAACCTTTCAGATAGAACGCGTCCTTTGCTCGGTTCTAAAAAAAGCAATTTGACATTAATGTCAAACTAAATAGATTTACAATCCTAACACTAAATTCATTTAATTTCTCAAAAATACATTTAAATAGATATTTTACTGTAGTGCATGTCCTAATAATTGTTTATTGGTATTATGTTGATGATTTCGGTAAATGCAAATGGATCAAAGGTTTTTGTTTATTTTTCTTCAAAGTAATGTTCTTTCAAGTTGCCCTAAACCACTTTCAAAATGCCTGCGGAATTAAAATAACAGCGTCCGAATCTAAATTAGTCACCATTGTTTTTGTCGGCTTTTAAATAGACAGAGGGTCTTTTTCTATCTTCCAACAACCATTTAGAAACCAAACACAGATCTGAAATAAAAATCCAAATTAGCATCCGTGGTATTCAAGCCTTCCCCTTGCCGCTTGGTTGCTTGCTTGTTGATAAACCGCATGTTGTTTCAGACAGACGCGCGAACAAACAGACAAACAGACCTTTGTGTCTCGCCCTCGGTTCACGACTAATGAAAGACATATACCATTTTAAACAATGCTTTCAACCGCACCCTATCCCGACGCAGCAAAGACTAAATTAGTGAATTAAACCGCGGTATTAAATTGGCAATTTTCGATTTGTGTCAAACGATAAGAGAGCTCTGGCTATGAATGAGGATTCGCATTCCTAAGGTTGAATTGTTAGTCGATAGATACACGGGTGTTCAGGTTATGCTGGTTTGTTTATTTCGGTAACTGTGGGCGTCCGCTTAATTAAGAGTGCGAATGATGGCCCCTTTCGGGGTGTTTTTTAAATGATAATGGGTCGCTGAGTGATGGCGGCTAAATATGAAACTACGACTTCATTTGTGGACGATGTCGTTATAATTGCTTCCCGGAGTTAACTAACCTAACTGTAGAACGCGTGGTTGATTAGATTGTCGTGTTTGTGTTTGGAACTCATTAAAAGGTCGAAGTAACACTCATTTTTTGAACGCAGTGCTTTACATGGTAGGTCTTTCCAAGTTGCGCCTTGCAATACAAAGTATGGCCTTAGTATTTTGTACTTTCATTGTTTTGGGCAATAAAAGCGGTTAACAATCTGGTACCTAACTGTTATTAGTGTGTTAAAAGCGCGTAGAGTTCCCGTTCAAAGGGTAGCTATCGAGGGCCAGTTATCATATGTTATCACAACCAGCTGCACTGACCTACCTGCTGCAATCAAATCCGCTAAGAGCGTGCGTAGTTTTGTACCCATTTAAAAGGAGTGGGGGTCAATCATGGCTTTAGCATGGCAACATTGCAGGCATCGGCGGCGCACTACCAGAGCCAGCTGACCGCGCTGACGGCGGAGAACGAGCGCCTGCGCGCGCAGCTGGCGGCGGGCGGCGAGCACGAGCGCCGGCTCGACGACGTCGCGCAGCAGGTCGTGCGCGCATTGCTGTCGCAGAAGGTACTGTGTGCTGTGGAGAATAGAGCGTGCACGGTGCAGGCAGGCACAGTGGCAGCAGTCGGCGCTGACGGCGGAGAACGAGCGCCGGCTCGACGACGTCTGACGGTGGATGACAAGTTGCAGGAGGTACCCCGACTCTTCAGTGTTGTAGTAGTTCTTGTAGAACTTAGCATAAGTATATTTCAAAGGTTTACAAAACACCTGAAAAGGGAATTCCATGCGTACTTACCTACATCTGCAATATTGCGCCAAACGAACAGAACAACAGAAGCATGACGATGTTACAGCACTTGGTTCGGTTGGAGCGCTGATCTCAAGGTGGGTTGCATTATAGGCATTATAGGGCTTAACAGGAACGTGATATTGGTAAATCGTCGAACAAGTCTTCGGTACTAAGCCACTTTTAGGCCCACGGGTAAGCCACGTGTAACATGCTGTTTGACAGGCTTGCGGCGCCACGCCAGCGGCATAATCAGATCTACAAAAACATTATTGTTTTAATGAAGGTTAGTCAAAGCTTACTCACCCGCTATATTGCACGAAAAGCCTCGTTTACCCAACCTTACACCCAGCCTTAAAATTAATTCGCCAAATACAAACCCGGCTAATCGCACCCAAATATTTCACACAATTCGACGCAATTTCTGTGTCTCTTAATCCAGTAAAAAGCATTAAGATGCATCCCAGAAATTGTTTTCTCATAATTATAGTCGACCTGTTTCGCCGCCGTGGATTATGTGGCTACATTCGCACATAAATCGCCCGAAATGGGACACCGGTTTTAGCTGGCACCGTAATAATTTCCAAGCCCTGGCCCGCTGTAATCTGGACGTAATCTGGCCGATAATGCGAGTGTTTGCGTTTAAATCCAGTTTGTGAATGGCGACCATGTTGTTTTAGTTTTGGCGCGAACTTTATAAAGATGGCGCCGGGTGCCCGAAACGGCTGCGTTCATTTGATTGTTTTTCAAAGTTTAACAGGTGTTCACTGCGGGAACGTTTAAATTTCTAAAGTAACTTTTACACTGAGATTGAGCTGGTATTAATGGCACTTGCTTTACTTTGCTTTATTCTTTTTATTCTCTTCAACTAACTTCGCCAAACTAAATACTATTAACACAAGAGCAATTTCCTACCTGTAATTAACACCATTATTATTTCAATTTCTACCTAATTTCTTTGAAACCCAATAACGTAGATAGGCTTTCATCTCGACCCCCTAATTATTACTTGAGATAATTC
The DNA here is from genome assembly GCA_947049275.1 of Epinotia bilunana. Taxonomy (NCBI): domain Eukaryota; kingdom Metazoa; phylum Arthropoda; class Insecta; order Lepidoptera; family Tortricidae; genus Epinotia; species Epinotia bilunana. The sequence goes on along the minus strand of OX346260.1, from coordinate 21,343,485 downwards.
CTCAAGACGCTCCTCACACATGGCGCCCTAACATCTGCATATCAAACCCATTATATTATCAATAAACTCGTCAGGGGATGATCAATCAAATCATAAGCTTGATGACGTTAATTACTTGCTGGATATATTATAATATCAGGCAAATGACTGAATAATGTTGTGATGAGACGAAATGTGAGATAGTTAATCATTGTCTTTGCTTATCGGAATTTCACAGTGGGTTTATATTTGTAATTCCTTGTTTGACCTAAGTAGACCTAGTGACTATATAGTTCAACCTAGTCGAATAAGTTTGTTCGATTGTTTGTAGTAGATGATGAGTAAGTAGATTATATTCGTACTTTCTGAAGCGCTAGTATTTACAATAATGAAGCCTGCTTGCAGAATTAGGTGTGCCCGCGGCTTCGTCCACAGGATGGTACCTATTGAATGAACAGTCTATATCAAAGTAAGGGCTAGGCCTGACGAGCGTAATTTGTGAGCTGTGAGTTGCGTAACTTCGATCCGCCCATATATGGGCGAACCAAAATGTCCATCTATGGGCGGACCGAAATTATGCGACTCACACCGCGCAAATTACGCTCGTCTGGCCTCACCCTTAGGCTTAGGTTCACTTTCGCAACCGAACTAAAAATTGAACAATTCACCAGAAACCGACAGAATTCGCTAGGCGTGTAAAAGTTCATACTACTGCCCGCTTAGCGGGCTCGAGCAAACATTACGAGTGCCCGCTAGGCGGGTTCTTGGTTGCGAACGGGTTATGTTTTTTACATGTCGATTGTATGTGCCTGTGCATTTAAATTATTCTGCTTCTTGATCGCATCCTCATGTCTGAAGGCTGGTTTCCCCTTTGATTAGTGCGAGTGCAGGTGTGTAGTGCGAGTGCAGGTGTGTAGTGCGAGTAGTGTCCAATTCACTGCGACTGCAGGTGATTAGTGCGAGTGCAGGTGCGTAGTGCGAGTAGTGTCCACACGTGTTTAGTGGCAGGCACGCTGCGAGTGAGGGGGAAGGGAGGGCGCGCGGGGAGTGGCTACTCGCAGTCCACTTTACTACACAGCCAACTAATCACTTGCACTAATCAGTCGCTGTCCACACCAAGTCACTAATCACCTGCACTACGCACCTGCACTCGCACTATCCAAAGTGGAAACCAGCCTTGATGGTCGTGACATCTATGAGTGACTCTTTTGACCACTGCTCTGATCCTTTTGTATAGTTTGCCTGTATTGGTATCCTGGACTAATTTCTAATTTAATGTCCCTATGCCTCAAAGATGTATGCATGTTATTTAATATGGCTCACGTCTCCTGAACTCCTGCTAATGACGCGAAGCCGTCCAAATTCGGAGACTTCCTTAATTATAAATATCTCTCGCATTTGGCGGCTTTCAAAAATATTATATTTCAACCGTCTTAATTAAGCTCATACGCCTTCAATTAACGGTTAAACTAAATTAACAAAGTTTGTGAATCTTTAAACAAACTCCTATCGCGGCCATGTTGTTTTTCAATTCCGAGTTGGCAACACTGAGAGCAATGTCTTGTTGAGATGTTGCCATCTCGCTATCTCCATCTCCCCTTTAATTACCGCTTGTCAATTACTTCTACTTGAATTTAATTTAACTAATGAAGCATAATTAAAATATACGCGTTTATTTTGAAGATGTTTGAGAGTGGGGGTCGAAATGATCCCGTAATTGATATCGTTCAGTGCAAAACTGATTAAGGCTTTATATAAATTCACGAAATAGCCTATTTGACTTGGGCAAACATTATTATTATTTAAATTTGGACGGAGCGTTTGGTTCTGGTTTCCACGCTGATGACTCGATTAAATGTTAATGTTATATTCAGCTTTGAATAGAAATTGGTTTTGTAAAACCCACTTGGATGGTACCTAAATAGGACCTTTAACGAACCGTTTTTCTACCTAGTATACTCGTACAAGATAGTGACAAAACAAATTAGCAACTTGTTGAAAATGTGTGGCATGGTATAGTACGTCCGAAACTTTAAGAGTGCCTAGCTTAGAGAAATCCTGTAAAAAACTTTATAGTTAGAGCACAATCGTTTTTTGCTTGCTTTCTTTTAACAGAATGTACTCTTACAGTTTCGGATAGAGTTATAATATAACATCACAAACTAATGCTTAAAAATCGGCTCTTATGATTTTTAAGACCAAGCGAGCAGCGTACCAAGATCCTCTCTCGTATAGACTTAGCAGTATCGAGGTCACTAACCCCATATTTTCTTAATTTCAGAGCGTACGTGAAGAGTTGGGATGCGCCCGCGCACGAGTACGCGAGCTGGAAGCTCAAAACCGCGCGCTGAGCTCGCTCTTGGTCCGTCAGCTGCGCCCGCAGCCGCGGCCCTCGCCCGCCACTCCGCACACCCCGCTGACGCCAGCGAGGGACCTGCAAGGTAAGAACACTAAATGGTGGCTCATACAACTTCTTCTCTATCGCCGATCCTTGGTTCCTTGGTTTTTCCCTTCTGCCGCTGTAACGGATGCCTAAGAATCGCGCGTGCTCATGGTCCAGTGCAGCTATAGCCAACAGCTTTAGCCCTCGCCCGCCACCCCGCTCATCCCTCTTACGCCCGCCAGCGCAGCGACCTGCAAAATGAGCACAACAACTGGAGGCTCGTAGCTCTCCCTCACCAATCCTTGGTTCCTTGGTGTTCCCCTTCTGACCCACAAAACCGCACGCTGCAACCGGTACAACCAATATTATCCATCATTTTGTGTTAAGACCATGCAAAATCACGGGTAAGAAAAAATGCCTGTCAGTAACATACTTCCGACTGTTCACGTCCTATGGGAGTACCTAACTACGAAAACGAAGTCTTTTGACCCCACAATTTCCCCATTTCTAGTGCACCTCGTCGACGTGGGTTCCTGTGGCTCTCTGATCTCGTTCCGTGATTCGCCGCCGCCCGCGCCGTCCGGCCCTGCTCCCCACGCACTTTGCCACGACGATAAGCGACGCCACCAGATACTAGCGGACATCTGGACTGAACTCAAGGTATTGTGAATCCATAAAGCCTCTTGTATAATTAACTACTGACCGCCACTGCAGGCCGCGCCAATTTGTATCGACTGCTAATGAACTTCTGGCTAACCATTGTACGAATTCTATTGCGTTAATGTCATTTGTTTCTCAGCTAATCTGCTTTTACAGGGCTTGGAAGTGACTCCCGCCAACCTTGCCCGAGCATTGTCTGCTGTGGACCCCACGCTCTGGGCAGCGCCACCTCGACCCGCTACATTAAGCCTCAATATGCCTCAAGCTTGTTCAGATCCTGTTAGAGGTAACTATTAGTTTTATATTACCAACAGCAATTGCTAAGCTCTTGCTGCTGAAGTAATTTAGAGCCCCCCCGCCCTCCCACTTAACCTTATTGCGTTAGTGCTAATTTCATTACACCTGCCAACGTTCGATATAATTTTCATTAGCCCTAATATTCGGATAACTAATCTTGTATGGCATAATTATTTGCTGGGCCTAATTTCTTACTTCTTTCTATTGGAAACTAATCATGTTTTTTCCTAGTGATTACTTAGCCTAATGATTAATGTGCATAATGATTACTACTATGTTTAATGCACACTACACTTAATTTTGTCACACCTATCTGTTACTTGACATATTAACTTTTGCTATAATGTTTCGAAGAAAAATGCATTAGGTAGACCTAACGTAGTGAACTTTTCGGGTTATCTTTGAATATCATCAATTTCTAGAATCAAAACCTCTGGACATCGGATTACCTATGCTACGCTAAGGCAGGTCGGTGTAGGTACGACGACGAGCGATGCGAGGAGGAGTGTTAGGTAGAACTGCGACCCTACAGCGCCCGAACCGAGCGAGCGAAGGAGAAGGAAGGGGTAGGAATAATGACATAAATAGTAGGGCTAACATAGTTAGTTAAAATTAAGATGCGGGTTTGTGATTTTAGTGACATAGATAATAAGGTGTAATCATTATTAGGCATTGAAATATTAGGCCTAGGAAAAAATCGTTTAAATAAAATCAGTTTTAGTGAGAATTCGGTCATGAGAAATAAAAATTCGGATACCAACATTAGGGCTAATGAATAATTAGGAAAAATGAAAATTCGGGTTTGCGATTTTAGGGTTCACAACATTAGGGCTAGTGAAATTAGGTATGGAATTCTTAGGGCTAACAGAGGGGAACCTAATTTACATTATACTCTTCGCCAGATCCCTAGATTTATAAAAATAGCAGCGAAAAATTGTTCGCCAAGAACAGTAATTTACATTGTTTCTGTAAATATTTCAGATGAAGCAGGCGACAAGGTGACTGAAGAAGAAAATTGCGAGACTGGCGAAGCAGGTGCAGAGTCTCCCGAAAGCGGCGCCAAAGATGAGGGTTACTCCACAATGTCGAGTGATGTTCAAGCGGATGCGTCCAGACAGAGCGACCATGCGGCCGACAGAGCTCTGCCCGATCTTAACGAAGCGTCCGATGAAACGGACAATCAAACAATAGTGTCAATAAACCCTAGAGAATCTCGCCGACACGCCAGGTTGCTAGGAACCGATGCGGATTACATCTACTTTCCTATTGGAGTAGCATTCGCTGGACTTCGGGGCAGCTATCCTCCCTCACGACCAATTCTGCCCTTTCAGCACGTTGTGAGGAGCTTCTCCGATTCCCACCTCTGTCTTAAACTGCTCGCTGGCACGACATGCCCAACGAGTTGTCTAGACAGCCCAACGCCTAGTTCGGGCATGCTAGTTTTAGATCTAAACCCAGGCCCAGAGAGACCGCTACGGAGGCCAGCAATTGTTTCCACGACGAGTTCTGAAAGGGTCTCGTGGGGAAGCACGGTAGACGAGCGCGCGGATGGTTCGCAGTACGATGCTGATTATGTTCAACATTGGCTCGAGCTAGATGATGCCAGATCAGCATTGCAACAGCGACATCGGGATGTACCTGAGCTGGAGTACGATAGAGCGGAACTAGAAGATTGGAGCCTCTCACTATCTTGTGAGGATCTCAGAGATAGACAGTCTCCATTCGCTGAAATAACAACTCCAGGTCAAATCTCGTTATCAACACTGCCAAGCATAAGGGAAGACGACGCATTAGAACTAGAGGAAGACGTTGGTGATTGTCTTTGGAACGACTGCGGTTTTGCGACGATCGAAATTGACGAGTGTAGAATAGGAGACGACTTAGACACATCAGAAAAGCGGTGGGAATGTTCCAGAACTCATTCGCCTGGTGGCTCGTGGTCTAGTGCATCTGACGGTCCAGATAAACGATCAAGCACAGCCCTGAGTGAAGATGGCGACTGCGCTAACGTAGGACTCGATTTCACTAGAGATTTTTATCGGCTAGTTAAATACGAGAGCACAAAAAGCTTAGCATCAAATTCCTCAAGAGGTCTGCCGACTGCTGACGGCACCAATCATTTACGGTTTCACGATGTACAAGCGATGGCATTGCAGGACCGCGAGCAAGCGCTGCAAAATGTACTTAACTTCATCGCAGAGCAGCAAAAGTACGTTCGGGATAGAGAGGAATCTGATTCCGTGTCATCAAGGCCCGTATCTGAGATAAGAGAACTCCCACCTCCATATGCGGCTGCCGACTTCGACGATGAATCAATCGGGCCGCGGAGCGAGGTTTCGGAAGATCGACCGCGACCAGACTCTTTTGGTAGCTTCTCAGAAAACGACTCTTGTGATGTCCTTCCTGACAGGCCAAGAATCCAATTTTGTGATACCGTATCCGAGCCAAGGTCGACACCACGCTTCATCGAGCGAGAAGGCCCCTACGTGGAATCAGAAGACTACTACGAGGAATTCGCACGAACCGACAACGATGAGAACGAATTAGACGAGCATCACCTATTAAAAGTGCAAAGGAAGAACAAAATCAACAGAACAATCGACCTGAGTAAAGTCACCGATTTAGACGTGCCCGAAAAGTTCGAGGAGAGGTCGAGCGATATCGATTCTAGTCTAAACTCGGACGATGCATTCAAAGAGAATGCTGTTAAAATATTGTTGAAGCAAGGTTTGAGTCACGAGCTGCCGGAACTAGAGACGTGTCTAATAAAATCGTCGAGCTTCCCTTTCGCCAACGGCGAGACCGAGGTGTCCTTAGTCGAGGAAGTACTGAGCGCTTGCAGGAGAAGCACGGGGGCTCTGGTCACCGTTCCGGAAGAAGAAGAAAACTCTTCTCCCGAAACGAGCTCGCCTCAGATGACCGAGTCGAATACGACGAGCACTTCCACTGCCGAAACTGTGATAGTAAGTAATAAGGAGAGAGAGAGGCCTAAGGACAAGAGTCGTATACCCATGTTGCTCGGAGGCAAGAGGCCGCCGTCGTCGCCGCGACGCTCCAAGATCCCCGTCGTGGAGCGCCGCTCCGCGCCGGGCGCCATCATCGTCGAGCAGGACACGCTGAGCTTCCACGAGGCGGCTACTTCTAAGGACGTCATTGAGGAACTGAACAGGTGTTGTATTTTGAATTATTACATATTAGAATCATAGCGTCGTCGTTACACAAATCAGTTCCACGCATTGTTAATGTTAACTTAAAAGTAAGTCATTATCATCACTTATATGGTAGCCTTTACCCTATCTAGGGTCTGGTTTTAATATCAAGTTTTCAGATCCATTATTCAAGCTTGACGCCTATCAAGACAATCAAGACATCAGAGGAACTGCTTACTATAATATCTTAAAACAAATGCTCATACACAGCGCGCGCACACATACTCTCTCGCTGACACACACACACATACACACACACACACATGCATGTTGCATTCTACCTAAGATTAACATTTATACAAAAAAAAACTTGTCTTGTACAAATGAATGTTGTAACTATTTATAATGCCTGTATCAAGGAAGGAACTGGCTTTTGAGACACAGGGAAACCTACTTTGAAAGCCGGGGCTTCAACTATTATGTACCTATGTTTATAGTTGCAATAAAGAATTTTATTATTATTTATTATTATTATAATGGAGTCGGTTAACGTTGCTATTACTAGTTTGCAGGTGAATCTAATGTTAAAATAGAAGAATGTCAATTGTCTGTCACTTACGACCACAACATACTTAACCATCCAATCAACATAACTTTTTTGATTATGATTAATTTTTTCGAGCATTTTGTTTTGCACCATTGTATCCCCCAAGATAATTTAATTGTCGTGACAATATTTAACTATGAAATAACCGTTGAACTATTTCCAGGATGATACGTCAGAACGAAGGCACTGAAGTGAAGAACGAAGACCGGACGCAGGCGCAGAAAGACGGAGCACTGTGGGCGCCCACCGGCTGGGTGCACGTCGAGAAAGATATCGACTTCAGTGACCCTAAGGTACCACCTGAGCACCACTTTAATCCTCGTACCAAGTCAAACTCGCCCCAATGAAAGCGAAAACGATTTTGTCAGCCGGTAAAGTATCGTATTCTGGAATTCCAAAGGACTTCTTTTTGTAGATTATCTCCAGAAAGGAAGAACGATAAACGCCCAATACTATGTTGGTCTGCTACAAAATCTCAGTGACGCAATAAAAGAGAAAAGGCTTCACTTGCTTAAGAAGAAAATTTTACTGCACCAAGTTAACGCGCCTGTTCATACTGCTAAAGTCGCAATGGGCAAAATCACTTCGACTTGTTACCTCATCCCCTCCATATTCGCCAGACTTGGGCCAAGTCTATCTCAAAGTCAAGTTTCTGCTGGACCCTGTTTCTCCTTCTCGTCTTGATCTCAGCAGCGATAGCCTAGTTACATCCTAAAGCAGCTCGGGGCCCGCTTGATATTTCTCTACCTTCAGAATTTCCTCCTGACAACGACAGTTTATTGCAGGGTTCGCAAATTACGCAGTAAAACTAGTCACTGGGTTAGATCAGAAATGTGTGTCGAATAGTCGTTGTCAGGTGATTCTTGTAAAGGTCTGATAGGAGCCCGCTAATCAACAGCATGGAATGATTATCCTAGTCTTTGCAAAAAAGATAGGATATGCAAGCCACATGAGAGCGCACCAGAGAGTAGAACAACACTACTCAAGTCATATTGCTAATCGATGATATCAAGTCCAGATCACACAGTCGCTGTGGCCTAAATCGGTTAAGACAGACATCATCATCTTGTTTCAACAGTGTATCATTGAATTTTTATGTGAGAGAAGTCATTTCTAAAGTAATAAGAAAAGACTCAGAAGCAATACAAACCAAAGATCTTTTCTGACGTTCGTTCTTACGTTATATAAAAAAAATGTGTTCTTCTAATATCCTATTATTGTATTGTCTTGTGTTATCACAATCGTAGGTACACTCCTCGAGTATAACTAGGTACTATGCATTTATTATCTGTCTTGATTATCAAAGTTGATTGATAAAACACCGACGTCATAGAATCATCGCAGTAGTCATGACGAGTTAACGGACTGTAGTTGATAAAATTGTTATATTTATCGCTTACCATCAGGTGATTCGACTGCTCGTTTGCCTCCTATATTATAAAAAAAAAATTAAAAGCTTTTTAATTTAATTTAGTAAATGCATGCGGAACTTATTTAGTTCCTCTTATAAATTTACCGGATCACTAAAAACCAGTTAGTAACCTTTATTGTTAACATGTAAGTAATAATAATAAAAAATAATTAATAAATAGTAATTAGTGCTCTATTCCTACTGACTACGAAGCAGGAGGTGTCCTGGGTTCGAATCCCGGTAAGGGCATTTATTTGTATGATGAGCAGTTGAGCACTGAATATTTGTTCCTGAGTCATGGATGTTTTCTATGTATTTTAGTATTTATTTATCTATATAAGTATGTTTATCGTCGTCTAGTATACCCAAAGTACAAGCTTTGCTTAGTTTGGGACTAGGTCGATTTGTGTAAGATTGTCCGAAAATATTTATTTATTTATTCCAACACGTGCTACTAACGGAACGAATTAGATTAGAATTGTATTAGTTATGGCGCTCTCTATTGTAGCGCTCATTTAAGACTTTGGTTTAGGCAGGCGATTCTAATTGTTTGGCTCCTAAACACTAAACTACGTCCTTATACCTACATCAGTTTTACCTATGCAATATTAATACTAATATTATAAATATGCGAAAGTTTGGATATTTCGATGTTTGTCACTCAATCAGGTTTTAACGGCTAAACCGATTTTGAACGAAGATAGTTGCCTGGATTAAAATATAGGATAGTTTTTATCTCGGGTCCACGCAGACGAAGTCGCGGGCGGAAGCTATATAGTTATTCATAGATTTACATAGCTGCTAGCATTTATTGACGACCGGTTAGCCTAGTGGGTAGTGACGCAGCCTACGAAGCTGGATCCTGGGATCGAACCCCGGACCCGGTAAGGGTAAATATTTGTTTCACGAGCATGAATATTTGTTTCTAAGCCTTCGATGTTTTCTATGTATTTATATATGTGGGATTGGTACTTTTTGGATGACTTTGTATGATGCTGGCTGTTAGATGATGAATAAAGGAACGATCGAACGTGCTTTGAATAGATTTAGAACGGTGAATGATTTGACTTATGATTGAGTTTGTAAGACGATCGGTACGAATGAAGACGTATATTATGTAAATAAATACGATTTTATATAGTTCTCGAGTTTTCCCTGCCATCCCACTCTACATATACTAGCTTCTGCCCGCGACTCCGTCCGCGTGGAACTCGTTTATATCGTAGCTCCATACAAACTTTCACCCCCCATTTTTAGGGAAGTGGGGGGTTAGAAAGAGATAAAAAGTAGCCTATGTCACTCTCCATCCCTTCAACTATCTCCACTTAATAAAATCACGTCAATTCGTCGCTCCGTTTTGCCGTGAAAGACGGACAAACAAACACACATACACTTTCCCATTTATAATATTAGTATGGATGTTTTGTATATCGTCACGATCACTTTGGCACTCTTTAGGTGAGGCCTATGTCTAGCAGTGTACGTCTTTCGGCTGACATATATCGTCGTCTTTGTAGTACCCATATTCCAAGCCTTATTGTGCTTACATGGGGGTGTAAGATTGTCCCCTAATATACGTATTTAATTATTATTTATAATAAATGTGTCGTCACCAGGGAAAAGGGACCTTATCGTCGTTGGCACTTATGTCATTAATAACGAGACCCTAAAACAAATGCGACGTTTTAAAACGAATAGCAAAACCGCCACCGACGTGAAGGAAAATATTGTTATGAAACCGGTCTATCGCAATAATGTCTAGTTTTCCCTATGGGTTGGCAGGTCATGGCAGTCGCTTTCGTAAAACTAGTGCCTATACCAAATCTTGGGATTAGGTGTCAAAGCGGACCCCGGGCTCTTTGGTGAGGGCCCTACCGGGAAAAACGCTAGGACGATGATGAGCAAAAGCACCACCGACAATAAGGTCCCTTTTCCCAGAGAACAGCACAAATGTCTAAGTTCCATACTAACAATCCGTTGGCCCGTGTCTCCAGGCGCGCGCCAACCTGCTGGACGTGATGCTGGCGTCCAGCGACTCGTCCCCGTCGTCGTGCGGCTCCCCGCCCGCCGCGCCGCCGCCGCCCTACTCGCGCCTGCACCGCCTGCACCGCTCAAGGAGGCAGAAGACCGGTAACTACATACTTACACTACCGACATTCATCAACCAATCGAATTTAAACTTTCGTGAGACTTGTCTAAAATACTATGAATAAAAACACGGTTAAACTCACGTCAGACAAACTCTTTAGCCGTCTTTTTGTATTTTGCCTAACCGGAATTGTTGGGAATTGAACTATGGATCTTCGCTAATTTTTGTCAAATGAAGGGTTGATGGTGAATACCATAAATCGTAAATCCACGGTTAAACTCACGTAAATGTCACTATACCCGACATGTTCCGAAGTCTACGGGAGTTCTTCTTCAGGATGAGTGTTTTCGCGGCGATGTCACTCGAAACACTGCCCCAAGGCTGCTGCAGAGTTCGAGACATGTCGCCTGTGGTGACATTTAATACGTGAGTTTAACCGTGAATTTATGATTCATGGTATTCCCCATCAACCCTTCATTTGACAAAAACTAGCGAAGCTCCATAGTTCAAGTCCCAACAATTCTGGTTAGGCAAAATACAAAAAGACGGCTAAAGAGTTTGTCTAGCTGGCTGGACACTTCCAAATTAAGGGTTCTGACTATTTTGTGCACCTTATATTAATGTGAATAAGGTCCAGCGGTCAGTTAAAGAGCTGCATTGTCAAGGCCGAAGGGTAGAAAGTGAAATTCGAATAACCCACGACCGGCGACAATGAATGCTGTATCTGCATGATACGATACAGGATTGATGACGTATTGCAGTCGTCTTTCTCTTGGTTCTGTGTGAGCGTGAGTGATAAGTAGACCCCAGATTGTTGTGGCACTGACGTCACAATAGGGTGATTTGGGGAGTAAATGGAACAGTATTAATTAATACGGATTTATTAAGATAAGATAATAGAAAAATATCATATAGTGTTAATGAATACGAAATTGTACTTATTATTTTTTGGTATACATATTATTGCGAATCTTCCTATAAATAAATTGTCAGTTGATTAAAATATCGACGTTGCTCTTTCGTTAACGGACTCTCCGTAACAGATCAATAGTTGTTCTAAATGACTTGCGGTTAGGCTACGTCTTCTAGCAGAATATATCCACTTCAAAAAAGAAATGCTTCTTTCCACTGAGACAGATGTTATTGGAGCATATTTGAAAAGTTTGCGGTTGTCAAAGCAATATTGTCAAAGTGACGTGCAGTTGCCAATAAAGCAAACAGTTTATATCTAAGGTCAAACTTTATATAGGTTTGCATAGGTTGCATACATTGATAAAGTTAATTCTAATATATGTATGTTCCATTTCCCGAATGGAACAGTGGAACGAAATAATTATTCGACCGCTCAGTTTTTCGAAAACTAGAAAACGTAGAAATTTAAGTCTTGCCGTTATATACCAAAAATGTAATATCGATCGATTCACTCGGAATTTTTTATTGTGACTATTAAATTTTATTTGATTACGTACCGTAAATGAAATTATGTTTTTCTCTGGTGAAATGAATATACATTTTTATCTTATCTTATAATTTATGTATCATTTTGTTCTACCATTCCATTTACTCCCCAAATCACCCTATTGTGACGTCAGTGCCACAACAATCCGGGGTCTAGTGATAAGCGCTTTATGTTAACTCTAAACGTTAACTGTGGGGTTGGAGAACCCTCCACTTTACTAGTCGAGTAATTTCTCCATAATAAAGAATTTTAGAATCAAACCATAATATAACGACAGTCACATAAAAGTAAAACTAAGTGTACCTTTTTTTTATTAACTGTAATTCTAATCAAGTGGGATGCTTTTTAGCATCAGTGTCTGTTATAAAAAGAGAATGGGTCTTTCATATCTAGACCTGGAAACTTTAGGCCGCATTTATGGACACGCTGGAAATTGGGCGACACTACACGGTGTAATAAACAAATATTAAGGCTGATTATTTTTGGATCCCGCACCACGTCTGGCGTATCCACAAATGAGCTAAAAAAACTAAATGTTGTTAGACTTTGTAAGTCTGAACGATCACAAATCACTATGAAGACGTTTTGATAAATAATCATTGCTATGGGATGTCCTGAGGTCAAATTAATTAAAAAAATCACTCTTAGTATCCATACCTTCAATTAAAAAGCTGCAGTGAGTATCTTTCAGACTTTCCGAGAGTACGTTAAGATCACCCTGGTGTTTTTTGTAATTTTTGTTAGGCCTCACATAAACAATTCATTTTTTTTTGAGAGGCCTTATGTGCAAACACCGGTTTGGCGGGGGCAAATCTGTACTGACGTTTAATAGTGCGAGGACACATTAAACTAATTTTATTAGTTGATATCGATAAAAATGACGTACAACCGTTGGGTAATTTCAAGAATTTGAATGAAGAAGAAAACTACATACACAAAAATAAACTTTTTGCGTAATTAACTTTTTTAATATTTAATATAATTTTCATAATATACAATCAAAATTTTCTCCACATTTTCAGACTTTAATCTTCGTCGCCTGGGTGACAATATCCATTTTAGCCAACTAAATGACCTTTCTAGGTCAACTGTAGTAATTGGAGCAAATTCAAATAATTTATAGTATTGATGAATTTCTGCTATATGACTCAGTTCTATTTCTTTTCCGATAAGTATAAATGAAAGAGGTTTGCACATAGTTAAACGTATCCAAACTTAGCCATTAGTTTAGTTATGATAATGATGGTTAAAAATTTATTTTTATCGATGTCGATAAACTTAGTCGATTTTTAATTAATCACTAGCACTGGTACATTTTTGCCCCCGCCAAACCGGTGTATGCTTATGTGTTTATCATCCTATTCCCCGTACATAACCAAGTTATATCACCAGCACTCGCAAATACTGGGTAGGTTAGGTTTGTTAGGTAACCTCAATTTTGCCCAAAGAACAAACCGCCCAGAATTAGGAGCCCCGCCCCCGGATACCCGTAGAATCCTTCAAATTACGAGGAAAATGGCGAAATGGTCGTGTAATGAAACTTAGTTATGTGCGGGGAACAAGGGTGTTTATCGTGTAAAGGGTATTAGTGACTAATGGTATCATTAAGTGGCTGATTGTAATTATTTCGTGTGGGCATCTATGTTTCTAACTTTTTATTTGGTTTCCTGACACTGTAAAACATGCATTTAACACTCATGGGCCAAAGGGTTCTCCATATTCTGTTACTCATGTTTGATGGTGCGGATTTTCTTTGTAATTTAAGTTCATGTTCATTTTAGTTGGTCAATGCTTTGTTAACTAGTTTATTTTAAGCGTGAATTCTTGAAACAATCCAAGTTGTATTAACTTGCATCCGAGATATTCCATGAATAATGTGTAGCTCCCACGAGCAAATCGACGTATAAGAGTGCCTAATAACTGGCCATCAAGACGTGGAGAATATCGAATTAAAGCACTCAATAGACTCAATGGTACTACTTACGAATTAAATTGAAGCTATGTAGCCAAGCAGTTTAGATCGCAACTAAACCGCTTTTCCAATTCAAAGTTTCAAAAATTCACGTGTCCAACATTGTTTCATGTCATGTGTTTTCATATAGCGACGTCTCTTGCCGCGGTGTCGGCACGGGACGTCGCGTGTCATGTTCTTGTCACGTCCAGCCACGTCACGTTTCCGCTCTCACTCACACGCACCTCACTCTGTCGCCTCATCTCGAGTAGACGTCATAAGAGTCGTTGGCATACCTACGGCTTAGCAAAATATTCCTAGAAAAAACAGTAAGGTCCAGGATTTCACCGATTCCATCAATAATTGGCAGAAGGGGATTCAACCTCACGTTCATGTCACTGACACTCTGTTTTTCAAAAATAATACATCCGATACTGTTTGTCAGACAGTGTCAGTATGTTGGTAATAATTAAAGTTGAAAACATGACTGGTTTCCACTACTCATGAAATTTGTAAAGCCGTAGGTAATAAGCATCAGTAGTGATACTGATCCACTTGACAGGAACTTGTTGTGTTATGAATGATAAACTATAGCGAACTTTCAAGTAGACTTGTGCCATATTAGATCAGGGAAGGCTAGACACTGTTTTTTGATGGATTGGATCGGATCCAAGAAACAGAAGAGGTGGCTACTGACGTCGTAAGTTTTAAATACCTATGTTCTATGTCATTTTTTATTTTCTTGCATAAAATGGCCGTTGACAGTGCTGGCAGAAGAAATGGGTTGATCTCCTGTAGCTGAAGATGCAAGCAAAAACACTTTTTTGCATTTAGGTATAGGTCATTGAAAGAGGCTTTTGTCCAGCAGTTTCTTCAGCTCTTTCTTTCGGCTGATATGATGATGATGGTGATAATGATGATAATGAATTAAAAGAGACAGGACATTATAGATATATGACCTGTCTACCAATCAATGGACCTATCTTATTATTGTGCTGCCGATGATTCATTGTACCTATAACCTGACCAAGGGAAATTAGACAACTGGTTTGGCACGAAGCTACTCATTTCATCTGTCTAGCTGGCTTCATCGGTCAGATCAAAATATGGCCAATGGCACCTTAATAAATTGAGGAACATTCGACGTCAGTAGCGCCTGTGGCAGTGCGAGTGGCGAGACGGGAACGGACGGGGACTCGCTGACCGTGACCCTCCCCGTCCCCCGTCCGCAGAGGGCGCGCCGAAGCCGTAACGCGCGATGGTTGCACTTGCAGCGGCGGCGCTGCGCAGCCGCGGGCTGGGCGTGCTGCGCTGCCCGCGCGCGCGCCGCCCCACCATCCTCGGCCGCGACGGCTTCTTCGTGCGCTACGGCGACCGTGAGCGGACCGCCGTCGCCTGCTTCGACTTCCTCGACGCGGAGGACACCAAAGACTGTACCTAAACTAAACTAAATTTAGCAATAAACGTGACGCAAATACTATATTTTTCTATGTGATACAGTGATTTGACTGACGTGTAGTGTTCGATGTCCGCTTCCGCGTTTGTAAATTGTGGGTAAGCCAAATAGTTTATTTCTAGTGTAGCGTTGTTGAATATTGAATGCTGCACACGTCCGTATGGCTGCAGCTTCTTAAGACGGTTTTACTCAATATTTGTGACTCCATGTTGATTTTGCCCCGTGAACTGTCGCCGTCACATACGCCGTAATATACGAGGGTGCTCAAAATATCTGAACACGCTTTTACGCCTTAACCGTGTATGTGATCATCTTGTTTGCGACGATATTTGTGATGTGATGACTGAAGTAGCACTTATCTTCCGTAGAACGCTGAACTACTTAAACTCTACTCTGGCAAAATCAGAATGGATATAAACACTTACCTACTTTAGGTGTAGCGATTTCACTCTCGTAACGTTAACTCGAAATTACGACGAAGCACCTAGTCTTTAAATCTTCCTCGTTTTTACTAATTAAGGTAGAAAGAAGGTCCGAGTTATACAAAGATGTGTTTCTTCTACAAATTGGTAAAACTATTATGTTGTCTTTTCTTGTAACAAATTTGTACCGCATTGAATGAAATTCACAATCCTGTTTTGCATAATTATTGTGTTTGATTGTTTTATCTGCGTGTAAACGCTTGCAAGACAGCTTGTACGAGCGATAATAGCTTCTATTACAATAGAAATACGAACGGTTGATTACTCCCAGCGATGTCTTGCTTACGCTTCGAACGACTTAGGTAAGAAGACGAACTAATGACTAAGAAAATGGAAAGCTGCGGCCTCGAAGTAATGTGATATTTTTGTATTGTAAGTCCCACTTATTTTCGTATACATTTAAATGGATTCATTTGTAACCGAACGAAGCGTTTTCAGCTGTTGGTTCTAGGGTGAAAATAAAGTGTTTTCGTGTCAGTGTCGTGCGTGGCGGTAGCTGCACGATGCAAGCTTCACGTTGAAACCACGTACTAAGAGGTGGCGCTGTAGACAATTAATATTGACAGACCTAAAATTAAATATTGACTGAGTGGATTTGTATCATCCAACCACCGCCACGTAAATTAACTATTTAGGTACTTATGTAAATACTGATGACGAGTAATTGGCGTAACGAGCTATAGTAACTAGACCTATTAATTATAAAGAATAGTCATCTATATTGTAGTGTAACTGACGATTAACCTTACAAAATCCATTAAAATCGGAGGGTACTAAAGTATGTTAAGTGTATATAATATTACTGTCATTGATGCTATTTATTGATTCTATCATTTGCGGGTCTTCGATCGTTTGCGGTATACTTAGGTACATATCATGAAATTCTCGGTTATTATATTTATATTGGCGTGATTATGGCGATGCTTGGCTTGGAAACTGAAGGCTACGGTTTGGATCGGTAAACCTAGTTTTAATAGGTACATTCTACTGCATGTACCACGCATAACGCATAACTCGCATATTATGCGACTACCTCAAATGTAACAAGAATCTCAGGGGAGCTAGATTTGCAGCAAACGCCATCTGTCGATAAACGACTTTACCCTTAAATAGGTATAATGGACATGTTCAAATTTAAATTTATTGTCAGAGTTGAGATATTGGAGTGGTCAAATAGTTAAAGGGTTAAACTTTAGTTCACAATATGTTCGATAATGGCCCTGTAAAACAAGTGCTGAAATGAAAAATATTATTATATTTCTATACTAATCTCTGCATGACAATACTTTCCACTCCGTAGTTTGTGCAGGCAGACAGAGGCTCTAGTATAAGTTTTACCGAAACAAAACGTTACGACCGCGTTTGCGTTTAGCTGTCAAATCCCATACAAATTGAGGGTAAAACGTAATCCGCCGTAAACCGTAGTCTTGTTTTGGTAAAACTTATACTAGAGCCTCAGATAACGATATAAACTATTTAGAACGTGAGAACAAAATAACCTACGAAATAAATGTAATGTATTTTTGTTTTGACGGATTTCTGAATCTTAATCATATTTATTGTTAGGTACAGTCGAGTCCTCGATTATCTATACAGACAACCTTTAAAAATATAACACATAAAACTCGCGCTTGTATACATATTTAAATTACTGACAGTCATCTGCGACCATGACCGGTGCAAAGTGCAAATTAAATAAAGGTAAATAAATATCGCGTCAGACCCGTGAAAAACAATAATTTAAACCTTTAAAAATATCTATACTATATATATCTATACTTACACAGTCTTTTATTGTTACTGACATAAGACACATTGGTGAGATATTTAAGAAAGGTTGTTAAATATAGTATCGATATTGAAGAACTTAACTGTAATACCTACCTACACTGTTTACTTATCATTCTAAACAATAAATCAATCAATCAATGTACTCGTAGAGCCCATTAAACAAGGATACAAGGTTTGTACTTAAGGTAAATGTGATTACCAAAATAAGAATCTTGCTCCATGCCATAGTTTTGTAGAAAAATTAACGATAAACAAACCTAGCAAGGGCGGCGCCGTACATATTTCTACTCGCCTCTGTGTAAAAATCAATGAATGCTAAAACAATGCCTTCAACTTTTTATCTTTGTTGCTACGTCAATACTTAACTACCCGCATATACTTGGAGGTTATAATGTTCTTCGTTAGGCGTTATACGTACTACTTATCGTATTCCAGTTGACTGCACATTCAATTGATCAAGTCAAGCAATCATCGTCTGTTGTGTACTTCGTAATTTATATACTTCGGTTGCTTACGGTTGTAAACCTTTGCTTATTATTGTTATTATTGCTTATGTCCGAAAACGCGTCTAAATTAAAATGACAGTGCTCTTCCGCTATTTACTATATTAGGAACATAGTTTAGTAAAACGGATCCAAATTATACAATGCAAATGTTGATATTGGATCCTAACGCAGAATAGTTTAAAAAAATCCAATAAATAGGTACTATTTGTTAATGGACCCTTTTTACTAAACTACATCTATTTGCATCCTAAAATAATATCATCATAAACTGAATATCATCGATGCTAAAGTTTCTGTTTTTGATTCAATACATAACACGGCAAAAAATGCAACAACGTTGCGATTATGTGCATACGATAAAAACTATGCAATAGCAAATCGAATACGATTGCTACTTTACGTATGTTGCGCCCATATCCTTTTTTAAAGAATATAACTTCTAAATAGGGTGTGAAGATTGTTACTAGCAAGTCTAGCAACCTAATAGGTACCATAGTAAGAGTTATGCGCTCACACCAACTTCCATGTAGCTTGTTAGAGACGGGTCATTTTAGTATAGGCTAACTTTAAAAAGTAGACTTCCTTTCTGCCTATTAGGGGCCTCTGTTTCACTTTAATGTATCGAAGAATATCAGTGACTGAGTTTACTAGTTGGAGTGTGGCAAAGTGGAATAGAGGCTGAAGGATGTTATGGCGCGGGTTGCACCAACTAACGAGTACAGACCGATCAACGTTAAATATGGCGCTGGCTGTCATACAATAAAAACTTCTCAAATTTCCCATTCATCCAGATTTTAACAAACACCGCTCGCGATTACGGACTGCTTGGTGCAACCCCCTCAATTAGCCGCTTTCTTTCCTCGAGTTATTCTGTCAATTAGGTACCTACTAGTTTCTTAGAGTACCTTAATAAACGTCTCACGAATGCCACTCATTAAGCACACACAGATTCGCTCGGGGTCCGCTTTCAAAGTTCAAACGAATTTCAAACTTTCCTCGTCGCAAAAGCGAGTGATCCTCTTGATGACCTGTGTATTTTTCCGTGACTTCGTTTGTGGACTTAAAAGTTGGACTCCCTGATTACATTACCCCAGCCTTGTTTAATGGTTAATATTGAAGACAATAAAGGAAGATTTATACCTATTATTAATTATTGATAATATAAACGAAGCGAAACAATCGATATCTAAAATATTAACTGATTAGGTTACCTAATTATTGATACGATGTATTTGGTATTCTGTAAATGAGAAGTTGAAACGTTTGTATATAGTTTTGGGTATTTACTATTAATATGTATTTAATGACTACTATAATTATACAAACGAGAAGTTGTGTGGGCTCTCTACAAAACTTCTCTTTCATTAAAATATTATCAATAATGTGTTTTTTTTTACCGTCCTTATCGGGTGTAATGACCCCTACTCAAATTACCAAAATAATGAGCAATGGAAAGTTTGATAACGTTGATCTCCGGAAATTATATACAAGCGTTACCAACACCACAGTTTAAAAAAAAACCTATTAGGTTTTCTTAATATTTTGACTGAAATGAATGTTGAAGCTATGGCAAGGATAAATGAGTAGTCAAGTGAAATGGATCCCTATCATAAATGCATGTTGGTATTTAAAATTTGAATCCTTGAGGCTAAACGTAAACCTACCTTTTTTATTTTTTATTTTTAGTAATTGGGATCCTTTTCACTTACATTCAGGTACCTATTTCTCGTATTTTCATTCCTATCCATAGTTGTTAATTGTCATGTAAAATACATAGTTAAAACGAATTGGCATAATTTCATAATTTAATAAAAACGTATTATAACCATTGTATTCATTATAAATAATCGTAGGATCCAAGAGGTACTGTGATTGGTAACTACCACAAATTTTTGGAGCACGATTTGAAATAAAATAAACTATAAATACCTATTCCTTGGCAATCGGTGCATTTGTTCGTACATTCTAACCTAAGAAATAGAATACTTGAGATAGGTAGGTACTTTGAACAGTACAAAAGTGTAGAGTAACTGTATAATATAACTATAACAGATGGGTTCAATAAACGATTCCGTTCCCAATTGATATTTTGTTTAATTTACACCAGTAAATCAGGTCTCTCTCGCTCTCAACACAGCACTGAGCATGTGCTGTTTTGAGAGCGAGAGAGACCTGTAGTTATTTGTCTCTAGCTGTCAACACAAAAACAATCAAGTCTTAACCTTAATGAGGCTTCTAAACGGGCGACATTTTCCTGCAATTTCTGGCCGGCACCTATTGCTGTCTTATGAGGCTTCTAAACGGGTCACATTTTCCTGCAATTTCTGGCCGGCAACTATTGCTGTCTCACGCTGGCTTTGTACGCTAGAGCGAGATGCACATACTTGCCGGCCACACATTGCCGTAAAAATATTGCCCGTTTAGAAGCCCCATAACACTGACTTTGTAACAAGATGCATACTTGCTGGCCACACATTGCCGAAAACATGTTGCCCGTTTAGAAGCCCCATAACAGCAGATAACAGTACCTATTCCTCGCTTGTGAGTACTGTCGGGTGTAGATTAAAGTTACCTTCTTAGAAACTTTTATGCACACCGAACATTGCTGACAGTACCTGCGTGCACATTTTCCCGTAGTTTTACAAAATGAACCGTTTATGACAATCAATCCACCAATTAGATAACAATGTAATCACTGACGTTTTAGCTTTCCGTAGCGTACATAGGTACGAGCCGGCCGAATAAGTTATTATTTACTCAGCTTTTACTGTTTTATAAAGGTGTATTCTTATGCTAATAAACCACACTAAAAAATGATGACCAACTAATAGCAGTTTTCTCTTAGTTGGCGTTAAGTTAATTACAATTACGATCTTATATAAATCAAAGAAAGCTGATTAGTTAAATCAAAATAAGTGTATCTGTGATTGAACTAATAAAGTGGGTATTGTTATTAATGCTAACAATTATGTAGGGTTGTTTCGCCGGTTACGCGACCACCTTCGGCTGGCGACCACTTGACTGACTACGCTTCTTTAACTAAAGATATTATCATTTCTACAAACCCATAAGATAAAGTATTATCTAGGTATAAACTATTTTTGAATAGTTCCATGTTAAGAATATTATTATTTTAAACCGACCCCTTAACCCGAAACGAGAAAATAAAACTTCAGTCTCACATGACCTCCGTAACGTGTTGACGTGCAGTGAAACTATAAAAAAAATAACGCGACATTTGTCGAGCAAAAGTAAGTAATGTCACTTAATTTTAGTATTTATCTGAATTTTGTAGTTTAATTGCTTTAATGATTTAGTTACTGTCGAAATAATATTTTGAATACAAAATACATCAAAATCGATTACCTCGATTTATTGAAATGGGTGATTATTGATTATTTTTAATATGATTTAAATCTAAACACCTTTCAGTTCATTTTGAATTCACTTTTGTAAGTGTTTTTTTTCTATTTGTAACTATTTGAGACATGTTTAAATTCGCCACTTCTGCGATTGTAAAAGTAAAGCCTATAGCAAAGGCCAAAAAACTGGCCAAGTGCGAGTCGTACTCGCGCACGAAGGGTTCCGTAATAAAAAAGGCAAAAAGTCACGGTTGATGTGAGCCTCCTTAAATATTTATTTTATTATGTTTTATAGTATTTTTTGTTATAGTGGCAACAGAAATACATCATCTGTGAAAATTTCAACTGTCTAACTACGGAACCCTAAAAATTAAGTATACGTGAAAAAACTTAGGCACACTACAATCGATGCAATTTGTCACACCAACTTTGCTATGGTCGGAATGAAATGTATGTATCTCTGTCTCACTTCAACTACAAGAGCGAAAAACAGGGCCACGATTCCATTTGTCTTATTTGACAGAAAAGGCCATCCCTAGAATATCGCATTTGATTGATGTCTCTTCCATTCTGATTTTGAGGGACAGATACTTAAAAGCCAGACATTCTTTTAACCTAACCTAGTGTAATTTTCAATGCTTTTACCGAGTGGACTGTGCCAACTGTGGCTGTGTGTGGATAGCGCCGTGGATAGGCGCTTAAAATATTAAGTAATAACTGCACGTATCATGAGACGGCCGCGACATACTCTCGATTTTTCTCGCACTATACCTCTTGTTCTAAGTGTTCTAATAAGAGAGAGACGGATAGTGCGAGAAAAATCGAGAGTATGTCGCGGCCGTGCCTATTAATTTTAAGGGATTTGACTTTACTCTAAGAAAAATTCTTCGAAAAATGGGTAGGTACTTATAAAAAAAATCGGTATAAAAAAGTTGAAAATGACAGAAAATTGCTTATCGAGAAAGATGCCGTTCGTTTAAAATGCAGGCGTTATGAGGGTCTGGGTGGCCTTCAACTCAGAATATAGCTTAGTTTGAGTCCACAAAAATGCTTATTTGCTGCTGACAGTTGCTTGCTAAGATCTGTATAATACTGAACTGTATATACTTGTACCTATATTAACGCTTGTCTCCGTGACGCATAATAGAATACAGGCAAAAGCGTAATTTTCAGCTATTGTAGAGTGTAGGTACTAATAAGTCTTCGTAAATGCTAAGTTACCGATGTGGACTTTTGTTACATCCTATAATGCAGTATTGTGCTTATTGGGAGCCGGCGACGTCCACATTGTATTGTTTTGAATTGAAGCTGTTTTATCATTTTGACAAGTTTACTATTTTCTTGATACCAAACCGTGTTACCGATAAGAATATGCCGTTTTACTCTACCTGTAAGTATAAGGCCTTAGTATCCGCTATTTCCGATAGTAAGCCCCAGTGAGGGAGCGCCCATACAAGCCGATTCCCCGGCCTGCCTAAAATGTATTTTGGCAAGGCCTATAGTTATATACTCTAAACTCTTTCATAACTTTTTTGTTCCGGGTTCCCCATCGATAATTTTTACGCGCTGCCACAGTTAGGCACCGCAAATGTCGAAATTCAAATTGACAGTAGGTAATTTGTCTCAAACTAAAGTGTAGGTGTCTACTGCTGCTATACGTACCTATTTTTTGCTACAAACCGCGAAATAAACTTTACTTGTGTTGGGGCCACACTAGCGGGAAACGTCAATGCCCAACATCGCGATAATTGTTGCCTTCATTATTAACTTGTTAATCTCTTTGATGTACCGCCACTTGAGTTATCGCCTAATGTCAAACGGTAATATCAATGCCGTTGTTGAATTATCGCGTGAAGTCGTGGCTACACTAACGTTATATAAACGCCATTATTGACGGCATTTCCCGCTAGTTTGGAAGCATGAATGTTACTTTGACAACGAACGATATGACATGCAATGCAACTACCTATAGACGTTCTGGGCGTCGCGGCCACAACTCGCGACGACAACATCCCTGGCATTCGGCGGGCGCACATAATAGGGAAAACTGATTGTCAACGAATAATTATGTAAGTACTTACACTAATATAAGTATTATACAGTAGTAGTAGTAGTAGTATAACTCTTTATTGTACAAAATAAACACAGTAAACAATTAACACAAAGAGAAGTGATGTACAAAGGCGAACTTATCGCTTTGAGGGATCTCTTCCAGTTAACCTTTGAGTAGATGATAAGCTAGGCAACGTGAAGGTGCAACATCAAATATTTTTCTCCTTATTACAATGCACTTAAGGTGCACCGATGGTCAGTTAGCTGTGTTGTCGATAGTACTTGTAGCGGCGCGACCAAATCACGGAGTCGGAGCCGCCCCGGACTGTGTACGTTACTACTTACCTTGTACAGTCGACTACAAAGAGATCTATACGGGCAAAGTTGCAAAAATATGTATACACGCCTTTATTGCCATAACACTAAGGCCGCGTATACGCGTATATTTTTGTAACTTTGGCCGTATCGATCTCTTTGTAGTCGACTGTACTACGGAGTTTCGTACCGGCTATAGGTTCCGTGGAATGTCACATTCGTACCGGTCATTAAGACTCACGGCAATGGCATTCGAAACTAACAATTTGGCAGATTATTGTTATTACTAAGTTTACGGTCAGTTATTTTTATTGAGATGGCGATAAGCAAGTTATTTTGTCTTATATTTTTCATTACTAAGTATTACTACCTATAATTCTGAGACCGTTCTGAAAGTCAACCGCGAGACTAATAATAAAATGGCGTCGTTAACAATAATAAAATTAAACATGTACCTACTTAAACCCTCTAAAACATGAGTGGACCACGTTTACAGCGATGAGGCATACTGTTTTCATATAAATTATTATTACCCTGCAACGGCATCTTGTTTAGCTGTTTGTTGTCTCTGCCTGCGTCCCTGGCCCATAAGCGTCCCAGGGATCCAATAAGAGATTTGTACTGGTCACACTGCAGGCTATATTATTACGCAAGTAAACACGGCCTTATAGATACAACGCCGTTAAAAGCGAGCTTATGGTGTTTAAGGCGGGGACGGAGAGTCCTACGTACACGTCCATTAATTATGTCTGAACGGCACGGTTCTTAAACAAGTTACATGATCTGGGTCACCTACTAACTGATAATATGCGCGACGACACGGATATTGAAGGAACGTAGGGCGCTGGCGATACAGCACATAGGTTCAGAGGTTGTACAGTACGATTACTGTTAGTTAAGACCTGACAGATGGATTGCCTTCATTTAATTTTCAACTTTAATCATATACAAATAAAATAGTTATTACTAAATCGGTAGATGTGGGTAACAGTATTCTGAAAAATGCTTTATCTATATGAAATTAAAGTTGAAAATTAAATGAAGGCAATCCATCTGTCAGGTCTTAACTAACAGTAATCGTACTGTATGTACAGCGCAGGTTAAGGTTACACTTACAACGCGGGCGTACTCTGTATACTTGCAGCCTGTATTACGTAATTTGGATTAAAGGACATGCAGCCAGGCCATAAACATAAAAAAAAATGTATTACGTATTCGAATAAATCGATCGGCGCCCTACGGGCCCAATGTAATAACGCCCTCAGGGTGCTGTTGCGTCTGCCGCGCGGCTATAGCGCGTCAGACATGTTCGATTGTTCGCGGACGCCCAAGTAATCGGTTTCCACGCCACAGTGAGGAGGCGCGCCGCCGCGACGAGCCGCAGAGCGCTCGACAGTACGAACAGCATCCTGAGAGTGATACGGAACAGACTTGACAGTCGCTATAATAGTCAAGCAACAGTCAGTCTTAGCAACATTTGGGATATAAGATAACATAACATACTACATACTTACATAGTTATAAGTAAATAACTACCTACTTACTAACCTAATATGGATTTTTTGTGGTTCGAAATAAATGATTTTTATTTATTATTTTATTTAAACAAGGGACAGGACCAGGTCTAAAGGCTCCTCCACACAATAGGCCATCATAACCGCAGGACACAGTTCGCCTAGTGACTGCAATACAGCCACATCTCAAGAATAAAATACATTTGAGATGTGGCTGTATTGGAGACACTAGGCGAGTTATGCGATGGAAGTATGCGTTTCGCCCTCTAACGCATAGTTGCGTCCTGTGTGATGGGCCATGATGAGGAGCCTTAATAGTACCTTAAGGGCGCTGCGTTTCAGTACTTTCATTAAGGGGTCGACCTATTGTAGCACACCCGTTCTCCAGGGCTGTTAGGGCGCCTAACGAAACTAGTTAGTGTTGTAAAATACTCGAGTTCTGGAGTCCCAATTTTATAGACTCGACTCTCTTAATAGACGACTCGGTGAACTCGAAGACTCCGAGTCCCGAGTCGCGACGAGCGTGCGTCATCTGTCGAGCGTGAGTCCAGCGACGAAGTTTTCTGCAAAGCGAGTCTTCCAAAAAAACTTGTCTTTCACTGCGACTATTTTGAAACTCCAAATAAGACTCGCGACTAGATTTACAATACGACTCCGAGTCTAGCTGCGAAAATGTATTGTATTGAAATTTATAGAACGTTATAAGTAAAAATTATGTAAGTTACTACTTATACCAAAACAGAATATCGAGATTAAAAAAAAAAGTTTCATTTAAGCAAAATGAGCTAACTTAAGTTAGCTCATTTTGGATCCTTGAGGATTTAAGGCAGGTTTCCTCCAGGGGCCCATATTTTTTTCCACCATGTATATATAAAAACAGCTCCATAAGCGACACCGCTGTACTAAGAACTATACTGTAATGTAATGTAAGTATCATTGTTGAAGGTGAGGTGGGCTCAAACAATAATACGGCTCGAGCACGACTCGTTGCACCAAAGGACTCGCACGAAGAAAAAGGACTCGAGTCCTTTGCGAGAATCGCTTAGTTTGCGAGACTTAAACTAGTCCTCTGATTGCGGTTAGTTGCTAATGCTACGAATCGCGGCGTCTAATATATTTAGGGGTGAGGTGAGTTGTTTCAAACAAGTTACAGAATAACGGGGCAGTGGCTTCAGTCACCCCTGGCCCCTATTTCACCAACTTGACAATTGTCACCTGACAACGACAACTCTCGATACATTGCTGGATCCACAAGTACCCTAGCGACCACCTTAACTTCTAGAACAAGCATGTATGGCGAATTGTCAGTATCGGGTGACAATTGTCAAGTTGGTGAAATAGGGGCCTGGGGGCCTAGAAAGGTTACAATCGACAAGCGCTAACGTCAATAGAAAACTAATAAAATGTATGGGAATTTGGGAATGACAGATGTTAACGAAAAGTGTTTCGTCGGCATCTGTCATTCCCATACATTTTATTATTTTCTATTGTCGTGTCCGTTAGCGATTGTCGATTGTAACCTTGTCTACGGCCCCTGGTCACATAAATATCTGTACAGGACTATATTGACAATGTCATAAAGGCGTGTACTTACAGATATTTATGTATATACCCCTGACTGTACCAACCTATAGTGCGTAATTCAAGCGGTACCTAAACAAAAGCCCATGAAAACCGCTGATTATTAGTAGAACTAGGTCTTTGTTTGTCCACTGTTTTTGGACGCTAATAAGGCGTTCAAGTCTAATTCAAGCCTTCAGATATACACTAGACATTTATCTTCACGGCTGGCAACCACACGTGTGTAGTGTACACGGTAGATAGTCTCCTTGTGCAGCGAAGTTGCGCAGTCGTATCATTAACACCGGTTTAGTATATTACGTGTTCAAGCAATATTGATCAATACGGTTTATTGAACGAAAGTTAGCGTACCTACACGCTAGTGTTTATTGCTTTTGCAAAACAATTGGAGTGTAGCTTGACATGTATTGTATAGGCATTTCCCAAGAATGTTATTAAGGCGTGTGCATATGCAACAGAGTAGTTCAGGTTTACGTATGATTTTGTCAAGCATTCTTCACAGAGAAGGGAGGGCAGAGTAGAATGTCTCGCTCGTATTTGGAACAGTAAACTATTGTATCTTCGTTGAACAGAATGTTTGTATTAATAAGTGCGGTCAAGATCTAGGAATCCATTTGATAATTCATTAAAATCATTAACGGTCGTGTCGGCTTAGATGGTGCCTTTGCCCGTGAAGTTGGCAGTCCTAGTATCCCAGTACGGTATGGCCATTTTGTGTAATGCTGGACCCAACACTGTTCTCGATTCTAAAATCGAAATTCCTATGTATTTGCACTCATAATAAAAAAAATAGCATACTTACCTATAGATATTGAAATTAAATTCGTATGTAAGATTACGCACAAATATTACTTAGTTATCTTATAATTAACGAAACTACGCAAGCTTGATAAAATTAATCGATTTTGGGTTCAAGCCTCGATCTCGCCGTGTGCAAAAAGGTGGCTGAAAAGTGTGTACAGGTGCCTAACCAAACACAGTCGAAAAGTTGTTTTGTCATTTGTTTGGCGCGCTCACTCGACAAATATCACTGATTCCAACTCATCGTGAAAAAGGTACCTAGGTAGGCTATGTAGACAGGTGAATCGATGAATTAACATCGTTGTAATTGACAGATAACTCATTAAACACGTACAGCTATGAAGATGAGTGGGCAAGTACCTATTAATGTTAAGTCTAATTTCATAAAACCCATTCTCCTTCGTGAAATACAAGATGTCCTTTACTCAAACTATGTGTTGCTCACGTGACGGTGATAGTGTCGTCTATGATGTCTGGCCCTAGAAGCATCCGAAGTGGTCCGCGAAGCCGTCGGAAAAATATTAAATAACTGCCAACGAGTAAACCCCCAAACAGTAAAAGGACCATTTGAATTTTGTTTTGTTCAAACACAAAAAAATAACAAAATTAAAAATGGTCCTTCGTCACTAAAAGGTTATTAACCACTCTATAGGTATACTGTACCTATGTGTATAGTAATCTCCCCTATTTATACATATAATATACTGAAATGTTTTTTTTTAATCCCAAATAAGTTTCCTTTCAAAAACCCAAACTAGAAGGAAGAGTTTTAAATGAAAGATTACGTTATATCCCTTAATAAAGAACAAATGATATCGAAATAATGTAATGACCATAAAAATAATGTTCCTAAGCACAACCATAGAGTTCTTCATACACCCTTCCCCTTGGTGCATGGCAGAAAAGCGGGTGGATCTTGGTGCGACCTGAAAATGAGCAAAACTATCGTGAATAAATAAAGTATATTAAAGATTTTCGTTAGTCACGTTCATTCTGGTTAGTCTGCCAAAACACTGCATATGGCAACACACACACCGTATTAGTTGGATTAGATTTTACAATTATGCAAAAAGTCCAGGTATAAGGAAGAAAATAAAGAATACAAGAGTACTTAAAAAAAACATTTATTTAAAATATAAAATAAATAACTTTGTCATGAACGCATTAGACCTTAAAAGTCACAGACCCCACATCCTTTGCAAAAAAAAAATACAAAGGTACATTGAATTTTATGAGCTGATTTTCTTTTTCGACAGTTTATAAAAATCTATTTAAAATATTGACATTCATTGTTTAATACTACCACGATACGAACTCGTTGTTTAAGTTTGTTTTCGCTCGTGATGTTTCAGTTCATTTTCGCCGTTAAAATGACGATAAAACGTATCGTGTCAGGGCGTCTGTTGATATTGATTAGGTGCAAAACAAAGTCAAATGCCGCAATTTACAATGAAAAACGTTTAAAACATGAGTATATGTAAATTTGAACATTTAACAAGAAAATAAGTTACACAGCCCAAAGCTAATTTAAACAAGTTAAATTAAAGTTAAAAATTTCTACAAATATTCATAGACGCAAGAAATTAACTATGAATGTACCTATAACTATTAAGGTGCGATGTACTTATAGTATGACTATTTATACTAATTAATACTTATTTTGTAACCAAATAGGATTTTGTGACAAATACAAGAGAGCTACGGCGAGGACAGAAGAAACAGCTACGGATTAAACACGTCTGTGAGATTTAAAAGGAAAATACAAATATCTTCAAACGAATGTGACTTTTCCAGAACAAAGTTGACACATTCACTGCCAGGAACTCGCCTCGCAGGCGCCTATGCCGTAGGCGGTTTCCACTGCTTAGCGGGAAAAGCACGGGATCTGCTTCGAGCGTAGCGACTCGGCAGTGAATGTGATTAACATTCAACATTCATTAAGTTTATGTCTAGCAAAAACCTAGCACAATCAATTATGTATAAGTACTTTATGCGAGTATGTGTAACTACCAATTAGTTACAGGACATTATATAGAGTAAATTGAGATACCTATATTTAGACACTTTCCCCCTTAGGTATTCATAAAACTTAACAAACCCCTGTTAACTAAAATCTGTTTTATCCCTTTCTCACAAACATAAATGATCTGAGAGAGACACACGGCACTTTAACTAAAATAGGTTCGATGGAAGTTTATGAATAAGGGCAATTTAAATATGTTGTTGTGTCTGTCACCCACATTGGCTTATATTCGTTTTAATGACAATAATATTATATTATAGCGTAGCACACCTTATTGAGTTTGGCGAATGGTGTTTTATTTTCCCGCTCTAGAAACAACTCTGAGCCACAGCCAAATGACTATTTGAGTACAGTCATTTGAGTATGAGCAATGATTTTGAACTGAAGCCAAAACGGTGCAAATCAAGATCAAGGTTGGCAAAAAAAGCTTAAAACTTAAGATAAAATCTATTTGTGGATTGTAAAACTAGATAAAAAATAAATAAAAATATACAAATAGTTCAGAAATATAAAGAAGAATAATGCTTGAGGTCTTATTATTGTATTAACCATTAAAATGGAAGCCGTCTTAATGGAAAGGCTCTTAAGGAGCTGCGATGTTCCTTTTTCATTTCGAAGACATCACTAACGCTTTACACACGATAAAGTCTAAATATGTATATGGTATATGGTTCTTTACATTTAAAGAGCGTGGTATGTATGTGACTAGACAGTGTCATTTCTGAGAGTCAAATTATAAAAATACAGTCAACAGTGAATTGCGGCTTTATGAAACGTGAATCCAGATTGTCATAAGTAGTATAAAAAACATTCAACCGCGTTTGGCAAAGAAAGCTAAAATTCAACTATTGGTCAATAAAATGTGTAGTCATAGTGCGCATGGTGACACGCTTTATACATTAAAAGCGAAATGGTAGGTGTAGGTACAATCAAGAATTTAGAATATAACATGATCGCGATAGTAAGCTAATTCTTAATCTAAAGAATCTGGTAAATAAATTTGGTCCAAGAATTAAAGTATACAATAAAATTCGTTTTTAAGTAAACATCGGAACAATTCATTTTAAGAATTAAATCTAGATCCGACGCATCATTCCATTATAATTGATGATTCTTAAAACTACTTAGTGCAACTTTAAAGGTGAGCGAAAGCTGATTATACAGTTTAAGTTATACGAGATTAGCTTGTTATGTCTTTTACTTTATAAAGAGTAAAAACCCCTAAATTTAAAAGGTCTGCTATAATGCCCCACTGTCAGAATTCGAAGGTATCAATTACGTTTTAAGGTTCTCTAATATATTGAAAATGTTAAGACTTCACATACAAATCTTAGCGATATGGCTATCGGTTTTACATAGTGTAAATATAGCAGTAGGGGAATGTTATACTTATGACGTCGTATTTCAAAGCGTAACAATGACAGCAATTAGTGTTGTTTTGTTCTGTCGTCTGTGTTACGTACATCTCACTACACATACATATGTGCAAAATGTTATTTTAAGATAGCTTTCCTTGTATTTCACTGTATTATATTGAAGGGACTTGATATGATACACCTAGAAACTTAAACACGCCAATTGAATGGTGAAATGGTTTTAAAGAATAAATACAACCTTAGTTGTTTCGTTTTTTCTTTCTCTAGGACTTTTTTTTTATTTTGCGTGCCTTTCTTTGCATACTGATACATACACGATACGTACATATTGATAGTCCATGAAATGAAAGTGTTATAATTTATAATCTAACCATCTTTATAACAAACTGTATATTCTGCTTAAGTCGCATTATAAATAAGCTCTATACACGTCACTGGGTATAAATAAATTAGTCTTGTGATGATTCGCATAATGCTTGCGTAAAAATAAAATTACGTACAGTACCGAGTTACGAAAATAAACACCATCTACGAAGTACATGCATGTTTAATTTTACGCTGAGATTCTAATCTATAAAATGAATCTTTCTAACGAAAAATGAGAGGAGCTGTTGAGCACGTGTTGAAATTTTTTGCAATATGTTTCGGATTTGTTACAGCGACAGGATGCAATTAAGTGCAATTAGTCGCTTGCAATCGATACACGGCTTGTCGTTGGGAAGATAACAGTAATTACTTTGATTGTTGACGTGTGGGTTTTTTCCGCAGATATATAAAATACAGGGTCCTGTCTTGGCTGAAGGCGATGATGGTTTATTTTTACTTTGTATTCGTTCTCTGTATAAAATCGCTTAATTACGAGTATGATTTTACATAATATGATTATAATATATATATTATAATATATTACAAATATTTAGTAAATATAACATGTACTACACAAATGAACGCTTCTACAACAAGGTAACTGTACTTGGATCATAACTCTCTTTTTACGCCATCATTATAATAAATTCATAATCTATGTACATTGTACACTAAGAATTGACACTTTAGCTCCAAATTAGCGGCTTGGCCCCACTCGACGCACAATGCTCCTTCGCTTTAGCATTGTCACTCGGGTCTCGCGCGCTGCCAAATATATTTCGCTTCGGAGTCTCTTTTTGCGAGCTGCGTTGTAAATAAAAAAAATTAATTTAGCATACTTTGGCCGAAAGAGACATTAGATGATATTGCTGTTGTCTATAAATGCGAAACGCACTTCGATAACAATTTTATCACAGAGTAGTGGTGATAAGAGTTTAATACCGGTATTAGTATCGTTTCCCCGTTTGTTGATCATGACGTAATGACACCCACAGTTTGTTTGGGCCACGTCAGTGATGTGATGACATTACATCAGGTCAACAAAGGTTTGAGTCACGTCTACGTGACATGGGCAGCGTTCCTGGCATGGACCTATGATACTAGTATCATACTCGTAGGTCCATGGTTCCTGGCTTGACAACCTGGTTCTGTATCTACTGAGAAATGAACTTCGCATCCAGCGGATGAATGCATTACGCACCTCGGTTTATTTTTAGTCAACACATAAGTCGCCTTTTCAAGAAAAGCATTGCTTAGCCATCATTGGGATATATTAGTAATTAAACTGTCATTTTATGGAATTTGCTAACTATTTAAACAAACCGTCAAACTGAAATTGACATTAAATGTCAATTTCAATACATTGTTTGTTTAAAAAGTTAGCAAATTCCATAAAATGACAGTTTACTATGTGTGACCGTCACCGACCGGTCACACACAAAGATTTCCCCGAATTTTATTGTTAAATAATTGATTTGCTCTAAAAAATCACAGGAAGTTGGTGATTTGGTTCACCGACGAATCGATTTTTTCGTAATTTCCCTGACCATTCGGTCCAAACAGATTAATTTTCGAAATCGAACGTACTTACTATATCAATACGTAGTTAGCCTGCGAATGACAAAAAACGTTTTGTATGGTCGTCGAACCACCTTAAAGATCAAAAAATAGGTAAGCTTTGTAAATCTATGAGAAACAAGTTGTGTGATGAGTTTTGAATTGTGACATTGTAACAATAACATTCGAAACATTTTTTTTTATCCTCATCGTCGGCCGTTAAATGGGTCAATCAACTTTTTCTTGACCCTTAGTTTTTTCTTAATTATCAGTTACCACAACATGTGTATTTTATAAGATCAAAAAATTCTTATAGCTAGATAAACAGTCTATTTGAACATATATCTTTTGCATCACACAAAAAATGTATTCTAGCGGAAAACATGGTTGTCCAGGTGATAAACCACAATTTTCATACAAATCGGGAGACATTTTACGTCCGCTAAGCAACCGGTGAAATTAAGGGCAAATGAATACGTTTTAATACAGTCATGTGGTTTCATGCTGTAATTCATTGAGTAAGAAATCCAACAACAATTAACCACAGCAGACATCGTATTTTCTTGTTATCTCCTTTTAAACAGCAAATAGTAGAAACGGGGAGGACACTAAATAGTTATCACCCAAATTCTAAAACGAGTAATTGTATAAGGAAAGAAATCCGGCACGGTTATTGTCTAGAAATTATATTCGGCTAGAAGATACAGTGTTGTCTCGGATCAATTTGTCACAATCACAACGCGGGTATGATCATCAGCTCATACAGTATAGTGAATTGACATCATTAGTTGTAGTATCCAGCATGAGCATTCTCGAATGAAACTCGTGACCGAGATGGATTCCGATGGAATCGGAAACTACCTTTCAGGAAGACTGACGCACGAAAAAAAAAGACCGGACTGCACTCCGGGAGTGCCGGCAGAAGTGAAAACTCAGTAACAGTTTTTCGATCAGGTCACGTGTCCGTCTTACGGTCACGTAACCTGTCTCGAATCCTTACGTCTTACAAATCTTACGGTCACGTGACCTGTGGCGAGTTTAACAAATTTTTCCCCATCACAAAAAGTGCGCAGCGCCGCTAAAGAAGTTTTCACTTTAAAAAGCCATATTATTGATCACCTCTTTCTGGAGCGTGTATGTTTGACGGAGGTTATTCTGGGACAAAAACTTCAACTGCAACTTTGTCATTATTACTTCTAAGTATACTTATAGTAGTCAATAGATGTCGGTGGGAAAAAGTGGTCAACAGAATCCTCACAGCTTGTTAGGTATTATGTATTTTTATGACATGACCAAGACGTTTAGGGGTCGAGCTGACGAGACCATAGATAAATTAAATGGCGGGAACTCGGAATGACAGTTTAGGTATAATAAATAAATAAATAAAATAAATAAATATTAGGGGACAATCTTACACAAATCGACCTAGTCCCAAACTAAGCAAAGCTTGTACTATGGGTACTAGACGACGAGTGTTTCAGCACACGAGAAGTAAAATACATTTGCACCCATGTGTAACACAAAACTTTTCTCCTCACTGTAGCGAGGAAAGTGCAACATGCGAAACAACTTTATTTATTTTAAATGATATTTTTCCTTAATTTTTTTAACAGTAATAATAACGTTAAGTAATATCAAGTAGAATTTCAATGTCAAGTGCGAGTCGGATTTTAGTTTTCCCATACATTTTGAGACCCAGCGCCTGATGATTTGATGAAGGCAACAAGCAATTATTTAAAAGTTCTTAAATATCTATTTTATTCTGTTTTTTAGTATTTGTTATTATAGCGGCAACAGAAATAGATCATCTGTGATTTTCTTTGTATTATGAGCGTTTTACGTTTTGTTATACTGTCAAAAGCTACTTGAACACGCTCCAAGGTCAAATTACTTTCCCCACTAGTGGATAAAATGCGTTTTCGCTCACTGGTTTTAAAGGATAAAAGACGGCTTTCCGAGGCAGTGAGGGGACGTTTCGTATTTATTGTTGGGGAAAAATTGTTAAACCCGCCACAGGTCACGTGACCGCAAGACGGACACGTGACCTGATCGAAAACTGTTTACAATGTCATTGAGTTTTCACTTCTGTTTTATTATAAATACGAAAGATCTGTTTGCAAACTTTGCATATTTTAATCGCTGAACGGACTTATATGAAATTTGTTATGGAGATGCGGGCCATAGCATACTTTTTAATACAATTTTAATATTGAATACAACTACTTGTTTGTGTTTTCATGCCAATGCACATGCAACTCCGAGCTCTCGCTAATCTATCAATAGTCCAGTTCGACAATAGTCCGGTGCGACGTGACGCTGGACGAGCTGAATGGCCTGATGAAACAAATACCTACCTATTAGGAAACCTTATCTTTATGTGGGCAATTTTTTTACTACCAATTAATATTTTATCGCCCTCACCCTACATGGCTGTTCACGGCAAATATCTGCCTCTTATATTCCACTAGCTTCAACCCGCGACTCTGTCCGCGTAGAACTCGTTTATATCGTAGCTCTATACAAATATTCAACACCATTCAAACCCCTTGGGGGATGATTTCTGGGATAAAACTATCCTATGTTCCCCGGGACTCAAACTATCTCTATACCAAATTTCATCTCAATCGGTTCAGCGGTTCAAGCCTGAAGACACAGACAGACACACTTTGGCATTTATAATATTAGTATGGCTTTTTAAAATGTATTTTACTATAACTTTAGGCGACATATACCTAGTTCCATATAACATAAGAATTTTCGGACAAACTCGTCCAGGTTTCCTCGTTTATCTGGGATATCGTAGGTAGTTTTATCATTAAGTGCTTTTCAAACTTAACAACACTGTTGTTTTAAAGGTCCAAAGTGATTTTTATTTTCTTGTATGGAATAAGTTATAGTTTTATTTGCGATTGTTTGGAACTTCAGTAGCAAAACTAGTAGAAGTTTACACGATTACATAAAGTTCCCTTGATAGAAAATGGAATCACAAATAACACATATCAGCCGCCCTATCACAGGCCGGCCCGCGAGCTGTGTCGCGGCGAGATTAGACTATGCGTTTCTTTCTAATTATAACGCTTAGAAAGAGACGGCCAGTCCATGTCTCCGCGAGACAGCTCGCGGGCCGTGTGACCGCCGAGATAGGCCCCAGATCATTAAAAAAAAATGCTGTTTATTGCACTTGAAAAAAGCTTAATTCTACGTTACGTCTAGAGTTGCAATCCTTTACATTAAAAAAAGTTACGTTCCATTATACAAGTATATTAAAAACACAGTATCAAAAAAAAATGAAGTGAAGTGAAGTGTTAAATTAAGATACTGGTGCCTACTGCGCCATATAACTCCTACTAAAATGAATTGTTATAAACAATTAAATAAAGACTTGGCTTAAAGGACATGCATCCAGGCCATAAACATTTAAAAAAAAACCTTTACATTTAAGATTTTATAAACTATGATGTGAAGGGGAAGCCCCCCATGATATAAGACTATGATTGACTATGATGTTCTATATATCTATACTATACTTAGTTATTTATTATATCTTATGTATTTTATGTTCAGTACTTACGATGATTCTATATTTGTAAGAGTTTTCTTAACTATATTTTTGGCTCTATTTGGGTTTTCTAATATTTTACATATAACTTGGCTAGGGAAGCTATTTAGTGTACAAGGTACGTATCTATTGTATATACGATTGCCGTATTCATTGGTATTTTAGGTACCTTAAAGTATGGTTTGTTAGGTAGGCTCCGAAGGTTGGAAGGTCTCTTATATCTATCCAGCTCCCCTATGGTGTATTAATATTTTAATAACACGGCCAATTTTATCCTATCAAATACGCTTAAAACTCTACAACACTAGAATAGTTTACTATATAACTATGTCTATGTTGATGCTTGACTTTTAGTGGTACGATAGCCTTTAGAATTCTTATTCGTAAATTATAAATCTGTTTAAGGTATGTAGTACATATGTATTATATGTTCTATAGAAAGTATTATTCTCTTTTTTACATTCTGAGTCCTAGGCGTATCTCGTCTCAGACTTGTTATTTCGCATTGAGTTCACGGCTGATTGCACGCTATTAAAGTTGACGGGACTTGTCGGAACGCATGTTCGTTCGCTTGATCTAAACGCGTCATAACCCAACACATGGATATTCGCCTATTCTACAGATCGCCATACGATTCAATAAATAACCCAACACAAACACGTTTATATTTTATCATTTGTTTATTATTTTAAGTGCTTAAAGTCGTGTCCTAGAGCGTCACGTGTTAACCTTGGTACGAAGTAAGGGTTATATTTAAATTAGCTACATTTTTAACCTAAGAGTTAGGGTAAAAAATGTAGCTAATTTAAATATAACTAAGTGTACCTACTGTTTGACCTACAAAAACAAACTATCAAAAAAAACAGAATCTAGGTAATAATTAACAACTTAAAAATGTTGAAGAACCCCCGGACTTTTTCATTTCAAACTTCAACATCTCAAAACCAGCTGAACCGATTTTGTTGAAACTTAGCTAAGAGCCATCTCAACCATCTCGATCACGTCAGCTTTTGAACAAAAAAACCGCATTAAAATGCATTCGTTTAGGAGCTACGATGCCAGAGACAGACACACAAATGCACAAGACACGTCCAACTTAAAACACCCCAGTTTTTCCGTCGGAGGTTATATAGGTCCATGTTCAGCTTTGTATACATAAATAAACCAAAGTACCTATGTGGGAAAACCGTCTCGCGATTGGCAGGCACCTGTGAAAGCGCATGAGTCAGTTGCTACGTGATTACTGCAACGTACGACTTTGTGCGGCTCTGATTAATGCTCGGACGAAATGCCTTGCCGGCCGTGGGCGTATCACGTGTACAATAGGCATGGTGCCTCATTATCAAATTGATAACGTAGTGATGCTAAATGGATAGTAATTAGTAAATCAAATTATCGTAATAAAGTATAATAAAAAAAATAAGTAAGAAAAAAAGTAAAAAAGTAAGTAAAATATAATTAAAATCGTAAAAAGATGTGCCCCTTGAAAGTTTAGAAAAAATATGCTTTTTTTATTGTCCAAGAGTAAATTTAAAGTTACCAATAGAATCCTTACTCTTTTATAGAAAAAAAAATTGTATGACAACTATACATAAACGCAGTATTTCATGACCTAAACAACAATTTACCTGATTTTCCATACAACGATACATGTACTTTGTACTAACAAATGTCGTTGTGATGTCATACCTGTCTATCTATCAGTATGAAGCGTTTTGCGCTGCCGCCAGCGAGGTCAATCTTTGTCTCATTTTTTTGGGTATTTATGTTCTTTAATTGTAGTTGCTCCCATACAAACATTTGTTCCTCTCCAAAAACTGGTTCGAATGACACCAATGAAGGAAGTTAGTCAATGTTATTTTTTTCTTTCTGTTATTGCATGTATTTAAGAGCGGTTACACAGGGCGACTTTTTGCATTTTTTTTTAGTTATTTATCAAAAGTATAAAACAATTAACAATGTTATGTTACTGGCCAAACTGCGATAACAGTTTGTTGGCGAGACCGCGCTCATTTTAACTAATGTTATGTTAAGTACCTATGTTAAAACTATGTTAGGTTTGCTATATGAACTACATATGATCTTAAACACTAACTTACACACTAAACATGACAATGCCTGAGCACTTCACATCTGCACTTAAAGTGCTATACTTTTACAATTATTTATTTGTTTAATTATTTTTTAACTGCTAGTATTCTTTTTTACCTATTTAAGTATTAATGCAATTTTTCCAAAAATTTCTTTTTTAATCTACTTTTTAATTCAACTTTGCTGCACTTTTTTCTTCTCTTAACCAATCAGTCTCGTTATATATTTTTGGTATCATACATACGCGCGTTTCAACTGTCGCACGTGACTTGCCATACATAGATATTATGTCAAAATCACTTGTATCCATACTGTATCGCGTTTGTATCGCTGCAGAGTATCACCGTGTGTAACCCGCTCTAACTCGGCCTGAATCACACTGGCGCGTCCTGCGGTGGCAGTCAGTAGTAAATTTGACATCTAATGACAATGATGTAATATAAAAAAGAGGTAGATAGGTTATAAGCGCTCCAAAAGCCACTAAAACTAAGTCAACAACTTGCCTCAGTTTCCCGTCGTCAATGGATAAGCTGTCAGATTTGGTGGCCATTTTTAGGGTTCCGTACCCAAAGGGTAACCCTATTTTACTAAGACTCCGGTGTCCGTCCGTCTGTCTGTATGCCTGTCTGTCTGTCTGTCCGTCTGTCACCAGGCTGTATCTCATGAACCGTGATAGTTAGACAGTTGAAATTTTCACAGATGATATATTTCTGTTGCCGCTATAACAACAAATACTAAAAAACGGAATAAAATAAATGCAACAAACGTGATTTTTTTGCTCGTTGCTCGATATAATATTCCCAGAATATTTAGTTATATATTTACTCTACGGAACCTATATCAATTATATCATATAATCAATGAAATTGATGATACTATAACAACAGGTAATGATAACGTGGGAATATCCGCTTTTGTATGATAGCGGAATATCTGCTCGAGCATTATGCAATGCTCGATTATACTGTTTATACCTATCTATCTAGCGAATCACTTTTTTAGATCTTCGGAGAGGTCATGACTTGTGACTAACGGATAGGTATCCTTCACCAAACAGCGACACAAAACACACACAACAAATCCAACAACCTTTCAGTCATATTTAGCTTCACATCAATCCGTATTGAATAATCCTTTTGCCTCGACAAAGGTCCATAAATCCGAAGATAATCTGAGATTAAACGTCATTTATAAAAGGGATCTTGAATTAATTTCTTGAAATAAACTTGGATATGCTTTAAACAATTTTTGATAACCCCTCATTACCAACACAATCACAACTATTGTTTATACGGTTATTTTATACGGAATGGTGTGTCAAACCTAGCTTGGCGCGTTTTGTATATGTAGATATTTAAGTAGTCTTCTTCTTCTTTTTAAAAAAAATGGCTTCCATCTAAGTTAAGGCCTCCACCCACCGGACGCGTGTCGTGCGCGGCGCGTGTGCAAGTTGTAAAGCAATGAAACTACACTTCAAACACACATCGAACGCAGTCCGAACGCGGGCCCGCGGTGCTAAAGTTACAACTCGGCAGCGCAGCCGCGTGACGTGCGCGTCGCGTGTTAAGCGCGGGCCCGCGCTGCTGAGTGTGATAGGATAGAGGTAGTGAGATACATCTTAAGGAGAGAGAAAGAAAGTGAGAGAGATATGACGCTGCACACGCGTTGCTAACGCGTCGCTGACGCGGCGGGCCCGCGCGTGCCCGCGCTGCTAAGTGTGATAGAGACAGTGAGATACATATTAAATGTGTTGGTAGTGAGAGAGGCATGACGCAGCGGGCCCGCCGCGTACCCCTGCGTTACTGCACGCCGCCCGCTTGCGGTGTGAATATACCGCTTCAACCGCGCCCGACACGCGCCGCGCACGACACGCGTTCGGTGGGTGGAGGTCTTTAAGATGATTGCGCCAATGTCAAGTTTGCTTATAAAGCGACGTTGTTCTGTAGTTTGGTCAGTCATCAATAATGCAATCGGCGTCAGAAACTCCGCTTAGGAAGCAAGTGGTCAGGGTGACTTGAGGCCTGAATAACATTGGGGCACAATTTTAATTTGCTATTGACCGCCACCGCGGGCCGCGCCAGTCTGTCAGAGGCGTAAGCCTGAAACAGACTGGCACGGCCTGCGGTGGCGGTCGATAGTAAAATAGGCAATCAAGTCATTTTCAAGTTTACTATTTATTAAAGGGTTTTCTTCTCTATGTGGTGGCAAAGGAGCGTATGACCACAAAGCGGCTGGTATTTTGCAATATTAAATTTTCAATAGGAGCCAAGCTAAGTGATGCTATAACCTGGAACACACTGACAATTGACAACTTCACATAAATCACCCAATCACTTTCTATTCGATGAAAGAGAATCGGTTTGTTGTTTCTTATTTCGTCATATCCGAAATTAATGACGTTTGTGTGAATGAGTGTAGGATATTTTAAGATGCTGAATAAATCCGATAAGAATAAGAACGAAAGATAGTAAATAAGTAGGATCATGCAATTGATGTACAACTACAATATAATGCTATGTAAACTATACTCTGGATGATTATATTAAAAATTATAATATACTGTACAATGCAGTAATAATATCACTTAATGTGCTCATTTAAGCAAAATTGTGGTCTCTTCAAGATCAATATTATATTTTTGACGTGAAGATGTCAAAGGTCCTTTTCAATTGCAATAGCAAGCACACACAAACACACAGACTCACACCATTAGCCTATTTACATTCAATATTTTTTTTACTCATTGTTGAAAATATATACATAGCATATTCATGAAAACTTTGTCATTCTTTAAATATAAATCATTATTGAACTAATCTGTTTTATGATTAACTACATCCTCTAACTATATACGATAATTACTACAGCTTACTCTAATACTGCTCAACATAATGTATTCTTAACTTGAATTATAATGAGCTGGCTTTTTGGTGAAGCTGAGCTGCCCTAATATATTAACCATACAATAGAAAATATGATCTCACCTTAGCATGCTCCGGAAGTTTTCCAGTTCTCTAATACTGTTAGAAAGTCTAGCGAACGCATTGAACAGTGCCACAATCTCTGTTCTCTGCAGCCGTTCATGAGCCTTGTGTCTTAACAGCAACCTCCCTTGATCAGGATCATCCTCCGGACCATCCCATTTTCCAGAGAAAAGGATCTTCAAGGCAGTCCCAAGTCCCTGGGTCTGTAGCTTTCCCCACAGCTTACATTTATCACAACCAACGCAATCCATGATCCTTGATATGTTACGGAAGTGCTCACGGAACTCGACTTTCAATTTAGCAGCTTGGCTACCTCCATTGAACATTGAGGACTCATTGAAATGGTCAGGGAAGGTGTAAATGACTCCAAGCATGTTTCTGATAGCCTCTCGGGTCTCCTCATCTTCTGTAGGATTGCCTGTGTAATATTCTTCCCTTTCTAAATATGGGCCTGCTTTGGATAAAGCTCTCATTTCTAATAAATAAACAAAGTACAGGTTTTTCAGCCAGTTTGGACTTTCACCTAGAGTCTGTGAGGGGTCAAAGCGACGTTGGAATTCTTCAAGATTCAGTCCCCACTCACCGTCTGGGGAAGCAACAAAACCAACTGATTTTTCAGACAGTAGATACTTTGAGCACAGATGGATGTTAATGCTACTATGCATGCCGGAAACTGCTCTATAAAACACCCTCTTCTCTAAGCACATATTACTCAAATCCGAACTCAAAACGTACGGGAAAGACTCATATGGGTTGACCTTAGGACGGAAGCAATTTTCCTGGTAAATACTCCTCCAAATCCTATGAGCTGAAGGGCCTTTGTAGCCTGTGTACCTTTCTGGGTTCAGAGACAAGTCTACATACTCTGCCTCAGCATCTCTGTCGTCACATTCACAGAAGTTTTCAAGAGCATCGTCATGTGCCTTCCACTTCGCTATATCATATTGGCTAGCCGCACTAATAGTCATATTCAAATAACCCAAGTCTGGATTATGATCAGAATCAGAATTACAATTAGATTGAGCCTCTTTAGAGTACTTAGTAGCTGGCGTTTCATCTAAGATCTCATTTTCATACCCGTTTTCGTATCCAGGGACACTTTCTTTAGTACAAGTTTTAATATGACAATATTTCATGGCACAACGGCTGTCGTCCGCCCAAAAAGGGCATTCTTTCTTCAAATTGACTTTGTAGAATCGGAAATAATCTTTGCTTACCAAACTCTGTATACGGGGAAAGATCTTCACGTTGTTAAAATAATCTATAGTATCTACGTTACAAGAACAGTCGCCCAGAGCTCCGTGAAGCGCCTCGAAGCATACGTTGCTGTCGCAAGGC
The DNA here is from genome assembly GCA_947049275.1 of Epinotia bilunana. Lineage (NCBI taxonomy): Eukaryota > Metazoa > Arthropoda > Insecta > Lepidoptera > Tortricidae > Epinotia > Epinotia bilunana. Next base: position 21,300,346 of record OX346260.1, on the reverse strand, counting down.
GTCTGTTCGAACAGTTCCGTGTCGTAACCAACCACTTGGACTATCGCTAAGGCGAAAATTATAAACACTACACAACAATTTTTATATGCCATTTCGAAGTTGTTTCTATGACATGAAGGTCTCACGAAATAATTATTACAATCCAATAAGATTTGTCACAACACATTCAGAGAACTTTTTGAGTCACATAACACAAAAAGTGAAAGTGGATTTTTCAAATTGAATAATACGAGAATATAGAACACAGACGAGCAATGTGCAGCCGCACATCTCGCAACGCAAGGTTGATTTGTGATTGACCACAGATTACATTATGCACGTAGCTAGGATTGACGTTATTGACAGTTAAAGGGAATGTTGCCAGGTAAACTTTTCCATAGACATAATTCGGCAGGTGCACACTGTTGTAGTTTAGAAGCCACTGACGTCCGACACGAAACATACTAGATGGCGGTGTCAGGCAGTTTAGAACTAAAGGTAGCACAGCACGGCTATCACAAGATGGCGCGCGAGCTCTCTCGATTTTTCTCGCACTATCCGTCTCTCCGTTTTTTATTAGAAAACTTAGAGAAAAATCGAGAGCTCGCGCGCCATCTTGTGATAGCCGTGCTGAGGTATTCAGTCTAATATTGGCAGATGCTTGTTTCAAACGTTTACACTAGATGGCGGTAATTTAGACGAGAATAAGCGTATATTCCAATTTTTCCATTAAAATGCAAAAGAACAAGGGAGTACTTAGACGCATAAACGTTATCCCCAGAAGGGTAGAATGTAAAAAGGCGTTTAGTAAGAGATTTTAATATTTTCTTGGTGGGTTCCTATACAACAAGATAAATAAAATACACACATTCTTCAGAAAAACAAATACGCTTGTAGAGAGGCCATAAGGAGCTGGCTCCTAGATAAAAACCATGATGAAACAGAGAACTTTTTACACCCAATAACATGAATCGAATCGAACCCAAACAGACACTTGCCCTCTTTATAGACACACACACACACTCATCCTAATCCTATTTTCAAATATATTTAATAAAATTATTAACTTGGTTTTATATAGTTTCTTTTCCTTTTTGTAATAATTGCCTGCTATTCTGTACAATCTCAATAACTACTAATGTCACAAATAGTCAGATGGAAGGCATACTGACTATGGATGTCTCTAGACAGTAAGACCAGTATGAAATCATAAATAAAGTATAAGAAGATATATCCACGCCATACATTAAAATGAATCCGCCTTATTTGCTGTGAGCACCAGGGGGCGTTAGTGAACTGGTATGTACATTTGCTCTCAGCAAAAGATGTCGTTTATATCAATATTGCCTTTTACGGATTATTGAATACACTAACGGCATCTGTACCTACAACAGGTGATGTTGTAAAAAATCTGTTTTACGCGGTCAATAGATGTCACTTTGCAAGATAGGTTTACACAAAGTAAAATAATAGTATTTTTTTCTGTTTTGTTAGAGCACACGCGAGCAGTCAATAAAATGCTCAACTTTTGTACCTTTTCTTAGAACCTCCACCGTACCATCATGTACCATAAATAAAGTACCTATATAAGCAACCTTACATAAGACCGCAGCCAAAGTTCCACTACTTGCTACTTAGGTATGTGGTGTGTTCTTGGGGGTAAGCTTGCCAGGGCTCCCGAGGGGGGAGTTATGTGGATCCCCACTATCAACAAAACTCATCTTGTTTGATGATGTGCATTTGTACTATCAATCTCAAAGCTGTACCTTGATTCGTCTATTTGCTGCCATGCGATTTATTGTGCTAGTGGCTCTATGTGCTGTAGAAACTAGCGAACCTGTCTTTTTTTTAATTTCTCAAAAGTTACAGAAAAAACTATATACTAAACCGAACCTGCTCACAAAATTTCACGAGAATCGGTTAAGAATGCGACCTGTAGAGGAGAACAGCCGGACAGCTGGACAGACACCGGACATACGAACGATTTTCGGCCCAAGCTGAAGCGTAGAACTTCGTTCGCTTCGCTCCCTCGATCGATAAAACCACAGCACATTGAATACTCAATTCAGTAAAGGATCGGAATCGCGCTTTTGACTCCCCTGGATTTTTCAAGATTATTATTACCAGGAACAACTGTAGGAGGACGATTATAGAACAAACTTAAGGAACAATAGGAAGGTACCTTAATATACAAAATTTAAAAACTATTGAGGTTGAAAGCTTCAGTTATAAAAAAAGGTGCGAACACCACCGGCAAGGCAGTAGTAAAAAAGCCTCCGATCGCATTTTGTTTGCCCTTGCGTGCATTACATGCGATCCGAGACATTCTTCTATTTACTGCCTGTGAGTAATGCAGATTTCCTTGAGAAAAGTAAGGTAAAAAGGTAAGGGTTCAATAACACGTATTATATGTAAATTATTTCATTTACTTTGCAGTAAGTAGCCTAATTTTTTTCTGATTTTGTAGACTTCTTTTGTGAGATTTACAAATATATTTTTTTTAGTAACAATATATTTTTCTAAAACATCTACGTGCTCTGAATAAATACAATTTGAATGTGTTTAAATAATCTGTCGGATGCGTTGCTCGACGCCGCCGCCCCCACGTCCACGCAAGAGGAGCTTTCTTCCAGATGTCTTTTTATTTGAGGAGCCTCAGTTGGACGTGATGATGTGATGAGGGCTGTGGCGATGCGGGTTGTGGTGCTGAAGTTGGCCACTCCTCAGGATCATTGTCAGGTTTTCTTACTTTGTCCGGTAGGTCGCACGTCAACGAATGTAATTTCAGTACCAGATCCTGAAATTTAAAAAATAAATATTAAACTAAACAATATTATCCGAGCATACTTAAATTTTGTTAATCGTCCCCTTTACCCCTTCCGTTGAGTTGATAGAATTAGGACTCATACGATAGATCGATTAGGTAGTGTCTGTATACGTTTGTTAAGTCATTCATGTGTGGAGGAGACACATTTTTTTAAGTAATTTGAAATTCAAAGGTGTATGTGAAGTCCCCAACACGCACTGGGCCAGCGTGGGCACTACTGCCCGTTCCCTCTCATCCTTGAGAGGAGGGCTGTGCCCAGCAGTGGGACGTATATAAGCTGATTTATTGTTTATATTATTATTAAATTATACTGCTAATATTTTCAAATATGCTTGCCGCCGTATGCTAATAAAAACCGGCTATATGTGAAACCTAAGTAACCTAACCTAACAATCCTAACATCTTATAAGCATTTTTTTTTAGTTCTGCGTGTTTAGCTAAGAAATTCAATACATTACATACATAATTCATTACTTACTAACTGTAAAAAACGCTGTAATGGAATTAATAAAGCTTTTTTATTTTTATTTATTTTATTTATATGTGATATAAAAACACCACGTGCTTTTATGATGCCAATAAGTAAGCTAAAAATAAAGAATGATTTCTTCTAAGTACAATTTAGCTTGAAAGAAAGGAGTTGGATTTAGCCGGATCATAAATAAATATTTCCTCTATGGTCGGATTGACTCCCAGACGAAGCAAGCAATTTTATGAAAATCTTTGAGTGCAGTATTACTTACTATAAAATATTCAATAATATCTCCTTTCAGTAAAATATCTTATCTACAATATTTAAGGTACTGTCCCTTCAAGTTGCATAGCGCTGGGACAGCCTGTATATATTTTCAAGTATAAGTTGCTTGGCCCAACAACACCGACGGGAAGAAAGGGTGTGGTGCTTTTGTAACCCGACACCAAACGCAATATTTTCTTAAAGCTATCTCGTTTGACATGAACGGATACCAATGCCATCCTGTTTTCAATGATAAACAATTTTTTTGTACATTTCCCATGTGTGCCTTAAGGAGTCCCTTTTCAGAAAAATTGTCATCATGTTTTTAAGAAAATACTATTTGAACAATAAAAAATCAAGACATACCTTGCATTGGGTGCTCTACAGACACAAAGCTAATAACATCAATTGATTTATCTTCACAGTGATAGTGTCTAGTAATAGCTGTCCCGGTCAACCTTCTCTGGTTATCATTGTGACTCATAGCAGGATTCAAAATGCACTTCAAAAAGATAGCAGTACTTTAACTGATCAGGTGTCAAAGATGTGAGATTGATGTTGCCTGAAATTAAAAATAAATAAAATAAAATATATATTAAGGGGCAATCTTACACAAGTTGAACTAGTCCCATTGTAAGCTCAATAAGCTATTATGGGTACTAGACGACGATATAATATAGTTCCAATAGGTATAAATACATAGAAAACATCCAAGACTCAGAAACAAATATTTGTGCCCATCACACAAAAAAAATCCCTTACAGGGATTCGACCCCAGGACCTCTTGCTTCATAGGCAGGGTCATTACCAACTAGGCTAAAGCAGTCGTCATAAAACTAAATACTTAGATATTATTAATTTCCATCAAGTACATTTCTTGTAAAAAAACCTGCCAAGCCTTCCGGCCTGAAAAGTAGTGAAATCTCAAGCTAAACCAAGTACTTCAGCCATCATTTCCGGTTAGATATTTTCACGAATTGGCAATCACACTGCGAATAAGTAAATTCAAAAGATTCAAAATAAAATGCCAACAAGCAAACTCCTAACTAGTTTATCATTACCATTAGGTACAGTGCAAACATGAAATGAAGGATTAATAAGGACACTAATCAGTTTGGAGCGAGATATAAACTTATTTTAACGTAAGTAACGCGATAAAAAACTGAAAGACAAAACGATGTTTTGGAACATTGATAAAAAGTCAAGTTGACTGACGCATGCCCGACGTCACCAAGTATGTATGTGCTTAGTTGTATAATTTTATTTATTGTAAATAAAATACAGCTTACCTGAATTGTTAATCCAGATCCGTAGGCGATTTTTATCACTAACTGGAAAACGAAACAATGTGTGACAGTTTATGAATTGGCACCGATGTGTCATTTTGGTAAATTCAATAATATCAAATCAGTCCGTAAGTCCCATGTAAATCACTGGCAAACAAATACGTTTCTAAATCAAATCGTAGGTCCATTCAAATAAGCGGAGGTCAAATTTTAAAAGAATAACATTAACAATATGTTCGTGGTAGAGTTGATACCTATCGTCTAGTTTCAGTGTGGCCAGTTAAGTGTCTATCTTTCCATATACTTCTGACGTTTTGACTTTGCCTATGTAATAACACGTATATTTTCACTACGCTTTTATAAAAAAATATCATACCGCAGGTTATCTTTATTTGTATTTTTAATTGAGACAATAAACTCATACTAAATCATTTTTTTCGCATTTTTACAAATGGACAAAGTTTATTCTGTTTACCTACAATTTAAAGGAATAATTTTGTAGCAACATTTTCTCATTTCGTCTCTGTAATCTGTGTTTCGTCTGCACTGAGTCGTTTCGTTGTACGCAGTTCTCTTTACTATTATACAGTTTCAAAGACGAGTGCGAAGTGATAAGAAATAAATAATTATGCTCCATTATTTATTAATAATTTAAGAGATTGCAGTCACTTTATGTTTATTTTAATTTAATGTAAAATATTTGTAACACGCAGTAATTCATTTGTTGTAATATATAAGATGTCGAAATGGAACGTTATGCAGAGATGTTAAAAATAATAAAATAAATTGGAAATTAGTATACAGTTGGCGACGTTGCCAGATCGAACTACGGCGCTGCCAGCGCGAGCTGACAACGTCGCGCGTCGTAAGCACTTCGATAATTTTAGGTACTTATTGGCAATTTGAATCATAAATTGCTACATACTCAAATGTGAATGGCAGTAGGTACATATTATAGGTATTATTCTTTATTTATGGTACTAGATACCTATGTAAAGAAAGAATATTCAAATAAGTTGTAAAATAAAAACAGTTTTACGTATAGGTCCAGAATAAATGTATGTTATATTTTTTACTTACTGTAGTATTCTGATGTTTTAGAGACTAGGTTACCTATTCTAATAATTATCTACTAAACTCATCAGCTGGTCGCATCACAATCCTAGCGATATTCCCGGGTGTGCCCCTAAAGGAGCCAGGGGTCCGCTTTGACACCTAATCCCAAGATTTGGCATAGGCACTAGTTTTTACTTCATCTTATTTAAAAACTCTTCGTACGTTTTCGTTTTTCTTCCCGTGGGTGTCGTAAAAGTCGACTAAGGGAGCAGGGTTGAAGTGTGTTGTGGGCGATGGGCTAGCAACCTATCACTGCAATATCACATTTTGTCGATCTTTTTTATACCCACATTTATGCTAGAAGTGGCGCTGGAACATAAGTTTCATGTGCTCTGCCTACCCCTTTTGGGAATAAAGGCGTGAATGTATGTATGTATGTATGTATGAAGTGAAAACTTCTTTAGCGGCGCTGAGCACTTTTTGGGATGGGTAAAAATTGTTAAACTCGCGACAGATATTTGTGACATCAGATGCGTAAGAGGCCACGTGACCGTAGGAGGATGGTGAGAGATTCGGGACGAGGCTGGGGGGCGGGGGGGAAAACGGGGGTTTGACTAGGGGCACATAGTTCTAATTTATACTTTATTGTTAACAGTATAAGGTCGTAACACATTTTCCGTAAATGCAAATTCCATTTTGTTTTATCAAACTTTTATATATTGCTGTTAGCCGATTCGACTTCATTCAAAACTGAACGCTATTCGTAAGAATATAAAGCCGTTAAACACTTTGCAATTGCATATTCTGCAAATAAATTTGTAATTTTGTCCGCGCGTCCTTTACCGCTTTGCTATTGAGCAAATTCGAATAGTTCGAATTTGGACGTTATTCTTAAAGAGATAAAGCTTTGAAAAATATTTGGCAATGGCAAAAACAAATTGGTATTTTATTTCTTCGTCTACTTCATCAATTTTGCCGAGTTAAGTTGAACTATAGCGTACTACTAATAAGTTTGTTATTAGATATATTGGCACGCAGGGGGAGAGAGGGGGGCGGAAGGGATTTTTTTTGCAAAATTAAAATTATTCAAGTTTTCACTTCTGCCGGCACTCCCGGAGTGCAAAAACCGATAGGTCTTTTTACAAGTTTTATAGTAACTTGACTTCTTTCGTATGTAAGTATAAAAGTATGTATGTAAGTAAGTTGTCCGTCAAATCTTGCAAGTTAAATTTGACCCACTTCCCGGTGACCGATTGAGCTGAAATTTTGGGTATAACTATAGTTTGGATGACATTCAATATTATGGTACCATCGAGCTGATCTGATGATAGAGACAGAAGGTGGCCATAGGAACTCCGTAATAAAACCATATAACCCCATCGAGTTGGTGCTCGTTAGAATCGTCTCAATGAGCAGTTGATGATGGTATACAGAAAAGTACAGTCGGCAATAAAAGCTTGTACCAAAAATTAAATTTTTGACAGAAACTTATTTATATATTTTCGTAACAACAATGCGTTTAGGTTTAGTAAATATATCAGGTTTAATACAGCACCATCTATGGACACTTATCCTGCTAGAATCCTGCGCATGTATACTTTGTCCACTTACAAGCTAAGCTGTAATAAAGGTCAAGCCGTTCACTAGATAGCGCACAAATAAAGGATGTTATAAATTATTTTGAATCGATTTACGATCTATTAAGGCCTGTGTCTGGTTGTTTTTTTTTTTTTTAAGTTGATAAGTGAAAATGAATATCTATTAATGATAATATTTGAGATTTCGTATAACGTAAAATATTAATATCCGTCAGTGGTGCTCCAAGCGACATCTCTTAACGTTCTTCAGAAATATTCGACCGCAGTATGGGATAGTTACTCTATGCTATATTTACTTTATGGTTTAGGCAAGTACCTACGGTTTACTTTTGAACTTTAACATACTATGTAATTTAGTTTCCTTTATTGCTTTTAACTCCACTGTACTACAGTAAGAAGTAACAAAAACAACTGAGTAATAGTAGAAAATTTATTTTGCCATATAGTAGTTTCATTCACAAAAGCGGTATCATTGGAAATGCACGAGATTCAAAACACGTTGAACAACAGACACTTGTTCCCGATACGATAAAATAACTATTTATATACATGCTAATAAGGCAACACCTAATAGATCACATTATAATAGAAATGCATACAAATTTTAACACTTTAATATAAGTATTGTAAATTGGACGTACAACATTGAATAGTATGAAAATACTTTTATAATAGTTCTTACAGTAATGTAAAATTACAAACAATCGCTTAACTAAACTTAACATTCGTTTCAATGCAACAAAAGTAAACGAAAATTCAATCAAATATAGGTAGTGTGGTTTATATTTTAATTTAATATTAGTGGTCCAAATAAAAATAAAACCCTTAACTTAATAGGGAAAAACTAAAGATTTGACCTGCTGGGTACCATAGACAATGATTATGGTCGGCAGACTATACATTTAGGGTATTACTCCCTAGAAATACGGCAAAACAGGATTTGTGTTCACTGTTTACCATCCTACCTGGCACTATTTCAACCTGGCACTATTTCAGTCAATCTCAAAAACTAAACCTTGTTTATTCTAAAAGGTAGGCGTATAATTTATATCATTCGTACTGACTCTCCTACTAAACATCTTATTCTCATAACCTCGGGATTTAAAAACTTGTGCGTTATTATTATACTTAAGTAGGTATCCCTTCGCTCTTTTACATTGCCCAGTTAAAACTTAATTCAGGTGCATTATGGTTGTGATTATAAGTGCTTGATTATTATTCTTTATTTGTTTTCGAAAACGAAGGTTTTGTAGTAGAAACAATATGAATGATATATGTAACTGGTCTTTATTGACCATTCTAGCTTTTTTAACAGTTAACTAACTTAATTAACTTGTACATAACATAGGGTGAGTTTGTTTCGTAAATATCCCTTATTGTTCTTATTCGAATGTTTCGTGATGTCTTCGTTTTAGGCGTACCTGTAAAAAGAAAAAGAATGTGAGAAAAGCGATGTCTTACTTTTAAAACTATAGAAACGATATAATAAGATTCACTGGTACCATAGAGAACCATAACCAATAGTGCCAACAAAATATTCCTAACACCAAATAAAAATAAACATTTTACAAACACCAAACAAAAAAACCATTAACACTACGTAGTCGGTCCCAAAGTTCTGCCACTGGCACATTATTTTTAAATTTAGAACATGATTTTAAGAAAATTTTATTGAATTCCATATTTGAATGTTTGACAATTATTTTAAAACAAAAAACAGTCATTCGCTGCATTTCTCACGATGGAGTGATGGACATAGAAAGAAAACCGAATAGCTGTTTTAGCATTGCACCGCTGTGGGCACTCGCCAAGTACCATTTTCAAGTTGCTCAAAAATTTAAATATAACGCTTAGGTTTGTGTACCGTACTATTGATAGGTACAATGAAGTCTCCAGTGTTGAGGACAAGAAAAGAATTGGCCGGCCTCGCTCCGTACGAACACCAGCAGTGATGCAGACTGACTGCAGGTGGGTGTCAGTAAAAAAACTGTCAAAAAGGTTTTAAACGAAGATCTTAGTCTACGAGCATACAAAAAAAAGAGTGGGCGCTTACTTAATGCCCGTCTAAAAACAATAAAGCTTAAAAGATCCCGGAAGTTGTTAAAGCGGTACGCGAAAAATCGACACCGTGATATCCTCTTTACAGACGAAAAGATATTTTCGATATTAAATGATAGAGCATACGCTAGGAGCTCTGAGGAAGCAGGAAAAAGAGTTCCGCGAGTGCAACATGGGCATCATCCATCATCAGTGATGGTCTGGTTGGGTGTATCTTATTACGGGCCGAGGTTCATTTTTGCGAAAGAGGGATCAAAATCAGTGCGAATGTGTACCAAGAGACGGTTTTGGATAAGCTTGTCAAAGATCTGCCCAACACGCTACTTTCAGGACATAACTTTGTGTACCAGCAGGATTCTGCGCCAGCACACAAAGCCAAGACAACTCAAGCCTGGTTTGACAGTCAAAAAATCGACTTTATAAGACACAAAACAAGAGAGGTCATTTTGAATAATTTTAAGTAATTTTAATTCTTTATTAAATGTACTTTAAATTGGTATATAATTTATTGAAAACTAATTGGTACTTTTGTTTTTATCATTATTTTCATTTGTGACAGCACTTTGGGACGGACTACATACACATTGAAACAAAAAAAATGTTTGATAGAACAGAACAGACATGCCTTTTCACAACGAACACAAATTATGCAACATAGAGGTACATGCCATGTTAGTAGATAATTATTTACAACTGACTTACCTATTCTTTGATCGACTTGTGCAAAATTGTGTCCAAAAGTAGTGGCAATACAGAAGACAAAACAATCCATGGAGAATTTCGGTACTCCAAAGTAAAAAACCTTACAGCTCATTTTGTCAATATTTTAAAATAATTTAAATATGAGTGTTTGAAAGGTGCATATAAAAAGGCAGATATTATATTTTATCAATCATCAGCTGTATTATTGTCTTTACTTTTAGGACACTGTTAGGCACTGGTCCCACCGCCGGCTAGTAAGCTAGAAAAGTTGGGCGAGTAACGGTTCATTGCGTGCTGACCAGGCACAGTCAATCGACCTTTACAGATCCGCAATGTAATGCTACTCGCCTAACGTTTCTAGCTTACTAGCCGGCGGTGGGACCAGTGCCTTTTTCAGGTGTAAATCAAAATCCATCGAGTCACACATATAGTTTATTGAATTTATAAAATTCTTTGTCAAAAAAATACAGCAAGGCACACTATTTGCAAAGATTGCAAAACTGACATGAGTGTTCATTTGGCACGTAATTTGTATACGAATATGTATGACCAACGATCTCAATCGGATTTGCTCTAGGTTGTTTAAAATGGGCTGTATTACTGGAATATGTAACTAGGAGTTTTCAACTGTGGTATATAGGACAGTCTCCACCGCGTAGACATAGTAAACTTCACTGGCGCTGCAGTTGCCCGTGTGGAGGTAAACGGGGATATCCCGGAGAACTCACTTTTTTAGGGTTTTTAAAATACAGTCAACAGGTACAAGCAGGCTAGGAATCTTTCCAAGGAACTGAACTACATTTCTTGCTTTACTCACATGTTTTAGGAGACTAATGATAGACAAAGTAAACACATAGATTAATAGAGCAATAGGCCGACTGAGAGCAAGGCTCGATATACCTAGTTTTATTTCTGATTTCGAATTTGATGATAGAAAGATACTTGTTAAATATTTGTGTACATTTCAAAATTACGTTGCCATAAATATGTGACAGTTTAAACATCAAGAATATGATTTTACAAAAAGATAAATTTATATAAATTCCTTCAAGAAATATCACAATCATTACAGAGGTGCAACAAGCACGATTTTGCTATTGCCTACAAAATGTAATAAAAATACTTAATGGAGATTCTCTAGTGGAGTTATTAGCGACATCTAAGAATAGGTATCCGCTACAATTTGAGGCTGTACAAAGAGCTTTGCGCAGGTCGCCAAGTTAAAATAATGCACATTATCTAAAGACCTGACAGAGGATGTCGTTATCGGATCCGGGTAGCATTCAGGCAGTTCACCTTACGTCCTTGAGCCATTGCGACTCGGATACTTTACCCTGTGATAGGTCAATCCCAGATGTATTTACGTGAAGCCCTCGGTGAAAACGTCGGGTTATAACGCGACGCTTTTTAAACTCTGGTGCGAACCGGGCCGGAAAAACATCATATTCGTAATCGCTTATCATACGTGTTGGAAAAACGTTTGCGTGAATCGGGGACAAAGCGCAGACAGTGTGTGGCTGGCCTTGTTGCTCACTCTACATAACGTCTTTTTAGCAACATCTATACGATTACATGATAAATGTGAAACATGCTGACAGCTTTAATTAATTATTAGCAGAACATACAAAGCACTTGCAAAATATACAAACCGTGTAGGGCACTATAAAACTGAGGAAAAATTTACCAAAAATGAAGTTTTGAAAGTACCTGAATATGAAACTCATATGCTTATATAAAAAATATCCATTAATTTTTCCCCTAATTTATAGATCCTCGGGCGAACCGTGCACTTTTATATGTAAATGAATTCAGTGTAGACCCTTCTAGTACATACTTATTAATGTAACAACTCTGTTATTTAATACAACACTAGTACGAACAAATTAAATGCACTTCATTTCATTACACCTCAGCGATTTAAGGCCGAATTTTTTACAGTGGATTTTCCAATAACAGTGGGATTATCAGTCAGAAAAAATCCTGCATGTCCTTTGAAAAACCCGGCCTTGGCTTAATATTAATTGCGCAAGTTAATGTTAGTATAAAGCATTACCTGCACGGCTATCATGCGACGGCGCGCGAGCTCTCTGAATTTTTCTCGCACTATCCGTCTCTCTCTTATTAGAACACTTAGAACGAGAGGTATAGTGCGAGAAAAATCGAGAGTATGTCGCGGCCGTCCCATGATAGACGTGCTGGAAAGCGATTCTACTCGACACCAGGATTACGAACCCGTTTACAACGGCATACTTAAGATGATTGAGATTTAAAATGTCAAAAGTTACAGTTAAGGCGACGTTAATTTAACATATTGTGTGAACCACGCTTAGTTGACTTACGTTTTTTTAAAACTGGCAGCTCTAAATTCAAAAAGACGTCATAACAACTAAACATGTTTCAGATCCCAGTTGATCAGCCATGCAGTACATAGCCCGCTTAAAATTAAGTTAAAAAGTCAAAACCAAAATAAATGGTGATAATAGGTAGGTACCAGTTTTAATGTACAAAATATTAGTAGTGTGACCTTCTGTCCATGTTTCTTATGGAATTGGCGAGACACAGGGCGAACAACGCTCCGACCACCTGCAAATGAGAAAACAATATGTTAGGATTGTTAACGGATTTCAAAAAAGGAAAGTTCTATTCTTTATACCACGTCATTGCCATGTATAAAGACGCTATGGCTGTCGGCTATAGCTATCATATGGACGGGAACACGTTAACAAAGCACGTCCTCAGGAACTGTAGCGACCGTACTCGTCGCCAGAAATATAGAGTACTTCGTCAGTCGGGAGTCAGTTGAGATGGAGTTCCCTTCGTTGATATGCTATTCCAATCCAGTCCTCGCCACCCCTCACTGATGGCTAAACTAGTGTAGGCAGTAACAAGTGAAATGAAATGATTTTTCGAAAAACCTGACTGCCTTTTTACAAATATCATACCCTATGTAGAGTACCCCTTTGATCAAGAGGAATCCAACGACACCTGATATGTCGAAATTCGTCAAACGGTTTAGGCTGCAGGGCGTGTCGAAGAATAAGACATAGACACATACATACATACGCTCGAAAAACATAACCCTCCTCTCCTTCGGCAGTCAGGTAAAAAGGTTTATTATCAGCTTCACTTGGCCAACTGAATTTCCAGTTATTGATGCATCGTTCTCCGCGTTTTCTGGTAACCTACAATTCACTTTGGCACCAATTACCTAAGATTAGGCGTGGGCATCACTACATAGTATAAAACAAAGACGCTTCCCGCTGTCTGTCCCTATGTATGCTTAGATCTTTAAAACTACGCAACGGATTATGGTGCGGTTTTTTTCAATAGATAGAGTGATTCAAGAGGAAGGTTTATATGTATAATATAGTACCGGTACGAAGCTGGGGCGGGTCGCTAGTTATTTTTATGAAAGCGCCTGCCTTCTAACCTTCCAACCCTGATGGGAAACTTGCAAACACCTTGAGTTTAGACTGGTTTCACTCTCACGATGTTTTCCTTCACCGACAAGCTACTGTTAAATATCAAATGATATTTCGTGCAAAGTTTTTGAAGGACTCAGTAGTACAGTCAGCATCAAAAGTAACTGCGCAATCGAAGCCGTCAAAAGGTCTTATTCCCTTTTAATAAAGACTTTTGACATCTTCGTTTGCGCAGTTACTTTTGATGCTGACTGTACAGTCAAGGGCACCAATAAGTTTCCTAACTATGTATACTACAACCTTATTGTTGCAGAAATAAGGTCTGCATACATATTTTTGAGACTGTGGTGTACATATTAAATACATATTGGTGCCATTGACTGTACAAGGCGGGGTTCGAACCCGCGACCTCCACGTTGAAGCTCGCGTGACCGCTCGGCTACAGTGGCTTAGCCAGTCATTGATTCATGACCTGAAAAAGTGTGTTAGTGTGTGTAAATGTGTGAGTGTGTATTTACCTCGGCGCAAGCGACACCAATAGCGACTCCACCGATGATCTTGTGCGACTTGTCGTAGTAGTCAAGCATCAGGGAGGTGCAGCCCTGCTGGTTGGCGTTGACCATGGTGCACACTTGGGTACCCTGCGCGCAACACTCCAGGGGAAGGTTCAAGATCGAATCCAACTGGTAGTCGCTGGGGCCAGTCTTGCCGCAGCAAGCGAACTGTAACAAACGGGTTTATATTCGTAAGAATAGGGGCGAAGACACTAAATAAAATAATGAATAACGTATTTTCCCGAAAAAGGATTAAAAATGTAGTCAAATGGAGAAAAAAGCAACGCAAGAGGTTAAATCATCAAAAAGTTATGTGTCCAAAGTTTTAAGAGGGGGTATGTTCTGTTCCTTTTCTGTCATTTACTATGACGCTCGCAGATTGTGACGTCTATCGTTTTCTCTCTCTAACAAGCAATATTAAAACGGTTGTAGCTTCGTAATTCTTTGAGGTATCTGAATGGGATTTTCGTCAATAGGCATATTTTTATACCTTCTTTCTTTTGGAGTACTAATAATTTTCCGAGTCTACACTCGTGTTATTTATGTGGATAAATTGACGACCTCTCCAACAGGCCTCAGCTCGTAGAAAAGTAAAAGCTGTAAGGAGTTGAAGATATCTCTGCTCTATTTGTTAAACTATGAGGAATGACTTTTGCTTTTTGACAAAGACTATAGCTACCTACTTTGGGACGTCCGAAGTGCGAATTTGTATTTTTTGTCCGCATGACCCTAGATAAAATTCGTCCCTTACTAGCAAGTACGTTAGAGCGAAAGAGACGCATACTTTATGCGCGACATTAAAGCGATCATGCTATCTGGGCCATCGTAACAAAAATGTTTATTGAAAGGAAACTTTCTGCGTTATACGTCGACTCTCAATGTAATTTGAAACATTACAGTTTTATGTTTATTATCGAGCTGGTTACATGTATCGTGGTGCCAGACGCCTCTTTTAACAGGCTCATTAATTAATAGCGGATGTTTTGCAGTTTTAAAATTAACTACAACACTGGTGCCCACTCTTATCTTATGAAGTGCCATTGATATATGCTTATGTACCGTAAGATAACAAATAATATATATATCAACCCTAACATCAGATTTAAAAAAATCTTTCACCTCTATACACGGTGATTTTTAATTAATCAATTTCTTTAATTCAGTAATCGATGCATAACACGATTAACTCGTTACCCAAAATAAACGTTTTTATTTCTGAATAACACTTAATTACGGTACCTCTTAAATCAATGAAACTAAATCCTTGAAAAGTTTCATTAAACAACCTAGAAACCCTTGTCTGATTATTAAATTATAAGTAATAAACTGTCAATTGTCACATGCATGAGAAGTTTAGATGTTAGAGTTTAAATTTCCGCCAAAGAGCTGAAATACCGGGTGACCAGACATTCAATAGATATTAGTGTTAACATTATCATTAAAAAGTAACTAAACATGTACTTAATTGCAGCTGACCTCATCCATTGAAATCTGTTTTGGTTAGTTACTTATTCATATTTTTCGACTTCTGAGGGGTACTTAATTAGGTAACGTTCCGTACGCGCGTTGGGACAATTTAACTGTTATTTTTCCATATAAAGAGTGACATTTAGATCTACCTGACGCGCGTATAATGCTGTGCGTGAGCGACCTGCTGATCACGGATTCAAAATCATCGTGTATAGAATACACTTTCTGGCTAGAGATACGTTAATATTTTCACCTGCGTTCTTTGCGAATCGCGCGGGCAGCTGAGGGGCTACCGCGAAAAGAAAACGAACTTCGTTCATGTATCTCCCTCTCTGTCGCACTTGCTAGTTCGAGTGACAGAGAGGGAGATACAAAAACGAAGTTCGTTTTCATTTCGGGGTAGCCCCTCTGGTTACTTATTATTTTCGTCTGGGTACTCTGTAATACACATTACCGTAGCGCCCCCCACCACATTATTTGACTCCCTGATGGGAAGGACATAGGATAGTTTTTATCCTGGAAACCATCCCCCAAGGGGGTGAAATGCGGGGCGATAGTGAATAATAATTTTGTAATATTAGGTAGGTACGTAATAATAATTGGCAGTTTGTGCATCGGAATGTTAAAACATAAAAGGATCCGTAATTATTGAACTGGCGATAAACTTTAATGGCCATTTATGTTCGATACCGAATATCATACCTATTAGGCTAGGCATTCATTTACGTAATTATGAATTTTAACAATATCACCAGTAACTTCTGATTTTACTCAATATTAGTTTACATCACTCAATAAAGAAATGACACTTGCTTCTAAAGCAGTAGTCTCATTTCAAGTGAATTTTGACATAGTTAAGGTAAACTTACGCTTTAATGCTACGTTGCCCTAGGTATGGGCACTTTATGTCAAAGGGTTAAGTTTGTTCTAAAAGGATTTTTCTTACTTCGAGTTTAAAACGTCACTTAGACACAACGTGCCCATGTGGAAGACTGCCTTAGTGTTTAATGTTCTATAAGAAATCGAAACATTCAGATTACTAATGAAATATCAAAGCTAAACATTTTTTCAGATTCTTTCACTAGCTTATACAAGCTTTGAAAAACGTTTTTCGGTCCCTACCTTCTCCCCTTAAGGTCAGCGCACTTTTTCGTCAAGGTGCCAGTGGTAATTTACCTGGCGCTTAAGCGTGATACGGTAAGATTTTATCTGCGTATAACCGGGGAGGGGAGTCGTACATCTTACCGTATCTGCGTAGTGTGTAGCACGCTTTAATCTGGTTGAAGGGGTTAGCATTTCAGACACGATTATAAGGTGTAGGTGTACCTACTACCCTTAAGATCAGCGCACATTTTCAACAAGGTATCAATGTCAGTGGTACAGTCGCCATCAGATATATCGGAGCGGCCAAGGTGCTCACAAATATCTGAACACGTCTCTATTGTCGAGGCATTAGACAACGTGTTCAGATATTTATAAGCACCTTGGCCGCTCCGATATATCTGATGGCGACTGTACCTATACCAGGCGCTCAATCTAGTTAAAGGAGTTAGCCTTTCAAAAACGATCATAAGGCGTAACTACTCCCTTTAAAGTCAGCGCACTTCTTCCACAAGATGTCGAATTTACAGTGTTAATTTACCTGGCGCTCAATCTGGTTGAAAGGGTTAGGGCTCGCTCCGCGGGTCTCATTGAAGGTCTTGTCCAGTCCATTCTTCAGCGCATGCTTGATGCTGTCGGCGTACACGAAGATGCACACGGCCAGGATCACCTCCACAATGATGATCACAATCAGGAAGATAGCGTACTGGAAACGGGAACAATCAGTGAATTATTGTTTTTTTAGACCAACTTGTTTCGAGTCTGACCAGAAAGGGTGTTAAGGTAGAATCAGACGGTTCACTTTTCTTTCATTTTCTTGTTTCATCTTGCATCTTTCACTCAAAGTGACACGTCTGAATGAAAAGTGAAACAAAATATGAAAGAAAAATGAAGCATTCTCGAGTGAACATTCATTCAAGTGAACCGTCTGATTCTACCTTTACAGCGTGTTCAGATCTACTGATACTGTCGGTCCGAATCTGCAAAGTTAGTAGCTTACCCCCTTATTCATAAAACTTAAAATGCCTCTGCTTAATAAAATGTGCTTTGTCCCTTTCTTACGAACAAAAATGTCGTGACAGGTAACGTCAGGACAAACGAATTTTAACGTCATTTTGGTTACAACAGGCTTGTAGGTTAGTGTTGTGCAATCACAATTCGATTTGATACTGGCAACATTGCAGTATCGGACTGATATTATCGGTAATATAAATATAATAGTATAAGTAAAATTCATCAAGCTGTTAGCTAAAAAAAATAGATAAATAAAAAAAAATCCTCCTGCCGCAGACCTTTTCAACGTTAAGAACTTTTAATTTATGGCCTGTCTTCCTATGAAGTCTTACCGAGACAACCATGCAGTGGCTCTCCCGAATAGCGCCGCAGCAGCCGAAGAACGATATGAAGAAGACCACGGCCCCAATGACGATGAACAGCCATGGCGCCACGTTGAGGCCCTGGGAGGCGTCCTTCACCACTCGCCAGTTCAGCACCACCGCCACGCCGATGCCCACCATGGCGATTCCCACCAGCTGCAAGAAAAAGTCAGGGTTAGTCAAAGCCATTTATTTATTATTCCTGCTTATTGGCTTGTTACTGGCTAGCTAGAACATATTTCTTGACGTCTTCCATAAAGCCTGCATCACAATGGCGCGGCCTGCGGTGGCGATTAATAGTAAAATTTATAAACCATTACCCGTCCAAATTAAGTAGGTTGTTTATGGCAAGTCATCAGCCATTTTAAAACCGGTTCTTAATTTAGCTGCATAGGAGCCTTTCCGTCCCTCACTGTGGCATGTGGCATCACGTACCATACGTGGCATAGCCTGTTTAGAGTATTCTAGTTTCATGATTGATCGCCAACGCCGCTACTTGGAATATCTGTGCCCGCCACAGACTAAGCAAATTCAAGCCGACTCGAATCAATGTTAAGCGCAAACATAAGCTAGAAAACTGTTCCATAATACCTCAATGGGCAAAAAATTCAATATTTGACAATGAATGGTAAGTTTCATAAAACAGACTATTCGCTGTAACTTGTTTATTATTATTATTATTAGATAGTTATCAATATTTCTCTTTAATAAGGAAGAATTACTGTATGATATCATTGTATAGTAATGTAAGTACCTAGTTGTTCGGGTATTTAAATCTTTTGTTCATATGAATTATCATGTAAACAAGCAGAGGCCCGAACAGCCCAATTCATATTTAAAAAATAACGGGTGTTTTGGACATCAAGAACATCTAAGACTATCTCTATAGTTTCAGATTTTTCCCTGTACGTGTATTATAACTAATATAAGACGATATTACTTGTCTTTCATACTTCTAGGTCAACGGATAGCATCCTTTATACATTTTGATTCCCTCGAGTGTCAAAATACACGTTTTATACGGCATAAACGGCCGCAATTTTTTTTTACGTAAACTTAGAAGTTTGTTTCACAGCTTCAAGGAACTGTAGACCTGTGTATATGGGTTTACACTTTCTCTTCTGTACAACCTCCACGCGTTCCCGAGATAAGGGTCTTGACAGACAGATGGAGAACAAAGTAATCCTATAAGTGTTCCGTTTATTTCTTTTGAGGTACGGAACCCTAACAAATAACTGAACGCAGGAGACAAGGATTAAACGACAATACAAATTACAAATGATACCTAGCAAAGGCTAACCAGTAAATCAAGTGTTCCATGTTTATGGTGGCAAAGCTATCAGATCTACTAATCTAATTTATGGGCGGTCGCGCGTACAGAATCGTTCATAACAGGGTTGTTGCAGACATTCGCATCCGCATCCGCAACCACGGATGTTCCGCATGATTTTCAACATCTGCATCCGCCTCAACATCCGCAAAAATTGATGCGGAGTTTTTGCGGATGCGGATGTAGTACCTACCTACAGTTCGCGACCAGATAGGGGCCAACACGGCGCGTGCCACGCGCGTGTTCAGTATTTTCGTGATTAGTCAATAACAATCTTCATTTCGTTTCCGTAATCGGACGATTCGCCGTATTCGCTATTGGTGATGCGTTAGGTTTCCAACGATTGTAAATCATCGCAACGTGTTCGAGTCCTGCGTGACCCTAAAGACGTTGCGTATTTATGTTTTTGAGTGTTTTTCCCCAAAATCCGCATCCGCGGATGTGAGCCTCGAAATATCCGCATCCGCTCCCGCATCCGCGGATGTCTAAAAAGTCACATCTGCGATATCCCTGGTTCATAACAATCCCACATCTCAAATGGCTTCGGTTAACTTGGCCGTTATACATCCATGAGCAAAGCGCATTAAACTTATGGTTGAGTATTTAACGTGGCCGACTTTTTATAAAGCTGTCATTGGAATTGGAATCTTCTACCTAGGACGGTAGACTTTCTTTTTGAATAGACTACTTTGATGGAATTCGGCCAACTCAAATAATCTCAAGTATAACTTGCAATCACTTAGAATGCAACACCGCGCTAAAATTTGTCATTTGGCAAGGTATTATGATGAATTATGATAGTCTTCGTATAAATGTAGGTGTAACCTTCTGGAAGTAAGGTTAGTCTCGGATGTCCTATTCGCACGTACGAGAGAGAAACAGTTAACCATAAGGGCATGTGTTGCGTAACAGACATAATGTTTGTATCGAGGTCAGTTGATCTGTTGATTGAAACATTTTGCAATTTTATGTTGGTGAGAGCTAAGATTAATTTGTTTTGAGACTGATGTGGTTCCAACCAAGTATACTAGGTTTAAAGTAACAACTACTTAATCATGTGCTATCTTTATAAGAGTTAAATTTAGAGGGTTCAGGTGTTAGGTTTTAAACGAAGCGTACTACAATACAAGAATGCATCCTATTCATGTTTTGTTTATAGCTTAACCTCTGATTTGCTCTTTATATTCCACTGGCTGCCCGGCCCGGCTTCGCACGGATTACCCATGTTCCCGTAGGAATGAAGCATTTTCCCACGGTAAAAAGTAGCCTATGTTCATCAGGGATAATGTCGGCTTCCGGTCTCTCATGGTAAAATAATTTTTCAAATCGGTCCAGTAGTTTCGGAACCTATTCAATACAAACCAACAAACAAACAATCAAATCTTTTCTCTTTATAATATTAGTGTAGACATTAAACGTTGCCCAGTTTTGAAGTATTGCTAGAAGTTGCGCTAATTAAATTAGCATTGAAAAAACCGGTTCTAGGTGTTATCGCGTCTTAATGCATAATATTGTGTAACGCAGCGCAACATTTGCACAACACTAAGTTTGCAAAATCTGTATTTACTTTGGCTTCATTTTGTATTTCAATATCATTAGATCATTACCTCCGTGACCTATTCGGGAAACTGATTTAACCCCAGTTTCAATAACCGTTAACACCTTCAATTTAGTCACCCATTTTAAGGTAGACATTAACTCCGGTCACCCCCAAAGAATACCTGTTTTACCCCCTGGAGGGCAATCACCCCGAGATTCGGATCCGATGCTCTAAACGCTTTTAAATCAATCATATTGGCCTGTCGCCGCCGATGGTCAGCGTGACACCAACACCAAGAAAAAACGAGGCCACCAATATTTTTGCATGTATTTTGCATAGAACTAGGCGGTCCATTGCTAAACAAATGCTGTTACGGAGCTAGGTCATATTCCCGCTAATAAAAGCTAGAAAAGATCAATATTTGCATATCACGATTTGACACCTTATTCAGTTCAATATGATTGATCACACAAACAGGTCAGTGCAGACAGAGATAGTCAACAGTCCGAGAGGTTCTTGACTATTTTATACTAGATGCTCCGCTTGCGTAGAACAATGAACCCGGTCGGAGCCACGGAATAAAGCATTCAGTATACGGGTGAAAAAAAAAACGTATAAGTTGGTCCGGAGATAACCTTTACATCCAAATTTTTACTTGTGGTTAAAAATATATTTCTAAGGGCGGGTTGCACCAACTTATGATTACAGACCGATCAACGTTAAATATGGCGGCGGCAACTGTCATTCCATAGGAACTTGTCAAACTTTCAAAACATTCCGATTTTAACGAACGCAGCTTGCGATTACAGAGGTTTCATGCAACCCACCCTGAAGAAAGAAACTAAATTGGTTATACTTATAGCTATTGGCTGAGACATAATAATGACATAGAGAGATTAACAGTACTTAATTTAGCTGTACATTACGACTTGATTTGCATGTATTATCCGAATTTGCATGAGATCAACTGACAAACATGAGAGACTTGTCCACTACCGTCTTTGTTCCAAGTGTTCCAACCGTGTTTTCAAGAAATAAATGATTCATGAAGCCAGTTTAGCCAGTTCAGTTCAACTCTGAATCGCTTCGATCGAAATATACTGGCATCTATTCAGTATCAAATACCAGCAAAGCACAATCTTGGAGGAAACACAATGAAAGGAAAATCACAGGGTTGTCAAAAATAGATTATATACCTACCTATACATTGTTAGTTTTAATAAGGTCAGTTAAAAGCCCCATCACTCAGCAGGTTTATTAGTTTATTAGGTTTGGTTCGACGCTTGCACTACGCCGATTGGGCTATTTTTATACCCGTCGGTGGTTAACCTTTCCGACGCTCTGAGCAGCGTACGGGTTAAATATCGGTTCCCTGGATAGTTCCCGCGTCTTTTGAAGTTTGTTACGGGTAATGGGAACGTAGAGGGTTTATAGTTAAACTTTGTCTTATTTAAATTCTTTGTTCTAATGTAATGCAAACGAGGTTGTTCGAATGCTCTTGCGATACTAAAACAAATGTGGTTAGGTTAGATTAAGTTACAGCAGGGTTTCTTAAAGTGTGGTCCATGGACCCCTTAAGGGTCCGTAACATTGTTGCTAGGCGTCCACGGCCACTTCGTTCACTCTTAGCGTAGGCAGGTACGTAGGTATAGACACGTGAAGAGTTTTTTTTTCAACATTTTCCTCTACAGGGGCCCGCGGTATTATTGAAATTCTGAAAGTGGTCCATGCCTAACAACAGTTTAAGAACCACCCAGTGGTAAGAGGGATTTGCGAACCGACATACTTAAGCGTGGGACTTGTGTGTGTCTAGAAACTAAAAGGTATGCCTGAACTACACTGAGTAGGTATCACCATTGAACGAGCAAGCCAGGCGGACGAAGTTCTCCGTTACAGCTTCGGCATAAATTATTTCGTATGTCCGGTGTCTGTCCGCCTCTGCTCCTCTGCAGGTCGCATTTCTTAATCGATTCTCGTGATGCGAACAAGTTAATTAATTGTATAGATTTTTTTGTCCATCTAGTTTTAATTTTTTTTTTTGAAAAGGACATGTTCGCGAGTTCTATAGCTCACAGAGCCGCTAGTAACATAAGGGTGAGTGTCCACCAGTGATGTACTATTAAGTTTCAATACTAGCGTCACATAGGGCTTGTCCATATATTACGTCATCGTTTTTTGACGATTCCTGACCCCCCGTATCATCATCCTGTTAATTCCTTGAAAGCGTCTATTCTATACTCTGCCTTATAAAATGCATGACTACCGTCATCCAATGGTGAGACCCCCTATTTTGAAATGACGTAATATATGGACAGCCCCCTAGCTGTCAGCATGCGAGGTCAGTATGTATATTGTAGTCTGTGCGAGGTGTCCACGAGGTGTCACAGTTTCACATTTAAAACTCAGATGATTTATACGGCGAGGGACGAGGCATATTATCTGTTACCTTGCAACACGCCTAAGGCTATACCTACACATAAGCTAAGTATGTGCCAGGTGATTAAAGTATTTGCTGGTAGCCTATGTTATTATGTGTCTATGCCATGACGTCAGCATATGATAACATAACAAACCACGAAAGAGGAAAACCTATTTGAACAACTAGACTTTTATTAAAACAGCTAAGAGGCTGACAGATCTAATTTTGTTGAAATTGATGTTATTAAAGCAGTTTAAAAAAATATATGTTAATATTCATCATATTTCAAAGACCGTGGGCGGACTCGATACATAATTGGACGAAATCGGCTCGATAGAAAATAATTGCAAAAATTGGTCTTAAAATCATCATTAAACGGTTCTCTTTATTTTTTGACGTATGGGTCTGCAATTAAAAACATGAAGTCGACATATTCATACCTAAATCGCTAACGAGTTCACAAATAATCCAAACATTTTTGATTTCAATATTTATTTATTATTATTTTCCAAGACCTGGCCGCCCAGTAACACTCGCTCTCGTTTACTCCGATACAAATAGACAGTGTGCGCCGTATCCCGAATCCTCAAGGGCATTTCGGTGTTGACAGCGTTTTATGTTAGGCAGGGTGGTAATAACAAAGGAATCCCTAGAAGATCGGCCTTTGCCCCGTAGAGGGTCTCACTACTCTAGGTTTAACAACAGACTAGACGTCTAGACTGCAAGGACTAGGAAAAATGGGACAAAGACAGGGCAACGACTCAGGACAAGTGTTTCTGGCAGGTAAAGAGAAATAAAGATTCAAAGTAATCACATTCACATACTAATAAAGTGCGAAAACAACTCGGTCTGTTTTCTACCTCTTCATCATATCAGCCGAAAGACGTCCACTGCTGGGCATAGGCCTACCCCAAAGAGTGCCAAAGTGACCGGTCCTGCGCCACCCGCATCCAGCGGACTCCAGCAACCTTTACCAGGTCATCAGTCCACCTTGCGGGGGGCCTACCCACGCCGCGCCTTACGGTTCGTGGTCGCCACTCGAGAACCTTTCCGCCCCAACGGCCATCGGTTCTACGTGCTAGGTACCCCGCCCACTGCCACTTAAGTTTAGCGATTCGGAGGGCTATATCGGTTACCTTGGTTCTGCTGCGGATAGCCTCATTTCTGATGCGATCACGCAGAGAAACTCCCAACATAGCCCTCTCCATAGCCCTTTGGGTGACTTGAGCCTTCTTATGAGGTCCATAGTAAGCGACCACGTTTCAGTGGCATATGTCATCACTGGCAACACACACTGGTCAAAGACTCTCGTCTTGAGATCGGGTCACCCGTCTACCTCTTCACGCAAAACATTTTAAATACAACAAATCGACAGACGAGACTTTCGATTAAAAAGAACCGTACTGAAATCGGTACAGCCGTTTGGGAGATGTGTTGTGTAACTGAGAACACCCCTCGTATTTTTTGGGGTCCAACCGCTCAACCGATTAGAGCCCTAGAGATATTTGTCGTTGGATTCCTCTTAATCGTAGGACATATGCAATAGTTTTTTGTAAAGCAGTTGAGTTGTTCGATAATTCTTTTGATTTCACTCGTTATCTCGGAAATTATCCCCTATAGGGATAAAATGAAGGAAGACGGTAGATCAGATATTTGTAAGGGATTGCGTTTTATGAATCTGACTTGATGTTTTCAAAGGTTTAACCGTACATTCAAAACAAACTAGAACCGGTTCGTTCTAAAAAAACCGGTCAAGTGCGAGTCTGACTCGCGCACCGAAGGTTCAGTACAAACTATCAATTAACTCAAGGGTAAATGTCCCAATATTTGACACCCTCATTAAGTAATTTTCGCCTATTAAATTACTTATTTTTTAACCCAACACAACAGAATTCAATTTCAAACAACGAATAACTTTTACACCAAGACCATCGAATTACCAAAACAATCGAATGGCGATCTTTTTTTGACCTGCTATTGAAATATACCCGTCCCAACCCCATTCATTCTAGAAAAATCTAAACAGCGCGAAATAGGAATGGGGTCAGCGCTATCTATCGGCCCCATTTGGTACTAACGTGAAAGGGCAATCAGGCGGTCGTCACACTGCGACGTCTGCGACGCATGTGATGTGGTGCGCACGGACGTAGGTGCGGAGCTGCATACAAATTTCGCCGGACGGAGGTGCGTTGCAGTGTGTCGTGCCACACGGAATTTATATACAAACTGAGGTACTTGCATACATCGAGAAACTCACCTCCGTCCGTTGATGCGTCACAGTGTAACATCCACCTTAGTATGTATGTTGGTGTTTTAGCGATTATTGTTTATCACGTGAACCGACCTGGATTTTTAGGTTTCCGTTTTTTTTTTTCACTGTAAGCCCACGTGTGGCACATTAATAGATAGGTCTTTCAAAATAAATATAAGGTTTCTTAGCATTTTTTTTGATTAAGTGAAGAAGTCACTAAAATTGTGTGCCCCCAACTCTAATTTTTGAACCGTGTAGTTTAAAAATATGAAAAAAATCATGAACATAGGGCTTATTCAATTCTTTCAGCGAAAATTGTTTTGAACAAGATCGGTTCAAAGGTTTTCGAGATATTTCTAAAAAACTGCCTTCCTTAAAAAAAGGACTTAAGTGCCATAAGATTTCAGTAACACGCACTTGGCCGCTTTTCTAATTTTATTTGAAAGAGAGTACTTCTATTATAGTCTTATAGAAATTTCAATTGCAAAACAAAAAAATAGTTATAAAGTTGATAAATTGCAAACTTAACTAGGAAATGATTTTTGAAAATAAAACAAAAAATATGCTAGATACAGAAAAAGTTAAACTTTTGCAGTAATATTTATGTTTATCTTAATCACAAGTAATAATTTCATATTTTTCCGCTTGGATAACTTCGGAGATCGGTATTTTTTTTACATTTTCCTTCATAGATCGAAATTTTACCAATGTAGAAAAAAAAGAAAAACTGTTTCAAAAAGTGCAACTTTAGCCCTTTCCCCCTAATATTCGTAATTTTTCATAGAAAATGATAATGTATATTTAAATTTCTCATTTTCCATGCACGTGGATAACTCTCATTTAAAACCATTCCAAATTTCAAATTGATAGCTTAAGTAGTTCGTGAGATATTTCACTTTGTGACAGAGAGGCAGACAGACAGACAGACAGACGGACGGAGTCGCACCATAAGGGTTCCCTTTTTTACCTTTTTTGGTACGGAACCCTAATAAGGGTATTGGTCAGGCATAAAGTTTTCCCACTTTCTGTACTTATGTCAACCATTCTTATCGTCCACGTTCTGTGATTCATCTGTCATGTGCATGTGCATTCAAACACGTTTTGCAGCGATGGGTGTCGTCATTGGGTTTTATGTATCAACACTTGCAACCGAGCATTGTATTTGATCAGACTATGGTAACGACTTGTTAATTCCTTTTGAATTTGGCATTCTCAATAGTTTACGCCCACGCCAGCTCAAAAAACATCAAGGACAAACAGATTTTTAAGCTAAACTTTGATAAATATTCTTGGTTGAATGTGAAAGACAATTTTAGTGACTGAGCGTCATTGGCACTGAATGGGTTACATTTACAAAACTGAGATTGAACTTTCATCAATTTGGTAACCCGATAATAAGTTATTTATAAATAATAGCGCTCATCTAATTTTAATGTAGTTTTCAAGTGTGCGACGGCGTGCGAGCTCTCTCGATTTTCCTCGCACTATCCGTCTCTCTCTTATTAGAACACTTAGAACAAGAGGTATAGTGCGAGAAAAATCGAGAGTATGTCGCGGCCGTCTCATGGTAGACGTGCTGATGACGTTAAATAAGTATATGTGTTTACATTTTACTCCTCACTTCGTTGTAAAAAAAAACGGATAAAATTGTATCTTTGAGGTCGACTGTACGTCGTCAATCGTGTCATTAATAGGTAAAACCATGACACTTTTACATACCTTTTTATGTATGAGTAAGCACATGCTATTACTTTTAATGGCACGTCATTATACAGTTTTAACTCCGTAATGAGAAAAGTGCAGTGGCCACTGAACGCGTCTGACCCTCATTTGTTAATGTGCACAATTACGCCAATTGAGAGGTCAATTGCAAGGATATTTAGTTTTGTATGATGTTCTGGGTATGGTCAGTCAGGGAGACATTTTAATTAAAATTAGGCTGATCTTCAGTGTGCGCTCTCGCACATGACATATTCGTGTGATCTTAATCATCCCACTCTGCAATCAAAATACCTATTACTAGATTTTACATTGAGATACTATTAACTAAAGATACTAAAAACTAAAGTACCTAGATTGTATAAGTAAATAAGGACTGACCCCAGCTAGAATCCCATTTCACTTAGAAATCCATGTCAAAAGTAGGTAGACGTTAGGTAGGTAGAGTACCCTAACATTGTATAATTATACCAGTTAAAGTATATAAGAAATTATTAATGTGATCTGAGCAAGTACATAAGCCAGACTGGCAAAGCTAATCTCACTCAAATCGAGTATATCTAACAGACACACCCATAAATACGACCGCCGTGTCAAGCGCGATCATTTTTAGCAAGATTATTCTAATTGGCTATAATTATTCCATACTAAATTGTAAAACTTAACTCGAGGAAGAGTAATTTTACCTAACTTATGAAACCTTCAGCTCGATGAGCCATTTTTTAATAACACAAGAGTAATTTATATGTCAATAGATCGGCCAAAGTAGGTTCTATCCGATTAATATTCTAAACAATGGCCAAATATCATAATTATTGTATAAACTTAAAATAAGTACGCCATGACGGGTCAAAAACGTGAAGAACCCACATTCATTGTTTAACAGTTCGGATTAGAAAGCCATGAGAGACGCAGAAATGTTGGTAAGACGTCAATTAGAATCTACTTCATTTTATCAAATAGGTTTCATTACTAATAGGTTGAGTCCGCTTGAGATATCATAAATGAAAGATCAAATCATAGGGAAAACAGGCGTAACCGGCATGGGCGGGGCTTACCCCCACCAGCGACCAGAGCGGCTTTACGCATCATAATAGGTTTACAACTCATTATTCGCCCGCACTGACGTCCCCACTAGGTGGCGGACCTAATCTTGTATAACAACCGCTCATTGTCCCAGTGCAATTCCCCGCTATATTGGGTTCGTTCTATTATAGCAACAGTCAGGTTCAAAAAAAAAACAAAAAAAAAAAAAAAAAAAAAAAAAACAGTGCAATTTGTCTGCCTCTTATAGGCCGATCAGCTTACTTAGCTCCCTTGGAAAGCTATATGAGCGGATCCTACTCACGAGAATTCTCAGATTTACGGCTGAGAATAACCTCCTCATCGACGAGCAGTTCGGCTTTAGATCCGGACACTCATGCGTCCAACAGGTGCATCGCGTCACGGAGCACGTGTTGGACGGTTTCTCTCGATTCCAGGGGCTCAAGACCGGTGCGATCTTTCTCGACGTGGCGAAAGCCTTCGATAAGGTCTGGCATAACGGGCTGGTATACAAGTTATACCAGCTCGGTATACCGGACAGACTCGTACTCACCATATGAGATTTTCTCAGTGATCGAAGCTTTCGATACCGACTGGAGGGAACGTACTCGGACCCACACCCCATCCGGGCCGGAGTCCCGCAAGGCTCCGTGCTCTCTCCCACTCTCTACTCGTTGTTCACGAACGACATTCCCAGGCACCCTAAGGTGCAACTACGGTGCAAGGACGACACCGCGCTCTTTACGACCCATTGTAAGTACGCTACTATCCGGCGATACCTCCAAGAGGCAATCACCGACCTAGGACGTTGGTTTAATCTTTGGCGTATCGAAGTCAACCCGGAAAAAATCACTGCAATAGTCTTCCACCCGTCTGACTGCGTTAGTACAGAAAGACGGGTGGCTCCGATCCAGATGTTTGACCGACCCATCCCCTGGGTCAACGAGGCCAAATATCTTGGAGTGACCCTCGACAGGAGACTGACTTTCCGTAGCCACATCCGTAGGGTTCGCAACCGCGCGTTGTTCGTACTAGGAAGGCTTGGGTGCACACTATCGCTTAGACATAAATAGTGCAAAGGCGCAGCAAGAACTTTGAAGAGATTTGTCGCCACGCAAGCGAGGCACACAGACCAATACAATATAAATTAGTGTCAATATTTAGCCCAAAACTACCAAAAGGCTAGGTCTCAAATTTTCAACTTCGGAAAAACCTTGGTGTTTTGTATACCAACCAATGGCCTTTATAGAATGAAGAAATAATTTGCGTGAAGAAATTGTGACACAACATTTATAAATAGCACTTTACAGGCTCGTAATATATGTATAAGAACTCTAACATCTGGCCCCAATAGTAGGTATTTGGCCAAAGATCGGCAATGCCGATGAGAGATCACATGATTCAAACTCAAGTAGGGTAAAACACCTATTGATTGACAGCC
The DNA here is from genome assembly GCA_947049275.1 of Epinotia bilunana. Classification (NCBI taxonomy): domain Eukaryota; kingdom Metazoa; phylum Arthropoda; class Insecta; order Lepidoptera; family Tortricidae; genus Epinotia; species Epinotia bilunana. Next base: position 21,270,437 of record OX346260.1, on the reverse strand, counting down.
AAAATACGCTTTGTGCACTCAGTTTTTGATTGATTGGCATTACTCGCTGTTGCACTTGCTCATCGTCGGCATATAAGCGCATTATGGTAAGTTGACACGGTAGTGTATAGACGGTTGCAATTCTGGCGACACGTACCTGTTGCGGACTCTTTTAAAAGGAAACACTAAGGTCAAGATAATTAAGAAATAGGTATTTGTAAAAAGTATTGCTGTCGCGCCAACCAAAAGCCTCCCGCTGCAAAGCGCGATAGAGACAACTGCAGCTTGGACCGAAAATAACCTATTAAAATTACATAAAATCAACGTTTCGTAGTCACCTGATTTCTTCTCCAAAACTTGGCCTATTTCACTATTCTTTTTATTAAAAATCAAAGAAAGGCTTTGGCCGTGTTCCTATGTTTTCCTTTTTTTAAATAATCTAGTCAAAATTGATTTCTGGATGTTTGAACACTGCGGAACATCTGGCATTTTTTTAGGTTTTTGGATGTTCATATCTCTTAAGAATAAATTTATGAAAAAAAGGAAAACATAGGAACATGTCAATAGTAGCCATAGATTTATGGAAAAAAATGATTGCTCTACTGCCATTATCCAAGGAGAAAACAGGGGTCTACGTTTCTATAGAAAAACAGCCGTTGTGTTTCCTCTTAAGTCAGGTGGTGTAAAGATTTACGATGTTAATGGCTTTAGACAAATGTCAGTCCCTCTCTGTCAACACAGCGCATCCCTAGCATGGTTATCACTCTCTTTCTAAGTAGAACGCTTAGAAGAGACGGATAGTCTATGCCGACACAGCTCGCGGGCCGTCGTGTGATGGCCGCGCTTGGCTGTTTATTCGGTACGCGCTAATGCGGCTCACCCAGCCGGTCACCCGTCACGAAACTAGACCTCTACTTACGTTTAGTCAAGATATATTTGTGCGTTGAGGTGAGCTTAAAACTCACCCACAAATATGTATTGACACCGCGACGCGTAGTAACTAAGCGTAGGTATAGAGGTCTAGTTTCGTTAGGCGTGACGAGTGGGGTGAGGCGCATGAGCGCGTAATGAATAAAACAGGCTAGAAGGATATAAGGACGCTAAGGTGGATGTCACACTGCGCCGCATCTCCGGGCGGAGATGCGGAGCTCGTATGCAGGTACCTCAGTTTGTATATAAATTCCGTGTGTACGACACACTGTACCGCACACCTCCGTCCGGCGAAATTTGTATACAGCTCCGCACCTCCGTCCGGAGATGCGGCGCAGTGTGACACCCTCCTAAGCGCCTTGTGCTTAATCTAGCACTTGTTAAGCCAACGTTACACAGCCAACTCGCGCAATACAAGGTACAATTACAATCGCATGATGTTCATGCGGTTTCCCTACGTTTCTACGATATAATGTCATTGTTAACGTCACCATACCACAATGGGACCTACTTCCCAGGAGACAATGAGTGAAAACCCCAGTCCTACGCGACCTTTGGGCCACGATGAGTAATAATACCTACGTCCTGTGGCTACAGGTTTTTTTTTCTATCCACGATAAGCCTAGTTCATCATAGGATATCCTACACTTACTTATTTGACGTCTCACATTTTTACCCGACTGCCGAAAGGAGAGTTAAACATACCGTTAATTTTATCCGACTGTTTTTTCAAATCCACACCACACTAGTTCTACATGCAAACATATACAAACAATACCGCTTTATATAATTAGTAGAGATGTATTTGATTGATTAAATTGATTCTTTAAATCTTACATCTTGTTTCTATCTTTTGAGTTCATTTTTGACGCAGGCGTGTTTTTTTTATTTTTTTATTAATTGGCTTTAGTAGTGATGGATTTCCCAATGTCCTGTTTGTATATCTCCCTACTGAAATCGCTCTTTTGACGAAAAAAGCAAAGACCTCTCGATAAGGAATTAGTTAGGGTGTGTTGCACCGGACCGTCTTTAAGTAATAGTAAACAGTGTTCGTTAAAATGGTAATGTATGGAAAGTTTGACAAGTTTCTATGGAATGACAGCTGCCGCCGCCATGTTTAACGTTGATCGGTCTGTAATCGTAAGTTGGTGCAACGCACCCTTATACGGGCATTTATCTTTCCGTTAAGCTATTTGACAACTAAGAAGGGCTGGGGCCTGGGAGAACTAATATCTAATTGTAAACAAAAACGGTATAAATCAGTGAGCGGGCGAAGAGCACAGTGGTGTATCTCCCTTTCTGTCGCTCGAATTAGTAAGTGCGACAGAGAGGGCGATACACGAACTTCGTTTTCGTTTCGCGGTAGGGCATTCTGCTTATCAACCTAACATTATCGAGCTACCGATACAAAATGGGGGCTACTGTCGTCGCCTTAAGATTATTCGGTAACCACCCGAGCAACGCGCATAAGTAGCACCATTTTTCCACATTGTAGCGGATATCAATCGTAGAAGCATGACTCATATAGGATATGGGAGTCATTTGCCCTGAATAGGTATCAATTATTTATTTATTTCAAACATGATCCTACTAATATTATAAATGCGAAAGTTGAGATGTTTTGATGTTTGTTACTCAATCACGCTTAAACGGCTGAACCGATTTGAATGAAATTTTGCACGAAGATAGTTTATAGCCTGGATTAAAATATAGGATGGTTTTTATCCCGAGTCCACGCAGACGAAGTCGCGGGCGGAAGATACATAAATGCACTTTCGGACAGTAGACGGAAGTGACCGTGTATGTTCAGCCAGAATAGTTAAATGAAAATACCAATAGTACTTATTTCGTGGACGTAAATGTTAGGCGTCGATTAAAGTGTAACACTTTTTATATGTGTAAATCTTCTGTTGTAGAATAAATGTTGGTAAAAAGAGCGTTCCCATGGCACTATCTTATTTGAATAATTTAAGTAATTCCTATGCTAACAAAATCAAGAAAAACACTGCTCACGAACATTTTTTAGTAACAGAAGAATACAGTTGTAATATCATTGTATCGGATTTTACTAAATAATGTAGGGCAAGCGCGTCATTAGGCGACACCTTAACAATCGTGAAACGAGGAAGAGATATCCATATTTTAGCAATTTACTGTCAGTTAACAAGTGGGGTAAACGCACCAATGAGCGGACGATATATTTAAATTCGAGTTCTAAATACGTCAGAACAGAACGCACTCGGTTCCGAGCGTTTGCATAACAGGCAATTATACGTTGCGCAGATACCGCGGCTGTGAGCAATCCTCGTTGAGCAACTTAAACCGACGACGTATGATGTCATACAAAAAAAAACACCAGTCTTCTTAGCTGTATGTATTTTTACAGCTGGCAGCATGACATTGGGACTTGGGAGTGAATGGTATCGTGTTTTAATATGTAAATTTAGACCCACAATATTACAATATCATTGTCTGAATTCTTAGCAAGATTTTCCTTTGAAACATTTCAATGGAACGTTTGCAGTAGATTTCGATGTTACTATTTATTTGTTATTGAAGTTTTGTTATTTATATTTCTGGAACTTACGAGAATGCCGATAGTGATGCTATCGCTTCACATTGATCGTTTGACCTGGCGGGTCTTGGTCATTGTGGATGTTTATTTAAATGGAAATGGTCAAAATAATGTTTTATTTTTAATAATAACTACGTATGGTATCGTCCTTAAGATATACATAAATATGTCATCGGTCTTATGATATTGATCATCTATACTAATATAATAAAGAGGAAAAGTGTGAGGTGAAACCAAACATATTGCAGATCACTGAGCTGTTTTACAGAGCTACAAAGTCGAGTTTCTATAGCCCTTTGTTATTGCACTTTTAAGAGCCAGCATGATGACATGTTACAGCGAAATCACTGGTTACCGGTAAGCACTTTGGCACTGGCGCAAAATGCACAGGAATATACAGCCATGCAAAATGAGACTCTCAGTGCACGGAAAAGAGCGCTTTTCGGATATAGAGCGGTTCATGCTCGTATTTGTTAACCAACGCCCGGTCAGCAACCCGTCATGGTGTTGACCTTATTTCCAGGGCACGGAACGAGTAGGAAATTCATTCTTTATCTGCTTAATGAAGCGACTGATTGGCTCAAGTTAGCTGTGAACTAAATACAAGTCTCAATTGAGACGAGTGCAATTGGTGCATTGTCAAGCATTTAAAACTGACGAAACAAGCATCTGAAGATCTAGTTTGAAATTCTTAGTCGATTGTATTCCAATAATGATAAACACCATGGAGAACGAGAAAGCTATGCAGCACTTTATGTTAATAGATCTTAAGTTTATTTTCGAGAGTGACACAGGTATAAATTAACATGATATTAATTTAACGCCAATCATCTTAGCATGAGAGAAAATAGCGGAATCGGTTACACAAATTCCAGGTGTCCCAACATTGCACAAGTCGGGTCGACGACCGCCGACAATGGCTGCCACGTGAACGAGGGGGCGGACCCATAGTCAAGAGCCTAAGAGCCACGGACACGGTAATCTCTAAGCCCTTTCATGGTCACAGGCTCACGACTAATGCGTAACTGAATACTGGAGCAATGTTTCCGTGTATGTTTCACTGCTTTGTTTGTTCTAGTTTGATTCTAGTCGACATTTCTTTCACTCACGTTCTTTCCCAAAAAGGGGTTAGCAGAAGAACACGAAATTTATTTTCCTGTGTCACTTGATTTTTTTAGGTTTGATGTTGGAGATGATATTGCAGTTATGTTGTAATCTTACAAATGCAGCTCAATGAATTCACTTTGACGGGTCTGTTTCTTATTTTTTTCCAAATCCCCTCCAGACATTTTAGAGGATTTTTAAAAACTTAATAAATTCCAATGTATTTTAAGTATACACCCAGAAAGGTATCTCTCTTAATCATAATTGAATTTTCTCTCCCTACAATATTTATCCAGCCGTATAGCTGAAATAACTATCGTGCCTAAAAAGCTGTACAAACATAAATGGCAGCGGGTTGTCTAAAATATTCATCAGGGTGTCGCCAAGGATCCGCGCCATTGTGGCGGACGTAACTGCCGATGACTTCATCCATGGTTACAAATACAATAAGAAACATACTATTAATCTTTACGACTGATGCGGACTTCGATGTCCAATAAACGCTTAAGCGGGATAAAGAATGCAACTACTACGTAGCTTGAGTTCTGCATCGTAGATCCTACAAGTTGCAAAATTCAAACAGGTTGTAATTGTGAAATTAAGTGTAAAGTCGAATCAACAAGGTCGACATGCAACATCCGCAATTATCAAGCCTTAATTCACGTAGTGTGCGAAAAAATTACAAATGTAAATAAGACTGCTTAAACACATAATGTTGTCATCGTGAATGGCGTTGAAAAAAACGTTACTGATAACAGCATCTCCAGCGGAAGAAAAAACTGTTTACAAACTCAGCTTCTAGAAATAACTAAACTTTAGTATCATCCTCTTAACGAAGACAAACAGATCCGACCTAGCTACCACTTGAAATAGCGGCGTCCTTTAACACTTTGAAAAGCAGAGAACTTGAATAAGGAATCTATCCTATCAGCAAGTTGATTAAATAAGTACTAGTGGCAGTAGCCTAAGTGTTGGCGCCAGTGGGGCGTCCGAGAGTGCTCCTTTATCCGATGATGTCACAGGCCCGGGTCACGTAGAATTAAAACAGACATTGGTAGACATAGGTCTAATTGCAACTTTGACACCAATTTTCGTAACCAAGCAATTGTTTGCAACCACATTATAGAATATAGGTATCAAATCTGATTCAGTTTCGTTCAGAATCATGATTACCTGTTTGATTAACGATTGCTATTTCCGACTTTTTCTCGCAGTTGTATGAATCACGTGTGATTTTTATCGGAGTCACGATTAAACATTTAGCGCAGAATACTACACCATTTGCCATTGAATCTGCACGAAGAAACCAATATAATATATGCTAGAATCTTCCGTTTTTCATGGCAAGTATATATTAAAATGATTAATCAATTAGGAGGATAATCAATTAGGACCACAAACCACAAGTCAAGGTGACAAAATGGTCACAAGGAAAATAGCCAGGAAAAACATCTCAAAATTTAAACTGAGTCACGTCCCACGTATCCTTGTATTCTACCGAGCAAGAGGATATCTCCTTGACCTCTACCTGAAAGAGTTTCTACAAGGGCATCCGGTTCACTGAAAGTCATAGCCTTAATAACAGCAACCTTCAAGTGAGAAATCTTTAGCAATGACGCGTTTTCCTCGAACAAATACTTTTCCTTTGAGGTTGCTTAATTTTATTTGGAACATATCAGCAAGGAAAGAAATTAAAAATCTACAATAGGAAGACAGATGTCGTCTCTTGCACACATATACTACCTACTTGAAGCATTTTTCAAGATATACCAGTCATAATTGTAATGCTGAGTGGACAGTTCCATTCCAAGTGCGAACAGACTGGTAGATTATAGAGGAACACGGAAGTCGTTAGAGTGAATCAATAACTAAATACGGTCCGACGCGGTCACTATAGCCCTACAAATTTTAACCCTTTGTTGTCTTGCATGTCGCACATCATTACTAAGCCAATAACGATGGTAAATAGCTGAATCATTTACGATACCGTCATACATCATCGTGTTGTTTCTTGCTATTTAATGATTTCAGCTAAAGGAAAACGATGAGGAAATCACCGGAGAATTACGATGCATTAATTATTCAATGAGTAGGTGCTACACCTGTTGACTGTGGGGCGAAGGGAGCTTGGTCACGCAAGCCGCGACCTAGTTAGGGGTGCTGGGTGCTGTTCAAGTCAAATATTTTATAGGGTACACAACAAGTGCATGGAAGACGCCGACGTATTGTAGGATATTATAAATATTATACGTAGCTCCGCTTTTGTAATATCTGAAATAAATAATATTAATTAATTCATTCATTTTAGCACCTAATCCCGATGCAACGTGTGGAGGAAATAATCCAGAATCAGGACTAAGTAGGTGTTATAACTTTTATATTGTTGTTCTGATCCGAGTGTTGCTAGTTGTACCCGAGCTTTTAAGATTCGCAACACATAGGATTTAGCTAGCAGACGACCTTCGTTGGTTGTAGGTAAATTACTTAAGTTATAGAAGTTACGGATTACTTTTAAATAGGGATTTGTGATTTTTCTTCTGGAGTTTCACCTATTATTGGTCTACCAAACCCAAGCTTTGTTTTGGCACGGTGGTTAGGTGTTCCTGGTCCGAGTTACAATTCAACACGAATGAATAAAACCTGAACCTGAATGATTTAAACCTTTCTCAGCATCTTGCAGTACGTATTCCATTGTGCGGCATGTGTTCGATCTCGAACACATGGCGTTTTTTTCTCATGCCCGCAGGTGATGGTATTATTCCCCTTCTCAAATATATTTCAAGTATGCAACACATGCCATATATCCATATTCACCTTTAGAATTATCGCACGACAGCCAAGCATAGCTTATCTTTGGCAATTGGTAACAAACATCCTTTGAGTTTTTTGAAGTTTTTGTTGGTCGTTTATCTTAAACATTCTTGATGATGCGTCTGTTTCGTTTGTACGATTGACTTCAGAAAGATCTTTGAGGCACAAAGTCCTTGACTCTTTATCTAGTTTGTACTGTTCCCTTTATCAAGCGAATAAATTGATGCCCGTGACGGCAATGTCACTAAACTTCACTGTTAAGTGGTTATTACATTGTCCGGAATTCAGTCACTGACGAGAGGGACGCCGCAATACGTTAGATACGATACGATACGAGATATCTCATATAGTATCTAACGTATTGCGGCGTCCCTCTCGTCAGTGACTGAATTCCGAACAATGTAATAACCACTTTAGCCAAACTTATTTTCATGTATACTGACAGACAATGACACTCTTAATTTGAAAGGGTTATTATAACTATTAGGCGTGTCATGTCGTCCAATTACAGTGACATGACAGGTTATTATTATTAACTAACCCATGGCTTTATCATTTATAGGTAACTTAGGGATTACCTGCTAAAATAGTGACAATGACAATACCTACAACACGATAAGGCATAAATATATCCATAGGTACGCATACACCTATCGTTTCATCAGTGAATAAATTGGCTACGGAGAAAAAATCTCGTCACTCTTATTACGCTTAAATAGTACCTATAAAATTGAATTATTTGCTAAAGTACTTCTCAGACATGACATGGGCCCAGTAAACGTGGAGATCCAAGGTCAGAGGCATTGTGTTATTCGAACCAAAAAAGAGCGCCAGGTGCAAAAAGTTTCGGCTAATAATCAATTTGAATCTCGAACGGCTGGCGGCGGTTAGCAACATCTCAGAAAGATAAGTTGGGATTTTACTTGTTGTTTAGATCCAAATCAATTGTTAGTAAACTTATAGATGCGTATAAAATATTACTACTTAGTACTTAGTGAGTCGGTATAGATACGCCCATTGGCGCGTTTACCTTACTAGTAAAAGTAAGTATGAAAAATATTGAGTCACCAGAATTTATTGTTAGGTAAATAATTTCGTAACGAGTTAGTCGTTAAAATAAACCAGTAAATAGCATTTAATTTAATTTATATCATTATGTTATGTTGCCTAACGGTGGGCGTTTCCACTTTTTCGATCTTACCAATTTGATTATTTGAATGGAATTACTTTAATCCGAGTCAGTCGAGAGACTAATCATATCGGTTTATTGTTTTTATTTCTTACTACCTAAGCTGATGGAAAGTTTAAGAAGTAATTATTGATAGGTACAAATATTGACATTTGAAAGATTCAACCTACACCACTGGATTTCTTAGCGAATCGCATCTAGTGAACTTAAAGTTATTTTTGAGTTTGGGACCTCTAAATTACGACTAAAACCCGTAATATCAAAGGAATTTTTCGCGGAACGCATCCCTACGCTTTTTTATCTCGGCCGGTCGCGAGCGTTACGTTCAAAATCGTGAAACTGACGCAACCAACCAGGCAGGTACGAGAAAACCTCTTGAGCCTAATGGCCACAGGTAAAAACTGGCCACGTCACAGGGCTCAGTCACTGTTCGCTGACCACGTACCGGAACTACGAACCGGTTATATTTCTACTCACCGCGAACAGCAGGTTGAAGAAGAAGAGCACATATTTCACAAAACTCGTACCACAACCCATGGTGAACACTGTTTTGGTTTTCTCACAAAACTTCACTCACTCGCGTGTTTACGTGCTTGGGTGACGGAACGCAGCCTACCCGGTTAGGCGTCGGTGACTTTGTGAGAACTGAGAGCGTCGAGCGATCGCGATGGCCGACGCGCCCCCCCGTCACCCGCTCACCCCGCCCCGCGCGGGGCAGGTAGGTACTCGCTGTTCATCGACGAACATGTACGCAAAGAGCATTGTAAAATAGCATGTACGACAACTTGCAAAAGCAGCAAAAGCACCTTGTGTTGCAGCACGAAGTTCAGGAAGAAACGTTTGGAAGATTTCGGTAAACGAATTATTTCTATTCGATATTTGTTTGTAATTCCGGACCTGGCCAATACAATTAAAATTGTTCATACATACATACATTCACGCCTTTATCCCTAAAAGGGGTAGGCAGAGCACATGAAACTTGTGTTCCAGTGCCACTTTTAGCATCAATGTGGGTATAAAAGATCGACAAAATGTGATATCGTAGTGACAGTTTGCTAGCCCATCGCCCACAACACACTTCAACCCTGTTCCGTTAGTCGCCTCTTACAGTCTTACGACACCCACAGGATGAAAGGGGGTGGTGCTATTCTAACCCGACACGGGGGAATTAAAATTGTGCGGGTTATAAATACAAAAACAGGTCATTAGAGACATTTGTTCAAGCAAACTATGAAACTTTGACGTGTCTAGTTTTATATATAAAATATGAGTTTGAGGTGAAATAACAAAACCCGTGTCCATTATTTTTTTCATGTTCCTTGAAGGAAAATTTCTCCCAACAGGTTGTTCGGGAAGCTAAAAAAAATTGTGTTATTTTAGACTACTCTATAACATATATAAAAATAAATCAAATTGGAGCCGGACAGTTGGGTACCTTTCCTTGTATGTTTAATTTTACGGCAGCAGTCAGCACACACCTGTTTTGATATTGTTACATTGCATGATGATTGCACTTTCCTATTTTGATTACCCGCCTTCCAACTATTAGGTACATATAATATAAATATGATTCACAGAAAACCTCCAATAGATATAGCCTATAGGGCGACGTGTGGTCACCACGCATATATGTGTTTGCACTGATAACCCCCCCCACTCTGTCACGCGGAGTTTAAATTACACTGGTCCATAAGCAGTAGTGAAGTATCCCTGTCCCTTTTCATCAAATGGAAATGGCAATATACTGTTCCTTTCTCACGAAAGCACGTGACACTCTAGTGATAGGCTAGTAATGCTTTCGAATTTTACCGATTCAGATTCATTTAAGAAAACAATACGTTAAGTCATCCGTGCTTTCGTGTACTATTTTAATACGAAAATTCACCAAAGAAACATTATTAATACTTATATCCTTGTCATTGCCTTGTCAAAATTATTTTGTAAGAAATCATAGATAATAGATGATCAAACGAACTTCTTGAAGTGAAGTTCGATCACTATTATGTGAGTCGCTTCATTCGAAGATATAATTATTAACCAGGTAGTTTCTTAAACTTGCTAGGCAACGTCACACGATTTTTAGAGTCATTTTTGTAAAAAAGTACGTCTATTGACTTTTATTCCCCCACTCCTGACCCAATGAGTTACTAACCGCCATATTTAATCCTCATTCCTTTGGAGTAAGGAGCAAAACTTGTATATATGGGAGATTCAGAAGTCTTCATTCTGATGTGACAAAGTCACGGGAGGGAGGGTACTGAATATATCTTCGAATGAAGCGACTCACATAATAGTGATCGAACTTCACTTCAAGAAGTTCGTTTGATCATCTATTATATTTCGTCGCTTCATTCTTCAGATATAATTATTAACCAGGTAGAGTTTTAAAGGAGCAAGTTTTGCTTCTTGTTGATATGTGGTTTAATATTATAATATAAGTTAAAACACAACATTTTAATCAATGTCTTTCATTTATTTTGAAGATACAAAATAATATAGGTAAATCAAACTGTTATGTTTTTGATTGGTACAACAAAACAATTTGTTATCGATAACAATGAACAAATAATCAATTTGACGTATTACGTCTAAAGCACACAGATCTTGCAAAGGTATCATTATTTCCATCTTCTAAGGGCCTATTATAAAATCTAGAAAAGGTCTGAGACGATGCTGTCCATCCAGCCGCCTTGCGGATAATTTCTATGGACACGCCAGCGGCCCGCGCGGCCGACGTGGACGCGTGTCGCGTACTGTGCGCTGCAAACCTGGACACGTCCACGCCCGCCGCACCCAATACCTGGCGTATCCACCGGCCCACGGTTTGACTCGTGGCTGCTCTGTGGGGAGCTTTGTATGTCAGCAATAGTGCACCATGATTTCTAATTCTCTTATTTTGTGTTACCAAAATATAGTCTTGGAGAGTTAGGGCAGGGCAAATACTTGAATTGTCTTTAAAATAAGGCAAATACAATAGTGGTTGTTCTCGACCGGGCACAGATGTTTTGATTAAATCAGGTACTGAAATTTTAATAACATCCTCAAAAATACGAATATTTTCGATCTTAATTAATGAGAGGGTTTGCACTCGGTGTGCTGTACAAATAGCAAGTAAGAGAACGAGCTTTTTCGTTATCCTTTCTAGGGAAAGATCTTTGTTGGGAAACCAATTAGATACCAGATCAAGGACTACTTGAGGATCCCAAGTGTTACTATACTTCGGTAGACTAGGTTTTAATCTAAACGCGCCTTTAAGCAATCTTTTGATGCTGTCATCAGATCCTAGACCGGGCCACAAAAGTGACAATGCGGACCGATGACTGTTCAGCGTTCCGTACGCACAACCTCTATGGAATTCACTTGTTAGAAATTGAATGATAGACGAAACTGACGAGTTTGTAGGCTCTAGGCCGTTATTATTGCAAAACTCCCATCAGAGCTTTAAGGATACATTGTATTGTTTAATTGTATTCTCCGAAAGAGAAGCTAACGATAATGGGATCGCTTCTAGTGGAACGCCACGGCGCGAGAAGGCCGCGCTGATAACGTCGCGGCCGCCAGGGTAAGGCTGGTGTGCAAACGGTGTGGTCGTCTGCAATCAGATCGGAGTAATGATTTACCCGGATTGAAAAATATAATTACTGAGACCAATAATTTTTGTAACATGGGGAACCAAGGCTGGGAAGGCCAATACGGAAAAACAAGAATACCGTTTGCTTCATCATCAATAATTTTTCGTATGCATTTTAGTAATAAACAGAACGGTGGAAAAGCATAGAAAAAATGGTCACTCCAGTTGATTGTGAACGCATCAACAGCGAACGCATCAGGCTCTTGGAACCAAGACACAAATATATCCGATTTGGCATTGGCTCGAGATGCAAATAGGTCGATTTCGGGTTGGCCGAAGCACGTGACAATGGTCTGAAAAGCTTGGTCAGACAATTCCCACTCTGTATCGAGGTTTGACTTTCGAGATGCCTCGTCGGCTCGATTGTCTTTGGTATTAATATAAGACGCATACAGGATTATGTTCCGCATTTCACACCATTGCCAAATTTGCCTACTCAGATCGTTAAGGTATGGAAATTGAATACCACCCATACGGTTAATGTAACTGATGGCAGTAGTATTGTCTACTCTTAATAAAATCACGCAATCAGTTTCATTTCCTGCAAAGCTCTTAAGACCTAAAAATACTGCCAAAAGTTCCAAGTAGTTGATGTGGTGTTCCTTCTCAACTGCCTTCCAATGCCCTCCTGTAATATCATTTCCGCATACAGAGCCCCAGCCAATTCCTGACGCATCTGTATAAATTTTCAATTTAAAACTTGAAGTTCGCATATGTGAAGAAGTTGTGTAAATGTTATCTTTCCACCAACATAAATCATCCAGGATAGTAATTGGAAGATTTATTTTGGCTTCATAATTACCGTCATGTTGTTGAAGACTTAGAAATTTATGCCTTTCTAACAATTTTGTATAAAGCCAACCATAATTGGTAGCAGGACAGGCGGAGATAAGAACACCAATCAACTGAGCGTACTCTCGAATGGTACATCGAGGTAATTTCATGAATTTACCAACCAAGTGATAAATCTTTTCACGTTTATCTAGGGGTAAGCTTATGATCAAATTTCGTGAATCAAAATTGAATCCCAAGAATTTGCAATTTTGAGAGGGTTGTAACACACTCTTGTCCCTATTAACAATGAAACCTAAATATTCTAGTAGGTTAATGGTGGCATTAACATTATTAACGCAATCATCGTAATTATCTCCAATACAGCAAATGTCATCTAAGTAAACGACGGATTTAAATCCCTGTCGCCTTAAATGTGTTACCACCTCTTTCATAATTTTAGTAAACACCTTGGGTCCCACGGACAAGCCAAACGGCATTGCCGTAAATTCATATAGTTGAATTTCAGTTGAGCCATAAGGTACAAATTGAAAACGGAGGTACTTTCGATCTGCCTCGTGTATAGGAATAAGTAAATAGGCCTCTTTGAGGTCGATTGTAGCCATGTAACCATTACGTGGTATAAGTTTGGAAGTAGTCCGATAATCCTCCATTTTGAAATGGGACTTGGTCACAAATTTGTTGAAAGACTTTAAATTTAATATAAACCGCCTAGTGCCATTAGGTTTAGGAACCAAAAAAGTACTAGAAATGTATTGATCATTTCTGGAATTGCATTTTGTCACGGCTCCTAGGTTAATTAGCTTATTTATTTCCGAGCCCATTAAATTCGAATCTTTTGGCGTCAGACTAAAACTAGGTATCATAGACTGAGATACCGGTTTGCTTAACGGTATAGCTAAACCGTGTTCAATCCAAGATAGAACAGTAGGGTTAGTTGTAATTTTTGACCAATTATGAAAAAAGTTTGCTAATCGACCGGCGTGTACCTGGGCTACTGATGTGTCAAAGTCCGTGGTTTGCTCTGCGCCGGCGGCCTCATCGAGGCAGCAGTGTTGATGTACGGGCGACGCGTCGCCGGTGGGGGATTCGTCTTGCGATTTCCTCCGCGCGCCCCCCCCCTGTTCGACGAATAACGGGGAGGACCGGACCAGTTTCCCTGTGAAGTGGAGGCCCGGGTGTTCGTCGTATTTGAAGTGCTAGCCTTTGGTGCACTGATGTTTTTCTTTATTTGTTGACCTTGTCTCTCGATGGCCTTGCTGGCCTTAATTTTTTCAGATAAAGTACTGCCAAAAAGGGATTCATCCCGTTCGGCGTCTTGAATAACGTGGAGAAAGCTTTTCTCTAGGCTAGGTGTGATTAATCTGATTCGGTCCTTGGTCAAGAAGTTATGTGTGTCGGATAGAATACGACAGCCATCACTCAAGTATTTGAGGGCCTCAACCTTGTTGTCAGTTTTTAATAGGACATCCATAGCTCGGCTTACAGCGGCGATTCCTTGACCAAGTTGTTGTTGTACTGCAACGTATTTTTTGTCACGCCCGCGTACAATCTCCGATACAGCAGCCGATATCTCGGCGTTTAGTTTTGGCGCTTGCAATAATTTGCAATTGTTTGGAATTAAATAGTCCTTAAGAATTTTGTCCTTTGTGTCTTTAGCCATACCCTTCTTTAGGAGAGGCAACCATAAATTTGCAAGACTGTCATGAATACTTGATCCGTATTCAGGTGTATCGGAAGAGGACTCTCCCAAAGCTGCAAGCAGCACAGGGTCCAGAGACGACTGGTCGTCAGTAGTAAGCGCGGGTTGCGCGGGAGGCTCTGCCTGATCAGGCGTCGGCGCCGTCGGCGTCGGGGCGGTGACGGGTGCGGTCGGGACGGCAGCCGCGGCCGGTAGCTCCGGCCGCGGATCGAGACTTTCCGAGATCGGTTGAAGACAAGGCTCTGGCGGCACTTGTCCTTGCCCGTCCAATTGTATTTCTAACACTGGATCATCATAATTGATTTCTTCAATTGGTGATGGATAGCTTTCAATCGCAGAGTTTGTTTGTTGGTTTTTAAGGTGATTTTCACCTAAAAAATAAGTAAACAGGACTTAGAACATCATCATAGATGGTACATATTATCACCTGTGACATTGCCTCGCAGACAATACCGTGGTGGTCGTGTATATCTATTTATAGATTGCACGTTTTAGTATTTAATTATAATCGAAATCAACTCGCAGTTGATCTCGTTGCCACAGTTAACTCGCAGTTAACCCTGGCGTAATTTTATTAATAAGAGGGTAGATTCATAACAAGTACTTTGTTTACTTATTAAATTATAACGTAAGTTACGAATATAGGCCACATTCATTGTGATAAAAAATTACGATTTTATCGTAAAATTATATTTTTATTACGAAGGTAAATCACTATGTCTTACCTAGCTGATCACCATCGGACTCATCTGTAGATGGGAGTCTACGACGACGTTTCTTTTTAACGTTGTAACTTTCTAAATCTTGGAGTTTTCTTTTATAACGTTCGATTTGTTCACGAGTACTACGCTTTGGCTTCGGCATCTTTGCGAAGGTGTGCTCGTTGCCACGCACGAAAAAAGAATGAGGATTAAATATGGCGGTTAGTAACTCATTGGGTCAGGAGTGGGGGAATAAAAGTCAATAGACGTACTTTTTTACAAAAATGACTCTAAAAATCGTGTGACGTTGCCTAGCAAGTTTAAGAAACTACCTGGTTAATAATTATATCTGAAGAATGAAGCGACGAAATATAATGTATACGATGTATTAAGGTTTAAACTGCACCAAGAAGGCAGCGTGGCGGACTGCAGCCGTCTTACAAGCTATGAGGTAGAGGGAGACGTAGTAAATTACTATCTCGCTCTATTTTATAGCTTCCAGAGCTAATTAACGGAATATATTATTGTAGTACCTACAGCACGTCTATCATGAGACCTATTGTTCTAAGTGTTCTAATAAAAAAAAGACGGATAGTGCGAGAAAAATCGAGAGAGCTCGCGCGCCGTCGCATGATAGCCGTGGTGGAAGTTTTTTGTTGATTTAAGATTCGATATTATGTAGTTTTATTCTATTTTTTGGGTAATTTAGAGTATTGTAGAATAATATGTAGTGTCGAAGTTAGCTATTGCTATGTATTAATAATGAATACATAGGTAGTATGTTCTCGGAGGTGGTTAGTGATGAAGCCATGGCATTTTGGTTTTTTCGAATCGTCTTCGAGAGCAATTAGGACTAGTGTCACGAGCACTAGATGGATCATGCTGGACTTCGATGACGAGTGAGGGATCTCGGAGGTGGTTAGCGATAGAGCCATGGCATTTGGGTTTTTCGAGTCGTCTTCGAGAGCAATTAGGACTAGTGTCACGAGATGGACCTCATACTGGACTTCGATTACGTGTGAGGGATCTCGGAAGTGGTTAGTTGTGTAGCTTAATTGCAAAATACAGTGTGTAGTGGCCTCCTTTTTTAAATATCTATCGTAAAATTTAAATAATCACAATTATTTACCAGTGGCGCGAGTGAGCACGTTAACGCCCTCTTGAATGATGACGAGGATTATCATCAACCACATAATTTTATCACATAGAATAAATATATATACTTTTTTATGACATCGTTTTTATTTGTCTTTCTTACCTAGCTATACCAATCTTAAAATATCATACATAAGCCTAGCTAGAACATTCGCGTTAATGTCGAATAAACATCGCATTCGCCCTTTCCCTTTTAAGTATGTAAAATACGAACGGGACGAAGGCACATATATAAACACGATAATGCAGTAAATGTTGTAATAATGTTGTTTATATGAGTACTCGATTGATTATGATTAACATACTTTTTATGTTATGTGGTGATCAAAACATGATAATAATATATCAGTGACAGCCGTTCAAATATATAAACTATGTTAACAGGTACCTACGCCATGTAAAATATTCTACTAACAATTGATTGCGGCACCGCTAAAAACCGTTAACGACCAACGCGTCCCGTCCCATCACTACGCTTCTGGCGCCATGATGTGATAAAGCGCGCTATTTTTAAAACAGCCAATCGCAGCGCCATTACCGACCTCCCCGCAACCCGCACCTACCGCCAACTGTGGTGACCTTTGCATCGAACTAAATCGCTTATAGGCTCTATGTATTGGATGTTATCTGTGATATGATTGGATAATGATTGCTGGAGTTGTGCTACGTCTTTACCTTATTATTATTACAACCTCCGAACAAAATAAAGCTTACAACCATCATGGCCATTTGGAAATTCCAATATAATACTGTAATTGTGAATGAATTTGTATAGCAATAAAATTAAGTTATATACCTATGTTTAGTGTTTACCCTATTTCCATCCAACTAAGATAGCCACTAAATAACAAGCATTAACTTTTCCAAATTCGAATGACAATTAATTTGGGTTTCGAGGAATCGGTGCAAATTATGTTTCCTCAACTATACTTATTAGGGTTCCGTCCCCAAATGGTAAAAAACGGGACCCTATTACTATAAGACTTCGCTGCCGCTGTCCGTCCGTCTGTCCGTCTGTCACCAGGTTGTATCTTATGAGCCGTGATTGTTAGATAGTTGAAATTTTCACAGATGATGTATTTCTGTTGCTGCTATAACAACAAATACTAAGAAACAGAATAAAATAAATATTTAAGGGGGCTCTCATGCAACAAACGTCTTATTTTTGCCGTTTTTATAGATAATGGTCCGGAACCTTTCTTGCGCGAGTCCGATTCGCACTTGGCCGGTTTATACTTTTCATGCCGTATGCCGTATGCCGTATGCTTTTCGTGACAGTCATGCAGAAGAAATACTACAAAATGCCTACAAATGCATGCAAATGCTACCTACGATCATAATGTAATATATCTAATCATCCTACACAACTGAACTATTACAATAAAAGCGCTAAATTGCAAGAAGGGTTCTTCAAACCAATTCCAAAATATTTGTCCTTGACAACCCGTAACCCTCATGTCCTTGAATAACTCCAACATGCTCGACCATGAATAGCCCGTTACAATGTGCATCTTTGTTTTTAATCCGATGCTCGGAATGCAGAATATTCAAAGGATAACTTCTCCATGCGCTTGTCTCACTCAATTATGACCTTAACGTAGTACAACGCTCGTAGAAATATAATTGAAATTAGAACAAAGATATTACCGTGATACGAGTTTGCTAAAGTTAGTCGAGTTCCCTTTGTATGATTCTAGGGGAGCAAAGCCAGACAGGATCACCATAAATACTTTTACTTCAACTGAATAGGGAAAGTGTACATATATATTTACATATAAATAGGTATATCTACACGTAATGTACGAACAGTATTGGCAGGGTGTGGGACAGCTTTTATCTACACAATGCAGGGACATAAATTATGAATTTGTCATAATATGTAGTAGGGCGAGTGTTTTTTGCAATTTCGCCGGCAGTTTAGGTCTTTGTTCCGGCTATATTTTGATAATGGGCGATGCCCATTATCAAAATATACCCGAGTGCAAAAGCATATCCAATTATAAATCCACCCATCCAAACATCCACACCAGGATCTTTGCCCAAAGGCGGCCAACAGTTTTCATTTTTACACTTGATTGTTGATATATCCATACTAATATTATAAATGTGAAGTCTGTCTGTCTGTCTGTTACCTCTTCACGCTTAAACCGCTGAACCGATTGAGATGAAATTTGATATGAAGATAGTTTGGATCCCGGGGAAGGACATAGGATAGGATAGATTTATCCCGAAAACCATCCCCGGAGGGGATGAAATTGGGGATGAAAGTTTGTATGGTGCTACGATATAAACGAGTTCCACGCGGACGGAGTCGCGGGCAGAAGCTAGTTATGATATAATCATCATCCTCCTAGCGTTATTCCCGGTTGAGCCCTAAATAAGCCCGGCCTAGGTTGCGTTCACATTTCTCTGATGCCGTCCTCGTCAGAGAAATGTGAACGCAACCATATTAAATGTATGAAACCGATCCGTTCTGATGCGTCACAACAACACGACAGACAAATGTGAATCCGGCTTTAGTGGTAGGTACTAGAGGTGTGCGCCGATCAAAAAATTGTCGGCGGCGGCGTCCGGCGAAATTTTCACCGGCGG
The DNA here is from genome assembly GCA_947049275.1 of Epinotia bilunana. Lineage (NCBI taxonomy): Eukaryota > Metazoa > Arthropoda > Insecta > Lepidoptera > Tortricidae > Epinotia > Epinotia bilunana. Next base: position 21,251,276 of record OX346260.1, on the reverse strand, counting down.
CGGCGGCGTAATCGGCGTGAAATCGGCGTGGAGCTAAATTTGCTAGGTTGATTAAAAGTAAAACGAAATATCCTTGTAAATCAACTTTTATTATCAAATTAGAGCATGTTTCACATGAAATCAACAATATAAAATATTTTAAACAACATTTTAATAAAGAAACATATGTAATTAAAACTTTTACAGTCAAACAATCCTTAACATACCTAAATAGAAAAAAATAATTAAATCACAATAATAAGACTAGTATAATTCTTAATCAGTCAAATCAAATCACATCACAAGCAAATTTTTGGTAATTCTGATGAAATTGGAATCATATATATCTCGTTCGAATCAGTTTGTCCAATAATTAAGAGCTACCCTTTTTTGATTTAGAGTAATTATCATGTATGAATATTATTTTATTTACACGAGATGGGTGAAGACGGGATCTTTTCGCGTTTAAAGTCAATCCCGCTATAGAAAATACACGTTCGCTGGATGTGCTCGTTGCAGGAATTGACAATATGGCTCTGGCAGTCGCATACAGCCATGGATATACGCGCTTGCGCTGTTCCCAATATTGAAGGATCCCATGTGTGACATCATTGGCTGATGCACTGCAGAAATACTTCCATGCCTCTGACTCTACGGGTGATGTGAAAGTCGAAGTCTCTTCACTGTATTTATTAGCTAAGCTTAGAAGCATTGCTTCTGAGGCCTGAGACGTTGAGGGCTGCTGCATTTGAAGCTGCACTGAAGTTGAGTCAACATCTTTTAATTGCAAATCATTGGCCACATAATTTGCAATAAAATCAGGCCTTGTCATGATGCGGGATTCTAGATACAAATCGATTGTTTTCAGCTTTTGAAACCGGGGATCCAGCAACGACGATGCGATCAATGTATCAGTTATTGGAAATCTGTAATCCAGTCGATCTAACATCCTCTTTTTCAGAGCCGTTATAGCGATCAATTCACGATCTTCAGTCTTCCTCAAAATATCTTCGATTTCATTTCTCAGAACTAGCGCCACGTTTATTGTGCAATTCAAATCAGAGCTTAATATTTCCACTGCAGTACGAATTTTCTTTAAAACTTGAATTAACTGTTGCATTATATGCCATTCCGCGTCGGTCACTTTCAAGTGATTTTTTGAAATTTTGCCCAAAAGGTTATTTACTGGTCCTTTATTGTTGGGATGGGACAAGCTCTCTAACATTGTCAGCAAGCTGTGCCAACGGGTTTTGCTTTCTGTTTTAATAGTTTGAGTAATCTTAGCATATGTCGTTGCTGAACGACGCGATTCTTCTTCATTCTCATCAGTATCGTCGTCATCACTGTTGGACTCAGAGTCACCACCATCATACATATTGGGGTCTTGTAGTGATGTCAATATTAGCCGTTGTTCTTTTTCGGCTTCTTGTTCAAGCTCAGGAGCGCGAAATCGTAGAGCTTTTGCAATTTTTTTAGATTTCTGTATTAATGCTTGCAAAGATTCAACAGTAGCAATCCCATCCACCATTACAAGATTATGCAGTCCATGTCCAAGACAAAAATGACTGGTGACATCATCAATCAAAGTAGCCGCTTTTTTGACATTAGAACCCGAGTCTGTTACGAGAAATACTTGATTTTTTATCAATCCGAAACGCTCTCTCACAGCTTGAATTTCCTCTTTTATTCTTTCACCAGTCTTTTTTTCAAGAATGAGGATAGTATCCAGGGTAAACCGATATAAGGCCATATTTTCTGAAAAGAAAAAAATGTTTTAATATATTATTGCCACACATAGTTTTTAATTTTTTTAAACAAACAGAAAAAGTGACCTAAAAATAGCATGTGGCACTGAAAACTTCTTTACACATGTGCGAGCAAAAACTATTTTTTTATCGAAAAAGTGGAAGATAACGTGAAATATAAAGGTAATGGTACATAAAATCACCACGTGTATAATGCCCTCTCTCTACTAACTAATAACTTACCATCAAGATAGTGCAGTGTAAACGTGATATAGTTTCGGTGACGATACGAGTCACTCCACAAATCCGTGGTCATTGCAACGTGTTGGCCTGCTTTCGATGTTTCACGTTTTACTTCGTAAAGCAATGAATCGTACACATCTTGCAATGCATCACGAGAAATTGTTGTTCTTGTTGGTAGATCTTCTGAAGCAACAATGACGCCATATTTCTGAAAAAAATAGAAGTGATTATTATAATGTATGCATGTAAACGCATTCATGTACATAATAACAAATCATATACTAAATAGAAGTTATTATTACAATGTATAAATGCTTTCTTGTACATAATGCCAAATCATATACTGGCAATAATGTTTGATTCATATACAGATACAGACCGATAATTCAGACGATAGAAAATATTATTACAAAGTTAATAGGATGACTTACTTGGAAAAACTCTGTCATTCCTTCATCTGCAACTGAGTCAAAGGGCATCAGGGATCGACAAAACCATATAGCTAGATCTCTTGCAAGTAACCACTTATGATTAGCTGCTGTATTAGTTGATGGGCGCGGTCTTGGTGTGAAGAACGTTTTTATGTTTGCTATGGCTTTCTTTTACTTTTCCGCATCACTAATATTGTGTTCTTCTTTTAAATGGCGAATCAAATTTCCCGTGCTCACACTGCTACTGTATGATTTTATTTTTACCCTGTAACAATTTTTTATTCGTTATTGCTTCCATAATCTAAGCATTCAAACGTTTTATTTATTATTTTATAAAACAACGCAATACTTACAAGCCAAATAGAGTGCTTGAATCTTGATTTTGTGCATTGTTTAAACAAATTTCACAAAACACTTGATCGGTTAGCACGTGCTTCTTTTTATTATCTTTTTCCCACACAAGTTTGCCAAAATGCTTCCAGCAACTACTATTTTTTTTTGATTTGCAATACAAAGTCTGTATTTTAAAATCACAAACTTTTTGATTTCTGACCGATACATCGTCACTTTCGTCCGCCATATCTGACAAACGACACTCGCACACAGTTACACCGTTGAACTATCACTAACCGATAATAAGAACAATTCGGTTCATCTCCTCTCCCCCACCGCAAAATACCATACGCTCTTACACGCTTTGGCGCGCTACCTGTCCTGAGTTTTGGGCTTTGGGTTTTTCCTCATGCTGCAGCTGCACTGCACTGCACTCATTAACAGTAGTAGCATAAAGATGTTGTAAAAATAACACGTGCACGCACATAATAAACGCCAAATACTAAAAGAGCTGTACTTATTAACAGTAAGTAGTATAAATCATAAAGATATTATATAAATAACACGCGCACATAGAGTATGTCAAATGCATCGTGTCACCACTGTCACCTAGGATGGGGCTGATTTATTATATCCATCTCTTTTTTTCGTATGGTATATTATGAGATAGATATATAATCAGCCCCATACCCGAGGGGCGCGGGCGCAACTCGCTTGACAGACTCTAACAAACTCCAAATACTAAAAGCTAAATGTTGTTGATTTTGCAATGAACAAAATGTTAATGAGATATGATTATTCAAAAATATATAACACGATGTAATTCTCAGTATGTACTTGTAATTTGGATAAGAAAATCATTTATCATAAAAAATTGGCCACGCCGATTTTACGCCGGTCAACATCATCGGCGGCGGCGGCGTGGAAAAATTGTCGGCGGCGGCGGCGCGGCGGCGCGGCGCACACCTCTAGTAGGTACGAGCCGGGGTACGAACCCTGGGCTGTTATTCGCTAAACGTTAATGCGGCCCAAAGAGTAACTATAAAACTGCTAAAGAGACGCATAGCTTCAATCTCCGAAATAAAAATAAACTGGTACAAAGTAAATCCACTTATGTTCACTTTAATAATAGCTACAACAATATTGCAATTAAATTTTTTAACAAATTAAGTGACGAAATAAAGCAATGTAATGACATAAGAATTTTTGACAAGAAATTAAAGAAATACTTTATAAATAGACCCTATTATACAATCAATGAATTTTTTGCAAATGCACTTGAGTGATTTAATTGTCATTACTATTTACTTTGTAACTAATTCACATTTATGAACAATCTGGTTAATTTACATTTTACTTTATTTGAATTTTTCACTTATAATGTACTTATTTTGGTACTCAATTAATATTGACATTTGTGAATTTTTTTTTTTTTTTGTTTTTTTTTAATCAAGTATTATTTTTACTACTGAAACTTGTAACTGAGTTCTATGCTCTTATATTCCTGTATTTGCATGTACTTGTACGTTAAGCAAATAAACATCTGAATCTGAATCTGAAACTAGACCTCTACCTACGCTTGGTTTCTACGCATCGCGGTGTCAAGATATATTTGTGGGTGAGCGTTGAGGTGAGCTTAAAACAAGTTACAGAATAGGCTGGGCCAAGGCTGGGCTGTTATTCTTTACGCGCTCATGCACCTCACCCCATCCGTCACGCCTAACGAACCTAGACCTCTATCTATACTCCAGGCAAAATACGGTTTCAAAAAACATTAATTTATAATACCTAAGGTGGAGTCTTAGAATTGCAACTAGGTATATCTGTCTGGTAATTGCAACTAAATTTAATAATGCCCTCTAGGATAGTGATTATACAGGGCATTATTAAATTTAGTTGCAATTACCAGACAGATATACCTAGTTGCAATTACAAGACTCCACCTTAGCGTTTTTTTTGTTGGAGTCATTTTAAAATGTTATTCTAAGATGATTTATTCAAGAATCCGACAAACTTGCCACCCTGAAGTAATTATGTAGATTTAAATGAAGCATGCATTGTCTTTTTTGTATGATTTAACTAGAATATTATAGAGCAAATGTACCGTGAAACATGCCTACTTTGCCCGCTTTTTTCGAAAAAACACGAATATCTCATTTTTTTAATATGGTAGGATGTTATTTTTTTTGGTTAACGAAGCTATCGTAGTAATACGCATGTGTTTATGAGGAGAAATATTTTTTTAATCAACATTTATTCCATATTTTTATCGATTTTGATCGCGGGTAAAGTTATCTGGACTTTTGCCAACATTGCCATGTCGAATTATTGACGCAACTATAGCTCTTGTGACGCTGAGACAAGGATCAGTGCTAAATCTTGGGTAATTTTGGCGTTCCATTTAATCATCCTAGTCTTAACTATGAAAAGTCGTGAGAAATATGGCTGGGCAATGTTGCATAGGCATTTTGCTCTTTTCCATACAAGTCGCATCAAGCAGTTTGAAACTGTTAGGGTTGTCACTTTTGACTTAATCTGTAGTAGTGATTTTTTGTGCCGTTATGTCACACGACCACAAAATAAAACAAATTCTTTTAACAAAAATCAACTTTTAATCAAATTATTTTCAACCTCTTCATTAGTATAGCAAAAAGTTATACTTTAGGGTGCAATCAAATTCGTGATCCAGGTTGGCAAAATGTGAATCTATCCATGATTCCGAGCAACCTTTACTACGGGACCAACTTTGTGTTGTCAAAAAAAACCAACTATCTCATTTTTGCTCACTCACTTACCAACCAACAGGTGTTCTTTTTGCATAACATAATACAATACGTGTCGGTCGGGCCACGCGCAGTGTAAGGTTCTGTTGTTGCCTGTCTGTATTTGTTACATCGACATGCGCCAAGTAAATGGTGCGATTGCGTCGGACGAATTTGTACGAAAGATAATATTTTTGAACAAGCTATCCAACGATACCCCACACTATGGGTTTAACAAGAAAAAAAATACATCCCCTCTTTAGGTGTAGGGAAATTACCCTAAAATTAGTTTTTTTCAAGATTTTACTCTACTGTTTTGTCGGCGTGATTGATTTATATACCCGTGCCGAATTACAGTTTTCTAGTAGTAAGGGTGACTGAACTAAGCCTAAATTATTCGCCACGAGCACGATGGACGGACGGTCGGTAGGACGGTATGGACGGGTTCCAGAGGTCGCGGGTTCAAATCGCGCTTGTGGCGAACAAATTTATCACTTTGATCGAAATTTAATAAGAGTGCAACGGGTATTTTTTTACTCCTCGTAGCCTAACAAAATATTTTTCTTCATTGATATGTGTAACTAGATTAAATGATTTACATACATACATGCCCCTACCGAGATTTGAACCCAGAACTTTCAGCTTCCTAGGCAGGGTCACTAGGCTAAACCGGTCGTCAAATCACACAACCACACGTATATGCATAAGTACTACCTATACTACTAAAACACGACAGATTAATATAAATATAATTTACCGTACGTCCTACATAAATTAAATTCATAACCTTCCTTTACTAGCGCAATCAGGTAAACATGATGAAAGTGACAACCCTAAGCCTTTTTTGAGGCTGGGCAATGTTTACACTCTAGGTTCGCAAAATACTACCTAACATGGCCCAGCATCATAACTTTTGTTACAATAAGTATATCCAGATAAAATTATAATAAAAATGATCTCTAGTTCTTATTTTAATACAAGCAGAAGATTCACTCACCTGTGGCTTCCCCATTTTGAACAATAGGCACTCACACTTCCGCAAGAATTGGCCCGCCAAAAACCACACCTTCCTCGACGAGTTCCGACAAGTTACTGAATGGAGTTAGACGCCAAGGTGATTCGTAGTGTTACCACAGATATAACCTATTTTCTACTAAAAATAGTGGTGTTGCCACCAACCTTTTTTATTTTTCTACATTAACGGATTTGTTTAAAAGTTGCTTTTTGGGCAAAGTTCCCCCTGGTGGCAAAGTAGGCATGTTTCACGGTAAATGAACCAAAATAAAGACAAAAATATTTATTTATCCTTTTTCTGACTTTTCAGAAACTAGTTAATTTATCATTTTTTTGATGTCTGAAATTTTCTCCGATTTTGTCGCTGGGTAACTATCTAATTGATAATATATCCGTTACACATAAAAAGTAAGCTATTATAAATTATTTCCAAAATTGTCATTTTTTCCGTACAAGTTGTCAGTTCATTGACTGCACTACTACGCATTTCTACGCTTAGTGACTACGATTCGCGGCGTCACGATATATTTGTGGGTGACCGTTGAGATGAGCTTGAAAGTGTGTGGCTTACCGTTCGGTTACAGTAGCTTATACATACATCCATACTAATATTATAAATGCGAAAGTGTCTGTCTGTCTGTCTGTCTGTCTGTTACCTCTTCACGCTTAAACCGCTGAATCGATTGAAATGAAATTTGGTTTGGAGGTAGTTTGAATCCCTGGGAAGGACATAGGATAGTTTTTATCCCGGAAACCATCCCCTGAGGGGGTGAAATGGGGGCTGAAAGTTTGTATCGGGCTACGATATAAACGAGTTCCACGCGGACGGAGTCGCGGGCAGAAGCTAGTAGAATATATTGCTTAAAACATACCTAGGTACCCATCAATACCGAATTACCATTTCCCTTGCCGAATGCCGTCAAGACGCCATATTATATTATTTATCTAAGTACCTACATAATTATATTCAACGAACATGACGCATAATAATGGGTCGCGGTCTAGACGAATCAAACCACACTTCAATGCTCAAACGTTGTTAAATTGTTATTGTTACATCATTCCTTTTCCGTAAGTAAGTATAATTAATTATTTAAGATAATTTCAGAATGTGATATTTATTATTTCGTTAAATGTATATTTTCGGTTACACAACAGAATAGCTAAAAATTTAAAATTTAAAAACCCCCCGTCACGAAAAATTTACTGTAAAAACTAACAAATAATATTTTAAACCTATTATAATTATTATCGTCACATATAGCGGTCCCCCGACTCGACGACGCTTGGAAAATAAAAATATTTGAATTTACATCATATATGTGACAATAACAATTATAATACGTTTAAAATATTATTTGTTACTTATTACAGTTAATTTTTCGTGTCGGGGGGTTTTTTAAATTTATAGTTTTACTTTTATATTGTCCTTTTTAAAGTGATGATCTTCACACGGCTGATCAGGTTATGGTTACCTTACCATATACTTTCAATATCATTGAAGGAACACGGTATATAATTTCGAATCGGTAGGACATATGGAAGGTAGTCAGATCCCCTCATCAACGATTAAAGAGCTGATGATCTTCAAACGGCTGAACAGATTTTCATGAAACATGGCTAAGAACACTCGGGTTAAAATTATCTATGACACAATAAAAACCGCATGCAAATCGGTTCATCCTCTTCTGAGCTACGATACCATAGACAGATACACAGACACACAGACACGTTAAACTTATAACACCCCTCTCTTTGCGTCGGGGGTTAATAGTACATTGTGATACAAGTGAGGTATGTTGATAAGTACACCAGAGGCGGAATTATCACGCGAACCGCAGGTGAGCGTGATAAGAGAGCCGAGGATTGTAATTATCAAAGCTCACGCGTTTCATACGACGTTTTTCAACACATTTTGCGAGGAAAAAATCCTTTTCATAAGATGAAAATTTGATAGGCCTGTCAAGTTATTTTCTTTACTTATTGATGTCAACAGGTTTTTACTCACATGTTGTATACATCGTCAAGAATTTCTAGTGGCGTCCATTCTTTTTATCACTTTTCTAGTTACCACGAATCAACATTTTTGTTAATAACCCAACACGCATTAACAATGTTTACAAATATCTGTGAAATAACCTATAATGGCGCGCATCAATTTTTTTTGTGAAGTTTGCGCAGTGCGCGCGCATTACAAAATACAGCAGCCAATTGATACAAAATAAAATAAATAATTTCGTTTTAAAATGTTATCTTTATTAATTCATGTAAAATGTTATCAAAAGTGAATAGTTTTATTAAATTAACCGTTTCTATATCATATCCAAAAAGAAATAGTCAATTAATTAACAAAAAGGATTTAATTTGTTTAGTCGGGTAAGAATCCATTTGCCGAGAATTAAAAAAAAAGCTGTACATTCTGTACAACCCGGTTAGTTTAAGAATGCACCGTGTGCATGTATACATCTTGCTGCAAGGTGTCAACGTGACTTAATCGGGATATAACCATAACACACAAGTATCGTCATGTTATTAAACACGCGTGTTTAATATCCAGGATTATGAGCCTAAAAGCGACACAATAAGAGGTACGTTACGAGCAATTGTGTTGAAAAAATGTTTTACCTAAGGTCGGCTCATACAGGAGAGACTTAGGTTCGCGCCTTGCCTCTGCATATTGCCAAAATTAATGGCTATAAATTGGTCGAACTCTTAATCCGCATAAACAGACGCATCGTGTTATATAATCTTACCTTAGGATTTTTATAATTTTGACATTGTATGCGAATCGATATTATAATTTTATCCCCATAAATAAATCTAAATCTATGCGATATAGTACATTTTTTAACGAGGGGCATAAGTGAAATAGCGTAGGCGAAGGCGGAGGGCTTTTGTGGACTCCAGGGCTGTTATTCGCTAAGCGTTAATGTATCTCACCTAGTGATGTGCCGTTCCCAGGAATATTCACATACAAGGGAAAATACGGGAATATTGAAATTGTGTATATTTATATATCTTGCTATTAGGGATTCCATGATAACTTGGGCCCTTGATTTTTTTACCAAGACATTAACCAGTGTAATTTACCCGCAAAAGTAAATTCCCAATGTTCCCGGGAATATTCCCCGGAACAATGGGAAAATTCCCGGGAACAATGGGAATATTCCCAGTTATTGGGAATATTCCCTCATCAGAAAAAAAACAAATTTTACAAAAGTACTTCTGAAAGTAACAAAAACGATACAAAGTTAATAAAAAACCACAATAAAATATTATACGAATACAAAATATGAAAATATTTACATATTAAATGGTAATTGAGATAAAAAGTCAGAATTAGTACAATAATGCAGTTTTTGGCGAATGGCACTTTATTTGTCGGGGCACTATTCATTTTATTTACTTTTAATACAACTTTAATTTTCCTAATTTGTGTTTCAATATTCCCCGGCACATCACTGATCTCACCCCGCCGGTCGCACGTAACGAAACTAGAGCTCTACCTACGCTTGGTTACTACGCATCGCGGTGTCAAGATATATTTGTGGGTGAGCGTTGAGGTGAGCATAAAACAAGTCACAGAATAGGGGGGCAGGGCTGTTATTCGCTACGCGCTAAATTGGCTCACCCCGCCGTTCACCCACGTTCACCCGTCACAAAACTAGACCTCTACCTGCGCATTATTCTCACGCCCGTGCTTTTTTCATCACATTTGCGAGTAAATAAATAACTACAAAAGACAGAAAAATTTATGTTTCATACAACCATCACCAATCAAACATTTACGAAATTGACAACTTCACTTCCAGATCAGAGGGCCGGCCTACTTCGAAACGAAAACGACTTTCGTTCGTGTATCTCTCTCTCTGTTGCACTTGCTAGTTCGAGCGACAGAGAGAAAGATACTCGAACGAAGTTCGTTTTCACTTCGCGGTAGCTACTCATTGCTTCAATATTTCAACCAATCATAGAGCAGCGGCACGCGGGTAGTATTCTTGCGGCGCGTGGCCAACTAGATTTTTTTCAACCAATCACAGAGCAGAATTCTTGTGGCGCGCGGCCAACTAGATTTGCTTTAAACCAATCAGAACATTACTCCCTAGGGACTACAAACCCGCTATAACTCCCGCGGGAACAATTTATCGGCCATTGTCCTTCTGTATACAGCAATAACATTAGCAACAACTCTAATACATTTACGAGCAAGTGTGATGGAATAAGTTTCTGTCAAAAATTTAATTTTTGGTTACAAGTTTTTATTGCCGACTGTACTTTTCTGTATACCGTCATCAACTGCTCATTGAGACAGTTCTAACGAGCCCAACCTCGATGGGGTTATGTGGTTTTATTACGGAGTTCCTATGGCCACCTTCCAGCTCCATCATCAGATCAGCTCCACGTCATCATAATATTGTGTTGTCACACGATTTGCATATTCGTGCAAAATTTCAACTCAATCGGAAACCGGGAAGTGGATCAAATTTAACTTGCAATATTTGATTACAGACAGACCGACAGACAACGGGACAGGTGAAACTAAATAAAAGCTTGTAAAATAGGTAACTATTATTTTCAGGAAAAACAAATGACTATGTTTGCAATAGGTAGATCCACATGCCTTTGAATCCTTGCTACGCTCAGACTAATTAATCGCGCCAAACAACAACTCCGCCGGAGCCTTGCATTAATAATAAATTAACTTAAAAACTCTATTACATATACCTACAGGTAATTTTTTGTACCTACACCGTTTATTATATAATTTTAATAAAACGATTTAACGAGGATTACCTATATCGCACAAATGTATCCATGGGGTAACCACGAGTGCTCTAAGTTGTGACTCAATTGTAACATCAGAGTTCGAGCTCGATAAAAAAAATGGTAAATAGCAGCGAAAATATCGTAAATAATAAATTACAGCTGCACCAGCTTCTTTTACTCGTTCTTTCATCTGACAGTATATTTTTCGCCAATAAAACGAAATACATATAAATTGAAAATGCCCCCGACACTACAAGGTACAAACATATTAGCTAAGATCCATTTCGAATGACAGGCTTTTAATTTACAAATAAATTCACTCAAAAATATATATACTTATTTGGGGGCAATCTTACACCCCCGTGTGGTGTCGGGTTAGAATAGCACCACCCCCTTTCTTCCCGTGGGTGTCGCATGAGTCGAACAGGGTTGAAATGTGTTGTGCATGGGCGATGGGCTAGCAACCTATCACTGCGATATCACATTTTGTCGATCTTTTATATCCACATTTATGCTAACAGTGGCACCGGACATAAGATAAAGGCGTGAATGTATGTATGTATGTATGTATATGTACAATCTTACACAAATCGACCTAGTCCCAAACTAAGCACAGCTTGTACTATGGGTACTAGACGACGATATGCAATACTTATATAGATAAATACATACTTAATTACATAGAAAATATTCATAATTCAGGAACAAAAATTCGTGCTCATCACACAAATAAATGCCCTTACCGGAGGTCGAAACCGGGAGGGCGCTTCGTAGGCAGGGTCACGACCAACTAGGCTACGGAGGTCGTCAAAAATAGTTAGTAGTAATAGTTTTTGCTTTTCTATTCAATGTAATTATTTAATAGTCACTACATAGTATAAAACAAAGTCTCTTCCCGCTGTCTGTCCCTATGTGCATACATTAGATCTTTAAAACTACGCAACGGATTTTGATGTAGTTTTTTTAAATAGATAGAATGATTCAAGAGGAAGGTTTATATGTATAATATAGAAGCCGGGGCGGGTCGCTAGTAAAACTATAAATCACAGCACATTCATGGGCAAACAGCATTCTACATTTTTCACTTTCGATTCGCAAGAAGTGGTTAACGCCATAACGACAACGACCTCGGATGAAATCGACCAGAGAAAGTTAAATGCACACCTTGCTATGCCACTACCATAGCCCTTGTATAGATAGCATGATCGCTTTTATGTCCGACATAAAGCATGCGTCCCTTTACTGGTCCCTTGGGCACCCTTGGAGTCCACGACTGCTCAATAGAACGAATCATCATCATAAATCATATCAGCTCCATAGGCTTAACACGACACAGGCGGTAGGACATAGGCCTAAAACTATTTTTTAAAAATTCAATTGGGATTTCAAGTGATTCAATAAGTTTTTCAAAAGGGGGAATTTCCAAATGAGCAGCATGGAATATATTATCGGTTGAATCCGAATGACTCAAGATACATCTGGTTTTTCCCAAAATAAATCCCTAACGGCAGCCATGCCAATAATACCAATCGCATACAAAGATCAGCAAGACCATTGCGTTTACATTCATTGGCTAGCAATTTGTCACAACAACTAGTTGGAATGTCAACAATACTTATCTTTTATTCTAACCATAGCAAGTCGGTGTGACAAATTGCATATGGTTGAGAATGTAGTTAATTATGAAATACACAAAACAATCTCAATATTTCTTATTACATAGACGTACAGTATCCCTATAAAGAAATAGAAACGTGCTAAAATATAGCAGGACCTGACAAAACCAAAGGCAAAACTCGATTTTTCACAAAAATACCTATACCGTTTCATCATGATTTTCCCTTTCTGTGGCATAACACCGACTCTTTTTGGTTGTCCGTTTAATAATTTAGTCTGAAGCGACATCATCGTACATGTAAGAGACAGACTCTAGTCGGCGTAGCTCTCTTGTCAGCTACAAGACTTAGGAGGATTGCGTAGTAATAAGTAGGTTCCCATTATTTTCTGCACCACAGTGTGAGGGACAGTGGCCTGCTACTCAATGTCTAGTCAAAAGGCGAGCGACCACCTAATTTTATGTGCCGGTTGGCGAACACTTTGCTGAGTTGGTGAACTGAAAGAAATCTACTAAAAAACCGAGGAAATATCCTCGGTTTTTTAGTAGATTTCTATTCTAAAACAACAACAAAAATGCATGTATAACTAATTGTCTCAATAGGGTCTGTAGAATTGATGTTATCTTCAATAGAAAAAACCTTCTCCTTCAGGTGGTCGCTAACCGAAGGTGGTCGCGTAACCAGCGTAATGACCCTATGCAGCGACGCACCTCCGTCCAGAGATGCGGAGCAGTGTGACGACCGCCTTAATACGTCACCGTAACACCCCCCAACTAATTGCTGTTTCTTACCAAAACTTTCCGGTACCTACTCGAAAGTAACTCAAATGTCTACACCGTAACCCGCAAAAGCCATACATTGCGCAACTCGTACGAAAAAGGTAGTGCAAAGTTATTGAGAAAGTTGTAGGTAAACACGCCGCCGGCGCACAGTCAAGTCTAAAACAAAAGCAAACAATCTTGAATCTTATTGCCTGGACATAAGTTTTGAACCCTACGTTACAGATGTGGCTGTACTGGAGTGGTAACTGACCACTTTCGAATCGAAGCCGCCCATGGTAAATATTTATAGTGTGTAGGTGGGACAATGCTTAGTTTCGGTGACGATTAGAAGGAGGAAAAACATGTTAAATCGGTGTTGAAGTAAACGGTAGAATAACAATCATTTGGGCCATTGTGCATGTGAATTAGGTACTTACCACATTTTTAAGCGACTTCCAATAGAAGGAGGGTCTCAATTCGCCTTGTTGTTTTTGTTTTCTCATAATTCCGTTGTTTGTTTACCAACTAGTTTAAAAATTCTTTGTATTGTGTCTATATATGTAACTGTAACTTCTGCCCGCGACTCCGTCCGCGTGGAACTCGTTTATATCGTAGCTCCATACCAACTTTCACCCCCCGTTTCAACCCCTTAGGGGATGATTTCCGGGATAAAAAACTATCATATGTAAGGACTAAATAAAAGCTTGTAACGACATACACTTTTTAACTTACAAATAGCTTTAGCTGATATCCATATCCATCCTACTAATATTATAAATGCGAAAGTTTAGATGTTTGGATGTTTGTTACTCAATCACGCTTAAACGGCTGAACCGATTTGAATGAAATTTTGCATGAAGATAGTTTATAGCCTGGATTAAAATATAGGATAGTTTTTATCCCGCGTCCACGCGGACGAAGTCGCGGGCGGAAGCTAGTAATATTATAAATGCGAAAGTTTGGATGTTTAGATGTTTAGATGTTTGTTACCCAATCACGCTTAAACGGCTACAACGATTTTGATGAAATTTTTCACAAAGATAGTTTATAGCCTGGATTAACATATAGGTTAGTTTTTATCACGCAGACGAAGTCGCGGCCGGAAGCTAGTACTAATATAAAAAATGCCAAAGTGTGTCTGTCTGTCTGTCTGCCTGTTTGTTACCTCTTCACGCTTAAACGACTGAACTGATTTAGATGAAATTTGGTATAGAGATAGTTTGGGTTCCGGGGAAGGCCCCGGAACCCAAACTAGTAAACAGACATACTAAAAAATGTATGTCGTTACAAGCTTTTAGTTTCACCTGTTTGTCATCAAATCTTGCGAGTTAAATTTGACCCACTTCCCGGTGACCGATTGAGCTGAAATTTTGGGTATATAGTTTGGATGACAATTCCATATTATGGTACCATCGAGCTGATCTGATGATGGAGACAGAAGGTGGCCATGGGAATTCAGTTCTTAACCGACGTGAGTCGTTATTTATAAATTATAATTCATGTTGAGTATGGATGGGCTCGTTAGAATCGTCTCAATGAGTATTTGATGATGGTATACAGAAAAGTACAGTCGGCAATATAAGCTTGTACCAATTATTTATCATTTTATTTATTTGACAGACTTGTTGTTATATAAACTGTAGGTCAAGTTGCCATGTTTTCTCATAATTACTTAAAATGTGCGTATGTACTTAATCTATTTTTACTGTCATTTACGTAAGGAAGATATACGCCTGTTCAAGTGCTTCCTTCCTTATAATATTACCTTTTTCCTTCAAGCATCAGTTTACTTATTCCACGTACAGTCGAGTTCACAAATTTATGACTGTTCCCAGAGGTTCAATAATATCTGAGCATTATTATGCCCTTGAAAAGTAAGACTTGAAATTTTCCTAGTAGCTATTAGTTCAGGAGAACTGTAAAATGTAATAGGTACCTACGTAAAACAAATACGTAATTCCCGTTTTTTTTTTAAATAAGTAGGATCATAGCGCCAGTTAGCGACCACTTCATTTTGTGTGCCTTTACCAGGTCATCAGGGCTGTTATTCGCTACGCGTTAATGCGTCTCACCCCGCCGCCGCCGGTCGCCCGTCACGAAACTAGAGCTTTACCTACGCTTAGTTACTACGCATCGCGGTGTCAAGATATATATTTGTGGGTGAGCGTTGAGGTGAGCTTAAAACAAGTTACAGAATAGGGAGGCAGTCCGCCAAGTCAGGAGTGCAATTCTCTAAAACAATTATATCTTATTTTATGCCGAATCCCACACCGGAGATGACGATGCAACGGGGCCACGCCGTTTCGTCGCCTAAATAGTATTATTTGTTGTTTTGAGTTTCGTGACGCATTGGTTATTGTTATTACTGTAATGTCACGTATCAATAAATAAAAATTATTATTATGTATGTCTTTCCCGCTCACGGGACAATGACGTCCCGGACCTTTGGGAGGCGTGCGTGGAACTAGGTACCTACAAAGTACCAACTGAGCCAACACGTAGAGGCCCTTTTGACAATTTAATAAAATATGTTTTGTGACGGCGTTGTACGCCTTCTACTCACCTCAACTCTCACCTCACCTGTCGATCCTCATGTGACAGCTAAGATAATCTTAACCCGATACGTCACATATCTTTTATTTGACAACATTTGGGCTCAGACCCCGTATCATGGTCGGCCTTATCACACGATAAGTGACAAGATATAGCGTCCGTCACTGGCTGACACCGTTCAGTAGAACGAGACGGACGCTCTATCTTGTCACTTATCGCGTGATAAGGCCGACCATGATACGGGGTCTGGTGTCTACCCAAGCTGCGGCTTTCGGTACGTGATCGGCCGCCCCAACGGCCATCGTTTCTACGTGCAATGTCTGTCTGTTTGTTGGAAAATGTTCATTTCACCGAATAATGCACGTTCACCACTTTCAACCGTTGTCGATCCGGTATTATCTACTTAATCATTGCTCCAGTACTGTGATCTTGAATAAGATCTAGGTCAGGCTAAATTTTAATGAATAAATCGACAGGCAGCTTGATTTAGTTGGAACTAGTACAACAGCTTTAGTGGTTATAATAATACGCCCGAACTAAACTATTAGATTACATTATGTGAACGAGTAGGAAAGTATGAAGTAAAAAAATGGCCAAGTGCATGTCGGGCCACTCGACATTGCCTGTCTGTTTTTGTTACATCGACACGCGCTCGCCAACTAGATATATGGTGCGGTTGCGTCAGCCGAATTTGTACAAAAGTTGGCCTTTCCTAGTACTCTAGTTCTCTTGTCTCCCTCTCACTGAGCATAAGCGTGAGCGAGATGGAAGTGCGAGCTCGGAAGCGCGGATATCAGGTTTTTTAATTTGAATTTTTTGGCCGTTTAAATAAATAAAAAAGTAACCACTGAGTTCTCTCAAACATGATATTGCTGATTTTTAGAAGCGTTCTTACAATTTTCAGCTTTTGTGACATAATTTGTTACAAATATTTTAAGTGTAGGTATTTTAGACCTACGAGTATGTTCGTGATTTTTTTCTATCGAGCGAAAATTGCTTAGTCATGTTTCGAATCACAGATCTCGCTGCAGAAAAGTTTCAAAATTAGTTTTTTTTTTGAAACCATATTATTATAAACAGACGCATTATATTGTTTCAAAAACTGTGTTCGCTGAACTTCGCTCACTCGACTCACTCGGGACACTCGAACAAAAATTAAGGCTTTAAAGCCCAATATCACGCAAACGGATCACTTGAGTTGAAAAATGGTTTATAGAAACCCACAATATTTTTAAACAAGCTATCCAACGATAGCACACACCACGTGTTTAAAGACAAAAAAATACATCCCCACTTTACTTTAATTGAACTTTATTTAGATACTGAGCTAAATTTGGCAAATGATTCAAGTAGTTTGTCATATCGGCAATTTAGTTACCATTACATTAAGTGATATATTATTGTGGGCGTGGTTGTGATATGTAATGTACGCAGCGCGACGCGGACGGGCGATAATTAACACTCATGACTCAACATGCAGAACAGAATGGTTCGAAACACGTCGCCTATAACATGGAAACCATAATTGCACGTAAAGTTGACACTATAGGCCCCATAGTGTCAACTTTACGTGCAATTATGGTTTCCATGTTCAATGTTACACAATCACCATACGTTTACGTTTGCTTCTGACATTTGCTAAAGCCCTTATGGCAGGTACTTAATGACTAACGGCCGAATTCATAAACGTTCTACAAGCCTGTTTTAACTAAAATGCCGTTAAAATTCATTTGTCCTTATCTGTCACTTTGATATTTGCGTTCGTAAGAAAGGGACAAAGCACATTTTATTTAGCAGAGGCCTTTTAAGTTTTATGAATAAGGGGGTTAGATCATAATGCACTTTTTTATACTCGTCGACCTTAATGTTTGAATTGAGACTTCGTATACCAAACTTAAATCACATATTTTTTACTATGGAGCTCCCAACTCAACATTTCATAACTGTTGAGACAACTAAAATGAAACGGACCAATCACGTGGCGCCTCTACTGAACTATAATGTATTTGACCAATAGGACGCCGTCATGAGAAAGTCAAAAGGTAAATAGATATCAACGCACAAAAAAGAAAAAGCCGTTGGTTGCACTTCGTTTTCAATAGATACCAAGTTTGTTTAATTAGTTCAGTTGACTCATAGAAAAAGTATTGTATACAATAGTTATATAATTAGCTTTTTAAGTCTCTTACCTTAATTAGGCGTGGTACTCGACTGAAAAAGCATACATTATATAACGATTGCATAAAATACTATTTTAACCTTAGTAAATGCGTATATACAACCGTAGTTTACTTAGCTGGTCAATTGCTTAACACATTCACTTCACCGATAGGTGGGTTCCCGGCAGTGAATAAGTGTTACACCTACTTTTAGGTACGTTTTTTTTACTGTCAGCCCTGAGGAAAACCGAGTCTCGTTTTGAGACTATTTATGTTTAAATATTGTATATGGTGGGTCATACACGTGTGTTAAACTAAAGTCATATAACAATCTAACAATCGAACCTAATTATTTCTACATAGTTGAGTAAAGTGGGTGTCATCATCATCATATCAGCCGAAAGACGTCCGCTGCTGGAAATAGGCCTCCCCCAAAGAGTGCCACAATGACCGGTCCTGCGCCACCCGCATCCAGCGGACTCCCGCGACCTTTACCAGGTCATCAGTCCACCTTGTTGGGGGCCTCCCCACGCTGCGCCTTCCGGTACGTGGTCGCCACTCGAGAAACTTTCCGCCCCAACGGCCATCGGTTCTACGTGCAATGTGCCCCGCCCACTGCCACTTAAGTTTAGCGATTCGGAGGGCTATATCGGTTACCTTGGTTCTGCTGCGGATAGCCTCATTTCTGATGCGATCGCGCAGAGAAACTCCCAACATAGCCCTCTCCATTGCCCTTTGGGTGACTTTGAGCCTTCTTATGAGGCCCATAGTAAGCGACCACGTTTCCGTGCCATACGTCGTCACTGGCAACACACACTGGTCAGACTCTCGTCTTGAGACACTGCGGAATATTGGACGAAAAGATGTGCCGTAGCCTCCCGAATGCTGCTCAGCCGAGTCGGATTCGACGATTGACCTCTTTCTCAAAGTTGGACCTACCTAACTGAACAGTCTGTCCTAGGGAACTAAAGTGGTGTAGCTTCCTCGAAACCGACCAGTTGACCAATGTAAGCGAAATTGTGTTTGCAACGGTCGGATGTGTTGCATTGTACGTCGGGGTTGCAAAACTAACAACGAATCAAGGCGATCATGCTACTTATTAGCAAGTACTAACAACGACACTAATCCTACATACTAGTGGCAGCATTAATAAATACAGTGTACCAAAAATTGGGTGTGAACCGATCAAGGGCATAACAGGTATCGTGTTCTGATAAGAATAAACTAAGAGATTTTTTTTTACATTTTTATGGAGCGTTGGGCGACTGGGGCCTGCTCCATACAAATGTAAAAAAACATCGCGTCAAAAAAAAACTTTTAGTTTTTCTTATCAGCACATGATACCGTTATGGCCTTGATCGGTTCATACCCGAGTTTTGGTACACTCTGTATTTTTTAATTAATTGCACTAAATTACACTATAATTGATTGAATTTTCTTTTTTCTGTTGCTTGTTCCCATGGTTAATTCTCCTGAGCCACTTTTTAAATCTGTCCTTCTATAGATAGGTTTGAATTCACCAAAGGACACCCATGGAGTCTGGTACTGGCTGCTGTAGGTGTGGTTGCTAGGCAACTCCCGTAGTACCTTGTGAAGCTGTGACATGACCCTCCTGAAATCTGACGGCTGACCTTTGGATACTTAATGGAGATCGCCTCGGCACCAATCATTGATAACACGCTTAAGAGTCCGCAGTAAGCTCGATTCTCCGTACAAACGTAGTTACGCTCTTATTTTAAAACTACGTGTTGGAGTGTAACGAAACTTTGCATGTACAATGACATAAGGTATATCTATGTCTGCAATTAGTTTATATGAAGTTTAATGAGAGCGTAAGTAACTACGTTTGTATGGGAAGGTGAAATTCGGCCGAGCTTACTGCGGACTCTTAAGGCTGTGCATTGGAAATTATCGCGTGCTTTGAAACGCCGTTCTGACTAGATTAAGAAACAATGAGGTCTGATTTTCAGATATATGATTCTTGACTATATGATTGTTTATCTGATTTTATCGATACGTGATTGCTTAAAATTTCCTCAATAGATAAAATTCCAAAGTTGGGTCTGTATTTTCCTTTTTTTACTCAGCCTACTCAAACGATACATTATTTTACGACACAATCAAGTTACTATAATACTATAGTATTTTATCTCATCTAAAATCTCACTTTATGAAATTTAAATAAAACGTATCTAAGTTAGATATTTATCGAAATTTGTCCAAAAAAGCCATTCCCGAATAGTGTTTACATCTCTTTCCCTCGTGCGCGGAAGGCATCAGCGTGTCTCTGTCTAGGGGGCGTGTTCGACTCAAATCAAGGCATCGCCTTAATGCTCTGGAGTTACCGACCGATACATAAGGGCTTCGTTGTCATTTTTAACCTATTTTTTTATTTACTATCATCTAAGCAATCCAATGTTGTAACCATTTTTCTAAGGAACTCTATCATGTTGTCTCCTGAAGAGGGGTAACTGCGAAACTTTTCGAACAAGCGTTAGGACAACTCAATTCTTTCTCATTTCTCCATACAGATCATGACATCTAGATACACGTGTAATCAACCAGCTAGTTATGAAATAGATACATTATATAGTTGGTATAATTATATTATTCCACGAAAATTAACAGGATATAAGTGTATTTAATATACCTATATAGGTGACAGTTTATATAAGGATAATGGTGAAGAGTTCTATCATAAATTAAAACAATGAACATATATTTAACCATTTATTATATTCGTCATTCAAAGTACAAAACTAAACTACAAAAAAATAACTAAATAAACGTTACAAAATTCACTGAAAAATGTCTTAAATGTAGGTAAAAGTTACATATAAAATTAACAGAAAATAATAACAATCGCACAACCACACATCACTAAACTAGAGGACAGAAATCAATTGCAATTCAGTAGTCTTTGTTAGGCTTCAGAATCTGTAAAAGGTTTCAGTTGTTTGCCTTCGAAATACTCGCAAAATTAGGTAAGGTAAGCGTCCCAGTGCTAGTTACAGACCAATCTGGTCGACTAAACGTATGGTTCTCGTATTAAAACGCCATACTGGAATATAATATATAATGTAAGTTTTAGCCATTATCTAGTTCGGAAACTACTACTACTACTACCACTAAGTTATAGGTATCAAACCTACATATGGCGGATCCTATCGTGTATAACAAACTTTCATGTTATTCGAGCATGTCCTTTTAAAATGACAACCAAACTACGCTTGAATGGAGAGCCGAGCGCCCAGGCGACCCCTTAATACCTACCAATAAATATGAATAAATACCAAAGTGTAAGAGTATAAGTGTAGGTAAGGAATAAAATTGTAGTCAGTAATAGCAATCCTACTAATATTATAAATGCGAAAGTTTAGATGTTTAGATCTTTGGACGCGGACGAAGTCGCGGGCGGAAGCTAGTTTGTTATAAGTATTAGATGAACCGCGCGATCTCGCCAACTAGGTATTGCCTAAACGTGCAGGTTTTAAATAGTGGATTTATGTGCAACACACAATAACTATGGTAAAAAATATATATTATATAAAATAAAAACAATTTAAAACACCGACAAAACAAACATAGCTCAGAACCATCTCGATGACAAGACTTTCGATTTAGTAAATTAGTAACTCCAATCGTTTCATCAGTTTGTGAGCAATTGATACCACAGACAGACACGGATACACATGTTAAACTTAATAACACCGCCCTTTGTCGTCTTTAAAACCAGCCTCTTAATTATTAGAACAAAGGTGCCAAACATTGGAACGTTTACCTTAGCAGTGCGAGTTCACTGTAGTTTACGAAACACGTTTGTATAATAAAACGTAACTTAATATCTGAATTTAACAACCCAATTAACAAACGAGTCATCGAGATTATCAAGAAGCCATCCGGTTTTTTTCTGAATTAGATTAGTGAACTAAGTAAGTAAAATCCCTGTCGGACTCCGCGAATTCACACACTAAAATTCCAGATTGTCATTTGTCCGAAAGCAATTTTCCGCTACATGATAATGTGAACGCACATGGTCGATAATCGAATATAAAAATAAGTTAGTAATATCCTGAAAAAGAAATCGATCAGTGAGATGTAGATTTCGTAAATAATTATGAAATTTGGAAAAAAATGTTTTCGGGCAAAAGACTTCGGAATTATGTAGTGCACCAGATTAATACATCGTTAATACTACACCGTCATCATTATCATTCATCATCATCGTCGTCATTATTAAATTATTATCAAAATCATAATCATTTTAATTACCCTTTTATACGTCCAACTGCTGCTAGGCCTAAAAGACCATCAGCAGCTTCAAATGCGGAATAACTTTGGCATTAGTTACACATAGTGTAATTCGAAAAGTTAGCCAAATAGACATAAATGTATGTCTATTTGGCTAACTTCTAAACCACGTCACAAACCACCACGTCCACATTGTATACATTTTATCACCATGTACGTTTAACATGATTCATTTTAACAACATCGCGGTTCGTGCCTGGCATTTAAATCCATGTATGGACGTAATTTCAGTACACATTGTTGAAAACGGTAGATCGCATCAAAATATTATATATTTTCCCCTGTCATATTCCCCATTGTGTCTAACGTTTACGCTTTTTCACACTCGTTATCTGCCTAGCGTGATCGCGTTTATGTCGGACATAAAGCATTCGTCCCTCTCGCACTCACCTACTCTTGTAAAGAACGAATGGTGTATGTCTGATAGGATAGGCTAGGCTGATTCAATTGTGATATGCAAGGACGCTGAAACATCTTCACAAGAAAACCCTGTTCAGATCTTTCTGAGGTCCTTGCTCGCTCTAATATTATATGAATGCAATTGTACTGTATTGCCAAAGGACGTTCGACACGTCATTCAATTTATCTATTTAACTAAAGCGTTAGTAATTGCCTCAATAGCATTGTAAAACATAACCAGTCGGTCATGAGTACGACTTGACTTTGAAATGACTGACTTGAATTACCCAAGTAATAAATAGTCTCTTGCATTAGCAATAGACTATTTATTCTTTAGGGTGAAACGGGTCACCCTGAAGAAGAACTCCCGAAGTGTTCGAAACATGTCGCCCGTAGTGACATTTAATATGTGAGTTAAACCGTCTAATTATTAGCATTATTTCAACATGTCTCACGAGAGTTTAAATTCGAAACAGCCTCTTGTTCGTGTCATTATGAGCGGGGCGACAACCGACAGTTCACAGGTTCATACATTTGACCAAGTAAAATGTTTGAAGTTAAATTTACGACCGCGGCCTAACACGTTAACTAGCCCCATAGTGTGGATAATTAGCAGTCCCTCATGTTTGTAATGAATTTTCATACAAATTGCTTCCCTGCCAGCAGTGCCAGCTCAGCTTACGTACTGTGTTAACTTTGAATTGTAATTGTGTAATTAACTAATAACGACACGTACCTTATTCCCTATAAAACGGGAAAACGCTATCGCAAATGAACTGGGTTTCCATGCAGTTATCCGCATACTAACAGCACTTCCCGGTGTTATCAATACCAATCAAAAATAATCATAATACATCAGTTACAAGTAAAAGGAAAAATACACGCAATGCTTATACTTAAACATTTGTTGAAAAAAAACATAACCAACATATTATTGTAACTGACCTATCCTGTTTAGTATACCTACCTAGGGTGCTTTTTACCACGCTTAATTTGAAGTACTATTGTACACTTTTTAAATCTTAATTATCTAATTTATGTTGTAATGGTATCTACAATAAACTTGTATATTACGGATTAAAACTTTTGCGACAAACGAGGAGAAAAAATAAATAACCAGTGCGAAATGAACCACTTTCCACTCTAGGGAACCGCGCTTAGACGCATCAAGCTTTCCCAGCGGGATTTAATTCTCGGCTCAGAATCCTAACAGCCTAACACCTCGCTTTGCACTTAGGGATATTACGAGTAGGTACTGTTAGTCGGGAAACGGGAAAAGCGAGACTTAGTCACATACCAGGGTACAACGTAAGTAGGCATTACGTCACACTTAGATTTAAATGAGAATTGAATATATAAAACTCTATCTGGAACTTTAATTCCACGGCAATTTGGCTGTATTATGTATAGTTATTGAAGTAAAGCGTTTTAACAATTGATACCTTCCTAATTATATAATACTAGCTGATGCCCGCGGCTTCGCCCGTGTTGTTATAGGAAAATGTAACATATTGAATTTTCCCGGTGAAAAAGGTAGCCTGTCACTCTCCAGCTTCTAAACTATCTCCATACAAAAAATCACATCAATACGACGCTCCGTTGCGCCGTGAAAGAAGGACAAACACACACACACACTTTCGCATTTATAATATTAGTAAGGATTGGTACTTCCCTACCAATACGATAAGAGTTCGCAAAGCTTCCCGACGGTACGAGATTTTAGATAAGCACCTTTTTGTTTAAGTTTATTGTTTAACGTAATTTCCGCATTAGTTTCAGATGTACTTTTTAATACAATAAACAATTTTAGTTCGACTGAAAAGTACCTACACGTAATCTTATCGCTAATAAAACACAGCACTGTGTTTCCGTCGACACTTGCGTTGAACGTTGACGTGTGACGTTTAAAACGTTTAAAAACCACGAACGGTGTTGTAGTAGCGTAATGGATAATTTTATCAGACCCTAAACATGACTTTTGATAAAGGAACGTCAGCGTGAATTTTCCATAAATATGTTTTTCGAACTACATTACCCAATTACAAAACACGAAGATGAGACTGAGAAATATAGAAACGAATGTTGCGGTATTGATTGCAATTTTAATTCTATGGAAACAAGGAATTCAATAAAGGCTTCCACACAAGCATGACTGATGTGATGATGTCTGATGAGAACGTGATGCATGTTGTTGTTTACAGAATGCCAGACGCAATCCGTGACGCACCAGCAACGAGCTATTTTCGGTCCTGACCGGAACTTGAGAATTTTACATTGCCCGCATTAAGTATAGCTACAGCTAAGTACAGGTCGTTTCACGCTAGCGCGTTATGTCTATGACATTAATGACAGTTTCATATATTTATGTATTTTTAAATTTCGATAATAGTGGAAAATTGAAAAATTATTTGCCACGAGCGGGATTTGAACCCACAACATTGGAATCCGTCCATCGCTCTGCCAATTGAGCTACCGTGGGTCCGCTAATGGCGACAAATCTTTCAATCCTTTCCACTTTTGTGTTTACACCTTAGGGAGGCTCGTAGCGTAGGCAAATAATTTTTCAATTTTCCACTATTATCGAAATTTGGAATTTCGTTAGCGGACGTTTCTGCTTAATAAACATTTAAAGTTTCATATATTTTCCGCGCCAGCTCTCGTGAATCAACCTGTACCAACCTACCGCTATGTTCCAAATTTTAGCTTTTCCGAAGTCATGATTTTACTTACGTTACTATTTTACTCTCTTTACTCTACTCTCTTACTATTTTACTCAAAGAGAGACAACCATTTTAGAGGTAACTTGATTATATGATATAAATATGGTCACGCAGTTATTTATGTCCTGACACTAAGGCTCGGTATTGTTTCAAATCATCGTCGGTAATCTTAGGTTAGGTAAGTACGAAGTTTTACTGCATTCACCTTTTACACTACTTAGACAATTCAGCCACCAGAAGTGGCATGCTTCATATTATCTGCACGAGCCTTTTCATTGGACAGTAATACTTAGTTGTTTGTTATTTTGAGCATTTGTTCGTGAAGCTACTATTGCTGAGAGACAGGACGATAATAATTTATTCCCACCATTTCGGTGTCCTAACAATTAGTAAACATAGTTTAAATAATGTTTGCCCGCAATGCAACTCATATAAAATACCTAACAAAGTCTTTCCCTGATACTTATTTATTTTTACATTTGTCATTAACACGCTACAATAATCATCCTTATTTATAAAATAAAACACAAAATATGTTAACAAGTGCGAGTCGGACTCGCGCACGAAGGGTTCCGTACCATCCTACTAAATATTATAAATGCGAAAGTTTAGATGTTTGGATGTTTGTTACTCAATCACGCTTAAACGGCTGAACCGATTTGAATGAAATTTAGCATGAAGATAGTTTATAGCCTGGTAATATAGGATAGTTTTTATCCCGGGTCCACGCGGCCGAAGTCGCGGGCGGACGCTAGTTATCTATAAAAACGGCAAAAGAATCATGTCTGTCGTATCGGAGCCCCACTCCGACTCGCACTTGGCCGGTTTTTTAGTATTTTGTTAAAGCGGCAACAGAAATACATCATCTGTGAAAATTCCAACTGTCTAACTATCACGGATTATGAGATACAGCCTGGTGACAGACGGACAGACAGACAGCGGAGCCTTAGTAATAGAGTCCCGTTTTTACCCTTTGGGTACGGAACCCTAACGAATGAAGTTACTCTTCACGCGACATTATACTATATTCGATTTTGTGACATAACTCAAGGCCCTAAATATAATATTGCTTGACAAAAAGAAACGACCTTCAACCACCTGTTTCGTATAAATAATTGAGTAGGTACTTCGACGGACAAATGCATTTTACACGTAAGAATTTATAGGTAATATTTACTTGAGGTACGATTATAACAAGTATTGTAGTTGAGGAAAGATTAAAAAAAAAAGAGTTAGGTACTTACCCATTATTACCCTCTTTACGTTGCTACTCAGAATATTAAAATAAAAAAATACCTCACTAATTATTACTTTGCGAGATTTAACTGTGATATAACTACATTATGACGTGGGTGTCATAATGTGGATTGGATAATTAACTGGTTTGTCGATGTGACAATTATAAAATTTATAAATTATGTAAATTACAATTCAGTACTTACCTAAAAACTTAGTATGTCTACCTTTTATCCGAAAAAAGTGTCATTTACATTTTCCGAGAAAGAATTCTTTTAAATTACTTAGGCGTCTATTCGATTCTTATTAATATCGTAACCGAACCGACATATTTCATTTCATACGTACCTACAAGACGTAAATTGGCAACACAATTACTACATGGAAACCATATTATTGTAGTTAGTTATCTAAATATTAATTGTATGTGCTAATTAACAAGAACCAATTATCAATTCTTTCTGCTTCTTCCTATAAGTAATATGCGTGTCTTCGCACTCAAAAACATTGCTACATCACAATTTACGAACCAGATTGTTCTTAAGAAATGATTGTTATCTCGCCTGTTATTAGTTTACGCTTAAGATAAATCCAGGGTCTAATATGTAATAATATAATAACGTATAATAGAGATATAATTGCATACCATTTTCGACGTATTATGAACTTGATCTTGATTACACAGGTAGATTACAGGATGTCGCGAGGTCCAAAGGAGTTAGCATTATGTTTAAGTCGACAATATAGCATTCACAAACTAAACTGAGATCTAGGGCCTGAAAGCATAAGGGATACGCTAAGACCAGGCAAGTGTCTAAAAGATAAACAGTATTATCACCGCGGTCGGCCAGTTTGGTTTGCAAATAGGAATAGCAAAATGTCGGTATAGTAAGAATTATGTGAGGTATGAAGACTTAAATCAAGAGCAACCATAATAGGTATCGCCTCCTAGTGAACTGTGGCCCAACCGTGATGGCTCTCGCTCTCGCACAAAATGTAGAAGAGAAAAGTGCGTCTCACAAAAATCCTACGTACCATTTTACGGGTTTATGGTGCTCCCACACTGAAGTTATAAAATGTTACATAACATCAACTATTTCCTTTTAACATCTTAGTGTTACATAGCGTTATCCTTGTTGCACTATGTTATATAACATTTATAACAGCCAGTGTAGGAGCACCATTAGAATACTGAAACAAGTTTTTGACCTGAACCTGCATCATTGACATTCTAATTCTACATCGAGGGATCCTAGGGCTTCTACAACTTTGGCCAGGTTGGAGGTTTCTTCCACAGAAGCAGAATATGTTTATTACTTGCTATTGTCATGAAAGTACTGCAGACAATACTGTAAAACAGTTCCTGGACAGTTATATTAAGGTGGTTCGATTTCCATACAAAATGTTATTTGACATTCACAGGCTAACGGCGTGATTTTTTCAGAAACCTATGTAAGCAACTTTCACAAATTGGCTTTCCATTTGCGTGAAATTCCCCCTTTCCATGAATAAACTTGTATAAACTAAATAGAATAATTTGAGAAAAAGTGTTTTCCCAAAGTATGACGTCACAAACGAATATCTCAAATTATTCTAGTTTATACAAGCTTATTCAAGAAAAAGGGGAATTTCGCGCAAATGGAAAGCCAATTTATGAAAGTTAGTTACATAAATTTCTTAAAAAATCTGCGAATGTCAAATAACGTTTTGTATGGAAATCGAACCACCTGAGTCGGTTGTTGCCACTACTTCGAGTATAAACAATAACGCATGCAAATTCTCTCGTTGAAAAAAATGCTTTACATGTATTCTTTGACACTTTGTCTAAGACTCATTGTTGTTTCAACATTCTTAAAAATGAAAATACTTTGTTACTTATTAGGTACTTACACATACCCTCCAAAGTCCCAACGTACTACAACATAAAGTTTCAAAAACATCAGTCCCTTCTTAAAATATCATATTCGTACTTATATCGTGTCGTTCTTTCCGATTAAAATTTCAATTTCATTTTCAAATGCGGTCGTTGCTTTGTTATGGTGTAGATAAAAATAACAAGCAACTTGCTATTGCAGTTAGTATTTAGATGCGTAAACTTGTTTCACCATGCCAGAAAGCTTGTTCGATCACTTGGTCTAAAGTTTAGACCAAGTGATCGAACAAGCTTTCTGGTAAATAAGATACGTATCTCCGTGTAACACGAAGCTACGTATCTTAATTACATCGTAGCCGAATTACACGGGCCAAACGGAGCGGATCTCCGTTGCCGATTAACACGGCAACGGAGATCCGGCTACGGGTACACGAAACACGGACACGACCAGGAGCACTAGTCTAAACTCGCCATTAGATTAGTATAGGCCATAGCGTTGTTCTTATGCTTTGGGCTTAAGGTTGGATGTACATACGTACGTCGCGTCTGATCTCTATCACTGCAATATAACATTGTTGTTCTAATACTTTGGGAAGGTAGGTGCCCACACTAGGCGTCTTCAGCCGCCGCTGAGAGCGTGGTCCTGATGCAGGCTTCATCACTGCTCCATACTGTTTTCGAATCATTTGGCAAGGTGGGTCCGGGCGCACTGGGCGGCAGCAAGGAATCATCAGCCGCCGCTGAGAGGCGGACACGCACATCGACGAGTCCTGATGGAGGCCGTCGCTGCTACATACTGTTGTTTTAATACTTTGGCAAGGTGGGTGCGGGCGCACTGGGCGACAGTAAGGAGTCGTCAACCGCCGCCGAGAGAGCGGCCTCGCGCAGTGACGACGAATTCCTGATGGAGGCTCGTCGGCGCATCCTGATCGCGTGCGCCAGGAAGAATGTGCAGAACACTCCGGAGCTCTGTGGAAGAGAGATACGGTTAGGTTGTAATATGTACTTCTTTTTTCTGTCACTTCCACACACAAGCGCATCCAAAGAAATGTAACCCATTCGTTGCCAAGGCGCCAAATATTCCATAGGTATAGTTACGATTACGACGCGACATCGCATCAACGGCAACCAATGTGTTTTAGGATCGGGACTGACTGATGTAAGTAGCCTGGCACTGTATGAATTCGATATAGGCTGCTAAAGGAAGTGGTTCATTTATTTAGCGGCTCATAGTAGGTAAATAAATGGCCAACTCGAGACACGAGTGGGCTGGTCTAACTGGTCTCTGTTACCAAGCTAATATTATGCTGTTTAACAAGTTACCCGAACTAAAGTACCTCACAAATGCTCTCATGGCTTTAGTGCCGAGTGTATAGAATATTTTGTAATGAATTGAGTTGCGACTAATTAGACCTCAAGAATGACATCATTTTACCAACACTTTTTTATAGTTAATACTTAATTACTTGATTTTCTGATTTTTTTAAATCATATTTCTTACCTCCGACATGAATAATCAATAATGAGTGAAACTATTTTTTAAGCGGTTTTAGATAAAATTATAGTAGAACGAATATAGTTCTTGAATAAATTACTGATAACTGATCTCAATTGGGGACCTCACTTAATTATTTCATTGAACTACGATTTATAATAAAGATACAATGTAATAAATAATGCTACAAAGTAAGCAACATGTTATGTCGAAACTTGGATAGTTAAAAGATAGTTGTTCTGTAGCGTGGTATCTTTTCCTGTAGTTAAGAAAATCTAAGCAATTACAAAGAACTCCTTATAACTATCAGCCTAAATTTATCATACTCTAAACGAATAGCTAAGATCCACGTCTCTTATACCTACGTCATATCATACCCGACAAAGACGTACTTGTTTTTAAAATTGGAACAAAGCGGCTCTGAACGTTCGGCATTTCAATTACTTACTTCATCAACTACGTATCTCGCTCAAAACTAAAATTGCAAAAGCAACCTAACAAGATGTGTAATAAAGTTCAGATTGGTGTAAAGGGAGATATGCGGTTGAGGAATTTAAGCGGATGTTTGTTGACAATCTCGTAATTTGTCACTGGCTGGAAACGCGTATAGACTGTAACAAAGAGGTCTGTAACGCGAAACCTGCGGCTGGCCACTAAGCCGAAACATTCGTGTTCTTGTTTTGAAATAAGTACTGGCCGGTGATTTACTCGAATTTCGTTCAGAGAAAAAAACTCAGCAGTTAACACGAACTTTGAAATCAGAACGACTACAAGTCTAGTGTAAAAATATGGGTGCATACACCTTACTCATAAATATGTCCCATAACTTTATGTCAGCGGATTAAGGTTTTGGTACTTATTTATGAGAGGATGTTATCGATACATATTTTTGCACTTGACTGTACGTTAATCGGTGGCTATTCTCGTAGCGCGGGATCCAAAAGGGATTTTCCTCCCATAAAACAAGGACAATTCAACTGTAATCTTCCCATACAAAAACGCTGCAGGTCGATCAAGTAACGCATTGTACGCATGTTAGGTAGATCCAACTGTCATGTTTTATATGGAAAATTACAGTTGGATTGTCCCAACGTGCGTTCGAAACGCTACGTGATTTTACCCCTCTGATCAACCCAAACAATTTAGAAAAGATAATTCGCCTGGCGTGGAATGAGCTCTTAGGCAATCGCTTCTTTTATGACTTAGCTAGGTTCTTAGTCATTAAAAATGCCAAACGACCTTACCTAGGTAGTTAATCGATTGTTATTATTTACGGCAGACACGTGACGGCCTTACATTGTTCGCCATGGTTTACATATGCAGCATATTAATTAACGAGCTGCTCTATAGGGATTACCTCACGGCCCAATCAAGGTCAGTCGCAATAAAGTTATTGTTGTCTTTGATTGGATGTCATTATAATTAAACCATTAGTGTAAGAATAATGGTGTCATCGTCACGTTTCTA
Source organism: Epinotia bilunana (assembly GCA_947049275.1). Classification (NCBI taxonomy): domain Eukaryota; kingdom Metazoa; phylum Arthropoda; class Insecta; order Lepidoptera; family Tortricidae; genus Epinotia; species Epinotia bilunana. Next base: position 21,219,412 of record OX346260.1, on the reverse strand, counting down.
TTGTAAACTTCTTCCTAAAGGGGGGTAACCCAAAACGTTGGCTGCGTCAACCCTGTCGGATGGAATCGGACCTAACGTAATAAACCTATGGACTTGTCCCACCTTCCTAGCTAGCATGATCACTTTTATGTCGGGCATAAAACATTCATCTCTCTCGCACTTAAACTTGCTAGTAAGGGACGCATGCTATATGTCCGGCTACACGATCGTACTAGCTGTAGCCAGGCAGGTCTAGGACCACACGTATATATATCATCCCTACCGTAGTGTCCCTGGTGACCCTGGTCCTTCTCTCCCGCATCCCGAAGGGTATCCAGGGAAGACCAGCGTGAAGCTACTTGTTCACAAGGTACCTTGACGTTGACTGTATATATGGATACTATTTCAATGACGATTTTAAATACCAATTTGTCATATAAAATGTAGACTTAAAGCAAACTAAAATAATTTCTATGTAAGTTACTAGTTACTAATCATACTATGGATCCTGTTGTCCGAAATAAACATTTTCATTAATTCGTTCAAATACTTTCTGCCAGTTACTTTCATTACGTGCAAATCCAGTCCTAAGGTTTAAAGCGTCATGAATAAACTAGTTTTCTTTCTTTCTGTGTTTTAAATCCGGGACGACGCGACGGGGGCGAGATGGGCCGAGATTCTGGATGCATGTAGGCCGAGCTTTAATGTAAACGGTGCATTTGAAATGTATACTACGACGGTGGCAAACAACCATACGGTCTGCTAATGCCAAGCAGACACCACATCCTTTGGAAGCTTGCGATTCCAGAAGAATTACAAGCGCGTCCCGACCCTTTATTGGTTTGAGGTTTCGTGGTGTTGATAGCTAAATAGAGACGATACACGCGGGTCTTCAACGGACGGCCGCCTAAGCGGAATTAAACACGCCCTCGGGGGCTCTAGCGACCTTACTCAACACCAGGAACACAACACCACATTACCTACAGAGCAAGTAGTGTACAGAGTATAGGTACCTACACGAGCGTGGTGTCCCGCAAGGCAGAAAAAAAACTATGTATGTCATTCCCGACGATGTAGGTATCCTGCCTACGTCATAAAGTTGGCACACAAATGTTACCATTAACCTACATCTTCCATACAAACAAGTGTTGTTATACATGATTAGCATTTCAAGAAATGTTAGCTAGTTTAAGTAATTATTGGTGTGGGGATAAGACAACTGTTTACAATTAGTAATAAATAGTTTAGCGTAGGGGAAATACGGACAAAATGGCATATACGGACAAAACGACATAGCGGGTTTATTTCGAATTTGGCGGGCTATAGCGAGGTCACGAACATAACAACACGAGACGACGGCCATTTTTACAATCCTGCGTGAAACCCAGCGCCATGGGGTCAGTCTCTTTGAAGTTACGAGTGAAAACGTGTTTCGTGTCCACAAAAAATATTTTATTCATGGATTTCTTCGGATTTTTGGTGAGTTTTGTGTTATATTTGTATATTATATTTACTAAAATTTAAGACTTATGATAAAAACTTGTGATTTGAGTTAGTATAAATACAATTTTCAATTGATTTAATTAAATATGATTTTTAATGTTTGTTGTGTACATTTGGGCAAAATGACATACCTATACGCTGGACAAAACGACATGTGTGTGTCACGTATGTCGTGACGTATGTCATTTTGTCCGTAGTGTTTCTATATTTACTTTTGGTTGTTACTCTCTAGGAGAGATGCCGCAGGACCAGAGGCAGCATCAAAGAAGACTAAAAGATTTATTTGCGAATTTTTTTCTTAAAATTTTGGTACCCATATTTAGTGTTTCATTTTATCCATACTATATGGACAAAATGGTTTTTTTGATTCGTCCATTTATTTCTTAATATTTAATTTGATATAGTTCCTATTCAATTAAAAGACTGTATTACTTGTAGTCAATGAACCTAAGATGATTGTCAATGTATGAGACTGATTATAATTACAATAAATAAAGATATATGATTAAAAATCAAAACACCCTGTCATTTTGTCCGTACTTCCCCTAAATATTGTTTGAAAATAATTTACTTTCACACAATGGCAACACTCGGACAGTCCGCCATTTTTAAGATGCTAATGACGTAGGCTTGTTACGCTGACGTTACGAGCTGTCACGGCACAAGGACACGGGACAAGACATACCTTGTTTTTTGGCATGTCATGTTCGGTAGTTCAACCCTGAATTCAACCCACCACCTACGGCTTCATAGAGCGCGGCAGAAATGCTATGGCGCGAAAGAATGGCAGATATTATAACATTGCAGATATATTGTACGTATACTTTTAATATTATTTCGCCCATTGTTCCAATTCCAATGCAATTCACACAATGCATTACCTTGTCGAATTACATATTGTTAAGTAAATAATATTATATTTGTAGCATTACTTATTTGAATTCCTGAAACTTATATACTAAATCTCGTAGGTTAATATTTTACCGTAGTCTTATAAAAAACCGTACCTTTTGATGATCATAGAATAATAAGTGACGATGTGGTCGAGGGAGGGGGATTAGTATACCTACATAGTGTCTATACTCTCTATCGAAAGATCCGAGTCAGATATGAGTAGCTGGGAAAGTCGGAAGAATGTTCCACTAATTAGCTGTCCTCGCGAGTAAACTAGACACAATGCGCTTCGTGCGAACATGATGAATTGATGACGTGATTTTGCAAAAATCGTACAAAACGCTACGAGGAAGTTAAGTTGGAATGTATTCAAGACATACGTGAGATGTATGAACATTGTTTGACACATGCACAATGGACAATAATATTCCTGTTTTCACACCTATTTTGATAACAACTCATCCAAATGAATATTTCTCACATAGCATCATTCTCGGAACTGAACACGGCCTTCGGTCATCGTAAATTCAGTTAAATTACCTCGCCTTGCCACTCGCCATACGAGTCGACTTGTCAAGGCGCTTTCCTTAAACGCAAGCTACGACGTGAACGTGATGCGTCAGCCATCTTGTAAAGAATACCTTTAATGATGACGTCAATTTTTATGTTGAATAAGAATGTCAGTCAGAAATGCACACTGAAGCATTGTAGGTGAAATCGCTGGTAGGTACAATTCCAATCAGCTAAACTGTAAAAACAGACTGAAGTCATAAAGCCATTGAGAAGCACTGACGCATAGTGGCGCGTATTATCATCATTGGTCCAGTTTCATTTATCTACATTTGTGAGCCAAACTTTATGAAGTTAAGGGGGTGCATTGCAAATTATCGCGTGCTTTGAAACGCCGTTCTGACTAGATTAATAAACATTATGGTCTGATCTTCAGATATATGATTCTTGACTATATGGTTGTTTGTCTCGATACATGATTGCCTAAAATTTCCTCGATAGAAAATAATTCCAAAGCTGGGTCTTTATTTTCCTTTTTTTACTTAGCCTACTCAAACAATACATTATTTTACTACACAATCAAGTTAATACTATACTATTTTATCTCATCTAAAATCTCATTTAATGACATATAAATAAAACTTCACTAAGTTAGGTATTTATCGAAATTTATCCAAAAAAGCCATTCCCGAAATGTTGCATCTCTACTCGCGGAAGGCATAAGCGTGTGTCTGTCAAGGGGGCGTGGTCGACTCGAATCAAGGCATCGCCTAAACAAGTTTGGGTTACTAATTCAATCCATAATGTCATTTGCCATAAATGTAATGTTTGCCATACCTAATCATCATTTCTCAGAAACGGTCTTAGTTTCGGGGTTTTTAAAACAAACTACAATTGTTCTATTTCATTTAGGTTGTATATGTACAATGTTTGATATAATTTGACCTGAAAATGTTACGGTTTCAGAGAAAACCACTTTTATGGCAAATTATGATTATCATCAAAATCATTATCATAAATTTAATACTTAGACTTGTCGGTGTAGCTCCCTCCATCTGACTGTCTACTTGACCAATTTAGTAGCTCATGGAAGAATGACTAATGACAATTTTTGCAAATGAAATATGAATATCGAAGGTATCCGAACAAATTCACGTTCCTCCTCAATAGGTACAACGCTGTTGCTGAACGAGTCGAACTCTCCTCAAAATTTTGTTAGAATTTAAAGAAAACCCAGTCAGTTGTGGATCTGTTTACAATAATACAAAGTTTAAATTTAAAATGCAGTCGCTATCGCCAGTCGGAGCGGCGCCGACGCATTGGTTAGGTAAACGAGTCATCAGTCACGCTCACGATATAAAGTCATATGTCCTTTGTTTCGAGCTTATTCCACTCGCATTTACTTATCGTGAAATTACACTCTTCCGCGGTAAGTAAGTCTAAGTCTAGTGGTAGTAGGTAAGTCTGAATAGGGGTGTGACATAATATTTTTTTAGATGCCATTCGAACCAGTTTTTGGAAAGGAACAAAGCAAACTACAATTAAAGAACATAAATACCGAAAAATTGTAGTCAAAGATTGGCGCTCGATTGGCCTCGCTACCGGCAGCCGAAACGCTTCATAAGTTCATACTAATTGACATATGAGTATCTGCTATTTGTACTAATCGTTGTATGGAAAATCAAGTAAATTGCTGTTTTGGTCGCGATATACAGCGTTTAGGTCCATAGTTGTTATACAAATTTGTTTCTATAAAAGCGTAAGGTTCTAGCGGTAGCTTTAAATTTACTTTTGGACAATAAAAATTATGCATTTTTTTTTAACTTTCATGGACCATGTATCTGTGATTTTAATCATATTTTGCATTTATTCTTTATTACAATAATTTGATAGTTTACTATCCATTTAGAAACACTAAGTTATCAATTTTAACATGTGCAATGTGTCTACACCCTCAGGGTGGTCACACCGAATGTCGCACACCGCTGTAAGTATTCCAAAGAAAAAAAGTAATCATAGTTATTTGTTATACAAGGGTGCAAAGTTGTATTTTACCCGCGAGTGTGGAATTGAAACACGAGCAAGCGAAAGGATGCCATTAGTTGATCCACGAGCGAAGTGAGTGGTTCCAAAATAGAATCCTGAGCGTAGCGAGTGTTTCAACACACGAGAAGTAAAATACATTTGCACCCGTGTGTAACACAAAATTTTTCACCTCACTGTAGCGAGGAAAGTGCAACATGCAAAACAACTATATTTAATTTAAGTATTTTTTTTAAATGTTTTTATAGTAATAATAACGTGCAGTAATATCAAGTAGAATTTTGGTCAAGTGGGAGTCGGATTTTGGTTTTCAACAACAAGCAATTTTTTAAAGTTCTTAAATATTTATTTTATTTTGTTTTTTAGTATTTGTTGTTATAGCGGCAACAGAAATACATCATCTGTGTTTTTTTTTTTGAGATTTATGAGCGTTGTACGTTTTGTTATCTGTCTAACCAAGGTCAAATTACCGAGGCAGTGAGTGGAAAAGTATTTTTAACATCACGTCACGTCATATGTTGTGGCCACACGTTATTAGGTTGAACAAAGATGAACACTCATAATATGTCCTCAGATACCTCGTCTGTGAGACATGGGCTGTTATAAAACTTCAACCCACTACAGGAGAACCAGTGTAAGTCAGACTTCCAATTACTCAGTTGCGCTATCACAATCCCGGCGCGGCGGCTTCAAGATATAGATACGAGTAGACAGATACTACGGGTGTGAGACGAGTAACACGTTGTGAATAGCATTATGGAGTTTATTTCTGTTGACATTTTGTGCCGGCATAAGTTATTTTAGTTCAAAGGCAATTAGTCCATCAGCAGATGCGTGTGCGCATCTTTTGTGTGCTTGTGTGGACCGTAATTAACTAATTGATATGGTCCATATCCACAGTGTATCTTCATATACAGAGTGTACCAAAATGGGGTGTGAACCGATCAAGGGCATAACAGGTATCGTGTTCTGATAAGAAAAAACTAAGAGTTTTTTTGACGCATTTTTTTTTACATTTGTATGGAGCGTTGGTCGACTGGGGCGACCTGCTCCATACAAATGTAAAAAAAAATGCGTCAATTTCTTTTCCTTTACTTTTTTTCTTATCAGAACACGATACCTGGTATGCCCTTAATCGGTTCACACCCCATTTTGGTACACCCTGTATATATGATGAGAGTGACACTCAAAAATATCTCCAACAACCCTATTTGTAGAACCGTTGGAACATTGGAGCGTGTCAGACACGTGTCAGATGTTTCGAACGCTTTGTATATGTATACATATACCTAGTCAGATATAAGTATTTAGGTATATCATCATCACCTCCTAGCGTTATTCCCGGTTATGCCCTAAAAGAGTCCCGGGGTCCACTTGGGCATCCCATTTTCGACTTCCAAGTGTGACAACTCATTTTCACAAATTTCCCAAGTATTGGCATTAGCACTAGTTTTACAAGCGACTGCCATCTGACCTTCGAACCCAGAGGTAAAACTAGACCTCACTGAAATTAGACCGGGTTTCCTTCCGATCTTTTTCTTCACCCCGAAAAGCCACTGTTAAATATAAAATGATATTACTTAAGTTTTTGAAAAAACCCAGTGACCTCCAGATTGTAAGGGTGCCTTTCCACCAGAGATGTGCTATGCCATGCTATGCTATGTTTTCATACATTTGAAACGTATATCTAACTACAGCTACGTTTCAAATGTTAGAAAACATAGCATAGCAAGCATAGCACATCTCTGGTGGAAAGGCATCCTAAGTCGCGGGCCTTATATACCGCTCGAGTGCTGTAGCCCTGGATAGATTATAAGTACATATGTATATTATAAATATTGGAGACCATTGGTAGTTACTAGACCATGCTGTCTCACTAGTCCCTAGTGTCACTGTTGCGAGAGCATATGGGATACTAGCTTCCGCCCGCGACTTCGTCTGCGTGGAACCGGGATAAAAACTATCCTATATTTAAATCTAAAGACTATAAACTATCTTCGTGCAAAATCTCATCCAAATCGGTTAAGCTATTTAAGCGTGATTGAGTAGCAAACATCCAAACATCTAAACATCCAAACTTTCGCATTTATATTATTACTAGGATGCAAGGGTCGTCCCACGCCTACTAAAATCCTCGCTGTAATCACTTGATAATTATTCCATACAGGATGTCCAAGTGATTATCTCATCTCAACGGGAATTTAGTCGACGGACGTGATTATTCTTCTGAAATACCTATAAATATTAAATGTTTGTTTTTTAAACATTACCTGTCGTAATTTGGTGTTGAGACTCGTGAGCTAGTATGATTAAAATTATTATCTCGACGACCGGTTAGCCTAGTGGGTAGTGACGTTGCCTACGAAGCTGAAGGTCCTGGGTTCGAATCCCGGTAAGGGCAAATATTTGTTTGATGAGCATAAATATATGTTTCTGAGTCATGGATGTTTTTCTATGTATTTAAGTATTTATATCTATTATATATATCGTCGTCTAGTACCCATAACACAAGCCTTACTGAGGTCGATTTGTGTAAGATTGTCCCATTATATATATATTTTTTATTTTTTATTATAAAACCCATAATTCGACTTTGAAATGATAATTATATAATTAAGACTATTTAATGCAAGTACATTTAATTTGCTTACAATATTCAGCCAGAATTCCGTAACGCTTATGCCTAATACGTCAATTCTTGAAATTTTGCAGCAAGCTAAGGGCCCCTTCAGACAATGTTTTTAATTAATTGAAGTATATGAAACTTAACAATAACCACACTAGAACGCAGAAGCAACTTACAAAGTTCTCTGCAATTTGTAAAGAACCTTATTACCATGATATAAAAAATATTATTGCCAGATCCAGCTATTAAGTTAAATTGGTAGAGCTGTAGATTGAATCCTAAGCTCCTATTGTTCCTAACGGCTGAGTCATACAGTTTACGAATCTGAGAATGAAATCGTTCTAAGCGCCAATAAGATTTTGCAGGAATTTCAACTCTAAGACAGTTGTCTAAGGTACAAACTGAAATGGCATGTCATCGTTTGTTTCGCTTTTCATTTAAAGACCGTGAAATTACTTCCTCGTACGGTGGCGAGTTTAATAAGATTTTAAGGATTGAGCACACTGACGTAGTACTTACGTAACTTAAGTGGCTGTATGGCAGCCACTAAAAATAATACAAATGGCATTGACAACTTCACTATAGGTACCAGGGGCGGCTCATGTACGCGGATTCTCACCGAACGGGCAGGGCCGGGTTGCATGGCGTGGCGGAAGCCGACGTAGGCAAAAGTCGGACGGAGCCGGTCAGACGCGACGACAGCCGAGCGCAGCCGTCCACGTCCGAGCGGAGGCGACCTACATACATTCAAATATGAAATGCGCACTCCGGCCCGGCCGGCCCGTTCGGTGAGAATCGTGCATCACTCCGTGATATGGTCGGCGCAGCGGCAAATCTCACTTCACACCCAGGAGAAGACGTAAAAATTGTGTACGCACCACGGGCGGTAATTCGTAAAGCCCCAGTACTATTGTGACTATACCTTGCAAAATATGTGATAGATCCTGGGTCTGAGATAATTTGCGAGATTTATGGGTCGCCAGGACGCTCGACTCTACATACAAACGTAGTTTGTTCCTCATGGGGAGGCATGACTGACAAAAATTTGGACTTTAAAGCCCAACAATATCTCGCAAACGAATCACTAATTTGAAAAATCGTTTTAAGAAACCCATAACCCATAATATTTTTGAACAAGCTATTCAATTATGGGTTTATCGAGAAAAAAAAACATCCCCACTTGTAAGTGCAGGGGAGGTACTCCAAAAAAATGTCTAACAGTTTTCTAGTAGTAATGGTTTCTGAGCTAAGCCGAAGACGGACGGACAGACGGCCAGACGGACATGGCGAAACTATAAGGGGAACCCTTGTTGACTACGGAACCCTAAAAAGAGCGAGTGGAACGTTTTTTTTATTTATTAGTAATTCTGATGATCAGCGAAGTCTTCCAGAAATTCGACTACATCAACCGCTTAAATGTCAGTGACACGTCTTTGCATACAAGACCGAGCGCCACAGTTTAAATAACGACGCCATATTACCGTTACGTACGAACGATAACACCTGACCTCTATTCGTGTCAGATAAAACTATAGGTCACGTTATACATCTTGCCTTGAATTGAATGCCGTGTGTTACTCGTAAATTGCCAATAAAGCAACTGCAGTTTGCCTCTGCTTGGCGTGAAAATACTGTGAAAGAACCACTTGATAGATTGACCAATTGACCCAAATAACGTAAAAGGCCCATTGATTACCACTTAAAATATGAATCATATGAAATGGTCATCATCGATGAATAAGCTGAGTTTTTGAAGAGACTTGCATACTTGTTTACCCTTTTTTATGAGCACTATTTCCTCCTTATAGGCATCTAATTGAACGTAGGCGTCCAGTTTTAGCAGGATTATATAAAATTACACGCAAATCTAGAATTGAAAGTGGCAACAAATTGTAGCAGCGTCAGCAATAGGTATAGATTTATCGGACAGCCTAAAATTAGGTACTATATTGCAATTCAAATTCAACTACCTTTGCGGATTCAATTGGAGTAAACATTCTGCACACTTGTAAAATGTTGACTTCATGTGAGTCAGATAACATGGTGATGTTGTCAAGGAGCTGTTCCGGTAATCAATTCAATTCAATTAAATATTTATTTCAGGTTTTGGACCCATATGTGTTAGTTACATAACATTAATCGCACCCGTAGGTAGCCGTAGAAAGAAAACCACCCCCTTCTTCATATAACTTTAAAAAATCTGTAAACTAACATGTGCCTATCCCTCTCTCACAAACACAAATGTCAAGTGAAAGATTTAGACGAGTTTAGACTGTATTTTAGTTCGAATAGGTTTGACGAACGTTTATGAGTACGGGCCTCTAACTCATCAAATCCCACACCGATTTTAGGTTCGTTAGAATAGTCTCGATCTAGCTTTAATGGCCATGTAAAGTTACAGTTAATTCTACAGAAAAACCAATTACACTTTGATTTGGATAAAACTATCACCGCATTGTCATGAATCTCTAAACAAAACAATACTGTTGTATTCATAGCAGTACCAACGGACCTCGTCTACCAACGCGCCTTGTAACATTGTGTAAGCGTTCTGGTAATTCTCCCACAAACAACGCCCACCACGCCACTGTTTGCATTATAACTTAGTTACCTACTCTAATTTAGCCATCGTTTTATGATGCTGCTGCACATGACATCACTGGTTTCGTCACGTCCGTTGTAAGTATACATACTACTTTTACTGCGAGATGCAAAAACAAGTTGCGAACGCACTTTATCGCGCCATGTGACTTAGGGCCGTGACAGAATGGCTGCGTAGTCCGTTTGCAGTCGGCGTGCAGTTTTGACGACTACACTCTACCAACTGCACTACAACCGTACAGTTAGCAGTTAGTGCGCAGTTTCGATGCAGTTATTTTAACTGCAATAGAACTGCATTCAAACTGCACTTTTGCAGCCAGGAAGCAACTGAAATGCAGCTCGTCTGTTGAGACGGCGGCTTCTGGACCAAATATCGAGATTCGACGTAAGCAGTTTCGCAGGACATGTTGCCATTGGTGGCCACTTCCACATATTAAAAGAAGCGTTGTTCGTCAACTCGATGGGTAATATAACCTTAGAAGCATCATTCGCCATAAGACGAGCTCTGAACAGCACCGGGATGAAAGTTGTAATCGAATAAAGGCCATGGGCTGAATGAAAATGATGAAAAATCGAAAATCAATTAATTATTCCGCAAAAAGGCCTCAAGGGCGCTTTTACATGTCAAACGGTAATTTACAATAAAATAAGAATAGTCTTGCAAAATGATCATTTAAAATTTGCAGATTAAGGACCGATTTATAAACGGTTAACAAACTATTATGTCACTAAATGAAAACAAAACTATAAAATATTATACATTACATGCAATATAAGGTCTATCAGAATTTCAAAAAGTTAATGATTTAATAGCGACCGTCTATACGCTAAACATATTCCTGCCTCATGGATGGATGAAGCTCGCGACGAAAACCGATGCCCTCTGGCCTGCACGCAGTCCGATTCTCGTAATATGGACTTGTTGATAAATACAGCATCTGATCTACTGAAATTATCTTGAAGCAACTCTGACTTCCAGTTATAGATGACGTGATTAGGTAGATAGGCATAGGCACCTCATGTTTAGATAACATCAAACTATTGCAATCAAGTGTACTCTGCAAAAAGTTCTGTCGGCAATAAAACTATATCAACAATTTTAGAAGAAAAATTATTTAGAATTTCATACGCGGAAGCTTACTCAGCCTTAAAGAACTTCCTTGTTTGATAAAAACCCTGACAGCCTGCATGATATTTTATCTTTAAATCAGCCATTGAACCACGGTGGCAGTCATTGTGGCAATTTAGACGGATTAATAGACCATTATGAGTGATTCACGTCGCGTGACGATAGTGGCACTGCTGTCCTTGTTTGTGTTGCATGCTATTGCTATGGCTATGTTTAACTATGACTAAATGAATTCATAGTACACGAGTATAGCTTGCCAGGCCTATAAATGACGCACTAAGTAATGTTAGTATCCATTGAGTACCGACCATGTTTACTTGTTACCTCACCAAAATACGGAGAATTGTCACTGTCAGGCTGTCAGGTGACAATTTTGTCAAGTTGGTAAAATAGGGGCCAGATAAATTTTTAAAGCGTTTTACCTGCTTACTTTCAGTCCAAATAACTCTAGCGGGCTTAAAAAAATATGTTATACGATAGAAAGAATAAGTAATGATGCGATAGGTGCAGGTACTTAATGTAGTTATTTATAGCTTAATTAATATCATCGAGCTATTTGATCTGAGGGCCTACCGCTAAACGAAAACGAACTTCGTTTTTGTATCTCCGTCTCTGTCGCACTTGCCAGTTCGAGTGACAGAGAGGGAGATACACGAACGAAGTTCGTTTTCGTTTCGCGGTAGGCCCTCTGGTCCTTCCAAAAGGTCAGTTAACATAACGATGTCTTTTTATGGATTTCGTAAGTATGCGTAGTGTTACACGTACATTACATTTGCGTCAGTGTTTAATCCAGATGAACGCTTTATTATTACTGCAGGCAATATATGTCAAATGATGATCTAATATTTCTACTGAGTCACGGGCAAGACAGAGTTGCTACCTGATAGTCAAATCTGCAACAATATATTTTATGAAACGTCAAAAATGCTCTGTTAGTAAGTACATTTGCTGAGTTTCGTGACAATTGTGCGCGCTCCTATTATTATGACGATAAATTTTCATTTCACCAAATTCTCTTGCGTTCGTGAAATGCAAGAAATGTACCTACATACGAAGTTTGTATATATGGGAATAGTTACGATTTTCTATAGTCAAACAGCGTCCATTTTATGGACATCATGTATTTAATACCTTAAATTAAAACATACCTTTACCTTTAAAACGGCAAAAATAAGTTGAAGAGTGATGTTTTCCCGAGTATTTTCGTGAGTTATGATTATTGATCATGATTCATGTAGGTACAGAGGCGGATTAGATGGTCGAGAGCGCCCTAGGCAAACACCTCATCGGCGCCCCACTACCGGCCTTAGATAAAAAAATATAAGGAAAAAATAGGCGCCACTTTTGAACCCCGGGCACCTAGGCACGTGTCTAGTCTGCCTATATGGATAATCCGCCTCTGGTCATGTAAGAATAATATATTTACCGTTGTCAACTACCGTATTATTGGTATGTATACATACACGCAATACAGCCTTAATAACCTACAGAGGAAAACCAGGGATATGTAGATAGGTACTACTAAAAATAGATAGAACAGTCACAATGACCTGACATCACCCCACCGATTATAACTGAACCAGGTTTACATTACACACATCCTTAGGGACTGCCAATGTCGACTGGTGATACCATTATACCATACCATAGTCATAGTCACTCAAATACTATTCAGATCTATCGAAATGTATATTATAGACTAATTTCATACTGTTGTAGAGCCGTACAAATTGGAGTGATTAAGGAAAAACGGGTATGATTCAATACACTGCAAAAAAATACTTGATTCAATGACTTGATTCAAGAAATAAATTAGTAAGACCGATCTTAAATGAAACGTATATTAAGTATCTTGAACTAAGATGTTATCGAACCAAGAGTGAAAAGTCTTGGCTCAAGATATTTTCGCTTGATTTGAGATAATTAAATATCTTCCTGATTCATTTCTTGGTACAGTCAAGTCAGTATTGTATCAGTGTAAGTTTCATTGACGTTTATGTATAGGTTTCTAAAATATTAAGCGAGCATGTATGCATGTATGTCATGACAGTGAATGAAGCAAGAAAGCAAGCGGGAATCCCTGACCTGCCTATCCCTCCGGGATACAGGTGTGATTATATGCATGTAAATACCTATGTATATTTAGCGATGTCTGGACCATATACTGTATGTCCTATATGATATCAGTGTGGGAGCACACCGACCGGCTAGATTGCGCGTAACGAACCGCATTAGGTGACATCCTCTGCGCGGGCGCAATTTTCGTGTTAGCCGGCCGTGTTTCAATGTCGCGCGGTTCCGGGGGTGTATTCTAAATACGGCTCGTGGAATTAAATTAATAGAAGTGTTGCTGTGCGATAGTCCGGCACGAAGGACCAGGACGGCTTACGAATATTTTATTGGTGTAAGAAATAGATACTAGGTAGTTCTATCCTCGAAGATGAGCTCCACTGGAACAACAGCTAAATGATAACTGCCCTAAATAAATGACGAGGTTGACGAGGGAAACGGACGTGCAAAAATAAATATGAATCAATGTGAACCAAGTCACATCTAGTGAAAATAGTTTCTAACACCGCCACCATAAAATGTAAATATACGAAAGAGATACTCTCAAATCTAGGTACTTAAAGTTCCAGAGTTCATGTTACACAGATAAAAAGGGTACTTTGTTTTGTTGCTAGTTTGTTAAATGATCTTGATTTAAGATGATTTAGAGATGATGGTTAAGATAAGATAAGATGAAAAAGTTTTTGGCTCAAGATAATGTTCGCTTGACAATTATGAATATTGGTCACTTACAATATTATTATGGTGTGAATGTTGTGATTCATTGAGCTATTTTAGCCTAAGCCAAGATTTACCACAACAAGAACATCCAAGAACGGATTATCATTGGAAAAGTTGAGGCAAGGAGACCGAGAGGGAAGGAACCCAGTACAAAGCGTTGGAGAAATCAAATCCACACTACTCTCAACTTCAGTTACCTAACTGGTTCATGCTGCCAAAGACTGGAACCGATGGCGATATATTTTATTGTCAAGAAGATATTACCATGATGGTTGACGACCCCAGCATTAGGGTATCGAACTATCGACGTTATGGGAGAGTCCTTTTGGCACGGAAACTCTGAAAGCGATGAACAGAGCGAACCTATCGCTTTCATTCATCCTAATGCATAGAGAATTATCTATGCATAATAATGCGCTTGTACATTTTCCCGCCAAGCGTGCTCATCATATGCATGTCCGTCGACCACGCCCGACGTGACGTCATCGGCGCGTGCTACCTGAATAATTTATTACGTATAAGTAATACGTATTATAAATTATACTTAACGTTCTATATAACACTAGAGTGATACTACCTATATAGCTTAGGTTACTTTGCAACTTTTCATTCCAATCTTTTCACTCACACTTGGCTTTGCGCTAACAGAGGGGCTACCGCGAAGTGAAAACGAACTTCGTTCAAGTATCTCCATCTCTGTCGCTCGAACTACCAAGTGCAACAGAGAGGGTGATACACGAACGAAATTCGTTTTCGTTTCGCGGTAAGGTGTCAGGACAACTTATCATATTAATAAATTAAAACCGGCGAAGTGCGTGTCAGACCACGCGCAGTTTAGGGTTTCGTAGTTGCCTGTCTGCCTTTTTCCAACTAAATGGTGCGGTTGCGTCGGCCAAATTTGAACGATAGTTGGCCTTTCTAAGTAAAAAGTTAGGTTAAGTTAGTCGACTATTCCTCGGTAACTCGTTATGCCTACTTAGCCGTGATAGTTTTCCTTTTAAATACATCCCTAGTACTTAGTAGCTATTTAGCCGGCAGGTAGGGCACTTGACTCGAACAAAAATTAGGGCTTCAAGAGCCCAATATCTCGCAAACGGATCACTGAATTGAAAAATGATAGCCCATTATATTTTTGAACAAGTAGATTATGGGTTACGGTGGTTCGATTTCCATACAAAACGTTATTTGACATTCGCGGGCTAACGGCGTGATTTTTTAAGAAACTCATGTAACTAACTTTCATAATATGGCTTTCCATTTGCGCGAAATTCCCCCTTTCCTTAAATAAACTTATGTAAATAAATAAATATTAGGGGACAATCTTACAAAAATCGAGCTAGCCTAGCCTTATAGTAAGCTCAATAAGACGTGTGTTACGGGTACTAGACGTAGACGACAATAATATAAATTTGAAAAAAATGAGAAAAATGGTTTTCCCAAAGTATGACGTCACAAACTAATATATCTCAAATTATTCTACTTTATACTAGTTTATTCAAGGAAAGGGGTAATTTCGCGCAAATGGAAAGCCAATTGATGAAAATGAGTTACATAAGATATAAGATTCTTAAAAAATCACGCCGTTAGCCCGCGAATGTCAAATAACGTTTTGTATGGAAATCGAACCACGTTAAGCGAGAAAAAAAATTACATCCCCAGTTTACGTGTAGAGGAGGTAAATAACCTATTTACAAGATTTTATTCTACCATTTTGTCGGCGTGATTGACTTGCTTACCCATGCCGAATTACAGTTTTCTAAAAAACGCACGACCCCAGAGTCAAATCAAAACCCTTAAGCCAGTTTGACCGACATCCGCTCACATAGTCGTTGTAACCATTCGATACCAAATTAAAAAACAAATAGGTAGTAATTGATTTATCGTATCCTGTTCTTGGTAATAGCGACATGAAGTTGTAATTTAATTGGCAAGATTATCGATTTTGCCAACGAAACTGCGAAACGCGTGTGTGGAGTAACTAGTGCTAATTGGTAAATGAATAAAGTTTTGTGAGCGATATTTTTTTACATTTAAAATACTAATTGTGTGTAATACAAGTGGAGAATAATGTTTGTTCACCTAAGGCTGTGTTTATGGACAAGAGGTTCGCGTGCTGTCAGGTAAGTATGTAAACTGATGGAAACGCTCACACCTTTACATGATAATCTATAGTTTAGAAACAAATTTTGAACCGAATTCAATTCAGTTCTTCACGAAGCCACATACATGAACATTTAGTCGGCGGCCTATAGGACTGCCAAGCCAAGGAAGGTCACAGAAAATCTGGCATAAAGTGACCTTGATTTGGTTGGAAGCCGTGCTCCGACACGTATCCACACGTGCCGAATCACGCTGCAGGACTGCATGCAGGCCTGCCGATTTCGCTCGTGTAGCGTCTCCTTATAATAACAGTTAGGTATGATTTCTGGACGTATGCTACTTAAAATTATGCATTTTGCTTATATGACGACTCGAAGAAACCGTTTTTCACAGAGTGCATTATTTATTAAACTTTAGATAATTAAGTACAATTTAGTTTAGTTGTATACTTTATCGATAAACAAGTCGACACAGTAACATCCCTTGCAAAGGACAAAACTTGTGACAACCTACACAATTGAGGAATGTATACATCTCTTTCTAACGCGTTAGTACGGCGTAAGGAAGTAAAGTACATAGGTAAGTATACGTCTCTGCTACCTATTTTGGCGCTCCTTCCATGTTTATCCTTATTCCGAGACCAGGCCTACATACCTCGAATCGAACTAGATATTTTAACCAGATAATGGTTATATAACAGCTATGACGCTATGACCCCACTCGCAGCATCCTGACCTCGCCCCAGAGACGATTCAAAAGTAGTACCTGGTACCAGTCGTCCAACATAACTCGACCCCAATATTAGTAAAAAGCGTGCGTATGTGGAGGCCACTTGTACTGGATGCCGGGGCAGTCATCGGTCAGCTCAGTAAACACAAGGTCAACGAATACCAAAACTTTGCTAATATCAAGCGATGTAACCTTGAAACAAAGTTAATAACCATTGTAAAATGGAAGTGCACAGTGTACCTAAGTATATGAATACACTTCTTTTACTGTGTTTAACATACACAGTAAACACATTATAATATATACAATTTTAAATGTTGAAGATTGTAGCTTATATGGGTGTAATGTAGGAAAAGTCTTCTTTATTCCAATACACAGCTAAAATAAATCATTTTTTTTGTTAAGTTCACATTCGCCAAGCCATAATGTGACAGTAAATGTAAGCAAATTAAATTTTCCATATCTCAGTTTCCATATGGGAACATGACAGTTGAGTTGTCCCAACGCTTGTTCGAAAAGTTACACAGTTACCCTTCTGCAGGTCGATCACGTATCGCATTGTACGCGCGTTAAGGGGATCTTAACTTAACTGTCACTATTTATATGGGAAAATTACATTTAACCCTTTAACGGGCATAAAGGTATCTGGTTCTTCTTAGAATTGAACCCTATCTCATAGAAATAAGGTTCATTCATGGTGGGAATATAGTTCCCTCTGCCTTAGACTTAAATTGTCCTAACGCGCGTTTGAAAGGGATGCCTATCGTCGGCATCAATGCGTTTCTCGGTAAATTTCAATACCATTTAGAGATGTGGGGTGTGGGGATAAATGATATCTCCCGCTATATCAGGCATGCGGCTGTCAAGCGGCGGTCGTGGGTTCGAATCCCGGCTCGTACCAATGAGTATCGTATCGTGTGGAAGCCGGTCTAATCCCAGTAAGGTCTAGTTTTCCCTCTGGGTTGGAAGGTCAGAAGTCGCTTTCGTAAAACTAGTACATGTGCCAAGTCTTGGGATTAGATGTCAAAGCGGACCCCGGGCTCGTTTAGGGCACAACCGGGAATACCTAGGAGGATAATGATCCTAGATTTATAAACGAGGAACCCTAGACGATTCTCAGGAAAAATCTAATTGAACGAGCGAGCAAAGCGAACGGAGTTTTCCATTTCAGCTTCGGCTAAAATTCTTTCGTATGTCAGCCTATTCGGCTGTTCTCCTGTACAGGTCGCATTTCTCAATCGATTCTCGTGAAAATTTGTGAGCAGGCTTCGTTATTATTTTTTCTTTTTTTTAGTCGGCGCGATAATTGTTTTTGTTTTGTTTTTTAGGGTCCGTACCTCAAAAGGAAAAAACTGAACCCTTATAGGATCACTTTGTCGGCCGTCCGTATCTCGCGTGTCTGACTGTTTGTCAAGACCCTTTATCTCTGGAACGCTTAGAGGAATCGAGTAACCATAAGTATACTCAGGTCTACAGTTCCTTGAAGCTGTGAAAAATCAAACATCTAAGTTAACGTAAAACAAGTTTCAGACAAAAAAATCATTTTTGGTACAAGCTTTTATTGCTGACTGTACTTTTCTGTATACCATCATCAACTACTCATTGAGGCGATACTAACAAGCCTAAACTCAACGAGGTTACGTCGGTTAAGTACTGAATTCCCATGGCCACCTTCTGTCTCCATCATCAGATCAGCTCGATGGTACCATAATATTGAATTGTCATTCAAACTATACTTATACCCAAAATTTCAGCTCAATCGGTCACCGGGAAGTGGGTCAAATTTAACTTCCAAGATTTGATTACAGACAGACAGACAGACAGACAGACAGACAGACAGACAACGGGACAGGCTACATAAAAGCTTGTAAAAAGAGCCGGCCGTTTAAGCCGCAAGAAACGTATATTTCGACACTGTCAAGGGAATCAAAATTACCCTACCTACTTTGCGTTTACAGAACTATGAAATTCAGCAAGTTTATCCTCCTATACTATCAGATAAGTTTCTGTCAAAAATTTCATTTTTGGTACAAGTTTTTATTGCCGACTGTACTTTTCTGTATACCATCATCAACTGCTCATTGAGACGATTCTAACGAGCCCAAAACTCGATGGGGTTATGTGGTTTTATTACGGAGTTCCTATGGCCACCTTCTGTCTTCATCATCAGATCAGCTCGATGGTACAATAATATTGAATTGTCATCCAAACTATACTTATACCCAAAATTTCAGCTCAATCGGACACCGGGAAGTGGGTCAAATTTAACTTGCAAGATTTGACGGACAACTTACTTACATACTTACATACTTTTATACTTACATACGAACAAGTCAAGTTAATATAAAGCTTGTAAAAACTATACATTTATATATACGGAAACCTCGGTGGGCGAGTCGGACTCGTACTTGTCCGGATTTTTTTAAAGACAGGCTTTCCTGTTCTACATCTCACATAGCCACTAGTGTAGGTATATGGCACGTGGTATAAAAGGGTCCGTTTCTTCGCCGCAGCTCTGAAATTCTCTAGTTGTTTGATCATAAAGACGTTACTTAAAGACGCGATGACCTCACCCACGCGACCTCGCGGTTTCTATGCGCGATCAGCCATGCCGAAACGGAAGGCAAACTCGCGGTTTTTCGCCTGATTTACCGATTTAAGTGTATTTGTGTTCTTAGATTCACGTTTATTGTTGATTGTACATTTGGCAAATGGACGAATATGCGAGGATGAGAACAAAGATGATAAAATTATCAAAAAAAAAGTGAGTCACTAAAGATTCTACGATTCAAAGATTTTATTTGTTCGCAAAATCATAGGTATATGTACAAGGTGTTACATTTAGCTTTCGTATCACTATGTGATGCACAGGCATACAAATATATAGGTCAAAACATGTATTGTGTTGACATAGCAAGTAATAGATAGTCATTTTAATTTAATACATGTCATGAAGTATAAATTGATAAATTAAATTAAATTAAATAGGTCAAAAGAGATATAACAATAAGATTAAGTAAAGAGTGTAGGATATGTCAATTACATCAGACAAAAATTCTGCTACCGTATAATATGCTTTTCCGTAAGAAATAACTTCAAACTCCTGTTAAAATCTACTAAGCCATTGTCATTTTCAACTGATGTTGTACCTACTGGACAATATACCTACATACCTTACATACGACTAATTGGTAGTGACTTTGCCTACGAAGGAGGTCCTGGGTTCGAATCCCGGTAAGGGCATTTATTTGTGTGATGAGCGATTATTTGTGCCGGATGATTTCTTTGTATTAAGTACTAGCTTCCGCCCGCGACTTCGTCTGCGTGGACTCGGGATAAAAACTATCCAATATTTTAATCCAGGCTATAATCTTCGTGCAAATTTTCATTCAAATCGGTTCAGCTGTTTAAGTGTGCAAACACCCAAACATCCAAACTTTCGCATTTATAATATTAGTAGGATTTATTTATCTACTACTATGTAATTGATATTAAACACGATTAACTCGAAGTTACCTAAAACAAACGTTTTATTTTTTCTGAATAAAACTGAATAAGGAATCACTTTATATTTCAAAATCATTGTCACTCTAATGGTAGTTTGCGAAAATTTGACGCATGTGTGTTTGACGTATCTAATTAAAGTAATTAACTTCAAGAAATGTAGGGTGACTAGACATTCAGTGAATATTAGTGTTAATATTATCATTACATTTAATGAACTAAACATTGATTCAATTGCATGACTGATGAGACCTTATCCATTGAAATCCGTTTTGGCTGTCTATCAATATTTCGACTCCTGATCACGTATTAAAAATCATCGTGTATAGAGTTTACTTTAGGATTATTACCTATACTTGAAAAAAAAATAGAAGGAAGGAGAAGCAGGGTAAGAAAAAAGCTAAAGAGAAAGTTAATGTAAATTTAATGTTAATGTAATGTAATATCGTATCAAGAGCTCAAAACAGTGTCAAAGAGAAGAACAGAATGCGATTACTCCACCGACGAAAGCCTTTCTTAAGTTTATGATGATGATGATGATGATAGTTTACTCCTGCTAGTCGATTAGGTACTAACGTTTTGTACGTACAGTCAGCATCATATAGTTAACTAGTACCAGCCAAAGTGGCCAAATATTTCGGTACACGTCTTTATTGCTGTAAGAGTAAGGGTGTGTTATGTTACGATATGTTTGGCTACTCTGGCTGCTACTAACTATGCGATGCTGACTGTACCTGCGTCAGGTAGATCTAAAATATCTAAATGTCATTTTTGGTATGGGAAAATCACATTCCTTTTATCCCAACAACGGGGTAAAATCAACGTGAAAGTTCACGCCCTTCACGAATACGAAGTCGCGAGCAAAAGCTAGTATTATATAATACGCTGGTTGTTTGCCGCCAAAGAACGTGTTCAGGGCATAACAATCATCTACGTGACATCACGAACAATTCAGTATGGCAGGCGCGACGGCCCATAAATAGCAAAATATCGCCTCTGAATAATCAATGAGTTCCTTTCGACACTCGACGTTCATAATAACAATTTCTTCGTTGTCACCTCCGAAAATACAAGTTTTACGGATTAGCCCATAAGAAAATTAAGCAATTGCTTAGGGCGTCATGTCTTGGGGCACCAGAAAAATCCCTAAATAACATATATCAATCGTTGGGTTTTAGATACCCAAATAAATAGTCAATGATAGCATAAAATGATGAAGGATTATTCTGATGTAGCTCAGACTATAATATATGTACTAGAAATTTTCTCACTCTTTTGCCTGAAAGGGTAACAAATCAAACTTTCGCCGACGTCAGCCATACTCTACGTAAAAAGGAACGTATAATATTATGAAACGTCATTGTGTGCGATACGCTGTGCAGCCCTTGCTAGACCTACACGGGAGGTTACCATAGACAAACAGCGTTTCGCGCCACATTGACAATAGGATATGCCTGCTCATACTGAAATTTAGTTTCGAGTCTCCTGTGGACATTGAGTTATATTACTAGAGTAGACATCACCTAGCATAAGTTTGCGCACGTCAACGTACTCTCATGAGAGGCATGAGAGTATGTTGGGTTAGTCTGTGGCGGGCAGTGAAGGCGGTCGTTTCGAGTGCAAATTCTACTCAAAACTTTAAAAAATGCCTTCTTTTGCATTGCGCTATTGCACCAATAAAAAACCCAACAATATTAAAAGTACGGGAATCACTTTTCATCGCCCAATTCGCAGTTTTTTTTAATAACATTATTTTTTCTGTAGTTTATAAGATACGCGCCGATGGTGGCCAATATTTCAAAGATTAAAAATGTAGAAGGTACAATTTCCGAAGACTATTTTGCCTTATTAGTAGAACATTAAACTTACTAGACTTACTGATTTAAAGCTTTAAAGATCTTTATTTTTGTGCCAAAATAGAATAGCAGCAACCATTTGTTGTTTTTTAATTTAAAGCTCCTTTTTTATATTTAAAAAAGGAGCTTTAAATTAAAATCTCAATCTCAAGTTCTACTTATTGCGAGTACGGTCTCCGAATATGAACCCATTAGCAATTTAGGAGAATATAATTATTATATTAATTTCCAATTTGAAAATGGTCGTAATTTTGTTTTTTTGTCTTGCTGCGATTGCTATCAAAATTCGATATCTGAGGTCCATGCGGATCATGGACCTTAAATATGACTTTGTCATCAAATCTGACACAGATTTGCTGATACAAATAGCATCAACACAGTGCATCCTCGGTAACTATAAAGATATCTAGTATAGAAATTACAAATACCAAATGTCGGTGATTAAATCAATAATTCGCTTTTTTTATCTATTAGATCACGCTATAGCCATAACTGAATCCGAACTCAGAAAATTGTCGCATCTGCTACACGTTTACAAACTCTTTGATTTTCCAAGATGGCGGCCTGATTGGAAGACGTCAAGAAAAATGTTCTGGGTTGCCAGTCTATACGTAGTAATAGTAAGTCATTGCCAACGTTATGGGCCCAAAAGCAATTTTTTTGGTTGTACTCCTTACCCACATAAAGGGCTTTTCCTCTTATTTAATTCCATGCGAAAAAACATATAAAATATGCACGTAAGCCCCTAACTACTTATTGATTAAGTACATGAAAGACGATTTGTTTATCCGATGGTACATGACCCATTTATAAATAAATGTGACTATGAAAGTTGACGGTAATCAACCCGTTGACTTTGTGATGTGATGTCACTTAATTGGACATATGAAACGAAAACATTTCGCAGAATTCGCGGGATTTCAACATCTATCGAAATAAGTCGGAGAATTTGATACGGGTTATCGCAAGTTTGATAACCCGACCTTTACTTGGAAGTCAAAGCCCAACGACTCATCTTGGGATTCCAACGGTTTTTAACATGCCTATTGAATGTGACTATACATATTACCTAAATATAAAAACAACTCATAATTAAGTGATCTAAAAGATCGCACCTGAGGTGAAATTTAGCTTTCACTTATCATGCTTGCAAAGTTCGCCCTTGTCCGGGATGCAAGCTGCACAAAATGCCATTGTAATGCTCTAGTGCGCAAATTATTTCTTTTTAAAAACTGAGTTACCTACTTATTCGGGCCTAAAGCCACACGCACAATAAAATTTCTTAAACTTGTCATTTTATTTGATTTGATGTTGTCTGTTACTAAAAATAAACCAGTCAATTATTTTTCAAAACCTTATCGAAACATTTCTATGACTTGGCAGCTTACTGCCAAGTACCTACTTAAGTCTAATATTACATGTCAACAATTAAATATAAACACTTTAAAAAGTGAAGTGGCAGGAATGACCTATTATTTTATTCAATTTGCAATAAAGTATAACTCGGGCATAATTGAGCCATTTTTGCCCCTCGACTTAAATAAACACCCGAGCCATCGGCGAGAATAAACGTCTCAGGAAAAATGGCTCCATATGCACTTGTTGTACAATCCTACTAATATTATAAATGCGAAAGTTTAGATGTTTGGATGTTTGTTACTCAGTCACGCTTAAACGGCTGAACCGATTTGAATGAAATTTTGCACGAAGATAGTTTATAGCCTGGATTAAAATATAGGATAGTTTTTATCCCGGGCCTACGCGGACGAAGTCGCGGGCGGAAGCTAGTCTACTATATTTATTCCAAAAAGTGAGTGGAAGTTTGTATGACAGTACGATTGCCGAGTTCACAGCTTGTCTGTAAGTCATTAAATACAAACTTCATCTGAATGCGATTGCCAAACTTTAGACGTGACGAGGTAACTAAGAGTCCGCAGTAAGCTCGATTCTCCATACAAACGTAGTTACGGTCTCATTTTGAAACTACGTCTTTCATTGTTTTCAATATAGCGAATGTTTTTCATACAAAACTTGTTTTTGCTGTATTTCTTTTGTTTTATAAACTGGAACCATATAAACTAATTAGACATAGATATACCGCATGTCATTGTATATGCAAAGTTTCGTAACAATCTAACACGTAGTTTTAAAATGAGAGCGTAACTACGTTTGTATGGGAAGGTGAAATTCGGCCGAGCTTACTGCGGACTCTAAAATCGCAATAAAATTAAGACCTGCGACGCCACACAAGCGGGTCATGCCTAATTTTGGTCAAAGTTATTCGCAGTATTATAATAGGTACACATATCATGTAAGAAAGTGTAATGTTTACGTAAGTACTCGTAGATACAAAATTAGTCATGAAAATTACTTTTAAGCTAATGTGAGTAGGTAATGTTAACAGTGTATAGATAAATATATAGGTATTTAGAGGTAGTTAGTATAAATTTTACATTCAAATGTGTTCTTTTCTTGCCTTATATATACCTACGGGATGTTTTTGAAAATGGAAGTGAAATGGTGTAAGGCGTGTTGTATCTTTTTGTAATAATGACTAATGAGATTAGACTGCCATCTAAAAATGTAGCTCGGCTACTTTGATCATGAACCAAATCTCGTGACGTGACGCGAGTACCTAAATATTTGGCGTCATCAAATGAGAATCCATAGTCAGAATCGGAAAAAGTGGCTGCCATTTTAAACTTTTAAGGTTGTGGTCCGATTGAGTTTAAGGTGTTACCTAACAAACAGACAAGTAGTTTCGGACGTCTAATGGTCTAGAAAGTATAGGTTGCTTTAGGTTTTATTACACCTAGTGGTTCTTTATAGAAATGTCGGATCAACCTACCGCTCTGAGGGTGAAAATTGACTGCCACATATTTAAGTGACCTCTATATGTATAAGGCCTTGTTTACGTTGGTTCGATTATCGCGTTCGAGTCACTTTGGTATGAATATGATGTAACGCCTTGGCCACGACTTTGGTCTTACGCCTTGGCCACGACTTTGGTCTTAAGCGACCTGCGGCAGCGTTTTATCTGTTCTTTGCGCGGTCGAGACGCGCAACGCACTGTGGTTAGTTGGGATCACGCGCAATGAATTAGAAAAACCGCTGCCGCAGGTCGCTTGAGACCAAAGTCGTGGCCAAGGCGTTAAGCGGCCTGCGGCAGCGTTTTATCTGTTCATTGCACGGTCGAGACGCGCAACGCACTGTGGTTAGTTGGGATCATGCGCAATGAATTAGAGAAACCGCTGCCGCAGGTCGCTTAAGACTAAAGTCGTGGCCAAGGCTTTATGGCCTCAATGTAAATTACGCCTAAGGCTTGTTTAACAACAGAAACTACTAAAAAGAATAAATGAAAAGTTTTCGTAAAAAAAACAAATTGTGGCCACATACACATACTCGTATTAATATAAGTATGTCACGAAATGGTCATAAATCAGCGTAATGCAGCTCTGTTTTCCGTTGTGGTCCGTTGAAAAGTAAAAACTTTTCAAGTAAGTATAACCTAATTTGTCAATTTTCCTAATGTAAGTAGTGCTGTTTTATGCCACGGCAGTAAGCTCGGGGGATTTATGCTCGCCATACAATAGGACGTGTTTGCAGTGTTGCTTCAGTTTTTGGGTCATGCTCGTAAAGTACCAGCGGTGAAATGTTACGGAGTTTAGGTACGGGAGTGTTGATATCAACATATCGATATATTTGTAATATAACAAACATATGAGTTAGGGCATTAATTAAGTTGACTGTTTAGGTACACAAACATTGTAGGTAAGCGTAAATAATTAGGTTTCAAAAATACTGTAGACAAACGATACCGAATAACGATGGTTATTTTAATTATTTATACAAAGTATAGCGTACCCAATATAACTCTCAACTCGACACCACATGACATATTAAGAAAGATCCACGTGTTAATGCGTGGATCTTTCTTACTTTACTAAATTCGATTTAAAACTGTCTAAGTTCAGTGGTATACGCAATTGAACTAACATTTTTTCTATAGCAACACAGTCGTTATCATCAGTAAATCGTGCGTGAAAACTGCCAGCGTAGTCGAAACATTTGATACTGAGTAGGTAGGTACTATAAAAGTATTCATAACGTTGTCTGAAAGACCCACACTACTAATAACGGGTTTAACAAATTAACATCACGCCGAAATTAATTGGGGGTGGTCACAGGCGCGGCGATCGATTTACTGCCACTCGTAATTTGATAACCGCTAATCGCTGGGCGCGACGTCACGGAATGTTTTGGTTTTGGAATGTTTTCCTACTGCCGTGTAATCAGAGCCTTCTTAGAAACGGATCTGCGTTCCACGTATTATTGCTTAGCTGACACGAGAGTAATGAAATATACCTCGCAACTTCGCTCCTCGACAACGCAGGTTGGTCTAAGTGAATTAAATATGAATGAGCTATAATTGTAGTGACTAGATTTCTGTCAATTTCTGACTCAAAGCTCGGACTAGTATATTTGATTCCTCTCATCTTATTGTTATCTTGGAGTAGGGACAGTATTAAGGATATAGATGCACTCTAGAAAACCTGTATTAAATATATAATCGTATGTCATATCCATTACAGCAGCAGCAAGCAGCAGCAAGCTGCAGCAAGCAGCAGCAAGCGCAGCAGAACTAAACTATGGTGGCAGTGGGCGGGGCACATTGCACGTAGAACCGATGGCCGTTGGGGTTAAAAGGTTTTTAAGTGGCGACCACGTACCGGAAGGCGCAGGGTGGGTAGACCCCCACAAGGTGGACTGATGACCTGGTAAAAGTCGCGGGAGTCCGCTGGATGCAGGTGACGCAGGACCGGTTATTGTGGCACTCTTTGGGGGAGGCCTTGTTGGATACTCTGTAAACGCAATACATCCTTACTCTATGGTAGCTGCTTATGTCAACAGCAATGTCTTTTTATTTTTGACTCAGTGTGCTAGTCGCTAGTCGAGTCCGCTGTACGCTCCTCTCCTGATCCTGAATACATCACATAACTGAGCAACTTACTGTTTCCTTCCAAGCTATGTTTTCCTTTAATTAAGATAAAAACTACCACGAACACAAAATCTGTATGGTTTACAAGAGGTATCAAGAAATCCATAACGACAAAGAGACGATTACGCTTTAGATATTACTCGATATCCAAACACCATTCTAGTCAGATAAGTAGCAAAATTAATTATAATAATTATTCCAAAATATTGAGACGATGCATACATCAAGCACAGAAAATTTCAAACGTAAACTTTGTAAGGAGATCGAAAAACATAGGTAAGGCAACATGGGACGTTATTAAAAATGTTGCCAATAAGACCAATACAACCGATGTTAATTTAGAAAAACTAGTTATAAATAATAATACTATAGATAATCCTAAGGACATTGCCAATTATTTTAATGATTTCTATATTAATTTGACTAATTCTAATACTATGCCTAAACCTGACCTATCGCTGGTGAATGCAACTAATGCGAATCTATTTCTAGTTCCGATAGACGAAAATGAAATATGTAATATTATAAAGAATCTTAATCCAACTAAATCTGCTGGCTATGACGAGATACAAACGACTATAATCAAGGAATGTAAACAAGAAATTGCTACCGTTTTGAGTTACTTAGTGAATTTATCCTTGACAAACGGTGTCTTCCCAGAATCTCTAAAGATATCCTTAATCAAGCCGTTGTTCAAAAAAGGTAACAAAGAAAGTGTAGAAAACTATAGGCCAATCTCACTCCTTTCCGTGATTTCAAAAGTATTCGAAAAGGCATTCCATGTACGTGTACTGTCGTATCTTGATAAATTTAAAATTATCAAAGCTGAACAGTTTGGTTTTCAGAGAGGAAAATCTACAACATTAGCTGCCTTTACCTTGTCTAATAATATTCTGGGATATATGAACATGAGCGTGCCAGTAACGGCCGTTTTCTTCGACATGAGCCGTGCTTTCGATTTTGTTAACCATGAAACCCTCCTAGCCAAATGTGAATTGTATGGTATAAGAGGTGTAGCTAATGAATGGCTCAAGACCTACTTAAATGCCAGAACACAATATGTTGAAGTGACCCAAATTGACTCCACCAATACTATCGTAGCGCATAAATCACTTAAAAAAACTAACAGGGTTGGCGTTCCACAGGGGAGTATCATGGGACCCCTACTATTTTTATTATATGTGAACGACCTACCAAATGTAACAAATTTTGACTGCACGCTTTTCGCTGACGATTTGTCCATTGTCATACCCTGTCGTGATCCTGGGACATATAATAATGACATAAATGATACCATAACTGAAATTATGGCATGGTTAGGGAAAAATAATTTAAGGGTTAACATTGATAAAACTACATTCATACAATTCGTAAATAGAAACGGCAGTAAACATTCACTAAATGTAGTTTTTGAAGACCAGATTTTAACAGAATCTTCTCACACAAAGTTTCTAGGTATATGGATGGACGAAACAGTTTCATGGAAAGAACACATCAATAATTTATGTAGCAAGTTAAACTCATTTTCATACGCTTTGTGGAAACTTACAAAAGTCAGTACTAAAGAAGCTGCTATACAGGCATATCATGGCTACATTTGTTCTCTACTTAGGTATGGCATTCTTCTCTGGGGCAATTCTAGCCATGTGAGACGTGTACTGATTGCGCAGAAACAATGTGTAAGAGCTTTATGTAATGTAAATATGCTGACATCTTGTAAGCCACTATTTAGAGACTTAAAACTATTGACTGTACCGTGCATATACATTTATGAAGTTTGTTTATTTGTAAAATTTAATCCAAACTTATTTAATAAAAAAAGAGACTTCTGTAAATTTAACACCAGATACCCTGATCGACTGGCTATCCCGCATAAAAGAACCAAATTGTATGGCAATAATGCATTTTGTATGTCAATTAGTATATATAATAGATTGCATGATGACATTAAAGAATTACCACTTACTTTATTTAAATGTAGACTAAAAAAATGGTTGATACAGGAATGTTTTTACAGCGTCAATGATTATTTCGAATATTATAAATCTTGACATGTTTATTTTTATTTTATACGTACGTATTTTATACGTATAGGTTAAGCAGTGACATATTATCTGAATTATTAATTTCTTGACATTATTATTATTCTGAATTGTACATAATTATTGTAAGTATATGATCATTACTCTTATTGTTGAATTGTTTTCGTTTTGCATGCCAGCTACTGGTGAAATGTGTGTTTGAATTGTTTTTATACTGACCATCTTTATGTACCATGTTTTATGCAAAATAAATGAATTATGAATTATGAATTATGAATTCCTTTGCACCCTAAACCCATCAGGTTATGGGCTTTAACGCATAAATTCGAAATTTAGTAATATATTTCTGGCCTCGCGATCATTTAGGGGAAAAAGAGAAACAAGACGGCGTCGGTCGCCGGTACGGCAAAAAAATGGCCGGGGCGAATCCATTAGTAATGGAAAAGCTGAAAGGGATTGAAAACTACAATTCGTGGAAGTTCATGATGAGAATGGTGTTAATCTATGAAGACCTTTGGGATTACGTTGAAAAAGAAGTCGACGAGAAAAATCAAGAAAATTTAAAAAAAGGACAAAAGGCGCTCGCCCGAATTGCGCTGTCAGTCCATCCTTCTGCTTTTTTTTTTTTTTTTTTATGATATAGGAGGCAAACGAGCAGTCGAATCACCTGATGGTAAGCGATAATCGACGCCCATGGACACTTACAACACCAGAAGAGTTGTAGGTGCGTTGCCGGCCTTTAAGATGGGAGTACGCTTTTGTTTACGTCCGAAATGCTTCATCAGCTAACACGGCCTGGAATAATCTTCAAAAAGCGTATGAAGATACTGGTTTATGCCGCCGACTCGGATTATTACGAAGCTTGTTTAGCACGAAACTCGCTGAATGTGAAAGCATGGAATGCTATGTTAACAAAATAAGAGACCTTGCACAGCAACTAAGTGACATCAAAGCTGGACTGGACGACGATTTTGTCGCAGTTATTATGCTCAGCGGTTTACCCGAGGACTACGATCCATTAATTATGGCGATTGAACACTCAAATTTGAAGTTGTCAAGTGAAGTCGGCGCAAATAAATTAATACAAGAAAAGCTTCGTCGGGAAGACAAACAGGAAAATGTCACAGCTCTTGCAGCTACACGTAAGCTACCGAAATGCTACGGATGCAAGAAGACAGGCCATTTCAAGAAGGATTGTCCCAAATGGAACAAAAAGAAGACTCAAAAGGGAAGTTCGAGTCCGGAGTCATCAAAGGCGCTTCTTACGGCTTTGTCAGTGAACGTGCAGTGATTTTTGGTACCTAGATAGTGGTGCAACAAATAGCATGTGTCATAGCAAGCAGATAATGCAGGACTTTATAGAGGAGACACCGTTACCTGTGACAGTGGCGAATGGGGACAGAATGTTTACAGCGGGAAGAGGAACTGTTCAAGTGAAACTGCGGAATGGGATCGTAAAGACAATAAGTGACGTTTATTACGTGCCTAATTTAACAGCAAATTTACTGTCAGTCAGTTCTTTAGTAAATAAGGGGTTTCAGGTAGTGTTCGAAAGCAATAGTTGTCAAATACTAGATAACGAGGTGGTAGCGGCCACAGCTACATTAAAAAATGGTGCTTTCATTCTGGACACAGCCCGGCAAGGTAATGCAAAAGCTGCAAATGTAGCAGTGAAACCCGAGACCTCTGGTAATACTGTCAACATGGAAATGGATAAGGTTTGACATCGGAGATTAGCACATCTCAACCGAAGGAGCATGGAACTTCTTAAACAAGGTATGGTTTTAGGAATTTCATATGATAATTCTAAATTTGAACCATGTATTGCATGCATTCAAGGAAAGACAAGCAGATTACCCTTTCCTAAGAAATCTTGCAATAGAGCTAAGGAAGTTTTTGGACTAGTACATACAGATGTGTGTGTTCCACTGCCCTGTTCTTCCTTCAGTGGCAGTAGGTATTTCTTATTGTTCATTGATGATTACACTCGGAGAACTTTCGTGTATTTCCTAACGAAAAAGAGTGAAGTCTTTGATAAATTCAAAGAATTTAAGGCTTTAGTGGAGAACCAGACGGATAAAAGGATCAAAATCCTTCGCAGTGACAATGGTGGAGAGTATACCAGTTCTGTGTTTCAGGCTTATCTCAAGAATAATGGCATCCGGCACCAGACCACTGTTCCAGGCACGCCAAGCCAGAACGGAGTGGTTGAACGAGCAAACCGGACTGTCATGGAGGCTGCCAGATGCATGCTGCAGGACGCCGGTCTGGGCAACGAGTTTTGGGCTGAAGCAGTTAACACAGCTGTCTACATAAAGAATCGTTGTCCTACCAAGGCGGTTTTGGGAAGCACTCCTGAAGAAAAATGGAGTGGCATAAAGGTATCTGTAGATCACTTGCGTATCTTTGGTTCTGTGGCCTATGTATTGAATCCTAAACGTTCAAAACTAGATTCAAAATGCAAAAAGTACATATTTGTTGGTTATTGTGACGAAACCAAAGGCTATAGACTAATAGACCCTGAGGTTCCAACAAAATGTATCAAAGCCCGAGAAGTTACATTCTTGGAAAACAAATTCATTGAGAAAGTATCAAATGATGATAATAACAATGAGTCTGATCATGTATTTACACATAATTATATTCATGCAAATACGAATGATGAGACTCCTCTATCTGACCCTATTCCTGTGCATACAGAAACACCTGTTGTGAGCGGTACTTCTGATGATACTACTTTGGTACAAACTACTCAGAGAGAGAGTACAACCGCAACAGATGATTCTGACAGCTCGAGTGAGCATAGTGATCCGGCCGATGAAACGTATATTCCAGAGGAGGAGAGTTCAAGTTCGTCGGAATATGACAGTTCATCGAACTCTATACTGCTGTCGAGCTTGTTGGCGGGATCATCTGATGCAGATTCGCCGCAGACTGTACGAGAAGCACTGAACGGGCCAGATGCAGACAATTGGAGAGAAGCAATGACTTGTTAGTACAACTCGTTTATCAAAAACAAGTGTTGGACATTGACAGATCGACAGAAGTCGCAAAAACCTGTCAAATGTAAGTGGGTATTCAAAGTCAAACGTGGTCTCAACGGCGAGCTATTGAAGTACAGAGCACGCCTAGTGGCTAAAGGCTATACACAACAGTACGGCCTGGACTACGAGGAGACTTTTTCCCCAGTTGTCAGATACTCAACTATACGTACTCTGTTAGCCTTAGCGGTAGAGTATGGTATGCAAATTGAACATCTTGATGTGAAAACAGCATTTCTCAACGTTGACCTAAAGGAAACTGTGTACATGGAGCAACCGGAAGGCTTTAAAGTAAAAGGCCAAGAAGACAAGGTCTACAAATTAAATAAAGCTGTTTATGGTTTGAAACAGGCCTCTAAGGCCTGGTACGAGAAGATTGATCATGTCTTATGTAAAAAAACTGTGTTTCAATAAGTCATCATCTGAACCATGTGTGTACTATAGGTGGCATGAAAAGTCGCTTATCATTATAGCGCTGTACGTTGATGATATAATATTGTTTTCAACTGGTGATATACGTGAAAAGCTGAATATAAAAGTAAAGTTAATGAAAGAATTTGACATGTCAGATTTAGGGCCAGCTCACCACGTGTTAGGTATGCGATTGTGTATAGAAGAAAACAAAATTACTCTCGATCAATCGAGTTATATAACGTCAGTACTGAAGAAATATAAAATGGAAGAATGTAAGTCTTCCCCTACACCCATGGAGGTGGGACTGAAGTTATCAAGAGGTAGTAAAAGGGACGATATTTACGATTATAGAGGTCTCGTTGGTTCACTGAATTATATTGCTATTGCACTCGACCTGACATTGCCTATGCGGTTAGTTATCTAAGCCAATTTAACGAGTCTTTCACAGAGGTTCACTGGAAAGCAGCAAAGAGAGTCCTACGCTACTTGAAAGATACTCTGAATCTTTTTTTAACGTTTAGAAAGAGCAAGCTAGATGTCACTGCCTATGCGGATGCTGATTGGGGTAGTGACGATGTAGATCGTAAATCGTACACTGGCTATGTTTTTAAAATAGGCGAGTCAGTGGTCTCTTGGGAAAGTCGCAAACAAAAGACAGTGAGTCTTAGTTCTACTGAAGCTGAATATGTTTCGTTATCTGATTCATGTAAAGAGGGCTTATTTATGTGTGCATTTCTAAAAGAAATTACTAAAAGAGATGTTGTTCCAACCATTTACAATGACAACCAGTCAGCACAAAAATTGTGTAAGAACTCTTTACATGCTAGAACCAAACATATTGATATTAGGCATCATTTTATCAGGCAACTAGTAAGTAACAATATACTATTGCTGTTAAGTATCTATGTACAAACGATATGGTGGCTGATATATTGACAAAACCATTGTGTAAAGTTAAGCACTATAATTTTGTCAAACAGCTGATGTTGTTGTGATAGTTATATGTTTTAATTGTTTGATAAGTCTTGATTTTTTTGTCATACAATTAAAAATACTGTACTTACATTGTTTATAAATTCTTTATTAAGTTACATTGAATGTTACATAGAAGTAGGGTCAGCACAATACATGTGTAGTATATTCTGTTTATTTACTTACAGTGTAAATGTAATGCACACTAGTGCATACGATGGAGGAGGCTCCGTGTATGATTTTAAATGCTAGTGTTTGTGTTTATAAGGTCGTATTGGTTTAAGGGCCAGTGTTGGATACTCTGTAAACGCAATACATCCTTACTCTATGGTAGCTGCTTATGTCAACAGCAATGTCTTTTTATTTTTGACTCAGTGTGCTAGTCGCTAGTCGAGTCCGCTGTACGCTCCTCTCCTGATCCTGAATACATCACATAACTGAGCAACTTACTGTTTCCTTTGCACCCTAAACCCATCAGGCCTATGCCCAGCAGTTGACGTCTTTCGGCTGAGTTCAAAAAGTAACACATTCACTGCCAGGAAGAATTAAAGAAAAGAAAAGAAAGAAAATTTGACGAAAACGTATCCCACAATACTAATTGTGTTAATTTGGTTACGTTCGCTAATAGAGAAAATAACTTTAGTACCTACAAAATAACGTAACTACCCGTGACAAACCTCTAGGAAACAGTTTTCATAAAAACTCAACTTTCCGTTTTATCACCAGTAAACCATCAAACCTGCGAGTATTACTATCTTCGTGAAACATCAAACAATGCTTTATACTTTACAACTGAACGCTAGTTTTATATCGATAACGAGCGGGAAAACTGAATAGCGTGCAGCACTGGCTTATCGCATACGCTATTGTTTGAAATCCGATATGCTCATATCAACAGTACTTTTATTTTTGCTGGTGAACCTCAGTCGCGGTTGAAAATGAATAAATAATTATAAAAGCTTGAGTGACATTGTGAAATACAACACACTTAAAATGTTTTAATAATTCAAATTAATTACTTAACTACCTATCAAGCACTTGTACAATGTACAGTGTGCTGCAAAAACTGCTACACTAATAACCGGATTTGACGACCGGTTAGCCTAGTGGGTAATAGTGACTATAAAGTTGCAGGACCTTCAACGACGGGTTCGAATCCCGGTAAGGGCAAATATTTGTGTGATGAGCATGAATATGTGTATGTTTTCTGTGTACTTATTTAAGTATTTATATTGATTAAATATATAGATGTCTAATACCACAAGCCTTATTGGGCTTACGATGGGGCTAGTTCGATTTGTGTAAGATTGTCCCCTAATACAAAGAAAGTACCTTATTTGCATGTAATTAACCCAACTAGCAAAATTTCGTCATATAATGGTTGCGGCAACGTTTCTGCGGCAACCTTTTAGCTCTTACTTAGTCATATAAACGTAATCAGCATGTTTATATAACGCGATTTGGGCCCATTTTATTCAGCATTTCAGTCATATAAAAGTTGTATAACTGCAACCACCGCCACTTATAGATCTTATAATAATCACCGACGTGGCTATCTTATGACAATTTAGCTGTATATTAGCAACTTATACGACTTTTATATGACTGATTTGATCTATAACTTCCACTTATATGACATATCTGTGGAGTAATCGTATCGCATCCTAGGCAACTAAACAACACAATAAAAAAAAAATTGAAAAAGGAATTTAATTGATTTGCATTGGATGACGGTAAGTATTTTTTTTTATCCGTGTATATATGAATGTTTTATGTTACATGTTTTTATTAAGAATGCTCATAACTTCGGCGTATGGTAGAAATGTATTGCGAAGGTAAGTTTATTGATGAAGTAAACTATGCTTAATAGTAAATATTTAATGCGCCACTGTAATTCTTAGTTAATTAAATATAAATTTAATTAATACTGTTGATTTTCTTGAATGCTGCTATTATACGGCATTTATCCAGTTATTAAGCTATATAATCGCATCTTATATAGCAAGTTTACCGGTCCAAGCGCCATTATAAATTTGTCGGACATCGCTGAATAAGATACTCATATATAACATGATCTATAATTCGCGTTTATATGACAGCATGTAACATTTACAGCTATTGTGCTGTTTAAGTTACATGATGTCATATAATAGCAAACTACATTGCTTTTACTCGACTGCACTTGACATGTCGTAAGTCAGATATATAAGTGACTGTTACTCGACTAAATAGTCATATAAGCCTTGTATAAAAGTGACTTATTCTGCATTTCTTATATGACCTATTAGCCATATAAGCAAGTCGAGTAAATGTTTACTCAGCACCATAGTACGACTGATATGCTGAGTAACTAAAAAGCTGCATAAGCTGGTTTTATACGACAGGTGCTGTATAATTCACGTTTACATGACTTTTATATGATTTATTAGCTGAATAAGCTCAATCTTATATGACTACTTTGCTAGTTGGGAAGTTAGTAATTACTCCAAACAAGTCCAAGTTACACCAAATCAATTCTTTGTTCATTGATTGTTTGGCGCCGACTCAAAATTACAGGTACACTTAGATTAATTTAAGAACTAACCCCCTTATTCATAAAACTTAAAAAGCCTCTGCTAAATAAAATGTGCCCGGTCCCTTTCTTACGAACACAAATGTCAAAGTGACAGATAAGGACAAACGAATTTTAACGCCATTTTAGTTAAAACAGGCTTGTAGTACGGCCGTTAGTTATTAAGGTTAATTAAAAACACAAAATATATACTTATGTATACTTACAATAGTTTAAGAACTTAGTTATTTACTAAATAAAAGAGGTTTATTACTTTTTTCTTTTCAGTTTTTTTCCGGCGGTTTTATTTTTTTGTTAAAAAGTTTTTCTTTATTTAAATTTTATTCACATTGACATGTGTTGTTTCATTGGATTATTTAATGTATAGTGATTAGTGTTACTAATTGAATTTGAATCAATATTTTCCATGTTGAATTTTATGTCGACTGAATACTGTTTCTGCAACTATATTTATATTTCTAGTATCTACACTAATTTACACTAATATTATAAAGAGGAAAGATTTGATTGTTTGTTTGTTTGTATTGAATAGGCTCCGAAACTACTGGACCGATTTGAAAAATTATTTTACCATTAGAAGCCGACATTATCCCTGATGAACATAGGCTACTTTTTACCGCGGGAAAATGCTTCATTCCTACGGGAAAACGAGTAATAGGACAACAAAGTATATATATGTAAGTGTCGTAAAAGGAATATGTAGTCAGTTGCATAAATATATGCTAAGACAAGCGCTCAAAAATATAAATATAGTAGCCCTATTCGAAGAGCCAAGTCTGATGAACATTTTTGAGGCTTATATTTTGCGTAGGTACTGCCGAGTGCCGGTCGATCACGTAACGCATTGTACGCACGTTAGGTAGCTCTAAATGACAATTTTTATATGGAAAAATTGGCCATGTGCGTGTCGGGCCACGCGCAGTGTAGGGTTACGTAGTTGCCTGTCTATCTTAGTTACATCGACACGCGCGCGCCAACCTATGCCGAATTACAGTTTTCTAGTAGTAAGGGTTACTGAGCTAAGCCGAAGACGGACGGACAGACAGACGGACATGGCGAAACTATAAGGGTTCCTTGTTGACTAGGGAAACCTAAAAATCACAGTTGGATTGGACTGTCTAACGCGCGTTGGAAACATTACGTGATTACCCCTGTGGTATCCTATGTTTAAATCCAACGATGTTCAAAATTTCATCCAAATTCATTCGGCCCACATTCGGCCGTATTTGGGTGATTGAGTAACAAACATCTAAACATCCAAACTTTCACATCTATACTAGATAGGTAATATTATAAATACAAAAGTAACCGTGTCTGTTTGTCTGTTTGTCTGTCTGTCTGTATGCTTTTTATCCCGGAAGTCATTACCTAAGAGGAATGGAGGGCGGACGTTTGTATAGAGGTACGGTAAGTTCCACGCTGACGAAGTCGCGGGCATAACCTAGCTGAAAGAGCGAGCGAAGCGAACGAAGTCCTCCGTTTGGCCTTGGGCCGAATTTATTTCGTATGTCCGGATGACCGCAGCAGGTTCAATATTTCATATAGAATTGTTTGGTCAATTCAGATTTGGTTTTTTTTTTTATACAAGGCAGGTTCGCGTTTTCTACAGTTCACGGAGCGACTATAGTATCCGCAAAACTAAGTGGGGAGTCAGGTCATAAATAATTAAATCATATATGCTATCTCTTTGGCACTTGCACTGCCTTATGGAGCGAACCGTGCAAAAATAGTACTGACTTTTATTGCCTGACTCGTCACTTGGTTTTGCGGATACTATAGTTTATACTATTAGTAGAAGCATGGCCGAACGGGTAACAGACCTCTAGTAATTACGTCATTTTGGTCACGTCATTATTTTCGCTATGGCAATGAACTGATCAAAACAAGGCGAATTGATCCTATTAGGCTAATACCTACATCCTATGTATTTATTTATACTTAAGGAGTACCAACAGCTGCAAAATCATGATATAAGTCAAGTCTCACATACAAAGCCAATTACAGGAACTCACAGATAGAAAATTCCAAATAAGATTACAAAGGTCGTGCGTCAATCGTCATGCGATTTCAAGGAAAACTAATTTGAAACGCACAAAAACTTGTATTGTTAAATTTGAAAAGCACGAAATGATCGAATTAAGTAAAATTTGTAAAATATTTCCCTTTTTTTAGATAAAGGAAGAAAGACAGACGACTTTCTCTGACTGGAATGAGGTATCTAGTTCTGAGTGATGTGATGTTCTCAAAAACAAACGAGAATCAATGAGTGGTAAGATCGATTCGTTTCATTTCGCTTTCAACGGTGACATAATATAATTGCACCAGCAAAACGTTGCGTGGGCTGGTTAGTTCATGGTTTTAAGTTACAGCAGTTATGAAACGTAAAAAAATAACGGCATGGCCTCGATTAAGAGTTGGAACCTATCAATGAACTTAATCGGGGTACGTACTATTTCGAAATGCCCTAGTGATGTATTGAAATTAGATTGGAAAGTTGGTGGATGTGGTTACGCTCTCTCATACATTTTATTTGTGGAGAAAACCTTCGAAACAGGTACCACCCAATCGTCGGGGGATGACTGGCCATCTACGCTCTCATGCGGAAGACTATGATTTCATTCTGGACGCAAAGGATCCCCCTCGCCACATTTGGCTCGTCCTAGGGTGGAAAAGATGATCGTCGCCTTACGTGGGGTTTTTATGCGAGTGCCCCGGCGCCCGCCAGAAACACTGCGACCCCGATGGCCTTTAGTCCCCTTCTACAACAGGCGGGGGAGACCGTAGACCTATTCTTGTCCAAACCTACACGCATACTAGTGGACTGTGCTCCAGCACAAGCAGCTCTCCCAAATTATATGCACCCGGTAAGTTTAACTCACTTCAAAAATGGTGTTCTACAACCAATAGTCGTCTACATTTGTCACAAGCCAGATCCTTTTTATTACGTAAGTACACTAATTAAATGAAACCATTTAAACTAATTTTTATTGCGTATTAAACACATCCCGACGTGACGAGCGCTGAAAAATGGAAACTGAATTTGTTGGTTCGGTATCTCTACCTCTATCGCACCTATAAATACTTTCGAGCCACTCAGAATCTTCACGAGTAGGTACTTAAATACCTATAAATATATCCTTATACTCACACATATTTTTGTTCAATATTCTACTCCACCCGCTTTACTTGTATAATTTAGTTTAATATCCCAGTTTTAAGTATAAGTCCAAGGTTGCCTGACCTTTGTCTGGCCTTAGAAAATCAAGTCAAGGTCACACTTGAACCTTTAAGCTACCCCAGTGACCTGTAAATAATTATTAGTAGTATAGTATGTAGTATCTAGAGTAGATACGCACCAACAGCTCTACAAGTAGAGCCGAGGCAGATATTGTTGTTTGTATCTCGAGAGACTGGTAAGTAGTAATGTCAAAAATCGTGCCTTGAGAATGGCAATATCACTTGATACACCCAAAATTAAACTGTTTTGCACGGCTCATTTTATGTTTGAGTTTGGCACTCTATTAGCATATACTATGTAGGTACCTAAGTTGTCCGCTTCCCAAAGAATTTGAAATGCGCTTAGGAGGTACAACAAATTAGCCACAAGTCGCCTCCCGCACACCCGTCGAACCCCACCGATATCTCTGCGACGCTACTAGTAGCTAACATCACAAATTTAGTAAGTTTGTGTGGCACGTACTGTAAATGCCTTGATCATCACACGTACCGAGCAAACGGGCGAGACAGTACTCGGCCATGTAGATAGAACGAGAGCCGAGCACTATATCGCGACCGTTTCCTCGGTACGTGTGATCAAGGCACGTAACAAACGCAGGGAGGCAGGCAAGAGCTGGGTGGGTTAACCGCGGCTGTGCTACCACTGATCCGGAGTAAGGAGTGCGTATGCCTAAAGAGTGGTCGTGGTCAACATGTAGTGTCAGTTGCTCGGGTGACAGCTGTTGCTCGCCTCACGGCATCGCGTCAATTCTCTCTGGTTCGGGTTATCCCCGAGCGCACGTCCGTCATGCGCGGCGTTTATCCAACAGTGGACTAAAATAGGCAGGGACTCATCCGTACTAATTTAATGAAGCAATAAAAAACCTATGTATAGATTGGCTTTGGGGTTGGACATAGGCTATATTTTATCCAGCGGCTGCACGTGGGCACAGAACAGTATAATAATATTTAAAAAAAAAGATATAATAAAGACAAGCTCACAGTGCCCTATATAGGTAAGTACTCGGCTGCAAAAAATTAAAAAGTATTTTATAAGGTTAATTATGTACCTATATACGGTTCTATAATAAACTCCCAAGTAGTGTGACCAGTCTATCAACAGACTTAAGAACTATCTTAAACGTAAACTAGTATGTAAAGCGTATTACAACATTAAAGAGTATCTTAATAACAAAAATGGAATGAATTGATTCTACGCATTAAGTTAATTTACTACTTGTATTAACATTATTCGTTATAATTATTATGTTGTGTTAGTTAGTACCTAATTAGTGTTTGTTTTATTTGTTATTATTATTCCTTTTTTACATTGTATATTTGACATTTTGAAAGTGCTTAGTTGTAAGCCTAATAAAATATTAAATTACTTTGACTTTGACTAAATAATATTATGACCATGGTTATCTATAAAACGCGGGCAAACGCAGCTCTAGTTCTTCATAAAAGGAGTTTGATTGTAATTTCAAAACATGTTAGATTATGATAACAACGTCATTTTATACTTCGACGATAAGAACCGACCTAGTTACTCAAAGTACTTTGGCTGTCGTATACTCACTTAGTTAAACGCTGACTGGGTTTTAAATATAGATGTTACGACGCTAAAGTGTTTTTAGTGCTCTTCGGTGAGTTTTACAGGCCCATGCTAAGAGGCGCGTTACTGTGTTAATTGCAGTGTGTTAGATAGGTGTGTCACTGGCCTAACCACTCATACATCATGGGCCTGAGGCAACTGTATCATTAGACGTACAATCGCCTGCGGTCGCGAAGTTCCACTTAAGAGTCCGCAGTAAGCTCGGCCGAATTTCACCTTCCCATACAAACGTAGTTAAGCTCTCATTTTAAAAATATGGGTAGGATTGTGACAAAACATTGCATATACATTGACATGAGGTATATCTATGTCTGTAATTAGTTTATATGGTTCCAGTTTATAAAACAAACGAAATACAGCAAAAACAAATTTAGTATGAAAAACTTAAATTCGCTGTATTTTTTTTACTATGGTATCTGAAGCTACATTAACTAATTACAGACATAGATATACCTCATTTCATTGTATATGCAAAGTTTCGTTACAATCCAATACGTAGTTTTAAAATGAGAGCGTAACTACGTTTGTATGGAGAATCGAGCTTACTGCGGACTCTTAAGATTGCCTTGTTCCTTGCAACGAGCTAAACTCGGTTTTCCTTTGTTGGATCTAACTACCTAGTCGGCTCATAAGTTCTGTCATATACATAGTATCAAACAAAAGTTTAAGTTTATTCCGTATAATTTGTACAGCGTTTGAAAGCTTATAAACTAGAGAATCTAAATGTATAACATTTATTCAAAATGACCGCCATAATTATCTACACAGGCTTGAAGTCTTCGTGGCCAGTCGTCAATGGATTCACGCACCACTTTCATGTCGATATTGGCCACTGCCGTAGCAAGGGATTTTTTCAGCGAGTCTAGATTTGCATGAGGTTTTGAGCACACCTTTTCCTCTAAATACTGCCATATTTTATAGTCTAACGGATTAAGATCTGGGCTAGAGGAGGGCCAATCTTCATGCCGTATAAAGTCGATTTTATTGGAGGCGAGCCAGGCTTGAGTAGACTTTGCCTTATGGGCTGGAGCAGAGTCCTGCTGGAAAACCCAATGCTGGTTTAGAAACATCGTATGGGATAGTGGTTTCACAATATTAGTCAACACCGTGTCTTGGTACACTTTGGCACTAGTTTTTACTCCTTTCTCACAAAAATGCATACTAGTGACGCTCGCATAAGAAACTCCCAGCCAAACCATCACAGATGAAGGGTGATGACCTTTTTGAATACGGGGAATGCTATTAGACGCTTCTTTACTATTGCGAGCGTACACTCTATCATTTTGTTTATTACAGTTTTCTTCTATGTCAAAAATTTTCTCGTCCGAAAACAGTATACAACGGTGCTTATTTTTAGCGTACTTCTTCAATAAAGCTTTAGATCTTTTAAGCCTTAAAGCTTTAAGCCGACCATTGAGAAGATGGCCAGTTTTTCGTTTATAAGCACGAAGTCTCAAGTCTTGATTAAGCACTCTTTTCACCGTGTGTCTGCTCAAACCCATCTGGAGGGCCATAACTTTTTGTTTCCTAGCGGGATTTCTGGCAATGCGTGCCCTAATTTCTTGTACAACCGCTGGAGTCCTAGCTGTACGCGGACGACCACTTCTTTTCTTGTCATTTAAACTAGAGACCTCACTGTATCTTTCTATGGTACGATACACAAATCTTAGAGAGAATTTTAAATTTTCAAGTAGCTTAAAATTTTTTGTCGGCGAGTGACCGCAACGATATAGTGCAATTATTGCGGTACGGCTATCTTTAAGCGTCCACTCCATGTTGAAGAAAACAGAAAATTGCAAAATTATACTACTCAAATATTTGAAAAAGATTTGAAATTCAAATGCACAACGGTTTTTGTTTTAGGAGTTCCAAGTTTAAATTTTAAAGGCCAGTGACAGAACTTATGAGCCGACTAGGTACTTTAGCCCTAAAAGCTTCATTTGACTTAATGTTTCTTTAGGCCTAATAATTTTTTTTCTTCCGCAGGTTCAAGGTAACCGATATAGCCATCTGAATCGCTAAACTTAAGGGGCAGTGGGCATGTAAAACCGATGGCCGATGGGCGGAAAGGTTCCCGAGTGGCGGCCACGTACCGGGAGACGAAGCGTGGATAAGCCCCTGACAACGTGGACTGATGACCAGGTAAAGGTCGCGGGAGTCCGCTGGGTGCGGGAGGTGCACTTTGGCACTCTTTGGGCCCATGTGGACATTTTTCGGCTGGTATGATAATGATGATGATTTTATTTCTTAAATATTAAACTTTCTTAAATATTTAACCTGCCTACGAAGCAAGAGGTCTTGGTTTCGAATCCCGGTAAATTTGTGCATTTATTTGTGTGATGAGCACGGATTTTGTTCCTGAGCCATGAATATTTTGTATGTATTTAAAAAATAATTTATCTATATAAGTACGTTTATCGTCGTCTAGTACCCATGAGTAGTACAAGCTTTGCTTAGTTTGAGACTAGGTCGATTTGTGTAAGATTGTCCCTAATATTTATTTATTATTAACTAGTTCCTATGCCAAATCTTGGGATTAGGTGTCAAAGCGAAGCCCAGAGCACTCCTTTAGAGCACAACCGGGAATAACGCTAGGAGAATATATATATTATTTATTCTTAAAATAGCACAGTTCCCTAGCGAAAAAATCCAACAATATTTCAGACATCAAAAAAATGATAAATTACCCAACTAGCTTCTGTGAAGTCAGTTATTTTTATCTTTATTTTGGTTCATTTACTTTTGCTCTATAATATTCAAGATAAATCATACAAAAAGACAATGCATGCTTCATTTAAATCTACATCAATACTTCCGGATTGAATGTTTGTTGGAACCCTGAATAAAGCATCTTAGAATAACGTCTTCTGGTCCTAAGTATTCAATGCTAGTGGATAGTTTCGTGGTCTAATACGGAATACTTATTCGGAATGTATACTTCTATCTATTGTGCATTGTAAGTATACTCAGGGGAGTATACTTACAATCAGACCTGCAATATAGACGCAACCAGCGCTGTCATAGCGACGAACATCAACTGTTCCCTCGCGTAAACATGCAGTGGGTTCCCGCAGCCGCGCTGGTATATAACGTTGTGGTCTGACACGTGGTACTTATTAAGAGCATATACTTCTATCTGCCCTGAATATATTTATATCCACTGACCTGCAATATAGACGCAACCAGCGCTGTCATAGCGACGAACATCAACTGTTCCCTCGCGTAAACATGCAGTGGGTTCCCGCAGCCGCGCTGGTATATAACGTTGTGGTCTGACACGTGGTACTTATTAAGAGCATATACTTCTATCTGCCCTGAATAT
Source organism: Epinotia bilunana (assembly GCA_947049275.1). NCBI lineage: Eukaryota > Metazoa > Arthropoda > Insecta > Lepidoptera > Tortricidae > Epinotia > Epinotia bilunana. The sequence goes on along the minus strand of OX346260.1, from coordinate 21,174,955 downwards.
ATTTATATCCACTGACCTGCAATATAGACGCAACCAGCGCTGTCATAGCGACGAACATCAACTGTTCCCTCGCGTAAACATGCAGTGGGTTCCCGCAGCCGCGCTGGTATATAACGTTGTGGTCTGACACGTGGTACTTATTAAGAGCATATACTTCTATCTGCCCTGAATATATTTATATCCACTGACCTGCAATATAGACGCAACCAGCGCTGTCATAGCGACGAACATCAACTGTTCCCTCGCGTAAACATGCAGTGGGTTCCCGCAGCCGCGCTGGTATATAGCGCTGTTGTCCGACACGTAGGGCTTGTTAAGGGTGTCCAAGACGCCCTGGCCAGTGCAGGACACGGGGATGGTGTTGGTGTGAACGAAATCACCGGGGCCGGTCACACCGCAGCACTGCATCTGGAATTAGAGGTTTTTTAAAAAACAAACTAGACTCGAGCTGCAGTCATGAATTTACTTACAGTGAGAATGTTTAAAGCGATTGAAATATTTCTTTACTTAAAAATTGTAAGTAAACAATTGTAAAATTTTAAAAACTTTAAATACCTACAACCTCATAACGAAACAAATACCCGCGGAAATAACTGTACCGGCAATACAGAGGGCACAAGTTCGAGTCTTGTCCTGGGCTTCAGGCGATGATGGTTTATTGTTCCATTATATTCGTTATCTGCATCATATCGTTTACTTTAAAGTGTAGCCAGTTTGAGATACAGAACTTAATGCTATGAAGCTTTATATCAAATATGTTGGTATTGATTTAAGCCCACATCACACTGGCGCGGCCTGGCCGCGGCGGACCATAGTAAACTTGTCATTAGCTGTCAAATTTACTATTGTCCGCCACCGCAGGCCGCGCCAGTGTGATGCAGGCCTTAATAGGATTTAAAATGTGGTTGCATTGCATGTCTTTGATAGTTACTATACCTACCTATACTCTCTCATCTATACTATAAATGTAAGAAAACTCTCCGAGATGCCCTTAAAAAAATGTCGTACGAAGACACAGAGAACTTATTTATTGTTCTAAAATGAATTCTGAGTTATGTAAATAAAATAAATACTTTGTATAGTTATTAAGTTTTGTACTGTATTTAAATGTAATTTTTTATGGTTTGCAAGTATGTTTAAATTAGTTATGCTGATGTATACTTCTGCCTGAAACACAGGGTATCCTAGTTTAGGCCCATGTAAAAACGTATCCCTTCATATAATATTTTAGTGTGAAGCCATATTCTGTAAAATATGTTTTTAATAATAATAAATGAAATGAAATGAGTTCCATCAGCACCAATATCGGTATCGGTATCAGCTAAAGATCTTCACAAAGGTAGAGTTTGCGCGTATAAACAATAAGGTCTTACGATGGTGTTACCCAGTAAATATAACGTAGTATATAGACTTGGTGTGGTAAGGCAAGTTTAAATAAATACTATAATCAAGAGAGGTAGGGCACAGGCCCAGCAGAAAATTATCTTGCTCATATTTGAAGCAGCCCATTTCTACCTTACAGAAGCCCGCAGACTTAATATCACCACTACTTGCTTTGCGGGTATTTGTACTTGGTGTTGTATTCCTGGTGGTGAATAAGGTCGCCAGACCTCCCGAGGATGTGCTATGTGGAGAGTGAGGGTCCTACATTTGTCTCTAGCTTTCAACACAATTAATGTATATCCTCAAATCAATAAATGGTCAACAGAGCGCTTTGTGATTCTTCTGGTGTCGCAGGCGTCCATAGGCTGTCTGTCTTGTTTACCACCGTCGTAGTAGGTATATAAATAAAACATGGAAGTCATGAAGCCAAGATACTTTCGACTCTATTATTTGTGCGTTAAGGTTTTAAATTGCTAGAACACCTTCTTGGGTTACTGTCCATCTGAATGCTCATGCTACTTAATTACGCAATCCGTTAATAATTTTGTCGGAATGTCAGCGGATATGGCGATAATAACTTACATCTTTATGCAACTTGTCCCACCGCAGCGACTCATACGAGCCAGTCTCTTTATTGTCCAAGGTCGCCTGGAGATAGGACGCCATGTTGGCCTTGATCTCCAAATCCACGCTGTCCCATACAACCATGGCCCAGACGAAACAAGAGAACTCGATGACCACCACTAGGATTATCAGGACACCGGTCTGGAATGAAAACGGAAATTCATTATTACTTTTCTAAAATGTACCGTGGTCGTTTGATGTAGGGAATAAATTAATAGTCTGTCCGTAAGCCCACTCCCAATTACGTGTCATTTGCAGGATCAGCCAGGTTTATTCTCTCTACGGTATACTTAAATGGTGTCACATGTCTCGTACTGTTGTCACATAAACATAACGTAAATATAAGCTAAGAAAGCTTTCAAACTTTCGGCCAATTTTAGGTGCGATAATTTTCTGATTCTTGCTCAGCACAACTTTCTCGACCTGCTGCCATGCATTTTATCGTGTTGTCATGAGACGTAGGTGTATTGGGAGTGCGCTTACGGACTATAAGTACCTGGGAGAAACGATGGATTCTCTCCGTCAGGACAGAGCATCGTCAGTTTTGGCGATCGTCTTACCAACAGGAACAGAGCACCCACATAACAAATAGCAAACACCACATACGTACACACACAGAGTACCTATGTTCCATATTGCAAATGAAGGCGCTCTGAAGCAATGTAAATAAGCATCCACTAAGATTGTACACTTATTGTGTGAATGTCATGCCAGGGCCAGACAAAGAATTAATTATTTGGTAACGGCTATCCGCAACCAAAGGAATTCAAGGTGCTCCCGCTGAGCTGCATCATCCGCTTTGTGGAAATGATGGAGCTAGCTTGGGAGTAGGCATAAAGGAGAGGGCAAATGCACGAAAGATCCCGCTGGGTCGAAGTGCATCCGAAAGGGTCCTCATCTAGATAAGATAAGACACTTAGGATTAGATACAGTCATGTTAGAGTACATTGGTACGGATATTTTTGGTACATAGATCAATTAGATCATCCTTGGACTAATATTCATGCATCAAAGCGATGTAATCACGCACATAAAACTCCATCTTCATATACTGAGTACCTGTAGGTACCTAAATGAAGGCTAAGCTATTTATTTATAAAAGTACCCTACCTACCTTATCGTACTAGAGTCGGACGCCTAATACCTAATACCTACCTACCATAAAGCATTCTCTACCACTCAATGCTTGGGCACAGTAGATAAGTTGGGTGTGAAATGTGTTGAGTAATAGTCTCATCTATTAGGTACATAGAATAGGAAGGTACAAGAAGTAAGGTACCTACTTATATAACACTAGCTTCCGCCCGCGACTTCGTCCGCGTGGACCCGGGATAAAAACTATCCTATATTTTAATCCAGGCTATAAACTATCTTCGTGCAAAATTTCATTCAAATCGGTTCAGCCGTTTAAGCGTGATTGAGTAACAAACATCCAAACATCTAAACTTTCGCATTTATAATATTAGTAGGATTGTCTTGTTCGATTAGGAGACCGCATAGTACTCCCCGTAGGTACATACGAGCTACGGGATTGTCTATTTCTTTCAAACCTGTTACTTCAACCTCAGATTCACTCAAGATTTTTTAGCGGCTTTTGTTGTTATAGAGTAGCAGGAGCTACATGAAAACGTGAAAATACGCACAATGGTGACATGAATTTGATGCATCGACGAGGCGGTTCGCCACCCAATCCAAGCTATGGAGAAGGTGATGATGGCCATCATCAGAAGCAATATTTCAGGATATTCCACATTAACGCCAATGAAGTGCCGGTAGACAAAGAGTCGATATAGAAGCCAGCCGCTTACTCCGAACAATACTACTGCTGACATCTGTGGACAAAATAAGGAAGTTCTTAGTTACTTGTGAACGTTACCCGACCAAATAAAAAAGCCGATATGAGCGCATAACTTTTTCCGTCTCACCTTCCCGTTTACTATGACTACTAGCGCCACTAAAGTTAGTAATGTGTCATACCCAATTTAATATGATTCAATTAATTGAAAGCAAGAAGTTTAGCGAGCTAATTATTCAAATTAATGACTGAAGAAAAGTGTGTCATAGCACAAAAGCCCACAATTAATCACTTGACCTTTACAGTTAACATTTTTACACAGAAATTACAAACGTTTCGGCTGTAAACAAAAGTTTTCCCAAGTTGTTGTTATGACTACGTAGCGAATAGCTATAACGGGAACGGAGTTTATTATTTTCTGTGAAAAACTTATGATTAATACTCATACTCACTGCGAATAGTACGTTGAAGATTAGCACAAGATACTTCCAACAGGTAGCTGATACGGCCATTGTAAACAAATCCCCTTTCACATGTTAAATAATGTTTGAAAGTCGACTCATAACAAAGAGCCCGGTCGTTCCACCTCGCGGGTTTGTTTGTGTTCTGTCGCTGCGTGCGAGCCCACGAAACGAGTGCCGAGTGATGCAACTCTCACAGAATTAACCATTCGACATTTATCTAGATGAACTCGCACAACGGTCTTATCGCAATTACTGACATCCAAAGGTGCGTAATATATCGGCGACAAACGTATTCTGTGAAAACACGTTTACTCATCAAAATATTCCTTATCAGGATTCAAGTGATAACGCTTCACAGGTAGATACTAGATGTTAATAATCTAACCTAATTTCTGAAGAAGATAACCTAAAGTTTATTTTGAAATGTTGAGTGCAGGCTAGTTATTCTTAGCCCTGTGACATGCTACATTTTCTATTTCCGTGACACCAATAGGTTTACTTTCGCTACGTCAGCTACGTGACGCGTCTAGAATGACAAATTATTTAAAACCAGCCCAACATGACCACATGGAATCCTCTCTACGTTCTGGGTAGTTAAGACGCAAGAACGCTCAATATGTAGATTAAGATATAGTTACATAACCAAATCATTTTTATTGTTATTTAACATTATGTCAATGATGTATGGATAATACTAGAATAATAGATTCAAAAAAATGTACAGTCAGCAGTAAAATATGACGCAGACGGAGTGTAGGCAGCCAAAACTCCAAAATATGTTCTATGTTCTTATGAAAATACGTAGACATAGTCATAATTGAGATTACCACACTCTCTTAACATCAGAGGTAGACCATTTTGGTTAGTTAACCTCTTTAACGTTTGTAACTACTTGCGTAGCTCCTTCAGCTTCTAACTGTATCTTACATAGTGCAATTTTCCCTTCCCCGGCAATGTTTGCACATTTCGAGTTCAGTCCATCAATAGTAATCGCAAAAACACAAATCTTTCACTAAAGAATTAGGCAATGTTTGCATTCGAAGTTTCGCAACCAAATCATCCATCTCTTCCTTAATGTCGGGACTAATAGGACCAGCCTGATATGCTGTACGTATCATGACCCTCGCTTTATCAATTAATCTTTCTTGCATCGACAAAATAGCCAAAAACGCCCAGCCGTCGGCGAGTAAAGGTTCGATGTCGACAGCGGCGGCGGCCCAACGTTCAGCCTGGTATCTATCTCCCATTTGGGCATATATACGACCAATAAGAAGTGCCGAGTGCCCTCCTGGCGCTATTTTGTGGCAACGCGCCGCTCTTTGTAACGCCTCTCCAAGATTACTCTTGAAACTTCCCAACGCCGCTCGCAGAAGTAAAATAGGACATTGCTCTGCCCCCGCCCGTTCTGCTTCCAGAAAAGAATCTTCGCAGCCCCCATCCCAGCCGTGGATGCAAGCCAAACAGCTGGACTGCATCTGTGACAGAATTGCACATGGACCAAATCGTCTGATTCCTGCTTTCGTTGCTTCTAGTGCTGCGTCGAATTGTCGTCTTAGAAGCAGAGAAGCGGCTCGAATATAATACACATCGGCGCCGTCTTTACTGTTAAAATTATGATGTGCTCCTCTGTTCACACACTCCTTTTCTGCACATTGCAGCAATCTCTCAGTAAAATGGTAGCACCTCAAACAAAGGAAAAAAGCTGCTGTTATTAAGAACGGGTCAGAATTTGATATTATAGTTGGAATCCAAAATATCTCCTCTTCTCCGGTTATTTGCACCCAACGTTGATAAAATTTCTTCCATTCACGTGGTAGTAAAAATGCCTTTCTCATAGCCTTTGCAGCTACGAAAGCTGCATATTCATCACCAGTATAATGGTACAATGTATGGAGTGCAGCCCACGATACAGCTTTAGAAATGCCATCAGAGCAATCACCCTTTACCGTTATTCGTAAAGCTGCACTTACAGTTCCAATAGCCTCTGGGCCTTTGTCGAACTCTTGTCCACTAAATAACCACAGTAAGTATTTATTTTTGGCCTGCATACTCAGTGCTCGTAAATAGTAAATTTTGGCTTCGGAATCGTTCCTTCGTTCTAAGCATATTAGAGCCTTCGACAGAAGGGCCCTGGGATGGCCTGCAGTAGCTGCTACTAGAGTTTCGACGTGATGGTTAGCTAGTCTGGCATCACCAGCTATTCGACACCTAGATGCAGCAGAAAGTGCGGGTGGTCGAGGTGGTGGGGGTCGCGGCTCAAAGGAAGCTGTCACAGCACGCCTGGCCATAGTGTGCTGGCTTGTAACTGTGTCTTGCCATTCGATATACGAACTATCGCCTGGGGGAAACTGCCTTATCATCATACGAACACGCATCATCAGCCGACTCGCCGCCGTGCGCTTTATACTTTGCCCCATACGCACTGCGCCTTTAGTCGACATGATACATAGTTCTCGGTGCACCGCCAAGGCTCCAGCACTTTTCCGTATTTTTCTAGCATCTAGCGATGGATCTTCTGGGGGAGAGTCTGGTGGGAAAGCGTTAATAGAAACTGGCGGTCCTTCTCCAGGCGAAACTCCTAACCTATTATAATATGAAGACATTCTAGTTTTTGGCACAAGTGGGTCCATTAGATCAAATCTAAGAACAATGTAGGTGGAGTGACCGTGTTCGTCTTTAAGTACTGTTTCCATATCGCGAGCACTGGTTGCTTTAGCGCTGGTGGGAGGTAGGTCTAGCAATGGTCCATATCTTGGCAAATCATTTTCGTTATACAGTAATAAATTTGTACTGGTCGTAACTCCAAATTGAACAGGTTCTAACAACGCGTTTGCTTTGATAAATCCCATGTACCGGCCACGAAGTTCTGGTTTTCCAAATTTTGGTACACCAGCCACTTCAATGAAAAGAGGAGACGACACTCTACCTTGCAATAGTAATGGGTCTACTAGCACTCGCTGCATAGCGTTCCAGTACACTGATCTACACTCTGGATCATTTTGGAACTGCAAATGTGATGGGACAAATACGTCATCGTGTGGCACATTGATTACTGTCTCAGCCGCATGTCCACCTTGGCTGGCCGTTGCCCAAACAATTTTGGTAGCTGAATAAGAGCTTAATGACTTGCCAAAATTTATGGCTGGAGTTTCTAGTACCTCATCGAGTCCAACTGCCCCCATGAAAACGGTTCCCTCTTTACATGGGGGTAAACAGTGTGCAGAAATCAATGTCATAAGAAGAGGAATTTTATTAAGTCTTGCAACAGCTTCTGACTCGACAATTACCTCAACTGAACATCCTATGTCTTCACCAGTCTGAACTGATACTAGAGGTAAGGTTACACGAATATTTTCTGCTCCAAGGACTAAAGGAAATAAGTCCACTGTTGCTCCGGCGCGATTATCTGCATTTAACAAAGGGTCTGGATCTTTGGCTCCTTTGCTTCCAGTTCCACGGAGCAAAAATATTAAAGGCTGACTTGCAACTAACTGTTGATGCGCCGGTTCTTCTAAATTAACTGGCAAAGCATCTGTTTCTAGTGCCAGCTTATCACGCCATTTACAGTCCAGCACAGTATATCCATTAAATAATACTAGAAACGTATATTCTCCAGCCCCTAGAGGGGTACCTTCAAGATTAACATAACATTTCAGTACTTCTTGTGAAAGAGTTTCAGAAGCGTCGGCACTGCTGCATGCCCGTGATGCTCGTTTGTCAATAGGCATATTTTACAATAATAACGGTGTTGAGTTTAAATAATAAAACACGAGATGTTGTGTACCATAATATAACTAAATAAAATACAATATAGGTATTCAGTTAAACCTATGTCAACAATTTTAACATCAAAGTCGTTGGAGCTCTTTTTTTATTATATAAGTAGTATCATTCATCCAAAGAGAATATAACCACTACGTCACATACTACCATCTAGTCACAGCCACAATATATATTATACTGAATTTGATTTGCCCTTAACTAACTTACAATTTTTAACTAGCAACACTGAGTAGCTTTGGCAGTTGGCACATGCTTTGGCATGGCTTTGACCAATAAAAAGTTGCCTTTTTGTGACAGTGTTGCCGATTTCCAGTCTAAAAAATCATAATACGTAGCATCGAGGTACTCTATTTTGATTTCAGGAAAACTTTCGATCGCGTAGATAACGATGTGTTGCTAATAAAACTAAGCCGTATTGGCTTCTCCCCTGGCTTGCTAAAGTTTTTCGCAAGTTATCTACGTGATCGACAGCAATTTGTTCGGTATGGATGCTTCGTCTCAGCCCCATATCATACTCGATCGGGTGTGATTCAAGGCTCCATACTAGGACCTTTCCTGTTCGGAATTATGATCAATGATCTCCAGTCCGTTCTTAAGTCATCTCAATGTCTCCTATATGCTGACGATTTAAAGTTAATTTACGGTGTGGAGCAAGGAGCTGACTGTGAATCATTGCAAGCAGACATCGACTTGATCTTTCGTTGGAGTATGGACAACAAACTGCTTTTTAACCCTGCCAAATGTTGTGTCTGTACTTATAGTCGAGCGCGTGATCCAATTCTTGCTCAATACTTTCTGGGTTCTGAGCCCATAAACCGTGTGTGAACCGTCAAGAATCTCGGGGTAGTCTTCGATACACGTCTCTCTTTCCACGAGCACATATTATCACTAGCTGCGGACTGCTATCGAAGACTCGGTTTTGTCATCCGAAACCTGCGTAACTTTAACGATCCACTAGCAATCAAGCTAGTCTACAACGCCTTGGTTAGAAGCAAGTTGGAGGCAGCGTCGATCGTATGGTTACCTTATGAATCAACGTATGCCTTAATGCTGGAGAAAGTGCAAAAAGCTTTCCTAAGGTTTCTCTACAAGAAGATTTATGGGTACTACCCGTTCCTCTACCCAACCAAGTATCTGCTAGGTACCCTCGGCTACAATTCCTTGGAGGTAAGACGGATCCTTAGTTTGCTGTTGACTGCGTGTCGAGTCCTTCGCGGCGAGTCGGATTGTCCTGAGCTAGTATGCCGCTTAGTGCGACTGTTTGTGCCAGACGTCCCCAAAATAGCTCTTAGGCCTCGGCGACGCGTTCTTCTTGCTGTCCTGCCAGCTCGGACTGTGTCGCGTAGGAACTCCCCACTGCCCCGCGCTCTTTCACTACTAAATGCGCTCTTGGCGTCAACACCGGAGTACGATCTGTCTGCATGGGGATGGGCAAGTGTGAGGAAAGAATGTTTGAAGTTCTGCGAGGTGATGGATGCCAGGCCCTCGAGTGTAATGTAATATTCTCTTTTGTGTATACTGTTCTTTTTATAATGTGCTATTGTTAACATGTTTAATCTTAGTTGTGTGACGCATTGGATGCCTGTAATGTCATGTAACATATTAAATAAATAAATCAATCAATAAATAAATGATGAAATAGACTACTGCACGTCTATCATGGGACGGCCGCGACATACTTTCGAATTTCCTCGCACTTATACCTCTTGTTCTAATAAGAGAGAGACGGATAGTGCGAGGAAAATCAAGAGACCTCGCGCGCCGTCGCGTGATAGCCGTGCTGGTAGACTTTCTGGTTTATTATAGATAGTGATATGGCCTGTATTCACTTTGATTAGTAATTATAATGCGAGTTCATACATTTGCTGCGAGTGCGAGTAGCTTTTGTATGAAGTCGCACTAATCACTAATCAAAGTGAATACAGGCCGATAGTTGCTTACTTAATTTCGGTAGGGCTCTATTTATACAAAAACGATTACTTTGAATGTTGCATTCTAATAATCTGAACGCAACTATTTTGACGTTTATATTGTCACAGGCAATATGGCCCATGGTCTTAGCCTGTCCGAATGGACGAACTAAAAAAAAAGCACTCACTGACAGTGACGTCTAATTGACAGACTGATGTTTACACGTACCTATTTTATTATTTTTGCGGAACTGTAAATAAATATCTAGATAAGAAAATAAGTAACTGAAAAATGCTACATAATGTATACTTTACTACATGGATTTTATAAGTACCTGGTTCAGAAAGACGAATATTGCGTGTTAATTTTAGGTCTTGACAATGCTGGAAAAACGGTACTTTTTAACCCTATCTTTGAGAAAGTAATTTGAGTAAATTAGCCAGTGGTTCAATGAGAATGAGATTTGTTCTGCTTTCAGACGTACCTTGAAGCCACTAAAACGAAGTTTACGAAGAAGTACAAACCGATGAACCCCAGTAGGATAACCACAACTGTGGGTCTGAATATAGGAAAAATTGATGTTGAAGGAGTGAGGCTAAACTTCTGGGACCTCGGAGGACAAGTAGAGCTGCAGTCTCTATGGGACAAAGTAATAACGTCTTACTACCTATAAAACTAGAGGCTCAGCGAGCGGTAGAACATGCAACACATAAAAAAATTAGAAGTCGTACAACTGTTACGACCAAAAAAATACTATATACTTATTGAACCTCACAAAATCTGAATTTAATTTTAGTTGAGAAATACGAGCTGTAGTGTAGCAGAGAACAGCCAGACAGCGGGACATCCAGATATAAAAATGAATTTCAGTCCAAACTGAAGCAGAAGACTTCATTCACCTCACTCACTTGTTTGATAAGGGTTATTGTTGCCCTTAAAATAAGACCAACTAATAAGGATATATATTTTATATATACTTAGCGTATGTTATTATTATGTATTTTATACAGTGTAATTATAGATTTAGACATGAAACAGTTCCCATTTATGTTCGTACAGATGCTTCAATGGCCTTGCTTTTATTATTAAAAGATGTAATAAATAACCAGAGAAAAGAAAACATTTCATGTTGCGGGATCTTACTTTCTACTTACTTGTGTTTCTGGCAGGGGTGTATTTTTAAAAGCAATAAGTCTGACCTCCCCGGAAGTCACTGAATAGCGCCAAAACCAAAGAAAATGCAATCACCAGAGCGCCTGGCAGATTGGCGCCCCGGGCCATGGCCCTGATGATGGCCCTGGGGTAAATACGCCCCTGGTTTCTGGGTAAAGGGTAAGCAGAATGCTCTAGATGTTATAATATGTCTTTCTTGTTCCAGTACTTTGCTGAATGTCATGCGGTAATCTATATTGTAGATTCTTCTGACAGGGAAAGAATATCTGAGTCAAAAGAAACTTTTGGTGAGTAATTTATGCATTTAATAATTCATCAAGTGTCAATTGAATGGAACAAGAATTAAGTATACTAATTAAAATAAATCCTTATGCCAGTTTTTTGAAATATAGGCTTGAATGCTCAAAATAAGGGGGGGTTCACTGAGTGCCAGAAACCCGCTAGGTGGGCATGCTGGTCAAATTATTTATGCAATATATTATTTGTAGGACTAAATTAAAGTAAGTAAAAAACAAGTGTAATTGTTGTAAACCTTTCTTGTTTCATTCTTGTTTTATAAATAAATAGGCGCTTTATATATTTATTTAGTATATTGCAGCCATGTCCTCGAATATGTTAAATTATGCATACTAATCAAATGATTTATATTTCAGACAGAATGATAGCTTCGGAACAGCTGTCAGGGGTTCCTCTCTTGGTGCTCGCCAACAAACAAGACATTCCAGACTGCATGGGCGTGCATACAGTCAAACCGATATTCAACCAGAATGCACACCTCATTGGAGCGAGGGATATCATGCTCATGGCAACTTCGGCGTTAACTGGGTATGGTTTAATTTAAGTAATAAGTTATTGTTTGACTGTCCAACCAGTCCCCAACCCGCACTGGGCCAGTGAGGGGAATACTGTCCATTCCCACTCATCCATGAGAGGTGGCCTAAATTAATATAAGGGTTATTCAAATTAATAGTCAGCTCAATAAGCTTCTGTTATGGATATACTAGACAATGATATATTCAAAAGATATAAATACTTATCAAATCAAATCAAATATATTTATTCATGACACAACACAACAAAACACTTAAACTTATATAAACTTAATTAAAACTTATATACATGGAAAACATCTAAGATCCAGAAAGAATTATATTCATTTATTTATTTATTTTTATTTATACATGCATGGAGAGCCAACAGCGGCAAATATTACAATACACCACTTATACATTACTTATAGAACTTATAGCCTGGATGAGCTACGGTAGCCTGGTGGTTCAGGCATGCGGCTGTCAAGCGGCGGTCGTGGGTTCGAATCCCGGCTCGTACCAATGAGTTTTTCGAAACTTACGTACGAAATATTTACTGTTAGCTTTTCGGTGAAGGAAAACATCGTGAGGAAACCGCTCTAATCCCAATAAGGTCTAGTTTTCCCTCTGGGTTGGAAGGTCTGATGGCAGTCGCTTTCGTAAAACTAGTGCCTATGCCAAATCTTGGGATTGGGGACCCTGGGCTCCTTTAGGGGCACAACCGGAAATAACGCTAGGAGGATGATGACTACTTATAGAACTTAACTATCTTAGGGTCGATTTTTCAATTCCCAGATTAAACTATCTGTCAGATACATGTTAGCTCTGTCCTTTTCTTTCGTATGACTTAAGAAAAAGATGGTGATAATTTTAACTCACGGATATCTTTATCTAGAGATTGAAATCTCATATCTGCAGATTCCAATTGGTACTATATCCGCTTACCATTAGGTGGGGCGTACATTTGTTTGCCACCTTGTAGCTTTTGTTAATGCAATAGATACGAACTCGGGAGCGGTTCAATCGTCATAAAAACTTATAGTATATTTTCATGTAAGTTATGTTCGAAACACATAATTAACGATTACCATAAAAACTATGATCATAACTTTGGTACGCATTAATGCTCAAATTATGATATTCGTTTATATGGAAAATGAAATTATAGAAATTGTTTTTATACAAATTACCCTACTAAATCACGACACCTTTAAAATGTATTTATTCACCATATATATTTATGTAACTAGACAAATACCGATTCGACATCCGCTGACTATCAACAATGCATGTTTACACAGTTGCATAGATGAATGCAAATATGGTAGGTACAACTCGTGTCGCACGGCTAAAGACGCATCCACACGAGCATTGCAGTCCGACAGAGGCGTCTCTAGCCCACGGAGCAATCGTTACCGTAGCCCCCCAAGTAGCGCGCGCTAGCGCACTGTTAGCGGGGCGTGCACTTAGACTTTACAATGAGTGGCGCTCGGCGCCCCCTGAACCGTGCGCCCGGGTGCAACGCACCCCCTGCACTATAGGTTAAGCCGACCCGCCCCTGCAGTCCGCCGCGTGATTCTGGCCCGTGCCGTGTGGACAGTTGCAGGCTACACGGCGTCCGGCAAAAACATATGGATATCTCGTTCTATCTTATAACTCCGTGCGGCTCATGCCTTAGGCCGCGCTTGGACGTGGCGATGCGGCTGAACTCGTGACGTTTTTGCTCGAAGTCGACGAAGTCTGTACTGGTTGAGTCTACTGTAGATCATTACAAAGTACAAAACTTAAGATTATTTGAGTTGGCCGAATCAAAATAGTCCGTTCAAAAAGCAACTCTACCGTTCACGTTAGAAGATTGCAATTGCAATGACAGGTTTATAAAACGTTCGTTTAGTATAGTGAACCTCTTAGATTTTGGCGCTCTGCAAAATGACTTTTTATTTGCATTATTTAAATAGCATCCGCAATCTAAACTGACCACTGAGGCCATGCACTATGTGAGTCACGACTATGCAAGTGTGAAAGAGGTAACATTATGACATTTATGACTACAGTCGCCAGGTTAATTTGTCGGTACTATAAGTTGTTAAAGATTAGTCGTAAGTCTTAACATAATAGGGTTTGATTGATCTATGACGCTATGAAGTAATTAAACTCGTGTGTATGGAACGCAAATTATTGTTCTCTGAATTGTGACACCTGGCGATTACGTAAGTCGAAGTCGTAAGGACCATTATTGAACGATTTCCACAAACAGGATAGATTTAATAACACATTGGAATACATTGAGTATAGAATCGAAAATGAATATGGTAATCAATCGGTTAGGTATAGGTTAAAATTATTGAAGCCAAAGGAATATGAAATCGAATAGGTATTAAGTTCGCCTTTTATAATTTTGTTCAATAAAGTATAAATAAATAAATATGAGAACAAGAAATAAGATATAATATAGAAATAAGAAATAATATTTCTGAGTAGACATGCATTTTGTTATACCACGATGGTGGCAAACAAGCACACGGCCTGCCTGATGATTAGTAGACAGTGTAGACACCATAGGCTATGGAAGCCTGCCCCTATTGAGAATGCTTTATTTATTTATTTATCTATTTAATCTGTATTGCACAAAAGAATATCTTATGTTACAAAAGGCGGACTTAATGCTATAAAGCATGCTCTACCAGAAGCAGATAAAATGTGGGCAGTGCAACTTAATTTAAAACAAAAACTCTTTGACATGTCTAAAGATGGGATGGATAATATAGTATAGTAATACGATACAATTTAATATAAAATGATATAACAATATATACCTATTAATACATACATACACATACATATGAATATAGATGAAACTTACAAATCAGATAGATTATTTTTTAGTTCTGCCAGCAAATAAATTTTGTTATGACTTTTTGAAGACAAGCCTCTTTGGAGATTGCCGATTGTGATGTGTTGACTGCTACAGATTCCCAGGAAGACACTTCTATTCGATGATATTCAAAGAAAACCCGAAAAGTCCACCGTTTCGAAGTAAAATGCATTAGGTCGAGTGAAACATTAGGTCGAAAGTTAGTAGGTAAAGTGACAGGACCCCTGTAACTTAAAATACCAGCGGAAGTCCCTTTCTAATAGAAGTAGCGGAAACGAGGCTCACAAGTTACAAGCTTTTTAGAATGGGCCCCAGGTGCTCGCCGTGTAGGCAAGACAAAACATGTCTTGCCTTTTCTCGGTAGTCTCGCCGGTCTTCTACAGAGGGAGAGAGAGGGTAGATATGCGAGCTGGGATACATTAGCACAGTATGTTCCAAAACACTCGTGGCTCGTTTCACGATGCTGCAAGTAAATTTTTCACAGGTCATAATAGGCAACCCATGTCAAATAGCCAGTCATATTGGTCAAGCGCGTCTGTTTGCCCATGGACCTATGATACTCAGTATCAGGTCCATGGCTCGGGTATATCTACCGTTTCTCTCCCTCTATAGAAGACCAGCGAGACTACCGAGAAAAGGCAAGACACATAACGAAACATGCGTGTCTTCTCTTGCTTATACGGGCCCATTTCGCGAAAGCTTTAAACTTGTAATACAAGCGGATGCCCCTTTTCCACTCCTTCTATTAAAAAGAGACTTCCGCTGGTATTCCAAGTTACAGGGGTCCTGTCACTTGACTTACTAACTTTCGCCCTAATGGTTAATTAAACCTAATTCATCAAATCGGGTTTTCTTTGAATGTTTTCAAATAGAACTCATTCGTTTAGGTTAGGTTAGGTTAATGTAAAATGTGACTGAATAAACGAAAGGAAATTAGGTCTAATGAAGCATTTATGGCTAAACTAGGGTCTAACAACGGAGAACCCAAGTTACAAAGCCTTTGGGAAAGTGGGCCCAGGACGCGTGCGAAATAAATTAGGTACCCGTCTCTCCCTAAAGTGTTCTTATTGGAAAGAGAAGACAGTCTATCTTGTGCTAGCCGTGCCGTCTATCTTCCTCCCGTCACACGCTTCTTGTGTTAGCTGTTTTGCTTTTAGGCTTCACTCCGTGACGTCAGTCATGTGTATCTATGTAGCACGAGATTAAAATGCAAATACATTGTCATTTTACAGCGATGGCGTCGACGAGGGCATCCGGTGGCTCGTGGACTGCATCAAACGGAACAGCGAGCAGCGCCCGGCGCGCAACCACGACGAGAACTTATGAAATCATTACGACACCTTATCCATAATAAATTAAATATATCACCGCTGTCAGCGGTGAATAATAACGAGTTTCCCTATTAAGATAATGATGCGGGGCGAACCATTGTTTTGTATATACATATTGACATTGTAAGAATAAAAGTTAAACTGAACGGTGTCTGTATTGCTGTCCTTTTTTAGTGATAAGTGTACCATTGATAAGAGATAGCGCAATTACTAGATATTTGTGGGGTATCTACTACCTGCACCTGATAAAACACTGTGATAACAGTAGAGTTTGCACTGTTGTGTGATTGTGTAGTGTTTGTGAAATGATGTTTTTTTGGTGAATTATTGAACTTGCGGCCAACAAAAGCAAACGAATATGGCTTATCCGATGTATGAAGTTGACTGGAGTGTGCTGCCGCCAGAACAAAATAGAAGGTGCGTTCTTATTTAATTAAGCATTTAATGTAGGATTATCTTGCACTAAGGTAATAAACAAATTATGAAAATATAATATGTATAAAGAAGGGCACGTAGTTGTGGGTAAACATGATAAAAAACATCATTGCAACAAAAAAGGTTTCTGGTTTCTGAAAAGTTTTCCTTTTCCACGTTGCGCTTACTTTTCCTTTTTCCAGTCAAATCAGATACATTTTTTAAAACCATACTATTCAATATATTTAATTAGTAGTAGTAGTAGTAGTAGTAAAATAATTCAGTTTAATTGATTAGATAAGTAAAAGATTTCATCTGTATTTTATAAAAGTAAAGAATATCATTTGACTATCAAATTGACTAACGTCATGCGACGAGTCACGGCGGCCATGTTGAATTTTGTACAACGCACAGGGAAATGTCAGCTGGCGATTGCCGTATTATTTCTGACTTATTTCTGAAACTTTGATAAACATTTCGACGGAAAATATAATATAAATCATACTTTGTTTTCGCCATGGACATAACCCATGTAGTCATTATGGGATCGGTTAATAAAAAGTGAAATTATGACAGAAGTGAATCAAAGGTGGCAAGCGATTTCTCTCTTACATTTTTATAGTTTGTGACGGATAAAATGCTTTTATGCTTGACTGTTTACTTACAAATTACTCTTTAGTTTCCTTGGTTATAATATAAAAGTGCTCAAGTGATAACTCGGCGGTTAAATGTGTTTATAATCTAAAACCGAAACAAGTTGCATTCGTCAAGATATACACTTTTCCCATATTTTGTGATCCCTGAAGAAAAGCTGAGTGAAACGGAATATCATTATAAGTGTACATGATGAACGGCTCCGAATCCGGGTAATTTTGTTTTTTTAGTTATATTATGAAATCCATAGGAGACACGACCACTTAACTAATAAACCAGATTGATTATTGATGTGTGTCTTGCCAGAATTACCCAATAATGTACCCGATAATGTATCTCTCAATATAAATGACGTTAATTTGCTTATGTTCTCATTAGAAAATGATTGCACTATTTAATTATATTCATAACACAACCTCCTCCCCATTATTGGATCATTTGTTAATATTCAGTTTTATTCCGTTTTATAGCTGCTGGTTCTCCTGATAATAAATAAACGACTTTCATAGTCTAATTCTTATGGAAGTTTATTCGACTTACAACTTATCCAAAAGTTAATGTGATCGTCAGGATGCCAAGTGGTATAGTAGGTAGTATGTCTACGCATGTTGGTAAGGGTGCTTACAGGGCATTGTCGCCTAAACAAGCACATGCAAACGTTAGAACTGTGTGACACAAGGCAGTGCAGACTCTGCCTTGATGCGGAAGAGACGCCTACACACATCCTAACTGATTGCCCCTGCCTTATGCGCAGCCGTAACTCTTTTCTGGGAATACACATGTGCCCGGAAGAGATTTAATTTCTTGAGATCAACAGTATCCTGCAATTCTTCGAGTTTGCAGGACTTGACCAAGAATTGTAGTAATTGTCGATCACAATAGATCAGCAATGGTTGCAGTGATATAAGGGCTCTACAGTCCGGAAGCCACTACCAAAATAATAATAATAATAGTAGGTAGTAACCACAAAACCTGACACTTATTGTACATAAATATATTAAACAACTTTTGAACCCTTTAAGCTGATTTCCAATAATTCACACAGATTTAAAAAATATTATTAATGTGTTATCTACTGACGATTGAGCTTATGTTGAAATAAATATGTGGCACAAAATTATATGATTCAAGTTACATTTGGATTGCAAGGGCTATCAGTTTAATTATTATCATAACATACATGTATAAATTCTCTAAACAATTCGATTGAGCTATGTCTATTCTAAATACTAAGTAGTGACAATAGACATGAAGAAGCCTAGAGAATGACATAGATTTAGCTAGATAAACTGAAAAGTATTCCAGCTTCAAAATGCTTGTTTATATGACCATTTCACTTTCAAATGTGATTTCATGATAAGGGTTTACCAGGGAGCATAACCACCAAGTTAATTGGGTAAACTACTTTTTGTCACTAGTGGCCTTCTATAACCTGGGTTCCCTTTTTAAAACTGCAATTATATAGGTCCAAATGTGGGGCTTTCTTGTCATTTTGAACCCATTTTATGTCCCATCTTCTGTTAGAAGTCCGTTGTCACCTGGCTAACGGGGCATAATAACACAAAAAAATCATCATCATCATTATCATAGCAGCCAAAAGACGTCCAATGTGCGCTACATGCCCGGCTCTGCGCTACCCGCATTCAGCGGACTCCTTAGAGAAGTAATAGTTTGACCCAATTATAAAATTCATGTTTTTAGTGGAGGAGGAAATATAATCACTAATGTTCGTCTTGGTTTATGAACGGACTTTATTCAGGAAGAAAGACATTGCCAATAGTGTCACATAATTTCCTAAAAGGCAGTTGGCAATTGATCCTAAATTTACTGCAATGCCATTTAAGAGCAATCCATTGGAATGGAAAGGTCAATATAATGCAGTATTCCCTATTATAAAAGATAGGAATTACACTTTTACGGTTTTCAAGTTCAAAGGTTATCTTATTAGTTATTAATATAATATTCTAGAATACTAGATTGATAACATTAGAAATTACTGTTTGATTCATGAGAAAACCAAAACAGAACAATCATTTGAAAAGCTGAACATTTCAATAATTGAATTTTAAGCTTTTTCTATATTGCCAAAAGAATGAAATAAACTTTTTTTACCTTTGAACTTTTTTGGTACATTCAAACAATTTGCTACTATGTAAGGGCCGCTTCAGACCGGAATGGCAGCGGCGCGGCGAGCACTTCCAGTGTCAAATAATTTTAAACTTTATCTACATACTAAAAAGTCCAGTACCGCTTGAAAAGCTCGAAAAGGTCGCTGCCTCGCGGCCAGGCGCGTCTTGGCATACTGGACTTTTTAGTATGTAGATAAAGTTTAAAATTATTTGACACTGAAAGTGCTCGCCGCGCCGCTGCCGGCCGCTGCCATTCCGGTCTGAAGCGGCCCTAAGTTTGTATAGAAAAGACACATTATGTTGTCACATTAGAATTTTGAAAGACATAATTTCATTGAAACAATGTTGCTTGTTAACAAGTGTTAAATGTCATTCTATGATGCTCCATGCTCTTTCCCCAATTCATGTGTAAAATTTTGTAAAAACAAACATTTATAATATAGATTTTTTATAAGATATATAATAACTTCTCTTCTAAACTTTTTATTTTGTTTACAGGTTTAACCCGGCATTTAATATTGCAACCATAAAACAAGTGGTAAATGAGGCCATAGAAAGAGGTGAGTAGTTTTTGTTATTTACATGAAGTGGGCTAAGCACAGAATAGTTATTTATGGTACAAGTTAGGAATTACCAATCCGCACGTGTATCATACAACATTTTACAATGCATCATATAAGGAAATTAAAAATTATACATAAAAGGTGAAATTGGAATTGTTATGAAATCTCATTCCCGCACGCGTGTGGGAATATTGGCCCGAAATCCATTCCCGCACAGCCGCCCCCCGGCCCGCCCCGCCATGCAGGCATGGAGGGCTTCCCGTGTTCATGTTGACCCATATAAAGGCGCACTTTCAGAGCAAGTGCATTGTAAAGTTATATTAAATATTGTATCAGAAATATCTAAACAATTAATGAACTTTATCTTTTATTTTTTTATAGTCAGTCAGTCGTTCAGTTATCATTCACATTCAGACATTGTCTGAATCTTAATCATTTTTTATACTCATCGACTACAATCTTTAAATTAGAACCTCGCAAAACATACTTTTATTCTGATGTAAAAGTTTATGCTCTATTGACAATCGAAATAATAATAATTCAATTGTACACAGCACTGAAATGAATTTTACAGTACATATGGTGCTACTTTCCCGCACTAGTGCGGAAAAGAGCACTTTTCGTGCATATGTCGAAACTTTAAAGAGCCATATGTACAGTAAAACGTTGTACGATACACGTGCGAATAGGTAATTCGCAACTCGTGTCGATTTAAAACACTCCCTTCGGTCGTGTTTTAATTTATCATCACTCGTTGCGGATTTCCTATTTTTGGCACTTGTATCGTAAATAACTATTATCTACGCACATATAATTAGTGCTCCAAAATGCGTTCAGAAACCGTAGGAAATAACCAGCATTATTACACCCGATTTTACTATGAGAACTTTCTTGTCTGTGGTAGTAGGTAAAATCTGTACTGTAATGTTATTACAGTACAGAATTTTGTAAGGTTATGAGTTTAAATTTGGAACAGCTGTCAAATCTCATATGGGTCTCTATTCTAGTATTCATGGATATTAAAACAGTTATGAAACGTCAATTCAGTATGTTTTTTTAATGACATGAGAACAGGGACTTCATTCGTTTGTCTATGATTTAAAAAACACTCTTGACGTAGGATTGAATTGCCGCTATTACTGTTGTCATTTCTTTGTTGGTTTTTTGTTGTTACGAAAGTAAAATTGTGAAAAGTTGTTTGTAACTTGTAACTCCCATTTTAGTTGAAAATATGAGTAGTAGTGACTCCGAGAACGATATACACACTCCGCCGGATATCGCAAATGCAGCCTAGATTGCAACAAAGATATTTTACAGGTAGCACTATAGTAGCAATGCAGGTCATTTTCCTACGGCTTCTGAATCCATCTTAGAGTACTTATTATATGTGTGTAGATAAAGTAGTGTATGAAACTGTACATAATTTGACCTTAAAACACTCGTGTGATCTTATTATGAACTCGTATTTTAAGGCTTCTGATTATGTATCAGTTGCATAAACTACTATTGACCAATCACGGGGCTCGATTTACAGAAAGACATCAACGCGTTTTAAAAAGAAAGCGGTTGTCTGCACTTCGTTTCAGCACGGCGATTTTCAATAGATACCAAGTTAGCTTATTAAGTCTCGTACCTTAATAATTAGGACACTCAGCAAGCTTCGTGGCCTAAACGTGGTACTCGACTGAAATAACATACATTATATAACGATTGCATAAAATACTAAAATTATTACTATTGGTGTTCAGAAGGCAAAGATCATATTAATTAAAGTTTGTCATATATATGCATCAAAATCATCGACATCATCAAATCATCATCATATCAGCCGAAAAACGTCCACTACTGGACATAGGCCTCCCCCAAAGAGTGCCACAATTCTCTAAAATTTAGAGTAAACGCTCTAACATTCAGAGCCTAAATGTTAGGGCATTTACACTGCATCAATTTGGAGTGTCTGTTTGGCCCTATGGTTGACTGCTAGACAATGCCTTTTAATAAATAATCAGTCATAATCAGTGATATAAACAATATCTCAGAAAATTTGTATCATAAGTTAAGTGTTATCCTGCTTGTGCGCGTACCATCAGAGGCTCTAGTATAAGTTTTACCGAAACAAAACGTTACGACCGCGTTTGCGTTTAGCTGTAAAATCCCATACAAATAGAGGGTAAAACGCAAACGCGATCGTAACGTCTTGTTTCGGTAAAACTTATACTAGAGCCTCAGGACACCATACCAAACATGACATTTATAAACATGATATTTTACAACTTTTGTATTTGCTAAATAGCTAACAAGTGCTAATGCAAATAACGGCTATAATACTTGGAACCCAGCCATAACTTGCTACTAATTTATTTGCACACACAAGTTTGGTAGTGTTTAGTTAACAAACACCATGCTATAAGCAGTCTAATATAACCTAGATATAAAGCCGGGTCCGCACTGGGAGTGCCATTAGCGACGCGACGGCGATCTTCATACAAAGTCACCCAAGTTGTATTGAAATCGTTATCGAGTGTTTTTCAAAAAAGGTGTGCATTTACTTATTTTTGCAGAATTCCATTTTTTTAGGTTCTTATTCAGAATCCTTGATACTAATAATAATAAGAGTCCCTACACAAGTTTCAAGGGTTTCGGAACGTTCCATCCGTTTCCCAAAACACCCGTTCCCAAAACATCCGTTCCCATCACCACCTTTTCCCAAATAATCCGTTTCCCGATATAAGTGTTTCCCAAAATGTGCTTCTCCTAAAACACACGTTTAGCTTGATATCCGTATTCCAAAAAGACCTAATCCCGAAATGACCGTTCCCCTCACTACCTTTTCCTAAATAATCCGTTTCCCAAAATGTGCCTATACCAAAAGATACGTTTATCTTGATATCCGTTTCCCAAAACACCCGTTCCCAAAACATACGTTCCCGTCACCACCTTTTCCTAAATGATCCGGTTCCCGATAAATATTTTACCCAAAAGTCATGCTGATGCCGACTTTATTGTTAAAATGAACTTGAATAAAATCCTAAGATCGTAAGTTGAGGAATGTGTATTTGAGAAACCTCTTTACAATACCACTTCCGTACCACGGTACCACTTATATAGATAAAACTTGATACTGGTCACTGGTGTCATGAGAGACGGATCTTTTGGCGTACGGATGCTATGAGAACTGGGTGTTTTGACATACTGATGCGATGAGAAACGGGTCTTTTGGGAATACGGGTATCATGAGAAACGGTTCTTTTGGCTTACGGACTATGAGAACTGGGTGTTTTGACATTCTGATGCGGTGAGAACGGTTCTTATGGCCTACGTCCATTTTAAGAAAGTTTTATTTTGGAACGGATGTTTTGGGAACGGGTGTTTTGGGAAACGGATGGAACGTTCCGAAACCGTTTCAAGTCTCTCACTTAAAATTTTTCTCCATCCCCACCCCATGCAAACTTTCAACCCCCCTTTTCCCCCTTGAGGGTGGAATTTTAAAAAATACTACTTACGTCATATAAACTACCTTTTGTGAAAAAAACGGCTTTTTAGGTTCAACGGTTCGGACTGGGCTTTGATTTAAGTGAGTGAGTCAATCAGGACTTTTACGTCTATATATATATAAAAGATTATAAATGCGAAAGTCTATCTGTCTGTTATCTCTTCACGCTTGCGCCGCTGAACCGATTGATTTTGGTTTGGAGATAGTGTAAATCCCGGCGAAGGACAGGATAGTTTTTGTCCCTGAAATCATCCCATGATGGGGTGAAATGGGGGATGAAAGTTTGTATGGAGCTACGATAAAAACGACATCCACGCGGACGGAGTCGCGGGCGGAAGCTTGTCGAATATAAATTACCTGAACTAAATTACAAACCAAACAGCCTCCCATTTCTTGTTTTAATCGACACAACATGAAACGGACTATAAACGTGGCCTATAAATCAACTAGGGCATGTAAAACAATGGCCGACTAACGTCACCACGGAATCACTATGACTTGTTATCAAAAGCTGGATCACTAAACAAACTCGGTTTTGCCGCTGCCAAAATTAAGGACTATCAAAAGCTGCCTATTAAGTTAGATGTAGTGAAACCCTCCGCCCATAATTATTATGTTTTGTAGTCAAGCGTAGCAGCGTAGCTAGTAGGTACTCGTATGTATGTATATATAGTATAGACTATCTCAATCTAGCGAAGGGTTCCACAGAAAGGGTAAACGTGGGCTTACCTTTTCTGTGGAACCCTTGGGAATAGCGCTATATTGTCTGCGATCGAAGTAGCCACATTCAATAAACAAGCAGACGTTTCGTCTTATTTATTTTGGACATCATTTGCTTATTTAATACCTTGTATTAACTTCACACCGTCACTAAGTATGTCCAATCAATTCTTCTAAGTCGATTTTGTTCCTGTAGTATCAAGTTCAAACTTGGTAATTCTATGTGTAAGATGACAATTCAATACTATGGTACCATTTCTAGGGTTCCGTAGTCAACAAGGAACCCTTATAGTTTCGCCATGTCCGTCCGTCTGTCTGTCTGTCCGTCTTCGGCTTAGCTCAATAACCATTACTACTAGAAAACTGTAAATCGGCATGGGTATAAAAATCAATCACGCCGACAAAACAGTTCAATAAAATCTTGAAAAAGATTTTTTTAGGGTACCTTCCCTACACCTAAAGCGGTGATGGCATTTTTTTCTCGTTAAACTCATGGTGTGGGGTATCGTTGGATAGCTCGTTTAAAAGAATTCATTTTTTAATGCCCCCTCCCCCCCCCCCTGGTAGTAGTACATATAATTAATTTAAAAGGAAAACTATCACGGACAAGTAGGCATAAGTAGTTACCGAGTAATAGTCGACCAACTTAATGTGTACTTGTTGTAGTTTTGTCATAATCGGAATAATTTTATGTTACGCCAAAAAATATCGCACTGGCTCCTCATAGTAGGTAATTAAGTAATGAATTGTTAATAATGACCTATTATTATTTATCATATGGCTAATTGTGTTTCTCTAGATCTAAGATTTACAGTGATGTCCTATTGTGATGTAGTCGCAGTTTTTTAATACATTTGCTTGAACAGACATAGCGTAGACGACGTCAAAGACACTTTTACACATACATAAATACCTACATTTGCCATCGATTGTACAAAACGTCTCCTCGTATAGTCGCATACCCCCCAACAAATTAGATTTATAAGTCAATATTCTCAGGGCACCGTGGATAAAATATGAATGATAGAATTGAAGTTTCGATACTGAATGCTTTCTCCTTTAGCATACTGCAGATTTATTTTCTGAAGCAAGAATATATTTTTCCTTTAAAAATGATGCAACCACGTAAATTCAATTTTATTCTCGATTGTCAATACCAGCGTTTCCGTTTCCGTAATGTACTCAGAGGATCCCTATATGCAAACCCTATATGTTGTGACCATTTCGTGGCAAATGTGTATGTGCGTACGTGTCCACTCCACAGTCTCTTTTTTTTTTCTACGAATAAATTTTTTCTTTCTTTCTTTCTTTCTTTCTTTCAAACTAGAGCGCGGGGTTCGAAATTCAAAGGGACGCGGAATCGTTTTTGTTATTATTTTTCATCTGGTGCCGCAAGAGGCGCCGATGATTTGCTTGCCTAGGGCGCTCCGCTCTCGACATTTAATCCGCCTCTGAACGTACTGATTCGTGATAACGTGGTTTGCTGTTATTTGTGGGTGATGATATTACGGAAGGCTTGCACTAAAACTACTAATAAATAAGAATATAATATCCGTGTAGACACGCCATATAACTCAAACATTACGGCCAAAGAACCTAGCTGGAATATTGTTCGACTAGCTGTCGTGAAAATGGCAAAAGAGGTGGACTGGTGAACTGTCATATCAGTACAATTTTGCGTTTTAAGGTTATAAATTGTACGGAGATGACAGCTGTCATAGGGATCAAGATTCGCCGCGATACGTATATTAGCTAGTCTGATTGCCAATGCCACTAGCATTAAACATAAAAATGAAAGCTCTATAAGATAGTTCAACTAACATTTTAAGGAAATTAACTGTTTTGCTAAAAAACGAAGTTTAGCCTGTAAAGGCCCCTCCACATTCGCGCTAGGGCTTGTATCGCGGCGAGAATCGCGCTTGAACTCTGCCTTGGCTCCCCATTCGCAGTGTTCACAATTGTCACAGTGTTCGCGTTCGCAGGCCCTTTGACGCGAGCCAAAAACCGACAAAAAGTGGTTCACAAGGCGCGAACCCGCGGAAAATTGGCGAGTCGGCTCCACATTCACGCTTTCACGCGTTCGCGCGTTCGCGTGCGAATGTGGAGGGGCCTTAATATGTGTCCATACACTGCATATTTAGGCACGCTGCTCTTGTTGCTTTTTCGAAACCCTCCCAGTATACGTGTTTGTTATTCCTATCTTCCACCTAACCTAGCTTGTAAGTGAGCACTACAAATGCACTGATCAACGCTTCTCTATGTGTGTGCCGTCCTTAACAGTCGCGCCGGTTTCAGTGCGCATGCCCACCCCGACGCGTCTGCGGGACCTCATCAGGCAAATCAGGGCTGCGCGCACGGCGGCCGAAGAGAGGAGCGTCGTTAATAAGGAGTGCGCCTATATTAGGTCCACGTTCAGAGAAGAGGACAGCGTTTGGAGGTGAGTTGTACACTTGCGTTGTTTTTAGCGTCGCAGAGAGTCATTACCTGAGCCCTTTTTAGATTTAAGAATTCTAGAACGGACTGTAGACGCAGATGGGACCGCGGGCTGGTGCAATGATTACAGCTGCAGCGTTGACTAAAAATATTACGTATAAGATTCCTAAAATCGAGATTTCGTTCTCGATTGTTTCCTCCTCCGAAACTTAACGAATCGTAACAGCATTTTGGAAACTGAATATGAAGGTAATATAAATTGTCAGACTGTTTTGATTTTTGCCTTTATTGTGAACGGATTTGTATACTAAGCCTATTGGAATAGGCCATTTTATGCATTGTTTGAACCTAGCACTTATAAAAATAAGAATATTTTTATGTTTTTAAAAAGCAAAACATACCGACACAGATATATTGATGATATCAATATTATTTCAAAAAATCACTACTATAGGTACATCAATCGACCGTCAAAAACCACGGAGGAAACGGTCGAGAACGTTTTTTATGGTGAAATAGTAGTAGTAGTAGTAGTAGTAGGTTCGTGGTAGGGGCCTAATATCAATATCGAACAGCAGCGGCGCTACCACGAACTTCGAAAGTCGAAGTTCGTAATACATGCATCCCTGTCACTCGGGTAAGGGAGTGCGATAGAGATGGAAATACCCGAACTTCGACTTTCAAAGTGCGTGGTAGCGCCGCTGGATCTAGGAGTGGGTACATAGGTTCAAATTTGGCCCTGTAGTAAATGGCCATTTCATTGATACATTTTGTTTCTTAGTGGGATGATGTGGTAGCATGTATGTGTGGAGATAGGGCAACACGGGTTGATCGACTGCGATTTTTGCCATGGCGACCTGATGGCATCAATACTGGTATTCTAACGAAAACAATATACAGCGAGTTGTTTATGACATGCCTGGTAGTAAGAAGACTCCGTTGGCTATAGACGCTTGCCACTCCAAGGCCAGAGTGAGAGCTAATTGCTGAATAACAGTGACAAATTGTGGTGTTCTCACCAAGCAGTGTCTCAACACTCAACTTAGTGAAACGTAATTATAACCATATTCTACACCTAGTGTAACCACCATCCATCAATTACATTATTACTGTTAAGACTAAAACAAACTTAGCGAAGTTTCTGCCTGCATATTTTTCAAACGCTGCCACGGGAACAGAAACTTACCGCATAAAATCCTTGAGCGTCCTTTATGACCACGCGGCATAATCAAACCGCAGACGCTGGCTTAACAAGCTTGGACTTAGTATCTTCACAGACATGGTATTTTAAAGTCTGTTTCACAGAGACGCATTCTGGAGAGGTCCATAGTTTGTGTATTATAGACACACCATTACCACCAACCAACAAATAATGCCTCAGATCACAGTAACCATGCCATAAGTATGCGATCTCAGGCTTTTATTGCCGCCTGTGGTGGGTACAAAAATGTAAGCCTCTCCCTAGCCAGAAAGTACTTACCACTTTATAGACAGGTACAACGAATAGATAATCTAAGCATGACTTTGCTAACTAACGTGGCGCAAAAAGGAGAGTGATAATGAGATATGTGATAGCAAGTGATGCTCAGTTGAAATGACACGTTTAAATTACCTCAATCTGGCCGCCAATGATTTACCGCCGTACGGCGTGGGGTCGCTTTTGACGACATCGAGAGCCATCTTTTCAATGATACAATTACGATTTCGGTGAGGAATGATTGCTTTCCATTGAACCAATAGGGAGCTCTCTCACGGAAGTATACAATGTGATTGGGTGACAAATTAACGCTGTGATATTTGCTTTTGGAGAGATGTTGATGCAAGAGATGCCGGGTTCGATCTTCGTCCAGCCCAATTTATATTATCAGATAATCTAAATCTTCTCACAGCTACACTGGTTATTAGTGCTTGTACCTTCACTACAGGCACTAGTTTCCCGTATAATTCTTGTAATCTAGTGTATTATGTCTGGATCTCTCGTATATTAAATTCTAACCGATTCCCTCCTTACCCAGATGTCGCAACATCGCAAAGCTCCTCTATATCCACATGCTGGGCTACCCAGCGCACTTCGGCCAGCTGGAGTGCCTGAAGCTCATCGCCAGCTCGCGGTTCACGGACAAGCGCGTCGGCTACCTCGGCGCCATGCTGCTGCTCGACGAGCGGCAAGACGTGCACCTGCTCATCACCAACTGTCTCAAGAAGTAAGTCCTAGGCCAGTAGGACATAGTCTGTTGAAGTCAGAGCACTGTTAGTCTAGCTAGGACGTCCATATGCTGGGCTACCGATACAGCTGAAGTGTCTTAAACTTATCGCCAGCTCAATAATAACCACCGTCTCAAAGTAAGTGCTATCCAGAAAGTGGTATTGGCTATAGTATGTTTAAGTGTTACTGTCTGTGAAGCTAGAGCATCCATCCATATTTACTGGGCTACCCAGCGCACTTTAGACAGCCAATGCCTCAAGCTTATCGCCAGCTCAACAACCATCACCAACTGTCTCAAGAAGTAATTACTACAGAGAAAATGAATGGCCATAGTATGTTGAAGAGTTCATAGCTGCATAAGCGAAGTTGCTGAATCCACATGCTGGACTACACGATGCACTTAGGGCATCTGGAACACCTCAAACTCTTCGCCAGTTCGCGGTTCACGAACAAACGCGTTGGCTAGGAGGTCTAATTTGGGCCCGGGTGAGCATAGTGCACCTACGATTATGATAAGAAATAAACTACTATACTGATACTATATACTTATACTGAAATAAATGATATTCTATTCTATTCTATTCTATAAGAGAGCTAGACGGGTTGTTGAACTAATACCACCAGAACTCTCCGCAGTAAATTCGTAGCCTTTATTAAACAAGGATGCTTAAATTACCAGCAGCTCCACAGGCGAAACGTAGAAAGCTAACAACGTGTCAATGAGTAACATAATAAAGGCCACGTCACGCTCAAGGGCACCGTATAGCATTTCTATATACCGAAGGCATTGTTAAATTTTTATTTCAATCGTGGCACATTCACTTGTCTCATCAGTTTATCACATGGAACACTGCCCTGAAACCAAACATTTTACGAAATTGAAATTGGAGAATTGTGTGAATGAATATTCATAATTAAAACTAGTTAAAGGTGTAATTATAGGTACCTACCTTCAGCCATTTTCCATTACTAATGAACATGTTGACGTTATCAGTAGGTAACCATACCTAAAACAGAAAACGTATTTACGTTCGTTAATATATTTAAGTATTACTGGTTAAATAACTGTATAGTTCACTTCAGAAACACCACTTTATTTTCTCGTTTTCGCTGGGCTGTGTTGATAAGAAAAGAAATGTTCACGTTCCGATCCCTTTTAAGTCGCCCGCCCTGGCCTGCAAATAAGCCCGTGCTGTCCACCTCCATTTCCATTCGTATTTTCCTCCCTTTTTACCCAATCACATTAAGGGTTTTCCCTTGTTTTACAGACAAGCGTTTATCGATAGTATGGTATAGCAGAATTTTCATTTCATCAAAATCCATTTTTTTCAGAAGCAATAAACTTTTCAGGATTGTTATAAAACAAACCTAACCTAAACTAATGGGTTCTACAGAATGTCCTTTTAGTTATTCCAAAAAAAGTTTACCGTTTCTGAGTAAAAATGTTTCGATCAAATACAAATTCGGTGAAACGTTTATGTCGGTAAAATAAGGGACTTCGCCCGCCGAGTACGTCTACTTGCGAGAAATTCCAATTTGAATTTAAGGTAATATGAAAATTGCAGCTCTACGATCCAGACGACGGTAAAATGACAATCTCATTTAATACAAGGTTTTCATATCACACGAGAGGATCCGCAAGCGAAAATAGAAAGCCAAAATTGTTTGTAAAAGAAGGCCTTCAGATCTTCAGTTTTAATTGCGCCATCCCTTATTATTTCATATTTTAAGGCGGCCATCACGCTTTCATGATACAAATCATAATTAAACGATCATAAATCTTACCGCTCTGTTAATAGGGTTCGTTAATTATCATCATAAGTACTTTCATACTACTAACATTACGAAAATGTATTTGCGGTTAAAAATGAAGAAAGAAAGAAAATAAGTTTGTTCATAGACATAGTTTGAGATCATATACACTAAAACTACATTTCAATATACAGTCACGAACTTTAATTTGGGACCCACTTAAGTTTGACAAAGCTGTCAAATTATATAGGAATACAAATAATGTTTTTGCGAAAAGGGTTGTAAATTAAAGAATGCGACCGTACAAGATCAAAAATAAATTACATACTGTAGCACAGCCGCATAATATTTTGGGTGGGTTATATAACTTATTATTAAAATTAAGTAACTATTGAAACCTTATCAGCTGACAAGTCATAGTGGGAAGTATTACCTAATGGAACTGGTAGATCAACAAGAGTTTTGCAAATTTAACATATTATTTTTGTATTTAACTTTAAACTGATGCTGAATTTCTGATAGGTGGCGGTATATTATTCCAGCACTTTGTGGCAGAATATTTAAAACTGCCACGGCAAGCAGTTGTGCTGTACCGTGGATATATAAGAAGGATGACATCCCGGACCGGCCGTTGAAATACACCTGACACCCAATGAAATTCAGGTTATTAGGTGAAATAGAGGGCCGAATAGCATCACAGTAATCCATTGAAAAAGCAACTCTACCGTCAAAGGTAGAAGATTCCAAATCCAACGACAGTTTTATTAAAAGTCGGCCACATTAAGGGGGTGAATTGGAAATCATCGCGTGGTTTAAAACGCCGTTCTGACTAGATTAAGAAACAATAAGGTTTGATTTTCAGATATATGATTCTTTACTACCTATATGATTGTTTATCTGATTTAATCGATACATGATTGAGTAAATTTTTCCCGAAATAAAATAATTCCAAAGTTGGGTCTTTTTTTTTTACTCAGCCTACTCAAACAATACATTATTTTACGACAGAATCAAGTTATTACTGTCGTATTTTATGTTATCTAAATTCTCACTTAATAAAATATAAATAAAACTTCCCTATTAGGTATTTATCGAAATTTGTCCATAAAAGCCATTCCCGAAGAGTGTTGCATCTCTTTTTCTCGTGCGCGGAAGGCATAAGCGTGTCTCTGTCAAGGGGGCGTGGTCGACTCGAATCAAGGCATCGCTTCCCCTTAAATAATCACAACCATACAAACCTAGCAAATCGCAACAGGGACTTGCAGACATTGACTGAAGCCCTTCAAGGGCGGTAATCTTTGCCGGTCTATCACTTCGCACCTACGCTATGGTATGGATTTGTATCAATGAGTTTGTATGAGGGATTAGATATACATTGTTTTTCACTTCTCATGCTCGAAAAGTGTGTCATATTAGGCCTAGATAGCGGGGCTAAAGTAGTACATGTAGCCCCTAGGGAGAATATGTAAACATATTTATGATTTTAAAACATTTTAATTTGACCAATCAAACGCAATCACTTCAACGTATTAAATCCACCAATCACAACTGTTTAAAAAAACATTTTTATTTGCTATCAACTAATCAGAATGCAGCTATATATTAAAATCAACCAATCAGAAAACAGATTTTATTTCAAATATTAGGCGTTTTTTATTCCCGATTTCACAAACATTAAAAAAAATAAACGCCTTTGGCCGTCTATAGCCTCGTCCAAAAACGTTCAAGCGGGGTGGCCTGCAAACATGACATGAGCGGGATAGACTGCTGTCTATCTCGCTTTATCTTATGCAGCGTATGCTGTCCGCTGCGATCGGCCGTTTGGACCCGGCTATATACGGTAAGTAGCGTTTATTTGTGGTGTCAAAATTTTGTATCTGTGTCAAACAGTTTATTAAAAAAATCATGCCGCTAAATTGAACAATCTTTTCGCTGTGGAATTTATTATTGATTGTAGATGGATAATGTTTGTTTTCACTATTTTCTCGCAGTCTAAGTGAAAAGTAGAGTGTATAACTCTGGTCTAAAAGCCATATTACCACTCGATCAATTTTCCCTCACTATATAACTACCAACGCAAAATAACCATATCGTGGTAATATGGCTTATTTTAGCCCCTTGTCATACAATCTACTATTTGACCGCTGTCTTGGAGCACAGTATAGAAGAATAATACAGTACTTAATCAGAGGCCGTTTAGGAGCGTTCGTTACCTACTTTCGCTCAATGCGCAGGGCTGTGTCACATACTTATGCAAAGTATTTCTGTTACAGTTTAATAGACAATATTGTATACACAACGTAATAATATTATAGATAGTTAGGTATGTGTTTTTAGTTTCCCACTTCATCGAATATTTTAATACCACTATACTATACCTAAAATATTTCCTAGTAAGTATAATAGTTGCTAATCGGCACTCGGTTGGTAGGTGCTTAGTTACAAGCCTATTCGGCTCCTTTTGATATCGTGGCACTGGCGGCTCGCTGTCCTCATACATACGAGGCGGTTTCCTTTGACGTGGCGAGTGAGAGCGAGCGAACACGGCAACAGCGCGGCCCCGATTGAAGCATTCTCCATCATTCCCAAACTTTCTGCCTCGCACAGCCAAACTCTGGAATGAACTGTCGCCTGCGGTATTTCCGGACCGTTATAACCTTCAAGCCTTCAAGAAAAGAGCGTACTCCCATCTTAAAGGCCGGCAACGCACCTACAACTCTTCTGGTGTTGTAAGTGTCCATGGGCGTCGATTATCGCTTACCATCAGGTGATTCGACTGCTCGTTTGCCTCCTATATCATAAAAAAAAAAAAAAAAAAACCCGAAGGATATGTGTGTGTGCGTACCGAAAACGCGCGCATGTGCGCGCAGCCGTGCGATGTACCTTTGTTCGAAGTTTATCTACTGTTCCTATACTGTGCTTGTAGTGCCGAGTAACGAAATTATCCAATTAGATAAAACCTGATTTACAGCTATCGTGTACGTGTTTACCGTCTGCTCCGTTTATCTTAATAGTATAGATATATGTGTCCCTGGTAATCTCATTTGCAGTAATACCATGTAGATATTATTGTTACAAAGTCAAACCTCCGACCTTTTCCGAATTTTGCACGTTTAAAAAGCCGCCTGGTTGTCTGCTCTCTTTACATAGCTTTGCATAAACAGCAGGTGCTTGCAAATGCAAGTCGGTTTAGCCTAGATGATGCCGTGTTTAGGAATCTTACTGTGAGTCGAATGAAATAGCATATAAAAACTTGAAACATCGAGTCGTGAATAACGTGATATTGCAGACGGGAAATTGGGCTCTTTGTGTCCTCCAATAAAACAATACGATACGAAATGAGAACGTGATGAGCAAACCCCGGGGTTTTCGGTGCGGGAATAACATGAGAAAGAGTAGAGATAAACAGATAGGTTATTCTGACAAAATATCATATTGTGCCTAATGAATAAATACCTTCCTGCGAATTGTAAACAAACCATACAATTTTACTTTAACTTAAGTAGTAGGTACTTTAGCATTTCTACCAAGCCTTACGAGAGAATAATAATAATAAAATAATAATAATCATTTATCTAAGGCTAACGCTTCACCAATGAGGTTATCTACTTATTTTTCATCAAGAAGTTTTCATTGAGATTGAGCAAAGATTTAAAAGGCGAAAATTCAATCGTATTTTTGCATTATATATAAACATCGATATCGAGACGGTCGATAAAAAAAAACATTCACGCTCTACGGAAAAGCATTGTCAGTGCGAGAAGATAAAGAATATGAACGTATGTTTTTTTTTATTACTTACGTATATTTTTATTCAATTAATTATTTAGTAGGTAAGTACATTCTGTTTCTTAAGTCAATACCTATTCTTTAGCTAATGTCATTCATTCCCGCACTGAAAACCCCGGGGTTTGGTGATGAGTTCCTGCCAGGAATCGATACATGTTAAGGGGCTACCCGAGGTTTTCATCGATATTTGACAAGTTTTGAATCGTATTTCCTACTTTTGCACTACAGAGGCTCTAGTATAAGTTTTACCGAAACAAAACTTTATGACCGCGTTGGCGTTTAGCTGTCAAATCCCATACAAATTGAGGGTAAAACGCAAACGCGATCGTAAAGTTTTGTTTCGGTAAAACTTATACTAGAGCCTCAGATAGAATTATAAATCAAACGGCTATCGGTTCTTCAATCTTTTATCTCCATTTTCGTTTACCGGATTTGGAAACAAATGAATATTTAATTTTGTATGTTTTTTTAAACATTGTCTAAAAAACACTTATTTCGTATCTCTATTGACGTGAAAGATCTAACATATACGAAAGACGAGTCTGTAACGTCTCTAAAAACTGGTCTTGGGGTTTTCATTTTAAACCAATTAACACAAAAGTTATGGCCAGAAAACCAGTTTTTTGGCCTAAAATTGTTGAACTTTGATGCCAAATATCTCGAAAACAATGAACTTTCAAGTAAATATGGGATACTATATTGCTTAAAGCCGTTGTTGTTAATATAATAAGCTACAAAACTATCGAAGGTCATTGGCGTATGGGAGTCCCTTAATACATGTCTTTGGGCCTCGCCCGTCTATTGTCTCGTCTCGGTAATCTTTCACGTTGTGATGCGGGTAATTGACATGTCAAGTCTATGCTCCTCCATGACAGTACGTCGTAAAATAATAAATCCCGAAGTCTCACGTATCACGTTTTCTGAGCAATTTGCATCCTATTCAAATTGATCACTGTCCAGTTATTGCGCATTATTTTTAAAGCAGCCACAATATTCCATTGAGTTTAATATAGGTATGTAAATAAAAACATGCATACAACGCATCTACAAATAAACAAGCGAGTAGTATAACAAAAAGTGCATTGTAACGAAACCGTAAAAGGACAGGCCCGCGACCTTCATCAGTCCACCTTGCCTACCCACGCTGCGCCTTCCGGTACGTGGTCGCCACTCGAGGACCTTTCCGCCCCAACGGCCATCGGTTCTACGTGCAATGTGCCCCGCCCACTGCGCGCCCGGCCACGCCGCGTAAGTGGAACGCGTAGATGTATTGAAATCCTACTTCAAATGCCATGGACTGTGCGCAGTAGATTTATAACAAGTTTAGCTCACTTTATAATTAAGTCCTCCGTTAATGTGCCCCTTGGTCCAACACGAGGCAAGCCCAGAGTTACTAAGCTTCGCCAGGGACTATTCGAGCGTATTTACTCGAAGTTTCGAGCGGACGTGGCGGGGCGGGACGATTACAATTATTGAAGTCTACTGATAATTTAATTTCCCTTTTCTAAACTAGATTAACACATATAACATTACTTACATATACGTTTTTGAGTGGTGACGATAGTATCTTTACTGTCCTGTGCACAAACCATCCCCAACCATAGCCAAAAAGATAATTCTACGAAAACTTTCCTTCTTGTCGTATAGCGATTCCATGGTCACCTGCCAGCACGTCTGTCGTGTCGCCAGATGTGTCGCCTGTAGGTACAAGGACAAGGCAAACTTATCCCACCAGCCTCCCGATTATGTGCTAGCTAAAGCAATATTGTAGCTAGACAGACTGTAATAAAGAATGTTATTGTATCTCTATACCTAGAAAATATTCATCTCCGGTCTAGACGCTTTAGATCGAACACGCTCACTCCAGTTCAGTTCCTTTTTATTAAAAATACTTTCTATGACTGTAACGTGCTATCTAGTTTAATTAAACTTCTTGGACATGCCCGAGGGATTCTGCACGTGACAACAGAAGCGTCCGCAATGTATTGTTTATACCTTCAAGTCTACGTATATCAGAATAGACTAGAATAGAAGAATAGAATATTTTATTTTATGTTACTCATATTTATCGAATACTAAATCATGCTACAGCGGTAATACCTCTATACCTACTAGCGATGAATCAATTTAACGCTCAAATTATCAGGCCTTCAAAGGTTTGAACTAGATTCGTTTCATTTTATTGTTGATGGTATGACATAGTATAGGTAGATTTCTTTTAATATCTGCTGACCTGCCTTACGTCAATAATTCTTGGAGTATCCATTTACTAGATTCTCAGTACCATCAATGTATTTGTCGGTCATATACCTAGCAATCGAAATTCCATACATACAATCTTACGGATTGTGGTGAATTGAATGTGGTAAATGGTCGACAACGAGCAATTTATTATGGGCCCATCCATCGGCAGTATCGATCGTTGTATCACGTCTAATAATCTCGACTAAATTAGTGAAAATCTCGCCTCGAACCGCAATCTCGATGAATCTGCCCGCAGTGAACCGTGGCCGATAGTGTGCCCGCACGCGATCATAGTGACCATAATAATTTAGCCGGTCTGCGGTGGTCATTTCTATCGATATTTATCACTATTTTATCAGAACTTCGTACCTACTATAAGTGACTAGCAAACTGAGATTTATCACGCCTCTGGTGTCGCTTACCGTCTATACTTTGCTGCCTTATTAAATTAGTAGGTCACGGTTCTCGTTTCGGTGGCTCCTTTGAGCCGTGAAACATTGTATGAAAAATAAAAAATAAAAATCTTTTATTGGTCACAAACAGTGTTTATACAATTAAGAAAGGGTTGGGATCTTCTCTTTAGTATAATGCAATACTTGTGACAGAAGATCACTGCTCTTCCAAGTTTAGAGGTATAACCGGTACTATACAAAGTTATCAAGAAATGTAGATTAAGTATGATAACCTACGTTAAGTTAATTTGTATGAGCCGATAATTGGCTTGTTGGGGTTGGTTCCTATACTACTTAGCTTGATAATAATCGTATGTAACGTTATCATTTCGAAACTAAGAGTCCGGTGTATGCATCATGTGATGATGGGAATAGGCCCCTCTTATAAAACGTCATTTGATCAACTTCGCAAGCGTTTCATTATTTATTTGTGTACACCGTCGCCGTCGCTCCACCTAGTAACAGACAACTAGGCGCCTGTATAATAAGCTACGCTACGCAATATAGCCTCCTATTTGCATACTTCCATTATCACAAAAATGCTCGTTTTTGAAGGCACATAAATTGAAAAACGGACGCAGCGGGCGGGGCGCCTCGCTTACACAAATCAACTGATAAAAAGTAGCGAGTACTTTGTCTCGTTACGAAGCTAATTACTTTCATTGTTGCTGTTGCGAAGCCTGGAATTTTTACCAGGAAACTTTATTTAAAAAAAAAGTGCCTGAGGGTTTAAATGTAGGTCGATCGACATTCCCGTTTTTAATTTCGTTCTGCAAGAACGACGACCACGGTTCCAATGTAGTTAGTTGATATTCTATGTGATTCATAAACAAATATAATGACATGGAATTTTATGTGTAATATGATATATCTTAAAACTTGTTGATAAATTGCAGCATTGATTGCAAAGGTTAGTGAATTCTCCGGATTGATTTGAATTTACGTAAGGTCATCAATACATCAACCATCATCCTCGTGTCTACAGATAAGGATTAACTTTGTTATTTCAATGAAATAGCAGGTGTTTGACTTATTTTTTGGGATTTTTAAACCGTAATTGGATGCCTAGCCCCTGATTATGGATGTATACACACACATTGGCCACCTGAATTGTATGCCTGCATACTGACGTTTTCACCTAGAGAGGAAACTAGATCGTTGAATAAGCTTTTTCAAGTGCAGCCTTACACAGAACCATCTCAACACACGTTTCAGGTTCCTTAAACACTATCTGAGGGATAAACAAAAATAGCATGTCAAGGTTAACTAAAGTGTTGTTTAAGTCACGTCTAACCTGACGGTTTTGTTACTATCCGTTTAAGAGACATAAATTAATGAATATGCAATCTAATCTTACGATTTCGACGCATGATTCTGACAGCAGTGATACTCGATACCCGCATAATATGAGTTAAACAGCACGTTAGTATGGCCGCCAAGGTAGGTCATCGCCCTCCTTTGGGATCAATATTTTTCGCTTCGCCAGATTTTTATTTATTTATTGCCTAATTCTTAAAGATGATGAGCTCAGTAATGGACTCTATGGAAACTCGGGAACTGCCGAACATGAGAATATCGCGATAGGAGGTTTTGGGGAGGAAATATTAAGTATTTAAAAGGCTGTTGACGTTTACAGAATAAGACAATCTGTTAATCGCGTCCGCAGTAGCTACCTACCACAACCCTGCACGACTGCACGTATCCCCTGGGTGGTGCTAAAGAGTGACAAACTTTAAAGGCGAAATAAAGTATGCCATACGATTAAATAAATAAATAAGGACTTTTTAGTTTTACCCGCTGCACTGCGCAGCATACCTATTTTACGTATATACAGCGGAATAAATGCAATAACACAAACAGTTTGTTTTAAACTACACCTGAATATTCTTTGTTGCTCACCACATAGAGCAGAATTGCAGCAAGCATTATTAACATAAGCTAGGCAACAGCATACCGCTTTATTTCTACAAAGTGGACACTTACGGCCGTATTCATAAACGTCCTTCAGGCCTATTTTAACTAAAATGGCGTTAAAAATCGTTTTTATCTGTCACTAAACTAAGTTACCTTACGACTGCGTTTATGAAATGAGAAACACTAACGCTGAGCACTCGAATAACATGAGTCATAAACGAGGCACTAACTTCGCGTAATCATCTCGGTTTGTGATCCTCGTAATAATTCCTGGGTAAACTGACACTGCTCACCTGACTTGCAAAAGAGAAGGTTATAGTGTGAGGTTCATGTATTCTTTCTTCATTTTTCCGTTGGACGATAAAGTAGGTGCTGTTGTGAGTGACTAAGGTTGAATCTTAAGCGTAATGTGGGATTCAAGAATTTACGCCCAAGATGAAAATAATTCTGCTACCGAATTTTAGGTCTCGTTAAGGATCAGATTTATGCCTACAGATTGGGAATTTGACTAATAGTCAAATCAGCAACGTTTTATGAATACGATATCGATCATACATGATTGTTGGTAATGTAAAAATTATCAATTTTCAGCCCAGTGGTTCTTCAGGCATGCGGCTGTTGAACGGCGGTCGTGGATTCGAATCCCGGCTCGTGTCAATGAGTTTTTCGAAACTTATGTACGGAATATAATTTGATATTTACCGTTAGCTTTTCCGTGAAGAAAAAAACATCGTGACGAAACCTGCATACATCTGCGAAGAAATTCAAAGGTCCTACTACTGCCCGTGCCCTCTCCCATCCATGTGTGAGTGGGATGTATATATAGGCTGATTTATTATTATTATTACTGTTGTCAAATACCGGAATAAATATGGCAACGAATTTACTGTGGCCCGTACAAGGAAATACTACATTGCAACAGTTACCGATTGACGAATCGAACAGCAATACTGCCTAATTTTGAGCGCCACCAGAATCTTCTGTACATTCGAGTTCATGAATATATGCACGTTCCACTGAAAGTGTTAACACTGAAATTGCTAACACATTCCGTGCTAATAGGTTTGTGGCGCTACGCTCGTAGCCGATAAAATGCGAAAAACCGTTTGTAGAGGAAAGCACCTACGGACAGAGCGCCCACCTAGCGGGTTACTTTGTGTTCACATATTTTTGATCACGTTCTCCGTGCCCATATTTTCGACAACTGCACTATGATCTGCCATGCTGTCAGATAGTTATGGGATTGGTGATAAAGAAATCATGTAACATTTGATATGAAAAATGGAATACTAATTCCTCTCTTTGTTCCACAGCGATCTCAACAGCAACACCCAGTTCGTGGTCGGGCTGGCGTTGTGCACGCTAGGAGCCATCGCCTCCCCCGAGATGGCGCGGGACCTCGCTTCGGAGGTCGAGCGGCTGATCAAGAGTCCAAACGCTTACATTAAGAAGAAGGCGGCGCTGTGCGCCTTCCGTATCATACGGCGGGTGCCAGACCTGATGGAGATGTTCCTGCCGGCGACTAGGAGTTTACTTACGGAGAAGAATCATGGTAAGTGCTATTAGGTTCTATGTGCTGGAATACCATCGACAATCCTGGCGAAAAGTAACCAGTAGAGCCGACCCCAAATAATAGGAACGGGACAAGGAAAAGGGAAGGATATATGTGCTATAAGTATCGGTGTGGGATCGGGCAACCATAGCTAACATATGGGCCAGTGTCGCAACTGGCTCCAATGTCGTACCGTGCAATGTGAACAGTGATCATGTTTTACATACATTTTCCTTGCCTCCCATATCGTTACCGGATCTTACACCGATATCGTACTGCATCGTGTGAGCGACAGTTGCGACGACGATATGCTCAATATTATCAACACATAACTGTCTTGCGAAGATATAAACAACTTTAAACTATGTATATTAGGTAGTAAAATGCATATTTGACGGATCTTGAAGTACTTTACAGTTCTTAACGCTCGTTCTGGTACTCAAATATGATTTTATAGTCTAGTCTAGACTGAAATGAATACGGCTAAGAATTCGCTTCTCGTTCGCCGTCCCGCATTACTTCACGGGGAAGGTTATCTTGTTTGTTATACAACCGGGCCGTCTGCTGAAACTCAACGAAGCATGGCGTTTGCATTTGGACAAAAAATAGTGCTCAGTGTCTCGAGGGACTTGTACTGGCCTTGGCATATTATGCTAAGTTCCCAAATATTGAATTTCATGCGCGGGCGGTGTTATTATCGTTATTCAATACAATACAAATATTCTTTAATGTTCACAAAAAATAAAACAAAAAACGGACCTTATGCTATACAACGGTAGATGATAGGCGGTCTGATCGCTAATTAGCGTTATCTTCCAGAAAACCTTTGGATAGTGGAAATGGTGCATAACAAAAATCATTCATAATTCATCATCATTAATTTAAGAGTTATCCTCTTGTCGGTGGAGTATTTTCCATTTCTCTCTGTCGTACGCCAGCCCTTTGATTTGCTGATACGACACGACACCAGCTTTTTCCTTTATTTGATCCATATAACTGCGCCGCTGTCTTCCCCTGCCTCTCCTTCCTTCTATCTTTCCTTCCATTATGGTTTTAAAGAAGTGGTCGTGCCGTATCAAATGACCAATCATTTTCCCCCTTCTAGTGCTGATGGTGTTCAAGATAGATCTCTTCTCTTTTAACCTTCTCAAAACGTCCTCATTTGTTACTCTGTCAGTCCAGCTTATACCTTCCATCCGTCTCCGACACCACATTTCAAACGCTTCCAAACGTTCATAATTGTCAGCCTGTAATTGATCACTGTTGAGCACCTATTTTTGACTACAAGTAAATGGTCAATGGTAGCCAATAAAATATAACCAGTTAAATATGTCATATGATCGTTTTAGTAGTCATGTCGTTTAGTAGAATTGTCTTAATTGTTGTAATTAGTTTCATTAAACGGGCCAATTCAGTAAAAAAAAACACATTACTGATGTCACTTTGTTTGTACTGTTTTTACTTTGAAATATATTCGCAAATGTAACCTTAATCCTTCTTTCCAATTCATTGTTCTCAATGTTGCTTTACTTACTTCGGTATTCAAATCCTATTAATTTATGAACTACTTTTTGCTTCAACAGCGAATAAAAAAACTCAAAATTAAGAGATGCTGAAACTTTGTTACGAAAGGGTTTCCGAGACAAAATTGTCCCCGAATTTATTTCGTAATTGAATTTTCTTGGCTTCTCAAAGTATCGAGGGGAAAATACCTATTCAATGTTTCAGTAAAATGTTATTCAATAATAAAACTGATTACTTGAGACATTCAGAAAATGATATTGGGTTTTAAGTCCTTCTGTAATACCCTTTTTGGTGTCGATGTCGGCAAAGTTCTTTATTTATTTAGTTAGAAAAAACTTGCTATCATTTCGTTTGATCTTGTTCTTTTGAATACTAAAAGAAATGAAATTTCAATACCTTATCTGAAAAGTTCCGCCCACAAAAGCGATCAACCAAAATATCCTTATCTGCCATTTGTTTCAACGCTCGTACAAACGAGAGTTCAAAGTTGCCTGGTTAAATCTTATCAATCTGTCAACAGGTGTCCTTATCACGGGAGTGACGCTCATCACGGAGATGTGCGAGAACAGTCCAGACACACTCAATCACTTCAAAAAGGTAAGAAGTACACTCATTGTACAAGAACTAGACCCTTAAGGTCGACGTTTTAGAGCCCAATTTAAATTGTCACTTGTGAACGTAATTTTAGATAAGTAGATCACCCATACGTATAGCTAGAGTTCAGTAACCACAGGATGTATAATATGAAATGTAATAAGTTTGTTTTGATCTGACGAACTATTCACTAGGTATTCAGGCAACGCACAGGATATCTACTAAAAAAGAAAGTCTGGCCGCAGACTTTCGCAATACACGTGCAAATTATCATATATTCTTTTCAAGTTCGTGGCGTAATCATTACACGTTTGCCTACCAAACAGTAAATGTGAACTTTCTGATACAATCAACTGAAATTGTAACGTACACACTACACACAACACGGTGGGGTAATTTGCGACGATAGAGTTGTAAAAGGTTAATCTAATATTATAGGTTAAGGTGGTTCGATTTCCATACAAAACGTCATTTGACATTCGCAGGCAGACGGCGTGATATTTTAAGAAACTTATGTAACAAACTTTCATAAATTGGCCTTCCATTTGCGCGAAATTCCCCCTTTCCTAGAACTTTCTTTGCCAAATGATAATTTGAGAAAAATGGTTAGGGACGTGATATTTGGGATACGTGTTTTTGCCGACAAAGTCGATCGACCCATGAACAAAACACAAACTAAACCCAAACATAGGCTTTGAGAAGGAGTGAGGCGCTTTGTACTTAGATGAAAGATTATAAATTCAGTTTAGACGCGCACACTTACGTCATGGATTACACTGTTTACTTGCCGGCTATACTAACTAAGTCTGGTATAGTTCGGATGTTCTAGTGAACACAGGCTATTGAAATCCATACTGTTAACGTATGTAATATAATGGCTAACCTTGCCTTCGAAAAGCGAGTTCAATTATTTACGTATAGGATGTGTTCCCATTATAAAACAAAAAAAATCGCTATTCTATAAAGCATTATTTTTCAAACTTTTTCAATACGATCGATCCCCCTAAGTATGAAAAAGTATTTCTCGATATTCTTGTTAGGAAACTTTTAAACTTGAGAAAATGCAACCCTCCTGATGTTTTAAACCAGTGATCTAAAGCATACAAACGCGTACATTCATCTCCGAAGACTGACCAGACTTGTACTAGACGGGACTTTTAATGCACAGTTTTTTAACTGTAAATGAATCGTTGCCACAACACGGTCGTTACACCGATCGATGTGGTCTGACAGGTTCCGTGCATAGCCGATAGGCGTAAAAATTGCGGCCACTGTTACACAACACGAATAACTACGTAGTTACTCTTGTTAAAGACTTTAATTACATCTTTACTATGAAATTTGCACACTCATTTTCACGAGATGTCGTGTCTTTCTGACTTTGGGAATCGGAAAGTGACATGAACCTCTGATTACTCAGGACAAGCTATGGTAGTAATAATACCACGACCGAACGAGATTGTAATATAAAAATGTCAATT
The DNA here is from genome assembly GCA_947049275.1 of Epinotia bilunana. Taxonomy (NCBI): domain Eukaryota; kingdom Metazoa; phylum Arthropoda; class Insecta; order Lepidoptera; family Tortricidae; genus Epinotia; species Epinotia bilunana. Next base: position 21,130,893 of record OX346260.1, on the reverse strand, counting down.
AGTGTGAGGGATATACCATTCGTTGTCCTTGTCATAGTTCCACTTCTTTTTAATTGCCGTAATTGAATTAGTATGAGATTGCGGCAAATAAACCCTTACCCGGCCAAATTAAGTAGGTTGTTTTGTTTATGGTAAACCGTCAGCCATCTTTATACCAGTTCTTAATTTAGCTGCATAGGAGCCTGTTCGTCCCTTATTGTGGCAACGCATATAGCTCTTCTATAGAAAACTTTACTCCAAGGAAAGTGACGATATTCCTTTATTTAACCCTTTCGCCGCCAAGCAAGAGACACTGTCACGCCAACGTCGTTGTTACGGTTGTTTGTTTTTACCCCGAGCCCCCGATTTCTGAATGCCCTAATCTAGTTAGTTAAACCCCTGTAATCAGTTGTTGTTTGTTTTTGTAATGTTGTAATAAAATTTCGTACAAATGGAATTCGTTGTTTTGTTATTCTGCCATTTAAAATTCATACAAAATGAATCACTTGCCAAATAATATTCCCTAAACAGTTATTCTATGAAATAATAAAAATTGGAATGATCTGGTCATGAAATAAAATTAAACCAAACAATAATTCTTGAACTAAATGTTACTTGAAACGTTTTGGACGTTTTGGACGAAATAAAATTCGACAAAACAAGGGACACCCCGTTCTTGGCCCTGCGGGCACGACAAGGCACGACACCTTTAGGCGTTCTTGGCGTTCAAACGGTTATCCTTTCGTACACATTTGATGTAGTGTGTGTTCCGTGTATGGAGATCATCTGTTACTGAAGAACTGATTCCTGATATCAATGGGAAGTTTATCATTGTCGTGAAATTAATTTCCCATATTCTATCCCCGGTTATCAACCGCCTATAGCTTTATTGAGGAGTTTATCCGCTTTAAGAGTCCCCAGGTCCCCATGGTCCACTCAAGTCGTCTTACCATACAAACGTTCTTTGGTTCTCATTTTAAAACGCACTGGAATAGACACAATGGTGTCCGCCATATCTAGGTCGGCAACTACTTTCTGTTGCTAGAAATTATAATAGAAAAAAAATAAGCGATTAGAGACTTTGAAGAAAGTTCTACTAGCTCTATTTGTTTTTAGGATTCCGTGCCCAAAGGGTAAAAGGGGACCCTATTACTAAGACTCCGCTGTCCGTCCGTCTGTCACCAGGCTGTATCTCATGAACCGTGATAGTTATTAAAAGACGTCGTGTTATCTGTGAAAAGTACACAGCGCCGCGGCACATGATAATATCAACAAACAGAATCGATTGAGACTTAGGTACAACCGCTATATACCTTCCTTCCGATACTATTTATATTTCAGTAAAATACGTTTGCACTAGGAACGCGTTAGGTCATATTTTTTTATATTGCCGACCTAGTTGATCCAAGAAACTAAAGGTAAAAAAAGATCGAATTTTTGATCGATTTTCACACCTAATAGTAAAGTGTATTTTCAACAATGTTCATGTATGTATGTATGTAAGCACTTTATTGTACACAATAACAGGTTAAATAATATACATGTCACACAATAGATGCTTCCAGCTAACCTTTGAGCAATTGAGAGGAAGGTAGGTAGACCGAGATAGGCAAACTTATACCGTGTACAAAAACACAGAGAAAATGAAAACAAAACCTAATAGGTATTAATTCTAGACAAATAAAAACATGCCAATACATATATATTCACGAAAACGTTATCAAAATATCTAAAAGACTCATTAAAATTTCGCAAGCAACATCATCGTTACCTACATTGTCCTTGAAAGTTTACTTAAAAAGGTTTCATTACCTTTAATGTCTAGAGGTCGCGATAATAACATTAATAAAACAGCCCCTTTATACTCACTAAGAAAGGAGAACGTTACTTTTTAAATAGAACTATATTACTAATTGAGGTTAACCGAAGAAAAAGTAGTGTAATAGAGTTCATTTTATGTCGCTGGTTTATTTTCAGGTGTGTTTATGCCTAGTTGTTTAATTTGAGTACCAGGGGTGCCGAATTTTGTTCGACATCGGGACTCAAAACGTATTGTCTCGGAAGGATGACCTAGGTAGATCGACTTTTCTTCCCCGTATATGCGTAATGCGGGGGATTGTAAGTCTTGTCAAAATCGTTAGCGCCGTTTCCAAGAACCCATTTACAAACAAATATTGCTCAGTTAATAGATTATCATAGGATAAAAGCCTATCTATTAATGACAAAACGCTGGTGTCAGTGAATTCATTCTTGACAATGCACTCAAACAAGGTTTTGCGTATTCCAACGGAAGTATTCTCACCAATATCCAAATTGTTTTCATACTCAATCAACTATTTCTTGTTGTTATTACGTCCTTATAGCCAGGAGACAAATTTACACAGTTTCTTAAAAAAAATACAATACGGACTTCTAACGTGCTTAGAAGATGATCCATAAAATAAGGGGTCGAACTTGACAAGAAAACCCCACATCAGAGGCTCTAGTATAAGTTTTACCGAAACAAAACGTTAAGACCGCGTTCGCGTTTAGCTGTCAAATCCCATACAAATTGAGGGTAAAACGCAAACGCGATCGTAACGTTTTGTTTCGGTAAAACTTATACTAGAGCCTCTGGTGATTTAAAACCAATAAATAGCAGTTTTAAATGGTGGCTCACGGGACGTAACCCTGCCTGGCTGGCTCTTACGAGTATAAGTTTTTTTATACACAAAACGTTACCCGAGTAGTTTAAATCCAGGAGGAAAGTCTAAGCGGAACTTTTCCACTTAAGGGATTCGAGCATACGTGCCCGAAATATACTTTTTTTTCCCCGTATTTTGTGGCTTTTTGCTACTTAGGCGAAATATACTCAGGCCTAGTCTATTGTACAGTCGAGTTCTCCAATATCTATACAGACAACCATTCAAAAATATCTACACATTTCTCTTTTTAACCCCCGACGTAAGGCACTGGTCCCACCGCCGGCTAGTAATAGTAAGCTAGAAAAGTTAAGGGAGTAGCATTACATTACGGATCTGTAAAGGTCGATTGATCACACTGTGCCTGGTCAGCACGCAATGAACCGTTACTCGCCTAACTTTTCTAGCTTACTAGCCGGCGGCGGGACCAGTGCCTAAAGAGAGATTAATTGACGACCGCTTTAGCCTAGTTGGTAATGACCCTGCCTACGAAGCAAGAGGTCCTGGGTTCGAATCCCGGTAAGGTCATTTTTTTGTGTGATGAGCACGAATATTTGTTCCTGAGTCATGGATAATTTCTATCTATTTAATTATTTATTTATCTATATAAGTATGTTTATCGTCGTCTAGTACCCATAGTACAAGCTTTGCTTAGTTTGGGACTTGGTCGATTTGTGTAAGATTGTCCCCTAATATTTAATATTTTACTATTTAATTGTTTCGTAAATCGATAGGCAGTTTAATGTAACTTGGGTAAGCAGTTTGCTGGAGTGAATTTGTTTATGGCGTCGTATAATCAAAAAGCACATTTAGACTGGATTACTTGCATATATTGAACAATTCTGGTCATTAATAGCGGTCGTTATTGTCATGTCATACGAGTAGGTGGAAGGCGAAGTATAAGTATATACATGGCATATTATGTTCAAAAAATTTGTATCGCAATATAGAATTGATAAAAGTGCTCATAACAGGATTTATATAATACTATTTGTTTTACCGGTGATAAAAGGAAGACGTGCGTGGTTAAACCCGATAAATCCAGTTCAAATTGCGAATAAATATCTTGATTTATCGCCATTCCGTATATTGTGTTCGTTCGAGGCGAAAAAAAAACATTATAAACGTCGGGTCTTCCATATAAATCTGTGCTATAATGTCCGCTACTATAAAATTACATGAAATATTGATATTCATCCAAGTTTCAATTCGATCGAACACTTAGAGAGTTTATACGAATATTTGTCCATAATAAATCTGATATCCTTATTCCTGTCTCACTGAATCCACCCTAAATAAAACAAAGGAATGTTTTTTCCGCTGCTCAAAATACGCTAACGCACCGTAAAACGCAACAAAATGTATGAAGAATACGTGACGCATACGACACGTCAACGCGTATACGCAGCGTTAAGCACCGGTGTGGTCGCTCCCTAATTCCGCAAAGTAAAGCCCCATTCCATTAATCACCATAAGGTCCCTTTGCGTTTGGGACGGTTACATCAATACTTTTGAGCGGTTACGCAGGGCGACTTTTCGCAGCGATACAACCGCAATACAATATCGCAGCAGATAATAGATATTGCTAGTGTCTCGATACAGTCGTGCGTTCGTGAAACGCGTTTGAATCGCTGCGAATACTCGCCGTGTGTAACCGCTCTTAGTCTTAAGTCTAAGCATGGCGGAATAAAACAAGGTAAGTCATTCCCGTGACGTCAGGGTGCCTGACCTACGTGATGACGTAGCATCATAAAAAATGGCGGACTGTCAGTGCCGAACTTGCCAATTTGATATGTTGCCACTGTGCGAAAGTAAATTGCATTACTTCACTATATAATAGAACTACAAATTTTATACAGTTGTTTTTTCACTCCAAATAAATCTTCAAACTAGCTAATATTTTTCAAATATTAATCTTGCATTAACAAAATGTTTTGTTTATATGGACGATGTCAATCAATGGCAACATTTGTGTGCCAACTTTGCACAATGTGCGTCATTTGTGTGACCTAGGTCAGGGACATCGTCGGGAATGCCATACCAAGTTTTATTGTACCATGAGTCTAAGTACACACATACAAAGCCACACTTGCGTAGGACCCTAGTCTGGAGATGTCACACTAATTGTTTTGTTTGTGTTGTCCCGTAGGAGAGCGGACAGCGCGAGGTAATCACACGATGACCCTTGCACTATCACGTGTAGTAGCCTGATGACTGATGATTATGATTCTATAATATAGTATCCGTCCGCGTGAAACTTTATATCGTAGCTCCATACAAACTGTAACCCCCTTAGAGGATGAATTCCGGGATAAAAACTATCCTATTTCCTTCCCCGGGGGCCGGGACTTAAAACTATCTCTACCACCAAATCTCATCTAAATCGGTGAAGGGGTAACAGACAGACACACTTTCGCATTTATAATATTAGTAGATCTTTGTATCTTGCTGATAATTTATAACTCAAAAGCGGCTGATTCACTCTGCACAATCACTGTTTATACAATTTATTGGACATACTCCGATTTCGTTATCTTTCCTTGATCAATAGCTATGTCTATCAGTAATTATTGTGACCATAATAATTGGGGTCGATTGAAGTTTTTCAATGTTGTATGAGAAGGCGAGGGCTGAGTGCATCTTATAGGTACCCATAATGCAAAGATTAACGCCTGATAGTCAGTCAATTGTTATTAACCGTAAGTACCTACAAATAACGCAAGTTTTTAGCTGTTCTCATTTCTAACTTGACTTGGATTATATGTACCTGATATAATAATAAAATTAGGTGCAACAGCGTTAAAATTGCCTTTTGAAAAATCCAGGGGAAATCACCGCGTCGACGCAAACGTTTACTAAAGTGAAATACCCAAGAGTTGGCGCACATTTTTCCACATCGGACAAACTATTCTTTATATTTATTGTAATGAACCAATCAGAATGTCATCAGGTTACGGCACAGGCATTAGCATGAATGTCTTTGTTGGATACATGATATATCAGCAGTATTATATGTATTGCATTACATGGCAAGCGAAAGTCTTACAGATTCCAACAAAACTTGATACATTTTTTTCGTGGATCCGTCAGGCTTTCAACATTTGTGGAACGTTTGGGACATGATGTAAACTATCGTACATTTGAGTAGCAATAGTGTTGGAAGTATACACTTCGCACTGGTGTGCATTTCGATTCTCTATCAATAGAACCTTCTGGTAAAGCTTTCGACTTCTATCATATCATTTCACTCGTACTAACTTTCGTTTTATTATCGTTTGGATTTGTGACACGAGTTTGTCACATAGATTAGAATGAGCACTCAAAATGTGACTAATATTTACTCGTTCAGGTATATGGGTTTTTATTTTGTTTCCTCAGTTAAAGTAAGCTCCTATTGGCCGTTGTAAAGGTGTTACTTGTAATTTGCCCTGTAATGTTAAATTGTTGTTTCAGTATTTAAACTTTGTTTTCATTCCGTATTTAGAGTCAGACGCATACATGATTGGCTGAATTTCTTTTCTTTTCGCTTCGTATCTTTCTGTGTGCGATGCCGATGTTGTAAAACTGTCTTAGCGTGTGCGATGTTAAGGTGTATTTTTGCTTGTAGATCGTTCCTAACCTGGTCCGGATACTGAAGAATCTGATACTGGCCGGTTATTCGCCCGAGCATGACGTCAGCGGCGTGTCCGACCCCTTCCTTCAGGTAATAAAGTTGTAGCTTAATTAAGTTGCTAAAACACAGTTGCGTGTACTATAATTGGATTCACTAGTTTATTGATTAACTTATTTGCACACATGTAATTAACTAGTCCCTTTAGTTAAAATTAGGTAAAGTTTTTGATTATTCTCAACTGTTGGTAGTTTATTGATGAATTGAATGTGATAGTAACTAAACAAACATACGAAAAAGACCGAATTTGTTTATCCGATCGTGAATGCTTTTTATGGATTTTAACCTTTACGATACCTAATTACTCGGGGATACTGGGTCTACGTTGGATTAAACATGTTTATCGAGCCTAATTGGGTTGCGCTCCCAATAGATTTGTCTGACATAACTTTTGATGTAATGTTTAATAGCAACATTATTATTCACTTTATTGCACATTAGTAGGTCTCTAAATGTTGTACTGCCTTGTTTAATTAAGTATATAACAAATAAATTTTGTATAGGTAATTCTAATTATAATAATCAATTATAACATTAAGTTATGTTATTATTAACTTTACTTAACCCTTCATTTACATAAGCTTCGTATGCAGTTCTATAAAAAATGGATGATTATTGAATACTGAAAAAATATTTCAAAAATTCCTTTCAGGTGAAAATCCTCCGCCTCCTACGGATACTAGGCAAGAACGACGCCGAAGCATCAGAAGCGATGAACGACATCCTAGCACAGGTCGCCACCAACACGGAGACCAGCAAGAACGTCGGCAACACCATCCTCTACGAGACCGTGCTGTCCATCATGGACATCAGGTCCGAGAGCAGTCTCAGGGTCAGTATTAGGAGGCCGAACAGGCCTCACAATATAACATTGAATTTAGCTGTAGACAGAGCCTCATAGACATTAGCGGGCCTAAGATGGATGCCATTTTGTCACTCATCATTGTGGGTAAGGCATCCGACACTCGCACTCGTATACTTGTCAGAACGTGGGCGATAAGTGATAAAATGTCAACCATGCTACGCCCGGAGCTCCGAAAGCAGTCACAGGGTCAGTATTAGGAGACCCAACACATACCTCACAATGTACTCCAGAGCTAAAACTTCAGATAATCAGAGATACAATGGTGTTTTATTCTTGACTCTAATAAACAAGTGGTTCGCCCCGAACTGTGTAAAAATACAACCCCAGGAGGTTACAGGTATCTCGGTAACTCCTTGACCAATTTGGCTCGTGTTCGTTTAATTAACATGATTCCGGTTTTTTATGTTTACAGGTCTTAGCTGTGAACATCCTCGGCAGGTTCCTGCTGAACAACGACAAGAACATAAGATACGTGGCTCTCAACACGCTGCTGCGGACGGTGCACGTCGACACATCCGCCGTGCAGAGGCATCGGACCACCATTCTTGAGTGTTTGAAGGTACAGTCAGCATTTCAGCCAAAATACGTCTACTCCTGGGTAAATCCCTCTCCAATCCCTGTGTTTACTCATGCTTCGTTGTAGAGTGGGACTAAAAATATTCATGACCAAGAAAATAACATTGCGAACTGCTTTTGATGACCTTTCTCAACTTTTAATAACAACAAGTCTCCGGCCTGCCATTGTTCCGTATTAAAATATGTGAGTACCCAAACCAATATGGAAAGTGTGCACTCGGGAGGGCTTTCATTCCCGTTTTTACTTATTTTTCTCACTTTTCACCTTCCAGGACCCCGACATCTCGATTCGACGACGCGCCATGGAGCTCTCCTTCGCGCTGGTGAACCAGCAGAACATCCGCAGCATGATGAAGGAGCTGCTCGTGTTCCTCGAGCGCTCCGAGCTGGAGTTCAAGGCCCACTGCTCCAGCGCGATGCTGTTAGCCGCGGAGAGATACGCGCCAACCAACAAGTGGCATCTCGACACGCTCTTCAAGGTGTTCTTCAAGGTATGATCAGCCTGCTGTCCATTGTATTTGGTCTAGCTCCATGCGAGACATATAAGGCGCATCGTGGAGTTCTCGTTCGGTTTGATGTGCCAGTAGAACCTCTGCAACTAAGGTGTTTCTAAAGGTATGACCAGTCTACTGAACATTGTAGCATGATGTAGTTCTCCGGACCTTTAGACTATCATTCGGCCTACTGATCCAGCATCTTGGAACTTGTTGTTGATTCATCTTGAATGAGATCTTCTGCTAGACAGCGAACATGCGCTGCATGATGAAGGAACTCTTTACATTCTTTGAGCGCTCGAAGGACCAAAAAAGCCAGGTGCAATTCTCTTAGAAGAAAGACATACTCTCACAAATATTTAAATGATGAAGAAATGCCATCATCTTCATTAAAGGTTAGGCTATTTTGTAAGTTTTGGCAATTTTGATCACTGTTCACCGCTCAATGACTACTTCTACTTGGTACAATTTGTGAACTCTGTATAATTGTATAATGTATTTGAACATGTAATTTGATACTTGACCAGGCGGGCAACTACCTCCGCGACGACACCGTGTCCAGCACCATCCAGATCATCTCGTCGTCGCCCGCGGAGCGGCAGGCCTACGCGGCCATGCGGCTCTGGACCTCGCTCGAGCGCTCCGCGCTTAACGGGGACTCCTCCGAGAAACAGCCGCTTGTGCAGGTAACTCGTCAACATTGGTACATCAGATCCCGGCCTTATCACGCGATAAGTGACGTGTTAATGTCGTGGGAGTCCGCTGGATGCGGGACCAGTCACTTTGTCACTCTTTGGGGTAGGCCTATGTCCAGTTTCGGCTGATATGCTGATGATGAAGAACTTAATGAAAACGTATGTATCTTCATTTTCAGGTGGCAACGTGGACGGTGGGAGAATACGGCGATCTATTAGTGTCTGAAGCGAGCAATGCCATTTCTATGGTCGATGATGACGGCGTAGGTGAGTTGATCTTCATTATTTACGTAAATATCCGGTCCCGAAAATTGCAGATCACGGTGTGATCACATGGTGTTTGGTACTAATGACGTGAATATGGGAGGGGCACATTTTTTGTAGAACTAATATCCGTGATACGTAATTCTTGTGTAGATGCCAGAAGGGAATATGGAGACACGTCGTGACTACCGGGTCCATTAAAAAAAAGCTATAAGTTAATATTTTATAATTCTAAATTTGCAATACTGGTCAAAAAGCTAGTTGTTATTGGTCAAGCATATTATCCGTGTAGACTTGTAAAATTAAAGCTTCGTGCATTAGGCCAAAGCGCCCAAAAGAAGACAAGTTAGCTAGAGTGAACTCCGTGAAAGACCTAGGACCTCTTAAATAGGGACTTGACCTTCAGGGACCATATAGTTGGCATTTCTAATCTCGCCTTCATTAGAATCCTCGGGATTGTACTTCGGCGAGCAGCGAGCTTTAAAAAAAAATCAAGCCAATTAGAGTGCAATCCTGCAATATGGGGACCACACGAGAAAGAGTATATCCTCATGGTAGAAAGGATACAAAATAAGTTTACCAGATATCTGTATTGGAAACTGTATGGAGTCATCCGTTGATGTATCCTACATACTTCGTCATAGGCATGGCAGGCTATAATCGATTGGAAACGCGTAGGGATATGTTACTAACATGCTACCTTGTCCGAGTTCTACGGGGTCTTATCTGCAACCAGGACATATTGCAGCAGTTAGGTTTGTGTGTGCCAGACGGGTAAAACACCTCACAGTCGCGCCGTATACATACACAATAAACCTAGTTGCTGACCAAAGTGATCTATAATATAATCTAAATCTATAATAATTAGGTTAAGTCAGTTCGGTATTTAAGGCGCTATTGCATTAGGTTAACCTGCAATAATAGTTGCTATATTGAAATTTATAAATAAATAAGTGATCTAATGAAATTGCAAGCGCAAAAATCGCTAGTGATAAGTCTATGGAGAGCCTTGTGTTAGTCCGGGGAAGAAATTCAGCTTACGATGATGTTTGTTTGTGTCACAGATGACTTCACCCGGCCGCGTGAAGAGTACGTGATCGACATCTACCAGAAGCTGCTGTGGTCGACGCAGCTCTCCATCACCACCAAGGAGTACCTGCTGCTGTCGCTCGCCAAGCTTTCCACCAGGTTCACCACCCAGCCCAGCCAGGAGTGAGTATCTTATCTTATCTTACCGGGATGAAGCTTCTTACCCTTTCTAATGCATTTCCATCCAACGGGATCTTTTTAGTTGCCCCCGTTTTCTGTCTACTCCAAAACTCACTCCATCAATTCCGCAAAACGGATGATCGCGGCTTTTGGTAATTTCTTTGGTTCTGGGTAACCATTGCCAAAATAAGTAATTCATTTAACATTTCTTTCACACAAGTGTTCCGTTGTCTTATCGTCCTCACCGCACATGCATAGTCTAGGTTGTCCGATATTATATTGGGCAAAAGTGCTTTGATCTGAAGTGATCTGTTACTACCCCAGTTATACCACCTTTCCTTTTTTGTAACTCCTCATTGCTTTTCTCCGAGTAGCATGCGCAGCTACAGCTTCACGGTCCGGAATCTGCTTGCTACCTAATCCAGGAGGTGTACATAAGATACTTACTTGCAAACGTGACAATATTGACAGTTAATCCTTCTTATGACTAAGCGCTGATAGGGCTATCGCAAATGACTTTGTGACAGAATTAAAAAATGTAAAATACCTCAGAACTGTCAAGCGTCAAAGCATCTGGAAGGTTATTTATTGTATCGAGCAGTCTTTATTTGAAGTAGGCTATAGAAAGAGCTGAAATCTAACTGGTGTTTTATTGATGTAGAGACATCAATAAAACACCAGTTATAACTAAATATGATTTTTATACTCGTCGACCTTAATGTTTGAATTAAGACTTCGTACACCAAACTTAAATCACATACTTCTCACTATGGAGCTCCCAACTCAACATTTCATAACTGTTGAAACAACTAAAATGAAACGGACCAATCACGTGGCGCCTCTACTGAACTATAATGTATTTGACCAATAGGACGCCGTCATGAGAAAGTCAAAAGGTAAATAGAGATCAACGCACAAAAAAGAAAAAGCCGTTGCTTGCACTTCGTTTTCAGTAGACACCAAGATTGTTTAATTATTTCCGTTGACTCGTAGAAAAAGTATTGTATACAAAAGTTATATAATTAGCTTTTTAAGTCTCGTACCTTAATTAGGCCACTCAGCAAGCTTCGTGGCCTAAACGTGGTACTCGACTGAAAAAGCATACATTATACAACGATTGCATAAAATACTATTTTGTTTTTGTTGCAGTAAAATCCGAGGAATCATCGACACTTTCGGATCTCACATTCACATCGAGCTGCAGCAGAGAGGAGTGGAGTTGTCTCAACTGTACAGGTACGCCACCCGACAACAGAACGGGTAATGTTTACAACGCTAAAAGGATCTCTGTAACAAACCTTGGTTGAACGATATCGTAACAGAGAGAAAGAATATAATGGAAAAATAAACCATCTTCGCCTGTAGCTCCCGACAGGACACGAACCTGCGATCTCTCTATTAACGCTAGAGTGCTTTGACCACTAAGCTACAAGGACAGTGACTGAAGTCGCGTATCTTTCAACTATATTCCCGCTACGAATAGCGACCTCTGTGTATTCTCTCAAAAGTCTCACAGCCTTCTAGGACCACTCTAATGGGTGAGCTTATGCGCTCGTTCCATCCTAATCTCATCAGCATCATCTCTCTTGTTAATCTGAAACTACCTGATGTGGTTTATACGAATACGTAAAGTTATGAACTGACAGATATTCCAATCCCAAACCAGTTCAGTAATACTCGATAGCTAAAGACACGAAGTGCGATTGCGTCTAAATTTTGATTTACCATATATTCTGCATTTTTGAAATTTCGGAATAAAATTAATTCAACGTTATTGTAATATGGATTGGCTTAAATTGAAAACTCCATCAATAGAATCTGGGGGCACGGCAATGCCCGCCAAGTGGAGCAAAACAGCAGCACGGCCGTACCATCCTTTGCTCGAAGCAGTTCAGGCCATTTTCGACCTCCCAATAACTTAGTTGTGGATAAAACTAGAAGCCTGAATGTTCAGTAACCAAGCAGGAATTATATATACACGGTATATTTCAAAATTCATTCAATTTGAACCAGTAGTTTTAATTCAGTAGTTTAAGAATTTTAACTAGTCAAAGTTTCTTAATTTTGTCAATGACTGACTGACTCACCGATCATCAAAAGTCTAAGGCACTTGTAGCAGACATAGAAGCTTTAAATTTAGAATACAATTAGTCTTTAGTGTATAAATCAAGGGAAAATTAAAATATTTTGCAATTTCCGTCCAGTTTTCTAGATTCGCCAACTACATAAATAATACACCGCAAAAAGTTGTGAGATTTTTCGTAGTACCTACCAAGTCTCAGGCATTCTTATTACTCTTTATTTGCTAGCTAAATAAAATTTTGTGACTTGGCAATCACATAATACTACATAGTTTTAGGTATGCAAAAATCCATTAATACAGTGAAGTTGTGTGATTGCCAAGTTGCAGAATTTTATTTAGCTAGCAAATAAAGAATAATAAGAATGCCTGAGACTTGGTACTACGAAATATCTTACAGCTTTTTACGAGCAAGAGTTTCGAGACTTGGCCTCTTTTTTACATGGAATGTTTTTTATGGTATATAACTTGTCCAGGCAATACGCTCACCTGCGGCCGGCGCTGCTCGAGCGCATGCCGCCCATGGAGGCGCCCTCGACGCGCGTGCACGACGCCGAGCACGAGCCCGAGCACGAGCACGAGCGCGAGCCTCAGCCCGAGCCCCGGCCCGACGACCAACAGGTACATTTCGCCTTTTAAAACTACTAACGGCCCGCGCTGCTTCTTTTTTTTTTTTTTTAAATAGCGGTAAGTATACATTTCCTGTTTGTCAGCGAATGTGCGCTCTTTTCTGATCTCTTAAAAGCATATTACACATAACGAAGCTGTGGGATAAAGCCCTGGATGTCCATCCATAAAGTCCATTCTACACAGCGAACGAAAAAATCATAGAAGGCGAGCTCCTTACAAATTTCTACCCAAATACGTGCCTAAGACCTTGGCAACTGTGCATCCAATCACAGCTACCCAAAATATCAGCCTATTTCTTATTAGTTATTACCCAACTCAAATGAATGCGATTGGTCAATTTACGAATGCATTGCTGTGACTAGCCGTCGTGCATCATGTCGGACGACAGCTATATGACAGTGACAACGAAAACGAATAATTGTTGAATGGTTACATGCAACAAGAAGCTATTTAGTTGTCATAACGTTCGTGTAATATTTTAAGTTTAAGAAATATATTTTTAATTTTAGCTACCTACTAAAAGTACAAACAATTACTGCCTTGGTTTCTACGATGGTCGCAATGATGGTCAAGTAAAGATTCTATCCTATATTGTTAATCTAGTATTTTTATTTGTAGGTTATATTTGTAACCATGTTTCTTGAAAACGGTACCAACGATTTTGACGAAATTTGTAATGTAAGAGTTTACGGGGGTGAAAATTTTATCCTAGCTGGGTCTCATATCGAGCAAAATTAGTTTGCTCTATTTTCAACCGAGTGGGGCTCGGTCGCCCAGGTACTAGATAAATAAAAGTACCAAATTATTAATTATGTGTCTAACTTATTAAAAAAGTCGCCTAGTGACTGCAATACAGCCACATCTCAAGAATAAAATACATTTGAGATGTGGCTCTATTGCACAGTGCAATGCGGTCACATCTCGAAAGTAAAATACATTTGAGATGTTGCCGTATTGCAGACACTAGGCGAAGTATTAATGTCTGTTGGCATGATACCATCCCTGTACAAAATGTGATGATAACAATAAAATCCAAATAATGCGTTTATCGCTGTAGTTACTTGTGAAAAGTGATTCCATCTTTTTTGTTCTCACACACCATTTTACAGCACAACAAGGCATATTTATTGAAATTGAACATATTTGGTTTGTTTAACAGTTTGTCACGGCAGCCATGTTCGAACTTAACGGCTGCCTGGCATCGTTCTGACGCCCCGCCTACCATGGCACTCTTTCTGTGGGGCCATTTTACGGCGCTAGATACTGTTTTTTCCGTTCGCTAATTCTACACAAATGTAAAAGAATTTTTGAAATCGGATAAGTGGTTTAGGAGATTACTACATCTTCTTCTTCTTAGTCGATCCCTCACGAGTGAGGGTCGTGACCGCGTGCTGGCCCTCCATGCAGTTCGGTTCCTCGTCAAGTGGACTGCACGGGAGAGACTGCATTTTGCAGCCCTCCTAACTGCATCAGCCCATCGCACTGGAATCCTTCCTATAGCGCGTTTGCCTTCCACAGAACTAAGAATTATTTTGTTTGTCAATATCATTCCTAGATGAACGCATGATATGTCCAGAGAACCAAAACTCCTTTCCTGGCGGATGACCGAGAGTCGTCTGGTTATACCGAGTTCCTCTAAGATGAAGTTATTAGTTCTGATGGGTGACCGTGGAATCCCCAATAGTGTCCTTCAGCACCACATCCCCCCTTAGAATAGAATAGAATATAATTTATTTCAGTATAAGTAAAGGAACACAGTAATACAATTAGAGAATTACAGAAAATGACGAAAACAATGGAAGATATAAACTCACAAACTTACAGTCTCACAGACTGTTCCTCTTTAATCATAATCGTTTATTTTGCTAATACATACACAAAGGTGGTACAATTGACATGTCGGTGGCAGTAAAATTACGCATGTAATTTTACTGCATGGGAATTTTACTGCGGCGGAACATACATGCATATGTATGTTCCGCCGCTATATGACATGCAAAACTTACACTAAATTATAATATTTGATTACATTGAAATTCAATATTTACAACAAAATTATTTGAATACTAATTATTATAATACACAATCTGATAAAATATAAACATACCTATAAACTAACATAAACGTTAACATTAATCATAAATCTTCTCGAAATAACATTTTATCATTATCATCCATACTAATATTATAAATGCGAAAGTGTGTCTGTCTGTCTGTCTGTCAGTTACCTCTTCACGCTTAAACCGCTGAACCGATTTGGATGAAATTTGGTATAGTGATAGTTTGAGTTCTGGGGACAGGATAGTTTTTATCCCGGAAATCATCCCCCAAGGGGATGAAGTGGGGGGTGAAAGTTTGTATGGAGCTACGATATAAACGAGTCCCAAGCGGACGGAGTCGCGGGAAGAAGCTAGTTACTTAATAAATTAAAGATTTTTATTATATTAATACAGATACTATAGATCTAGTAGGCTTTTTAAGTTTAGCGAGTGGGATATATATGGTACAGGATCAAAACTTCATTGCATAAATGTATGTGTTGAAAAATTAAGTATTATAATGATTGTTCTCAGGACGCCCTCCTAGACCTGATCATCGGTTCGGAGCCGCTCACGAACGGGGACTCGGAACACCGGGCCGACCCCGTGCCTAACAACAATAACAACACCAACACTAATGTGAGTTTTACAGAATAATGCAACAACCATTGACACTGCAAGCAAACTGGCATAATGGTATCTCTTTCACATTTACTTGGTTTCAGCAAGGGTATTAACACTGGAGCCCGTTAGGTGGACGCACTACTTGTAGCATTTTTTTTCTACGAAACGGAAAAACCGCGCTATCGTCTACGAAACGTTTGGCTCTGAATGTGTCAACCCTGCGGCGTTACCACGAAAATCGAAACTCGAAGTTCGAAAACATGCATCCCTGTCGCTCGAGTAATGTAAGTGCGATAGAGATGGAAATACCCGTACTTCGACTTTCGAAGTTCGTGGTAGCGCCGCTGGCCATAGACAATACCACCCTTGGAAGATACCTAAGTGTCAAGTGATATCGTGCCCGCAGCGCTAAGAACCCCTATTCTATAGGTGTTATAACGTTCGCTGTCAAAGCAACCGTCTTTCATATAATTTTTATATTTATTTACACTCTTGTAACATTGACGTTGGCGTGACAATCTGTTTCCTTTGGAGGTCTTATTTGGCGGCGAAAAAGTTAATAAACGTGATCCTACCATCGCCAACACATTAAACTGACTATCCGTGCACTGTATGTGCATTAATAAAGTCTATTCAATTTTACGTGTCTTATCATTTTATCGTGTAAACAAACATGACGTCAAATATGATCATAGACATGACTAGTGATTGGAAATAACCATAAAATATACAACTCATCAAGTGTGATTCATAGACAATCTAGACATCGTTATGTCAGATAGGTTTGAGGTCATTCGTTCGTTACTTCGATCATTAAAGAAAATTTTATTATAAATTATTTTTTTCAATTGTTACTTGGTTGATTTCAATACTTTGAGAGTTTCTTTAAGTATACAATAACATTTTAAGTGATGATTATTGTGTAATCCCAGAGAAAAGTGTGATAATGGCTTCGAGAAGTGTTTGTTTACATGATAAGACACGTAATTATGAACGACTTTAGTAAGGGTTAGGAACGGTCAGTGTTAATGAGATGACACGTTTAGGACATTTTGGACCTGCTGAGCGGTCTGGAGCTGACGAGCTCGCCGGCGCCCACGGCCCCCGCGGCGCCCGCGCTCAACAACAACGCGCCCGGCGACAACGCCAGCCTGCTACTCGACGGACTCTTCGCCGCGCCCGCGCCCGCGCCTCTCGTCTCACGTAAGTTTACATTATACACTTCATCATCATCATCACATCAACCGAAAGACGTCCACTGCTGGACATAGGCCTCCCCCAAAGAGTGCCAACCAGTCCTGCGCCACCCGCATTCAGCGGGCTCCGGCGACCTTTACCAGGCCATCAGTTCACCTTGTGGGGGGTCTACCCACGCTGCTCCACTCGAGAACCTTTCTGCCCCAACGGCCATCGGTTAGAAATACTTAAAGGATCTCAACTAAGAGGTACAGTTTTTATTTTCACCGACAAAACGCTTGTGAAGATATTTTTGAAAGGTTGTCTGATACCGATGATGATTGATGATAGATATTGAAGAACTCGACTATACATTAAAATAAAGTCGAAAAGGGGCGAACTTTTTAATTCCTCAACTATATTATGCACTCCATAGCTACAATCATATTGTATTTCAGTTTTTTTTATAAAGTGGAAAGATATTGTATTTTTTTATTACTTATTCTATTCAAGGAACCTTTCGGTTTCTGCTGTTGCCTGCCCACCTGATAGGTCGATATTATAAATAAGGTCTTCCACTCTAGACGAGGACCCCCCACAAGGTGGATTGATGACCTGGTAAAGGTGGCGGGAGTCCACTGGATGCGATTGAGGCAGGAATGGCCAGTGTGGCACTCTTTGGGGGCCTATATTCATTAGTGGAAGTGTTTCGGCTGATATGATGATGATGATGATAAATAAGGTCAGGTATCAGGTAAATGGATTGTTGTTGGTTGTCCCTCAGAGCCAATGCTGACGGTGCCGGCGCTGGACAAGGCGGGGCTGTCGGTGGTGCTGGAGGTGGCGCGGGCGGGCGCGGGCGCGGGCGCGGGCGCGGGAGCGGGAGCGGGCGCGGGCGCGGGCGCGGCGCTCACCATGCGCGCGCGCAGCCGCCGCGCCGACACGCTCACCGACTTCCTGTTCCAGGCCGCCGTGCCGAGGGTACCGCGCTCTATTACACTACACCACACCGTAACCCCACTCCCAATACACCAAAATGCTAAACGGCTGTCTTCCGAGTACTTCCGACAATCAATCTCCAACATGATCTCGATGTCACAATGCCACACTTTACGCGCGGATATGTTATATTAAAAAAAATCAAATGTAACCATATGAGACTGTTTGTTTCTTAATAAATAAATAAAATAAATTAAAAACTCCAATGCAATATTTAATGCATAATATTGTCCGCAGACATTCCAGCTAGACATGATGTCACCGTCGGCCACGGTGCTGCCTCCGCAGGGTGAAATCACTCAAGTCCTCAAAATCAACAATCCGTCCCGGGTAAGTTTACCAAATAGATGTAGGTGCAAGATGTTTGAAAGTAGAGAGCATACTTTAAAAGTTAGTAAAACTAAAAAAGACAATATTTTTTATGGTATTATATAAGACCTTAATTCTTAGCCCTTAGAATTTAATTTATTCTGTCATAAACATGCAATGGAAAGCATCTTTTATACAATACAAATACTCTTTTGCATACCTCAATTATAAAAGGTGTTTTTAACGAAGTTCCTTTTCAATTCACAGTAGCCGCTCTGACTTATTCGAAAGATCTTCCACACCAATCATAATGTGTGCAGTTTAAGCAAATTTACCCGACTATATTGATTGTCAAGACATTAGAATATAAGTTGGTATATACAGTATCATGGTTAACTTGTTTTCTGTTCTGAAACGCTGAATCGTATATACGATTGAGCGTTTCAGAACAGAAAACAAGTTAACCATGATTGTGTATATATGATTGAGCGTTTCAGAACAGAAAACAAGTTAACCATGATACTGTATATACCAACTTATATTCTAATGTCTTGACAATCAATATAGTCGGGTAAATTTGATAATACATTACTAATATAGAAAACTAAGTTACACATAACTTAGTTACTTAAAAATAGTTCGCATCACAAAACTATACGTAATTGAAACACTTAAACTGGCAGCACATGAAAAGGGTGGTTTTCAAGCTTTCATTTGAAACACTAAATAAAAAATGAAAACCTATTATTTGTATTTAAAACGTTTGTTACATAGTCTAATATTGAAATAAAAAATAATTTGGAAGTTGCAATAGAAATGAATAAATTTCGTACAAAATAATATCTGTGAAAAAAACGCCATTGGACCTAATACATACAAACAACTAACCATAACCGCATATACTTTCAGACACCGCTCCGGCTCCGGATACGGGTATCGTACGTGGCGGAAGGCGCGCCCGCGCTGGAGCAGGCGGAGGTCAACGCCTTCCCCGCCGACCTGTTCCACTGACGCGCGCGCGGCCGCCGGCGGTCTCTGTCTCTGTCTCACGAGCACAGCGCCAGCGGCGAGCAAGCCCGACGCACCAGGGGCCTGCGCGCGGGCAGGAGCGCGGCGAGAGTAGGCTAGCAGCACCAACACACCAGGGACCGGCGGGGGTAGCAGTCGAGTGAACACAAGGGACGAGAGGTATACCCTTATTTTCTAACCTACACATTGCAAGTTTGCAAGTGCTGCCAGGAAGCTGTGTTGTCCAGCACGCTTAGCACAAGAACGCACGCGAAGCAAAGTACCCGTCTCTTCGTAAGTGCTCTAATTAGAAAGAGACGGGTAGTGTACCTTAGACAGGGATGGCTGCCGGCAAAGAAGCCCGTCTTGCGAAGTTATAATTTTACAAGTCTTAAACTGCTTAGCAAGAATGAGGCTCTAACTCTAGAGTACCCACTCTAGACCAACAACGCCTGGCCATTTGATCAGTGTTGCGAGTTTAGATTTCGTGAAACGGGCCACGGGGCGAATCGCGACAGGGGTTGACTGCGGATATTGACTGGGGACGGTTGTTACACGGGACTGAATAACGAGGCGAATTGCAACAGGGAATGATATTGAACGGGGTTAAAACAAATGGTTACTTAGGTCCGGTTTGGTCAAACTTCAATTGGCAATTAAACTAAGATTAAAAGACAGAGTACGGACTAATCTGGGACTAAACTCTATTCTTACATACATGTATTCATGCCTTTATTCCCAAAAGGGGTAGGCAGAGCACATGAAACGTATGTTCCAGCGCCACTTTTAACATAAATGTGGGTATAAAAGTTCGACAAAATGTGATATTGCAGTGATAGGTTGCTAGCCCATCGCCCACAACACATTTCAACCCTCTATTCTTGTTTGGTAAAATTGTCACTTGGAACAAATTGCAAATAGACGACGACATGAAGTAAGAGCAATCGGCAAAAAAGTCGTAGTGTAACCGCTCTAAGGCCGGGTTCGCACGAGAGTTTAAAAACCTTCGCGTTATAACCCGACATTAGAGTTTTTTATCGAGCACTGTTCGATTTTCAACGTTGGGCGTTGGACGTTATATCGAATAACTCGTGCAAACCGGGCCTAAGCGAAGACAAAAACAAATCTCTTACAATATCAGACGACTACTAACGAGCCCACTCACTTCGGGCTGTAAAGACATGACAGTATAATGCATTTAGTACGTAAGACATCAACGTTCCTAAAATCCCGCTCCGTATTTTTAATCTCTCCTAAAACGTAAACGTTAACCCTTTCACCGCCACAGTCGGCCATAGCCGACAACGCAAAATCGTGACTACGACGCCAGAGACGGCGCTGGCCGACAAACATTTTTTGATGAATACCTATTGAAAAACAGCCCATTTTTATGGTGGCGTTATTTCTTTACCCATTTTAATTTTACCCCCGTGGCGTCAGTGGCACAGCGTATTGCTTCGCCGTCGGGCGGTGAAAAGGTTAAATCCTAATGAAGTGTCCCCCAAAAGTCTTAGAACATAGTCGTATCATAATCGCCCCAGGGGGCTAGCACAACTGACGCCGCGCCGCGACGCCAGTCGAGAAAGATCTACCCTCCTCTTTCGAATTTGCACGGTGCGAGTAAGACAGGAGACGCTCAGTCGCGCGCGAAGCGACTTGTCAGCAAGTTGTGCTAGACGTACAGGAGTGCAAATAAGTAGGGGAGAGGAGTAAAAAGTATAGCATGGTCGCGTTCATCGTCTGTTTGTTTGCGTTTAAATTATACTGTCTATAGTGTTCCGTTGTATTTTATCTCGCGGTGTTAGAAAGAAACTATTGCTTGTCTATGACGCGATAAGCACGGCCATCATATGCTTGAGAATCAAATTAAATGTTGTTAGAGTAAATCCGATCATGAAACAAACGTAAAGTCCCTCCATTGTAATATGATAATAGCGCATTACTTCGGCGATAAAACAAAGAATGAGATCGCAGCTATAATATGTATTAATTGCAACACCTTATAAAGTGTATGAGTTAATGGTATGGTGTATGACCTTATTAAATTAATAACACATTGAAATATTACCAATTATGGAGAAGCGTTCATTTTAAGATTGGATTTTCTCTAACGTCATTCGACTGTACTAAAAGGTTGTTATTGTTCTAAAGACGACACTATTTTTCACCTTTATTCTACTAATTTGAATGCATCCGCGGCAGCTTACACAATTTCTTTAGCCTTCTGTTTCTCGCTTAAGACTGACTTCACTAGGCGTGCGTTATAGAAGTGTATTGTAAATGCTTCGCATTAGAACCGAATTGCCTTGAAATAAAGACGACAGTCGCTTGTACATATCCGAAATGTAGCGACGTTTTTGGACAAACTTAGGAGAACGTAATTCGAGTGAACTGATGAACTTTTAACCCATTCGCCGCCACCTACTTGAAGTGAATGAACTTCAGTTCATCAAGTCCAAAAACAAAAGACTTAAGACTTGCGTGGCGAATGGGTGAATGTGGATTGTGAACGATGCAATTTATGGATGATCCGAGATTTTAAACATTCCAGTTTATAGGTAAAATAATAAAGACTAGCCTATGTCTAAAAATGAGGGCTGTAATGAATTCACGGTTTTTTTAGGACTTTTGAATCATCGATGTTGTAAATGTGAAAGTTAAATACAGTGCGTATTTACTAGGTCGGCTATTCTGAGAATGTTTTTTCACAGACCAGACCCACCTTCTCAAAATGTTTTTCTTCTAACCGAAAACAGCATAGAGTAGGCAACTCGCACAGCTAGGAAACAATTTAGCGACCTTTTTATCTTCCTAAAGGGGTCCGTCACTAAAAAAATTGGAGAATCACTGAACTAGGATTAGGCTGCTGTTTGTTGATATGTGATGTTGATATATGTGGCTGGTGTTTTTTTTATGTAATCTTTTATTTATAATTTTATTATGGTCAGACTTCAGTATTATTACAATCTCGAACTGATCTATCCCAGTCTGGTCTATTTAAATACGCTCACGGCGATTTTATGCAGCGATCGACAGAAACATCAACAATAAGCTTAAAGTTACAGAATAAGAAATAGCGCCGCTATAAATACTCGCCCGGGCCGGTATGATAGCGCTGCTACGGCACACGCATTATATCGCAACACGTTTAGGCTCGTTCGGCATACCTAAACAGGGGATTTCTCAACAGAGAACCTTCTGCACGTAGTACTATTATTTATATATGCAGAAGGTCCACTTCCATACTTTTTAGCACTTGAAATATCGACGGCGGTGTGTGATAATAAATGTGCGGCAATAAAGCTGTCAACTTAGCCTTAGGAGCCAAAATGGAGGGGATAGGTCTGTTAGGGTGAATATCCGTGCGAGGTTGCGGGCGGTAAGCCAGAAAAAAAATAGTCCAATGGGGAGCGATGCGCGAGTGCCACGCTATTGGTGGATTTTTTCCTCGTTTCCGCCTCGCAACCTCGTACAGGTCTGATGGATGCTCACCCTTATGGTCATTTTCCCTAAAGATGACACATTACAATCCAACATGTCGGTCTGTATCGCTGCAAAAAGTCACTATAATATAATTATGGCGGCCGCTGTTACGAAATTGAACTCCAATGCCTTTACAAATTGCTACTTATATTGTTAACTAAAAGGAATATATTGTAGAGACATACCTACGAATGTTAGCTGTGTTGCTTATCAACACGATGTTGTGTGCAGTCGTTAACAACGGGGACTTTACGGAATGTACTTAAAATTCAACTACTATGATAATTTTCGTGTGATAAAGCACTTAGGATACGAGTTAAAATATCCCTTCTATAAAAAACGTAGTCATTGATTTTAAATTTTCGCACGCCTGTGTATATTTATTGAACTTTAGGATACGTTGTGTGATGCCTGGGGGTAGTTACAATAGAGAGCGAATGTCGATGAAAAATTCGTGCCCTGAAAAAGTAGTTTCACTAGGGCTCACCACATCAAGTTGTATTCTGTCGCGTGATTCTCTGGGCCCGCCTCATACAAGTGGGATACGGGTGTAGACTCGAAAATTATTATTGCTCCAAAAGAAAGAAGGCAAACAAATATGCCGTGACGAAAATCCCATTCAGATATCTCAAAGAATTGCGAAGCCACAACCGTTTTGATATTGCTTGTTAGAGGGAGAAAACGCAGTTTGTGACGTCACAAATTGCGAGGCTGCCGCAGAGCGAGCCGCGTGCGCGGCAGCCCGCGTCGACGGCGGCGCCGAACACGATGGGGCACGGCACATTGCAGTCTATTAGTGACGTCACTAACTGCGAACGTCGTCGTTTCATATGAAGTTGCGTTTTGCGAAAAAGGGACATAACATACCCGTTCTTAAAACTTTGGACACTTCGTGATTATTGAACCTCTTGCGTTGCTTATTTCTCGATTAAACTACATTTTTAATCCTTTTTCGAGAAAATACGACATTATTGATTATTTTATTTGCGCAGCGGAAAGATAATGGGCATACAGTATGTCATGATTAGTCAGCCCCAATTTATCAGAAGCTGACTAATTGCTATCGTGTGGAGGCATGTTGCGCTGCTGATCCAACTGTCAAACGAGTTGTTCTGACTAATTGCATGATAATCTCAATTTGGACCATGGTTTTTGCGTGATCTGCCAAGCGTTTTTTTCTCACATATTTCATTCAATAAATTAAAATGAAAATTAAAAAATACATACTAAAGATTATTGTTTTAATATTTTACACTGTAATTTTCATATTTCTACACAAATTTTAATAACTACGGAGAGTCATGCTACTTAGTTGATATAATATTAATCATATAAAATCAGAATCCTCTAAGATCACATAGGAATACTTGCGCTAGAGCAAACACTGTTTTCAGTTTTTATTTTAAAGTAAAGTCAATTTTGACACCCTGTAACGTGCACCAGACGGCGCTGCGTTGCGGACTACACGTGCTATATGAAGCTGTAAGATAAAGCGGGATGGGGATATGAAATACATCACCAGTCTCGCCCTATCTCATAGGTTAGTAACAGTCTTGCAGTCCGCTTCGCAGGACCGTTTGAATGCGGCAATTTTCGCTTTCTTACTGTTAACTGGCTACACTGAATGAAATTGTAGTAGCAGATTGTTACATCTGTACGACACACCCAATTAGGCCTGCAACACACTGGCGCGGCCTGCGGTGGCGGACAATAGTAAATTTGACAGCTAATGACAAGTTTACTATTGACCGCCCCGGCCAGGCCGCGCCAGTCTGTGAGAGGCCTTATGACTTCGACACTGACTTGTTGTACTGACAAATTGTAAAATCACATAATCTGTATACCCCATAACGCAACGCATAGTTATGGTAGGGTCAAACATTTTGTATGGAGTGGCTTCGGTCGGAATCGCTCAGCGGAATTTAGCCTATATGTGGCGAACCAGATGGCGTGTTCACACCCGTATAACTTTTGCGAGAAGATGCGACTGTTAAACGCCTATGCCATCTAGAGAAACTGCTATTTTTAAAGGCACGATTATTCGTCGAGTAGCTTTTCTAATAAATTGTCTACTCTGTGGCAACGCCTAGTTTAGTACCTCCCATGTTCCCGATACATTTCGTTGTATAAGAGTAGATCGTGTATGAGATTCGTTGGGTTTAGATAGACTAGTAATTGTTTTGTAAGGCGCAGAGGATATTATATTCGGGATATTGTAAATAAGATGCGGATTGTAATCGAAACTGCAGTATGGATTTATGGATAATATACGCATTTTTATCCCCGATTTGGTTCTCTTGGGATATTTTAACGTTAAGTAGGCACTAGTATTAATTTTATTTTGTCCTATTTATGTTTATGATTAACTAACCTAACCAGCACATTATAAATGAAATATTTAGCTAAGATAATAATTATGAGAAATTGTAACAGATGGAAATGTTCCACGGTTCATTTTACTATAATCATGGAGTATAATTAAACATATAGGTATTATTCCCAATACATAAATAAACAGAGCTTGGCAAAAGTTTATAAAATGTAATTTGGTGCTTATTTTATTATATCTGATTAAATAGAAGGCCCTCCACAACGTCAGAAGTTATGATTTTGTGTATAACTAAAGCTATGTGAAAGATGTACATATATGATTATAATGATTTTATGTAAATTGGTTAATAAATATTTGAAAATGTTTATATAATCAATGTCTTGTTTTAATCAAAAACCCTTAAGTAATTTTGTATCATATTTATTCAGTTTTTGTTACAAAAATTACAATAACTTTACAGTTTAATTCAGTAATATTAGCTTTGGAGATATTCAAGTGTCATTTGTAAAAGGTTAAAAATAAACGTTCTGATGCGTCACAACTCACAACACAACACGATTTATATCTCCAAAGTCAATAGCTATTACAGAAAGATGTCCAGTATTACCACTTACTATTTTTCAATGATGTACTGTACAGCTGCTATCAAAAACGTCGCACAAGCAGGAATGTTCAAAATGCATCCTGGCTCTTTTAACAACTTGGCAATTGCCACGCTCACTAAAGATGCATCGTTACTGATTGACCCAACAATGTACGGAAAATTGTCTTTGTCAGCTGACAATTTTGAAGTTAGAAAAATGGGGGCCTGAAGTTCACGCTCAGAAAGTTTATGATAGTTGCATTCCAACATAGATAGTCCACAACATTCAGCACATTAGGCCCGGCGCGCACTACGATTTTTTGTCGTGCGATAATCGCGTCGCAAAAATGCCACGTATGTATATGTCAGTGTCATATGTCATACGGCATAAGTTGCATTTTTGCGACGCGATTATCGCACGACAAAAAATCGTAGTGCGCGCCGGGCCTTAGTTGCCGTTGACGCGATATCTCATCCTAACTATATGGAATATATGCGCGTCGGCAACGAATGGGTAACAAACACGATATTTCTCATGACTATATTGTCATCAATGTAGTCTATATTTACACTTTAGGAGTCTTCAATCATAGGCGTGGCGGGCGCGGGGCGACCGCTGACGCCGTTAAACAGCCGGTCCTTGATCATCTGCGCCATGAGCCCGTGGATGACCTCTATAGTGGTCTTGCACGCGTCCTTCGTGGCCTTGCCGAGCTTGTCCTCCGTGCGCTTCTCGTGCGGGTCCGCGCCGGGGACTATGAAGCCGCCGCGACCTGGATACAAAACGATTGTTTAAAAACCTAATTTCATCCTAAAAGCATACACATTGACATGGTAAAAAAAAAACAAGTATTGAAATACAATTAGTTCATTCCCTAAGAATTTTGGATACATGCTGCAGGATACCGCGTAGCGCAAAAAGTGTGGTAGCGTATTGAAGAGTACTTAACCAAAAAGATTCACTTTTCATTACATTTATCAAAATAGCTTTAGCAGAGAAAAATGGTATTCCTCCATAAAAAGGATCATGGGTTGTGAGATAAAAAGGATCATGGGTTGTGAGATGTACTCAAAAGGTACATACATAAATTTCCAGAATCATGACAAAGCTCATTACAGAACAATATATTGACCTTAACTTGCACGGGGCCAGCATGGCAGTGGGACGTGTATACGGGCTGCTGATGATGACGATATTGTCCTAGTAACAAGTAACTTGCCAACATTTCAAACCTTACCCAAGCACACTTCACTCTGCTCCAACTTATCCGACAGATCAAAAATCTGTCCTGTTGTGTATTCAGCATTGGTGATGAGACTGGAGCTGCTCAGCGTGTTGACCCAGTACTTGTTCCACAGAGAATCCAGCAGTTTCCGGTCCAGCGTGGACTTGAAGTAGGCCACCTCCAGTGAATAGTACTGCTTGCAGTGGACACCAAAGTCTTCAATCTTGTTGAGCGGGATGGTTTGGTATTCTGATGGCTCTTCATTGGCTGGTTTGTAACCCTGAAGATAAGAACAAATAATGATAAAACATTAGCGATAAATGTGTTTTGTGTTTTTGTAGTCATTAGAAGTGTGAGTTAACGACAATAGCGGACTGTAAATGGAAACGAGATATATGGGGGTCGCGGGCGAAACAAGAATATTGGTATCTGAGGAGAATCTAAATGTCTGAAGTGTATTAATGAGTAATAAAACAGTGGTTCGTCGGTTGTACCTGGTCTGTTGGCGCTGTGGAACACAGGATCTTTGGCGTCGCAAGCAGAGCACCGTCGGTTAAAGTCTCCAGTTCACCTGAGCCAAGCTTACTCTTAACTCTTACCTCCGGTGTCAGCTACTTAGCCTCAGATTACGTCCAAAAGCCTTCGGCAGCCTCCAGACTCACTTCACTGATGCTAAACACAAATCTACTGATACTACAGCTAGTGGTGACCTTAAATTTTATTATTCCAACGACAGCTACAAAAGGGTTGTTCTCTGTTCGAAATTCGAAAGCTAACAGACCGATTAACGGTTAGGAGTGGGGGTAATAGTGTGACCAACACAACGGTTAAAATAACTTCTAATACTAGTGTGTTGCCACGATATAATTAAAATATACCTTAAAATTAAGAATGACAAAACTGAACAAGAAGCATGTATGTATATGTTTTCAATACTACCAACCTATAGATGCCAATCATGGCCCCTTACCAAGAAACTTACAAATAGACTCAAGGTATGCCAGCAAAATATGAAGCATAGCCTTCTGTGTATTAAATAAGGGGCTGGACATATGGCAAGAGATAAAGCAGGCAAGTGGCCTAAAGACTTACTGGATGGTACCCAGAGAAAGCGAGGTAGATCAAACCAAAGATGGGACGATGAAATAAAACACCAAATACACTATCACAACTTATACATATATAAACTGTTAGTAAAGGCTATAATAATAATGATACTACATATATATGCTAAATCAAACCAATCCTCTTCAGAGAGAGAGAGACAGAGAGATATATATATATATATATTGATTCAGAAGATACGAATTTACATAAGGGTAGAATAATTTACTATGAAAATTCGCTTGAAAACCCATTTGACTGAGAACATCATTAATCCAATGAGTTTTTGTTTTAACCTTCTTATACAGTTTTTCTAATCTATGATGTCAAAACTCATTCTTTTTATAGGACTTCTATAACCCAACATAAACTCCATACAAAAGCTGTTTTAAAACAATGCTATGAGTACAATAGGTTTTCCTTCCCACAATTATTTGGCAGCCTACCTTTGGATACGTCCTAAAAGCCCCCAAGCAGACCTTGCCGGCCGAGATGGTTCTGACGGGGTCAATCACTATCGCCACAAAAGGCTCCTGGAAGTTCTGGTTCAACATTTGTGTGGAGACATCTATGCCAGACAGCCAGCACCCATAGCCGGGGTGACTGTGGTACCAGCCAATGGCATTTTCGTGACGTCCAACCTGAAGAAAAACAATTTTCTTGATTCTCTAACATATGGTGTTATTTTTGTTTCAAGATAGTAACTATAGTACAGTCACAGAGCGCACAAACAAACCGATTCCCACTAGCTTGCTTCATTTATTTTTTATATACTCTGAAGCTCTTAAATTTTTTTTTGTTCCGGGATGCCCATCGAATATGCTGGGCCACCACTGCTGTAGTAAGGCATTTCTTCAATAGTCTAAAAACATTAAAGGTTGGAAAACCAAACATTGAAATGCACTATACACTATACACTGTCATCATCATATCAGCCGAAAGACGACCACTGCTGGTGGGGGGGGGGGGGCCTATGCACACCGCACCACACAACGCACACGCAACGCGTCTATACACTGCAGTTATGTATTATAATTATACTTTTATCTCTGATTTGCAAAAAACTGTAACCAATCCTTGCAGCCTCAGCTAATTACCTGTTTAGCCGCCTCTATATAAGCTGTCATGTACTCGTAAGCCTGCGCCTGTGCGTTGACGCGCGTCTCCGTGCCCTCGACCGGCAGCGCGAACGAGTCCATCACGAGCATAGTGTTCGCGTCTACTTTACCTGCGACACAACAAAATTATAACCTCACCAATGTTATAGGAACTTTATGAAAATATATAGTGTGCGTCCCTTACCTAATAAAAGCCCCATTACTTCAAGAGTGCCTCCGGAACGAGCGTGCATCACCATTTTCAAGAGAGCTAAGGCAGAGATTCTGATATCTTTGAAGAAATGCGGACTGAAAACAAAAGACCATTATTTCATTTATATCTCGTATACAGCCTATCATATCTCTTATATATTAACAGCCTGTTTGTATATTTAATGAATAACTTACTCTTTTTCCCATGGTTTAGCGGCAAGAATGTCCTGCTGTTGTTTCTTATCGTAGCGGTATATGTCGTCGAAACTAGACACGGATTCGATATTGTTGGCCATTGCCCATGTCTTTTGCGCTATTGTGGCTTGACTATCGGAACTTGTAGAAGCCATTGTGGATGACTTCAAATATTGGTTTACTTGCTTTTATTACTTGTGAAGATCTGTATTTATTTTTAATAAGTAGTCACTTTTTGCGACAAAGCAAAAGAGGAATGACATTGAATGACAGCATTGACAGATAGACTTTTTCTAAATTTGACAATTTGTCTAATGCTATTTCAGGCAACGGTTTTATCGCTGAAATTTAAGTGGCAGCGAGGCGAATGTAAAGAGGGCCCACTCGGGTAGACTCGTGCGCGCTCGCCTCGCCTCGTCGCCGCTCGCTTCCTTGTCGGTATTTTGAACAAAGATCAAAGTGGCGAGTGGCGAGCGCGAGCGCATACTTCCACAACAGACGTATACCTATAGACGCCGCTTAGTCGGGCGACCCCCGCTGTCACACATAGGTACGGTGAATTCACTCTGTTTGAGACACACCCCCTTTACAAAGTTCAGTCACTTCAGTCTGCCAAAGAGAATATAATCGTCTGCGGACATCGTTATAAAATGCATTATTATTGCGTAAAATTGTGTGGAAAAATCACTAAAACTTCAAGTGTGCAAAAAGATGGTATATCATTTGACAGGTAAGCCGATTTTAAGAAAATTACATAATAAATAAGCGAGTTTTTAAATAAAGTGCTCGGGGCTCGTTGATGTCTTTTAACAGAAGTCTCTTTCTATCCCGATCCCGCTGCAGAGAATAGTAGCTCCTTCCTTTTTATAGTATTAGGCACAGTAGGTAGTGATGTCCATAGTATGTATTCGTTTACTATCGATAAGATAATTAACGGAAGACGTAATACATCGTAAGTAATTTAAAAATAGAAAAATATTACATATCATATTGTTTAGTATAGATTATCTACAATTCATATGTCAACTGTAATGTCACCCACCTCCAATACCTTTCATATTCCTATCCCTGTGGGCGTAGCATGGTTGCCATTTTATCACTTATCGTTGTGGTAAAGACGCCCATCACACTCTGACAAGTATGCGAGTGCGAGAGGGACGGATGCCTTATCCACAACGATAAGTGATAAAATGGCAACCATGCTACGCCCGCTG
Source organism: Epinotia bilunana (assembly GCA_947049275.1). Lineage (NCBI taxonomy): Eukaryota > Metazoa > Arthropoda > Insecta > Lepidoptera > Tortricidae > Epinotia > Epinotia bilunana. The sequence goes on along the minus strand of OX346260.1, from coordinate 21,100,148 downwards.
GAAAACGCGGGTAGAATGAAGACATCAACTGACATCGCTGTCAGTCGACCAGTTCAGCTCTAGATACGGTTCGGGTCGGTCAATGTCGAGTACTATCTCCATTCCGTCACTCGCCAAAGGCTTCGAACTAACCATTTTTTACCTATCGTCGCTATTATTAATTCGGTACATCAACGCAGAAGTGTTAAGAAGAAAAGTGCGTAAGACCGGCAGCCTTAACATCTTGCAGCCAGCGCTACGTTTGAACCAGGTACGCGTTTTCCACCACTTTCCCTTTTTGCTACTTCACATATGCAAAATATTTGTGCACAGTGCACAGTTATTTATAGATAATTAACGGAAGACGCAATACATCGTAAGTAATTTAAAAATAGCAAATGATTACATATCATATGCAACATATTTGTGCACAGTGCACAGTTATTTATATACTTAAGGCTTGTATACCCGCTAAAGTCCTTGAGCGTATGGGCGGAGCCTCGACCCTCTCCCCGCGCAAGTCGCCGTCGTTTATTAAGCGCTACATAGATTAAGCTACAGACGCGTCATCGCGCCACCAATGCAAGGGTGGACGTGTGTGGTTGACATTCGTCATGCTTAATTGAAACGTGATATTTGTTAAGTTTTAAACTAATTTTCGGTATATTTATTACGTTCTACTTCCTTGATTTGATGATGATGGCGTGTACAGTCAGCATCAGATAGTTAGTAGCATCCAAAGTAGCTAAATATATCGTAACACATTCCTTACTCCTACTTATAGTAACAAAGACTATTTCGATGAATGTACGTTCCGATATATTTGGCTAACTTGGCTGCTACTAACTATATTATGCTGACTGTACAGAAATCGGCCTCGGGTAAATATATACTTACAGATTAGTTGTACGTTAACCATACTTTGTTTCATATCAAATAATAACTCTGTATCGAACTTGGAGTTGGCATGCAACCCATAGGTAGGTACTTACAATATTTGCCAAGCACACTATTTTTATTAGAACTTATTCTATTAACACTTGACAGTCATTAATACGAGCAGATAAAACAATATTGTTAGTAGGCAATAGATATTGTAAATATATTTACTAATAAAATGACGGCGTTTTACATAAAAATAAAACGCTAATTAAATAACTTACCATATTCGAAACCTAAGTATATAATTGAGAGTGGCAACACTGTTCCTTCTGATCGGTCGTTTATTTACTATACCCGTCCCTTTCTAGCGAACACTGCATCCGTCTCCCTCGCACATTTCCCCTTCCACCCTAGGTAGTCGCTTACAGGGTATGAGTGAATTTCATGATCATTGTCTCAATTTTTAATTTTATTATTAATATTAATACCAGGCAGGTTTTAAAACTTTAGGTTTCGAATATGGTAAGTTATTTAATTAGCGTTTTATTTTTATGTAAAACGCCGTCATTAAAAAACTGTACCGATATTCGAAACCTAAGTATATAATTGAGACGTGTTTGTTATCGCCTGGTGGAAGGGTAGGATGCCAATGTGATTCTTTGAAATATTTATGCCATTAGGCAAGTGCCAAATTGCAATTGTGTCGAGGGAGCTAGAGATAAGATCTTTGGAAATTATATTTAAAATCTTAATCTCTCATGTATCAAAGTATAGTGATGACTACTAAAAGAAGTTGATTTATTTGCAAGGAAACTTAAGTGAGCTAAAAGTAAGAGAGGTGAAATAAGTTGGCCAGTTTAACATAGACCAATTCTGTACAACCTGCACGGATTAGAGCAGGAGGCTGCCAGTGAAGAAGTTGGAAATCAACAATTTAATAAAATAGAGTTTAGGTTATGATAATAAAAATCTTCCAATGATTGAGTTGTTTTTATTTACACGTTTATTGTAGTGCCCTTATACAGAACTTAACTATTTCCATATCTAATAAGTAATTATGTAACTAATCATCACTAAGAATCATTATATTTGTTTTTAATGATATCCATTTTGATATTGATACCATAGCCAAGTTAATAATTATAATTATCTAGTCTTACTGAAATCTTATAAAAATTTCATGCCTGAGTGAATTCACATGTTACTTGTATAAATAGTGTTGATACAAAGCTTAACAATTAAGTTAGATAATATGATGAATTACTGACATGACATGACACTTGCCTACCATACAATAGGTAATCAAATATTATAAATTATAATATTAATCTTACTTTGACATGATTGTTCGTAACATTATTTAATCAACTGGTAGAAATAAGTTTTGAACTGAATCAACATTCTGTTGGTTAGTCACTTCTTTCCTGTAGAATCTTGAAAAAGTTTGTCCTGATCTCCAATTCCCTCGCGCAAGTATGTCCTCCAGGGTGAAATTATTGATCCAATTTTTAGAGGCTACAGCTGACCTCATGCTACCCGCTGAGGTTGTGATGCCGGCATCCTGTAATAAGGATTTGATCCAGTTAGCAATCACTGTTCTGGATGCTTGTTTAGGAGGCCCACGTATAGTTAGAAAGAGGTTGTTACATTTGCAAGTATCCCTCCTGCCCTTTGACATCTCAATGAGAGATTTAACCCAGAAGACTGGATCTATTGACTGGTCTTCGGGGTTAGATCTCAGTTTCCATCCTGACTGTCTATAGTTGTAGCTATCTGTTTTAGAGCCAAACAGAGGCCAGAATATTATTTCACTATCTGACATTGTGAAATGCTTCGGTTCAATGGACAGAAGGGTCAAGTCATGTACTCTCCGCCCTGAGCATAATAAAAGAATACATGCCGTTTTTCGTGAGCAATCAAACAGAGTAGTATCCCTGTTAAAATTCTGCCTGAGCCAATTTGTAAGAATGTCCACATCCCAGATGGGAGGTTTGGGTATTTTGGGATTTTTATTAGCTACTGATTTCAATATCCGAATAACGAGGGGGTGTGTACTAAGGGTATCCCTACTATCAGGGTTACATAGGGTCGCAACCACAGATTTATGAAACAATATGGTGTTATAGGCTAGTCGGGATTCCAGATAGAGGTCTGACAAGAACTTAGCTAGGTCTGAACCAGAAAGAGTATGACAACTCACCTTATTTTGAAAGCACCATGTGCACCATCGCCGCCAGGCTGCATTGTAGGACTTTTTTGTAGAGTCCCGCCAGCTTGACTCAAGTAGCTCGAGCTGTTCGGGTGTCCATGTGGTTAGTGTTTTACTCCACCCCCACATTTCCATATCTCGAGATGCAGGTCTTCTGCTTTCGCTGGAGGTTTGTTTGTGTTCGTGTCGAATAACACTTGTGATATGTTGTACACTGTGAAGGGTGCTGCTATTGCTCGGCTTTTCAAGTCGGGCCTCCAAAAGGCTTTCTCCCAGCGAGGAGCTACGAACAGATATATTCCTTTTGCGTTGTTTAGGTGTGACAGGACTCTTGGTATTAGGAAAGGCGGTGGGAATATCCACGCCAGTTTGTATGTCCATTGTTGGGAGAACGCATCCACAAATTCCGCGTTCTCGTCCGTCGCATCCAGAGTTACGTATCGTTCCACAACGTGGGCTCTTTGCGAGGCAAAGAGGTCTATTAGTGGGACTCCCCACTTGTCGAAAATAGTCTTGGTTATGCTTGGCAGGAGATGCCACTCTGGGTGTGCCGACCCTCGCGACAGATGGTCTGCTTCCGTGTTGTACATGCCTGGTATGTGGTGTACATTGAGTTGTATATTGTAAGTCTGCAGGATATGGAATACTTGATATGTTAGGTCCATCAATGCCTCCGATTTCGTCCCACCTTCGTTCCGCAGATAGGCAAGAACCGTTCTGTTGTCGGATTGTATGGAGACTGTGGTGTCCGCAAGAAGTTGGTACTGACTTTTTAGCACTTTCAATATCGCTAACATCTCTTTCATGTTCGAGTGCAACCCTAGCTCCTGCGGTCCCCACAAGCCGCTCAACTGAATATTGTCCATTTGCGCGCCCCAACCTTTGCCTGACGCATCCGTTGACAGATAATGTTTGACACTTTGGGAGTGTAACGGGGAGTGAAATTGACAGTGACGGCTCCACCACATTAGATCCGTCAATGTATCCGCCGGTAAAGTTTGTAATTTTGAGGGGTCCTCGTTTAGGATTTTGTTGGAGAATTCTAATAATTTTCGGAAGCGTAGGCGTCCGTATTGTACAACGATGCTTGCAAAGTTCAGCACTCCTATTAGGCTTTGTAGTTCTCTTAGAGATAGTGCTTTCACCCTGAGGGCTAAATGAACTTTTTTCTGTATCGTCAGAATTTTCTGAGTTGGCAAATACTTGGCATTGTTTAAAGGGTCCCACACTATGCCTAAGTACTCTATTTGGGACTGAGGCTGTAACACTGATTTTTTGTAGTTTACTTGCCATCCCAAGTATTCCAGTAGGTGTATTACGTAATCCGTTTGCATTTTCAGAGTGCCCTGACTTTGGTTTGCAAAAAGGAAATCGTCTAGGTATATCAGAGTGCGTATACCTTTGCTCCGGATGAGCTGGGCTACCCAATTGGTGAATGTTGCAAACACCTTCGGCGCCGTCGCTAATCCCATCGGTAGACCAGTCATCTGCAGTAGTTCCTTTTGGAAAACTAACCTCAAGAACCTCCTGTGCCCCGGTGCGACCGGTACATGAAAATATGCGTTGGACAAGTCTATTTTTGTCAACCAATCGTTGGGTTGGAGAAATGATGGCACCTTTTGTTGATTTATTAATCTGAATTTGCTTATATGAATGAATTTGTTGAGGCGTTTTAGATTGAACACAGGCCGAAATGTACCATCGTCCTTCTTCCTGAGAAATAAACTTGACAGGAAGCTCAATCAATCAATCAATCAATCAATCATTTATTTATTTCTTTGAATGTGGTACAATTCAGGTTATTATGTCTATGTTAGTTCAGCACATCCTGCCAGTTTAGGCGTAGAAATAGTTCAACACATAAAATATCACAAATCTTAACATCATTAAGGTGCCTCTAAGAACTCTTTTATTGAGTAATAACATTTTTCGACCAAAAATGCAACTAACTGTTTTTTAAGTTGGTGTGTCTCTAGACTTTTCATAGGGTCCGGAATTTTATTAAATACTCTTATTGCCATTCCAAAAAAACTATTCCGCATCAATGCTGTTTTCATAGGCTGGTTATACAACTGTCCCTTGTATTGCGAGCGAGTGGGGAGCTTTCGTCTTTCTGATACAAATGTAAACAAATCAAGATGGCGTTTAACAAATAGAACTACCTCTAAAATATATAATGAAGGCAATGTCAATAGTCTCAATGATTTAAATAGAGGAACACAACTGTCTCTTACGTTTCTACCGCAGATAGCTCTTACGCATCTTTTTTGGGCTATAAAGGCTGCCTCGCGGTTCACAGAGTTACCCCAGAAGATAATGCCATATCTAATTTTCGATACTACTAATCCATGGTATGCTATTAAGACTGTATCACGGTTAGCTATTTTTGATAGTTTATATAGTGCGTAGGCCGACTTATTCAGATGCTTACATATTTCATCTAGATGTTTTTTCCAACTTAGCTGACTGTCAATTGATAATCCTAGAAATTTAGTAACAGCTACATTTTCTATTGTTGTGCCTTGATAGTTAACATCGATCTTGCTATTAGTACGAGTCAATGTGTGTAGATAAAAATGCATAACATTTGTTTTATTTAAATTAATTATTAAATTATTATCATCAAGCCATTTTACTATACAATCTAATTCTTTATTAATGTCCTGTTCGTAATTTATTAAATCATTATTACAGTTTATGATTGATGTACTGTCGTCTGCGAATAACACCATGGGATAATTTAAATTGCTTGGAAAATCATTAATGTATATTAAAAACAATAATGGGCCAAGTACGCTGCCCTGTGGAACTCCAAGTTGTAGGTATTTTTCTTTAGAAATATATTTACATTGTTTCTTTGTCGCAGGGCATACTCTGGATATCTCTGTATATTGTATCCTCTCTTTAAGATAAGATGCTATAAGGTTTAATGCGTTGCCTCTTACACCATACATATTAAGTTTGTGTATGAGTCGATCATGGCATACATGATCAAAAGCCTTGGACATATCGGTATAAATTGCACAAACCGGATTTCTTCTATCAATGCTCGGGGAAAGTTGCGCACTCTCCAGGACTCCCATAGCTTTCAGAGACCGTATTTGTGTCTCCATTTCCTTGGAGTAAGGCACTGTCACTAAATTGTGCTTGGCTAACTGTGGCATGATTAGTGGGGGTTTTGAAGAGAATGGAATGCGGTATCCCTCTTTTATGACTCTTAATATATGAGAGGGGGCCTGTAAGGACTCCCATACTGCAAGATGATCTTGTAGGCATCCTGCTCGGAAGTGTGAGTCAGAACTTTCCTTTTGAACGTCCCCTGTTGGACGAGCCTCCTCTATTATGCCTGATGTTCTTATTACGGGGGGTGTTAGCTCGAAATGACTGACCCTGCGCGGGCCGAATAGGCATGGGCATGGTTGCCTGGTTATAAAGTGGCACTCCTTGCGCAGGAGGCAACATATATGGGTAATAAGGCAGTCCATGCGTTGGAGCCATTTGTCTCACATTATATTGTGATGTACTGGGCAAACTACCGTCATTATAGCCATGCGCTGACGTTTTGGGCTGTTTGCCCGAGTTGGAGCTAGAGGTACCAGTCGCTTTACTAGTACTCGGTTTCAAGGGCCAAAAGGTTTTGGTCATACCTCCTGATTTTTCAATTATCGACGAAAATATTTGTGGGTTGAATAAGAACGGGGGTATTTTACGAAGGCTAGCTTTGATGAATTTGTCTTTGACCGAGCGTAAAATTGCATCTCTACGCTGCTGTATTAAGTCAGCGCGGTGACCACATGTCATTTGTAACAGGTCATTGGAAATGGTTTGAAATTCGTCTGAAAAAGTTTCTTTAATTTTGTCTTCTATGGTAGCCAAATCAACAACTTCGGTAGTTTTTAACCAAGCCAAAAGGGCTCTGATACCTTTTTCTACCGATTCCTGCTGTTTTATTAACCCTTGCGTAATAGCGGCAAAACCCTTTTCAGTAACACCTAGGTGATTGAATTTATCATAGGGCTTAATTTCATCATTACATTCAAGGTCAGTAAACCCGGGGGTCGAGCAAAATCTTTTTTGAGTTTCCGAATAACGGACGTCAGACCAGTCCTGAGTTTCAAAATGTTGGATTGATTTTAGTTTATTTAAGCGGGAGGCATCTGACTTTAAGATGGCGGGTTCTTTTAAAACTGTGTGAACGTTCAACGAGAAATCTTCCTGCGCGGAAGGAACGGTTTCCTCTTTGAATAGTTCGCCACTTGTGTCTAAGCAAATCTCATCTTCATCAGCCTCAGCATGAGCGTCATAAGGGCCCTCATCTTGTGGCATTGATTCGTATGAGATATTAGACGTTAATTGTCGCAACACATCTTGAATCTGACTCACCTGTTGTACCAGACTATTTAGTACACCCTCATTTTGAGATATAGCCGCCTTTTTATTGCTAGGCCCAGATGTTGGCGAGGCGTTGCGCTTGCGAGAGGGTTGAGACATAATACGATCAGAACCCATAGCGGAATGCCCTTGCGGTGCTGATTCGCTATTAGCTGGCAAAGGTTCCAGCATTAAATATTGTATGGCTCCCGGGTCTGGATTTAAATCTTCCATTTGCTAGATTATACAAAGGAACAAGTTAACTTTATATTTCGAACGGCAAAAGCCGTTAGAAACTGTTTTTCCTAAATATGTAGCTAAACCGGGATAGAATTAAAAAGACTTACCAGCAGTTTAGCTTACACGACCTTCCAGTTGGAAAAACAGTATGCCAATGATCATGAAATTCACTCATACCCTGTAAGCGACTACCTAGGGTGGAAGGGGAAATGTGCGAGGGAGACGGATGCAGTGTTCGCTAGAAAGGGACGGGTATAGTAAATAAACGACCGATCAGAAGGAACAGTGTTGCCACTCTCAATTATATACTTAGGTTTCGAATATCGGTACAGTTTTTTAATGTCTGGTTTTAGCAATTTCCCAATTTTGATACTGTTTAGATATTTGATACTTTGATAGAATAGGTATTTACTTGTGTATTCTTTTTCCTCTTCTCTTGTAAAATTTCTTGATATTACGTATTTTCCTCCTGCGCTTATTTAACCCCAAAGACCCAAAATAATTATTGAAAAATTTGTGATACCTAAGCTAAGACCTACTAACTCTAGTATCGTAAGTTTGTATGTTACTAACAATCTATGGGCAAACTGGCCTGAAATAAAGAATTTATTATTATTATTATATTAATAATATTATATTATTATGTCTTTCCCGCTCACGGGACAGTGACGTCCCGGACCTTTGAGAGGCGTGCGTGGAGCGCCAACACGTAGAGGCCCGTTTGACAATTTAATAAAATGCAAGGAGTACACCGAGCGGATGCTGTCCCTGCCCGTGTCATGGGACGCACACAGAGACAGCAACCGCTGAGGAGTATAGGGCCTATTGATGGTTGATGGAATCTAAATGAAACGGATTATTGGGTGAAAATGATGGACTAGTGGCTGGGCTATTGGGTGAAACATCGGACGCCTGCCTACTAAAACTATCTCACTTTTTATCTCTATTTTATTTTCTTTTTTATTATTATATTATTATGTATGTCTTTCCCGCTCACGGGACAATGACGTCCCGGACCTTTGGGAGGCGTGCGTGGAGCTAGGTACCTACAAAGTACCACCTGAGCCAACACGTAGAGGCCCTTTTGACAATTTAATAAAATGCAAGGAGTACACCGAGCGGATGCTGTCCCTGCCCGTGTCATGGGACGCACACAGGGACAGCACCCGCTGAGGAGTATAGGGCCTATTGATGGTTGATGGAATCTAAATGAAACGGGTTATTGGGTGAAAATGATGGACTAGTGGCTGGGCTATTGGGTGAAACATCGGACGCCTGCCTAATAAAACTGTCTCACTTTTTATCTCTGGCAGACGGTGACTCGCCAACTGCTAGATGGGCCCCTATTAATAGCGACATTAAAAAATGGCCTAAGGGCAACACCGGTCAGAAAGCTGGGGGGAAGAGAGGTGGCACTGGACTTTAAACATATAGCCAACTCGCCACTTAGGTGTCCACATCAACCCTCGAGCAACAGCTCTTGCGACTCCACTCTGAACGGCCAGTAAAGGCAAGCCAGAGACAGGGGGCCTGTCCAACCATCCACCCGGTCGGCTCAACCTGACCACAGGACACCCCCAGGAGTACTCAGGTACGTAGGGTCGCTACGCCCTAACAGCCCGCCACAAGCTGCCTTACGTTGACTGATTGCACCAGAAATCTGGTGGGCGATGGGGCCGTCACATTATTATTCAGCCCTTATTATTATTATTATTACCCGTGTGGTGTCGGGTTAGAATAGCACCACCCCCTTTCTTCCCGTGGGGGTTGTAAGAGTCGACTAAGGGAACGGGGTTGAAGTGTGTTGTGGGCGATGGGCTAGCAACCTGTCACTGCTATATCACATTTTGTCGATCTTTTATACCCACATGTATGCTAAGAGTGGCACTGGACACAGGTTTCATGTGCTCTGCCTATCCCTTTTAGGGATAAAGGCGTGTAGGTATGTATGTATGTATTATTATTATTATTATGTCCCATCTTGAACTAAAAACAAAATCTAAACTATACCTACGTAAATGTTAATTAGGTACAAATGCCAACACAGTTAACTGACCATCCTATATTTATACAAGAACCTTATTACAATGCACATAAAGTGCACGGATGGTCAGTCAGCTGTCTTGTCTATAGTACCTACTACTTTACAAAACACGAAATAGATTGTCCACTCTATGCAACAAAATTATCTGTCACTAAAAACTAAACTATACGCAAATATTTATTAGTTACCTACTATACGAATCACAAAACGGATTGTCCACTCTATGCAACAAATATAGTCCACAATTTCCACAAATATTTAAAAATTTCGGCGCAGCGCAAATTGACACAGGTCCGTCATGCAACGTGTCTCGTCCCGCACTGACCGTATCAGGGCTGCCAGCAAATAAATCGCGGCTATACGGTTAAGTATCTGCAATTATACGAAATTGGATCGCATTATACATAAGCATAACCATTCTATAAATCGATTTTTCTTTTATAATTTCATAATTCTAACATACGGCTGTTTCGTTTTTTTGATTACAAGTATTCTTTTGTATCGTATTATACGGAATGATCATGGATACAAGACACTGTCCGATTATACATATTTTGTATCCAAATATACGATCTGGCAGCCCTGGACCGTATGGACGAAAACGGGGAGGCGTAGGAACTTTGGCGGAATATTTCAGAAAACGAGATATTTTTTTAAGAAAAGTAAGAAAATGATGCCCTTGTTCATTATTGTATGAAGAAAGTTATAAAATTTCAAATTATTCTGATAAAAAATGGAGCAGTAAAATGGTACCAAGTGAAAAAATAGGGGTGACTTTAGATTTCTTTTTCTCTAATTTTTATTGTTAAAATGGATTTCTACGAAAACTATGACCCGTCGCATATCTTGCAGATTATGATATATTTTTTCCGACAAAACAATGTTACGTTATAATGTATAAAACGGTTACAAAACAACTCATTTTGACGAAAATTTCGAATGTGGAGCCTTAATGTGGTAAATGATCTTTTCAAGCTGGTGTTGTATTATTAAGTCTTCAAAGCATGTTAGCTAAAATGTCCAAACATATAGGAAATGTGATTGGTTTCCTTCCCCAAGCAGTGTCATTATGTTCTCAGCACTTCAAATCAGAATATTTTAAATTGTCGACATCTACTCGACTCCCTAAAAACTCCGTGATGTGGCAGGAAATACGATGGCAGAGAAGAACGTGGAACTATTTCGCTCATATGACCTAGTGAGTGCCTCGTACTCTTCCATGAATGAAACGTAACGTTCCTTAAGTTGGGGGACCCCCAACTTAAGGAACGTTACTTTTTTTTTTTGTATTTATTCAAATGAAAACTTACATACTATACAATTATATTCTCGCCAAACTGTTACGTTTGATGGCGAGACGTGCTACATTTTAATACAACTTAACTTAACCTATTAAACTCATAAGATAAATTAGGTAACAATTTCGTGGGCACCATAGCAAAGAAATTATATATATATATATGCATACATACACACACACCCACACAATCATGAAAAGTCGAGAAGACATTCCTTGAGTCTAGTTTTTATCATAGATTTACTTAATTTAGGACTTTCTCTTAGTAAACTATGCTTAATTAATATTTTTGGGACTAGGTACTTTGAACTTCTTTTGCCATAATAGTTTTTCATTTTCGGCTGTACTATCTCTTTTTCTCTTACAATCTTAGTATTATATTTATTGTTAATTAATAATTTGTACTTTTCACTGTAATAGTGCTCTAAACCTAAGAGGTATGTGACTTTCTTATCTATCGGTAAAATTTTACATAAGGGAAATATTTTATTTCTTTTTCACAATCTTTCATAACCTTTTTACTAACTAAGAATTTAATCAGCCTTGTTTGTAAATTTCGTATATCTCAAATATATGTTATGAATATTCGCCCGTATACGACTAGGCCATAGCTAATAAGTGAGTCAGCAAGGGCGTAATATACAACCATTAGTGTTTTTTTATTAAATGTTCGACTTAATTGGTAAAATTTGCCTGACACAGATCTTAGCCTATTACAAACATCGTTAATATGCGGTTTCCAATTAAAGTTTGTGTCAATAGTTAGACCTAAATATTTGAATGTTTCCACATAGCTCAGTTTAGCACATCTACAATCGTATGTATGCCCTATTATATCCATTTGTTCTTTATTTACTTTTTTGGCTACCTGGTTATACGGCGAGTGAATATGTACGCATTTGGTTTTCTCGAAGTTTAAGATAATTCCGTTATCATGTGCCCACTTAGTGATACTTTCGAAGTCGTCTTGTATGCACTTTTGCACCTCCGTTATATCTTTTGCAGCATAAAGTAGACACATGTCATCCGCGTACATAAACACCCGGCACCATTTCGCAACATTTGCGACGCTGTTGACATGCATTACATATCCCACGGACACCATACACGGATCCGGTCGGAACCCCGAGCTCCACCGCTGCATCCTATGGGGGTCTATCTAGCCTACGTTCGAGCGATAAGAACCTGCGCTTGGCCATTTCGTAGGCCACTCCCTAACGCTTCAGGTTACTCTTTTAAGGGCATTCGTACCACAAATCGCCCTTGGTCGTTCCTTGTTGCGTTATTGACGAAATTGTCTTCACACGCATTCTCTATCGATAGATTGTTTTTGGCACGTTTTTGGGATATGGTATCTATTTAGTTCCCAAAATCGTGTTAATGATGCATCCGTTTGCTCATCATTTAGGAACAAACAAACGGGCTTGACCGAGCTTGGCTGATACAAGACGCCTGACAAGAGCCAGCCAAGCTTGGCTTCTAAGAGTCGGGTGATGCTTGCCTAGATCTATGCTATTGATGCCGATGACGCTCCAAAAGACCGATGCGCCACGAAGAATATCGACCGAAGACGGCTCACGAAATGAAGGATCGGCTAGGCAAATTCCCGACGGAATTGGTATGCTTTCGACCTGTAAGTATTTATTAGGTATTGAAGAAGTCATTTTCAGCAATACTAAGCAATCAACTTCGGTCTTGTAGCTGCCATCGTAAGACTCCAATTTAAGAGAGCAAGATTGTGCACTACTAGATTCCTGATTGTTAATCCCAGTTACCTTTGAGCTGACAGATCCCGTGGGTTAGTAAAGCTTACCCAGTAAGTCCTGCGCCATGAAACTGGCCGTACTGCCATTATCCAATAAGACCCTGGCGTTGTGCAACTTTCCCTCACTGTCGCACCCCCTGACCACGGCTGTTGAAAGAAGAACATGCTGTAATAAGATATTGACGGTTTGATTCTTTGCTGTCAACGCTACGTGCTCAGGAATTATTGTGGGCTCATTGTGAATGTGAAGTAGGGTGTTGTTTGACCTTACAATATTTGCAATGACTGAGCCTCCATTTGCTGTCTATGTGTCCTGGGCGTAAGCAATTCATGCACACTTTAAATTATTTTGCCTTAACGTTGCGTTGCTCAACCGGCAAGGACCTAAAGGCTTCGCAGTTAAAGACGTAATGCTGTTACTGTTAATGCTGTTTGTGACAAAGTGGACATGATGTATTATATGTTTTAACCTTTTGAGTCTCGCTATTTGAGGACACTAAGAAGCTCTTGGGCTTGCTAAAGGACGTGTTCCTGTCCGACTTAACTTTTTATTGTTTTACCTCTTCCAATGTTTCGAGAAGATTGCTGCTTGACTGAATACCTGTTGCTCAAGAAAGTTATGAAGTCATCCAAACTAGGATATTCCTTCAATGAGTTCCTATGTTCCTCCCAATGCCTGCTTGTAATAGGGTCTTACTTGGATGCCATCATATGAATGATCAGTGTGCCCCAGTGTTCAATTGGATGGTCAAGTGTCGATAAAGCTCTTAGATTTTTTGTCTGTGTTATCAACAATTTGTCGCAGGCCTTGAATTGATTCTTTAGTAAGTAAGTAATAAATCAAGGGAACACTAAAAAAAATTGCAATATAAGTCCAGTTTTCTAGATACACCAACTGCATACATAACTTTGTACCCTTTATAAATATATTTGATTACAAAGTTATATTTGCAGTGAATGGAGCAAAAAATTAAAAATCAAGATAACACAATAACCTACAAGAAGAAGTGAGATCCCATAAAAAACATTCCATGTAAAAAAGAGACCAAGTCTCGAAACTCTTCCACCGTAAAAAGTTGTGATATTTCGTAGTACCAGGTCTGAGGCATTCTTATTATTCTTTATTTGCTAGCTAAATAAAATGTTGTGACTTGGCAATCACACAATAGTTACTACATAGTTTTAAGTATACCTATGCAAAATCCATAAATGCAGTAAAGTTCGATGCAGGTCTGAGGCATTCTTATTATTCTTTATTTGCTAGCTAAATAAAATTTTGTGACTTGGCAATCACACAATAGTTACTACATAGTTTTAAGTATGCAAAATCCATAAATGCAGTAGTTTTGTGATTGCCAAGTTGCAGAATTTTATTTAGCTAGCAAATAAAGAATAATAAGAATGCCTGAGACTTGATACTACGAAATATCTCACAACTTTTTACGGTGGAAGAGTTTCGAGACTTGGCCTCTTTTTAACATGGAATGTTTTTTATGGGATACTTAACTAATTTCCCCAATAGTATCGTGTTATTATTATTAATTTCCGGTATGTTCGTTAGTAGTCAACCACTACGTTCTATTAGTAGTGGCGTTGCCGCCGGGCCGGTACCTACAAACAAATTATTGCCTGTACCACTGTCCTACTGCGCAATCGTGGTAGGGTGGAATGATGAACGTCACAATCACATTACCTATCTCTTTCCTACACAAGGAAAACAATATCGCGCCACCCTTCTCGTTGCGAATTGTCAACGCGTCGATTCCGCCCCCTGATAACGCTCCACCAATCGCGTGTATCCACGACGCATTTTCTCGAAACCACAGTACAAATCGAGCTCCTAAACATGAAAGACGCACATTTAGCTCTTTACTCAACTTCTAACAAAGTGAGGTGATTCTAATGCTTTTGAAGCAAACTCGTGCGATGCGACCTTCTAGACAATAGTCATAGTCAACATCAGTGGTATCGAGTGTTTAATTTTGAAGAAAGCGTCTGCTTCAAGATGAGTGCTCCGATAATCATCACGGTGCCGAACAACTATCTGGCGGTGGATGAAGACCAGAAGGTGGTCCTGGCGCCGGCGTCTCCCGCCCCGTCGCGGAAGCGCCGGCTCGACCACCTGTCTTGGGAGGAGAAGATGCAAAGAAAGTGAGTCATTGAATTCTTTATTTTGCTTGCGTGGTTAGCGTATTTGGCGTACATGTCAAATTAACACCGGGGACATTGCCCCTGGCTATGTAAACCGTTAGGAGTGATGACTTACGAGTACAGCGTTCACTTCCCAATTCATGTAAGGAATATTGATAAAAACTAACAAAAATAGGGCAGTGAAGTAATACCAAGTTTTTTTTTTTAATTCGTCCATTCGGACAGGCTGCATTACCAAGACAATAAACTAAAGGTTTTTTTTTAATTACTTCTGGACCATGGATAGCCTTCAGTCGCCCAAAAACAACATTCGATAAAATTAAATAAAATTATCATTATAAAAATGCCTTCCATCTTGTTCAATGTCAATACAATACAGTATTGATTATTCCTTCATTCATTACTTAAAAGTTATTGACAAGTCACCTTTACACGACTTTCCTGTTACATATGTATTATGTATGAATATTATTAACTAATATTTATATGCAGAAAACTGAAGAACCGCGTGGCGGCGCAAACCTCCCGCGACAGGAAAAAGGCCAAAATGGATGAGATGGATGCCAAGCTTCAGGAGTTCATTGATAGGAATGAGCGGCTGATCAGTGAGGTATGTTGACAAAAAATATATACTTATGGCAGAAAAGCCTGGCTATAGCCGGTCAGAATGGACAAATGAAAAAAGAATACTCTTTTTATTTATTTATATGTCATTGCACAAAAGATAAACTTATCGTACGAAAGGCGGACTTAATGCTATATGGCATTCTTTACCAGTCAAACCTTAAGGAAAACCAGAAAAGATTGTGGGCAGTGCAAATAACCAATAATTATAAGGTACTTCTATACAACAGTTTTTGGGACTGGGTAATGTAGAGCTCAATCTGTATATCTCTTGTCTTACATAAAGAGTGAGAAAGATAAGTGGATGCAGGTTACGGGAGGCCAAACATTAACCGGAGCCTTTTTATCATTTTTGATTAACAAGTCAATGTTCATGCTTAATTAAGTAATTATCATTTATTTATCTTATCACTAGACATTGTTAATATTGTAGTATTTTCGATGCAGTGTAGTGTATTTTCTTTTTATAGTTGTTTATCATTTGTACTGAGATTTGCTGTGAGGCAAAAGAGAACGATGGATGCTTATAAATACTTCTATGCCAATTTAATTCAATGTTTTTGTGTGCTGCCTTTGGGTGCCAAGTGACACCATAGCCTAAGTCTTAAAGTATATCCACATAATAATAAAATAAAAATAGCCTTTTTTACTGAGGTTAGGTTACAATTTGAAAAATCTTAAATATTCTTAAAAATATTATTTACTTTACTTATCTATTTCCACATTCTCCATCAAACAACCTAAACTTGTCCTTTGACAAAGTCCTCTTCAAAGCTTTCCACATTTGCGATTCCTTGCGTTTCGTAGCCAGATCCACATAATGGTGTGCATTCAAATTGGGAATATTTTATATTCCTAGTCCCAGGAGCAGCCCCTCTAATCTGTAACTTGTTTTAAGTTCACCTCAACGCTCGCCCACAAACATATCTTGACACCGCGATGCGTAGTAGCTAAGCGTAGGTAGAGGCTAGTTTCGTGACGGGTGACCGGCGCGGCGGGGCGAGCCGCATTAGTGCGTAGCGAATAACAGCCCAGGAAAATGTAGAGTCGTGTATTGACTTGAATAATTTGTTACCCAGGTGGAAAGCCTCAAGGCGTTGAACGAGCGTTTGTTGAGCGAGAACGCAGCGCTGCGCGCGGAGCGCAGTGTCGCGGGGGCCCGGGGACCGGCAGAGTCTACTCCTCGGCGGCAGGAGGGGCCCCCCCAGGCACTGCGCGCGGCGCGCCTGCTGCTGGCGATGTGTCTCCTCTCGCAGACCTCCTCCAGCACCTCGAGTCTGAAGAGTACCTCGACACCCTGCAGCAACTGGCAGACTCCCTCCTCCAGGAGATTGATGCAGGCTGTGCAGGAGCGGCTCAAGATGTGAGTGTTGTTTCATTATGGGACCAAGTTACTGACCCTGTGCTTCCCATTAATAAATACTACATGCCAGAGAATGCCACGGCACTGGTCCACAGGAATATAAAACAAGGTATGCCATCATCATCCTAGCATCCTAGAATGTTTCCCCTAAAGGAGCCGGGGTCTGTTTAAAA
The DNA here is from genome assembly GCA_947049275.1 of Epinotia bilunana. Taxonomy (NCBI): domain Eukaryota; kingdom Metazoa; phylum Arthropoda; class Insecta; order Lepidoptera; family Tortricidae; genus Epinotia; species Epinotia bilunana. Next base: position 21,083,050 of record OX346260.1, on the reverse strand, counting down.
TATGTACATACATATGGTATCAGAACTTCAAAGAGACCTGAAAAATTTGCCTACAATAAGAATAAAACTAATGAAAGGATTATGAACATGAATATAACATAAGAAGTACATACAAATACAAAATAAATAATTAAATTCTAAGCAGTTGGTGTTAAATAAGTTACAATAATTGGGTGAATTGCAAAAAAATTGTACATGTTAAAGAGCTTTATTCTAAACGCTTTAACGTTTTTACATTGTGTAACGACAGTTACCCATACATTTTATATTGGTAACTGCGTTACACAACGGGGACATTTTTTTTGCAATTCACCCAGTTACAGAATTAACGTCCACACATCAACAATTTAGAAGTATAGAACCATTCATAATAGATTCTTGTGCTTGTCCCTCCAATTTCTTTCGATAACTTTAAATATTAACATGGGCATTATAAATTGGGGAAAGGCGACAGGCACAGGGAAACCACTGTAACCAGGCCGGAAAATACGCAATACACGCTTTTGACCCGTGACTAACGCACTGCCGCTGCCGTGCTGGCTGATGCAAGTAGCACGCGTGTGACGTCACCGCTGCCTCCCGCCCACTACTCTAGCTCGAGGCCTAGAGTTGGCTGATGCAATGTTATTGTCGTTTTACATCATGAGGCTTTGCTTTTGGAAATCATTAAGTTATTTAGATAAATATGAGGCAATGCTTTTTAATTTCTTAATTAAAGTAATAATATTTTCACCAAAAATACGCACAAACGTGATAAGTGTGATAACTAATTATCTAGTCATAGATGTTTTATCTAAATCTTTTCCGGTAATTGTTTGATTAGTTAAGGGTTTTCAATTTATAAACTTAAAACAACTTAAGTTTACTAATGAGCTTTGAAGTAGCGACTATTTCAATACTTAACTAATGGGAATTAACATTAATAAGATGAGGTAATTTCTCAATGAAATAATATATTTCGTTGTGGGACAAACGGAAAAGTGGATTTCCCGCAGTTTTCCTCCGAATTAACCAATGATTTCTACCTTTTACCATTTGATAATTCCAAGAAACCTGTTTAGATATTTCATTTCCTTGTTTTGTTGTAAAATGCTGTTGAGCTCTACAGCTTCTAAAATAGGAGCGACTGTCAAATTACTAATGAAATATGTTATTTTTTGTCGCAGGTCCCAGTGCGGGACACTGGAGAGCGCGCTAAAGGAGCTGAAGTGGTGGGGCCCGCACCAGAGCACCTGGAACCCAGTGAAGATGGAGTCCTAGACCTCAAGCACGATGTGCAGAGGATACTGACCCACCACTCTTACGCGCACCCCTACACAGACATAGTCGTCACAGCACCAGAGGAACAGAACGACAAGGGAGACATGTTCTACGCCAGCTTACAAGAGAACTGTGTGACCATTGAAGTGCCATGCGAGGAACAAGTTGTCGAAGAACCAGCGGACATACACTTTGCTTCGATACAAGTGAATACCGATTTCACGTCACTCGACAACTCGATGTCTTTGGACATGAAGATGCTGTCCCCTATGAGCTTGTCCCCCAGATCCGCTGATGAGAATCTGTTAGCTGTGTCTCCGAGCCACAGCTTTAGCGATTTAGGATATGAGTCTCTGGCCTCACCGCTCAGTGAGCCGGAGTCCATGGACCTGTCAGATTTCTGGTGTGATTCCTTCTCAGAACTCTTCCCTGGCCTAGCGTAGGGATTAGTTCTGACAGCATTTCACCAAAGACTGACTCGTTTTAAGACTAAGTTATTAAATTAATAGTTAAGTTTAAAGTGACAAACTATTTAAGTTGTAATCATATTTTGTATTGTTAGTTTTGTTAGCTAAGACTATGTTTAAGTATAGGGATGCGTTTAAGAGCTGTGAAATAAGTCAATATATCTGTTCTATCGTATTATCTAGTTTAATTATTCTAAATCTCGGCCGAAGCAACTGGTATAAGTTCACAATCACGCCGACGACGCGTGGGCACGTACAAGCGGCCGCCATATCTGGATTCCCCGGCGATATAACAACCGATCACATCAGCTTTTTATAAACAAGTAAATGATAAGCAATTATGTATAACTCGAACTGATAAGCAAGTAAGTAATCTGCTCTGCTGCCAATTATGTAGGACTAGCTTCTGCCCGCGACTCCGCTCCGTCCGCGTGGAACTCGTTTATATCGTAGCTCCATACAAACTTTCATCCCCCATTTCACCCCCTCAGGGGATGATTTCCAGGATAAAAACTTTCCTTGTCCTTCCCCGGGATTCAAACTATCTCTGTATCAAATTTCATCTCAATCGGGTCAGCGGTTTAAGCGTGAAGAGGTAACAGACAGACAGACACACTTTCGCATTTATAATATTAGTATGGATTATTTAATTAAAAATGGATAAATAACCAACTTAACCCGTTTTATGGCCGGTTCCAATAATCAATCCACCGATAGTTTTCCTTATCGGCAGTTACATTTTGACAGATTAGCCGTAGAAAATGTGTCAATATGTAACTGTTGGTAAGGAAAACTATCGGTGGACTGATTATAGGAACCGGCCATCACGGATACGCATGGCTGGCTGGCATTTGATACTCAGGGTCGGCAACGCGCATGTGGCACCCCTGGAGTTGCAAAGGACCGTAGATTACGGTGACCGCTTGCCAAAAGGCGGGCAGTACGCTTGTTTGCTACCGACATGGGATCATCATAACAGCCGAAAGACGCCCACTGCTGGACAAAGACCTCCTCCAAAGAGTGCCAAAGTGACCGGTCCTGCGCCACCCGCATCCAGCGGACTCCAGCAACCTTTACCAGGTCATCAGTCCACCTTGTGGGGGGCCTACCCACGCCCGGCCTTCCGGTACCGACATGGGATAAAACAACACGACACATGCACAAAAAAAAACTATTATGTTTCGACATGGCGTCGAAACATAATTGATTTACTTCTATGACGCCACGATAGCATATATGTCATTCTCAGGGCTAAAAGATAAAAAACCGGCCAAGTGCGAGTCGGACTCGCGCACAAAGGGTTCCGTACCGTAACTAATCAGTTTAGAAAAAAATGATATTATACCTCAATATCATTTTTGAAGACCTATCCAGATACCCCACACCATACCATACCAACCCAGACGGGTTTGATGAAAAAAAATGGATTTCAGTCAAAAGTATGGGGAAACCCCCAAAATTTATTGTTTTTTTTTTCTATTTTTGTGTGAAAATCTTAATGCGGTTGACAGAATACATCTACTTACCAAGTTTCAACAGTATAGTTAGGGACTTAAATCAGTTACATGATTATGCCAGCCCCATTGTGCCTTATACTAGTATTCTTACATGTCTACTTATGGGATATTCATGTACCGTTTGAAAAAATCTGTAACATATAAAAAAATCTCTTTAGCTTCTTCTGAGGTCGGTACAGATAAGATGCTCTGAAAAGCACCTATATCTAATCTATTTACCTTCAGGATAGTTAGTAACGACTGTCTATCGCTTTCATTCCGTGCACCAGTATAGTTCTTATAGTTTCGGAAAAAAGTGGCTGTGACATACGGACGGACAGACAGACAGACATGATGAATCCATAAGAGAGTGACATGTATGATTTACTAACTTCTGCCCGCGACTCCGTCCGCGTGCAACTCGTTTATATCCTAGCTCCATACAAACTTTCACCCCCTTAGGGGATGTTTTTCGGGATAAAAATTATCCTATGTCCTTCCCCGTTTTTCAAACTACCTCTTTACTAATTTCATCTGAATCGGCTCAACCTTGAAGAGGTAACAGACGGACAGAAGAACACACTTTCGCATTTAACACATTTATAATATTTAGTATGGATATCGTTATAGGATTCGTATTCAATAGTGAAATAAAATTGCCTAATAAAAAAAACGTTAAATATATTTTGTTAAAATATTACAGATTCAATAAAATCGTTTCTTAATCTACGTTTTACATCAATTAGGGCTACCTACGTTAAAGCGGTATCCACCGCCAAGCGAAGCGAATAACAACATAGGCCAGCCACCAGCTGCGTAAACATAATTATAATACACGGTGTCATTAGTAATGAAATGACCTTGCTACTATTTGTTTTCTCTGGCAATTTACATTGAAAGCAAATGTTGATGGCATTAACTGATATCTCCATTTAGAATAAAATTTCGTATGGTTGCCACCAAGTACCAAAACAAGGCGGTGACATTCTGAACACGACCTTATCGTCAGGCATTAAGGTGTTTAGATATTTTTATCCTTGCGTGGTAAGCTGTGAGGGCAACCGTACCTTATCACTTGGACATCATTACATGATTTTTAATACTGTGTAGTATATGTATATGGAACACTATCAAAAAATAAATAAATCAAACAATCTTGATTTCATTACTTTAATATCCTCAACCGAAGTAACAGAATAAACTTTGCCACGATAATTTCAACCCTAAAAACCTTAAACCAAATACTAAATATTCAAGCGAAAGTGCCTTTACAACATGCGTTTACGTTCTACCATCTACAGTAGAGAATAAATGGAAAACGCTATGACGTAAGGCACATTTTTGCTTGAACGTTTTAGTAGCTAGGTGGGCGGCGAAACAACTGCCCGGCGTTTGGCACTTGCTAACTACTCTAGAGCGATACCTGATAAAACAAATTTACTGGGCAATGGAAACAGCACTACATGTATTTAACAAGACGTTATGAAAAAAAAACCCTTTCGGCTCACGTAAATGAAGTATAGTTTTATATACAAACACGGATTAGCCAATCGTGGAATTAACTCGCACAATTGGGTAGTTTTCTCATGGTAAAATGTACGTTGTTGCTATATGGCTATCCAAATCAAATTATTAATAAGAAGAATGAATATCGTAGCTCGATACAAACTTTGATCCCCCATTTCAACCCCTCAGGGGATGATTTCCGGGATAAAAACTATCCTATGTCCTTCCCCGGGATTCAAACTATCTCCATACCAAATTTCACCTCAATCGGTTTAGCCGTTTAAGCGTGAAGAGGTAACAGACAGACAGACAGACATACTTTCGCATTTATAATATTAGTATGGATTTTCAGCGCCAGCGTGGTCTGACTCTACTCTGATTTCCGTCTTCTTATTATTTTAAAAATTACTATCTATGTTAGGCTTGAATTGAGTTGTGGGCGATGGGCTAGCAACCTATCACTGCAATATCGCATTTTGCCGATCTTTTATACCCACATTTATGCTAAAGGTGGCGCTGGAATATACGTTTCATGTGCTCTGCCTACTCCTTTTGGGAATAAAGGCGTGAATGTATGTATGTAAGTACTATCTATGTATTGATTGACATTGGCCATATAGCGAAATATAACATTACGAAAGGAAAATGCCAAAGAACAGGTTCATGTTATAACCGTAATATTTACAACAGTAAACTATTTTTACAGAATGGTAAACCACGAGTGTTACTTCCATTTCCCAGAATTGTTAATCATCCCGTCCCGATAACGAACAGCAATAAAAAAATAACGAGCGATAACTGTACAGCGTTTAACACTAATGGAAGAATTACAACTTAACAACGCGTAACATAAAATGCACGTAAAATACGGGCCGTTCAAAATACAAGCGATGACATACAGCGCATTTTGCATTAATAATATTCTCATAAAAAACGCCATTGTCCATTAATAATAGAACCTTGCAGTGACGACACACGGTGCATTCTGCAATAATTGAATTGAACGGCACATGTATGTGGCCACGGTTGCTACGGATCGATATTTTACACATTTCAAAGTAGAACGCTTATTGAAATTACATCGGCGGATAGAGAAATGGCGTAGTTCATACTAGTGAAAAAAACTTAGTAATTTTTTGTACAGATCGTAAAATCTACAACATTATACCATATATATGTTAGAAATAAAAACGACGTAGTTAACAATGTGGAGTCAACCAGTTTCCGATAAATTGTTACTGTACTGAGTAAGGAATGGTAAGGGTTTTTGATAAGCATGGTCAAAAATAATAACCGCAATATACAAGAGTGAAGTTGCTTTACCCATACGCCGATATAATTTCACGAGGTTACATCAGGAATTGCACAACAAATCCTAAGGTGAAGTCAAAAGGTGTATATAACATAGCAAGTTCTACAATCAGTGTGTCACGGTATCTCATGTCTATGGTGAGTCATCAGCAGAACCAGATGACTCGGAATGATCTCTAGTTGGGGGAACTTTCTACGTGCGTAATAGTTACAATAGGTCAGGGTGACTAATGTATTAATTATTTAGCATTTTTTACACACGAATGGATGTCAATCTTGCGTGTGGGGTGCTAAAGTCTGGTGTATAAGATAAAGTTCGTTTTAATACCGATCTCATACCGGGGGTTCGAATTACCTTAACATTTCATCATAATTTTATGCATATCTTTGAACAACCCCCACCCCCCAAAATGAACACAAGGCCACGCCTGGCTAATATAATTTGGATGGATTACCTGGGTGACCAGAGAAGACAATTTAGTGAAAAAGTGTATCACGACAGGTCTTTAAGTCTAACACTCCACTATAAACCGCCTACTTTCTGATGTCTAAACATTAAGTCCCAGTTAGGGTTACCAGATACAAATTTCAAAAGTCCTGTCAAAATTCCTGATTTTCGGCCAAAATTCCTGACACGAGCTTAACACGCTCGCGCTCGCGGCGTATTGTTATTACGTCGTGGGCCGTTTTTTTATGTTTATAAATATCGTAAAAAGATAATTACGATTATATATAAGTTACAATTTATGAAACTCCAAAGTACTTGTGGCTTTACCTTTTTTGTTATTGTGATTAAAAATAAAAGTTTACAGTGTATAAAATTTTATTGTTTCATTTATTTGCCGAAAATTCCTGACATTTCCCTTTTCCGGCCGCATTCCTGACATATATGTCTAAAATTCCTGACAAGTCAGAAAAAATCCTGACATCTGGTCACCCTAGTCCCAGTTATCTTTCTGGGCTCAATGGGTCTTAAGTCTTGATGGGTTAGTTATTGCATGAAAAACCAACTCAATATGAGAATTACCTAAAAAAGCCAAAGTGGAAATTACATCCGGATAAAATAAAAAATAATTCCTAGATAATTTAGTACAAATACTTAGTATTTTCACACCACATGCACTACCTACGTAGGTGTTACTTGCCAGGGGTCTACTAACACCGAATTGGCAGTAGCTTTTGCTGTCATTCAGTGGCGTAGCTAGTATGGGTGGCACCCGGTGCGGAAAGTGTGTGGGGGTCACCCAATGGCCTTCCTGGAGCTCTGCGGCGATGATTACACTCTCGGGTGTCACCCCTAAAGGTACACTCGTCCACGTATTAAGTTACGCCAGTGTTGTCATTAATTCATTTATTGACATTAGACCAAAAATCTTAGGCCGTCTAAATACAATTATTTGAATGTATATTTGTGCTTTCGTAGTTTTCACTTTTATGATGATACATGGCTTTTTTTATCAGTATTCCATGTTTCAACTCATAAGTATAAATTTCGTTAACAACCAAATCTGTCTCTACTCTTAGATACCTCATAGCTCTAGACTAAATCGATTCTAAGATACAAGAAGATAATTTGTTTTACATAGGTATTTGTCTCTTAGTGTGTCTTAGTTGTCAACAGACGATATTATTTGACAGTTCTCAATAATTGAAATAGAATTAGCGTTAAACGTTAAAACTACCAACCACTACCAGGACTAACTACCAGGTCAGTGCAGTATTTTATTTTTTACTTGCACGAACGAGTTTCATATAATTCATAACATTAAAGTACTAAAGTATAGTGCGGCTACCTTCATGCAAGTAACAAACAAAATATAAATTACATTATAAATGGTATTCATTATAACATTTATCATTACTAATTAATTAAATATTGACATTAATTACATTAATTCAGATGCACCATAGCTACTTCACTACGATTTTGAACATTTCCATCGTCTACTCTTATAATACGAAATTTACACGATAACAAATACCACTATTAACCATACCGCTATTAGCTACCCACCGTACACGAAAAAATGCCAATGAAATTTGTATCAACTGTATCAGGAAATAGAGTCGACTTTGTTTTGTGTCGAAATCGAACGAAGCAAAACAAATGCCACCCTGTTCCAATTTAGAATGATATAAATTCCATTGGATAGGAAGCCTTTTAATTGGGCTAGGGCGGGTAGTGTAATAGAATTAGAAAATTCTACTTCTCGGTAGAAACCGACTACATTTTGTTATTTGTACTAGACATCGTAATACGGTCATATCGAACACCTTTAGGTAGATTATAATATAAGTAATCACAGTGTGATGTCCTCCATAATAAGATTAAATCGTGTTATTATTCGTTATCAATAATCCGTCTGTATAAACAATACATCCTACATATTACATTAAACATTTGAATTTTATCATTTTTAATGGCCACTAAAAGTCAATAGCTCGGCATTATTCCTCAGATTAAAAGCATAATAGCAAGAATTAGCAGTGCCAATAAACACAACCCATTCCAGGACTCATTTGAATACGAATTATGGTTAAAATGTTGATTCAAGCTTAATGAAATATGGCAGTGAAGCTTTTTGAGTCACGTGGAAGATGGCGGCAACATTGCGGACTTAATTGTGTGGAATTATTACCAACATATATTGGCAATTGAAATATTGTGCATTAGCAGTGGCGCCACAGGTGTCTGTGATCCTTAATTTCTTTATTTCTAGAATTCTAGCTCGGAATTGTCAACAGCGCCATCTTTCTTCACAACCTAACCGAACAGCTTATCAAATCATGTATGACAGAACGACTATCAAAACACGAACGTCATGTCGTCCGGTTCCGTGAACGTTCCCATTAATGCCTGAATCACACTGGCGCGGCCTGCGGTGGCGGTCAATAGTAAATTTGACAGTTAATGTAAATTTTTCTAATGACAGAGAGGCTAATGAGTTGGTCGCTTGTGTTATGTCTCATTCAAAACTTGAACGTGCTTATTGAATTGCCCGAGACAGAACGCGCAGACGAAGTGTTCCGGGTGGAACTTCCGGAACATGGCTGTGATGCAGCGGTGTAAATAGGCTTGTGACAATACGGCTGTTGGGTTATGTGTTGATTATAAAGTAAGCTTTGATCCTTAAAACAAAACAGCGCCATCTCAACCTAACCGAACAGCTTCTCAAAGCACGTGTGACAGAACGGCGTGTCGTTTTGCTCCTTGAACGTGCCCTTGTTGAGTTGCCTGAGACAGAACGCGCATACGAAGTGTCCCGGGTGGAACTTCCGGAACATGGCGGTGATGCAGCGGCCGGCAATGGGCTTGTGACAATATGGCTGTTTGGTTTATATCTTGATTATAAGCAACAGTTTACGTTGAAAGTAGCAGTGACAGTAGCGCCCAAACTGTGTCTATTGTGATTCCTTAAGCCTGTTTCTTACTGGAAAAGCAACTCATTGAAAACAGCGCAATCTCAACCTAGCCGAACAGCTTCTCAAAGCACGTGTGACAGTACGGCTTGTCGTTCTGCTCCTTGAACGTGCCCTTGTTGAGTTGCCTGAGACAGAACGCGCAGACGAAGTGTTCCGGGTGGAACTTCCGGAACATGGCGGTGATGCAGCGGCCGGCGATGGGCTTGTGGCAGCCGGCGCAGAGCGAGCCGCGCTTGCCGTGGTAGTGCGTCTCGCAGTACGGCTGGCCCTCGTGCTCGAAGAACGAACCACCGTGGAAGGGCTCGCGGCATTCCTGGAAACATAAAGAAGTTTTATAGGAACGTGTCTAATGGAATGGTCAGTGCCGGATTAGCTCGCAAATTAAGCAACTGCTTAGGGCATCACGTCTTACAGGCAAAAGAAGCATCGTTCGTTCACCAGCTCAAAGAGTTGATGACATAAAAAAGACCAATGGTCGACCCTGGATGAGACTAGCACGGGACTGGGATAAGTGGCGTACTCGAAGAGGCTTATGATGAGCAGTAGGCGATCAGCCTGTGCTAATGATGATGACGTTAGACCAGTCCAGGCGTGGAGTCTCTTGGTCAAGAAGTCTATGCCCTCCCCCTTTAGTAAAAGGCAACTAAGAAGTATCTTCGGGGTCACGCGCGTTTTTCGAGGCGGGAAGCACAGCAGTAAGATAAGCTAGAAATATACGTAAAATAGGCGCTAATATGACGTCGAGTTGAGGAAACCCAGCCCGCGTACACTTAAGCTAGAATATAGAGATGCATGGATGATTTCAATGTGTTCATTTTGGAATCCTGCTGTCCTCCACGGATCACAGGCGTGAATGTACCTAAGAATGTAATTAATACTCGTACATAATTTAAATTGTCTGCTTGGTCATTATTTTCAAGGACGACTGTACTAAATCAAAGTGCCGTAATTATACCGTTTGGATCACGCTCACGATATTGTGTTTAAAAATTCAATGTGTTAATGGAATAGCTGGTTGGAAATCGATAATACTCATTTCTTCGACGCGAAAGCAATCACACGGTTGATTCCAGGCAGCTGTTTTAAATTGATTAGAAAATAAAGTGTAATTATTAGACAGTAGGTAAGTACTCAATCGTTTCCAGTTTCTAAGAATTCATAAATAATTTTAAACTTGAAAAAAAAACTGTGACTGTAATTTAGTTTTTATGCTGGACGCATGTGTTTAGTTTTCGTGAAAATGTATTGTACCTACTCTAATTCAGGCAATCAAATGCAGGATTAGTAGAAATTACGCGCAATTTATATAGAAAGAGATGATTAAATCGTGAACATTAATCAAAGTCAATTAGTGTGTTACACTCAAACGAAGCATCTCTCAACGACGACAACTTTGAATTCTAGCATGATATAAAAAATACTCAAAATTACATAAAAAATACGTGATTCCTGAATTTCCATTGACAACCACAATTTTCCTTGACGATTGTGATATCCGTAACCAATTGGACGTTTTCTGCAGTTATTAGTTATTACGTTCATGCTTCATTAAATAATTGACGTCAATAAACATAATAACCAGACATCATGAATTTATCGCATTTAATTTTTTCCACATTTACCCGGCGGTAATTCAATCAGTTTACGAACGTTCTAGAAATAGGTCAAGCAATATTTACTTGTTTTCAAACTTTGCTTTTTAGGTAATCGTCTAATCGAATTGCTAACTTCATTACTCGATTTCGATCGTACGGGTAGGTATCTAGCTGTCAAAACGTAACTTAGATGTTAACAGACTTTATAGAATACTGAACATCGATCGATCAATAATCTAGTGTATAGATTCTATACATGAAAGATGACGATGACGTAAATCGCGGAACGTACTCGTACATGACTCAGGTTTAATAAAACATGTGCAAATTTTCGTATTGCGTCAATATCTAACACGATTAGCCGCCTTCGTAAGATAATTTACTATACATCACCATACGGGCTGTATATTGGCATTTGCCCACTAGGGGAGAAAACCACTTCTAGCCTAAGTAAAGCGTAAAACTGTGTCCACAGATAAACGGATACTTAGTACTCATTGTGGATCGCGCTTGCCTTCACACTGTGTGCTCGAACTTAATATACTTAGCTCTTTCTGGGGATAATTTATTCTTGTTAATGTCAGATGTAGGACGTTGCCTACCATTTAACCAACGAAACTGATCACGTTCATAGACGTAATAAAATCCGCGCATTATCGTAAACCGCGGCGCTGCACGGCAACATTTTGCACTCTATCCTATGTTTATTTACCGCACGGCGACAGCCAAAATAGCCCGCGCCGAAATATTCTAATCCATTGGCCCATAAACAAAGCTGATCTACAACAGCCGCGGCGCAGACGCCGCGCGTGACGTCACCACTATAAATACATGCACGTTTATAGGAAACCCTATACGCCTAGTACTTGACCCCATTCACGATTTCGCCGCATTTTCGCCCGAGTGCGACAATGCATTGATCAAGGGTCACGGCCGCGGCCTTGACTGACAGCTGTCAGTCAATGCGCACGAGCAACCTTTGTTTTGTTTTCTTGTTTTATTTGTGTTTTGTTATTGTTTTTTTTTTTTTTTTTTTATTCTTGTTCTCTTTATTGTATAAATCTTATAATTACAATAATATTACAAAAATATATTACTTAGATTAATCCCTATTAAGTACTTATAGTTTCATTTTAGGTGTTAAGAGTAACATCTGTGTTTGTGTTTATCATTCCCTGGTTATTTGGAGCATCGCTGTGGAAGAAAGGGGGAGGGCATTCATTGGGGGGTGTTGAAGTCATCAGTTACTCGTCCTCATCAACTCCGGCGCATTTGGGGCACACCGGCTTGCCCTCCATCGCATAGAAGGACTTGCCTTTCACGGCGTCTTGGCATTCCTGTGCACGAAACATCTAGTTAAAATTTGTACTCATACTTGACCTGGCATATGCTTGTTACCTGTGCATTAAACCTGTATTTTGCGAGCCAAGCAGACCTGTGTAATTGATACTGACCTTGCAGACGAAGCAATCGGGATGCCACTGGGTGTTCAGTGCGGAAATGTAGTTTTCCATGATCGGCTTGCTGCAGCCGCCGCACTTGGGCGCGAACATGTCGAAGTAATCGTTGCGGCAATATGGTTTCCCGTCCCTTTCATGGAAACCGTCCTCGCCGAACTGCTGCCCGCATTGGGCGCAGAAGAAATGCTCCGTGTGCCAGGTCTTTTCCAACGCCGTCACGCATTTCTGTAAAGAAAAATAAGCCTTAACATCAGACACATACATTGAAATATGGTGTAAATTTAAATCTTGAACAGCACTAACGTCGAGGATGGGGCCGTTGCAGTAAGCGCATCGCGGCGAGAAGAGGTTGTGGTAGTCGGGCTCGCAGTAGGGCCTTCCGTCGCGCTCGAAGAAGTTCCTAGTCCCCAGCTCCTGGTTGCAGTGGGCGCACGTGAAGTGCTCGGGATGCCATGTGCGTCCCAACGCCGTGATCACCTGCACCGAACAATCCGTTTGAAATACACACTTTAAATCACTGTATATTCACTTAAAGGAAAGGTATCCACCTGTCCGACGATGGGTTTCTCGCAAGCGTTGCAGCATCCCTTCTGAGGGGTCTGTACTCCTTGGCGGCTCATGTCTGCCCGGAGGGATCCGAGCATATGCTCGAGGGAGGCGGACTCGGGTTGCCGCGGGCTGCTGCGGTAGTGCTCCTGCCAAGCGCGCTTCTCCCGGTAAATGTGTGTGCCGCCTTCGCCTCCTGAGCCGCTCACCTACAACAGAAGAGGATTCAAGTCATCAAGTGACTCTTGTTTTGATATCGACGCTGATTCCTCGAGAGGCAGAGCGTACGTACAGAAGAACCGGCCGGTATCGATGGCCTGGAGCGAATGCGGTCCGAGTGAAATGTTTGCCTATGCTCTAATATCTATAAGCCGCGCGGCCCCACCACGCCTGTGATGTAACGCTACGGACTATCTTTAGCTGCGAGCTTTCCCGCGGGTGCGAGAGGGACGCGCGCGCTGGAGTGGTGCCTGTTTACGCGGCTGGAAATAGCCGTGGCCCAAGAAAGGAGAGTTGTAAATATTATAATAAAAAGAAAAGCGCGGTTTACTGTAGTGCAGTGTGCCGAGGTGACCGTGGGCCGCCCGATACTGGGCCTTAGGGCGGGTGAATCACCCGGCCGTATAGCCGCAGTCGTAAACTCACTTGAGTCGATACAGTGGGAATTATAAACACGTTAATTCGGAAACTCATGAATGAATCTGTTGCAAACGGGTCAGAACGGTAAACAAGAAGCGAATTATGCCAGGGCACGAGTGCTTTTGGCTTTGTTTTAGACCTTGGGCCTCGTTTTCATTTACGGCGAGTAACCTTGATGTCGTTTACTATTTACAAAGCAAAAAGTTCTTTGCCTCGACAGTTAATTGCGCGTGATGCAATTTAATTCCACTTGGACGCTGTTACGAGTAAGATGTCCTTTAACTATTTAGTTGGCATCATCGTTTTACACTTTAGTACAGTAAAGTATGTACCATCTAAATCAAGTTAGGATGCCGTGTAGCTAATCCAACAACTTATCGAGCTCGGAAGGGTGCGAAGCAGTAGCGGGCTCATACACATTCTAAATAGCTTCTTGTATTTCTGTACCGTGCCTAATTCGGTGATCCATCATCTTGCTCGAGCACTTACTACATATTCTGCTAACACTGAACTGGTCCCACCAAGTTCTTCAGTTTCCTAGTTAGAAGAACTGATCTTGGGGACAGCCCCAAGATGAGTTCTTTTGATTGCCTGTGCAATATTCCCTACCAGCCTGCTGAGACATTGAGTTTCAGGGCCAGGCAATGACTTACAGCGGCGTCGCAGCGGCAGCGGTGCGCCAATACGGGAGTAGGGGATCGCGCCCCGATCTATCAATCCCTCGTGGGGCGTACCTATCGCTGCCGCTGCCATCGTCGCTCCAAGTCGTGGCCGCGGCGTCCTGGCCCATGTCCTGGTGCCCGCCTACGTACCTTGAAGTCGGACAGGGACGCCATCAGGTCGCCCAGCTCCTTCGTGGTGCTGGAGGCGTGGTACCATGAGACGGGCCCCACGGGCGCCGCGGGCTCCACAACGGTCTCTTACAGTGTGGCGGTGATATGTTTGGACGTACCTTAAAGTCGGATAGGGACGCCATCAGGTCGTCCAGTTCCCTCGTGGTGCTGGAGGCGTGGTACCGTGTGACGGGCACTGCAGGCACCGCGGGTGCCGCGGGCTCTACCACCGTCTCTTGCTCAGTGACGGTAGCATGTTTGGACGTACCTTAAAGTCGGATAGGGACGCCATCAGGTCGTCCAGTTCCCTCGTGGCGCTGGAGGCGTGGTACCGTGTGACGGGCACTGCAGGCGCCGCGGGTGCCGCGGGCTCCACCACCGTCTCTTGCACTGTGACGGTGACATGTTTGGTGCCCGGGCGCGGCAGCGAGCCTGCTGGTGGCACCGGCGATGTCGATGACCTTCTGGGGACAATAGGAAAGAGTGATAAGTATGAGATTTTGGACATGAGATGTGTTTATACCAAATAGCAATTTGGCTGTAGAAGGCAGAGTAATGTTTTCCGAGTAATTATCAGTATGAACGCAGTATTGTACATAATTACGTAGGTACTTAGTCTATTTCTTTGGCACGCTCTGCAGCCTAAACGGTCTGACAGATTTTGAAAAACGAGGTATCAGGTAGAATCGACTCGATTATGAGAGTGACAAAGGGTGAAATAATCTTTTAAAAAAAAAACTTATTTTGCCGATTTGTTTTTTATGAAGTACGTAAGCCTACTCTAAGTCTATAGACGTGTATCAAAGGGGCCTGAAATTCAGCCGTCCATATTGCTTATTATATTACTGAGAAACGAAGTGTTTTCAATTAGCTATTATAGCAAATGTTTAAAGTTCATTGTTGTATTTGTATCGACTAAGAATTCAGCCGATTAGTGAAAAGTTATGTTCCTTTTAAACGAAGGGCAGTCACTCAGCGGTTGGATCGTTTGTTTTCCTATTTATACATCTTCAACGGTTTTCTACGCATTACAAATAATAGTGTATCTACACTAATCTGAATTGGTAATAGACACAGAATTAGAATAAGAATAGAATAATATTCAGACGAAAGAATTTATTGGTTTGCTTTTCCATACTGAATGGAGTACCTAATGGTTAATATTGAAAGTGAAAAAACGGACAGAAACAAACGATACGAATTATTCCGGCTTCCAAGTTTCCTTGAGATAAACATAGCTACTTATTAATTGCTAAGATATATATAACGACTGACATTTAGTGAGTAGATAATATAATAATATAGGAAGGAAATTAACTATCACACATCTCGATCAAATAAATTATGTGTTCGAACGCAATATTTCTTTGAAAACAAACATGTGTCGCCATAATTCACCTAAAACAATATATAATGCAGCAAACGATTGCCGTTTTTGGCAGCCCAAGTGAATGCTTCATTAGTACCGGAGTATTTCTGAGTATGCTCGGGGATATAAATCATCAGAACAAATGACTCCGTGTAGTGGACGTGAGTAAATAATGCGAGACGTATGATCACGTGAAAACAGAAATACGATAACAGGTGTGTCCTAGCAATCCAAAAGTAATATTGTAATTAAAATCTGATCTGATTCCTAAATACATGTCAACAGATTGCAATCTGTACAATACACAATACACAACAACAATACAATACTACTTTTGGATTACAAGCACACACCTGTTGGCGTATTTCTTGGAGCGAAGACTAACTGCAATTTCAAGTGATGCGTTGCCCACTGTATTTTTGGGTAATCCTTCTAAAGTTTCACCCACTTCCAGTTTCCTGGTCCATTATTAAACATTAGCCTATATTTTCCAGATTTCCAGCCATTCAACAAAATGAATTCAAATGATAAGGGAAACTACAAGCAATGAATGGGCCATAACCTAACATTGAAACGCTATACTTCAACTTTTTACCCTTCTAGTGATTCTTAAGATTCTAAGACTAGGTTATGTATTATTATATGTATGTATTATTATAAAAAACAATTTCTCAATAGGTACGTGTAAAGTCAGCGTAAACTTGCGCTAACAATTTGTAATTGTATTGCAACAGTTAACTCGTTTTAAATCATTTTTTCCGGCAACCGACGCCTGAGTAAATAAATCAATGCAACAAATTACTCCGCGACGCGAATGCGAGTAAATAATACAAGACGGCTAGAAACGCAGCAGGTGCGAGCGCACTAATTAGGACGCTTTATGCGCAGGAGTCGATGCATGCCAAATCAATAACCGCACTATACCTACATACTGCCGGGTGATTCCCAGAAAAAATGAAACGGCGCTCCACACTGTATACTTATGAAACTGTGTTCAGGATCCAAGTGGGATGCGTTTTAATAATTCAGGGTGTACTAAGAGCATTTTTTTTCTGATTTTAATTCGTATTTTCAGCGAGGAAATGCCGCCAGCATCTTCGGCCTCGAGGGCCTTTTTAACCCCCGACGCAAAGAGAGGGGTGTTGTAAGTTTAACGTGTCTGTATATCTGTCTGTGGCATCGTAGCTCCCAAACGAATGGACCGATTTGAATGCGGTTTCTTTTATTCGAAAGCTGATGTAATCCCGAGTATTATTAGGCATGTTACTTGAAAATCTATTCAGACGTTTTTGAGATATTGTACTTTGAAATGAAAATGTCGGGGGTTTTCAACTTCTCTAAGTTGTAGTTATTTAGATTTAACTTAGTTTTAATTTAATTCAGTTAATGTCTTAATGCATCTTGTATATACTTTAGAAAATGAACAATAGAGATTTCATATCATGTGCATATCATGTCGAGTATAAAAAAAAAAAAAAAAAAAATAATCGTGCTGAATATCACAATATTACCTACTAAGGCAGGAACGGACAGCGGTTGAAACACTTGAAACACCGAAACGCGCTTTTCCTTCCGCCTGTCTCAATACACAGCATAGTGTACATGTTAATTCTCGTATTAGCAGTGCCTACCGATCGCACCAAGTCACACCTTTTTTGTTTTATTTACTTTTTTTTAAGGAGAGGGAGATACAATGAGCTTTACCCATTAAGTTTCACGAGATTTCTTCGTTATTTCCGCACAGAAAGCTATAATTCGGCATGACGTAAATGTCAAATGCGCATAATTTACGACGCTTTATTGTAATGTACCTAATGGTTGTTGACGTTTGGACGCAACATGGCCATTTGCGATCGCGGACGTTCGATAATAGAGATCGTAATATGGATCTATTTTAAGAATTCCGGTTTACACATTTTCACACGTCTCGGGAACCTGATATGTTATGTTCATAATTGAATCGATTAAATCGAAAACAACCGATGTCTATACAGACACTACATAAGGATTTCATAGTTTTTTGGCTAATATTGGTTTGCAATGGCTTCGTAATTAATTTAATTATTGTTTAATTGAATGGATCAGTAACAAAACCGCGTGAGATGATTATTTAAATCACTAAAGCGTACTAAACGTAAGAAAAAGTCCAAAATTAATTGATCCGTCGATCCGGATTAGTTCTGGTCAATCTTTTAAATATATTTTAAATGAGAGTAGGTTCCATTATTCTGTTAACATGCCCTACGCTAACATCGTTATTTACAATTTATCCGTCAGCCGAGAGGTTGAATAAAAATAAACGACATAATACCTAAATGAACGGGAACGGCCTCCGATGCCCTTGTGCATATCATTTCATGGAGCAGTGATGTTATTTAGAAATATTTTGAGACATAATAATTTGAAAGTCTATACGTGGAATTGGTTAACTCGAGGATAAACTACTTATGTCAGACAAGGACTAGAAAACCATAGGGGAGAGGGGGAGGTTTTCTTTCTCTCCTTTTTTTAAACACTGCGACGGTGGCAAACAAGCATATGGTCTGCCCGACGGTAAGCATACATCGCATATGGCGGTCAGACCAGAAGAATCACTAGTGTGTTGCGTTGTTCATATAGAATCAATTTTCGATAACATTTATAAATCACATATATAGTGAAAAGTGAAAACACCGCTTGGTTGAGATTGAATATATCATGTAATAAAGGAAAACTCAAAGGTCCCGTAGCCAATGTTAAAAATACCGTCACAACACGAATTCTACATAATACCTACTTCCTCAATGTAAACGTCACTTTCTAGGGCAAGGGTATAATCTCGGTATAATATTATGGCTATTTTACATCGACCATAAATTCTCCAACCTCCGTACCTAACTATCAAGCCGGTGACAGTTTATAAAATGACAATGGCGACTTGAATCGCCATTTATCTCATCATGCATTACGTCTGGACGGCATACGCGCAAATCCGTCGTCGAGATACATACGCAACGCAAATAAACTCACGGACGGATGATGAAAAACTTTCACATCTCAAAGCCTTTATGACTGTTATATAAGGTTGAGTTTTGTCTGGCTTTTGTGAATGTTTTGTTCAGAATACCTGTAAGTTTTCTATAAAACTTTCAGCGTAGTGGTGACGTAATTATACAATACATAATCAAAGCCACACTAGGCGTCAAATTGGACGTAAATATCTCAACTTCACTCCACAACGGAAATTGCGGCATTTTATGTTATTGTAACGGTTCCAATTTTCATCCTTTTCGCCAAACTCAGTTCCATTGTCGGAACTTTCCAACGTACTACTAATATTCTAGTATAAAATTCGGCTTCTAAATGTAAAACCTCTTTCGTTATATTTAGACTAGACCTGGTTTATTTTACAGTATTATTCGAGTTTCCTTGATTCGTATTTGCTTAAGTTTGGTAAATAGGATTACTAATAGAACCATGCGGATTGAATGAAAACGCGTTGGTATCATAAATGTTGGTCCGTAAAGTTTTAATTCTATATATTGTTTTTACTAATAACATCTCTTTCTTAGGGCCCACGCCCGCGCTAAAGTGTAGGTACTTAATTTTGACTTATAATTATAATTATTTGTAATTTCTTCGCAGTAGGCGTGAAAAGCACTATGTAATGTCTCGGCCAAAAGTGCAATAGATGGACTCGCTTCTAGCCATTACAACAATGTACTATTTCTGAATAGCAGGTGTGAAAAACAATTGCATGCCGTGCCGGTCCAGCTGCATGGTGCTAAGAGACCGCCGGACGAACACAAACAATTGACGCGCGGAGCAAAGGTATTACATACGCGTCCGCCATAAGGCCTCCACCCACCGAACGCGTGTCGTGCACGGCGCGTGTGCTGCGCGGGCCCGCGCAAGTTGTAAAGCATTGAAACTACACTTCAAACACACATCGAACGCGGTCCGAACACGGCCGTGCGCGTCGCGTGTCAAGCGCGGGCCCGCGGCGTGTAGCAACGCGTGTGCAGCGCGTGTGCAGCGCGGGCCCGCTGCGTCAGTGACGCGTTAGCAACGCGTGTGCAGCGCGGCATATCTCTCTCACTACCAACACATTTGATATGTATCTTACTATCTCTATCACACTCAGCAGCGCAGCAGCTGCGCAGCAGCCGCGCGGGCCCGCCGCATCAGTGACGCGTTAGCAACGCGTGTGCAGCGCGGCATATGCCGCTGCTGAGTGTGATAAAGATAGGGAGATACATATTAAATGTGTTGGTAGTGAGAGAGACATGACGTGGCGGACCCGCACGAGCCCGCGCTGCACAGGCGCTGCACACCCGTTGCTACACGCCGCCCGCTTGCGGTGTGAATATACCGCTTCAACCGCGCCCGACACGCGCCGCGCACGACACGCGTTCGGTGGGTGGAGGCCTTTACGGTTCAGTCACGGCTTTGGGCGGCGGCGGCAGCGGTGCGGAGCGGGAGATCGGAGCGCGGCTTCTCGATCCCGCGTGTCACGTCACGGCCCGTTGCCGCCGCCGCCCAATGTCGTGGCCCAGCCTTAACCCACACTTCGAGCGGCGCGGCTAGCGGTTTTTCAAGGACGTATCGGGCGGCGGCTTTCCGCACATCACTTTCTCGCAAAATTAAACAATATAGATAAATAGTCGTTAAACGTACTTCTTGTGTGTGTTGTAGAGATTCAGGAACAACATTTTATTTTCACACAGCGGTGGTGTGTGCGCAAATAGAGTTGCGCAGATCGACGCGGCCGCGAGGACACTAAGCACATTTCCCGTGTGCGGCGAATATGCGTTCATCAGTGTCATTGTTACACGAATTAAAAACTTAGGTAGCATCTATTATGGTAACAAAAACAGGTCAAATAACCTCCATTCGTACTGTTTCCTAATCTCGATAAGATCTACGAGGGCTGGCTGATAAGTTTCCGAAATGAGACGATTAACAAAAAGAAATTAAAAAAGTAATAATGTCATTCTAATCTCTTGACTTTTACGTAAATTCAAATGCAATTTTAAGTTAATATCACAATAATAATAATTTATGATAGCGATCAGAAGAAAAGCTGTTTCCATTTTCATGACAATGGAAAAAACTGAAGTGCGTGCTGTGATTAAGTTTTATGTTTTGAAAGGCAAAACCGCGACTCAGATAAAAATCAAACTGGACCGCGATTTAGGGTCTTCTTCACCATCTTTAAGCACTGTTCATACTTGGGTTATTGACTTCAGACGCGGTCAACAGAGCTGTACAGATGCTCCGCGCAGCGGACGGCCCAATGAGGTATCGACTCCAGAAATGATCAATAAAATTCAAAAAATTGTATCGAATGATCGCCGTGTGAAGTTGCTGGAAATAGCAGACATGGTAACATTAAAAAAAAACGTGTTTTCAATATTTTGCACCAACATTTGGAAATGAACAAGCTTTGTGCTCGTTGGGTGCCGCGTCTGTTGACAGACGAGCAAAAACAACAACTCAAGGATGATTCGGCGAAATGTTTGGAGATGTACAGGCGTAATCCTAGCGAGTTTTTACGTCGATACATAACGATTGACGAGACGTGGATCCACCACTACCCGCCGGAGACAAAAGAACAGCCTAGGCAGTGGACAAATTGGGGTGAGCCCGCCCCAAAGAAAGCGAAAAAAATTTTGTCAGCCGCTAAAGTAATGGCGACCGTATTCAGGGATTCCAAAGGACTGCTTTTTGTCGATTACCTCCAGAAGGGAAGAACGATAAACGCCCAATACTATGCTAATCTGCTACAAAATCTCAGTGACGCAATAAAAGAGAAAAGGCCCCACTTGCTCAAGAAGAAAATTTTACTGCACCAAGACAACGCCCCTGTTCATACCGCTAAAGTCGCAATGGGCAAAATCAAAGAGTTGCACTTGGAATTGTTACCCCTTCCCCCATATTCGCCAGACTTGGCCCCTTGCGACTTCCACCTGTTCGCAAATCTTAAAAAGTGGCTAGGTGGACAAACATATTCTTCTAATACTGAAGTCATAGAAGCTGTAAATGGGTATTTTGAGGGACTCGATGAATCAAACTTTCGAAATGGGATAATGGCCTTGGATAAACGTTGGGCTAAGTGCGTGGACTTAGAAGGTACCTGCGTTGAAAAATAAATCATTACATTTAGATATATTGTATTATTTCTCGTAATATCGTCGGGGACATTGCAATACCGCGTAACTAGCACTGGTAAATAGTGCGTATCTACACAACACCCATAGTGCGAAACCGCGTATCTAGCACTGGTAAATACTGCGTATCTACACAATACCCAACTTTACAGGAGAAGCTTGGTATAATTCTAATCAGGATTTTACGTTCGTTGGCGGGAAAATTTTAGTTTGGCTATTTTTGTTAGATACGCGGTATTTACCAGTGCTAGATACGCGGTATTTACCAGTGCTCTAGATACGCGGTATTTACCAGTGCTAGTTACGCGGTTTCGCACTATGGGTGTTGTGTAGATACGCAGTATTTACTAGTGCTAGTTACGCGGCATTGCACTATCCCCGACGATATGTCTCTTACTGCGTCAAATTCTGGGATTCGATAGCCGAGCCCCGGGTTCTGAAGCAATAAGTAACTATATGGATTGAGGATAACCCGTAAAACCTGAAAAGGGTGGAAATGAGGAATGGATGCACAAGCTTTTTGCTTTAGATATAAGTATCCGTAATATCAACTATACGTTATATGAAAATGTACCGAAAAAAAACTCGAGTGACTTGAGGTGACAACGTCCGGCAGTAACAAATGTAAAATATTGGAACATGATATTCATAAATCTATCAAGAGGACAGTCCCTGGACACAAGGTGTGTTTACATTAGCAGCGACAATACAGTCAGCTGGACAAACGGGTTAGAAACTCCACATAAACTCTATCTCAATAACAGAGAATAGGTGTCAAGATGCGCAAATGGCTTGACTGCAAAGGATGCCGATCGTGCGAAATGGAGATTTTCTCTCCAGGAAAGTGGACCCTGGGCTCCGAAGCCAATGGCCGACGATGCAATGAATAGACGAAAGAGGGAGTCGCTGTCGCGATCTTTTTGAGCGTTTTTCTGCAGCAGAGTGTACCGCGAGAGTGACGCCGCGTGGTCTATTTGCGGGCGGCCAGAAATACGCGTTTCACACGGCACATGCCGCGTCACCGCGCGCGGCACACCCTGCCAACGTAAGGGCAAGGTAACTCATTTGTTTTTTATTTTATATTATTTTTAACAGACCGACCTAGTGGAAATGATCTGTAACTGTGACTACGAAGCTAAAAGTGATGCGATAGATTTTAGTCAAAGGAAGTTGTAACATATACCATAAAATTTTGAAATCGTTAGTTTATAATCTAACTAGTAAGATGGCTTGTTTAATTGCCTGTTGATGTGCCATGCTCTTGCGCAAAACTCTTACTCCCATATACGAAAGCAGACTCCAATTTGTGGGCCGATTTTCTAAACTGTATTTTTTATTTGTAAATGTAATTAAGGTCACGAGATGTCATCAAATTCAACGCGACACGATTCGATTTCCGTTGCTGCATATTTTTAATACGAACAGGCTAGGAGAACACTGCTATGTGCTCAAATCTTTCGTCTATTCAATGACGTATTGACGATATTTTTACCGTTCCTACTTTGGGAGTGGGCTACTTTCATCAAAGCTGTGTTTTCAAGTTCGAACCATATCTACTTCCAGCAAGGGCTGTGGTGGCAGTGGCAGGCAAGTGGAAGTGTGTAAACATTACATATTTTTAGTAACTCATATAAAATCCTACTCAAACGTTTTACGACGCTGAAGCTTCTTGCATCCACGCGACATCAAAGAGTTAACAATGTTTTCATTCATGATACCCTGAAGACTAACGAGGTTCTAAAATGAGCCATTGTGGCTCATATTGTAGGTAATTTTGGTCAGTTTTGTTGTGTTTTCGACACTTTTCTTGTTAATGTAAAGTTTGCTTGTTTATACAGTAGAAGTGGGCGAATTTTCAACAAAAAATTACACTTTTTAAAAGACAGCTTGTTAAATATCTATTACGTGATACATAGCTTTACAATTGGGATTTTTAATAGACAAAAAACGACGGGCGCAAAACAGACATGGAATTTTCCATAGTGTATTTTTACCTTGTTTTCGTGCTATCTGCTATGTAGTGAATAATTGATCGCATGCAGGTGGTAGTGGAAAGTAGCGTATTATTTATTAATGACAACTGTGCTATTCGATCAATGAGAACACGTGTCCATGTGGCGCTTGTTTATTGGTTGTTTTCTGCTCTAGTGTTTCACCGTTGCATTATACATTAAATGGCTGTTTTCAGAACGGGTCTCAGAAGCCAGTGCGCCGTCTACTCTCAGAGAGCGAGGTGAGCTTGTTAGGGTTCCGAAAGGGTAATAACGGGACCCTATTACTAAGACTTCGCTGTCCGTCCGTCTGTCTGTCACCAGGCTGTATCTCAAAAACCGCGATAGATAGACAGTTGCAATTTTAACAGATAATGTATTTCTGTTGCCGCTATAACAACAAATACTAAACACAAAATAAAATAAATATTTAAGGGGGGCTCCCATACAACAAACGTGTTTTTTTTTTGCCGTTTTGTCTGTCACCAGGCTGTATCTCAAGAACGGAGACAGCTGGACAGTTGAAATTTTAACAGGTAATGTATTTCTGTTGCCGCTATAACAACAAATACTAAAAACAAAAAAACAAAAAAATTAAGGGGGCTCCCATACAACAAACGTGTTTTTTTTTGCCGTTTTGTCTGTCACCAGGCTGTATCTCAAGAACGGCGACAGCTGGACGGTTGAAATTTTAACAGGTAATGTATTTCTGTTGCCGCTATAACAACAAATACTAAAAACAAAATAAAATAAAGGGGGGGCTCCCATACAACAAACGTGATTTTTTTTGCCGTTTTTATAGATAATGGTACGTAACCCTCCGTGCGCGAGTCCGACTCGCACTTGGCCGGTTTTTTTTTTAAACAGCTTACTAAGAGTGAATATCGACCAGAGATGTGCGAAGTTGGGTTTTCATACATTTGACGTCTAGCATCTCATCATCATCATCATATCGGCCGAAAGACGTCCACTGCTGGACATGGACATCTAGCATGCCAGGTCGCAAATATGAAAACACATTTTCGCACAAATAATATATATTCACCCAAATGCAATGAATTTTCTGATGAAATAAATCCAGTTCAATTTCCATATAACTTCAGTGAACTAACATTTCGATGAATTACATCTTAATCCACCTGGATTGGTTACACCTGTAACCAGAGAGGGAAGAGGAGGGAAGGTAGACCCTATACAGGATGACTCAAAGGCATGGCAGGTCTTACACGGAAAATAATCGCGAGATCAACAGGGGAGGCCTATCTCGGTAGGCAAACAAACACACAAAATAAATCACCACGATATTATAAACTGTTTAAAAAAAAGGTAAAGTATGTTGCTAATCATTTTGATGTATGTCCTGTAAGCAGTGTTACCAGATCGTCCCAAAAAGGACGGTTTTCCGTCTCTTTTAATGCCATACCGTCCTGTTGTCGTCCTTTCCAAGGTCCGTCCCTTTTGGGCCACTTTGGGCGGAAAACCGTCCTTTTTGGGACGATCTGGCAACACGGCCTGTAAGTCGTATAGATTGTTTAAACAACGAAGACCAGCGTCCCTCGCTGTACTATGGACAAAACACAAACTAGTGGTGGTGTAGCAGAGGAGTGGAGAATGCTTTCTTTTCGATTGAACGAATTACGTGCATCAAGGTTTTCTCAACGTGTAACAAAACGGGTAGATGGTGATGTGAACGACGTTGATGTACATACACGTAAGTTTTCTCCGGTAAGACTGCGAGCAGCGGGGCGATGAGCAGGGGTGCCAACTTAGGGGTTTTACCCCTAAATTTAGTGGGGAATAAGAAGCATGGGATTTTTTTAGGGGTATATTTAGGGATTTTTCCATACCATGTTTGTGTGATATAGGAAACTAAATTATTACTGAAAATGGAACGTTCTCGATACCGCAGTGTATCCAAATCTTTATTGCTCGAATCGTAAATGCGACTGAGAAAGGAATACTTACTCGACCGAACGTTCCAATTTACGCTACTGTATAAAGAAACTGAGACATAATTTGTTTTATTTTATGTATAGGGATTCTTTCCAATAAAATGTTTAGTTTTAGCTTAAGCTCTAGGGATAAAAAAATTGGAGTTGGTAACCCGTGCGATGCCCATACTTCGAAGTCGCTCGAATTTATCAACCGTCCAGTCCGCGGCCTCAGGGTAAAGTAGTGTCATTGTCTTACTACATACAGTTTGCTAGCTCATGGTTTGCGCGGGTCAACGATAGCGGGTTATTTAATTAGTTTGTTCTTTATACTGTAAAGATGTTGTTATGCTTACCCGTTGTGCAGGTCTGTGCTGAGCTGGTCGAGCAGCGAGTCGACGGTGGGCCGCGCGGACGCAGGGCTCGCCGCGCCATTGGTGCGCGAGTATCCGTCTGCGGCAAATATGTTACATTTACAAATAGGTACCTACAGAATGAATAGTAATCGAAATATCCATCAGGCATTGTTGTAAGCGCGCATACATATCTGACTAGGTTTCTTTCTTGCGCCGTTAGGATATTTTTGCTCGCTTGGTGATGTAACTGTAAACGATGGTGACTGAACAATATACAGGCTGTTTGGCATTGCGTGTGCCAAAAGACTAGGGTGGGTAAGTAGTTTCACTTGCAACAGATTTTGGGCCAATTAACACTTGTCCTGGCCACGGTGTATTTTTATTAATATTTTTTTATATTATCTCGGCATTTGCCAAAAATTTACCATTTTGCTTACCTATTTTTTTAATGTCACAGCATAAAACTTTTTGTTTTTTTTTTAATATTTAATGTATGCGTATCCTATAGAAATCTCATTTTCATTTAGATAGGAAATTAAAAAAGGTTATGAGCCGACAAAGTGTGAAGGACAGAAAATAAAATCCTCAAACTCAACTTTATGGCACAATAAAAAAAAAAGTTGAATTTCCTCAGATCTTCCAATATCATAAAAAGTTCTCCAGTTCATGACTACTCTAACGGTATACGACATGTCTAAAATCGCTTACAACTTTCCGGCAAAAAATGGTGTCTGTCTAAAATTATGCTTTTATTCCGTTAGCAGGTCCAGCCAGTTACATGGGCTGAATGCATAAGACCACCAATAATAATAAAAAAACAAAGTGGGCAGGACGAGTGTTAATTGGCTCAAAATGTGTTGCAAGTGATCCTACCTACCCACCCTAGTCTTTTCGCACAAGCAATGCCAAACACCCTGTATAAGCCTAGATTGGTAAGAGTATCTATATTGAAAGGTTGTTTGTATAGAAATTGGAGAACTCGACTATACGTGCCGGGATCAGAAAAATAGCGACATGAAAAGCAACATAAAGGCATACCTAATTTCAATGTCCAAGGAGAGGTAAAGTTATGTTCCAGATGACGGGGACCAGCATTGAAAATGTAGCATAATATAGCTCGGGGGGCGTCGTGGTGGAATGCTCGCGATTCCACTACGCCCCCATTAACGGCAGATACGGAAACGCCGGAGTGGTTTTAGTGGTTAAACTCCCTCCCCCTTCTGCTTAAATACAGTTGGCTGGAGGGTGAGAGTCCCACATACCCCACCATTATAGCTTCCCAGGCTGGGGGGGTGCGTAGGTGCATTTCCACTCGGTCAAAAAAAAGAAAAGAAAGGATAATATAGCTGCTCATTAATCCTAGCGAGACATCTTTTTGTAAATCACCACCATTCATAAGAATATAAATCACAACTTATTTACTGTCAGCGCTCGGAATTGTTAATTACAAAACATCACCGGAACAGAAGAAAGAATAGCGTAAAGAGTGTAAGAGTGACGAAAGCGTCTGAAAATATTAAAAGTCGGCCAAGAGCGTGTCGGGCCACGCGCAGTGTAGGGTTCCGTAGTTGCCGCCTGTCTGTCTTAGTTACATCGACGTGAAAATTGGCCTTTCCAAGTACACATTAAGTTGGTCGACTATTACTCGGTAACTACTTATGCCTTATACACACACACACACACACACACACACACACACATGACTCGAACAAAAATTAGGGCTTTACAGCCCAATATCTCGCAAACTCATCACGGATTTGAAATATGATTTTAGGAAACCCTAATATTTTTGAACGAGCTATCCAACGATACCCCATACCATGGGTTTAACGAGGAAAAAGCTTTAGGTGTAGGGAGGTAGCCTAAAACATTTTTTTTCCAAGATTTTATTGTACTCTTTAGTCGGCGTGACTGATTTATATACCCATGCCGAATTACAGTTTTCTTTCTAGTAGTAATGGTCAATGAGCTAAGGCAAAGATGGACGGACGGACGATCATGGCGAAACTATAAGGGTTCCTTGTTGACTACGGAACCCTAAAAATTACAAACGCAACAGTCAATTAGAGTTGGAAACAGGTGGGCCGGACCGTGCCAAGTCTACGAAATCGCTTTAGGGGGAAAAACGTGCTATGTTGGGACTGCGGTGGATTAAAAGAGTAAGGAGATTTGTGGGAATTAGTGGAAATGAGGTTAATTACTTAATTAGATTAATCAAAGACAATCGACAATAGACAATCAACAAGTTGGTGGCTGGTTTGAAACTTTAGTAAAATAAACGGGTACAGAAAAAACCTTTAGGCATTTGCATCCCTACACCTTGTTTGTACAAAAGAGTTCTAATTAATATCTCTTATATTAATATCCAGATGATGAAAAAACATCGAACACTAAAAAACGTAATTTTCCATACCCAAAACTGGGGTTTAATTGTCTATCCTCAGGTCACCCTGTCTCAGACACTGCACCCATGATACATATGAGTCACCGAATCCACCTGACATCTTAACTATATTAAAGTGTTATTACATTATGATAGTAAATTGTCTTTATTCAAGCGAGCGTAAAATGCATACTTGAGTCCCCCGAAAGCTCCAAGACTCATTTTCCATGAAATATGTTGTTGATGAATGCGAGACGACCCAATGTCAAACGTCTACATTTTGCTGTCAGAGCCGTGCCAGGGTTTGTATTCACAAGGCTTTTCTTCAACTCATCCACGCGAACCAGTCTGTCTGGACTTTTATCATATGTATGTAGGACCAAGATACACTAGAGGTGAGTGGCGAGGCGAGTTAAAACTGGTTGTGAATAGCACAGCAGATGTCGTTCCGCTCATATTGCGACATTAGTGGGTAAAGGATATACTTTCCGGCTCATTTGATGAGGTTTGTTCGTAACCTCAACACTATTATAAAAGCCGTGTTTTTTTGTAGCTGTGGTAGAATTTTCTAGCTGTTCTCGTGTGTTAGGTGGATGTCACACTGCGCCGCATCTCCGGACGGAGATGCGGAGCTCGTTGTATGCAAGTACCTCAGTTTGTATATAAATTCCGTGTGGTACGACACACGTACTGCACCGCACCTCCGTCCGGCGAAATTTGTATGCAGCTCCGCACCTCCGTCCGGAGATGCGGCGCAGTGTGACATCCGCCTTAATTATTGAGAATATTGAAAGGATTAATAATAGTATTTACGTTGAATGCTTCTGTTAGTGCATGCCAGTGTCATGTTTATTGATGTTTGTGGGCTCTTAATTGGCTGTATAAGTGGATTTAGGGCTTGTTTAATATTGATGTCACAGTGCCATGTTAGCGTTTTATATTATTACTGTAACCTAGTTTAGAACTATTCATTTATGAGCTGTCAAAAGACAAGGTCAAATATCACCCTAGGATTATATTACACGTGACCGATAGCAAATAGAATAAGTTTCTGACAAAAAAAAACATGTTTTGTAAAGCTTTTATTGCCAACTGTACTTTTCTGTATACCGTCATCAACTACTCATTGAGACGATTCTTACGAGCCCAAACTCAACGGGGTTACGTCGGTTAAGTACTGAATTCCCATGGACACCTTCTGTCCCCATCAACTCGATGGTATAGGTATTAAATTGCCATCCAAGATATACTTCTTCTGGTTCTAAATTCAGTTCCAATATTTGTCCATACTAAGAAATAACAGGTCAAGTTAAATAAAAGCTTGTTATCGTTGAAGTGATACGGATATCGATCCGTCTACGAAATTAAACCTTACAGCGAGTTATCGTGTATTACACAAAAACACATCGCCAGTGTAAAAACGGGTTTTCACTTTCAGCACATGTAAAATCAATGTTAACATCGATGGTTGGCAAGATCTATTCTTGCGCGGAAACGGCGGCCTTGCGCGTGCGCCTGTCGCGGTAAACATGAAATTCATCACTGAGGTTATAATGACGCTCGTGTCATATTAGTATGATGGGATGAATTATCGCAGGTGCTGATGTTTTCATTATCCAAGGTAATAGGTGAATGACGTCACACCTATATGGCTATGTCGCTGGGTAACATTGTTCTTTGACAGCTCGTGTCGTCTCCAATCCTGTAACATGTCCATTACGAAATAGACCACACATACATTATTATGGTGATAACTGATAAGTAGTTATATCAACAACTTTGTATCATCCTTCCTAGCGTTATTCCTGGTTGTGCCCTAAAGAGATCGGGGTCCGCACCTAATCCCAAGATTTGGCATAGGCACTACTTTTACGAAAGTGACTGTCATGTGACCTTCTAACCCAGAGGGAAAACTAGACCTTTGGAATTAGACCGGTTTCCACACGATGTTTTCCTTCACCGAAAACCCACTGTTGAATATCAAATTATATTTCGTACATAAGTTTTTTAGGGTTCCGTAGTCAAAAATAGGAACTCTTATAGTTTCACCATGTCTGTCTGCCCGTCTGCGGCTTAGCTCAGTAACCCTGACTTATTTCTACGTTCTGTTATTATGAAGTTAGTAGAGAAATATGAACAAGTTTTGAATTTGAATTTTCCGTGTTATTAGTGCCGCCGTCCAGAAACTTCCAGCTACTTCTTTGCATTCTCAATCCACTTTGTAGGTAGTTCGTTCGTAGATGCACTAAAAGTATTACGATTAAAAAAACTCATAATCTCTCAGTGGGTGTAACATGACTTGTATATAATAAATGTACGACTGCTTAAAATATATGAGGATACAGATCTAGCATCAAAAGCTATCCTTAGTGTTTACTTCCTCAAAGTTTCACGGAAGAATAACATTTATGTTAGTTGCAATACGTGTGCTTTTTCGAAGAAATGTTAGATGCGATGCGAGTTTTTGGAACGAAATAGTTCTAATGACTCACGAATTGCCTGATTTATTTCTAGCCGTTAGATTCTGAGGCATAATTAATTTTACTCAAGATACTCAGCCACATTAAAATGGAATAGGATAAACAAACTAATAGGATTGGCAGGAAAGGCGTATTGACTTAGATCGTTGGTTGTTATTTCAGAGCGCTTATAGCCTGGTTATGATATAACGAGGATCCAATACCTACGTATTTACACGGTATTTTTAGCTTTATATCCGTCAGTAAACCAATGATTTACCTTCCGCATTCACATTACGGAGCTATCTATTTTATTATTAATTCACTTCTAGTTGATAGGTGGTTTAAATCAATTGCATAGTCACGAAAGACTTTTTTTTCGTGGGGAAAAAAGACCCGTTATAAGACTAGATAGATACTCTAACGTTATAAAAGACAAGTTATATAGACCATCATCAAGTAGCAACCTATAGGAGAAATATTTATAACATGTGTATTGAAATATACAACGACAAATCAAATGACATAAGATTAAGACCCCCATATTTTAAGCATAAA
Source organism: Epinotia bilunana (assembly GCA_947049275.1). Classification (NCBI taxonomy): domain Eukaryota; kingdom Metazoa; phylum Arthropoda; class Insecta; order Lepidoptera; family Tortricidae; genus Epinotia; species Epinotia bilunana. Next base: position 21,051,318 of record OX346260.1, on the reverse strand, counting down.
TACGGACTGGTTATTGGACAATTGTTATTATAGTGTAAAGGAGTTTTTTGATAGCAATAGATTATATTTTTTTTTTTGTTGATGTTTAATTTTGAATTTTTGTAATTTATTTATGCACCTAAGTAATGAAACTCAAGACATTAGTCAAGACGGATTTCGTAAGAGGCAATGTTGCGTTTTGTATTGTCTCATACATAACGTAACTTTTAATAGGTACTAACTTCATACCCTATAGGATGAAAGAAAGTCGTGTTTTTCGAAATGTGTCGTAGAGTAGGAAGTACAGTTACTATAGACTGATTCCCGCGGCCGGTCCGCCCGTAGCCGGACTATAGTTTATTTATTTATTTAAACTTTATTGCACAAATATAAAAATAAAGGTACAATTGGTGGACTTATTGCCTTAAGGCATTCTCTACCAGTCAACCATCCTACCATCCCTACCATTACCCACACATTACATTGACTATCCTGCACGTCTAGCACACGAAGGCCGCGACATACTCTCGATTTTTATCGCACTATACCTCTTCTTCTAAGTGTTCTAATAAGAGAGAGACGGATAGTAGAGAGACTGCCGTAGGTACAAACACTACTGAGCTATAACCACGAACTCCGAAATTCGAAGTTCGGCATTATCCATCTCTATCGCACTACTAGTGCAAGGTACTAGTACAAGTTCGAGTGAAAGGGATGCATGTATACGAACTTTGAGTTTCGTTTTTCGTGGTAGCGCCGCTGGGCTGTTATTCGCTACGCGCTAAAGTGGCTCACCCCGCCGATCACCCGTCACGAAACTAGACCTCTACCTATGCTTAGTTAGTACGCATTTGAGGTGTCAAGATATATTTGTGGGTGAGCGTTGAGGTGAGCTTAAAACAAGTTACAGAATAGGGGGGCAGACCTCTTTCACTAGGGGGAGTTTTATCGCCATAGCTGCCGTAGCGCGCGTTGCTTAAGTCGTCGAGTAGGGTGTCTAGCTCCGACAGATTCCCGCGGCCAGTGGTCCTGCCGTACCCGGGCTGTCCCGTGGAGTACCCGGACTGTCCCGTGGAATACGGCGTGCCACCATAGCCCGAGGTGCTGTTGGTGTACTTCACCGGGATCACCTTCTCCAGTGAGCCCGTGTTTTGGTACGTGGGCTGTGGGCAAGAGAGATTAAATATAATAAGTAAACATACATGAATTGCATCAAGTTTCAACAATTTTGTTACAATGGAGGTATTTTAAGCTTTGGATTAGCTTTTGGTTTGCTTATAAGCAAACGTTGACAAATTGTCTTATTTTGAATACTACGACGGTAACAAACAAGCGTACGATCTTCTCAAAGGTGAACAGACATCGTAGCCTATTGATACTTGCAACTCCAGAAGAAATCGCAAGCACTTTGCCATTCCTTCATTAATGGGGGTGTAGACTCGAAAATTTATATTACTCCAAAAGAAAGAAGGTAAAAAAATATGCCTAGTGACGCAAACCCCATTCAGATATCTCAAAGAATTACGAAGCTACAACCGTTTTAATATTGTTTGTTACAAAGAGACATAGTAAATGACAATCGTTACATATGAACGTGCGTTTTGCGGAAAAGGAACAGTACATTCTGTCCCTTTTCCGCAAAACGCAACCCCTCTTAAAACTTTACAACTTTGTGATTATTTAACCTCTTGCGTTGCTTTTTCTCCACTTAACTACATTTTTAATCCTTTTTCGATAAAATACAACATTATTGATTATTTTATTTTGTTTCTACATCCCTATTTGATGACTTCATGACATGACATTGACAATATTTAATTCGCACACAAATGACATGTGGGTTGCTAATGTAAGGGACCCCTCCCCATTAGTACTAACAATAGGATTCATAATCTTAAAACGTTGGTAGAGGCCGATAGAGTGTACCTTCTTATAGCTCCTCTGTGCTAGTATTATATTCTAGTCCCCGTTATGACGTAATGCGAAAATTGGTTATAAACACTCCTGCGCCGGTCGTAAATCACGGCTACAACATACAAGGCAAGATATATGGTTCACTGAGAAACGGCCGTTGGAACTGTTTGGCGGAAACATTTTGTTCACACAACAATGTTATTGTTCGTTTAAGTGTAGTTTTAGTGTTACACTTGTTGAGTAAAACCGATTTTATAGTCGGACTAGCTTCTGCCCGCGACTCCGTCCGCGTGGAACTCGTTTATATCGGAGCTCCATACAAACTTTCACCCCCCCCCCCACTTCATCCCCATGGGGGATGATTTCCAGGATAAAAACTATCCTATGTCCTTCCCCAGGACCCAAACTATCTCTATACCAAATTTCATCCTAATCGGTTCAGCGGTTTAAGCGCGAAGAGGTGACAGACAGACAGACAGACAGACAGGCAGACACATTTTCGCATTTATAATACTAACTTCTGCCCGCGACTCCGTCCGCGTGGAACTCGTTTATATCGTAGCTCGATACAAACTTTCATCCCCCATTTCACCCCCTCAGGGGATGATTTCCGGGATAAAAACTGCTCGATGTCCTTCCCCGGGATTCAAATTATTAAATTTCATCTCAATCGGTTCAGCGGTTTAAGCGTGAAGAGGTAACAGACAGACAGACACACTTTCGCATTTATAATATTAGTATGGATTAGTATGGATTTTAGGGTCGGTAGCGAATTAGCTTTAACACTTTCACTACCAGGAACCCGCCTAGCGGGCGCCTACGCCGTAGTCGCTTTCCGCTACACACGAGGAAAACCACGGGATCGGCTACGAGCGTAGCGCGTAGCGATTCTTGGTAGTGAATGTGTATATTCATGCCACCCTTTTTTATTAAATATATATTACCTATATATATTAAATATATAGGTACCTACTATTATTGCGATGATAAGAGATGAGACAATACTTTCAGTTAATATTGTTATTGACACCGCGGGATGGCCAAACTAAATCCAAAACTCGGTGTATTCCCGTAAAATTTCCTTTTATCTGGAAGGAAATGTGTTGCGTTAAATCTGCTTTAACAGCTATATAAAACCTGGTAAAACCCCGAAGGTAATTTTTGAAAGAGGATAAGTACTTAGTTCTAGGGAAATACAAACTTTTATTGATATATCTAAAATGGCCAATACGACGCCATCTGTGTCGCAAGTCTAGCACTTCTTGGAATCTCTCCAAGGAGGAGTGAATCAGCCCTCACAAAATATGAAAATGTATATTTCTTTCCATAGATGCGTGATAGTGCGGCCCATTGCAGCTAGAGGGCGTTGTAACTGATAAAATTCATTGATCAATATTTAATCAGCGTGCAATTATTTAATATTTTTTTCTTTAACTATTTCAATCAGGGGTTCTATTCCGCCTACAAAATATGATGTTTCCCCAGCTTGTCAGGCATAAGCATAACTCACTTTTATGTTTCGGTCTTTCAAAAGCAAAATGTCTATAAGAAGGTACATATTAAATAATAGCGATACCCTAAAGTTCCTTCTGTGGCTGTGAATGGAATTGCTGCTCAGAATATGTATAAAAGATGAAATCACATAACAGGGCTTTTCTTGTAAGTAGGCTAAGGCTAAAAATAACGTCATTTAGTCATCAAGGGTTTCTTTGAAAATGACACATCCACACGAGGGTATTCTGTGGGCAAACACGATCTCATCACACGTATTCATTTTCAAGGCCGTACACCAACCACAACACATGTTTGATAACGCACCTACTTACCTATATATTCATTGGCTAGAACTAGAAGTTAAAGGATGGCAGCATATTAAGGTTCTAAGAAAACATGATAATAGCTGTTCGAGTGAGTTGTGTTCTTGTCAACTATTGAACAGTCCATGTCAAGACGGTTTTTTGTTCGTTCGCATGAACTTCGGAGATAAAAAGGTATCCTTGTAACTAAAATTATCGCCATATCATACATGAAAAGTTAACAGATTGACAGGTACACTTTCTCATTTAAATTTAAGTACTAATGTAAAGAAATGTGCCGTTTTCTTGTTTCCCAGTACAAGATACTCTTTGGGTCAGATTAAATAATAATAACTATAATAAGAAAGCTTGGATGTTGCATTCAATGCAAATACAACAAAGTAAAATTTTGGAGACACTGGACCTGACTGCTGACTCAGCTGGCAAGTGCGTCCGATAGAATACGCCAATTGACGTAGTTATTGCCGTAAAGGACATCTCTGTTTTAATTCAATGACTAACAGGAGACAAACAAGTCGCGGCATGGGCATTGTTTACAATTAGAATACGGGTCACGTATGCGTTTGCAATGAGCAGCGGATAGATTTGCAGTTTTGACTACCCAAATGTGAGTTACGTTGTAGTCCTACAAAACGAATGTATTTTATGGCCGTAACTCAACTGTCCCTAAAATAATTGATCACCAATGTGCTTTATACCTTCAATACTTCTCAATTATCTCTTTTTTTCTCTATCTCTATACCTGTACTATCTAACAAAAAGTGGAACCCGATGAGGTCAGTCAGCGCCACCGTTTCGTACCGGGGTTGAAGGAATACCTACTCACTGAAGCAGGTTTATTGTTATAACTAATGTGGATTGAGTCGTGCCGTAATGGTGATTCCGTGGGTGGACGTAAGGGAGCTACCCTTTATTTTTAGTTTCATGGAGAATGATCAGGGGATGACTGTGCAGTCCAGGTGATCCTTCATCATTACTCACCGAAGCAGGCTTGTTGTTGTAATCCGTGTTCCTCGAGCCATTGAGGATTGAGCCGTAGCCCGTAGATGTAGGCGAGCTCAGACTGCCTCCAGGGGAGCCCCGACCGCTGGGACTGCTAGTCCGGCCTCCAGGGGACGCTGTGCGAGCGCCGGGGGAGGCGGTCCGGCCGCCGGGGGATCCGGTGCGGCCCGGGCTGCCCACTCGGGCGCCGGGGTTGATGGAGTTCTGTAAGTCGGCGAGGAGCGCATCTGTGGAATAAAATAAGGTAATGTTATTTTTGTTTCCGAGATTGGGTTCGTTTGGGAGTCATGCCAATGATGCGAGTTAATTGGAAAACTGTGTAAACGTTTTACGAGCGCCATTTTAAGTTTAGTTCGAGCTGTATGGAATTATAGTGTTTATACATACTATTATTAGATTAGCAAGTCAAAGTAGACTGGCGGCCGCACTTGTTAGTATTACAGTACAGTGTGTTTATTTTATACTATTTCGGAAGCAGACTAAACTAACTCATAATGATGTGTAACTTGTTTGCAAGTTAATGTTGGAATCATAAACTTTCAAAGCAAAATTTTGTAATTATTTTGTCCTGTTTGATAACTTTGATAAGTTTCATTGTTACATTATTTACCTAATACGTAAAGTTAAAATATGCATTAAAGTACATAGGTACATTCGGCTAAGAAACAGATCTACCACTTATTGTCTTATTATTTTCACATTGAGGTTCAAAAGAGTTTCAACACTAACGTAGGTGTCGACCAGGGATCAACTCTCAGCCCCTTCATTTCAACATCAGCACGGATTAGGTACATCACGATAGACCTACAAAATGCTATAAGCTCTCTTTTGAATTTTAGCCGCAGCGAAATACAGATTAAGTTTGATTGAACAAGTGTAATCAACAAGTGTACATATGTGCTTAAGTAATTGGAGTTATTTGTTATATAAATAGTCTGGTAGCAGATGATGTCACGCAAGTAAACGGGGCTTCATTGATGTCAATATCTCCTTTATGACATTAGCCACTTTAATGACACACAGGCTATTAATGCTTACTCAGACCCGGTTTTTAATAAGGTCGATTAGACCTTATGTCAGATCGATTTCTAACATTATTTTTTGACCTCAGCAATACGATATAGGTCAATAAGGATGATATTATTTGACTTTACTTACATACGGTTTAAAGGATATTTATAAAATCGATCCATAGTTGGAAATATTCACTTCTACTCTAGGAAACCGATTTATCTCGATTCGTAGTTTTTCGAAATTCTCAGATTCTATGGCAATGCATCAATATCTTTATTATTTACTAGCTTCTGCCAGCGACTCCGTCCGCGTCGATCTCGTTTATATATCATAGATATATACAAACACTACATACAAACTTTCACCCCCCATTTCACCCCGTTAGGGGATAATTTCCGGGACAAAAACAATCCTATGTCATTCCCGGGATTCAAACTATCTCTATGCCAAACTTCATCTGAATCGGTTCAACGGTTTAATTGGGAAGTATACCTTTGGAATACTACGTACTCGTCCATACAAAATGAGAAAACGTTTTTCCACTTCTAAATATTTTCCAATCTCAATGATTTTTTTGTAAGTTATTGACACAATGAAAGACTAGGTTTATAAGTTTTCTTTTTACAGATTTGCAATAAATTAAAATTTATAAGCACCTATTTTTTTTTAAAGCGATACCTATAAACCTAGATATTATTATGCTGAAGCGATCGACATCAAAATCGAAGTGATTTGTAAGATTTAGTTAGTGGAAAACGTTTTCTCCCGAAATGGAAATTTCATATAAAAAGTACCTATTGTCAGTCGCGAGCTGCTAACTATATGAAGAGGTAACAGAAACACAGACGGATACACTTTCGAATTCATAATTATTAGTATGGATTATAAAGGCGGCACAAGTGCCACAAGGGCCAATATGCCTAGCCGTACTGGATAAAGTAGGATAAATGTTAATGCAATGTATGTAAATGTCGCCCTTAGTGACAAATTACACGTAAGTCAACAATCTCCTTTAAAATCATACACTTACAATATTTATTCAAAGTTAAGTCAAGTCGGCAAGCTATGCAACAAAAATGTTGTCCACAATAGGGGTATTGTTCAAACCGAACGTCAAGGAATTGAGTAATTCCCATTTATTCTATAGAACAGTGACTCTTAGGAACTTGTGAGACTCATCATTTAAGAGTCCGCAGTAAGCTAGATTCTTCATACAAACGTAGTTACGCTCTCATTTTAAAACTACGTGTTGGAGTGTAACGAAAATTTGCATGTACAATGACATGAGGTATATCTATGTCTGTAATTAGTTTATGTAGCTTCAGATAACATAGTAAAAAAAATACAGCGAATTTAAGTTTTTCATACAACACTTGTTTTTGCTGTATTTCGTTTGTTTTATAACCTGGGGCCATATAAACTAATTATTATTAATGCAAAGTTTCGTCACAATCCAACACGTAGTTTTAAAATGAGAGCGTAACTACGTTTGTATGGGAAGGTGAAATTCGGCCGAGCTTACTGCGGACTCTTAAATTAATGGCAGAATTGTGAGGCACGATGTATATTCCGTTGGGTATTCTAAGACGTAGGTGAACAGTGTGGTCATGTGGTAGGGTTACGATTGAGTCAGCGATATTCGAACTTCAATGACAATTGATATCACATGTAGATAATTTCTACGATTTTACGATCTTGGAATTCTTGTCTAAACCAGCGAAAAGTTTATAGTTAAAATTATCTAAGTTGCCAGAATTGCATCAACGTAGTCCATTAGAAAAGCAACTCTACCGACGAAGATAGAAGATCCCAATTCCAACGGCAGTTTTATAAAAACTCGGCAACATAAAATAATTTCAACCATGACAAGATCCGAAATAAATGTTTACTATCTTGGTAGAATATTCAAAGGTACTAACTATTTTTTTTTTGATGGTATACAAATCTTTTTGATGAAGTAAAAGTAACAGACGTACAGTCAAGGATTTTAATTGTTGAGCCATTTAGAGCTCACTTTATACTGGACACTTTAAAGATACTATATATTAAAAACCAAAATTAGTTGACACCTAAATGGTCCAACAATTAAAGACCTATTTAATTGTTGGATGATTTTTGATTTAGGTAGTATTTTTTCTCATTTTTGCATTATTTCACGAGCACTAAAATAGCTTAGTTCTGTACAAGAACGTATTTATCTTTATATTAACAATGGCTGTTTTTTTTATTTTGGCAACAAACAGTCAAATACTAAAATAAAGTACATATATACATATCCTAAAATAACTTAAACATTTTAACTTAATCTAGCTTAGGCATGGTAAGAAGCGAAAACCATTCGCAAATCGAGTGCATTCGAGTGTGTTCTGTTATCTATCATGAGACTTCTTAGAAATATAGTTAGTCACTCAGATTACATGGTATTTAATGAGTTATTTAAGAAGGTACCTATTTGGACCTTTGTGACCGTTTGTGGCCGGATATATAAGAGTGCAGAAGAGCAGTGACCATTTACCGAAAAAAATGGCACAGAAAATATATACTTCATTCGAGCTAAATATTTTTGAACCCAGATATTTATTAGGAAGATGTTAAATAATCACAAATGAATCGGTTTTATCATGACCGAAGAAATTTTCTCTTGGTTCGTGATAATCATCATCTTAATTCAAGATGATTTCTGTTTCATTTAGATCATCACCATCATCAGGACTGCTGGACATGGGCCTCCCCCAAAGAGTGCCACAATGACCGGTCCTGCGCCACCCGCAAACAGCGGACTCCCACGACCTTTACCAGATCATCAGTTACCTTGTGGGGTGTTGGGTCATTTTTAGATAATGGGGAGAGGGAAAGACCGCTTCCTAATGAATTTCTTGATACACGTTTTGTTTTTCTATTTAGGTCCTGACGATCTTGACCTAGCGCAGCTAGCGAATCTCAGCATTAGGCACAAGGGCTGCGGCGCTACCACGAACTTCGAAAGCCGAAGTTCATAATACATGCATCCCTGTCACTCGAGTATGGGAGTGCGATAGAGATGGAAATATCCGAACTTCGACTTTCGAAGTTCGTGGTAGCACCGCTGCTCATGTTTATGTATTCAATGTCGTTCAAAGGTAAATAGCGTTATCAGAAACTGATGTTTCATGGCTTTATGTATCCGAGATTGTAGATAGGTATTTATCCGAGTCAAGGAGGTTAACTTTACCGACAGTAGGAAATAATGCTTCGACTTCTAAACGAACACTAAACCTACATGCCATGCCAGTATATAGACAATCCAAGCAAATAAGAATGGCATTTATTCTAAGTCAAGCTTTCCGCGTGGCTTCGCCCGCATATTGCAAAGAACGCAGGCAAAACCGCGGGATAAAATGTAGCCTATAACCATCCAGAAAGTCTATTCTACAGGCAGATGAAACAATTTTTTGAAATCGGATAACCGGTTAGCAGATTACCCATTACATACAAGCCTACAAACTTACAACTCCAAACTCACAGACATTTCGTCTTTGTAATATAATAAGTATAGATTAGTTATACAGTTGTTTTTAACCTCCGAGTAAGTCAGTAAAGCTAGAAACGCAAAACTTCGTACCAAGTGAACCAAAATATACAATTTCGCAATCATAACATTTAAATCCAAGCTCGTCCTTCGAGAACAAGTTCTTTTGGGAGGGTTCAATGGCTCCGGAATGGCTCCAAAGGAATAACTTATCAGCCGCGCAGTATTTAAATATCAAATCAAGTGAGTGCTTACATTGTTCCTTATCTGGCTTTAAGATAAGAGCAGAGTACCCTACAAAGACCGCTTCTAAAACTGAATCGACCTATAACCACTCAAGGAAATGTCGACTCTGTTCAATTAAATTGTTTTTAAACTAACCAATCAAATTAACACAACAGCATCTACTTCTAACACTTTGTCGCGTCAAAACATTCCTTGACGAAGCCTCGTCGCTAAGTGGGTCACGCTCGACAGGAATAAATTGCAACAATTATCGAACTTCAAATGAAGGTAATTCCATACCTAGTCCATCGCAAGCCTCAAAAACTTCAGCATAATCCGACTGTGGCACCAAATTCTTGTGCGTTTTCAAGATTTTCCCGTAAACATCGTCGTTGACCGTGTAATGCGTATTGGACATTTTCCCAAACTTATCACTCGAAGGATTCACAGGACACTGGCTGGAGAATTCGCGTTAAAAAAAAACAAGTCGCATCCCAAGGGCAAGGGAAGGGATTCTAAATTTAAATATCTTCTCGATTTGTGAGTGCGCGGGCGGCCGTGTTATGGACTAATGCAGTACTGATTCACTCCGCGCAGGCCGCAAAAATCGCGCACAGGCTAACACATTGTTCACATAAACATTTGTACAGTTCGATGAGTCGACTCATCCGGCGAACCGAGTAAGCGCTAAATGGTCACTAGTGCTATAAAATTATGGTGTCTTCTGTGGTGTTCGTAATACCGCCAGATATTTTATTGACGCGCGTATAATGTTTCTCCGATGCGTTACGCAATTATTGTGATGTAAGAAGACAAGATTATTTTTAAGGCTGCTTATTAGTATTTCTGATATAGGTACGTAAACAATTGGAATGTGTTTTGCTTCTGGGAATGCCCAACTTAATTATCAAAACAAAATGGTATGTATTTAATAGCACATAGTATACCGACGTAACATTGCACGAGCGTAGCTATTGACCAAATAAAGAACAATTATGAAAAACATGCCAACCTTTACGTAGCGCTCCGCGGTCTAAGCCGTGTTTTTTTCGCTTTGCAGTGAAAACTGCCTACAAACATGGTTGCCAGCAGTGAAAGTGTCGACCAAGACTTAACCCTTGGCACAAAATCCTTACAAATAAATCTCTTACTTGCTGCTATTATCTTAATGTATCTCGCCTATGTTCGTTTTTGACGACAAATGTACTGTGAGCGAGTGTGATGGCGATAGGCATCCGATAACTAGTAAGCAGCTGGTAGTGCTGTAAATAGTATAGCGCTACCTAGTAACGTAAAGCGCTGCACCGCTGAGTGGTTCTAGTGATCAATGAACGCTGACGATACTGCCCGTAATGAAGACGTCGTCACGAGGTGACGCGGGGCCCAAGGAATGCGCTGTCTCGCCCGCACTGGCCGACTAAAGACGATGATTACAATGAAATTTGCATTAGGATTAATAGTCTATGCTTTCTTATAGCTCTGGATAGTTTGTACGCCTGCGCAAGCAAACTCACAATGAGTATAATTAAATTAAAAATAAAATAAAAATTATGAAGATGCGATAGACCATTAATATCAGATCAACTTTTAGTAAGTACCTATCTCAATATTTTTTTGGACATCACTGTCCGAAATAAGGTCTAATTGATGGAGGAGTTAGTAACTTATAATTATAATAAGTATAAAATTATAATTAGGAGAGTTCATCTCTGAACTTTTCTGGGACTGGGAGTGCCCCATACTTACTAAACGCCTGCATAGAACTTCCAAGCAACGTGGATACGCAACGTTTGCTAACCGCAAAACTGTAGGCGTTTCGTTCATTGGCCACCCGATTTAAGAGCCCGCAGTAAGCTCGATTCTCCATGCAAACGCAGTTACGCTCTCATTTTAAAACTACGTGTTGGAGTGTAACGAAACTTTGCATGTAGAATTACATGAGGTATATCTACGTCTGTAATTAGTTTATGTAGCTTCAGATACCATAGTAAAAAAAATACAGCGAATTTATTTTTTTCATACAAAACTTGTTTTTGCTGTATTTCGTTTGCCTGGAGCCATATAAACTAATTACAGACATCGATATATCTCATGTCATTGTATATGTAAAAATTGTACTCAAACCACTGTTTTGTAATGGGCATGAAAGTTTTCAACAAGTTACCAAAATGTATACAAAAGCTACCTCTAAATAGATTTAAAAATAAATTACGTAATAGGCTCTCTAGGATTACCTCAAAATATTGAAAAATAAGATTCCAAAAGATATTTGCATGCTAGTATTTAGTACAAATAGCAGAATAAGCTACCTTTTGTCACCTACCGCCTAATGACACTGATGTACCTACTTATTCTATGCAAATAAATTCTATTCTATTCTATTCTATTCATAACTACGTTTGTATGGGAAGGTGAAATTCGGCCGAGCTTACTGCGGACTCTTAAGTAAGTGTTTATAAACGATTTTTTAGGTGTGATTAGTAATACGGCATATTTATAAAATTCACCACAGGTCCTCCAATCACTTCGTTATTATTCGTATACTGGGTTGAGGTGGCTTTCCGGACGGGAAAATAAGCCAAGTAGGTATTAACCGTAAACTTACCTCATTTTACGTTTCGATTTCCAATTAATACTTAGTACTTTTTGGATTGAAATTGTATGATGACCTCTGTCATGACAATTTTCATTTTTTTATGTCTTAAGTCTTTCAAGGCGCAGAGGCCTGCTGCGCCGGGGCAAGCTGGCACGGCGTTTAGCAAGCTTTCATATCGGACAATTTCTTGTAGAGAAAAATGCGGCTACGCCCTTTAGCGCAGCAATACGGTATTTGACAAAAGTCAAATCTGCTTCTTTTTATGGAACGTCAAAATCCCTTTAGGATAGAATTAGTAGGGATTACTTTCTTGTGACGTCACAATCTAACAAAGTATTGTTAGTTTTTATGAATTTAAAAATCTAAACGTAAATGAAAGACTGATACTTTCCGAGTATTTTCTTAATGTTTGTTAGTTAAAAACAATTTATTTTTACTGTGGTCACATACCCTATTGCGTCATGCGCACTGAAAGCCTGAAACGGTTGAGATTATAAAGTGTAGTCGGTTAAATTCTATCTGGGGGCACGGGAGTGCCCCCGTCAAGACGAGCCAAGCGAGGTGCAAGGGCAACCTACCTTTTCTCGAAGCGGTTCGTCGTTTTTTTGAACCCTCATAACTTGGGTTTGGATTATACCAGATAAACATAATTCTCGGGATATGATGTCAATAGTGGACTTATTAAACATATTAAGTTTCAGTATTTTTCTCTTATACTTAAGATTTTATTGATATCTTAAAAACGCCTAACTCACGCAGATTAACTAAGAATCCTGAAATAAGTATTTTATTATTTATAACAAGGAGTCCCTATATCAATTTTCAGACCACTAGCATCAAAATTTGCGGATTCTCATACAAAATCCATCTCCTAGTTTAAGGGATTGAGGGGTAGAAGTTCCAATTTTTTTTTGTTGACTATACCAAATTTCAGCTTTTTAGGACTTCAGGAAGTACCATTTCTCGGTAGGTATTGCCCTTGCGTTTCGCTTGGTTCGTCTCGGCGGCGGCACTGCCGTGCCCCGTGCCCCCAGATGTTCACTAACAACATGCATCTCACACCCTTAACACAAGGTTTTCTCCAATAATTCACGGTTACATACCAATAAAAATATTAAAGATTTGTAGCCGTAATGTAGTACTTAAATAAAACGTCATTACATGACAGGGAGTATTTTTTTAAAATATCTCTATTATTTTATAGATTACTTAGATACACATATTTTTTTAACCTATTACCTGTTTTCAGCTTGCCGTTGACTTTTGAAACATGTTGTATATCTGCCACGGTGTCAGAACGTGATAGATGCTTTATATTCCCACTATCACGTGATAAGCGAGAAGATCACAGACCCGTTGGTATTTTGGTTTCCGGATAACATTGCTAACTATGGTTCCCTTAACCCAGTTTTCGCTATTCAAATATTGCTTTTAACTTTAGGCGTAATCCCGGAGAAGCACGGTTTTTAAAAACATTAATTTATAATAGCGATTATTTTGTTCATTTCATTTTAAAGCATCATTTTAAGATGATTTCTTCAATAAACCAACAGACTTTCCGCCTGGAAGTCATTAAATAGATTTAAATGAAGCAACCATAATCTTTTTTGTATGATTTAATTTGAATATTATAGAGCAAATGTAAACGACTCAAAAAAAGATTACAACGGTTATTCATATTTTTTCCGACTTTTCAGGAGCAAGCCATACTAATATTATATAAATGCGAAAGTGAGTCTGTCTGTCCGTTACCTCTTCACGCTTAAACCACTGTACCGATTTGGATGAAATTTGGTATAGAGATAGTTTGAGTCCCGGGGAAGGACATAGGATAGTTTTTATCTCGGAAATCACCCTCCAAGGGGATGAAGTGGGGTAAACGAGTTCCACGCGGACGGAGTCGCGGGCAGAAGCTAGTTAAGTTATAATGTTTTGATGTCTGATTTATTTTGTTGGATCTCGTCTCTAGGTAATTAATTAAGTAATAATATACTCGTTACACAGAAAAATTGAAGTATTTCCAAAATTAATTATTTACAAATTTTTATTTTATTCTATAGTAGTAGTCAATAAAATGGACTGTTGCTTATATGTTATTTTACGATAATGACGTTTGGGTTTGTTTTAATAGATTTTAGCCAACAGAGGCGGCTTTATGAATAACGGTTTTTTTTACAATAGCATTATTAGGTCATAAATAATTGCTCACAACTGATTGCACAGTGTCAGTTGTGGGATCAAAACCGCAAGGTTATCGCCGCCTGACACCGCCTCCTTGGCAAATGATACAGGGTACCAACTTACACCAGTTAAGAGTCCGCAGTAAGCTCGATTCTCCATAGAAACGTAGTTAAGCTCTCATTTTAAAACTACGTGTTGGATTGTAACGAAACTTTGCATGTACAATGTCATGAGGTATATCCAGGTCTGTAATTAGTTTATGTGGCTTCAGATACCATAGTAAAAAAAATACAGCGAATTTAAGTTTTTCATACAAAACTTATTTTTGCTGTATTTTGTTTGTTTTATAAACTGGAACCATATAAACTAATTACAGACATAGATATACCTCATGTCATTGTATATGCAAAGTTTCGTCACAATCCAACACGTAGTTTTCAAATAGAGCGTAACTACGTTTGTATGGGAAGGTGAAATTCGGCCGAGCTTACTGCGGACTCTTAAAGTATCCTACATTACTGCCGAAATAAATCCTGAAATGTACAGTTAGCGTCAGCAGCCAGAGTAGCCAAATATTTCATAACACACCCTTATTTTTACAGTAATAAAGACGTGTACCGATATATTTGGCTACCTTGGCTGCTACTAACTATATGACGCTGACTGTACACTATCTGCAATAGTCAGTAACAATTGTTTTCTCAAAACGAATTTACAACCGATAGTACCGTTTCATATTTGTATAACCTGATCATGCTTTCACTGAAGCTCTATTTTCGTCTCACATATCGTAAAATGTGGCAAATTGGCTAGAAATATTCAAGGAAACTCGAAGGGCCGCGTTGACAGATTTGAATAACGTCCCAAGGAATACTAATTGGCAGCCCATGGCGCCTAAGAATAGCAGAAAACACAAATCTCTCGTCTGCCGGTTAGTTGGCCACATATCGTGGCTAAACAAACTTAAGCGAAGTAAATAATCAAGATACCGGCAGATATAAAATCAAACAAAAAGCTCTGAACCGGCTGCGATTGCGCAAGGTTTGTTTATTGAGCCAGTGCCCGAACGGTCCACTAACACGCAACCAAATATAGACCAAGGCCACACAATAAAAGCACCCTGACTCATCCGGATTCCAGCCCCTAGTTGCACTCACCGAGGTATGCGCTGAAGTCGGAGAAGTATTTCCTCCAGTCCTGGCTCTTCAGCTCGGGCGCGCTCGACGGCGCCGGCGCTCGTTCGATGCTGTATTTCCGCTCGAGCACGGGGGAGAACGAGACGGACTTGGGGGATGCGGAACGCGTGCGCACGGACGCCATCCCTCTGTCGCGTATAAAAGGCGGAGCGGGGCGGAGGCGCGGACAGTCGTGGCTGGACCACGGCTAGGAGAAGACTGGGTTATTTTCGCGCGTGATAGACAGGTTTATCGGCGCGCGCGACGCCGGGTGATAGCGCGGTCACACTGGGAGCTGGCGGCGTTACGCGACGCGCTATTCCCGTCAGGTGGTCACTTCCGCTTCTATTTCGCAATAGGTTTCGGACTAACTTCATTAACCTGTTGACTTACTTTACATATTCGAAAACAGTTGAGAAAAACGTCTATTAATGTTGGCGCGCGAAGGGCCGACGCTTACGTAAGTGACGAGCTTTTATGCGTGTGGGCGGGCGGCGCCCTCCAATTGTTGATAAGAAAACATGTGTACTAGTTACTGTTACTAACTAATCATTTCAATGGATTTTAGGTAGAAATCGTAGTATCTCACCGTTATTATCATTCTTACACGCAATTACCGAAAACATAAACATATGCGGCACGATTACCAAAATAAAACGCACGCATAATCATTCGCATCAGTGATGTCAAGCGCGTTAAGAGCATTAATTATGTAAACAACACGGCGTAATTCACACGACAGATAAAAACGACACAAATATCTAACAAGTCATTGTCAGACCTACTAAAGCTTTTTTTTTTGATACATGATAGACTATCTCTAGTTTTCTTCAGTGTGACGCATTTAAGTCCGCGGTTACAAGTATTTATCTTTTTAGGACAAGTCACTCACAAAAACTCGTGTACCTATACAAAATATAGGTAATATATAAAGCTAAATATATTACCTATTTTGTATAGGAAACCTTGAGTTTGTCTAGGTCTACTAAATTAGTGTATGTCTTTGTATTTTAAGGAAAGTAGTAGTAGTAGCCCATAGGGCTGTCGGTACGCTGTGATGCACCATTTATAGAAGGAAAGTAGATCAACTGGTTTCGCCTATAAGCACAATTACATAGATTTTCTTAAATCATTCCGGTAATTCCTCTTTGTTCTTTGTCAGCGTCCTGTGGGCGGGCTGTGGGTGGAAATGTGTAGCCGAAGGTCTCACGATACACGCGAATACGCAAAAAACGCGCGTAAACAGTCGTTATTTACGTACCTACGCTGTAAATGGTCCATGAAAATGGGCTAGTGTTGCGTGGTCCAGGCAGACCACAAGTCGGGTGTTATGTTACGCTGTTTGATTATAACGCGGTTGCCATATTGCCTGGACTAGACGAAGTATTTGGTCTCATAAGTTCATGAAAAATGCACCCTGCCCTCATCTGCTTCAACTGCTACTGATTCTAAGGAGTTATACAATTAAGTCAGTTATAGGTATCTAATACTGGTGCCCGTTCCCTCCCATTCATGAGAGGAGGGCTGTGCCCAACAGTGGGACGTATATAAAATGACAATGATGATTATTTGATGATGATGGTGATGGTATTTTGTAATCATCATGCATCCTCCTAGAGATTTGCGGGTACTCGCTAAAGTACCCCGGAGTTCGCTTTGGCATCCAACCCGAACAGAACATTTGGCGTAAGTACACTAGTTTTACGAAAGCGACTGCCACCTGACCTTCCAATTCCAACCCAGTGGGAAAACTATACCTTGTTTGGGAGACAAATTGTCTCGCGATCTTTTATCTTATACTTAAATTCCCAGTAAATTAAATTCAAAATTAAAATACATAGAAAAATATGCTTCCGTTTAAGTGTAGCTAATATACCTAATAGTGTGTTCATAATCAATTTTAAGGCACTAATCAACTTGAGGCCGAACTAGAGTTCAAGGCTCAGTTCAGTCAAGGTTCATTAGATACTAAACTGAACATAGAAGGAGAGACTGTGGTGTTTCTTCAAGAAAACTATAAATAGATGATCAGTGATCACCATTTCCCAGGATAGAGTATTACTATAATAATTGAGGTAGAGATTGAAGTGTGTTTACAGTTTAGTTGACAAAAGCATCAAAAAATTCATAGATAGTGAAACAAATCTGTAAAGTAGTCAAATGATGCTACGACAAACTAAAATATGATGTTCTACCGTAAACCAAGTGCAGAATCAACCACATTAAATTTTGAAAGGAAACTTAAAAAAATATCTTCAAAATCACTGTTTCTTTGAAGAGCGCTCAAGTTGAGTACATAAGTATAAACTTATCTATACATTTACTTTGTTACCATGAATAAAATCACAAGCATGACTTATTAGTCATTCTACTCTTGTTAGAGTAATAAATAAGTTCACGGAGCCGCAAAACAGAACCTAATTAAGTCTCCCATAAATTACTATTTAGTACCATTTACTTTAGAAGGGTGTGTCAAGATGGTCTCTACACTGACTCAAAGGAAAAAGGCATCAAGTGGAGCTCAAGTATTAAGTATTACTATCATGTAGCTCCAGCTTGTAGTATAATTGTTTTATCTGATCCGATTAGTTTAATCGCCGGAAGACGCGACAAGGCAACGCGTGTCGCGCGGTTCAGTGGACCGTGAAAACTCGTAATTGGAAAACATCTACGCCTGTCAAGTCTATCTATCTATCAAGTCTCAACGCTATTTTATTTGCGGCAAATATGAATGGAACTGCAGAGCTCCTTTAAAAACTTCAAATGATTATCGACGATAATGATTACTCTTATAATCACAAACATTGCGATTTCTGACTTATCTACATATACTAATATCGTTATATCCTACTAATATTTTAAATGCGAAAGTTTGGATAATACATGTTTGTTACTTAACCACGCTTAAACGGCTCAACCGATTTGAATGAAATTTTGCACTAAGATACTTTATAGCCTGGATTAAAATATAGGATCGTTTTTATCCCGGGTTCACGCAGAAGAAGTTGCGGGCGGAAGCTAGAAGCTTGAAGAAAAATCTTTCATCTGTGTATAAAATGGTATTTCTGAATGGACATAAAGTATATACAGCTAGTAAGTAATAATTATATTATGCGACTCTAACAAACGATAAAATATGCAAGCGAAACATATATTTATAACAAAATTTTATTGCCGACCTACTTTTTTTCATAAACCCAATTTCGCGTCCAACAATAAACAAATGTTGCTTCAGATCACTCTGATTTACGGCATAACAATAGTTTTAGAAACAGTTTTATGTGTGGTGCGTAGCGAAATAGAAGTGTCTCGTATCTGCGAACAGAAGCTTTCTACCTACAACTTGATTCCTACAAAAAAGATTCAAGTGACAATCTAGTGACTAGATGAACACAAGTCATTTATTTATTTATTTATTTATTTATTTATTTAGGACTAGCTTCCGCCCGCGACTTCGTCCGCGTGGACCCGGGATAAAAAAAAGTGATTGAGTAACAAACATCCAAACATCTTAACCGCATTTATAATATTAGTAGGATTACCAAGAGATAACATCATACATGCACTTATATCTAATTTACAATCGAGACTGATGCTTATCTAATTATAGGATTTAGAGTAGAGGTATGAGTGTACCTGAAGAAAACCACCTTGTAAGTAAGTACCAGGCTTGTAAGAGTTTACAAGCCTGCCTGGATTACTTAGCTGATGTAAAAGTCTTCTCCAGTCAGCACAATTCAGAGAGGACGACGTTTTGTTGTATTCCTGCATGGGTAAATGTTATGTATGTTTACTATTAGAAAGCAGAGCGCTAGTTTAACATTATTATCAAAACAAAGGAACGGCGTGCACAGTTTCCATTCGTTGTTTTATTTGTCGTTAAATGTCCGCTTTAGTTTAAACTTCATGCGCGACTAATATTACAAGTACCTACATGTTAGTTGTTGTTCGTTAAACCACGAAACTGAGAACGTACTGGTATTGTCATGGAATTGTAATTTACAAGGTTATGTTTATTTTCTCATTTTGTTCGCCCGGATCGTGGTTACTTGACTTACGATGACGTACAGTCGGGTTCTCCAATATCTACACGGACAACCTTTCAAAAATATCTATACAGAGACTTTATTGTTACTGACATAAGACCCATGTGTAGAAGCACTTAGGTACTAAAGCCATTATATCGCTTTGAGAAGCTGAATATTTTAAAATAGACGATTTACTAGTGTGGATTGTTATCCGGTGAATATTGTGGTGTATAATGTATAATGGTGAGGGTGCTCGACGCAGATTTATTTGAGGTATTTCAGACATGATATCCCGATCAGGGTTTAACAATGCCGTTGTCGTCTATGATTAGCCAAGGACACTGATGTTTAATGCAAAAAAACCTAGTTATGAAGATGGAAGATGCAATGTAAAAATACATTCTCTAAGTTGTATTAATAACGTAAGTCGTTACCTTTACTATTGTTAGAAATCTGACGTACAAGTGAATGCCTGCCAATCATCGGCAACGTTAATATATAGTAACCGTTCGCTGGCATGACACACGTCATTCTAAGCCGAGGCTTTGATAAACCAATCAAGTTATAAAACAAGTAGCAATCTTTTGACAGTCCATAATTAATTAAAACAGTTAAACAGCTATGTGGGGTGTCAACTGCGTGAGGGCAAATCTATTAGATGTAAACATTTAATTCAGACGGCGGACGAATCAGCTGATACAGTCATGAGATCTCAGATGACTGTGGATAAAACATCTGGGTATATAGAGGCGATTGAATTGAACGTGACGATGAAGGTAAAGGAACGTGTCAATATTATGCAAAAGCCGAATGTTATTTAGAGTTCTGATGCAAAGCTTTTCATTTGTTTTTAATGAGACGATGGAAACCCAGGTGGGTCTTGATATTTAGGATTTTTCAAACTGAAGAATGTATTTTAATGAATAATAGCGGAAGATGGAAGCAACAGATCAAAAGTGGTAATTAAGAACAAACGTGCTCGTTCACCCATTGTGGGTGGATGAGCTCGACAGGAATAAGAAAGATCTTGGTTCAGCGTGGAAACCCACAGGAGGCAAGCATTCAGCATGATACACAGATTCAGATTAGATATCTAAATGTATCTATAGAAGGCTGTGATGATACAAAAGCGACATACTGTCGGAACATCGGCATTGTTTATGTAATTATTGTGTAGGCTTCAATCGGAATACCGCCCACACCTAACTACAAGAAAATTGTATCGCACGCTACTGCCTTTACTTCAGTCACACCTACAACTTTTGTAATTCTATTTTAAACCTTATTTTACAAACAATAATGACGTTTTTACATATTTAACCACATTTCGAACTAAGACCTGTGTGCACACAGTGCGTTCATAACCTACTCTAAGTTACTGATGACTGCAGGTTTCTTTATTATTTATATGACAGACTCTACATTGTCTACTGTTGGTGATCTATTAATGGCAGTATTGACATTGATTGATGATGAAGAGACAAAAGTGACACCTTTCAGTCAATAGAGCTAGCTCCGACTTCCGTTCCGGTATAGTTATTCTGGGTTGGTTTAAATTATTTAGCAGGTGGGCAGGGCCCATAGCGGGTCTCACCGTCGAGTTATGTGGGTCCTTTGTAGTTCTCTGAGACTTTTTGACATGTGTGGTAAAAGTTAATTTAGAGCTTTTATTATTTTTACTAATAGGACTTCATCAATCTTGCAAAAACCTGTGCTATGTCAACGCCTAAGATAATTTATGTAAATGTATCATAAAATGCATGACAAACACGACACGACATAAACATATGATCTGATGACCCAAATTGGAACTAAAAGCATGCATTGGATAAGTGTATGAGACAGTAAAAATACCAACAAAGAAACTAATCTACGCTGTCGCTTGCCTGATGAATAAGGCAAAAGCGGGTGTCATATAAATTGACACGTCACCTTAAATTTTCACACCATGCGGAGAAGGTTATGGTTGGGTATGGAAGCCATGATATGTAGGCTGCGTATCTATGAGTTAGATAGAAGAAGAAGGAATATATTTTATGTATAGTATCTACTATATATATCAAAAGCTAAAACCTAGTCTAAGCTCAGATATTTGCCGCTCGAGCCGAAGGCAAGGATGATACAATCTGAGGATTCTTAAATTCTACCGGAGGCGCACAAACATTTATGCGTTACCCTGACCGGGAAGTGGGATTTTTGCGAGCGTATTGTGTTAAACTTAAAATATTAAACACAATTATGCTGTTGTTAATGAATTGACGTCTACATGTTGATCGCGGATTTGATGCTTTACCCTTCATTCCGTCCAAACTGTGTAAACAGTGCCGGCAATTTCGATTTACATGGCCACATTACGATGACCCCTATTGCTTAATGATCTGACCAAGACAAGAGGATGTCTTCCCGAGTCTAAAACAATCGCGGCTCTATCTACGCTGGCTAATGCGAGCCCTGCTTTATTTATAGGCAATTACCATCGACGCCCGCGGCGTGACGATCGCGCTTCACGTGCTTTTGATTGACTGTTGACATTTTGTGATGCCAACAACCAAACTAACAAAGAACAAACCCTAAATGTCAACTTCGACACGGATGTCTGATGTGAAGTTGCTGGTACATTTCAATAGGTAATGTTTTTGAAATAAGAATTTAACGCAACAATAGCAATGTTTTGTTTTACAGTTTGGGAGTTTCGGCGCGCGCATCACGAGTGGGTGCAGTTATTTTTACGTCCACGCTCTAATTACTATTATATTGTTTCGTAGGGACGTTTCGGACGCCGCCAGCTCACAGCACGATCACAAATTGCCGAATTCGTCTCACTTGTGACGCACAACCGTCGCCAATCGATTGGTTCCTTCAACACCGCACTGTCAAAACCGGCGCGGATCTAACGAAGTTTTAATTTATCTTTCGTATCGAACGTTTTTTCGAACGCGCGCTGCAGCGGCGTGGTCGGAGGATGTCGTCGCTGCGACTGGCGGCCGGTCGCGAGCGCGAGTCGGACACAGCACGCTGTAGGACGGCTTCTAATGATCTTCGTTTCATTGTGGTGCGGAATTGCGCGTTTAATGGGGACGTGTGGGCGATAAACGTATCGGCCGGTGCCCAGGGAAGGTCGCTTAGCGGGCCGAGGTTCTCGGAAGCTGTCGCGGATGGGAATGCAGGGCTGGTATTCGCAACGGTTGCCGACAAGTCGTCTTAGGGGAGCTAGTATAAGTCTGCCGTCCGATTGCTAATAGTTGTTATGGATCTCAGGGTCAAGTTACAAGGACGAGTGGAGAGATAGTTGAGACAGGTTGTGAATCGCGTAGCAGGACGCGGCAGCTCGCCCGCTCACGGAATGCAGCTTCCTACTGATAACTAGGCGCAAAATGCACTAACATTGCCGGAGCTTGATACGGTCTTACTGTCTTTACACGGCAGTGGAACTGAACTGAATCAACTCGCTCCTGAATCCTAATTAGCTACGGTTGTGCTTCAAATTGATATAATTGATGACCTAATGATTGCTAATCTCCTGTTTTTCGTTCGACAATCAAGATCGATGCTAATAAAAATCAATGAAAGCTATAAACATAGGTAATGTTAACTGCAGGTGCAAACGTTGTGAGATATAACTAGACTGCAACCCTAATACCCTATATTATGTATTTACAGTTGACTCAAATTTGTATTAAAATTGACGAATTATAGTAATCTTGACATTTATGAAAATGTATAGGTATTGTTTATTTTTATTGTGTAATAAATAAATCTAAATCTAATACCCGTGAAGACGAAGGCAATAATTGTGCTATGTTTATGAATGTTCATCCATTGAAATAAAACCTTTTTTCGTTCAGTCTTCAGCTTTGTCTGCCCAAGCTGAAATACTCGAGCCTTTATACAACTCACACGCGGATGAAGAGTTCAATCAGTTAAAGCTTTAGGGATGACCCTAAAGCTTTAACTGATTGAACTCTTTGAACTCATTGAGTCACAGTTATGAAACTGTGACTACTTAACAACCGCTCAAGTCTACAGGAATTATTTATTTAGTTAAGGTTTGCCAACAGAAGTAATACTAGAACTTACACAGAAACACAGTTGATAATACGATTGCTAAAGTATTCACCCAATTAAAGACAAACATAGGACATGCATTAAAACTAACGCTTAAAAACTAAATTATTCTAACTAAAGTTTTAACATATGGTTTTAAACAATGAAATTAACCTAAAATAATCCAAAGTAGTACAGTTACTCATATGTATTCGATAAATAAATGGGCCTGTATTGTATTCAAATATGTTTTCCACAAAATCAGTAGTTAATCCATTACAAGATTTAGCCGATAATGGCGTGCGAAGCATCCGTGACGAATGTGGTCAATAACCATTTCGTGTCCAACGGACCGAAGCAAAAATAGTCCCGGTCACTAATGTAGGCTTTACAATAAACAATACTCATTATCCAAACTTAATTAAAGTCCGCTTCCCGCTGAAGTGGGCGATGGCTATTTTTGGTAGCTTGATTTAAGGTAAGTGATCCAACGGTAGATTATTGTCGTAAATCATCGGAATGTTCGAAATCATATGACTTTATTCTTTCTAAGGCATGTTTTACGATCCATAGGGCCTCTGTCGTCGAGAGATTTTTCCCATACCAACATTTCCAGGTGTTTCCCCTTAATAAATTACCTCAGGTCAACTCTTCATAAATGGAATTAATGAGCCATTCGTATTCAATGAAGAATGTTCGTTTAATGCCAATTATGATAATGTCACTTCGCACGTTTTACTTTAGGTTTAGTGTAAGTGTTGACTTAGGTGACATTCCGAATTCAAATTTCAATTTACTGTTGAATTATGTTTTCATTTCCTTGTAATCATGTGAAACACAACATGCTTGCATTTAATTATGCTTAGGAATCTTCCGAATGCGCATCAAATATCTGAAATTACAGGCATGCCATAACAGTCACCAATTCGTGGATTTTAGTCGTGATTTCTCGTTCAGTCCGTACGCGAAAACGTATCTAACAATGAATACGCATTTCGTTTCTATATATCTTAATGCTGTGTACGGTTTACGGGCGTCAAAACAGGACCTAGGATACAAATATACAATACTTAGGAATTATAATATCTATTACAGTCAGCCCTCATGATCCATTACCATCGCTTGTCGCGCAACACTGCTAAATCTGATTTCTCACAAAAACGGATCAGAAAAGATGGTAATTGACATCGCATCTTGAGGTCGCAATATTATCGGTAGACTGCGCTCATAGCTTCTCAGTAATATGAAGAGTAATAGAAAGAACTCTGCGTCTGATATCAAGACTTTTCAATAATTATTGACAACAGACAGATGCCGATGTCAATACAACTGTCAAATTAACTTATCTCATACGATTACACGCTACGTCGTCTTAAACCGTGAAACACATCAAAAAGCCTGATTAACCTAATCAATTAACAGCATTCTTTAGATTTGAGTGCAGTGGGTCATTAAAAGAGACTTCGACAGTCGTACGAGTATCACCAATTTCTAATGCATTCAATACTACTTATACTAATTATGGGAATTTGGTTATGTGTGCTTTCGAAGTTTCGATTTAAAACGTTTTATATCGTTTTTTAATAGATCCAGTATAGTAGAGAATGTTTATAGATTAGACAAATGTAAACTGAACTAAGAACTCAGAGCAATAACTGAAGCATTGGAAAATGGATACGTTTTGGAACAGATCATCAAATATCAAGGTAACATATTCGTAAATTAAGAAGCACTTATTATATTGTAGAAACAACAATAATCCCACTATAATATAAAACGCAAAAAGCCTTTGAAGTTTTTGAACATAAAGTTTCTATCGCAACCAAATTCCCATACTCTTATTAATTGATTCCACGCTGAGACCTCCGAACCCAATCATTAATAAAACTGATTGCCGAAGCGTTGAGCGATGGTTCCTTTGTTCCGTGCATTGTCTCCAACGAGATTGACTCGATACACTGAATTTATTGCCAATTGTTTAGGATTTACTTGCGACTTTGGAGTCGCACTGCGCTTTGATGAAACGACGCAAGTGTTACTGAATTCAATTGGACTTAGATGTTTTACAGCGACAGGGTTGAGTTACCGTCCAATTTGGCGGATACTCGCATCTGTTGTTTAGAATACTGTACGCTTAGCTCAAAACTATTAAAAAAAATGTCTTGTCAAACAAATATTTTAATTAAGTTTAAATAGATAGGATCGTTCGTATTCAAAATATTCACATATTTTGTATCGTTCAGTTGAATTCCACCCCCCAATTCGTAGAGTATAAGTATTTTTTGGCATATATGGCTTTAGCTGCTAGTTTCAATCTTTTTTAAAGTTTGAATCACTCACTCGGCTTTCTTTGGGTTTTCAGGCAGTTTCAGAGAGAAAATTGACCTCGAGTAAGTAAAAAGTAATACGGTTCAGTCACAATAGCTGTGTAATTCCCAGGATTTCTGCTAGTTTAAGATAGGCTAGACTAAGGTCCGATTCGACAAAAACTGTATAAAATAAGGACTTATTTTAAGATTAAACATCAAAATTGTATGAACTAATTAATCTTGGAATAAACTATTATCTGTTTGCTCGAATTGACACTAAGTATCGTGCGTGACACAACAGAGCCCAATTTCCAATCCATGTCAACCAAAGCGACCTAGAGTATGTGGAAGAATATATAAACTTAGGAAAACAAATAACATTCAGAAAAACTAATAGACATTACGAAGAAATAAACAGACGAATTGGTATCACTTGGAAAAAGTACTGGAGTCGTAAAGAAATTCTAAAATCAAACCTACCAATGAGATTGAAGCGCAAGGTACTTAACACCTACGGATGCCAAACATGGATCTACAACGCAAAGACAAAAAATGATATCCAGGTGTGTCAAAGGAGTATAGAGAGAAGTATACTTAATATAAAACTAAGAGTCAAAAAGAGATGCTCAGAAATAAGAAATATTACTAAAGTCATAGACGCACTCAACCACTCAGGATCCTTAAAATGGAAATGGGCAGGCCACTTAGCCAGATTAGAAGACCAGAGATGGACCAAAGCGGTGACGGAATGGCAAGGACCTCATGGTACAAGGAACAGAGGGAGACCACAAACCAGTTGGAAAGATGATATTGTCCCAGTAGCGGGACAAAGTTGGATTAAAAAAGCACAAGACAGAACACTATGGAAAAGGTTGGGGGAGGCCTACACCCAGAAGGGGGTCCCTAAATAAGAAATAAATAAAAGAAAATGAAATGTAACTATATGTATATTTAAGGAATAAACGGCTTTATTATTATTATCGTGCGTGACTAACTTGCAAGTCGTGGAATTACATTTTAACAACGGTAATCATGTTATCCGCGAATATTATTATAATTATGGGCTCCGTTGCATACAGTCATTAGTCGTAACAAGGCACAAGTCTTTATTGCTTGTTAAATTTAATCACGGAACATTATCTCAGGCAAGATTGAGTTGTGTTGTAAATATTATTACATTATTAGGTATATCCTTAATTCTATAAGCTTTCGTTTAGTGTCATGTCGAAACTTATTTCTAGATTGCTTAAAATGATCTGAAACCACAGTTGCCACAATCAGTTTAGGGGTGCCCAACAGTAGTTACCACCGAGTACAGTCAACCGCAAATATAGATGATCATTTTAGTACTTTGTCGCACTTAACGTAACAATACTGCAACAGTTGGGATGCGTCAAAGTAGTAAATGTGACAAGGTACTAAAATGATCATCTACTTTTGCTGTTGACTATACTATCAGTGGTAAAAGATGGGAAAAATATTCACAGTAGTTAGTTACCACCGAGTACTTAAGTGATGTGAGTAGGTAGCTAATTATTGTCATGAGCACTTATTAGGGTTCCGTAGTCAACAAGGAACCCTTATAGTTTCGCCATGTCCGTCTGTCCGTCTGCGGCTTAGCTCAGTGACCTTTGCTATTAGAAAGCTGTAATTCGGCATCCATACTAATCCATACTAATATTATAAATGCGAAAGTGTGTCTGTCTGTCTATCTGTCTGTCTGTCTGTCTGTCTGTTACCTCTTCAAGCTTAAACCGCTGAACCGATTTAGATGAATTTTGGTATAGAAATAGTTTGAGCCCCGGGGAAGGACATAGGATAGTTTTTATACCGGAAACCATTCCCTAAGGAGGTGAAATGGGGGGGGGGGTGAAAGTTTGTATGGAGCTGCAATATAAACGAGTTCCACGCGGACGGAGTCGCGGGCAGAAACTAGTAGGTATATAAATCAATCACGCCGACAAATCAGTAGAATAAAATGTAGTTTAGCCGATAGGACACCTTTAAACCTAAGTATTAAGATAAAGAACCCTATAAGTAGAAGATATTTAAGTATTGAATGATGACATGTAATATTTTGAATATTATGAATAAATTACTTATGACTTATTTTTCACCGCGGATGTAGTTAAGGCATTACCGTAAAGCGAGACGAAAGCAAAAATACGAATTAATAATGTTAACCGTTCATCACCCTACCACAGTCAACAAGACGGCAGTACCTAAGAGTTTTCTAAAGCTGCGCGTACGAAAACGGTGACAGACAGCACGCTCAAATCAAATGCATCAGGAACTTTCATACCGAGATTTATAACAAGTTATTTGAGCCGATGGCCCATGAGTTAGGTACTGGAGGTCTGAACATACAATTCCAATGCGTGTTGACATACAAAAGTTAAGTATGCAAGGCTAGCACATAAATTCGCTAGCGAATTGACTCGCTCGCGAGATAGACTATCCGTCGCTATCTAATTAGAACGAAACAGCGGCGCTACCACGAACTTCGAAAGTCGAAATTCAGGTATTTCCATCTCTATCGCACTCCCTTACTCGAGTGACAGGGATGCTTGTATTACGAACTTCGACTTTCGAAGTTCGTGGTAGCGCCGCTGATCGCGCGCGGTACACGGTACACTACGCGTGCTAAAAGTGCTAGCCGTGCAGATTAACCCTCTAGCTAAATCGATTAAAATGGTTGTTTACTGGTATTATTATACTGTGATGACACTCCTTGGGTAACAAAAAAGTATCACAGCATTTCCTTAACAGCTCGCTGTAGATCCGGTAACGAAGTTTTTAACCTACTGCATTCACATAATTAAGGAGACGGTAACAAATTGCATGGGTTGTATAAGTAGTCTATCCCGTGTGAAACGGCTTTAATTGTATATTTAGCATTCCAAAGCCTCCGACACTTTCATACACTAATATGGCTCTATATATTTTTTAATCAAAATAACCACGTCCAAGGGTAGTTGTGGACACAAGCAGCACAATACTAGTATGTATAGGTAATTTTATTCTTGGGCTTGGAGAATTATTTCACATTGTGTTATGAACTTACTAGCTTCCTCCCGCGACTTCGTCCGCGTCGACCCGGGTTAAAAACTATCCTATATTTTAATCCAGGCTATAAACTATCTTCGGGCAAAATTTCATTCAATTCGGTTCAGCCGTTTAAGCGTGATTAAGTAACAAACATCTAAACATCTAAACTTTCGCATTTATAATATTAGTAGGATGATAGTTCGATAGCATGATGCAACACTTCGGGAATGGCTTTTTTGGTAAAATTTTGATAAATACCTAACTTAGTGAAGTTTTATTTATATTTCATTAAGTGAGATTTTAGATTAGATAAAATACTATAGGGGAAGAGGGGGGACAGTGGATCACGGGGAACAGTGAATAAAACTATCTAGCGCCATCGTTTACGCACACATTCAAACGCCGACGCGTGTTTGTAAACTCGTCTCGACAGGCCCCCACATCGCGCCAGTCGCCCGCGAGCTCAAGCACAAGGAGGGTGCGTTATCGCTGCCGGTCGTACAACACAGTACGTAAAATTTATTTTACATATTTATTAAAAGACGAGTCGTCTATATGTGTATTCTGTCCGTCCTAACCTACGGTGCCCAAACATGGTCACTCACCGAGGCACAAAAGACCAGATTGAAGGTTTGCCAACGGGCTATGGGGCGTAGCATACTGGGAGTGAAACGGATCGACCGTGTCCGAAACTCTACGCTGCGCTCAAAAACCCGCATTGCCGACGTTGGGGTTAAGAGAGCCAAGCTGAAATGGGAATGGGCTAGCCACGTCTGCCGCATGCATCCACAGAGGTGGGCGAAAATAGCCATGGACTGGGTGCCACACGATGGGCGGCGGCGACGTGGCAGGCCGAGACGGAGATGGCGGAACGACCTGGACGCATTTTGTAGCGATTGGCCACAGATTGCTCAAATCCGGGACGAGTGGAAGTCGAGAGGGGAGGCCTTTTCCCAGAAGTAGGACACTGTATAGCCTTCTAATCTAGTCAGAACGGCGTTTCAAAGCACGCCGTAATTTCCAGTGCACCCCTTTAAGGCGGTGCATTGGAAATTATCGCGTGCTTTGAAACGCCGTTCTGACTAGATTAAGAAACAATAAGGTCTGATTTTCAGATATATGATTCTTGACTAAGTATATGATTGTTTTTCTGATTTTACCGATACATGATTGCTTAAAATTACCTCGATAGAAAAAAAATCCAAAGTTGGGTCTGTATTTTCCTTTTTTTACTCAGCCTACTCAAATGATACATTATTTTACGACACAATCAAGTAAATACTATAGTATTTTATCTCATCTTAAATCTCACTTTATTTATCGAAATTTGTCCAAAAAAGCCATTCCCGAAGAGTGTTCCATCTCTTTTCCTCGTGCGCGGAAGGCATATAAGCGTGTCTTTGTCTAGGGGGCGTGTTGGACACGAAACAAGGCATCCCCATGCAGTTAAACACAAAACTGTCACCAAAAGAATTCATCTAAATCTCGCAAGTTCACACAGTTCTGACTCTCCACCCCATATGCATAAGGTCACGAATCACCCGCTACAATAAATTCCTATACAACACGTGGGACGTAAGAAAGCTATTAAGTCGCACGAGTGCCATTAGCTAAATCACTCGCACAACGGTTGCGGTTGTTTTTCCACCGGTCATTCAATGGTTATGTTATGAGTGGAAAACGCAATTATTGATCGAGTTTCCATTTGATGTGTGATCGGATCGCTGGTTGGAAGTGCGGCAGTAATATAAAATGAAATGCGTGTCCATGTTTGAGAAATTCTTGGCAGACCTTGGAGGGACGAGAATGACTGAGGTGTAAGAAGCATGAGTGAGCATTTCTAGAGTTTGTACATAAACACAAAAGTTAAATCGTCAATTAAGTAAATTAGATAGTAGTGATAGTAGGACCTACTTTTTTTTCATCATTTTTTCAAAGTGGTAAAATGTGTCCCCCCCCCTGTAACTTCTAAAATAAGAGAATGATAAAACTAAATAAAATATATGACATACATTACCATGAAAACTTCCACCGAAAATTGGTTTGAATTGAACGAGACCTAGTACCATTTTTTAATACGTCATAAATCGTAAACCGGAATTTACCTTTCATTCAACGGATAATGGTACGGAACCCTTTGTGCGCGAGTCCGACTCGCAATTGGCTGGTTTTTTTCTAGAAATGCCCGAGTATTGCTTAGATACTTGGGTTCTCTCCTGTTGGAGAAAAACGGCTCTATGGGGCTCTATAGTCAGACATCCGATATTATAAATGTATTGTAATGAAAACACAGCGAAGTGAGACATTCTACATGAAGAATGGAATCTAAGTAATGGAGAAAGGTCTAAGCTTTACAGTTGGTAATTTGAACATTTTGACTTAAAAACTAATATTATAAAGAGGAAAAGTATAGGTGATTGTACCTTTGTAAGTTTGTATTTAGGGGTTAATCTCCGGAACCACTTATCCGATTTTTTTTCACCTGTGTACAAAATAGACTTCCCGGATAGAGATAGGCTATATGTTATTCCGCCGGCTTGCCTCCGTCCTTTGCAATATGCGAGCGAAGCCACGCGGGCAGCAAGTTTATTAATAACCAAGAGCCTGTCTTAAAAAGAAACAATAATCGAGTAACTAAATCAATAAAAAAAAACATTTAATTACAGAACCTGCACACAACATATTCACGAGAATCGGTTGAGAAATGCGACCCATAGCGAAGAACAGCCGGACATACGAAAGAATGTTCGCCCTCGCTGAAACGATGAATTTCGTTCGCCTCTTTAGCTCCTTCAATAATTATTCTTATTCACCGAGTGCTCTCTAACTTTCGGCACGTCACTAGTTTAACTATTAGCTATCCAGTAAGTACTGCCCACCTATTCTGTAACTTGTTTGTGTTTTAAGTTACCTCAACGCTCACCCTCAAATATATCTTGACACCTCAATGCGTACTAACTAAGCGTAGGTAGAGGTCTAGTTTCGTGACGGGTGATCGGCGGGGTGAGCCGCTTTAGCGTGTAGCGAATAACAGCCCAGTAACCCGGTACACTCCGTAGAAGGAGCGACAGTGGGCGCGACAAATGTTGACTCCGCTCCGTGATTAAGAGCTCCCGAAGCCAACGTGTGAAGAAAAAGCAGAGAGCCGCGGTGAAATTGCAACCATTGATACTTTACGTCGCATCTATCTGGCCATAAAGTGGCAATTATCGCTCGCTATGCGTGCGGATAATCTCACTTCCTGACCAGCACGGCTATCACGCGACGGCGCGCGAGCTCTCTCGATTTTTCTCGCACTATCCGTCTCTCTCTCTTATTAGACCACTTAGACCAAGATGTATAGTGCGAGAAAAATCGAGAGTACCTCGCGGCCGTCCCATGATAGACGTCCTACACGACTATCACGAGACGGCGCGCGAGCTCTCTCCATTTTTCTCGCACTATCCGTCTCTCTCTTATTAGAACACTTAGACCAAGAGGTATAGTGCGAGAAAAATCGAGAGTATGCCGCGGCCGTCTCATGATAGACGTGCAGGGGTCATAAAATTTTGTACTTAACACGGGCGGTAATAGAGAAGGCTTCTGATCTAATATTTATCGCCCTTGCCTTCGGCGCAGAAGTTAGGTGCGATCTCAGACATTCCCTGTTCTATCGCCCTAGGTGAGTATTACGAGTATACCATTAATGTATTTTGGAAGAGTTTAAGAAATGCTGAAGGGCAATTCTGAAAGATTACTGACGTCAAAGTCATCAGTAATCTTTATGAATTTCCCTCCAGCTTTTCTTGCAGGAATTGGAGTCTATACGGAGCACAGATAACCTCCAATAGATAGAGCCTATAAGCGATTTAATTCGATGCAAAGGTCACCACAGTTGGCGGTAGGTGCGGGTTGCGGGGAGGTCGGTAACGGCGCTGCGATTGGCTGTTTCGAAAATAGCGCGCTTTGTCACATCATGGCGCCAGAAGCGTAGTGATGGGACGCGTTGGTCGTTAACGGTTTTTAGCGGTGCCGCAATCAATTGTTAGTAGAATATTTTACATGGCGTAGGTACCTGTTAACATAGTTTAAATTTTTGAACGGCTGTCTCTGATATATTATTATCAAATTATCATGTTTCTTTCATCGACTGTTTTGATCAACACAACATAAAAAAGTATGTTAATCACAATCACATCGAGTAGTCATATAAAATTATTATTTCTAGCCATTTTACAAAATTTACTGCATTATCGTGTTTATATGTGCCTTCGTCCCGTTCGTATTTTACATACTTACTAGGAAAGGGCGAATGCGATGCTTATTCGACATTAATGCGAATGTTCTAGCTAGGCTTATGTGATATTTTAAGATTGGTATAGCTAGGTAAGGAAGACAAATAAAAACAATTTCATAAAAAAGTACATATATTTATTCAATGTGATAAAATTATGTGGTTGATGATAATCCTCGTCATCATTCAAGAGGGCGTTAACGTGATCACTAGCGCCACTGGTAAATAATTGTGATTATTTAAATATTACGACAGATATTTAAAAAAGAAGGCCACTACACACTGTATTTTGTAATTAAGGGGCTCCTAGCTGCCAATGACCTTCGATCTATAACTGTCGGTTTATTTGTGTTTTTTATGGTTTATCGTATTAACAACAACGAGGTTTACCGAAATAGTATCCCATATTTACTTCAAACCTCACAGTTTTCGGGATATATGGCACCAAACTTTGGCAATTTCAGGCCAAAAAACCAGTTTTATGGACGTAACTTTTGTGAAAATGAGTATAAAATAAAAATCTCTCGTGGGTTGTTAGAGACGTCAATAAGGAACAGTTATATGTAGATTTCATATATAAAAGTGCATGAACAACATAATAATATCGAAAACAGAGCTTTTTTGGACCATGTTTGAATAAATCATAAAAAAATAAATATTAATTAATTTCAAAAAAACTCTCGTGCAAATGTAGATAAAGAACTAAAAAACCGATAGGTGTTTGTTCCATAAATATATCTATAGTTTTGACGGAGGAATATCAATTCAAAACTCGTCAAAACTAGCCAAAAAGCGCGTGGAGCCCCTTAAGCTACACAACTAACCACTTCCGAGATCCCTCACACGTCATCGAAGTCCAGCATGAGGTCCATCTCGTGACACTAGTCCTAATTGCTCTCGAAGACGACTCGAAAAAACCCAAATGCCATGGCTCTATCGCTAACCACCTCTAAGATCCCTCACACGTCATCGAAGTCCAGCATGAGATCCATCTCGTGACACTAGTCCTAATTGCTCTCGAAGACGATTCGAAAAAACCCAAATGCCATGGCTCCATCACTAACCACCTCCGAGAACATACGAGTACCACCTCATTATCAAATTCTATTTCATTCTACTTTATATGAATGAATACTAATACATAGCAATAGCTAACTTCGACACTACATATTATTCTACAATACTCTAAATTACCCAAAAAATAAAATAAAACTATATAATGTCTACTCTTAAATAAACAAAAAACTTCCACCACGGCTATCATGCGACGGCGCGCGAGCTCTCTTGATTTTTCTTGCAGTATCCGTCTCTTTCTTATTAGAACACTTAGAACAATAGGTATAGTGCGAGAAAATCGAGACTATGGCGCGGCCGTCTCATGAAGTCATGATAGACGTGCTGTAGGTACTACAATAATATATGCCGTTAATTAGCTCTGGAAGCTATAAAATGTATGTATGTATGTATGTATGCCTTCTTGGTGCAGTTTAAACCTTATAGTACATCGTATACATTATCTATGATTTCTTACAAAATAATTTTGACAAGGCAATGACAAGGACATAATTATTAATAATCTTTCTTTGGTGAATTTTCGTATTAAAATAGTACACGAAAGCACGGATGAGTTAACGTGTTGTTTCCTTAAATGAATCTGAATCGGTAAAATTCGAAAGCATCACTACCCCATTACTAGAGTGTCACGTGCTTTCGTGAGAAAGGAACAGTATATTGCCATTTCCATTTGATGAAAAGGGACATGGATACTTCACTTCACTACTTCTTATGGACCATTGTAAAATGAACTCCGCGAGACTGAAATTTACATTTATATGATAAATTTAACTTACCTGTGAAATGTTATTCAGTAGGTTGTGTAATTAGACGTTCGGGAGATTTTCCATCACCACTTTACACAGCAAGAACTAACTTTTGTCGCAAAATCAAGTTTAATTTACTGGTTGCTTGACGCACGTATAGATCGCGTACCTGGTCGATACTGACAATATGGCGCGGGGCAGGAGGGGGTTATCAGTGCAAAAACATATATGCGTGGTGACCGCACGTCGCCCTATAGGCTCTATCTATTGGAGGTTATCTGTGATACGGAGTAACCAGTTCATATCTGTATACAAAGAAGTGATTTGCAGAAGTAGAGAGTTGGTCTTGTACGTGTTCACGGAGCCGAGGGTCCTCGGTTTGAATCCCGGTAAGGCCATTTCATTTATTTGTGTGATTAGTATATACGAATATTTTCGACCTGAGTCTTGGATGTTTTCTATGGATTTAAGTATTTATTTATTTACCTATATAAGTATGTATCGTTGTCCTATGGGAAAGATTGGGAGAGACAGTACAGCACCGACGTAGTATAAAAAAAACATTTCCTAGGCTAGACATGATAATAAAACCCCTCATAATCGATATCTAACTAAGCCCTGATTGGGCCTCTTGTAGTGGCTATGGAATCCTAATTGCTGGTATAAACCTTGGATTACATTTATAAATACATATCAGTGTACCGTACACGTCATATGCTCCAGAATCTAGCACCGACCGGAACTAGAAGCATTCATAAAACTATTAGCAATGCAAACGTCTATTTTGGCACCCGGTCGTAAAAGTATCAAGGCTAAAACTAAACTACATTATATCATAAAAGCCAAATAAGTAACATGATAAAACGCTGTCATAAAACTTGTTTTTGACCATGACCATAAGTTTATAAAAACTGTTGATGCCATTGTATAATGAAATTAATGTATGACATATTAAACATGGTTGGTTATTAAAGAATGTTTAATTTAAGGGAAAGTCGTATGTTTAAATATCAAAATGTATAATTACGTGTAACTACGGGTAGGTGGTACGTGTAATACTTCATAACAAAATATATCTACTATAAGCAGTTTAAAAAGACTTACCGGTCATTGCAAGTGGCTGGATAAAATATAATCACAGACAGAATAAATAAATAAAAATAAAACACAGGCTTCCCTTTGGATATTATACTCGAACTGAACGTATCCAGAAACTTCGCATTGGAATGCGCTCTCGCGCCATATGTTTCGTATTGAAAAGCCAGAACAAGAATTGGCAGGCGATGTGTTAACTACTTGTAATGTTTATTGTGGTATTCGTAATATGCACACAAACTACACATTTCCAAAATACAACGCATCTGAATCACAACCATGCGCTGTTTTTAAAACTTTAACGTCGTTTGTTTTTATTCTCACTGACAAAACACAATAGAAAACGTTTAAATTTCAAATTCCGAACAGCGTTAGAGCGAGTCTCGCGCGAGTTCAAGGATTATTTTGCAAGTGACATTTGTGTTTTCAAGTGGCGTGGGCGGGCGGACGCCACCGCTGGTGCAACGGTCGTTGCACCCCGTGACGTCACGGGTGCAGATAACAACCTAGGTACGACTGGATCGATATCAATGGGAGGTAATAGCGCTACTGGAAGTAAAGGGTTGCTCTACTTAATTATAGCATAATGCGACTTTGAATTACTTTGCTCGTAAATGAGTTGAATCGTACATAGATAATGTTTTTGTAGAAACCAATAATTATATGAATCTTAAATACATTTAGCGACATCTGTCGGGACGATTGTGAACTAACGAACGGGGCCGCTATGCTGACTCGACCTCGGCGTGTGTGAACTTGTGAAACGTGAGCAGCGCGGAATATAAGTTTTCGCGGAAACAACTAGATGGCGCCACTATGAACTACATTAAAAAACCAGCAACCTATAAATCACGCTTAAGCTGGGCTCACACATTCTGAATTCGTTACTTATCTGGATCTGGACTACTCAAGAGCAAAAATAAGGCACACCCTCTGGTAGCAATTACGTACAAAGTGTACCGTTTTATTTGCTCGTGAGTGATTCAGATTATGATTCAGTGACTGAATTCCGTTCAGTGTGAGGCCGGCCTTATGAAGTGACATAATTACCTATGGTAATAAGTAATAACTTAGTTACTTCATAATATCTAATTGACTGACAATGACTTAAAGAAATTATAATTCCGAATAAAAAGCTCATGATATACCTATCGATGACAAAAAAGCGTTGCGAAAGTAACAAAATAATAACGCGGTCAGTAGTCAGTGAATATAAAAGAATAATGACCCATCATAAACTTCCTCAACAAACAAGTGATTCACACGGCGCGCGGATAATTTCTACAAATCTAATAATACTTGGACCGAAATAAAGGGAGTGAAAAAAAAATATTTTGGCTTGAGTCGTCGCTTAATGAGGCCGTTCACCGGTGAGATATCTGGGATGTCTGAAGGATACCGGAGAAAATCGCCTTTTGTTGAGTAAGAAACAGTTAGACGTTGTCTTTAGACATCGAATAAGTGTGTTGGAGACATAGATCCATACTAATATTAAAAATGCGAAAGTGTGTCTGCCCTGTCTGTTACCTCTTCACGCTTAAATCGCTGAACCGATTTAGATGAAATTTTAGCTTGAGTCCCGGGGAAGGACTTGTTTTTATCCCAGAAATCATCCCCTAATGGGGTGAAACGGGAGGTGAAAGTGTATGGAGCTACGACATAAACGAGTCCCACGCGGACGGAGTCGCGAGCGGAAGCTAGTATATATAGATATATATCCTGGGCCCTATTTCACCATCTTGACAATTGTCACCTGAAATTGACAATTACATGTACATTGCTGGGTCATTAAGCTGTCCAGCATCCAGCAACCACCTTAACCTGTCGACGCAGCCACGTAAGTCGAATCATGATTGCCAGGCGACAATTGTCGATTTGGTGAAATAGGGGCCTGCTAAACCTGTCTGTTCAGCGTAAGGTAGCGAATTCAGAATTTGGTTTGGGGGCAGTCATTGGGAGACCCTAAACCTATGGTATTCGTAGAAGCAAATACAGCTATAAGTAGAAGCAATGATCAGTATATCTTCGACATAAAGCTTAGGTTCCTTCACACTTTAATTGATGCTGCTTTAAGATTTCTCAAGAGGCTCTTAGGACAGTCATGTAAGGCCCAAGAAGCCTAATGTCCGAATGCTGAAGAAGCAGAGCTGGAATCATGATAATTGTTAAGAGTACGTATATTAATATCTACATACATAAATATCTGTACACGCCTTTATGACATTGACAATAAAATCCTGTACAGATATTTATGTCCTTATTTATGTACGAAAATAATACCCCTGAATGTACCTATCCACCGGAGTAGTGCGAGGGAGCGGAGCGGTTGGCGAGGAAAAAATATAAGAAGAGATGCGTGAGTGAGGCGAGGCTAACACTGCACGGTTAGCACAAGACGGCGCGCGAGCTCTCTCGGGATATTTTTCGGCACTATCCGTCTCCTTCTAAGTTTTCTAATAAGAGAGAGATGGATAGTGCGAGAGAGCTCGCGCGCCGTCTTCTGATAGCCGTGCTTGTAGATATTTTCCTCGCATACCATTCCGCTACCTCGCGCAGCTCTGGTATACTCATCTTTATTTCAAGTTTTTTACATAAAAGATACTATTTAGCCGATAGAATGCAGGGCGGGCACTCCTCAAAACCTTCGCGTGTGGATACGAAGGTCAGGTCAAGATGAATGGAGACAGCGTGTTAGCCAAATTGGATCTAACGCAGCTGACGTGATGTACCTAACATGTGATTTATCATATTTGTCACGCGATCTGGTCGGTGATTTTGTAAAGGGTTTGTGTCACATTTACAAGCCTAAAGCTTTTATCACGACAGGCAAGCGAGGGCTCTACGTATATTATTAGCTTCTATTCTGTTCGTAAGTAAGTAAGTGATTAATTTGAAAACTTAGGGCGGTGGTGTAAAAGGTATAGTGTGGCGCTTTGTTTCGCCGGTAGGCATACACATTTAAAATCTAACATGACATTAACATTCACGACGCTTAAATATAAGTAGAATAAGCCTAAATTACAATAACATTATGTTCGTATGTTGTCATTCAAAATGCGGTCAGGACGACATCACCACTATCATATCGACACCACCGAGCTTATCTGATGATGGCGCCAAAAGGCGGCCATAGCTACTCCTAACTACAGAATGAACCCCACGTGTTTGGACTTACTGGAATTGGATCTTGGAACCCTCTCAAATCTCAATGAGTAGTTGATGTTGGAAATTGCTAATAAAAGCTTGTAAAGTAAGCACCAGTTGAAAACGAAAAAAATGTAAACAAACAATGTATTGAATTTGACATTTATTATTATTATTATTCATTTATTCCAGATAACTAAGGATCCATCATGTGTGTAGTGTACATGTCTCAAAATAATTAAATAATATGTTAGTAGTAATAATAAGCTATAGAGGAAATTAAATTATATTACACAAAAAAATGACAGCAACTTTAAAATAATAATTCTTTAATATGTCAACTTCAATACATTGTTTGTTTAAATTTTTTTCGTTTTCAACTGGTGCTTACTTTACCTACCAGAAAAGTTTTCTTTTTTAAGAAACTTATGAGACATATATACTAGGAAGGTATGTTACGCTACGGCCACACTTCGCCCGAATGTTTTGCCGTCCTTGTCTAACGTATAATATACGTATTCGGGCGAAGTGTGGCCGTAACGTAAATGCCTGTATGGAAAAGTATTCTTCTGTTGTACGTTTTAAAATCAGGAAGTTAAAGTTTGACTTGCCCATTAAATACCAATTGGCACCCTAGCAAGTAAGTAGTTTGCTCTAACGCATTTCATTATGATGTTTTCTACTGTTCTTACTATTCTCGCGATGTGTTGTGTTGTGACACCGCGTCAAATGGACAACGTCAGTCGCATAGATAAGTTTGTGAGTGACTGGAAAGTTTAGTGCAACTGCATGCAATCGACCGATTAGTCACATCACATTCGTGTGAACGAGCTTATAAGCATTAGAAAGTATAGGAAGTCAATATTGACGAAGTTTACTGAGTTGTGTACTAAACTTTGTCGTGAACTAAAAATGTGTATGCACATGCAGCCGAGCGAATTATAAAAGGAACTGTAATGTAAACTGCCCAGTTTTTTATGCTATAAGTAATACATAAATTAATTATATCACATATACGTACATTGGTCCCTCTCGCACTTACTAACTTTCGGACAAATGTTTTATTTATGCCCAACATAAACGCGATAACGTTAGCTATGCTGATGTAGACAAACAAACAATTAGGATAACTGGCTTTTTGACCTGTATTTTTATGCATGTCGGATATGAAACTCATTAGTATGCAAGGACAAGGTGCGAGTGACGAAATAATTAATTGTCAAGTGTATTTACGTGACGCGACTGATTAGAATGTGCACCGGACGAGAACTATGCGTGCACCTATTCAATCACTCACTACATTTCACAGCTGTCAACAGTGTCAACATGTTTCTGTGAAAAAAAAAATGGTACAAGTTTTTTTTTATGTTGACTGTACTTCGTGGAGAATCTAATAAGTCCAAACACGACGAATCTTGAGTGGTTAATTTTTACAGCGAGGGTAGGGTACCCGAGTGAAGTCAAAGACTCTAACAATTACGGTTAAATCTTGAGCGTAACGCGGTATTCAAGTTGTTAACTGTTTTTCACACCTTCTATGAGGAAAATTTAAATCCCTCATTAGATGGCAACAATAATTATTTCTTAATTGCAAGATCAGGGAAGAAAAGTACAACTTTGATCCCTCATTTGAGGACAACAATGACTCTTTTCTGAATAACAGATGTCAAAAAGGTTTTTTCACTATACCTGTACGAAGTTATAATGTTCATAGCAGGAAAAGCGAATGCCGATGGAATCCGATTGAATCAGTCGTCGAACTAACTCATTGTTTATTTATTGACTGCTTTTCTTCACCATCGTTTCATTGTTCAGGAGGATGTATTGTTACTTTCAATGTATTACTACCTATATAATTATTAACAAACGTATCATT
This sequence comes from Epinotia bilunana, assembly GCA_947049275.1. Classification (NCBI taxonomy): domain Eukaryota; kingdom Metazoa; phylum Arthropoda; class Insecta; order Lepidoptera; family Tortricidae; genus Epinotia; species Epinotia bilunana. Next base: position 21,010,270 of record OX346260.1, on the reverse strand, counting down.
TTATTGGAATCTGCAAACATTTCACACGATTTCTTAACTCTCTCTAATTGATCAGATATAGTTAACTTCTGTTTAATAGCCGTCTTCATTCATAAAACAAATGATTTCCTTGAAAGGCTTGAAATGATTACCTAGGAACCGAGTACATAATTAATCTTTCACGCTTACGGATTGATAGATAATGGAAAGCAAATATATAGACAGGTAGATCTATCAAACGAAGTTAGCTAATATGGTTATGATAATAGTTGTTATTTCATCACATATTTGGAGATGGAAGTGCGTTTACTCCCGCGGACGGATTTGCTTTACAAACCCCATTACCGTCCTATAAGTCGTGACACCCAAAACACTGTTTCGCAGTGTATGTTCGCGAACGTAAAGTCTACATTTCCGAGCATGTTCGAGAAAAAACCCTGTGGGGATTTTGACAGTTCTCTATGAGATTGACTATGCGCCATATTTAAGGTTTATCAGACTGTCTGTGGGGCGGTTTTTTCTTTCAAAAACGACGAAACGCCATTTGAAAATGGAGATAGAAAATTTTAACGAATTATATCGACAACACGTATTGAATTCTATCGGTAGTGAGCAAGTGCCTACAATTTTGACACTAAAATCATATTTATTTACTTGTATTACATTTTCGAGCGTTCTAAAATCAAAAGTCGGCCCCTGGTCGGTACAATTCGCGTTTATTCGAGGTACTACTTTAATATGGTAAGGTCAGCCTTACCCAGATTCGATCAAACGATATTGACGTTAAACATCAATTTTTTGTATAGTCGATTTGATACTTAGACAACTTGTTCATAGTAGACATTTGAATGTAAGTAATCGCATAGTTTTCCAACGATGGACACGTGACTGAATTCCCTACCGTTGAATGTAAAACATCAAGCAAACTTAGCGCACAAAACAAAGAGCAAACCTATGACAATATGTCTAATGGGTGCATCACACTCCCCGACGTTCACAGGCCAATTATTAGCTACTTCATAGGCCACAATTGCCACGAATTAATACTAAATTGGCAATGAGCCAAAAGTTACCAATTAATTGCCATACAATGCCGGTGCGATGTTATGTCACTTATATCTTAGTAATATTACATCGGCGATTCACGAACTCAGCGTGTTTACTCACCTTATAGGAGTTATATACCTTCGCAAATACAAAATACAATTTACTTAGGCCAGTATAGATCAATTTGGATCGCAAGAAGGATAGTGTCTAAGTTGTGTAGTTATTGATTATTTATCCATGAATCTGAATCTTGGATAACACTTTATACCTGGCTAACCGAATTTTTGATTTAGTGACGGTCGAAATTGAAGTTCAATTAAATAGATATGAGTCACCATGTGTTGAACAATATATCTTTCTCATCATATATGTATCATACTATAGTACATTTTTAATCCAAACAGATTCAGCATAAATTAAAAACAAGAAATCTAATAATCAGCCAATTGGTAGTTCAAACAATTCAAAACTAAACTTATTACATGATACGAAGTAACGGCAAGCCTCTATTTATAACTCGAGCCTCGGGATTACATAAAAGGTAATGTTACCACCATTTATCATCTCGATCTAGTCGCAGCTCCGCCGCGCACTCACACAAGTGCATTATGACACCAGGAAATGTATTCCAGGTACAATATAAATCTAAAATGGTTCTCGCGCGCCGAGAATGTCCAAATGTCCAGGCAGTAAAGGTACAGAAGGCGTGCTTAGAGTTTTTGTCGTGTAACCCAACTTTTTACGTATACAACGCACCAAAGCGTTTAAAAATGGTCGCTCTAAATCTATACTTAACTCTGACAATAACTAGTTTAAAAAGTTCTATAATTTTTAGCATGTACATGGGCTGTTTGATAAGTCCCTTTAAAAATTATTTATAAAAACTTTTTCTGGTAAATGGCATTAACACTGGCAGACACAATCTTTCAAATGAAGACTGTCAAAAATTCAGCAAAAAAGAACAAGTTTTTGTCAGTATAAAAATTGTTTGACTGTGATCACTCGCAAATTTTCGAACAAAAACGCGAACGAAAGCGAATTTCAAAACTATGTTTGGATAAGATGAAGCGTAATCCTCGGATATTTTTGAGTCCATTTGCCACCTGAATCAAAACAGCAATCAAAACAATGGATGGCGACTGGTGAGCGTGCCCCAAAGAAGGCCAAGACTGTTTTGTCGGCTGGGAAGGTGATGGCGACAGTCTTCTGGGATGGCGAAGGAATCATTATGATTGATAACTTGGAAAAGGGAAAGACTATCACTGGCCGTTATTACGCAGAGTTATTGGACCGTTTTTATGCCGAATTGTTGGAAAAACGACCAAAATTGTCCCCCAAGAAAGTCCTCTTTCATCAAGACAATGCCCCAATGCACACGTCAGCTATTGCAATGGCCAAAATCCACGAGTTGGGCTTCGAGCTGGTTCCGCATGCTCCGTATTCGCCGGACCTAGCTCCGTGCGATTATTACCTATTCCCAAATCTGAAAAGATGCCTTGGAGGGCAAAAATTTGTGACAAATGAGGACTGCATCGCAGGTGTAAACGGCTATTTTGAAGACCTCGACAAAACGTATTTTTTGGAGGGGATCAAAAAATTGGAAAGTCGCTGGAACAAGTGTTTGGCCCTCAAAGGAGACTATGTTGAGATATAAATGTTTTTTTTTAAATATATATTTTTTTACTTTTTAAAATGATTTATCAAACAGCCGTCGTAAGAAAGTCTGACACCTGTCTTTTCAGTGGGTATACTTGTAGTATATACCTACTGTATGTAGCCTACTAACTTTTAGGTTACAAAATGTATTGAAATGATGGCTAGGTCAAGAATTGCTTTTCGTCAGGAATCATGAGAGCCGTTTTGTGCTACGTCCACGATCGGATGACGATAAATACAACTAATGGAGTTAATCACGCTGACTTTGGCTTTCTAAGATATATAATGAGCCTAACTCCAACTCATCTTATAGTGATATCCCGGTTTGATCTAGAAATATACCCTGGGTCAACTGGCGAATTACAAGAAATAGCGCGGGTATTAGTTGAGTATGAGTGCGAGTCTTAATTACACTCCCGAAATTCATATTAAGACAGAAAACCAGCTCTTCTTCCGATTATTATGTTTCTTTATTGTATAAGAAAGCCCATAAACGTACGAAGCTTCATCTAATTAGTTTCATGCCATTTCATTACCGCAGCACGGCGTTCTCGGTATTCGAGAAAGCTCAGGGTACAAAGCGGTCCTTCTGTATAATTGATTTAGTGGGCCGAATGCCGGTAACTCAGACGCACTAATTAAATCCTAAATAGCAACATTGTGCCGCGGTGCGCGGTGATACATGTTTCTATTAGCAATTCACATCGATTTCTATTTGCGTTCTTTTAGGGTAATGCTAAATAATTGCTAAGATGTGGTTTGTGGCTTGGCCAGTTCGGGTGAGATGGAAATGTAAAATTAACTCGATTATTGTTCTTGAATGTTTAACATAGTGTTTTTCTGCCTTTCACACCGTTGCATATATGGTCTAACTAACCTCCTTGCGTTCAAGTGATTTACTTGACGACTTGAATAACATGGCTAAGATACAAGTAATTCATTTATCATCTCTTTTTTCTATATTCATCTGCATTGCCCTGACTTCTCATCAGACAGTTATTCGTATTTTTAAACGACGAAAAAAACGGAGGAGGTTCTCAAGTCAACGCGTACGACCGCAATACCGAATAAAAAAACTCAAAATAATTACAAAAATATATACTTAGGTATACTTACAACAGTTTAAGAACTTAGTTATTAAACTAAATAAAAAAGGTTTATTATTTCTGGCTTTTCAGTTTTTTTTCGGCGGTTTAATTTTTTTGTTAATAAGTTTTTTCTCTAACAGTGCTGTACTCAGATTATTACTTCTTAATATCGGCGTTACTTAATTGGAATTTCACAGATTTAGGCGACTAGTGTCGGTAAGGAAAAATGACGAGGTATAAAAATGTAGAAATGATGTTTATTGTCAATAAATAAAAAAGTCGAAATCGAAAATTGACGGAGTATAAAAATGACGAGATGTAAAAAAGACCGAATATAAAAACGACGAAGTATAAAAATGTCGCCATCCGGTTGCCTCGCAGTCACTGAAAATACGTGCCATTGCTTTAAAGCTATGAATATTCGTTATATTTTTTGGCAATTTTCTGAACCTATTAAACCGTATAATCGATCAACAGAAAAGGACACGTTGATCTCAACATCCAAAGTAAACATAATGATTTCTCGACATTTTTATACTTTGACTAAATAATACTTCGTCATTTTTCCTAACTGACCTTTTTATTGTTCGGCTATTTTACATATCGTCATTTTTATTTATTGTCATTAGACATTTTTATACCTCGTAATTTTTCCTTACCGATACTAGTCGGCTAAATCATTTCACAATGTGCGACACCGTTCGCCACTGAATATTGACAATTGACAGACAACGAACAATGCTGCAGAGAGTTGACCCCAAATGAAAAGGCTAGGCAAAGAATAACTGACAGACAACGTCGAGCCCAAATCGGCGACGTCAAGAAGCGCGAAGCCCCTACAAAAAGCATTCATAGTTCACAATCATAACATTCAGACACTCAAGACTGACCCAAATATAAAAATACAATCAATAACAAAGCTGACTCATTGGCGAAATGTGTCCTCAAGAGTGGCCATATGGCCGACAATAGTGGTACAGAACACTGTTGTTCGCTGATGCAACCTTATTAGTCTTATTACGTTTTTATCAAAACACTGGCCTCCATATGGCGGGCGGCGTCCATTAATTTCACGTGTCAAGATTGGAACTAAGAAGGATTAAACGATGGTATCGTAATTTAGTAAAGAGGTTTTAATATTTTAGTACATCACTATCTAAGTGGGTGTGTGAAACTAGCAGGGCGTAGAGCAGGAGTTCCCAAACTTTTTTTAGGCACGTCCCCCTGCCGCCTAAAATGAAGTTCCCACGCCCCCCTTCGCTTCGATGCAAGGAAACGGAAGTGAATGGGTTAGCTAGCCAAATCATCATCATCTTCCTAGCGTGTTCAAATTTCCCGAGGCCCCGCGCCCCCTTAAAATGTCTACTTTGAAAACCCCTGGCGTAGAGCGCCCCTGATAAATCTGTGTGCAATGAACACGTTAATGAAGTATCCACATTTACATATCTGCTACCTATTTGCCCATCACATCCTATATAATATTTTTAACATGCAACAATACGGGTGTCGACTCAATAGTACATTGTGATACAAGTGAGGTATGTTGATAATTACATCAGAGGCGGAATTATCACGCACATAAAATTTTCGTTTTAAAATGTTATCTTTATTAATTCATGTAAAATGTTATCAAAAGTGAATAGTTTTACTAAATTAAACGTTTCTATATCATATCCAAAAAGAAATAGTCAATTAATTAAAAAAAAGGATTTAATTTGTTTATTCGAGTAAGAATCCATTTGTCGAGAATTTAAAAAAAAGCTGTACATTCTGTACAACCCGGTTAATTTAAGAATGCACCGTGCGCATGCATACATCTTACTGCAAGGTGCCAACGTGAATTAATCGGGATATAACCATAACACACAAGTGTTGTAATGTTATAAAACACGCGTGTTTAATATCCAGGATTATGAGCCTAAAAGCGACACAATAAGAGGTACGTTACGAGCAATTGTGTTGAAAAATGTATTATTACTCCAAAAGAAATAAGGCATAAAAATATGCCTAGTGACGCAAATCCCATTTAGATATATCTCAAAGAATTACGAAGCTGATCTGCGAGCGTCATAGTAAATGACAATCGTTTCATGTGAAGGTGCGTTTTTCGGAAAAGGGATAGAACTCCTAAAACTTTGGACACTTATAACTTGGTTTATTATGAAATCCCCTGCTTTAATTTTTTCTCCATTTGACAATATTTTTAATTCTTTTTCGGGAAAGTTCAACATTATTGGTTATTTTATTTGGTATTATGCATTTGCAATTCAAAAACCCTATCCTCATTCACTGCCCCGCTATGCTCGTAGCGTTACGCCATAGTCTGCAACATCTTAAACTCTATATGTAGCAAAAGCGCCCGTAGCAACGCATGCGTCGTGATTGGCGCTGAATGGGTTAACATTAACAGTAATTGAAAAGTATTTTTCTGACTGATTAGTTAACCCATTTGAGACCACGCAACGCTACGCGTAACAGTACTTTCCAGCTTTGTAACGAAAATCGCTCGTAGAGGCATGACTCAAAATAGTCTTTAGCCTTGAATGGGTTAAGCAAGAGCTTAAATAAAACTACAACTGGCCAGATTTACGAGAAAATAAGGCATTTCCCTTGGACCGAAGGTCCCACGTGAGAACGGCGGGATAATGAGGGTCCTTATAAGGAGTAGTGGCAGTGGCTTCCGTCACGACCTTCCGCGCTGACTCACCAGCCTTCCCCCCGCATCGGATTTATATCAACTGACATAACGGTTGAGTTATGACGAGGAATTCTAGCGTTATATATAGGTATGTGTGTGCTTGATTTATGAATGATTGGTTCGACACTTTTGAACCATAACCTCTCGTCATCTTCGACTATACATATGTACTTAAATACAATAATAAACCGCCGACACCACAAACATGTCCAACCATCACGGCATACAATACTTTATATTTAAAATAATCGCAGTTAAATCGGTTAATCCGTTTGGGAGCTACGATGTCGCAGACAAACGCACAGATAGGTACTACCCGTTTGTTTGCGTAGTAATAAACGGAACATTTATGTAAAGCAGACAAAAGCCGGGTAACTTCAGTAAAATTGGTAAATTTAAAGTGACCGGACCTGCGGCACCCGCATCCAGCGGACTCCCGCGACCTTTACCAGGAATCAGTCCACCTTGTGGGGGCCTACCCACGCCGCGCCTTTCGGTACGTAGTCGCCACTCGAGAACCTTTCCGCCCAAACCGCTATCAGTGCTATGTGGATTAAGAACCGGTCACTTTGGCACTCTTTCGGGGAGGCTTATGTCCAGCAGTGGACGTAGTTCGGCTGATATGATCATGATGGTACATTTAAGAGTCCGCAGTAAGCTCGGCCGAATTTCACCTTCCCATACAAACGTAGTTACGCTCTCATTTTAAGACTATTACGTGTTGGATTGTGACGAAACTTTGCATAATACTATATTGACATGACATATTTGCCTACAAAAACTCAGTTATGGGATCAAATCCCTGAATCTATTTAGTGAAATAACGAAATCAGCCAAAAAAAGGCAACTCGTTTTTTTCATTTTACCCGAATTGTTCAGTGATTTGATAAAATCCCTGATACATCATGTGAGAGATTTGATCAAACTTAATTGTAGAATAACACTGAACCAGTTCAAAGATTTCATCAAATCACCTACACTATGTTACAGTAGAGACTTTACCATTTCACTAAACGTATCTAGTGAAATGATAAAACGAGTTGACTCTGCGAGTTTATTTCGTCAACTCACTGACGCGTTTCAGGGATTTCATCAATTCACTAAACAAATCTAGTGAAATGAAAAAACGAGTTGCCTTTTTTGGCCGATTTCGTCATTTCACTAAACAGATTCAGAGATTTGATCAAATGACTGTTTTTTTTAGGCAAATGATAAAATGGATTCGCCATTTTAACATCCTGCGTGATTTGATCATATCCCTTAGAGATTTGTTCAAATCTCTGTTTTGGCCATTTCCCTGCGACATATAGAAATAATATGGTTATTATAGCAAATCAAAGTACGACAGAGAGAAATGGAAAATACTCCACCGACAAGAGGATAACTTTTAAATTAATGATGATGGTATAGCTTTTGAATTTTATGTGAAACGTACCTAAATATTAATTTATGTTTCGACATGCGCCTACATTGTACACCACTACACAATATTGTTGTGTCCACGATTAACTTGATGTCATGTACTCGTAGGTTAGTAAGTACATATAATATTCATCATTGATTGTTATCTTATAGCGCTAAAACATCGACCATTAATTTATTCTAATATACATACATACCTATCTGATTACTTATGACGAACATAAGGTTGTTTATTGAAAACTAGATTTTTGATATTTTTGAGTGAGGTATTGAGTCTGTGTTGTTAGCATCAGCTAAGTATGCCACAACTAAGCTCTGTCAATTTGAAGATCAGTTTTTTCGCCTGTACTTTATGGCAGAATTGGAGAAACAAGTCTCGGAAACATACGGTCAGGAACATATTTATTGCACGTAACGTACTTATTCGCCATTTAACGACCATTTACATATATACAAACTATAAAAATATTTCAACTAGATACACAAAACGATATCCGTTATCAGATAAACATCATAGTCGCTTTAATTATAAACACGATGAGCAAATTCGTATGTTAACTATTTATGGGTTACATTTACATAAATATTATAATTATAATAAGGATTTGCGTCCGTCTTTTATGGTATGTCATATGTACGTCGAATGCTTAACACTTTGATATGACAACATCATATATGCTTAATGTTATGTTAGTCATATACGCCGTTGTAATCCCAAGGATATATGACATATGGCTCGGTCAAGATAAGTGTTGCATAATAATGTCGCCACACTTGTCGGTTTGCGGCGGATCTTATATTTCAAAGCCATATTGGAGGTAGCAAATTGAAAAAGCAAACAAATATAGTGACGTACGACGCGCCACTTAAGTTTGCGTCTCTGAAGTTAGTCTCAAGTCGCCTACCGTACACCCGTAGAACCCCTCCGACACCTTTGCGATGCTACCTAGTAGCCAAAGTAGGTGACAGACAGAGTATAAAGTCGTGAATTTAAAAGTCGCCAACTTACTCGGCTCTGCGTCAGTGACACACGTTAAAGCTTGCTCACATAACACGATGTCGCCGACAGAGGAAGCCCTGTGTTATTTAGGACTGACATTATATCATATTTTGAAAACCAATAAAAAGAAAATCAAACGGCGAGTGTGGGTGAAGGACTGGCTTAAGAAAAGACAGCGTTAGTCACATATACATTTAGTGAGAGAGTTACGTGAAGAGAAGGAGGACTTCCATAATTATTTCAGAATGCCTGAGTCGTTGTATGAAAAACTTTTACCTTTAATTACGCTAAACAAGTAGCTGAAAATGTGCAAAATTCAAACGTGTCGATGGATCTTCGACAAACTTACTCGTCAATTTTAAAGTACGCGTACTTAGACTGACACACAGTGAGTAAAGTGGTCGAGCCGTAAGTACGCGAACTTACTCGCCCGTCTGTCACCCACTTAACATACGGCTCTTACTGTGGCTCGTACTGTAGTTATACATATATGTACAGTCGAGAATTGCTAAAGTACACTTGTCTAGGGATCTTACGTCAGCAATATCTAAACAATACGTAATATTTAGATTTTAACAGATGGTTAAAGTTAATTAAGCGAGGGCAGAGCGTTTGTTATGTTATAATCAAGAAACGACCAATAAGATATCAAACGACAGGTGAAGGATTTGTTTAAAGGACTCATTTCAAGGCGCTAGGTACTATTCATGAGTATGTATGTGAATTACTTAACACCATGTGGCATAAATTAGAACTTTATAGGTGTAAATTATTAATGTTTGACTGCGAAGACAGATGCTGACCTGTAACGTACGAACCAACCAAATTGTATTTGGCATAAGGGATAGGTTAGGTCAGGGGTAAAGGCTTCTTTTAATTTCTAGGTTCTAACAGATATCGTTTTAGCACATAGCCGAAGGGTAATTATCAGTGTTCTGTACCAGAATTGGTCTAACGAAACACGATGCGAGCACTCGGTATGGTCAACTCATCATTGCGTGCTGCGCGTGGCTGTATGTGTAAGTGGTAAGTATGCAGGATATCTGGCAGTGACCCACAGAGTGGTAGTTACAAGCGCACGCATAAATGCAGCCCGCCCGGCACACATGAGTTATTTAAGAGTCCGCAGTATAAGCTCGATTCTCCATAGAAACGTAGTCACGCTCTCATTTTAAAACTAAGTGTTGGATTGTAACGAAACTTTGCATATACAATGACATGAGGTATATCTATGTCTGTAATTAGTGTATGTAGCTTCAGATATAGTAACAAATACAGCGATTTTAAGTTTTTCATACAAAACTTGTTTTTGCTGTATTTTGCTTGTTTTATACACTGGAACCATATAAACAAATTACAGACATAGATATACCTCTTGTCGATGTATATGCAAAGTTTCGCCACAATACAAAACGTAGTTTTAAAATGAGAGCGTAACTACGTTTGTATGGGAAGGTGAAATTCGGCCGAGCTTACTGCAGACTCTTAAATAATCTTAAACAAATCAAACTAGCTAGCTTAATAAGGCTTGTGTTATGGGTACTAGACGATGATCATATTTAATACATATACGTAGGTATATACTTAAATACATAGTAAACATCCAAGACTGAGAAACAAATAGCCATGCTCCAATATTTGCCCGTACCGGGATTCGAACCCAGGACCTTCAGCTACGTAAGCAGCGGCACCACCCACTAGGCTATAAGCGATCGTCAAATGAGTTCAACTATCTATATCTATCCATCTGTCGCAGGCAGTTTAGCACACATTAATTACTACAGTAAGGTCACAAATCGAGTTGTAGAAAGAGAAAAGCCGGCTTCCAGAGCGTAACTGACATTATGTCAGACGACCTCGCAAAGGTCGTTATAGAACCAGCCGGCTGGCTCCCAGGGCTCCATGGCAAAACAGGTTTCCTTCAAGAGCTCGTAAACTATAAAATCTGGCCAAGTGCGAGTCCGACTCGCGCACGAAGGGTTCCGTACCATTATCTATAAAAACGGCGGAAAAACATGTCTGTTGTATGGGAGCCCCACTCCGACTCGCACTTGGCCGGTTTTTTAGTATTTGTAGTTATAGCGGCAACAGAAATACATCATCTGTGAAAATTTCAACTGTCTAGCTATCGCGGTTCTTGAGATACAGCCTGGTGATGGACAGACGGACGGACAGACGGACGGACAGACGGACAGACAGCGAAGTCTTAGTAATAGGGTTCCGTTTTTACCCTTTGGGTACGGAACCCTAAAAACATAAGTTCAAGTGTCAACAGGTATTACTCCTATGGCCTGCCTTTCAATTTCACAGTTTTACTTATAGCTGTTAATGAAAATTGTATTATTAATTAAACAAAGAGGTTAATTTTATGAGTACACAGCACGGTGAGGGTGTAAGGTTGTCAGGGTAATCTCCGGAACTATTTAACCGATTTCAAAAAGATTTAAGTAACCAGTTTTTAGTAGAATGAACCGCCGGGATAGACAAATGCTATATTTTATCCGGCGGCTTCTCTTGTGCTCTGTGTGTGTCTGTGGACTACGTCGGCGGAGCTGCGCGGGCAGCTAGTGTTTTATATATTAATAAACTGATGAAATACTTATGAAGATTATAAACATAATATGATATTACCACATTTGGATGTAGGTAGGCAATCATCATTATAAACGAGGTTGATGGTAATGTTGATAAAAAAGACTTGATAATATTATGTTGTGATTATGATAAGCCGTGCGTACCAAAAACACTGCGGGATAAAAAAAAACTTATTTACAAACCTAAAATATATATCAGTGTACCTACCTACCTTATGTATTCCCTAAATGCAATGCATAGAGTAGGTAACCGTAGACTGATTCTATTAAAAACGCAACATATAGACAACATTCCCCCATAAAAAGATTACTGATGTAAAATTTAAAATTAAAACACCACGCAACAATCATCGATTAAAAAGACCACACTCAAATCGGTTCATCCGTTTTGTAGCTACAATGCAGACATATATACACAGATATACATGTTAAAATTATGGCAACCCTCGTTTTCGTTAGGAGTTACAAATTACAGAAAAACATTTCGAAGCCTTGGTCGATCTAATCATAACAAGCGATTATAATAAGGACATTTAATGCACGTGAGAGGGTGGTGGGTGGATTGGTATTAGCAATTTTAGCAAGCCCTAGATCGCAAAGGGCACGGCGAACGGCTTGACGGCTGCCCACGGAACTGCATTCGCGATAGTTACCTAGACAGTTCCACAATCTCATGTTCGACTACAAACTATTTAGACTTTGCCCAAGGCCCTAGTCGTGTAACTTTTTCGCACACTATATATTAACCCAGGGGATGATTTCCGGGATAAAACATATCATAATTCTTTCCCAGCGATTAAAACCATTTATCTCCAAAGTTTCATCAAAATCGGTAAAGCAGACTGACTAACATTAGGATGGTATTGTAAAGAAAATCTTACATTCCACCTCATCTGTTCTAATTTCTCTGACAAGATTTTAATACTCATTGTACATTTCATTGCAGTCAGCAACTGCTTACCGATTCTAACTTCCAAATGAAGATTAAATTGCATTGGTATGTTGTAGTTCCTATGGTCATACTCCATGATCAAACAAACTCCGTGACACCATAATACTTGCATTTTGGTAGCGTGATATCATCTGCTAATATACTAGTATAAGGTTGCAATATTTTAACTCTATAAAACCCAGGAAAGTTGGCATAGTATTTGAATTAAACATACAAACAGACGGATCGAAAACAGACACCTGACCAATACCTTACGTATTCAATATATCAATGTAAATAGAGTTTCTAGTAAGCATAACACCTTAGGATTTTAATCAATCTAATTTCAAAGCTTAGGTTTTCCCTAGCATGTATTTGTAATGATTATTGTTTTAACGAATAACTAAGACACGTCAGAGAAAGGCATTAAGTACCTAAGTACTAGGATTTGAAGTGGAAACACTTAACAATTCTCATGCAATCGCGAATAACATATGTACGGATGGACGCACCAAAACTCACTAATATTCACCATTCATGCTTCACTGTACCCATAGAGCGAGAAATTCGCGTAGACGCGTCTTATAAATAACCCATTTTACAGTATAGTTTTTAAAATACTCCATTAAGCAGTTAATGGGATAGTTAAAGTCGGATTAATATTTGCCCCACCCACGAGTCTTCTAGGAATAGATGCGGGCGTCATAAAAGAGGCTGAGCACACCACAAACCGTATAACGAATGCTAATGGAACCAAATTAACCTGGTGCTCAACAATTGCAATGACTTCACCAACCTAGAATTAAAGCGGGACATTTAAGTACTTTACAGGCCCACTCGACATCGAAATGCATTTTGTTGTATTAATCCAAAGGTTACCGTCTAATCTAAATATCCTGCTCGTAAACATATCACAGAAGTACCTTTTTAGATAAGTCTTAGTCAATTAAAAATCAATCAATAACAAACGACGATCAGAAATAGAAAGAACGTCATTAACAACAGACTATGCCAGGTTCAATATTAGCGAAACTGAAACTTAAACGTGTTGACACATTAAATCGTAACGCACGCAACTAAACACTCCAAAAATAACAACCTGGCAACCATCACCAGAATTACAAAAGAGGCACGCTTCTTTCCGACACAGCACCGTTCTGAACACTTGAGTCTATCGATGTAAATAAATAAACACACTGCACTCCACTGCTTACGAAAATAAATAACGCATACAGATTCAACACTCCATCGACGGTGTTCAATCATTCAATCAAAATACGCGTTCCGCTACACCGATTCACAAACGTAAACAAACACACATGGATCACACTCGTGCAATCTGTCAGCCAGTTTACTAGATCAAATTATTAATAAAATAAATACTCACAGCCGGGCGATATTCCGTTCTCCCTCATAGCGCAGCGGAATGGATAATAAGTGCCTGGCAGCACCTTGCCATACATTGTCCGATCCATCTTCGGCCAATAGCGTTGTTTTTTAGAAATATTACACCCACGACACCGACACTAGGCACTTCGCACCATAATCACTGCCTACACTGCCTCGTTTATGCGCCCACGGCGCGAAAATGCAGAAAACACCTGCATAAACAGTTATCTGCCAATCACGCGTATAAACACTTGCAACGTCCTATGTCAATGTTGACTAGCGAGACTAGCCTACACTAGAGCGCTCTGTATAGACTACTGGTCAGTAATATTGTATCTGTCGATAAGCGTATTGATAAGTGATAAGGCAATGTCACGTACGGGGCGAGGTCGAGTAGAGTTACCGTCGACGCGTCCCAGCTACGACTGCGCGGACGTCGCCGGCGCTGGCGCACGCTCCAGCACGACTCCGCCGGCTGGAGATTATTAATACGCGTGGATCAAGTGCATTCGTCAAATGATTGTCTCCAAGACACCAGCATTAATACCTGCCATAGTTATTTAAGCAGCGTACACACTTACAGGCAACCGCTGTTTCAATCGGCTGCCTCGCATGTTTTTTACAATGTTCCGACCTTCCGACTGCGTGCGAAATGTTCCGCCAAACTGAGGACAGATTGTTGGCTTTGGAATTAATGCCGGTGACCGCAAGAAACCCTGTTCTGGCCCTTCTTTTACCGTTTTGTCTAATTTGGCTAACTAAGGCTGTTACCGGTAGGCACTAATGCCATGTTTGAAATGCTATCGACCTCGAAACAGCTGATCGACTATACAAATTTGTTCGATCGCTTTTCTTTCAAACGATTGGTATAAATACCTAGTTGACTGAAAATAATTTGCACCGTTTTCTGGAAAAAAAAATGAACCTACTGCTAGATGAGAAAAAAATATATAGAAAGAGCTAGAATAAATTTTCACCTTTATATTTAACAGCATTGCACACGCCACAATACTACAGATATGCGTCATATTTAAAACCGTACTCTTACATAAATTACGTTACGACTTTGTCACGGCTACATCTTCATTTAAAAAAGTTAATTTGCATCTAGTGTTACCTGCACTTCAGAATGAATTATTACCGTTAGACGAGCAATAAAGTAATCAGTCTCGTTGGGAAATTTTAAAGATTCCCGCGGCCCTTTGAAGGCGCGAGAAAGGGTGATCAATCACACGATCTCTTGCCGTAAGTCTCCTTATAACCTTCTTGACACTATCTCATTTAAATGCACCTTTCTAAAAGCAACCCTGACATGTGCGACACAAAGTTCATATCTGAAAGCAATATTAAAGGGACATACGATGTTAGGAAAGTATTTTGTCGATTTATTCTAATTTCGTGCTTGGTTCCCGCCAAAACTCACCGAAACCGACGTCCGGTGCGCGGGAGACGCGTGACAACGCTTCCGTCTACAAACCCTTACTGACAAAAGATCCTATCTTACTAAGATATTCCGTTTAGAGACGTCATTCGGGAAGCAACGCACTGTCGCATTACTTTAACAGTTTACGATAATCAATAGAAAGAAAGCTGAAAGCTTTGATCATAGTTTGAAGAGCTCTGTGAAATTCGTTAATTAAACATTTCGACGCCACTGGAATTTACGAAATCGTCAAATTTTCTATAATTTTCTGAATGGTAGAGCTAGACGAAGTGAGACAAGACCGTATCATCAGGTTGAATAGTTCTCTTTGAAGCTCATAGCTTCGATAAAACAAAATATGCACAGCCCTTCAAAGACTGCTAATAATCATTTATTTGAACACATTTGGTTTCGTCACAGCTTGCATACAAAAAAGATGGCCGACCTTCGATGAAAAAGATTGGCCGACCTTCGATGAAAAAGATTGGCCGACCTTCGATGAAAAAGATTGGCCGACCTTCGATGAAAAAGATTGGCCGACTTTCGATGAAAAAGAGTGGCCGACCTTCGATGAAAAAGCACGCAGAAACGATGACAGGTGTTTATTACTTTGGAATGTTTTTCAAAAAGAATGCGAGAATAGAAGGGAGTGGAGGTCATCGGAGGTCCTTTACCTACCCTAGAAGGGCATTGAATATACCATTTAGTGTTTGCATTCCCTATAATTATGGATTTTAACGGCTACTAACACACCAGCGCACGACGCGCCGTAACTCTAGCATTCATTAGAACAAATTGCACTTGACGAGTGTCTTCCTAACCTGGCCCCTATTGTTTCTCTAATAAGGAAGTCAATATTTGAGCCGAGCGCAGCCCCGCTACTCTGTTACTTGTTTTAAGCTCACCTCAACGCTTACCCACAAATATATCTTGACGCCGCGATTCGTAGCAACTAAGCGAAGGTAGAGTCTATAGTGTCGGTAGGCGTGACGGGTCAGGTGAGACGCATTAGCGCGTAGAGAATAACAGCCCAGTAACGTGCAAACACTGCATTTATGTCGAAAACATTGGAATACCGAGGAAATGCTAAGAGCGGTGGGAAAGTTTTCCGTGTACACTTTGCGAGCTTGTGCGAAATGCCGTGCTTAATGAGTCCGTGGAATTTTCTGGCATTTTGAATAAGGTAACTTTGTCTTTCTCACACGTGGGTAAAGTAGACACACAAAATTCAAAGCTGGCCAAGGAACCTATGGCGTAAACCCTTTACTTCGCCAATAAAATTAAAAAATCTGAGTTCAAGCCTCGTTTGCAACTATAGAGCAAAACAAATGACTACAAGAAAAAAAATCAAAAGAGACCAAAATAAAAAAATACTACATTGTTATATGATATCTACATGAATGTTGACCCTATTGAGAGTGCATAATATGAAAGCACAGTTCTATACCTGTTTTGAAAATAAATAATTTATTCCAAATAAAGGTTGCCTCCGTAAATGATTGATAAATAAAATTACAATTCGTTCAATCAAATAAATCACTAGAAATTAATAAAACTACGTTTTCTTTTAAATGCACGTGGATGAAAATGACGAGTGACGACGGAAAGTTTCCCTTTTTCCAGCAGTGGAACTTAACTGGAATTTAATAAATATTAGGGAATTGTCCCTTAATATTTATTAAATACCAGTTTCACAAATCGAACTAACCCCACAGTAACCCCAATAAGGCTCGTCTTATGACAACGATATATTTAATAGATATACCTAAAGCATCCAAGACTCTGAAACAAACATTCATGAACACACAAATATTTGACCTTACCGGGATTCGAACCCAGGACCTTCCGCTTCACAGGCAGCATTGCTACCCACTAGGTTCTCCAATAACAAGTAACAATGATGCTAAGAATATGAAGAAGGTTAAACTTATTAGTCTAGCTAGACCGACAAGAGCAAGTTTGAACCAGCGCCAAAATCAATCTCATTGGACTGGCAACGGTGAAATAAAACACGGCATCAATACAAACCGCGTTTGTAAACTGGCTCGCTGGTTGTGATAATATTCACTTCTAAATTCACACCTCTTCAGGGCCCATGACGACACATATGCGTCAGACCGCCGTAGTCGCTTTCCGCTACATACGAGGAAAACCACGGGATCGGCTACGAGCGTAGCGCGTAATACCGATTCTGGGCAATGAATGTGTTAAATAAAATTCAATAATTAGAAACACTTTTCCATTTTAGAACCGTTTACGTCGCGGTAGACGATGTGAGATAAAGGACGGATTACCCGCAATATTGTCTGGAAACATTAAGGATTCTAGAATTTTAACCGGTTGCTGCTAAGGGATAAAAGCAACATCGTCGATAAAAATTCAAAAGACAAGTGTTAACAAAAGATTTTTTTTTAAACCCAACAGGTTTTTACTAATCCTACTAATATTATAAATGCGAAAAGTTTAGATGTTTGGATGTTTGTTACTCAATCACGCTTAAACGGCTGAACCGATTTGAATGAAATTTTGCACGAAGATAGTTTATAGCCT
The DNA here is from genome assembly GCA_947049275.1 of Epinotia bilunana. Lineage (NCBI taxonomy): Eukaryota > Metazoa > Arthropoda > Insecta > Lepidoptera > Tortricidae > Epinotia > Epinotia bilunana. Next base: position 20,992,493 of record OX346260.1, on the reverse strand, counting down.
GGATTAAAATATAGGATAGTTTTTATCCCGGGTCCACGCGGACGAAGTCACGGGCGGAAGCTAGTATTATTATATAGCATATGTCACTCCCATTATTAATAGGAATCCAGCGAGACTTCATATGGCAAAACCCAACAAGCCGTTGGACTGTAGCCCGTGAAATAGAATATCCACATACATACATACATTCATACATGTATATATGCTTATAAAACACAACCCAGCAGGCAGTCGGGTGAATAAGCATACTCACAATAAAGTTACTTCAAACAAAACAATCAAAATGTCGTTAGGAAGCCGTAATACTTCACACAGATGTATGGCAAATCTATTATGACATCTCTCCGACTGCGATGTCGGGATTAAAAACTTGAAAAGATATCCACATTTGTGTTTCGGGATACTGTATTAAAAAACAACAGTGGCCTACTGCTTTACGAAAGTACAATAAGTTAATAATTTAGTAGTAGTTTTCTTAACCCTAAACTTGACAGTGTATCTTTAAATGCACACATTTTTTAGTCACATTTTAGCATTTTTTGGTGAAACGATTTTTCGCGCTCTATACAGCGCAACTGAGGCTTGAACGCACGATATTTTTATTTTTTGCCAAGTTTAACACAGGCATTTAGGCAGTACGTGCACGCGAAAAAACTAACTTATCGCAATTCTCACTTTTCCGCTACTTCCTAATTCTAAAACAACCGAGACGCACCAAAACCAATCTACTAAAAAACTTTTAAAAAATTACGTAAGCTTAAATTCAGAACCTAATTTTCTTCGTCCATCAACAAAAAAACAAAACACAATCAATAAACAAAAAACGCACAACTAAACTTTCCACATAGTTGAAGTTGAACAACGTTTGACACGACGGATCACGCGAAGACTGGCGGGCTCGTTCGCCGCAAAGCCGTGGTGACGTCACTGAACGAAGCCATGGACGTTATCAACAGCCCGATTCCCTCCCTATACAATTACGAAGCTCACCGTCGCTAGAACGTCGTAAGTGATTGGGTTTTTATAAATACACCCTTTTGAAGTAAGCAGTTTCGAGCACGATAGCCTGAAAGCCAAGTACAGATAAGTGACTCATTGGGCCCTGTTTCAGATATACTAAACACAAGCCCTGCACTAATGTGTAGCAACTTAATTTTCAGAAAACTTTATCCGTAAGCAATTAAACGTAAGTGAGTAAAACCTTAGTAAGGAAAATATGTTTTTTTGTCATTTTCATGTCACATTTTCATTGTTCAAAAACATTTTTTTTTCATACCTTTAACACAACTTTATATTTCAACAGGTTATCAAATAATTCATGTATTTATTTAAGAAATAAGAATGATTACACAAAACTACCCGTAACGCAGTCTTCGTCAAGTGTGTACAGTCAGCGTCATATAGTTAGTAGCAGCCAAGGTATAGCCAAATATTTCGGTACACGTCTTTATTACTGTAAGAATAAGGGTGTGTTACGCTACTCTGGCTGCTACTAACTATATGACGCTGACTGTACCTACAAAAACACATCTTGGGCATATATCTAACAATGATAGAATCCGCAACAGGCTTCGTTAACAATACGTAGTAGCATAAACTAACAAAACGGACCGCCCCGGATCAGGCACAGGCACGGGTTATTCCTAACATCACTTCATAATTGTGCAAATTTTCATCAATGAGATCACCACTCAACTAACTTCATGAAGTTTACGACATATGTTTATAAACCGAACCGGCAGCGGTTTTAAGTTCACTAAACCGCCATTGTTCCTTTTTTTTTATACCGTTTACATTACTTTATATTGCAACAGGCAATTCGTAACATCACATCGTTCTTGTCAAAATTTCCAGCAATGAGATCAACTTGTTAGTAAAGTAAATGAGTCAGTTATAAAACAAGTTTATTAGTCACAGAAGTAACTTCAGCATGTAGTTAACGACATATGTTTGTTTTAAACCGAACCGGCAGGGAATAAGTTAACTAAATTGCTATCGTATTTAACAGGACGGCAGGATATTCGTTAGTTATGTCAAAATATTCCTAATTGGAATGAAAATTCCCGAATAATAATGTTTTAGAAATAGACGAGTTGCGTAATGATACGGATGCATTGTCTGCTTAATTGCCTAGCTAAAAAACCTACCTATATAAAAAAACTATTCGATCTATAAAAGAATTTTCGCCTAACGGCCAGCTTCGTTCACTTCGCTCGCTTGTTCAATAACAATTTCTCAGTCAGTACCTACCTTTTTTTTTTAAGGTTGGGGAAATGCGTTTACGCATCCCGTCCTATCCGGGGATGCAGGACGGGTCTGATGTACTAACTGAAGCTGGACTACCGTCTAAAACCACCGACGACATCCGGCCCCACCTTGTAAAGGGGAGCGTCGCAGGCGCAGGATCGCTCTCGGCATTTAACTGCGTCAGCGCACCTACGTGATTACTTTTGTGGGATTAATAGATTACTCTGCGGGGTAACCTTTTTCTACTGACTAAGCTTGGAACTTATCCTATTAGACAAGATGACACAAATCAAACAGTATACATACGAGTTCGTGATCACCGAACTGAGGATGGGATTAACAATGTTGAAAGATCCATATCATAACGGCTCTCGATTCTGATGGTCCTTCAAACCGGATAACTAGATATTGATGTATGAAAATTTTCAGACTGCGATTATACTACGAATTATGACATATGACCAGTGATCGTAACTTTTGTAGCATTTTTGGTGCAGCGTAGTGTTGTTAACGGAATTGGTATAAAGAATCTCAATCCTAATGCTTAATTAGCGTTACTAACGTCGATATTAACAATTTTGATAACTACAAAAGTTACGATCACAGCATTTGACATAGCAATCGTATATGAATCTAATCTCGACTCAGTGTTCAATCACTAAACACTGTGAATCTATATCTATATACAATATCTGCTTTTGTGTTACATTTTGTAAAGTGTGTTACGCAAATTTGAACACAAAAGCATACTTTGAATCAAAAAGAAACTTAAATTTTGACGGTCTTACCCATATTACCATACACCTGGGATCCATTTCACAAAGGTTTGTAATAAACGCGAAAGTCCATTTCTAATAAAAGGAGTTAAAAAGAGGCAACCGCTTGTACCCGCTATTAGCTTTTGGGAAATGCCCCACTGCGTGTGTTTGTAAATGGTGCAACAGGCATGGTCCTTCGAGCCGGATGAGCTAGGTGTGTCGTCACATGCGTAAAACTGCGTTACGACACCGCATAGCTAACGAAGCACAACGACACAATTAACTTGATTAAAACCGACGGGAGTGTTCGGGATTAACCGTATAGTGACCATTTTAAAAGGACGTAACTGCAGAGGATTTCTTATATACACACGTCAGTTTTACTAGGCCGGTTAATGGGTCGTAGGGCGTGATAATGACCGAAGGGAATTCTTTACGCTTCGTTATGATATGGGGTTGACATTCGTTATGGGTGTTCAGAAGGTTAATCACGCAAAGTCGCAAGGAAATCATTCATATCAATTCACTTACGAGTAAAAACACAGGTAAGTACCTACATTGCCATATACTATACAAAATGTTTCCGAATGTAATATGAATGTTTAACACTGAAGAGCAAAATGTTCTTCAGTATATTATAAATGGGAATATGTGTCTGTATCTCTGTTAACTTTTCACGTCTACTTTTCACTTAGCCGATTATGAAAAATTTAGGATACCGACTATTTATGCCACTAGCCTTAGAGGATCAAATTGAAGGTAGAAAGTTTGGGAGTACGAGTTCTACGGGTGAAGCCGCGGGCAAAGCTAGTAATTCAAGGTATTTTCAACAGAACCGAGTGGGTCAAAGTCAACTTGTAAACTTTCGTCGCGGAATCCTTTTAAGGTACTTAAATAAAGGCGTAGAATTTTATAGCCATTATTACTTACGTATTTTTAAGTAATGTATGCAATTATTTCGGTTTGGCTCGGCTAACCAAAAAATGCCTGGAAGTAATAGCCGCTTATCCACTGACAACCAAAAAGGAGGTTCTCATTTCGTCAGTATTTTTTTACGTAAGTACGCGATCACTTGATTTCCCATCAATAGAGTAGGTATACTAAAAATTAGAGGCCATGTTCAAACACTGTTAGATCCGGTTTACCTACATGTGTATTTAAAAAATCGAACGAATTTTTTCTTCTTTTTAATCATTCTTAGGTGCATACAAATATGAATCAACAAAACGAACCTCAGAAAGTTCAGAAATAACAACGGCAATATGTATCAATCCCCATGAAAAAAAAACGGTTTCCAACGCATTACGATAATTCAATAATCGAATCGCTACATTAAAGTTCCATTGCACGCGCCCATGGTCATTACCGGCCTAAACTATTTCTGTTTACTGTTACGAACGTCACGCACCAATCAATTATACGTTCTAAATATACACGGGAGAATTGGAGCCATCCTTCACTGGAACCATAGCATATTTGAATCCTACAGAAGGACAGTTTCATACACCATAAGATCCGAGATCCCATAGCTGCTCCTTTTTACTCAGCACAGTCCACGCCCATGTAGCACTTCAAAATCTTATCAATGTCCGACTAACCAATAATAGTCGACGATATAAACGACGTCTTAAACTTATTAGTTGAAATGGTAAAAAGGTCACGGCTACATCATGAAAATTTTCCATTCAACAAAGTTAGATTTACTGGTTTTCATCTTAAGTACTGATTTATAAAGGGGTTCTTTAGAACTGGATAACCAGCGACATGCTCTTTGGAAATGCTGTTGGAGTTTGTTCCAATGTTCAAGTGAATCAATGTTCTGAGCAATAAGACATTCAATGATATCCGCCTGCGGCATTCGTTTGAGTTAAAAGCCACGTATTTTACAATACTGACCTGCTGCACCTATACCAGGTATAAAGCTACGTTGCTTTAAGAGTTACGGCTGCAGATTGGTATCTGTGGATGATCGTTGTCAGCGTAGTATGCCAGGTATTTAGTTTCAGCTAAAAACGGGGAATTCCACGGATACCTCTCTAAATCCTGAATTCACAATATTCACATCATTAGTAAGTATTCTATACCAATACAAACGCGAATAATAATTGCTGAAGTTAACACGATTTGAAAAATAAAACTGGCAATGGAAAGGAATTTGTAGTACGGCACTACAAATAAATAATTAGACCAAAGAGCCTTTTCACCTGACTGCCTGAGAAGGAGGGTTATGTCCTTCGAGCGTATGTATTATGTGAACAACATTCTGTTTCACGGGCTACCGTCCAAACTACTAGATGAATTTTGACATATGAGTTGTCGTTGGATTCCTCATAATCGTGGGAGTAGGAGTGACATAGGATACAATATTTGAACAAAATAAGATTTTTGAAAAATATTTTGATTTCACTTGTTTGAAGTTTGTTTTCGGGACATTTTGTTTTGGGAACATGCATAATACGCATCGCTCGGTCGGGGACGAGGGCCGCTCTCTGGGTCTGCCTCCAGTCCGTCGCCGGCGGAGAGAGAGAGGATCAATCTCGCGTACCCTTTCCACGGCCTCAAAGGGCGATAATGGTCGTATTTTTCTTCCGTCTCTGTCGACCAAGTGTCAAACTTCATGCGGCTGAATAACACAAACGAAAACTGAAAGACAACAAAATGACCAAAACGGGACCATCATTCTCATGCAGGCAGATGTAGGTAACACAGTTCATAAATGACACATGTACCTGTACGTGGACATGTAATTATAAACATTATCTTCAATTTCTACGCAATCTCATAACAACACAAGCTTGGAAATATACGTTTGTGAAAGAAGAATTAGAATTAGGTACTTTATTATCTTTGAATAGGCACACTACCCAACAATTTCAACCCTCTCTTTGAGTGATAAAACGCGGGCACACAACCAAATTATACACAAGCTAAGTAGGTCGCTGTTTCGCTAATCGTTTCTACGACCTTTGCACAGTCTACCTACCCTATAGTCCCGGCTTTTACCCGATTACGAGGCGGGACCATCAAGATACCCGCCTAAGTCAAAAAGCTGTATGTCACTATGAAACTGATGTAGATACGATTATTTCGCGCGGTAGGACTGACCCCATTAATCAAGCGACTGGGGGCATCTGATGAATTGACAAAAACGGCCAGCATGCAGCTACGCACAATGCGAATATTAGATACAATAGACTCATTACCATTGTTGATTTGATAACAAACAATTCATGTGAAAGTTCTACAAATAAATCCGCGGTTAAACTCACGCATAAAATGTTACGACAGGCGACATTTTTTTATTAGTAGTATTTAAGAGATGTCTCGCAAAAGTTTAAAGTCGATTAATGTAAAAGATCAGCATATAAATTATATCAATCTTATTCATTTATTTTCTCACATTGACAAAGTAACTTATTCTTCAATTTATTTTATTGTAATTAGTATAGAAAGTGTTAAAGGGTTTCTGAACCAAAAAAAGCATTTGAAAAGTCTAAACACTAAGGCAGTTAAAGTCCATGGTTTCACCGAAAACTGGAAACATTGTAACATACAAAGTAAATTTCATTATAATTATTGTTAATAATTATTATTTTACTTAGACTACATTCATTCCTATAATTATTATAACTAGCAGTTGGTCACTTAATATTTGTTTTGAGTTGTGAAAAACCGTAACATAATATTGTAATTTTTTAGCCGTGTTGGTGCAAATGCAAGTGATTACAGAATGTCATGCTAGTCATGTCTTATTGTGATACACTGCCAATTAGATTCAACCCCTTGGGGGTAATAAAAAGGCTATTATTAGCAGTTAGGTGGAATTAACCACATAGTGTTAGGTTCATTTCACCCCTTACACAAGTCACTCAGTCATAAAACTCATAAACTTGTAGTAACAATTGATAAATTTAGAGGAAAAGGAGTAATGAAAACATTGACCTTTCATTTTAATAATATAAATACAATCCCCTGCAATACCACTGCTGAACAGGCTCAAAAGTATCTTAAACAATCCTATGAAGAGATGTTAACCTACATATATTATTCTGCATTAAAAAATTGCAACTGAATTTGGAACTTAGATTTAAAAATCCCAGGCCAAAACTAAGATATAATTTTAATATTGTGCTTCTGATACTTTTATGATTTGTTAATTTGTGTCGCAAATTTACGACAGCGGGAAACGAAAGTCGAGAGAGCAGTGTCCAATCCAGTCAATTTGATTATTTGGTAAGAAGAGATGCATCATTACAGAGTTCATTTAAGTATTTCTTTTAATTATAACCAACATTGATAATACTAATTGTACTACAAATAGTTTTTTTATAACATAGCTTTTACTCCTTGCTGTTTTAGCAAGGTGGATTTGCTAACAAATAGGAGTTATCAAAAGCAATGTTTTGACTGAATTGTATGAAAACTCCAGGGATATTATTCCAGATAACTCTATTACTACAGTGGGAACTAGGAACTAATATCACTTTTCATTAAATTGTCGCAATTCATAGGTACCAATAAAATGTCATAATGTTATAGCTCTCTGACAAACACATGAACATTGAACCTTGAGCCAGGGTGTTGGCAATAAAGTGTGATAGGTATTTGGCCATGGTGAATCAACATTAGTGCAATATAAAAATAAACGGAATGGGACGTGATTCACAATATAAACCACTTATTTAAACTTAATAGGTTCATCAACCAAACACAATTATTTAAAAAGCATGTGATTGTGTCATGTTTTTTTTGGAGTTAGAAATAATATATCTTAATGATGGAAATCATAACATAAAACTCCTAATAATCGATTATTCGCTAAAAAGCTAAAAACTGGACTACGTACGAGGTAGCCATGGAGAAATTTGCAAATTTGCAAATTAGCGAACTAATTTTCACCCCCCCAAATGAAATACATACAGTACTAATACGAGAGCACTAACGAAGTTAACGCTCTAACGAAATTTTAGCATACACGAGCCCAAGAATTTTGCAATAAAAGAAAGAAAGAAAGAAAGATACATTTATTCACAAACACACAGGACACACATGGTTATTAAATAATAAAATAAACAAGAAAAGCACATGAAACATGAAACAAGTGTGTCTCTGCGGCAGTGAACCGGACACTGGCTCAGCATTATGCTGAGGTGTCAGACACCTGCAGCGCTGATTTTCAGCCAGCACCGTTGGTGACTCAGGGAAACGTCATACAATTTAATATATATATAAACTACTATACTAATATACTATTGGGATAGGCGAGAGAGAAATCAATATAATTTTAAAAACCAGGTGAGAGCTGTGTACGTACTACCTACATGCAGCATCAATATAATTAAAAAAAAAAATAACATTCGACATTCAAATTCATTCTTACTTTTAAAACAACAAGTAAATAAAATAAAAATTTCAAAATTACTAATTGGCATATTTTTGCTGTCACAGTGCTGGATTAGGATATCGATTTCTGGAGCGTCAACAAATAACCCTTAAGCATACGCTTAAAGGTGTATCTGCTAAGCGCCCCTTGGATAGGGGGAGGGATATCATTCCAGCACTTAGACGCCGCAAACTTGAAACTACCTCGGAAAGCAGCGGTTCGGTGCATAGGTATCAGGGCCATTGCCTTGAATCTGCGCGCACTTTTTGACCATACCAGTTTTTGAAATAGGTAAGATGGGGTTTCATGCTTTACCACCCCGAAGAGCAGAGTGGCCAGGTGCAGGCGCCGGCGTGCAGGCATGTTCAACAAGTTAGCGGCGTTCAAGTACGGAGTGATGTGGGACCGGGGAGGGACTCGGAAACAAAAACGAGCGCATGCGTTCTGCACTCGTTGTATTAGCCTCTTCGAACGGCCAGTAATGCACCCATCATACACGACATCGCAATAGTTTAATCTAGATAATATGAGTGATTCACATAGGTCGACACGCAAATCGACACTAAGGTAATCACGTATATTATATAGAACTTTAAGGCGATAGAAGCAGTTACCCACAACATTTAGTATGTGGTTCTCAAAGCGCAAATTCCCGTCCATAAGAAGGCCGAGGTTGGTTGCTTCTACCACCTGTTCTATTGGTTCGCCCATGACGGCAACATTCCCGGAAGTCAGAGCATCAAGGGAATTAAGGGTATTACGGATTTGATGTTTTGACCCGAAAACCACATACTTCGACTTGCTAGGATTAAGAACTAAGCAGTTCTTCTCCGCCCAAGAGGAAATACGATCAAGGTCCGCATTAATTGTGTTTATGGCAGCAGAAGTGTCTGACGGCGCGCTAGAAAAATAAAGTAAAACACGTCATTAGGACACCAGAGCAAGAAAAACAGGTTATGATAACAGCAAATCAACTCACCCAAATCGTCCATGGTGTTTTCCAGTAATCTTCCACACTAACACTATTTTGATTGAGCTTATTGTTTTGGCACCACTAGTTATCAATAATAATCATTATATAGCTGAATAATACTTAAGAATACTGCAAAGAAAATGCAAGAAATAACAAACTAAATATGGCAAACAGCGAATTGTTTGGATTTGTCACCCGACAGCTGTCAGTGATAAGTTCCAGCCATTTGAGTTTTAAGTCGGGTCGTCACGAATAAATTGTATTCACGTATTCCAATTATTGCATTGTCTCAAATAGCTTAAATGTCACACCTAGCACGTTCAAATTCTAAAGTTATTTCTATCTCGACAACGTTTTTCAACATATACCTTAAATATAGTTGTTATGAAAAGCTTTACTTAAATTCTTCATCTGTAACACAAATATCTTCAAAACCAGCAATATGACTAGTGTATACATTTTATTTATGTTTAATTTTCTCAGTGGTATCCGTAAATTTATTATTATTAACAATGTGGTTTCAGAACGTACACACTTGCTCATCTTTCATTTTCGTAGTTATATCGATTAATTAAATAAATTCTTCGTGATCTCGGTCCCGTGAACTTTACTATCGTAATAAAACGATATGAGTACTACAGGAGAACAGTTGACCCTAGCCAGGGACATAAAGCGAGCCATCGAACTGCTAGAGAAGCTTCAACAAAGTGGTGAAGTGCCAGCTACGAAACTCGCTGCCTTGCAGAAGGTGTTGCAGAGTGATTTCCTGAACGCTGTGCGAGAGGTGTACGAGCACGTCTACGAGACTGTGGACATCCAGGGCTCAGCAGACATTAGAGCTTCTGCTACTGCTAAGGCGACAGTGGCTGCGTTCGCGGCGGCCGAAGGCCATGCTCATCCCAGAGTTGTCGAGCTCCCGAAAACCGAGGAAGGCTTAGGGTTCAACGTCATGGGGGGCAAAGAGCAAAATTCTCCTATTTACATCTCCAGAATCATTCCTGGGGGTGTTGCTGATCGGCATGGAGGACTGAAAAGAGGAGACCAGCTGCTCTCGGTGAATGGCGTGTCTGTGGAAGGCGAGAACCACGAGAAAGCTGTAGAACTACTGAAGCAAGCTGTTGGCTCTGTAAAGTTGGTAGTCCGGTACACCCCAAAGGTCCTCGAGGAGATGGAAATGAGATTTGACAAGCAGAGGACTGGCCGTCGGCGAACTAACTACAATTAAAACAATGACATGATATGTGTTCAAGCTGTTGTCTTATCACTTTGAGCACTCAAACAAAATTTAACATGGATCCTAATTCATGAGTGTCTTAGTATGTTATTTATCTTTTAATATTTGACCTATATTTTTCATATTGACAATCTGCCTTTAATTGGTAGTGCATGGTTTTTTTACATGCGGTTATTGTGCACTTTGAATCAAAGTTAAATATTGAATGTTGCTCTGTAAATATGAATATATGAGATACACTTAGAGCTTCCCTCAGAAAACACTTAAGTTTTGGTTAAAATTGTGAACTACTTGTGTTTAATTGGTAATAGTATGAGTCAATCAATCATTCGATTTTTCTCGATTTTTGACCCCCCTTCCATATCATTTCCTGTTAATTCCCCATCTAGTAAAATTACTGCTGTCATCCAATGGTTAGAGCCCCCCCCTGTTTTGAAATGATGTAATGTATGGACAGCCCCAATGCATTAAATTTTACTTGATATGGTTGACCCAAGGTTGGTTGTTGATATAAATAGACAGTATTCATCCAGACTAAAAAGATGCATTTGTAAAACAAGTAATAAATACCTATATGAATGTATCTTGAAACTTGGCTAAAAAAGCTAAATGGTGTATCAGTTATAAAGAAAAACCACGAAGAGTATTGTATGCCTTACTTTATAATTCATCATAGTTTTGTATCATTGAAGTCAAATATATTGACTCAATTAATATAACACATTTACTTGTTATTGGTAATGGATTGAATGCACATATTATATTATGTTAGATGGTAAGAATATTATGCAAGTTACTGAATTATAATTTGTAATCTATTAAATATATTAGTCACTATTGATAGTATAAGAAGGTACTTAATTATGTTTAAATTATATGAGTTACAGAAATAAAAATTAAAAGAAAATTACAATTTGTTTTAATTTTACAATTATTTACATCCTATATTAAACCATATTAGAGAACACATTAGGGAACAATCATTTAGGTGCTACAATGTTGTCAACATTGTAGCACCTAATGTTGTTATAAACTAACAAGCTCAAAAATATCTTAACACCAACTTATTCTTAATCACAATTAAGTCGGGTATTGAGTGGTGTGTGTATTCTGAGAAAGTGTTAAACAATCCTCACAACGCAAATGATAATATGATAATTCAGATATCCAGGTAGATTGAACGGCAAATTTGATTTCAGCTGCTACCACCACAACATCACCGATAGTCCTTACATGTCTGCATCATTGTTGACAATCAAGTTATTATTCAACCTGTTAACGGCCATTCCCAATAATCAATCCACTGATAGTTTTCCTTACCAGCAGTTACATTTTGACAGATTACCCATAGAAAATGTGTCAAAATGTAACTGCTGGTAAGGAAAACTATCCGTGGATTGATTATTGGGAATGGCCGTAAATAATTGAAGACATTTTCGTAATAGCAATAGACTGCATGTTTTCGACTGAAACTTTCTACCAAGCATCGAAAGTCCCAAATTTATAATTTCCATCCTTCTTGGTTTTCTTAGCTGGTGTTTCATCAGGTTTGCTGGGCTTGCTGCCAGAAGGCTCCAGGTTCAGGTATTTGCCTACACCACTTCGGAATACTTTCAGGGGCTGCTTGGAGGCCTTTTTGGGCTTCACACCAGGCCCCGTCTCTTCTGCTTGCTTCTTTAATTCTACTGCTCTTTCCTCCACAAGCTGTTGAGAAAAGGAAATAATGTTTAACAATACGAGTGTAGACTCAAAATTTATTATTACTCTAAAAAAAAAGAAGGCAAAAAAATATGCCTAGTGACGAAAATCCCATTCAGATAACTCAAAGAATTGCGAAGCTACAACCGTTTTAATATTGCTCGTCAGAGAAAACGCTCGCAGATCGTGACGTCACGAAGAGTCGACGAACACCTACGCCGCTTCCACCACGATGTCGAGTATGGACCGGTTGTTCATCGCGATTTAGATCCTATTTCGTTACAATAAGGTGGTATTTCGCTTACCTGTTCCTCAGCCTCACTGAACGGGTCGACGAACACCTGCGCCGCTTCCACCACGATGTCGAGTATGGGCCGGTCCTTATTGTCGACGCCGATCTGCTCCATCATATTCAATGTGTCGACTCCGCCCACTAGCTTGCCGAATATCGTGTGCTTGCCGTCCAGTTGCTTGCAGGAGCGGAACGTTATGAAGCTGGAAGTAATTTACAATTGTTAATAAAATCCAGATGAGCCAAGCAGTTAGACCCGCGGCTTTCAGTTTGGAGGTCGTGGGTTCGATTCGTAGGTTTTTCAAAAAACTTAAGTACCTATCATTTTTTTATTTAAGCTTTTCGGTGAAGAAAAACAGTGAGAAATTTGATCTAATCCCAACCGCTTTCGTAAAACTAAATGTAAACGGCACTAGTTATCATATAATGTGTGCACGTATTTTCTCACAAACAAATCAACGAGTGCGTGCTGCGACACGACAGCGATCGCCGCGGCGTATCGGCGGCAGTCGGCGACCGTCGACGACCGTCGCGGGCGTCCGCCAGCCGCAGCTGGCGACGCGACGGTCACGACAGTGGCCGATGATCGCCGATTGCTGTCGCGGGCGGTCGCTGGTTTGCCGTTGCTCGTCTGTAAGGGCCCTTAGGGTACAGTACAACAGGTGAATTGCTAGGAGGATGATGGGTTAATAAAATCCTGATATTTAAATGGACAAAAAAAACGAATGCAAAAATGCTTAATATGGTGAGAGTTGAATTGATGAAAACCATTAAAATAAAGAAGAAGCGAAACCAAGGGAGTTTAGCAGGTTCAGGGACCTCATTCTCCTACTGTAACTGACAACTCCTAGCCGTGGAAGTTGGGCTCAAATTTGGCCAAGGCCATGCTAGTCGGGTGATTTGCAAACCGTGCAATTTATCACACCAACTTGTTATAGGTGGAATGAAAGGTAAGGTACATTCCTACTATAGCAAGTTGTTGTGAAAAGGCATATGGGAACTTGTCTACCGTAACTTACAACTGTGAGCCGTTCGAGTTGGGCCCCGAGTTGGCCATGGACAGCACTCCACGTCCGGTATGGTGCAGATTGGGTCTGATTTCATCTTCGAAAGGCTTCTTCCAAATTGACTCCCCTCCTAAACCCGTGCCCGTGGGATCCCCGCCTTGAATCTACGAATAAAAGAATAATTATATAGAAATCACATAATCTGGAGACGAAGACAGATCAGAACGTCTTAGCGGTCTCCTGCGCAGGTGAAGGGGTGAGGGGTTTGTTTCATGTTCAACGGTGCACATCTGTTCGTCATGCAGCAGCTTGTGTATGAAAACAAATGTCTTGTGTAATGTTTTTTTAATAAGCAAAAAAGTGACATTCTCCTTTTATTAGACAAATCTATTGCTTGTATTATTACAAATGCGAGACAAGATGACACCTGCGCCGATTTTTCAATATTTTTTCAAATATATTTTTTTAAGTTGGTGTGGCTTTGTCACGACTGGAAAACGAAAATTAATTCCTATAAATTGAATGCGCATATTAATCCGATTTCACCTTGTTATTAAATGTGAATACACTCGTCGCAAAAAAGAATATCTCCTTTTTGGTTTTTATTTTTTATTTCCATTCCTAGGTCGCAGTAGAATCTCTGGATGAGTGGGATAGATTCCTTATAATTGGTCTAATTTTTTTACATTCTACATACGCGGATGTTAAGAGAAAATGAGATTTAAAAAAATGTTCTAGGGCTGTCACTAATATTGACCTTTATCGTCATGAAGCTTTTTTAAATAAAAGATGATCATCAATCATCCATCATCGTGCATCTCCAAAGGAGTAACATGGGCGTTGCCGACCCTTGATATGTTTGAGGATTCGCCGTGTTGACAGCTGAAGGAACAAATTCCCTCGCTCTCAACACAACGCATCCTCGGGAGCTCTGGCGACCTTGCTCACCACCAGGAACACAACACTACTACAGAGCAAGTAGTAGTGTTATTATGGCTGTGGTCTTCTGCAAGGCGGAGGTACTTCCCCGGTTGGGCTGCTCAAATACGAGCGGGATGACATTTCGCTGTGCCCTACCTCACCAAAACACAACAACAGTCTGTCTGTCTATCTGTCTGTCCAGACCCGTTATCTCTGGAACGCGTGGAGGTATCGAGTTGAAATTAAAACCATATAGTCCCTTGAAGCTGATCACAAACTTCTAAGTTAATGTTAAAAAAGGATACGGCCGTTTATGCCGCAAAAAACGATTTCCACACTCTCAAGGGAATCACAATGTATAGGGCACTTTCCGTTGACCTAGAACTATGAGAATCGGCAAGTAATATCCTTTTATACTACAAAGGGAAATCTGAAAACTATATTTGAAATTAAGTACGGAACCCTCGGTGGGCGAGTCCGACTCGCATTTGTCAGTTTTTTTTATAATGTTGAGAACGCGAATTTGTATAAATGCGTAAAGTGGTGCTCACCATAAAATTCCTTATGGATCTGTGGAATTTCGTCCCGTTGTAATAGCCGTTGTTGCACAACTTGATAAAGTTGTCGCACGCCTTCGGTGTGACGTCACAGTACAGCTCGATGTTGAGCGGGCCGTAGTTCGTCACTAGGCGGACGTAGCCTGCTCAGAGAAGAGAGCTTTATCAATTTATTTTAAGTGGACAATCTTACACAAATCGACCTATTCCTAAATTAAGCAAAGCTTGTACTATGGGTACTAGACGACGATAAACATAATTATATAGATAAATAAATACATAGGAAACATCCATGACTCAGGAACAAATATTCGTGCTCATCACACAAATAAATGCACTTAACGGGATTCGAACCCAGGACCGCTTGCTTCGTAGGCAGGGTCACTACCAACTAGGCTAAAGCGGTCGTGTCCTCTCTCATATTGTAACCTAAATGTGGATTGAGATTCATCACTTCCTCGTATAGATGATGGCAGGATAATTTGACGGATTATTTGATTGACAGGATAGCTATTGTGTTAAGTGTAACTAAAGGGACAATTTTGAATCATCATCATCATCAATTTTGAATGATTTATGATTAATAAATGATTATGTATGTTTCACTCAAATAGCATCACTTCTATGCTTTTTAGGGTTCCATACCAAATAGGAAAAAGTCTGTATCTTTCTGTTTTAAATACGGACCACACGGCGATACGAGTTTGATATTTAACCGTTTGATCTTTTTTTATATATTTATTTCACAAGAACGGTTAATACCAATTACACTTGTGCAAAGGATTCTTAAATATAGGGACTAAGTACATAAAAGGTATTCACTTAAATATATTACGTACAGTCAGCATCAGAAGTAGCTAAGCCAAATAACACGCTCAAAATGACTTACACAGATCCTTATTCCCTTGACATTAGAGTTCGTGTCTAGATCATTTTGAGCACTAGAACTGCTTAGTAACTTCTGCTGCTAATTGTACATGTTTGGATAGTATACATATAGTTTTTTTTATAGAAGAAGCGGAGATTTTTGGACCTTGTCATCATCATCCTCCTAGCGTTATTCCCGGTTGTGGCCCGAAAGGAGCCCGGGGTCCGCTTTGACACCTAAACCCCAAGATTTGGCTAAGGCACTAGTTTTACGAAAGCGACTGCCATCTGACCTTCCAACCCAGAGGGTAACCTAGACATTATTGGGATTGGACCGGCTTCCTCGCGATGTTTTCCCTGACCTTCCAACCCAGAGGGAAACCTAGACATTATTGGGATTGGACCGGCTTCCTCACGATGTTTTCCTTCATCAAAAAGCTAAGGGCTAAGAGGCGTCTTTACCTATGGTGCAGGGTATGCGTTGCACACGAGCGCAGCGGTCCTAGGGGGCGCCGAGCCGTACTTTGTAATCATTCCATTTTGACCGCGCGCTTACTAGGGGGCGCTAGAGTAATGTTTGCACACGGCCGCTACATGGGCTAGAGACGCCTCTGGCTACCGTAGCTGCTAATCGTTTGGTCTTTATATAGTCGAATAAAGAATTAGTCCGCCAGTTTCGCCTGTATCCCTACGTCGTAGAGGTTATAGGCAGGTGAGTGGATGCCAGCGGGCAGCGGGGCGACGAGCGGCTGCCCATACATTGCAGTCGCTGGAATGTATGATTCGTCGGCCCGCTGCCCGCCGACAATCCGCGGCCTTAAAATAACGAACTTTTTCACCGCGCCTCGGTAACGTAACTCGTGCGATGCTATAGCTTTAAATGGTCGCATTCAATGCACGCGATCGTAATGTGCGGCGGAGTAGGCGCGTTTGGTGTTTTATATTGAATAATTCATCAACTTTTACAGCCCGTTCTTACTCAGATGCCAAAGAGGAAGAATGTTTTGTGAAAGGACAGTAGAGGCAGAGCAGACACTGGCCACTACGCCTACAAGTCACTAAATCACTTGTTGTCAACAAATCAGCTTATAGTCTCGCAACCGATCGCCGATTAATAAAGAAAAAAAAAGGAATAATACCCTTTTTCTTCACCCTGTCGTATTTGACATCGTCCTCGGCGATGATGGCGGCCTCGTGCACGGTCTCTGGTACCATGGCGGTGGAGGTGAAGCTGGCGGCGACCATGCCGGTCGAGTAGTGGGCCGCGTTGAATTTGTCCGCTACCTGATGAGGTTTGCAAACATGTAGGACATAAGGCAGGAAACTCAATCTTAACACTTTCACTGCCAGGTACGGCAGGAACACGCCTAACGGGCGCTCTGGTCGTAGACGCTTCCCGGTACGCCGAAAGTATAAGCGCTGCGAAATTGTTGGCAGTGAATCTGTTAATTGATAAATATTGAACCTTTGACATAAAGGTCGCGGGAGTCCGCTGGATGCGGGTGGAACAGGACCTGTCATTGTGGCCTGCCAGCAGTGGACGCCTTTCGGCCGATGATTTGACATACTCACGAAGAGCCCAATGTGCATTACAATGTACACTATGCTTCAATGAGATTTGAGCCTTTTGTAAAACACATAAAGTAGCATTTGTTTCGTTTCCTTTATTATTCAAACTAAAAAAATTCAATCATATTTTCTATGCAACTTGTTTGCAGTTACCTTACCTTGGCTATCATTTTTTATGTTGGGCCTTACGGGCCTTACGAGGATAATGGAATGATGTGTGAGCATTGGGACAGGTATGGACACATGGAATTCAGAAGTTCTATCATACTATTTCAAGCAAGGGCACTGACTGTGTTATAAGTTCAATCAAGCCACCGAGCGGTACACGCATGTCCATGTACTCAAGCACGTTAGCTTAGCAAGCAACCCCTATTGTTTTAATTTCGCTCCTCTCGACCTGTGCCTGCACCCGTCGTCTACAAATTTTGTGTATGTAAGCATTTATTTTATTTATGTATATGTATTTGTGTAAATATGTTGTATATAGGACTACCATAATGTTATTATTCTTTTAAGTAGTTATTTGCACTGCCCACAATCTTTTCCGCTTTGCCTTAAGGTTTGACTGGTAGAGAATGCCATTTGGCATTAAGTCCGCCTTTTGTACGATTAGTTTTCTTTTGTGCAATAAAGTTTAAATAAAGAAATAAATAATCATAATAAAAGCTGGCACACAAAATTCCACTATCCAATTCTTTTGCCCTTGATAGATTTTTAGGGTTCCGTATCCAAAGGGTAAAAACGGGACCCTATTACTAAGACTTCGCTGTTCGTCCGTCTGTCTGTCACCAGGCTGTATCTTAAGAACCGCGATAGCTAGACAGTTGAAATTTTCACAGATGATGTATTTCTGTTGCCGCTATAACAACCAATACAAAAAAAAATGTTTAAGGGAGGCTCCCACACAACAAACGTGTTTTTTTTTGCCGTTTTGTCTGTCACCAGGCTGTATCTCAAGAACCGCGATAGCTAGACAGTTGAAATTTTCAGATATTATGTATTTCTGTAGCGGCTATAACAACCAAAACTAAAAACAAAATAAAATAAATATTTAAGGGGGGCTCCCATACAACAAACGTTTTTTTTTTCAAGCTGTATCTCAAACACCACAATAGCTAGACAGTTGAAATTTTCACAAATTATGTATTTCTGTTGCCGCTTTATCAACAAATACTAAAAATAAAATAAATATTTGAAAAAGTTTGTTGTATGGGAGGCCCCTCCCATACAACAAACTTTTTTTTTTACTGGGTTTATAGATAATGGTACAGAACCCTTTGTGCGCGAGTCCGACTCGCACTTGGCCGGTTTTATTGTATTTAAATTAGGTCAAACAATATAAAAGGTAAATTTAAAATTGGTTTAATCCCCCGCAGACAAGGTGGGGTATTATAGACCCCAGCCCAAATAAATCGTACACACATATTTTCCACCTGGTATGCGGAGGGTTAAATATAAGAAAAACAATTGAATACCTCTTTTTTAGTTTCCTTTACTTCAGGAGCTTTATATTCCTTTTCCAGCTCATTAAGAATGTCTTTGGTCTCAGCGGAAACAGTTTTGAGCCTTGCATGAGGATCCTTTCTCAATGCTATTTCCTCTGGAAACAATGGAATGAACATTATTGATGTGCTTTTGTTGCAAATTATAATTAAAGTCGCTGTCAAGGCCACTTTTACTATATTTTGTGGTTTTCAGTTGTTTCTTCTATTCATTTTAAATATAATTGATAAAATTTGATAACTTTTATAAATGCATGAGAGACTAAGTTAAACTCGGAAGTAGTTAACCACATTTTGACAATCTTCTTTGCATTATGGTTTAATTTGTTAATAATAATGTTTGTATGAATAGACCAAATAAATAATAGTATCAACTGAAAAAATCAGCACCAAAATTAAAGCACCAAGCTTATGACAATGCTATAAAGACTTTCTCACTCACCTTCTGTCTCAACCCTAAGATTATACTTCACATGATGGAATGTTGAAATATTGAACTTTCCCAGATGACTCGGGTCCTGTATAGTAATGATGTCTGCCCGGACGAACGGTGTGTCATTGACCAAATCCTTCCAGTTTTTCCCCTTGATGTTAAGCTGCTCCACTGCTTCATGTGAGAAGACGTTCCCTGTGGTCCTGATTGCCATGATGTGAGAGTTCTTTGTGAAGTTCTTGAATAGCACAGGGCAGTGGTATTCATCTTCTGCATTTTTGAAGAAGTTTAGTTTAAACAATGATTTGATGTCTGCTTTCTGGAAATAAAAACGAAAAACCGCAATGAGAAAGCTATGGAGGTAATCTAGGTATTAATATCAAAAATATATTGCATTTTATAAGTACTTTAATTTGATCATTTATTTACACTTAAGAAAAGTTGTAAAATCACATAACAAAATTTGTCCTTTCAAATGGAGTACCTTAGTTGGTATCTTATACAAGTAATAACTCTCACAATGGCTTATTTTTAAATGATTACACACATTACATGTATATATATGTATAGATAAAACATTTTTTGCTATATGCTTAGTGTAAAAAGCTATAAGACCAACCCACAACTATATATGTATTGTACATACCTTCCCAGTGACAGGGTTGATTTTAAACTTCTTCACAAACTCCAGGAACGCCTGCAGCTCGAACACGTTTCCGTCAGCATCGCAGTAAGGGTCTTCGAAGGGCTGCAGGCACAGGCAGCAGTGGTCAAACGGCAGTCTCTTGAACGACGTGTCTTCTTCAACCGCCGTGCCTGACCGCTTGCCCCCGTACAGAGTGGTCCACTCCGTGTACGTTATGTACCTGGGAAATAGTTTCGATTGCAATATCGGTTTGTGACATAGTTTGAGTGGTAGTGCCTGTTGGATGATACATACATTTTATCCTTTTGGTGCTGTCGTTTACCCATTTTGATTAGTAGTTTACCTTTACGTTATATACGAAATAGTTGCAGTAATCCGATAAACAATCAACCAACACAATATATAAAAAAATTCGTAAATGTATAAGCAATTAGCGCATATGATATGCTTAGGTTCTTTAAATTGGCTAATTTTGATTATTATTATTTATTATTATTCCTTATTACTAGTGACAGGCTGAATTTTTAAATACAAAGTTTAAAGAATTAAAAAGGCCTTTTATTCTGACTTTGACAGTTTGACGTATCCTTCATTTTTTTTATATTATTCGTCCATTCGGACAGGCTAAGACCATGGGCCATACTGCCTAGTCTTCAGTAAGTATAATTTCATTTGAACGAATCCAGTAATTACGTCTTCAGTAGTTTCAAATCAGAAGTCTCTAGTCCAATAAATATGTCATCAGTTATTTCCAATTCATATGACCAAATCTAGATATTAAGTCATCAGTATTATCAACATATGTGTCAAATCCAAAAAGTAAGTCTTCAGTTGTTCCAATCCAATTCATGAAGTCAAATCCAGTAATATGAAGTCTTCAGTATGTTCCAATAAAAACGTCAAATCCAATATTTAGCTCTTCAATAAAGCTTACACCTCATCCAGACATTCCAATATACTTAAAGTCATTTGACCAACAAAATACACAATGATTCAATAAAATATATACAATTTTAAGCAAGTTTTAAATTTAGCATCATATTTACAGCATACACACAGTATTATGTACAAAATTAAACAAAGGTAAATAAAACGACGTATCTTTCAGTTTTAAAAAGAAATTTTGTCTAATCTGCACGCCTAGCACACGACGGCCGCGACATACTCTCGATTTTTATCGCACTATACCTCTTCTTCTAAGTGTTCTAATAAGAGAGAGACGGATAGTGCGAGAAAAATCGAGAGCTCGCGCGCCGTCGCGTGCTAGCCGTGCTGTGGTTGACTACCGGTTTGTTCAAGTAGCTGAAAAAAAAGCTCTAAACTTTTGAGATTTGTATGTTGGCGCAACCTTGTGACGATTTGAATTATTGCAATGCACATGGCAACACACCGGTTCTTTTTAAAAACATGTCGGAAAGTGGTTGTGCATTGTGAATTATTATAATAATTAATCCTTAGTAAATACTAGTAGATTTCCTTAAATATAGCCTTTTTAGTTTTAAATTAGTGATAAGCATTTATGTAATATCATACCTATATAAAAATTAGTAAGTTCAAGTTTTATCTGAGTCTGTGTGTAGTCCGTGGTTATTTGTGTTGGTGAGTGTGATGGTCAAATGGATGAAGTGAAAATGTGGTAGCGGGCGATAGAAGCTTTGAAGGAAGAAAAAATATCTGAAAACACTAGATAGAAATAGAAGGTATATTTTTGAATTAGTGTTTTACTAAATAACATGTTCTCTCATCTAGTGTGATAATTACAGGCTTATTTGCGCTTTGCAGTGCGGGGCATCTAACACTGGAGTTCACTCATTACTTTACTCGAAATCCGTGTGCTTTGTGGAGGTTTCCTTTTGTCCTGACTGTTGTTCCTCAGAAGACTTATATTTCATAAGAATCGAGTCACTGGTGAACTACTAAAATAAATAGTAAAATTTCGGATAACGCTAGCCCACAAAATGGCCGACTGTTATTCGTAAGGTACAAAATAAATCATTTCTGTAACGTATTGCTCATAAATTTTGGTCAGTTTAGTTAAACAAGCGTTAGAAGGCCTTTGCTTCTTTTACGTTTATTATATTGCTTCAGTTTTTTTACTTAAGAACATAGCTATTGAAAGCCTTTGTTCTGGTTGTTTTGCCTTTAAAAAACTAGAAAACCTTATTTTCAATTTAGATATATCACTAGAAGTAACTTAAAATGAATAAGTGGTGTCTCTTTTATGCATCAGCTCTGTCCTTGGATTTGATGACGCAACCATACGTTTGTATATTCAGCATAAATATGTAATTATGTTTATTGCTGTGAAATGGTTACATACATACATATAATAAAGGGTTTATCAACATGTTATTTATTACATGGACTGTCATACTAGGGTCGCCAACCATTTTTGGGGGAGGTATAATAGTATTTTCCAGAAAAAAACGACAAAAATATAGTACTTGGCAGGGCATTGTTGCTATTTAGTAAAAACTCGGCAATTTGAAGCATTTCGTAAGGTCCCTCAAAATATAGTATTTTCGCGTACTATACATATATTTCTTCAACAGTACAAAGAGTCAAAATATGGTACAATACTATATATTATAGTACAGTTGGCAACCCTATGTAATACATAATCGTAGGTATTAAATTTGTTGGCATCCAATTTCACTACTTGTATCTTTTGTTTTCAGACTGAAATAATTTTACATGGTTTATTTTTAATTAATGTAGATTCTTTATTGGTTTGCTGCCATTCTTATCACTGTTCACATGTGCATGACTTAACAATTCATTTGCTCATCTCATTGGCTTCTTAACCTAGCTGTAGTGTAGCACATTTACTTGTTCGGTGCTTTTAGATAATGTCTGGTGCATCTGGTTCAGGAAGCGGAGCGGGACGAGGCAGAGGCTCCGGTACCGTAGCTGACCACAAACCCGAAACCAAGGAGAACAAACCCAACCCCAAAATGTCGAAAGCCCTTGGGACATCGGCCAAAAGAATTCAGAAGGAATTAGCAGAGATCACATTAGACCCTCCTCCCAACTGCAGTGCAGGCCCCAAAGGAGACAATTTGTATGAATGGGTATCCACTATCCTCGGGCCACCTGGTTCAGTATATGAAGGGGGAGTTTTCTTCCTTGACATACATTTTTCGCCAGAATATCCTTTCAAACCTCCTAAGGTGAGTAAACAATAGTTAATACTAAAGCTCTTTTCTCACTCACACACAGCATCCGGTGCTATACTGTAGCCTATGGTGTATATAACCCGCAACATAGCAAAAAAGAAGTGATGTCAAGCTTCAGTCAAAGAAATGCAAAGATGGGAACAAGAATTGTGTGTACACTGGCAGCAAAGAGATAATATTGTAAATGGCAAAGCCTTTTGCAAGGAACTCATATCATGCCCAACAAAACATTAGAAAAGGCACAAAACTGTTTTATATTAAGAAATTTTTGTGATTTTTAGAAACTTATGACTAGTTAGGTATTACATAACTAGTCATGAGTTAAGCAAACAGGTGAAGTTAGTAAACTTGTTACATCCTGAATGTACTTAATCACATACTCAATTGACTGGAAGCTGTTAACATTTTGATTTTTGTTATCATCAAATGGGGTGAGAAGTCTTTGATAAAATAGGTAGGTATCATATGAAGCAACTTTTGACTTAGTTCCTTCCTATACCTATGTAAATTGCAACTAAACAAAGTATAGTACAAGAATTAAAAAAAAAATTGCCTCTTGAAAAAAATCGGTTATTTCTTACTCAGTATCAATTGTAAAGGCTAACGGAGGGGAACCATATTTACATATCTCAACATTTATGTACGTAATTAACATAAATGATTGCTATGTGGATGTCAACATCCACACAAGCACATCAAGATATCTCACTACCTAGAGACCCCCTCGTTGTCTTAGCTTTATCCTGGTTGCATCCCGTAAAAGCTTTGGGTACACCTAACCCCAGCTAGGTATATACACCATTTTAGTTTAGTTTTAGAAGTATCTGCCAGAAACCTAAATTAACCGGTCCCTGTTGAGTTATCTTACTACATAAATTATTTAGCTTTATCTAAATCACTATTAACCAGGGCAAAACACAACTTCCTCTCTCCTTGTCTCCTGGATAGGAATTTGAGGCAACCTAAATAATAGGGAATATGCATGGCACTTCATTTTGAATAAATCACACTCGATGGATACGGATGTACGTAGAAATATCATACAACACGATTTTTTAATAAAATTACGTAACAGTTACGCAGAATATTGAATTAGAAGTGATATTTTGTACTACAAGTATAGACTTAAACGCACTTGTTAAGGAGATAATTTCAGTCCATGGGTGTCGATTATCGCTTACCATCAGGTGATTCGACTGCTCGTTTGCCTCCTATATAATAAAAAAATAAAAATAAAATTGCAAACTAATAAAGTAATAACTGACTCCATAGTAAACGTGCCAAGAGTATAGATTGTAACGTCATAGTCTATGCCCGTTTAATATAGAGCTTTTTCGGTGGGTGACGGCGCGTCCAGAATTCAAATGTCCATAACATCCGAAAAAAATATCATAAGAAAGTTTTAATATTAATACTACAGTTGCTATTCCTTTGGAATATACTTCTGATTTTAGTAATAAATAAAAACCGGCCAAGTGCGTGTCGGGCCACGCGCAGTGTAGGGTTCCTTAGTTGCCTGTCCGTCTTAGTTACATCGACGTGCGGTGCGGTTGCGTGGGCCGAATTTGTACGAAAATTGGCCTTTTCAATTACACATTAAGT
Organism: Epinotia bilunana; assembly: GCA_947049275.1. Lineage (NCBI taxonomy): Eukaryota > Metazoa > Arthropoda > Insecta > Lepidoptera > Tortricidae > Epinotia > Epinotia bilunana. The sequence goes on along the minus strand of OX346260.1, from coordinate 20,967,628 downwards.
TAATAGGTAATTACTTATGCCTACTTGTTCGTGATAGTTTTCCGTTTAAATTAATTATATGTACTAATAATACCACGAATTTTTTCACATCCCTAGTAGTAGCCATTTAGCCGGCGAGGGGACACATGCTTTGGCTTTAAAGCCCAATATCTCGCAAACGAATTACTGATTTGAAAAATGGTTTTAGAAAACTCATAATATTTTTGAATGACCTATCCAACGATACCCCACACCAAAAATACATCCCCGCTTTAGGTGTAGGGGAGGTACCCTAAAAAAAAATCTTTTTCCAAATTGTGTTGTACTGTTTTGTCAACGTGATTGATTCATATACCCATGCCGAATCAGAGTTTTCTAGTAGTAATGGTTACTGAGCTAAGCCGAAGACGGACAGACAGATAGACAGACGGACATGGCGAAACTATAAGGGTTCCTTGTTGACTACGGAACCCTAAAAATGATATTCTATTACCAGTATTTATTATAGCAACTGAGCCATTATGTTTATATTTGCAGGTGACATTCCGAACTAGGATATACCACTGTAACATCAATAGCCAGGGAGTGATCTGCCTGGACATACTCAAGGACAACTGGTCACCCGCACTCACCATTTCTAAAGTCTTACTATCTATCTGTTCCTTGCTCACTGACTGTAATCCAGGTTAGTACACATTACTATATTTCTAAAATTGTCAACTCATCCCATAGTATCAATAGACAAGCTTTTGACCTCGACTTCGTCCGTGTGGAACTTCTTTATATCGCGCCTACATACAAACTTCCCCCCCATTTCAACTCAAGGGGTATTATTTTCGGGATAATAACTATCTCCATTCCACATTTCATCTAAATCGGTTTAAGCGTGAAAGCTTAACAGGGGACCGATTTTTGACTTTCGAGCGCTCGACTCTTTCACTCGAAAACTGACAAAAATTATGAAATGCTATTTTGAAATGACGATAGAAAATTTAAAAACATGCGGTATTGACCACTCGTATTCAATTCTATCGGTAGAAAGTAAGTGCCTGTGATTATGACACTACAATAGCGTTTACTTTTAATTAATTTTCGAGCGCTCGAAAGTTAAAAATCGGGCCCCACTTGCACATGCACTTTGCGCATGGCTGTGTGTGTGCGTCTTCAGCTTCAACTTCAGCCCCCCATTTCAGCCCAAGGGGTATAATTTTCGGGATAAAACCTATCTCCATTCCAAATTTCATTTAAATAGGCATAAGCGTGAAAAGGTAACAGTGTGCGTGCGCTCATTCAAACTATGTGTATAGATGGATAAATCATTTATTTGGCATTTTGCAACAAAATAAAAATAAAATAAAAATACAGAAAAAAAAGAAACAGAAAAAACACCAATAAAAGAACAAGTAAAACAATTGTGGTACGGAAATAAAATTATAAATTAAATTTAAGGCATACTTGTGCGTTGCAATAATGCCAAAAAGGTACTGGCTCAGTTTTGCTTTGCTCGTGTGAGCAAGCACTGATATTTTGCCAGTACCTCGGGTCACGATGCACGTGAAATAATACAAGAAAAAAAAAAAAAGCTTGCAAATAATATCGAATAAATAAAATGGATCTGTGTGATAGGTGAGTAATAAAAATTACAAAATATAAGGTGTAACTATGTGTCGACAAGGAGTGTATATATTATTTATGAAAAAACGTGTGGTGAGATGTGTGATGTCCCTTAGAAGCACGCCTATATTACAAAATCTGCAACCAAATAGCCATGAGGAATTCCTGCCACTTGCTTGTCCAAGAGAAATCTTTTAATTTTAATTTAAAAGATTTCTTGGATGGTAATCGTCGAAGTGGCGGAGGAATATACTATCTTCTGCCTGCGGCTCCGTCCGCGTGGAACTCGTTTATATCGTAGCTCCATACAAACTTTCTAAGAGGGTCTCTTGGGGGATGATTTCCGGGCTAAAAATTATCCTATGTCCTTCTCCAGGACTCAAACGTCTTCATCTTTATAACAAAGGCTATAGTCGGGTTTTCATAGAAAGTCGGTTAAGCTGCGTACGAATTAGAGCAGCCTCGGGTTGAGGCACGCACGGCTCACCTATTAGTCCAGTCAATGAACTGACAACTTGTATGGAAAAAATGTCAATTTTGGAAATAATTTATAATAGCTTCTTTTTGATGTGTAACGGATATATTATCAATTAAATAGTTACCCAGCGACAAAATCCGACAAAATTTCAGACATCAAAAAAATTATAAATTAACTAGCTTCTAAAAAGTCAGAAAAAATATTAATAAACATGTTTGTCTTTATTTTGGTTCATTTACATTTGCTCTATAATATTCAATATATAAATCGTACAAAAAAACACAATGCATGCTTCATTTAAAGCTACATAATTACTTCCGGGTGGAAAGTTTGCCGGATTCTTGAATAAATCATCTTAGAATAAAATTTTAAAATGAAATCAACAAAAAAAACGCTATTATAAATTAATGTTTTTCAAAACCGTATTTTGCCTGGAGTACTATTTCGCTCAAATTAGTACGCGCTCACACGCTGTGCGCGAGCAGCCCGCGAGTGGCGCGTGGCGAGCCGTCGAGAGGCGGTCTTTTGCCCGTGCTCAAAGGCGCCTCAGTGTGCGTGCCTCGCGTAATCTGGACGTGTATTTGAGCTTGCCGCAGGCAGAACGACGCGTTCTGACTGTTTGTAAGCGAGGCGCGTATGAATTTGAGCAAGTGGACGAACCGTGTATGTGTAATCGAGTTTGTTCGTAAAATTATTACTATAATTCGGTGAAATATGATAAACGCAGCCGCGGCTGTCATCGTGTCCGACGCCATTTTGAACGACGCACAATGTCGGTTCGCCGCGAGCACGCTGCCTCGCCCGCGCATGGTTATGTGCAACAATTTAGCTCGCGAGCAGCGCGCCGCGCGGGGCGAGCATGCCTCAGGCTGAGCCGCTCAAATTCGTACGCAGCTTTAAATCAATTTGACTCGGGTTTTTCTTGTGAGTACCTCTTATGGTGAAGAATATTTATGCTGAATATCAATATCCTACTAGTGACAGTTTTTGATTGTTTTTTGAAGTTTTTTCTTTAATTTGTTGTTTTTCGGGATGTATTAGTGATTTGCTTCAAATTTTGAAATAATGATCTTTATTTAGATATGCACCGATACTCAAAAAACGAACACCAGTTGTCATTTTTTTTCTAGCTATAGACCATACATTGGCCTACTACTTGCCAAAATATCTAAATTTTCCAAGCGGTACTTCCTACCAAAAATTTGCAATATGTGTGGTCAAGTTATGTATTCAATCGGTGTTTTTCAATGTAGTATTCAAACTCTTCGATTATGTTTGAGTTTTCTTATCAGGTTGTCGTATTTAAGAGTAAAATGCTAATGACAATTTCTATGAAAACCCGACTATGGCCTTTCATCCAAATCAGTTCAGCGGTTTAAGCGTGAAGAGGTAACAGACAGACAGATAGACACACTTTCGCATTTATAAGTATGGATGGATATTATTAGTATGGATTTGTAAGTACACAATCGCGATAAATCCGTTTCTCGCCTCAAATGATGAAGTCAAAGTTTTGAAGCTGTGTTCAGATTGCGACCGTTTTGGGAACAGTCTAGCAGTTGTATGATCAACTTGTCATAGTTACTCTGATTTTTAATTTATAAAACTATTTTTGTATGAAGTGCCAAGTGAGTCAGAGCATATGAGAACATAGCTCTATTTTGTTGTTGCAGCGGACCCGCTGGTGGGCAGCATCGCGACTCAGTATCTGCAGAACCGCGAGGAGCACGACCGCATCGCGCGCCTGTGGACCAAGCGCTACGCGACATGATCGCCCGCGCGCGCCACCACCCCCATACTCGCCCAATACCAATCTGTTCTCGAACCATCCTCCACATTAATATAAGCTTAAAATGTTACAGTAACCCGTTTAGCATATTATATGCATCATAATCGTAACAGCGTCCTGGACGCTAGACTGCAAACTCGCGGTGAGCGTTTCTTATAACGGCTTGTTCATTTTAGTTGCAATTAATGTGATGTATGTATAAACAAGCTTGAAATTGTCCAAAACCTTTATTGTAGGACTTATGATCTTTTTTGTTGATTTTTTAATTGTATGATTCTTAATGAATTCGTAACTAGGTTTTACCAGTGAATTAGAGTCAATTTTCCGCTATGCGATGATCTCAGACACTTTGAACTGTTACTGGTAAGTGCTCTCGGAACCGTGTCTCGGTCGCAGGGCACGACCCACTTCTATGTTATAAATTAATAATAAATCCTAGATTTTTCTGTATAATGATTTTTAATTTCAGGGTATGAATACATTATCCATTTTGTGTGATATAAAAATGATGCAACACGCTTGGCGTGATTAAAATTAAGAAAATCCGGACCCTCTGCTCTTTGTTTATTGCACGTAAGTAGTTGCATTTACTAATATTGATGAAGGCCGTAATAGAGAATATTACTCAAAGATCTGCGTAGGGTAGGGGGCGACACTGGCACATACCGTAAACAAAGCACCGTGACCATCATGTCATATTTATTAGTATCAAATAATTCGTGCAACCAAATACGCAGCAATGATGCATTTATTGTATTAAAATACTCTCTTCTCTATTATATTATAGTAATTTGAATACCTACAGAGCTTTGAAGGACTTGACAAAAAACTGTTTACGGTATGTGCTAGTGCTGCACTCTGGCGGCAGAACATTGCAGAAATACTCCCTATTGGGCGATGAGCGGTAGAGCACAAGAGGGGCCGAGTGCCGAAAAACCGATTAGAAATGAAAATACAGATATGTGATGTGGCATATTGATTACTGATCGCCCTTATAACTTTTGATACAAGGTACAAATCATTGATTTTTGTTGAAATCTCGTTACCGGTGACCGAAGAATCATCCTAGAGCTTACGTTACGTACATCCTCCGCCATATAACGCGCAATGTTTTCAGAAATTTAGTTTTTAACAAGTCATTGCTCATTTCGAATCTTGGGTGTATGTTGGAATTAATAATATAAATATATATATATATATATATATATATTCATTACAAATGATGAATAGAATGGTGAATTAAAATTACACGATGTTTCCTAAATGATGTGATGGTCATATTTTGAAGTTGTTGTATTGGCTTAATTTGAGCGACATTTGAGTCTTTAGGTAGGTTTTACTTGGTCCAATGGTTTTGAAATAGATAGTAAATTAGTTTGAAAGTTATTTTGCATATCGTGAATTAGTATTTTTTTGCGTGCAATGTTTAAAAATATTCGCTTTTTAATTGAAATTCTCATTGCAAATTATCGAATTACAGTTTTTATCCGTAGGTATTTCATAGTTAGTTTGCTGTATTCAATTACATTATTTCGCAAAATGAACATATCAAAGCTTTCATTAAATAGTGGGCGATTTCCTTGCGGTTCCTCGTATCGAATTAGCAAGGTAGCGGCTTCCGACGGGTGCACTCAGATGTGCCAAATCACTTCAGGCACATGGCCACTTTGTCATTACTCCATTGTATTTTTTTCTAACATATTCCGTTTAGTATGTAAACAATTATTAGAAATAAGTCATTCTACTATTTAGGTATGTATGTGTAATGTATGTCTTAACCATAGTTTTAATTAAAATTAGCCGTGTAATGGTTTTAGTGGGAGAAGTATGTCGCGCGTATATGAATGTATTGACGATCCGGTATGGAATGGGAGACATTCGTTATTTTTGATGAAATCGGTGATAACATTAGTGGTGAAACTGGTGCTGTGAGGTTCACATGCTTGCGACATACAATAGATAATCGAGTACTGGAACGGTATTCAAGACTGGATATTTTTGTCAATGTGATTTTTAATTATTTTGTACTATGACTATGTTGCTTGCAAACGACAGCTGTATTTAACGCGACTGGGGTTCCTCCAATCGATCGATGTTCACGACTTCGGCCCCTTGTAACTATCCTCTGTTACTATTTGTATCATCATGGTATAAAATAGAAAAAAATAAAATTGTGTGTAACTAGAACACCGATAGCTGTTTTATTAAATCTTGACTTCTGAAATAAAATTACTGTGTAGATGAAAGAGGATTTTATTATAAATGTACCTGGAAAACACATCTAGATATGAAAATCATCTAATTTATATTCGAATTACATATTACACTTATATTCGTGTGCACCAATTCTGCTAGACACTAAGAAGTAAAGATTACATCGAATAATTCGACAGAGATAAATACTTCGCCATGAGTCGAATGGCTATTTGTGGAATTTGGTGTATATCTTTTTGATAATACAGTCTTCTACGCTGAGCACACTGTCAGTGCGGGGTGCTAATCAATCGCGCACATTTGGCCTTAAATTTTACACAAACACTGAAAATAGTCTAAAAAATCAAAAATCATGAAGGTAATAGAAAAATATTCATAGAAAGAAGCTACATTACCCAAATCTTGACTTCTTTCAAGAGATCTTATAATAAAGTACTCTTAAAATAAACATTAATGAAATAAAAAACTATGGCAATAACATTAAAAAAATAATGACATACATACATACAGACAACTTAAACGTTAACTTCGAAAACGAGAATCACAATGATTTGATAACATTACTTTTAAGACCTACAGAGTTTAAATTTAAAAATCGTTTATTAAATGGTATTGGAAAGTCGTGGCAAATTTCGACGGCCTCTTATTACTCTTATTAGGAAGTCCGTAGGAGACTTAGACGGTCTCATACTGGCTGCGGATGGAGCGAGCGAGGCAGCAGGCGAAAATCACTCCGAGCAACTGAAAAGAGAAATGAACTGTCGAAAAACTGTTTTCCCTGACACAAAATAATACAAATTATAATTACGAAGTGTACTTTACACAATTTATAAACGAATCAAGACAACAAAATTCCTATGTTCACCTTCCCGCTAATTCATCCGACTCGCTAAAGAACAATACGACTAGCTCGGGTAGTTCTTGTGGGGTATCTAATGGTCACGTACCGGTACAAAGTCGATGCAAATGCCAACTCCGACAGTCAAATAAGCGTTCTAACTTGCTTCGGAACAACGGGCAACCGTTAGTAGTGTAACTTACCAGTACAAAAGCAATTCCCAAGCCGGCTCCGACGATCAATTAAGCGCTGTCCTTCAGTATCCTGGGCAGGCATCAGTTTTTGTGCATGGTGTCGGGGGCAATGTGCTGGCCGATTGGTCACTTCTAAGTTGCTTCGGAACAACGGGCACCGTTAGTGGTGTAACTTACCGGTACAAAAGCGATTCCCAAGCCGACGCCACCAATCAAATATGCGTTGTCCTTCAGCAGCTGCAGCATCTTAGGCAGGCAGCCGTCTTTGTGGAGTGTGAAGGAGGCCATGATGCAGGGAGCCGGGGCACCGTTGGTCACTTCTTGCGCGCCGCAGCACGAGGACGGGATGGGCATGGAGTTGTTCTGCCAGTCAAGCGGGCCGTTCACGCCGCAGCAAGTCAACTGGGGGATATATCGAGATTTTTATTTTATTAACGTTCTCACCGCCAAAGACGGCCATTCACGTCATCGGAAAAATCGTGCCATTCGTGCTTTTGAAGCCAGAGCCATAGCCATACCAACATTATAAGTTCTAGAAGTGGTTTTTATTAGTTTTTGGAGGTCGGTGGCGTACGTGGCACGGCGAGTCACTTCGTCAGCTGGCGGTGAAAAGGTAGACTTAGGTCGTATGCTTCTTTCCAAGTACCATTTAAGATGGGCGTATAGGAAACATAAAACAATAATACATCTACAACAGTAACAAGCCCGGGCCAGTTTATATTTATATGTTATCTCGAACAAAGTGGATTATGCTATTGTTGAAGAGCAATTCGCGGAACGCCGCGGCCGCGTAATTGCAGACGCGCAGTCACCTTTACATCTATGGACAGCGGGCAGAGCGCACTAAACACAAACAATGTAAACATATCAACACTTGAACTTGAGTAAAACTGAATGCTATCAATATAACCTCGGTAGGTTCAAGGCTATTTTCAAGTATGTAATTACGGCCGTGTTTAATACAAGGTTAAAAAGACTATCTATTCGACGAAATTCGATTAAGTATTAAATTAGTTAGGAAGTTGGCCTGTTAATCCTGAAACTTTCGGGCCTAAAATGGTCTTGCGAGGTAAATTTTATAATTATTCTATCAACCGTCAATCGGGGAGTTTAAAAAAATATGGCTAGATAAGGTTAACTAAAGTGATGTTTAAGTCAAGTATAATCTGTCGGTTTTGTTACTAAACGAATGCGATTCACATTGAACGTCAGTTTTGTTACTATCCAATTAAGGGACAATGAATATGCCCAATCATGTGTCGGGGATTTCACAAACACCTTTGAATCTCCTCGGATGATGTATGCAGGTTACCTCACAATATTTGCTGCTGGTAACAAACACAAGGCATCGCTTGAAAGTTGCTCGCCAGGTTACTACATTACAGCCTATTGCTCGTCATCCATGTTAGTCAAAAGCACATTAGAGCTAATGTACGTCTGTGTAACCCAAAGACTTTGTACTCACATCAGTCTGCATGATGTTCCAGCTGCGAGTGATATCGTTCTCGTGCGTGGGGTCGTACTCCTTGAGGCTCTCGTTGAGGTGGCGCACGATCGACTGCTCCAGGACCGAGTGGTTGGCGTAGCCCGCGATGCCGATGGCCAGCTCGGCGATGAAGGTCGCCAGAAGGAGCACGGCGAACTGGGGAATAAAAAATGAGAGTGTTACTATTAAAATCCACTATTTCACTCATCGTTTTGTTCAAAAGCGGCGATTCTAATCTAAATGTCAATATTAACGCGTCTGTTTACGTATTTTAAGCTGAAGCCAGACTGTGCAGCGCGAGAGGAGCCGGCCTTTTATCATGGTAATTCTTTACCGTGGTAAATCTATGATCACAATGAACACATGCATGAATTACCATATTCATGCGAGGGATTGTATGACACGAGTCTTTCCCACGTTGAATGTTATCTATCACCGTGATTTTACATAACATTCTCGGATTTAGAAATAATCAATGGTGGTGCTATGATAAATAATGGGTATTCGTACAGTCGATGACAAAGGTATATGGATGGAGTAAGGTGCAACAGTAAACATATCTTTAACGTCGACTGTAGGTACTGTACCTATAATAAATGCTGGAATCACGCTAAACCTAAGTCTAGTACAGAACCTTTCTGACGACAGTTCTATACAAGAAAACGAAACGTACCTACATAAAGACTGCTAATAGCCGTGTCTACACCGGACGAGCGGCTCGCCCGAACACTGTTCGCCCAAACGTGCTCGCCCGGTGTGGACGTGATTCGGGCGAGCGGCGGCCGCGAGAGGCTCAGCCTATGTGGACGGTAGTTTTGTTCGGCCGAACGACAGAAGGCGAGGGCGATTTTTGCCCTACGTATTATTATTCTAATTTGTACTTTATTGTTAACAGTATAAGGTCGTAACACATTTTCCGTAAATGCAAATCCCATTTTGTTTTATCCAACTTTTATATTTTGCTGTTAGCCGATTCGACTTCATTCAAAACTGAACGCTATTCGTAAGAGCATAAAGCCGTTAAACACTTTTTGCAATTGCATATTCTGCAAATAAAGTAATTTAGTCCACGCGTCCTTTACCGTTTTGCTATTGAGCAAATTCGAATTGTTCGAATTTGGGCGTTATTCCCAAAGCGATAAAGCTTTGAAAAATATTTGGCAATGGCAAAAACAAATTGGTATATATTTCTTCGTCTCCTTCGTCAATTTTGCTGAGTTAAGTTGAACTTTAGAGTACTACTAATAAGGTTGTTATTAAATATATTGGCACGCAGGGGGATAGAGGGGGGAGGAAGGGAGTTTTATTTTGCAAAATTAAAATTATTCAAGTTTTCACTTCTGCCGGCACTCCCGGAGTGGAACCCGGTCTTGTTTTTTATCAAGGTAACTTATTAAAATCATTCGAAGTCGCTGCGTCGGAAAAGGTCAAAACTAGCTTGACCCCTGGATACCTACATACATTACATATTGATATTGGGAAATTAAGGATCAAGTTATGCCTACTGGTGGTTGGTAACTTGGTAGTGAGAAGAGTTGAGGCGGATTTGGGAATTGCATAACTGAGTTCGACACGCATGGGTTTGTTTGTCAGCTGGAAGGATTGGTAGATTGAGTAGTACCTACCTAGTAGGAATTTCAATAGGTAGGTATTTTTGATTAATCACCTTTTGATCGTTTTTGTGTCTCCCTCTGAGAAACCGAGAGGGAGACACAAGTCTATCATAAATATCGAACTCACAAAATTTCACGTTAATCTGTGCATTTTGCGCATCCACATTTTGCGGCTTTTTTTAAATACATTTCCTCCGATTTCGAACTAGCAGAAGCAAAATTAATGTTGTCGCAGCGACAGCTGTGCGCACGTGCGGCTTCATCGCGATCGTGAGCTCAACTATCGGTAGCCAAATCGGCTCGGGCGAGCCGCGCGCGTTTGCCCGAACGCCTGTCCACACCGACCGAGCGCTTGCGGCCGAGTCTTTTGACGGCTCGCCCGAACCGTTCGGGCGAGCGTTTTTGATGGCTCGGGCGAGCCGTTCGGGCGAACCGCTCGTCCGGTGTGGACACGGCTAATGGATAACATACCTATGTAGTGATTAATTTCGTGGCGATGTCAGTCACTAAGCCACAAGAGAAGGAAAACTACAGTAGATACTTACATACTCAAAATACTCTCCTGGAATTCTTGATGATAGCCGAGGGTTGAGCGGTCAAATCCGACCAATCACGTAAAAGGTTTTTTGCGTAACGATTTTGAGTTCCTATTTCAAAAAGAAATGAATAGTATCTCGATTTATCGGGTTTCACCGCTCAGCCCCGTACCTGACTACCTGAAATTTTGAACAAAGAGCCCATACAACGCTCGTGGCAAATATCCATTTCTTTCTGCATAGTAAAGCGCAATAGAAATGAGATATAACGTCGCGTCATTTCTTAATCCCACGACAGTTGAAGGTAGTTTTGGTTGGGTAATTCAGTTAGGGGCCGTTAGTTATTCAGTCGATTATATATTAACGCGTGGATACTGTAGATAGTGTAGAACTGTATCATTCACAAAGTAATAACCCCTGTCGCCCACCAAACGTCAGCGAAATTAGAGTTCTGTGATCATAAAAAGGATAGGTATATTCTCGTCGCCAAATTGTCCCCTAAATTTTAAGTTATTCTGGGTCAGCAGCTGAGCCCACAGCCCAGAGAGGCTACCGCGAAACGAAAACAAACTTCGTTCGTGTATCTCCATCTCTGTCGCTCGAACTAGCAAGTGCGACAAAGACGGAGATACACGAACGAAGTTCGTTTTCGTTTCGCGGTAGCTCGTTTAATTCCTTTGTTATTTTCGCCGCATGATGTCACGCGGCAAACATAGCGGTATAAATATCATCAATCAGAGTAGTGGAAATCCTACGATAACACACAGAGGGAAATGACCGAGTATTTATATAGTTTACATTTCTTTCGTTCTCTTTGTTTCATTTAATGAAATGTTTTGAATGATGCATGATGAACATTTGCCTAGTTATAATTGAACGGTTATGACCAGTGATCGGAATTAGGTGAGCCAAAATACCTATTATTCGCAACAGGACATAATGTAGAGTGGATACAACCGGGTAGAAAAATATTTTTTTTCTTTAATACCGGGTAATCGATATTTGTCCGGGTACTATAAGTAGTCGTAATGTTAAACATACATATTTTTACTAATAGTACGGGATTGTTTATGTTAGTTTGTAGTAAAAAGGGAAGGAAAAAGTATGAAATGGTTATAACTTTTAGATTAACAATAAACATCCCGTTCTATAAGTAAAAAACATATATGTTGAACATTACGACTGGTACCCGGAAAAATAACGAATACCCGGTATTTAAGAGAAAATTCTGTTTTCCTACCCGGTTGCAACCACTTTATATTATGTCCTCTTGCGAATAATAGGTATTTTGGCTCACCTAATTCCGATCACTGGTATGACACGAGGTTGAAATAAACCACGACAAATAGGTAACTATGATTTGAGACATTTTATATTATACCGCCCTAGGTGTGAATACTTCATCCGTTGTCGTCGCCCTCGCTGATTATAATACCTACTTGACAAAAAAAAATTGTTTACATACTTAATAGCTTAGTAATGGTATCTTTTTTCTAAGTACCTTTGTTAACAGTACTCTTTTCATCAACAAAATGCAGTGAAACGTTATTAATCCTAACCGCGTTAGGCACAATCAAACAATTAGATAATTGATACACCAAGGGACCTACGCGATTTACCACTAACTCTTCATATTTCTTTTTATCGAACAAAAATAGCTGCGTAATTCATAAGAAAACGGTTTTTTTTAATAATTTCCCCGTCCTGATTTCATTAAACTAGACAAGTCTAATCTAATATGACTGAGTCTAAATGAGAGAGGAAACGTCCGTTTAACGTCATGGAATGGCTGTCGAGAGTTAAAGGTCGCAATGACCGCATCCCGGTGATCCCGGTCAATTGACCACTAGCTCGGAGTTTCGAGTCTCCTTTGACTGCGTTAATAACTGGTCATTGTAGATAAATGAGATGGAAACGTGTGTAGTTAAAGTTTCGATAAGATGTTTGGCCTTTTACAAAGCTCTATATTAACTTGCACAGTTATTTTGCAAGTAAGATGTCCTTGAAAAATCGGCCAAGTGCGTCTCGCACGCGCAGTGTAGGGTTCCGTAGTTGCCTGTCTTTCTTAGTTACATCGACACGCGCGCGCCAACTAAATGGTTAGCCGTGATATTTTTCCTTTTAAATTAATTATATGTACTACTGCCACGATTTTTTTCACATTCCCAGTAGCCAGCCGTTTAGCCGGCATGGGGACACATGTCTCGAACAAAATTTGGGCTTTATAGTACAATATCTCGCAAACGAATCACTAATTTGAAAATCGTTTTAAGAAACCCATAATATTTTTGAACAAGCTATCCAACGATACCCCACACTACGGATTTAACGAGGAAAAACATCCCCACTTAAGATGTAGGGGAGGAAGCCCAAAAATATTTTTTTTTCAAGATTTTATTCTTCTGTTTTGTCGGCGTGATTGATTTAGATACCCATGCCGAATTACAGTTTTCTAGTAGTAATGGTTACTGAGCTAAGCCGAAGACGGATGGACGGACGGACAGACGGACGGACGGACGGCCAGACGGATATGGCGAAACTAACTAAACGGGTTCCTTGTTGACTAAAGAACCCTAAAAATGGAGAACAATTTTCCAGCCACTTGCCGACATACGATTAAACTGAAATTTTGCAGTAAGTAACTTCGATGACAAGTCAATATTATGGCACCTCCGAGCCGAGCTGATGATAGACACAGAAGGTGATCATAGCAATTGATAAAAACACAAGAAAGAACCGATCGTGTTTGGGCTCATTCGAACCCTCTCAACGAATAGTGCTGTGTTGATGACGGTGCAAAAAAGCAATAAAAACGTTTTTTGTCAGAAGCTAATTATACCACATATTTGATCAGCAGATACATTTTACTGCAACGGTAGTCCCTGAGCTATAACCACGAACTCCGAAATTCGAAGTTCGGGCATTTCCATCTCTATCGCACTCACAATACTCGAGTGACAGGGATGCATATATACGAACTTCCAGTTTCGTTTTTCGTGGTAGCGCCGCTGGCGATGGCGATATGGTTGGAAGAGCGAGTCTAGATTCAAGCCTGCATGCAAGGCGTCGAACCAAGCATTTTCGTTTGCGATCATGCCCTCGCCTAAGGTCTCATTTTTCTGTCTGTGGGATCGATCGACCTTACAACGAAGCATAGTGACCCAACCGGATAGATATGGGCTGATATACTTTAGCTCGGCAGTTAGGTTTATAGTCATACAACACACGGTCAGGCATTCGCGATAACGTTCGTTATCTTGTGTACGTACTCGAGCACTATTATTAGTCTCGTTCCAACATATTCACATGAGTCATTAACACGAAGTCGGTAAACTATTGCTAATTTGAGTCATTTTTACATGGATTATTGAAAGTTTTACAAATTGTTTTAAAAACAGAGCTGATTATTTTTAAATGTTGGCACACTTTCACTCTTTCAATAGTCTAATGTTCGGTTATTCCTAGCTTTTACCACCAACACATTAGCGGTAACAGGGGAATTTCCTAGAATAAAAATTAAGCATCTGTCAGACTGCACCATAGGCCCCTGGCATCTTTTACCGGTGGTAATAACTTTGATCGAAATACCCTGAATTCTAGGCATTTACATATGAGTTTTCAGAAACGACAAGAGAGCACGCTTCTCGATACTTCGCTCTATAGTAAAATTAGTAATTCATGATTTGGATTGGGTATATATGTTGTGCAAAAAGGGTTAAGTTGTGTAACTTTTATTAAAAATCCATATTTTCCTGCATGCTGAATGGATTGGCGACGCAATATTAGGGCCGCAAAAGCATCAACCAGCTAAAACGAGTTCGTTAGTATGTCGACATCTGTTGAGACCTTCAGCCATGCTTGACTGATGACAAACGTCCACCGCAAGGCCAGGGCAGTGTTGTTAGCAGAAACCACAGAGTTAATAGTATGAAATCAACACGAAGATATTCAATATAGGTAGCCGGGTCACCAATGCGTTATTGTTAAAATGAAACGAGTGCCAAGCGGAGTTAAACAGACCGTGTTTGGACTGACTGATAAAGAAAATATGACGATGGCGTTTCACCTTTAGGTAAGCCACCAGATAGTGGCTTGTTGGAATTAGCTATTTTAAAATAGTAAAAACAAACTATTGAGGATCTCAGGGCGAGTATTCACTAGGTGTGCGAATCTGTGTTTTCTTATATTTGACACCTAGCTCGCAAGCTTTTGGGTTCAATGAACCTTTTATACCGCAAGTATAATCTGGATTCTATAGCCTGAAACTATGGAGTAGTAGACTAATTGTCGTGTAGAACACATGACATGAATCATTCTAGTAATATAAAATGACCAGCTTCTGTCCGCGTGGAATACATCCTACGTTCTTCCCCGGCACTCAAACTATCTCTATACCAAATGTAATCTAAATTGATTTAGTTGTTTAAGCGTGAAGAGTTAACAGATAGACACACTGTCGCATTTATAATATTAGTATGGATATTAGTTAGTTTAAAGATTAGGGTTTTTTTATGACCTACGCCGTTGAATACCAAAAATCACAATTTTGCAGAACCGATTCCGTTATATGGGTGGGACCGTCGATCTGAGATAACCAATACCTAAAATATCAGTTTCCTTTGCATGGCTTAGACGTAGCAGAAAAGAGACGTGACAAACGCTGTTTTTACTGCAACATACACTCGCAGGACGTGAATTGCCATCCTTAACGAACGTAAAATCGCTGCTATAGACGATACGTCTGTCACGCTTTTTATGACGGTATATTTACTCACCTATTTACCTAACATTGTGTTAAGTATGACTGGTTACTTAGTCACAGTTAAAAGAAGTTTATTCTTGGTATTCCCTGCATGATTGGGATCCATGCCGTTTGAGATCCGTTAAAAGTGTATTTCACTATGTTACCTCGCTTTTGTTTTTAATGCGTATTTTTAAACTTTATCATTTAATCTAAGATATATCCTTCAGCGGGTACAATCAAATATCATAGTAAACATTGCAGTAAATGCAAGTATAGAAAGAATTGATGAGGCTAGGATTTTACCTCGCCTTTTAAAAAAAATGCAAAGGATTCTCTATGGGCGTAACAAACCTTAAATAATTGATAAGGAACTTAATTATTAACTAACTATAGTTACTCTACATATATCTTGTGACTCATATTATTGTAGCAAGTGGCATAACTTAATGTTGTGAAATATATATTTTTTTGTTTACAATATGTTTGTATGGTTAATTATGGTGGAAGAGTTTTGAGACTTGGCCCCTTTTTTCAAGGAATGTTTTTTATGGGATCTAACTTCTTTTTGTAGGTTATTGTGTTATCAATATCCCATTCACTTATACGGGATTACAAAGTTATTTATGCAGTTTATTTTTTTGCTCCATTCGCTGCAAATATAACTTTGTAATCCTATATGTTTATATGTGATTATTTATGCAGTTGGTGTATCTAGAAAACTGGAGGGAAATTACATTTTTTTTTTGTCTTGATTTATTTATACACTAAACACTAATTGTATTCTAAATTTGAAGCTTCTATATCTGCTTGAAGTGCCTTACTTTTGATGATCGGTGAGTTAGTCAGTGAGTGACAAAATTAAGAAACTTTGACTAGTTATAATTCTTAAATCACTGGTTCAAGTTGGATGAAATTTGAAATATATCGTGGTTATGCGTGCTTGGCTACTGAAAATTCAGGCTTCTAGTTTTATCCACAACAAAGTTATAGGGGGGTCGAAAATGGCCTGAACTGCTTCGAGAAAAGAATGGTACGGACGTGCGGCTCGCTGTTTTGCTCGACTTGTGCCCCCAGATTGTGTTATTTTGATTTATTTCGTTTATTTTCTGTATTGTTTGTCACGAATAAATGCTTGAATTTGAATTCAAAATATATGATTTGAATGTTAAATGTAATACCAATTAGCATGTAAGGTTTAGCTGTTAGTGCTGAATAGTAATAAATTCATTTTTAAATAAATCATCAATGTTGGTGTTTAGTTTAATATTAACTTAACTAAAACACCTTTTAATGAATGACATGTCTTAACACTATTTAAAATAATGAATTACCTAATTAGGCAATTTTTGTAATATGCTATATTAAGTAGTCTATATACTTACAGTAATAATCATGCAGTGGTTCTCATTGAAGGCACCACAGCATCCTAGGAAGGCCACAATGAAGATGACAACTCCAACAATGATCTGCAGGACTGGAGCCGAGGTGTAGAAGTGGCCATCGGTGAAGTCAATGTACGGAGACAAGCTGATCTGCGCCTTGATTCCCACTATGAAGATGATCAGCCCGGTGATCTGGAAAAGAAACTTGTTAATAATTTTATCCGTAATGGTGGCTAATAACAGTGCTGCCGTCTTATGGTAAGCGACCACCATGGCCTGTATACACATACAAATCTTAGTCTCGTATAAAATGCTCACTTCTTATGATATTGAGGTTTCATTGTGTTGCAATGTTAAGTGACTCATGCACATCCCTTGCATGATACCGTCCATCCACTCTAATAATACATAAATAAACAAATAAAATAAAAAAATAAAAAAGCCTTTTTATTTCTGGGTGAAAGAATGAAAAAATATTAAGTAACCATCTAGTATTTAAACCTAATATTTTTTTTTGTGGGATATCACACCAGAACCCTTAGGAGGTAAAGGCCTCTTTCAGGACAATACACAACTCTAAGAATAAAGAAGGTAGTCTCGTGAATGATATGTGATTGGAAAAAAAATAGGGAAACAATTTAGTTCATTTTAAAACGCATCTACGATTTAAGTTTATGGAACAATTTTGTTAGGTTTAGAGTATGGTTGTATATAAATTAATTTCTTATTGTAATGAGCATTCATGATTGGATGTTGGCATCACTTATTTGTTCAAGCAAGGGTGGTAATTCAATAAACAATAGATAAGCATTAATTGTTATGCTTTCGCCAACTAAACGATAAAAGCATGCAATTCAATGATAAACTCACTTAAAATGACCTCGAAAAAATGTTAAGAGAATGTTGTTGTATAAGGCACACATTCATATTTGCAAATGAGATTATTTGCAACATATGGACATAAACAGTTGCATCAATAGTTAGTTTAACCTTATGCAACAGTAATGAGTCATTTCAGTCACAGATTGCGGGGCAAGGGTTATTACCTATGTATTTCTTCTAATTGAAGGTAGACACGTATTGAAATTTACGTGGCTATTAAACGCTGCATAGTAGCGCATCTCTGTTCCTCTTTAGACATAATATAAAGTGGGAACTAAAACAAGAATGAGGAAAACTTCCAGACGGCTCGAGAAAATAACTTACCGCAAACAAAAGGTTGAAGGCGATTAGCAGGTATTTGACGCAAGACATTCCCATTCCGAGAGCCATTTTGAAATCCAGACGTTTCCAATTACAAAATCACTATCTGAAAACACAACAACACCGCTATTATACAGTAATCTACGCATCAAACACCAAGTGCGAAGTTAAAAACATCGATTTGTCGTGTTGACAATGGGGTAGTTACTTCGAGTGGAATATTAAAACGAAGTCTATTAACACTGTTTTAATAAGTCTGTATTTAGTCTCAGGTCTAAATTGAGCTTTATTTAAAAATAATCTTACCGCCAAACAATGAGGTGCCGGTAATTAATGATAAAACAGTGACGAAACGAACCAGCGTTCACCGACCACGACAAGCAAGTATGCGAATGCAAGTGTTGCTAGCCTATCCTAGCGTGACCTGTTGTTTACTCTAGTAGCGTCAATACGTCACAATTTTTAATTTCATAAATTTTATGATTATTTAACTTTAATTAAAAGGATATTCAGACAATAATTATCATTTATCAGAATTTATTGAAAGTTGAATTAATAAAAAGCAAAAACTTTTGGTACCGTTCACTGCTGTTCCATCTGATATTGCCAGAAAGAAAAAAAAGAAAAATAACAAAGGCGGGAAGCTTGAAATTGATTCTTCAATACCAATTTGGTGTGTGGCACGTGTGTGGCACTGCATTTTCGAAGCTTGATTTTGTGTTTTTGCTGCTTATAATTTTACTATAGGCGGAATAATAAAAAAATCATGTTTGAAACTGGGAATCTTAGAAGTTAAGCAGGATTTGCTAACTAACCCAAATTGCCAAAATATTAAAAACTAATTAGGTATTTGTATGCGCATAATATTGCACTTGCACAAAGGTGAAAAAAAAGAGTAAACAGCCTCCAAAACAACTTTGAACTACATATTATTTTGGGAATTATCTCCTCTCTTTACGATACGGATAACGTCAAGATAACTCGGAATTGACTGCTCTGATAGTTGAGTAAAGTGCTCATCTCGCGCTCAGTTTACATATCTCGTTCGGGAAGTCAAAAGATTTGAAAAAGTGATCAAAATGAAAATTCCGTCAGTGAAAATGCCTAATATTTTCAAATCATTGAGGTATAATTTGGCTGGTGTTAACGGTGTTTTTGTGGTAAGATTATTTCGCACCTTTCATTTATTTAATTTATTATTTATAAACCGATACTTTTATGACAATGAAGTTTTTTTTTGTCAACAGCTAACCGGTGTACTCCTACTGATTGTCGGTGTGGTGGTTCTAATTGAGAACATACTGTTTGAAGAGTTCCTCACAAATAGATTCTACACATTACCAGGATTCGCAATAGCCACGGGTGTCTTCATACTGTTGGTGTCTGTTCTGGGATTCTATGCTGCTCTATCGGAAAAGTTCTACTTTATCGCTGCGGTACGTTACCGTCAGATCAATATTTGTAGTTACTTCGTATTACTCCATGGTGAGCTAAGAGTTATAACAGGCTTCTGGTTACGTGCTATTTAATAATGCCAGGCGTTGTAATTTATTTTATTTGCATGGAACAATCACTAAATATAAATTATTATAATGCGTTATGTGATCGATTGCCTATTTAACTACTATTAAACTAATTAGGTACCTTAAATGACTAATACGGGTCCAAGAATACCCATCACATAATTACAAACATTATTAATAAGTACACACATTTTAAAAGTATAATAGGTACCTACACACAGAACACTGTTCTGTGTACTGGGTACCTACCTTACCTGGGTACATGAACTAAATTATCAATATTTCTGAGACTATTGAAAACAGGGGAACGTAAACAGGAGTGATTCTGATACCGATCCATTTCGCCGCCTCTACCACTCGACTTGGCACATTTTTCTGAGATACCCTGTGTAGGTTCATAAGATTCTCAGTGTTACATTAATAAATTATTTTCCGATTGATTTTCAATAAAATATCCTTTGCTTAAAGTTCGTAGCCGCAATGGCAGTAATCCTGATATTCGAGATATCGCTCACGATCGCCGGTTACAAGCTTGAGAATGAAGTCAACAGCGAGATCAGAGTGCCCATGGTTAACAGTCTCCAACAGTACGATTCGAGACTGGAAATTGCCAAGATATGGGACGAAATGCATACGGATGTGAGTATTAATTGTCACCCTCTTTAAACCCACAGTTGTTAGGACGGCTGTCAATTAAATTAAATGTGCTCTGCCCATCCCTTCAGGGTACAGACAGAGGTGTGAATGTATGTGTGTGTGTATTATACCTACTAAACTAATGTGACTTCGCCAGCTTTCAGGGGAGCAGCCACCTTTATAAGGTCGGTTGTAAATTCAAACTAGGTACCTACAAAAACAAACATTATATACAGAGCTAACTACAATCTCTTGAAAGATTATTTTTCCGTTCAGCTCGGAAGTTACAGCAAGATGACATTCCGCTGAGTCCACCTGGAAAAACTTATTAGAAAAGACGAAAGCTTTATGTACTAGTTCCATAGGGTGGTGTTTAGAGCATTAAATAATCGTACCGAGCACAACATTCCAACCTATCTCTTATGTTTCTGAGCTTAGCTGGTCGCTCAGTCAACGTTTAATTCGTGTATTGTTCAACAGCCCGAATGCTGCACATCAACATTTCAAATGTTTCTTGTCCAATAGTTTGAATGCTGCGGCGTTGTCGGTGTCAATGACTGGCAATCCACTCGAGTCCCAATCAGCTGCTGCCACATCGACTACGGGACGGTCTCGCCTTTCGACTGCACCGTAGTTACCGCTTACAATAACGGATGTATGCAGGCGTTGGGCGAGTGGCTCAGTCACAATGCGTTCGTCCTGGGTGTCACTGCGCTCGTGGTCACTTGTATACAGGTAGGAACTTAAATGTTACATAATTATACATATTCGGGAACGACTACGGGACGGTCTCGCCTTTGGACTGCATCGTGACTGCCGCTTACAATAACGGATGTATGCAGCACTGGGACGGGCGAATGGCTCAGTTTCAATGTATTCTTACTACCTGTCACTGCGCTTGTCGTCACTTGTATACTTACAGGTAGGAACTATTGAATGTTACGTAATTGAAATTCGTGAACGACTGGCGATCCACCCGTTGTCCCATCAACTGCTGCCACATCGACTACGGGACGGTCTCGCCTTGCGACTGCGCCGTGGCTGCCGCTGCCGCTTACAATAACGGATGTAGGTATGCACAGGCGTTGGGCGTGTGGCTCAGTCATAATGTGTTCGTTAAATTCTGGCTGTCATTGCGCTTGTCGTCACTTGTATAATATAATAAATAATAATAAACCAGCCTATATACGTCCCAGTGCTGGGCACAGGCCTCTCATGGATGAGAGGGAACGGGCAGTAGTCCCCACGCTGGCCCAGTGCGGGTTGGGGACTTCACATACACCTTTGAATTTCATCGTGGATGTATACATGGTTTCCTCAAGATGTTTTTCCTTCACTGAAAAGCTAACGGTAAATATCAAATGATATTACGTACATAAGTTCCGAAAAACTCGTTGGTATACGAGCCGGGATTCGAATCCACGACCGACTGTCGGTTTTTTGACAAAGATCAAAGGGTGAATGTGCTCGTGCTTGTGTACCTGTTCACACGCTCGCAAGCATTAGTAAACATGTCGGAATTGGAGTTATCAGAAGATTAAAAATGGACAAAGAAGGAAATTTTGCTCTTCCTGGGGGGTTACCAGTGGAACCCAACAATATGAGACCCCTCGAATGAATATTCCAAAGAAAAAAAAACTCCCATGTTTGCATGACAAGCATGCCCGCGAGCGTGTGAATAGCCTGTTTGTGCATGCGCCCGTGCCCGTGCTCGTGCCGGGCTGCTTGCCGGGCTGCATGCCAAGCTGCTTGCCAGGCTGCACGGCGTGCGTGTGAACGTACCATACTACGGGACAGTCTCGCCTTTGGACTGCGCCGTGGCTGCCGCTTTAAAATACGGATTGGCCACAACGTCTTTGGTTGTCGCTGTTACTTATGAGTTCCAAAATATCTGAACACGACTATAAAGTACACTAATAAGGCCGAGAGGGCTAGGTTGCTGTGATATTTTTGAACCTTTTGGGATCTTACAATACATGTATTTATGAACTCGACTGTAATCAGCAAGGAATTTTTACACACAAACGACATTGAACTCGACTGTAAACAGCAAGGATTTTTTACACATAAGTCACACAAACGACATTCATGATTACGGGAAGAAAACAGTAATCCTGGCAATGCAAAGGGGTACACTGAAATGATCGGGAATAGAAAAACCCGATCGAAGATGTAATTATGGTGTTTTTTACATTTTTAGGTAAAAATTATGTTGATAATTAGCGCTTTTGCCTAACATAAAACATTTTATTATTTGGTATATGATTCGGCTGAAGTTGCTATTAAAATGATGGCAAATTTTCGTGCTTTTCTGCCGTATTTACTAAGTTCAAAGCTCATCAGTCTCGGATAACGTGATTTTTCAAACTTATCTAGTACCTAGGTACTAGATAAGTGGTGGTTTCTTAATTTGCAACTAAAAATATATTATCTATCAATGGCTTTTGACGTTTCTCACTAGAACTTTTGTAGAGCATGTGAGCAAAAATCAACACAAGTCGCATTTCTTCTTCGTATAATAAATATATGACGGAACGCAAAAGGAAACTAGCTTTCAAACATGGTTCCGTAGTCAACAAGGAACACTTATAGTTTCGCCATGTCCGTCTGTCTGTCCTTCCGTCCGCCTTCTGCTTAGCTCAGTAACCCTTTACTACTACAGAACTGTAATTAGGCATGGGTATATAAATCAATCACGCCAACAACAGTACAGTAAAATCTTGAAAAAAACTTTTACATACCTGTAGATTATGCTTTATGCTAATTTTTTTTCCACTACCGGGATGTATTCAGTTCAGGAGTTACTTACCACTGTTTTAGTCGACCTATAGAAGATAGACCTAGGTCTGAAAATACCGAGATGCTAGCGAGATAATTGTTGTTGGGCCGGATTAAGTAGATTAAAGAGCATTGACGTAAAAATCATCAAAAATATAAGCTTACCCAGACAAAATATCGAAATAAGGTAAACGCAGCTATTAACGACCCATCGAAAATCGGAAAGTATAACCGACCTATTATGGTTATTCGTTATTTTTACGTTTCCAGAACTGTTCTAGCTATAAGTAGGGAAAGCTATACACGCACTTCCTTTGGCTTCCTTGAGCATCGTATACTTTTACTTTAGTGGGTGTAGCAGTGGGCAAAAGAGATAAAACTCGTCAGTTTCTGCGGGGGAAGCGCGGACGCAGGTCGCGCCATACTGGCTCTTGTTCCTCCAAGTAAGTACGTGACTTTTCTGATTAAGACATTTATACGAATTTGTGAACCCTATACTTTATCGTGTATTATTAATTATATCCGTTTAAGTGTCAGCTTTTGCTTTCTTACAACATTTTATTGAAAAAAAACCCTTAATCGCTAAAACTATGAATTAAAAAAGGACGGTGATAGCTTCGCCAGTTTTTGATGTGGCAGCTATCAACGACCCCTGAGTCGGTAATGGCCGCAAAGTAATGTTTAGTTTTTCTCTCTTATGTTATTATATTGCATTGTAACACAAGTTTTTTTTACCAGTTTGAAGCTAAACAATTAGTCATTATAAAAATCTATTAGCGACACATAAATTGTCGGTAATGGTTTCTTATGGTTGCCATTACCGACTCCTATGGGTCGGTAATAAAATATGTAAGGACAATGTATTACCAAAATGTGGGCAATTTATAGTCGTAGTTTTAGGACATACCCGGGTAACGATCGGTAATAGCTGCATAAAAATCGTCAATAGATTCACAGCCGTTATTTTAGGACGGTAATAGCAACAATCGACTTCGTCACTTCTTATATTTTTTTTAATACGATAATCCTTTATTTATAGGCATTTGACCGAGCAAATATAATCTTTATACTTAACACTAACATATACAATTAAAAAACTAAATGTGATGGCAACCAGTATACTTAAAAAGTAAGGTCGATTTTAAAATTGCCTTAAGAGGGTCGTTAATACCTGAGTTTACC
Source organism: Epinotia bilunana (assembly GCA_947049275.1). Classification (NCBI taxonomy): domain Eukaryota; kingdom Metazoa; phylum Arthropoda; class Insecta; order Lepidoptera; family Tortricidae; genus Epinotia; species Epinotia bilunana. The sequence continues at coordinate 20,943,439 of OX346260.1, read as the reverse complement.
CTAACCCTTGTGATAGTTTTGAAAAAAAATGACTGATGTTTTCTGTGCAAGCTCTCGACTTTAAATATATAAAAAGACTAGCTTCCGCCCGCGACTTCGTCCGCGTGGACCCGAGATAAAAACTATCCTATATTTTAATCCAGGCTATAAACTATCTTCGTGCAAAATTTCATTCAAATCGATGCAGCCGTTTAAGCGTAATTGAGTAACAAACATCCAAACATCTAAAATTTCGCATTTATAATATTAGTAGGAGGATTTTTAGTAAAAATTAAACAATTTTGTAAAATTATTATATTGCTATTATGGTTTCAAATGTCCAATTTATCGTCATAAAAAAAGATCCCGATCATTTCGGCCGCCGGGAGGCAAATTTACAAAAGCTATACTGATTGAGTCACGAGTCAAATTATAACAGTTGAGCTTTTGTTTGTGCATATTACTTAACAATATCTAATCTATTTCAGTACTGTTTGTCACTCAAACGGATTAGCTTTTTGTGAAGATAGTTTTAAACATTATTTACGAGCAAAACCTAGTCGAGTAGAGTTTCACCGCCATTTTTGTTTATCGCAATTGTATTTGCTCGACACCATTTTTGCCTTAGTTACTTTAGATAATCGTTGTTTAGATTTTGAGATATTGTACAGTGCAAATATAAAAAAAGGAAAATTATAATAAAACATATTTGAGTTATATTTGAGTAAAATCTGCCTATTATCAATTCTTTTAACAAACATTCCGTATATAAATGGCAATTTTTAATATCATTTAAAATATTATTCAAATCGAATACCATTATCTGCGTCTTTAATGTCTAGTTGCCAACCTACGAGTATACCACCCTAATGCTGGTTAGGTTCGACGACGAGCGAAGCGAGGAGTGTTAGGAAGAACTGCGACCTCACAGCGCGCGAGCCAAGCGAGCGAAGCGAGCGTGCCGCGGCAGCGGCTGGCGAAGGGCCAGAAACAATACGCTGGCTCGCTTCGCTTTCTAATCCTAACGGATGCTTTCATTATAGTAGATTTAAATTTACACTGCTCTTTAAATTAAAAAAATCAACCTTGTTTTAACTTTCAGCAAAATTATACACTGAACTAGGATGTTGTCAAGGAATTTGCAACACCAAAAGCTCATCTCATATAATCGGCGTCATGGCTAAAATTCTGTTATAGACCGTAATAGATTAGCATTTGTTGCTGGATTGCCAGTAAGAGTTTAGCTAACAAAGTCTACCCGATTTCAGTCGATTTCTGCACTATAACAGAATAGGGTTTTGTGAAGGTTTTGCATAAACAAAAGCTAATCAAGTTCAGTTCTCACTTTGACTCTAATAGTATAGGCTTTGTAAAGTCGCCGCCGGGAGACATCGACCTATGAATTACAAAATAATATTTCGGTAAAGATCAAGGAACTTTATGTTCAGTGTTTCATTCTTACTTAGATTTTCTTGATAATACCGAATGAATAGAAAGGTAACAATGGTCACTACGCAACTACATCGTTGCGGTGCATGCATACCTAATCTATGGCCTATGCCGTGCTTACGGCATGTCACTAATAAAGTAGGTATTTATTTGCAGATTAAATCTCAAATCGATATCATTAATCCATTTAACTAGTACCTACTGTAGTGTTAAATTAAATAAAAAAATGAACACTTACAAGATCACGATAGCAATTTATTCATTTTGTATCCTAAACGCTTGATAAAACAAGATCCGCACTTCAAACAGGAAGTCCAAGCCGGTAAATTAAAGCATTATTAGGTCACAAGTTCACAGTCTAAGATTACAGAACAACCAGATCCGCGAACAGAAAAATAAGGCAAAGCCACACGGATGTTTCGAAATTGCCTGGATTCACAGGTAAACGGCTACCGCCAGATTAACTTAAACAGAACTATTTGCCCACACGTAAACCAAATGCCGTTAGTTTGGACCGCAAAAGTAAAGCTCGTTAGTAAAACAGATCAACTATAAAAAAGGGTCATGCTAACCAAATGTACGATGTGAGGTGAGGATGATGATGGCATGATAAAAATGTGACGCGATAGGTGGATGAATGAAGGCCTAAGAGGTAACCGAATAAATACAAGACGTTAGCGTTCAAACTGCCTTTCTAAATTTAGGAAATAAACGATGATCGCAATCACGAGCAAAACTTGAGCTATAACATTCGCAATAAGACGCCTGGTGGTAAGTTAATTAACGGGGAGTCTAGCTTCTACATAAATCGCATAGCAAGGGCCTACCACATAATAAAACTTATCTACAGACGTTAGGCGGGAGCTTGGACTGCGGATTCCAGGAAAAAGGATCCACTTCCACAGCGGGATCTACCGTTCGAATGCTTCCACAGAACTCGTTCTACCGAAAGCGGGAGCAGACGTTCCGCTTCACGTGACTCGGCTCTCACGCTCCGAACCCGGGAGCTACGAAATAAATATAGGATACGTGAAGTCTACTACACTGTTGGTTAGATTAAAAGCTAATAGATCGTGAAACTAAAAAAACCCAGCTTACCCAGATTGCTAATGAGGCATCCGGCTTTTCGTTAGTTTAAAGGTACAAATCCTCCATCAGACCGCTCCAACAACAACCTTGAGCTGGCAAATGAACAGGGCAGCTTGCGGCCCGGAATGCTCTTATAGCATCGACAATTGATCACCCCAGCGATAACATTGGGCTGGGAAATTAACTGAGCACTTGCGGCACGGAATGCTCTTGAGGCAAAAAGCATCAACAAACTTCTTTCTTTAAAAGAGGACTATCCACAAACGAACTCAACTCTTCCGCTTCTCAATCGTTAATGCTTCCTCAATAAACTGCTTTTGTCATTCTGACAGACTAGGACAAGAATCTTGGAAAAAACAAATTCAAATTTTAAATAATTAAAACTTAAATTTCATTCTTAAAAACTTCTAACCAGACAGAATCAGACCAGGAAAAGCCATATGCGAAGTTGTGTATAAAGGGAGAAACACACGAACGACACGACGAGAGATGAGCAACCCTTGAAACCATAACAAACGCGGAAAGACTGCGGCCAGTCAACAGCACGACTAGCGCTGTAAACTAACTTCCGAGCTTCAGCATTAGATTACTAGATGGCGCGGAATTGAACCAACTGCCGTAACCTTAACCCTTAAATGCATAATGATGTATATATGCATCGTATATTTGATGGTCCGTGGCTCAATATGCAGCTATCCAAAATCACATTTATTACTTTTATTTAATAAATGTGACGTTTACGTGTTAGATTCTGAACGCACCCATAAACTTTTGATAGTTTATTTTTTCTGTAGTGTCATATTTTCAATCTTTGGCGCGTAAGTTGCTACACTGGTTGCCGCGAAATTTACAAGTTCAAAATTTATTGATAAATATTAATAAGAACTGCAAGTAAAAATTATTTCTGAAAAGGATAAAAGGTAAGTGTAATTATATTATTAACAGGTTTGATAATAATAGTATAGTTTTCCGAAAATTTGTGTTTTATATGTGATGCGTAAATACATCACCATGCAAAATCGGTTGTATTAGAATTTACTTTATTGTTTCGTTCTTTGTATAGTCATTGAAAAGTTTTAGAATAATTTAGAACAATTGGCACAACATGAAATCAGGAAGCAGCAATTTAAATACGGATTGTTTGACACTGACCACCTGTAATAAATTGAACAATATGTAGTAATTAGTAAACAAACAACATAACTAATTTTTAATTGATAATAAAATAATAAAAAAATAGTAAATAATTTGGAAAAATACCTTTTCTAGAAGTGGTTTTTCGTTGTTATTGTATATGAAGTAATCCACCTTATTTGATATAATTATCGCAATTTTCCAATAACAAAGATTAAATAGTGTTGTTTCGTCAGATGTCATCATGTTCAGGTAAATACGTTTACTACTAGTAATTTCTGCTGGTGGCTAATGATGCAAACAGTTTTAGTTTACTAAGTTTTACTTTGCCGCTTTATTTATTTTTAAACTGGAAGTGTTTTTTTTACCAAAACGCCACCGTAAAGTATTTGAGCCAACTAAAAAGTAACCTAGGTATCTAAGTAATTGAGATTCCACTATTAAACTTTTAGCGTGTTCTAAATAACATTGTGACTATATTTTGGTGCAAAAAAATAAAAATAAAAAATTGGTCGAATTGATCAAAGATTATTGAAAATCTGAAACATCGGAATTTCGACTATTATTATGTTTAAAGGACCAATAATTTATAAATAAATATCGTAGATTCATACGAAATGCCCCATATATTATATTATTTTAGTGCTAACTTTAGTTTTGCAAATATATTTATTGTCATGTTTTTTTTAAGGATGGCGAAACGTTTACTAGATAGGGATATCGAAGATTTATTGGCCGCGTTAGAAGATGGTAATGTATCTGAAGATGGGTTGGATGACGAGAATGATGATAATGACTTATTTTACAGCGATGCTAGAGAAATTTTGAGAGATTTACTGGAAGAGGACGATATTGATGACAGTCGTGATACGCACGATGAAGATACTGATGATACTGAACAGGATGATAGCGATCCGCCACTCATTGAAGATAGACATGATATTCCACATTTCGACAAACGAAAGCTAATTTGGAAAGTAGGCAATATTTCATACGACTAAACTTCAATAACACCTCATCCCAACACCACCGAATCCACCGATAAGGAAATACTAGATCTTGATACGCCATATCAATGTTTTAATTATTTCTTTACTCCGGATTTTCTCCAAAAAATTTCTGATGAAACAAATCTATATTCGTGTCAACAAGACCCAGCTCGTCCGCAGAATATAACATGCAGAGACATCCAACAATTTATAGGCATTATTTTATTTATGTCTGTCCAACGATTTCCGAGTGTGCGGGCGTATTGGCACGAAAAATATGGTTACGAGCCTGTAAAAAGCGTTATGCCGGTAAATAAATTTGAGCTTATACGTAGTTTGCTGCATTTCAATGATAACACCAAACATTTGCCAAGAGAGCACCCAGATCAAGACCGATTACATAAAATTAGATTAGTAATAGAGTATTTAAATGAAAGGTTTTCATCAATACCAGTGGACCAACGCCTCTCTATAGACGAGCAAATGTGCTCTACCAAAATTGCACACTTCCTCAAACAATATCTACCTAATAAACCTCACAAATGGGGATATAAGCTCTTCGTTTTGTGTAGTCTTATGGGTTATGCATACCGCTTTGAAATTTATTCTGGGCAAGAAAATAAAGATAGACCAACAGGTGAGCCGGACCTGGCAGTAACAAACAATGTGGTCTTACGTTTAGCAAGGGTGATTCCGAGGATGAGAAATCACATCGTATTCTTCGATAACTTCTACACTTCCTTGCCTCTGATTTATCATCTGGCAAAACAAGGAATACACTGCGTTGGTACCGTGCAGCAAAATAGACTTCCAAACTGTCGTTTACCGGATAAAAAAGAGATGTTGAAAGCAGCAGTTCCAAGGGGAACACATGAAGAAAGGATTACGCACTTTGACGGGGTTGACTTTTCGGTGACAGCATGGAAAGATAACAAGATAGTTACGCTTTTATCTGACTACATTGGTTCCCAGCCGATGGGAAAAACTGCACGTTATGATAAAAAACAAAAACTAAGAGTGGAAATACCTTGTCCAAAAATTGTGCAAGAATATAACATGCATATGGGTGGTGTGGACCTAATGGATAGCTATTTAGGCCGATATAGCGTCAGGGTCAAGAGCCGTAAATGGTATTTACGATTATTTTATCACGTTTTGGACTTGGCCGTAATAAATTCCTGGATCTTAATGAAGAAGAATTGCATTGCAAAGGGTGTTCCTCAGAAACAACTACCGAATCTTGGTCAATTTCGCAATGAATTAGCTGATGCCCTTTGCAATATTGGATTAACTTACGGCATCAAAAGAGGACGTCCAAGTAATGCTTCCATCGAAGAACAATTACAAGCCAAGAAACGAAAAGGTACTAGTCATCCTCTTCCAAGCGTAGATGTAAGAAAAGATGGCGTTGATCACTGGCCTTTGATTGCTACACGTCTTAGGTGCAAAATACCTAGTTGCAACGGGACAACATCTTGGTCTTGCTCAAAATGTAATGTGCCTCTTTGTTTGAATCCAAGAAATAACTGTTTTACATATTTCCATCAATAATATTATGTAGAAAACTCCAGTGAGTCTCAAACATGTTCATTATTATTAAACGGGTCACTTTGCCAAAAGTAGCTCAACCTGTTTAGGGTTTATTTCGAAAAACTTAGTCATGAGCATTCGGCCGGATTCAGATTCGCAAAGCTACATTGTTCCGTGAACGGGAACGACATAGGTATATAATTATTAAATTTTCTGTTTGCCCAAAGGTTGACTGGTGGAGAATGCTATTTGGGGTGAAGTCTATCTGTTGTACGTTAAGTTATTTGTTTTGTGCTATAAAGATACGAGAACAAATGTAATAATAAATTGCAGATTATAATTTTACTGTTAAATATGTAATCTTTAGCGTTTAGACGTTAATGCATAGTGATGTATATATGCATCAAGTCTTTTTCGGAAAAATATATGTTTTTTTTAAATACTATGATTTTTTTCTTTATTTTTCCCTCAATCTATACAACATGACACATCTATTTCAATTTATTAAAAAGTTATACAAAAAATCATGCATTTAAGGGTTAAACAGGAGCCGTTAAAGCGACTTCTGCACGTTCACGCTGCACTACCTTAGGCGAATCAAATTAAAGTAAGCAATCAGAGGAGCCGAAAGACCTCCACTGCTGGACATAGGCTTCTCCTAAAGAGTGCCACAATGACCGGTGCTGCGCCACCCGCATCCAACGGACTCACGCGACCTTTACCAGGTCATCAGTCAACTTTGTGGCTACCCACACTGCGCCTGATGGTACGTGGTCGCCAGTCGACAACATTTCCGCCCCAACGGCTATTGGTTCTACTTGCAATGTCCCCCCACTGCCACTTATGTAAGCGATTCGGAGGGCTATATCGGTTACCTTGGTTCTGCTGCGGATAGCCTCACATCTGATGCGATCACGCAGAGAAAGAAAAAAATGTCTCTGCCTTTATGTTCCAGAGTTGGGGCCACTTTGCTCTTTGCTCTGTAGGTATAATCCACAAGGAAGTTTTTTTCTATCACGTGTGTGGCAAACAAGCGTGCGTTACCCACCGATGGTAAGCGGTTACTGAAGCCTATGAACGCTTGCCACTCGTGAGGGGTGGTACATGCGTTGCCGACCCTTTTAAAATGTATACACTTCTTTCTTGAAGAAATATAATATACGGGAAGACTTCGGCAGGGAATTCAATCAAGAGCGTTCCAAGGAAGAAATTCATATGAAACTGTTACCGTAGGACCTGTGCGATGAAAACACTTAACACTCCCCTCAGAGTATTGTCACCGTACGTGTTCGTTATTTAGGCCTTGCTCGCCATGAGCCCCCAAATTCGTGTACTAAACCCGTCTGCGACTGCGTCCAACCCTAGATGCGTGATGTCACTGTTGGCCGCCTTGATGCGCCGCTGGAATCTGAGCCACCTCGAAACCTCTGACGCCTCGGACAGGGGTTGGTTCGTTTGTGTCAAACAATTGTGATTTAATTATGTACGTTTACTGGGTTGAAGACGCTAAAAATGGTCGACGCGATAACGCCAGTGGCAGACACTTCACTATGAACTTAGGTTATAAATAATATAGGAATCGCGCCGCGTGATTCTACTCATGAAAGTAAGTGACTGAAATTGGGTTTACCATTGAATTGCCGACAAACATTTAATCGAATATTATTTCAAAGACAACGTTTCAAGTATTTCATCATTACGTCGAAGACTCGATACTAGGTAATTTAAACCGAGGTCTTTTAATTGGTAGTTATTTCAATAAAATTCATGTCATGGCTTTTCAATTCGGGTTTTTTTAATACATTTTTTTTACATGTAGGTAATAATATTTATTCCGCATAAAATTATTTCAATTGGTAATAACTCGTTACTAAACTATTATTATTCTGCCTCTATTATTATTATTCGTTAATAAACTAAACGCAATCACGTCAGTCGGCTCACTCTGCGAGATTATTGATATGTGGGTAGTTTCAGATATGAAATAATTTATCTGGACGAATGGTTGGTCGTATGAATTTGTCATGAAGATCAGAGCTCGCATGCCGTCTTGTGATAGCCGTGCAGCGAATCGACGCCACCCCGCTGCGCGGAGTGTCTATTTCTGCTTTGATGGACACAAGTGAACCCTAACCTAACCGACCTAAAACAGACTTCCCTTATGACAAGCCATTTTTGTCCGCCCTGATATCTTTTTGTAATAAACGATTTACACCAATGATTCTTAGTTTTATGATACATACATATTATACATATTTGTATGTCACACAATTAACTACATAATTTGAATAATGTATGTGCAGTAGGACATATAAAATTGTATTAAAGTAATACGTCGAAGAAATTAATTGCAATGTTTTGTAGTTGTGCCAATTAAGAAAATTTTAAACAAATCAGCGATTAAGTAATATTCATTGAATAGTATTTCTACGTAGTAAGATAAATTTAAACAAATAGTAGTTGAAATAAAATAACGCCAACAATATTACTCGTACTAAAGTTTCGATGAATCGTTGTCGATGAAATAATATTCGATGAAAAGGTTGTCGACAAAACAAGGGTACACCCTGAAATTGTGATTTGACTTGACGTAAACTATGCGACCGCGCACGTTATTAACTATACATATTTTGCGCAACGCTAGCCAGCCATCTTGAACCGAGAAATAGAAGAGAATAAAACGAACATTCATTCCGTGGCGAACCGCGATTGGGGACCGGGAATAAATCCTTTATAAAGTTGACATGCTAATATTGAATTACCCAACTATAAATTAGTGCTTTTTTGCGTGAACAGTACCTACGTGACCATTTAGGTTCTAGGGTGTGAGAATGAATGCCTTTACGACGGCGAGCGGTGCGGTCGTAGTACTCGCAAGAAAGCAGTCGTGGGCATCATGTCTAACAACCATATACCTAAATATTACTGTTTGTCCGTTTTCAGATAGTGCTGACTGCAATCTCCGCATGGCTCGCGTGGCGGTCCAGGTTCGAAACGGTCGAGCTGGAGTCCTAAGTACCTAGTGTCTACTAGACATAAGTTTGTTAATAAGTGTACATATGCCTTAAGAATAAGTACGATCAGCAACTCGTCTACATTCCTACCCGGCTTTTGTAATTTCTTTGGGTCATAGGTACACACATTCAAAATATCTAAAGGTAAGTCTCCCAGGTTCCTGTTAGTTATAGAAACCCAATTTTAGTCTGAAATATATCGAGGGGTCCTGACGTGTTAAAATAAATAATAGGTTTAATGCCCATGGGTAGGTACATAAACGTCCCAACAATGTTCGACACCCAAATTCTAGTTAGGTATTGACGTGCACACCCTGTTGTTGACCTCTATTGCTATTAATTAAGGCTGGTAAGGTGCCAAGTACTTAGTGTCGAGCACTAGGGTGTAAACGTACATATACCTAATCACGTCTGATTGCCAGAAGGGTAGGCAGAGATCACGGATTTCCACTTTAACGGTTTGCAAACGTCATAAATAACTACCATGAGTCATTAAACTATATTTATAAGAATAGTATGAGTGTTGATAAGTGTTCTTCTTACTAAGTTTAGAACTCAGTGTTCTCTTTCTCGACAGGATGTTGTAATAGCGTTGAGACTGCGCTCTGGACATGTCCCCACTAATAAATTTAAGTTCCTTATGGGAAAAATTTCCAACCCATACTGTGCTGACTGCCAGGTAATAGAGGACGTATATCACATCTTGATGGAATGTGTACGGGGTGGGTCCCTCCGCGCCACCTACCACACCGGATTTTGTAATACGGCGCTGGCTGATCCTGAGTCAGCGCAAGCTAAATCATTGTATAAGGCCTACAAATTGTGTATGAGATAGCTATACCTCCACTAGCGGACGTATGGAGCGACATGCTCGTTTAACGACCAAGCTCCTTAAAATAAGATTTAAATAAAAAGTTTTAACCGACTTCAATTTAGTGCTCCGCCAAGCCACGAGAACATTTCCACATTTCTTTTCCAATTTACCACATGAACTGATTTCCGAGAGCAAATGCGTTGATTATTAGAGAAAAAAACCGAATCGCTGTATGCTGTATGTGGGCCGATAATATTTGAGAACTTCCGTTGATTCCACAAGGATCACCTTTGGCACTTCTAATAGTTGCTATTTCAACGGAATCTTATCATAATCTTTGATATACTTTTGTACTTTTAAGTACATAATTGAGGAATTCCATAAGTCGTCTGTGGTCTTCATCATCAATTCCACTCCACCAAATTTATGATTTCCGGGTGTAAATACACGAGTTATAATAGAAAATACCAAAATCATACACGCGTGCCTAATATAATTGAGGAGTTCCCTCAATTCCTCATGGATCCCATCATCCAACTGAATTTTTGAAAAAAATGGGACCCACCTGGAAGCATATACTTACAAAAAAATATATAGATTACGAATCGGCTCATCAATGACGGAGTTCTGAGGTAACAAACATTGAAAAAAAAAAAAAACAACCGAATTGGGAACCTCCTCCTGTTTCTAATGTCAAATCTAATGGAGGCATGATACCTTTCATATCGTAAGGGATATGAAAGGTATCATGCCTCTCTTCTTAAATTATAATTCACACATCAAACCCATGATTAAAATACCATTTGGTACCTACCTAATCAAAAATTCAGCTAAGACCAACAAGCCTTCCTCAATTTGTAAATACATAAGTATTAATTTGTTATCTTATTCTTAATTGTTAAGTTATTCTATGTGACGGGTTAAGTTATTCTTTTGACAATCGATCATTTCATAGTCGTTAGTATACGTGTCGTAATATAAGGCCACAACCCCCCAACGGGTCGACAGAAGAATATTTTAGGGTCATGTTTGTCGAGAAACAAATATTTGAAAACTTGTAAATAATGTGTATTGGATTGAAGTAAATTCATTTAAAAGTTTGAAGCTAATCTAAAACCGGTTTATTGGGGACGTAACGAATGTGAATCAAACGTTAATTAATCGATTATTTGCAAATAGTTTAAAAAAGTTAGCGATTCTTTTATTAATCGAATAGGCTTGTGGCTCAAATTTTGTTTTATATGTGCTTAGCCATTGGTTCATTTGATTGATTAATTCCTCATGCAATATTAATAGATTACTCGCTTTATATTTGCCAGTTAATGAATCGCATCGAAAAATAGTCAATAGGTGTAACATGTTACTTATAATATGTGTAGATACGTATGTTGGCTAGCTAAAGGGCTTTATTAAAGGCTCCCCAATGAGTTGTGTGTAAAATGCATACCGGTGTACAAATCATATCTGGCTCTCCACTTCAAGAGAACGATGCACCCACTCTGTCATTACTGAAATTCTTATGCCTCATTTACATTCAGACGAAGTGAACAGGGAAGTTGGCACGTTGGCAGGACGGGCATAATACCGTATTTAACGCCCGTCCTGCCCACTTCCCATAAATGTAAATGAGGTAAATGAGGCATTAAAACATCTCCAATATCGTAGACGCAAACACTTACTCTGTAAATAATACGTTAGTAATGTAAAACTTATTGTAATTGCTTAAGGCTATGCAAAGTTTATCTTCAGATAGATACTTCTATGTGATATAATGTAGATACTTAATTATACTAAGCCCTACACAATGTTATCTTTATGTAAATTGATACAGTTTTCGGTTTCCACATTTGATGGAAGTGTTGTATTATATTTTTTAAATAAATAATGAAGATAAGAGATTGTGATCTTAATGTATTTCTATGGAATATACTATTTCTACCTACAGCTGAGTATTAACCACAGAACACACCTTAGCGAAAGTAAGTAGTACCTAACTACCTAGCGACGTATGCACCACTTAATTTATATTAACTAGTACCTACAATCATATAAAATATTGTAAAATTTCTGGAAAAGGAAAGGTTAAAAGAATAAAGAGGAATAGTTATAGTTACACATTATACCGAAAGGAAAAAATCATCTAACCCTCTTCGAGCGCTTTCAGCGCTATAAAGCGGAAAAATGTTGCTACGCGCTACGGCGTAGCACGCATAGCGTTGCCTGGCCTCGAATGGTTGTCTTTCAGGCCTTAAAAAATTATAACGTCAAGTACAAAATAGAATACTGTAATTAATCGAAATGATCTAAATACTCTATTACTGTAATGAGCTACGGTAAGGTAGGTAAGTAGGTACATCGAAACCTGACATCGCTTCTGACTAGGTACAGGTAGTTATACTATCGACAACACAGCTAACTGACCATCGGTGCACCTTAAGTGCATTGTAATAAGGTTCTATAAACACAGGATGGTCAGTCAACAGTGTTGTCGTTTGTACGACCGAGCAGATGCACGGGAACAACGCGTAAACACAGTGTTCGCTGTGAACTCATTTTCTAAAAGCGGGAATGGCGTCGACATCTATAAACTTTCAATGTTTCCTCGAAGTAACAACGAAGATATTTCCAACCTTATATTACTATTGCATTCGTATCCACTGGAGTATGAAACCCGTAATTTACTCAATACACACGCAGGTGCAGTCAATTAAAACCGCTCCTACTGTCATTGCAAAATATGTATGTACCTATGTTTACTTAAATTTTTACCTTAAAATTGTAGACATAAACACACATACATAATTGTCACGAAACGGTCACAACTCAGCGTAATGCTGGCAGAGACAGCGCTGGTCTTCCGTTGTCACCATACACGGAGCAATGGCGCCACTATCGCATCGCAAACAAGGACAATTTACCTACAAAAGCAATAAAAAAATATTAAAAATCGGCCAAGTGCGTGTCGGGCCACGCGCAGTGTAGGGTTCCGTAGTTGCCGGTTTCTGTTCTGTTTCGGTTCTGTATTTGTTACATCGACACGCGCCAAGTACTTAAATGCGGTTGCGTCGGCCGAATTTGTACGAAAGTTGACCTTTTCAAGTATATTTTAAATTGGTCGACTATAACTTGGTAACTAGTAATGTCTACTTCGCCGTGATAGTTTTCCTTTTAAATTCATTATATATATACTACTGCCACGAATTTTTTGACATTCCCAGTAGCGGCCATTTTAGCTGGCAGTGGGTGGGGACACATTACTCTACATTACTCTAACAAAAATCTAACAAAAATGTGTTTAAAAGGCCAATATTTGGACTACTAAGTTAAAAAATGGATTTAAAAACTCATAATATTTTTGAATAAGCTATCCAACGATACGCCACACCATGAGTTTAATGACCGCTCCACACAATGGGCCATCCTGACCCATCATACAGGACGCGGCTATGCGGTAGAACGAGACATAAATATGTCTTACTCTCTTTAACGCATAGTTGCGTCCTCTATGATGGGTCAGGATGGCCCATCGTGTGGAGCGGCCATTACGAGAAAAAAATTACATCCCCACTACAAAATATTTTTTCAAATTTTTATTCTACCATCTTATCGGCGTGATTGATGTATATCTATATACCCATGCTAAATTACAGCTTTCTAGTAGGTAGTAAAGGTCACTGAGCTACGTAACGCCGCAGACGGACAGACGGACATGGCGAAACTGATCGCGTTTATGTTAGACATAGCATTCCTCCCTCTCGCACTTTAATACTTGCTAGTAAGGGACGAATGCTTTATCTACATAGGCAGGTCATATTATGAAGGGTGCTGGGTTAACAATATTTCGAGATATTCAGCAGTGATCTGTATGTATGTGAATGGTATGGCGCATCGACCAGTTCATGCGTCCAGTCTATGTGACATCGATGTCATGACGAGGTTATATCACTGTGGGTGTCTCGAAGTGTCTCAGATCTAGCACCAAACATAAATCGATTAATGTCATCATCATATCAGCCAAAAGACGTCCACTGCTGGACATAGGCCTCCCCCAAAGAGTGCCACAATGACCAGTCCTCTTGCGCGGCCCGCATCCAGCGGACTCCCGCGACCTTTACCAGGTCATCAGTCCACCTTGTGAGGGGCCTACCCACGCCGCGCCTTCCGGTACGTGTTCGCAACTCGAGAACCTTTCCGCCCCAACGGACATCGGTTCTACGTGCAATGATTACTGACACCTGAATACTAATAATAATAATAATAATCTACGGGGATCTCTTCGGGGAAACCGAAGGTTTTGTCTGTGCAATTGCGGACGAAGTTATCATGACGAACAATTACCGGAGGTATATCCTGAAGGACGGTACGGTCGACATTTGTCGGGCATGCCGCCGTCCCGGGGAGTCACTCAGGCATATTATCTCCGGTTGTGGTCATCTTGCTAACGGCGAGTACTTGCACAGACATAACCTTGTAGCCAGAATTATTCACCAGCAACTTGCTCTGCTATACGGTCTTGTGGTCTCCGAAGTGCCTTACTATAAGTACACACCTGCGCCAGTTCTCGAAAATGGTCGTGCCACGCTCTATTGGGATCGATCTGTCATCACGGACAGGACTATTCTTGCCAATAGGCCTGATATCGTGCTGACAGATCGATCGAAACGCCAGGCAGTGCTCGTCGACATCACCATCCCCCATGACGAGAACCTCGTGAAGGCCGAGAAGGACAAAGCCAGCAAGTACCTAGACCTGGCTCACGAGGTAACCGCCATGTGTGATGTTGATTCGACGATCATCGTCCCGATAGTCGTTTCGGCGAACGGTTTAATAGCGAAGAGTCTCGACCATCACCTCAAGAGACCCTCGCTAGATGGCTGGATCAAGGGCCAGATACAGAAGGCGGTACTCCTGGATACTGTGCGGATAGTCAGGAGGTTCCTGTCTCTGTCGCCCTGACCGCCGGTAGCTTAGGCCCCGTCTCGCTGCCGGCTGCACCCTAGGTTAGGTTTTTATAATGATTTTATGTTTTGTATGTATAGTTCTATATTTTACTTTTTATTTTATTGAACAAACCTATCTTAAGATGAAATAAGAATAAAGAGATAATAATAATAATTTTGTATGTATAGTTTTATATTTTACTTTTTATATAGTTATTGTAAAAACCTAGCCTAAGACGAAAAATAAATAAAGAGAATAATAATAATTTATTCATAAAGTTGTTAGTACAGTACAATTATCATTAATCTATGTTAGTAGGAATTATTACATTACATTACATTAAAATTGTTAAATTAAATACCATAAATTAGATTAAATACTATGAATTATACGCCCAGCATTATCTGCATCTACTTATTATAAATGGAGCAGTCATATTTATTTGACACCACCAGCACGGCTATCACGCGACGGCGCGCGAGCTCTCTCGATTTTTCTCGCACTATCCGTCGCTCTCTTATTAGAACATAGTACAAGAGGTAATATTGCGAGAAAAATCGAGTATGTCGCGGCCGTCTCATGATAGATGTGCAGGATGCTGTTGCTGCTGCTCCGAGCGCGATAGAGCAGGGATGTCACTCTCTTGCGGATGATCGCATGCGGAACCCACCCGTGCGCTCCGTGCGCTCCTCCGCAAACATTCCGAACGAACAAGTCTTTTATATTGCTTTCAATAGCTACCCATGTTATGTGTTTGCAGATAATTATGCAAATTGTACTGGTTAGTTCTTACGCCAAGAAGTTTCTTATCGGAGTAGCTACTTATATCGGACGCAGTTGCAATGCAGCCTTCATCACAATCAGTTGAAAATAAATTTAAGCATCCGTTATTTTTACGAGTTTCAATTTCTAATATCTATAGTGTGCCGCGACCATGAAGTAGTGACGTAGGTATCAACTTGAAAAACCGCTTTGCCTAAAGTGAATTGATGAATTATGCATAATATGTGGAAGCAGGCGTGACAGGAGCTCCGACTGAGATAAGTAATCCGCTTGCTTTCCTTATCAACAGATCTGGTACTTACCTATAGTGATAAAAATACCAGACCTAGCTAAAACTATACGCCAGTTTAGTGTAGTGACTGTCACGGCGCACGAACGCTCGTACAAAATGTGGAACAAAATATATACAAGTGTTAAATATTCTTTGATATCAGTGAATTTCCTTTTCCTGGTAAGTTAGGTTTTAGGTTGTTGCGTAGATTGGAGTTAAGTGACGAATGCAATTTGACGTGAAGTGGTTTTTCAGATAAGTGGAATAATAATATTGTCGGTGGGAAGTTCCGTTCAGTCAGCTTATAATGGGTACCACGAGTTCCTTACGGAGAGATTTTTCTCCCTACCCGCATTCTGCATCGCTACGGGAGTAATCATCTTCATCATAGCCTTCTTCGGCTTCTATGGAGCCTATTCGGAGAATTATTACCTAATAATGGCGGTAAGTAATAATAATTAATATCCAAACTTATTAAAACAATCGGCTTCAGCTATTTCTGAAACACTGGCCTCTTTTCATCACGAAATGTCAGCTATCTATTTTAAATTATGCCGTGTTGTGTCTCATAAACGCGAGGCATTATCAATCTTATGTAACGGTTATATCGTTGGTATTTGAATATTTTCTCGTAAATATTCTAAATCTATCGCCCTATTGTTTTGTTATCTATAAAATGTCTGTCTAGCAACTTTGTCCTTTGAATTTTTCCGTTTCCCAACGACTTTCCTCTGTTGAATTCAAATTGAACATACAGTTTTTCAAGTCTCTCTCTCTCTGTAATAAGACGCTGTACCTATTCCAGCTGAATTTATCGACATTTTTATCCTTTATTCACTCGATTCATAACTTTTATTTATCCATAACTATATAAAAACGATTATTGAACACTCATACATCACGTTGAACCACTTGTTTCGAGATAACAGCTTGAGATTCAATATATTAATGGCGGTAGTGACCATGAATCATGTACCTAGTTTTCGGTCGCCACCCGCATACAGCCTTTATATATGGCTACCTTTTCTTTACTTTGTGCGTCCTTGTGATCTCCCTGATACGCAGTTTCACATACATTTTACAAATGTGCTTGCTTTCTTTGATAATTTACACAGGAGACGAATCACAATCCTTTATTCTGATATTAAAATGCATACAATTCTCTTAGGTCGGTACATTAAAGTCTGGTCATCAAGCGTGTCAGTAACAGATAAGCTAATAAATAACACGTGCATACTAATCTTTTTCTTCGGAACAGGTAATAGCGATGGCGTACCAAAGAGACTTAGACCAAAGAGAAT
The DNA here is from genome assembly GCA_947049275.1 of Epinotia bilunana. Lineage (NCBI taxonomy): Eukaryota > Metazoa > Arthropoda > Insecta > Lepidoptera > Tortricidae > Epinotia > Epinotia bilunana. The sequence goes on along the minus strand of OX346260.1, from coordinate 20,926,145 downwards.
TAGTCTAAAAGCTACTCTCAAAGGGTCTCAAGTGACTTGAATGATCGGCTAGACTAATTATATGGTTTGTTGTGTATTGTACTGAAAGGTTTTCCAGATTTAAATCCATTAAAACACTATACAACCCGTTCGCGCTAGTTTGCCGGTCCGTGGAATGCGCGTCCTATGGTCAACTGCCGCTACCCCTAACCTTCGAGTGACCTCATATCGCCAACGGCAAACTTGGCGCGAACGGGTAAGAAGTAGGTGTACTTATCTTAGAATAAAATAAGAAAACAAATATGTTCAAGTTACCATTCTAATGTTATTCTCCAGCCTCCAGGGCTAGTGATAAAATGGCTATGAATTATGACCTTATAAAACACTATTCTGCCCGCTATTCTTTCATTAACAGCTGTATAATTAAACGTAATTGCGGTAACCTTGCGACGTAACGCTTCATGATGCTCGATGATGGCTGACCATGTTTATGTGTGGTTTAAATATATATATAAATACCTACATAACTGTCACATTGTCAAAATTACTTTAATCAATTCCTCGTTTGATGCAAGGAACAGGAAGTAGTCAAGGTTTTATACCTAGGGCGATACAGCAATCATGTATCAGAATGCAGGTTTGATGTCCAAGCCGAATACAAGGGCGATAAAAACTGTGATCTGATGCTTTCCTTATTATCACTCGCAGTGTATAGGGATTTAAAGGGAGAGTTCAGTGGTGGTGGAGCGACGAAGACCATTGTCTTTTAAAACTTGTTTTATTCACTGCATAGAGAGAGACAGGAGTTTCGTGGCCCAGTGGGCGTAGCATGGTTGCCATTTTATCCCTTATCGTTGTGGTAAAGACGCCCATCACGCTCTGACAAGTATGCGAGTGCGAGAGTGACGGATGCCTTATCCACAACGATAAGTGATAAAATGGCAACCGTGCTACGCCCGCTGAGGCCTAAACCTCGAGGACAACTGCTTGACGTCTTATTATACCTACAAAATATGCGGCATAGCCAGCACAAGCGCCTGCGGCAGGTCCTGTTTTAACATCTCGCTCAGGGCTCATGTTAGTACTTTTTTAAATCAACACAGCCTTCTTAAAATTCAGCACAGACGTAAACTTCATTTGGCTTGTTTGCTTTTTGGAGTACTCAAGCACAAGGCTCTTACGTGTTTGGTGAGGTAGGGCACAGCGAAATGTCATCCCGCTCGAATTTGGAGCAGCCCAACTGGGGAAGTACCTCCGCCTTGTAGGAGACCACAGCCATAATAACACTACTACTTGCTCTGTAGTAGTAGTGTTGTGTTCCAGCACGGCTAGCACGCGACGGCGCGCGAGCTCTCTCGATTTTTCTCGCACTATCCGTCTCTCTCTTATTAGAACACTTAGACGAAGAGGTATAGTGCGATAAAAATCGAGAGTATGTCGCGGTCGTCGTGTGCTAGACGTGCTGGAGGAGAGAAAGGTCGCCAGAGCTCCCGAGGATGCGTTGTTTAGAGAGCGAGGGAATTTGTTCCTGCAGCTGTCAACACGGCGAATCCTCAAACATATCAAGGGTCAGCAACGCCCATGTTACTCCTTTGGAATTGCATGCGTCTATAGGCTGCGGTGTCCGCTTACCATCAGGCGGGTCGTACGCTTATTTGCCACCGTCATTGTATAAAAAAGGCGCCCAAATATATCCCATCTTGAGAAGTTGACTATTAATTCGTCTCGTTTTAGTCACCGGTGTGTAATGCAGCTGTTGACACCTCGACATGCTTCGGCTGCTTTCCGTGGTGGTTTCCGTTATGCAGCATCTAAATGCTATAAGATTCCCGCGATGTTGAAGCTACACAGAATATTAAAAGTCTTCCAGTCATGACTTTTAATTGAGTGCAATTAGCGTTTAACCTCTGAACTAATGTGAGTTGAATGAACAGATTCCGAAGAATTAGTACCTACTCTGAGCTGCATTCCTAAGTGAACAGGTTGATTGTTGAGTTGACGTTTTAAACAAATAAGTATTATATATAACTATAATGTCATGTATGGAATTTTTCATGTTTCTTACGAAAAACTCTAGACAATTTACAAACGACCTAAGTAACTAATGATGCGTGCTAAAACCTATTGCGCGATATGATTTACTAATGTGTACTGAGTAACTGGCGATATCTCTCCACATAATTGTGCACGCATGTTGAATAGAAACAGAGTGTTATTTTCTGTCTAAATGGTCTACTTATTTTTACAAAAAATAAAATAAACATCGGGCTCTAGTTTTTTTTTCCGACAATAAACAAGGGTTTCATATATTGAACATCGACATGACGCTATAAATAACCCGCGGAATGCATATTTGTAAATTTCAATCAATTTTGGAATTGACATAATGTGTGCGTGAAAAATATTAGGTATTAAGGGGATGCCTTGATTCGAGTCGAACGCGCCTCCTAGACAAAGACACGCTTATGCCTTCCGCGCACGAGAAAATGAGATGGAACACTCTTCGGGAATGGCTTTTTTGGACAAATTTCGATAAATACCTAACTTAGAAAAGTTTTGTTAAAATTTCATAAAGTGAGATTTAAGATGAGATAAAATACTATAGTATTAACTTGATTGTGTAGTAAAATAATGTATCGTTTGAGTAGGCTGAGTAAAAAAAAGGAAAATACAGACCCAACTTTGGATTTTTTTTCTATCGAGGAAATTTTAAGCAATCATGTATCGGTAAAATCAGAAACAATCATATAGTCAAGAATCATATATCTGAAAATCAGACCTTATTGTTTCTTAATCTAGTCAGAACGGCGTTTCAAAGCACGCGATAATTTCCAAGTCGTAACTAGTTAGATAATGGTTAGATATTATTTGATGGGTATACATATAGGCTTTTGATACATTGATGGGTAATCACATTTAACGGGATAAAAATACTGGTGACTTATGCCTACTCATTCATCAACATGTGATATTGATCAATATACGTCCCATATCTCTTTGTGATATGTTGTACATTACAGAGAAAACAAAGATATGACGCATTTATCTGCCTTATCAGTTTGTGGAATCGATACAGCGTTATAAAGGTGCCCAATTTCAATACTCATTCAACACTATTTTTAATGTCTGGTCTTATAGCAATTCAAACTTGTAAAAAAAACCAGAAAAAACGATAGTTGGCTGTCTGCTCTGCATGTCCATTATGGACGTATTATGTCGTTTTACAATATCGAAAAAACATACCGTCACCTATGAAAACCGCATAGCAGACCTACGACACCGTTGCCAGAGCTATAAAGCGGAAAAATGCTGCTACGTGCTACGGCGTAGCACACGAACGTGCCTGGCCTAGCACTTTCGCTGCCAGTAACCCGCCTAGCTGGCGCCTACGCCGTAGTTGCTTTCCGCTACATACGCGGAAAACCACGGGATCGATTACGAGCGTAGCGCGCAGCGAATCTTGGCAGTGAATCTGCTAGAAAGCGCAGAGTGGGATCTTTCATCCAAACCGCTCATAAACAGCTCAAACGCGACACTAACCCTTTCAGTGCCAGGAGCCCGCTAAGTAGGTGGGCGTTCTCCCCGTTAGGTGCTTTCCTACATACCCGTTTTCACATGTTATCCACAACGAGCGTAGCGTACGACATTTGTTGGCAGTGAAGCTAAACCCTGATCGTTATCCACGAGGCCTGATATAAAAATCGTAAAAAGTTAAAGCAAAATATGGTTCAGATTATTTTATGTGGTCGACTTTTTATAAAACTGTCATTGGAATTGGAATCTTGTGCCTTGGACGGTAGAGTTGCTTTTTATTACAAGCTTTTTGTTATAACTTGCAATGTACATAGGTACTTATATTATGGACGTTTGTACGGCTGGAATCTTGCAACTGAATGTTGAAGCAGGCATCTTCAACCGATTGAGCTGAAATTTTGGGTACCTTTACCCAAATAGTTTGGATGACAATTCAATATTATGGTACCATCGACTTGATGATGGAGACAGAAGGTGGCCATGGGAATTCAGTACTTAACCGACATAACCGCGCTGAGTTTGGGCTCGTTAGAATCTTCTCAATGAGTAGTTGATGACGGTATACAGAAAAGTACAGTCGGCTATAAAAGCTTGTACCAAAAATGAAATTTTAGACAGATGAATTACTTAGACACAATTCGGCCAACTCAATTCAATTGTTTATTAATAAAATATAAAATTTTACATGTCAATTGTTTATATAAGTAGTCAAAGAATCTAATAAAGGTTATGTTCACATTCCAGTTCGCCGGCGCCATGGTGCTAATGTTCATCTTCCAGCTGTCAGCGTGCATCGCCGGCTACGCGCTCAAGAGCCAGACCACAGTGCTGGTGCAGACGCAACTGCAGAACACTATGGACCTGTACGGGCCCGACAAGAACTACGGAGTCACGAAGCTGTGGGATGAAGTGCAGGAAGACGTTAGTATTGTTTCTTCAATTCATATTTATGGGACTCTGACTACGGTGATAGTGCAGACGCAACTGCAGAACACTGTGGACCTGGACATGTACGGGCCCGACAAGTACTACGGAGTCACGAAGCTGTGGGATGAAGTGCAGGTAGACGTTAGTATTGTTTCTTTGATTCATATTTATGGGACTCTGACTACGGTGATAGTGCAGACGCAACTGCAGAACACTGTGGACCTGGACCTGTATGAACCCGATAAGTACTACGGAGTCATGAAGCTTTGGATGAAGTGCAAGAAGACGTTAGTATGATGCTGCATGGCTGGGCTAGTATAGGCCGTTAAGAAATAATTATACAGACTCGAATAAAAATAGAAAAAAATTGTGTAAATACACATGCGAGGGGAACTCATTTTTGACAGGTAGTAATTATCTAAGTAAACTATACATTTAAATTATAATCGGTCTGGTATTTCACTGCACTAATTCTAACAGGTTTTCTCAATACATAATTTGTATTGACTCATTTGCATTGCATTTGCTTTCTCGACCATAGCCAAACGTGTCCCAATTCCAACGCGCGCAACTCACCATTTATCTTGACTATTCCAGTTCACCTGCTGCGGGGTGCTCAACGCCAGCGACTGGCTGCAGCACCTCCAAACGCACGAGACCCAGGGTCTACCCGTCAGCTGTTGCAACCGCGTGTATGGCGCGGTGACGACCTTCACGTGTAATACGACGTCAGCACACCTGTACAGGACGGGCTGCGCTGACGCCTTCGGGAGTTGGACGCAAGCGCACATAGGGGTTATTGGTGCGGCGGGGATCTTTTTGGTACTTATTCAGGTGGGTGTTGCGCGCAAACGCGGCGCTTGAGACAGGGCCTTGTATTGTATCTCTTGTCAGCCCAGCTAGCACGGTACTCCCAACGTAAACCTGACGTAGTGGTATCAACCAAAATTCGCTGCTCGTTATAGGTCAACTGCTTAACTCAGTTCGTCGCCCACGCCCCATTATCGTCATACCACTGCACCTGGGTCTACCTTTAGCTGCTACAACCGGTGCATTAACTACTTACAACTACTTATTACATGTGTAATGCATTTATGAACTAAGTAATGACTCAACTAACGCACGTGGCATCAGAAAAAAGAATCAGTGTTAATGACATATATAATAGAGTACTAGGCGCGAATCTTGCTACAAATAACGATTTATGTATAGCCAATAATAATAAGAACCAGGGTTATATATTTAAGTACACCTACACACTCTACGCAGCTTACGATCCATACTTTGTGCGGCGAAGCGTGCCTAATGTAACCAGGTTATCGCTATTCGTAATTTAACGACTGCCAAGTATAGGTATTATTTATGGTTTGACACCGTTTTCGTGTCTGAAGTCCAGGTCAAAGTTTAAATAGCTTGTTTATGAACCGCGCAAATATACTTCGTTGAAAATAATTAAACTAGCGAGCTATGTTCTCCCGTTTGATGATTTCAGCATATAGCTGCTTTATTATGGCATTTGCGACCTCGGAAGTATTTAGTTTTAGTCAGCTAGATAGTAGGTATAAACATTGAGCACATAACAAGCTTAAAACCGTTGCATTACTGTCAGAAATCTCCAAAATTTGATACTACTAGTGTAGGGTTAAAGAAAGGAGTGAACAGGATTTAAGGCGATTCTCCCACTGCACCGCGTCCCGCCGCGGTGCGCGGAGCGGCAGTTTTTTTACACGAGCATTCACGCGCTTTGCCGCGTTTGCGTACTAGGCGTGTTTTCTATATAAATTGAGATTCTTGCATACAATGGTAAAATCTGCGGCCCCGCGCAACGCGACGGGGCGCGGTGCAGTGGGTGAATCACCTAACTGGTTGTAATGAGTATTCGACACCAATGGAGTTGCAAAGCGTTGAAAGGCAACTGCTTACCGTTAGGACCGTACGGTTTCAAGCGCAACAATTTGGATAAAAGTAACGTGGTCGCTTACTATGGGCCACATAAGAAGGAAATAACCCAAAGGGCAATGGAGAGGGCTATGTTGGGAGATTCTCTGAATGATCGCACCAGAAATGAGGCTATCCGCAACAGAACCAAGGTAACCGATATGGTGGTGGTGGAGTGGGGGCACACATAAGGTAGAACCGATGGCCGTTGGGGCGGAAAGGTTCTCGAGTGGCGAACACGTACCGGATGGCGCGGTGTGGCTAGGTGCCCCACAAGGTGTGTATGACCTGGTAAAGGTCACTCACTTTGGCACTCTTTGAGGGAGGCCTATGTCCAGCAGTGGACGTCTTTCTGCTGATATGACGATGATGATGATAAAAGTAGTAGCTTCCGGAAAATAACCGGAAATGTTAACCAAACATCGTCCGTTTCTTACAATAGAGTCCCGGGAATGAGTGTGGTAGAAACACTTGAAGAAATTGCCCTTGGAAGTTACTGACGTGTGCTTGAGTTTCAATGAATGGTAATTGGATTTAGGCATACCGAGTGTAGAGCAGAAGTATCGATCGTTATGGCCGCTCCACACAATGGGCCATCCTGACCCATCATACAGGACGCGGCTATGTGGTAGAACGGGACATAAATATGTCTTACTCCCTTTAACGCATAGTTGCGTCCTGTATGATGGGTCAGGATGGCCCATTGCGTGCAGCGGCCATTAGGGACTGCACCTCCTTATGGGGCACGAACAGATGACCGAGCAAGGTTAAGGCTGAGTCACGTTACACCTTGGGTATACCGTGCCAGACACGAGTGTTGGCCGACGGTCAGTCAACTAATTTCACACACTTGGACCATATCGTGTAGAAGCGTTGGGAAAACAATGGCAAAAATCGCATAGGAATATAACTGAATTCTTGGTAGCTGTCTTTGTAGAACTTTGACGCAATGACTATGATTGACTAATGGGATTCCTCACAAATGACAAATTATTGTCAATTTAACAAGGTTCCACGATAGTACATATAATCTAGACACGCGGTAGCGTGTCAAGCCAAGTTCAAGCTAACAGAACTGGCGAGCAGCACCGTGTGTAATATTACACGAACCATTTGGAGCCACTTTTGACCCCCTCATAAATCAAAAACTGGTTCACATAAACATGCCAAATTTGGCCCATATATTAAGACTTCCGAGATACATGTGCTCCAAATTTCATGAACACACCTGAAATGGTTATTTAGATATTAACGTCCAAAAATCGTCATTTTTATCACTGACCTATACCTATAGATCAAAACTGGGATAGATCAAAACTATAACCCAGTTCCAGATGACCTAGAAAGTTCAAATTTGGCAGCCAGATAGGTAGTTGGGTGAATACAAAGTATAAAATCAGAAACTAGTAAATTTTTATCATTTTATTATATTTTTTCAATTAATTGTTTCTATTAGGAACACTTACTCGTAAGTCGTAACTTACTTAATATTTATTAAAAATGGATGCTACGATGACGTTACGTCAACACGGCGAATTTTGAAATACCTTGACGACGTGTCACTATAGCAACGAGACTGTTAATACCCCGCCGTCATAACACTACATTACAAGCGTTTATTTACTTTCACCTGTCCCGTTGTCTGTCTGTCTGTCTGTAATCAAATCTTGCAAGTTAAATTTGACCCACTTCCCGGTGACCGATTGAGCTGAAATTTTCTGTATAAGTATAGTTTGGATGACAATTCAATATTATGGTACCATCGAGCTGATCTGATGATGGAGACAGAAGGTGGCCATGGGAATTCAGTACTTAACCGACGTAACCTCGTTGAGTTTGGGCTCGTTAGAATCGTCTCAATGAGTCGTTGATGATGGTGTACAAGAAAAGTACAGTCGGCAATAAAAGCTTGTACAGTCAGCATCAAAAGTAACTGCGCAATCGAAGCCGTCAAAAGGTCTTATTGCCTTTTAATAAAGACTTTTGATATCTTCGTTTGCGCAGTTACTTTTGATGCTGACTGTACCAAAAATGAAATTTTTGACAGAAGCTTTTTTCTTGGAAATTCACTAGATAATAGGTAATTCGTTACGTAATCGTCTTAAATAAATATCTTATTACTTCTTATATTGTAATGAGTCGTACAATAGAATTACTGGTGGGTGGCGTTAGTGCTACAGGCGGCACGGGAATAAGTTATTTAATCAATACAATTAAAAAATGGATTAAGAAGCGAATGAATAAGTTAGTTGCAGTAGCTGCACCCACTGGTATTGCCGCTTTTAATGTAAACGGTCTAACAATACATAGGCTCCTACAGCTGCCTGTAGAGCACGGAAATTGTCCCAAGTACACTTCCTTATCAGACCAAGTACTAAAAGTTTTAAGATGTGACTTAAAAGATGTAGTACTTTTAATAATTGATGAAGTGTCTATGATTTCCAATATAACATTAATGTACATCCATCTTCGCTTAACAGAAATATATGATACCGGTGACGCTGACGACGGATGGCTCGACAAGCTTCATAGTGTTGTTTGGCGATCTGCTCCAACTGCCTCCAGTGAGACAACTGTCGCCGTTCGAAAACTTGACGTCGTCTGATGTCCTTAAATGTTTAAGGATCCCTTAGTGCTCCAAATTTATGGAAAGATCTATATTATTATGAGTTATTAACTGTAAATATGAGGCAAAAAACGACCAACTTTTAGAATGGGTGTAGTAACAGGCCAAGACAGTTGCACGGGTTCTCTTATTTATCGCCGAAAATTGTATGGCCGATTATCACTTCCCAACTCACGTTTCGCGTAATTTTATTTCGCGGAACGTTCATTTCCCAACTTAACAAATTTATTTGTTTTATTTGCCAACTTAACAGTTACCAACTCAACATATGGTCTGTGTTTTATAATATCATTTTTCAAAACGCCTACTTTCATGTTGTATAATGTTTTAGTTGGCATAACATACATTTGGTTGTTTATTGTTTTAGGTATTTAGATCGTCGTAGGATAAAAATTGCAATATTTTTGTTGCGAACAAGTATTTCCGCTCTTTTATACAAAAAATCCTGATACTAAATGGGCAATTCACTTGAACATTTCAAAGGTACAAGAAAATATTGAAAACAACACAAAAAAGTCAATTATACCACGTAAGCGTAGGAAAATACAGTACTTAGTTTAACAAAAACCAATTGGTATTAATTTTATTATGAATAAGTACCGACTCATAATTTCTGTACAAAAAGTAATGATATCCAAACAAAAACATAAATGTGAAATGAGAGCCAAGTCCAATATTATGATATAATATGCCTGGGTTGTTGACTCCAACGACAAAAGAAGTGAGATCTAAATGGGTGCCAAGTTCAAAGGTCAGTCCTGAAATCTATTTATACCAACATAAAATATTTTATTACAACTTACGATATAAATTCTCCTTATAACTTAGGATAATATATTTAAGCCTAAGGTCTGACTTGGCTAGTTCTCATATACGAATTATACGAGTATTACAGGCTTCCAGTTCTAAAGCTGGAAGTTCTTATTGTATTCTTCCGAAAATTTGGCTTGCTGGTAGAAACTTGCCATCGAACATTGGGCTCTTCCATGACTGTTTTAGTAGTTACTTCATAAAAAATCGTATTACATGAGAACTAGCCAAGTAACACCTTAGGCTTAAATATATTATCCTAAGTTATAAGGAGAAATTATATCGTAAGTTGTTATAAAATATTTTATGTTGGTATAAATAGATTTCAGGACTCACCTTTGAACTTGGCACCCATTTAGATCTCACTTCTTTTGTCGTTGGAGTCAACAACCAAGGCATATTATATCATAATATTGGACTTGGCTCTCATTTCACATTTATCTTTTTGTTTGGATATCATTACTTTTTGTACAGAAATTCAACTTACTTGAATCAACGCACTTTCAAGTTGAAAAATATGTGTAATGATAGTACGTATACAACTAACTGCCCGGGTTAATCTAGGGCCCTCATCTACATAAGATATAACTAGTTACCGAGTAATAGTCGATTCAACTTACTTGAATCAACGAACTTTCACGTTGAAAAATATGTGTAATGATAGTAGGTACTTATACAACTAACTGCCTGGGTTTTGCATAGAACGCAGGAAATTCCGCAATGATATGTCATCATATCAGCCAAAAGACGTCCACTGCTGGACATAGGCCTCCCCCAAAGAGTGCCAAAGTGATCGGTCTTGCGCCATCCGCATCCAGCGGGCTCCAGCAACCTTTATCAGGTCATCAGTCCACCTTGCGGGGGGCCTACCCACGCCGCGCCTTCCGGTTCGTGGTCGCCACTCGAGAACCTTTCCGCCCCAACGGCCATCGGTTCTACGTGCTATGTGCCCCGCCCACTGCCACTTAAGTTTAGCGATTCGGAGGGCTATATTGGTTACCTTGGTTCTGCTGCGGATAGCCTCATTTCTGATGCGATCACGCAGAGAAACTCCCAACATGGCCCTCTCCATAGCCCTTTGGGTGACTTTGAGCCTTCTTATGAGGCCCATAGTAAGCGACCACGTTTCAGTGCCATATGTCAGCACTGATATGCGATGATATGTATTCTATGTCAATCCGAAAAGTGTACATACATATTATGTGAAAGAATTTTTGAAATCGGTTTTGTAAACTAATAACAAAGCTACAATCTCACAGACTTTTCCTCTTTATATTATTAATAAGAATAGATAACTCATTAATAAGGATTCATAAGTAGGTACATTTCACCCAAAAGTTAACACTAATTTCAATCTTCCTTTTTTCCTTTCAGGCTATGGCGGTCGGCGGGGCGATATGGATGGCCAAGATATCAAGGGCGGAAAATATGTTTCCATGAAGAACATTCATGTTGTTGTTGTTGTTGTTGTTGTTGTTGTAAACTAAGTATTAATAACGTTAAGTAATATTATTGCAGAATGCAGTTTAATAAATAATTATAGAATGTGTTTGTTTTTTAATGAGTAAAGGCTTTCGGGCGGCTTGAGAACCAATATAATATAACTAGCTGTTGCCCACGACTTCGTCCGCGTAGTACTTAATCCAAACAAAAACGTAAATGTGAAATGAGAGCCAAGTCCAATATTATGATATAATATGCCTTGGTTGTTGCCTCCAACGACGAAAGAAGTGAGATCTAAATGGGTGCCAAGTTCAAAGGTGAGTCCTGAAATCTATTTATACCAACATAAAATATTTTATAACAACTTACGATATAATTTCTCCTTATAACTTAGGATAATATATTTAAGCCTAAGGTCTTACTTGGCTAGTTCTCATGTAATACGATTTTTTATTAAGTAACTACTAAAACAGTCATGGAAGAGCCCAATGTTCGATGGTAAGTTTCTACCAGCAAGCCAAATTTTCGGAAGAATACAATAAGAACTTCCAGCTTTAGAACTGGAAGGCTGTAATACTCGTATAATTCGTATATGAGACATAGATTGTTATCATCTTAGAAAAATTATAACGATAAAGTTCTACGGTTAAATTATTTTTGGCGCAAGCTTAATTATTGCTGTCCCAAACTTCTTCCGAGATAAAAACTATCCTATACCTATCCTTCCAAGGGTCTCCAATTATCTCTACGCCGGCCGTAGCATGGTTGACATTTTATCACTTATCAAGTTATCACGGTGGATAAGACATCCGTCACGTTCTGTTGAGTACGCGAGTGCGAGAGTGAGGGATGCCTTATCCACAACGACAAGTGATAAAATGGCAAGCAGGCTTACTAATTAAATTGTTTTTTTTTCCATAATCTATTAAAAGAATAATATATTATTTTTATGTCTACATTACTGGATTTTTTGCGTGAATGGTTTTTTTCCATAATCTATTACAAGAATAATATATTATTTTTATGTCTACATTACTGGATTTTTTGCGTGAATCAGCTCAGACGTTTATAAACTCACGTTAGTCCCGGCCTACTTGTATAGTTTGAAAGCAAAATTATCTAATGCCAAAATACGTAGGTAGAACTCTCCATCTCCAGCCCCAGTCCCCATTTAACTGTGTTAGAGAATAAATTATTTTTATTAAGTTCAAAACAAACTTCTTAAATTAACAAAATGATCCGCCGTTTTAATCTAACATTACCTTCTTTTCGGTTCTGTGAGCATCGCAGTTCTAATTCTAACCTAATCTAACCTACATTTCGGTTCTGTAAGGGTCGCAGTTCTAACTTTACTTAACCTACTTTGTTGGATTTTAACTAATTAATGTGTTACCAAATAGTATATGATTGACCAAATTACTTGTTCCCCATACATACTTCCAATCCAACCCCTTTTAACATCCTTAATGTAAAAGAATCTAAAAACACTGTAATTAGCAGAGGTCGGAATTTTCGTGGCACTTTTGAGCTGTCATAGGAACTTCTCGTTTATCGACTACCGATATTCATAATTATATCGATAAATTATAGAACACAAACACGCAACAAACACGAAACAAGATTAAAAGTAGAGGTAAACAACAGGCAGTCTTACCGCTAAAGAGCGATTTCTTTTAGATAACTTTTGAGTGGCTGAAATTGTTAAATAGAGATTTGCAATGAAAACAATGAAAAGTTAATAGTTAACAATTTTAAATTGAATCGGTTCAGTTCAATATTTCGCCCAATCGCGATAAGACTGTATGTTGTTTACCCATCACTCGTAATCATAGTATATTGTATATTGTATTCTGTATGTATCGATATACATATGTATAATCGGCAGTCGATAAACGAGTCGATAAGTCCCTATGACAGCTCAAAAGTGCCACGAAAATTCCGACCTCTGGTAATTAGTTTTCGAGTTTTTAAACAATCTAAAACCGGAGTTGCAAATCTCTTACATTAAAAATATCTTGCTCTCGATACCAACTTCGAACCCCGTTTTAATTCTCTTAGGGAATAGATAAAAAGAAACGCTGAAATCAGAGTATTCTTCTAATCTTTAAGCAAACAGTCTAAACCCAACGTTCAAATTCTCTTACTTTAATAATTTACTTTTAAAACAAAGTTTTAACCGACTTCAATTTAGTACTCCGCGAAGGCACGAGAACATTTCTATTTTCCAATTTACCACGTACTGATTTCCGAAAGCAAATGCGTTGACTATTAGAGAAAAAATCCCAATCGCTGTATGTGGGTAGATAGTATTTGAGGACTTCCGTCGATTCCACAAGGATCACCTTTGGCACTTCATTAGTTGCTATTTCATCGAAATCTTATCAGAATCTGTGACGTACTTTTGTACTTTTAAGTACATAATTGAGGAATTCCATAAGTCATCTGCTGTCTTCATCATCAATTCCACTCCACTACATTCATGGTTTTCGGGTGTAAATACAAGAGTTATAATAGAAAATACAAAAATCACTACACGCGAGCCTAATATAATTGAGGAGTTCAATAAGTCAATTTCTCATGGATGCCATCATCCAACTGGATTTTTGAAAAAAATGGGACCAACCTCTTCCAGGTTGGTCCGACCGGTTACAAACAAATAAAAAATGACGGCTCATCAACAGAGGCCGGAATTCTCGTGGCACTTACGAGCTGTCATATTAGGGACTTCTCATTTATCGTTTTCCGATATTCATATTATATCGATACATGACTGACTAACAAACTCTGGAAATCCAGTAGGAAAGCAACTCAGAATCATAGACTATCGGATAGTTTAGACTGTAGAATGTGCGGCGAGGAGGATGAGAGTTTGGAACACTTATTGTGTGACTGTCATGCCCTTGCCAGACAAAGAATGAATTACTTTGGTAACGCCTATACGCAACCAAAGGAATTCAAGGTGCTCCCGCTGAGCAGCATCATCCGCTTTGTGGAAATGATGGAGCGAGCTTGGGAGTAGGCATAAAGGAGAGGGCAAATGCACAAAAGATTCCACTGGGTCGAAGTGCATCTGAAAGGGCCCTCATATACATAAGATATAACTAGTTACCGAGTAATAGTCGACCAATTTAAAATGTACTTAGAAAGGCCAACTTTCGTACAGATTCGGCCGACGACGCAACCATGTAGTTGGCGCGCGCGTGTCGATGTAACTTAGAAAGACAGACTATACGGAACCCTACACTGCGCGTGGCCCGACACGCACTTGACCGATTTTTTGTATTCTATTAAGTAATATTTCGTTTTTATACAACGACGGTGGCAACCAAGCGTACGGTCCGCCTGATGGTAACCGGACACCGCAGCCTATAGACGCATGCAACTCCAAAGGAGTAGCATGGGCGTTGCCGGCCGATATGTTTGAGGACAAACATATCGGACTTTCTACAGAGTTTTTAGTCTCTCGCTCAAAAAAGTGCTTCCCATACAAATCTTGCACCCCTTTTTAAACCCCTTAGGGGTGGAATTTTCTAAAAACCTTATTTTTTGTATTCTACGATGTGAAATGTTTGAAAAGAGTTATAATTTTAAAGAAATTAGGCTGGATCGGAAGCCTGTTTCAGGCGCCTAAAAACTTTAGAAACTTGGTAAAAACGGCCGGAATCAATAATTCTGGCTTCTAATAACGATGACAAGTCAGCTGAAATTCGAATATTATTGTATTTGGTATGGGATGATAGAGCTTCTGATACGGACTGAATATAATAAAAAAAATGGCCTGAAATTATATTTCACGCTCCTGAAAACGAAGGTGATAATCGTGTACCTATGTTGTAGAGCGTCCTGTGAAACTGTCAGGACATGCGTCATCGTCTGAAAACAGTGGGAACTTGGATGACACCTAATATTTGTCAGATTAATAAACCTGACGTGTGATGGAGGCTCATCTGAATTGGCTCGAGGCTATATTTCAGGCCTCGACAACGACGCCTATAGTTGGGAGAAATTAAAAAAACTATTACGTGATAGAGCAACATGTTTTGCACAGCCATGAATAAAGTAGCCGACGCGCAGTCATTGGTATCATTACGTCATGCACTGCCGCAGTTATTCAATGTCAAAGCCAAAGGCAAATATGGGGTAATACTATTTTATATAATTAAACATAATTATCCAAACATAATTAACAACGAGAAGGTACATGTATAGAACCAAAATGTCAGCGAATCGCAACATGCAAACCACAAATGTGTTTTATTCCATAAGGGTTTTCAGTAGTCGCGCGGAACGCCATATTATTTTCCATTCGTTTTCCTCGGCGTCAGTCTCACCGCACCGCTCGGCCGGCCCGAGCGCGAGTCTAATACCTTATCAGTGTCGATAAGTACCTGAAGTACTTGAACCAGCAGTATAAGTGTACCTGTGGACTGAAGCGGACAGTGCGCAGCCAAAATGGTGGCCCAAAACAATTTGGAAATGGGCATGAAGTGCATTAAATACATGCTGTTTTGTGTCACTGCAATTTTCGTGGTAAGTACTGAAAACTTTATTGTTGTGAAATCACAGTGTAAGAAAGAACTTTGGAAGTAAATGTCTTTTTAACACGAGTTGCTGAAGAATATCTCGTCTGCATAGTGACGTCACAAGGCTACTCGCTTCTGATTTAATACTTAGTATTGAGATGTTAAAGAATTCCATTCTTTTGTTTTTTATGTACCTCTACCTGATACCACATTCGCGTTTTAAAGTAGGTACCTTATCGCTCTAGCGTTTCACGGTGAATTCTTCAGTAACAGTGCTGCATTATGCTAATTTGTCGAGGTACCTACTAAATGTATACATATAGAAACACGTGATGAGGTGATCAGTTTTATTACTCTATGGAAAATATGCTATTATTGTGCACAATGGCTATTTTAAATCAGAAACGGCAGTCATTTAACGTATTTGTTCTTGAAGCGAGAAAATTGTGTTATGTGAATATATTGATACATATAAAGAGATACAAGAAAACTTTATCTTTACCGTACTTATATGACGTTTGTACTTCAACACTAAATACAATCACGTTAATTCAATATTTCCACACATTCTTTGCCGGAATCGCTACGCGCTACGCTCGTAGCCGATCCCGTGGTTTTCCTCGTATGTAGCGGAAAGCGACTACGGCGGTCTGAGGCATATGTGTCGTCATGGGCCCTGAATGGGTTAACAATCGACACGTCACCCGAAGAAGATCCGAGAATTTGGATGCGTTAGCGGAATGTATCTAGCTCACATTTGGATCAACCTCCAAGAAAGCTAGATCGCAGCCTTAACAACACCACATGCTCTGGTATGTATAGGAGACGCTACACGGGCTGGTATCTGCAGGACTGCATGCAGTCCGACGCGTGATTCGGCTTGGATTTCGGCTTGCTCGCGTGATTTGGATGTGGATACGTGTCGGAAGCACGGCGGCCGGCCAAATCAAGGTCACTCCATACTTGATTTTCTGTGACCAGCTTGCTTGCCTTGATATTCCTGCCAATTTCGCTCGTGTAGCGTCTCCTAATGAGGTGTTGTGTTCCCGTTGCTGAGTAAAGGGTCGAACGCACAGCAGCGTCGCGGTCGCGCGGCGCGCCCGTCGCGGGCGCGCAGCGCGATATTTCCCTACAAACCGCTAGCGTGGTCAAACAGGCTGCGCCCCGTCGGCAACGCGCCGCGCTTCTGTCGCGCCCCGCCAGCCTCCCGCCGCGCGCCCGCGATGGGCGCGCCGCGCGACCGCGACGGGTGCGCGGCGCGTCAGTGTGACGCCAGACAGCGGAGCGCGCGGTGCGTACGTGATGCTGGCGGGTCGATGGCGCGAGGCCAGCGCGAGGCGCGCGGGACGCGCGCGCGTTGCTGGCTGGTTGATGGCGCGATGCGCGCGTGGTCTGTGTGACCGGCCGTCCCGCGCGCATCACGCGCTCGTCAAGCCCCGCTACCGTCCCGCTGGCAGTCTGTTCGACCCTTAATGGCGCCAGAGTTCCTGCGGATGCGCTGTGTTCAGAATGAGGGGTCGATTTGTCTCTTGAAGTGAACACAACGAATCTTCAAATTAATAAAGGGTCGGCTACGAGCTTGTGTGCGTTGCATTGTGATTCGAAGACATAAGTCACCGTCGCCGTCGTATTAAATAAAACATCTCAAAGAGATTTTTCAAAGGGTCAAAGTACCAAAAGAGCAATATATGTACCTATAACTGTTTGTTCGGGTGGAATTTTGCAACTCAATTTTGAAGTATATTTTTTCAACCGATTGAGCTGAAATTTTGGGTATAAGTATAGTTTCGATGACAATTCAATATTATGGTACCATCGCGCTTATCTGATGATGGAGACAGAAGGTGGCCATGCGAATTCAGGACTTAACCATACGCAACCCCGTTGAGTTTGGGCTCGTTAGAATTGTCTCAACGAGTAGTTGATGACGGTATACAGGAAAGTACAGTTGGCAATAAAAGCTTGCACCAAAAGTTTATTTATTGAACCTGCTCACAAAATTTCACGAGAATCGGTTGAGTAATACGATCTGTACAGGAAAAGAGCCTGACATCTGGACATTAGGATTCCGGATAATATCGAACGAATTTCGGCCCAAGCTAAAACAAAGAACTTCGTTCACTTCGCTCGTCATCATCATCACATCAGCCCAAAGACGTCCACTGCTGGATATAGGCCTCCCCCAAAGAGTGCCACAATGACCGGTCACTTCGCTTGCTCGTTCAAAAAGAGTCGTATCAAAATCATAACGCACGAGGGCTCCATCGATATTTCTCTGTAAGTAGTTTGATTTGTAGTTAGTACTTGTATTTCTACCTACTTAATTCGTAGGTACCTTCTATAAAACGCATTCTCCCCTTTCATGAACAGATGTGAAATTACGAAAACATTTCACAATAAATAAACTGAATTCAAAGTACAATAGCAACGATAAGCAGCGAGAAATTGCCGATGGCGATAAGCGAACCGGATTAGAACAACGTACTTACCGAATGATGCAGGTTTCTTATCAAGTTGGTATTTTGCATGTGTAGTGTCACCTTTGTATAATCCAGAACAGTTTTTACAGCCCAAAAGTCTGAATTATTTTATTTATATACCGATTTCTCCCTAATCGAACGAGGGAGCGAAACGAACGAAGTTATATGTATACTTCAGCTAGCGCCGAAAATCCTTTGTATGTCCGGATGTCCCGCTTTCCCGCTGTTCTCCTCTACAGGTCGCATTTCGATTCTCGTGAAAATTTGTGAGCAGAAAAACCATGTATCTCCCTCTCTGTCGCTCGAACCGGCAAATGCGACAGAGACGAAGATACACAAACGAAGTTCGTTTTCGTTTCGCAGTAGGCCCTCAGGTTCGTTAATTATGTTGATTTTTCTGTTGTCACTTTTTCGAAATAAAATAAAAAATAAAAATACTGTTTCGCGAGTTCTGCAGCTCACAAAGCTACTAGTTATAATAGGAAAATGTTCTTTGAGTAATTAGGCGAGGCCAAACTAAATTCAGCTACCAAAATCGAATCATTATGTACCTAGGTACAATTTTAAAAGAAGTGTTGAATATAATGGTATAACTGTTTATAATATGTTAAATGATGATATAAAAACATAAACATGTCCTCATGTACATAAATTAATGCAGGTGTTTGTGGCCCGAACCGAAGTTGAGGGCCATAAATATGCGAATTGGGGCTTTACGAATTACCGCCCGTGGTGAGTACACAATTTTACGTCTTCACCTGGCCACAATGCGAGTTTTACCGTACGCGCAGCGTGCAGTAAAACTCGCATTATGGCCCGATGTGACGTAAAAAATGTTAAATCTCTTATACCGAAGCATTTGCGGTTCACAAAGGCCGTATCATACTCGTGTGTAAACAGCACATTATTATTTGGCTTCCTTACCATGTACATTGTCTAGAACCTTCTAACAGGCTTTAACGCGATGAGTGGATGAGTGAGCTCAGCTATTACATCAGACCAAATATTGTAGGTACTTTACCTACCTATTACATCGCCATGTGCTCGTATTTAGTGTGGGTGGACCTTTAACCATATTAAACGTAAACTAAAGCATATGTACCTAATATTACATTTATAGGTACTATAGTATGTCTTCATGTACAGTCAGCAGCAGAAGTAGCTACGCAAAATAACACGCTCAAAATTATGTAGATAGTCCTTATTCTCTTGACATTAGAGTCGTCATAGATCATTGACATAGGTCATTTTGAGCACTTGATTCGGGTGTACACGTACATAGTATCTATAAACATTTAAGGGCAATGCAGAATACCGTATACAAGGTAGTATTAGCATTTACTGCCGGTATATGGGTGAGGCCGTGAATTTTATCACAAATGACGCAGTAGTGACGCAAAAGTTTTCGCAACGGGAACGTAAAAGTAGCGCAATAATTTGCGCCACGGTGAGGTAAAAGTGACGTAAAATGGTAGTGCAAAATTATAAAGGTTGGGGTATACCGAGCCTGTTAAACCAAATCAACAATCTTAACAGACTTCTATTTCTATCTTATAGGAAAATAGAAGCACGCCAAAGCGGACCTCGGGCTCCTTTAGGGCACAACCGGGAATAATGCTAGGAGGATGATGAAGAAAATAGAAGCACTGTACTGTATTTTTTTAATAGGTTCCTTTATGTTTGTATTTTAGTTAAGTATATAGGTATTTCCTTTTAATTTCTTTGTTTGTTACTCTCCGTGCTCTCACCGAATGAACCCTGCGGAAGCGCTGGCTGCAAAGCTAGCAACATGCTGAGCTGGGTCCATTTCGTGACAAAAAAGAAATGTGCTTTTTTTATTATTATCTGTGTTGTGTTTGTCACGAATAAATGTTTTGATTTGATTTGATTTGATTTGAATATGAGTCACGCTAAAACGCTACATGCTGCGGTGTAGGACACGTAGAAGTTGATCAGCCCTATTACCATCATAATTGTCTTCATCATATCAGCCGAAAGACGTCCACTGCTGGACATAAGTCTCCCCCAAAGAGTGCCACAGTGTCCTGCGCCACCAGTCCACCTTGTGGTGGGTACGCTGCACCTGCCGGTTGTGGTCACGACTCGAGGACCCTGCCTTTCCAATAAGCAAGCCTTAACAGCTCACTTGATTTAGGATCTCACAAACGGTATCCTAAATTGCTTTCGAAAATTAGTTTAGGTTTCCCCCCTTTCTTCCCGTGGGTGTTGTAAAAGTTCAACTAAAGTAAAGTGTTGTGTGTGATAGGCTAGCAAACTATAGAATAGAATAGAATAGAAAAACTTTATTCAACATCACATGACAATTCTAGTTACATGGGAACCTTAAAAGTAGACTATCACTGCGATATCACGTTTTGTCGATCTCTACCCACTTTTATGCAAAAAGTGGCACTGGGAAATAAGTTTAGTGTGCTCTGGGACCCCTTTCGGGAATAAAGGCGTGAATCTATGTATGGTACGTATATAATCAGTTTAGGGGTGCGCAAAGTTGGCAGCTGTAGTCGCCACAGGCATATGTGAGTAACTAAAGATCTGTTTGACATCCACGACTCAAAAACTACAAATGTAACGACTCAAAATCCACATGACAGACGTAACTAGCACTCATAACACTACCAAATTTCCAGCACAAACGCCGCTAAATTTCCACACGAAATGTAGATCCAGACATTTTGAAGGAGCCGAGTTACGTTAAAACTTTGCATATTTTTCGCATTGCTAGAGATTTTGCCGAAAAATAGGGGCAAGAGTCGCGGAATTAAGGCTTGGGCGATAAAATGTCGCTGTCGCTGTCGCTGTCGCTGTCGCTGTCGCTGTCGCTGTCGCAAAGTGACGGGTGTCTTGTACATTACGTTACCTAAATAGCTTGAGGAGGTTCGAAGTTCATTAGGGCCACTAGCAACACGCCTAATTAAAATACGGTAGGTTGTTGATAGTATGTTTTTTTTTTCGTTAAAATGGCGAACGTGAGATTGTACACCTTTTGTTGCTAAGAAAAAATAATTGAAAATTTTGAAAACTTGAAAACCCCCGAAATTTTCATTTCAAAGTTTAATATCTCAAAACCGGCTCAACCGATTTTCGATCATATCGATCAAATCAGCTGTCGGACGAAAAAACCGCATTAAAATCGGTCCAGTTTTTAGGAACTTCGATGCCACCGACAGGCACACAGATACACGGACACTACAAACTTTACTTTGACTAAACAAAAAAGCAAATAAATTGTATGTTACAAACAAACATTAATTTTAATAAAGCAAGGTTAGGTTACTTTTTATATACGCCCGAAGGGCAAACCGCCCAGTAATAGGATCTCCGCGTAGCGGGGACCCGTCGACTTATTTGCAAAAATGCGATTAATAAACTTTCAGTCCCCATATCTTAGTCAATTTTGATTTTAGAAAAAAGTTTTACAACTTTACAAGTAAAATATGCCTATTTGAAAGTATTCTATACGATTAAATCATTTAAATTAGGTGTTATAATGACACCATTTTGTCGAAAAATATTTCAGTTCCCTTCAAACTTTTAATTTAATTTAATAATTTACGAAGTAAACTTATTTCTATTTACATTTTCTTCTGCCAAACCACAATGCGGTTTGTTAGCAGACGATGCTCCAGTTTATGCACAAATATATGTTTACAGTCGCGACATTATGTAGGTATGTAAGTTAGTAAGTATTAGGTGTAAGTAATAGCACAAACAAGTTTATAGAATGTTTAACTATAGGTATTACAAATTTAATGTATCTTTGAATGAGGATAAGCTCCTATATCTCAGGCAATTTTGATTTAAAAAGAAAAACAAATCAAGTGAAACATACTTATTTGAACGCATTCTATGTATTATACGATTTAATCATTTAAATCCCCCTTTTCCCAGTAGTTTTACCGAGTAGTTTTACCAGTTGAACTACTGGGAATTTCCTTCCCAATCCCAATAGACTTACTGATAGTACGACTTTGCTGGTGTTATTTTTTTCCCATTAGTTTTACTTTATCAAAATTTATAAAACAAAGAAATTTAAGACCTGCGTCTTCTTTTCTATACCCTGACTTAAACTGCGAGTACTTCTTTGGAAATACTCGCAGTTTAAGTCCTTTTACGCATGTTTTATTATTTTTGTTATTATTATTTTGATAATAATAACAAAAATAATAAAAAATGCGTAAAAGGACTGTAATCCTTGTTAAACCGATGTACCACCACCTTATTTTGGTAGCGTAGTAGTAGTGACGCAGTAATTTCCCAACCGGTCTCGCAACAGTGACGTAAGAGTAGCGCAAAAGTAAGTATGGTGCAAAAGTAAACAATCGTTACTCCACAATTATCCTATATTTTCTATCAAAATGAGCACTATAAGACGTTCTACGCTTTCTAGAATCTAGCGCAGTAAAAATCTTTGCAAAACTTAAGGCTTAGCTTTAATATAATCCAATAACTTGCTGGAGTGAACCGTGACCACTTCACTCCACCACAAGTTTGACATAACATCTTCTTCATTATGGCACCTGTCATTCTGGCTTCCATAGACAAGATGTACTTCGTGTTGCCATCCAAAAATATATTAATCTACTTAAACGTGACAACATATTAAAATAAACTACTGGTAGCGCAACAAAAGTTGCGCAAAAGTATGTTATCACATAAAATTAGTAAAATGACAGTATTTTAATAGCCTTTTAACCTAAAAGCTTTACTGAATAAGCGCAGATTTATATGCTTATCCCTTAGAAATAAATAAGTGGCCAGTAACTAGCATAAATTTAAAGAAAAAACTTCTCAAAGTGCATAGGGTACCAAAACTACCGGCGATTTTACCTAAATCTTCTCCATAATTTCATAAAAATATTCAATTTACTCGACCGAGTGCCTTAATATTGAAACTTTGACTTTTGGCCATGCTTAATAATAACAATATAGGTTTACAAAAAAATATAAAAAATCTGTATATTTGCAACTTTCTTTGAAAAACACACGTTTCTTTGGAGGTCATGAAAAAGTGCCAATATGCCATATACCATTCAATGTCAAATCGAATATTTTAAATCCTGATACAATAGTAGGTATCTAGCGTTCACTGGCCTTTTTAGGGTTCCGTAATCGACTAGGAACCTTTATAGTTTCGCTTTGTCTGTCCGTCCGTCCGCGGATAATCTCAGCAACCGTTAGCATTAGAAAGCTGAAATTTGGTACTAATATGTATATCAATCACGCCGACAAAGAGGTAAAATAAAAAGTGTTTTTTTTATTAGGATACCTCCCCTATACGTAACGTGGGGAGTGTTTTTTTTTCATTTCAACCCTAACGTGTGATATATTGTTGGATAGGTATTTAAAAATGAATAGGGGTTTGCTAAAATCATTTTTTGATAATATTAATATTTTTCGGAGATACTCGCTCCAGAAGTAAAAAAAAAATGTGTCCCCCACTCTAACTTTTGAACCATAAGTTTTAAAAATATGAAAAAAAACTCAAAACTAGAACTTTATAAAAACTTTCTAGAAAAAATATTTTGAACTTGATAGGATGAATAGTTTTTGAAAAAAATTACAAAATAATTTCTGAACTAAGTTTGTAATTTAACCGCATAAGCAGGTGTTTATTGTACCTGTAATTTCTACAAAATCACAAGTAAATGACTTGCTTTCAAATAAAGTAAAAAAACGGTGAAAATCGGTTCACGCAATAAAGAATTATCCCATAAAAATCATCTTCCATACTTTAAGCTCGCGTGCAATAGTATACTTAATTTGCCGATAGATGTCGCTGTACGCGGAACGCTCACATTGTACATGGCACTGTTAAGATTTTTCCTGATTTAATGGGGTCGGAGCAGGTGCGCCCATACATTAGGTCGAAAATTTTTCGTGCTCAAAGTGTCTTAGTTGTCTTTGGTCGTTCGTTGTGTAATAATAAAATTGTTCGCTAAGTATTGCTTGTATTGTGTGTCTATAATACATGTTCGATTTGATTTGGGAATTTGAACTCTCTTGCTCATTCATTCGGTTCACGGAACGGATTACGGAACCCTACACTGAGCGTGGCCCGATACGCTCTTGGCCGGTTTTTTATTAGTTACCTACATACATAGATTGTTCAATCTACGAAAAAGTCCCTCTCTACGATATGTAAAGGGGTCATACAGAGATTTAGGTTCGTGGAGTTTGCCAAAGTTAAGGGTTACAAAGCCAAATTTTTGGCTGGACTAATAATCCTGCGTTTCCTCTTACCTATAAGGTTCCATGCAATCAAATCATCCTACTTCTAATAATATAAATGCGGAAGTTTGGATGTTTAGATGTTTGTTACTCAATCACGCTTAAGCGGCTCTACAGATTTGGATGAAATTTGGAAGGAAGATAGTTTATAGCCTGGATTAAAATATAGGATAGTCTTTATCCCGGGTCCACGCAGACGAAGTCGGGGGCGGAAGCTAGTTTTTTTATGGAAAGACGACTTTCAAACTGAAATATTTATTGCGTACTTTTGTTTTACCCAAACGAAAGTACACAATAAAAAGTGGGGACCTACCCATTTATAAAGTCTAGTGCTACAAATGTACTAATTGTTTATGTTTATGTATGGGTGTACGTGACTAACATGCTAGTTCACACGTGCTCTCTCTAAAGGATCCTAAATGAAGCTACTGAATACCTGCTAATCAACGTCATTAGTTTCATTCAAATCAAGACAATACAAACAAACAGTACACAGAAGTTCGAACAAGGCCAGGAGGTCACGTACAATGGTGTATATGAAATTATGGATATTCCCTCGTTAATTATGCAGCCTTGCCAGTGCCTGCTCGCGAAAATCGATAACACTCCACTTGGCGTAAAAAGTAAGTAGGTATAACATGAACTATCTACTTATGCAGTAAGGCCTTGACCAAGGAAATATTTAACGAACCCACGAAGTTAACAATCCCGTCCCGGGTTTGAAACTGGATTAGGGCAAACATTAAATGTGGGTTGCATAAATTGGATGTTCTCTATAAACATAGGGAATCTCGAGCCCAATTTGGATGACACTCCTACTTGCATTTGATCAGAACCCGAAATAGTGCTGGGCTGTTATTCGCTACGCGTTAAAGCGGCTCACCCCGCCAGTCACCCGTCACGAAACTAGACCTACCTACGCTTGGTTACTACGCATCACGGTGTCAAGAGATGTTTGTGGGTGAGCGTTGAGGTGAGCTTAAAACAAGTTACAGAATTGGGGGGCAGTTGTCGGTTACGCGAGCATTTATCTGCTGTTATTGACAACGCTTACCATATCACTACAGCGGGCCTAAGGCGGTTGCCATTGTATCACTTATCGTTGTGGATAAGAATAAAATGTCAGCCATGCTACGCCCACAGAATAGATGAACCAGTGTAAGAATAATGTAAGTGTAATTTCAATCATCAATCATCATTTATTGCGTTCATCATCATTTATATGTTGTTATAATAAAAATTGCCTTTATAGCCGTGAATTGTTATTAATTTTATCAGGTTTTGGTCAAGCTGTCCTTGACATAGGCCTCCTCCAAACTGCGCCATTCTTCTCTATTCTTCCAGAGTCTTCTCCAGTTTTTATGGGAAGACGTCTTCCCATCTTTTGTTTGGTCTGCCTCTAACTATTTTCTTCTCTAGGTGTTGTTAGTCAATAATTATTATCTACCTGCACCTCACGGGAATAGTCACTGATATTCAGTTCCCAACTTCCCACACATCAAGGTTTGACTATAAAACCTTTAAGTACTCGATTTTCAAGCAAGTGAAGAGGGTAAAACCTTCGAGTATACAACTTGCTAAAAATATACGAAGGTCAGTCACTAGACGAACCGTTGATAATCCCGCCTTACGATGTGACGCAATAGGAGTTATATTTTTGTTCGTAGCTTCCGATACCAATCTCATTTCAATATGTTTCTAACGCTGCTTCCACCCTCGTCAAGCTAACCTGGCGAAAAATATTAAAATGCGATTGGGACGTGAATAAGAGGAACCAAATGGAGCCCTGGGCCTACAAAGTACGGCTGTACTTATACTTGGCTATACCTTAGTCTGATCTGAAACTTCATATTGGACCATCGTTTCCAATGTTTATTTTTTTATTCATAGCAACTGCGAATGTAGTAGTAAGAAATCCGTTGGCATACAGATAGTTAATAAGTCTCTGTCAAAAATTTCATTTTTGGTACAAGCTTTTATTGCCGACTGTACTTTTCTGTATACCGTCATCAACTACTCATTGAGACGATTCTAACGAGCCCAAACTCGATGGGGTTATGTGGTTTTATTACGGAGTTCCTATGGCCACCTTCTATCTCCATCATCAGATCAGCTCGATGGTACCATAATATTGAATTGTCATCCAAACTATACTTATACCCAAAATTTCAGCTCAATCGGTCACCGGAAAGTGGGTCAAATTTTACTTGCAAGATTTGACGGACAACTTACATACTTACATACGAACAAGTCAAGTTAATATAATATAATAAATAGTTTTCTATAGAGACTTACCTGCAGACAAACTGTTAAAACAGTTTTTCAGGGAAATTAGACTAATTTTTGTATCCCATTGTTTAGTCATAATAAAACTAAAATAAAAAATATCTAGAATGATACAATTCAAATAGTATTTTAAGGCAATAGAGGTAACAATTCCGTAAAAAACTAGGAGTCAATGAGCTTATAAGGTGACTATATAGTCTATTTACCTTACATATATAGGAAACTTTTCAAAACACAAGTCTTTGAAGTCGAATTTTGTCTGTTTGCAACATGAGTCACTCTTTATGTTGTGCCATATAATAACATAAATTTGGCTCGGGCCGGGATCGATCGAAACACGTTCAGATAAGATAAATTTTAGTATATGCGACGTTATCAAGAGATATCGCATTTGAAAACAAAGCTTTGTTAAATTGTGTGCCACATATCTACCTATTGGAAATCTTTATGATTTCATTTAAGTCAACTTAGGTACATCCTTTTTAGGGTTTTTTAGATAAGGCCATGGCCGAATCTTCTGCGTATGCGTATAATGTAACAAAATAACGGCTTGGTGTGTTGTAGAACATTGTATGGTATGGCTTTGGCTACCAAATATCTAGTGGCGACGTTGGTCGGCTGGGATGTCAATTAAGTCGATTCACATCCTACACTTAACGTCCTAACAGTTAGAATCTTAACCACATTCACTGCCAAGAATCGCTACGCGCTACGCACGTAGCCGATCCCGTGGGTTTCCGCGTATGTAGCGGAAAGCGACTACGGCGTAGGCACCCGCGGAGGCGGCAGTACTAGTGTTAAACAACAGGAACTCGGGTCATACAGAGTAAAAAAAACAAAAATCATCTATTATGTGCTTAATACCTAGTTAAGGCCTTATGCAAATAAATATACCAAAATGTTTGCATACTTACATGAGAAGAACATAAGTGATATAGCGTGCCGCGCATAGTGTCCTAAACGTACGGGAACAGCGCGGCTAGCACAAAGTTGCGCGCGAGCTGTCCCGTGCAGCACGGGTAGCACAAGACGGCGCGCGTGCTGTGTCGCGGCGAGACAGACTATCCGTCTCATTCTAATGGCCTAATTAGGTAGTCGCCGCCACGCAGCTCGCCCGCGGTCTTGTGCTCACCGTGCAGGGGAGCCGACACATTTTCCGTGTTTGTTTGCCCACATCCCATGCAAGGCACGCTCGACAACGAACCGTTAATGTCTTGTCATCCCTTAAAAGTAACGATAATGAACCTCATCTCCTTTGCCAGATCACATCAGCCCTCATAATCTCCGTAGGCACGACGATCTACGCAATCTACCATGACGTGTCGTTCTTCCTGGACCCCCACTTTTTCTCGCCGGCGACGCTGGTCATCGTCATCGGCGTCATGATGCTGTTCATCTCCATGTTCGGCTGCGTCGGCGCCTGGAGGGAGAGCACCTGCTTGGTTAACATCGTAAGTCCTTGTTATTCTCAGACCAAGACTGATAATATGTCTCTATCACGATAACGCCACATCAAGAGTTGACCCTGTAGTGGAAGTAGGCAACATCATGCTCTTATTTGGATTAGCCCAACTAGATGAGCGGTTCCTCCTTCTCTTTCATAATTGGACCAAGCAGTCACCAGCAGAGGGATCTCAACCGTACGGAAGACCACAACCATAATGACAAGTGGTGAGTAAGGGTGCTAGAGCTTCCAAGGATGCATGTGTTGACGTCGAAGGGGGACGGGGCACGTTGCTCTGGACCCTTCTCGCCGGCGACCATGATCATCGTCGTCGATGCTGCTCATTTCTATGTTCGGCTGCGTCGGCGCCTGGAGGGAGAGCACCTGCTTGGTTAACATCGTAAGTCCTTGTCACTCACAGACCAAGACTGTGACTGCGTCTCTATCACAATAGCGTTAAATCGGTACAACTCGTTCCTGGAATAGAAATGGACACAGTTGAATGTCACCACCTTTTATTTGGATTACCTTCTCTGTCGTTATTGTCGTGTTGCTAATTATTGGACCAACCAATATCTCCACCGCACAGGAGACCACAACCATGATGAGAAGTGGTGATTAATCTTACAATGCCACAATTCGAAGTATACATATAGATCGATATCGAGACTAAAAACCATTAAATACTCAAAAATTATTATTACTCCAAAAGAAAGAAGGCAAAAAAATATGCCTAGTGCCGAAAATCCCATTCGGATATCTCAAACAATTACGAAACTACAAACGTTTTAATATTACTTGTTAGAGAGAAGGAAAACGCTCGCAGTGACGTCACAATCTGCGAGTGTCATAAGAAATGACAATGGTTTCATATGAAGTGGCGTTTTGCGGAAAAGGGACAGTATGTTCTGTCCCTTTTCCGCAAAACCCCCTTCTTAAAGCTTTGGACTCTTATAACTTTGTGATTATTTAACCTCTTGCGTTGCTTTTTTCTCCATTCGCCCACATTTTTAATCCTTTTTTGAGAAAATACGACATTATTGATTATTTTATTTAGTGTCTACTCCTATTACACAATGTAACAGTTATAAGGGTGTGTTTGTAGCACATAGCCCGCTACTCGTGTAGCACCGCTACGACACGTAGCGATGCTCTAACATAGGGAAGGGGCTGCGAATATAAAAGTTGGTATAAATTCATGAATACGTAGGTTATTCCTGTAGTTTATTACTTCAATTTTTTTTTACATTTTTAACGTCCTTGATTTTACGTAGTATAAAGGTGCGACCACACCGCTGCTCAAAATACGCTAACGAACCGTAAAACGCAGCAAAATGAATGAAGAATACGTGACACATACGCCACGTCAACGCGTATACGCAGCGTTAAGCACCGGTGTAGTCGCTCCCTAAAAAAGCTAAAAGCATCAATGTATATTGCATCATTGGAAACGGAGTGAAGCTATACAGCGGTGTGACACTGTCACTGAGAAATAAATCTACTGACTATACGCGCCTTCTACATCTGACGTTTTTTATCAGTTCGCAGTAATCCTGAGTCTGGTGTTCATCCTGGAGATAGCCGCGGCCATAGCGGCGTACAGCCTGCGCTCGCAAGTGATCGACATGATGGACGAAAGACTGCGCGTGGGCATGCCCTACTACTACGAGAACCCGGAGGTCACTGACGCGTTCGACTTCATCCAGAGCAGGGTATGTTTCATTGCACTCCCAATCTTAAGAGTCCGCAGTAAGCTCGATTCTCCATACAAACGTAGTTACGCTCTCATTTTAAAACTACTTGTTGGATTATAACGAAACTTTGCAAATACAAACGACAACACTGTTAACCGACCATCCTGTGTTTATATAGAACCTTATTACAATGCACTTAAGGTGCACCGATGGTCAGTTAGCTGTGTTGTCGATAGTACAATGACATGAGGTATATCTATGTCTGTAATTAGTTTATGTAGCTTCAGATACCATAGTAAAAAAAACAGCGAATTTAGGTTTTTGCGAATTTTGCTGTATTTCGTTTTTTTTATATAAACTGGAACCATATAAACTAATTACGGACATAGATATACCTGATGTCAATGTATATGCAACGTTAGTCACAATCCAACACGTAGTTTTAAAATGAGAGGGTAACTACGTTTGTATGGGAAGGTGAAATTCGGCCGAGCTTACTGCGGACTCTTAAGCGCGGTTACACGCGTCTACGTTTTGTTAGCGATACAGTATCGTTGCAGATATATATGCATGGCTAGTGTCAAGATTTCGAGGAGTCCTGTGGATGCGGGTAGCGCAGGGCCGTATGTGTGTAACCGCTCTAACGGTGAATATCTACTACTTATCATACATTGTTCAATGTATCATACACAATACACATTAGTTTAAGTTTGCTGCTGTTAGTGTTACAAATTAAAATTCATCATCGTTTTTCAAAATAAGTAAAGAGGTTTCAAATATCTACCAGAGATGTGTGAAGATGTGATTTCATTATTTGAGATCTCGCATTTCATAGTTAGGTGTCAAATATATGAAAACACAGCTTCTGACATCACTATATTCACCCTAATCCTGGTTTGGTATTTTTCTCTGCTCGCCCCTATTGTAATTTGACCCCAATAATTACAGTCAAAATAAAGTGACTGGCTGGGTGTACATGACAAAAAATATTTTTTAATTATTTTTTTATCATTTTTTTTCAATGTTTGTTACCTCAGAACTTTGTCATTGATGAGCCGTATCGTACATTTTTTTTTGTTTAGTGGGTACCATTTTTTTTCAAAAATTTAGTTGGATGATGGGAACCATGAGGAATTGAGGGAACTCCTCAATTATATTAGGCACGCGTGTAGTGATTTTGGTATTTTCTATTATAACTCATGTATTTACACCCGGAAATCATAAATTTGGTGGAGTGGAATTGATGATTAAGACCACAGATGACTTACGAAATCTACGGAAGTCCTCAAATATTATCGGGCCACATACAGCGATTAGGTTTTCTTCTCTAATAATCAACGGATTTGCCCTCGGAAATCAGTTCATGTGGTAAATTGGAAAATAAATGTGGAAATGTTCTCGTGGCTTGGCGGAGTACTAAATTGAAGTCGGTTAAAACTTTGTTTTTAAAGTCAATTATTTCTATTGTCGTTATTCACAAGGCGCTGTATCTGGTGCCCTGCTTTCTGCTCTGACCCGGCTCATTCTGCTCCGCCCTTTAGTACAAACTCGTTCCGCTTGTGTTGCATAAGTACACAACCACATTTAAACCAGACCTTACCACAACTAACCACTCGTATAATTGTTAGATCCTTATACTTAATTACCCTATTTAAGATTGCTATTCGTGTACATATCTTGCCGTAATATAGTGCAAACTGGTTCGGAGAGTAGCTTACTTTTACCTCGAAGTGCATACTTACCTAATGTTTAAAAAAACGATTATTTTAGTGCAAAATCGCTTGCGCGGTCGTATCGAATGTTTCCTCTAGATTTTTCTCTGACTACACTTCGACCGCAACAGTTAGGTTAAAAACGCGACAACTACTGTATCCGAGCTACCATTTTCGTGACCACTATATTTACTGCAAAAAATATATCTTCACATGTCACAAAACCTTGATAATGAGTCAAGTTCACGTTATGGCTATCTAGAATTCGTACATACGGTATCTAGATAGCTACAGCGTGTACATTAGTGTATGTTAGTGTGTATATGTTAGTGCTATAATTAGTACCGATCATTATAACTGCCATGCTAACGATGTCAGTTAGTATCAAACGAATTTACAGGTATCGTTAAGATATATGTTTATATATAACATGAATTATTGACCATACTCCCTGCTAATAAGTTCAATTTCCAACTCATAAAATGCTATACCGCCCTCTAATCTGTCATATGTCTATCTTAGTCCTCGTGGAAGGACAAATCATGCCTGTCTCGATAATGAGTTAGAACCGATAGCGTAAAAGGCTTTTTATCATGATGTTACACTCAAAAGAGGGATGTACTTTTAGTACTTGTGTACCTATTTTCACCATTATAGTTTACCTACTCCCGTACCTATAGCTTGAAATATTGTTTTCTATGAAACAACTTATCACGATTCTTATTAAACAAATCCCATCAAAACATTTGTTGTAAAAATTTCCCACCTATACCGTAACAAGAACAGAGACCCAGTGAATTTAGTCTAACCCTTAAGATTGAGTCAACAATCTTTACTCAAATTAAGTACCTATACAATCAACGTTATCACGACTAATACCGTAAAATGGGGTGAGTAGGGTGAAAACTGACATTCAAACCTCGATAACATTTTATTTTTACTTATACAAACTGAATGGTGTATATAATAAGTGTTCCGGACGTTTGTGTTTTAGTTTTTATTTTATTTTGGGTAGTTCTATTTCATAACTTTGACGATAAAGAGGAAAACCCACCTCACCCCGTAGTCCCTCGTAATTGGGGTGAGATGGGTTTTCATACAAAGGAGATTTTGGAAGATTGTTGGATCGTTTTTTTTTTTATTATGAGTATTACTATAGCTCCATTTTAAATTGGAATACAATAATTTTGTAGCAGTAGCCTTAAAAAACCATCTCACCCCCCTTTCATACCTTCTCCCCATTCATAACCCAACTCTCCCCGCGAACCCTACTCACCCCATTTTACGGTACGTAAAACATTGTTTCGGTCTTTCCTTTTGCCGAGTAGGTGGGTATGATGAGGCTCATCAAAAATTTATATCTAAACGTGGAACATAGACGTGTAGAGAAAAGCTGAATATTATGTTGTCGTTCTGAGTTACGATACTTACGAATATAACGATATATATTTATAGCGATAGAACAATAAATCGTTCCTTCATATTCAGTCGACTTTGATCCAACAACTTCGAAAATTCTGAATTTTAAAAATCAGCCTGGCCATTTACAAATTCCCACATTCCTATAACGGAAGGTTTTGTGATGACTGGCTGTAATCATAGAATTCTTTCTCCATAATTCCAGCTGAACTGCTGCGGAGTAGACACCTATTTCGACTGGCATGCAGTTGCCCCGCCCTCGGGTGCCACCGGCATCGTCGTCTCTAACATCACCGTGCCGAACTCCTGCTGTGCCGAGTCCCACTACTCTGTGGTCGATGACGTCACTGTGGCCGAGTGCACCAAGCTGTTCGCTAACGGCTGCCTGCCGAGGGTCATCTATCTGGTGTACCAGAGCGCTGGGCTGCTGGGAGCTGGTGCCATGACCATTGCTTTCATTCAGGTTGGTATACATAACTAGGACTGGCACAATCTCCCTGGGCCAACATCTCCTTACTCCTAGCTACTTCGTGATTGGTGGCGTCACTGTGGCAGAGTGCACCAAGCTGTTCGCCTGCCGAGAGTCATCTATCTGGTGTACCAGAGCGCTGAGCGGCAGGGAGCTAGTAGCCATTGCTTTTATTCAGGTTGGTATACATACTCGTAACTATGACTGGACAATATCCCTAGGGCCGTGGTCTCTGTCTCTTGCGGCGCCGACTGCCACTACTCCGTGATTGATGACTTCACTGTTGGCGAGTGCCCTAACCTATACGCCAACGGCTGCCCGTTGAGGGTCATCCATCCTCTAGGTGTACCAGAGCGCCGTATTGATCGAAGCTGGTGCTGGACCATTGTTTTTATACAGGTTTGTTAATAAGGAGTACCATACGATATATTTAGAATTCAATCAAATCTGACTGTGTATATCGTCATCATCATTATCATCATATCAGGCGAAAGTCGTCACGTCACAATGACCAGTCCTGCGCCACCCGCACTGTGTATATACTTCAATTACCTACATATACTCGTATATGTAGGTAATTGAAATATGTCTAAAAAGAGAGGGAATTTAGGTATATGTATTTAAACGACATCGTTAGTTTATAATCAGTTTATTATACGTTTTATCTTAATTACTATTCGCTGCTATAAAACAGTTCCGATAATGGAAATATCTTAATGAATGTTTTTATTTGTTTTTAATTTCAGCTGATTGGCATCGTGTTTTCATTCTCACTGGCCAGCGCTATCCGCAAAGCCAAGACCGAGCGTGAACGTAGACGCCAGGAAATCCAGGAGCGTGTGATCAACTCCCACACCTCACTCAACCCTGACGGGGAAAAAATTAAGCCGATTGTCTATGTCCCCTTCTACGGACAGACGCAAACCGCGGCTTAATGATGGCTGATTGCAGTTGCCTTTGTTTTACCGATATTTTTTAATGAGGTTTTTTTCCGCGTAACATTCCGTCCCGCTAATTAAATGAATATCGCTAAAATAAAATAGTCTTTTTTTAATAAGGATTTAATTCATTCACATTTTATTCTATTATGTTTGCTATAGGATACGATTTGTGAGTGCGCAATAAGTAATTGTATTGTATATTCATCATTAGAAATGAATCAAATTATTTAAGTCAAATTTGTATCGAGGCCAAAGTATTTGTGGTGGGAGATGAAACATTATATTTATCAATCGTAATATATCAAGACACCTATAATTAGATGTTAATATAATTAAGGTTAAAAGCTGTAACGTATTTTTTATTAAATAAAATACCTAGTCAGGCAGTTTTATTTTTAAACGACGACCGACCCATTTAACTCTTGCCTAGGGTAAGTAAGTTCTCCAGTGAATGAATAACGATTAAGAAGTTTTTTTTAATTTCAATAATTGTTTTATGTAATATAGCTATTCTTAATATCGGCCATGACTGATTGATATAGCTCAAACAAGTATTCTAGTTTGTTTAAAATACTTGGCTATTGCAATAGTTTTCCATAATTTTAAGTTATATAACCTTTTATTTAGAAAAATGGGAAATATATTGATTTAAGCGTTCACGATTCTCACATTTCTCACACATTATTTATACTAAACGGGATTTAATCGCGTATAATTAAATTATTTATTTACCTCACTGAGGTCTCCCGACGTTTCGGATGTTGCAACACTTTTAAGTCCCGTTTAGTATAAAATGGGAAATAACCAGTGAATGAACACGGTTTTTTAGTAAATGAACAACTAAAACCAGTGAGTGAACTACTGTTATAGTTATTGTTTATTGGTTTAAATCGTAGTTTAGCGATTTTGTTTGGCGTTATATCGATATAAGTACCAACACACGGAATAGTAGTTAATGGTTTACTTTTACTACAACAATTAAAAAACTGTCACAAATGTACGTTCATTAGCTGGTTCAAAATAACATAGTAAAACCAATAAATGAACTAGGTAATTATCGGTCGATGTTCATTCACTGGATACCTATAAACCAGTGAATGAACTACAGTGAACTTCATGTTCGAAAATGAGGTTTGTCCGAACAATGGGCCAACGATAGACAAGCCATTGATGATTATGTTAATAGAAAGTAAATCTTAATATAATAACTAGAACATAAGATATTGCGAAAACATTAAAACAGGCATTGCCAGTGAATGTACACTCCAGTTCATTCACTGTATTTAGGCGGTTTTGAATTCTAGGTATAGAAGAGCGAATAAAAAACGAGGATCTAAACTTGAATTAACTTAAAACTATGTTTTAGGAGCAAAATTTCACTCTTATGATTTCCAAAAACACACCATAGGTCTCAGGTTTATAAAACTACTACAATGGCGCATCAAATAAATGGTGACAAACCTTTCCCCTTATTACCGGCTCATACAAAACATCCATCACGCCCGCCCGGAGCCCGACAACTTTAAGCTTCTCTCATTTAGTAACTGTTGCGACTGAGTTGATATAAATTATACAAAACCCTTACCGTGAATGCTTCTAATCGAGAAAAAAATACCCGGTATGCTAAAAATATACAGAACTCTTAATTTAAGCAAATAAGCAGGGATTCGTTCATTCACTGGATTCGCTAATTCACTGGAGAACTTACCCTTCTTAGTTACGTACGAAGGGCACTAAGTAACTCCAAATCCGATAGGAGCCGGAACCGAAACCTAAAGGCAGCTCTACACAATGGGCCATCATGAACGCAACTATGGGTTAAAGGCAGAAAGAACTACTTTCTTGTCAGTCCAACGCATAACTGCGTCCTATCCTGCGGCCAAGATGGCCGATTGTCTAGAGAAGCCTTAAGACCGGATTCGACCAAACATGAATCACTGAGTGAATTGAACTGAGTTTAAACTTGTGTTGACTAATATTGGAATAAACTTTATTCTTGTTTGGTCAAATCGATACTGATTAACACTTTCACTGACAGGAATCATGTTTAACGATATCAAATTTTAGTACGCCATTTTGTCAACCCATTTAGCACACACATGGATCAGGTTTG
The DNA here is from genome assembly GCA_947049275.1 of Epinotia bilunana. Lineage (NCBI taxonomy): Eukaryota > Metazoa > Arthropoda > Insecta > Lepidoptera > Tortricidae > Epinotia > Epinotia bilunana. The sequence continues at coordinate 20,889,558 of OX346260.1, read as the reverse complement.
TTATTCTGAAGGCGCTCATTCGCCTCACCTCACCCATCACCCCTTAAGAAGCAGTGTAAACCAGAACTCTGAGTACGCTTAGTACGAATAGCGGTGTCAAGATATATTTTCGGTAAGGTGCTACGGATTACGGCGTAGCGCTATAGCGCTATGGCGGTATAGGTAATATCACTGCCACCAGAGTTGAGGTCACGCACACATGTCATGTAATGATAATGACAGCGGGATTTTGAAATTACTGTTCTATTTTCGTACCGATAGCAAGCCATAGCAAGTTCAACAGGGAATTGCAAGATAGACCAAACAGTTTCTTTAAACAATTTTATTAAGCTTTATTTACAAAAATACATGGACTCAAACAAAATAGAAAATAAAATAATTTTGATTTATTTTATTAAAATATGTATAGGTACAGTCAAGGAATTTAATTTCCAACCCACCTAAGGTTCAATATCGTATAGCAAACTGTCACCATAAGAGCTAGGCTAGAGCCCGACGTTACTTTGACATGTCGCATGAATTGTTTTATGTTAGTAACTAGGCAACAGATTAACTACGTTGACATGGTGAACTGAACTTTGGGACGCCAAGGCACTTTGCCAAAACTGGAGTCCGGATTCGTTTGTCATATTGCTAGTTCTGTTATATTATATGATATTAGCGGCAAGCATTTTATTTTTCAAATTAATAATGTATAAGAAAATTATTTTTCAATTTTCTCGATTGACATTTGCCACCGATTGATAGAAAAGCAAATTATATCTGTGAACTGTGTATTTGAAGTGACAAATAATACGTAATGACATTTCAATACTATTACTGAAATAGAATTTTCGACCTTTAATGCATTGCGAATGTCTAACGACATTTCAAAGAAATGGGTAGGGAATTAAAGTCCTTGACTGTACCTATATTCAAAGAATTTTATTTAAATAAATGTAGTGTGTAGTATATGAATATAATGTAATTGTGTTTTAATTAACCTTCACACATTCATTTCATTCATTAACTTTTTTGCAAGTAGTACTTTATGAATGAAGCTGTGTAATCATTCACCTCCACTCTCGTGGCTCTACCATAAAGTGGGGTTATTATTCGAAGTTGTTGGATGGATTTTTACGTGGGTTTTATTCAAATGGTGCATAATACTGTACAAATCAATATACATCTAATAAAGTACAAATATTAAATAGAGTTTGAGTTCTACAATTAATCTCATTTCATGTCTAGGCTGTTATCTCAGATAAGTTCCATAAAGTTGAATTTGCACCAGCAAAAATAAATGATAACAGTAATGCAGCCCGGTACCTTATCTCACGGAGGATTACACGACTTATCTAATACACCTTTTATGGTGAAACTGTGCACTATATGTGGGACAGTCTTAGTAGGGTAGGTACATGTGTCATATTGTACCTTGTCTTTTGACAAATTGGTGCTCTACTTTGTGATAATAATGAGTGCGGGAACGGGGAATCCCATAGCGCTTTTTAGTGTAGCGGTTTAATGCTCGTCGCTTCCCGCACGACTGAGCGTCTCTTTATCTCACTCGCACCGTGCAAATTAGAAAGAGGAGGGTAGATCTTTCTCGCCTCGCGTCGCGGCGCGGCGTCAGTTGTGCTAGCCCCGCGGGGCCGGGTTTACCTATGCACCATACCATGCACCCTGGGGTGCAGGGTGTGCGTTGCACACGAGCGCAGCGGTCCTAGGGGCGCTGTGGTAATGATTGTACACGGGCGGGCGCTGCATGGGCTAGCATGCCTCTGCAAAAGATGTCATTTAGTGAGTGGTTGATCATGCGATGAGGCGAATTCAGAGCTTCAGTTATGACATAATATATCTTAATTTCTCTCTATTTACACAGTAAGCTTGATAAGGCTTGTTATTGGCACTACCTAGCCAATAAATTGTATAGCTACTTAACACTTATACCAGCATGCAAAACCGCGAAATAAAACATAGCCTATGTGCACCCAAAAAGGCTATTCTATACACCGGTTTAAGAATTTAAATCCGACCAGTGCTTCCGGAGATTACGCATTAGATATATAATTTCGCTTTTAAAAAAGGTTTTTGAGGTACCTATATGTTTGAATTTATTGCAAATTTTGAAAAAAGGAACACCTATAAACCTATGTCTTTCATTGTGAAAAATATTTAGAAGTGGAAAAACATTTTCTCTTTTTGTATGGACGAGTACGCAGGTATTCTTCCCTCTTAATACAAATAAAGACATAATATCGTAACAAACACAATAAGTACTTCCCCAAAATAAAATAGATACACAATACATTGCGTGTCACACCCACGAACACCCTCCTAGGTCGGTTGATAAGATGTTAAATTGATTGATGAAGATCCATCAGGAAAATAACTATATTCTTTCAATGGTGAAAGAAAATTGATGGGAACCTACATACCTACATACCTGGTACATTAAGGTGATCAATCACTCGTAATAAACACGTCAGCAATGGAAGCTAAAGTTGATATAATATACCTATCGCGCCTCCTACGCTTGGAAAATGGAGTTCTATACGATATACTTGATAGCAACAGTGGCTAACAAGCTCATTCTACGCTAATAACGACACACAAGCGCCAGAGAGCTACAGCCGGTTTTGTTTTATACAGAGTTCATGGTACAGCGGACTACGGCGTAGTGCTACAAGCGTAATGTGGCGGGTGAATGAGTTAGCCTAGAGTAGATCTTGATATCTTGTCGAGGAAGACGAATAATGGATACCTGTAATGATCGAGTAAAACGACCTTTTCAATGATCCCTCGTGCTTACAAAAAAAATTATGCAATATTTAAACTTCTGATAGCAAGTAAGCACATCGATTACAAAAAGTATACAAAAGGCAAGAACTAAGTAGGTATATTAAATTACGATTTTTTCTACTATAAAATTAAACTGTGAAAAGTTAAAATGCAAGGATGAATATTGCAATTAAGAACCTTGTAGCGCCAAATTAGTTTGCATACAGGTAAATCGATTTTCCTAAAAGAGAGCAATAAGTCAGTGTCATACATTTTTAATAAGCAGTAGCAGACCGCGGCTAAATTGGATTTTTAAATCAATACAGTAGAGTCAACTGGGTCGCAGGGCATTTCAGGGTCGTTTTCGAATAGCCACGACTGGTCGGTAGTACAGCGTGGACTCGGCGGCAGAACAATCGTGCCAGAGACAAGGAAAAAAACAAAAAAAAACTTTCGCGGTTTTTGTGCAATATTTAACCGTGCATAATATTTTATATGTAGACTTCGACGTTTTGGAGGCAACGTATAGAAACGTCGAGGTTAATACAGTAGAAACGTAGCCTTGTTTAACAGTTAGTAGGTTTGTGTGGATGATGGTTGTATCTGACGCGAAGCGGAATTCGAATATCGAACGTCATTAACAGAGCTAATGAACTAGAACATTTCTCACTTAACTGTGACGAACCAAAGACGTGCACTCGAGTTTACTTGAGTATTGTAATTTGAATATTCTATCGTAGCGGCTAAGTGGCAAATTATCCATTGTCTCTGCCAAGCGGAGTGGGGCATATCGTTATCAGTATTGTCACGGCACTATCAGCTAGATATCCTTTCCTAAAACTGTCGTTATTCAGAAGTTAAAAGTGATGTTAAAATCAATGGAAGTGGCGAATCCGCAAAAAATGAAGTTCTCCAAAACGGAGACGGAGTACAACCTGAAATCAATCAGGTTTCTGCTGCTGACCATCACTACGATGTTCATTGTAAGTATTTAACATTATGTTTAATGTGTGTGTGATGAAAAACAATAACGAATCAACAAGCGAAAGATAAATATCGAGGCGATGAATGGTGCATACCTACATAAGAGGAGGTACAAATGCATATGAGGTACCTAGATAACTTTCTGCGCAGTATTTCAATACTAAAAGCTAAGCTAAGCTTCAGCTTTATCTGATACTGTATGCTACGGCCTAATCAAATATTCAGCAAAGACTGTTCAAGACCGCGTCATATTACCTACTGCTACCATGAATTAACCTCGTAATGTTTTCATTGTAGGGCCTAACAATTTAAACACGACGTGACTAACTTTAGTAAAACATAATAAGTATTGTTTGCTTGCACATTATGAGGCACGTATTCAACACATTAAAAACATGTCTGCGATGTCTGCGACGTTTACGTATAAAGGTTTAGCTGCCAGCCGGTAACAAAACAAAATAAATATAACTTCGGAAAAAAACACAAGGTAATGGCTACTAACTAGAGAATCGATTGAGATTGCGTTTAAGTGTTAGAAAATTGCAAGTAAATATACTTCCGATAATATGTTTGGTTATTGTCGAATAGAGGTCCTTACCGACTTTTCCACTAAACGATACCTACAAAGGTTTAGAGCGCAGGAATGGATGACGCAAGGATCATCGCAAAGATCTATTGGATCCTTCTCTGATATGTATACGAACTTGCCAAGACTAAACGGTGACCGCATTCGATAGAATCGTTTTCGCTCACACGCAGCCTGTGACCTATGTCGTGTCGCACCTGTACATGGTAGGTATGTTGATACTCGTAAACCGCCAACCTCAAAAATGATGAATCGGGAGAGCTGTCCACAATCGCCCAATGTTGTCCGAATGGTTATAACATTAAAAAACGGATATCCTAAGGATATCCACTTCTGTCAATTAAGACATACCAATATGATACCAGCACGTCTAGCACACGACGGCTGCGACATACTCTCGATTTTTATCGCTCTATACCTCTTCTTCTAAGTGTTCTAATAAGAGACAGACGGATAGTGCGAGAAAAATCGAGAGAGCTCGCGTGCCGTCGCGTGCTAGCCGTGCAGTACCAGAAGAAGAAGAGACAATGCGCGTACTTGTTTGGATACCAGTTCGATGGGCGTGGAAGCAAGTGGGTGCAGGCGCAATACATTGATATCAAATTAGAACTGCTAAAATCGGGTCAAACAGATTGACCTATAGTTGTAGTGAGAATTGAAAAACTGATGACAATTGTGGAAAGAATTTAATTGCCAATACACAGAAAAAAAATGTGGTTAGTAAATGTTGATCTGGCAAATTTAAGGTATTTGAATTTATATTGAACTAGAAAAAACATGAAACAATGAATCTATATCGGAATTCTAGGTCAGCGGAAAGTACCCTGAAGATTTAGATGAGAGACTCCGCGACTGTCATAATTAGCCCCCAACCTCTTATGTTGGATGTCTTAGTTTAATTGAATGGTTAATAATCGAATATTGCTTCGTTCATATAATGTTATTCCAAGAAACCGGTTTTCGGTGGGTTGTTTGTCCGTTGAGGACGTTTTCTGCACGGCTATCACAAGACGTCGCGCGAGCTCTCTCCATTTTTCTCCCACTAATTTTAAGTTTTCTAATAAGAGAGAGATGGTCGGGGTGAGAAAAATCGCGAGATAGCTCGCGCGCCCTCTTGTGATAGATAACCGTGCTGTTTCCCTACACGCATCTCTAGACAAATCTTGATGCGATGATTAGAAAACGCTGTAGCTTAAAATGGCACTTTTTACCATATGAATAGCAGTGTACCTACTTACTTACCTATCATGTAATGTATGTAGGCAGGTAACTAAGTTATATTATATTATAACTCACAAAAGTAATTTACATAGGTACTGTCGACAACACAGCTAAGTGACCATCCGTGCACTTTATGTGCATTGTAATAAGGTTCTACATAAATACAGGATGGTCAGTTAACTGTGTTGGCGTTTGTACCTGTACCTAGGACTTTCAATTCCAAACTTTGGGACATGTCCACAGTAAAGTAGTGTCCACAGCTGTAGGAGATCCCTTATAGGGATAAGTTCGCCTTTGTACTTTGGTCTATTGTGTGACATGTAATTATATTCTTTAACCTGTTATTGTGTACAATAAAGTGCTTACATACATACATAAACGCATTCAAAAATAGCTTTCGACCTCACTATCAGCTTCTCCTAGTTCTCCTCATACAGTAGCATGATTATTAAAATTAATTAACTGTTGAAAATGAAACCGCAAGTTCGTAACCAGTTACGATCGAAGAAATGTTCTTTTTACGAAACCAGTTGCGTTCGAAGAATTTTAAATCTTTGTACAAAACCGTTGCGACATATTTTTTCGGAATTCGACGGTTTCGACGGAGCCCGGGGCTCCTTTTTCTGGGCATCTGAACCTACCTAACGAACTTAACCTACATTCATAGTGTTTTACGATCATAGCAAGCTTCCAACATGGAAGAATTCTTCGATCGCAACTTAGTTTAGCACAAAGAATAAATCTTCGATCGTACCTGGTTACAAACTTGCGGTTTCGTACGCGGCGAAAGGGCTTAAAACATATGTTGATTGCAGATAATAGCAGGCCTGATGGTGGTCCTCGGCTTCTCCGTCTACTCCGAGTACCACGCCTTCTCGTTCTTCTACGGCTCGAAGGGCGGACGCTTCGTCACCCTGTCGGCGATGTCCGTCTTCATCGGTATGGTGCTGCTCGTAGTCACCTCCTTCGGCTTCTTCGGCAGCCTCAAACAGAGCACGTGCTTGGTTAACTTGGTAAGAACTAAAAACGGTAAAAAATTCTGAAATAGGGTGATATCCAGTTTGGACCTCACCTTATTGGTCCAGATACTCGTTCGTCTACAACTCGAAGAGCGGACGCTTGGTCACTGTCACCCGTTCACCAGTATATATAATGAACCTTTAGGGTGAAAACAGGCATATTTTTATCCCAAGACTCCGCGGTTTTTGTAATTCCTTACGCGAGCAGGGCCGCCCAAGCAGCCCAAGTAGATACCTACGTATACTGCTGTTAGCAGGACGGGAGCAAATGGATACCAGATTGAGCCTTTTGACAGGAGATAATTTGTATCCTTGTGTGTCTTTTGTTAGTGGTTGGTTAGTTTGGTAAGAAGAGGATTATGTGCGCGATTGCACTTCCTGTCCGGCATGAGGCAAGTTAGAGCGTTTACGTCGTTATTATTGATTCCTTGTGGCTATTTCTAGGTAAATTTAATGACCAATACAACTTTATTATGCATTGGCACCATCGCTAGGATACCTACACGTCATGAATGTTACAGCCTAGAAACCTAGACATTGAAACTAGCATGTAAAGTCTGCAAATAACGTAGAGTTCTTGTTAAGTCATACTCGTAGTAAGTAAGTACCTAGTTAGACAACATTTAACACTGGCAGTCACCAAAGAGAATATCCCAATTAAAAATAACCAGTAGGTATGCCTTTCGCTTAGAGGACAAATTAGGTACAGCGGCATTCTGCAGCTTGCAGGGCGGCTACTCCATTTGTTTTATTTGACAGAAGGATTTTGGAATAATTTATTCAAATCATCTGCGCGTCCACATTTTCGTTCAGCGGCTTACGGAATTTTGAGATTTCGGATTAATAATGCTTTGGTTCCCGTTTTTGCACACCTACCTCATGTTATCGTCTTTCCAGTACGCTTTTTTCCTGAGCCTGATCCTCGTCGTGATGCTGGTGGTGGTGGTCCTGGCCTGCACGCTGGACTCCTCCACCGTCATGAACCACATGTACGTCCCCGTGTCGGAGTATGCTGCCGATACAGACATCCAGAGTGAAATTGATTCGCTCCAATACTCGGTAAGTTTTAGCTTACGACACTCGGGCCCGGTTTTACCTGCGTTAGACCAAATGTCAGATAAAATTTAGTTAGTAACTCAGTACACTTTTTGACATTATTTACTGAAATAAGGTCAAACTTATTTTTTAAAATCTGGGTTTGTTGAATTTAAACTTTCGTGAGTAATATTCAAAATTATATATCAAATCTTCCAGTAGTCCTTCTTCAGAAGAACCCTTATTTTTAGTATGACACTCGCTATCGTTATTTAGGTTCGTTTAGTTACAGCAAGATGAAGAAACGATCGTGCATTGTTTAATTGTTGTGCATTCATTTAAAGAGCTGTTAATGATCCAGAATATATAAAGACAATGTTTTGGGCTTAGCTCATATTCTGTGGCAACATTTTCGTAGCGCTACCGTCGTAGCTGATATCTAGCTTGGTTATTCCGCTACCTATGTAGAGGAAAGCGCTCAGCGCTCACCTAGTGGGTTCCTGACGCTGAAAATATGAATCGCTCTATGAAATCTTATTTAGCCAGATTTTCGGTACCGACCTATTAAAAAAGTTTAGAGTTTGTGTTTATATAGCTACAACTTGCAGCTACAGAAGTGTAACCATATTTGCAAACATTCCAGCTGAACTGCTGCGGCAGCGACTCTTACCTCGACTACCTGAACACCGAGTTCACCAGCAACCACTCCACCGTCATCACCAACAAGGAGATAGACGGCGACATCGTCACTATGGTGGTCCCCGCCTCATGCTGCGCTAGCGCCGTCGAAGTTATCTGCACGAGGCTTAGGACTACTAGTTGCAAGGAGGCGCTAGTCAACATGGTCATTCAGAATTCCACGGTCATCGGTGTACTGGGTGTCTCCGTGATGTTCATCAAGGTAAGACCACGCTCCACTTGTAGCATCTAATAGTCCCAGTTTACCACCATCAGGAGATAGACGGCGACATCGTCACTATGGTGGTCCCCGCCTCATGCTGCTTTAGCGTCGTCGAAGTTATCTGCACGCGGCTTAGGACTACTAGTTGCAAGGAGGCGCTAGTCAACATGGTCATTCAGAATTCCACGGTCATCGGTGTACTGGGTGTCTCCGTGATGTTCATCAAGGTAAGACCACGCTCCACTTGTAGCATCTAATAGTCCCAGTTTACCACCATCAGGAGATAGACGGCGACATCGTCACTATGGTGGTCCCCGCCTCATGCTGCTCTAGCGTCGTCGAAGTTATCTGCACGCGGCTTAGGACTACTAGTTGCAAGGAGGCGCTAGTCAACATGGTCATTCAGAATTCCACGGTCATCGGTGTACTGGGTGTCTCCGTGATGTTCATCAAGGTAAGACCACGCTCCACTTGTAGCATCTAATAGTCCCAGTTTACCACCATCAGGAGATAGACGGCGACATCGTCACTATGGTGGTCCCCGCCTCATGCTGCTCTAGCGTCGTCGAAGTTATCTGCACGCGGCTTAGGACTACTAGTTGCAAGGAGGCGCTAGTCAACATGGTCATTCAGAATTCCACGGTCATCGGTGTACTGGGTGTCTCCGTGATGTTCATCAAGGTAAGACCACGCTCCACTTGTAGCATCTAATCGTCCCAGTTTACCACCATCAGGAGATAGACGGCGACATCGTCACTATGGTGGTCCCCGCCTCATGCTGCTCTAGCGTCGTCGAAGTTATCTGCACGCGGCTTAGGACTACTAGTTGCAAGGAGTCGCTAGTCAACATGGTCATTCAGAATTCCACGGTAATCGGTGTACTGGGTGTCTCCGTGATGTTCATCAAGGTAAGACCACGCTCCACTTGTAGCATCTAATAGTCCCAGTTTACCACCATCAGGAGATAGACGGCGACATCGTCACTATGGTGGTCCCCGCCTCATGCTGCTCTAGCGTCGTCGAAGTTATCTGCACGCGGCTTAGGACTACTAGTTGCAAGGAGGCGCTAGTCAACATGGTCATTCAGAATTCCACGGTCATCGGTGTACTGGGTGTCTCCGTGATGTTCATCAAGGTAAGACCACGCTCCACTTGTAGCATCTAATAGTCCCAGTTTACCACCATCAGGAGATAGACGGCGACATCGTCACTATGGTGGACCCCGCCTCATGCTGCTCTAGCGTCGTCGAAGTTATCTGCACGCGGCTTAGGACTACTAGTTGCAAGGAGGCGCTAGTCAACATGGTCATTCAGAATTCCACGGTCATCGGTGTACTGGGTGTCTCCGTGATGTTCATCAAGGTAAGACCACGCTCCACTTGTAGCATCTAATAGTCCCAGTTTACCACCATCAGGAGATAGACGGCGACATCGTCACTATGGTGGTCCCCACCTCATGCTGCGCTAGCGCCGTCGTAGTTATCTGGACGAGACTTAGGACTACTAGTTGCAAGGAGGCGCTAGTCAACATGGTCATTCAGAATTCCACAGTCATCGGCGTTTTGCGTCTCCGTACAATTGTAATGCCAATAATTTTCGCGTTTCATGTGAAACTTTAGGGCCAGACAACATGTAGGTATTGTCGTGTACCTACACCGAATCTAGATTCTAGACTCAGAGTCTAGACACGTATGTAGTATTCGAAACAAACATCAGTTCTAACGATATTTACTATAACATTTGCCCATAGTGATCCACCGATAGATGTGATAACAAACTTAGTCAGAAATATTTGAGCATAGCTTGAAGAACCCTAACTATTTATTTAATGTTATAATTCCAGCTCCTAGGCATCATCTTCGCTCTCCTTCTGGCACGCAGCATCCGCAAGATGAAGAGCGAGCGCGCGCTAATGCAGTGGAAGATCCGTGAACAAATGATCCTCGCACGCGAACACATCGAAGATTGCAAGACAGAGAAGCCAGCGGTCGTGACTGTCTCGCTCGACCCACCCACTTCTAGCACCGCTTAAACTGTTTCTGAATTTAGGGGCCCTCTAGACGGTTAATTATTATGCGCATTTTATGTAAGTAAGATTTTTCACGAAAGCTATAATTGTTTCTCGTTATTGGCCCTTAACCTATACAACACAGGCATACACATCCAACTATCACCAATTTTTATAACTACATAAAGTATAAGTACTGACTACGGTTGTCTACTTAATATCCACAACACAAACCTTACAGAGCTCACTGCAGGGCTAGTAGGTACAACCGGTCGCAAAGTCGTGCGTCGCCGCGATACCATCGCTCATATATCTCTCTCGCACTGCAGTGATCAAAAAAGAAAAGGGTTGATTTGAGCAATTTTATCCCCTTGTACAAGGACGATACCGATCTATTCTACTCTCTATTATAAGTGCGAGTGAGATGGTTTGCGTTTCACAAAAGATTGATCCGCCTGCCTAGCTGCACAAACGGTAATTAAATGTAACGCCTGCTTGGAGCAAACATTGCTTCATCAAATCATCACTCATCAGTGATTCTAAGTCCTAAGCCTCTGTCCATTTGATAAGAACCACTAGGCCATTTTCGTGTCCATTATTTTTAGTTGAAGGTTGAATTTTAAAGTTAAGAACAATTTGAGATGTCTTAAAGAAGGTAGAGGTATAAAATAATTAAGTGTGGGGTAATATAATAACTTTGGAAATTGGAACCTGCCCCCTACATACAGTATTAGTAAATGAGGCTGTATATTGGTATTGTTTTATACTATAATGTAAGACTTGAAATGATAATAATATAATTTCACTGAACACCTAATTTGTGCACAAAGATTAGATACTATTTGTTTAATTTTACTGCCAAATCTTTATCGGTATCTGAGCGTATTTTATGTTACCGACATGCAAACCAAACATGCCACTCACCATTCCATTCACACACACACTATTTTGTATATATGTCTCGCACTGGGGTGGGAAAGTTTACATTCGGAGATCTTCGGACATCTCCGGCTTGCGTCGGCGGCGAAAAAGCAACCGCGAGAACGTTGGCTCTCGAGCGCGGGAACGATAGCTGGAGGACTACTGCAAATGTCAAGCGACCGGCCGGTTAATTTTTTGTGAACACAAGTGAACTAATTGGGGTGAGTTTAGCCTATATTTATATATTTTCATTATCACACGACCTGTAGGCACTCAGGTGGATTTTTGTATGGCGAAACTGGGAGAATTTTGAATATTTTTGAACCAGTGCAACCGGAGTCGAATCCCATCTCTTTACCGGCAAAGGGAAGATTTGAAACATTTTTGGTCCATCGACCGGGATTCATGGTTTCTCCCTGTTTTGCTATCGTAAAGTACCTACCGAACATAAAACTCTGCGGTATATTGTTGTGACGTAGGCAATTCGAGCGGTCGAATCGCAAACGTAACTTAATAACGAAATTTTAGAATTTCACGTAAAACCAATTACACTACACATAGTTTAGCGGTAAGATATGTGTTTTTAGTGTTCGCTACAACGTATTTGATATATATTGACTCCCTCCCATATGTAATTACAATTCACTTTTTACAAATCACATTACGTGCACGGTAGGTACACAACAAAGGTTTGCTTGCATAAATAAAAATCGAAGTGTTTTCTATAGCGGTTGAATTTATAAGGTTTGGCAGTTTAATTAGTGCATTCTTAGGTGTGTTTCTGTTGGTGCTGTATAAAAAAAATCGGTCGGAATTCTCATTTGGATTTTGAGTCGTTCGATATTTAACAGTAGGCGGAAACTGTTACTTAAATTCGCTGTCCTTTGTAGCAGTCAGCGTGGCGCAACGGTATAAGGCCCGCTTACGGATGTCAAGGTAAACGGATCGATTCCAGTGCGGCTTGATCTTTTTGTATTTTTATTTTTTTGTATTCTTATTTTTTTGCGGTGCCTTGTATTATTTAGCGGAAGTATAATACATTTTCATAAAAAAAAGGAAATAAAAATAAAATTGATATTTGATATTTTCATTATTTGTCGTGCCTATTGGGGTTTTGTTTTGTTTATTTGATATTGTTCATTAATTTATCGACAAATATGGCTCTTACCAAACGGGAATTGATGATTCAAATGAAGTATGACACGGCAAAAAGGAATATTGAATTTTTGTATGATCTCGCCCAATTAACTGACCTAACTTCGGAACAGCAAAAAGAGTTTGTAGTACGGTACATGGACTTAGAAAAATATTATGAAGAATTGGTTACTTTACATTACGAGATACAACTTAAGGCGGAGGACGGGGAATTGGACGAGCATAAAAAGTCATACGATTCATATAATAAGAAATATTACGTTATTAAGAGGAAGCATTTTGAGTTGTTCAACAGTTCTCCGAAGTTGGAAAATGTCGATGCAAATAAACAAGCCGGGAGTCGAGCAGTACTACCGCGCTTGCAAATACCTACTTTCTCGGGAAAGATCGAAGAATACCTGTCGTTTATGGAGTTGTTTCAGTCGCTCGTAGGTAGTGATTCGACGTTATCCAACACGGAAAAAATGTACTATTTGACGGGTTCATTAGTGGGGGAACCGAAGTCACTAATACAACACTTATCAATAACCGGGGATAATTATTCTATTGCGATCGAGTTGCTGAACTCGCGTTATAATAATAAAAGATTGTTAGCGGACAGGTTGCTACGTAACCTATTGAGTGTTGCTAATGTAGGGAGCAAAAATTTAAGCGGCTTAAAATTATTTTTAAATACTTTGTCGGAAAGTACTAAGGCCTTGGAAAAAATGAACTTTCCTGTTGACTCATGGTCATATTTGCTATTTTATATTAACTTTCAAAAATTGGACAGTAACATGAGAAAACATTTTGAGGACAAGGTGGCCGATAAGGACTTGCCGACATTTGCGGATCTAATTAAGTTTTTGGAAACCGAGATACGGATCTTGGAGTCCAGTGCGGAACCTTTGTCCGCTGCGTCCGAGAAGCGTGGTGGCGGAACGAGCCATGCGGTGAAGGCTCATGCTGTTTTTAATAATGCGGGATTTTCATGTAGGTTATGCGCTAAGGGCGGGCACTTTATCGCCAAATGTGATAAATTTTTAGCGATGACGCCTGCGGCACGGAAGCGTCATGTGATCGCACATAATTTGTGTTTTAGGTGTCTGAACGGCCATAATATTGATCGCTGTAACTACAACGGTAATTGTTACAAATGTAATTCGTCCAAGCACCATTACTTGTTGCATTTTGACCTACCGGCGACGGCGTCGGACCGGCAACATCGGCCTGCGGCAAGCAATGGTCCCATTGCTAGGCTAGCTCCTGACTCGGCTCCGGCGAGCGTTCCTTCCACAAGTGCGGCCTCGGCCAGTAGTCCTCCATTGAATGCGGTACCTGGAACTACGGGTTTGATGGCTTCACATGTTAACAAAGACTGCGGCTATCAACGTACGGTGTTACTCGCGACAGCGGCGGTACGAGTGTTGGACAGTAGCGGTATTTACCAGGAAGCGCGCGCGCTGCTCGATGGGGGTAGCCAGGGTACTTTTATATCAGAAACTTGTGCGAGTAGGTTAGGGTTGAAACGGTTTAACTCGAACATGGCTACAGTCACGGGACTTAGCGGCACTCCTGTGAGCGGTTGCAGGGGCGGTGTAAATTTATGTATGATACCTAAGTATGCGGATCGACCTACTCTCATAACAGCGGCTACGGTATTGAATAAAATTACTCATAACTTACCAAGCTTTTCTCTGCCCGCTCACATAGCGGACAATTTTCGGGGACTGTGTCTTGCGGATGACCAGTTTTTTATCAGTCGTGAGATAGATATTCTAATCGGTGCGGATCTACTCGGTGATATTTTACTTGGCGGAGATTTTATAAAAATAAGCGATCAATTACCTCGCGCGATGAACACTGTGTTCGGGCACGTATTGACGGGCCCGGTATCCTTTACGCCAGCTCAACCGTGGTCTCAGGCTGCAAATATTTCGCAGACGTTTTTTTGCAATGCGGCTACCGACCAAATCTTGGAGAGATTCTGGGAGGTGGAAGACATTCCGGACAAGGTGATAGTCCCTCAAGACCTAGAATGTGAATCGCTTTTCGCAAATACTCATAAGCGGGATGAGGCCGGGAGATTTATTGCTCGTCTACCGTTTTTATCAGACAAGCTTTCATCCCTCGGGAATTCAGCACCATTGGCCACGAAGCGGTTCCTGGCAATGGAAAAGCGGCTTCAGAGTAATGACGAGTTTCGGACTAAATACGTCAATTTTATGCGGGAGTACTCAGAAACTGGTCACATGTCTCGCTGTGACGGGCCGTCAAGCGATGACTATGGCTCAGGTGCTGGTTACATAATTCCGCATCACGGCATCTTCAAAACGGATTCGGACAAGATTAGGGTGGTCTTTGACGCTAGTTGTCCAACTAGCAGCGGAGTCGCCTTAAATGATTGCTTGCATGCAGGACCCAAGTTACAGCGAGACATTGCGGAGATCATTTGCAGATTTAGACTGCACGAGTTTGTGTTTACCACAGACATCCGAATGATGTTCCGTCAGATTTTGATTGCGGAAGAAGACCGGCGGTTCCAGCTCATCTTGTGGAGAGAGTCCCCAGAGTTGCCGCTACTTCTTTACCAACTTAATACGGTAACTTACGGGATGAAGTCCAGCCCCTACCTCGCGATTCGGACGCTGAGGCAGTTGGCTGATGATGAAGAGGTGCGCTATCCTGCGGCTGCCCACCTTCTTCGCTGTTCGGTGTATATGGATGATATTTTTGGAGGTGCGGATACCCTAGAAGGTGCTAAAGAGCTCAAACAAGAGCTGACGTACTTGCTCCGCTCTGGCGGCTTCGAGTTGAGCAAGTGGACAGCTAACGATGAGCAGCTTCTGAAGGATGTACCAGCGGAACATTTGGAAAAACCTCGAATTTTCGACAATGCCGACGGATCTGGGTTTTTTAAAATATTGGGCATCCAGTGGGACCCGAACTCAGATAGTTTTTCGTATCGTACCAATTTGGATGACAAGGAGACGACTACGAAGCGATCCATTTTGTCGACTTTAGCCCGGACATTTGACCCATTGGGATGGGTCACACCGGTGATTTATCAAGGAAAAGTCCTCATGCAGAGGTTGTGGCTGTTAAACTTGTCTTGGGACGAGCTGCCGCCGGCTGATATCATTACAGAATGGCAGGGTATATTAGCGGAGTTACCTTTAATCAGTCGCTTACGATTAAAACGCTTTGCTTTGAGCAACGGGAGAACCTGTTCCCTTCATGGCTTTGCGGATGCGTCTGAGCTTGGTTACGGCGCCGCGGTGTATCTACGAACAGTAGATCACGATGGGCGGGCCCAAGTACATCTAATGATGGCCAAATCACGCGTTGCGCCGGTTAAATCGAAGTTAACTATTCCCAAACTTGAGTTAAGCGCCTCGGCGCTGCTTGTGCGGTTAGTGAAATATGTAGTAGAGGCTATCAAAAATGAAGTGGATATCAACGAGATTATTTGCTGGTCGGATAGCACCATCGTCCTATCATGGTTGCGGATATCCCCCCATTTATTGCAAACCTTTGAAGGTAACAGGGTGTCACAAATTGTTAGTTGCGGATTGGAAATAGCTTGGCGCCACGTACCTTCACAGATGAATCCTGCTGACGTCGCGAGTCGAGGTTGTCGCGCTTCGGACTTACTCGAACATAGGTTATGGTGGGGACCATACTGGCTGAAGGGTAGTGCGGACACCTGGCCTATAAACATAATGGATAAGGAAATGGACTTACCAGGTTTGCGGAAAATACCGGTTACGGTTCACACAACGACCACCGATACGGCGGAATCGATATTTACGCGGTTTAGTTCATTAAGCATGCTACTTGCGGTTGTAGCATACTGTCTTCGGTTTACCACCAATGCTAAAGGTTCCTCAAATAGACGCACAGGAGTGCTGACGGTTCCGGAAAGAAAATTTGCCTTGGATCGTCTTATCAAGCTTGCGCAAGAAGCGGAACTTGCCGATGATATAGATCATCTAAAGCGGGACAAACGATGTTCTACAAGACTGCGACGGCTTATGCCTTTTATTAGTGCGGATGGGCTATTGCGGGTCGGAGGCCGATTGCAAAATTCGAATTTGCCATTCAGCGGAAAACATCCTGTGGTTCTACCAAAGCGCCATCCACTTACAGCTTTGATTGTGGATCACTTTCACATCATACATTGTCACGTCGGAGCTACTACTCTCCTGGGAATTTTGCAACGACAATATTGGATTATTTCGGCAACTCAAGTAGTACGGACGCGGATTTTTAAATGTATAAAATGTTTTAGGACTAAGGCTAAACCAACTGAACCCGTGATGGCTGCCCTACCCGGTGACCGGGTTAATGCTACAGGTGTTTTTCACACTGTGCAAACGGATTTTGCCGGTCCGTTTTTAATCAAACATTCGCGTTTGCGGAACGCTAAAACTTTAAAGGCATACCTTTGCGTCTTCATATGTTCGTCTAGTAAGTGCGTTCATTTGGAATGTGTCACTGATCTTTCTACAGACGGTTTTCTTGCGGCTCTGACTCGATTTACATCTCGGCGTGGGCTTCCGAGTGTTATCAGATCGGATTGCGGTACAAATTACGTAGGATCAAATAGACACTTGAACGAAGTTCAGAAATACTTAACTTCGCAGGAAATTCAACAGGGGCTCATTAATAAGGCTGCCCAGCAAAATATTACATGGTGTTTTAACCCTCCAGCGGCGCCTCATTTCGGCGGCTTATTTGAGGCCACGGTTAAAGCAGCGAAGACATTACTGCGGCGGGTCATAGGAGAGCAGGTCTTGACTTTTGACGAGCTAGTTACGGTATTTACTAGAATTGAAGCGGTGTTAAATTGTCGGCCGTTATGTCCTTTGACTCAGGATCCTCAGAACTTTGAGGTCCTTACGCCGGCACATTTTCTCATTGGGAGGCCGTTACTCTCAGTACCTGAATACAATTTTGAAGATGTACCTGACACACGGTTAAGTAGGTTCAACCTCATTCAGGCTATTTCCCAACGTTTTTGGAGAAAATGGAGCGACCAGTACCTCCATTCTCTTCAAATGCGGCATAAGTGGACTTCACCGACGGATCCACCACGGACAGGTGATCTCGTCTTAATTAAAGAAGATAATTTACCCCCCCTCAAGTGGAGATTAGGCAGAATTGCGGAATTGCTGCCCGGCAGAGATGGTGTAGTGCGAGTTGTAAAGCTCAAAACTTCAACAGGCACGATGACGCGCCCTGTTGTAAAGATTTGCAGGCTTCCCCTGGATTAGATATCGAACTGCTTAGTAATTAAGTCTAGATTTAGTTTCATTCGGTTATGGTTTTTTTTGTTGTGCAGCATAATTTTTATTTCGGTTTGGCTGATAAAGGCTTTGGCCTTTCTCGGGCGGGGGAATGTTTAATTTTACTGCCAAATCTTTATCGGTATCTGAGCGTATTTTATGTTACCGACATGCAAACCAAACATGCCACTCACCATTCCATTCACACACACACTATTTTGTATATATGTCTCGCACTGGGGTGGGAAAGTTTACATTCGGAGATCTTCGGACATCTCCGGCTTGCGTCGGCGGCGAAAAAGCAACCGCGAGAACGTTGGCTCTCGAGCGCGGGAACGATAGCTGGAGGACTACTGCAAATGTCAAGCGACCGGCCGGTTAATTTTTTGTGAACACAAGTGAACTAATTGGGGTGAGTTTAGCCTATATTTATATATTTTCATTATCACACGACCTGTAGGCACTCAGGTGGATTTTTGTATGGCGAAACTGGGAGAATTTTGAATATTTTTGAACCAGTGCAACCGGAGTCGAATCCCATCTCTTTACCGGCAAAGGGAAGATTTGAAACACTATTTGAGACTTACAAATAAAGTGGTATTATTTTTTTAGACAAGGATGTTACATAACTTATTAATCAATAAAAGGAAGTAAACTGAACTATTGCTTTTTCTTTTATGTCATGATAAAACCTTTATTAGGTATGTACATGTACATTTCTTAGATTAGAATCCTGACACGCATGAACAAGAGGTAGACTAATTTCATAAAAGGGGATTTAGAAGTTGTTTTATGGGTCACTTTTACACTGACACAATTTGTCCAGGAAAGCAAGCGACAAAACTGTTACGTATGTTAGAGAAACTGACATAAACCTGGTATTTCATTGTTTATGACAATGGATTACACCGGCAGTTGGGGCATGCTCTAGAACTTGTTTGGGGGCACAGTTTTCATTAAGATAACTTCCCTACTAATTCATAATTGTCAGATGGAACAATCTATAAAATAATTTTAATATAACAAGGGTTAACCATAATAAAAATAGCTTGTTTCTCAATAAATTATATTGAATTAAGATGTCTCAAGTTAAAACAAATCACTGGAATAAATTAACAACATAGTAGTTTATGCTTGAATTTGATACTTTTGTTTATGATCCCAAAACGTTTTAACTCCTCTGATTTGGTTGCCCGCTTCCTTGTGGCAGCCATTTTGGAGGTATGGTGGGGTGAATTCCCTGTATGCTATACATACCCGGCGGGATGAGATGTCCTCTCTCAGGACACTGTGCTCCCAGTGGTACCTTGGTTCCCCATAGAACACAAGTAGTGATCTTCTGCAATAGATATATATTTCTACATTAGATTAGTCACATCCATTTTCTAAAATAATTTTGCTTTTATTTCTTTATTCAAACTTTCTCAATCGAAAGTGTCATTCACATGCTTTACCATTATGACATGAACTCTTAAGTGGAATCTAGTTTGAATGCATATAGAACTGCAAACCTCTTCAGATGAAGTGCAATTACATTTGATTTTGACATTTATAATATTATAATAATGCATTATTATTATTATACAAACGAACACTTACCTAGGCATTGGTATCCTAACAACAACATCCAAATCATCTTTCGCTTTACTGGCTTCGTAAGCCATTTTATCAAGGTTACTACATTCCACATTAATACTGCCATCAGGCTTTACAATCGGACAGTATTTCTCAGCACAATGTAAGTTATACTTCTTTATATCTCCATGATATCTAGTCATAGTCAGCACTGAATCCGATAAACAGTTTACAGTGATAATTCTCTCACCCCAAATCCAACAGTCATCAATATGAGGATCAATAGAAGCCCCTTTACTTGGGTCATATTCCAGAGAGCACTGCTCTATCACATCATAACCTCTCAGTAAAGGCACAGTTTCAAATCTGTCTTGCAAGAACTTGGAGAATTCTGGGAAGCCATCAAAACTGCCTGGATTAATTTTCATTTTCTTGAAATTTGTTTTGGGACCATAGTTCTGTTTGCGTCTGCCGCTCTGTGATATGTCCCAAGGTACCTCGTCTAAATTTCTCATTAGCACATCCTCTTCTTCATGTGAGATAAAGTCCAACTGTATATACACCCCCTGATAGTCAATCGGTGTTCCAACGTGGTTGGGATGTTGTTTATATACGTCGACGTCCCAACCCGGCCAGGCTTTGTTACAAAACGGACAATAAACATAGCTTTTTGTTTTGTCGAAGTCCAAGTTAATTTTGTACTTATCTGCCCCGTACTGGGTTTCGCAAATGAGGCATGTTCGACAACCTTTGCAACCACACGGTCGTGGCTGCGTCATTGTTCCTTGGTTGGTAAGAAAGAAAACCAACTTGTAGAAGTAAGTTTAACTTGTTTTAGAACAACGATTGTCCATTAGCTATTAGTGCTATTACACTCCAAAAACTGGTTCCTGTCTGATTGTATTGATTGACTTGACAGATACGACAGACAATGTCGACAATCGACATGGCATATGATATGACGTGACACCGTGACAGTGACAGTACCACAGATTAGCGTGGATGCAACCCTCGGAATAAGGAAAATTATTTAGCAAATTCTTAACTCCCCAAACTACGTTTCCCATATTTTTATTTGGTCAATTTTTTATTTCCCAACAACGTTTCGCACTGATATCATTTCCCAACTAATGATTTGATAAATTATTGTTAGACAAATTACTACTTACCTGGGAGTTTTTTAAGATTTCAATTATGTTTTCGTCAAATAAATGTATTGATTGGCATACCTTGATTTAGCAACATATTAATGGCATTATGAAATCTAACCTAGTTTGTTAAAATTCAAGGTTCAAATTGCAGTATGATTTTATCGCATAAGCGGGTAGGGTGATGCATCATTCAGCTAAATTAAGAGGGTACTTTTGTTTACATACTTTGAATAAAAATATAATAAATAATAATATTTGCGGACAATCTTACACAAATCGACCTAGTCCCAAACGAAGCAATGCATTGGTTTGCCATTTTATTTACGTAGGCGTGCGGGTATACAAACGCACGTCAATTATTTTAACCGCCAGCGTGTTGACGTCACCCCGCGAAGCGGGGTGCCTACTTCCGCTCTAAGGGACACAAGATAACCATAACCTAACAAAAATACATTTGTTACGATTGGTTTTGTTTTACTGGGCTTTTTAATAACTCGTGCAGCACTCTAGTTGGTATTATGAAATTTTATGACGGTAACATGATATTAGGGAAAATGAGATTTATATCTTACGTAGCATCGGAATTATGAAAAGAATAAAAAATGAATGAAATCATTTGTTTCATAATTAGTTGACAATATGTTATTTGCCTTAGCAAATCATTTGCTACACAATTATTTACCACACAAAATTTGACAGTATGTTATTTGCGTTAGCAAATAATTTCCTACACAATTATTTAGGTACCACTTAAAATTTTGTAATATAAAAATGTAGCGAAATTAAAAAAATACAAAGTAAAATTATGCCAAGGATTGGTTTGCCAAATAAAACTTCGGCGAAAAGTTGGTTGTCAAACGAAATTTGACGAAACATAATTCGGTAAAAAGTCAGTACACCGGATTATAAGATAAATAAAACTTCATTTGGTCAGTAAAGCGATTCATTATTTATTTTATACTCATGAAATGACATTATTACATTCTGTACATACACCACCACGGGCCACGTCAAAGTAGTTCATATCTAGACATTTTAGTTGTTTATTCTGGGAATGAGTATTGTTTAGGGATTCCGATACCAAAATATCGTAAAGTTTACCAAAGGAATGTACACAATATTTTATGCGTGTTATTTATTATTATACTTAACCGTCTCCATGCCTAATAAAACTAACTTAGTGTTCTTACTTTAAACTAAAAATATATTGTGTATTGTTAAGGTACGTTCAAAGCGACATTCAACGAGCTCAAGTACGGGCACACGCATGTAAACAGACTGTTTGTGCTAGAGCTGGGCGTTTTTTCCCGTAAGCGTTTTCAAAAACAGTTTCTCGTACAGTAACGGAAAAACGGTTTGTGGCTAGAACCACAAATTGTTTTTATAAAAACGATGACAAGGAGCTACGAGTAGGCGACAGTCGCACGAAACGGTTGCAATGCAAAACGTGAAAACGCAACTCGAACAGTTTCGTTTCACTTCGTTTGGCGACCGGCGACGGCGGCAACGCACGGAGAAACTAGTTATTTTTCAAAACAGTTTTGTGATAACCCAGCTCTAGTTTGTGCATGCGCCCGTGCCTTTGTTCGCCCTTGCCGCCGATCGGGAAAACTCGGTTTTTGACACACAAAGATTGAAGATTGAAGATCTCCTATGTTTGCACTGACCGACTGACACGCCCGCGAGCGTACAGAATAGCTTGCTTGGCCGGCAGAAGTGCACGGGCCGCTTGCCAGGCTGCACGACGTGCGCCTCGCGCACCACCATAACTATAATGACAGTGGCCCAATGCGCGGGCAGCACGTCTAGCACATGACGGCCGCGACATACTCTCGACTTTTATCGCACTATACCTCTTTTTTTAAGTGTTCTAATAAGAGAGAGACGGATAGTGCGAGAAAAATCGAGAGAGCTCGCGTGCCGTCGCGTGCTAGCCGTGCAGGCCTCTCAGATAGAGGTGTGTAACTCAGGAGTGAGAGATTCAAATGAACTGCATCTTTTCGTTTGTCACTCGCTCACTCGTTCACTGAAGGATGAAACAACTCACTAACTCACTATGTCAGTTCAGTATGCGTCCTTCCCCCGCTCTACCGCTCTCAACTCAACCGAGCAACTGATGTACGAGTGGGTTGCGCTCTTCGCACTTACGAGTCGAAGCTATAAACCTATCTCACACTCACGCATGCACGCTTACGTTACTGATAGAAAAACATGTCAATGTGTGAGTCACTCATTTATACTTGTGTGTGGGAGTGATTTAGAGCTGTTAGGAGTCCACAGATCAACTGAGCGAGAGCTGTTAGGAGTCTATAGATGAACTGAGCGAATTGAACGAAAAGAGTGATACATATCTTTACGACATGAAGATATGAATCGCTCCTTTCACTTCAGTGACACGTTTTGCGCATCTCTACTCTCAGACTGGCGCGGCTTGCCCGCGGCGGACAATAGTAAACTTGTCATTAGCTGTCAAATTTACTATTGTCCGCCACCGCAGGCCGCGCCAGTGTTGCAAGGTCTTACAACGAACCGTGAATTTTGCTTTTTTTCGTCAAGTCCCGATTTCGCACCATACAGAGAATGTGGAGGCAGTGGCGGATTAAATGTCGAGAGCGCCCTAGGCAAGCACCTCATCGGCGCCCCTCTAGATTCGAAAAATTTCGCCCTCTCGCACCGCTTGGAACCCCGCGCGCCCCTTTGGAATCCCGCGCCCCTAGGCATGTGCCTAGTTTGCCTATACTTATGGATAATCCGCTACTGTGTGGAGGGAAAGGTAGCGTTCATATACAATAAAATATTGCGCAAATTTAGACAGACTGCAACGAATTGTTTAACTTAAGCAAGTATTTTGCGTTTCGATACACGCACTATTCAAGAATAGTACGCTTTTTGACTTAAAAGTAATAATTTTGTATAGGTACTAAGGTTTCTTCTAACTAAAATAGTACGCAAATTGGCGGCAGAGTAGTATGGTTGAGATTATTTTAAGTGGCCGACTGTTTATAAAACTGTCATTGGAATTGGCATCTTGTACCCCGGACGGTAGAGTTGCTTTTTGAATGCACTACTTTGATGCAATAGGCCAACTCAAATAATCTTAAGTATAACTTCTGAACGCATTGTGGTTGTCACCAAATCTGGAGATGTTCGCACAACCCTTTGACATTCTCGGACTATTGGCGTCCAATTTACGTATCTTCCCAGGTTCCAGATCCGTTTCCCCAGTCACCGTCGTCCGCGGCGGCGGCTGTTTCTCCCTCTAGAAAAAAAGTAATTCCATTGAGAGTATGCATGGTCGACTCAAGTCGATACTCCACACAGACGTAGGTAGTTTGGTTGTCACTTTAAAACTGCATTCTGGAATAACGTGAAACTCTTTAATCACAATGGGATCCGCGATATCTGATCTATACCTACCTAGTCTAGCCATAAGTTCTGTTACAAATGAAATGAAACATATTTTTAAAAGGATGTAATTAATTTACCATAAGTAAATGTTTATTTATAGGTAAGTTAATAAGGTTTCTAAACAATATTTTTTATTCAAAATGCCCGCCTTTAGCTTTAATACACGCCCTCAAACGATCCGGCCACACGTCTATAGATTCACGCACTGTATCCATTGGGAAATTTGCCACTGCTACCTTCAAAGATTTTTTTAGAGAATCGATATTGGCATGGCGTTTAGAGCAGACCATGTCCTCTAACACTGACCACAATTTATAGTCCAGGGGATTTAAGTCGGGACTGGAAGAGGGCCAATCATCTGCCTTGATGAAGTCCGGAACATTCCTTTGCAGCCAAATCTGGGTGGTGCGAGCTTTATGACCCGGGGCTGAGTCCTGCTGAAAGGTCCAGTGTACATTTTTGAACATTGTGTCGTTTAGTGGTTTAACTACTGTTTCTAAAATCGTGTCCTGATACACTTTAGCTGAAATTTTCACTCCTTTTTCGCAAAAATGGATCTCAGAGACGCCTTGATACGACACACCCCACCAAACCATGACGTAAGCGGGATGATGACCTCGCTGAATCCTTCCAACTATCTCTTTAGCTTCTCGAGAGTTGTGTGCGTACACTTTATCATTTTGTTTGTTGTAGTGCTGCTCGATAGTAAAAATTTTTTCATCCGTGAAAAGAATATTTTTATATTTCCCATGTGCGTATCGAGATAAAAGGCTTTTTGATCTTTCAACTCTCTTGTCCTTTAGTGACTGATTTAACATATGTCCTGTATATCGTCGGTAAGCTGCAAGACTCAAGTCATCTTTGATTATACGCGAAAGTGTCCTAGGTGGTATTTTCATTTCCTTAGAAAGGATCTTCTGTTTTCTTATGGGATTTCGGCGAATTCTGGCCCTTACAGCATTAACGGCTTGTTTTGTTCTAACAGTACGTGGTCGGCCAGATCTTTTACTGTCATCGACAGAGGACGTTTTGGTGTATCTTTGAATGGTACGATACACAAACATTCGACTGATCTCTAACTTTTTTAGTGTCTCAAAAATGTGGGACGGCTCCATTCCTACCTTATGCAGAGCAATCACAGCAATTCTATTTTCTTTGACACCCCACTCCATTATTAATTTACTTATTTTAATATTATATTGTATATAAATGGTGGCAAAAACATCCAAGTACCTACGTCAAAACACAACATTCGAAATTCGAATTATTATTTTTCTTAAAATCATTGTTAACTGCCAGTAACAGAACTTATGGCTAGACTAGGTATATAGTATAATATAAATAAAATTAAGCGATTAGATACATTGTATGAAAATAGTTATTTACGATACAAGTGCCAAAAATAGGAAATTCGCACACACGTGCGAATAGGTACAACGTTTTACTGTACATATGGCTCTTTAAAGTATCGACATATGCACGAAAAGTGCTCTTTTCCGCACTAGTGCGGGAAAGTAGCACCATATGTACTGTAAACGTTCTAAACGTTCTACGCGCTCTTTTTTTAAGGTTCCGTACACAAAGGGTAAAAAACGGGACCCTATTACTAAGACTCCGCTGTCTGTCCATCTGTCACCGGGCTGTATCTCATGAACCGTGATAGTTAGACAGTTGAAAATTTCACAGATGATGTATTTCTGTTGCCGCTATAACAACAAAAAAATAAAAAACAGAATAAAACCAATATTTAAGACGGCTCCCATTTCGCCTCTGTAACTTCTATATACGTATTGTAATCCTGATCGAAACTTTTGGAAGCTATTTTCAAATACCCACAATTGCTCAATGAACCTAAATAAATAAATATCCCAATTTTGCTCGTAAATGGAACAAAAATCGGACGAGAAATTACATAAAAAGTGTCAATATTTAGCCCAATTTAATTAGGCGCCTAATAAAATACCTGCTACCCAAAAGGTTGTAAAAAACAGACCTCTCTTTCGCGATAAGACCGCCTGTCATATGGGATTATAGTTTGGTGTACGAAGTCTTAATTCACACATCAAGGTCGACGAATATAAAAAGATAATTGGTGATGTATAACATAGTACCTGTGGGCGCTGCTGCTTCTTCGCCGTTAGCACCGTTTTGCTCTGTAAAGTTTGACATGCAATTTAAAATCAGAACCCAGTAACAATAGTTTCGTTCAATATTTGGGGTGTCGAAATAATTAGAAAAATGCCTAATGCAGGACCAAATGCATCCATACTAGCATCATTTCATTGTGCAAACCTGAGGTTTTATATAACACCATTAGCGGTTCAAGGCGTTTGAAATATAATGTTTGATATATTGCAATTTAATGTTTTATATATGATATATTGCACCGGATTACAATGCTGCGCATACAAGTTAAACTAGTGGCCGCAACTTGTGGCGCGGACGCGGCCACTAAACGCCCGGTGTGCGCCGATGAAAGAAAGAAAGAAAGAAAATTTACTCACGGCTATTCATAACGCGGATGATGTGCTGTTTCTCCTTCGATAGATGCTTCTTGCCGTTCAGGTGCATCGTCATCTGCTCCGAGCACGTCACGGAGGTCTGCACAGGAAGGGGCATTTCAATCATTAAACTACTATTATTAACTAAAGTATAACGCCAAGATGAGGAGCAGTGCAGCTACTATGAAACGTTAACTTGGTTTGTGCGTCTATCTCTATCTCTGTCGCACTTGCATATTCAAGCGACAGAGATTGATATTGTGAACTTTGTCTTTTGATTTTAGTGGTAGCGCCGCGGAGCGGTTACTAGAAACCCCACCTTCGCTTGTTCCTCTATCTCCCTCTCTGTCGCTCGAATCTGCGAGTGCAACAGAGATAAACGAACGACCGTCGCGGTAGCAGCTCAGGATTGTAGCAAAGCAGAACCGCGCCTGTTGTCGAAACGGTATTGCGGGCTAAGCTGCATTATTCAATATAATCTGGTTGAGTCAGGGCTGGCCCACTCCGCGGTTTCGTCGCGCCGCTGCAAGTAAATGCCGACCTCCAAGTTAATTGGTAGGTATCTTATGGATGCCACGCGCAGGGAAGATGCAGCTATAATATTTACCATTATTTACTAACCGAAATATAAAAAAAAAACATAAATTAATAGCACGTTTTTACTTTAGTTTATACTAATTACTATTATAATAAATAAATAAATAAATCAGCGTCAGGTGACGTCACTCCTGTTATGACAACTAATTAAGGTTATAATTGTAAAGGGAAACTTTGTTTCCTTTTAATAAATAGTAGCAGTTTTCGAATAAAAACGGAAGTAGGCTTTATTGGTATTAAATTATTGTAGTTAATAATAGGTTGAAAGTGCGGAGTATACAAGCGTAGAAATGAAAGGAACTTAACTACATCGGTATGTTGTACAAATCATAGTGATGCTTTGTATTTTATTCTGTGTCATAGTGCTGTGATTTGTTTATTCAAAAATATGTCAAGTCAAGACTTAGGCAACTCTATGACATCAACGCACGGACAAACAAATATGGCAAGTGACACACATGACATGAGTGACGTAACAGAAACAGATCCGTTTAGGCGCGAAAGTTTAAATTGACAGTTTGTAACGGGAATTTTTGACTATACAAGGGGCGGCTGATAAGTCCTAAGCCTATGGTATTTCGAGGTCGTATATGCGTTTATGGTAACGGCCACTAGAAAGGCCATTTGAAAACAAATTATTAGAAACAAAATCATTTCATATTTGTTTGAATTTTTCTTGAGATATTCAACGGCAATGTCTGAATTATCAACAAATATTACGAAAATTGAGCACCGTGCTGTAATTAAGTTCCTTACAAAACTTGCTAACTCACCGCAATGTATTTTTGAAGAAATGGCTACTATTTATGGTGCCTCTGGACTTTCTTATGCTACGGTCAAAAAGTGGAGTCGCTTATTTAAACTGGGTAGGGAGTCGATTGAAGACGATCCCCGTTCAGGGAGGCCAATATCGGTAGTGACTGAAGAAAATGTAAGAAAAGTTAGAAAATTGGTATTAGAAGACCGGAGAGTTAAGGTTTGGCAAATAGCTGACGTAGGCATTAGTAAGGAACGGGTTGGAGAGATTTTACAGGAACATTTGAACATGACTACGGTCAGTGCTCGCTGGGTACCGAAAATGCTGACGGCGTTCGATAAAGAACGTCGTGTTGAAACTTCCCAGACGTTTTTAGATCTGTGCGGAGATGGTATACATGTAGTTTGCTCCCGAATAGTAACTGTTGATGAAACATGGATCAGGCAGTATGATCCGGAGAGTAAGTCTGAATACATGCAGTTTTATACTTTCGTGGTCTATTTATTCTACATGCAATTCTTTCAAATGAAAGCAAAAATGAAAATATTGCATCTCCCCTATTCGCTTGTCAATGAAACTTTTAACAGGGGATTTGTTGATAGTACGCAGTACTATTATCGAAAGACCGAGCGAAGCGAACGAACTTCTATGCCTAAGCTTGGGCCGACAATCTTTCGTATGTCCGGTGTCTGTCACGCTGTCACGCAGTCCGGCTGTTCTCCTCTACAGGTCGCAATTCTCAACCGATTCTCGTGAAACTTTGTGAGCATGTTCGTTAATTAAATAGTTTTTTTTAGTTGGGTCACTTTTTTTGAGTTATGCTTGCGATTTCTACAGCTCACAGAGCCACTAGTTTCCTGTGGTTTAGTGTACCTTGCAGATGTCGCAATACAGCTCCTGCGGTGGCGCCTTCTCAGTCACGGGGGTCTCTTTCTTCACTTCCTGCACCGGCAGGTGCTTCTTCTCGCGACGAATCAGCTGCTCACTGCAAGTACATACATAATGTGAAATTGCTTTGTTAGGATTCCCGTACCCGAAGGGTAAAAACGGGACCCTATTACTAAGGCTCCGCTGTCCGTCCGTCCGTCTGTCACCAGGCTGTGTCTCATGAACCGTGATAGTTAGACAGTTGAAATTTTCACTGATGATATATTTCTGTTGCCGCTATAACAACAAATAATAAAAACCTGCCAAGTGCGTGTCGGGCCACGCGTAGTGTAGGGTTCCGTAGTTGCCAGTCTGTCTTAGTAACATCGACGTGCGGTGCGGCAGCGTCGGCCGAATTTGTACGATAATTGGCCTTTTCAATTACAGATTAAGTTGGTCGACTATTACTCGGTAACTACTTATGCCTACTTGTTCGTGATAGTTTTCCTTTTAAATTCATTATATGTACTACTACCACGATTTTTTTCACATCCCCAATAGTAGCCATTTAGCCGGCAGGGGGGGGGGGGGGACGACGACACATGACTCGAACTAAAATTAGGGCTTTCAAGCCCAATATCTCGCAAAAATTACTGATTTCAAGAATGGTTTTTGAAAACACATAATATTTTTGAACGAGCTATCCAATGATACCCCACACCATGGGTTTGACGAGAAAAAAAATGCATCCCCGCTTTAGGTGTAGGGGAGGTACCCTAAAAAAAAATCTTTTTCCAAATTGTATTGTACTGTTTTGTCGGCGTGATTGATTCATATATCCATGCCGAATCACAGTTTTCTAGTAGTAATGGTTACTGAGCTAAGCTGAAGACGGACAGACAGACAGACGGACGGACATGGCGAAACTATAAGGGTTCCTTGTTGACTACGGAATCCTAAAAACGGAATAAAATAAATATTTAAGGCGGCTCCCATATAGTAAGCAATGTCAAATTCAATAAATTGTTTGTTTACATTTTTTTCGTTTTCAACTGGTGCTTAGTATACAACAAACGTGATTTATTCCCGTTTTTATAGATAATGGATACGGAACCCTTCGTGCGCGAGTCCGACTCGCACTTGGATGGTTATTTTTACGCCACCAATGGGCCATAATGTGGCCCATTTCCTAGCTAGGGAAGACATTTTGTACTCACCAAGGGCGGTAAACGAATCCTCCGATCGCATATTTATCGCTCTTGCGTTCGGTTTTACAGCCCAAGGCGAGTACTGAACTATTAGAGCCCGGGAGGGAAGAAGATTCACCAGGATTAACGTTCAGAGGGATCTGAACGTTAATCCTGGTGAATCTTCAGTTGGTGCTTTGGAGCATTTCCATACAAATAACTAATAATTCGATGTACATTGCTACGTAAAGGTGGTTGCTGGACAGCATCGGTACTTGTCGACCTAGCAATGTACGTCGAATTGTAATTGTAAGGTGACAATTATAAGTAATAAATGAAATAAATAGATATTGGGGGATAATCTTACACAAGTCGAACCAACCCCATAGTAAGCTCAATAAGGCTCGTGTTATGGGCACTGCAGACGATATATTTAATAGATACATGTACATACATAGAAAACATCCAAGAGTCAGAAACAAATATCCATGCTCATCACACAAATATTTGCCCTTACCGGGATTCGAACCCAGGACCGTCGGCTTGGGTTTGAATCCCAGTAAGGTAACCCCACATGCCGAGTCTGGCAACATAGCGCCCCTTCACATTTGTCCTCTCCAGTGAATCCGTCACATAAGGCTGTGCATTGGAAATTATCGCGTGCTTGGAAACGCCGTTCCGACTAGATTAAGAAACAATAAGGTCTGATTTTCAGATATATGATTCTTGACTATACTATATGATTGCTTAAAATGTCCTCGATAGAAAAAAAAACCAAAGTTGTGTCTGTATTTTCCTTTTTTTACTCAGCCTAATAAAATGATACATTATTTAACGACACAATCAAGTTAATACTATAGTATTTTATCTCATCTAAAATCTCACTTTATGAAATTTGAATAAAACGTCTCTAAGTTAGGTATTTATCGAAATTTGTCCAAAAAAGCCATTCCCGAAGAGTGCTACATCTCTTTTCCTCGTGCGCGGGAGGCATAAGCGGGTCTCTATCTAGGGGGCGTGTTCGACTCAAATCAAGGCATCGCCTTAAATTAAAAAGTACATACACGCGAGCCTCCATTCCTTTTTGGAGTAAGAAGGGGTTCTTCGGCTTCTTCCGTCCGTCCACAATCCTGTAAAATTAAATATAATTGTAATATAAATAATAAAGGCAAAATCTGCTTGCTCGCCAAGCCCTACCCTGCGCGCAGCGTGCGAAATTATTTATACTGTAGGGTGTTCGTGTTAGGCAAAATTTAGCTTTGCGTGATTTCGGTTGGTATGTAAAGCGCGGTAGGTATTCCACTTTTTCTATTAGAGATGATATGATAAATACCATTCTATAATCAGTATGCTCATCATCAACTCAATATCAACCAATACTCTCCCCTCTCGCTACTCTCTACAGTAGAGTTCTCCATATCAATCTCATCGAAATAGTTTGAGCACTTCACGAGAACCCGTTTACAAACATATTTTGCACATTTAATCGTGTAGGATACAGATTTGATGACTTATAATACAATAATTTTGTGGTGCATGAAAATTGGAATTAGGTAGTTGTCGTTGTCGTTAGCTAATCAAATATAATTGCTGTTTCTTCACTTACTTACATAAATAGGAAATAACCATATACGAGTACAAACCTTCTTACATATTGTGAAAATAATATAAAATGACGTAGATACCTATAGCACGATGCATTCCCGTCATATTTTACGAATGAAACTAACTCAATATGTATTTCCACATAACGATTTCATTCTCATGGACACAGATAACATATATTGGCGAAAATATGAACAAATTGTAATGCACTGAGTTTTATATCCATATGTAATATATAAGTACAGTTGAGATCATAAACATGTATACAATTTTGTACCTAATTCCATTGAAATACTGATTAATTTGTATTACAAAGCAATAAGGTGCAAAAGTGTAAACATATCTTTGACGTCAACTACATAACGTTTGAAAAGTTAGACCTGAATCACACTGACGCGGCGCCGCACCGCACGGCGCGCCAGTCTGTGAGAGGCTTTAGAATCATTAACATAATTCAATTTAACACAACAATAAAATTTAAATTGTGATTATTTGTTTGTTGCCTACATCCAATTCTGTACGTAATATCCAGAGATAAAATGATCCATAAAAAAAAAATTGCTTCCAGCTTCACAATGACGCGTACGGGGTTTTTAGAAGGAGGATGCAAAGACTATAGTTGGTGAGATCTTACTTTGAAGTTTTGACAGCTGTCATCCTAGTACAATAAACGTCAAAAGTGACATATGATGACATGAATTGTACTGGCATGACAGCTGTCAAAAGTTCAAAGTAAGATCTCACCAACTATAAGGGCGAGTTGCACCAACTTACGATTACAAGCCGATCAACGTTAAATATGGCGCCGGCCCGGCAGCTGTCAGTCCATAGAAATGTTTATATAATACCTCGAATACTAAAAGGATGCGAAGAGTAAGTGTGAATCAATTACTAAAATGACTTCCTCTACCATCCCTGAAAGTCAGCACCCAGCTATACAGGGGATGCCCCGTTACTTCTAATCGCGCCGAACATAAATTCGTCTCTGGTTGCTACGTACAGAAGCGGCTAATGCTAGCGCACAGTCCCGGCAGGAAATGAGTGACTCGACATACAACACGGTCGCATCGACTACTCGTATTGAATGGCGCGGTCCGACATTTATCTAAGAACTAAGCTCGGGGATGATCTGTCAAAAGAAGGTAAGGTAGTGTTTGCGTGTGCAATACCAATAGTAATGTTTTTCTGGTAAAGAGTATGTTCATAATACAACGAAAGGCCTACATTTTAACCTCGTGGAACGTAGGCAAGCAACAATGTTCCTAAACTACAACATCGGTCCATCGAACCAAATTATATTAGGAGGATTTACAAGTAGGTACAGGTATTATTTTTCCGATATGTGCACTCTTTGCCACTCATACTTAAACTGACTTAAAACAAACTTAACTTTTTTCTTAGTACTATTATAATTTTACCTAAAATGCTATAATCATCCCCAAACTTACTAAAGCACACTAGCATTTGTAACATAGATATTACCATTCATTACACGAACACAGTGTAAGGAACGAACAAACAAACACACTAATGGAAAACAGTCCATATATTGGGCCTTTCACAGTTGTACGAAAACCACTACGATTTACTACGCGGTGAGACAGCGCTATATACTTATATAGCGCGGTCCTGCTCGCACGCGTAACACCGTATCGGTTTTCGTATAATTGTGAACGTGCACTTACGCTCGATGCGGTTTTCCAGCATAGTGCGATTCGGCGTGAGCCGTGGAAGTAATGTGAACGTCGCACAGTTCACAGTACAACTCACGCGCCTTAAGCGGTATCTAGAAACATTCACAACAATTTATTAGTAAGCACAACTTTTGAAGAAATAAAAACAATAGATTATCATCATAGTGAGACTTTGTCTAGTTGCTTGTCACTAGTAAGATATCTTTTCGTGAATCGTACTTACTCGCAACCGATTTGTAGCGCGCACTCATTCTAACACGTTAGGATTGACAGCGCGTTGTAGCGAGCGCGAGCGACGAATACAAAACCCATGCCAGATCTAAGGTTTGTTGAACATCTCCGAGAATTATGAGAGATGTGAACCTAGTAATTTACTCGAATATCAGATATGACAATGCGCTGTTATAAAACTTGATGGTATTCACGATTTTAGATAAATAATATTGATTGATTACTGTAAAAGTCATTTTTTAGATACAATTTAACCCTAACTCTAGAAAGTAATTAATAGAAATATCCTTTTGTAATGTAGATTTTGTTCCTGAGGGTCCACTTACCTCTTTGCCACCGTTTGGCTTGTCAGAATTCTGGCCGATCCATTTCTTTTGGTTCTTGGCGTGGTTACGCGAAGTGTAGTGCATGCGGGCTGCGAAATAAAACAACCTTAAATAACTCTTTCTGAATAACAACTATTGCTCCAACACTCTTAATATTTTATTTAGTTATCGGAACGTAATCCATGTGGATCCACGTTCAAATTCCCCGAAATGTTTTTAATTTTCCCGTTGACTATAAAACACATTTTTAATTTTCACGTTGATTATAAAACACATTTTTTTTTTATGGATCACGTTCCAGCAGTATAATGGGATTTATCAACGTCCTGGAACCGCAGAGGTTGAAGTAAAAAAATCGTTGTCGTCATTGTCAACAAACCTCCTGCTGAGCTCAAGACTCCTCTCATACATAACTAATTATAAATATTAATGGGCATTGCGTACACAAGTTTCGCACAATATTATGATAAGCATTCATCATGGGAAGTTCAAATAATATTAAATAAATATTTGGGAACAATCTTACAGGAATCCACCTAGTCCCAAACTAAGCAAATAATACTAGACGACGATATACATAGTTATATAGATAAATAAATACTTCAATACATAGAAATCATCCATGACTCGGGAACAAATAAATGCCTTTACCGGGATTTGAAACTGGGACCTCCGGCTTCGTAGGCAGGCCCACTACCAACTAGGCTACTGAGGTAGTCGAACAGTGAACATATAACAGAGATGTTGACTGATAGTAATCTCTGTAACGTTTTTATGAAACGTCAAAAAAGCTCTGTTGTTTACAGTGAAATAGGATCAAGTGACGTCACAACTTTTTATGATCAAACAACATTTGTTTTTTTCGTGTATTTTCGTGTTTTGTTCATGGGTAATGTAAGAATATCAACATCAAACGTGGTTTTCATCCATTAAAAATAAATTAGATCATTTTTAACTGAGTGACTTAAGGCCAAGCCTAAATTATGCAACTAAAAACGTAACATTTCACTTAAAATCCATTTCATGCTTTTACCAATAAGTAGAAGCTATAAAGGAGTTTGTATTGTAACTTACACATGGAAAAAGAGTCAAATTCCATGCCACAGACGCCACAATAGTTAGCCTCCATGAGAATCAGCATCCTTTTAGGAAGGTTCTTGATACTTTCCTTGGATACTCCACAGCCTGTAATACAAACAACATTGAATTATATTTTTTTATCTAAAGGCACTGGTCCCACAGCCGGCTAGTAAGCTAGAAAAGTTGGGCGAGTAGCATTACATTGCGGATCTGTAAAGGTCGATTGATCACACTGTGCCTGGTCAGCACGCAATGAACCATTACTCGCCCAACTTTTCTAGCTTACTAGCCAGCGGTGGGACCAGTGCCTTATACTCATAACTCATTTATTTATAATGCACAAATACATTAAATGTCAAAAAGTTAATAAGTTAAATTAGTTACTTACTTTTGTCGATAATAATTTTTGGTAAGTACAGTCGACTACAAAGAGATCGATCGATACGGCCAAAACTACAAAAATATGTAAGACTTTATTGCCTTAACGTTAAGGTCGTATACCTATACTTTTATATTATTGCCTATACTATACTGGAGGATATTCATAAGCTAACAGCTGCAGGAAAAGCATTGACTCTGCAGTGGATACCATCACACATAGGCATTCCAGGAAACGAAAAAGTAGACAGCTTGGCTAAAGAAGCCTGTCAGATTGGAACCCCATACAACATATTACCTTTCTATTCCGAATGCATCAAATTAGTCAAAAAACAATGTCGTCAACAGTGGAAAGAGTACTTCGATGAAAGGTCGAAACAAAAAGGCATTTGGTACAAAACGATCCAACCAGAACTAATAAATACACCATGGATTGATTGCTCTCTTACGGCCGTATTCATAAACGTACTACAAGCCTGTTTTAACTAAAATGGCGTTAAAATTCGTTTGTCCTTATCTGTCACTTTGACATTTGTGTTCGTAAGAAAGGGACAGAGCACATTTTATTTAGCAGAGGCATTTTAAGTTTTATGAATAAGGGGGTTAGTCGTCAAGACATTGTTTTAGCACTAAGACTTCGGTCCGGCCACATTCCACTTAATAAATTTGGTTTTATAATGCGTAAAACCCCATCACCGAACTATACAGAGTGTGACACCGTTGAAGACGTATACCATATATTGATGGAATGTGTGCGGAATGACGCGTTTAGAAGCCAACTAAAGATATCCTGTAGCGCCTTGTTAGATGTTGGTGGGTGCAATAGCGCACAGGCTTTTCCACTGTCGGACGAGGCCAGGGCACTATTTAAGTTAGTGAGGATAGGTCTCAATAATCGAAGTTAAGGTGGACCTATTGCTGATCATATGGAGCGTCAT
This sequence comes from Epinotia bilunana, assembly GCA_947049275.1. Taxonomy (NCBI): domain Eukaryota; kingdom Metazoa; phylum Arthropoda; class Insecta; order Lepidoptera; family Tortricidae; genus Epinotia; species Epinotia bilunana. The sequence goes on along the minus strand of OX346260.1, from coordinate 20,853,403 downwards.
AATCGCTAAGCGATAAAGCTCTTTAAAAAAAGATTTAAAAAAAATATATAAGGCCGGAATGTTTCGGACTTTATAGTAGCCGGCAAGCTTCTTGAGCATTAAGATGAGGTGGTTGGGGGAAGGTTTGCGCATCCTACACTTACGATCAAAAAAAGGACCCCGCTTTTATGGAATTACATTTCTTTGTGTAATAATCTGTATGTGTCTGTTTCAACGAATTACTAACTACTCGCTTTGAAATGTAATAAAAAGAAAAAATAATCATCATACCTGTCTTTTTACAACTACGTTTGTTGGCATACGCAGGTATTCTTTATTTTCGTTATAAAACTCAACAAACAATTCAAATTTAACAGACTACAAATTCCTCAATTAAGAATTGTGACATGAAAGTCAATGAATCATGATTATAGCAAACTAACCGCTTACCATCAGAAGAGCGGTACGCTTGTTTGTCACCGACGTGGTATGTAAATTAAAATCACTTTATCACTGGCCGAAAGTGTACTAAGGGTATGCGTGCACGGGCAACGTTAGTAGCGACGCGACTCCGTGTGCGCACTTCCATACTAACCCATAGACTTGATGTGAGAGACAAAATAGTTGCGGAGACAAAAGTTGCTCGTGCGCGCATACCCTAAGGCGACAACGGGACGTGGGTGGGGCGCGGGACGCAAACGTCAACCGATCTACCAAACAGGCTCGACACTGTATGCTGTAGTGTACCTAAGTCAGCTTATTTCTTTGCACAGTCAGCACCATATAGGTACTTTCGCTGCTTCTAACTATATGATGCTGACTGTACTAAACCACTATTTTACTAAAAACTATTATATTACCATTAAACTATTCGAAATTATTAGCAGACATTAGTGTACTTACGCAGTAGATATCTAAAAGCCTGAGACTCTGGCGGGATGTTGCGTGGTGCAGGCGGGCCACCTGGACCAAAACCTCGTCCAAACATGATCATGGGCCCTCGTGGACCCATTGGTGGCCCCATGGGAGGGCGCATAGGTGGCCGCCCCATTGGGGGACCCATTGGTGGCCCAAATCCTCCACCGGGCCCATAGCCACCGCGGTAGTTACCATAAGCATTGTTGTAGCGTTCATAACTGGAACAAGGATTTGGTAATTTGGCACCCAAGTTATTGAATACAGTACTTACTGTTATTGTATTATCTCAGTGATTAGTCCACAGGTTTTAGGTTATGCTGATCCAAATTTCGAATGTGAATGATTTAATTGAAGCTACAAAAGGAATTAAATAATGTAGGTGTTCTATTTAGGGAAATATTTTGCCTATAATCATGGATCAAGAATTATGTAGTTAATGTTCGTATTTTTATATATTGAGTGAGTGAATATTTGCAAATATTAAAATAAAAGCAAATCTAAGAGTGTCAACACAGTATTCAACTATTTCTAGGTAATTTGCCCTACCTAACAAACATCACCTTCCTAATGTTTGACGGATGTGATGGGTCCAATATCACAGCCATTCTTGATTCTAGAGAAAAGCTTTTTAGATAAAACATGCTTGTTTTGGCGTAAGCTAAATGGTAAAACAATATAAACTTCCTCCGTCCTTACTGTTTGCTACACCCCATATAAGCTCAGGTTGACCACTTCCAGTGTTTAACTTCAAACAACTTCAACATGCTTATAGTCACCTGCATGATAGCTAAGCTACAGTAATATCTGCACTGCATGTTCAAAAATATCTGGCACATCCTAACAGCTCCACAAATAGAGCAGTGTCAGATATTTTTCAATGAAGCTGCTTTTTAATAAACTCTAGTAATAAATATTAGGGAACAATCTTACAAAAATTGAACTAGCCCCACAGTAAGTTCAATATAAGGCTTGTGTCATGGGTTCTAGACAATGATATATTTAATTTAATTTAATATATATAAATACTTAAATACATAGAAAATACCCAAGACTCCGAAACAAATATTCATGCTCATTACATAAATATTTGTCCTTATCGGGATTCGAACCAAGGACCTTCAGTTTCATATGCAGCGTCACCACCCACTGGCCTAACCGGTCGTCTAAAGTACTAGTTACATATGCCTGGTTCCGGTGGATTATTTGGGTGCGCCAAAGTTCATATAAAATTACAATTTCGATTATTGTATTTCCGAAAAAAATTCTCATATAATTTTATCTCATAATGATCACTATTCATAATTATTTGTGCTAATAACTATCATAACTCCGAATTGTCTATATTCATAATGATATTCAACATAAGTATCTCTGTTACTGCTATCTATGTCTATACACTTTTAAATCATAACGATTTTTAGCAATATAGTTTAATATCATATTTATTTCTATATATACTAGTAGTTATTGCTAAATTTTGTATTAATAAAGAACAACCACTATCTAATGCCAATATAGTGGTGTATAACTAATGCCAACTTAGTGGCAAAACCGACTCTGATCGCAGATAGTCTTCTAACCTAACAAACAACATGGGTATCACAGACAGCCCCATGTGCAGAGCCTGCATGGAGGCGGAGGAAACAACCAAAAATATTCTACTGGACTGCAAGCAGGTAGAAGTATACAGGAAAAAGCACCTAGGGTCTCCAGACACACTACGGAACGCAGTCAGGAACACAAAGGCACTCACCAACTTTGTAGAGGAGCTTAGGGGTGGTTAGAGTAGTGCTACCCCACCATTTCACGCAAAATAGGCACAATGGATGTCGACTTGCGGAAAAAAAGCCCAGTAGAACTAACTAACTAACTAGGACTAACAAAATTATAATATATGTCCATTATGAAGGAAACTGTTATGAAAAACCAAATTATGAGTTCAAGTCTGTTCTAGTAGTAATTAGAGATGTGTCAACTCGGTTTGCCAACCCGGTCCAAACCGAGTCAAGCTAAAGTCGAACCGACCCGGTTTGTTAGTCCACTAACTCGATTCTATAACGAGCAGCGAACCGCAACATTCGAGCCCGCTCGCCGACAGCGGCCCGAGCCAACGAAACCGAACCGACGTGCGCGACTCGCGCGAGCGGGCTGGGCCGGAGCGGGCAAACCGAATGATAAGCCGAATAAATCCGATTTCTCCCGAACAGGTGGGCGGGTGACGACGACGACGACCATTAGTAGACCTTATCTCGTTGCAACAAGGTTTGTATTTTGTTTTGCAATATAATTTTGAATGAAATATAGTGAGCAATTTATAATTACTTATTACTCTATGGCGCTACCGAGGTAACGCTCACAAATGTAACAATAACCTATAAACAGTTTAGTTTAGGTTTCAACCAAGAACAAGTAGGTGTTTAAATTCACGGATCGACTCGGACAGGTCAAACCGAATACCACATTAATATTAATACGTTTAGGACCGTCATAGCAACTCGGTTTGATCAACCCGGGTTGAAACCGGTTTACATAGAAAGTCGAACCGTTCAATTCGGTTTGAGATATTTTCGGGTTGGCACATCTCTATTAGTATTGACATTATGATGAAACATTTTATGAAAACTGTTCGTTATGAGTTCCGATGATAGTTACAGAAATTTAGAAACATAAAAGAAAAAGGAAGAAAGGGGAAAGAAAAAAATTATGAAGTTATGATTATGATTACAAAGCAGTATTACTAGAAAAAAACGACAAATCAAGTTTATATGAACCAATATCGACCCGGATTATTTATTACATTGGTTAAAACTATGAAACTCAGATATATGGCAGAGCATTTTAAACCATGTAACTACAATATTACTAGGATAGTTACTTTGCCATTCTACCGCCAAGTCTGGGCGGCATTAGCGGCCGAATGGGCTCATTATTGACTGGCCAGTTGTCGTTGTCGAAGTCAAAGTCTTCATCGAAACCGTCTCCCATTTTTACGCTGGAAAGTAAAAGTAGACATTGAGATAACCATTTGTGTAGTACTACGTAATTCAGAGTTTGAGTTTGCCGGTACCATTGTGACTATGGAGATATACAATCCACAATAGATTTTGCAACAAAATAATTCGTAATTACCTATTTTATATCCCAAATTCTATAAAAGAATTGATATTATTCACTGACAGACACGGCGTCGGCACAATCGTTCGACGTACGCAGTGTTGCCAGGATACTTTACCTAAAAAAAAGTTTAGTTGCTACAGTGCTGCCAGATGCCGAATACAAAAAGCGGGAGCTGCGCTATCAAAACGCGAAATTTTAAATGAAAATACGGATTTGCGGAATACGTTTATAGGTTTTTTCGGCACGTTGAAAAGCCGAAGAAAAACCATAATACATTCCAAACCATTATATTTTCACTATTAAAATGAAAAAAAATGTCCTCGACATCTTCATCCGCAGTGAGTTATTGCCAATTTTTCCCGACCTTTGTTTTCTGAGTATATGCTACCGTGTGAGTGAAATGGCTTTATCGCAAAAGCGCACAAGTGTGAATAGTACCACTAGTGCTTCCGCTCCGTCGTAAGCGTTCGGCTATTTGCTTCGTTCGATGTTTTGAATTTACCACCCTTTTCCACGAGCAAGTGGTAACATTTAAAAATTGTTAATGAATATTTTAAAAAAGCGGATCCGCGTTAGCTTAACGCGGATAGCGGGGCCAGTGGCAAAAACGCGGCGTAAAAAGCGGAAAAGCGGGGTGTCTGGCAAGACTGTCGCTGTTCCTGAAAAGTTCCATTTAGGTTGAGAAATTCCGTTTTTTTTAAATCACGAAATACTTATAAATCATGTAATTTAAATAGATGTACATACTGTTTATCGAATATTTTTATGAAAAAAAAGGGTCAGCACAGCACCTATCTACAAACAGCGCTATCGCGAAACGAAAACGAACGAAGTTCGTGTATCCCGCTCTCCTTTGTCGCTCGAATATGCAAGTGCAACAGAGAGGGAGATACACAAACTTCGTTCGTTTTCCTTTCGCGGTAGCAGTTCTGACCCGTTCGTCGTTCGACCAATCAGCGGCCACGACCACGACTCAATCTTCGTGTATATGCTCGCTTGATTAGCCGGTTTGGATCAGCTGTATTTTTGTGATAGGAACATAAAATGATTATTTAGTTTTAACAGAAAAAATGAGTCTAATTTTTTGAACAATATTTTTGTGTGTTATTTAATATATTAAATAAATTAATGCCGAGACCTTAAAAGTTTCGAAAATTGACCTAAAATCTAAAGTTCCTTCCAAGTTCCGCAAGGGTGTCAAAAGTTACGAAAAACGGAACAAACGGAACCAAACGGCAACACTGGAGTACGTCACTTTTTTTTATAGCGTGTTTAATTGTTTATAGCACAGTACAGATAACACAGCTTGTTCAAGTTGTACCACAGACTAATACAGACCCGCAGTACAGATTACAGAGAAATGCAGATAGGTCCTAATAAATTAAACGTTTTCTATACTTCCGATCTCTTCTCACTTACTTCAGTACGTAAGAAAGGGACGCCTAGTAAGAAAGGGATAGAACCATGTTATCTGACAGTAATTGTCTCCGCTTTATCGCTCGCACGATGTAATTCGCTCTCTCGCTCGCTCGAGATTTAGTGTAGCGAAAAATATTTTATTACAAGATATCAACATCGATATTTACTTTTCATATATTCGTCATCTGCACCAGTCGTAAATAAATTGTGTCTCCATACATTTGTATTGAGATACAATTTAACACATGTATATGTCGCAGGGAAATGGCCAAAACAGAGATTTGAACAAATCTCTAAGGGATATGATCAAATCACGAAGGATGTTAAAATGGCGAATCCATTTTATCATTTGCCTAGAAAAAAACAGTCATTTGATCAAATCTCTGAATTTGTTTAGTGAAATGACGAAATCGGCCTAAAAAGGCAACTCGTTTTCTCACTAGATTTGTTTAGTGATTTTATAAAACCCCTGAAAGGCGTTAGTGAGTTGACGAAACTAACTCGCAGAGTCCACTCGTTTTATCATTTCACTAGACACGTTTAGTGAAATGATGAAAATCTCAACTCTAATGCAGATTAAGTCGCTCGTGCGGTTGTGTTACCTCCCTCCTGCACCTCACCGCTCCCCGGATTCGCCCTTGTGTGTTAGGCATCGGCCGGCTTTGAAGCAATTTATGAAAGTTTGTTACATAAGTTTCTTCAAATATCACGCCGTTACCCTGAGAATGTCAAAAAACATTTTGTATGCAAAGCGAACCACCTTAAAATGATTATATTCCGGTTTAAAACTACCGATTCTTCTACTGGATTAAAAAATCTGATTTAACAAACAATTTTATTAACTACTTTCGACATTTTATTTTACCATTTCACTGAATCATGTCAGCACGGCTAGCACGCGACGGCGCGCGAGCTCTCTCGATTTTTCTCGCACTATCCGTCTTTCTCTTATTAGAACACTTAGAAGAAGAGGTATAGTGCGATAAAAATCGAGAGTTTGTCGCGGCCGTCGTGTGCTAGACGTGCAGAGATTTCAACAAATCTTTAAGAGATATGACCAAATCACGCAGGATGTGAAAATGGCCATTCCATTTTATCATTTGCCTACAAAAAAACAGTTATTAGATCAAATCCCTGAATCTATTTAGTGAAATGATGAAATCAGCCAAAAAAGGCAACTCGTTTTTTTCATTTCACCAGAATTGTTTAGTGATTTGATAAAATCCCTGAAACATCATGTGAGAGATTTGATCAAACTTAATTGTAAAGTAACACTGAACCAGTTCAGAGATTTGATCAAATCACCTACACCATGTTACAGTAGAGACTTTATCATTTCACTAAACGTGTCTAGTGAAATGATAAAACGAGTTAACTGCGAGTTTGTTTCGTCAACTTACTGACGCGTTTCAGGGATCTTATCAAATCACTAAACAAATCTAGTGAAATGAAAAACCGTGTTGCCTTTTTTGACCGATTTCGTCATTTCACTAAACAGATTCAGAGATTTGATCAAATGACTGATTATTTGTAGGCAAATGATAATAGCCCTTAGAGATTTGTTCAAATCTTTGTTTTGGCCATTTCCCTGCGACATATACAATACATGTATACAGAATGTCATTTAAGGCATTTACCACGCTAAAAACCAAAACCAGAGGGGCTACCGCGAAGTGAAAACAAACTTCGTTCGAGTATCTCCCTCTCTGTCGCTCGAACTAGCAAGTGCAACAGAGAGGGAGATACATGAACGAAATTCGTTTTCGTTTAGCTGTAGGGCCTCAGTAGACTGCTACTTGATTCGGACTTTAAATAAATATTCAAATGTAATTTAGTAGTATATAATATTCTATATAGTTTCAGTTATCTACTGAAATAAACAATACAAAGGTTAACGTGGTAGGTATACGGAAGTAGCAAAATAAACCTCCAGCTCACTCACATCTGTATTTTCGGTTTCGGTATCTCAAACTTACCAAACGTCTCGCCTACATAAAATTCACGCCGATAAAATGTCGATGATGTCTGTATACTAATTTAAACTGTCATACTAAGTGTAATACCTACTCGTAAATAGTATAGTTTTCAAAGTGAAAAAATTCAAAGCATTTTTTTATTTAAGTGTCTCTTAAATTCTGGAGCAAGAGTGTTATCAGGGTTGACAAACCACCTATTGTCACCCCTGCACGGCTAGCACGCGACGGCGCGCGAGCTCTCTCGATTTTTCTCGCACTATCCGTCTCTCTCTTATTAGAACACTTAGAAGAAGAGGTATAGTGCGATAAAAATCGAGAGTATGTCGCAGCCGTCGTGTGCTAGACGTGCTGATAACACTCTTGCTCCAGAATATGTATAAACGCATTTTCTCAGAATTTTGAACCGTATTCCAACGTGTTAAGGTATTACTTTTCTTGACAGCGTCTACCAACTGTGTTAAGCTGGGTTTAGATGGTGCAGACTTGCGCTGCGCAGACTGTTGCACGGACAAAAGTATGTGCGACTCACATCGTCCACACGATACAGAGTTGTGTGAGAGTTGTTCTTTAAACCTCGTGGTGTACGGACGTTTGCAATGGCAGACATCAATCGACGGCGATCCCTATTACTGTACTCTTTGGACTTAAATTTCCATACAGCTGGAAGGAACTTATATAGATCTATAAATTTTACTAAGAATTCTCTCGAATATTTTAATAAAAAAAAGCAAACTGAATTAATTAACCAAAGTTGTCGTAAGTCATTGACTTACTATTACTACGTATAGACTGGCAACCCAGAACATTTTTCTTGACGTCTTTCAATCGGGCCGCCATCTTGTAAAATCAAAGACTATGCAAACGTGCAGTAGATGCGACAATTTTCTGAGTTCTGATTCAGTTATAGTCATAGCGTGTTTTAATACACTCGTTTAAAAAAAACTATTTATTGATTTAATCACCGACATTTGGTGACAGTATTTTTTTATACTGGATATCTTTTATGTTTGATTCTTATAGTTCCCGAGGATGCATTGTGTTGATGCAATTTATTTGTCTCACCAATTTGTGTCAGATTTAATGACAAAGTCCTATTTAAGGTCAATGCGTATCCTCAGATATCGATTTTGATAGCAATCGCAGCAAGACAAAAAAACTAAGTTACGACCATTTTCAGTTTCATTCAGATCCATACACATTAAAGGTCCCACGGAATCCTCAGATATAAATTTTGAAATCAATTGGAAATTAATATAATAATTATTATTCTCCTAAATTGCTAATGGGTTCATAATCGGAGACCATACTCGCGTCGCGTACATTATTTATACAAGAGAATTGACCTAGGATTTAAAAAAGTAGCCAATAAAAATATTCATGAAAACGATTAAATTCAAAAAAGCATTTGGTTGTTGCTATTTTGGCGCAAAAATTAAGATCTTTAAAGCTTGAAATCAGTGAGTCTAGTAAGTTTAATGTTCTACTAAAAAGGCAAAAGTGTCTTAGGAAATTGTCACTTCTACATTTTTAATCTTTGAAATAATGGCCGCCGTCGGCGCGTATCTTATAAATTACAAAAAAATCATGTTATTTAAAAAAATCTGTGAATTTGCCGATGAAAAGTGATTCCCGTACTTATGCTATTGTTGGCTTTGTTGTTGGTGCAACAGCGCAATGCAAAAGAAGGCATTTTTTAAAGTTTTGAGTCAAAATTGCACTCGAAACGACCGCCATCACTGCCCGCAACAGACCAAACCAACATACTCTCAGAGAGTATGTTGACATGCGCAAACTTATGCTAGGTGATGTCTACTCTAGTAATATAACTCAATGTGGTAAGTTGACCCAAACAAGTCTGAGGCCCTACCGCGAAACGAAAACGAATTTCGTTCGTTACAGACTCGAGACTTCACGTCCACACATCCCATTTGCACCGACTTAAGTCTGTACAGACACGCTGCGCAGACTAAAGTCTGGTCCGTGTGGACCCACCTTTACTAAATACAGTGGGGCAAGAGGAACAGTCATGCCGATTTTTATTTTTGTACAAATTAGTGCCTGTTTTATATGTTTCTTTGCTTGATAAGTAGTTTCAATTAAAAATATATTAAATTTAATTATATTTTATCGCTTTATTTTACGAATTAATGCAATAATAAGATCACAACACTATTTGAATCAAACATTTAAAAAGTATGATACTCTTGCCCCGACTCGCCTTATGATTGTTTATCTGATTTTATTGATAAATGAATGATAAAATTTCCTCGATAAAAACAAATTAAAGTTGGGTCTGTATTTTCCTTTTTTTACTCAGCCTACTCAAACGATACATTATTTTACGGCACAATCAAGTTAATACTATAGTATTTTATCTCATCTAAAATCTCACTTTATGAAATTTAAATAATACTTAGATATTAATCGAAATTTGTCCAAAAAAGCCATTCCCGAAGAGTGTTACAACTATTTTCTTCGTGCGCGGCAAATCAAGGCATCGCCTTAAGAGCGGAATCTCGGGCTCCCTTAGGAGCGGCAATTTGTTATGTCCCAATTTTGTTTATTAGGTTTGTCTTTATAGAGCAGAACCTGAGCGGGAGAGCGAAAGCGAGCTAAGAGACGATGTGAAATCTGTTTGCCCACCTTGTCGATGCCATCATTGCTTTGCCTTGCAGGCACGAAGACAGTTTGACGGGGTTGAGAAATATATATTCAGAGTTCGGAGACTCATCCGATACCCCTACCACTTACTTTTAAACGACCATAATCACTTCGCGTGACCCGACTGCAAGGTACCTACGTTGTGCCGTGACGAACGTACGAGACGGACCTTGTAATTTGATTGATTATCCAATAGGTCAGAGAGAGGGTCCCGGCATGCGGCGTACTGGACCAATCGGGCATAATTGAGGACTTCGGGCTTCATTCTAACGTTAGGTTACACAGCGGCACTGCAACTGCTAGGTCACTCGCTCGCACTCGAACAAAAATTTGGGCTTTAAAGCCCAATATCTCGCAAACTAATCACTGATTTAAAAAACCCGTAATATTTTTGAATGAGGACATGGCGAAACTATAAGTGTTCCTTGTTGTCTACGGAACCCTAAAAAGACTCGAAGCCGCATTTCTGTTGGCTAACGCGAGCAGGAGTGCTTCACTAAATGAAATAAGCAACAAGTAGGTACAGTTACCATGTCGCTGCCAACGACTTTATTGTCCCCAATGAGTAAATGACCATTGTATTTGTAGTCTTTTGGTGCAAGCTTTTGTTGCCCACTGTACTTTTGTTGTGTACCTACTCATCAAAATATAAGTATTTAGGTACCTACCTAACTAAATATACGAAAAAGGCTACCCAGAAATAAATGAAACGCTATCATGATGTCAAATGCTTTCGTTTATTAGCCATTTATTTATCATTTGTTTTTCTTAACGCTAGTGTACATTTTTTGCCAATCAGTTTTATTTATTTGTCTTTCAAGTGCACTTGAATTTAGAAAGTTAATTTGTATCTCTTAATTTCAATATACTTAAGCTCTCAATACATCATTTTCGTTGTCTACGAGTATTACCCCACGCATGTCAAACATTATTTTAAAGTTGGCGCACTTATAATTGCCAATTCAATTGCTTAATTTTTACTCGTATAGGCATATCGTTAAACTGAGTTGCGCGGTGCGAGAGGGGTGGCAGCGACCGCGAAATCTCAGTTAAAAGTTAGACATATAAGTATGTACTTACTTATAGTTTATTTTAGATATGTAATCAGTTTTAACCAACCATTTAAAGCCAGTTATTAAATCTCGGAAAAACACATTTTTTTGTCGGTATTGAACTCATGAATTCTGGAAATTTCTAATACGATAGATATATTATTATCTTATTACAATGTCTACATTATCATTAACAGCTACAACTACGTAAAAATGTGTGAAATTCTTGTAAAATGTGTATTCTTTGTGTCATATTTTGTTTGCTCATAGGTCTACTGACTAATATAGTAAGAAAAAATTACTTGAAATCGGCATTAAGACCGCAAGACTGCGATGTTTTGTTCCCAATAACTGTGTCTTCAATTCTGAGAACCGAGAACCGTATATAAATGTACTTATCGTGTTTTTTAAGTTAATTCTGTTTTATTTTACATTGTTTTTTTTCCTTATAGATACCTAAGTAACGTTGGAAAAACATGAATTCCTCATGTAGCGCCCTGTATAAGTATACCTCGGTCGACCTTAAATCCGTATGTATGATGTATGTTTATAATCCTTGTCATCAGTCATCCGTGTAGTCACCCATTAATCGTCTAATAAGCATTTAGGCAGGCAGGGTGGGAGAGTACGTTTTACGGATACATACAGATTACAGTGCAAGCCTTTCACAAGTAAATGAACCATGTACAGAATGAAATGAGAAGAATAGGACTTGCTTTCGCGATCCTCAGCATTGAGGGCATTGATGACGACAGAGTAAATCTAAATGGGTCATCACAACACACAACATCATCCTTTTCTCTTCATTTGGATTGCTCAGTCTATGTATGAGAGTGAACTGTCGAAACAGTCGATCACAAAATATTATTTTTACAGCCTGATAACTTACAAAAATTTCATAATAATTTAACGTGGCCTGCCACATTATTGGAATTACCTACTCTATTTCTCTTCAACTAATTATTTTGTTCGATACAAGTAACGGATTTCTAATAATTTACTTTAAAAATAAAGTTTTAACCGACTTCAATTTAGTACTCCGCCAAGCCACGAGAACATTTATTTTCCAATTTACCTCATGAACTGATTTCCGAGAGCAAATGCGTTGATTATTATAGAAAAAAACCCAATCGCTGTATGTGACCCGATAATATTTGAGGACTTCCGTCAATTCCACAAGGATCACCCTTGGCACTTCATTAGTTGCTATTTCAACGGAATCTTATCAGAATCTGTGATATACTTTTGTACTTTTAAGTACATAATTGAGGAATTCCATAAGTCATCTGTGGTCTTCATCATTAATTCCACTCCACCAATTTATGATTTCCGGATGTAAATACACGAGTTATAATAGAAAATACCAAAATCACTACACGCGTGCCTAATATAATTGAAGAGTTCCCTCAATTCCTCATGGATCCAATTGAATTTTCAAAAAAATGGGACCCACCTGGAAACATATACTTACAAACAAAAAAAAAATGTATGAATCGGCTCATCAATGACGGAGTTCTGAGGTAACAAACATTGAAAAAAAAATACAACCGAATTTCAGAACCTCCTCCTTTTTTTTGAAGTCGGTTAAAAATAGAATGACTGTCGCGCTGCGTTTTGCTCGACATTCCGCCAGTGTGAACTCGCCCTTGGTCTAGCTGATGTCTAATAACGGGGTACTAGGTATAATTTAATGTCTCTTTGCCCGATTGTGAACTAGAAAACATCCAATTTTAGAAGGTACCTTGTAATATGAATATGCAAGTTTTACTTAAAAATATGTAGATAGGTTACACAAAACGAGTTCTAAAAATCCGTTTTGAGTAAGACCACCTTTACCGACACATGGATCATATTAGGACTGAGATAGTGACCGTCAATGAAAAGTCTCACGGCAAAATCTACATACAGTAGGGGTCAGTGGTCAGTAGGACGCTTCTTCGCGGATTAATAGATTTATGCGTGCTGAAATATGAAAAATATATAATTTAAAATGAACAATTAAATATTCTTTGGTAATATAAACATATACTACATCTTCAGGAATCGGAACTGTTCCATGCTTAACTGTCAAAGTTTTTAGTACCTACTGTACTGCCCAGTATAGGTAGGAACCAATCATGAAATCTTCAGAAAAAAACGGAATCATGTTTCCTAAATGGGCCGTTCGTCACACATTTCGATTGCAGACGGTCGATCAAATATGCATAGGTATATAAATATGCATAATGATAACCCTGCGCTGGTTACAGGAGAATAGGATTGATAATAAACAATTAGGCAGAATTGTAATCATGCCCGGTCATATGTCAAACCGATATAAGTACTTTTTGTTATCGTTGCGTCACGAACAAATAAATCAAGAGCATGACAATACGAAAAAGACATATAGTACGGAGACTACTCTACAGTGAAAGTGAATAGTTAAGGCTTATTTTGGATGAACGCAACTTTGTGTACCTACAGTACACTTCTGATTTATTCGCCTGAAGTCGCCTTCAACCAAACAAAGTATGGATATAGAAGCACTGCGCCCAAATTAATCCCAATTTTATCGAGTTCCGATGCTGAACTAGTGTCATTCACTCACCGAGCACTTTGCTACAATGGCCACAGTCTAATCAAGACCTCCGAATACGCATAGTTGTTGATACGCATAACAAGGTCAAATTATCGTAACGACTACAAAACATTGAATAAAATATGGTGACGGTGTAAGGGTGAGGAGAATTGACGGACCTGCCGTCTAATACTCTCAATGTGTTCTATTACAACTCTGAGGAGTAGGCATTCTAAATGCTTGGGTTACAATGGGGCGTTGTGCTTTATTCGACACAACACATTTACAACATAAAATGTACCTATTGGTCATTAAACATAATAGCATGACATGATTTGGGACAAAATGGAATACTTAATTTAGTTTTACGTTTGTCTTGTGATTTCGATTCAGATCTCACAATGCTCACATCTCTAATAAAGCGGACTTTAGACGTTGCTAAATGCAGTGCACCAAGTGGCTCTAACCGTTAAGTGTTAGTGCAGTTACTGCACTGCGTTTGGCAAGGTCTAATAACGCCGCTTAACACTTTCTCAGCCCGGCAGTTGAAAATGACAATCAAATGTCAGTCACATGAAGTCGACAGGTTTGACAGGCAGTATGTGGTCGATGTAACGCCTCGGCCTGAAAAATGGTTAAGTACGGTCAGCCTCACAACACATTCACAGCCTTAACACCTTTGTACCGTGTCGCATTAACCCATTCAGGGCCCATGACGACACATATGCGTCAGACCGCCGTAGTCGCTTTTCGCTACATACGAGGAAAACCACGGGATCGGCTACGAGCGTAGCGCGTAGCGATTCTGGGCAATGAATGTGTTGACACTTTCACTGCCAGGAATCTGCGTAGCAGGTGCCTACGCCGTAGTCGCTTTCCGCTACATACGAGAAAAACGAGATCGGCTATGAGCGTAGCGCGTAGCGATTCTTGACAGTGAATGTGTTACAGTCATGTTAAACTGCCATATGAAGTTATCAAACGAGTGAAAACGGCAAGGTACTTAGAGGTGTTCAGCAACTTATGAGGCCGACGTGAGGCCGACAGTAGTTTACACGTACTTTATGTCACTTCTAAGTTGTGACAATAAGATAGGTAGGTACAAACGACAACACTGTTAAGGTTAACTGACCATCCTGTGTTTATATAGGGCCTTATTACAATGCACTTAAGGTGCACCGATGATCAGTTAGCTGTGTTGTCGATAGTACATTTTTTGGTGGTATATATCTTTTCAAAACCTACACCTTATAGTGACATATATTTATGACATATGTATTTTAGGACGTTTTCGATTGAAAGTAGGTAAGTATACCTTTTTCTCAGAATTTGGACATGCTTCGTCTTTTGTGCTCAGAATCATGTGAACTGATATATATAATGTATATATATAATATATAATGTATATGTGTGTGATACTGATATATATAAAATAACATGTTCCAGTTTTCTATACATATGTTTAATGAGTATCTGGTATGAGAAGACGTCACACTAAGATATTTTTTTTCTTTATCAGAATCAATCGTGCTTTGGAGTAAGAATAAATATTCTAAACTTTCCAAGTTCCGACGAAAAACAGTACCTAAAAGGTACACTGAGTGAAAACGCCCTTTACCTACTCGTACTATACACTATCCCATAGTTCAATGCAAGTTAGAAATGGCAGTGACTTTTCGTAGGTAAACGTGTTAAATTTTGATAGATAAAATTTCCAATAAAACCTAATAGTTGGCTAGGTCATGACTTATTAATTTTACAATTTATAATAACATTAGAAGTAGGTACAATTCCAGATTGCAAGTGTCCGAAAACAGTGAAAATTCATAAATACTTAATCGTGTCAGATCAGAAAACCTTTGGAAACGTCCAATGTATTCATCTGTTGTGGCTTTCGCTTCAGCCAAATAAGGTGCGTGAGAGCGCCTTAGAGCAAGGTGGATACAGCAGCTATATCACTCATATAAGTTACACTGTTTTGGCAGGCGAGCGACCAATCATAAGTTGTTACTGTGACCGCAAAGACACTATCCACAGTCTAAAATTCGTTCAAAATGGCGGCTCCAGCATGTGTCATAGTTCCCTCTGCGCTACCAAACGCTGATGTAAGTTATACTCGCAGTGTAGTGCAGGGCTCTCGAGGCGTTCAATCGAGCCGGTCAAAGTCCAACACCCGGAACGTGGAGCGGGTGAGGGGCGGGGAGGGAGTGGGGGGCGCGACGACGACCGCGGGCGGCCGCGGCGCCGCGTGCTAGTCGTCGACCAGCTCCCACAGCATGAGCGCCGCGTCCGAGCCGCCCGCCGTCACCAGGCAGCGGTCGTTGAAGAGGAAGCGGGCGGTGTACACGGCGCCACTGTACACTTTCATCTCGTTGTATTCCGCTTTAGGGCTGGCGCAGGGGTACCTGTGACAGGTCACAGGTGGGAGTTTACCAATAGATCAGATATCGTGTTGCTCGTCAATTATCGTCGTGGAACCTGTTCCTGTGTATCTTCAGCTATTACCTTGATTGATATTAGGGTAGGTATACAATAACTGTCCTTAAATTTCATTCAATATAATTTTCTTTTGAGTAAGTACCTACTAAGCCACCTGTTCACTGTTACTCGTATTATTGGGTGTATATGGTCATTAAATTAAATCGACGTTTACAAAACTCAATTTTACCTATACATATATACGGGAGTTATTCTGAGAATAGCATTAAGTGACTTTTTGTACAGTCAACATGGTTGAACGCAGTCCTTACCTGAACAATCGCAGGTATCCGTCGGAATCTCCGCTGATCAACAGATCTTGCGCGGCGGACCGGCTCGCACTAGATATCAGTGACGTCATCGGGTAGAATCTGTTGTTCCACATTCCTGAAATAATTTAACTTCATCAATGAAGCTCATTTCTTTATGTCAGCTATTTGGTTATGACTTTCGCATTTCTATCTATAGGCGTCACGCGCTCGTTCTAGCACGGTAGTTAGGCTCACATGGAAGCGAAAAAAACATAGAAGTGTTACGCAAATGTGAAGCAGCGAACAATAATATTCCTGGTTTCTACTTCTCGATTGCTGAAATCATCCAAAATAGTCTGTGAAAACTTACCGGAGACTAGGAATCCAACGGTAGAATTGAACGTGGACCACTTAACGTCCTTCATCGCTATTGGGCTCTTCTCCGGCGACAACGATTTGATGTCCCCTGAAAAGAAGGAAAAAACACCTATCAAAAATATGCAGAGTAGTGGCACTAAAACATTAGGATGTTTAATAGAGGTTTTGGATTAGTTTAAGCTTAGTAGTTAAGAATATGACATCCAGGCCAGCAGAAACACAGGAAACCCACGGAATAAACACTATTATGATAAATGGACCAGAGATCAGGCCAAAAGATGCCTGGATTCTGCAGTTTACGGGACGGAACATCCAAAGGACAACTCTAGCCTTGATCAGGTGATCATAGTGGTATGATCACCTGATCAAGGCTAGAGTTGTCCTTTGAATCTAGCAACTCCGCTAATCAATTGTGTTAATACTTACAGAAAGCCAAGTCATAGTCGGCCGTAACGGTCTGCAGGTAGTTGCCATCCAGACTCCAGTCCAGTTGAACTAGAGGCTGCGCTCCGCGGATCTTGTTGGACTTTTTGTAGGAAAACCCGTCGCGGGACACGCGGAATAGGTAGATGCTGCCGTTTTGTGAGCCGATGGCTAGTAGATCTCCGGCTGAAATAGAAAAGGAGATAAAGCATTTGCTGATGTAAACATGGAAGTTTGCTCCGTTATTGATTTCGGCTTATAGGTACCCACCAGTAGCCAGTTAACTGACCTTAACGTAAACAAGGTGGGATGTTTCTCATGAATGATGACGTAATTCGTCAGTGCGTGGTGTTGCTATTTGTAAAGCTCATTATATTTAAACAAATGGACAAGTAAGGTATTTGCCAGTGAAAAAATATCAATCAAAGGCTAGGCCGTTAGAAATACGGTATTGACAAAAGTCAAATCAGCCGTTTTAGTACCTATGGAATTTGTAAGGATTACTTGCTTGTGACGTCATAATCAAACACCGTCCTTATTGCTAGTTTTTATGATTTTAAAAATCTTAAAGTAGCAAACGTAAATGAAATATTTATACTTTCCGAGTATTTTCGTAATGTTTATCTGTTGTTAATGAAAAAATAACTTATTTTCACTGTTGTCAAATACCCTATTGCGTAAGTTACTTTGTGCCCCACCTACAATAAATTGGTGCAGTGTTTACCTGAGTTATACATCAAGCAGTTAAGCGGCGAGCCACACACGCGTAGCGTGGCCACGTGGGCTCCGGCATCCGCGTTCAATACCACCAAGTGACCTTCGGTACTGCCAGCAGCAAGCGCCCCGCCACCTGGGTGCCAGGCTAGGGACACGCATTCGTATCCAACCTACAAAAGTGTTAGAAGTAAACATCTAGGACTTGAATTTCTTGTCTCTCCTTTTACGACATGAACAAGAGTCAGGGGTTTAGAGGGACTTCGTTGTCATATCGTTGCTTATCTAAAACAACTCTGTATCTCAAAAACTGTGTTTTTTCAGGACAGAGGTTTGAAAAAAACACAAAAAAGATTTCGTTATAACTTTTTATTAAAAAAACCGAATAAAAATCTTCTTTTAGTAACAGTTTCGTTATTTATCCACGTATCGAAAATTAGGAAAGTAAACACGAACAACCTAAATCTTAACAAAAAAAACTTAAAAATGTACCACGGCTTAGAGTTATGACACGATATTTACCTGCTTTCGATAAGCTTTTATGTGCACTAGCGTCACAATAGTAAATAATCCAAAAAAAATGTTTATTCTTATGAATAATAGTGGATTATTCGTCTTTGAGACAAATGTTTATATAAATTATTAAAAAGCATACTAACTTATTTTGTTTTGTTCCTCTAATACAATTTTTTTATATGGACAATAATGGCCTAAAACGACATGCATCATAATAATACTAAAACTTTGTGAACAATAACGGTATAGTTTACTTTACAACACTTGGTATCGATGTAAATTAGAAACTATTTTTATTAAAAAGCCTCTATTTTTATCTAATTTAAGTTTATACAAAACTTGTTTCCGTAAACAAAGTAAAAAAAATTAACAAAATTCTCAAATTATACTTCTCCAAACTATAATAGTACATTGTGATACATGTGAGGTATGTGGATAATTACATCAGAGGCGGAATTATCACGCGAACCGCAGGTGAGCGTGATAAGAGAGCCGAGGATTGTAATTATCAAAGCTCACGCGTTTCATACGACGTTTTTCAACACATTTTGCGAGGAAAAATCCTTTTCATAAGATGAAAATTTTATAAGCCTGCCAAGTTATTTTCTTTACTTATTTATGGCAACAGGTTTTTACTTACATCTTGTATTACATCACCAAGAATTTCTAGTCACGTCCATTCTTTTTATCACTTTTCTAGTCACCACGAGTCAACATTTTTGTTAATAACCAAACACGCATTAACAATGTTTACAAATATCTGTGAAATAACTTAAATAGCGCGCAACAGTTTTTTTCGTGAAGTTTGCGCAGTGCGCGCGCATTAGATGAAATCTAGACAGCCAATACAAAATTAAATAAATATTTTCGTTTTAAAATGTTATCTTTATTAATTCATGTTAAGATGTTATTAAAAGTGAATAGTTTTACTAAATTAAACGTTTCTATATCATATCCAAAAAGAAATAACCAATTAATTAACAAAAAGGATTTAATTTGTTTAGTCGAGTAAGAATCCATTTGCCGAGAATTAAAAAAAAACTGTTCAATCTGTACAACCCGGTTAATTTAAGAATGCACCGTGTGCATGCATAAATCTTGCTGCAAGGTGCCAACGTGACTTAATCGGGATATAACCATAACACACAAGTGTCGTAATGTTATAAAACACGCGTGTTTAATATCCAGGATTATGAGCCTAAAAGCGACACAATAAGAGGTACGTTACGAGCAATTGTGTTGAAAAACTAATAAAAAACCACACGATATCTTCTAATCTAATCTTCTAATAATCTTCATGGTCAGTATAGTTGCTAGGATCTTCTTTATAAGTTTTTGGTGCTGGTTTTTTCCCAATTTTTAGGTTGATCCGCAGATTTCGGAAAATTTTCCCAGTCCGCGAGTTCATTTCTGTAACCAAAGTATAATATATAGTCGAATGAAAGAATTACTGAATCTATGACACAAATTCAGCAAAGTGAGGTATGACAAACCCTATTACTATTAAACGACTTTTTATACAAAAAAGAGACACACACTAACATCGACCGACACGCGTAATTGATGTCCCTAATCCGCATGTACATCGAGCATGTAGGTATATCATATACTTATATTTTTTGACATTACAAGATAAATAAATATCAACACAATCTTATACAAATTAAACTAGGTCCATAGTAAGCTCAATATAGCTGGCCATACACGCTAGGGTATGCCTGAGCAGTTTTAACTGTACAGTTCAACTGCACAGGTAAACCCCAGCTGGGTGGTGTGTGCTCCACGCATTTATTGAACGAGATCAAAATATAAATATCCGGAAGATTACCGAAACTATCTTAGAATGGATGAAAAGACGTACTTGAAGATTTCGTTTCGTTTACGAGACATGTTTTTCGAGCAAACGCAATCTACCCCCTTCCGCGATCACTGGACAACTAAGACCTGCGCAGGCGAAAGCCACACACGCTCAGTTTTAAAGACCTTCTACACGATCGTGTCCTTGGTCGGATCAACCATTTTTTGTATTCATTCTACACGATCGGTGGTAGACTCAACTTGTCAGTTCTTCTCCGATATTTGAACAGAACGGAGCGATGGCACCTTGCCTTTCAAAGCAACAAAAAATCGGTTTGGCAATAACTTATTTATGTTTGAGCGAAAAAGAAAAACAAAGAAAAAGGCCTCTGGGTCGATTATTTTGAGCTTATCCTTCATAAGCTCCCATCCTTGATTTTTTTGGTTCCTATCTTTATAAGATTCGAATGCAATGTCCCAAAGATATGGTAAATCAAAGTACAGACCTAAAAATTCGGTCAAAACTTCTCGTTCGCGGCTTTCTTTTAGCGAATCCATTTCGCAGCGTGCGATCGCGACGACTGACCAGCACCAGCACACACTGAAGCGCTCCAGTCGGCCGATAGCGTTCCAGACCGGTCGGAACAACCGCTTCTTACACGATCCATTTTTATATCAACCCGATCAAGGACACGATGGTTGGCGGTTGGTTCCGATCGTGTAGAAGGCCTTTTACCTGCACAGTTCAATTACCCACAGGTAAAAAATATGTATTTTCTTGTTTGCGCAGGTAACATGTACAGCCGTAGAAAACTGCACAGTCGAATGCCACATACGCTCAGTTTTACCTGTGCAGTCGAACTGTACAGGCAAAACTGCGCAGGCGTACCCTACCGTGTATGGCCAGCTTAAGGCTTGTGTCATAGAGTTACAACGGTATATTATTATTTGAATAGATATAAATACTTAAAAACAGAGAAAATACCTTTTCTTACAATAAAACATCTAAATAAATTTATTAACGTGCTCCTTATTTATCGTTTATAGTGGCTTTAGTCGTTTTGAATCAAGTAACTGAATGCATATTTATGATAAACATTGTCCTAATTCGTATAGTATACCTATAATGAAGCAAATATTATGTAGTATAGGGGTTTATTTTGCTTACAAGAACAAGCCAGCTTACATTATTTTCGTAGTTAAGTAAGTATTTGTTATTAAGTCAAAATATCGGTACTTACTGTTTCACGGAGAGTGTCCCATCCATGAATACTCCTATATTGCACAAAACATCACCATTGGTCCACTGATATATTTAGCGTAATGTCGCTGTTGTACATAAAATTTGAAGTAAACTGTCGTATTATTTGTAGATGTGCCGGTAGACAACAAAAAACGTGGTGACGGCGACGATCGCTGTGGCTCAATTGGCCTACGGACGGTCTTCCAGATAAAATAACGTCGACTCCCCACCAATGGCATAACGGCACAATGCTGCCACGGTGGCATTTTTTTGAATTAGAATACGGGAGTCTTAGTCACGATAAACTTCAACGTGTTCTGCGTCTAGTCTTATACTTAGTAGCAAAACGGATTATTTCGCGATACCGACTTGTTTTAGATAAGCGTCGATATCATTTGAGTTGAGCAGACCCGCTAGACCGTGGAGTAAAGTTTTTCTGACGCTAAACCCTTTAAAATAATCTTGATTTCTTAAAGAACCACATATTGTAACGACACCCGAGGGTGAGGAGGAAACCACTTGTCTGCTTTCTACAAGCTTACAACATTATCCGGTCCTAATAAACTAGACTTACCTGGGTAGCGAACACGAGTTTGTGACCACGCCACAAGGCAATGTTCTTGTCGTGGCCAGCTGTTGCGAACATCTCATCGTCCGGGTGGACGGCTAGGCCCATCAGCTGCTTGTGGTGGCCGAAAATCACCTGGAAACAATCGGTTGACACAGTTTATTGCCATAGAATTCTTGCTTATACAGCTTACGTGCGATATTGATTTTATGATACCGTACTAGGTCTTCTAGGTAATCTTTGTTTACAGGATGTTTAATGGCTTCAGTCAGGCTTGAAAACGAGACTATTACGGGTTTTATGAAATTTGGCAGTAGTTTTATAAAACTCACTTGTCGCATGAAATTAACCTTATTTTTTACAGTATGAGAAACAACTGTGAAGTATACAATATGTCTTGTATTATTGAAGATACACGAAGCCCAATAGGAGGTAATGTGATATATTTACGAGTATACTCATTTATCAACATTTAAGTGGTCTTTTGGTTCTGACAATTGAGTACCCACCTGATTGAGTACCTACCTGATTGAGTACCTACCTGATTGAGTACCTACCTGATTGAGTACCTACCTGATTGAGTACCTACCTGATTGAGTACCTACCTGATTGAGTACCTGCCTGATTGAGTACCTACCTGATTGAGTACCTACCTGATTGAATCGTCTCTGGAGCGATCCTTCCATGATGTTGTTGCGAGTGGTCCCAACATACAGATTGCCGTCGTTTCGCCCCGGTCTCTGAGGGTAGATGCTGCGTACTCCTCCAGCAGATTCCGGTAGCTGTAGAGTAACTAAATTTTAAACTAAGTACGATAACTATTACCATATTAGAGTCCTGCAGATACTAAAATATAGGGACAAGGCTGCCGCCCTCTCCCCGCCCTGTCGGCGCGTGCGTCACGCGCCGCACGGCGTTCGGAACGGGCGTGGGCAGTGATTCAAGCGACTCTACCGCGAAAACCTCATCCTGAAGGAGAAGTTTGAAACATGTCGCCCGTCGTGACATTTAATACGTGAGTTTAGCACAAAGTTTAAATAGGGGTGTAGACACTACGTAACTAAAATAATCAACAATGTCATATTTTCTCGAAAAAGGATTAAAAATGTAGTCAAATGGAGAAAGAGTCAACGCAAAAGCTTAAATAATCACGAAGTTATAAGTGCCCAAAATTTTAAGAAGGGGTATATTCTATCCCTTTTCGCAAAACACATCTTCATATGAAACGATGACACTGGAAGAATGTGACGTCACTAGAAGATGGCAATGTGCCGTGCCCATCGTGTTCGGCCCCCCGGCAGCCTCGCTTAACGTGACGTCACACACTCTTTGCGCTTTCTCTCTCTAACAAGCAATATTATTAAAACGGTTGTATTTGTTTATTGTTTGTTATGCGGTTTTGGAGTAATAATAATTTTCGAGTCTACACCTCTATTCGGATACTAAAATATATATCGGTCAAATAGCAGCCGTTATTTTTCTTCGGTGATAGTAGGAAATTAAATTAGTTAGGAAAAAAAACAACTCTTGTCTTTTGTGACTGGGTATTGTGGATAGAAAAGGTTATTATTTTGGTGTAATTTGCCCCTGAGTAATTGGATCGTAAAGTCACCATCAAAATATACCTATTTCATATATCTGTATTCCTCAGGGTGATAAAAATATCTAAAACATGCACTATAACACCTTGAAAATAGGGTCGTGGTCGGATATTTGTTCGCATCAAAGATTTGTAAACCAGTGATTTTACCTTGGTTTCAGTTATCCTCTTGTAGTTTTGTAGAGAGTCCCAAGCAGCGATCTTGCGGTCCTTCTCTCCACCAGAAATGAGGGTACCTTCCGACAGCATTACCAAGGAGCTGATTCCCTTAATGTGAGCCTGTGTAATATAAACGTTTGGTTCAGTATTCAAAATATATGTGTACAAAACGAACGAATTACAATGAATCTAAATAAATAAATATTAGTGGACAATCTTACACAAATCGACCTAGTCCCAAACTAAGCAAAGCTTGTACTATGGGTACTAGACGACGATACACATACTTATATATATAAATAAATACTTAAATACATAGAAACATCCATGACTCGGGAACAAATATTCGTGTTCATCACACAAATGAATGCCCTTACCGGGATTCGAACCCAGGACCTCTTGCTTCGTAGGCAGGGTCACTACCAACTACGCTAAAGCGTTCGTCAAATCTAACTAAAGACGTTCATCATCATTGGCCACAGCATGTATGACAGATGATTTTTGCAGCGCTTAAGAGCCTATGGATTGCCGCATCTAAATACGTTGGTGGCTGTCTTATAGCAGCGCGGCATTTCTTGCCACACCGATTGCAGACGAATTGTGAATCTGTAGAGGGTGATACAGCACGGCGAAGTTTTTTATGCTTGAGATTTATGAGCCAATCTTCGTTTTGTTTTATTGTCCCGACTTTAATATCGTGCCGCCATTCAGGTCTCATGTTGGCGCGCTTTTCCCAGCCTTCTGTCTTAATCCCAAAACTGATCATATCTCGCTTGCAAGAGTCCTCTGAATCTCAATACTGACATTTAAGAAAACACATTTAAGAAAAGATAAACCAAATTGGGGCCTCGGACTAGTCACTAGGCATGCCATTGCTCGCTCGGATAAAACGAACCGTTTTGTGCACTTGTTCTACAATCTGCTGTTACTGGAGCATGATAAATTAAGTACTATTAGACGTATCTCAACCACGTGGCATGATTGTGGCAGTTACCTCAAACTCCATCCTCACGAAGTACGCGCCATCGCTGTCGACGCTATACACAGTGATGAAGCCGTCGCTGTCGGCTGTGACCACGTCGCCGTCCTGCTCGAACTGCAGTGCTGTGACGTGCGTGCGAGAGGGCTGGGAGATCACAAAATACAGCAATAAGGCCTTTGTTCAGACTTGGGATTTGTCCTTACTGACAACTTCACAATTGTAATGAAACGAATTGATGCGAATCGAATAAATCGACGTTTATCCCTGAGAACTTGCCGCTTTTGAGGACCTATTTTCAAACAAACAAACAAACCAATAAATAAATATACAAGTGTTCCTCGTTTAATAGTACATGATTCTACGTCAGAAACCCAATTTATAGTTAAAGGAATTGTTTTTTTTTATGTTTATACAATACTTAACTCTTTATTTAGCTATATTATTAATTAATAAATGATAGTGGACTTACAGGTTTAATAGTACATGATTCTACGTCAGAAACCCAATTTATAGTTAAAGGAATTGTTTTTTTATGTTTATACAATACTTAACTCTTTATTTAGCTATATAATTAATTGTTAAATGATAGTTGACTTACAGGTTTAATAATATCGGTGCGTTCGAAGAAGCCATCTTTCCGGCGGTTCCAAAAGGCCAGAT
Organism: Epinotia bilunana; assembly: GCA_947049275.1. Classification (NCBI taxonomy): domain Eukaryota; kingdom Metazoa; phylum Arthropoda; class Insecta; order Lepidoptera; family Tortricidae; genus Epinotia; species Epinotia bilunana. The sequence continues at coordinate 20,827,955 of OX346260.1, read as the reverse complement.
GACCCTTGCCGTGTGTGATGAGGAGATTGTCATCCAGGGGATGGAACGCGGCCCCCGTGAGTTCCTCTTGCAGTGTCTGTATAACACAGGAGCCAATTTTGTTGTAACTACACTAGAAACGATGCAATTTGTCTAAACGACTAACAGAGACGTAGCGTCAGTTAGTATAATAGTACATTACTGCAGAGGCGGGGAAGAAAGGGGTTGCCGGCCGAGTATATACAGACGGCCGAGCGTAGCGAGGTCGGATAGTTATGAGGCCGGCAACCCCTTTTCACGCCGAGGTATGTATAGTGCTTTTCTCAAACATGCAATGAAATAAATTTAAAAAACTGCAAGAAATCAAACTTTAATTTACATGGCTGAACGCCGTGATCCTGTGCCACAAATAGTGGAATGGAAATTAAAAAAGACCATCTTGCCGGCCTAGGCCTCCAATTTTGTATGAAATGCCATTACGGGTCTCTCGTCTCGCTGCGCCCGAAACGTGACACTTCGAAGCCCATTATGAAGAACACAACGTCAATATTTCATTGCATGTTTGAGAAAAAGATATGCATGGCTCTCTCTTAGATACTATCGACAACACAGCTAACTGACCATCGGTGCACCTTAAGTGCATTGTAATAAGGTTCTATATAAACACAGGATGGTCAGTTAACAGTGTTGTCGTTTGTACCTACTATATCTGCATCTAGTTCGTGGTCAACTGAATTGGACACGGTGATTTCGTACTCGTATTCCACATTTTATGTTCGCTTTGAGTTTATGTAACTAAAATCAGCCCGCCATAAAAAAAGACACTGCACATACCTAAGAAAACAACTATACGCCCTATTGTCATAAGAGTAAAGTCTAAAACCCGCTCCGTACCGTACACTCGCGTTCATAACTCCCCACCGCAAACCGCGTCACAAATCATTGAGTACAGTCGCGGACAGAATAAGAATAGGCGGTACTCTCGCACGCAACCGATAAGAGGGCTGACAAATACGAAGATTTATTTTATGATAGCTACTGCGATTTTTGCTATGGAAAGTAGTTATGGCATAATTTAATGCCCTGGTTTAAATAATACTCCGCACTGGTTCTTTAATAGGACAATCGACTAAAAATCACCGAGAGTACGACAAGACAAGTGGAAGGTTTAGTTTCAGAAGTTATTTTACGATTTTCATATATATGTATGTAAGCACTTTATTGTACACAATAACAAGTTAAAGAATATACATGTCACACAATAGATCAAAGTACAAAGGCGAACTTATCCCTTTAAGGGATCTCTTCCAGCTAACCTTTGAGCAATTGAGAGGAAGGTAGGTAGACCGAGATAGGCAAACTTATACCGTGTACAAAAACAGAGAAAATTAAAACAAAACCTAATAGGTATCATATTGAAAAAGTTATATCTTCATTCCCGTATTTTATTAAATGCTACATTTAGTGAAAAATCGGAGGGCTCTGGCATCGTGGCACGTGCAATCAAATTATAGTTAATTTCTGTCTAGTCTGAAATAAATGTTTTTTTTAATGAACATTACGGATTCATTTATCATAAAATGTTAGCAGTGTTACCCACTGCTGAAACCATGAAAATGATGACAAAGTATACGCATGTCAACACACGGTACTAACTAATATTAGTAAAATTACTAAGTCTTTTTGAAAAACTAATATTCTTACTGGAGGAAAGGTGTTTATAGAGTTCATCACGCTACGAAAAAAAAATTCCGGTTAATTATTTCACACTGGTGTTGAAAAAGTTTATAACGGATATAATAATGGATGTGTAATTATTAAGGCATCACACTAATTCTGAACCACACGACACTCAATTCACCATAAAAACTATAACTGCGAAAACATTGTTTAAACACACTCAAGAATGATCTCTATTTTGTATCATGTAAGGACGCTTTTAAAATGGCAACAAATCAATTGTTTGTTTCGTAGCACCACGTAGCTCGCTCCGGGTTGCTACGGCGCGTAGCGCTTCGTAGAGGCAGAGGGGGGCGTGGCCTAGGTGTGGGTGTTTTGAACTCGCATCCAATGTCGTATATTAATGGTTTCGTGATTTGCTTTGTTGGCTGCACTGATTCGAATACGCAAATAAAATTTCATTTTATGATATGATACAATAATGAAAATTTAGAGTTTTCACTTGTTTTCTTCAAGAATAAACTTTTTAAACCAGCAAACATGTATGAAGAATATCATGAAAGTGAATGAAGCGCGAGAAGTTTTCCCAGATCGTAGCAATTGGAAATCCGTGATCTGCTCTCTCTCTACTCCTCCAGGACACAGGCGTAATTCTAATTATATTTATGTTGTTCAAGAATTCAATCGCCTGGATGAACCGGAAAGGTTTTTCTGTGAATGACAACGCCATTTGCCTAGAATTTTGTCATGTCGCTACTTTGGCCGTCGCTTCATTGCTAACGAATAGTGTTATATCGCGTTATCATTAACACACTGTCGAATTGCGGTCTTAAAAACGGTTGAGTAATCTTATTCGGTACGGGATATTATAACAAACAACGAAATCAGAGCTCCTTTGGAGATTTGTTTTCCTTAATAATAAACATAAAAACAACTATAAAGTTAGAACCTAAAGGATTACTATAAACAATGTTACATTTATAAATAGGGTCGCTTAAAAAAAAACTATTGTAATACCACACTAAAACCGGATCGCAATCAGATCCCGAAATTCACCACTTCCATTGTTAAACAGTCATCACACAACAGGCACCTCAGTAAAAATACGCCATTACTTCGCTAGAGGCAAAAGTCATCAACACGAAACGGCTATCGGTCCATCTTAATGTGTCCCTTGGCCTAGAAAATGTTGACAACGTTTACCAGTCACCTCAGATTCAGACAAATTATATTCTGTATTATATTACGTCTAGGGTTTGGTCGCGTGACTGGGGTAACGTATTCGCTGGGGCTTAAATGCTTGGTTTACATGCTGTGTTCATTTGTTTACGGGTGAGTAGGTCTGGTTGGTAGAAAAGGTAAGAAATACGGTGTCTGGTGCAAAATGTACATGTGTAAAAGTCACTATGCGAGTTGATTTTGCTGAGAATAGGTACATATTACTTTGTTTTATTATTCGTCTAGATGACTCATTGTGTATGGCTCAAGCGAATAGTTAGCTTAAATGAAAAATGGAAAAACAAAGCACGACTTAATGACTTGACTTTTATCGAGTCCCCTGATACACTTCAATCTCCTAAATATTATAAAAGTTAACAGAAATTCATTGTGTGAAGAAAATTAAAGTACAAATCGAGTTAGTTACCTATGACCACACAGTGAAAATTTAAATTTTCCATGGGCGGTAAACCCTATAATGCAGGATTTGACGCCCGACCTAAAGGCCACAGCGATAAATATGCAACCCGAGAATTTCGTCATTAGCAGCCGTAGTGTGTACCTGCACAATTTTATGACCATGGCCAGGAAATATAACTTTCCAAACGCATACTCGTAGCATTATACCTGCTTAAATAGCGTATAGAACCTACAGTCGCCATCAGATATATCGGAGCGGCCAGTGCTCACAAATATCTGAACACGTCTCTATTGTCGTGGCATTGACAACGACGTGTTCAGATGTTTGTGAGCACTTTGACCGCTCTATGTCTGATGGCGACAGTGCCTCAGTACGTTGACTAATTAGTAAGAGTTTTAATACGACTTACCGCAACTTTTCCGAGTAGATGCCCCCACTGCCACTGCCACACCGAGAGGATGCTCTCGCGACCGGCATCCACAGCCAGTACGTAACTGCCTCCGTTCTGTGTTAATTTAAATAATGTTATTAATAGTCATTATCACCAGCTGTTAAAAAGAAGGGGAATTATGAGAGTGTAAAGAACTAACAGAGTGAGAGAGCGACAGCAGACACAACCACCTCTGATTCGGTTATTCCGAACATGGAGGGTCCACGTCAAGAGAATATTAAAAGTAGGTCTTTATGAACTGCGCGAACTCGGCAGCAAACAGGCCTTGGACTCTGCCATCCCGAAGAGTAAGGTGTCGGTGCTCCAGATGCGGGCCTGCGACTGTGTGCCGTTCGGAGAGATAGAGCTAAGGCTTACCAGCTGCGAGAACGCGACAGCAGGCACTCCGGCCTCGAACACGGCCATCCCAAAGACGCGCAGCGTCTGTAAGGTGTCGGGGCTCCAGATGCAGGCCTGCGACTGTGTGCCGCTCGGAGAGATAGAGCTAAGGCTTATCAGCTGCGAGAATGCGACAGCAGATACTCCGGCCTCGAACACGGCCATCCCGAAGACGCGCAGCGTCTGTAAGGTGTCGGTGCTCCAGATGCGGGCCTGCGCCTGTGTACTGTTGGGAGAGACAGAATTAAGGCTTACTAGCAGCGAGAACGCGACAGCAGGCACTCCGGCCTTGAACACGGCCATCCCAAAGACGCGCAGCGTCTGTAAGTTGTCGGTGCTCCAAATGCAGGCCTGCGCCTGTGTGCCGTTCGGAGAGACAGAGTTAAGGCTTACGAGCTGCGAGAACGCGACCGCAGACACGCCGGCCTCGAACTCGGCCATCCCGAAGACGTGCAGCGTCTGTAAGGTGTCGGTGCTCCAGATCCGGACATGTGCCTGTGCGCGCCGGCCGCGTCCCGCGCGCTGCCCGCTCGCCACCAGCTCGCGGGATGGGTGAAGTTCCATGCTGCATGGAAAGTAGTTAGATTGGTTTCATGGTTAGGGTTTTTGCACTTATTATGAGTATCACGGTTATAGTAAATTGATGAAGTTTCGCGAAAAAGATTCACTTTTTGAAATTGAAACCCTCGGACTAAACCAACAATGGTATTTTTTGTGACTGATTGATTTCCCTTAACTCTCCTCAACACTTGACTGTCGTTTTTAGTTCCTTTAGATAGTGCTAAAATACTCACCACTGTATGTCCTCAGTATGTCCCGTATAGTGTCGTTGCGACTCCTCATCCCGGTCGTACATGATGGCGACAGCCGCCACATAGTACAGGAGCTCGCCGGTCGGCAGCACCCACAGGTTGCGGCGGCAGTCGGAACCTCGGTAGCCGTAACTAGTGGTCAGGAAACGAGGTGGTGACAACAAAATGCGACAAAATTGCAAAAACATACTGGTAACACGAAATGCATAGCGGTGTAATAGAATAGAATAGAATAGAAAAACTTTATTCAACATCAAATTACATGACAATTCAAGTTACATGGGAACTAACATATTTTAAAATTAATCCTACAGTTATCATCATGTGATGTTAAAAAGGGGCTTGCCTCAGCATAATGTTACGTAGTAAGGCCACTGCAACGCTGGTTTTCAGACAGACCGACCCTGGTAACTATATTAGGGAGCGACCACACCGGTGCTTAACGCTGCGTATACGCGTTGACGTGTCGTAGGCGTCACGTATTCTTCGTACATTTTGCTGCGTTTTACGGTGCGTTAGCGTATTTTGAGCAGCGGTGTGGTTGCACCTTCCATCCATTTTACATTGCTCGCAGTTTGTCGGGAACGAAATGTCTCAGTTTGTGTGTGGGCGCGCGCGTGTGTGAGTGTGAGTGTGTGCGTATTTGTATGAGTGTGTGTGTATGTGTGTGTATGCGTGTGTGTTTGACATGACTGAATACGGAGTGTGTGATATTGTGTCGTAGGAATGAAATTTGAGTAGGTAATAATATTGTATGTTTGGATATGCACTGTAAACGTATTTAGCCAAAGAAATAATTAAAAGCAAATATTATTATTAATAAATTTATTTAATAGGTTAGGTATTTATAACTGACAGCTTATTTTTAAAGGATATAAAATAAGAAGAGAATAAACATTTATTATTCTAATAATTATTATTACAAGTAAGTAGAATTGTTTCCATTTATCCACTCCACCGATAGTTTTCCTTATCGGCAGTTACATTTTGACACATTACCCGTAGAAAATGTGTCAAAATGTAACTGTTGGCATGGAAAACTATCGGTGGATTGATTATTGGAACCGGCCATTAAAGAATTTGAAAAAAAAATATGCTTGTGTCACTATTCGCTGGCGTGACTAACATAAATACAACCCATAAAATTTATGCGTTGTATTTATGTTAGTCACGCCAGCGAATAGTGATACAAGCATATTTTTTTTCAATTTTTTTTTCTCGTATTTAATACGAGTAAAGCTCGACAAAGTACATGATATTAGAGGTTATTAGAGGTCTTACACCCATTCTAGCGCCATCTTCTTCTCCAGCGGTGCTTTATCCATGGACGCGTGGTGGATAGGCGGATAAAGGGTGCTTCGGAGACCGTGGATGGACCTTCAGCACCTCCAGTAGTTTAGCTACACTAGGCTGTCTTGTCAAGTTAGAGGACTTACACCCATTCTAGCGCCATCTTCTTCTCCGGTGGCGCGTTGTCGACGGGTGCGTGGTGGATGGGCGGGTAGAAGGTGCGCCGGAGACCGCGGATAGTCACGCGAATCGGCTCCTCTTTCAGTACTTCCAGAAGGGTATAATCTGTATAAGATTTAAGGGTTATAATTAGTTAGTAAAAAGACCATGGGTGATTCGACCGCAACTGGATACATTGGGGGAAAAATGTATGTGCAAAAGTGTACCTATGTTTTCCATTTGATCAAAATTAAGGTTTTGTATTCTAAAAGTATTATGGTTTCACCTTTTGCCCTGTTGTCTATATCACCCGATCAGCGACAGATCTGAGATCGTATAAAGATGTAAAGTTGGGGTTTGCATTTAATGTGCTGAAGCAGATAACATTTAATAGCTTTGAGTTCTCTTTGTGTGGCTGAATTAAAACAATAATATAGGTAGGTTGTTATTATTGTAGACATAATAATGGTACTTAACATCCCTAAAATGCCAGCAGCATGAACGATACTGCTGGAGCACGATTTGAGACAAACGTCACATTACGATTCGATTTCAACGTATTTCCCTCTCAAATCGATTCTATTAAATTGATTAAGTATGTACAGTCAAATGTAAAAATATTGGTGCATACAACTTACACATAAATATTATGTCCCATAGCTCTTATGTCAGCGGATTAAGGTTTTGGTACATATTTTTGCACTTGACTGTACTTACCTGAGTTGCGAACGATTTCGCCTTCAGGCGCGTACAGCACTCGAGGACGGCTCTTGCTTCGCGCGCGGCGCCCGCGCACGGACACCTCCTCCGACGCAGGCGCCGTAGCCACGTTGCCTCTCGATCGAGATCTACACACATTTTATACATTGTAATATGTACGCCATCCCAACAGGGTGTCGTTTCCCCTCTGGAAGTAATGTAATGAATTCATCGGTTGTAAACGGTATACATAAATATTATAAAATGAAAAGTTAGTAGATATCGACGGTTGCTCATTTATAGGTCTGACCATCAGACATCGTACATTTTGTAAGATATCGGTGCAGCGTGGGGTTTTTAAAATTGGTATAAACAATTTCGATCGTAATGACTAATTAGCATTGGTAACAATTTGCAACGCGCTTGATTGTTTCAAATACATTTCGTCGAATATTAACATTATCTTATTTAAGGGAGTGACCACACCGGTGCTTAACGCTGCGTATACGCGTTGAGGTGTCGTATGCGTCACGTATTCTTTATACATTTTGCTGCGTTTTACGGTGCGTTAGTGTATTTTGAGCAGCGGTGTGGTCGCACCTTAAGCTGACTCTACTTCGCTAATGTATTCCAGCTGTTTATTCGTGATCGCGCTACATATATATTTTGGAGCCTGAATATCCATGTCCTCCCATTTTGCCGCATCATCTTTATCGCCTTTTAATCGTATTACAACTTCTTTACATTTCTTAAATTGTAAAAATTTCGATATGCGAATTTTCCAGTTAGCATAATCCGTCCCGTCAAAAATTGGAATTACAACATTATTACTCATTTTTACGACTTATTTATTTATTGGTATTTAGGATAACAACAGCCGTAAATATACAGTTTACATTATGTTTCCTTACAAAATAGGAGGCCAATAATAGTTATCCGTTAATTACATCAAGAAAAAGAAAAACAGAGATGGTTAAGTATAACTAAGATAATGAATGTGGAAGCATGCTGAAGAAAAATTTACAATATGGTATAGTTCAGATTATTTAACCTGACCGACTTTTTTGTGAAACTGCCCAAGTAACACATCAAAGCAGTATAACAGCCGAGTTACAGCATTTGTGTATCGTTTTGGCATTTTGAGTTAGTTCTAAAGTAGCATTATAAACGTTTATACGGCTATTGTAGTGCTTATTTGGGCACAAATTTTACTGCTTTAGATCCTAAAAAGGTTCACAATAGTTGTTTAATTGCATGACAGGCGCATTATACAAGCATTATTGTGGTCAAAGAAAGTGTCAATCGCATTAAAGCAGCATTATTATGGTCAATGAAGTTGCCAATGACATTACAGAAGCATTAAGCCGGCAATATTATTGATAATGAACATGTTAATTGCATTACAAAAGCATTAGACTAGAATTAGAATGAACTAAAAGAATTATAAATGTTCACATGTAGGCCTACATCAGTATAAAAATTTCATCGATCGAATACATCGCTAGTACAAATGTTAATTGTCTCGCAATAATATATAATATATGGATGCGTGAGTGTTCAAAACTGACAGCAGTGACGAGTGTTTGCAAAATTTATGATAGATGGTAAAGTGTTTAACTCTTTAGTTATTTTATGCCTTCAAATATTACTGCGCAATGTAGTTTACTGTAATTGTCTATATATGTTTCATTCAATATTTTCACGCGCCTTCGATATTTTGTGGTTTTTATATAAAGTGTTATAAAAAGATATTTGTGAAATAACCAAAACATTTTTTTTGTTGCTAGTATACAACGAATTTTGCATTATTGACATAATAGTTTTCGTTGGGCAGTATTAAATTAAGTTATATCATTATTATTCAGGTATATTACTTTTATAAATAGGTCCTATTAGTACTAAAAGCGCGTGTGCTTTTTCCCAATCATGGCGGACACATCGTTTTACGAATACTGTAAAATAAATGTTTATATACAGCTTTACGCATTACACGCACTCACGTGTATTAGATTAAAGAGCTGTTAGCTGTAAAACAGAACTCGGGTGACCTTTAATAATGCAAGCATTACATTGATTCACGTTTCTGCTGTTCAGCAGCATTAGGCATTATCTTACTACTTAAAAATGCTATAGTAGGCCCTAAGGCCTAAAAAACAGCTGAAAGCTGTTTAACGGATTTACATGGCATTATAATGGTTCACGTTTATGCTATTAAATAGCATTAAGCATTTATTTACTACTTAAAAATGCTATTATAGATCCAATGGCACTAAAAACAGCTGAAAGCTGTACAATTGCGTTGTGGTTTGCTGCAGTAAAACTAAAGGCTTTATAAAAGCATTTTGATATGCCATTATCTTACCGTTATACAGTGTAAAGCATCATAATGGTTTTGAAATGCCAATATAAAGCGTCAAGATGTTCGGTGAACTTATATAAGAGTTTATACGGACCTTAAGTTCTACATAAGTTTACTATTCGTGTGATAAAATGCTTTCTGTGTTACTTGGGTGTCCTTGTGAATCTTTTAATTTAATTGTATCGACTTGTATCTCAATCCATAATTCATGTTTCCTGCGATGCTACCATGTAAATGATGACGAGGGGTGTTGTTCCGTGAATCGATATTTATTTATTATATTAAAGCATTATAATCACACAATAAAATAAATTACTTGACTTTGCTATTTTTCCGACAGACAGCCGAACTCATAAAGAAAACTGTTAGCTGCCAAAATAAATCTACATTAAGTGGTTAGGTATACAACCAAAATAATTTTAATTAACAAACCGAGATACTTAACATTAAGATGTGAAGGAATTCATACGAACACGTCATCATTAATACCAATGCTTTGGGACTTTAGGGTTTATGTTTGACAAACACAGCATAGCTAAGGCTGATTTAATGGTCAAGCGGTTCCACGTTCGTCGGAATTTGTCCAAACACAAACATACCTACTGCGCGGCCTAGATAAAACTCTAAAAGTAATTCACCTTCTCATAGGAGACTCGATTGGTAGCGGTGCGCTGACTCCAGGGCTCAGAGCCGGCGCGGCCATCACTGAACCGAGGTAGAAGGTCTCCACATCGGCGAATTCGTTGCGGAGCTGGGAGAAACTCCTCACCTAGATGGCGGAAAATATTTTGACTTGATCGAGAACAAGAACAGTTTTGGGTTTAGAAAATACGCTTAACCACATACCTACTAAAAGCCGGTGCTGCTGGGTTCTGAGAGTGAAATGTTTCCCTTAAGGTGTTTCGCTTTCCATACAAATCGTTATTTGAAATTCGCAGGCTAACGGAGTGATATTTTTAGAAACTTACGCAACAAACTTTCATAAATTGGCTTAACATTTGCGCAAAATTCCCTCTTTCCTAGAATGAACTTTTATTAAACAAGAAAAAATTGAAAAAATAGTTTTCCTAAAGTACCACGTACCAAACTAAAGAAGGTGCTCAAAACGGTCTGAACAAGCTCTTATACCCTTATAAGAAAACGTGTGAAGATCATTTAGCTCTCTTTGTACGCGTAGCTACTTCGCCTGCTGATTGTATATAGATTGATGTATAAAAAGTCTAAAAGATCTAACGATGTTTACCTCTTGTCCAGTGATTGTGTACATTCTCTTAGCCCCACTCATCTTCAGTACTTGTCCCAAATCCTCTAAAACTTCTTCAAACGGCTGCGTTGTCCGCAAGTTTAACAAAACACGGCACTGTAACAAAGAAACTACTTTAGCAAACAAAAATGGCCTTACTTTTTTCCCCCGAAACCTGTTTACCGAAACTGACATCGGTGAGGTGCATATAGACAAACACCCTTATTCATAAACCATAAGAAACCTCTGGTAACTAAGATGTGTTGTATCCATTTTTTCACAAACTCAAATTCAAAGTGATACTTAGATCTACAGAGACAACGTATTTAACGGTATTCTTAGCTCAAATAGGTTAGGTGAACGTTTATGAAATAAGGTCATTAAGTGATCCCTGTCTGAATGTCGAACAGAGCCAAGCATAAAGCCAAACATCGCTACATACATTTTCACGATCGTTCTAGCGAACACACTAGTAAATGCTGTGCGGTGTGGGCGGTAGATGGCGGCAAAAACGTTAACAAAATTTCTCGGCTCTGGCTCGGAAAATATCTCGAAGCGTACTGTTGTTTCGCTATACATCGCTTGTTGGAATACTCGCTAGAACGCCCCTGTTTATTTTGTTATCTTTCTAACATTCGTTATAATACTTATGCTCATTCCAAGTAAATGATTTAGTGTATGAGCACCTTAACTTTCCATGACATTGACTTATGATTGAACTTCTCTCGGCCCGTAGAAAATGTTTATTCACAGGTAGATAGTCGAATAGAGGCCCCCTCACTGGATATGAAATCATAAATACCGTAACCTCGAGCACTTGCAAGATTGAATCCAAAGTGCTTACTTCCCAAGGTCTTAACAAGCCAGTTATTAAAGCAATCCGTGAAATAAATTTGTATTTGCGGTGATTATAGGCCCTTGAAGGCTGATAAAAACAATAAAGTAACTACTTATTTGAGGCAATTATTCCGACTGTATCATTTGCTAGAGCTTGATTCCGTTAATTTGTTTTTAATTATCAAGACATTCACAAAATACCTACTCAACGTCAGCGTGCAGTGATTGTAGGATATTTCCAATAAGTAAAGTAAGTACCTATCAGTTTACATACCTCTATAAGTATCTCTCGATACTTCCTTTATATACACTTGCCATCTTGGTGCGGGCAGGAAGAGTCGATATTACAAGTAAAAGGCAAAGTAAATTCCATTCCATTCCGCGGCATAAATATCGTTAGGGATATCTCCACTTTTATACCTGTCTTCCAGGATCCAAATGGCGGAGATATAAAACAAAACTGATATCCCATGGATGTCCGGGGTTCTGTCAGTTAAGATGGATGGAACCGCAAACCTATTATCTATAACATGTACGTTGGAGATGACGCGGTCTGCCGCGGATAACGCAGCCGCTGGAGGGCCCGACGAGGGCACCACGGTCTCGGCCACCGACCGCTTGTGCCGTTGAGACCAGCCGTGCCATAGCCTCTAGCTCGTTCTGAATAGAGTGACGCTGACCTTGCTGACTTGTCACAACATCTAGTTACATGAAGAGCATGATCACCTGTAGTCCATGTTTTTGATGATGCGGATGACGCGGCCGCTGGCGGGACGGGGGCAAGCCCGGATGGCTTCCGTGTGCCGGCACGCGACCAGCCGTGCTAGCCTCTAGATGATCTCTATATACCATGCTGACCTGTATAGAGTGATCCATGTTGTTGATGATGCGGATGACGCGGCCGCTCGCGGGACGGGGGCAAGCCCGGATTGCTTCCGTGTGGCGGCACGGTACCAGCCGTGCTAGCCTCTAGATGATCTCTATATACCATGCTGACCTGTATAGAGTGATCCATGTTGGTGATGATGCGGATGACGCGGCCGCTCGCGGGACGGGGGCAAGCCCGGATTGCTTCCGTGTGCCGGCACGGTACCAGCCGTGCTAGCCTCTAGATGATCTCTATATACCATGCTGACCTGTATAGAGTGATCCATGTTGGTGATGATGCGGATGACGCGGCCGCTCGCGGGACGGGGGCAAGCCCGGATTGCTTCCGTGTGCCGGCACGGTACCAGCCGTGCTAGCCTCTAGATGATCTCTATATACCATGCTGACCTGTATAGAGTGGTCCATGTTGTTGATGATGCGGATGACGCGGCCGCTGGCGGGACGGGGGCAAGCCCGGATTGCTTCCGTGTGCGGGCACGGGACCAGCCGTGCTAGCCTCTAGATGATCTCTATATACCGTGCTGACCTGTATAGAGTGGTCCATGTTGTTGATGATGCGGATCACGCGACCGCTCGCGGGACGGGGGCAAGCCCGGATTGCATCCGTGTGCCGGCACGGTACCAGCCGTGCTAGCCTCTAGATGATCTCCTTATACCATGCTGACCTGTATAGAGTGATCCAAGTTGTTGATGATGCGGATGACGCGGCCGCTGGCGGGACGGGGGCAAGCCCGGATTGCTTCCGTGTGCCGGCACGGGACCAGCCGTGCTAGCCTCTAGATGATCTCTATATACCATGCTGACCTGTATAGAGTGATCCATGTTGTTGATGATGCGGATGACGCGGCCGCTGGCGGGACGGGGGCAAGCCCGGATTGCTTCCGTGTGCCGGCAGGGGACCAGCCGTGGTAGCCTCTAGATGATCTCTATATACCATGCTGACCTGTATAGAGTGATCCATGTTGTTGATGATGCGGATGACGCGGCCGCTCGCGGGACGGGGGCAAGCCCGGATTGCTTCCGTGTGCCGGCACGGTACCAGCGTGCTAGCCTCTAGATGATCTCTATATACCATGCTGACCTGTATAGAGTGGTCCATGTTGTTGATGATGCGGATGACGCGGCCGCTGGCGGGCTTGCCGCCGCCCGGCGGGGGCGCGTCGGACTCGGCAACGGACTGCTTCCGTGTGCCGGCACGGGACCAGCCGCTGCCGGCCGGAGCCGCTGTAGTTGTACCGCCATACCACATGCCGTTCTTTTTGCCGTAGCTTGCTGCCTGTTTGGGTAAAGATTTGATTATATACGGTTTTTATTTAGGGCATAAATAGTGTAATACAATGTTGTGCATGCCAGAAGAAGGCTGTCGAGATTGATAGTAGAGACATAAAGATCTGTTACTTATACTCATGCTAAAATGATAATTTTAAAGATTAGATAACTACCGAGAGTTTGAACTATGATAATGATGTTGTCCATGGCATATCCGTCGTCGGCGACATACGTATCCTGACAAAGTGGTACTTATAGATCCTAACGAGACTTCTTGTCTACGCCACTAACCCATTCACTGCCAATCACAACACACATCTTGCCGAGCGCTACGGTCTCTTTTCGTTACCTGCGCTACAGACTATGGCATCGTGCTACGCGCGCGTGGCATTGAGTTACGCGCTACGCTCGTAGCCGATCCTGTGGGTTTCCTCGTATGTAGCGGAAACGACTACGGCGTTGGCGCCCGCTAGGCGGGTTCCTGGTAGCGAGAGTGTTAACACATTCGCTGCCAAGAATAGCTTCGTGCTACGCTCGTTAATTTAATGTTTTGATTTGACGCTTGACTATCATATTGTATGAAAAACACTCACTCAAAAAAAATATTTAAAATAAAATGTCCACCCGTCCACACTGATGGAAGTAGCATGCCGGTTTAGCTTAAACAAGCGGCATTTTAATTACCGATAAAAACGAGAAACCTTTTAACAAACACAAAACTTAACTCACAAAACGCCATTAAGTAGGTAATACAGAACAATTTCCCTCAGCACCAGCAATTTAGTTAAACCCTTGGCTAATCTAACCGTTCAATTGTTTCCGAGGGGTGTGAAGAGGACCCTGACCCGGTTACGTTCGTTTGATAAATATGCACCAAGCCTAACAGCCGAAATCGCTGACGTGCATACAAAAGATTGCAGTTGCAATTTGGCTTCGAGGCTATGGGAGATAGGCGAGGTTCCGTTGTTCATTTGTTTATTTTGTAGCCGATTCTATATGCGAGAATTAATGGGGTCTCAATGGGATTTCGTATCTCTTTAGTATATCCACCCCGTTATTCCAAAAAGCATGTCGAATAGGCTTCAATCAGCGATCATTTTATTTTTTTGAATCATACCTAAATCTAAATTATAAAAATGGAAAAAATAAGACAAAAATGAAGCTTTTGTGAGGGCGCAAAAAAAAATATCTGTAGTAGTAGAAGTACTTACTTGAAATTTTTAAAAAGGTATCATAACTTCTCAATGTCAATTTGAATTAGGCCACACTTTTTGGAACACACTAAATAATTCCAGATCAGCTTAAATACTATAAACTTGATATAAAAGTTTTGATAAAAAATCACACTATTAATGTTTTGATAAGAACGCTATTTAAGAGCAATTATGAACACGAATTATTTTCTGTAGTGAGGTGACTGAGGTGGTGGTGGTAATGTAGGTGGAATAACGAAGTTGGGTTTATTCAAAATTCCTTAACTTTACGGTGGAATGCCGGTTAGTTCCGGCCCCGGGGTTTTTCACGTTTTTCAGTAATATTATATGCGAATAGCAATGCATTAACCCAGTTTACATTATTGGGGGCCGGAGGGCATTTCGTTGTTCAACGCTAGGAAATATGCAGAAATTAAAATTTGTTTATCAAAATATTCGTTATGGACGTTAACAGCTTATTTATGTTTATTTATTAGTAACACTAGACAATAGAATTGTTTTTCGAGTGTGATGTTTTATAATTTATAATACCTACTAGTAGGTATAACCGAATAATTATATGTAGAAACCGGGCATCTATTTTACTGCTAATTCCGCATCTATTTCATTCAATTGAATTATAATGACAAAGAATATATATATGTAACGAATGATAATGATGAACCTACATCTTAGTTGATAGGTAGTTACTTGAGTTTAAATACCAAACTTATCATTGAATGCTCCTGAATATGTTTAGAAGGCAACTCAAAAGATGGCTAGTGCAAAAACGTTTCTACTCAGTCAATGAATATTTAAATTATGAAATTTTACAATAAAGGATGTGATAGCAATTGTATTCCAAAATTATTTTATTTTACCTAACTACTATTATTTGACAATTCCTTTGACATAGCTACCTAAATTTACTTTAAATAATCATACTCACATGCCAGGATAATATTTAATATAGAATTATATCTATTATTAATTAATTAGATGAATATGACCTTACATTTTACGTGTTGCACTCTTGTTTTTATTGTAATACCTTTTTGTACACCATGTTTTTCTGTAAAATAAATGGTTGATTGATTGATTGATTGAATGAATATGTAATTTATTTTCTAAGGTATATAAAAGATGATAACTTAAAATAAAACTAAGTTAAATCTAAAAGGCCCTCGAGGCATTGTACCGAGGACGCTGGCGGCCGGCATTTCCTCGCTGAATTGCAATAGTGATGCGTTGCGCGAGAAATGGGTATTGGTCGTGGTAAATCATTGAATTGGGTATTAGCTAGTAGGAAAAGTCGGTAAGCACAAATTGCTTTAACACCCCAATTTCAATATATGGTCGTCTCATACAATTAGGGTAATGGAATTCTTCAAATTATACATTTGTTTAATATCCGTTAAAGTTAAGTCAAGCTGTAATATCTCACTAACCATAACACTGATCGTCACTCCCTGAGCACTTTTAGGGTAATACTGAATATTGATGCGCGATATTTTGCCGCGGGCGACCGTCGCCCTGTCGCGCTCGACACTGTTCGTGTAAACAAGCTTCGCATTTCGACAACCAAATTATTCCAAAGTCCTTGGATGGTGGTACTGACCGTCTGCCAAGGACGCTCATCGCCAGTGCGTGCAGCAAACTAGACAGCTTGACCTTCCAAGCACCTCGCGAATACTTACTACCCAAGCGGTTTAAGAAGGGTTTAAGACCCTTCGGGGCTCTCGTTTCGTTGGTTCTCATTCGACCAGTCACCGCACGTGTGTTACGGGCGAGGTCGTCTCATGAAAATTGCTGCATAACAAGTGGACTGCGGCGTTTGAAATTAATACGGCGAAAATGTTGGACATTTTGTCGTTTACCGGGTAATTGGGGTATCAGGCGAAGTACAAGCGGATTTTATTCGTTAGTAAGGTGATTTTGTTTCGTAGAATAATATTTGAGACTGGAGTTTTACATGCTCTGTAACTTACTCCCCGTTTAGCTCATATATTGAAGCTTGAGACTAAGTGCTAGTTTTAACATTGGCTGTGGGCGTAGCATGGTTGCCATTTTATCACTTATCATTGTGGTAAATACGCCCATCACGCTCAGCGGGCGTAGCATGGTTGCCATTTTATCACTTATCGTAGTGGATAAGGCATCCGTCACTCTCGCACTCGCATACTTGTCAGAGCGTGATGGGCGTCTTTACCACAACGATAAGTGATAAAATAGCAACCGTGCTACGCCCACTGACAAGTATGCGAGTGCGAGAGTGACGGATGCCTTATCCACAACGATAAGTGATAAAATGGCAACCGTGCTACGCCCTAATGGTAACGGTAAATCATAAATTTATATATTTTTGCTATTTTGCTTTTTATTTTTTATTTTTTTATGTGGGCGGTTGTAACTCATCAGCTCTGACATTTCTATCATCATATTTTTATTAAAAAACCGGCCAAGAGAGGGCCACACGCAGTGTAGGGTTCCGTATTTGCCTGTCTGTCTTTGTTACATCGACACTCGCGCGCCAATTAATCGGTGCGGTTGCGTCGGCCGAATTTGTAAGAAATTTGGCGTTTCCAAGTACATTTTTAAGTTGGTCGACTATTACAGCTAGTTATGCCTACTTACCCGTGATAGTTTTCCTTTTAAATTCTTTATATGTACTACAGCCATGATTTTTTCACATACTTATTATTATTTGAACGTAGGCTAGCCAACTTTACGTGATGGGGAGGTACTCTAAAAATATGTGTATAATATTTTATATTACCATTTCACCGTAGACGGACAAACAGAGAGACAGACGTGGCGAAACTATAAGGGATACTTGTTGACTAGGGTAGGCAGCAGTGTATTCTTTTTACGCTAAAGTTTTATAGAGATCCGACGACCGCTTTAGCCTAGTTGGTAGTGACCCTGCCTACGAAGCAAGAGTGGCTGGGTTCGAATCCCGGTAAGGGCATTTATTTGTGTGATGAGCACGAATATTTTGTAACTAACTCCGGAATTAGGGATGTTTCTATGTATTTAATTATTTATTTATCTATATATATAAGTGTGTATAACGTCGTCTAGTATCTAGCTTTGCTTAGTTTGGGACTAGGTCGATTTGTGTAAGATTGTACGCAAAAATATAGGTACTATCGACCATCGGTGCACCTTAAGCGCATTGTAATAAGGTTCTATATAAACACAGGATGGTCAGTTAACAGTGTTGTCGTTTGTACTTCCCAGAGGGACTGTTTTTTATTCACAGCTATGCAAATGAACGTAGGAATTTTAGTACACTTTGGTGTACATATTGGAATATTGTTTCTGTATTGCATGATCTCTGTAGCTCTACCTGCCTAAATTCTCATTCATTCCAACTACTAATCGACAATAAAATAAAATCACACCAAGTAAAAGAAAATCCTTGTTTTAGTTAATTTCGTTTTAGGCCATTAACAATCATGTATGTAAGTACTGTACCCTATCTACTGAACGCATTAGCCACTCCACACGCAAAACTCTTGAATATTTATAAGAAAAACAATTTGATTATACAATTTTCCGTATAAATTACATCCACCTATACGTACAATATATATATTTGACGTCCTTTTGTTCACATTAATTACCAGGAACTGAACGTAAAATTGTGTCTAGCAAGGTCTGCATACGGTTCTGAATCGTATTCCGTACAAATAAGTTCTAATATATATTCGGGCGTGACTGTTGCAGCCTTGAGAAATGAACGGTACATATGTGGTAAGTAACAGCCCGGAAGGATTAGGAGCCTAGATAAGGCTCTGTACTGTAAATACAGAATTTATAAGTTGCTGTGTCATTGTATTAGGAACAAAGAGTAAGGTTAGGCTAGGTTACGGTATGATCGATAAGTAAGCGAAATAGAAACTACTAGCTTCTGCCCGCGACTCCATACGCGTGGATGTCGTTTATATCGTAATTCCATACAAACTTTCACCCCCCATTTTAGGGAAGTGGGGGGTTAGAAAGAGACAAAAAGTAGCCTATGTCTGTGCCTCTCTTAAAAAATCACGTCAATATCTCCACTTAAAAAAACACGTCAATTCGTCGCTCCGTTTTGCCGTGAAAATGGATTCTAGAGTTGGTAGTATGGACAACCTATAAATATAGAGTAGTTCTCGTTGATCAAAACAAGGTAGGTATTACAAGCAAAGGAATTATTCCCTTAACTGTGATTTCTGTGGAAATATCCCATATACCTAAGTAAATAATGTTTGGAATTAACCAGTGTAATGGGACACCCAAACGCCGATAAACACTTTGTGACGGGAGATGATTTTACACCAGCCATGCCCCAACATTAATTTCACTTGGCTACAGCATGGTGCAGGCAGCTGCGTCCCAATGGAAACTGCTCGGAGACATTTCTAGTAGTGCACCTACCAAATGAATGCATGGTGCCATCATCCAAACGTTTTTAATATCGATTCCTGCTTCCAATTTCTACTACCGCCATATTCCGTTGTGTGTACTTACTTAGACCACGTTGCGACATGCGAAGACAGCCTAGTGGACGATCGGAGAAGACCAATATGCTCTTGATGTAGCGTGGATGGCCACAAGTATAAGAAGCAATTCTATCCATTGTCCAAAAAGAAGTCAGATTTCCACGATCTTTAATAAAGCCGCATTCCCAAGCCCATCTGCCGCGAGATTCCGGCCCGTGTAGACAATTAGTGGTTGCGCGGAATCCGGCATAACCATATCCCAATCTGTATCTTTTAGCTTCTAACGACGAGCAGCTAGCACTACACTGCGAGGGAGAAAGAGAGTGTACTCACGGAGGGTTCGGAGATGGACACAGGCAACGACACGACGACAAACGTGTCCTCGTCGCTGTCGAGCATGGAGCTGTCAGCTGCGAGCCAACGGATTCTGCTTGGGGCCCACACTTTGATGCCCTTTTAGACTCGTCTTACTGGTTTAAATATCTAACGTCACTACCTGGAAGTTGGGTTTAGTTATGGAATGTCCATGTTCGCGTTATCGTTTTCAAGTAGGTGTTTATAAGGCGTGAGAAATTAGTGAATCACGAACATTCGCATGCCATTTGGAGTGTTTCTAAACAACTGCTTATAATACCCAACTACCTATGTGTCCGTAGAGTAATGAGAAGGTTTGTTGCTGTGAAAATATACTTAGAACTACCCATGTTACTTGCGTCTCCGGCGATAAAATGAACTTTCTTGCATAAAGCAATTCGTTTACGTGTAATTTATTTATTATACTCGTAGCTGTTCGTAGACCGTCTACGAAAATGTCCTAACCTCACAGCTCACTAGCTTATACTATATACGGTGCTTTGAAGGCGTAGGTAATGTGAATATTACTTTAATAAATAAGATGGAAAGTTACATTACAGTCCGGCACTGAAGAAACGAAATTTAAATGAAACCTGGAATCCTGGAGGGAAGAACCAGAGAGAATAGACTAGAGTTCTACAATCACCTAGAAGACGTAGCAAAATTTCGTCATATAATGGTTGTGGCAACGTTTCTGCGGCAACCTTTTAGCTCTTACTATTAGTCATATAAACGTAATCAGCACGTTTATATAATGCGATTTGGGCCCATTTTATTCTGCATTTCAGTCATATAAAAGTTGTATAACTGGAACCACCGCCACTTATAGATCTTATAATAATGAAATGAAATGAAAATTATTTATTCCAGACAGAGTCCATAGGTGTAAATTAAGTTAAATACAAAACAATATAATTACACAATTTAAGAAATGTCAAATAGTAATAATAAATAAAAATAAAAAACCTCAAATAATAATAATAATAATAAGGCTTGTGGTACTCCCGCCATCGCTGATGCAGCGGGCTGGCATCCCACTCTCTCACCGCTGCAAGCAATGTAATGTATAATCACCGACGATGACAATTTAGCTGTATATTAGCAACTTATACGATTTTTATGTGACTGATTTGATCTATAACTTCCACTTATATGACATATTTGTGGAGTAATCGCATCCTAGGCATTTAAACAACACAATAAAAAAAAATTGAAAAAGGAATTTAATTGGTTTGCATTGGATGACGGTAAGTATTTTTTTAATCCGCCATGATGTTACATGTTTTTATTAAGAATGCTCATAACTTCGGCGTATGGTAGAAATGTATTGCGAAGGTAAGTTTATTGATGAAGTAAACTATGTTTAATAGTAAATATTTAATGCGCCACTGTAATTCTTAGTTAATTAAATATAAATTTAATTAATATTGTTGATTTTTTTGAATGCTGCTGTTATACGGCATTTATCCAGTTATTAAGCTATATAATCGCATCTTATATAGCAAGTTTACCGGTCCAAGCGCCATTATAAACTTGTCGGACATCGCTGAATAAGATACTACTCATATATAACATGATCTATTATAATTCGCGTTTATATGACAGCATGTAACATTTACAGCTATTGTGCTGTTTAATTAGCTATTACAGCTATTGTGTGCTTTTATTCGATTGCACTTGACATGTCGTAAGTCAGATATATAAGTGCGTCGTATAAAAATGACTTATTCTACATTTCTTATATGACTTATTAGTCATATAAGCAAGTCGAGTAAACGTTTACTCAGCACCATATTATGACTGATATGCTGAGTAGCTAAAAAGCTGCATAAGCTGGCGACAGGTGCTGTATAATTCACGTTTACATGACTTTTATATGATTTATTAGCTGAATAAGCTCAATCTTCTACGACTACTTTGCTAGTTGGGGTGCGTCAGAGGGATTCGGGCGATCTTCGCTATTACGGCGTAGCGCTCCGAGGGAAGCTTGGCACTTTATTAATCTTTATTGCGCAAAAAAGAACTTTAGTACAAAGGGCGGTGGACTTAATGTCGTAAAGCATTAATCTACCAGCCAACCTTAAGGCACAGCAAATAACTTGTGGGCGGTGCAACTAATCGCAGTGTTGGCGGGCTGGCAAAATCTCAGCGCAAATGATTGCCGTAGTTAAATGTCACTCGCGTTCACAACCCAGCCAAGTTCAAGTACCTGACAGCGCTATCTCGGCATGCACCGTTTAGCATATGCCGACGTGACGTACTTCCGTGGCCGATCGTATTAGCATATGCTAGGTATGGCCACACAACGATTCTAGTACTGACGTACGTTGAAGTTGCTGTAGAATGCTTACGAGATACATAGGGGGGTGTTCCGAATTTTTGTTGTGCAACATGTCGGGTTACGAAGTTAAATCTTGCATCTAAGATTTTTGTGAAAACGAAATTTAAGAAACTTAGGTAGAATACCATTTTTTTTTAACCTGACTGTTGCTATAATAGGACGGACCCAATATAGCGGTCGAATTGCGTGGTTGGAGGGTAGCCTGGGGAAAATCCAGGGGAAGCCTCCGGCACGACCACGCGGGGAAGTTTATACACTGGAATACTCTACGTGTTTGCGCTTCAGTGAGATCGGTTGAACGGTATCAACCGAATCTGGGGTGTGAGTGGTGTCAAACTACTGGGAGTTTTAAACACAATAAGGTCTAGTTTTCCCTCTGGGTTGGAAGGTCAGTTGGTAGTCGCTTTCGTAAAAGTAGTGCCTTAGCCAAACCTTGGGGGTTAGGTGTCAGAGCAGACCCCGGGCTCCTTTCGGGCCACAACCGGGAATAACGCTAGGAGGATGATGACGAGAACGCACATCAATTCCGAAAAGATTGTCGGAATACAAAATTGTTCCATGGAATAATTCGACGTAGATGGCTTTATTTTGTACCTACATATTACGAATTAGCTACTCACTTGCTACTGGCAACCACAGTTGCCAACTGCAGGCATCCCTAAAAGGGCTTTGCTCAAAATTGGTGCCTTTTTTGATGGCACACTAACGCCACCTTCTTAGATGTGTAGAGTACTTCCATACAAACAATAGTTACTATGGCAGCTCAGCTCTAAAGTACATCCGTCTTGAGATATGCGTCCTAATCTATGATGATGATGATGATGATGTCCTCCCAGACGTATCCGTCGACGGCGACATCCTGACAAAACGATTGTGAAAGTTATCGTTTGCGTGCATGGGCGCGAGAATGACTCGCAAATCCAAACTTGGTTTTGAAGCTCCGTTGACATAAAAACAATAAAGGTCTCCACTTGAGTTGTAAGTGTAATGGGAGGAGGGCTTGGGCCGAGTTTTACGAAACTGGCGTTTGGCGTCAAGATTTTCGAAACGGGTACTTTCAAAGTTACTGAGCCTCGTGTTGATAGCAGTTCGCCAGTCTGATCTCCGAGTAGGAAGCTCCTCCCACGACTCACATGATATACCGGGATAACGCGTATCTAATTATGAAAACTGAGAATATGAGTTACTTTTATTGGTCGAACGCGTTATAGATTAGGACGCATAACTCAAGACGGATGTACTTTAGAGCTGAGCTGCCATAGTAACTATTGTTTGTATGGAAGTACTGTACACATCTAACAAGGAGGCGTTAGAGTGCCATAAAAAAAAGGCACCAGTTGCCCATACAGTTCCAGAAAAGCCCTTTAGGCTTCCTTTTTAGGGTTCCGTAGTCAAGAAGGAACCCTTATAGTTTCGCCATGTCTGTCTGTCTGTCTGTCTTCGGCTTAGCTCTATAACCATTACTACTAGAAAACTGTGATTCGGCATGGGTATATGAATCAATCACGCCGACAAAACAGTACAATAAAATTTGGAAAAAGTTTTTTTGAAGGCTACCTTCCCTACACCTAAAGCGGGGATGTAATTTTTTTTTTCTCGTCAAACCCATGGCAAAAAAAATATGGAAGATAACGTTTGCGAGATATTGGTCTTTAAATTTTAGTTCGAGTCATGTCCCCCCCCCCCCCCTCTGCCGGCTAAATGGCTACTACTGGGGATGTGAAAAGATTCGTGGTAGTAGTACATATGATGAATTTAAAAGGAAAACCATCACGAACACGTAGGCATAAGTAGTTACCGAGTAATAGTCGACCAACTTAATGCGTAATTGAAAAGGCCAATTTTCGTACAAATTCGGCCGACGCAACCGCACCGCACGTCGATGTAACTAAGACAGACAGGCAACTACGGAACCCTACACTGCGCGTGGCCCGACACGCACTTGGCCGGTTTTTTAAAATCCGAAATCAAGTGAGCGGTTATATTATTATATCCTTTGGTAAAATAAATGCTTACCGGTATGTGTATTTTCTTCAGGTGATCTAAATTTAGAAGGATAAAGCTTTCGAAGACGCAACTTTTTTGGATATGTTAGGTATCTGTAACGACATACTTCGTTCTACCTAATGTACGGACTCGCTACTCGAAGACCATTTCATAAAAATCCTTGAACGAGTACGAAAATTATGTCTGTAGAATACATAGGCAAGTGCCCAGACATTACCATGTAACATTTTGCACAAAAATTGGCATACATTTGCATAGCGGGTACGGTTTCAAATCAATATTAAAATACCCTATCTTGACCTACATATGAAAACCTTGATTAAGTTTATTGTAGGTAAGTAATGTAATATAATCTGAATACGGTTCCACGTAGCATATAAAATTATGCAAAGCAGAGTTTTTATAAGAATGTAAGTATGTGTATAAGAAATGTAGTAATTTTAAATTAATTGTAAGTGGGACGCGTTTCTTTCGCTGTCGGCGGTTACCATGCGATGTTGTCACGTACTTGATGTACTTATATGATTAATTGTTACGTAGGATGACGAGTGGAAATGGGTTAATTACTGTGTAATAAGGATTAAAGCGCGATAGGGCCCTTTATATAAAATTACTAAGTGCCCGCGCGATTTCGCCCGCGTAATAAAAAAAACCGGCCAAGTGCGAGTCGGACTCGCGCACCAAGGGTTTCGTACAAACCTGTAGGTATATAAGTAATAACATTAAAATTATTAAAAATATTTTTATTATATGATGTAACTAAAAATTTACGGTTTTTCGAAATTTTTCCTTTATCTGTGCTATAAAACGTTGCTTAGCACCAAATTTCAAGTTTCTGAGTTCACGGGAAATTTGCGGAAATTTGCGGCATAAACTTCTGTATCTTTTGATTGCGTTGGCTTAGAAGTTTGATTTTTTCACAGCTCTAAGGGACAGTAGACCTGAGTATTTGGTATAAATTTTAGCTTGATATCTCCACGCGTTCCTGAGAAAAAGGGTCTTGACAGACGGACGGACGGACAACAAAGTCATTCTATAAGGGTTCAGTTTTTTTCCTTTTGAGGTACGGAACCCTAAAAAGTAGACAAACCCGCGGGACAAAATATAGTCTGTGTCGATCCCGAAAGTCTAATCTATATACAATTAAAACAATCTATGAATTCAGTCCACTGGTTCTGGAGATTCCCATTACATACAAAATTACAAAGCTACAATTAAATGTATTAAATGGGATTCCAATCGGGTCCGGCGGATCCGGTTATCCGGCCGGATCCGGTTTATTTTGATAGCCACCGGATCCGGCAATATTTCACCGGATCCGGTAGACTCAAAAATATTGCTAAAATGCAGCACTTCAATTAATCTTGCTTTACAAATCTTATTAGTTCCAACCCCAGGTTCATGATAGTTTCTTTGAATCTCGAATTCGAAGTTAATTTTGTTTAATCGTTGTTTACGGTGATGATTATAATATTTTAGTAATATATAAATCCAAAAATTCCAGATGATCTCAGAAGACAACATTTCGGCAGTTCAAGTCATCTTTGCGCGCGGCTGTAGGTGTGCGAGCGTTTGTATAGTCAACAGCAAAAGTAGATTATCATTTTAGTACCTTGTCACTATAGCTACTTTGACGCATCCCAAGTGTCGCAGTATTGTTACGTTAAGTGCGACGAAGTACTAAAATGATCATCTATATTTGCTGTTGACTGTACCTATGCAGTTTTGATTTGTGCGGCAGTGTCACGGCAGTTTTCGTAAGCGCAAGCAGTAATACGCTTGAATACAGCTGCGTATAAAGATGAGTTGATCTATAGTTGATTTTGAATAGAGGATCCCAAATCTCAAAGGATGATTTGATCTCAAATAGACAAACGAGTTGTTTCACTAAACTTTTAAAAGTAGTAAAGCAGACTTTATTTTAAACTACATACATATTTTATTAGGTTACATAAACGGGTCCATATTGGGTTCGCTAAAGTTTTGCTTCCGAAAATGGTGTTCCTAAGTAATTGTACTTACTACTAATGATCACTGTTCCTAAAAATTTGTTTGGTAAAGTTTGAGTTCCTACAATTTATTTTACTATTAACGTTATCTGTAACACTCAGTTTTCCGAAAATTGATGTTCCTAATGAACTGTACTCCTAATGATCACTGTTCCTAAAATTTTGTTTACTAAAGTTTTAGTTCCTACAATTTATTTTACTATTAACGTAATCCATAACACTATGTTACTTGAAAATGTTCCAATGTTTTCTAACTTCAGTACTTGGTTTTTTTTTGCCAAGGGGGGGGGGCTTATAACACCTATTTTGAATGATTCTTACGTACAGAACACGTCAAAATGAGCATTTACTAGAAACACTTTTCTCTAAAGAAGTTTTTTCGGCTCTTTAAAAAAAAACACGAAGACGGCAGCGGGAGCAGAGCTCCAGCAGCCATCTTCTAACCTATCCGCCATCCGAATCGGTTTTAAATAAATCTACATAAAAAAAATATGATGATGAATAAAAAATAAAAATACAGGAAAACAAATATTATTATGATAGATGTTTATTGAAACGGACATTATAAAGTTGAATTATTAGGAATTCAGAACGTTAGGAACAGAGTAGTTAGGAGTAGTGATTATTAGGATGTAAATTTTTAGGAACAACATTTTCGGACTTCCGATAATCGACATTAAAAAATTAGTTCAACTTTGGCGCACCCTACATAAACATTTATATTACTAAGGCTGATTATTGCAATATTTGAAATATATACTACTAGCTTCCGCCCGCGACTTCGTCCGCGTGGACCCGAGATAAAAACTATCCTTTATTTTAATCCAGGCTATAAACTATCTTCGTGCAAAATTTCATTCAAATCGGTTCTGCCGTTTAAGCGTGATTGAGTAACAAACATCCAAACATCTAAACTTTCGCATTTATAATATTAGTAGGATTGAAAGAGTAATCAATAGTTGTACCTAGTAATTATTAATTTTGAACTTTTTGTTTTTTTTTGGTTTATTATTATTTTTAAAGCAAACCTATATTATTTACACCAGCCCTCTTTTTATGCCATCAAACTTGCCAAAATATTTAATTTTTAATGTACGCAGTAACTTAATACCAATCCGGCCGGATCCGATTGAAAATCATACCGGATTGCAATCCCTAGCTACAATCTTACTAGATTTTGCCCGCGTAGACTCGTTAAACCTATGTTTGCTAATGTCTGCTAGTAGATTCCGTAGACAGTATTAATTATCGCTTTATCATGGAAACCCAATACTCAAATTTACACCCTTTCGGAACAAAAAAATATGTCATGTCCATTCTCATCTCAATCTGCATAAAAACAACATCAATATCGCTTAGGTTTAGAGATTCCTGAAAAGGTAGAGTAGGTAACTTTCGTATTTATAGTACTGTAATGGATTTGTAGGAAGTTAATGTTTTAAATTATAGGTAAGTTGTGATCACTAATACATCGCCACATTAACTAATTTGAGAAAGTTGAGCAATAGTCAAGGCGTAAGGGGGATATCCACATATTTTTTGATGCCGATTGTGCCCGAGGCCCATTTCCAGAACTTGGAATTCTACGTATTTAAATGATATATCGCATGCATGCATGTGTTTCCCTTGTACTCGTATAGCAGATTTGAGTGAATGTAATGCACTTATAATAGGAAATGATTTGAATACATTTTTAGATGATGGTAAACGGAACGTCCAGAAAAAAGGCTAAATTAGGTATGAACACATTCACTGCCCAGAATCGCTACGCGCTACGCTCGTAGCCGATCCCGTGGTTTTCCTCGTATGTAGCGGAAAGCGACTACGGCGGTCTGACGCATATGTGTCGTCACGTCGGGCAAACAACTCCGATCAACAGGGAGACTCAGCACGGTCCCGCGTCGCATGGCACTTTCACGTAGGAATCCTCGAGTGATAGGCCCAACCTATTACGAACGACTACCCGCCGAATTGCGAACAGAGTCATCTGACGAAACATTTGAACGCAAACTGAGAAACTTTTTATTGAAAAACGCATTATATTCGGTAAAGCAATTTATGGACATTAAACATTAATATTATCACTGTTTTTGACAACGTAAATTATATCGTTATTTGTATTTTTATTTTTATTTTTCGTTTATTAATGTATACTCTGTTATCTGACGATCTTTATGTGATATCTTCGTAACTTATTTACGGTGGTTATAATTTTAATTTTATTGTCATTTTATTATAATTCTTAATTCTCTTTGACGATCATAATATAAATTCATATAGATTAAGCTAGCTTTAATTTATATTGTAAATTGTATATTATGAAATAAATAAATCTAAATCTAAATCATGGGCCCTGAATGGGTTAAATAATTAGGTTTTCTCCACCAAAGTTCTTTTGTTTAAGTTTAGTTTTCCAAAGCCAGTGACTCGATTGCACCTGTTTTTTATAGCAATATTCCCATTACGCCTACAAGCACCGTATTACGAGATCTGTGAGGTTGTCGTAGACGGTCTACGAACAACTACGGAGTGAATGAGTGCTACGACGGCGACGTAACACGTAGCACTTAAACTGTAATAAAACTATAAGGCTACGTAGGGTTCCCAACATATTTATAAGTTTTTATAAAGGTACATTTACATAGTGAAGTAAATCAATGGAAAATAAATCTTCATTTCCGCACTGTACAATTTGGTGATGATTACATTAGAACTAATAAGCGAACGAAAACAAGTAACTATAAGCATTAGGTTTGTTACGTATTTCAAATTGAATTACATGCTAAAACATTATTATGCGTCCAACTATCGTGTGTCGTAGGCGTTTCAACCTGTTTCAAATAGCGCATTAGTTACCGTAATTACGTTTAATAGTAATTGTATGCTAATACCGTGCCCGTTATGCTTTTTCGATGATTAAAATACCACAAGCGCGAACACAGATGCATTACCATAACCCCAACACCACAAAACGCAAACTCAATTTAAATTCACTAGCTAAAGTCAATGTTTGTTTACAACATGGGACCGCTGGACACGTCTATGGTCTCAGACACCAAAGCGGGTACTAGACCCCACTATTGCAACAAACAGCTGGCTAATTTGCAGCACTAGCAAAACAATACCGTGACGCGGCATCGCGAGCGCAAATTGCATCACACCACCACGCCACAATCTATTCTATCTCAATGCACTAAGGTTTAGTACGAGTTGATGCACGCTCCGCTTACGGCGGTTGGATGTGGCAGACTACTCGAAATTTAATACAGCGGTGGAAAAGGCAGGGGCGGGCAAGGTCATTCTCGGTCCACGCAACCAAGCCACTAAGCGGTTCAGTATGCGCGCGATTAGTATCGGTCTCCGACGCACGAGCAATTATTGCTAAGGACCACAACACGCGAACTGATAACACCTAATTTGGGACCACGCATTATGTAAGCCCAATCCGGACCTTGGGCCAGTTAAATCTCGTAAACGCTCAGTCCGCATTGGGCGTGAATCGTGCTTAAGCTTCATGAAATCAGGATTATTTCTAGAAGTGTGTCAAAGTCGCTGTTTGGCTGGAAATAGTTGTTTTAAGTGCCATTATCAAGAATTATATGTAATTATTATTATGTAATTATTGTACCTTTTACGAGTACCTTGTTTTTAATCTATAGACATCTCTAGCGTACGCGTATTAGTGTAACAGGAATTAGCGAAGTTGAGAGTTGATAAGGAGATTTGTTATACTAAAGAGTCATAAGACTTACAAAACGATTGAGCAAGCTAAATGTGGCCTCAATCTAGCTGGGTGTGTTTACCTAAAACAAACTGTCTAGGAAGAAATTTAATAATTACAACAATAACCTCATTTGAGTGCGTATATGTATTACCAGTCATACACACACTTGCCAAAATATAAGGCAATAAATGGAGTCTGTCCCAGTTTTAAATAACAATAATGGGCGACCGAGCTCTGCACGGATGAAAATACGGAGAAAACGAATTATCCCGGACATGACACCTAGCTAGATCGTTTTCCACCCCCGTAAATCCCCTATATTCCAAACTTCATCAAAATCGTTAGAGCCGTTTCCGAGAACGTGAGTGCAAATATATATATAGGTATATAGTCCCGGGACCACCGAGCTCTGCTCGGGTAAAAATATGGAAGAAACGATTTTCCCAGATGAGACCTATTTAGCTTGAGCAATTTATCGCCACCATAAACCCTATACTTACTGTAAATCTCATCGAAGTGGTTAGGGCCATTTTCGAGAACGTGATTACAAATATATTTAAATGATTACTTAAATACTCTTATATAAATATTGCTCGTTTAATATTATAGGACAGGGGTCGGCAAACCGTGGCTCTTTAAAAGGTTTATTGCGGCTCTTTAGGTTCCCGAAAAAATATAGTTTTTTTTATGAAAATCAACAAAAAAAATTGTAAATAGCGCGAGGCAAATATAATTATTTTTATCGAGCCCAAACACAGCATATCCACTTTGCAGACTCGCCCGAAATTATTATTTTCCCTATGGTACTGTGGCTCTATGAGCTTCCGAAAATACGTAATTTTTCCGGGATCTGGCTCTTTGTCTAAAAAGTTTGCCGACCCCTGTTTTAGGATATACAAATAATGCTCGTTTAATATAATAGGATACTAAACTACTAACAGTTCAATATAGATGAACATATTGAAACAAAAGTAAGAGCATAAAACATTCATGACACTCGGACGCTCCGGTTGTGGAATGAGCTCCCTACTGCCGAGGTTTTCCCGAGGCACTACAGTATGGGGTTCTTCAAAAAAGGAGCGTATACATTCTTAAAGGATCGGCAACGCGCTTTAACACCCATGGGCTGTTATTCGCTACGCGCTAAAGCACCTCACCCCGCCGATCACCCGTCACGAAACTAGACCTCTTCCTACGCTTGGTTACTACGCATCGCGGTGTCAAGATATATTTGTGGGTGAGCGTTGAGGCGAGCTTAAAATAATTTACTTTAAAAACAAAGTTTTAACCGACTTCATTTTAGTACTCCGCCAAGCCAGGAGAACATTTCCACATTTCTTTTCCAATTTACCACATGAACTGATTTCCGGGAGCAAATGCGTTGATTATTAGAGAAAAAAACCCAATCGCTGTATGTGATCCGATAATATTTGAGGACTTCCGTCGATTCCACAAGGATCACCCTTTGGCACTTCATTAGTTGCTATTTCAACGCAATCTTATCAGAATCTGTGATATACTTTTGTACTTTAAGTACATAATTGAGGAATTCCATAAGTCATCTGTGGTCTTCATCATCAATTCCACTCCACCAATTTATGATTTCCGGATGTAAATACACGAGTTATAATAGAAAATACCAAAATCACTACACGCGTGCCTAATATAATTGAGGAGTTCCCTCAATTCCTCATGGATCCCATCATCCAATTGAATTTTAAAAAAAATGGGACCCGCCTGGAAGCATATACTTACAAACAGAAAAAAAAATTACGAATCGGCTCATCAATGACAGAGTTCTGAGGTAACAAACATTGAAAAAAAAAAAGATAAAAAAAAACAACCGAATTGAGAACCTCCTCCTTTTTTTTGAAGTCGGTTAACCAGTTACAGAATAGGGGGGCTGGACTTGCAAGCGTCCACAGGCTACGGTAACCACTTACCATCAGGTGGGCCGTGAGCCAGTTTGCCACCGACGTGGTATTAGAAAAAGATAT
This sequence comes from Epinotia bilunana, assembly GCA_947049275.1. NCBI lineage: Eukaryota > Metazoa > Arthropoda > Insecta > Lepidoptera > Tortricidae > Epinotia > Epinotia bilunana. The sequence continues at coordinate 20,796,163 of OX346260.1, read as the reverse complement.
AAAAAGCGAGATGGCAAATACATCTGGAAGTACTTATTTATATGTAAAATTTGCGAGAAAAACTTAAGCACTTACTATATTAATGTACTTAATGTGAAGTAAAATTTCTAAGTATATGACTCAGACTTCGAGGTGAATCGAGGTAAAGTACTAACATAAACTACCTAAAACAAAAGAAACTGTGTTGTTGTCAAATCGATAGGATCGCATTCTTGTAAATATTTCTGCAACAATACTGACAAAACTCATTTGATGACGTTCGATGTCTTAATAATCTGTTTAACACCACGACGATAAAACACAGGTCAGTTGCGTTCTTTAATTTAAATAAAGAAATAAATAAAAACATTTATTAGTGACACACACAAAACGAAAAACATTTGATAAAAAATAAAGTCACGAAATGGTCCCAACTCAGCATGGTGCTGGCGTTTACCAGCGCTAGTTTTCCGTTAGAACCATTGAAGGCATTCCGCAAAAATAGTTTTTGTATTCCTATACAATTTCAATTAAGCGGGTCCCAAATAAAATAGTACGTGACTGTACCTACCAGTGGCCTACAACCCGATACCCACCACCAGCTTTCCTAAAAAAAAAATGAAGGCAAGCCTATAGTTATACTTTAAACTCTTTCATAACTTTTTCACGCGCCGTCACTGGTACCTACATATAGTCACTTCACTATATATAACCCACCTTCTGCTCCGTCCGGCAGGCTCGGATGCCGTTACATTTAAAACTAACGTTCGTTACAATCGGCAATTTGTTGCTTGACCTAAATCCCTAATTTCGACAACCGACGCTTTCGATGCATTGTGTACCCTGAAAAATGCATACAAGCGTTTCAAGGGAAGTTTAACATGGTGCAGTGTTGAAAGACAGATAACATCTAGTGAAATATTTTACATACTCCGCTTTTGTGGATCATACCTACTTCGATATATTTTATTTTCCCTCTTCATATAAGTATCCATTTGGTATTAAAACCCATTTATTTATTTAGTTCAAAGATGGAATAACATGTGATGGACGGCCCGTGTGGTGTCGGGTTAGAATTTCACCACCCCCTTTCTTCCCGTGGGTGTCGTAAATGTCGACTAAGGGTGCTCCCTTAGTCGACTTTTACGGGTTGAAGTGTGTTGTGGGCGATGGGCTAGCGACCTTATCACTGCAATATCACATTTTGTCGATCTTTTATACCCACATTTATGCTATGCCTAAGTTGTGTGTGCTCTGCCTACCCCTTTTGGGAATAAAGGCGTGAATGTATGTATGTATGTAGATATGTATGGAATATCAAAACACCTGTTTCATAGAGATGTACCGGTTATAACGGTTTAGTATTTGTAATTGCTGGTGATTGTTCTGTCAGCCGAGAAAGTTGTCTACCACCATTCGACTCTACTGTTTATACTATTTGACGACCGCTTTAGCCTAGTTGGTAGTGATCCTGCCTATAAGCTGTAGGTCCTGGGTTCGAAGCCCGGGAAGGACATTTAACTGTATGATGAGCACTAATATTTTTCCTGACTGTTGTGACTGTATCAATTTATTTATATACGTATATAAGTATCTATCGTCGCACATTACCCATTATAAGCTTTGCTTAAGAGTCTGCAGTAAGCTCGGCCGAATTTCACCTTCCCATACAAACGTAGTTACGCTCTCATTTTAAAACTACGTGTTGGATTGTAACGAAGCTTTGCATATACAATGACATGAGGTATATCTTGTAGTATACTTGACAAAGGACAAACCTAAGAATTTGTTGGTTTTAAATGTTTACGGAAGTTAAAGTTTGAGGCCTTTTTTAATAACTTAAACAATCAGACATCCCGGTCGTTATCTGCGGTAATTTACGGCATGACTGGGCGGCCCGGCCGCGCCCACGTCGTTGAAGATGCGGCTTTAGCTTTATGAATTTCCGGACAAATCCGCTAATGTGCTCGTAACTTTGAAGTGAAGGTAGTATAGATTCTAGACATTTCGTGTACATAGGGTAAAAAGGGTTAGGGTGCACCAACTTACGATTACAGACCGATCAACATTTGACATGAAAGTAAAAGAATATTTTGTGGCCCGTCCGTTTTACTCTATTAAGGAATATTATGTGAAAATGTTTGACGAATGATCCTGATACCATTGACTTTAATTAAAATGTTGTTATTTGATAATTTGTTGTCCCTTAAAATGGTAGAACTTTGTTAGGTTCGGCGATAATTAAGGTTCCGCCTACAAAAAATTAATAGCAATCATTTTTCTAAGACGGTAACAAGTTCTACGCGGACGAAGTCGCGGGCAACAGCTAGTTATTATATATATTGGCTGTTTGCTGCTTTGCTGCCTGTTCGACTGTTTTTAATTTCATGTACAATTTATAAATGTGTTCTTTTGTTTTTTTTAATTTCTTTTAAATTATTGAGATGTATTTGCATCCATTGTTATGTGTTTATAGCAAATAAATATTTGATTATGATTATGATTAACGTTAAATATGGCGCCGGCAGCTGTCATGCCATACAAACTTTCCAAACTTTCCATACTTCATTCAGATTTTAACGACCGCTTACAATTTACAGGGCGGTTTGGTGCAGCCCAGCCTTAGTCATTACTTGTGTTATTGTCTAGCCTGTAGGTATGTTTATAACCGTCTTTAGCGTCCTAATCAATCCAGCTCATGCTCTCATAAAGGCGCGACCTGTAAAATGAATCATATGGGATGCATGCCAAAGTGTGTGCATAGTACTTATAGCGGAATATACTGAACAAATTTTTCATGCGACCTTTTTCAATGTTTTTAATTTTATGAAAAACTTTACATTACTTAGGTACTTGGTGTTGCGAGGGAAAGCTTTTTTTCCTTGCCGTAGTATTATGGCAGATTACATTTGCATTTGAGATTAATACTTTACTTAGATCTAGCCTGCAGTTTACTCGTCGACAGGAAAAACGAAGTAACTTATGTATGGGCTCCGTTCTTATACATAATGCATTTTTCCTTAGTATAGAAATAATTGGTCATAAATCTCCGTATTATAAGTTTATTCCACTTAGTTACTAGTTATTCCACTTAGTTTACAACCGAGCTTCAAAAATTTAAGTGTCCATTCCTCGAACTCCCAAATGGGTCGTATAGATTGAGTAAAACAAAAGTCGTCTGTTCTGTAGTGATAGAAAAATGTTTTGATTGTTAGAAATCTTATAAAAGGAGACGCCGTTAATGCGGATTAAGAGTCCCACCCGAGCTGTATGGTCCTTAACTTTCTGTAGGTATGACCCAAATTAGTGACTTAATTAAAAAATGCTTATGAAGTCCCCCTGAATGCAGCTCTTGTCAACAGTGTTTTTTTTGTAAAAAACGATAAAAATGAAATTAATAGGTAGAGGAATTTATTGATAACTGGTTATGCAATAGTAAAGGCATCGGCCTTTTGGATTTTCATCACTAATCAATACAGGCTACATACTCTCGGTTTTTCTTTCTTAATTGTTTTTTTTTAATAGCGTCAAGCACAAACAATTTGCAACGCAGCCATCGAGGCACAGAGTAGGTAATCGCGTGAGTGCGCACTTTATAAAATAAACCATAACGGAGTCGGTAATGACTGCCGCAATCACCGCTCTTAACCGCGCTTTGTATTCATTTATTCAGCCTTCCCGATAAACTTGACGACAAATAACTGTTTCGCTATAGTCCTAAGTAAGCAATAGGCAGAAATGGAAATCCGTAGCGCCTTCGCCTTGAAGAACGCGCGCGTCGTGTCGCACGAAATTACGCATCGAATGTGTTAATTTCCAATTTGTCTTCAATGCGTATCGCACGCTCGCTTCCTTGCGTTCTACGCCCAATTCAAAATGGAATGCGGTAACATTAAACAAAAACGCGAAACACGGAATCGTCTGTCAAAATTTTGGGTAATAAAAAGATTTTTTTAACAGACTCAAATTGTTATCAAAACTCCAGTTGGATGATGAGAACCATGAAGAATTAAGGGAAGTCTACAAATAAATAAATCATATATTAGGCATGTAGTAATTTCGGTATTTCTATTATAACCCGTACACGGCCGTGTTTTACACCCGGAAATCACAACTTTGGTGAAGTGGATCTGATGAAGACCACAGATGACTTATGGAACTCCTTAATGATGTAGGTACTTAAAATTATAAAAGTACGTCACAGATTCTAATCTGATTCCGTTGAAATAGCAAATAATGAAGTGCCAGATGTCATTCTGAGACCCTTGAGAAATCGATAGTATTCCTCAAATATTATCTTCTCTTATTAAAAACAAACCGCTGTATGTGGGCATACAGCGATTTGTTTTTAATAATCAACGCATTTTCCCTCGGAAAGCAGTTCATGTGGTAAAGTGTTCATGTGACTTGGTGGAACAGTACGGATTGAAGACGGTTAAAACTTTGTTTTTATAGTAAATTATGTTGTTTTTAATAATCAATGCATTTTCCCTCGGAAAGCAGTTCATGTGGTAAAGTGTTCATGTGACTTGGCGGAACAGTACGGATTGAAGACGGTTAAAACTTTGTTTTTATAGTAAATTATGTTGTTTTTAATAATCAATGCATTTTCCCTCGGAAAGCAGTTCATGTGGTAAAGTGTTCATGTGACTTGGCGGAACAGTACGGATTGAAGACGGTTAAAACTTTGTTTTTATAGTAAATTATGTTGTTTTATTTATTTAGAAGAATTTATAACCAGAAACGGTATTAAAACACCTTGATAACTGCTATAAGTTCAAAAGGGACAGAGAAATGGATTACGTACCTACTTAGTAGGTACCTTCTCATTTTCATTAAGAGGCAACGGCAATGTAAACAAAAGAAAAATAGCGTTTTAACTTTTAATTTTTTATCGCCGCCAAGATGGATGGCTTTCCGAAGGTCTAGACTCAAGATTAATTCTAGATTTTCCATAAAGTCCCTGGGCTTATCGGAGTTATTTATTACTTCCGCTATTATCGGTTTTGACGTGGACGCTGAGATAGGGACTGATGACGGTTTACACAGCGAACGGTGTTTTTTACGGTAAGTACGAGTAAGTAGTAGGTACTTACGTAGCACTAATAATGTCATAGGCCTCTCATGGATAAAAGAGAACAGGCTATAGTCTGACCATAGCCTGATCTGGTGAAATATACTACTCAGAAGAAAATAAGGGGCCAGGTGATCGTTACGTGAAAATTATGTTAAACAGTTTCTTTTTTCAGCTTGTCCAATAGTTAACAATAAAATAGAAAAATGTATTTGGTTTTGAGCAGTATAGATTAAGTACCTAAATTACCACATAATCAACCCGCATTGGGCCATCGTGGAGGCTACTGCCCATTCCCTCTCACACATGAGAGGAGGCCTGTGCCCAGGAGTGGATACAGATGATGATACTGAATGTATGAAAATGTATTCTACCTATGTCGTAACTTTAAGAAATCTAATCACTAGAAAAATTGGATCAGAATATGAAATGAGAAAAAATCGTTCCTTGGTCACGGTCTTTCTTTATTTTTAGTATTTCTCTATTTCTACTTCAAATTCGCGTCATTATTTCATTACATCGAGCTTGGAGTTAACCTACGTTAATTTACACCGTTTCATAAAACCCCTTCGAGTCAGTCGCCTTGCCTGCATACTAAGTGCAAGGTGGTGCAATGCCCTCGGTGTCGCCGCAACTGCCCGTGCAAACACAATAAATGGTCAATTTGAATATGCCTTATCCTGTTGTAATAAGGTCCACATTTGGGGAGTTAATTGAGTCTCCGATTGTACTAATGTATGTAGTGTTTGTACGCGTCCGGAATTGCGTTTTTTCCCGACTGCGGCGGTTAAAAAACAGCGAGGTTTTGTTTGTGTAACGATTTTCATTATTAGTTGACAGTGAGATAAGTGGCTGAGACATAAACAAGCGAACGAAAAAAAATCTCTTTCCTCCGTCTTCCTTGTATTATGCCACCGTAAAATTGTACGTGCCAGATGTTTGACACATGAATGCCTAACAGTTAACACTTATTCACTTCTATCGTTATGAATTAAGACGGATAGTGTCAAGCATTGAGCCGGTGTCAAGCGCTTGGTTAAGGGGCTACCCGAGGTTTTCATCGATTTTTGACAAGTTTTGAATCGTATCTCCTACTTTTGCACTCCAGATAGAATTATACTCTTATTTTGTGTTACACCGTGTGGTTCATATACGGTTCATACGGTTGAACCAGACTAGCGTTGTAACGAAATACAGTTTGCTGCACCGTGATTTTACTACTATTAAGAGCTCTAATCTACTATTTAATTACTTGTACAAACAATGTAGGTATCCTAAGGCGGTAATTACATTTTTACCCCCGTCTAGACTAACTAGGTCTTTATTTTTGAAAACGTCTACTGTTTGCATGCTTTGGGAAAGAATCTAGAGCACACGGTGAATATAAATGTGGGAATTAATTTATTTTAATTATTATACCGCGCCGCGAGTGGTCATGTTAGTCGCCGAAAATTATTTCAAGGGGTGAAGTAGTTCGTACTTAAATACCCCGAAGCATCAGAAACAGGGTTCAAGACTACTTTAATGAATTTATCAAGTACCATAGGTGCACTGATCCGACCATAGATAAAAAATATGATATTGAAGTAAGTCTATAAGTCCTGTAAACTGAGCTTTAGATAGCACCGACACGACCGACCGACCGACCGTAGATGCGTCAACATTCGTATAGAGCTACGTTCTCGTTTAACAACTTAACTCCTTAACCCGTTCAGCGCCCGCTCAAAGCGCTACGCCGTTGTCCGTAGCAGCTTAAGGCCTCCACACACCGAACGCGGGTCGTGAGCGGCGCGGGACGGGCGCGGCGCGGGTCGTTATTCTGCACCAGCACCAGCTTTAAAGTTTTTTGTGTTTGCTACATAAAATATATCGGAGCCGGTGAAATAAAATTATACATGGGTATCTCACCCCCGCTGTCTTGCCAGTGAATCACTCGTGTTAAGTAGTGGCGCTACTAAAATCTTAACTAGAATTTGCCAAAGCAATCCAATTGATTCCCCGCCCGTGCGTGCACTAAACTAACTCAGCAAATCAAAATTAAACCCTTAACTGCCAACGATTTCCCGCAGCACACTCAACAATGGTATTTACGTAATTTTCTTGCAATTAGCCGGCTTATAGGTAGGTATAAGGTAAAACAAATAATTTGGTTACATGTAATCAGCATGCAAATAAGAGGGGTGCGTGCTTATCCGGTGGCCCACATCTTGGCAAGGCCGCGACCTCGTCTAGGTACGTACACGACAACGGACCGAAGTTTATTGAAGCAGATGGCCTTATGGTAATATGCCAGGAATGGTAATCGAGAGTTAGCCTCGGTGCTGTGTATAATGTCTGGATTGGATAGATTGGATACGGCGCTTGATGGAGTCGCCATCACGTGAAGCTGATAGCGCGCCGTTGTGGGTTTTTTGAATACCACGGTGGTCGCAAACAAGTTTAAGCGGACAACGTCGCCTATGGACATCATCAGCAACACAAGAGGTATAATATCTGCGTTGCCGGCCGTCAATTGGGTTTCTGTGTTGACAGCAAGCGACAAATGCAAGTGCCTCTCAACACAGCGCATTCTCGGGAGCCTTGGCGACCTTACTCACCACCACAAGCACATACATGCAGAGCAAGCAGGCAGCTGGTATTATGGTGTTATTACGGCTGCAGTTTTCTGTAAGGTGGATAGGTTAGGTTAGGTTATGAGTGCGGTGACGCCGAAGATACGGCGCAGCACGTACGACGTACACGGACGATGCGGCCCCCCAACTGATGCGCCGCAAACGTGTAGGGCGACGGCGGCTAGCCAACAACCGCCGACTTCCCCTATAAGGGTACCTGGGGGTGACGGGCACGGGGACGTCTGTCGCCTACACGAAGGTCATTGAGTGGCGGGCGTCTCTAGGTGCGCCCCTTTGTTGAGGAAGGGGAAACTCCCCCGGAGATGAGTCCGCAGTGCGGACAGCCGCTGGCGAGGTTGCGTAAGTATGCCCAGGGCGTTCCCGTGGCCTCGCCTCATAGCGCAGAGGCAGCACATAGAGGGGTTTTTAGTGGGTAAACCACAGGGCCTCATTAGCCGATATGGGAGTCCCACATAACTACCAGGGTCCGTCGCCGCGCCCTGGTGGTATGCGTAACGCATTTCCCCCCCTGAAAAAAAGGGTAGCGTTCCCGTAACCAAGTGGGGGGGGGGGGGTTTTAGTGGATAGGTACACCGTGGGTCTCATCAGCTCATACGAGAGTCCGACATAATCACTCGGGTCACCCCCTGCGCCCGGGTGGTATGCGTAACGCATTTTCTTCCCTAAACAAAAATAATTTACTTTAAAAACAAAGTTTTAACCGACTTCAATTTAGTACTCCGCCAAGCCACGAGAACATTTCTTTTCCAATTTACCCCATGAACTGATTTCCGAGAGCAAATGCGTTGATTATTATAGAAAAAAACCCAATCGCTGTATGTGACCCGATAATATTTGAGGACTTCCGTCAATTCCACAAGGATCACCCTTGGCACTTCATTAGTTGCTATTTCAACGGAATCTTATCAGAATCTGTGATATACTTTTGTACTTTTAAGTACATAATTGAGGAATTCCATAAGTCATCTGTGGTCTTCATCATCAATTCCACTCCAGCAATTTATGATTTCCGGATGTAAATACACGAGTTATAATAGAAAATACCAAAATCACTACACGCGTGCCTAATATAATTGAGGAGTTCCCTCAATTCCTCATGGATACCATCATCCAATTGAATTTTAAAAAAAATGGGACCCACCTGGAAGCATATACTTACACACAAAAAAATTATTTATGTATCGGCTCATCAATGACGGAGTTCTGAGGTAACAAACATTGAAAAAAAAAAAAAAAACAACCGAATTGAGAACCTCCTTCTTTTTTTGAAGTCGGTTAAAAAATGGGACCCACCTGGAAGCATATACTTACAAACAAAAAAAAAAAAAATGAATCGGCTCATCAATGACGGAGTTCTGAGGTAAAAAACATTGAAAAAAAAAATACAACCGAATTCAGAACCTCCTCCTTTTTTTTGAAGTCTGTTTAAAAAAAAAAGTTAGGTTAGGTAAGGTACTTCCCCAGATGAGCTGCTGACAAGCTGCATGACCTTCTGCTGCGCCCTAATACCTCTCAAACTTCTGCTACTGCTGCGCTCAAACGCTACTGTACGAAATATGAACCACGTGGCTGAACCGGCGAAAAAAGTTTGACTCAGGCGTAACGAGCGCTACTTGCATTTGCAAAAAAATTATATTAAAAATGGATTTTGCGATGGTGGCGAAAATATGTGAACATTTCGATCCCACAATCGAATCTTGATGTCGACACTTGACTCTAACAAAAATTAGGGCTTTAAAGCCCAAAAAAGTCAATAAACTAACACACACATTTTGAACAAGCTATCTAACGATATCCCACATCAAGGGTTTATAGAGAAAAAAAATAACCGTCCCACTTTACGAATAGCGTTCAGTTTTGAATGAAGTCGAATCGGCTAACAGCAAAATATAAAAGCTTGATAAAACAAATTGGAATTTGCATTACCTTTACATTACATTATTACATTACATTGACCTTATACTGTTAACAATAAAGTACAAATTAGAACTATGTGCCCCTAGTCAAACCCTCGTTCCCCCCCAAGCCTCATCCCGAATCTCTCAACCATCCTACGGTCACGTGACCTTCTACGCATCTGACGTCACAAAACCATCCCAAAAAGTGTTCAGCGCCGCTAAAGAAGTTTTCACTTCAAAAACATGGTTTTATTGTACCGTTTTGTCGGCGTGATTGATTTAATTTTAGAAATAGTAGTAAGGGTCTGCTGAGCTAATCCGTAAACGGACAGACGGACATGGCGATACTATATGGGTTCCTTGTTGACTACGGAACCCTAAAAAGAGCGATAGTATTGAAATTTACGGCTTAGTTATTAGTAACGCATTTCTAAGTTGTAAATAAAATACAAGTTTGAGTATGTTTACCTCTACATGTACCACTCGATGGAAACTTTTGTAGCTAACTGTCATACCTACCTATTTATCACTAAATTAGGTCTTGCAGCATGGTGCCTCTATTTGACACACGCAAAGAAAAGTTTGCGATGTTCTATCCTTCTTACATTTAACTGAGTAAAAAGAAACAAAGACACCGCGTCATATCTTGCCTATATACTAAAATAGTTTAGTCATTCTATCCTTGCTCTACATTACTGTATCCATGCCACATCACCGTAGCCGTTTCATATACTATTTGCCGAGTGGGTCACGGAATACTCCAAGAACCACTTCACTAACCTTGCTTAAACTAACTAAACTTCATAATGGCAGCTTAAGCTATTTTTCTTTTAAGTTAATTTGATTGCAAATTAGATCATACTAAGGATGGATGTCTATGTCTAGTATGAACTAATTTGCAATCAAATTAACTTAAAAGGAAAATAGCTTAAGCTGCCATTATGAAGTTTATGTATAACCTACCTATTAGACAGGTAGGTTATACTTATAGTTCTGTTAATTAGAAGTGTGATATAAGAACGCGAGAATACGAGCACCTACTTATTATTATATTGCTGAATGGACATAATTTCATTTTACGTATGGGATGCGTTGTAACATCTTACCTTAAATGTTTTGTATGAGGACACGACGTAAGAGGCGCCATCCTCAAGCTCTTCCAGCCTGTATTTTCTGTCGCCATCCATCCCAAAGATAAACCTAGCGCCCCTCGGAAGCTCCAATCTCTCCGACAATCTGTCCAGCAAGGCATCCATTGACGCCAGGTCTCTGCCCGGCTTGAAGCGGAACTCCACGCCAGGATGGAACGGGTCTCCATTTCTGTAGAAAGTCACTCGTCTCGCTTTCCAGAAGTTGAGGTTAGCGTAGCGGCTGGCCGGTTCGTTTCTGATCGGGCGTGTTGTCGCCTCGGAGGCTTCGGAGATGTCGTCTGGGCGCTGCGGCGGGGAAGCCGGGCGCGAGGGCCGCCAGTCACCGGGCTCCCGCTCGTCGTCGGACGGGGGCTGGGGCTCCGCTTCGGGCACCGGGGGCGGCTCGGCCACCGGCGCGGGCTCCACGGCCGCCTGCGAATGAGAACGCAGTCTCTGATGGCGCGGTCGGCCGAGCAACCGACGCGACATACCTCGCGACCACCCGCGCGTGGACTGAGCCGCGCGCCCCCTCACGCTTTCAATCAACTAAAGACTATCTATACGTGAGATGGCCCATTCATGAATGAGACACGTGTGTAGTGTAAGCACACAAGGGGTGTCGACGCGTGAACGCGTGCCTGTGAGTTAATTTGCGTTAGTAACGTACCTAAACGAGTAAAATGTTTGCTGTCTGATGGATTAGACGTGAATAACTGTGTAACTGTTCAAGCGCTGTGTGAAAAACGCTTTACAAGAACATGATTTCATAGTTGTACGAGTAAACGAGTTATAATTTTTGATGATTTGTCATAAAACTCATTGATTGAGTTTCTGATAATGTAATGACGTGACTAAGGACCGAGTCATGTTTCACGAAACCTGAACTTACTTCTACTCAAGTATTTACTGCTACATGATTGTACGCAAAACTTGCTATTACTGCATTACGTTTATTCTGCGCTATGTACCAACTGTTCGCCAATGACATGTTTATACATGTCATTGGCGAACAGTTGTAAACATGTGTCATTGTACTTAGGGAATAATTTAATAAATCTGAAAACATGATGAGAATACGCATGAAAAATGCAATAGTCGTAAGTCACAGTAATTTGATGTAGAATAATGGGCCTTGTTAACTGTTGGCTATAAAGTTGATTATACTTTCAAATTGTTTGTGGTGTTAAAGTAGCTTGAACTTTTATTACTTTGGGGTTGTTGTTTTAGTGTGATTCATTCAGTGAAATTTTGATGACATATTATACTTCATAAAAGTGACGTTATTTTTATTACTTTTGTAGGTACCTAAGTCGACATCAATTATATATGTGTATTCTTTTATCCCTTTCTTACAATGACAATGAGTTCAGGTGCAAAAATATAAACATATCTATGACATCGACTGTACCTACCCCCAGTAGAGTTTTTCTAGTACATTAATAAACAGGTATAGAATGACTTTATCTTTATTACAAGTTTTATTACACGTCAATACCTAAACATGAAACTGCTAAAAGTGTGGATTATTTGTGAAATATGACTCGTTAGCGGGTTAGGTATGAATATGTTGACTTCATGTTTTTAATTGCAGATCCATACGTCAAAAAAATAAAGACATAGAAACGTTTAATGATGATTTAAAGATCAAATTTTGCAATTATTTTCTATCGAGCCGATTTCGTCCAATTATGTGTCGTGTCCGCCCACGGTCTTTGAAATATGGTGAATATTAACATTTTTTTTGATATGCTAGAACAAATAGCTTTTCTTAAAAAACTGCTTAAATAACATTAATATCAACAAAATTAGGTCTCGTCAGCCTCTTAAGCAGTGAGCCTAAGGCATTCTTGGTTTATTTCTTCCATATTAAATTAACGGATACAGTTAATGTTGTTAACTTAAAATAATCGAGTAACATCGTCTTTTACAATAGTATCTGACCATCCGCTATTGGAAGAAACGGCAAAGATGTTTAGCTTATAGTTAATATCAAAAATAACACTGGAACAATAGTAGATAAATGAATGAATATGTTGCTCGAAAATATTTGTAAAACCTATTTGAAGACCCTTTCAAATTGGCCAGCATTTAATGTTCGATCAGTTAATTAGCAATTAGCTAAAGCAATTTTCTATAACAATCAGGTTTCCATTCTCTAATAATGTGTTCGATTAGGATCACGATGCTTTATTGTTTAACTACCTTATAAAGCTACCGAATGCGCATTGCAATTATATATCGATACACTGCTTCACCGATAACAAAGGCGTCAATTACGACAGGCATGACCTATCAAAATCACTCACCACAACAGCAGCAGCCATATTTTCCTCCGATGTCATCAACCCTCAACGCATGAAGCACACAAACACACCAAAAACAAATGACAATCGCAATTCGAAATTCAAATCGTCAACCGCAATTAAACGCGCTAAAACCGGCACGCGGCAAGCGGCGCACTGTAACTTGCTTTCAGCTTCCGGCGGTTTTATACTATAGTGTTGACATAGTTTTAGTTTTAATGAAATATGCAAATAGTTGGTAGGATGGAGTCGTCCGGTTATGTTTTGTGAACGGAACCGAGTGAGGAGCGAAAGGACGCGGGGTAGCGGCCAGCGCTCCCGAGCGCGTGGCGATGGCGGGGCCAGTTGGGGCGAGTTAAATAACTTTGGCACGGTAATCTACGGTTCACTTCGGTTTTAGCTGATGCATTTTTTTGTCTCATGACAAATTATACGATATGTATAAGATATGATCACGACATATAGATTAGATTAGATTTATTTATTACACGATAAAAATTACAATATAAATTTGCATAAATGTCAAGATTACAAGAATTTCTACCATGTTCGTCAATTTTAATAATAAAAACTTAATTAGTCAACTATAAATACAATTAGAGTATTCAAGCAGAGCAGCAAGTCATCTACTTCATAATATCGTAGTACTATTATGCCGACATAAGGGATTAGAAGATATTTGTGCATTGCTTATCTAAAACTTCACCACTACATAAGTCAAAATTTTTCTGTTGTTAATCACAACTTAGCTACATTATTAATTGAATAATTTCTGAATTTAAGCAGACGTAACATGTTCTGCGGCGTAGCTAACTGCTACGCCTCTAATACGGTATTTAAATGTTAAGTACAGAGTAATGACGTCACAATCAGAGGCGGCTCGCCCTAAGGAGCGCTGGTGCAGTGAACTCCCATAAATAATTATAACAAAATTATACTCCTTAATCTCATTATTATTATTACTATTTAAAATCTATTTTAATAAACGACTGTACCAATAAAATAATTACTTTTACACATTACAAGACCATACCATATACCCATCATCCCATACACCTGTACTGTATCATTTCATAGGTAACGCGCGAGGCGGAGCGCTCACGATTGCGCTCCTATGAAACAAGATTCAGTACATTGCCTAATACGAAATCTAATAAGAGTGAAAGAGAAATTTCGCCACAGTCCTGCGCGTGAAACAGAAGATTTTCTATGAAAAAATAGCCAAATTCGGAGCGCCGCTCACGCGACTTTGCCGGTTAATTTTACCGCCCGAACGCGCGACAGCGATTGCGTGCGACGTTGCCACTCTTATATAAACAAACACTAGTCAACTTAAATGCATGCGCGCGAATGCAAATTCGGGTATTTTCTAATTAATAATCATTTAATACGTGTTGAAATAGCCTGTGCTTATCACTTGTGAGTGTTAAAATGGACAATTATAATGTGGCGTTCATAAAAAAATGTGAAAAAACGTTAGAAATTCGACTTGAATTGAAGGCAAAGGGACCGCGACGGCCTGAACTTGACCTTACGCAAACATGTACGACGAAAATCAAAACATATACGCGTGTGTTTAAATCCGTACAATATGTGAAGTGTGAAAACACCGTAGTTCTGTGGTGGATATGAGAGTAACAAAGTATTTTGTTTTCCGTGTCTTTCTGCTTGGGCTGAAACGGGTGTTAACGACCTAACTCATCTATCAATCAAGATGAAAATAACATTCACAATCTCGGTAGGTACTTACCATTTATTTGTTACATGAACTGCAGTTATTATAGCGTCTATCGGACGACAAGATATTCGCAAGGCACTAGATTCCGCGTAAGTACCGAAAGTCTATACGCGAGTTCAATGACCGTGTTGACGAAAACAGGCATATTTTACGAAGGTTAATAGATTGTGTACGATGAGTCTTCGGAATTCCTAAATCCCGGAATCTGCTAACGTATTTTCATTGTTTTATTTCAAGTGAACACCTATACAATTTTGTCACGAGCCGCCTCTGGTCACAATATTCACAGCGTTAATTTCTTGATCTTTTATCCTTTATTATAAAACGAGCAATATTTTTTTGTAATAACTTTTCCGAAAATGACTAATAATTACATCTAATCGGGGCAAAAAATCGATCTGTCTATATCTGGGATAAATTGATTTGAAGCAGTGCTCAGTTGTTAGGTACTTTGTATATAAAGCATAAGTTTATTTCCGAGTATCTTCATTTTTTTTCTTTTTACTGATGCCAAAGGCTGCAATGGTAGAGTAACTTTTGACTCATACTTATTACGAGGTGCTAGATAGTCGGAGATAGAAAGTTTACATACCTAACTTACTTTAAATCAACGACTATCAAAAATAATATTAAATTGAATACAATATATATATTGTTTGACTCTTTTATCTTCGATGATTGCCACTCTTTATAACTTCATTCATTTATTTTTTTCATTTACGTTAAATTTGTGGTTGTGTCATACACTGATACTGCGTCGAGAACGAGCATAAATATTTTTCTTAAAAGATTTTTGTGTCATGATAAACTAAAAAAAAACCGGCGCTACAGAGGTGCGGCTCTTTGGCATTTATTCTCTAGTCAACCACCATAAGTCATGCCTTTGTCCATGAAATCATGTCTGCAAAAAATCAAACTAAACTTCTTATTAGATACACAAAATATGTAAGTTCGTTCTACTCGTAAGGTGCTGCTGCATTAACGCACGCCAGGCGTTCCCCGGTCAGCAAAGCATAGTTGGCATGACTATGTAGATGTAGGCTAAGGCTGTATTTTTTTGCCTCTCGCTCACCGTGTTTGCCTTTTTTACTGCCTCCAATTACCACACGGTTTTTATGACGGCGAAGTAAGTTTTTAAAATTAATAAGAGGGTTGTATATTATAGATAATGGTTTCATGATTGAAAACTGTGTTTACGTCATAGGGTACCTAATTAAACGAAGTTGTATTTATTTTGACAAGTAGAGAAAATAGGAAAGTAGTCTTTAATTTAGGGTACTCACGCTCTGTATTTTTGTTTGCAAATAAAACTAATAAGTTTTAAGCCAAGCAACGTTACGTAGCAGCATTGTTCCACTTTTTAACAGAAGGCACCCGTAGGCGCTCTGACATGTTTGACGTTGAATAGGTCAAACTCCGTTTACCTTTACTAAAAACGTAGGTACAGATCAATACAATGATCGTTCTTTCTACTCTAAACCCATTTATATTTGTTTTCAATAACGCTTAACAAAAGCGCAGATTCAAAATCGATAAAATACAAAAGTGCTCAGCATTAGGTTCCGTGCCGCGCGTAATAAAGCGACGGGCGTAAATCCTGGCGGGCGGTGAAAAGTGGACCGTAGATACTCAGCGCCGTTAAGATACATCTAATTATTCTGAGCGTCGTGGCGCCTTTGTGATGGAGAATACTGACATATAAGTAGACATAGTAACTTTACAAAATTCAGTAAGTAGTGGTTTTCTTTTACGAGTAATCTTAGAACCTACTCAGTCATTAAGGGGCCTGATTTACCTACAGGCTAATAAGGGCTATAGTCCATAAATCCCCCCCCCCTATCATCATCCTGTTATTCCTTGAAATGGACCCTCCCGCCTAATAAAATGACTGTCGTCATCCAATGGCCAGCCCCCCCCCCCCTATTTTGAAATGACGTAATACATGGAAAGCCCCTGAGGCTAGAGCCCAGGGCGCAAGGACCAGTCAAGGGGGCGGCGGGGGGCGCGGCACTGAACTGAGACTTACTTACATTTCATAGTTAGCCTAGGGCGATCAGAACTCTAAATCAGGATCTGCTGTCCAGGATCCGATAAAAAAACACCAACAAAAAAATTATCCAGGACTTTTAAATATCTTTTAAACATTGATTAATGTGAAGTTTTGACTATAACACAATTAAAAATAAATTTGGACTTCATCGTTTGTATCTGATGTTGTTTCTATCAAATAAAAAGACAAATAAAATAGAATGAGAAAAATATATTTTGTTGATAAATTAAGTGACCTTAAATAACCCAGTAGAAGGTCACCTTTAATTTGTACAATATCTAATCAAGAACACGAATACTTCTATGTGTTTTAATGCTTCGTTTAATATTTTAAAGAAACATAATTTATTTACCATCCCACAGTAATCCTTATTACCACGGCATAAAGTCCAGTAATTACCGTATGACCGTGCAACGAACGGGGTATTTTCTACGAACTGGCATACGTAGTTAGTTTTTGCAATGCTATGGCCAATTATATGGTCATTAGAACCATTACGCGAGAATGTCCAGGTATATTTAGGTACCTACCTACTTAATTTAACTGGCCGATCGTATTACGTACAATCATATAGGTATATGCTTAAGAATAAAAGACAAGACATACACGTGCCAAAAAAAGACCGGGTTGCCCTCCGGGAGTGCCGGCAGAAGAGAAAACCTAATGACATTGTAACAGTATTTCGATCAGGTCACGTGTCCGTCTTACGAATTTTCAAACTCTCGAATCTCACGGTCACGTGACACTCACATCTTAAGGTCACGTGGCTTGTGGCGAGTTTAACAAGATTTCACTTAAAAGAAAATAGGGTTTTGCACCCCTGTAGGAAAAAGGGACCAATTCATTGAATGATCATTTAGTTGATGTCAGTGGGTCTGACTGTCAAGACCATTTTTTTCAGGAACGCGTGGGGTATCAACTTGAAATGAAAATGTTCAGGTCTGCAATCCCTTGAACTTCATCATCGACAATATTATGGGCCTTATCCTTGAGGGCCAGCGGGGCAGCAAGGGCAGACCCTTACAGTATTTATTTCAGCTTATACGCGCCAAAATTAAAAAGGATTATTTTTATTATATTCAATAGCTGTACCTGAGTCTTTTCTAATGTCGCGTCTACCCCTCTCTAATCTGTAAGCTTACGAATTGATTACCATAGGTGCTTACCATAAGCGGTCTGCAGCCGTCGCGTGAAATGTCGCCTTCGAAGACTGGTTAGTTAAGTGATTAACGTTTAGGTTTAAATAAACTTTTAAATCGTTAAATATGATTCATGCCGTGCCGTGTCCGATACGAATGTCGTTTGGCGCTCAACCCGATAGTTAACTTTAATTAATTGGAAGTATAAAATTTGGCAATCGATTTTCCACAGAAACTATTATGGTCAGACTTTATCTGCTCCGTTTCACCACTTTAGAGGATGCATTTGGGTAAAAAGTATCTTTATAGTAAAAGGCAAAATAATTTCAGCGTTATTACCTTATCACTCTGAAATCATTTTAAACGAAACAGACACTGTTAGTTTCTCATTTGTGTATTATTTCGGATTCATGACAAACAATGACCCTCTTATTCATAAAACTTAAAATGCCTCTGCTAAATAAAACATGCTTTGTTCCTTTCTTACGAACACAAAAGTCAAAGTGACAGATAAGGACAAACGAATTTTAACGGCATTTTAGTTAAAGCAGGTTTGTAGAACGTTTATGAATACGGCCGTTAGAGTCTATTCTAACATACAAGGTGTTCGGGACATGAACCGCCAATTTTTCTTTTTATTGGTAAGTTATTTCCACCCTTCAAGCCTGGGTCCTCTGAGGTTATGGATATATGATTTTTACCCATACTACTTATTAAGATTTCGTTAATTTCTCATGAGATCCATCATAAAATCTTGGCTTTGGCAAAATTCGGACCATTCAGTGAGCGTACGAAATAAGAATCGGTTAATAAATTACCATCATTTTAAATAGCGACATTAAAAAAATCTGTACAGTTGAGATTTTCTTTCCTTGTCGTAGTAATCACCGTACCTACACAAGTTTTCATAAACGAGAGCAATTAAGTACTAAATAATTTGCAATATTTTAATAGCGACGCTGTACAGAAACCAAGTAAACCCAGCGTTCTTCCATTTAGTGCCGGCTAAATCTCAACCTAGATCTAAATTTGTTGGGTAAATTAGCAGCAACAATATTGTTAGGGTAAACTTTTAAAAATCACTTACAATGTGGACGTAGCGTTTTGTAGACCTGCTGCTACGGCGTAGACCCACATGTGCTACGATCTTTAACCCATTCAGGGCCAAGAATCGCTACGCGCTGCGCTCGTAGCCGATCCCGTGGTTTTCCTCGTATGTAGCGGAAAGCGACTACGGCGGTCTGACGCATATGTGTCGTCATTGGCCCTGAATGTGTTAACCATTTGCGGACAAGCACCGCTACACCGTAGCACGTAGCAGCATTTTTCCGCTCTGTAGCGGAAATCCCACGTAGAGGCATCAGTCATATGAATGTGTCATTGCCTTGAATGGGTCAACGCATTCGAGGCTAAGTAGCGCTAAATGTACTTCGCAGTAGAGCATAGGAGCATTTTTCCGCCTTGTAGCGGAAATCGCTCGTACAGAGGTGTAACATATGCGCGTCACTGGGTTAACGCATTTAAGGCCCATATTATTAATCTATGTTAGTATTATTTATTTTTTGGTAACATAATATAGGAACATTCACATACTTATCTACACTTCTACACTATATCCTTACTAATATTATAAATGCGAAAGTATGTGTGTATGTGTGTTTGTTTGTCCTTCTTTCACGTCGAAACGGAGCGTCGTATTAATGTGATTTTTTGTATGCAGATAGTTTAGAGGCTGGAGAGTCACATAGGCTACTTTTCCAGCGGGAAAACATGTAATTCCTACGAGAAATTTTCAAATGTTACATTTTCCTATAACCACGTGGGCAAAGCCGCGGGCATCAGCTAGTAATATATATAATTAATTATTAATATTATAAAAAGGAACGATTTGATTGTTTGTTTGTTTGTATTGAATAGGCTCCGAAACTACTGGACCGATTTGAAAAAATATTTCACCATTAGAAAACGAAATTATCCCTGATGAACATAGGCTACTTTTTACCGCGTTAAAATGCTTCATTCCTACGCACTAACCGTGCGAAGCCGGGCCGGGCAGCTAGTTTAATGATAAAATGTAAAATTGTAGTCTTATTCGTGATTCGCCGCAATAGATCTATCGTGTCATCATTAACAGCCAATAGCGGAAACCCTATTGTCTCCGCCTCCAATCAAAACACAACCCTATTCCACGTACTCAAGTTTCAAAGTTGAATAATTAATGAATCGTCGCGATGACACGCGGTTGACACGTTGTCATAACAGTGCGCATCCGGCCGGTGATTGGTTGGAGACATTAGGGTGGAGATACGCCCTGCTGGCACGCCCAGAGGAGAATGCGTTGCTAGGCAACCGTTGGGTCGAAGAAAAATGTTGCATTTTATATAATTCTAGCCACCCGCCCCGTTTTCGCACGAGTCCTATATTATACATATACTGCTCAAAAGAAAATAAGGGCCATTGTAATTATTGGACATATACTAATTGATAAGTGGCTAATTAATGAACTGCCTTCAGAATACGAATGCATTCTGAAGGCAGAATCTAACCTCTTTCATGCTGGAGTTTAAGTCTAAAAGCTAGAAAAAATATATATTACTGTTTAATATAATTTTCACGTCACGATCACCATACTTGTGGCCCCTATTTTCTTTTGAGTAGTATATAAACCTTCCTCATCAAGCACTCTATCTATTAAAAAAACCGCATCAAAATCCGTTGCGTAGTTTTAAAGATCTAAGCATACATAGGGACAGACAGCGGGAAGCGACTTTGTTTTATACAATGAAGTG
The DNA here is from genome assembly GCA_947049275.1 of Epinotia bilunana. Taxonomy (NCBI): domain Eukaryota; kingdom Metazoa; phylum Arthropoda; class Insecta; order Lepidoptera; family Tortricidae; genus Epinotia; species Epinotia bilunana. Next base: position 20,775,430 of record OX346260.1, on the reverse strand, counting down.
ACTGCGATGAATATCATGAGATGTGCATAGATGATTATGATTTACTGTCATACAAACAAATAGTCAACAAAATGTACATTTTCAAATTGGACGTAAATTAATAGGTACAGTCAGCGTCATATAGTTAGTAGCAGCCAAGGTAGCCAAATATTTCGGTACACGTCTTTATTACTGTAAGAATAAGGGTGTGTTACGAAATATTCGGCTACTCCGGCTGCTTCTAACTATATGACGCTCACTGTACCATCAAAAGTGAATTTGATGAAAATGAAATAAAAAACAAAATGAATCTAGCTCAAATGGAATTTTGTCCAGTATGAAATAGGTCTATATTTTATACACATGTTAAGTGAATGCTGTCTTATTTAAATTAATATCTATCTATTACATATACAAAATTGATATTTGACGTAGGTATTTTCGATTGGTCATATTTTGGTGTGTACGTATTTCCGTATATGGACGCATTTTTTTCGATCTGTAGGTATATCAAGTTTGTAAATTTTACTTTTAGGACATAATTACATTTTAGCCTTATTCGACCTTTCCATGTCGAGGATTTTCAAATTGACATTAAGTATTCAGATTCGACCAATATTTTCGAGGGTTCATAGGTATTTCCATTCAATCATCACACGAAAGAAAGTAAATCACAAAGATGTGTTTTCATATATTCGACTCCTCGCAACATGTCAAATCAAATCTCCTGAGATATTAACTCTTTCAGTGCCAGGAGGCCAGATGGGCGCTCTGCAAATGGTTTCCGCATATTATCGGCTATTAGCGTGGCGCTACGAAATAGTTGGCAGTGAATGTGTTAAGAGTTGGTGTTTTCAAATTGTGGGTAAGTAATAGTAAGTTACGTCCGTTAAAATAAATAATGTTTAATCTCAATGTGTACAGTCAGCATCAGAAGTAACTACGCAACCGAAGACGTCAAAAGCTCTTGTCCCCTTTTAATAAAGACTTTTGACGTCTTCGTTTGCATAGCTATATACTTTTGATACTAACTGTACCTAACGAACTGCACCTGCTTTCTGCCGCGTACGCGTTGTACCTGTAAATGTCATATTTGTGAAAAAATACCGCAACTAGAAAAATGCGACCTGTAGAGGGGAAAAGCGGGACAGATACCGGACGCCGGCCGGACAGACAAACGATTTTCAACCTAAGCTGGAGCATAGAACTTACTTCGCTGCGCTCGCTCTTTCGATTAAAAAGCTCTTAAGCTTGAAGTAAATTCATCCCACCCTGCTCTTTTCAACTATGACTTAACACAAAATAAAATAATATTACAAAATATTTTCTCAACTCACGGAAAACATTGTACGCCGGAAGTGAGCAATATTTCTTGTAATATCACCGACCTTGATCCTATTAGAAACAGCCTGGTTGATCCACATTCCCATTAGTTACGCTACGAATTCATTGTAAAAAAAGTCTTTAGTATGCGCAATTAAAAAAACACTTACTGCCTTTTTCCTTTGAACTACTTTTTAGTATTTTATAAAAGTGACCGCAATCAAGTTTGTCCGTTATCCATTTTTCCTTCACCCAATTTTGTACCTTGCAACAAACGAAATAAAGTTGCTTTCCCATGTGCATGCGAGTTGGAATTTGAACATACATTGCAATGGAAATTCGGCATATTGCGTCGCTAATGTATAAATGTAGTAGTTAACGATGAATTTGGGCTGTAAACTATGTCAATGGCTTTTAGCACCGTGAAGGGAATTGCAGGGATACATGCTAGATGCTTTTCTTTCTTTTCTTTCTTTCTTTCTAGAACCGTGACTAAACGTCGCCATCATAACGTATCGTGATCAGCAAGGTTGTTTAAAATTATCGTGAATGCCGCGTTGCCCGCTAGAGTCCAGGCCAGGGATGCCGCGGATGCGACTTTTTAGAATAACAATAAGAATATTATTGCCATCACCTTAAAATATGAAACAAAAGAAAAAGTACATGAAAAAAAGAAAAAGTACAATCACATAACTTAAATCTAGTTAACATAGGGTGGTGTGACAATGGGAGCCGATGTGCTAGGCTTAAGGCGATGCCTTGATTTGAATCGAACACGCCCCCTAGACAGAGACACACGCTGACGCCTTCCGCGCACGAGGAAAAGAGATGTAACACTCTTCAGGAATAGCTTTTTTGGACAAATTTCGGTAAATACCTAACTTAGAGACGTTTTATTTAAATTTCACAAAGTGAGATTTTAGATGAGATAAAATGCTATAGTATTAACTTGATTGTGTCGTAAAATAATGTATCGTTTGAGTAGGCTGAGAAAAAAAAGGAAAATACAGACCCAACTTTGGTTTTTTTTTCTATCGAGGAAATTTTAAGCAATCATGTATCGATAAAATCAGATAAACAATCATATAGTCAAGAATCATATATCTGAAAATCAGGCCTTACTGTTTCTTAATCTAGTCAGAACGGCGTTTCAAAGCACGCGATAATTTCCAATGCACCGACTTAAGTGGCCAGCGCTAGTTTTCAGATTGGTCCCTCAGAAGAGGAGGACGGTCGCATTTGAATTCAGTTACCGTATCCATAAAAATATCTTTCCATTACTGCCACTATTTATATATTGTTTTTAATCGCCAACGGAACCTTAACAAATAAAACAAAAAAAAAATAGAAAAAAGATAAGACATCCGCGGAGGCGTATTTCGAGGCTCACATCCGTGGATGCGGATTTTGAGGCAAAACACTCAAAAACATAAATACGCAACGTCTTTGGGTCACGCGGGACTCGAACACGTTGCGACTGATTTACAATCGTTGCAAACCTAACGCATCATCAATAGGGAATACCTACATCAGAGGCTCTAGTATAAGTTTTACCGAAACAAAACGTTACGACCGCGTTCGCGTTTAGCTGTCAAATCCCATACATATTGAGGGTAAAACGTAAACGCGATCGTAAAGTTTTGTTTCGGTAAAACTTATACTAGAGCCTCTGATTACAGAAACGAAATGAAGATTCTTATTGACTAATGACGAAAATAATGAATACGCGCGCGGCACGCGCCGTGTTGGCCCAGATAAGGGCCAGCTGGGCCCCTATCTGGTCGCGAACTGTACTATCGACAACACAGCTAACTGACCATCGGTGCACCTTAAGTGCATTGTAATAAGGTTCTATATAAACACAGGATGGTCAGTTAACAGTGTTGTCGTTTGTACTACATCCGCATCCGCAAAAACTCCGCATCAATTTTTGCGAATGCAGATGTTGAAAATCATGCGGAACATCCGCGGTTGCGGATGCGGATGCGAATGTCTGCAACATCTCTGGTTCAGACCGAGGCCTAACTAAAAAAGTTGCTGTTTGTCTGACCAAGTAAAGCTTAAATAATCGCCTATTTCACTATGAAATAAATGAATTTGTATTCTGCAAGTAGGCCGTTGGCACTTTTACATGTCAATATTCTACCAGTGTTTCTGAAAAAGAAGACCACTGTTAAGAAGAACGCCGAAACAAACGCAGTCATTTTTTGTAAAAAAAAAACTTATTACAATGAACAAATCAAACTATGTATGTATTGTATGTGTATGGCTAGTCTGTAAGGTATTTGTGAATATGGGCCTTGTTAACTGAAGCAAATAAACTTTCCGCTAAATACGGGGAAAACCATGGGATCGGCTACGAGCGTAGCGTGTAGCGATTCTTGGCAGTCAGTCTCATTCCCCGTCACCTTGTGCTCGTAGCGCTACGCCGTAGTAATCCTACCAGTTAACACTTTCACTGCCAAGAACCCGCCTAGCGGGCGCCTAAGGCGTAGTCGCATTCCGTAACATCTGAGGAAAACCACGGGAGCGGTTACAAGCTCATTCCCCGCCACCTTAGTAATCCTACCAATTAACACATTCAGGGCCCATGACGACGTGTAGCGATTTTTGGCCCTGAATGGGTTAACACTTTCACTGCCAGGAAACCGCCTAGCGGGCGCCTACGGCGTAGTCGCTTTCCGCTACATATGAGGAAAACCACGGGATCGGTTACGAGCGTAGCGCATAGCGATTCTTGGCAGTCAGTCTCATTTCCCGCCACCTTATGCTCGTACCGCTACGCCGTAGTAATCCTACCAGTTAACACTTTCACTGCCAGGAACTCGCCTAGCGAGCGCCTACGCCGTGGTCGCTGTCCGCTACATATGAGGAAAACGACGGGATCGGCTACGAGCGTAGCGCGTAGCTACTCTTGGCAGTGAATGTGTTAACACATTCGTATATGTGAAAAAATATGAAAGCGGCTACGAGAAGAACGCAACTAACGGATTCCTGGCACTAAAAGTATTAACACTTTTACTGTCAGAAACCCGCCCGCGAGCGTCTACGCTGTAGTCGCTCTCCGCTACATACGAGGAAAACCACGGGATCGGCTACGAGCGTAGCGCGTAACGATTCTTGGCAGTGAATGTGTTAATCCATTCAAGATTAATAACTCACATAACAGTCATGCTTCTACGAGCGATTTCCGCTACATAGCGGAAAAATGGTGCAATTTTCGTAGCACTCGTAGCGGTATTTGGTATCGAATGGGTTAAACTCCATATGTAGCGAAAAACGTCATACATACTCTGATGCGCGTGTCATACATAATTTGCGCTAAATAGGTTAACTCCATAACCCAGAACCATTTCACTTATTTGCAAATCGTAAATCTGCCAAAACCTAATTTCCAAATGTCCATTTATTTCCTAACAGACTGAATTCCACGTGGCAAAAATATGAACGCACGAACTTCGTGACACGATGGCGTGTATGGAACGCTACGACAACTCTTTATCCGACGTCATCACTGATCAACCTTGCCAGTTTATAAATAAGGTTTAAATTCCAACGACAAATCTATTCGACCGGAAAAATCTTTAATGATCTCTATTGTTGTCAATTTAGGGTTTAAAGTGGTGTGACAAGTTTTTGAGGCAAAGGAAAACTAACTTATGGTGTCAAAGTATATCAGGTTGTAAGAAAGGCTAGACGAATTAAGTGTCGTTCGCGATATTTGCCCTACTTGTGTTGAGAATTTATTGTTGGCCAAGTCCTTATTGATTGCTGATGAGGTTAGGGTTTTAGTATTTAATTAAATACAATTATATTTTATGAATGTATTAACTCTTATACGGCCGACGACTAAATACACGCGTGATTCATGGTGTCACGAACGATATTTCGCCACGTAGGGAGTAGACTCAAAATATATTATTACTTCAACAGAAGGAAGGGAAAAAAATATGCCTTATGACGAAATTCCCATTAAAATATCAAAAAAAATACGAAGCTAGAACAGTTTTAAGGTTGCTTGTTAGAGACAATCGTTTAATATGAAGTTGCGTTTTGCGGAAAAGGGACAGAACATACCCCCTCTTAAAACTTTGGACACATATAACTTTGTGATTACTTAACCTCTTGCGTTGCCTTTTTCTCCATTTGACTACATTCTTAATCCATTCGTAGTATTTGGCGTTCCTTAGTCTCTGCCTACCCTAATGGGATACGGGCGTGAGTATATGTATGTATTTAGATAGTGTCTACACCCCCTATTATGGTCCAAAGGGCTTGACTGCGTGGATTTATGGCCTGTCCTCGAATGGGTTCACTTGTGAAAATTAGGATTTTAGTTACTGTTAAAAAATACATTATACAAACTTTTATTGTTGGCTTTACTTTTGTTACAATCATCAACTAATCGTTGAGAATGTTCCAATCAACCCAATTACGACAGGTTTATCTTGTGCCGGTCAGGAATTGCTCTAAACTCAGGAGTATCCATCATCAGATCAGGCTCACTTGTAGCGAACTTACATGATATGCTAAATTTCAGCTCAACAGGTAAATGGCAGTTTTTTTTTAAATATATATTTAGACAAGGGATTTAATTAAGTAATAATAATTTATTTTTTTCAATTTACGGACGCATTTGTAGAGTTTGACTTTAAAGTGAGAGAACCTATTCTCATGGTGACTAAAATTTTTTCATGATGTCATTCGAATCAGTTTTTGGAGAGGAACAAATGTTTGTATGGGAGCAACTACAATTAAAGAACATAAATCGCCAAAACATTGGGACAAAGATTGACCTCGCTGGCGGCACCGCAAAACGCTTCAATACTGATTGACTTAGGTATTCATGACGACATGTTGTGACGACATTTGTTAGTACAAAGTACATGTATAGTTGTATGGAAATTCAGGTAAATTGTTGTTTACGTCGCGAAATACTGCGTTTAAGTAGAATGTCATACAATTTTGTTCCTATAAAAGCGTAAGCATTCTATTGGTAACCTTAAATGTACTCTTGGACAATAGAAAAAATGCATATTTTTTCTAAACTTTCAACTTGCTTTCTTTTTACGATTTTAATTATATTTTATAATTTATACTGTATTACGATAATTTGATGGTTTTCTATTCATTTAGCACTACGTTATCAATTTGAACATGAGGCACCATGCTTATTGTATTCTTCGCTCTCAGCAGTCTTTGGATCCTGAAGAAAGAATAAAATATTCACTATACGACTGACGGACTAAGTTGTATGGCTCCTATACCATTTACAACATTCCAGCGGACTAGACGTCCTTTTCATAGTCATAGTCATAGTCAATTTATTCACATAACAATATACATTGTGTTTGAATAATAATTTAAAATTTAAAATAATAATAATGATGAACGTAGACACTAAACTAAATATATATATACATATATATATATAATTTTCACAACAAATTTTAAATGATAACTATAAAAACACATTAAACAAAACATTTTATTAATAAAGCGATTGCATTTTGACAGAATAAACTTGTAACATGAGTTAGATGAGCTGTAAAAGGTACGGTAAAAATATTAGCAGAGATTTTATCAGAAATCTTAGTTCTTCTAGAAAAAGGGATTTACTAAGCCTCTTCTAAAGATACTTTATCGCGTTTCTTCTTTTTCTTTTCCTTGATTTTTTCCTCGACAAGTTCTACATCGTCAACAGGTTCTAAAGACTCTTCATTATTTCGATCTTTATGTTTATTTTTCTTCTTCTTCTTACTACCCTTCTCAATATCGTCTTCAGTGGCACTGTCAGTGTTTTTTCTCTTCTTTTTCTTAGGAATATCACCACTTTCTTCGGTAATTGGTATTTCAGATTCATTAACAGTATTGTCATTGCTTTGCTCACATTCTTCATGATATTTGTGTTTCCGCTTCTTTTTTTTGGGTGCGTCTGTTGTCAATTCTGTGTCAACTACTTCATTTTCATCACAAATTTCATTCGTTTCATCATTTTTCTTATTCTTCTTGGGTTTCTTTTTCTTAACAACTTCAGTAATTTCACTCGTCTTCTCTGCACGGTCTTTACTGCTCTTTCCGTTTTTAAAATTTTCTGTATCAACTACTTCATTTTCATCACAAATTCCATTCGTTTCATCGTTTTTCTTATTCTTCTTGCGTTTCTTTTTCTTAACAACTTCAGTAATTTCACTCGTGTCCTCTGCACGGCCTTTACCGCTCTTTCCGTTTTTAGAATTTTCTGTATCAACTACTTCATTTTCATCACAAATTCCATTCGTTTCATCATTTTTCTTATCCTTCTTGCGTTTCTTTTTCTTAACAACTTCAGTAATTTTACTCGTGTCCTCTGCACGGTCTTTACTGCTCTTTCCGTTTTTAGAATTTTCTGTATCAACTACTTCATCTTCATCACAATGTCCATTCGTTTCATAATGTTTCTTGACTTTCTTGTGCTTCTTTTTCTTCACCTCTTCAACTTCACAGATATCCTCATTGCTGGTCTTTCCTCTAACACTATCCTTTTCGTCACCATTCGCTTTCTTCTCAAAGTCCTTCTGATCTCTATCCAACACGGCTAAGAAGAAGCCAGTAGTGTAATCACTATCTGGCTTAGCGTACAAACATCTCGCACCCATGCTGCCGTACATGCCAGAGCCAATATTGTTCCACTGGCCTTTAAGGAGCTCCTTCACATCCTGGACCCTCCATTTGGCCCTGGAAGTCTTGACGACGTTGGTGACCACGCGTTCGTTCTCCTCAGGGAAGAGGGAGCAGGTACTGTACACTATTCTCTTGGCGTTGGGGAAAGCGTTCATGGCGTGCTTCAGGAACTTCTCCTGTAGTGACGTCAGTTTGGCTAGTCTGGTCTCCTCTATGTAGTATGTTTTGTGTACGCTCAGCTCCATGCCTGGGAATAAGGTAGAGTTTAAATAAATACAACTGGGATGTTTACCATATGATAATGCAGTACCGTTATGAACTTCTGTATAATGTTTTTTCGTTTGAAGTATTACGAGTATATACTTCTAGGTGTTTTGAATATGAAGACAAAGTTTATGGTACCTAAGTTCAAAGTTTTTGTCTATTTGTCCGTCTGTGGCGTAATCCCTCGTCAGATAGCCCAAACGTCCACTACCTCATTATGAGGTGGTGTTTGGTTGCGATTGAGGCAAATAGAAGGAATAACTACTATGTACTCGATAAACCCCATCCTCAAGAAAGCAGTGTACGAGTTTTTAAATAGTCAACAACGTGGCTATGCACAAAGTGCACTAAGTTTCAGGCGTATCAAAATACAAACCGAGGTCTTCGGAAAAAAGTATTCGGATTCGGGTGAAATCGTTTATTTTGGCATAAGAACGTGTAAGACCAAGTGAGAAAGAAATATAGACCCGAATTCCATTCTCAATGCTCACGGGCGTACCTAGTTAAAGATATTCAGATACTTCAAGAGATAATTACCAGATCCAGAACAGCTAGGGTCTAGCAGAACGTATTCCACATCATCGTAGTCTCCCCTCCTGATCTCCAGCGCGTCCTTGTGCAGCGTCTCCACGCATTTGGAACCAGTTCTCTCCACGAAGTCGCACAGCGTTTCGTATCGTTTCTCGTCGCGCTCTACTGCGTAGATTTTGCCCTAAAAAGAACGTATGAGCATTTTCAATAAATCGTGAGTTGTGTACCCCAATAGGGAATATGCATGCGATTCAGAAATGGCCAAAAAAAAACATGAGTAATCTTTATTGCTTAATAAATATACTCACATGATTATTTTTACAAATGATCATGTTTCTATTAACAAACTTAATTATTTAAAAGTAGTATTTTTCAAATTCCCTCGAAAATTATCAAAACGCAACGCTATTGGCCGAGCGAATCGTGACGTCACCGTGCACTCGGTGTCTACTGTTAACAGGTCATTTGTATGATTATTGAAAGTTATTCGCATTGGTTTGCCGCTGTTTATGATAAACAATCAATGTTTTTTGGGAATTATTAACTGAAAGCAGTGACTCCTTGTGAAAAAAGACGCGCCACAATGACTGGAAGTGGTTTTGTCAAGGCAAAGTCGGATAATCTTCCTGAAATTGATGTGTTCATGATGACTAAGTACGTACCTCGTAGGTATCTTTCTTTAATAAGTGGAATAAAAAACTAGTACATATGTCCATTATATACCTAATCAAAGATATGTTGGTATTAGGAATGTTACATGGTGAGAACATCTCATGTTGTTTTCGTCAAGGCTTATAAATAAAACAAATTTGTGTAGGACACTCAGTAGAAAGGATTAAATTCTTTCAACAGTGCAAACATAGAAACAGCTAAAACGTTTGGTGATCAAAATCAACACTCGTAGTCAGCTGTTGATCAACAAAAATCATAATATTTTGTAACATTAATAACTAAAAAAATGGGAATCAGAATAGTTTTATGAATAAGTATATAAATTTTTAGGTTAGGTTATTGTTTATATTGTTCGGGAGTCCTAATAAAAAAGATTTTGGGTATAAACATATTTAATAATAACTTCGAAATGATGTTCATAACAATATAAACTACTCAAACACGATACATTATATCTCCTCATCGCCTTAAACCCCTTTTTCCTTATATTTTGCATCTTTGGGCATATGAAAATATATCATGTCAGGTGCAGTTTTAGTGTTATTTTCACAAATAGGGGCAATACTTATATTTATAATAAGCTTTTGTGTGCTCTTCCGTTACAATAAGTTGATCTTACAAGCTTTAATAACTCACTTTGACTTATTAAACTGTGAATCAAACACTTCGTTGTTTATTTATTCTAAGTGCACGGTGACGTCACAAATTGAGCGCGCCAAAATGGCGGCGTTTTAATCGTTCGAAAATGATAGTACTTTTAAATATTATTTTTTAGCTGATTCAATAATATTGTGAGTGTTATATTTTTTCCGGTTATATAATTACTTATAGAATAGTTTAATAAAATTTTAAAAATGCATGGATATACCCTATTAGCGTGAGTTGTTAAATAAAAATTAACTTAGTGTCAGTTTTGTGACGACAAGCATTCAAATTATGTGAAAATTAACTTGTTAATAACGGGCTTATGCAATTCATTTATATATTGAAAAGAAAAAGATTTTTATACAAACTGAACCCTTAATTTGTCGTCACAAAACTGACACGAAGTTAATTTTTATTTAACAACACACGCCAATTGGGTACACGATTTATTAAAAATGCCCGTATAATACATATTTTGGGCTTCGTTCTTTCGCATTGGGCAGCTTTACCAACATTTAAATGCATTTTGCATATAATAGTGTATATACACTATTTATATAGTAAAGCGTTGAACAAACCTAAGTATAATTGGATACTTTCCTAAAAAGAAATGTTGAGTCCGTCAGTTAGTTTATCAATAAATATTGGAAACTTATTTTTTTGTCAAACAAAAAATTATGAAAATATAGCCCGTCAAAGTTTTGTCTGACGTCACATTATGGTAAACTTTTCAGCTTCTCAAAAAAATACGTATCCAATTTTTTTTTTGATAATCTAACTGGCGGACTAAATAGAAATATATCCGATTTGTAAAGGCCGACTTAAAACCTTTGTAAAAGAATCTACTCCTATAACTTTACTCAAGAAATCATACCCTAAGGCAGTTCTTAAACTTTTGTTAGGCACTTTAAGAATTTCATAAATACCGCGGACGCCTGTTGAAGATAATGTTGAAAAAAAAACTCATGTTTCATGTGTATACCTACGGACCTGCCTACTTTAAGAGTGAACGACGTGGTCGATCACTACTACTTGCTCTGTAGTAGTGTTGTGTTCCTGGAGGTGAGCAAGGTCGCCAGAGCTCCCGAGGATGCGTTGTGTTGACAGCGAGGGAATTTGTTCCCTCAGCTGTCAACACGGCGAATCCTCAAACATATCGTCGGCAACGCCCATGTTACTCCTTTGGAGTTGCATGCGTCTATAGGCTGCAGTGTCCGCTTGCCATCAGGCGGGCCGTACGCTTGTTTGCCACCGTCGTTGTATAAAAAAAAAGTGGCCGTGGAACCCTGGCAATCATGTCACGGACCCGTAAGGATCACACTTTAAATATCGCGCGAGTTGAATGCAGTCGGGGCCTGAGGTGAAGAGTCTCCCCCCGCCGTCCTCACGTTCCTCGCGCGCCTGCAGTATAGTGCTGTCCTTGTCAGTATCACATTCCCGAGCTCTGCATTCAACTCGCGCGCTATCTGTAGGCACAATACTCGTACAAGATTACATACTTCATTCCTCATGTAAGCTGCCAGCTGCGTCGTCTTCATGCCGGGCGCCGCGCACATGTCCAGAGCCACGCTGCCTGGGGGAGGGGCCAGTAAGTGGACCGCCAGCGTTGTTGCCTGGCGGCAAATTATTAATCATTATCCAGCAAACGGGAAAACCATAGCAGTCTAAGTAGCGCCAAAATGGCCCCACAAAATGGGTGCCAGGCAGCCGTTAGTTCGAACATGCGCATACCGGGTTTTAGGCAGGACGTGTTTGGGTAGAAATTCGTAAGGAGCTCCCATTCTATGGTTTTTTCGTTCGCTGTCATCTACACTTCTACACTATCAACACTAATATTATAAAGAAGAAAGATTTGATTGTTTGTTTGTATTGAATAGGCTCCGAAACTACTGGGCCGATTTTAAAAATTCTTTGACCATTAGAAGCCGACATTATCCCTGATGAACATAGACTACTTTTTACCGCAGGAAAATGCTTCATTCCTACGGGAAAACGGGTAATCCGTGCGAAGCCGGGCCGGGCAGCTAGTTATCAGATAAAACAAATAATTGGCGTCCAGGGGGGCTAGTACGCTAAGTTTTATGTCGGACATAAAGCATTCGTCCCATTCTGGCAAATATGCGAGTGCAAGAGGGACGAATGCTTTACGTCGGACATAAAACCTAGTGTGCTAGGGGGGCAGTATAGTATCCGTTTCTTTTTAACCCACGCATAAAGGGCGCATACGGAGACGCTGATTATTGGGCCGTACAATACAGGGATCCATAATGTCTAAATTCTGACTCTATTAGAAGCGTGAATGTCGCTATATGAATACCATGGTTACCTACTAAAATTAGCATCACGATTGTATGTCAAAATTTCGGTAGCATGTCCAAGGTTTAGGTGGAGAGTTTAAACGAATTATTAAAAGAAGCTTGAAGTTCACCTAAGACCATGTTTACCGAGACAAAGCCCTGTTGATTTTAAAACGAGTCGTTAATCCCCTCACCTCCACCATGTAAAGCTCCCCTCTATCCGAAACGAAGTGTAAATTCTGTCAAACGATTGCAAGCAAAAAAACGACTTTGTGCGCTGAACATGAGGAAGCTTTTGGCTCGAGTTTATTTGGCAGGATTTACTCCCACAGTTTCGGACGTGCTACACCTCCTTTTATGGTGGAGGTGCGCTGCTTAACAGTAGCCTACCTTATCTTGCAGTATAATCTTATTCTCCAAATACAGCTCATGTTCATGCAGCTTGGTCCCCGATGAGAACACAAACACGGTCTTCACGTGATAGTCCTGAGTGAAGTCATACTCGCCCAGGCTCTCTATCTGGACGAGATAGTCATCGTACGAGCCAGACGTGCATCGTACGAAGCGGTATTCCTCGTCTTGGAAGGCTCTTATCGCGTCCGAGGTGGTGAGCAGGTTGGTGTTGATGCGGACGTAGCGCGGCCTGCGGACAGCTTAGGGAAAAGGTGTGGTGGTAAGTTACATGTAAATTAGACTTTAGAGTTTGGTGGATTAGGTCTACATTTGAATAGAGTAGATCAGGACTAAGAAACACATTCAGTGCCAACCGTTTGACAGGGCCGTCGTAGTCGATAACATAACGAAAACCGTTTGGAGAACTTACCTATCAAAAGAGTGCCCATCTAGCGGGTTCCTGTGACTAAAAGTGTTAAAAATGTATTCGTGTTATTTAATTGATCTAATTTCAGCTTGTCAGTAGCAAATGTGCAGAAAAGATTTCATAATCCTTTTTTCGATTGTACTTACATAAAAAAGTTATAGGTGAAGTTATAAGTTATAAGATCAGTTCAGTCTCAATGGTTAGCTGGCTGAACTAGATGTTCATATTTTTAGCAGATTTTAACTTTGCATAACATATAATTACTCAACTCAACATTTCAGAATAAATGACAATTGCTGTAGGACCAGTCATTGTGGCACTCTTTGGGGGAGGCATATGTCCAGCAGTGGACATCTTTCGGCTGATATAATGATGATGATAATTACAGAGTAAATTAACTTTAGGAAGGCGAATCGAAATTGTAGGGACCAATTATTTTATTACGTTATAAAGAGTTTTCGTTGAACGGAGAGTATAGGAAAACAACAATAATTTGGAATTGATTGTTTCCTTCCTTTTTAACCTCCGACGCAAAAATAGGGGTGTAATAGGTTTGACGTGTCTGTCTATGGCATCATACTTAGCTCCTAAACGAATGGAATGATTCTAATGTTTTTTTTTTTGTTCAAAAGCTGATGTGCTGGCTGCAAAGCTAGCAACATGCTGAGCTGGGTCCATTTCGTGACAAAAAGGAAATGTGCTTTTTTTATTATTATCTGTGTTGTGTTTGTCACGAATAAATGTTTTGATTGATTGATTGATTGATTGATGTGATTGAGATGGTACTTAGCTATGTTTCAACCAAATCGGTTGAGCCGGTTTCAAGATATTGAACTTTGAAATGAAAGCTCTAATTTAATACTATTGAAATCATCTCCATACATAATCTGATATACCAACAGAGCACAGATCCAGTGCCCTGTTGCTATGTAGTTGGCAAATCAATAAAACGCAGACATAAAATACAACTATTTATTTGCTTAAGTAAGCATTGCTATTACATTTACTTTAAAGCAGCTCATTAAAATAAATATCATCATTAAACTAAAATACTTTCTTCCAGCAAAAAGGAATGTTCATGAAAACATTATCAGTCCTGTTTAAGATTTAAACTGCTCTTTTCAGTTTGTTGTCCAACATCTTTGTACGAGTGTTGGTCAATCTCATTGCCATGCTCATCATACTCCTTTTCGTGATATGCTTGGTACGCATACACAACTATGATCAGGTTGACCATCACCACAGCAGCCACCACCGACCACACGGTCCTCGTAAACTTGTCCACCGGATAGTAATCAGTCAGGACATGTTGCATTCCGAAGAATGCAATAAATGGTAATGTAAACATAGCAACACTGTACAGAAACAGATTAGCTAGTGCCAGTGCTGCCAGTTTTGTCTGCTTAGGGATAAGCGGACCCTCGTTAGATGCATCCGCCATTGTCGATGCTTATTACTGATGCTAATTAATCTGAAAATAAAAAAGTTAAATTACCTTCTGGTTTCAAATCTTCAGGATGGTCAGCAGTGTATTGTTCAAATTTCTCTTTGTATGAACGTATTGTTTGTTCGGGTTTGCTTTTCCCTGGGAGGGCCTTTTTGCCAAACAGTAATTCAGCCGTTAACACTTTCGCTAGCCAGGGATCAAGGCGAGGTTCATTAGTGATAAGGCTACAACTTTCAAAGATTTTGTCGATATCAGCGGCATGTTTGATTGTTTCTGTTATTAGTGCATAAAGCACATTAGTCCTCTGCAAATATTACACGTGTTAAACTCCTCACAACTTTAAAGAACTACAAGATAAATGCCATTTATTATACTCACGAAGTGACGGAGTTTGTCGTCGTATAACAATGTTTTGACACTACCGCCTTCAGTAGAAACTTTCTTTAAAATATTAGCAGAAACCTTGTAAATCCTAGGCACTCTTACAGAATGTTCAAACATTTTCTTTCAAGCTAAACGGTGGTAAAAAACATTGCCTTCATGCCTTGCTCAACTCAATCACGAGACCAATTTATGGTAATAATAATAACATTCGATTCGTTAGTGCCGTCATGTCAATGTTTAAGGTTATAATCTATTCCGACTATGTATAAAGACGTTCTAGTTTCCTTTCGGTTATTTTATTCGAAGTACTAAAAATATTTATCATACATATAATTATTGCAAATAAATTAATGTTTAAAGCATTTCTGCCAGTTGATAAAATATTTCCACCACTTAGAATTATTATCAGGAATTCATGCACTACTTAAACTTTGGCTGAATGAAAATCATAACAACGTGCCTTGGCTACCAATACTTGCAATAATATAAAAAAATAAGAACCATAAACAATTTACCACAGTAGTTTATTGGTTGCACGTAATCCTTATTTACAAATTTTACAATTTCTCAAAAACATAATTTGTGTTCGGTTCATAGTTCTCAGTACAGGTACATACGTTAATTATGTAAAGGTTTTATGTCTAGGTAATGATAATAATCACGCGTGTTATTTGTGTGTCAATGTTGTTTGTGTAATAATCATTGACAGTTTCATTTCGAATGGTGATTTGTCCCTCATAAAAATACCAGGAAACGCTATGATTCAACATTGCGGCGGTTTCAATAATAATGACTAATGTGTTCGATGTAATATTTTCAGTTGAAGGCAGCGACCCGGTCGCTATGTGAGCGTGTTATGGGTGAAAGGATCTAAAATGTCGTGGGGGATTTGGACAATTTGGCTGTAATCAATCAAAACAATGGTTCCTGCACCGAGCTGCCCGTTTACCTGGGACTACTGGACGACGTCCCCGTCCTATTTAGTGGACTTGACGTGTCTGCTGCCCAACTCAGTTTTCATTCCTATACGACCAAAATGGGACGCAACACTGCACGATGTGAAGGAGGTTAGTACGAGGGAGCACCCTGGTCGTCACCGAGTGAGTCACACTCGTCCAAAGACTGCTTCCGAGTTTCAAGAGTTTGGTATAAGCATGGTATAAGTAGGTTAAACTGTTGAGTAATATGTCTAGAGATAGCTGATTTTTAGAAAGTAGATCACATTGTTTACTTGTCTGTGCACTCGATTTGAGCGTGTGGGCTGAGTAATTACAATCTTTGTAAACAACATACCTACATTTTACTTCATTTGATGCAAAACATGTTTTTAGTTAGGATGAAATCACTGATACTGTTATCTATTGTAGCATCAAATACTGATCATTATTATTTCCTTTTAGTTCAAATTAAATGACATTTGTTTTTGTTGCAAATTTATATGAATTTTGTTATCAAGCATTTATGTAAACATCCTGTCATAATTTTATCAATGCTTCAGTGAACACATTTTTTTTTACTAATACAAATGTATTAGCATCTATTTTTATTTCAATGAATGCATTATCATCACGTGTATAGAAATTATTAGAAAAAGAGGGCTTGCCCTTGATAATAATTATAATTCAGAATTCAGAGGGACTCCATCTTTATCCAGATATTATACAATCTTATACATTTCTAGTATAATTGGCTGATTCTAAAAGTATGTGCAATTGCCCACTGCAATTACTTTTGGAATCAGCCAATTTTACTAAAAATGTACAGTGCTTTGTATCAGATAAGAAATTATGTCATTTAGTATGTTCTTATTCCTAAGAAAATCAAATGAATTTGAATTCCATGTTTCAGAGCCAATAGCTAAAACCACTTTCACCAGCATCACATTTTGGGTTAAGAATTAACAGTTGACCATAAATATACAGAAAGGGACCAAAGCATATTTTCTGTCAAAGTAGTTTCAAATTTAAATTAAACCAAAAATTGAAAAATTTAATGCTCCAAGCCGAATTTAAAAATTCGGTAAAAAATTAAAAATCTCTACATTGGTTAGTTTCTGTATAACTATGGTCAGAATCTTAACAATAGTTTTTATATATATACAGTTATCAGTTATTACAGCTACTATAATGTTCTCCTTTTAGACTCCTCATGTTAGGTTTTCATAGAAATATCACTTTGAAAGTAAATCATTCTGTTAACGCAACATAGTTCATATTATCTGGACTGATTATATAGTATCTGGACTCTACTGCATGTAAATTATATCATTTTTAATAAGAGTAGATCCGAAAATAACCATAAACTTATATTCTAGGAGCTATGGGAGAAAGCAGAGACATATCCCTTATTTGGGATGCTGCATGAGATGTCAGACTATGTGTTCCAATTTGTGAACTCACTGGCAGTTCTCGAGGAGGTGAACGACGAGAACAAGCGCCTCCGTGACATCAAGCCCACATTCGGGGTGCTCAAGATTGTGGAACGGTCTATGAGACCCGGGGAACAGTTCCTTAATAATCAAATAAGTCATTTGATTGGAAAAGGTGAGTCCTTCAAACAGACTAGAGCCTAATATCCTAGTCTCAAGGTTGTTATAGTAAGTCCGAAACTGTAAGACTAAATCCTCTCTAATAACCATATGTAAAAAACTGTGCTCAGCGGTGTACTCACATCCCATATATATATATCATACACAAATCATACACACACATAACATAGTTCATATACATCACATCTGTGTATAGGTCTGGAGACTGATCACAGATAAAAAAAAACTGTTGTAGTCAGAGAACAAAGTAATTTTTTGCTTTCATTCATTTGACAGTATTTGATGTTGATGTTGTGAAGGGATGCCTGTACGTCTAGCACAACTTGCTGACAAGTCGCTTTGCGCGCGACTGGGGGTCTCCTTTCTCACTCGCACCATGCAAATTAGAAAGACGAGGGTAGACATTTCTCGACTCGCGTCGCGGCGCGGCGTCAGTTGTGCTAGCCCCGCTGGTCGGAAATAGGCGGGCTGTCGATCACTCACCGCTTTAATTCAGCCCCATTCCCTAAGATTGGGGCTTAAGGGCCGGTTCAGACCGGAATGGCAGTGGCCGGCAGCGGCGCGGCGAGCACTTTCAGTGTCAAATAATTTTAAACTTTATCTACATACTAAAAAGTCCAGTAACTCTTGAAAAGCTCGAAAAGGTCGCGCGACGCCGCGCGGTGTCGCGCGGTGACGCGAGCAGCCTCGCGGCCGCGTGCGTCTTGGCGTACTGGGCTTTTTTAGTATGTGGATAAAGTTTAAAATTATTTGACACGGAAAGTGCTCGCCGCGCCGCTGCCGGCCGCTGCCATTCCGGTCTGAAGCGGCCCTAAGGTTACTGTCCCAGCAGGGTTCCCACATCGTATACTTCCATTCTTCTAGAAATAAATTATTTTTAAAGTTTTGTATAGAGTATACCTCCAACCATCATTTGTACCCAGAAGCCAATTTCTTCAAGTGATAACGTCTAGTTCTTGACTCTATGAGCATGACAACTTAACAAAGATGTTAGTATACTACACATCATAATCTTGACTATATAATACCAGAATTCCTTCTTTCTTGAAATTGGGGTTGTTTAAATAGTTGAGTCTCACTTAGTTTGAGTATGGTCATGCCATTTCTATACCTTATTAACGATCATATGCAGCCTATTATGTAATTAAACTGATACAACGTATAAAACAGTAGTTAGTTTATATTGATACTAGCTTATGCCCGCGTCTCCGTCCGCGTGGAACTTGTTTATATCATAGCTCGATACAAACTTTCATCCCCAATTTCACCCCCTCAGGGGATGATTTCCGGGATAAAACTATCCTATGTCCTTCCCCGGGATTCAAACTATCTCCATACAAAATTTTATCTCAATTGGTTAAGCGGTTTAAGCGTGAAGAGGTAGCAGACAGACAGACACACTTTCGCATTTATAATACTAGCTTCTGCCCGAGACTCCGTCCGCGTGGAACTCGTTTATATCGTAGCTCCATACAAACTTTCATCCCCCATTTCACCCCCAGGGGATGATTTCCGGGTTAAAAACTATGCTATGTCCTTCCCCGGGATTCAAACTATCTCCATACCAAATTTAATCTCAATCGGTTCAGCGGTTTAAGCGTGAAGAGGTAACAGACAGACAGACAGATACACTTTCGCATTTATAATATTAGTATGGATTAGTATGGATGTATGTTAATCTTTAAGGTATTTGTAATATGGGCCTTGTTGCCTGATTTAAATCATATTATATATAAATAAAAATAAATAAAACAATCAGAATGGTCCATCCTTGTAAACTAAGTGACATGGTGGTTTTTAAAGGTTCATAGTCCAACTCTTAATATGGTTTTTTCGCTGTAACTTTCTTTTATTTTTTTACCTTGGTTTAACTCCCATTATCAATACTCAAGTGTCTACTTCCTCTGTCCTTTTTTTTTTTTTTGTAATAATTATGGCCTGGATGCGAGTCATTTTAGCCACGTCTTTGTTTGATTCTTTATAAGTTTATAACATAACACTTAAATTTTAACCGACTCCAAAAAAAGGAGGGGGTTCCTCAAAGATACCTGGACTGATTTGGAAAACTCTTTTTTTGCTTGGAACGGTATCCTTCCCAGGTGGTCCCGTGGCCATCAGGTCAGGTTCTGATCATGGGCTTCTGGAGAAATCAATGGAAGATTGAAACAATTTTGGTACTGATTTGAAGTCAGTTAAAACTTTGTATGATGTCTTATTTTTGTAGGCATTTTTAAACTATCTTTGTATTAATTTGTTTCATTATGTATCCTAAATAACTTGAGAATATGATAGGTATTAATATATGTGTTATGTCACACTTATACCTATATGTTACAAAGAGTATGGGAGTTAGAAATTTGTGCATAATGATTCTTTTCATTTACTTCATTGGTTAGCCCTTTGGTTTAGCTAAGTAAGTTAGTATATCTACAACCTTATACCAATTATCACCACCTGCTCTGTTCTTTCAAATGCCCTGAACCTAAATGCTTTGTAAGAAGGTAGCAATTTGCTTGGTTTGGAAAGAGACATTTGAAATGTTCAGCATGCCTATTTTGTGTGGCGTCATATTGAGATGACTCATAGGTGAAAGTGAACATTGCCCACGTGCCAGCACATGGCTTGCATAATACATATATGGGGCATGTAGGTATAATAAAGGTTCCAAATAACTAAGTAGGTACTTTGTTCCATAAAGAGGCATTAGGTATATTACATAACATCGATGTTAAAATCAATTTTATCAAATTCTAATGTGATAAAAAAAAATAACAACATTTATCGTATTTGACAGTGAAATCATTGTTCATATTCTCTACTACTGCATTTCAATAAATTCGCCCTTTTCTATAATTCTATACTAATATTATAACTATAACTTAGAAAAGTTGAAAAATCCCCGACATTTTCATTTCAAAGTCCAATATCTCAAAAACTACTGAACAGATTTTCATGTAACATGGTTAAGAACACTCCGGATTACATCAGCTTTCGAATAAAAGAAACCGCATTCAAATCGGTCCATTCGTTTGGGAGCTACGATGCCACAGACAGATACACAGACACGTTAAACTTATAACACCCCTCTCTTTGCATCGGGGGTTAAAAAGGAAAAGACTGTGAGATTGTAGCTTTGTAAGTTTATCCTCCTGAGGCGCATGGGCCTACTCATAGGACTTATTCAGTCGAAGGAATTTAAATTATATTTAACTGGAATAGAGTTGAATTTGTTTTGTTTCGGGCACTTTTTAAAACAAAAGAAAGTCAACTCTATTTCCGACTCAACACGATTCCAATTTCAATGCCATTTTGTATTGTATGCTGGGCCTTAGGAGGATATAAGTCTGTATAAATTGGGTAATCTGCGGAACCACTGGACAAATTTCAAAAATTCTGTCCCCTGTGTATAGAGGGGAATTTCTGGATGGACATAGGCTGTTTTATACCGCGGGTTTGCCTGCGATCTTTGCAATACGACTCAATGGCCTTGAATGGGTTAGCGAAAATAACCCTGAAGGAGAAACAAAACAATAACCATAATATCATTTTGCTCTAGGGAAATTGCCATACTAGCACAAGGCCTCTCTATATAATCATAACAAAAAAAAACCGTTTTTTGCAAAATAAGACCTCGTTTTTATTCGTTCTCTTTTTCTCAGGCTTGAACGAATTCGACAACCTAAGAAGTTCAGAAGTGAACGACTTCCGGACCCGCACCCGGTACATAGCCGAGGAGAGTCTCGTGAAGCGATCGAGAGCGACCCCGCTAGAGAGGCTGCGGTACCAATGCCCGCCAAGGCTGGCCAAGAGCCACCTCCCACCGAAAACGCTCCTCAGCCACCTGAACAACCACTGCTTCGTACTGTCGACCGTAGTTGCTGATATAGATGTGAGTGATTTGGAAAATTTAGGGGACACCTGGGTCAATCAACTTTTAAATCGATACTGTTTTGTCTCGTGAGTAGCCGTGTCTACACCGAACGCGTGCTCGGCCGCACGCCTCGCCCGAGGCACGTCTACACTGAGCGCGCACAGGGCAAGGCGTGGCTCGCCGAGGCACGTCTACACTGAGCGCGCACGCTAGGGCGAGGCGTGGCTCTTCGAGGCACGACTACATTGAGCCCGCTCACACGGGCGAGGCGTGCTCGACTGAGGCATGCGTCCGATGTCTACACACGGCTACATTTGGTGCGCTAAAGCGGCATTGTGAAAAACTATCCAATGATATCATTAAAAATATTGAAACTTGCAATGAGAGCATGGCATGGTGATGAGTATTGATGAGTGAATCAGTTTAAGTTTCATATAGTTCTTATATCAACAAAAGTTTTGGCTCCTTCCCTTCCTTCTTAATTGAAGAAAAAAGTCGGTCTGAAATTTGATTTGCCCGACCGATTTCAATAAAGGCAAATTTTATGGATGTTTGACAAGCAATTTAACACTTTGTCCCCCCATTCATCAGATGTCATATGGCACAATCCAACAACTTTGCTAAAAAAGGATAATGTTGCTCTATAAGTTTCAACCACTGTAGTAAGTTTCATGTTTTTTTATTTAACTACCATAAATTGGATTAGAATTTATTGATGTTGGTCAATTATTTACAATGTGTTATTTTTTTTGCATGTTACGCTATTTGTATGCGATATCTCAGAAGCTAGTATACGAATTAAATAGCATTGCTAGCCTCGCTAGCCTCGCTCACGCGTCATTTTTATCGCGCACCGCTCCACTATCTCGCACATCTCTGGTGTATACTAACCCTAAATAAGGCCATCTAGACGCCAAGCAACTTTCATGATAGATTATATCCTGCGTCATTCAACATAGGTAGTACTAATCATCACGGGATGCCCCCAGATTAGTTTGAGGAAACAAACAAAAACAAATGTGTTTAAGGGAAAACCCAGCACTACGTGTGGAGAAGTAACCAGGTACCGGAACCGGTACTTCCCCGGTACCGGGTTGCCGTTAAAAAGGTATTGGATTAGGTATTTGACAAACCCTATAAATTCGGAAAGCATACATCGACTTATCTGAGCGAGGTATACCGAAATTGATGAGTTAATTTGGGTAAGCGCTATCCAAAACTAAAAACACTTGAATATCGGTTGCCTCTACTGGAGGGTGATTGTTTACTACAAAACGTTAAATATAATGTTGTATCATTGATTACCTTGTCGCTGATACAAAGATAATTCATAAGTGTTTACTACAGATGTGACTGCTCCTCCAAAAACTAGTAGTTTCTATTGTTTATCAGAACTTGGTTTCCAGTATGCGCAAACAATTAGAATAATTAATCGTTTATTTTAATCTGAGTCTATTTATTAAACGCATGCTTTTGCAGTTTTTTCCCTCGTGAAACTATTTTTTACAAAATGTATCCCTTGCCAACATAGTTCTTGTTTTATTGAATTCCTTGTTGACTACGGAACCCTAAATATAAGTCCTGAAAAATGTTTATGAAGTGAAAACTTCTTTAACGGCGCTGTGCACATTTTGTGATGGGAAAAAATTGTTAAACTCGCCACAGGTCATGTGACCGTAAGATTCGTAAGACGTGGGATTCGAGACAGGTCACGTGACCGTAAGACGGACACGTGACCTGATCGAAAAACTGTTACAATGTCATTGAGTTTTCACTTCTGCCGGCACTCCCGGAGTGCAACCCGGTCTTTTTTTTTGATGACTTAATATTGATTGCAGTCCTTGCATCTGTTTCCGATTATAATTGCGATCGTCAATCGATAGATTTTGTATCAGATAGATACCGCTCGATTGACGCAACGTCAAAGATTTGCGCATTGACAAAGAACTTCTCAGGTTACAAATCCTCAAAAGTCCTCTCTTACCGCCTACAAATGTATTTTTGTAGTTGTAGAAATTATAGAGGTATCCTGTTTATGCTATGTGTGTTTATCCTATTTTTCACCAAATTTCACTTCCCACAAAACTTATGGCTTTTTTCATTTCCTAACCCATTTGTTCATTTGGTCAAAATATCATCTGGCATTATTTTGCTTTGTCAAGTGTTATTAAGACAAAAGTTTATTAAGCAAACACTTTGTTTGGGCTTATATTGTTTTAAGTTCTAAAATGAAATAATGAGCCAGATCCAGGAAAAATTACGATTTTTCGGAAACTCAAAGAACCACAGTACCAAATTTTAGGGAAAATAATAATGTCGAGTGAGTCTGCAAAGTGGATATGCTGTTTGAGTTCGATAAAAATAATTATATTTTGCCTCGCGCTATTTACGATTTTTTGTCTGATTTTCATAAAAAAACTATTTTTTAGGGAACCTAAAGAGCCACAACAAACCTTTCAAAGGTCCGCATGTGGCTCGCGAGCCGCGGTTTGCCGACCCCTGTCATAAGTGAACTCTGTCTTAGGTCGGTTAGGTTAGGGCTTACTTGTGTCCCTCAGACCAGAAATAGACACCGCGGGGTGGCGTCGATTCGCTGGAGACTCGATGAAAAGGGCGAAACCGACTCGGGGCTTGCTTGCATGTTGCTTGTTTGCATGCATGCATGCTGCTTGTTTGCATTATAATATATTGTTACCTAAAAAAAAAAACTCCACGGTGCCCTGCATCTGCGCTCTCATGCAGAGGACTCCAGGATCTCATGCTGAACGCACTGGAGCCCCCCTCGCGCCTCACCACATTTGGCTCGTCCTAGGGCAAAGAACATTGTCACCTACCCTGGGGTTCTTAAGTGAGTACCCCAGCCCCCGCCAGAACACTGCGACCCCGATGACAATATATTGTTACCTAAATACCTATAGTACAAAAGAACTTATAAACTTACCTAATGAATGCCATGCAATAATTTGGAAAACGAATGTTATGCCAAATAATTCGTTTGACCAAATGAAACTTTGCCAAACTAATTTGCGAAGTAATATTTTGCCATAGTGATTTTTTTGCCAAATGAACATTTGGGAAAAATATTTTGCGAAGTGACATTTTGGGAAATATTTTTTGCCCATACCAACCAAACCAATTATAGAATACATGCATTTTGTTTTTAATTAACTATTATATTATTTTATACCACCCACAATGTAAATCTGAATAATTTCTTGTACAGTTGCTTTTATACAAATCATGATTTCGGACATTACGTCTGGCGAATAAGACTTAAAATTGCGTACATATCTTTAGTGTTTATCGCACTCAAGCCTTTCAAGGCCAATGACTCATGTATGCCTATACGAGCGTTTTCCGCTACAAAGTGGGAAAATGCTACTACGCGCAGCGTTGCTTGGCCTCGAATGTGTTAATCATCTTGAGATTCTTCGGCACCTGCTTCCTCAGGCATCTCTTCTTCGTCTTCCTTCCCTTCTTCCAGCCATTGCATCATCAGGTCTTTCGCTTCAGTCCTGAAGCGACAGAAAATATAGTTGGGTTTGATTGTAGAGTCAACCGAAGAAATAATTACGCGAACGAACGTCAAAATGATCTACACATCTGCATTACAAGGAAACAGAAGCTTGTTTAGAACATATCGTTCTTCGCACGGGTAGGTACTTTTGCTGCTGATTCTTCGTAAACCTTATTGCAAAGAAATGAGGTCCACCAGCGGTCAATATAGGGTATTGCTTCTATCAGACAAAACTTATTTAAACTAGAGTTGCCAACTTCGCACACCCCCAAATCGATTGTGGATCGATTGTGGCAACTGTAGTTGCCAAGCGCAGTATAGGCGTTCTTTTTAAAGGTATTTGGGCTACTATTTTAAAAATTCGTTATCAAGTGAACGGCCACGATGATGTGGTGATCCATACATAGCATACCTATTGCATAAGTACCGATATCCATAGCATATATTTACATTTGAGAGCCGCTTTTCCTGTTACAATGTTATCACACATATACTGGCTTTATCATTACCACAATTTACGGAATATGTTTATAGAAAGGAGGAAATTAAATAGGAAAAACGATAAAAATTATAATTTCGATTCTAATAACGTGAATTCAGGGTACATACAGTGTTTAAGGGACATAGCCTTACGCCTTTTTCTAAATACAAAGCGCTTAAATCATCATCTGTACCGCGACGAGCAATTCAACACTATTTGTCAGCCACCCATTCACCCTAATTGGCTGGTGTGGGATATTGTTTTATTTATTGTAGTAGGAAAGTTTCTCTTCTTTCTGGAGAGATAGACTTGTTGATCCTTATAAGCCGTGGGTAGCTTGGCCGATATCTCGACCCACTTATCCCGTGAAAACGTCTGCCGGCTAGGTACTTTTGAGGGATAATTGATTATACGAAGTTTCCGAAAGTTACTATTTTACGCTCAGAGACCTTATACATCTCTGGAATACTGAATTAATATCATTAACTTCTTGTTAATGCTGATGCAGATCTTATATCGAATGTAATGGTCATATTTTGCAATTTTGTTTTGTTTACATTAACTTAGTGACATTTAGTTTTTTAACCTTTTATATATTTATAATTTTAAATTATTATTGTGTAAGATTATTATTATTATTTTATTGTAAATTACCGTTTGACATGTAAAAGTGCCCTTGTGGCCTATTTGCAGAATAAATAATTGATTGATTGATTGATTGATTGATTGATTCATACTAGAAGAGTTTCTAACCTTTCTTCAAGTGCGACAACTCCCTTGTTGATCCTCTTGAGCCGCGGCAGCGTCGCCAGCAACACCTCGAGGCGGAGCCCGGCGTCGTCCTCCCCCGCGCCACTCATGATAACGTCTGCCAGCTAGGCACTTTTGAGGGGTATTATATCCTCGAAGTTTCTCGAAGCTAGTAGATAAGTTTCTAACCTTTCTTCTGGAGCGATAACTCGCTTACGACCCTCTTGAGCCGCGGTAGCGTGACCAAAATCTCTAACCCTATTCATAAAACTTAAAATGCCTCTGCTAAATAAAATGTGCTTTGTCCCTTTCTTACGAACACAAACGTCAAAGTGACAGATAAGGACAAACGAGTTTTAACGCCATTTTAGTTAAAACAGGCTTGTAGTACGTTTATGAATACGGCCGTATGTCTTTTGGGTATTCTTTCCGATGTTTCTCAGAGCTAATATGAAGAAGAGATTCTAACCTTTCTTCGGGAGCGACAACTCCCTTGTTAATCCTCTTGAGCCGCGGCAGCGTGGCCAACATCTCGAGCCGGAGCCCGGCGTCGTCCTCCTCCCCTCCCGCTGGCTCGTCCTCCCCCGTGCCCCCCATGTACGGGCAGCCCTTCATTACCAGCGTCTGCAGGTTTGGCAACACCTGAAAATTATATTGGGGTACGTCATCACTTGGCATACAAAGTCATTCATTGTTAATTTTGTATTAAGCCTTAACGCTGCTAAATGCTAAATTTTAATTACAGGAAAAAATCAAATTGTAATGTTCCGAGCCGGATTCGAACCGGCGACCACAGGCATTAATGGCCCGTCGCCACTAACCAACTTAGCTATCGGAACAATCGACCAATCAATGAATCAATCAATAATTCCGTTGGTTAGTAGCGACGGGCCATGAATGCCTGTAGTCGCTGGTTCGAATCCGGCTCGGAGCATTCAATTTTACAATTTTTCCTTTAATTGAAATTTGTCATTCATTGTATTGGGTTTTGGCGTAAACATCACGTCAATTTATGATTTAACCCCGGCGATTAAGTAACTTATTTTTTTTGTGTATCGATTAGACACGAATTTTAATAAATAAATAAAACATCTTTATTTCGAAGAACGGACTTTAAAACCCTTTTGCTGCCAAGTCTAAAAATGTCACCCCGCCAATTCTTCAATATAAAATAATGGATGTAAAAGCTTGAAGGTTACTTTGACAGCATACGCCATCAAAAGAATTATATTTCGTTGGATTATAGTTGCGTGCTTTATCGGTGCTGTGCGCCCCGACAACTCGCGTCGCACAGGGGTTGAGAACAAAATTGACCAAGAGTTACCTTTAATTTCTTCACTTGTATCAACGTTCGCACTTTGCAGCCTCTCAGGTTCAAATACTCCAACTTCTTATTATCTTCACTGAACCCATTAAGTAGCTTGATGGGATTGCCCCGGACATGCAGTATTCTT
Organism: Epinotia bilunana; assembly: GCA_947049275.1. Taxonomy (NCBI): domain Eukaryota; kingdom Metazoa; phylum Arthropoda; class Insecta; order Lepidoptera; family Tortricidae; genus Epinotia; species Epinotia bilunana. Next base: position 20,747,784 of record OX346260.1, on the reverse strand, counting down.
AAATTGACCAAGTTCTCCACACCGACTAAACTTTTAATCTTATTCCCCGCCAAAAACAAGCTGTCTAGGTTTGGGAAATTCAAATCTGTTATTTCTTGGATTAAATTGTGACGAAAATCAAGGCATCTGATGCTTGGCATTCTGTTGTCGAAACTGATCTTGTCTATTTTGTTGTCTGCTACTTCTAAAGTACTCAATTCTGGCTGATACACGTCTTGCACTGACTTTAGGTAGTTTGCGTTCATTATGATGACTTGGAGGTATTTCATTCTGGGTAAGGCGGCGGAGATAAGTAGATTTTTATCGGCTTGTATAAGAACCAAGGAAGGCAGGCCTGATATGACTTGCAGGTCCTTTTGCTGTAGATGGTTGTTTGATACGTCGAGGAATTGTATGTGTTGGAAGCTTTTGATTGCGCTGATTTCCGTCAGATTAAGATTTGTTATTGTAGCCTTTAGGTATGTATATCTGTGAGAAAAAGGAAGATAGTAAACGAATAGATAATGAAGTAAAACCAATGGTATCGTATAACTAGAGAACTCTCTTCCTTGAAATCTCAAACAGCGCAACTTGACTAGTGATCGTTGCCGAGATGCTTGAGTGAGTACTGAGAAATAGTGGAACTTGATGTTTTCCGAGCATTATCGTGAGTTTTGTTTATTGGTAATGTAAGAATAATTAATTTTCACTGTTGTCAACCACCATGATTCGCGGAAGAAGACCTACACATCTCGTCTACGTAACGGTTAGACAATATCTTACCCATCTCCCTCGGCGGTCTTGCCGAGGAGACTCAATCGCACGCTGACCTCGGATCGATTCAGTCGTCTCTCTCTAAATTCTGGCATACGGAAGATTTCTTCCACTGGGCCCCCCTCCTCGGTCTCATGCTCGCTCTCAACCGCTTGCTCTGTCGTACTTTGTGACTGCTGGCACATGAATAACAATACTTATATACCGAAGATCGTCTATCTAACATACTGACGTTTGACAACTAGAAAACTCGCATCATGCGCTCCCGCTCTACAGCTTAGCACGTGCTCTTTGCCGCTTTGTGTGGCACTGACAATGACAACTCCCCTACCGCCGTTTGTCGCCTTTGTACTTTGATCTATTGTGTGACATGTATATTCTTTAACCTGTTATGGTGTACAATAAAGTGCTTACATACATACATACAACTATGTGCAAACAATCGTGTCACTGTCCGGCGGTGTCAGCCGCCTTTGGGTAAATTTGCACTTCAGAGGTGCTGCGGGTATCATCATTGGCCTTGTACATCTATGATATGATGATTTAAGCAGCGTCTATGTCATGGTGGTGCGTCACTAACGTACATGACTCTTAAGGCCGATACGGGAGCGTCAGCTACGACCGCATATACGACAAGTAAATGTTGTGCATGGTGATGTAGGGCGGACAGCAGTACGCTGGTGTCTCTCTTCTCGTCGGAACGGCAGAAGATCGAACCAAGCTGCATGCACCATGCACATGTACTGCGGTTATTGGTGTGATTAGATTAGGCAGAAGCCAATTCGTTCGTGAAGCTATATATGCGATGCGAGGCGATGCGCTCTGAGGCCTGACACAATCTGTGTCTAGGAGCCGTCACGTCAAAGCGCATGAGATGAGTGTTAATATAACCGAGCTATATGTATGAAACCGATATCGTTCTGTCGCGGCTCATCCGTGTTGAGACTATGATTATAAACTTCATGCGGGCTTTACCGCCCATTACTTGTGCGCTAACTTCCGCGTTGGAAAAATAAACATAAACAGGATCGATCGTTACCAATGCTCAATAGAAATCGTATATTTGCACTTGAAATTTTATTAGTTTACGTAACTCGGGCGAAAAAGAAAAGTATGGTTTTGACTCGACATTGTCTACATCATGTCCTGAAATCCTTACGAAAACGAAAGTGTATTATATCTACGAGAAAACTTAGTTGATCGGTCAATTCGAGAGCCTTGGTTTTTAGTGTAGAATCTCGCAAATAGCCGCATGCCTCGGGCGAGGCGTGCGGCCGAGCATGCGACCGGTGTAGACACGACTATTCCCTTATTGGAAGGGACAGAATACAGTTAATACCTAAGGAATGCTCTGCCTTGGCCCATATCTTGCCGTGTACCATGGATACTAAGGATCCTTACCCCATCCTTGATTGCGTCTTGTGTGTCGGTAAGACGTAAACGAGATTTTAACATTTTTCACACAAATTCTTAGCACTGATAAAATAAATAGGCAATTATTACCAGAGCGTATCAAATCAAAATATAAATAATATTTTGACACTTCTCGCATTGACATGATTTTGACGTGTCGTTATGTTTGGAGGAGTTTGCTATGCCTACTAAAACAGTTTTAATATGTATTAGCATAGTAGATTTTAGATAGACATAGGCTCGTAGGACACGTCAGGATCAAGTTATTAAATGTTTTAAGACCAAAAGAATGACCAAGACCAGAGGACCAAGGAAATATTATTTGTATCTTTCAATTCTGAGAGGTTTTCTATATTTAATGTTTCTTCTGCAACGACGCGAGGTCCTTAATTTTGACGTAACTTACATCCGCATAAATCGCCCGTGCTCCCAAGGATGCACCGTTTTGAGAGCGAGGGACCAGCATTTGTCTCTAGCTATCAATACAACGAATCCTTAAATCATTATTACTATTACTCTACTCGAAAATTATTATTACTCCAAAAAAAGAAGTTAAAAAAATTAGCCTAGCGACGAAAATCTCATTCAGATATCTCAAAGAACCACGAAGCTACAACCGTTTTCAAATTGCTTGTTAGAGAGAGAAAAGGCTCGCAGTTAGTGACGTCACAATCTGCGAGCGTCATAGTAAATGACAATCGTTTCATGTGAAGTTGCGTTTTGCGGAAATGGGACAGAACATACCCCTTCTTAAAACTTTGGACACTTATAACTTTGTGATTACTTAACCTCTTGCGTTGCTTTTTTCTGTACCCTTCTAAAAAGGATTTTTTCGAGTAAATACTACATTATTGATTATTTTATTTAGTGTCTACACGCCTATTGAGGATCTCTGAAGTCGCATACTTCAGTGTCTGCCTACTAGTAGACTGTCCCTATCCGGTTTACGATCGCTGCGGTATGCAAAAAAAAAAAACTAACATCAGCTTTCTCTTTCAGTCCTCCCAGCATGCCAGAGTGCCAGCGATGTCAACCCCCCAACAGCACATAGAATACATTCTGAACAAGAAGGTCAACTCCCTATCACTGCGGCATTCCAACCAGGACAGCCAGCGCAAATACGTGCTGAAAGTGTGCGGGCGGCAGGAGTATTTGTTGGGAGAGCACCCGCTGATCCAGTTTCTCTATATCCAAGAGACTTTAGCGAGGGACGACATCCCGCAAGTCATGATTGTGAACATGGATAAGTTGTCATTGTCAGGTGAGTTTACGTTATCAATCAATATATTGTTGGTCAACAATATATTGTTGGTCACCAATATATTGGTTCAATATATTGGTTATCACTTATCACATTTTGTCGATCTTTTATACCCACATTGATGCTAAAAGTGGCACTGGAACACAAGTTTCATGTGCTCTGCCTACCCCTTTTAGGGATAAAGGCGTGAATGTATGTATGTATATTGTTGGTTAAGAGTCCGCAGTAAGCTCGGCCGAATTTCACCTTCCCGTACAAACGGAGTTTCGTTCTCATTTTAAAACTACGTGTTGGATTGTGACGAAACTTTGGCTCAGGACCGCTTCGGCCTCAGTTTCATTTCGGCAACTTCTTAAGTAGTTCTCATTCGCATTTGGTCTACTGTTCCGATTCGCCAGCATTCCTATATCGTCACTTTCTTATCTCGCCCGCTTTCTTACGTGGGCCACTGTAGTAACTTGGTTATATTCCTAATTAGACTACAGTGCCGATTCGTCAACACTCCTAATTCGTCCATAGTGCTTACTCGTCAACATTCCTATTTAGACCACAGTGCCAACTCGTCAACTACATAGCAGCCCTAATAGTACATCATCATTATCATCAAAGTTATCTTTATGGTTAAGGACAAGTGTGACAACAGCAAATACTAATTGTAACTGCCGCATACTAGCTGGAAAATAGCACTTAAGAAGATATGAAGTGCACATTGACATTAATTTTATCTATGATTCAATGACACACATAAGTCAATTCAGTCAGTCGCTGAATCAAATCTTTCTTAGATACCTATTGAGCTAGAAAAAATATTTTATTTGAATAAAATGTGTGCTGCTTCTGACAGTTTAAGTGACAATCAGTATTAATTCTACATTCTCAATTCAAATAATTGCATAAATGCCAGTGTGTGCCTACTATTTAAATAACTTTTACTACTCCTAGGTCGATAAAAGAACGCGGACGAGTTGGCACTTTGGTCGAAATAGGAACGTAGACAAAAATGGTATATTGACGATATCAGATATTGGACGAGTTGGCACTATGGTCAAAATAGGAATTTAGACAAAATGGGGTATTGACGATATCAGAAAGTAGGCAAGTTAGGAAGGTGACGATTTAGGAATTGTAGGCTGACGACATGGCACTGTGGACGATTTATGGAGATGACGAAATGAAACTGAGGCCGAAGCGGTCCTGAGCCGAAACTTTGCATACACAATGACATGAGGTGTATGTCTCTAATTAGTTTATATGGATCCAGTTTATAAAACGAACGAACTACAGCAAAAACAAGTTTTGTATGAAAAACTTAAATTCGTAGTATTTTTTTTAACAATGGTATCTGAAGCTACATAAACTAATTACCAGACCTCGAAGTCGCGGTGGCAATAACATCAATTAACTAGGGATTTCCTTCCGATATAAAATTTATCGATAACTGAATGCTTATTCGGAATTGACATTTCATATATTATTAGCTGTAAAATTTACAGAATAATTGAAAATTAACTAAACTGTGATGATTACTTCCCTTCAATGTTACCTATATAGGAGTTTTTAGGATACTTCTTAGGAATTTTAAAATTCAAATAAAAATCAACCTTTACTACTAAATATTTTTTTCATCAATTTTAATGCAAAGTAAACTGAAACCTAGAAATGCATTTCATTATTTTCATTTAATCAATGATGAACTTTATATTAGTAACAAGTAACAAAGTATTTTAATCTTGTGTTTAGTACTTCAAATAGCATACAAGTTGTTACGCATTGTTTCCAAATAGATGGGAGAACGAGATCTATTATTTATAATTTATAAGCAAGGATCGGAAAAACGGCCGTCATTTCGAAAATGTAACCCTGTCCCGTACAGCAGAGACTTCATTATGTTAATAAAAAAAATATAAGTGTAATCTAAAATGACGTGCGTTTTTCCGATCCTTGTTTATAAGTTACGGTCTAACGGTGTATGGAAATTCGGCCTTATCACATAACATATTATGACCGTATCAACATTTTATAAGACTACAATAAAGTCAAAATTGGAAACGAAAAATTGGCTTTCTCCGTCATATTTTAAACATAAGTATATTTATAGTCAGTGAGTTTCCTTTGGACACATGACATGATATACGACAAATGAATACACAAGCTGATTACCTTGTACCTTGAAATCGTGAGTAACTTTCAACCGATGTCGTATCAGTAATCAGTGGCTGTAATACCATAGTCCCTTTAAAGCCAAATGACTTGTGTCAAAAGAAACTGTTAGAGACCACAGTTTACATATAATAAGAAACCCTTTTTATAGGGATTTAAACAACACTACCTCGCAAACAGAGCACTTTAGTTCGTTTTTATATGTTTGCAAACCAAAAAAATAATAGTGCGTAGCGTCACAACCGTGGCACCGGTCTCGTACACGGACGTAATTGTTGATCAAATGTTCTTCCATAATATCAATCGCATTATAAAAGATATTTCTTTTTAGTTGAAGTGGCAGGTTCAAACCGGATATATTTTCCTTCAAAACGACCATCTAAAAATAGGAAATCAATTTAAAATACTTTTAAATCTCCTTATTAAATAACTAAAACATTGAAACAATAAACTTTACGTAATTTTAATGGCAGGATACTTACTAGGCCTAATAATCTTAATGGTTCTAATGTTTCTTGAATGTCATCGTCTTCGTGAATATGGTTGTCATTCACGTAATCAATGAACTTCTTGATTAATGTAGAGACAATCACTTTTTGAGACAATTCATATAACGTAATATTAAACATTTTTAAAATTTAGAGGACACATGAATATTTTTAAACAATAAATTGACATGCACCATAATGTTTAAACAAAATCTTACACTCGACATTTTTTTTTAATATGATTTGGTCTTGTGTAAAAAGGTTGAATTATTTCATTTCATTCTATTTTCATAATAACAAATTAATATCTGTTCAGCATTTTTTGGTGTAAGACATCTACGTCTTGGAGAAAATATCCATTTTAAATAGCTGAATGATTTTTCAACCTCGACCGATGTAATGGGTGCAAAATTTTTTTTTTTAAAATGCTTCATTGTTGCTAATCTGTTTCCGGGGGATATTTCAACACTTTCGCCTTTATTTAAATTATTTATTTTAACTATAGTGTTAAATCCAATGTTCTTCTTAATAATTTGATTAAATTTATTATAAACGATTCTACCTTTATTATGTAAAAATACTGTCGACAGCTTCCTTTTTAAATTATTCACTATGTTAATACTTGTATCTAGTGTCAAAATTGGGGATTGCAGTGCTGTAATAGATGTTTGAAGCATACATAAACGTTCAGCAATGAATTTTAGATCCTCGTGTATATCAGGTGCATTTAACGAAATTTTGGCTTTACGAATTGATGAACAACCAGGTTCATTGAATGTATCAATTACTTCTTTAATTTCATTATGGTGTTTAAAATAATAATGTGCAGCTTCCAACCATGTGCCCCATCTGATGATTGTTGGTTTTGGTGGTAGTGGGATATTAGGTAACAACCTTTTAAACGTGTTAATCCTTTTTGGTGACTTGAGGAACACCTTTTTCACACTAGATATCAAATCATTGACGCGAGGAAATAAATGTCGCACTTGTTCTGCAACCCTGTTAATACCGTGTGCTAGACATGTCACGTGGGTCATGTTACAGAAAACACGGCTTAAATTTTTCCCAGCTTTAACCATATAAGGCACGCCATCAGTTAACAACAGTAAAACTTTTTGAGAATGGTTTGCACCCAATACATTTTGGAGAGACTCTGTAACTAATTGCGTTATTGTATCACTGTTTGTCCAATGCAACGCCTTACTTGCAATTAAATGTGGCTTGCTCGGTTCGCCTTCAAGTTTACCAACTAAAACATTTGCAATTTGTTCTCCTTTCGCATTAGTCGTTTCGTCAACGGTCACATATATATATTTGTTTTTAATTTCAGAGCGTATATTTTGCATGGATTCGTTATACACTTTCGGAAGATAATGCTGTCTTATATATGATTCCGAAGGTATGGACGAATTCTTGTATTTTCCGTTGATACAGCTCTGTATAAATAAACAAAAATTTGGATTATCTAAATGATGCCAGGCAATGTTACATGTTACCAAGAATTTTGTTAAGTCCATATAAAACGAACGATTTTTCACGTGGGTGCCTTTAATGTGTGTTTCACTATTCAAGTGCTTCTTGACATTATATTTCTTAGCTACGAGGCTTATCTCACATTTAGTACAAAATATCTTAGATCCACGTATGCATAAATCCGGAGAGCTTTTTAGCCAAGAACGTAATAAATTTTCACGACACTGTTTTCTAGGTGGCATTTTACGCGTAATATTAATTCCATCGATTCTCTGAGCGGACAAGATTGTCATATTATGTCAACGTCATGTTAAACCTACATCCATAAAGTATGAAAACCGTTATCTTCGTTAATCGACCTTTACAGACTTCAATCTTCATACTGTATAAATAATACAGTTTAATAGATATTGCAAGTTATCATTAAGTATCTCATAGTCATAACATAAGTACTGTCATAAGAAAGTACAACTTATCGATAAAATAATATCGTGTGTCTCTCCCTAGCAAAATTGTATTCTTGCCACGGCGACTTCGAGGTCTGCTAATTACAAACTTGGATATACCACATGGAAAGTTTCGTTACAACCAAACACGTAGTTTTGAAATGAGAGCGTAACTACGTATGTATGGAGAATCGAGCTTACTGCGGACTCTAGTACGAACTATCATTTAGGGCAGTGTTTTTCAATCTTTCACGGCGCGCCCTTACCATAAAAAAATATTTCGCTACCCCCCACTGTCGTTATTTCGTAATATTTATTATTTCACAAATATGAAATCCCTTAATTTTTTTAGCTTACACAATTCAAGTAGCTTCGCGACCCGCCTGGGGGTCGCGTCCCACAGGTTGGAAAACACTGATTTAGGGTATCCGACTACATGACGAATGGGAAGCGTGGGCGCACGCTACCCATACTATACTGCAATTGGTCGCATGTTATCGTCAATAGCTTATAAAACGAATTTATTCATTTATACTTTACTAGCTTCTGCCCGCGACTCCGTCCGCGTGGAACTCGTTTATATCGTAGCCCGATACAAACTTTCATCCCCCATTTCACCCCCTCAGGGGATGATTTCCGGGATAAAAACTATGCTATGTCTTTCCCCGGGATTCAAACTATCTCCATACCAAATTTCATCAATCGGTTCAGCGGTTTAAGCATGAAGAGGTAACAGACAGACACACTTTCGCATTTATAATATTAGTATGGATTGCACAAAGAAGGTACAAATGGTGGACGTAATGCCATATGGCATTCTCTACCAGCCTATCACTGGGCTAAAATGCAGGATAACGTTGTGAGAACAAGAAAAATGAAACGATAATGTTAATGTCTGCCAGTTTGACGCACAGTACTCTGACTCGTATTGAATACTCCCAGAATATTTTTTCATAGAATAATCTCAATTTCTACATAATATCTCTTATACGTTTTAACCGACTTCAAAAAAGGAGGTTCTCAATTCGTCGGAATATTTTTTATGTAAGTTCCCCGATTTCTCAAAGACATGAATCGATTAGGAAAATTCTTTTTTTGTTAGAAAGGGTATACTTCCCAGGTGGTCCCGTGGCCATCAGGTCAGGATCTGATCATGGGACCCTGGAGAAAGCGAGGGAACTCTTCAAATTTATAGGCACACTTGAAGCGATTTGGGCACTGATTTGAAGTCGGTTAAAACTTTGTTTTTAAAATAAATTAATAATGAAATAAAATTATTATCGTGTAAAAAGTTGATCGGCTTATACTGCGATGGTAGCAAACAAGCATACTATGGTCCGCCTGATGGTAAGGAGATTCCATAAGAATCACAAGGGCGTTGCCAACCCTTTTATTTGAGGATTCGTCGTCAACACAACGAGTGAGGGTCCCGCGTTTGTCTCTAGCTATCAACATAGCTAGAGACAAACGCGGGACCCTCACTCTCAATAGAACACTTACAGATAATCGCCCTTAACTCGAATTGGCGCGAAGTATTGGATTTAAGTTTAGCGATTCGGAGGGCTATATCGGTTACCTTGGTTCTGCTGCGGATAGCCTCATTTCTGATGCGATCGCGCAGAGAAACTCCCAACATAGCCCTCTCCATTGCCCTTTGGGTGACTTTGAGCCTTCTTATGAGGCCCATAGTAAGCGACCACGTTTCCGTGCCATACGTCATCACTGGCAACACACACTGGTCAATGACTCTCGTCTTGAGACACTGCGGAATATTGGTGCGGTATTAGGTGGACTGATGACCTGGTAAAGGTCGCGGGAGTCCGCTGGATGCGGGTGGCGCAGGACCGGTCATTGTGGCACTCTTTGGGGGAGGCCTATGTCCAGCAGTGGACGTCATTCGGCTGATATGATGATGATGATTGGATTTAGTTTAGATGGATTTGAGGAAAAGCATCGGAGTCATAGATTCATTGTAAAAATGTATCTGCATATTATCCTCAAAAAAGGAACAATCGACAAAAACTAGACTACAATGAAATAACAAACATATCAATGTGGTATTCAGCAGTTACGCATAGGATCTCGCTGGTTTTCCTGTTTACTACAATGCATGGCATAATTGAAAAACAATACTAAATTAAGCGAATTTATTACTGCTTAGTCATTTTTACGCTTTTTACACACAATTCTCGTGAGCAATCTCCAAATAAGTTTCAAAACGAATTTCAAAATAGCGTAGATTACAAATAGTACAGAGAGAAGTAAAACTATGATCACACAAGCGACATCTAGTAGCGAAGTGTTGAACCACGTGTGTTCGGTTAGCTTGGCGGGTAGAGGCGGCGGCGCGTTGCCGTGTCGCGCCACGTACTCTGTCCAGTAGATGGCGCTGTCCATAACTGGTTGCGGCCGGTCGTGCCAGAGTCGCGAGATGCGCTTGGCGTTTGATTGCATCCTGAAAAAAAGATAGGAATCAATTGGTAATAAATCTACTACTTAGTTTATTAGATAGATACCTTTTACATCCTACGTATCATGTAAGATCAGTATGTTATGATCTAATTTTTACAAGCTTTATATTAACTTGACTTGTTCGTGTGTAAGTATAAAAGTATGTAAGTTGTCCGTCAAATCTTGCAAGTTAAATTTGACACCCGGTGACCGATTGAGCTGAAATTTTGGGTATAAGTATAGTTTGGATGACAATTCAATATTATGGTACCATCGAGCTGATCTGATGATGGAGACAGAAGGTGGCCATAGGAACTCCGTAATAAAACCACATAACCCCATCGAGTTTGTACTCGTTAGAATCGTCTCAATGAGCAATACAGTCGGCAATAAAAGCTTGTACCAAAAATTATTTTTTTGACAGAAACATTATTTTACCATTATTGTGAATTGATATCTATCGCCATAAAGTGCTAGACGAATCCCGACACGTTAACGTCCCTTTATGGAGATTTAGGGCTGGTTGCACCAAACCGTCTGTTATCTTAATCGGTGTTTGTTAAAATCTGAATGTATGAAAACTTTGACAAGTTTATATAGAATGACAGCTGCCAGCGCCATACTTAACGTTGATCGGTATGTAATCGTAAGGTGGTAAACCCACCTTTATTAAGATTTGCTTTATTAAACTGGTCCTAATACACCACTATAAATAGTGCCATGCTTGTGTGAGTGGTAGCCAAATATTATTGGCTGTTTTGTTCCTACTCAAAGTCAACGTTATTTATTCTTCAATTTAGGCATATTACATGTGCAGTCAGCGTCATATAGTTAGTAGCAGCCAGAGTAGCCAAATATTTCGTAACACACCCTTATTCTTACAGTAATAAAGACGTGTACCGAAATATTTGGCCACCTTGGCTGCTACTAACTATATGACGCTGACTGTACCTATTAATGTCGATAAACTACCACCGGTTCGGAAAGAAAACCTCTGCTTCAAGAAGAACCGGCGTAAAAAACTCGGCCACGTATATTTTTCAAAACAGTATACAATGTATAATTTCAGTATCACAGTATTATAAAATAACATTACTACAGTAGAAAGCCCATTCTGACTAGGTATTTATTTATTTAGCGAAAGATTGCTCGCGCAGGGCGTGATCACGGCCAAATTAAATATCCCTACCCATTATGTAATCGCAATCGCTTATCTTATAATATGCTTTTGAATGAAGTGCCTTAATACTCAAGTCAAGTTCTGACTTTCAAAGGCGTGTTCGTTTCAACTTACTTTTCCGAAGTCAACTCCTGAAGCGCCTCCAAGAGGTTGTTACTATCGATCTTCTCAAAGAACAGCGTCAGTCCCAAGCCACTCTCTCTTGCCGACGCAGCATTGCTGTACTGGTCTCCGAAGAACGGTATAGTCAGCAACGGCTTCCCGCAGTGCGCCGCTTCGCTCATGCTTAGCATGCCGCCGTGGGTTACGAAGGCTAACGTTTTCGGGTGGCCTGTAATAATAAATAAACATTTGACCAAGTGATAACTAGACCGCGATTTTCTTGGGAATGAAGGTGACAGTTTTAACAGCCAATAAATTATTTAGTTTTACCTGTCCCGTTGTCTGTCTGTCTGTCTGTAATCAAATCTTGTAAGTTAAGTTTGAACCACTTCCCGGATTTCGATTGAGTAATTTTGCACGAATATGCAAATCGTGTGACAATGCAATATTATGATGACGTGGAGCTGATCTGATGATGGAGCTGGAAGATAGCCATAGGAACTCCGTAATAAAACCACATAACGCCATCGAGTTTGCGCTCGTTAGAATCGTCTCAATGAGTAGTTGATGACGGTATACAGAAAAGTACAGTCGCCAATAAAAGCTTGTACCAAAAATTAAATTTTTGACAGGAACTTATTTTTAAGAAACTCTGTCACTGTTGTCTCTTGGCTTACCGAGACAGAATAACAACAGGAAAAAGTTGATTAACTCATATTACTACGTCAAAGTGCGAATGAAGGTGAAATTAATAGAGGTGAGGTAGGGCATAGCGAAATGTCATCCCGCTCGAATTTGGAGCCGCCCAACTGGGGAAGTACCTCCGCCTTGCAGAAGACCACAGCCATAATAACACTACTACTTGCTCTGTAGTAGTGTTGTGTTCCTGGAGGTGAGCTAGGTCGCCAGAGTTGTGTTGAGAGCGAGGGAATTTGTTCCTTCAGCTGTCAACACGGCGAATACTCAAACATATCAAGGGGCGGCAACGCCCATGTTACTCCTTTGGAGTTGCATGCGTCTATAGGTTGCGGTGTCCGATTACCATCAGGCGGGCCGTACGCTTGTTTGCCACCGTCGTAGTATAAAAAAAAAGAATTTACATCTATTCCATTCCCAAACCAATCGTGGTTGAATAATACACGACAAGGCAGAGACAGTGGTTTGCCACTTTAAGATTGAGCTAGTTTCCTGTAGACAAGTACCTCCAAGTAGTTCAGAGGGTTCACGAGAGGGTAAAAATCATTGTACCTACTTTTCTTTAGAAAAAAAAAAACGAATGTAATTTTTTTTCTTAAATAGAAAGCTTTATAGGATTATTATTAAACAAACCTAACCTAACCTAATGAGTTCTCTTTGATGATATTCAAAGAATACCCGAAAATACCACTGTTTTGACGAAAAATGCATTATAGGTCAAATGAAACATTTGTCAAATGATACATTTGGCTAAAAGTTGTTTGGTCAAGAGACAGGACCCCAGTTCAGTGATCAGAGAGGCAAGCCTGCATCAGTATGAGTTAGACGGCCGAGCTGTAGGCGAGGGCGAGAAAATCGTGACGACACTTGTTCCTGTTTCCGTAAAATCTTCATAGGTCCCGAGCGTTTTTGACGTTTCAATTGCGTTAAATGTTGATGATTCGAGCATCAGTCAACATCTCTATGTATGTATATGTATATAACAGTGCAAGCACAATGTAACGTTAGCCATAAGGTTTTTTCAATAAATTATTCTTATTCTATGGCCATGTGAATGATTACTGTGTATATAGATACTTTCGCCGTGATACTCTCAGTGTTAGAGTGAGACGGATACCCGCGCCGTGTGTTGCCCTGCCTTATCGTCGAATTTGGCCACTGTAAGTTAACCGAGCTCGTCCACTACAACATTATCGATTATCCATTAACAAATAATTATAACAGTAAATAATTAATACATTATTTTATTACGATGAATTCGAGCCGCAAGCCGTTGGTTTTTTATTTATCGACGATTCTGTTAATTTACATAATTATGATTTGCAAATACATGCAAACAATTGCTAACCGAACATATTATTATCAGTTTTAATAAATGCCCGCGTGCCGGCAACACTATGTACACATAGTGGTGATTAGTCAATCTGATAATTTCACAACTCATACCTATGAAGTATTTATGGACTTCTGGAAATTACTCACATAAAATATCTAGCTGTGGAAGCCACTTGCTTATAAAAAGGTCGTCACTCTGTTCCGGAAAACTTTCATTTTCCCATTTCCATATAATTTTCTGCGGTATCCTTGCAAAGGCTTGCACGAACTGTTTTCGCTTGCGGTCGGACATGGTGTGAGGCTTGAGAATTGAGCCAAAGCTGACGTAGATGACACCGTGCTCGGCGGAGTTCAGGAACTCTTCGATGCCCTAGAATTTAAGGGTTATTAGTAGTGACCTTGAGTGAGATCCTTGTGCTACCGTTGCTCATCATAATTAAGTTCTGTAACGATAGGCCGGGTCTATATTCTAGAGCGGATCTTATCTTAAGACCAGTCGGTCCAACAAAGCTATTGCTTCAGCAACAAATGTTTTGAAATGAAAAGGCCATCCTACTAATATTATAAATGTGAATGTTTGGATGTTTGTTACTCAATCACGCTAAAACGGCTCAACCGATTTGGATGAAATTTTGTACGTAGATAGTTTATAGCCTGAATTAAAATATAGGATCGTTTTTATCTTGGGTCCACGCAGACGAAGTCGCGGGCGGAAGCTAGTCTTTAATAAATACTTTACTCGAATTGCGACTCTATTGTTAAAGTAGTCAATTGATTTATATACAAAATGGTCAACATTGCTAAGTAGTATTTTTTTATGTGGCCCTCCCTTCCTTAGAAACAAAGCCGCCTTGTGGTTGTAAAAGTGTTGATGTTTACTACGTTTTTCTACGTGTCAATTAGCAGAAACATTTAACAAAAAAAGTCAATCGCTTTGTTTACCACTTAACAATGAGAGACAATCGCATCGTTTACTAGGCACACAGTGATTTTGGTGTAGAAAAAGAATCCGCACCATACAAACTAAGCGAGCATTTCCTGGCAACAGCTGTGAGGCTGCTCGCGCAGTGTGACCATGCTTATTACTAAGGGTAATATCTTACCGGGACACTATGGCTGCGCAACTAGCTGCATACAATTTGTTGGTGGCGGCGACTGGTTGCGCCGCCATGGTGTCCCGGTGAGATAATGCCCTAAAGCAGCAGCCAGATGTCACAAACAATCTCATATATCACCTAATGATACCAATTTTTATGGAAACCAAAGTCATCAGTTTCCTTTGTTTTATAGAAATCATTTCAACTTCTAAGAGCTCGTAATGTATAATTTTCTTAAGACAATATGTATGTAATTAATTGAACTGTTTTTCCCTGTAACTGACCTTCGGCACTGGCTTAGGTTTCTCAATATGAATTCCGGCTATCTCTAAAACCTGTGGGGCCAAAAGCCGCCCTCCCGTTATTGAGTGATGCTGGTACAAAAACATCATCGACATCCTTTCCTTCGATATCTTTTCCAAATCCACGTGAACATGCGGAAGATGTTTAGCGAACACGTCTTTTATGCCCTTCTCTAAACTCCATTTCATAAACGTGTGTATTAAAAAGTTGACTATTGTTATATCAACCCGCTGTAGTAGTGACGCTTTAGTTCCCGCGTTGGAAAAGTAGTAGGGGTCGGTTGTGACGTCATACGGGAGCCCCAGCCTAGGGTAATTCAGAGGCAGCAATACGTGAGAGGTTATGCCTATGATCGGTGCATCATACATCGTTGCCGCGTACGCCAAACCACAATCACTCATGAACTGCTCCACGAATATCACGTCATACTTGATTCTTTTATCAAAATGCTCCTTCACCTTCTTGTTAGTCAAAAGATTCTCGCAATCTTTAACAGTGCCACCAGGGCTCACTGCGAAATGCCGGTATATGTTGTAAAGATGCACGTATGACGAACTCAAGGTCTCATAGTATTCGAAAGTGGCCGTGGAAGCGGCGCCCGGTATGTACGCTTCGAGGTCGATGAACTCGAGCCCCGGCGTCGGCCGTTTGTCTGGGAAGCTATTCATGACTGTTACTTTGTGCCCTTTATGGGCTAATTCACGGAACAGTGTTTGAAGGGCCATGTAGTGGCTAGGGAGGGGCATGGACACGATCACTAGGATGTTTAGAGCGTTGGTTTGGTGTAGGGCTGCTAGGAGCGCGAGCGAGATTAGCACGCGAGACATTTTGGAAGACACGACCGTGCGTCCACGCCGCCCGCCTGTCACCGACTGAATGGAATCGGCCCTTGCGTGACCGCGAATCTTGACCTAGTTATTACTGTCAGAACTCTGTTACAAGATGACTTACACGAGTTGCACGGTCAGGATTGACACTTGCGAACGATTACTTGAACATCCTTCGTTTGTTTAAATTGCTATTGAATCAAGTAGTTTTCCTTATTATGCGTTTTGATTGTACATATACTTGTAAACAGTTATTTGTTGAATGAAGTGAATTCATGATATAAAGTTCCCAACTATTGGACGATACGAATGCACTGCAATGATATTCAGTAAACTTTTATAATGATAGTAAATGATTACACAAATTGGATGACCTGTCAATACGCCAACTTTCGTTTCGCGATTTTCGATTTGCCGATAACGACTCGTATTTTGTTTCCTATGACTGAACAAACGTTTGATGTATACGTCGGCGGCCGATCGTAAAATCCGCCAGATCACGAAATTCCTAGGCATATCGTGAAACGCCGCCATTTCATGATATGCCTAAAAGTTGGCCAGGATTATCACGATGTGCCTGATAAACAATACGGCAGATGGATTAGAGCAACGCATTCGTCGATATTCCTAGCTCTATACCGGGCACAACGTAAAATTGTTTCTTTCTTGGCCACTGGTGGCGCTGCGTATCCGATGGCGGCCGTTTTTGTTGGGAGCCTAATAAGGGCGGACAAAAATGGCTTGTCATATGCGAACTCTGTCTTAGGTCGGTTAGGTTAGGGTTCACTTGTGTCCCTCAGACCAGAAATAGACACCCCGCGCATCGGGGTGGCATCGACTCGCTGGAGATTATCAGTCCGCACTCCTTATTTTTTTCATTGACTTACTTCAATTTTGGACACCCTACTTACGTATAACGGTGAGTATTGAACGATATGGCGGCGTTTCATGATGCCTAGTAATTTCATGATCTGCCTAAACGTCACTAGGCAAATCCTTAAATGGTGAATTTTGAACGATATGGCGGATGTCACTCAGCCAAATCATGAAATGGCGGCGTTTCACGATATGCCTAGGAGTTTCGTGATCTGCGGATTTTACGATCGGCCGCCGACATTATACATTCCAAGAAAAAAGATACTAAAGAAAAATAATACGGACAGATGATGATGAGTCAAATACGCAGAAAAATTGACGTAGTTTCGGTTGCAATGCAACGTACTTATGACCACAACAGCAACCGAACTGACTGGACAAAATTGAAGTAGTTTTGGTTGCAATGTAACGTACTTACGACCACAACAGCAACCGAACTGACTGGACAAAATTGAAGAAGTTTTGGTTGCAATGTAACGTACTTACGACCACAACAGCAACCGAATTGACTGGACAAAATTGAAGTAGTTTTGGTTGCAATGTAACGTACTTACGACCACAACAGCAACCGAACTGACTGGACAAAATTGAAGTAGTTTTGGTTGCAATGTAACGTACTTACGACCACAACAGCAACCGAACTGACTGGACAAAATTGAAGTAGTTTTGGTTGCAATGTAACGTACTTACGACCACAACAGCAACCGAACTGACTGGACAAAATTGAAGTAGTTTTGGTTGCAATGTAACGTACTTACGACCACAACAGCAACCGAACTGACTGGACAAAATTGACGTAGTTTCGGTTGCAATGCAACGTACTTACGACCACAACAGCAACCGAACTGACTGGACAAAATGGATTGAATTTTAAATTTGTATCGGTTCTCAAATATCACATATAGCGTATCGGTGCACATTATTGCAATAATTTGGGCGATTGCTGTTACAAGTTTGTAATGTTTCATCGTTATGTCAGACCAATTTATAACAATGTATATTCGGTTTATTAACTCGTAAACCAATAACCTACTATGGTGTGAGTGGAATTATGAAATGTAGTTCACAAAATGGCAGTTTTTGAGTTTATATAAAACTTGTCCATACAAGACATGCTTGTGCATGCTTTAACACGCTTTGGACGATAATGTCATAATCATAATACGAGGGCTGCTACTTATGTATCCGGAATCCAGGATTCCAACTTTCTTAAACACAATTTTTGACCTCCATTGTAAAATTTGAACTTTCTTTTAATACTGGCCGCTATATTTTTTTTCTTGAGTACGCTAGTCTTTTGTTTTTGGTGGGTTTAAAATGTTATCTCGTTGCAAGAATGGAACTTACTCGTGAAAATATTCGTGCTATGATTTATTACGATTTTCGGCGTGGCTTAACGCAACAACAATGCATAGATCAATTAACTTTGACTTTTGGTGATGAAGCTCCATCAAAAACTACTGTGTATCACTGGTTTAGTGAGTTCAATCGTGGACGTAGTATGCTTACGGACGAAGTTAAGGAAGGTCGCCCGAAATCGGCCGTTGTACCACAAAATATTGAAGCAGTGCGGAAACTTATAATGCATGACCGTCATGTTACGTATCGCGAGATAGAGGCAATTCTGGGGATATATATGACGAGCATTAATAAGATATTACATGAACATTTAGGTGTAAAAAAAATTTGTTCGCGTTGGATACCGCACAATTTAACTAAGGATCAAAAAGAGGCTCGCGTCGAATGGTGCAAAAAAATGTTGAAAAAATATAACCGTGGTTGTACGTGGTTATAATATATATTACGTGGACTCAAAAGCTGTTTATAATATCTACACAGGTGACGAATCTTGGATATATGCGTATGATCCATGATATGATCAAAATTTGTTCGCGTTGGATACCGCACAATTTAACTAAGGATCAAAAAAAGGCTCGCGTCGAATGGTGCAAAAAAATGTTGAAAAAATATAACCGTGGTTATACGTGGTTATAATATATATTACGTGGACTCAAAAGCTGTTTATAATATCTACACAGGTGACGAATCTTGGATATATGCGTATGATCCCGAAACTAAACAGCAATCAACAGTGTGGGTGTTTCAAAATGAGCCGAACCCTACGAAAGTTACTCGTGCAAAAAGCACTGAAGCAAATGGTCGCCTGCTTTTTTGGTATGAATGGCCATGTGGCTACAGTGCCACTAGAAAATCGTAAAACGGTTAATTCGGAGTGGTACACGACCATTTGTTTGCCAGAAGTGTTTGAAGAAAAACGTAAAGACAACCAGCGACGCAGAATCATTCTTCACCATGACAACGCCAGCTGTCATACATCACGCGAAACAACTCGATTTTGGAAGGTCAAAATATAGAATTAAAGGCGTCACCCACCGTGCAGCCTTGATTTGGCACCCAATGATTTTTATTTATTTCCAAATGTAAAGAATAAATTACATGGTCAACGATTTTCGACCCGTGAAGATGCGGTCGACGCTTTCAAACAACACGTTTTGGAGATACCTCAGAGTGGCAAAAGTGCTTTAAAAATTGGTTTACACGTATGCAAAAGTGCATCGATCATCACGGAGAATATTTTGAAAAACAATAAAACTATATTTAGTAATGTACGTTTGATTATTTTTTATATTCCGGATACATAAGTAGCAGCCCTCGTAATATGTCATAATGATGCGTTTTCGGTCGGAAAATAATCAAAGTCCGAAAAGCTCTAATCAGGAGCCCTTTATCTCGGCAATTTTCAAGTTTACAAAAAAGTTGTCATGCTTATTTTTACACGATATTAGATGACAAGAGCATAAAAAGATCGCATTAATATGACACCAAATTTTTTTAAGTGTCAGGATCGCCTTTTAAAATTCCGATCTTTAAGCTAGGCAACCTTTTTTGTGTCCAGGTTTTGCCTAGGCAACCTAACACCGTTTGACAGGTTATAAAAAAACCATTCATTTCATATAACTATTTAATAACAGATGAGGGTATATTTACTCCACTCGGTGACCTCTTCAAACCAGGCAACCTCATAGCAGTCCAGGCAACCCCTATTTTTCTGTTCCTTGTGTCATATTCTACCAGCTAATGCTTGATTTTTATGAATAACACATGAGGTTAGTTGATCCAAAAAAGTTACTTAATATTTATTTAATTTAACAGCTTCAGTTCAGGATTTCGCTTGGCAACCTCTGTGCGAATTATCAACCTTTATATTATCTAACGAGCAATATTGGTCATTATCAAATAACAGATGAGGGTATAAATTTCTTCAAGGGATCTTAGACCAAAACCACACTTGAGTTGTACTGTATTTCTACCCGAAACTAGGCTTTGTATTAATAAAACATCTTTGTTGCAGTATGCGATTCGCAGTACCTTATTGAATCACGAGGGAGATTGGCCTCCGAGCCTCCCTCGGGTACGATGAGAAACCTCAGGGTCCGTGAAGAATACCTGTCCTCGTGGAGTATTGAGCAGAACTACACATGTACTGTGCAGAGCGTAGGAGGTCTCAACGTGGACACCAATAAATTGGTGGAGGTAAGTCACAACTGGTAGGGAAATCTGGCAGACTATGCTGTCTTCTTCTTTAGAAAGGAGATCCAAGAATACCTGTCCTTATGGAGCATTGAAGAACTATACATGCAGAGTGCAGAGCGTAAGAGGTCTCAAAGTGGACATCAATAAACTGGTCGTGGTAAGTCACAACTGGTAAGGAAATCTGGTGTCTGGAGTCTCCTTTAGGAAAAAGAAATCGCATTGTATCAAAAAGCTATACAGTATGTAAAGTGCAGAGCTTAGGAAAAACTGGCTCTCTATGGAGTCTTCAGATTCTTTATTGCGTTCATGTTGCAACAAAATAGGTCTTAAGGCTAGGTGTAGTTCTAATATGAGTTCTGTCGAGTCTTCTTTAGGAAAAAGATGTTAAAAAACTTGTGTATCATTAAAAAAACAATGGGATCCCCTCATTTTGCCGACAAACGTTTCACCGAATGCTTTGTTTCGTCGAATTTTCATTTCATCGTTTTTTTTTTCAGGAACCGTTAACTTTTTAGGTGAAGCTGAAAGTTAATTGTGTAGAACCCATTAGGTTAAACAGGTTACAGATTCAAAAAAAAATTTTTTTGATGAAATGAAATTTCGACGAAACATTTATTCGATGAAACGTTAGTCTGTAAATGAAGGGTAAACCAAAACCAATACATTTAAAGTGCAGAGTGTAGAAGGACTCAACGTAGATAATAACAAAATGGTCGGGGAAAGTTGAAACAACAGCGCGGCTATCACAAGACGGCGCGCGAGCTCCGTCTCTCTCTTATTATAAAACTTAGAAAGAGACGTATAGTGCGAGAGAAATCGAGAGAGCTCGCGCGCGGTCTTGTGATAGCCGTGCTGGCATGGAAAACTGTGGAGTCTTCTTTAGGAAAAAGATTAAAAGTAAATAGTCAACATGTAGTGTGTATATCGCCAAACACACAATTTAAAATGTTGTTGGATTAGTAGTAACTTGTATGAGTTCTGTATGTATACAAGATTCGCAGTCGCCCATTTTTATATGTCGTTAGAAATGATAACAAACAATATTATTATTATTATTATTATTGGGAGCCTGTAGTGTCCCACTGCAGGGCAAAGGCCTCCCCCCTCCGTTTCCAGTGTTCTCGATCCTGAGTTTCTTGTGGCCAATCTTTTGAGAACGAGTCTAGCTCGTGCCGCCATCGCCGGCGAGGCCTGCCGCGTCTCCGTTTTGAGCTATCGGGTTGCCAGTCAGTGGCGGCTTTGGCCCACAGTTCACTCGGCATGCGGCAGACATGCCTAGCCCACTCCCACTTCAACTTAGCCGCTTTCCGAGCTACATCGACAACTTGAGTCTTGGAGCGCAGCGTGGTGTTCCGGATACGATCCATTAATTTGACACCTAATATACTGCGCTCCATGGCTCGCTGGCAAACCCCGAGTCTGGACTTTTGAGATGCTGTCAACGACCAAGTCTGTGCACCGTAAGTGAGAACTGGAAGAATGCACATGTCCATGAGCCTACGTTTAAGTGATAGTGGCAGGTCTCCTTTCATGAGGTGTTTCATGGACCAATAGCTCCTCCAGGCGTTATCGGTCCCTCTTTCGATCTCTTTGTCCTGTCGCGCCTGGAAGGAGACTAATTGGCCCAAATAAAGGTATTCATGGACATATGCAATTTGTTCTCCGTTTATCTCGACCCTACGTTGTGTGCTATTGGTCATGAGCTTGGTCTTTGACATATTCATTCCCAGTCCAACCTCGAACCTCAACAAACAATAAAACCTGTAAAATAATCTGCTCACTATTTATAGCAGAGGTCAATCACCCGACGTGAATACTGATAATAAATATAATGGAAACATATAAACATGTTGAAATTTTACTTTGTACGACCAAATACGCGACTTATGAATTAGAGATAAGGTCCAATTTGAATAATAAATCTAGAAGACATCGGTGTTTCCCGCGGCCCCTTAATTATCAGTACAGTTAGTAGATAAAATCGACGGGTGACGGCCAAACCTGACTAATTAGGTACAGTTGATATTTCTTAAATTGTTTTGCTGCATTTAGTGAGCTTTGGTTGTCACCCGAAGAAGTGTGATTATTATAATAGATATCTAACAATCTATGGGTAGATATTAGTAGTCTTTCAATCTACAGGAAATCATGATTACACTAATATCCTATTACTATAATAATCTTTTATTTAAATAAAGTGAATGAAAACTACAGAAACACGAGTTATGATCTGAGGTTTGATAGCGAAAGTCGGTAATAACACCATAGCTTTAATGTCAATTACCTTACAATGAGAAGTGATTCATTAATATATTCTGCATGGCGGATATCAACGCGAATACTAGGAAATAAACAGCACAAGAAGTATTATATTATAGTACATGATATAGATGTAACCTCAGCTCAAGGATATGAGGTTAAAATATGTAATCTACTCTACTTAGGGTACAACGATACCCATGATCGAGTCTGACTGATAGTTCCTTCTCCTGGGGTCACTTAAAAACTGATTTTAAGGGCTAAAATCCACCAAATGTAGTGTATCTTCTAAACATATATTAGATGTCTATGATGCAACAATTTTTCAAAGAAAAACTTTAATATTGCTCCCTGGCTGACATAACCAAATAACAACAAGAAAGTTGACTGACTATGTGTATTTTTATTGTGTGCCCTATGGTCAGGCATTTGTACATTAATGGATTTTGTGCAGTACAGTTTCAATAAATAAATAAATATTTTGTAATCGTCAGGTGGTATGCCAAGCGGGCATCTTCCACGGCGGCAAGCCCATCTGCGAGCCCCAGAAGACCACAGTGGCTCCCGTCTCGAACGAAGGCGTGGCCCGCTGGGACCAGTCGCTCACCTTCCCCATCAAAGTGCTGAACATACCGCGGATGGCGCGCCTCTGCTTCGTCATATACTCCACCTCGGAGGTGTACAAGAGTAATAAGAGTAAGAAGGGCAAGAAGGATACAAAGGTTAGTGGATAACAGTAGGTTAGGCAGCCTTTCAAATATAGACAAGTACATTGATGACACAAGAGACACAAGGAAAACTTCGTCAGCATGACGACATTCGACGCGGTGATGGGGAGCTTTGTGTACGCACTGGACCGGGAATTCAGAGGCTGAGTTAGACTTTCCATCCGCTACGTTAGTATTTGCGTTTATTTTTTTTATAGTTGCGTTTCTGCGCAATTTTAATCACAAAATACTGTAACGGCGGTCGTGAAATAATGCCTCACGGTGTGAGAAGTGATTTATTCATATTGCCCATTGTGTTTATCTATGTCATTTCACTTTCTGACAAGCACGTAAGTGCTACAGACTCAATGCTCTATAATTGTGGCGCCTTGTAGACAAGTTAACCTCTTAATCCGCAATGTAAAGTATACAATACCCAATTTTATACACTCGTTTTAATTTTTTTTGCTCTTCAATTCACAAATTAGGTTTGAACGTATTAATGGTTCATCTTTGTCCCATTTAAATTTTAATCACCACGGCACTAAACACTGTCTAAAAGGGATCCCAAATCATCGTAAAACATTCATATGTCAGCAATAGTGATGTTCTATTTTCGTTCATTGTAAAATGTCTTTAAATCTCTCAGGACGATATAAACAAGTTGGCCTGGGGGAACACGATGATATTCGACTACAAGAACCAGCTGCGCACAGACGGCGTGACGCTCTTCATGTGGACGCACGTCGCCGACGAGACGCAGGACGACAACATGCTGCTGCACCCGCTCGGGACCGTCGTGTACAACCCCAACACCGACTCGTGCGCCGCGCTGCAAGTGCGCTTCTCGGAGTGAGTGTCTGTCTTTATCACAGGGAACGTTCAGGTTGGCATGGTGACAGGATGATACTCGACCACAAGAACCAGCTGCGCACAGACGGCGTGACGCTCTTCATGTGGACGCACGTCGCCGACGAGACGCAGGACGACAACATGCTGCTGCACCCGCTCGGGACCGTCGTGTACAACCCCAACACCGACTCGTGCGCCGCGCTGCAAGTGCGCTTCTCGGAGTGAGTGTCTGTCTTTATCACAGGGAACGTTCAGGTTGGCATGGTGACAGGATGATACTCGACCACAAGAACCAGCTGCGCACGGACGGCGTGACGCTCTTCATGTGGACGCACGTCGCCGACGAGACGCAGGACGACAACATGCTGCTGCACCCGCTCGGGACCGTCGTGTACAACCCCAACACCGACTCGTGCGCCGCGCTGCAAGTGCGCTTCTCGGAGTGAGTGTCTGTCTTTATCACAGGGAACGTTCAGGTTGGCATGGTGACAGGATGATACTCGACCACAAGAACCAGCTGCGCACAGACGGCGTGACGCTCTTCATGTGGACGCACGTCGCCGACGAGACGCAGGACGACAACATGCTGCTGCACCCGCTCGGGACCGTCGTGTACAACCCCAACACCGACTCGTGCGCCGCGCTGCAAGTGCGCTTCTCGGAGTGAGTGTCTGTCTTTATCACAGGGAACGTTCAGGTTGGCATGGTGACAGGATGATACTCGACCACAAGAACCAGCTGCGCACAGACGGCGTGACGCTCTTCATGTGGACGCACGTCGCCGACGAGACGCAGGACGACAACATGCTGCTGCACCCGCTCGGGACCGTCGTGTACAACCCCAACACCGACTCGTGCGCCGCGCTGCAAGTGCGCTTCTCGGAGTGAGTGTCTGTCTTTATCACAGGGAACGTTCAGGTTGGCATGGTGACAGGATGATACTCGACCACAAGAACCAGCTGCGCACAGACGGCGTGACGCTCTTCATGTGGACGCACGTCGCCGACGAGACGCAGGACGACAACATGCTGCTGCACCCGCTCGGGACCGTCGTGTACAACCCCAACACCGACTCGTGCGCCGCGCTGCAAGTGCGCTTCTCGGAGTGAGTGTCTGTCTTTATCACAGGGAACGTTCAGGTTGGCATGGTGACAGGATGATACTCGACCACAAGAACCAGCTGCGCACAGACGGCGTGACGCTCTTCATGTGGACGCACGTCGCCGACGAGACGCAGGACGACAACATGCTGCTGCACCCGCTCGGGACCGTCGTGTACAACCCCAACACCGACTCGTGCGCCGCGCTGCAAGTGCGCTTCTCGGAGTGAGTGTCTGTCTTTATCACAGGGAACGTTCAGGTTGGCATGGTGACAGGATGATACTCGACCACAAGAACCAGCTGCGCACAGACGGCGTGACGCTCTTCATGTGGACGCACGTCGCCGACGAGACGCAGGACGACAACATGCTGCTGCACCCGCTCGGGACCGTCGTGTACAACCCCAACACCGACTCGTGCGCCGCGCTGCAAGTGCGCTTCTCGGAGTGAGTGTCTGTCTTTATCACAGGGAACGTTCAGGTTGGCATGGTGACAGGATGATACTCGACCACAAGAACCAGCTGCGCACAGACGGCGTGACGCTCTTCATGTGGACGCACGTCGCCGACGAGACGCAGGACGACAACATGCTGCTGCACCCGCTCGGGACCGTCGTGTACAACCCCAACACCGACTCGTGCGCCGCGCTGCAAGTGCGCTTCTCGGAGTGAGTGTCTGTCTTTATCACAGGGAACGTTCAGGTTGGCATGGTGACAGGATGATACTCGACCACAAGAACCAGCTGCGCACAGACGGCGTGACGCTCTTCATGTGGACGCACGTCGCCGACGAGACGCAGGACGACAACATGCTGCTGCACCCGCTCGGGACCGTCGTGTACAACCCCAACACCGACTCGTGCGCCGCGCTGCAAGTGCGCTTCTCGGAGTGAGTGTCTGTCTTTATCACAGGGAACGTTCAGGTTGGCATGGTGACAGGATGATACTCGACCACAAGAACCAGCTGCGCACAGACGGCGTGACGCTCTTCATGTGGACGCACGTCGCCGACGAGACGCAGGACGACAACATGCTGCTGCACCCGCTCGGGACCGTCGTGTACAACCCCAACACCGACTCGTGCGCCGCGCTGCAAGTGCGCTTCTCGGAGTGAGTGTCTGTCTTTATCACAGGGAACGTTCAGGTTGGCATGGTGACAGGATGATACTCGACCACAAGAACCAGCTGCGCACGGACGGCGTGACGCTCTTCATGTGGACGCACGTCGCCGACGAGACGCAGGACGACAACATGCTGCTGCACCCGCTCGGGACCGTCGTGTACAACCCCAACACCGACTCGTGCGCCGCGCTGCAAGTGCGCTTCTCGGAGTGAGTGTCTGTCTTTATCACAGGGAACGTTCAGGTTGGCATGGTGACAGGATGATACTCGACCACAAGAACCAGCTGCGCACAGACGGCGTGACGCTCTTCATGTGGACGCACGTCGCCGACGAGACGCAGGACGACAACATGCTGCTGCACCCGCTCGGGACCGTCGTGTACAACCCCAACACCGACTCGTGCGCCGCGCTGCAAGTGCGCTTCTCGGAGTGAGTGTCTGTCTTTATCACAGGGAACGTTCAGGTTGGCATGGTGACAGGATGATACTCGACCACAAGAACCAGCTGCGCACGGACGGCGTGACGCTCTTCATGTGGACGCACGTCGCCGACGAGACGCAGGACGACAACATGCTGCTGCACCCGCTCGGGACCGTCGTGTACAACCCCAACACCGACTCGTGCGCCGCGCTGCAAGTGCGCTTCTCGGAGTGAGTGTCTGTCTTTATCACAGGGAACGTTCAGGTTGGCATGGTGACAGGATGATACTCGACCACAAGAACCAGCTGCGCACAGACGGCGTGACGCTCTTCATGTGGACGCACGTCGCCGACGAGACGCAGGACGACAACATGCTGCTGCACCCGCTCGGGACCGTCGTGTACAACCCCAACACCGACTCGTGCGCCGCGCTGCAAGTGCGCTTCTCGGAGTGAGTGTCTGTCTTTATCACAGGGAACGTTCAGGTTGGCATGGTGACAGGATGATACTCGACCACAAGAACCAGCTGCGCACGGACGGCGTGACGCTCTTCATGTGGACGCACGTCGCCGACGAGACGCAGGACGACAACATCTCGCTCGGGACCGTCGTGTACAACCCTAATACCGACTAGTGCGCCGCGCTGCAAGTGTGTGTCTTTATATCAGAGCATTTTCAGGTTGGCATGAACACGATGATATTTGACTACTAGAACCAGCTCTTGGTCTCTCAACTTTCTATACGTTCAGATTTTAACGAACTCGATTACAGAGGGTTTGGTACATTACGTTGAGATTGTCTTTTACTTAAAAACTCATTCATGCACTCGCAAATATATGACGTCCGTTGCGGTGCGACTGTTTCGTTGGGATAAACCAACTAGCAGTTATAATATTAAATATTTGCAATATTGGTCATAAAGTCATTAACAATTCACCACCAATGTGATTCAAAATATATATTTACAAGAATTTAGCGATTTTTATGTCGTTCATAATTATAGGTACTGAAATACGCCATACGATTAAATAAATAATTATACTGCACGGCTATCACGCGACGGCGCGCGAGCTCTCTCGATTTTTATCGCACTATCCGTCACTTTCTTATTAGAACACTTAGAACGAGAGGTATGGTGCGAGAAAAATCGAAAGTATGTCGCGGCCGTCCCATGATAGACGTGCTGATTTGGCATTACAGTAATTATTAAGATTTGTATGCGGTATTCATCCTTTTGCGTTATTACATATACAACTTATGGTTTTCACACCAGCTTTATATTACCATAACATTGTACTGACATCCAAACTAAATGTGTATGCAAAATCTCAGCTCCATCGGTAGAGTACTGCAGAGTACTGCTTTAAATAGGGACCACTTAAGTGATTAGGTGTTATACAGTAAACCAGAGGCGGCTCGCCCTAAGGAGCGCTGGTGCAGTGAACTCCCATAAATAATTATAACAAAATTATACTCATTATTAATATTACTATTTAAAATCTATCTTAAAATAATTACCTTTACACATTACAAGACCATACCATATACCATCATCCCATACACCGGTATCATTTCATAGGTAACGCGCGAGGCGGAGCGCTCACGATTGCGCTCCTATGAAACAAGATTCAGTACATTGCCTAATACGAAATCCAATAAGAGTGAAAGAGAAATTTCGCCACAGCCCTGCGCGTGAAACAGAAGATTTTCTATGAAAAAATAGCCAAATTCGGAGCGCCGCTCACGCGACGTTGGCGGTTAATTTTACCGTCCGAACGCGCGACAGCGATTGCGTGCGACGTTGCCACTCCTATATAAACAAACACTAGTCAACTTAAATGCATGCGCGCGAATGCAAATTCGGGTATTTTCTAATTAATAATCATTTAATACGTGTTGAAATAGCCTGTACTTATCAGTTATTATTTGTGAGTGTTAAAATGGACAATTATAATGTGGCGTTCATAAAATAATGTGAAAAAACGTTACAAATTCGGCTTGAATTGAAGGCAAAGGGACCGCGACGGCCTGAACTTGACCTTACGCAAACATGTACGACGAAAACCAAAACATATACGCGTGTGTTTAAATCCGAATAATATGTGAAAAGTGTGAAAACACCGTAGTTCTGTGGTGGTGATGAGAGTAACAAACTATTTTGTTTTCCGTGTCTTTCTGCTTGGGCTGAAACGGGCGTTAACGACCTAGCTCATTTTTCAATCAAGATGAAAATAACATTCACAATCTCGGTAGGTACTTACCATTTATTTGTTACATGAACTGCAGTTATTATAGCGTCTATCGGACGACAAGATATTAGGCAAGGCAAGGCACTAGATTCCGCGTAAGTACCGAAAGTCTATACGCGAGTTCAATTACCGTGTTGACGAAAACAGGCATATTTTACGAAGGTAAATAGATTGTGCCCGATGAGTCTTCGGAATCCCTGAATCACGGAATCTGCTAACGCTATGTATTTTCATTGTTTTATTTCAAGTGAACACCCTTACAATTTTCTCACGAGCCGCCTCTGCTGTAAACTTAAGTTTGAATGAATAAATTATTATTATTCTCTTTATTATTATTCAAATTAAACAAAATTCACCTGAACAAATTTACAACAAAATCTTGTAATAAATACTGGTGACTGATGACTCACTAATTTTTTTTTGTTGTTGTAAATTTGTGTTTTTTTTATCACATTTTACAATACTGCTGATGACCAGTAATATGATGTAGCTTTCTCTTCTTAATCATTCCCTCATTGCTTAGGATCTTATTGAACTTGTCATACAGTTGTGTCCATCGGTTGCACGTACTGAAAATATTTTTGTATTTCTTTGACGTACATATAATGTATTAAGATTAACCGTATATAAGCTACAGTGTACAGACCGTATGCTTGTTTGCCACCGTAGTAGTATAAGTATGTGTACCTGTCTAATTTATTATTTCCCTTCCAGCTACGAGTGTCCCAACCAAATAATATTCCCGTCGCCCGAGAAAGTGAAGGAAAAGGCTGAATTCCCAGACAACGGGTCGCCCGAGGTGGTGGCGCGGCTGACGCGAGACTTCGACACGCCGCTGTACAAGGACCCGCTCTACGAGATGCATGAACTCGAGAAGAAGCACATCTGGGCTTCCAGGTATGTAGCAGTTGTCCGCCTTCCACTAAATAAGGGTAATGAGCGGAAACGGGGGAAACGAACTGAGTGGACCGGCGTAAAATAGTTATGCCCTTCCACTAAGAAAGAGTTTCAGAACTTTGCCTTCCACCGCCAGCGGACTTTGCGAAGCGAGCGAGGTGGGAAATGAGATGGGTCAGACGACCGAGACCGAGAATCCCAGTCCGGCCTCGCTCGCTCGTCCGTCTATATCCACTTGGCCGGCAATACCTATTTCCCCGGTCTCTGCTCTTTAACAGCCTTCAAATGAAATTTTCTCAAAAATGTTCGGCAAAGTTGACTTTATTGGTAAAAAATCAGGACGTGAAGTGCTTAGTTTAAAGTTAGTCAAAAATTAAAAAAAATTTGCTCGACAACAATGTTGCACACAAATTCCATTATTTGTCGAGGTACAGACTTTTAAAAAGTTAAAATGCCCATTAAAAAAAAGGCATAGGTCCTAAACAAACAAAACGGAAGATCAGTAGCTGTGACATATCGCGACTTTTTAGTTTTCTTAAATAACTTATGGCGTTTTCGGAAGAAAAATACACTTCCAACTTATTATTAAAAAAAATTCAAAGGCGGCAATGCAAAAATATTCTGTTTTTACATATACCTAGTGGCTAGTTGTTTTTTCGGAAAATATTGAAAATTGACGTGAAAATGATTCCAGATTTAAAAAGTAAGCAAGCTCAGCTATTGATAATTTGTTCCCTGCAAAGCCAAAAGATAAATATCTAAAGTCGTACGACAATTTCATGAGTGGCCGGAAGAAAAGCATACAGCATTTTCAGAAAGTATATTTTTGTTTTCTTGTACAAAGTTTGAGAAACGCACTAAATATTTGTCTCAGCCGGAAGGGTAATTGCTGGCTTCGTATTAAATTAAACGGACTCCCAAGGTCGGCCATTTAAAATTAATACTCAGCCAGAAATTGCCTACTTCCCTTGCTTCGACAATAATGTACTACTATCTATTCCCCAGAAAATACTTCCGGGACACGGCGCCCCAGCTACTGCCAACGCTACTAGCTTGCGTTGAATGGGGCGAGCAAAAGGACTTTGCCAGTGTGGTGCACATGATGACCGACTGGCCCATGCTGCCGGTCGAGTCCGCGCTCGAGCTACTCGACTACGCGTACGCCGAGTCCTCCGTCAGGAGCTTCGCTGTCAAGTGCTTGGCTAAGATCAGGTGCAGACGCTTGGTTAATTATCTCTCAGCAGTTTCACATAATATCCGTAGTATACAGGGTGTTCGGGATAACAATCTAGGGACTTAAGGAGGTGATAGACTGGACTATTAGGAAGTTAGAACCTTACATGTCTCAGTCCAATCTGTGATGGTATTTTTTTTAATCGAGTTTCCTATGGAAATATCCCCCCCAATCAAGTAACTAAAATTATTATGTCGCTCAAGTGCACGACGACGGGATACCGGTGAAATTTCTAAAAATACTATTCTACTACTACCCCAGACTATTGCCCCAGTAGGAAACATGTAACAACTCTTAGTTAAAAAGTTCTTTACGTTAATGAAGATTTATGATAGTAATTGTAATATATCTCCCCAGCGACGAAGAGCTCCTCCTATACCTGCTGCAGCTGGTGCAGGCGCTGAAGCACGAGTCGTACCTGATGTGTGACCTTGCGCTGTTCCTGCTACAGCGCGCCTTCAACAACATGACCATCGGACACTACCTTTTCTGGCACTTGAGGTCAGTACGCAGATGTACAACTTGTTTCTAAGCCTTCAAAAACATGACCATCGGACACTACCTGTTCTGGCACTTGAGGTCAGTACGCAGATGTACAACTTGTTTCTAAGCCTTCAACAACATGACCAATTGACTATCGGACACTATGTATTCTGTACAGTACTATCGACAACACAGCTAACTGGCCATCCGTGCACTTTATGTGCATTGTAGCAATTGTAACAAGGTTCTAAATAAATACAAGATGGTCAGCTAACTGTGTTGGTGTTTGTACACAGAATCAACTTGTTTGTGGATACATTACAACCAAGTTGATTCTGTGTACAAACGCTATTCCACTTACGCCCCTCGTTAAAAAATGTACTATTATATACATACATACGTAGATAAGCGATCAACTCGTTTCGTAACAAGCGCTAGCAGATAACAGCGCCACCTCGGCGCTGTTACGTGCTTGAGTTGGGTTGAAGCCGGGTTGCCGATTGGATAGCGGGGCGATAGGTGTACGTTAAATGTACCGCCTATTATGCATCACGTTCTACATTATCTCCGGTGGAAAAGCACCGCTTGGTAGTAGATTTGGTCCCTAAGCAAATGGGTTACATAGATAATATGTTATTGATTTCTCATTCCAGATCTGAGATGCACGTGTCATCAGTATCGATCAGGTTCGGCCTGGTCCTCGAGGCGTACTGCCGAGGCAGCCAAGACCACGTCGATGCGCTGCTGCGACAGATCACGTGCTTGGACAAACTCAAATGTATGTAGACACCTTACAAAGCTTCATATTCTGGTACATGAAGTCGGTATTTGGGTAGTTGTTGGTAGTTTTAGAGAGATATGGCGCAGGGGACTGACGTCTCGCTCATATTTGGAGCAGCCCGACTGGAGATGTGTCTCCACCTTACAGAAGACCGTAGCCATCATTACACTACTTGCTTTGTAGGTATTTGATTTGGTATCGTGTTCCTGGTGGTGAGTCAGCTCGCCATGTGCGATACCTGCATTTGTCTCTAGCTATCAACACCGTGAATTAACAAATCAATATAATACATGAGATCTTATGTACACAGTTTTGACAATAAATGATATCTAATAAAGGGCGCACGTGATTCTTCTGGTAAACAGAGCAACGTAACGCAAACGGCGACCACGCATACTATTGTACACTGTCCAACACCACCAATGACAAATCGCCGACCGCCGTTCGTATAGAACAAAATAATCTGCGTTTACTATTTATTAACTACTAGCTTCTGCCCGCAACTCCGTCCGCGTGGGACTCGTTTATATCGTAGCTCCATATAAACTTTCACCCCCTTAGGGACTGATTTCCGGGATAAAAACTATATGCTATGGCCTTCCCCGGGACTCAAACTGTCTCTATACCTATTTAACCCGCTTAGAGGTGGGTTTTTCCAAACCCCTAAAATTTTTTTTTTGTATTGTAATAAGGAGTCTATACACGAAGTTTTAAACTTTACTCCATCCCCATACAAACTTTCATCCCCATTTTTAACCCCTTGAATTTATTCAAAAATCCTTTTTAATTGGTACTTACGTTATATAAACTACCTATTGCGAAAAAAACCAGCTTTCTAGGTTTAACGGTTTGGGCTGGGCGTCGATTATAATATAAGTCAGTCAATCAGTGACTTTTACGTTTATATATATATAAATTAACGATGATCTACTATTTATAGGGGCAAGCATATGTGCGCGCAGAAAGAAGGAAATCACAAAGGCACGCAACGCCTTACCTGTTCTGCTGGAAGAAGACCACTGCAAGGAGACGTTGAGCAAGTTCATCTCGCCGCTCAACCCCTGCTTCGTGTGCAAGGAAGTCAAGTGAGTCTGATGTATAGCACTGAAGATCACGTGTACAACTCAAGTTTCATTTCGTTGGAGTTTTTACACTTTTAGTGCCAGCAGGGGCGGCTCATTACCTGATTCGGTCGCCCCGCTACAAATACATGCCGGCCTACTGGCTCCAAGGTGGTATGTTAGCACACTTGTTCTATCGCAGCGCGTCGCATGCGATAGAAAGGGATGGCCACATTTAGGCTCGTTTGGCATACCTAAACAGGGGATTTGTTAACAGATAATTTTATGTGCGTAGTACTATTATTCATTATGTGGTGCCGGGAACCTGCTAGGCAGGCGCTCAGCAAGTAGAAGTGTTCCTCTATCTATGCGCGCATCGCAATCGAATGTGTTGAGGAACCTCCGATTGCCCTGATCCGGCTATCCTCTAAAAATGTATTTTATGTTAAATTATTCTTTCTGTGCACACATATTTTGAGTTATAGTCCAGATCCGAACATACTGCATAATTTGTCTTATTCCATAAGCCTTTAGCTTGTTTTGTGAGCCTAATTAAATAAATAAATAGATCAGCCATCGTTGGAGTTTTATGGAGCCGCCCATGATCTTCGAATGCCTTTTAGCTGCTGTTGGTAGAAAAACGGAACCAAGCCTGCATTTTTACATTTTACCCATACATTCAATGCGGAAAGTAAAAGTTAAGTAACATTTTTTTTATAGTTAAACACTTTTTTTACACGGCAGTAGATTTATTACGTGACTTACACAGGGCAAAATCCGCTAACCTCACACGTACTAAATATAACTGACTTTCCTGACCCTTCCATGCTACTCTGCGTTTTGAAAATGTATTCACTAACCGCCTTATTCATAAAACTTAAAATGCCTCTGCTAAATAAAATGTGCTTTGTCCCTTTCTTACGAACACAAATGTCAAAGTGACAGATAAGGACAAACGAATTTTAACGCCATTTTAGTTAAAACAGACTTGTAGTACGTTTATGAATACGGCCGTAAGAATTTAGAAACATCTTACAACCTTGGTGCATGTTGCCCGTTGGAATCGAACCCAAGTACATCGACTCCAAGGCCGCAGTCCGTACCGCTGGGCTACTATAACTTGCAACAACACGGCGAATTTTGAAATATCTTAACGTGTTCTTTTTGTTCATTTCAATGCTATACTTTTATTACGTATAACCATGTTGTTTATTCTGTTAAGTGATGACATAGTATGATTCTTCTTATTCTTATTACTATGCTTTTGACATCTCTAGTCTTATTTTAGTCTAATATTATTCTTGAATACTCTTATTTTTTTGTTTGCTTTTAGGCTGTTATATGTATTACTGCATGGATTGATTCCTTATTGGCAATGAAGAAACTGGATTCTTGACTTACCATGGTAACGGAACCGTTATAACGCCGCCGTTGTAACATTAATATCAAAACCACAGACATTAAAGAGATTTATATGCTGTGAAAGCAAACATTCCAAGAGAATGCGGACTCGTATTATAGATTATCAGTTTTCACTATAGGGGTATTTGCTCAGCTTGGCCTCAGTTTTAAAACGTAACCTTGTTCCCAGACCGAAGCAGTGTCGCGTAATGGACAGCAAAATGCGCCCCCTCTTGCTAGAATTCGCAAATATCGAGTCGTGCGGACCGGACATCCGCATCATACTCAAGATCGGCGACGACCTGCGGCAGGACATGTTCACGCTGCAGATGCTGCGGATCATGGACCGGCTGTGGAAGAACGAGGGCTACGACTTCCGGTGAGTATAAAGCTTGTAAATTTAAAAAAGTAAGTGTAAATGACAGCTCTTCATGGTGCTCCTACACTGGCTGTTATAAATGTTATATCACATCAACTATTTCCTTTCAACATCTTAGTGTTACATAGCGTTATCCTTGTTGCACTATGTATATAACATTTATAACAGCCAGTGTAGGAGCACCATCATACTTTGTTTATTGCGACGTCATACACCTAGTACATTTAGGGGACGGATGTTGGATTTTAAATTGTACAGTAAAGGTGGTTTGATATGCATACAAAACGTTATTTGACATTCGCAGGCTAACGGCGCGTTTTTTTAAGAAACCTATGTAAGTAACTTTCACAAATTGGCTTTCCATTTGCGCGAAATTCCCCCTTTCCTTGAATAAACCAGAATAATTTGCGAAAAATGGTTTTCCTATAGTATGACGTCACAAACTAATATCTCAAATTATTCTAGTTTATACAAGTTTATTCAAGAAAAAGGCGAATTTCGCGCAAATGGAAAGCCAATTTATGAAAGTTAGTAACATAACCGAATGACGACCGCTTCAGCCTAGTTGGTAGTGACCCTGCCTACGAAGCAAGAGGTTCTGGGTTCGAATCCCGGTAAGGGCATTTATTTGTGTCATGTGCACGAATATTTGTTCCTTGTCATGGATGTTTTCTATGTATTTAAGTATATATTTATCTATATAAGTATGTTTATCATTGTCTAGTACCCATAGTACAAGCTCTGCTTAGTTTGGGACTAGGTCGATTTGTGTAAGATTGTCCGCAAATATTTATTTATTTTATAAGTTTCTTAAAAAAATGACGCCGTTAGCCTGCGAATGTCAAATAACGTTTTGTATGGAAACCGAACCACCTTAATATACATAATTATAATTTGCTAATACTTGGAAACAATTGCTAATGGGGAAGTTAACAGTTTTAATAAATGCCTGCGTGCTGGTAACACACTGTATTCACCATCCTCCTAGCGTTGTTCCCGGTTGTGCCCCAAAAGAGCTCGGGATCCGCTTCGACACACTGTATATTGATAATAATTCCAGATTGAACCCCTACAACTGCATATCGATGGACAACATGGTGGGCATGATCGAGGTGGTGGACAACGCGGAGACGGTCGCCAACATACAGAAACAGCGCGCCTTGTTCAACGCTGCCTCCACCATCTCCAAAACCAATCTGTTCTGTAAGTTCACTTCTTGCAGCTTCTAGTTCTGTTCTGTAAGAAAACACTTACCTTTTAGGGATCCGTACCCAAAGGGTAAAAACGGGACCCTATTACTAATACTTCGCTGTCTGTCTGTCCGTCTGTCTGTCACCAGACCGTATTTCAAGAACCGCGATAGCTAGACAGTTGACATTTTCACAAATGATGTATTTCTGTTGCCGATATAACAACAAATACTAAAAACAAAACAAAATAAATATTTAAGGGGGGTTCCCATACAACAAACGTGTTTTTCCCGTTTTTATAGATAATGGTACGGAACCCTCCGTGCGCGAGTCCGACTCGCACTTGGCCGGTTATTAATTTAACTATAAATTAGATCAGTAGAACATTAAAAACTCCCCGTCGGCACACAAACCTCTCCAAGGTTTTGCCTAGATGGGCATTGTCATGATAACATGTTGTATGTTATCGTTTTTGTATTAATCAATAAATAAAAAAAAAAAAGTTGGAGTCGATTGGGTTCAAAGTTACTTGGAATGATCACGGTGAACAAAAGGTGTCGCTTTTGGTATCAATCTCAAGTTTATGGAAGTATTTCATTGTTTCTTTCACTAATCACTAAATTTAAAAAAAAAGTTGGAGACGATTGGGTTCAAAGTTACTTGGAATGATCACGGTGAACAAAAGGTGTCGCTTTTGGTATCAATCTCAAGTTTATGGAAGTGTAATTAGTCCATTCTTCAAAGAAAACTGCGCATTATTCAACTGTGGGATGATCCGTACCTAAAATTATGATTTGTTGCTTTTATAAAATTATTTTTATTTAATGAATTGGGTATTATATCAACAAATAGGTTAGGATGTCACTATAGTACAAAAAATGCAGCTACAGATCAGAACAATAGCAACTTTTGCAATATTCGCATTTGTTTGACATTTTATATAAGTCAGTCTTAATACTGAAAGTACGAGTTCAATATATACATATACCTATTCAATTCATAAGCTGCTGGTACTCAAAAAAAATCGTTTAAACTATAAAACACATAGTCGAATAGAAAAACACTGAACTTATATTTGTACTATTGCGCAGTGTGGCTGCGTGACCACAACCAATCGGAGATGCGCTTGAACAAGGCGGTCGAGGAGTTCACCATGAGCTGCGCGGGCTACTGCGTGGCCACCTACGTCATGGGCATCGCTGACCGGCATCCCGACAACATCATGGTCAAGAAGAGTGGACAGGTATGGTTCCACAAACAATAACCCCTTTTACAAGCTATCTACTTGTGCGCCTTGAACTAACCCCTTAAAATATAATTAAAATCATAAAAAGACATGGATACATAGACGGGAAAGATAAGATATTAGTACCTTGAAAGTTTAGAAATAATATGCTTTTCTTTATTGTCCAAAAGTAAGTATAGCTAAGTATAGTAGTTAAGAATAGCAGTAAAGCTGCAAATAGAATCCTTACGCTCTTATAGAAACAAAATTGTATGATAAATATAGACCTAAACGCATTATTTCGCTACAGAAACAGCAAATTACTTGATTTTCAATACAACAATTAGTAAGAATAGCAGATTGTGACGTCATACTTTTATGTCAATTAGTATCAAGCGTGTTTAGCTACCGCCAGCGAGGTCGATCTGTGACACAAACCTGTGGATATTTATGTTGTTTAATCGTAGATGCTCCCGTACAAACGTTTGTTCCTCTCAAGAAACTGGTTTGAATGGCATCGTAAATAAATCTTAGGTAACATTAAATTTATCTTTCAATGTTTCACCAGGTTAGTTAGAAATAAGTAAGTGTGTCCTTTCAAACATGGTGAGCTGTCCTTTGATAAAGTTGTGAACTCAGTCGAAGAGTGCAGCCATAACCCAGACTAGACTACATTGCTACCGTCTCCCACAGCTGTTCCACATAGACTTCGGACACTTCCTCGGGCACTTCAAGCAGAAGTTCGGCTTCAAGCGCGAGCGCGTCCCGTTCGTGCTGACCCACGACTTCATCCACGTCATCAACCGCGGCCAGCGCGGCGCGGGCGTCAACGAGCCGCTCGACTTCAAGATATTCCGGGAGCATTGTGAAACGGTAACAGCTGACACATTCACTAGCATATCTCTAATACCTCAGCCACGCTATGGCAGTCATTGTGGCGCGAAACGGTTTTTATCTATATATCCTATCTGTGGAGGTCTAGCTAGGGCTGTACAGCGTATCGCACACAATGACGTTTCATATATACGCTCCGTTGCAATTTCATTGATCGCACATCATTAAATGAATTTCAGTTTTACAACATTTAGCTTAACATGACGAAAGAAGTAATCCCATTGCAAAATTTGAACTGTTTTTTAAAAACTTAATCTGTATTCATGTATTTTTTTACTTAATTCAGTCTTTGGAAAGACTTTCTTTGGCTTGCGTATTTTTTAAATCATATTATGTTATTATTTTCAAAATGGACGATTATTTCGATAACAAAATGAAACTAAAACTATTATAATTTTGGATGATCAGTTATGTGGTATGTCGACAACCCTATCCCACTCTATGATTGTCTATTGCCTAAAAATGTCAGCTAACGTCATCATTTAGGCAGTGGACCTTCTGTACCTTTAGGTACTACGTATTAATTATTCTGTGACTATGGTCCTCGCGATGTTACCCTTTCTGGCCACACACGTGTGATAAGGCCGTCCATGCTACGGGGTCAGATTTTCGTCTATTGCTGTGTACTTATGTGACTTAGTTATACAATTGTAAATGTATTTGTAAAAGTCTGACATCCAAAAAAAGCCCCTTGCAGAATAGAATTCCCCTTGCACTTTACCACAATCCAAGGTTGTCTTACCTTTACCAAGGCTGTCTTAAAGCTACCTCCCTATTTCCTACTCGCATTTTGAATTTATTTATGCGCCTCTCCCCCTTGTTAAATTTAAAATTGCTTGCAGGCGTACAAGATCCTGCGGCGGCACGGCCACCTGATCCTGTCGCTGTTCTCCATGATGATCTCCACGGGTCTGCCCGAGCTCAAGTCGGAGAAGGACCTGCAGTACTTGCGCGACACCCTCGTAAGTACCTGCTCTACAGGTACCCCCTTGATTAGATGTCGACGATCTCTGGTCAGTAGTGGTCACATCCAACAGATGTGATTGAGGTATATTCTATATTTTATCCCGCATCTCCGTCTGGTTATGTGCGAACCGAGCCGCGTTGGCAGCTAGTCCTGAATAAATAACATTTCTCAACGTTATTTTCGCCCACAGGTATTAGACTTATCTGAAGAAAAAGCGCTCGAGCACTTCCGTCTCAAGTTCATCGAAGCGGTCAAGAACTCTTGGACGACGTCGTTTAACTGGGCCTTCCACAACTTCGACAGGAACAACTGACAGCGGCCCGCGCATAGACGGCCTCGCCCGCCGTCTAAGTACAGCCCGCAGACGCTGTGACCTCGCCGCTAGGGATAACCAAATAAGGTTCAATTTGCTGTGAGGATTGAGCGCGCATGCGCCCTTTTTACAGTTGTGTTTTTGGTAGCAACTCATGACTACGACGAGTATCGTAGGGCAAAATAAGAGCGTTCACGCTCGCGCTTTACCGACGAGCGTATGGTGTGAGCTAGACGCAGCGAGTGCAAGCGAGAGGTCGGACTGGCGAGTCTTGACCCTAGATCACGGCTTCTGTCGTATTTATCTAATTTGTTGCTGAAGAGACAGAGGTATGGTCTGAAATAGAGAAAGAATTAAAAGAGGCTCGAGAGAAAGAAAATATCCTCGGTTATCAACCCTTACGTACCGACGGAATAAGGAATGTTTCTTTAAATATATATAGTACCGAATTAGGAAATGCGTGCTCAATTCTCTAAAGTAGTTAAAGATTTTAATGTTCGCCGCAGTCATAATTAAGTAGGCACTAGGAGAGATATATAGATAAATATTGAATGTTTAAGATTCGGCGGAAGAGGGTTGGGTGCGTTTTTTGCGTGAATAGCGAAATTGTATGGATGCAAGGGAACGTAGACTTTATTTATATTGTGATTAAAGTTATAAATCGATGGACTGGAACTGCGGCGAGCAGTATCTTTAAGCTAGTCTGTTACATGGTTTGTTACGTTTTCGAAACAACTACGCTTGGTTGTATCAAAATATTGCATTTTTCATAGTAAAAAGCCAAGGGAGTCCTGGGCAATCTTAGTAGGTATGCTTGGAGTTCATCACAATTTCGATAACGTAACAAAAGTATACTTATGTAGTTATAGGGCAGAGGGGCCCGAAGGCTGTTTAACCCATTGATACGTGGAGCAAGCACCAACGGAAGGCGGAGATAGCGAGGTGTGGTTCCCGAACTGGGCTATTCACGGAAACGCCCCTATGGCCGGCCCGCGGCGGTCAACTTGGCTGTGATAAAGACGTGACGAGATCAGGAGTTGGTTAACTAGTGATTGATTGTGTTTGGATTTAGTGGTTAGTAGTTCAATGTGTCAAAAAGTTAATCGCGGCTGCGGACACCCGAGCGCGTGCGGTTTGTATTTAGGTCAAATATCAGATTAACGTTTCGTTTAGGTTTAGGATTCTGGATCAATATTTCGTTCGTGTATTTTTTAAGAGTTTGTGTACTCTAGTAAAATGTGTTTTCGTGAAGGGACGGTAAGCGAGGCGATGTACGGACCGCCGCCGGCCAGGACTCCTCTTGTTTATTACGCCATTAACTATATAAAACTTGCATTATAGTCATAAGTAGCGAACGCGTAATTTTTGCACATACTTAGCTTTTTTAAAATTCTCCGAATAATACGGGGTGACCGCGCTGCTGAAACCAAAGTAATAAAAATAGGACGCAGGCGTTATTTCGAGTTGTCTAGCGGTGTGCGCCGCCCCGTATATTTTGCGAACGGGATTTATCATAGTTTTAGCAGTATTATATCGTCGATCTTGTGATGTGCCGTTCCCGGGAACATTCCCGGTGACGGCACGCTGCGTGGATCATAATCTAAGTATCTTAGGGTGAGAATTTTAATTATTAAGTTTTTTTATAACTTCAGGCTACCTCATGGTGTGGTGTAACTAATTCGCGAACTCACTAATAACTCGCATTATTTCGATTGTCTTAGTTCGCCCGCGTCACGTGTACCTACTCGTATTAGTGTAACGTCGCTCCAGAATCTACGAACCATTGTGAATTGTCCATAGTGTTGATTATGCGTTGATTGTGGTGACAGAGAACGCATCACGTTTATACGTCGTCCTTGTCACTGTGTAATATGTAGTGAAATCAACTGCTCTGCCTGTCAAAATCATAATAGTACCTAAATATTTATATCGCGGCAGGATTCATGTAACGCTTAAGGTGGGTTGCATCAGACCGCCTGTAAATGTAAGCGGTGTCCGTTAAAATCGGAATGTATGGAAAGTTCGACAAGTTTATGGAATGACAGCTGCCGGCGCCATATTTAACGTTGCTCGGTATGTAAAGGCCTAAGGGTGAGTTACGCCAAGTTACGATAACTTGGCGTAACTCCCCCTTAGGCTTCGTTCACACGGCATTGTCCTGCACGTTTTTTTGCAGTATACATCTTAACGTATGCATAGCCGCACATACAAAATGTTGTTTATACGTTTACACGAATACTCACCGGACTTGTCAAGCAAACCGAATACGTGCAGAAAACGTGCAGGACAATGCCCTGTGAACCCAGCCTTATTGTCTGATCGGAGGTACTTGGCCGCTTAGAGCTCATGCTAGGTTTTTCAGGTTTATTCCATTTATAATTTATATGGAATAGTCGCGACGTTATACCAATCGATCGACCGCCCAGTGACTATCATTTAGAGGGTAACTTATTTATTAACAAATTCTACCGACTAGATCATAACTGGTCCAGTAATGAATCACTAAAATAATGAAATTTAGCACTGAATGGGACGCCTTAGTTTATTAAAACGTCGATTACTGATACGATATGCCTTACCGATATACTTTAGAGTGAAGTTATTACAACACTTAGCTAATTTGCTTAAACGACAATACGTCAATGTATTTAATTGATGGATTCGCCGAAATTCGCATCACGTTTGGCAATGATGTATCAATTAATGGTTCAATTTTTTTAAATAGCTACCGCATTTAGTTTGTTAAGGAAATTGTTTCTTGATTATTTGAAATACTGATTAGGAGCCGTATTCAGGTAGCATTACGGACTCGTATGGAAAAATTGGATCGTGTCAACTGTTTATAAGAAACCACGTCTCTGGGCCTATGCGCACCGCGTTTTTAAACGCCGTTGATGCGCGTTTGTATCGAATCAGGTGTAAGTCGCTACAAACGCGCGTCAACGGCGCGTTTTAAAAACGCAATGTCCATAGGCCCTGTTCTTCCTGCGATGAAACTATAAAAGACAGCAGACGCATTCATAATTACCTCAATTTTTAATGATAACATATCAATCCGCGTTTTGTAGGATTAATACTAAGTAAAACACTGGTACAATCTCTTGTAACCGTAAATCGAGGTGTATGTCGCAATGTTCTACTGTGAACTTATTAACCCCTGAACGCCATATACGGCACTATTCGTTCCGAGATAGCCGAGACATCTCTCACTAAGCATGTTGATTTTAAACTTTAATATTGATAGTCACCAGCAGTCGCTATTATCAAACTGTGATTTGGCCGTGACCAAGGTGACAGGTGACAGTATTTCCACAGTAAATACATACGTCAACGCTTATATGAACTGACGGCTATTCCAATCCAATTCTTATTGCGGTTTGGTAAGAGTAGTCGTTCCTTTCCTAGTAGTTATAAGGTTTGTGGCCACTGTGACACAAAGGAATCGTTGGCGTTCCAAACGTTATGCCATTTGGTGTTTATACAAACCTCAATAATTGTATACAGAACAGTATAAATATGTATTAATAATTCAAATTTAAACTAAATTAATAATATACACATTTCCAATTGAAATAATTTACACTGAATTATGAATATAGTTTGCAGTGACCTATAAAATAATGTTATATATGATACTATATGATTATGAATTGTTCTGCGGTAAACTCGCCGCCACAGACACCGTCTGACCGAATCCGTGTAATAAGAACACTGCGGTTGTGGTTTTACTAGATCACTAAACCTTACGGTACTGAACGTAAACGTAGCTAGCGATGTTAGTCTGCATTCCGGGGTGCACTTAAAATTGTAGTCCTTTCCAATTAAGCTCAAATTATCTACCATAGTGTAGTAGTCCACTGCACTGCCATTTAGCACCGATAGTCTTGAGCGTTCACGTAGTAATAATAGGAATAAGTTGGCCCTCCAACCGTTT
Source organism: Epinotia bilunana (assembly GCA_947049275.1). Lineage (NCBI taxonomy): Eukaryota > Metazoa > Arthropoda > Insecta > Lepidoptera > Tortricidae > Epinotia > Epinotia bilunana. The sequence continues at coordinate 20,703,899 of OX346260.1, read as the reverse complement.
TGGAGTACTAACAGTAACAGGTATCATAATCTGACGCGAATTGCGACTGTTTACGAATATGTTATAACGATCATCGTATTTTCGAGTGGTGTCTTAGCGTGTTAAGTTTTGTCGCTTACTAGCGACTAGCCTAGTTAGATTGTGAGAGTTTTCTCTGCATAATATTCCAAGTATTTACACAGAAACATCACATTTTACTTGTCACGATTAGAGAATATGAATTTATAGCATGTACGAATGAGTAAGACTAAACACTTTTTTTGTAACTTTAAACATGTTAAGCTGGACCCCATTTGTATCATTTTGTCGTATCGTATAACCGTCGCGTTGCACCGATGCGTATCAAGATCGCTAGTGTGGACACAAAAACAGCGCGATCATGCGGCGCGCCGTATCTCATCGCTCGGGATCGATGTTGACACGCGTTTATTATATACGCCACACGATCGGATACGCGTATCGAGATCGGTAAGTATGGACGTGTTTTGATACTGTATCACGATACGAAGTTATGATTTGATACGCGATACGCCGTGATCGCTCTCTAGGCGGTTTTTGATGAGCTTAATGATACGACGTTATGATACGATACGCTGCTACGCTACGGTTAAATATGGACGCATTTTTTCACGCGGCGATGCTAGGGATACGGTGTACCCAAAGTGAGCGTCCATACTTCGGATACGCGAGCTCGATACGATACGCGTGATCGTGATCGGTTACCGGTTTTCTTGCATGTTTTCGTGAAAGTAAACTAAGGTGTAGTTACAGTAGAGACAAGAAGCCACCGCGTACTTCCAAGGATATAATACTTTCCGAAACTTACATGCTATATTTTATAATTGATATTTAATTCTCGAAACGCCACCGTAAGCCTATTCAACGCAGTTATAAGTAAACTAAGCAATAATTATAGTGAGATGAACAAAACTCCAATTTGAACTAGCCTACCCGCCAGATATAGACACTTAACTGTAGCATTAGTATCATACTGTAGTATCTACACCCAATTCATAAGTATATGTACTGAATAATTCCGTGAATTTATAGTATAATGTAACGAATAATGCACGTTTTGAGATTATTGAATAAATAATAACGGCAGTCATTTACAGTAACAATAGCTTAGACGGTCCACCATGTATCGCCGTCGGACAAGTAGCCATACGCCTAGGTATTAACAGACTCATAGACTATAAAATATAACCCGAAATGCTTCCTATGTAGTGCTAAATATCTCATACGTTATTACCTATAGTTTTAAACATTAAATGATTTACAAAGACAGGAATTTCGTTTGTGCAATGTAAATAATACCGTTATTTTATTTATAATTATGATTAAGCATCGAGATCGCTGGTTCCATGTGGGTTGGGAACGGGTGCGACGCGAGGGGGGTGCCGATTTCAGAATTCAAATTAGTACTGAATAATTATATTTTTAGCGCAATATACAGGGTTTAAAATTCAGTCGAGACTTGTTATACTCTATATGGTTTTAAGTTTATAGCCTTCCTCGCCTTGCGACGACCGCCGCGTTGTACCGCTACTACGAATAATGTGTCGAGCGGGAACGCGATCCCAAGGGTTATTCATAGTAAGAAGTAATTCACCAAATAATATTATAAATGAATGAATAAATGTACGTTGACGCAATGTCATTGTGAATTACCTAGCGAGTAAGTTAACGATATAAAGAGGAGTATGTAAGCCATATTTCTAAAGCATATTATCGTTAAGGTTCATGAAACATCTCAAGTCTACATACAATAGTTCCTTTGTCATGTGTCATTTATAATCATACGAGTAAAGAAGAAAAAAATAAAAGATATTCATTAAAATATTGTATAAAATAATGTACCGAATAATTATTTGCTATCTCAAAATATGTTTTTTCTTGAATAAATATTTGCATACGAGAGTAAGCGTGTTTTATTGATATGTTTTAATTGCAGAATTGCATAATGGTCGTTAGTACCTAAGTATTATCAGGTAGCCAGGAGCATTAAGGCCCTACGTGCGCTGGGAACAAATAGACGAGGTGTTTGCTCGGAGTGGTTACATTGCCTGGCGCTTCGTTGATTAGGCAACGACTGCCCGTGATCATTTCGAGTCGCCGCCAGCCGCGTGCGCTCGCGTTCCCGCCAAAACCCTAGTGCCAAACCAACCAATGTGAAGTGCTGTCGTGATAACATAAACACTTGCTTTTAGTGTTTTTTTCCTACTAGAACTTGATTACAATTATATTGTTTTATAATTTTTTTTGACAAAAGAAAATGACAGCCGGCAATGACGAGCAGGAACCCCTGATTTCCACTTCAGCGGAACATCAGCGGGTCACGTACAATGCTTCACCACAGGTAATACTTTTTTACGGATATTTAATGGATCTCCATATCTTACTTTAGAATACGAAAATGAATTTATTTTTAAGCAATTAGGTGTAATTTTGATATGAAATAAGAAGCTTGGAAATTGACCTATTATGAGGAAATCATTTTGTTCTAGTTTTATACTTATGGTGTTTATCATTCTAACTATTCAGCCCTATTTCTAAACGTGTTAGTTTTTAGTCGGCTTTGCTAGAAAGGACGTCAAAAAGTCACATATAGTAGAATTGCCAAAAAGGAATAACACCGCCCATCACGACGACGAAACTTAACGATAATATCAGGTTTATATCCTTTTCCAAATTGTGCGAGGATAAACGTCGTCCATATTTAGCATTACTAACATACATATAATCACGCCTATTTCCCGGAGGTAGGCAGACATCACGGATTTCCACTTGTTCGATCTAGACAAACCTTTCTTACTTTAATGACATTCATCATACATGCTCGTCGGTACATTAACATTACATTAATATAGTTAGTTAGGGGGATTAGCATTAGGTACTAAAATAATACATATTCTGATTTCTCTTGGGAAATTTCCAAGTTAGAGATGTAGGAATCACTACCATTAGAGACACTGGCCGAATTAAAGATAAAATGGTAAAACACGTTTGATTGCACCGGTTCCACGGGTTTCGAAATGCCTTCCAATGTTCTACGGACAGCTACCTAGTTGGTGACCTTTTAATTTCACTGCACTATTCGGTAACAAACTTATCACATATTTTTCCCCTCACTGCCTCGGAAAGCCGTCTTTTATCCTGGATGAACCGATTTGATTGCGTTTTTTTAAAAATCGAAACCCTTATAATTAAATAAATATTCCCGGACCTTGTGTCGAGATACCTATGCTTGTTTTGTCGGAGTTGTTTAAAATTTCAACTTACCTACCTACCTCTATGTACCTAGTTATAGATGTTAGATTTAGATCGATAAATGAATTAAAGCAGTTTATATGCAGCCTAGGTTAAAGCATGCGGGTGTCCACGGCGCTCGTTGGGTTCGAATCCCGGCTCGTACTAATGAGTTTTTCGGAACTTATGTACGGAATATCATTTGATATATGCGAAGTCCCCAACCCGCACTGGGCCAACGTGCGGACAACCTACTGCCCGTTCCCTCTCATCCATGAGACGAGGCCTTTGCCCAGCAGTGGGACGTATTTGGGCAGATTTGTTATTATTATTATATGTAGCCGCCTTCCTAACCTATCCATTAATGCAATAAATTTAATCTTAACATACTTACAAAAGGCATAAAGTAAATATAGCATAGAGTAACTATCCCATACTGCGGTCGAATATTTCTGAAGAACGTTAAGAGATGTCGCTTGGAGCACCACTGACGGATATTAATATTTTATGTTATACGAAATCTCAAATATTATCATTAATAGATATTCATTTTCACTTATCAACTTAAAAAAAAAAAAAACAACCAGACACAGGCCTTAATAGATCGTAAATCGATTCAAAATAATTTATAACATCCTTTATTTGTGCGCTATCTAGTGAACGGCTTGACCTTTATTACAGCTTAGCTTGTAAGTGGACAAAGTATACATGCGCAGGATTCAAGCAGGATAAGTGTCCATAGATGGTGCTGTATTAAACCTGATATATTTACTAAACCTAAACGCATTGTTGTTACGAAAATATATAAATAAGTTTCTGTCAAAAAAATAATTTTTGGTACAAGCTTTTATTGCCGACTGTACTTTTCTGTATACCATCATCAACTGCTCATTGAGACGATTCTAACGAGCACCAACTCGATGGGGTTATATGGTTTTATTACGGAGTTCCTATGGCCACCTTCTGTCTCTATCATCAGATCAGCTCGATGGTACCATAATATTGAATGTCATCCAAACTATAGTTATACCCAAAATTTCTGCTCAATCGGTGACCGGGAAGTGGGTCAAATTTAACTTGCAAGATTTGACGGACAACTTACTTACATACATACTTTTATACTTACATACGAAAGAAGTCAAGTTACTATAAAACTTGTAAATAAAAGACCTATCGGTTTTTGCACTCCGGGAGTGCCGGCAGAAGTGAAAACTTGAATAATTTTAATTTTGCAAAAAAATCCCTTCCGCCCCCCTCTCTCCCCCTGCGTGCCAATATATCTAATAACAAACTTATTAGTAGTACGCTATAGTTCAACTTAACTCGGCAAAATTGATGAAGTAGACGAAGAAATAAAATACCAATTTGTTTTTGCCATTGCCAAATATTTTTCAAAGCTTTATCTCTTTAAGAATAACGTCCAAATTCGAACTATTCGAATTTGCTCAATAGCAAAGCGGTAAAGGACGCGCGGACAAAATTACAAATTTATTTGCAGAATATGCAATTGCAAAGTGTTTAACGGCTTTATATTCTTACGAATAGCGTTCAGTTTTGAATGAAGTCGAATCGGCTAACAGCAATATATAAAAGTTTGATAAAACAAAATGGAATTTGCATTTACGGAAAATGTGTTACGAACTTATACTGTTAACAATAAAGTACAAATTAGAACTATGTGCCCCTAGTCAAACCCCCGTTTTCCCCCCCGACCCCAGCCTCGTCCCGAATCTCTTGCCATCCTCCTATGGTCACGTGGCCTCTTACGCATCTGATGTCACAAATATCTGTCGCGAGTTTAACAATTTTTCCCCATCCCAAAAAGTGCTCAGCGCCGCTAAAGAAGTTTTCACTTCCAAAAGAAAACATACATACGTACATACATACATACATTCACGCCTTTATTCCCAAAAGGGGTAGGCAGAGCACATGAAACTTATGTTCCAGCGCCATTTCTAGCATAAATGTGGGTATAAAAAAGATCGACAAAATGTGATATTGCAGTGATAGGTTGCTAGCCCATCGCCCACAACACACTTCAACCCTGCTCCCTTAGTCGACTTTTACGACACCCACGGGAAGAAAAACGAAAATGTACGAAGAGTTTTTAAATAAGATGAAGTAAAAACTAGTGCCTATGCCAAATCTTGGGATTAGGTGTCAAAGCGGACCCCTGGCTCCTTTAGGGGCACACCCGGGAATATCGCTAGGAGGATTGTGATGCGACTGATGAGTTTAGTAGATAATTATTAGAATAGGTAACCTAATCTCTAAAACATCAGAATACTACAGTAAGTAAAAAATATAACATACATTTATTCGGGACCTATACGTAAAACTGTTTTTATTTTACAACTTATTTGAATATTCTTTCTTTACATAGGTATCTAGTACCATAAATAAAGAATAATACCTATAATATGTACCTACTGCCATTCACATTTGAGTATGTAGCAATTTATGATTCAAATTGCCAATAAGTACCTAAAATTATCGAAGTGCTTACGACGCGCGACGTTGTCAGCTCGCGCTGGCAGCGCCGTAGTTCGATCTGGCAACGTCGCCAACTGTATACTAATTTCCAATTTATTTTATTATTTTTAACATCTCTGCATAACGTTCCATTTCGACATCTTATATATTACAACAAATGAATTACTGCGTGTTACAAATATTTTACATTAAATTAAAATAAACATAAAGTGACTGCAATCTCTTAAATTATTAATAAATAATGGAGCATAATTATTTATTTCTTATCACTTCGCACTCGTCTTTGAAACTGTATAATAGTAAAGAGAACTGCGTACAACGAAACGACTCAGTGCAGACGAAACACAGATTACAGAGACGAAATGAGAAAATGTTGCTACAAAATTATTCCTTTAAATTGTAGGTAAACAGAATAAACTTTGTCCATTTGTAAAAATGCGAAAAAAATGATTTAGTATGAGTTTATTGTCTCAATTAAAAATACAAATAAAGATAACCTGCGGTATGATATTTTTTTATAAAAGCGTAGTGAAAATATACGTGTAATTACATAGGCAAAGTCAAAACGTCAGAAGTATATGGAAAGATAGAGGCTTAACTGGCTACACTGAAACTAGAGACGATAGGTATCAACTCTACCACGAACATATTGTTAATGTTATTCTTTTAAAATTTGACCTCCGCTTATTTGAATGGACCTACGATTTGATTTAGAAAATGTTTGCCAGTGATTTACATACGACCACTTGGACTTCTACCGGACTGATTTGATATTATTGAATTTACCAAAATGACACATCGGTGCCAATTCATAAACTGTCACACATTGTTTCGTTTTCCAGTTAGTGATAAAAATCGCCTACGGATCTGGATTAACAATTCAGGTAAGCTCTATTTTATTTACAATAAATAAAATTATACAACTAAGCACATACATACTTGGTGACGTCGGGCATGCGTCAGTCAACTTGACTTTTTATCAATGTTCCAAAACATCGTTTTGTACTTCAGTTTTTTATCGCGTTACTTACGTTAAAATAAGTTTATATCTCGCTCCAAACTGATTAGTGTCCTTATTAATCCTTCATTTCATGTTTGCACTGTACCTAATGGTAATGATAAACTAGTTAGGAGTTTGCTTGTTGGCATTTTATTTTGAATCTTTTGAATTTACTTATTCGCAGTGTGATTGCCAATTCGTGAAAATATCTAACCGGAAATGATGGCTGAAGTACTTGGTTTAGCTTGAGATTTCACTACTTTTCAGGCCGGAAGGCTTGGCAGGTTTTTTACAAGAAATGTACTTGATGGAAATTAATAATATCTAAGTATTTAGTTTTATGACGACTGCTTTAGCCTAGTTGGTAATGACCCTGCCTATGAAGCAAGAGGTCCTGGGGTCGAATCCCTGTAAGGGATTTTTTTTGTGTGATGGGCACAAATATTTGTTTCTGAGTCTTGGATGTTTTCTATGTATTTATACCTATTGGAACTATATATATCGTCGTCTAGTACCCATAATAGCTTATTGAGCTTACAATGGGACTAGTTCAACTTGTGTAAGATTGCCCCTTAATATATATTTTATTTTATTTATTTTTAATTTCAGGCAACATCAATCTCACATCTTTGACACCTGATCAGTTAAAGTACTGCTATCTTTTTGAAGTGCATTTTGAATCCTGCTATGAGTCACAATGATAACCAGAGAAGGTTGACCGGGACAGCTATTACTAGACACTATCACTGTGAAGATAAATCAATTGATGTTATTAGCTTTGTGTCTGTAGAGCACCCAATGCAAGGTATGTCTTGATTTTTTATTGTTCAAATAGTATTTTCTTAAAAACATGATGACAATTTTTCTGAAAAGGGACTCCTTAAGGCACACATGGGAAATGTACAAAAAAATTGTTTATCATTGAAAACAGGATGGCATTGGTATCCGTTCATGTCAAACGAGATAACTTTAAGAAAATATTGCGTTTGGTGTCGGGTTACAAAAGCACCACACCCTTTCTTCCCGTCGGTGTTGTTGGTCCAAGCAACTTATACTTGAAAATATATACAGGCTGTCCCAGCGCTATGCAACTTGAAGGGACAGTACCTTAAATATTGTAGATAAGATATTTTACTGAAAGGAGATATTATTGAATATTTTATAGTAAGTAATACTGCACTCAAAGATTTTCATAAAATTGCTTGCTTCGTCTGGGAGTCAATCCGACCATAGAGGAAATATTTATTTATGATCCGGCTAAATCCAACTCCTTTCTTTCAAGCTAAATTGTACTTAGAAGAAATCATTCTTTATTTTTAGCTTACTTATTGGCATCATAAAAGCACGTGGTGTTTTTATATCACATATAAATAAAATAAATAAAAATAAAAAAGCTTTATTAATTCCATTACAGCGTTTTTTACAGTTAGTAAGTAATGAATTATGTATGTAATGTATTGAATTTCTTAGCTAAACACGCAGAACTAAAAAAAAATGCTTATAAGATGTTAGGATTGTTAGGTTAGGTTAGTTAGGTTTCACATATAGCCGGTTTTTATTAGCATACGGCGGCAAGCATATTTGAAAATATTAGCAGTATAATTTAATAATAATATAAACAATAAATCAGCTTATATACGTCCCACTGCTGGGCACAGCCCTCCTCTCAAGGATGAGAGGGAACGGGCAGTAGTGCCCACGCTGGCCCAGTGCGTGTTGGGGACTTCACATACACCTTTGAATTTCAAATTACTTAAAAAAATGTGTCTCCTCCACACATTAATGACTTAACAAACGTATACAGACACTACCTAATCGATCTATCGTATGAGTCCTAATTCTATCAACTCAACGGAAGGGGTAAAGGGGACGATTAACAAAATTTAAGTATGCTCGGATAATATTGTTTAGTTTAATATTTATTTTTTAAATTTCAGGATCTGGTACTGAAATTACATTCGTTGACGTGCGACCTACCGGACAAAGTAAGAAAACCTGACAATGATCCTGAGGAGTGGCCAACTTCAGCACCACAACCCGCATCGCCACAGCCCTCATCACATCATCACGTCCAACTGAGGCTCCTCAAATAAAAAGACATCTGGAAGAAAGCTCCTCTTGCGTGGACGTGGGGGCGGCGGCGTCGAGCAACGCATCCGACAGATTATTTAAACACATTCAAATTGTATTTATTCAGAGCACGTAGATGTTTTAAAAAAATATATTGTTACTAAAAAAAATATATTTGTAAATCTCACAAAAGAAGTCTACAAAATCAGCAAAAAATTAGGCTACTTACTGCAAAGTAAATGAAATAATTTACATATAATACGTGTTATTGAACCCTTACCTTTTTACCTTACTTTTCTCAAGGAAATCTGCATTACTCACAGGCAGTAAATAGAAGAATGTCTCGGATCGCATGTAATGCACGCAAGGGCAAACAAAATGCGATCGGAGGCTTTTTTACTACTGCCTTGCCGGTGGTGTTCGCACCTTTTTTTATAACTGAAGCTTTCAACCTCAATAGTTTTTAAATTTTGTATATTAAGGTACCTTCCTATTGTTCCTTAAGTTTGTTGTATAATCGTCCTCCTACAGTTGTTCCTGGTAATAATAATCCTGAAAAATCCAGGGGAGTCAAAAGCGCGATTCCGATCCTTTACTGAATTGAGTATTCAATGTGCTGTGGTTTTATCGATCGAGGGAGCGAAGCGAACGAAGTTCTACGCTTCAGCTTGGGCCGAAAATCGTTCGTATGTCCGGTGTCTGTCCAGCTGTCCGGCTGTTCTCCTCTACAGGTCGCATTCTTAACCGATTCTCGTGAAATTTTGTGAGCAGGTTCGGTTTAGTATATAGTTTTTTCTGTAACTTTTTAGAAATTAAAAAAAAGACAGGTTCGCTAGTTTCTACAGCACATAGAGCCACTAGCACAATAAATCGCATGGCAGCAAATAGACGAATCAAGGTACAGCTTTGAGATTGATAGTACAAATGCACATCATCAAACAAGATGAGTTTTGTTGATAGTGGGGATCCACATAACTCCCCCCTCGGGAGCCCTGGCAAGCTTACCCCCAAGAACACACCACATACCTAAGTAGCAAGTAGTGGAACTTTGGCTGCGGTCTTATGTAAGGTTGCTTATATAGGTACTTTATTTATGGTACATGATGGTACGGTGGAGGTTCTAAGAAAAGGTACAAAAATTGAGCATTTTATTGACTGCTCGCGTGTGCTCTAACAAAACAGAAAAAAATACTATTATTTTACTTTGTGTAAACCTATCTTGCAAAGTGACATCTATTGACCGCGTAAAACAGATTTTTTACAACATCACCTGTTGTAGGTACAGATGCCGTTAGTGTATTCAATAATCCGTAAAAGGCAATATTGATATAAACGACATCTTTTGCTGAGAGCAAATGTACATACCAGTTCACTAACGCCCCCTGGTGCTCACAGCAAATAAGGCGGATTCATTTTAATGTATGGCGTGGATATATCTTCTTATACTTTATTTATGCAAAAGGTCAATGCCTTCTGTAAATAACAGTTCATAGTAATTCATAAATATCGGTGAGCAAATCCAGGCTCCAACTTTCACAAAGAACACTGTAAACAGAAAGTGGGTAGGTGCATTCCTTAGCAGCTATCATCACAATGTGTAAGTAGATCAACAAAGCATCCTCCCGAGGATGCGTCGCGTTGAGAGCGCGGGAATTTGTTCCGTCAGCTGTCAACACGGCGAATCGTCAAACATATCAAGGGTCGGAAACGCCCATGTTACTCCTTTGGAGTTGCATGCGTCTAAAGGCTGCGGTGTCCGCTTACCATCAGGCGGGCCGTACGCTTGTTTGCCACCGTCGTTGTATGAATAAATAAAAACCTAATTACTGGCTAGCTCCAGTCGATATCCTTAGGCCTATACCCTCGATCCAATTCGATCAATTGCCCCTATTCACTGCAATGGGTCATATCCTGCAAGACGGTAGCTAGGCAATGGTAGTAGATCTATTAGTAACTATAACTACAATATATCACGTTAAAGAAAACGTACAGTCAGCATCATATGGTTAGCAGCAGCCAAAGTAGCCAAATATATCGTAACACATCCTTTATACTCCTATAGTGATGAAGACGTTTTCCGATATATTTGCCCGACTGTACCCTTCCTATAGATACAGATCTGATCGAAGAAAAATAATCTAACGACTTATATACTTTTATTGCGCTATGAATGATTTAATCTCAGGATTATTAAGTCCATCCTAATAAAATACCTCTTTAAAATACCTAGGTAGAAAGTCTTGTTTATCGTTTCGGTTCTTAGCAAAGTTGTATTAAATACCTAGGGTACGAATACGCGCCCAGCAACTAGCGTTTTGGTGAGTGTTTCGAATAAAGATGATAGCTATTCCTACAACCCATTCCATAAAGGCTGATGATGAAGGTGAATTTACGATAGGTAGCTACGGTCAACAAAGATGCTTAAGGTTTTAGGAAATTACAGCCTCCAAGGTCAATCATGCTACGATATGGAATTAGCCTAAACCTCGGAAATCTGCTTACCGCAATTAAGAATAGCGCTGAAGCAAAGCGTATTCGTTCTAATTAAGTCAAAACTGAAAAAAAAGGAAAGAAAATTGTATTAAAATAATTATTCTCTGTTACCAATCCTATTATACACATATACGTTACAATAGAATAGATAAATTAATACTAGAAAATAAACAATTATTAATTACTAACTTAAACCAATTCTATGTACATCTTTGTGAAATATCATATATTATTAACTAGCTTCCGCCCGCGACTTCGTCCGCGTGGACCCGGGATAAAAACTATCCTATATTTTAATCCAGGCTATAAACTATCTTCGTGCAAAATTTCATTCAAATCGGTTCAGCCGTTTAAGCGTCATTGAGTAACAAACATCCAAACATCTAAACTTTCGCATTTATAATATTAGTAGGATGAAATTGAATGTGACTTGCAACGAATTGACATCGAATATCGCTTCTATATTATAATTTAACACCTATTTATTAAATTGCTACGCCCTAACGTAATAGGTACATATGTTCCATACAGGCCCTGGCCCATATGGAACATATGTACCTATTACTAAGAACTGTACAACTATGGATGCAATAAATGATATGACTATGACTATGGATGCAATAAATGATATGACTATGACTATGGATGCAATAAATGATATGACCATGACTATGACTATGGATGATTGCATCCATAGTCATAGTCATACCATGTATTACATCCATAGTCATTTATTGAAATGATATGACTATGACTATGACTATGGATGCAATAAATGATATGACTATGACTATGACTATGACTATGGATGCAATAAATGATATGACTATGACTATGGCTATGGATGCAATACATGATATGACTATGACTATGACTATGAAACTTCGCTAGTTTTATTCATACCATGTATTGCATCCATAGTCATTTATTGAAATGATATTACTATGACTATCACTATGGATGCAATAAATGATATGACTATGACTATGACTATGGATGCAATACATGATATGACTATGACTATGACTATGACTATGAAACTTCGCTAGTTTTAGGAAGATACCCGACTGTAATTGGCCAAAGATTGGGTTTCACCAAACGGCGGTTTTGAGATACCAGTTACCTAATTAAAGTTACGCCTACCGGTACCCTTGACATTGTGATTTAGGTACCTAAAGTATTTATGTGGAACTGGTTTTGAAACTAGCGGCGTCTCTGTGCCAGAGAGGGAGACCACGAGCCGAGAAGAGTCGAAGAGATGCAAAACAAATGAGGATTGAATAGGCAAACCATGTCAGTAAAATGCTCATTCTGAAAGCCAGTGCACCTACCTAAGTATAGTGAGCTCGAATACTGTGATTATGGGTTCAGGATTGCTGCCTCGAAACTGTATCATGGGGCTTAAATGGAGAGTCGTGAACTATATGATTCAAGAGCTTTAAGATAATCATGCATTTTAATAACAAGTCGGTGGCAAACAAGCGTACGGCCCGCCTGATGGTAAGCGGCATAGGAGTCTATATGTAGGCGCTTGCAACTTCAGGGGTGTCACATGTGCGTTGCCGATCGTTCGCGGCCATTTAGGTTCTAGAGTGGTTTTATTAATAATATTAGATATGGTAAGGCAGTAAGTACCTACCTAAATACATTCAAAATGTTTAACCCCGTAACCTAAGGGAACATTGAATATATATCATCAATTTCTATAATAGTGCAGTTCCGACGGCTATAAGTTTTCGGGTCAAAAGGCCCCGCTGCGGGTGTGAGACGGCTACCGGTATCACGTGCGGGAACTTGATACCGGTCCGGAACCGTCACCGATACCGGGTCTAATCCCATCCGGTAATTAACACCCTATAAATGTTATTCCTTGTTGGATTCTCGCGTGGGCTTTTGAGTTCATGTGTTCATGTTAGGTTTTCTAGTCTCGAATAGGTACTATCTATTTTAGGTAGTTACCTTTAGTAAGTACCTACCTAAAATACCTAGATAGCGGTTGGTAAAAGTGTGTGTATTTGCCTATCCATTGCTAATATAGAGCGTCCCTATAGGTAGGTATTACGGATGGATTCCATTTGTTATTATTTTCAATGGAAGAGTTAGGCGTCAGGCTGTTAAATTGACTGGTTAATTTTGGCGCCAGAGATCATTAACTTTTTTCACTGAACATTTTAACCTATTACTTTTTTCTGCAGAAAAATATCAAAATTTGGAGAGAAAAATAACGGTTACTTTGAGTGAAACAGCAGACATTTGTGCATGCCAAGTAGGTAAAATTTTAACTACACAATTTACAGGCTGTCAATTTAGGTAATTCAATAAACAGTCGCCCTCCATCGCTAGATCGATGCTAGGTATTATTCGTTCTAAAATTGTTTTGGCTTCCTGTATCGTGTGGGTCGAGATATTCCGCGACCAACTTATATAGGTATGTGCGACGCGACGAACCTCTACAACTTTGATAGGTATAAAGCTTATTTTTGCTTGATTCAGGTTTTCATTTAGTCTGTACAATTATGTTTATAGAGAAAGGTTGTAAGTTAGCATGAAAATCAACGGAATTTAAGACTTTCCTCCTTAATACAGCGTAGGCCCCTCGCGGTATCAAATTCGCAACAGTCTGTTCGGTAACGTGGAAAATGCTTATAAGGCAATTTTCTAACCCATAGAGTTACATTGCACAATTAAGTATTTGCACAGTATTAAATGGATGAAAAAAGGGTATTAACCACGGGTCCGTTTTACGGAGCGACAAGTTCTGAATACTTCAATGGCGGCACTTGACAATAGCAACTGTATTTTAGCTATTGTTCCGGGTGCAATGTACTTCCGGAACCTAACGTTTTAAATCGAGCTTCAATTCGTTAGGTAGATGATGAAAATCCAAAATTGACTATAGGTAATGGCATTCGAAGACAAAAGCTTGCACAAGCTAGGTACTTACATTAAGTGTTTGCAAAAAGTAGTTTTTATCTATTCCACATGATTAGTCCATTAGTAGTTTTTATTACTTCGAATACTCATAGACATTAAAACTTCGACACATCTAAGTAAGTAGTAAGACTTGACCAAAAGTAGGTATCAGTCATAGCATCAAATACGTGACGCATGACGGCCATACACAGATTGCTAGTTCTGCTGCTGATTGTACATTAAGTAGTATTTGGTATACAATTAAAGTCATAAATTTATATGTAACCATGATATCTTATCTCAATGTGGCATTTTGGGGTTATTTCAGTGAAAACATGAATAATAGTGCCCTGAATCCCTTTGATTCTAGGTCAACATTACGAAAGTCAGTTTGAATTTTTGTTATTTTAGCACTTATATAAATCCAGTAAGTATACTTAAAGCCAACCTTTGGGTATAGGTTTTAGCACATTGCGCAGTTAATTTTTATTTTATTTTCTCTAACCAGAATTCGAACACCCCTGAACAAACACCTAGAGTGAGCGAGGGCGAGGTGACGCTCTCCATCCCCCAGCGCAACTATGGCGCCATCGGGGGCGTGGAAAAGGTTACTTACACCTGGGCGGATATTAACGCCTTCGCCACCGAGAACAGATCCAGGAGAAGGTTCTGGAACTTCTGGAGAACTTCGACTGATCGCATGTTCCAGCAGAGGAAGCAGTTGTTGAAGAATGGTGAGTATTTTAAGTCGTCGGTATTCAGGTCACTAAATGAAACATGGACGAGTTTTTTTACTAAACCAAAAAAGTTACAATTTATTCAATGTAAATGAGCTTTTACACCTCAAACATAACATAGAACATCTAGAGGTTTTAACTGAGCGCATCTATCATATAGCAGATTTTATATAAGATCTTAATAAAACAGATATTTCGTTCCCGCGCTAATACATCTCATAATGCTGTATGGTTACACCAACTTAGATCAAATAAACAAAAGCAAGCTAAACAAAAGAACATCCAATATTTATCTTCAACTGTTTCCAGTCAACGGAGCCGCATATCCCGGCGAGCTCCTCGCTATCATGGGCTCATCCGGCGCCGGCAAAACCACCCTTCTCAACACGCTGACATTCCGAACCAACGGAGGAGTGGTCTCGAGTGGTACACGGGCGCTGAACGGTCAGCCAGCAACGCCTGAAGCGCTGACAGCACTGTCGGCGTATGTGCAGCAACAGGATCTGTTTATTGGGACGTTGACTGTAAGAGAGCATCTGGTGTTTCAGGTAAGAATATCATCATATCAGCCGAAAGACGTCCACTGCTGGACATAGGCCTCCCCCAAAGAGTGCCAAAGTGACCGGTCCTGCGCCACCCGCATCCAGCGGACTCCAGCAACCTTTATCAGGTCATCAGTCCACCTTGCGGGGGGCCTACCCACGCCGCGCCTTCCGGTTCGTAAGAATATACCATCAAATTAAAATCGAATTAGGATTATGGGGGCGCGGGCAAGACAACTCTCTTTAACACGATAACATTCCCGAACAACGGAGGATTTGAATACTCGAGTGTTACACGGACGCTGAAAGGTCAGCCCGCAACGCCTGAAGCGCTGACAGCACTGTCGGCGTATGTGCAGCAACAGGATCTGTTTATTGGGACGTTGACTGTGAGAGAACATCTGGTGTTTCAGGTAAGAATATACCATCAAATTAAAATCGAATTAGGATTAGGAGGGCGCGGGCAAGACAACTCTCTTTAACATGATAACATTCCCGACCAACGGAGGATTTGAATTCTCGAGTGGTACACGGACGCTGAAAGGTCAGCCCGCAACGCCTGAAGCACTGACAGCACTGTCGGCGTATGGGCAGCAACGGGATCTGTTTCAATCAATCATTTATTTGTTTATTGGGACACTGACTGTTAGAGATCATCTGGTGTTTCGGGTAAGAATATACCATCGAATTAAAATCTAATTGAAATAACTCTTTATAACGATGACTTTTCAACCAACGGAGGAGTGGTCTCCCGAGGCACACGAGTTTTGAAAGGTCATCCAGCATTGCGATGCGAAATTACTAAGAGTGAGTTTCTGAAATTTGGCAGCCTTGGCAAGGCCAAATTTGACAAGTAAATCTTATTTAGATTGTGTAATGTCCCGATAAAATTTACTACAAACCTTTCAAAGTCAGAGGTCATGTTAAATGGTACTAGGTACGTTTCAATTTAATATGAACCGTTGCCCGGCCACGTGAGCTTTTGACCTATAAACTATTAATTATATTCGACGATCATCCCAAAGCGACATACTGATTATACTAGTTGATTGAGTAGTAATTTACAGTTACTACTCAATCACTAGTTTATTTTGAGATAAAACTCGCATAATCTTTATTCTTCTGCAAATTATGTGATTAAAAAGGGTGCAAAAACGATGTTTACAATTTAAGAACAACGAAAATGCAGACGGTTTTTTTACTAGGCTTGGTTATCTGTATATTTTAAAATAACTGAAGGTATAATTTCAAAGAAAATGTTGTTACTTGGCATGCCATTTGTATTTTTTTTATTAAGACAATTATTCAAAGGGAAATATGTTTTCACAGGCTCTAGTGCGAATGGATCGTCACATTCCCTACGCGCAGCGCATGCGCCGAGTTGGAGAAGTCATTCAAGAGGTAAATTACTTACAGAAATTAAATGTTAGTTTGTTCAAAAACTGAAATTGTATGCTACTTACAGTCAAGTTCACAATACATTACCAATTTTCAATGTACCCAAAGGTAAAAAAAAATATTTAAGCTTATATAAAATAAATTGTGTTCGCCTTTATTTATCTTTTTGCCCGTGGACATATTTGAAACGTAGGTAATGTAATCTAAGAAAAGGTTGAAATCATATTTTAGTTAAAAAAAAACTACTCAATGCATTAAGTACCCTATGTACCTATGTTGATGCCGCATATATTATAGGTATTAACTGAACTGGATTCATTATGAGAAAACACACATTTGTGATAAGAGATTAGGGAAAGCTACTAAAATGCGTTTTTGATAGTACCGGTTTGGCCTACGTGATGTGTGGACAGATGTCGGGTTCAATGAAATGTTACGGTGCCTTTGTAGCTATTTGGTTCCGACTGAATTAAGTAAATATTTGCTTAACAATTATTGTTTGTTTTATACTGTAGGTAGGTATATGAAAATGCTCTGTTTTTAGATTTTCGTAAATAACAAACTACCTACATAGGTACGCAAACGACAGGAGTTTTAAGTCTAATATATCTACTCTAACAAATCAATTTCTTAATTAAAATGAATCTAGTAAATAACAATCTTAAAAATATACATAGGAAAAAGAAGTCGCCTAATTTGACTAGCAATGTAAGTGGCAGAACATTCTTAAAAACAAAGGAATATCTATACTACCTACTATAGTAGTTTCTGGAAACATAAACGCGCCAGGAACTTAAGGCAAGTTTCTATTTACAAAGTTCCCTTACATATAATTTTATATAAAAAAAAATATTAAAATTTCACAAGAAATTGGCACATCTAGAAAGCTTTGTACCTGTGAAAATTTCTCATCAGTGCATTGCGTGACTGCAAATATAATGCAGGAATTACAGGCCACTACATCCGTTGCCTCCCTTCCAGCTAGCGCTATCAAAATGCCAGAACACCGTGATCGGTATACCAGGTCGCTTGAAGGGCATCTCGGGCGGCGAGATGAAACGGCTTTCCTTCGCCAGCGAAGTCCTCACGGATCCACCGCTGATGTTCTGCGATGAGCCTACCTCGGGTCTAGATTCTTTCATGGCGCAGAATGTTATACAGGTTGGTAGTACCTACATACACACATATTATTTTATAATATCTAAGTAACTATTTGAGGTTAACGAAACCGCATAAACCCACAGGCTCTGAATCAGATTCAGATTCAGATTCTTTATTAATAAAATTTGAAATTTTACACGTCAAAAAATGATAAGGTACTGCACTTATGTTCTATATATACAATGGTTCACATGTCATGGCGAATAGGTCCTTATTTGGTATTTAAAATGTCGTTTCATTCTTTTCAATAAGTCCGATTGAAGAATTACATCAAAAAAATTACATTACAGGAATTTATTACATAATTTTGATTAAATTATTGAATATATTGTATAAATTCATTTACAGTGTAACAAGCTAGTTTAATGAGCAATATTTTTAATCTATTTGTGAAGATTGTGTCGCTGGCTGAGTTTTTAATATCAATTGGAATACAATTGTATATTTTGGGCCCGAAGACGTCAAGAGATGCACGAAACTTCGACAATCGACTTGGTTCTTCTTTGAATGTGTCGTACATTCCTTTATTCGCTTCACTTTTCATTTTATACGCACGTGCTGGTCAATGAATTTTAGAGAGGTTCACAGCAGAACGTATCGCTCATACTTGGAGCAGTTGAACAGTACCTTATGGTAACCTTACAGTAGACCGCAGCCATAAGAGCACCACTACTTGTTCTGTAGGTATGTGGGGTCGGGAGTAAGGTTGCCAGAGCTCCCAAGGATGTGCTGTGTTCGAAATGAGGAGCCTGGATTTGTCTCTTGCTGTGACAAACAACTGCAACGCACTTGTGATTTTGGAGTCGCAAGCGTCTATATGCTACGATATCTGCTTAGTGTGTTGTACATAAGAAAGGAACCTATTTCAATGGCCATCTTCTCCGTCTAGGTGTTGAAGGGGTTGGCGCAGAAAGGCAAGACGGTGGTGTGTACGATCCACCAGCCGTCTTCCGAGCTGTACGCGATGTTTGACAAGCTGCTCATTATGGCGGACGGGCGCGTCGCGTTCCTCGGCTCGCCTGATCAGGCCACGGAGTTCTTTAAGGAGTGAGTACTTGCTTATAATAAATAAGAAGACCCTTGGGCTCTTTTTGGTCAATTTTCACTTTACTTTTTACTGCTTGACTTCAGGACCAATCCAGACTTATCCAGGCCCGATAATAATTGGAAGATTCGGAAACGACGAGATGAAGTATTAGACACAAAATATCTGGGTTTTAGTTAGTTTTCTAACCAGCTCATTTATAAATTACATCTCAATAAAATTATCGAAACTAAGAGAGGAAGAGGAGAGGGAGGAATCGTGGCAGTTACGTGATGGTTTTGCATTAGATTCTATATTGTATTAAATTCCTACATCAGATGATTACGATAGGCTTAACGGTAATGAACCGCCAGGAAAACGTTGAAATCTGACCATTATGTTCCACCAACCAGGTTAGGAGCGGCGTGTCCAGCAAATTACAACCCCGCAGACCACTTCATACAAATCCTGGCTGGAGTGCCGGGCAGGGAAGAGGCGACGAGGCATACTGTGGATACAGTCTGCACGGCGTTCGCCAAATCAGAACTAGGTTGCCAAATAGCTGCTGAGGCTGAAAATGCATTGTTACATGAGGTAAGTTTCTCAAGTCATGTATGTATTAGCATGAATAAAGTAATAGAGGATTAAACCTAAGATTTTTTTTAAACCTTCGCGTACGTCTTGGTCTGCTTATATCAGGGAAGTATTAGACTAAAATTAGTAAAACAAACATAATATGCAACATCAGCGTCTGTTTGTCTCGCAATTACTAAGGAGAAAGATCTCAGACGTCGTCATATTTTAACAAATCCACATATTCCCTCCCTACAGCGCAAGGTCACATCGGGCTGGGCCGAGGCGGCGTGGTCGAGCACGAGCTTGCGCCCGCGCCGCTCGCCGTACAAGGTGTCGTGGTGGGCGCAGTTCCGGGCCGTGCTTTGGCGCTCCTGGCTCTCCGTAACTAAAGAGCCCATGCTGATCAAAGTGCGGTTTCTGCAGACCATCGTAAGTATATTGTGATTGTGACTAAGGGCGGGTTACACCAACTTACGATTACAGCCCGATCAGCGTTAAATATGGCGTCGGCAGATGGCATTGCATAGCAATTTGCCAACCTAAAATAGATCTTTATGAACCATGAATATTGAGTTGCTGGAGCTCTTTGCAGACAATTCTATCTCCACCTCATTTACGTAATAGTTCTTAGGAACTGAATAATCACTTTCATTATTTACGTTATTTCATGCTTAATGTTTATTTCAATGTTCCTAAGTTTTTCTGTACTTGTGTACTTACTTCTTAATCCAGATTAGAACAATAGTATGAAATAGTTCATCCCTAAAATCTGTTATTCTTGCCCGATTGTATACAGGAAAATACAATTTGTCTGGCAAAATCTTCTGTCCAATTGTTTCCTCTGGTAAAAAAGTGACGCTGATGATTAAAGCGTTTGACAGATGGTGTCAATTCTGATCGGGGTGATATACTTCGGTCAACATTTGGACCAGGACGGAGTGATGAACATCAACGGCGCCATCTTCATGTTCCTCACCAACATGACTTTCCAGAACATCTTCGCTGTCATCAATGTGAGTACTATCAAATATCATCATCGCCATCGTCATAATTCGTTCAGCACCTCTATTTACGTGTATATGTCGGTAATCCAATTTTTAGGTTTTTATCGTATCGATTTGAAAGTTCGTAAGTAAATATGTGTAGGTATAATGTGTAGTAACAATACAATAACTTGGTTACTTGTTGTTCTGCTGATTTTGTCAGATATCTCTTCAATGACTGATAGAAAGACTTGTACTATAAATTAAATATTTTTTACGTCACACCTGGCCATAATGCGAGTTTTACTGCACGCTGCGCGTACGGTAAAACTCGCATTGTGGCCAGATGAAGACTTGAACAGCTACTGGTGCTGCTGCTGCTAGCTGTGTGCAGCTAGTCTGTGCCGCAGCAAATGCTGAGGTCACTCCTATTGTCGCACAGATATACTAGATTTAGTTTTTTTATTGTTCTGTTTAGTATGTTTTATGTTTTGTCTCTGTATCTGGTATGTTGTGTGGCAATAAACTACTATTCTATTCTATTCTTAAAATTGTGTACTTACCACCTTCGGTTCGGGCCACAAACACCTGCGATCTGGGGGCCGATTTTTGACTTTCGAGCGCTCGAAAATTAAATAAAAGTGAATACTATTGTAGTGTCATAATCACAGGCACTTACTTTCCACCGATAGAATTGAATACGAGTGGTCAATACCGCACGTTTTTAAATTTTCTATCGTCATTTCAAAATAGCATTTCATAATTTTTGACAGTTTTCGTGTGAAAGACTCGAGCGCTCGAAAGTCAAAAATCGGTCCCCTGGGCCATTCACGAATTCACCGCCCTAGGTACGTAATGTACTATTACACAAATTTTAACTACATATGTAGGTATGTATAAGAAATTGGGTTCATTATTTACGCAACGGCGCAACGGTAAGTACCACGCTGTTTCGTCTCCTAAATAATTAGTTTGTTTTATTTTATAATTGTTTATACATATGTTAGTCTGTAAGGTATTTGTTACTAGGGGCCTGAAATAAATTCTTAAAGGGTCGGCAACGCGCATGTTACACCCCTGGAGTTGCAAGCGTCCACAGGCTACGGTAACCACTTACCATCAGGTGGGCCGTAAGATTGTTTGCCACCGGCGTGGTATAAAAAAAGTTATTAGCTAGGACTGTTTCGGAACGTAAGGGAAATTATGTTTTAATAACTGTAGCAATCTAGCGGAATAAATGAGTCCTGCTTTCTAAGGTTGTCAATAAACTTAGTCATCGTAATTAACTAACAATGAAACAATTCCCAAGGCAGGTAGGTATGATTTTATGTGCTTATCAATTATCGTCTATATTTCCTTAAATAAGCTCTGGTAATTAAACAAATTCTAACGTGTTTTATTTCAATGACGTTACTAGTTAGTGACAAATAGCGTACCTAAATCATTTCTTTTTACGACGTTGTTTTTTTATTCCAGTCAGTTGAACTTGTTTTTTACTATTTGCATAGTTAGGATAGGTTTTGCATACCTACATGACATTATTATTTACAGTGTGATAATTAAAATATACCGAGCAATTAAGATTCCCAATTCCTTCCCAATTTATGGATATTTATGCAAAGTGCGAAAATATTAGACAGATATATATCGTGGTTTTCATTGCGTATTATAATAACAGATTTAGTTGATGCGAAGGCATATTCCCAGTCATTTAAATGTATCACGCTATGTGACTAATTTTAGCATATCGAGTTGGTCCGAGTTACAAACGTCGATGTATACATTTAAATGTTAAATAACGACAGAATAATTGCAGAAAAAGATTTCCTACTATTTATGTAGTTGATTGCTTTTGCACATGCGTGGTCGAAAAATGTGGACGCGTAGGTATATTAATTAGACTACCATCTAAAACTATAAATCCAAGCGGGCTGCCATTGTCATAATCAAAGCATATAAGCAGTTTTCTTAACTGCCATTGTATACCCATACGCAATAGCTCAAATCAAACGTTCACCAGGTATTTTGTTCGGAGCTGCCCATCTTCATCCGGGAGCACCACAACGGAATGTACCGCGCTGACGTCTACTTCCTCTCGAAGACGCTGGCGGAGGCGCCAGTCTTCGCCACCATACCCCTGGTGTTCACCACCATCGCGTATTACATGATCGGACTGAACCCGGCGCCTGAGCGGTTCTTCATCGCTTCGGGGTTGGCTGCGTTGATCACCAATGTGGCTACGTCGTTTGGTAAGTGTTATATTATTTCCATACTTCCTTACAGGTATTTAACGTGGTTGACTTTTTTATAAATCTGTCAATGGAATTGGAATCTTCTAGCATGTACGGTAGAGTTTTGAATGGACTCCTTCAAATAATCTCAAGTATACACGTCGAAGATATTAGAGATAGGTACGCTTGAGACACCATCATCGCAATTATAGATCCTAGGTAGGTCAATTTCAATAATGAGTTGATAAAACCAGCCCTGCTGAAGTTCTGCTGCAAAATTATCGATATGATTTCGTCATTCATAGTTTGTCCTCCAGATGATTTTTGCACCCATTTATGCACTGAAGCTAAGTACCTACTGATTCTTTCCTAAAAGATTGTAGAATGTTTGTATACGCAGCGTAGGTAAATAATTCTGTACCTATTATATTCTCCTTTACGGCTTTGAAATAGGCAGTCTAAATTGAAAAAATAAATGCCACGATTGTTGTTAGACGGGATTACAAATTATTTACGCAGGCGTCATAATTGGTTATTAATTGAAATGATTGTGCAATGTGGCAGTGATGCGTCTAATTTTAATAGATTTTTAACAACTCAGTAAACCGACAATGCTGTGTAACATCTTTTATTATTTTAATAGTGTAACGCATTAAATAATGACTGTAAAAAAATATTTTTTCTGCGTCTCTTTATTTAGACCTAGGCGGACCTCATCTCGCTAAACCGGTTAGGTGGGAAGATTACTCGAAATGGTAACAAAAATGTGGTTAGATTTATTTATGTTCACGTTTTTAATATATGCAGAGCTAATCTGAAATCTCTATAGATAAAACATAAGTATATTCCTTTTAGTTTGTACAATAAAAATTAAGGACGTTCTATAACTTATTATGCAACCTGTTTGACCATTGACTCCCATCTGAAACTTGATATTTAATAAGAAACCATGACATCTTCGTTTTGCTCTATAAATTGCGTCACAGTACATCTGCCATGCATATCAATAGGCATCCCAGTCACAAAGTTAGACCTTGTTCTACAAAAAAATCTTTTGAAAAAAAACATTAATCCTCTACGATAAGACTCAATTTTCTTAAGCAAACACAGTCGATGTATTATTGTAATGATTGGTTTACATCCTGCACGTCTATCATGCGACGGTCGCGACATACTCTCGATTTTTCTCGCACTATATCTCTTGTTCTAAGTGTTCTAATAAGAAAGCATAAAGTAAATATAGCATAGAGTAACTATCCCATACTGCGGTCGAATATTTCTGAAGAACGTTAAGAGATGTCGCTTGGAGCACCACTGACGGATATTAATATTTTACGTTATACGAAATCTCAAATATTATCATTAATAGATATTCATTTTCACTTATCAACTTAAAAAAAAAAAAAAAACCAGACACAGGCCTTAATAGATCGTAAATCGATTCAAAATAATTTATAACATCCTTTATTTGTGCGCCATCTAGTGAACGGCTTGACCTTTATTACAGCTTAGCTTGTAAGTGGACAAAGTATACATGCGCAGGATTCTAGCAGGATAAGTGTCCATAGATGGTGCTGTATTAAACCTGATATATTTACTAAACCTTAAACGCATTGTTGTTACGAAAATATATAAATAAGTTTCTGTCAAAAATTTAATTTTTGGTACAAGCTTTTATTGCCGACTGTACTTTTCTGTATACCATCATCAACTGCTCATTGAGACGATTCTAACGAGCACCAACTCGATGGGGTTATATGGTTTTATTACGGAGTTCCTATGGCCACCTTCTGTCTCTATCATCAGATCAGCTCGATGGTACCATAATATTGAATGTCATCCAAACTATAGTTATACCCAAAATTTCAGCTCAATCGGTCACCGGGAAGTGGGTCAAATTTAACTTGCAAGATTTGACGGACAACTTACTTACATACATACTTTTATACTTACATACGAAAGAAGTCAAGTTACTATAAAACTTGTAAAAAGACCTATCGGTTTTTGCACTCCGGGAGTGCCGGCAGAAATGAAAACTTGAATAATTTTAATTTTGCAAAAAAAATCCCTTCCGCCCTCCTCTCTCCCCCTGCGTGCCAATATATCTAATAACAAACTTATTAGTAGTACGCTATAGTTCAACTTAACTCGGCAAAATTGATGAAGTAGACGAAGAAATAAAATACCAATTTGTTTTTGCCATTGCCAAATATTTTTCAAAGCTTTATCTCTTTAAGAATAACGTCCAAATTCGAACTATTCGAATTTGCTCAATAGCAAAGCGGTAAACGACGCGCGGACAAAATTACAAATTTATTTGCAGAATATGCAATTGCAAAGTGTTTAACGGCTTTATATTCTTACGAATAGCGTTCAGTTTTGAATGAAGTCGAATCGGCTAACAGCAATATATAAAAGTTTGATAAAACAAAATGGAATTTGCATTTACGGAAAATGTGTTACGACCTTATACTGTTAACAATAAAGTATAAATTAGAACTATGTGCCCCTAGTCAAACCCCCGTTTTCCCCCCCACCCCCCAGCCTCGTCCCGAATCTCTCGCCATCCTCCTACGGTCACGTGGCCTCTTACGCATCTGACGTCACAAATATCTGTCGCGAGTTTAACAATTTTTCCCCATCCCAAAAAGTGCTCAGCGCCGCTAAAGAAGTTTTCACTTCAAAAAGAAAACATACATACATACATACATACATTCACGCCTTTATTCCCAAAAGGGGTAGGCAGAGCACATGAAACTTATGTTCCAGCGCCACTTCTAGCATAAATGTGGGTATAAAAAAGATCGACAAAATGTGATATTGCAGTGATAGGTTGCTAGCCCATCGCCCACAACACACTTCAACCCTGCTCCCTTAGTCGACTTTTACGACACCCACGGGAAGAAAAACGAAAACGTACGAAGAGTTTTTAAATAAGATGAAGTAAAAACTAGTGCCTATGCCAAATCTTGGGATTAGGTGTCAAAGCGGACCCCTGGCTCCTTTAGGGGCACACCCGGGAATATCGCTAGGATTGTGATGCGACCAGCTGATGAGTTTAGTAGATAATTATTAGAATAGGTAACCTAGTCTCTAAAACATCAGAATACTACAGTAAGTAAAAAATATAACATACATTTATTCGGGACCTATACGTAAAACTGTTTTTATTTTACAACTTATTTGAATATTCTTTCTTTACATAGGTATCTAGTACCATAAATAAAGAATAATACCTATAATATGTACCTACTGCCATTCACATTTGAGTATGTAGCAATTTATGATTCAAATTGCCAATAAGTACCTAAAATTATCGAAGTGCTTACGACGCGCGACGTTGTCAGCTCGCGCTGGCAGCGCCGTAGTTCGATCTGGCAACGTCGCCAACTGTATACTAATTTCCAATTTATTTTATTATTTTTAACATCTCTGCATAACGTTCCATTTCGACATCTTATATATTACAACAAATGAATTACTGCGTGTTACAAATATTTTACATTAAAATAAAATAAACATAAAGTGACTGCAATCTCTTAAATTATTAATAAATAATGGAGCATAATTATTTATTTCTTATCACTTCGCACTCGTCTTTGAAACTGTATAATAGTAAAGAGAACTGCGTACAACGAAACGACTCAGTGCAGACGAAACACAGATTACAGAGACGAAATGAGAAAATGTTGCTACAAAATTATTCCTTTAAATTGTAGGTAAACAGAATAAACTTTGTCCATTTGTAAAAAAGCGAAAAAAATGATTTAGTATGAGTTTATTGTCTCAATTAAAAATACAAATAAAGATAACCTGCGGTATGATATTTTTTTATAAAAGCGTAGTGAAAATATACGTGTAATTACATGGGCAAAGTCAAAACGTCAGAAGTATATGGAAAGATAGAGACTTAACTGGCCACACTGAAACTAGAGACGATAGGTATCAACTCTCTCTACCACGAACATATTGTTAATGTTATTCTTTTAAAATTTGACCTCCGCTTATTTGAATGGACCTACGATTTGATTTAGAAACGGATTTGTTTGCCAGTGATTTACATACGACCACTTGGACTTCTACGATATTGACTGGACTGGACTGATTTGATATTATTGCATTTACGAAAATGACACATCGGTGCCAATTCATAAACTGTCACACATTGTTTCGTTTTCCAGTTAGTGATAAAAATCGCCTACGGATCTGGATTAACAATTCAGGTAAGCTCTATTTTATTTACAATAAATAAAATTGTACAACTAAGCACATAGATACTTGGTGACGTCGGGCATGCGTCAGTCAACTTGACTTTTTATCAATGTTCCAAAACATCGTTTTGTACTTCAGTTTTTTATCGCGTTACTTACGTTAAAATAAGTTTATATCTCGCTCCAAACTGATTAGTGTCCTTATTAATCCTTCATTTCATGTTTGCACTGTACCTAATGGTAATGATAAACTAGTTAGGAGTTTGCTTATTGGCATTTTATTTTGAATCTTTTGAATTTACTTATTCGCAGTGTGATTGCCAATTCGTGAAAATATCTAACCGGAAATGATGGCTGAAGTACTTGGTTTAGCTTGAGATTTCACTACTTTTCAGGCCGGAAGGCTTGGCAGGTTTTTTTACAAGAAATGTACTTGATGGAAATTAATAATATCTAAGTATTTAGTTTTATGACGACTGCTTTAGCCTAGTTGGTAATGACCCTGCCTATGAAGCAAGAGGTCCTGGGGTCGAATCCCTGTAAGGGATTTTTTTTGTGTGATGGGCACAATATTTGTTTCTGAGTCTTGGATGTTTTCTATGTATTTATACCTATTGGAACTATATATATCGTCGTCTAGTACCCATAATAGCTTATTGAGCTTACAATGGGACTAGTTCAACTTGTGTAAGATTGCCCCTTAATATATATTTTATTTTATTTATTTTTAATTTCAGGCAACATCAATCTCACATCTTTGACACCTGATCAGTTAAAGTACTGCTATCTTTTTGAAGTGCATTTTGAATCCTGCTATGAGTCACAATGATAACCAGAGAAGGTTGACCGGGACAGCTATTACTAGACACTATCACTGTGAAGATAAATCAATTGATGTTATTAGCTTTGTGTCTGTAGAGCACCCAATGCAAGGTATGTCTTGATTTTTTATTGTTCAAATAGTATTTTCTTAAAAACATGATGACAATTTTTCTGAAAAGGGACTCCTTAAGGCACACATGGGAAATGTACAAAAAAATTGTTTATCATTGAAAACAGGATGGCATTGGTATCTGTTCGTCAAACGAGATAGCTTTAAGAAAATATTGCGTTTGGTGTCGGGTTACAAAAGCACCACACCCTTTCTTCCTGTCGGTGTTGTTGGTCCAAGCAACTTATACTTGAAAATATATACAGGCTGTCCCAGCACTATGCTTGAAGGGACAGTACCTTAAATATTGTAGATAAGATATTTTACTGAAAGGAGATATTATTGAATATTTTATAGTAAGTAATACTGCACTCAAAGATTTTCATAAAATTGCTTGCTTCGTCTGGGAGTCAATCCGACCATAGAGGAAATATTTATTTATGATCCTGCTAAATCCAACTCCTTTCTTTCAAGCTAAATTGTACTTAGAAGAAATCATTCTTTATTTTTAGCTTACTTATTGGCATCATAAAAGCACGTGGTGTTTTTATATCACATATAAATAAAATAAATAAAAATAAAAAAGCTTTATTAATTCCATTACAGCGTTTTTTACAGTTAGTAAGTAATGAATTATGTATGTAATGTATTGAATTTCTTAGCTAAACACGCAGAACTAAAAAAAAATGCTTATAAGATGTTAGGATTGTTAGGTTAGGTTAGTTAGGTTTCACATATAGCCGGTTTTTATTAGCATACGGCGGCAAGCATATTTGAAAATATTAGCAGTATAATTTAATAATAATATAAACAATAAATCAGCTTATATACGTCCCACTGCTGGGCACAGCCCTCCTCTCAAGGATGAGAGGGAACGGGCAGTAGTGCCCACGCTGGCCCAGTGCGTGTTGGGGACTTCACATACACCTTTGAATTTCAAATTACTTAAAAAAATGTGTCTCCTCCACACATGAATGACTTAACAAACGTATACAGACACTACCTAATCGATCTATCGTATGAGTCCTAATTCTATCAACTCAACGGAAGGGGTAAAGGGGACGATTAACAAAATTTAAGTATGCTCGGATAATATTGTTTAGTTTAATATTTATTTTTTAAATTTCAGGATCTGGTACTGAAATTACATTCGTTGACGTGCGACCTACCGGACAAAGTAAGAAAACCTGACAATGATCCTGAGGAGTGGCCAACTTCAGCACCACAACCCGCATCGCCACAGCCCTCATCACATCATCACGTCCAACTGAGGCTCCTCAAATAAAAAGACATCTGGAAGAAAGCTCCTCTTGCGTGCACGTGGGGGCGGCGGCGTCGAGCAACGCATCCGACAGATTATTTAAACACATTCAAATTGTATTTATTCAGAGCACGTAGATGTTTTAAAAAAAAATATTGTTACTAAAAAAATATATTTGTAAATCTCACAAAAGAAGTCTACAAAATCAGCAAAAAATTAGGCTACTTACTGCAAAGTAAATGAAATAATTTACATATAATACGTGTTATTGAACCCTTACCTTTTTACCTTACTTTTCTCAAGGAAATCTGCATTACTCACAGGCAGTAAATAGAAGAATGTCTCGGATCGCATGTAGTGCACGCAAGGGCAAACAAAATGCGATCGGAGGCTTTTTTACTACTGCCTTGCCGGTGGTGTTCGCACCTTTTTTTATAACTGAAGCTTTCAACCTCAATAGTTTTTAAATTTTGTATATGAAGGTATCTTCCTATTGTTCCTTAAGTTTGTTCTATAATCGTCCTCCTACAGTTGTTCCTGGTAATAATAATCTTGAAAAATCCAGGGGAGTCAAAAGCGCGATTCCGATCCTTTACTGAATTAAGTATTCAATGTGCTGTGGTTTTATCGATCGAGGGAGCGAAGCGAACGAAGTTCTACGCTTCAGCTTGGGCCGAAAATCGTTCGTATGTCCGGTGTCTGGCCAGCTGTCCGGCTGTTCTCCTCTACAGGTCGCATTCTTAACCGATTCTCGTGAAATTTTGTGAGCAGGTTCGGTTTAGTATATAGTTTTTTCTGTAACTTTTTAGAAATTAAAAAAAAGACAGGTTCGCTAGTTTCTACAGCACATAGAGCCACTAGCACAATAAATCGCATGGCAGCAAATAGACGAATCAAGGTACAGCTTTGAGATTGATAGTACAAATGCACATCATCAAACAAGATGAGTTTTGTTGATAGTGGGGATCCACATAACTCCCCCCTCGGGAGCCCTGGCAAGCTTACCCCCAAGAACACACCACATACCTAAGTAGCAAGTAGTGGAACTTTGGCTGCAGTCTTATGTAAGGTTGCTTATATAGGTACTTTATTTATGGTACATGATGGTACGGTGGAGGTTCTAAGAAAAGGTACAAAAATTGAGCATTTTATTGACTGGTCGCGTGTGCTCTAACAAAACAGAAAAAAATACTATTATTTTACTTTGTGTAAACCTATCTTGCAAAGTGACATCTATTGACCGCGTAAAACAGATTTTTTACAACATCACCTGTTGTAGGTACAGATGCCGTTAGTGTATTCAATAATCCGTAAAAGGCAATATTGATATAAACGACATCTTTTGCTGAGAGCAAATGTACATACCAGTTCACTAACGCCCCCTGGTGCTCACAGCAAATAAGGCGGATTCATTTTAATGTATGGCGTGGATATATCTTCTTATACTTTATTTATGTAAGAAAGAGACGGATAGGGCGAGAAAAATCGAGAGAGCTCGCGCGCCGTCGCATGATAGCCGTGCAGAGCGAATTTCTATCAACCGCAGAGTTTCAAATATCTTGATACTGTATACCGACGTCATACCCTTTATTCTTGAATTTCCACGGCCTAATGTCACATCGGAATCTCAGATGAAACTGGCTTGTTACGTTAGACAAGAATTCGGATTTTAATTAGTATAATATATATCAGTTACATTTGCATAGCCATAACATTTAAAGTGTTGGATAGTCGTTAAGGTTTCTTGGATGCACGTATTTGAATAATTAGTGACCTCAATCAATTGCTTGCGGTTGTGACATTTTTTCATTGACTAAAAATTGTTGATTACTCAATTAAGTGGCACTTGGATACGCTTGACCAGTTTAATGCTTGGGATCTAATTGAAATATTAGGACATGCACGGCACACATCTTTTAGCTTTGCGAAACGTTGATTTAAAACGAATTTAAGAAAAGTAGTACCTACAGCCGAATGAACTCTTATATATATTTCGAGTAGTCCAACTGGGCAAGTTCCTCCACCTTACGGAAGACTGCATCCATAATAATACCACTATTGTCTCTGTAGGTATGAGTCTTTGTAAAATTACATAACTTTTCGAACGATCGTAAGGACTTAATAGACACTTTCGCATACAAAAATCTAGGTAACGTATGGTTGAGATTATTTCATGCCCGACTGTTTATAAGACTGGAATTGGATCGTCTACCTTGGACGCTAGAGTTGCTTTTTGAATGGATTAATTTAATGCAATTCGGCCAGTTTACGTATGAAACGCAGACGATCAGCTGGTGGTCTTTGGTCGCGAAAGCTCCGAGAGTGCGAGACCTACATTTATATCTAGCTGTCATCGCAATAAATTAGCAAAAATAAAGGGTTAGCAACGCTTTTCTGATTTTCTGGAGTCGCATGCTTCAATAGGCTATGGTGTTCGCTGATCATAAGGCTTGTTTTCCACCATCACGGTATACAAAAATCACTGGGTTTGGACGAACATATTTAACCAAAATTACAGTTTACACAGCTGGTCCAAACATTTCCGGGTCTTGACTTTTTATACCTACCATAAACTTTGTTCTTGACTCGTAAAAAACTTAAAGACTGGCCTTGTCTGTTATATCCATAAGTATTTTGGACCCAGGGGGCATGTAACTAGGTAGGTATTCTATCTTGCTAAGATGGGTAGAGTAATAAATAGCTAGGTATTTTGGCCAGCGGAATGTAAATTACGTTTTTTCACTTTGTTTTTGTTTGAATGGAAGATTTTCTAACTAAATAAACAAACGAGTTTATGCTAGCCAAGGATTTTTGTTAGGTGTGTTGATTCGTTTATAATTTAGCTTTACAAATATTATCCTGCTAGTCGATTATGTAACGCAATCTACGCGCGTCAGGTAGATCTAAAATTATGAATTATGAATCTAAAAACAATTATGGTTTATGGTGTGGGAAAATGACAGTTGAATTGTTCCAACGCTCTTTCGAAACGATGGCCTGTATTCACTTTGTTTAGTGATTAGTGCGAGTTCATACATTTGCTGCGAGTGCGAGTAGCTTTTCTATGGACTCGCACTAATCACTAATCAAAGTGAATACAGGCCATTAGTCTATGCAGACTGCGTCTTTTAAGCGCGCCGTCGGCGTGCGTTTGTGTCAAACCACTTGTAAATCGACAAGAACGCGCGTCAACGGCGTGTTCACTATTGAACGTTAAAGGAGTTAACGCTACGCTGGTGGCCGATCCCGTGGTTTTCCTCGTATGTAGCGCAAAGCGA
Organism: Epinotia bilunana; assembly: GCA_947049275.1. Lineage (NCBI taxonomy): Eukaryota > Metazoa > Arthropoda > Insecta > Lepidoptera > Tortricidae > Epinotia > Epinotia bilunana. The sequence continues at coordinate 20,671,348 of OX346260.1, read as the reverse complement.
CTACGGCGTAGACGCCCGCGGAGCGGGTTCCTGGCGATCAAAGTGTTAAGCTTTGAACTTTAATTGGGCATTTGACAGATATACCTACACCTTACCCCCCTATTAATAAAACTTAACAGACCTCTGTTAACTGAGATATGTTTTATCCCTTTCTCACGAACAATAAAAGACTAACGTCAATGAGAGAGAAGGCAAACGAATTTTAACGGCAAAATAGGTTGGATGGACGTTTTTAAATAAGACCATTTAAGTTTAAAGTGTTGACGTGCCGACGAAAATTGCGATGTTTTCCAAGGAAAATATCTTCGTCATTTCTCAAAATTACCCATGAGGAACTTCCTAAAATTGTATCTATTTTGTTTAAATAAGTATACTGTTCTACATTTCTGAGAAGTTTCTCACATTTTTGGAAACTTTCAGCTACTTGCACATCTTTATGTTAAAGTAATAGTAAGCGTTATTCAGTTATTTATTCGGGTGCTCTTGCGCAGGCTACCTGATCTCGTGCGCGAGCAGCAGCGTGAGCATGGCTGCTTCTGTGGGACCGCCTATCATCATCCCCTTTATGCTGTTCGGAGGGTTCTTCCTCAACTCCGGGTAAGTGGGTAATAATAACACTACTACTTGCTCTGTGCTAGTGTTGTGTTCCTGGAGGTGACCAAGGTCACCAGAGCTCCCGAGGATGCCTTGTGTTGAGAGCGAGATAATTTGTTCCTTCAGCTGTCAACACGGCGAATCGTCAAACATATCAAGGGTCGGCAACGCCCATGTTACTCCTTTCTAGTTGCATGCGTCTATAGGTTGCGGTATCCGCTTACCATCAGGCGGGCTGTACGCTGGCTTGTTTGCCACCGTCGTTGTATTAAAAAAAGTGTCAAATGTAAAAACTTGGCACACCTACTTCACTTTGTGATTTTGTGTGTTGGTATCTTTTGGGTTTAGAATAGAAGTGGAATAAAGAAAAAAATGCAGGTAAGTAAGTAGTAGATTTTATCTTGATGTCGGTTACTTCAAACAACTTAGAATGAACCAAGGCAGAAAGATATAAGGCTTAAAATGAACGAGGTTTACTATGTTCAGCATGGGACGGACTTACAGCAAATCATGATGTCTTTAGCAGTAGCGCAGAAGCGTACGAAAAGTAGCAAGGTCAAACCATGCTCAGGCACAAAAAAAAACCCCCCTTTACTTCCAATTTGAATTTTTCGTTAGCAGACATTACTATTATTAGGGCATTGACATTATCATTATTAGGGGGGTCTAACCTCACCTAGATTATTTAACTTATATGTTTACGAACTGATTGATGGACTGAACAGCATTAATGCCGGTTGTAGAATTGATGACGTAAGTGTAAATAATATTAGTTATGCGGACGACATGGTGCTGTTGAGTCCATCAGTATCAGGTCTAAAAATGCTTTTAAATAAATGTGATACGTATGCGCGCCAACATGGTTTAAAATACAACGCTACCAAAAGCGAGTTCATGTTATTTAAAGGTAAAATTAAGTGTCCAGCCTACTCGCCCAAAATAATATTGAACGGAGTGGCTTTAAACCGTGACACACATTTTAAATACTTAGGTCATATTGTGTCGGAGGACCTAAAAGACGATCTAGATATTGAGCGGGAGCGCAGGGCGCTGGCGGTGCGCGGCGGGATGCTGGTCCACAGGTTCGCACGTTGTAGTGTTCAAGTGAAGCTTACTTTATTTAGAGCCTACTGCCAAAGTTTCTACACGTGCGGTCTGTGGACTAGTTTCAGGCTAAAGCACTATAGTACCCTGCGAATCCAATATAATAACATTTTCAGGATGCTCTTTGGGCTTCCTCGATTCTGCAGTGCTTCTGGGATGTTTGCCGATGCTAGCATGGATGACTATTGTGCCTATTGTGACTTTGATCTATTGTGTGACATGTATATTCTTTAACCTGTTATTGTGTACAATAAAGTGCTTACATACATACATACATACATGACTTTTTTGCCATTGTAAGAAAGAAGACGGCATCGGTAGTATTGCAGATGAGAGGGAGCACAAATAGCATCCTGAAAATGATATCAGTAAGGTGGGATTCGGACATTCTCCGCCGATACACCATTTTGCATATCGTACGACCCAAAAAATAGATGTTTTAAATTGTAGTTATACTAACATAGTTCTTAAGTGTTTTCTTTTTGCTTTTCTGTTACTAACAATCTAGGGATCTCAGGTATCTGGTTTTTTTTTTTTTTTTAATTACTGCTCGACTACAAAAAAAATATTTGATGCATTTACCTGTGAAGCCAGTTACCACAAAAAACTTATCTTTTTCCTGATCTCCAGTGTAAAGTCAATGCTTTTATTGTACTTTCTTAATCTTCTATAGGTCAGTGCCCCCGTATCTGGGCTGGATATCGTACTTGTCCTGGTTCCGATACGGCAACGAGGCGCTGCTGGTCAACCAGTGGGCCGGCGTGGAGTCCATCGCGTGCACGAGGGAGAACTTCACTTGTCCGGCGTCCGGCCAGGTCGTGTTGGAGACGCTCAGCTTCTCAGAGGTTAGTGTTGATGTTGTTTTCTTGTTTCCCAGTGTCGCCGCTTGTCCAGATCTTGCATTTTCTTACTTCTTTAAGTACTTTATTTTTGATTTCGGTATTATGTATCCCCAAATAAACAAGTATCATCAAATACATCATTATCGGCTGATGAACAGCTGGCGTCTATTCCATTGTCAGCAGCCAAGCTCTTAATGATGACGATGACTTAATGCATCTTAAGTGAATTACAGTTTTCATGCATTCTTTATTAAACTTGATATTGTCAAACCTATTTAGTTTATAGCGATTACGCGGATTCAAATGTAGCAAAGTTTTTACATGTTTCATAGACGATAGGTACTGTCATTTTCTTAGCAATCTTTCATCTCACAATGTTAAAGGACTATCATAAAAAAAATCTGTTTTGACGCACCTCATCTCCTTAACCACTGGAATCTCTTTCCATCAACTACGTGAAGGACAGATGATATAGTAAAGGAAGTATATGTACCATAATATGTTTGAATACTAATTTCCTTCTCCAGGACGACTTCACGTTCGACGTAGTCAACATGGTGCTTCTCTTCATTGGGTTCCGTCTGCTGGCCTACATCGCTCTCGTGCTGAGAGCTCGCCGGGCGAAGTGAACATTGTAGCTAGCTATTGTGTATTGTGTCTTCTATGGCTAGAGTGATTACCTTCAGTGGATACCGGCAAGTGGCAACATGCCAGTCGTCCAGCTCGGTTACCACAAATCCGTCTCTTTCTAAGTTTTCTAATAAGAAAGAGGCGGATAGTGCGAGAGAGCTCGAGAGAGCTTACGCACCGTCTTGTGCTAACCGAGCTGTTGTGAAATAAAACGTAAAGTAATAATATGTAAAAAGTTCGGAGTCGAAATAAATTATGTTGATAGAAATGTCGAATCACACATTAGCAGTGTAAGTTATGTGGTGTATGGTATGATATTTAATGTCCTGTTCCTGAAATTTTGGAGATTATGCTTGCCAATTCCAAGTTATGAGAGTCAAAATTGTATGGAAGAATGAAGAGGCATGTATTGATTGTCGCGTGATTTTTAAGTACAATACAACAATTTACTGTACGGACAGGAAATAATTCCTGAACTTAAATGATAACTTTTAAGGTTTACTTATATTAATCGGAAAGTTTTTGAATGTTAACTAGAATTAAATGGCAGCCATAATTATTTTTTCTTCTGTAGACAATAATAATGTAAAAAATACCTTTGTAAAATGGAAGTTGTAATATTTGCCATAATTTATGGTAAATCTTGATAGGATTAATAATTATTTTTATAGATGTAATGGAGATTGAGATAGCTTATTTGTTATCGTTTTTGTTCACCAGTATTTTTGACGTTTAAAAAGACTTAATATAATACATTTTGTTTATTATAATTTTATATTTATAATTCATATTCAATTATATCTGCTATAACTAGCCAGGTAAAAAATGCTTTTTTATTATTGGTATGTTTGTAAAATATAAAATGTTCAGAAACTAATTCGTTCTTTTTATTAAATACTTTTCCCAGCTTCCCCTAAATTCATAGAGTTAAATTATGTATATATAAGAAGACAAAATTTGGCATTACTCATATTGAGTACCATATTGCAACATACCACCAGAAGGAACTCAAATTACAACATTATGTTATCTAATTCTTTCCTTAACTTGAATAAGACAAATCCATCCAAAACGTAATTAAGTCATTACTATGATGAGTGTATCACAAAACTACTTTATTACGCAATAACTATCATGAATGAGGTATCCGTTCACTAAATGATGCATCTTCTTTGACTCGATACCATTCATTGCTTATCCTTCCTTGTTCGAATATTCAATATAACCATTATTGCTGTTTCCTGTGGTATTTCATGAATTAAAGTAGCGAGTTACTGAGCTGAATAAAAAAGATAAAGAACGATATCGGTATTTAATTGGTACGCTTTGATAACCTCGCCAAAGCTTCGGCATATTGCTGTATATTGTACAGACGACTAAAAGAATACATAAGTACTTGAAGATGTGAATAAGTTTCTGTCAAACATTTATTTTGTGGCATAACCTTTTATTTACGTTTTTTTTTGCTTAGTAATTGACTACCCAACTTCTTACTCGCTGTGAAGATTCCAATGAGGCACCGCGGTTTTATATATGATAAGAGGTAGTTAAGAAGTTGCTTTGTAAACCTTTCTTCACCGAAATTATATAATATTAATAAGTAAGTAAGTAAATATACCAAACTATAACTCAATCGGATACCGGAAAGGCCGTTAAAGGGTTTCCAAATTTTGATGGAAAACTTTATGACATATTAACTTACATACAAACAGCGCGATATAAATAAAAGCTTTAGAAAAATATGGTGTACCTATTAATAGAACACTATAGCTCACTGTATCCCCACATATGTCACGATAAAATTTTCGGACGGACTACATCGGCTCAAATGAATGAAGAAAAAATATGATAAGACTTTCAATGCATACCGTCATCAACTAGGTACGAGTTGTCACGATTTTAACGAACGCAAACTCAACGGTGTTAAGTGCAGAATTGCCATGGTCACCTAAAAACTGTCGTCATCATCAGGTCAGCTGGATATTGAAATGTCATCCAAACTATACTTAAACCCAAAATTTCAGCTCAATCGGTTGAAGATATCTACTTCAAAATTGAGTTGCAAGATTCCACCCGAACAAAAATAGTTACATACATTGCTAGTTAAATAAAAGCTTGTAAAAAGGTCCAACAAAACCGCTGGCAAAGTAGACTATCGAGTGAATACTTATTCAAAAATATGCAGAACAAGTTCGTCTCAAGTTTAGTTATAGATGGAAAGAATGAGACTTGATGACCGTGTTATTGACATAACCTACTGTATTACACGAAAAATCCAGTTTAAATATTGAAATAACACATTTTACTTAACTTTATCAAAAAGATAACAGAGTTACAAAAGAAGCAAGAATGTCTGTAAAACGAACTATGAAACATAATGTTAATTAAAGTAATTACCAACTTTTCTATATTCAAAAAAACTGTGGGACTAGACCGACCACGTGTGTCCCGTGCATCCAGACGGGCGGGCTATATCATCATCATCATATCAGCCGAAAGACGTCCACTGCTGGACATAGGCCTCCCCCAAAGAGTGCCAAAGTGACCAGTCGTGTGCCACCCGCATCCCGCGGACTCCAGTAACCTTTACCAGGTCATCAGTCCAGCTTGTGGGGGGCCTCCCCATGCCACGCCTTCCGGTACGTGGTCGCCACTCGAGAACCTTTCCGCCCCAACGGCCATCGGTTCTACGTGCTATGTGCCCCGCCCACTGCCACTTAAGTTTAGCGATTCAGAAGGCTATATCGGTTACCTAGGTTCTGCTGCGGATAGCCTCATTGCTGATGTGATACCTGAGTATCTAGTGAGTGCCATATAACGGCCGGCGCAGACGGTGCCGACCTAAACGGAGATGGCGGGACAACCTGGATACATCATCTTCCTCCTACCGTTATTCCTGGTTGTGCCCTAAAGGAGCTTGGGGTCCATTTCGACACCTAAACCCATGATTTGGCATAGGCACTAGTTTTACGAAAGCGACTGCCATCTGACCTTCCAACCCAGAGGGAAAACTAGACCTTACTGGGATTAGACCGGTTTCCTTACGATGTTTTCCTTCACCGAAAAGCTAACGGCAATTATTCCGTACATAAGTTCCGAAAAACTCATTGGTAGGTACGAGCCGGGATTCGAACCCACGACCGCCGCATGACAGCCGCATGCCTGAACCACAGAACAAGAGATATAGGGCGAGAAAAATCGAGAGTATGTCGCGGCCGTAGCATGATAGACGTGCAAGGGAGAAAATGGCGCCTCAAGATTGTAAAAAAGAAGACTGTACCTACTGAAGCTTTGAATAATAAAATAAAGAGCCCAATTACGGAGTGCGTTTCTTCACTGTTCTTGGTATATGCACTCCTCCCTGGTTCCCATTCGAGGCAACGCACCGCTACGTGTGCTACGCCGTAGCGCCTACGCGCAGCAGCGTTTTTCCGCTCTGAAGCGGAAATCGCACGTAGAGGCATAACTCATGTATGGGTAAACACATAGCGTAGTGCGTGTCAGCGTGTCAGGCTAGTAATGAAATATGTGGAATAAAGAAATGGAGAAGAAAGCGTATCGCGGGATTTCTATCACTACAACTGAATGAAGGCAGGATGCCGGATGTATAAAAAGTGTTAACTGCACATTACTTTTCGACACCTATCAACCATAACTGTCTCTAAATTGAATAATCTATCTTCGAATTCGAGATTGAAAAGAGGCGCGGGTGAGCAGTAGGTAGTACAGTACAGGCAGGCTACAATTTTGCACCTTATTCCTTTGAAATAAGGTGCAAAGTGTAAACATATCTTCGACAACGACTGTACAGTTGTTAAAACCAATACACAGTCTGACAAGAGCCATCATTTTTGTCGATGTTCTGTTGACGATGAAATCCCGTAGATTAAAGCATTACGAAGCTAAGACTAAAACTCCCGATTGCCAAATCTTATGGCGGCGGTTAGGCGGTTATGCAATGTGACAATTAAATTAACAATAGGAAGAATTGCAGTTGGCAAATGTGTTAGTTTTCTGTTTTTTCTCCTCGCTGTTCCATTCGTACGTAGCAGACATTTCCCGCTTTGTAGCGGTAGTCTGCGTAGCACCTTGTCCCGATATCACGGCAGAGGATCTGCCGCTAGAAATAAAAGTAAGCCAAAGGTATAGGTGAAAAACTTAAGTACCTAATTCACCTGTTGTATGTGTGAATAATGTGTGCGAATAGACATTTGTTTGGTTTGTGTTCTAATTTTAACCTTGTATTGTCTATTCGAATACACTACTATATACAACAGGTCATTTTCTTACGTTTTTCACCTTATATTTGACTAAAGTCAACTCAGCTTCATTTTATGAAACGTCAAAAACGTTCTGTTAGATTGGAATTTGTAAGGATATCGCGTGTGACGTCACAATCAAGCAACGTCCTTATGTCAGTTCCTCCTTGTTAGTTGTTATGAATTTAAAAATCTTAATATAGGAAACATAAATGAAAAATTGACACTTCGAGAATTTTCGTAATGTCCATCTGTTGCTAATGAAAAAAATATTTATTTTCACAGTTGTAAAATACCCTATCGAGAACGTCGCTTTGGTGTATGCTAAATAGATATCAGAGCCTCTAGTATAAGTTTTACCGAAACAAAACGTAACGACCGCGTTTGCGTTTAGCTGTCAAATCCCATACAAATTGAGGGTAAAACGCAACGCAATCGTAACGTTTTGTTTCGGGAAAACTTATACTAGAGCCTCTGAAGTTTACCAGAGTAGGTATGACGAATCACTACATTCTCGTTAGTCAAACGAACAAACGATACTCGGATCCCAAGATTGTTAGTTAACGTGAACTGAAAGTACATGAACTTCCTCGACGCCATGTTTCTGTATTTAAATATCATTACTAAATGAATGAGGTAGAAAGCTAACCTAAAATTGCACTCAGTTATTACGTTTTTGGTAAACAATTAAAAATGTGCAATTATTGAATGCTACTGGTATATCGGGACCGGTATTTAACACTCGTTTAGTAGGTAATGAACTAATGAATGTGATGATTTAATGAAGGCCAATAAATTTTTTATTTGATAATTGATTTATTTCAATGAAACCAAGTAAAATAACAAAATATTTTTTAAGTTGTACTTAAAAGATAATGATCGACCAAATATAAAGTGAGGTTACAGTTATCGTAGTATTTATAATTCTAAATTGTACTTATTTCATATTTAAAAAAAAACTTGTGAAATGTTCTAATGTTTGTGCACACACCGGTCGCGGTTGCGGGTCAGGCGCGGGCCCGCGCAAGTTGTAAAACATTGAAACTACACTTCAAACACACATCGAACGCAGGCCCGCCGCGGGCCCGCGGCGTTAAGTTACGGCCGCGGGTCGGGCGTGGCGCGGGTCGGGCGATTGATATCTCTCTCACTACCAACGCATTTAACATCTCTATCACTATCTCTATCATACAGTAGCGCAGGCCCGCGTTTGATGTGTGGAGGCCTTAAGAGTACAGAAAAAAACAGACTGTCACCTTTTCGCACACGCTAATAACATCTTGCATTGATGCTTTCACGTTTAAGCCGCTTACACCACATTTCATTAATTCGGTAGATGACAATTCAACTATGCGTCACTGCAGGTTCAAAAGAGTTTGGCGTAATAGGGCCCGGCCGATTTGTGGAATTTGTGATTAATTTTTTGTCGATTGAACTATATTATGTAATCGTGTAGCCATTTAATTGTTTCCTAGCTAAGCTAGTGTTTTAAGAAAAAATGGTTCCTAAGAGATGTGCTTATTGATATATTTAACACCTCGCATGTCTGACAGCTAGGTGTCACTTGCATAGAAATACAGCTTAGCATATCTCCGATGGCCCCTGAATAGTCTGAACACGGTACTGAACTAACTATAGGTTGGCTTACGTAGCCCCACCTAAGGTTCCTGAAACATAACCTCTGCCTGTTCGAATAAGCATAACCGAAACATGTAAACCAATACGCCGGCAGCGTTCCAAATTCAAATAGTTTCATCCAATTAGGCTGGGCGTGGATTCGGCTTGATTGGTGTGAACCCGCCCGATGTGACAGCCGTTGAGGGACTTCGGTAACTGATACCATTTATCTAACCATTCACCAAACATTACGAGCCATCCCGAAACATCCAGTATAATTAGATCTCGAGATTCGTATAAATGTGTGCAATGGAAGCGGACCTTTTAGTGGTTAGTCTGTGGTGACGCGGATGGTCAGTTTTGTGACGCCTTGCTGCCGGGTCATCGAGCAATGGCGTCCAGTAACCCAGCAGTAGCAACGGCTAGGTGGTTCACGTTTGGCTAAATTACGTAACGGTTAGGTACAGATAATTACGCTACTCTCCCACCTCGCACGTCAAACCGCTTTATTGGGTTTGTCTTATAATCACGTTTTATGTACAAAAAGCTTTTAGACAGCAAATGCATCATTTGCATCAGAAAGAACTGCCTCTGTCAGACAGGCACCGAGTGATCGATAAATGGTGATTTGTTCCTTCAGCTGTCGACACGGCGAATCCTCAAACATATCAATGGTCGGCAACGCCCATGTTACTCCTTTGCGCCTATATCTATCCTGTGGTGTCCGCTTATCATCAGGCGGGCTGTACGCTTGTTTGCCACTGTCGTTGTATTAAAAAAAAATGTGTACGGTTGGACCATTGGAAAGGGTTCGGTCGCAAAATGTATCAATAAAATAACGAAGTTTTCAGGAACGCACTTCAATAACGCAGTCGAATTGAGAACCTCCTTTGTTTTGCTGGCTGATAGAAAATCCATAACATCTTACAGTCAGCAGTAAAAGTGGCCAAGTGCTCAAAATGAACTACAGACACTAATGTGGATAAAGACTATAGTACGTTCATCATTTTGACGCGCAGCAGCAGAAGTAGGTACCAACGCATTTTGCTACTACCTACTGCTTCTGACTGTACCTCGTATCGATTGAGTACCTACCTACGTGTAAAGACAGGACGGGAAATTCGCTTTCATAAAATAGCTCAATGACATAAATAACTACAAAAACACCTCTTTTACGTAATGTCAACATCATCAGTTAGTAGCAGCCAGAGTAGCCAAATATATCGTAACACATCCTTACTCCTACAGCAATAAAGACGTGTTCCGGTAGGTATTATTTGGCTACTCTGGCTGCTACTAACTATATTTATTTATTTATTTATTGGTTCAAAGGAAATTACACAGCATTACAGTAGGTACTATCGACAACACAGCTAACTGACCATCACCAATAAGGTTCTATATAAACACAGGATTGTCAGTTAACAGCCCCCCTATTCTGTAACTTGTTTTAAGCTCACCTCAACGCTCACCCACAAATATATCTTGACACAACGATGCGTAGTAACCAAGCGTAGGTAGAGGTCTAGTTTCGTGACGGGTGAACGGCGGGGTGAGCCGCATTAACGCTTAGCGAATTACAGCACAGTGTTGTCGTTTGTACTAATGCACTGCTAAATTAAAGACAGAATGTACATATAAAAACAATCTTATTAACTAACTGAGGACGGACGGTCATCCATTGCCTCACAAAGGTTTTTGCATTTCTCACAAATTAGCCTCCAACTACTTGCAAAAACATCGCAGTCAGGAGCCGACTTGAGAAGTGCGTTGATGTAGTGCAAAGCGCGAACCCGTGGTGATTGCCTGTATGCAACAGTGCCCGCTTTAGGTGCTGCAAGTAAGTCGCAATGACGAGGTCTAAAATTAAACTTTGCCTGAGACAGAGGAGGGACGCGGAGGTGCAACAGCTGCGAGACCAGCTGAGGGCAGTCTGAATCCCCACGTAATATTCTGCACGCCCCAGTCATGAGTGCATAATTACGCCTCACTTCCAGGGAGTTAAAACCCAGAGTTCCGAGTATATGATGCTGACTGTAGCTACGACCTATGGTAGACACCAAAATAAACAAACCAAATGCAAAACAAGAAAGTCGCTGTCCTTTCCTTTCCGTAGGTTAATCCCGTTATTTACTATTCCTATCGCTAGTCAACCATTCTTGTTTTTAGTGAAATTTATGTTTACTTAAAAATTGCATAATATTTGCCAAAGATTTAAACAAAATCACCTAACCATTAGAAAGTCCTATTGTACCAGGAACACGTGCTCTAGCAGTTTAATTTTGAAAATAAGTAAGTACTAGCCGTCAGATGTATGTATCCACGGCTTATGCGACCTTATTAATTTAGAGGGTTCTAGTGCTTTTGGCTGGCATGTTTCTTGTTGCTTTATGTAAAACGTCAGATGAGAACATAACGTGGACATAACTAGCATTTTTTTTTCATTTAGACTTACACAGAAAAGCTTCTTCGCGTGTCGCATACGAATATTATCTGTGACTGTAATTGATACGTTCCAAAACCAAAAACGGTCATCCGAAATTGAAAAAAAAATCGCACTACTTACTAACTCCATGCAATACCTAGGCATATTTAAGGGATAATTCATTACCTTCAATAACTTTAGACAGGTAATCTAACGTAGTTATGTCACGTTAGAATTTGAAACGCTGAAACGATATTACAAACATGCTTGTAGTTAGTTAACTATTTGGACAGCTACGAAAAGCTTAAGAAAATCTACATCTTGTTAGATTGTGGGTCGTAAGAGCTTTTTGTGATTTTGTAACCTCGTCTACATATTTCAGATAAAAAAAACTAGTTCAAACAAACATGAAAATTAACGAAAACACTCGAAACTCGTTTTCCAACTTCCATTATCACGTTTATAGACGGCACCATTAAAACGAATCTCGTCTTACTCTATCATGCTACCTATCCTTCTCTAACGCATGGTCTAATGTCAAACCTCCGTTGTCGGCTGGACTCGACGCGCGCACCGCGAAAAAGCGTCGGTAAAATGTTTACGCGCGGCTTTTTATAATTTGAAATTAGAATTCGATGCTTATTTGTTTTTAAATTTGGTGTAAAATGAGCAGAAAGTCCGGTAGTGACGATGGTATAGTGGCCAGGAAGAATCCGGTGATACCGTCCACTAACAATACGTCGAACCCGTCATCGCTTGCGGATGAGTCCTATGTGAGTAAATTAGCTTATTAAAAGAAATTAATAAACCTTTATTGTTTTAAACAGGTTTGATTGTGTAAACCAATTAACTAGGTGACTTATTTAACTAAAAAGTTATCATATTGGCACACATAACAATTGTTTCATATACATTACCGAGCTATTCGAAGTAGGTATCTATAGATAAATAAATAAATATTAAGGGATAATATTACACAAATCGAACGATCTCCATAGTAAGCTCAATAAGGCTTGTGTAGGGCACCTACCTACTAGCCGACGATATATTTAAGAGATATAAATACTCACATACATAGAAAACATCCAAGACTCAGGAACGAATATTCATGCTCATCACACAAATATTTGCCCTTACCGGGATTCAAACCTAAGACCTTCAGCTTCACAGGCAGGCAGGGTCACTAACCACTAGGCTAACCGACCGTCCATGATACATTTATTAGTTGGCTATTCCGGTATTGCGTTTTCAATTTTCAAATTGAAATTATATTACTCTGTATTTCACACAATTTTCTTGTTTAATTTATAATTAAAAATACAAACCGGTAAATCTGGCTGTTGTCAGACGCCATTATCAGGAATGCACGATTTTAAGACTAAACTAAACAATTGAATCGCGAGCGACTTCTCTAGAATGTTTTAATTCTAAATAATTGATTCGTGTATTCACATGCTTGGAACAATAGACCAAGTTACGAGGGTTAAAAAAAACGACGAACCGCTTCGAGAAAAGGTAGGTAGTGCCCTTGCGTTGCGCTTCGCTTGGCTCGTCTTGGCGGGGGCACTGCCGTGCCCCCAGATAGAATATACCTAGGTACTAGGTATATTCCAAATAAGCTACCGTAGCGTAGTGGTTCAAGCATAAGGCTGAGAAACGGCGGTCGTGGCTTTGAAACCCGCCTCGTACCAATGAGTTTTTCGGAACTTACGTACGAAATATCATTTGGTAATAAACCTTTAGCTTTGCGGTGAAGGAAAATATCGTGAGGAAACCTGCATATCCATACTAATATTATAAATGCGAAAGTGTGTCTGTCTCTGTCTGTCTGTCTGTCCGTCTGTCTGTTACCTCTTCACGCTTAAACCGCTGAACCGATTGAGATGAAATTTGGTATGAAGATAGTTTGAATCCCGGGGAAGGACATAGGATAGTTCTTATCCCGGAAATCATCCCCTGAGGGGGTAAAATGGGGGATGGAAGTTTGTATCGAGCTACAATCTAAACGAGCTCCACGCGGACGGAGTCGCGGGCAGAACCTAGTATAATATATAACCTGCATATGCGACGAAATTCAAAGGTGTATGCGAAGTCCCCAACCCGTACTAGGGCAGCGTGGGCACTACTGCCCGTTCCCCATTCGTTGTTGATGATGGTAATCATCAAGTACATTCCATCGTAGGCTTTCTTTTTTATATAGGGGATAATGTTACACAAATCGATCTAGTTACACAATACGTAATAGTCCAACAATAAGGATTGTGTGGCTATGTGTTATGTGCTTGGGTAATAAGCGAATATATAATATTTAATAAATGTAAAAACGTATACTACAACACACGCACTTTGGGTCGTTGCGCCAGACGAGTAAGTAAGTATACTTACAACATCCGCGACTCGCTCAAATATTTGCCCTTACCGGGATTCGAACCCGGACCCGACCTAAAGTGGCCTTCATAACTAGGTACACTACATGATGAGTAGGCAAAGCAGCATCTGGCAAGTCCAATATAACAATGGCTTCAGGATGCTGTTGGGGCTGCCCGCGGGGCGCCGATTCTGCAGTGCCTCAGGAATGTTTGCGCAGTCGCGCACTGATGACTTTTATACATACATACATTCACGCCTTTATTCCCAAAAGGGGTAGGCAGAGCACATGAAACTTATGTTCCAGCGCCACTTTTAGCATAAATGTGGGTATAAAAAAATCGACAAAAGACACACTTCAACCCAGCTCCCTTAGTCGACTTTTACGACACCCAGCCACGGGAAGAAAGGGGGTGGTGATATTATAACCCGATACCACACGGTCACTTACTTTTATGCCATTGTGCGCATTGTGGTAGTTTATTTATTACATTTGTATGACGTTTCCGTGAGTCACTGACGGTGCTGGCTGAAAATCAGCGCTGCAGGTGTCTGACACCTCAGCATAATGCTGAGCCAGTGTCCGGTTCACTGCCGCAGAGACACACTTGTTTCATGTTTTATCTGTTTTCTGTTTTTTGATTATTTTATTGTTTAACACGTGTGTCCTGTGTGTTTGTGAATAAATGTATCTTTCTTTCTTCTTTCTTTCAAAAGACTCGCAGCGCTGCTCAGCAGGGTATGGGTCAGCTCCAACCCCATTCTGAACACAGTGGCGGTTAGGTATAACACCAACACCGCCATCATGCGCCAATTTGCCAATGTGATGACATCTAGGTTAGGTTAGGTTAAGTTTATAATTTTGGACCAATTTGTTGTCTGCTAAATAAATTATAATCATAATAATACATAATATGGCGGTGGTCAACATCGACTCCTATGGCTAAATGACCAATGCAATGCCTATCGTCCTGAGGTGGGTCTATCAGCACTACGACGTCTTTACTGGCTTGTATTTTCCTACCAGACATCACTTCAACATCAAAGGTTATCATTATCACCAAGGTTAATTCTATAGGCAGACCACCTAACTCCGTCCTCGCCTGCACGGCGCGCGGGAGCCTGGGTAGGATGATAACGGGACGCGGGCAAAGCACGGGGCCCGCACGTCGCCCGCGCTGCACTAGTGGAAGTTTTTTTTACATTACAAAGTCACACAAACTTACAAAGTTACACCCTCACAAAAGTCACAAACTTAACCTCTTTATAACATTAGTACTTTTAGATTAAGGTTAAAACATGAAGTATTGTCCTATTCAACAACAATGCAAAAAACCAGAACAGCAATAGTTAAGGACGAACTCTCTTTAGGTTACCCGTAAGTAATTGAAGAAAAAATACACTCATGAAGTGCATCTATAATAGGGAAGATGCAGGTATGATATTTACCAATATTTTATGACCACAATGTTGAAAAATCATAAAATAATAGCAACTGAAACGTTTTTACTTTAGTTTATACTAATTTCAAAGAATAATTACGATTTGAAGTAATGTGAAACGGAACGTGTTTTAATCCAACAATCAGCGTCTGGTGACGTCACTCCTGTCAAAAGTCAAAACTTCGGCAACTACGACATCTAGGGACGAACCACGGACAAACAAATATAACGAGTGACACACATGAGTGACGTCACAGGAACCGTAGATCCGTTTAGGCGTGAAAGTTTAAATTGTCAGTTTGTAACAGGAATTTTTGACTATAAATTATAGTAAGTATTTAAAAAAATATTCTACTTTCGTGGTCTATTCTACATGCGATTCTTACAAATGAAAGCAAAAATTTAAATATTGCATCTTCCCTATTGCATACCTACTTAAAACTAGCCAGTGACGACCTTATTCCGTGGAGATAAGGTTAGGAATGTAATGACCAGTCGACTGTCTTCCATACCGGAAAAATACAGTTCGCAAACATGACACCTGTAACTGATATTATTGATTTGTGTAGTGGGTACGGATTAAACCGCAAACCTTTGAGGGGCGCTGCCCTAGACACTGAGGTATCTAGACCGAGACATGAGAAGTTATAATTTCACATTCATGCGATGAGATGCTGGTTCCATTAACTGAGCAATACAAAGATTAAAGCTATTAGGGGTCAAGCCACGCTACGTATGCTACGCCTTAGCGCGTAGCAGCATTTTCTCGCATTGTACCGGAAATCGCTCGTAGAGACATGACTCATATGTGTGTGGCTATGAATGTCTATTATCGAAATTGTTTTACACATGTGCACAATATGTAATTTTTTGTTCTTTTTTGCACTTAATTCACATTATACTTTCTTAACGAAACAAGTTATTTATTTATATAAATATTAAAAATTAAATTGTTTATTTAAACCACTACCGGTAATAGAGGTATCGCAGGTTCGAGTCCTGTCGGGGGCTACAGACGAAGATGGTTTATCCATTATATTCTTTCTCTCTGTATCATATCGTTTAATTCACGTTGTTTCGTTTGTCGGAAAATGCAAAACAAAATGATTATCTGTGACTTTCTTTAGTTACTTATGTTTAAATCCCTATACTTAGATATACAAAGCCTGTTTGCGGTAGATCACACTTCATCATCATCATCATATCATACCAGAAAGACGTCCACTGCTGGGCATAGGCCTACCCCAAAGAATGCCAGAATGACCGGTCCTGCGCCACCCGCATCCACCTTTACCAGGTCATCAGTCCACCTTGTGGGGGGACTACCCACGTTGCGCCTTCCGATTCGCCCCAACTGCTGTCGGTTCTATGTGCAATGTGTCCCGCCCACTGCTACTTAAGTTTAGCGATTCGGAGATCTACATCGGTCCCACTTGATAGGAAGAAATAGGCGTTTTTAAAAAGCCCACATTGCTGAACACAAAAATAATTGCTAAAAACCGGCCAAGTGCGAGTCGGACTCGCGCACGAAGGGTTCCGTATCATTAGCTATAAAAACAGTAAAAAAATAATTTTGTTGTATGGGAGGCCCCCTTAAATATTTATTTTATTTTGTTTTTAGGATTTTATTGTTATAGCGGCAACAGAAATACCTACATCATTTGTGAAAATTTTAACTGTCTAGCTACCGCGGTTCTTGAGATACAGCCTGAAAAAAAAAGTTTATTGTATGGGAGCCCCCCTAAATATTTATTTTATTTCATTTTTAGTATTTGCTGTTATAGCGGCAACAGAAATACATCATCTGTGAAAATTTCAACTGTCTAGCTATCGCGGTTCTTGAGATACAGCCTGGTGACAGACAGACGGACGCACAGCGAAGTCTTAGTAATAGGGTCCCGTTTTTACCCTTTGGGTATGGAATCCTAATAAAAAGCACGCACTTGATTGCAGAGGCTCTAGTATAAGTTTTACCGAAACAAAACGTTACGACCGCGTTTGCGTTTACCTGTCAAATCTCATACAAATTGAGGGTAAAACGCGAACGCGATCGTAACGTTTTGTTTCGGTAAAACTTATACTAGAGCCTCTGAATTTAAATACATGTGTCTGATCGAAAAGAATAAGAAGTATATTAGCTAATATGACCCGCAATGAAACGAGTCTTTTGTTTAGCGTCTAACAAATTCAATGTCCACCAGGAGCTGACCCCAGCGGATGTCCTATACGTGGACAGTGGCGTGTCCCGGTCGAAGTACGACCCTCTGTTCCCCGAGGTGGAGGCGGTGTTGGGGTCGCCACACGCGCCTCCGCCCTGCACGCTCGTGTGGCGGGACCTCTCCGTTCACATCAAGCAGAAGGATGGCAACCTCAAGAGATTAGTCAATAATGGTCAGTATTCTTCATCTTCTACGGCCGTGGCCCCTTTAGAAATGTTCGTGATCACAGGCCGTTTATACGTTTGCGGTCTAAGTAAGTAAGAAAGTAAGCAGTTCTTTATTTGCATGAAAATGCAAAAATGGCCGTGTGGAAAACGGCAACCGTCTTCTTTAGCATCAGGCCATCTTAAAGGTGTCCACCCTGAGCATGCCTGTTGCCTGACTTCAAATTACTTCTCCTGTTCCGGCTGTGAAGACGTGTCCAATCAGTACTGAGGTGTCCCTAATCCATCCATGATAGGTACCTAATAGTTTCTCCTTTAAGTTGGAAGCACTTGGAAAGTCAGACGTTAGTGATTTCTTCCATAACAACTAGCGTCTACGCTAATCTTTGTACCCAGGCTACTACGAGGTCTTAATGCCAGTCCTTCGGGATCTAATCGGGATAACTTCTATAGGACTTCTTTATAGATTATCAACTATATACATGTTTTTGTTTTGTTTGTGCAGTAAGCGGCATCGCGATGCCTGGCTCGCTGGTGGCGTTAATGGGACCCAGGTACGTGCTCAATCGTTTATAGCAGACATGAGATTTTAACTTTCCTGTAAGGCAGGTTGTCAGTCGTCATGACTCTAAGTTGCTATTAAGCAAACAGGGTATTATATATGCACGAGACGTAATCAAGTATCACTTTTTTCGACTGAAAATTGATCGTCATTTCATTGCAATAGCAGTAAAAAATGTCTTTTTAACGTCATGCTATCAGTTTTGAAACATTAAATGCTTTTTCCGTCTCGTTTAAAAAAGTCGGAGCCAGCCATATTATTAATTAACTGATTAGGTGTATCTTCCAATCCTCCATGAATTGTCTGGCCATTTCAGAACACGTCTCGTGAATCACGTTAGTACGTACACAGGGTGACGTTGTACCTAATCGTAATCGTACACAATGTCATAAAACGATAACAAAAATTACTTTTTTAAGGCAACAGTCAAATACTAAAATAAAGTTTATTAATGTTAATTAAAAGATCTTGAGTGGCACTATTCTAAAATTACTTATTAATGTAGCTTAGGAGCGGTAAGAAGCAAAAGGGTGAATTGCAAAATATTGTACATTCCAAAATTGGAAATGTCCTCCTACCACTTCAAAAGTCTATAAAAAAATAAGCATTGAAGTAACATGTATTCGAGATGTGAATTCACGTAGTCTTGTTCATAGTTTAATAGGATTTGTACAGTTTTATATTATAACTTTGATAAAAATATGATAAAAAGAATTTTTGCTCCCATACAAATTTTATCTGTCTTTTGCGTAACACACAATAATAAAAAAATCACAACTTTGATTTAAATAGCTCTGGCTAAGAAATGTGCTTGTGGTCTGCTTAACACCATGTAAAACTGCAAGGACATGGTTTTTCATGTCTCTAGAAGAAATATTTTATATCAACATATTATACCGACGACCGGTTAGCCTAGTGGGTACTGACGCTGCCTACGAAGCTGAAGGTCCTGGGTTCGAATCCCAGTAAGGGCAAATATTTGTGTGATGAGCATGAATATTTGTTTCTGAGTCTTGGATGTTTTCTATGTATTAAAGTATTTATATCTATTATATATATCGTCGTCTAGTACCCATAACACAAGCCTTACTGAGCTTACTATGGGACTAGGTCGATTTGTGTAAGATTGTCCCCTTATATTTATTTATTATTTATTTATTTATACCAAAGTTCGGGGAAAGATTTAGTTCCTTTGTGTTACGTCAGCTGTGTAGCGCTACATTTTGCGCTATATTGCAGATAAGACTGCAACCGTAACATTTTTATGTCGGGCAACAATTAAGCTACAACCAACAGAAGCGCATGTGTCGATAGCCATATTCGTTTTTATGTTGTGGCACGAGAATTGAAAAAGTATGTTTAAAAACCAATATTGTGTTGTCTTAAATAGGTAATTCCCCGCCGCTTCCTTCCGCCATCGCCCTACGCGACAGCTTTTCCATTCTCACCACGTAGATGGTTGGCAGTCCTCAACTGTGCGTTTCTCCCGAAACTTTCTGCCTCGCACAGCCAAACTCTGGAATGAACTGTCGCCTGCGGTATTTCCGGACCGTTATAACCTTCAAGCCTTCAAGAAAAGAGCGTACTCCCATCTTAAAGGCCGGCAACGCACCTACAACTCTTCTGGTGTTGTAAGTGTCCATGGGCGTCGATTATCGCTTACCATCAGGTGATTCGACTGCTCGTTTGCCTCCTATATCATTAAAAAAAAAAAAAAAACTTTGTTTTTTACTGATGTTTTTACATAGTTGGGTGGTGAAATAAATATGTAATCGGCTGGGAATATTCGAATTTTAAAATACCATTCGGTTTTTTTTTATTTGCTTCCGAACGCAAATTTTACTTTGTTTGTGTGACGTTTTTGTGTCATTAGTGTGACATTTTGGTGTTACACAAAAAAAAAACCATACAAATTACCAAATTTGTGTAACAGTTTTGTGAATATTCCTTTGCGTTATGTACTTTTTTTTGCTTTTTTTGCTAAATATTTGATACAGAGGGAAAAATTTAATGTGTTGGTGCACGTGTTCACACGTGTACGCACATTTTGTGCGCGCACGGGAGCACTACACGTTTAAATGCACTCAATTTGGAAGGGCTTGTACAAAACTTAACCTAAAAGGGCTAATAAGTACTAAAACTTGAACGAGCGAGTTTTTTTACAATTCTTTTTCACGATATTAAATAAAAAGAAAAAAAGATTTGCTCGCGAGTTCTGCAGCTCACAATCTAGTTGCCTAATGTTGTTACTTAATTTATCAATTTCAAATCTACATAAGTAAAACTAACCGTTATCTATTTTTTTGGTTTGATACAGCTATTAATATTTAGTTAGTGCGATTATAATTATTCACAAGCAAAGATTTGCTCTAATTATTGTTAGCGCAAGTAAGATAGGCTACTTAATTCGTAAACGGCAGTTATCGACAAGAACTGTTGTTTACCTTATAACATTCGTAATTTTAACAGGACACTCAGCGTAACGGAATATTAAAATTAATTTGCATTGTAGTGGCTATAATTTCACACCTATATACGTAATAACGAAATACCAAACTAGCGATTCAATAAAACAGGCACTCGTTAGGTATGTTATAGCGTCAAATATTCTATAGCAGCTACAGATCAATTGGTATACATTTCATTCCGTTTAATGCTCCTTTTACTAATTTCGTCACACTTGAATAAAGCGATGACATAAGAGGGCTATTGTTTTTGCTGACGACTGTACCACACAGTACACTGTCTTCATACATTTTTAACATGGCTTATTTTTACCATGACTAGAATATCACAAGAGTTTGCATCAGTTCCTGTGGTGTCTGTAGTCGGTTAAAGTACTGCAGCCATGCTACTGTGGCCCTAGTTTCTACCCAGCAGTGTGGAAACTGAACATTCTATCGGCTGTATAGGGTTTCATGGTTTACCAAGTCCGTTATCGACAAACGATTGATTGACATGCGGTAGCTTTCTACAAAGCCGACTTGTGCGAAAATGTTACCTACTTAAATAACTTTAATTTATTCCTGACGACAATGCAAATATGTACGTTGGAAACTGATACTATAAGAGCGGTTGGCTGGCTGGCTACATGGGCTACACGGCGATTTTTGGCAGCGGTAAAAACCAGCGAACGATAAAACCAACTAAAGAATGGGTGCCATTGCCATTATGCGGGGTTTAGGGGCAGCCGTTTAGTTCGAACATGCGTATACCGAGTTTTAGGCACGTGTTTGGGTAGTTTGTAAGGAGCTCGCATTCTGTGGTTTTTCGTTCCCTGATAAAAAAGCCATACAGTATCGATGTAGATCACTGGAGATCTATGGCTAATAGTGTTGCGATAACTACAGTTCACAATTGCCCGTTTGTGTCGGCAGGGGCGGCACTCTCCGGGATTTGGTCGCGCCGCTACAAGTAAATGCCGGCCTACCGGCCCCAGGGGGTATGTTAGCGCTGCTACGGCACACACGCGTTCTATCGCAGTGCGTTTTATTGTTGTAGAAAGGGATGGCCATGTTTAGGCTCGTTCGGTATACCTAAACAGGGGATTTGTTAACAGAAAACCTTCTGTACTTAGTACTATACAGAGTGTACCAAAAATGGGGTGGGAACCGATCAAGTGCATAACAGGTATCGTGTTCTGATAAGAAAAAACTAAAATATATATTTTTTAGATGCGATTTTTTTTCATTTGTATGGAGCAGGTCACCCCAGTCGGCCAACGCTCCATACAAATGTAAAAAAAAATGCATCATTTTATTCTCTCTTAACTTAATTTTTTCTTCTCAGAACACGATACCTGTTATACCCTTGATTGGTTTACACCCCATTTGGTGCACTGTATTATTTATTATGTGGTATCGGAGCAAAAAGTCGTCGTGTTTAACCGCTCTAAGAAAGAGGAAACACGAAGTTAGTATATACCTACCAACTTACCTATTATAGAGCTATGAAAGTCAATAACCTTACAGTTTACAAGATCTGCACTGCGCTCAAATAAATATGTATAGTCCCAGTTTTTTGGTTATAATACTTTTATTCCGATTTTCGTTTAATTGAGGTATTTATTGCAGTGGCGCTGGCAAAACTACATTAATGAGTGCACTGGCGCATCGGAGTCCAGGTAAGAAAACAATTGATTGCATTTTATATTATTTAAACAGTGGTGATTTAACACGTTCCCTGTCCGCGTGCCCCCAAGGATGGGCCATGCACCTGCTTTTCAGGAGTCCGTGCTTCCACAATGAATTCACGACTTCGAATTGGAAGCACTGGACGTGGGACATTGTCAGATAATTTTATCGTATGGGGACAGTGAACGTGTTAAAGGCGATACAATAACATTATACTAATACTAGCTTATACTAATAATACTTAGCTACTTCGCCTGCTTGGACCCGGGATAAAAACTATCCTTTATTTTATACCAGGCTATAAACAATATTCGTGCAAAATTTCATCCAATGATTTGGATTTCAACTGATGTTGAGCCGTTCAAGCGTGATTGAGTAACAAACATCCAGACATCTAAACATCCAAACATTTAAACATCCAAACTTTCGCATTTATAATATTATAGCAGGAGTAGAAAATGTGTGCATTTACTTATGGTTTTAAGTTGGGCGTCCAGAAAATGTTTAGATTGGTGTAACTTGTATTAAAACTCAGCCGCCCACAATTCAAGAAAAAAATGTAAATAACCTAACGGAAAACAGAGAACACATTTGTCTTAAAACAAATGCGACTGTTCCAGTTTAGAATGATAAAAATTCCATTGAAGAGGAGACTGCCTTTGAATAGGCATTTAGACAGATAAAGATAAGGTAAGCAGTGGTATTGTATGTCGGGAGAACCTAATATAAACGTCGAAGTACTTAAGTATGTATTTGAACATAGGTGAATAAATCCTGTTGCTGACCGCCTGTTGTTTGCCTCCGCTCATATATTTGTTGTTTTATGAACTACTTACTGTTCTGTATTACTATTGAGGTGCAGTAAAAGAGTATTTATATTGTATTTGATTGTAAATGATTTTATAATGTTAGGTATTTTTTTTAATTATAGTGTTAAATTACGAGATGATGTAATGTTTACATTTTCATCTATAGTCACCGTTTTATTATGCACATCGTAAAATTATAAGCTAAAATACTTAAAGGACCAAAAATAAAACAGGTACCCAAAGAATTCATAATTTTATGAAAAGTTGCACACATAGGTACCTGCGATATACGTTAATGTATTCCTATCGAATACACACGGATACATTTTCAACCTTGTGTCATCAAAATAAAGTGGAATATCCTAATATTTAATTTAGATCTCAATATTTGACTTTAGTTGACCCCTATAGGATCGTAAAACGCTCAAGTTGTTATTAAGTTATTTAATTTAAAATAGAAATCAAGGTGATAAGACGAGCAAGTTGGAGAAATTAAATCACTTAAACTCGCTCATCGCCTTATTTAATAAACCGAACGCGATTCCATTCGCTATATTTGTCTTACATAAATAATCAGACAGTGACAGGAAAGAGGACCACTTTTGAACACCTTTGCCTATAATGTTATAGCGGATTAGTCTTAGAGCTAGCGACCAAATCGGTCATGTGGCTTCAGCTGTATTGAAACTCCGTTAGCTACTTCCCTGAACAACCCTTTCCGATAATCTTCGTGCTGGCAGGCCGCGGGCGGTGGGTGCGGGTGTAGTGGGGTGGGGAAAAAAATTAAAAAATGGGGGCTCAGCGACTTTTTTTCTTTTGAAACAGTCTCAGTACTCCCTGCGCACCCAAAAAAAATTTAAATCGATCGGGTGGTGGGAAGGGGTTGCCAGCGTTAATTAAATACATAATAAATGAAATTGAAGACAAATTGTTCAAAAGGGCATTAAAAAATTTACTCATCAATAAATGTTACTATTCTATAGATGAGTACCTGAATGATAAATCTCTGCCCAAGTAAAACAACCGAATGTAATAATAATAATATTTTATTTTATTTTATTTAATAATAATAATAATGTGATAGTAAATAAGTAAATAAATAAAGAAGTAGATAAATTATAACGTATAAACAATATATTATTCATTAGGTACGTAATTTGTATTTAAGTGGAAACATTTATAAATATATTATACTTAATAAATAAATAAATTAAATTAAATTAAATTGAATTAATCTAATCAGCAGTCTGACAGGTACTAACAAAAACTATTAATAACATTAATTTCAATAGCATAATAAAATGATAAATAACCCTCGAACATAAGTGCCGGAATGCGGTTAATTTAATTTAATGGATGTGTGTGTGTAGCTTTAATTCTTTTAGTAGTAGCTTTAATTTTAAGAACTACTTGCTGTGCCCTAACTGGGTTCATGTGTGAACCTACCCTAATGTAACACCTAATTGTACCACATGATAAATATGCAATAAATTAATTATCAATTAAAAATACCAAAATAATAATAATTTTCATGTGGGCTCAGCTGTATTGGTTTTTTTTCTGACTCGAGATTAATTAATATGTAAGCCCCAAAAAAATAGCCATGCATAAATATCGGTGGAAAGGTATCGAAAAAAATTTTTGAAATCGTTGGATTTCATTCGAAAATGTGCTGGACGTGGAGGGGATATCAGCCGGCGAACGCGTCAGCGCGCTCACGGCGTGTCGATTGTGTTCGGCTAACAGAGAGTAGCCGCGCTGTACTTTTCGCACCCGTTGACCGGGAAAACCCGAACGTTTCCGAACGAGCACCTGCTTAAGCTGCGTCTACGCATTTTCATTCGTAGTAGAAATTGAACTTATTTTTATTCGTTCGAAAAAATATTCCCTGCTTCTTACGCCTTTTTTTGTTCATTATTATTAAAAACAAAAAAAACTATTTATTTATTCATTTTTATTTATGCCATAATTTAATTCAAATTTATTTTATTTTATTCTCGTTATTATATATGCAAAAAAAAATATTCATGAAAATGCGTACCTAGACGCACAGCTGAAGCAGCTGCTCGTTCGGAAACGTTCGGGTTTTCCCTGAAGCCACATGACGATTTCGTCGCTAGCTCTCCGTCTAGATGGAATTGGCGCCAAGCTGAAAAGGCTATATGCTTATGCAGCCTTTTTAAGATTCAGATTCAGATATCATTTATTGTCAAAACTGTGTACATAAGATCTCATGTCATACATTAAAAGGTATCAACAGTTTGCCCATTTCGGACGTACAATATTTGAACTTAAAATTAAACTTAATCGTTTGTATACGAAATATTCATTGAGATTGTAAAAGCATTTAATTGCCAGCCATTCCTTCAGTTCCTTTTTGAACTTAGCACTCTCGAGTGACTTAATCGATTCAGGCGAGTTATTAAAGATTTTGATTCCAGTAGCACAGGTACTCTTTCTAATTAAGTAACTAGAAGGCCTAATTGTACACACATCATATTTATATTGGGATCTTAGATTAGTTTTTGAGTCACTTTTTTTATTAAAAATATCATGTCGTTCCTTAACAAATAAACAAATTTCTAGTATATAAATACACGTCAGAGTTAAAATTTTATTGCTCCTAAAGATTTCCCTTAAGGATTCCCCGTTTTTTAGATTGAATATTATTCGGAGGCTTTTTTTTTGAAGAATAAACACAGACTGTACATTCCTTGAATTACTCCAAAAAATATAGGCTAATAGCCTGTAGGACTCTACGATCGTCTCCAACAAGGATTGTGTGAACCGAGGTCATTGTGTATGGTTCGTGAAGGGTCGTCGTTAGCACATTTGTCGAACGTCCCGCCACCAACAGAATAAATTAATAATTGGTAGGAATTGTAGGGATGATTTTGTCGGAGGCGGCATATCGGACAAGCGTACCGACGATGATCCTTCAAGGACCATGCATAGAGCGTCTCCAACGTGTGTGGAGTGCTTAGTTTGATAGCATGCGCAACAGGGTAGTCACTAGCATGCCCAGAATGATATTGGTGAGGATCTATCAAATTGAACTTAAGTGAGATGCTGCTTGCCAACAGTAGTATTAGTTTAACACTTAGTAACAGCTCGGTGACCGCTCTGCTGGTTTTTTTTTTTCGACATACCTACTATTTATCGAATATTATCCGCTACGAGCGCAGCGCTACGAATCGTTGGCAGTGAATGTATTAAAACTGTTATTTTTCCAACAGTGGGCACGGTGGTAGACGGCGAGATAGCCATGAACGGTCGGCCCGTGGGCGACTTCATGCACCTACACAGCGGCTACATGCATCAGGACGAGCTGTTCGTTGACAACCTCACGGTCATCGAGCACCTTACCGTCATGGTACGTGCGTACAGTAAGCGAGCACTTTAAAAAAAATCGGCTCTGAGCTTTTGCCACAAACGCTCGAAAATTACAGTTCGTATATCTCTAGTCCGTCTATCAATTGCCTTGTACTTAAGAGTATTTTACCTCGTCCCCTTCGGAACACATCAGGCATTTTTGTTCAGAAAGATGTGCAGCAGGCTGGAGGCCTTAAAGTAAAACTTAAAGAATGCTCTAAAACGTAATCTGATCAAAAAGAAGCAAAGTGAATGTACGACGAAAATATTTGTTTTACACTTTATAGTGTCACCTAACCAGATTAATAATTTCAACAGAAATTCACTTTGGTTTATGGGGTCACCATAAATATATCAGTTAGGTATACAGTTTCTAGCTTAGGTCATACTCGTACGTGTCACTTTATAAAGTAGGGTTATAAATATAAAAACTATAAAATCAAACGACCTAATAACTGGTTTCGTTAACGCAATAAAAGTCATATAAAGATTTAGGTACCAATTTATCATTCCTGTGATTTATTATATATTATTATGGACATCAAGACCCTTGTATGAGGATATGCTTCAAAGATGATCATTATTTTACGCATATTTGAAAAAACTAAAAGTTTTTTGACCCCGTAGCACAACATCTTTTCGGGACTCAGTCATTTAACTGGTCAGGTCTTACAATACGAATAATCTAACCTACTTTCCCACTGATCTCAGGCCCGGCTACGAATGGACCGACGCACGTCCTCGATTGCGCGCAAGCGCCGCGTGAACCAACTCCTGCGCCAACTCGCGTTATACAGCTCACGCTTTACGCGCATCGGCGGCCTGGACGGACAGAAGACCTTATCAGGCGGTGAGAGAAAGAGACTTTCCTTCGCCACAGAGGTGAGAAAGAGTGAGAAAAAAATCCTTTGACAGTTGGAGCTCTAGGTATAGTTCGCGTTTCGCGAAGGACAGGAGATGCAGTCGATTAGAGACAGAGACTGTGCTTCGCTACTTTGGTAAGGAATGAGATCATTGAATCAACTCCGTCGACAACTGGCACCTACAACTCACGCTTCATGCGCAGCGATGCCCTGGACGGACAAAAGACGTTATGAGGCGGAGAGAGAAAAAGACTTCGCCACTTCGCCACTTAGGTGACGAACGAGATTATTGAGCCTGCGCCAACTGACGTTATACAGAATGTATTAAAAATGGAGCGTGAACCGATCAAGGGCATGTTTCGTAGCGTGTTGCGATTCCAAAAATGCATTAGTTTTTTTTTTGTTATTGTTTACATTACAGTCTTTGTTTTTGTTAACATTGCTTGTGTACCACAACAATAAAAAATAATAAAAACAAAAAAAAGCTTATTTGGAATCGCAAGGTGCTACCGAATATGCCCTGGCTCAGTTCACATCCCATTTTTGATACACCCTGTATAGTTCACGCTTTACGCATTGGCGGCCTGCACGGCTATCACGCAACGGCGCGCGAGCTCTCTCGATTTTTCTCGCACTATCCGACTCTCTCTTATTAGAACACTTAGAACAAGAGGTATAGTGCGATAAAAATCGAGAGATATCGCGGCCGTCTCATGATAGACGTGCAGGATGGACAAAAGACGTTATCAGGCGGCGAGAGAAAGATACTATCGTCTGCCACTGAGGTAAGCATGGCCACTCTTTGCTGAGAGATATGAATGGAAACGAATTTTGTAATGTCTGTTCTCTTTATTTTGTGTCAAAAAATTCCCGGAAACGAATTTTGTAGTCTGTTCTCTTTATTTTGTGTCATAAAAAATTCCCGTTCCGTTAGTAAATATTATTTTATGCAACTGTTGTATAAGAAGGGTCTTAAATAAAACGCGAGTGTCTGGGTTGGTATGCGAGCCTAGTAAATTTTAAAGACGCCACGAGCCTTTTTAGACCAGTTATACACCGTTGCATTTTTTCTACGACAAATTTTAAATAAAGTGCATTATTTAGACCTTTTAAGGCAGCAAGTTTGCTACTCACGCAATTTCTTCATAAGTGCAGTTATGAATTCCTCTGACCACACGGTCACAAACACGAATAAAATCTTAATAGTTTAGGAGTTATAGTTTATCATCTTTCGTCTTTTCATTTTGAACTGTATTTTGGTGGGAAATCAGAAATATGATACCTCTTGTTTATGGTTTGTTATGTTTTTAATTTGTTTGCACTTGCCATGAACCAAACCAAATTCGGACCCAAACCGAATCCGAACTGTTTATTATTATAAATAATACCACGTCTTTATTAAACATGTAAATTAACACACAATAGATGATGATTTATTATTATTTTAGTAAATTATTTTTAATATACAAATGTTAAATCTTAAATAAAAACTTTTTATTTCTAAAAATTTGCTTATGAAGTTGGTACTCGTACCTACCACTGCAATATAGCGGCCGATTAAAAAAACGTTAGATGTATGAACCATAAAAGTACGCTAAACAGTGCGTTTATGGGCCATAGAGCATAGTTTTTCGACGACTTATTATCGGTGTCATCGTATTTGAGTTAAAACCTATATGAATGACCAGATAACGTTACAGGAGTAGAAAAATAAAATAATACAACGAGATCCGCTAACGTTATCATTTAGATGCCCAAGGTCACTCAACAGAACAAGAAGGCATGTAACGAAAGGTCATCGGTGAATTGAACAATTTAATCACATACCTACTGAATTAAATTGAAATACCATCTCAACACTGAATTATAAAATACATTTATCGTTATTTTTAGGGTTCCGTACCCAAAGGGTAAAAACGGGAGCCTATTACTAAGGCTCCGCGGTATGTCTGTCTGTCTGTCCGTCTGTCATCAGGCTGTATCTCATGAACGGTGATAGTTAGACAGTTGAAATTTTCACAGATGATGTATTTCTGTTGCCGATATTACAACAAATAAGTACTAAAAAACCGGCTAAGTGCGAGTCAGAGTGGGGCTCCCATACAACAGATATGATTCTTTTTCCGTTTTTATAGATAATAGTACGAAACCCTTCGTGCGCGAGTCCGACTCGCACTTGGCCGGTTTTTATTAATGAGTTGACATTCAGGATGGCTATTTGGTTGTTTAAAGACACTTCTAATGCAAATATCCGTCTATATCCTCTTCATCATCAACCTTCAAAATCGTTTGAAATTTAGATTAGATTACTTAAATTATTTTATTTCATTTTGAAAATTTACATGTCAATTCATAAAATTAAAATAGCATGGATTCACAAAAAGATCGTCAGTGTATAAGAATAAAAACAATAAAAATCCAATTTCAAATGAAAATAATTATTATATTATATATAATTATGAGAAAACAAAAATACTAATAATAATACAATAGGAACAATTGAAATACTTAATTTCAAAATATTAATAATAGCTAGGCCAGGCCAGGCAATCCTAGATTTAAATTCTCAAAAGTCAAAAGTCAGAAAAGAAGTATGCAATATAACAGGGCAATATAATTTTACAGCTCCTAACAGACCCTGGTCTCCTCTTCTGCGATGAGCCCACCACAGGTCTGGATTCCTTCTCAGCACAGAAGCTGGTTACTTTACTGCGCGCCAGCGCGGCGCAAGGGAAGACCGTGATATGCACCATCCATCAGCCGTCATCGGAGCTCGTGGCTCTGTTCGACAAACTGGTGTTACTTGCTGAAGGGAGAGTGGCGTATGCAGGCAGTGCCAAAGGAGCACTCTCTTTCTTCGAAAGGTACGTTTTGTTCATAAGCTTTTGAATCCTTCAGAAATACCAAGTTTTGACCTTTCATTGCGAACAGAAACTCCGGCGCTAAATTCCGGTTACATTGTTCAGTTATTTAAGGCGGTACATTGGAAATTATCGCATGCTTTAAAACGCCGTTCTGACTAGATTAAGAAAGAATAAGGTCTGATATTCAGATATATGATTCCTGACTATATGATTGTTTTTTCTGATTTTACCGATACATGATTGCTTAAAATTTCCTTGATAGAAAAAAAATCCAAAGTTGGGTCTGTTGTTTCCTTTTTTTACTCAGCCTACTCAAACGATACATTATTTTACGACGCAATCAAGTTAATACTATAGTATTTTATCTCATCTAAAATCTCACTTCATGAAATTGAAATAATAAGTTAGGTATTTATCGAAATTTGTCCATCCATCTCTTTTTCTCGTGCGCGGAAGGTGTGTC
Organism: Epinotia bilunana; assembly: GCA_947049275.1. Taxonomy (NCBI): domain Eukaryota; kingdom Metazoa; phylum Arthropoda; class Insecta; order Lepidoptera; family Tortricidae; genus Epinotia; species Epinotia bilunana. The sequence goes on along the minus strand of OX346260.1, from coordinate 20,640,619 downwards.
TTTGTCTAGGGGGCGTGTTCGACTCGAATCAAGGCATCCCCTAAAGTAAAATGATTATACAATATTTATATTGTTTAAGGAAAATAAGTAATAGTAGACAACTTCGTACGTTAAAATTCGAACGTTATATGATTTATATGGGAAGAGGTAGGTATAGGAGGAAACGAGCAGGAAACAACTATTCAAATGAAAACTGTGATACATTTTTCGACCAAAACAAATTCGTTTACAATTCATAGTATTTTATTCAGAGCAATATTTTAGCATTAATTGATACCGACCTATTTACGAACTGGAATTATGAATTTAAATTGAATGTCACTAGCTCTATTAAGCTTAAAACTTTAATTTGAATGTTCACGAGGCTTATTCGTAACCTTTAGTAGCAATAACGCGTAGTTTCAGTGTCCGCGAGCCATCCGGTTGCCTCTCGGACACTGAAGCTACGCGTTATTGCTACTAAAGGTTACGAACAAGCCTCGTGGACATTCAAATTAATGATTTAAGCTCTAGTGACATTAAATTTAAATTCATAATTCCAGTTCGTAAATAGGTCGGTATCAATCAATGCTAAAATTCTAAAGAAGCTAGCTCGCTTAGCAACTTTGCTACTTTTTTTATCTACTATTTATTTAATCGTATGGCATACATTATTTTGGCCTTTAAAGTTTGTCACTCTTTAGTACCACCCAGGGGACACGTGCAGGGTTGGGGTAGGTAGCTCCTGCGGACGCGAGTAACAGTTGGCCCCCCTTTGTCAAGTGAGTGGGCAACTCGACTGTTAGAAGTTCTTAAGCCGTCCGAAGGCCTCTAACTCGGCTAAACGATGACTGTCATAGACAGCAGCCGGTATCAACTGCTTAGCGTGCCTTCCAAAACACGGAAGCGCTCATTTATCCACGAAAAATTTATGCAGTTTAGACTACCTTTTTTAAAATCAGAAATCAAGTGAGCGGATATTAAACTACATTTGAAATAACTGAATAAATAATCCAACACATTGATTACGTAATATAAACTTTGATTTAACTACCTGTGAATTATGAAGGCAAATAGCGTGTTTAAGTTGAAACACGAATCTTGTCCGAGTATAGGATAATAGATCCATGTCTAATTCCGAGTGTAATCGAATACAATTGACTAGGCGCATCTAAATGGTCTGGAGCGACTGCTGACCCTAATAGAACATCCTGAGCTCTGCTGAGAAAGCCCTTTATATAATGGACGTGAAGAGAGCGTGGCTCTAATGCACCATTGGCTGTTGCTTTATGTAAATTGTACTGGAAAAGTAAATTAGGTAATTTAATCAAACTTAGGCATATCGTACCTTCCATAGTAATTATGCCGTTAGTTTCGTTGTAACGTAGTCTGCGAAATTGAAAGTATTATCGCGGCATATCGGGCATATCGCGACAAGTTTATCATACCGTTAATTTTATACCTCCGAATGTTTTTCAAATCCACATCACACTAGTTCTACATGCAAAAATATAAACAATACCGCTTTATATTATTAGTAGAGATGTATTTGATTGATTAAATTAATTCTTTAAATCTTACATCTTGTTTCTATCTTTTGAGTTCATTTTTGATGCAGTCGGGTTTTTGATTTTTTACTATGCTTATTCTGTCCAGTCTGGGCTACCACTGTCCCATCACGTACAACCCGACAGACTACTTCATCAAGGTGCTGGCCATGACGCCGGGCTCGGAGGCGGCCTCCCGGCAGGCGGTCAAGAGCGTCTGCGACCGGTTCGCGGTCAGCGACGCCGCCAAGGAGCTGGACATGGAGATACACCTGGAGTTCCACCTTATGGATAATGAGGACCAGGTAATTGTTGTCACTGTGCCGACTGGTAGGTACTGCAGCCATCACGTACAACCCGACGGACCAATTCATCAAGGTGCTGGCGATGACGCCGGGCTCGGAGGCGGCCTCCCGGCAGGCGGTCAAGAGCGTCTGCGACCGGTTCGCGGTCAGCGACGCAGCTAAGGAGCTGGACATGGAGATCCACCTTGAGTTTCATGAGGACCAGGTAATGTTCGGTGGTCACTGCTTCGACTGGCACTGCAGCATAAACTTCTATATTTTGATTAGTGTCGTACGTTTAAACTGCCCCTTTTCAAGATGCTTGCTAATGCAAGCATCTTGAAAAGGGGCAGTTTAAACGTGAACATGTAGCTTAATAGCTACATGTTTACAAATCTAATTCTGGCAACACAGAGGCGCTTACCAATAAAGACTGGCCATTTGGGGCATTTGACCGTTCGTGAAATGGGCAAAGGGCAGCTGTAAGTTGGTAATTCGTCGCTTTAATCCATACTAATATTATAAATGCGAAAGTGTGTCTGTCTGTCTGTTACCTCTTCACGCTTAAACCGCTGAACCGATTTGGATGAAATTTGGTATAGAGATAGTTTGAGTCCTGGGGAAGGACATAGGATAGTTTTTATCCCGGAAATCATCCACAAGGGGATGAAGTGGGGGTGAAAGTTTGGAGCTACGATATAAACGAGTTCCACGCGGACGGAGTCGCGGGCAGAAGCTAGTTTGGAAATATAGCTATCATAAAGGTCGTTTCTTTTCGAAATAGTTTTCTTCCTGTCATAGACCCCAAGTCAAGCTACAAACATTTTAAAATCACCCATAGACACGGGTTTTGCTATCTTAGGAAAAAAGACGCTCTCAGACCCATTACGTAAATATCAACAAAAAAGTGGCCATCAACTTTGATTCTAACTGATTTTTTTTCTCGTTCAAGGCTAGAAAAAAGCTATCAAGCAAGGAGTGCTTCAAGGCGCCGTTTTTCTTCACGAAGATCATGTGGCTTGTGTACCGATATGCACTGATGGTCATCCGGGACCCGAGGGTGCAGTTTATACGAATTCTACAAAAACTGGTAAGTTTATAATAACGAGAGGGCTTAAGCTAGCTCAAGCTCAAGCTAAAGGGGTGTAGGTATAAGTAAAACGCTTACTTTCAGGAGAAGCGAAAATCTGAATAACTCCTTTCGGCATTTACGGGTTCTTTCTTTTTCCATGAACGTCTAAATAACTAAAGATTTTACGTTAAATATTATGAAAATCATTAAAATGTGTCCTTACGACTTTTTATCGTGACGGAAATATTTATCCGACAACTCTATTGAAACTCCCTGAAAAATAATTGTGTTTTATGGCGTATAATTAATATTATACTTAGGCGTGCTGCACACTATGCAGATACGGTAAGATTTTATCTGCGTATACTGGGGAGGGGAGTTCAACCGTCTCTCTAAAGAAAGACTCGCTCATCTCTGCTCTCGCGCATGCGCATACGCAGATAAAATCTTACCGTATGCGCTGTGTGCAGCACGTTTTATAGGTATATATTTATTCACTTGTTTGGTCTGCGATCTATTACTATATCGAAATCATTTATTTAAACTCTTCATTATAATGTAGTTATTTATATTTTTCCGATTTTTAGGGTTCCGTAGCCACATGGCAAAAAACGGAACCCTTATGGATTCGTCATGTCTGTCTGTCTGTCTGTCCGTCCATATGTTACAGCCACTTTTTTCCGAAACTATAAGAACTATACTGTTGAAACTTGATAAGTAGATGTATTCTGTGAACCGCATTAAGATTTTCAAACAAAAATAGAAAAAAAACAATACATTTTGGGGGTTCCCCATTAGAACTACTTAGAACTGAAACTCAAACATTTTTTTTTCATCAAACCCATACGTGTAGTGTATCTATGGATAGGTCTTCAAAAATGATATTGAGGTTTCTAATATATTTTTTTCTAAACTAAATAGTTAGCGCGAGAGACACTTCCAAAGTGGTAAAATGTGTCCCCCGTAACTTCTAAAATAAGAGAATGATAAAAACTAAAAAAAATATATGATGTGTATTACCATGCAAACTTCCACCGAAAATTGGTTTGAACGAGATCTAGTAAGTTTTTTTAATAAGTCATAAATTGTAAACCGTAATTTACCTTTCATTCAACAGATAATGGTACGGAACCCTTTGTGCGCGAGTCCGACTCGCACTTGGCCGGTTTTTGTATTTTGCATGACGAAATGACGAAGGAATCTTTGCGTGTGGACGTAGGTACAGTAAAACATCAAATTTCCTTGAGTAATTAGTACTTGATAAAATAAACTACAAAACATCATAAAAATATATGCAGATTGTTAGATCTACATATATTTTATGTACTAATTAATGTACATATGTACTGCGACCCAAAACTTGACTTTTATGTTATTTTAACTGGTTTCGTTCTGGATTATTCGGTTACTACTTTTACTCCACGATTACATAAAATATAATTGCTAGTGTGAAACTAAGTTGTCTATTGTACTAAGTTCTTCGGACGGTGCCGCGTCGCACGGTACTGCACGCTAAAAACGCGAGTTATAGGGCCGACGTACTATGAGCGCCTTCCCGCCGAATTAAAAAATGAGACAAGCGAGGAAACGTTTAAGCATAATTTGAGGAACCTTTTATTGAAAAGGTCATTTTACTCAGTCAATGAATATAATGAAATTGTACAACAATAGACTTTATTTGAATTATTATTTTATTTTTTGCATTAGTTATTAATTAGTATTAGGATTTTGACATTGGTTTATATTTTTCTATTATTATTTGATTGGTACTATATCGATTGACATATACTTCTTTGACATTGTGATTTGATTATACACAGAAATAACATGACAGATTTTTTGTATACGAATTGTATTTTTTATTACGTTTTATTTTATATTAATTTAATTTGAATTGTAGTTATATACATTTATTGTATATACCTTATCATAATTATATATAATTTTCATTATCATTGCATTCCTCGACGATCGCTGTATGATAAGTAATATAATTTAAGTCAAATGTACTGTATCATGTGAAAATTGTACAACGAAATGAAATAAACGAAACTATTGTAAATGCATTGTAATATCCATACTAATATTATAAATGCGAAAGTGTGTCTGTCCGTCTGTCTGTCTATCTGTCTGTCTGTCTGTTACCTCTTCACGCTTAAACCGCTGAACCGATTGAGATGAAATTTGGTATGGAGATAGTTTGAATCCCGGGGAAGGACATAGGATAGTTTTTATCCCGGAAATCATCCCCTGAGGGGGTGGAAGTGGGGATGGAAGTTTGTATCGAGCTATGATATAAACGAGTTCCACGCGGACGGCGTCGCGGGCAGAAGCTAGTATTATAAATGCGAAGTGTGTCTGTCTGTCTGTTACCTCTTCACGCTTAAGCCGCAGAAGCGATTGAGATGAAATTTGGTATGGAGATAGTTTGAATCCCGGGGAAGGATATAGGATAGTTCTTATCCCGGAAATCATCCCCTGGGGGGGTGAAATGGGGGATGGAAGTTTGTATCGAGCGAACGAAACGAGTTCCACGCGGACGGAGTCGCAGGCAGAAGCTAGTACGATTAAATAAATGTTCCAGGCAATTGCCATCACCGCCGGCGTCTGCTTCCTCGGCACTGCGCGACTAACACAAGCCGGAGTCCAGGACGTCCAGGGGGCGCTGTTCATCATCATCGCGGAGAACACCTTCAGCCCCATGTACTCCGTGCTCAACGTGTTCCCGGAGGAGTTCCCGCTGTTCCATAGGGAGATTAAGGCGGGGCTGTATTGTACGCCGGAGTATTATATCGCTAGGATGATTGCACTGGTAAGTGCTGTTTAATTGTCAACTGCATTTTTGTTTTCTTGGTAATTAAACGGCTTTGTATCCCCTGTACTGACAAAAATTATGACTTAGGCTGTAATGAATGAAAGAAAAAAAAAATTATTCAAGACGCTACTAATGATTCCCCTTACACGTTTTAACGCCAAAAAGATTGGTTGTTCCCGTTGAATCTGTTTTTGCCTTATTAGTAGACTAGTTTCTGCCCGCGACTCCGTCCGCGTGGAACTCGTTTATATCGTAGCTCCATACAAACTTTCACCCCCACTTCATCCCCTTGGGGGGTGATTTCCGGGATAAAAACTATCCTATGTCCTTCCCCAGGACCCAAATTATCTCTATACCAAATTTCATCCAAATCGGTTCAGCGGTTTAAGACAGACAGACAGACAGAAACACTTTCGCATTTATAATATTAGTGTGGATTATTTTCTGATTAACCAAGTCGTGAAAAATTGGTTCACTATTGGAAGGCATAAAATCATTTGTACTATTATTGCTTTTCGCCGAAATAGTGATGTGCATAATTCTCATTACGCATAATTATATACGCATAACATTAAAAAGCATAAATACTGAAAGCATAATCTTCATGAAGACTAATGCCAAAAAGCATAAGCACAAATAGGCATTATAATCAATTGGCATCATATCAAAATGCATAACAGTAATGTCCTAAACAAAAGTTATGTAAACCTAACCTAACCGCCAGAGCGTGTCGACGTCACCCCGTTTTTTTTTGCGGAGGAAATGCATTTACGCATCCCCCGGAGCCCAGGGTAGCCCATTGTGGGGGGTATGTGGGACTCACCCCTCCATGAGGGAAGGGAATACCCACTAAAACCTCTGCGGCGTTACCCTCTCTGCCGTTTAGGGGGGCACCATGGGATCGCTAGTGCATTCTACCACGATGCCCCCCCGGCTGCCCCGGCTAATACCGGGGGCATCCTCGTGCCAAAGGAGAGAAAGGTTGGTAACGCTCCAACCCCTCCCTCAGACGTGGAGGGCCTAAAGGCGCGGGTCCCCAATCCGCCAATATATTGCCGCCGTCTTCTTCCCCTCCGTCTGCGCGGAAGCGGGTGCGCATCGGGTCTTACTTCGCGCTCCCGCTCCGCTTCCTCTTTGCGTGCCATTACTCTTTCACAGAAATCAGTCATAGCTTTCCAGGATCTCTCGTTCCGCAGCATGCAGGCCACTACGCTGCGCAGCGAGAGATCTTCTGTTTCTAAGACCCCGCTCAGTTCGCGGCGCTCCAAGGCCCAGCAAGGGCACTCTTTGAGAGTGTGCAGGGCAGTGTCGTCATCATTCCCGCAATGGTGACAGGCCGGGGTCGGCTCTCTCCCTATTTTATGCAGGTAATGACCGAAGCAACCGTATCCGGTCATTACCTGCACTAACCTGTAGTTCAGACTCCCGCTTCTCCGGTCAAGCCAGCTGTCGAGGGACGGGAGGAGCGCCTCTATGGTATAAGTCCCATAGGGGGAATCCTCCAGCTGGCTTTTCCATCGGTCCCTCTCTCTTCTTGCCGTCATCCACCGCCTTGCTTCCACCTCTTGTGGGGCCAGGCGCTCCTCAGTTATCCTGGCTTCCACCCGCTGCCTATGTCTCTCCGCCAGCAGTAGAGCATATATCTCCCACGGCAGGGTTCCCGCGAGAGCGCACGCTGCCGCGCGTCCCACCGGACACAAGCAGACCCTAACCTAACCTACTAATCATACCATTGTTACGATTACTTATTTGGGTTTTTTTACTGCGAGGGGCTTTGCCCCCCGAAACCCCCCCGTCCCCTGGGTCCTTCCAGAACCAATAGCAACGTGGTTGAGCAACTATCATTCATCTAAGAAAATAAGTGAATATTATAATAAATGTTTTCACAATAATAATAAATGCATTGTAACAAAGAAACTGAGTTTTATTCATTTAGAAAACTGAAATTATGGATAATGACAGGCAAATAATTATTAGCCCAAACAATAGTATGCGTAATGTATATTCGGCCAATACAGATTAGTTCAACTGAAATTATGCTACTGCCAAAAAAGTAGTAGGCCAAACTATTACTATGCGAAAGTACTATTATACCAAAACAAATTATGCCACACTAATTAGGTATGCGAAACAATAATAGCCTAAATAACATTATGCGATCCAAGGGGATCCCTGAAAAATTACATCGCGCGACATATGGCCTTGATACTGTTCAGGGGAGTTGGCAATGTGAAGGTTAGGTTTTGGTGAGGACCCGGCCATCTCCCCGCTCCTTAACACCCTAAATCCGCTATTGGCCGCTCTCTCTCTCTCTCTGATATCCGACAAGCCCAATTACTTCTTCAGTCAGTGCTTCAGATCTCGGGGTCCACTTCAAAAGGTAACATCCATACTAATATTATAAATGTGAAAGTGTGTCTGTCTGTCTGTCTGTTACCTCTTCACGCTTAAACTGCTGAACCGAATGAGATGAGATATGAAGATAGTTTGGATCCCGGGGAAGGACATAGGATAGTTTTTATCCCGGAAACCATCCCCGGAGGGGGTGAAATTGGTGATGAAAGTTTGTATGGTGCTACGATATAAACGAGTTCCACGCGGACGGAGGCGCGGGCAGAAGCTAGTTTGTTATAAGTTTTAAATTGGAAAAATTCTCAGCAGAAATGTTATATTTTCCAGTTCCCAGGGCTGGTGGTGGAACCGTCTCTGTTCACGCTAGTGGTTTACTGGATCGCGGGGCTGCGGGCCACGGGCTATGCCATCAGCTTGACAGTGTTCCTTTCTATACTGGTACTCAACGTTGCTATCGCTTGTGGTAAGTGTTCCTGACACCCAAATAATACTAGGAAATTATCGAGTCCGCAGTAAGCTCGGCCGAATTTCACCTTCCCATACAAACGTAGTTACGCTCTCATTTTAAAACTACGTGTTGGATTGTGACGAAACTTTGCATATATTACAATGACATGAGGTATATCTATGTCTGTAATTAGTTTACACGGTTTCAGTTTATAAAACAAAAGAAGTACAGCAAAAACAAGTTTTGTATGAAAAATTTAAATCCGATGTAATTTTTTACTAGGGTATCTGCGGCTACATAAACTAATTACAGACATAGATATACCTCATGTTCGTTATAATCTAACACGTAGTTTTAAAATGAGAGCGTAACTACCTACGTTTGTATGGAGAATCGAGCTTGAGTTCGCAGTAATCTCGATTCTCCAACTTTGCATATACATGACATGAGGTATATCTATGTCTATAATTAGTTTATGTAGCTTCAGATACCATAGCAAAAAAATACAGCTTAAGTTTTTCATACAAAACTTGTTTTTGCTGTATCTATTTCGTTTGTTTAATAAACTGGAACCATATAAACTAATTACAGACATAGATATACCTCATGTCAATGTATATGCAAAGTTTCGTCACAATCCAACACGTAGTTTTAAAATGAGAGCGTAACTACGTTTGTATGGGAAGGTGAAATTCAGCCGAGCTTACTGCGGCCTCTTAATGATCATTGCATGGGGATGGGGATAGCGATAGCATTGACGACAAATTTACAAACCAAATTTTATATTATCTGCACGGCTATCAAGCGACGGCGCGCGAGCTCTCTCGATTTTTCTCCCACTATCCGTCTCTCTCTTATTAGAACACTTAGAACAAGAGGTATAGTGAGAGAAAAATCGAAAGTATGTCGCGGCCGTCTCATGATAGACGTGCTGGACAGTTCTCGATCATTTTATAACGTTATACATTACAATGCCCCTCTTCGGGACGCGCGTACAGTACATAGTGGAGGAATCGTCGAAAGCGAAAAAACGTGTGAACAAGAAATTCTTATAAAATGATAATTATGTTCACTTTACACGGGTTGCTCTGTAATGCTCGGGTTGTATCGTGTAATGTAACACGATACAAACCGAGCATTACAGCAGTCAGTACAGCGAACCGAGCCGTTGACGCGAGCGCCGCGTGCTCCACTCGGCTGTCGGTTGAGTGTTACATTACAAGTCAGTACAGATTCACGAGTCACCGCAAGAATGGAGCACAAATAAACAGAGCGCTCAAGATGAGCGTTCGCCGCGTAGCTGTAATGTATCTTTAATGTAACACGATCGCCGTAAACGATAGAATACACCAAAATGGTACAAGTCAGTCGCCACCATTAAGGAACTAAATCAAAACTTGCCTGAAGTTCTCGTGAATACTTCCAGAAATTTCTAATAATATCCCTGTCTTTCCGAGAATATTCTGCAACTTGTACATTACTACATTGGGATAATTATATCCCATCAAAATCGCGAATGTGGAGCCATGTTCAACATAACGTGCCTATCCAAGGCACGACATCAAGAATTGAGATCAACATGGGTGACAAGTTTTGTAGACAATCCGGAACACTTGAATTGTTTTCACAAAGCTTCAATTTATCGAAAGTATAGTGATACTTTCGGTAAATTGTAGCTCAAGATTAGACTATCATCATCCTATATACTATCGACAACACAGCTAACTGACCATCGGTGCACCTTAAGTGCATTGTAATAGGTTCTATATAAACACAGGATGGTCAGTTAACAGTGTTGTCGTTTGTACGTCCCAATGCTGGGCACAGTTCCCGTTATCTCATGGATGAGTTTAGTATATTAAGGCGGTGCATTGGAAACTATCCCGTGCTTTGAAATGCCGTTCTGACTAGATTAAGAAACAATAAGGTCTGATTTTCAGATTTATGATTCTTGACTATATATGATTGTTTATCTGATTTGATCGACACATGATTGCTTAAAATTTCCTCGATAGAAAAAAATTAAGTATTTTATCATGTAAAATGTCACTTTATGAAATTTAAATAAAACTTCACTAAGTTAGGTATTTATCGATATTTGTCCAAAAAAGCCGTTCCCGAAGAGTGTTACATCTCTTTTTCTCGTGCGCGGAAGGCATAAGCGCATCTCTGTCTAGGGGGCGTGTTTGACTCAAATCAAGGCATCCCCTTAAGCGCTAATTTGTATCAGCAACTTCTAATTGATTGTTGCAGGGTCGTTCTTCTCGTGCGCTTTCGGCTCAATGCCCGTCGCCATCGCCTACCTCGTGCCTTTCGACTACTGTCTCATGATCACTTCCGGCATCTTCATCAAATTAAGGTACAACATCTACACGTGGATCTGATACGATCGAATTCACAAGAGGCTGAACATCTTTGTACCGTAAAATGGGGTGAGTAGGGTTCGCGGGGAGAATTGGGTTTTGAATGGGGAGAGAAGGTATGAAAGGAGGGTGAGATGGTTTTTTAAGGCTACTGCTACAAAAATAATGTATCCCAATTTAAAATGGAGCTATAGTAATACTCATAATAAAAAAAAACGATCCAACAATCTTTAAAATCACCTTTGTATGAAACCCATCTCACCCCAATTACGAGGGACTACGGGGTGAGGTGGGTTTTCCTGTTTATCGTCAAGGTTATGAAATGGAACTACCCAAAATAAAATAAAAACTAAAATACAAACGTCCGGAACACTTATTATATACACCATTCAGTTTGTATAAGTAAAAATAAAATGTTATCGAGGTTTGAATGTCAGTTTTCACCCTACTCACCCCATTTTACGGTACAATGTCGCTTTAAACTGTCATGCGAAGCTATCAAACGAGTGAAATCGACAGTTATCATAATGGACATATAATCTACACGTGGAACTGAATTGCTGAATAACAAACGTGTCAATCTATGAAATATTATCTGGACAATAAGACAGATTTGCATGTTACATTTTGTCATTTCAGTTTTATGTGTATTTTTGCTATGTAATTGACATGTTAACTTTGTTCCAATGTGAATCCACTAGAAAAGAAAACAAGAATTATGACTTCCTTTACAAGAGTGCAACGTAAATAATCATTTTTCTTCCTGCTTCATGACCTAGCTAGAGTATTGGTTTATACATTTTTTTAAAAGCCTATACAGTGTCCCACTGCTGGGCAAAGGCCTCCCGTCTGGACTTCTACTCGTCCCGGATTTGAGGGTTTATATTGTATTATAAAATATGCTTACAGTTGATTTTGTCATCTACCTATTATTTGAAATGTTTGAAAGCTATAAATACCATTATTTATTTATTTATTTAATCATTCAAAATTTATACAGTTCAGATTCGAATAAGTTTTTTTTATTAAAGTTCAATACCGTTGGGTTACTTTGATTCGAGGGGCGATATTGATCAAATAGTTTTTCTCCGAAATCATTATGTTTACTTGTGGGTGAACTGTAGCAGTGAATATATTAGTATTCTATCTTGCTGTTTACTCGATTAAATCTTCTTAATTTCATATACTTCTGCTTTTATACTACATTCTAAATTATCAAAGTAGCCCCATTTTTTCCTAAAGTAACCCCATCTCACGGTATTTTATTTTGCAGTACATTGCCCAAATACATATCCTGGATCCGGCATGTATCGTGGCTGATGTACTCCAACGAAGCCATGAGCATACTGCAGTGGGACGGCGTCAGCAACATAAGTAAGAACACAACTAGTTAGAACTATGCGCCACCGCTGGCAGAATGGCCCCGCAGTAAAAAAAAACAAACAACCCTAACAATTGTATCATAAATAGGTTAGGTTAGGGTTAACTTGTGTCGGAGGGGGTTAAGGGAGGATAGATCCCCACATATGGCCTTCCCCGGGCCGGGGGGTATGTGCCCCCTTGAACTCGATCCCTCGAGTCCGAGGGGGAGGAACACATTTCCCCAGCGTCAAAAAAAAGGGTTAACTTGTGTCCCGAAGCGGGGTGCCGTCGACAGGCTGGCGGTTGGGTTAGGTTAAAAATACTTGAAACAATAAATCACAAAACGTTTTCCATGACATAATTCAACTATTTAATGAATCATCCGACAAGTGAAAATACACGATTTGAAATTACTTGTAATGAGCGAACTGAACTGTCCACGAAATGAAAATACATGAAACATTGATTTTGAAGTGAAATTCGACGAAGTGGGTGTCGACAGTTTGATGATAAACCCTGTGCAGACCCTTTCGTATTAGTTCGAACATCACAACCGGTATACCGCCTGCGCGCCGCGCCGCTGTCAGTGCGTTTCGGCCTTAAATGATTCCTGCGTGTGTAAAACAGTATGTTTCTGTCAAAAATTTCATTTTTGGTACAAGCTTTTATTGCCGACTGTACTTTTCTGTATACGATCATCAACTACTCATTGACACGATTCAAACGAGCCCCCTTCGGTTAAATACTGAATTCCCATAGCCACCTTCTGTCTCCATCATCAGATCAGCTCCATGGTACCATAATATTGAATTGTCATCCAAACTATACTAATACCCAAAATTTCAACTCAATCGGATAACGGCAAGTGACTGAAAAATGGATTGCAAATTTTGACGGACAACTTACATAGTCGTACATACTTACATAAGAACAAGTCCAGTTAATATAAAGCTTGTAAAAACGTAATCGAAAGGTGCTACATAGTACGGTACTTTTTAAACGGCCGCCCCAAGAACGGAGTGTAATTCAGTATTCATGTATGTATGTTGGTATATTAATTTTACCGGAAGTAGGTACTGGGAGTATCGATTAAATTCTTACGCTATCCCGGATCTACATCAATGGAAAATGCGACCACAATCGGCAGTCGTTTTTTAAATCCATCATAGGTACTCCAAGTCCATACTAATATTATAAATGCGAAGGTTTGTCTGTATGTCTGTGTATCTGTCTGTCTCTGTCTGTATGCGTGAAGAGGTAACAAACAGACAGACAGACAGACAGATAGACAGACACCCTTTCGCATTTATTTATAATATTAGTTCCTATAGTATGGAAATAGATGAGAAAACTTTGGATAAGACCATGCAGACTGCGCTTGGGACTTCCGAGTTTGGTTCAAATATATCTTAGATCTCTATTTATTTCGTATTCGAACGAATGCTGAGTCAAAGGGCCACCTTTATTTAACAACCCTAAGTTATAGTTATATCAGCGTTAACACCTAGAACAAAAGCGTACTTATCAGCCAGTTAACGCCTGCATTATCAGTTGTTTATATCTTTTAAAACAAATCAGGTAAAGACCATAAAAGACGACGCTATCTCGGGGGTTTCCCGACGGGATAAAATGGGACAAAGCAGGTAGTTTAAGAGGAAGACGCCAGATATTGTAAAAGCATTAACCCCATTCAACATGTAGAGAAGTGTTCACATAGTAACAGCCGATCGCCTACGTTTTTTAATGTGTTCACATTCTTTTAAATATTTTGGGATCGCGCTCGCCTTACCTCTCAACACGGCCGCCCATAACATAATGTAGGTGTGCTCATATTGTGACACATATTTTTCCCATACTTACATAATTTAGGTACAATCGACAAAGCTAACTGACCATCCATGCACCTTATGTGCATTGTAATAAGGTTCTATGTAAATACAAATTGGTCATTTAACTGTGTTGGCATTGGTACGTTGAAGAACGTTCTGCTCTTCTCATAGACCAACTTGCTTAGATACGTCACAAAGTCAAGGTACTCACGCGTAGTACTATCGACAACACAGCTAACTGACCATCGGTGCACCTTAAATGCATTGTAATAAGGTTCTATATAAACACAGGATGGTCAGTTAACAGTGTTGTCGTTTGTATTCTTTATTATACTGTGCTCACGTTGTGCCATACGCTGTTAGCATTTCTGTGTAGAATTAGTACACAACACGTTCACGCCTATATTGTACTGAAATTATGGGTAAAAATAAATCGTCTTGGCGGGGGCACTCCCGTGCCCCCGGATTAATCATCCTATAGGCACTAATGGGTAAGGCCGCCGACATTGTTAGTTTTGGTCTGAACAAAACTTTCCAGTTCGTTTTCTCCACATGTGTAAGCACTACCGCCGTAATTTGTTAGTTCATTCTATAAAGCAATTATTGAGCTTGTTTCCCCATTTCGCCCAGTGAATAAAAGTGGTTGTTTCTATAAAATACTTGCATTTATGTTCACCAAACCCCCCTAATTTTGGTCGAAAATGCCGTGTCGCTTTTTTCCGAGTACTTTTAAACTATGAATTATTTTCATATTTGAACATTTACAAAAAAACGTTTAAATACGTTTGAAAGATTAGACACATTACTTTCTGTTAGTACAAGAACGGTGTTTAAATACTTTGATTTTCGTATTTTATAGATCTTTAGATTAGTGGGCAGAGTTTTGGCTTTCGTGACACAAAATTTTGCGTTATGCATAATTACATTAATTACCCCTAAATATTAACAGAAAACTGGGGAAATACGTATTTTGGCACGGCAACACCTTGAGGTCTCAATCAATATTTAAAAAAAGAAACTGTCATTTTTAGTTTTGTCTATGAGAACCGTTTAAGGTGAGTGGCATATTTTCGTCAAAATTCGTGTTTATGTATATCTCTAGTAAGTAAGCGTTTCAGAAGTTCACTTTAGTATGGTTGTTTTCGTTTATGTTTAAAGCTTACATGAAACATGTACAATAGCGTCTAGTTTAACTGAATTTGGTTTTATAACCTAAAACGTTTGTAAAAAACTGCTTTTGTGTTATATATATGGCACTTTTGTGTTAACCATAACACTAATTTTGTGTTCAGTAACACAAAACAAGTGTAAAGAGTCATGCAGATTGAGAATACTGTAATAGTAAAGAAAAACATTTTATTATTATCGTAAGATTAATTCGAATTGTTACTTAAGTTTGAATAGTCTAACTAAACGTATTACTCTTGCAGTAATGGTCGTCGGGTGACAACCAAAACTCACGATTTAGTGCATTTGCAGAAAAAAACAAATATCAAGTGTGTTAACGTAGTAAGGTCGAGTTTTCATGTACTTACCTATTACTTCTTATTAGATAGTCTAGGTTATCACCGGACGATGTAGGTACCTACACCAGTGATGCCGCATTCGATCAAACTTGAATTAGGTCTTAAGGTGTAATTCCGTGAATCGCGGCTATCGCAGCCGCGCGCGATCGATCGCCTGCGACTGACACGCGCGGCATGCGACGGTTGGGGTATAATAAAAAGGTGGCCGGTTTTAGGACTTGAATTTTTTTTATAAGTATTTTAAATTTTCTTTTCTAATCGTAAAAAATACGTAAAAATAAGCATGTTTTATTCTTTAAACTTTTTCTCTCAGATCGATATTTGTGTGTTTAACCTGTGGTGTGCTGCAAGAATTCTTAAAACTTATTTGTTTCCTAGAAAATTGCTCAATTTGTTATATTTTTTATGATGATCTGTTTTTTATACAGAAAAGGTAATTATCTTTTCTGTATAAAAAAGCAGATCATCATAAAAAATACTGATTTAGTCAAATACCGATCGATCACGTATCTAAAATGTTGTCATTATAAATATATTAAAATACGTAAAAAAAGATTTTTTTTCCTTACCCTGTATTTTAATAATAGTATGATACAATCTTTACAAAAAAATGTGTTACTTTTGTGTTGCATTTGTGTTATGGTATCACAAAAGTGACTGTGTTATTTTTGTGTTATTTATAAGTGACAATCTCAACGGCCTTACCCTAATATTTATTTTATTTATCGTATGGCAAATCAGTATTTAGAACCACGAGATCTTGGAAAAGACAGTACGGTTGCCAGGGCCCTATTTCACCAACTTGACAATTGTCACTTGACACTTACAACTCGCCATACATTGCTTGTTCTAGAAGTTAACGTGGTTGCTAGGTTACTTGTGTAACCAGCAATGTACGGAGAATTGTCGTTGTCAGATTACAATTGTCAAGTTGGTGAAATAGGGGCCTGGTTGTTGCACTTTTAGCACCGCTCAGGGGTCACGTGTAGGTGGCGGTGGGTAAATCCTAAGGACGTGCCATTTATTTATCTATATAAGTACCTATGTATAACCATCGTCTAGTACCCATAGTACAAGCTTTGCTTAGTTTGGGACTAGGTCGATTTGTGTAAGTCCCCAAATATTTATTTATTTATTTATACCGAGTTTGCATAGTCTAAAAGTTAATTTAAATGAACACGTTTGTCTAATATTTAAAACGGAGGCTTGGTCGATGCAAGCCTCCCGAAGCGTTATAAATTTATAATTTTATTCCTGATTTTCATTTATGTTCTGCCAGCTTGCTCGCCCATGGACACGGGCGCCCCCTGCCTCAGCACCGGCGACGACGTCCTCAACGTGTACGACTTTACCACCAGCAACTTCTGGACTGACGTCATCGCCCTCGCGGTTTTGTACATGACGTTCCACCTCCTCGCTCTGCTGGCTTTGCGGCATCGGACCAGGCGGAAATAACTAGTGTAGCGGCGCTTAAACTTCGATTCTGATCTGAATGTGCTGTATCTTCCTCCTTGTCTGATCCTTATTCTTATCATCATTGTGCGAGCGAGACGGATTGAAACATGATAATCGTATCAACGACTGATTATGAACTAGATTACTAACAAGACCCCATGGAACGAGGACGTAAAAAGGGAAAGATGATCCTATATTTACTACTACTACACTTATTACTACCTTGAAATGATCGTATTCTTCGTCGCATCGCATTTCAATATGTTTCGGTAGCTCGCTTCCATAGCTAATCTGTTAAAGGGGAGTTTACAAAAATGGCAGGTTAAGGTTAACTAAAGTAATTAAGTACTAAACGTATGCGGTTGACTTTGACCGTCGGTTTTGTTATTATCCGTAACTATCAGTTAAAGGGACATAATTTAATGAATATGCCCTAAACGAGGCTGCGATATTGAAATGCGAAGCAGCACGTCTATCATGAGACGGCTGCGACATATTCTCGATTTTTCTCGCACTATACCTCTTGTTCTAAGTTTTCTAATAAAGAGAGAGACGGATAGTGCAAAAAAAATCGAGAAAGCTCGCGCGCCGTCTTGTGATAGCCGTGCAGATACGAAAGGTGAGCAGAATAGAGGACCTGTATGATAGAAGACACCGGTGTTCCGGATTCAGATCAGATGTGTTGTGAAAGCGTTCGAAGCATTTAATGTTCTGTGTTGATTGACTATTGTTTTGTTTTTAATGGTGTCTATTACCTAATATTCTTAACTTCACTGTGTGATGTACATATTGAATAAATTTACTTAATTGTAGGAGTTGTTTTATTCACATTAGGCATTTGAATGACGCCTTTATCGTCGCAGTTAAGGGATCGGTCTCTTTATGACAATACGAGTAGGTACGTAGCGTCGCGTCGGTGGTATACCTACAGATATCAAACCTACTGCTACTAAGCGGTTGTCGTAGTCTATGAACGCCTTCTTGGAAAAGCTCATATGTAGTCCCTGGAAAACTTTGGCTAGGGTCTCATTCAATTGTCGGAGCATTTGAAAGAGCATAAAATAACAAATAAATTTGGGTTCGATTTCTAGTTGGCCAAATATACTTATGAGAAAGGCTAGCATCTGCCACGATTTACTAGTCTGTGTGGTACTGCCGGTACTGATAAGTCTAATAAGTTGATGTTCTATTGAAGGTGTAATGAGGTAAAAGATCAATGTAATACTAGTTATCTGTGTGTGGCACAACACGTGTGCTGCCATCGTGATTCAACATAGTGAGATAGCGAGGAACCCGTCATAGTTACAATGAAGTTGTCTCCACCCAGTCGCCATCTGAAACCGTAACAAAGTTAACCAGAACTAACTCTCTTCAAGAACTTGCATCAAGTTCCGGCCTCCGCGGGTAGATGGCGGTCGGTGCGACCGTGTTTTTTTTTTGCTACCTGGCAGCGGTCGGCCGGCGCAACTGGCGCAAGCGTAGTTCAAATTCATCCGCCATATTCGTCGTGTCAGGCGGAGTGCAGCGCAGCCGTGACATGTTTTATCGTAAACTGCATACAACTCATGATATCGAGTCTACATTGGTGCTTCTAATGTTTAATAATCACAACAAATATGCGATCTGATGAACTCTCAGACGCGTATTCTTTTAGTTTGTTGATTCGTGCATCAAACTGTGTGTGTTTATGATAACAGTATCCTCGGTCGTGTATTGTTTTTAGTAAATCCCATGCGATTGCCGGTGCCGAGGCTTTGTGATATTATGCAACGTAACATAACCGTGACCTTCCTAGTGTCGTGATCGTGCTTTAGGTGCTTTTGAGGTTAAAATGCAGCTTGGATTGTGAGCGACTGCGACGAGTCATACGGTTAGTAAGTCGAACTTTATGACAGTTACTTTATCTGGACTGATAATAAGATTAGTCTCAGTTATGTTATCACTTATGACATCTGTTTATCTAATTTTACCATCGATACCCCTCTGTAACTGAGGCTTATAATCTAAGTAGGTAACTCAATCAAGATCTTCCTTTTTTATTAACTAAAAAAACTTTTTATTACACCTCTTCGAAGTCACTAACACTATAAAAAAACCTCCCAAATTAGCGAATAACGTTTCCAAATTATTCCCAAAGCCACAGAACTCCTTCAAGTTCAAGATGCAGTGAATAATTGAAGCAGCGACCGTTGCGCGGGCGCGGGAATGCGAGGCGACCGGGAATAAAACGACTAAAAACCAAAGCTAAAGGACCCGTCTTTCATTAACATTACCCAAATCGTTTTGTGTACCAACGCGTGTTGCTTCTATTATTGATAATGCGCTCACGGAAGCGGGCAATTTAACATTTATTAGGTTAATAAGTTAATATGCTGTTGTGCCTAAACAATACGAATATATATGCTAATGGAACCGGTTTCCTGTTGACTTTAACGGTATGATCATTAGTGAATCCAAAGTAAGTTTATTGCAGATAATCTCATACTAGTAATTTTTCCTCTTACTTTATTTCTGTGTTGTTCTCATCCCCCGCACCAGCTATGCTTATTTTCTGTTTGGCCTAAAGGTTGACTGGTAGAGAATGCCTTATGGCATTAAGTTCGCCTTTTGTACTTGTATCTTGATACTGTGCAATAAAGTTTTAAATAAATAAAATAAATAATCTGATGCTCTTATTACACAACGCGACAACATAGTTCCCTAGTGCTAAGAGTGAAGGACCTGCATTTTTCTGTAGCTCTGTACACAACGAATCCTCAAATCAATAAAGCGTCGGAAACACGCTTGTGATTTGTGATACTTCTGCAATCTCAAAGTGTACACAGGCAACGGTTTCTGTTTACAATCAGGCTGGTCGTGTGCTTGTTTGTCATCGTCGTAGTATTAAAATAAAAACAAGTGACATGAAAAGATTTTCGAAAAACTTGACTGCCGCGTTACAAATAATATATGTCGGCTATGTCATTCCTACGAGTAAGAGGAATCCAACGATACCTCAAATGTCGAAATCCGTCAAAGGGTTTAGGCTGCAGGGCGTACCAAAGAATAAGACATACACACATACATAACTACATACATACGCTCGAAAAACATAACCCTCCTCTCCTTCGGCAGTCGGGTAAAAAACCAGCGCTCAGTAGCTTGGAGTCTGAAAAATCCTCTACGGAGTCTTCTAGAACAAATATTACAAAAATGTAATGTAAAATATTATGCATATTATTGTAAAAATGTCGAAATTCCAGTCCATTCCAAAATTACCCAGAAGCCAACCAGCGCTCTAATTCACTCTGATAACTCTTCTCTCCTTATCGGGGCGCGACCTCCATTTTCGCACGGCTAAAACGTTCCCTATCACAAAACCGGAGTGCCGTTATCATCCCGATAAATGGCACTCTAGATACCTATGGTGTTCGGTGTCCAATGACGTCACTCGAAATAGCGCACCTCGACCGCAACTATGCAACGCTGGTTTTTGCAACATGATATCATGACACAGCAAATGATGACAGACCCATGCGCTTGATGTTTACCTACCTTCGATACCTTGTAAAGAACAGTTTTTAAAAGAAGTTAAACAGTAAACGAAGTAAACTCTTCAAACAGTGGGTTCCATTCCAATCCCAATTTCTGGAGTACAAGGGCTCGTACTGAGGATTTTTTAGGACTTATGTATGAATCCTATGATTACTAGTTTTTTGGTGTAAGGAAAACACATTATATCTGCAAAAAATGGATGCAAAGAGAATACCCTAATCTATTCTGCTGGATTGGCTCCCAATTCCCTTTTGTCTAAGAAAGAACTCTGGCCAAAAAATATTTTGAAGAGTAGGTATCTCCCCGAAAAAAATCCTAGATCTAGTCAAATTAAAAGATCTAAAATGTATAGCGAGATGCGTATGAATGTAAACATCGCCAATGCAAGCCCGTGGCCGTGGTTACCTATTCGCCGTCATCCATTAATGTCCAAACATCTCACACGCCCTTCTGACCTCGAGTCACGACATCGCACAATTAATTTCGATACATGTTCTCCGGAAACTACCCATTCTGCTATTTCTGGGTCTCCTAACTAGCACATCATCAATCACCACGTAGTGATTCCGAAGTTTTTCCATCGGCTTTCCCGATAAAACTTAGCTAACAGAGGCACATGTGTTCCGATAACGGTTTCAATAAGAGCATCTATTCTGTCGGTCCAATTAAGGCCTAAGTCATGGGGGCCTAAGGATTTTGCCTAATGAGGCTAACTCGCCTGGAGTCTAGCTGTCGGTTGCCGCGACAAGTACGGATACGATTCATTAAATCACTGCCCGCTTACCTACATTTCCGTTTTAACCAGTCTAACTCGTATAATTAAGTATAAAACTTACCCTGCCAGTGCCAAGTCTCAGGAGTTCATACACGATGCAAAAAGCTGCACTAGCTGGACAGGATACGAGTCCACCTCAGTGACAACAAAATTTGATTGGAAACCAGTACCGTCGATAACGAACCTTGAAGGTAAATGATTAAATCCGATTTCTTCACAAACAAATGGGAGTGTTTTTCACTGCATCTTGATTGCGCCATGGCTAATCAGTCTTAGTCAGTGCAAGGTAGAAGCAAATCGTGATTGATCACGACCAAGCGGAGTTCACTACAGAAACATGTGCTGGCCGCTTCCTGTTAGACGTCAGTGCCTCAGCTGCGTATTTATAAAAAAAGCTGACCGTGAAATTGAGTCATACGATACGAACTAGTACAGCCCTCGTTTAATGATGCTTGACTATTCAGTTCGCTGAACTAAACACGCACTTAAGATCTAGTGTTTTCTCAACAAATGTCTATTTGTTCGGTGTAGATTGAGCTGGCTTGATACTTGAATTATTGGTACAGAGTAACATGAGACGTTGAACTTCATAATTAGCAGGTTACATTCCAAGAAGGTGAAAGGAAAGTCTTGCATGATCCTCTTTTTTGTTACATCCACATATAAGTAGGTAGGTTTACGAGTATGTTCTGAATATTTTCACTCGTTGCACTCTTGTACGGAGTCAATTACTATGGATTCAGTATTACCGGACAAGTGAAAGTATATAATTACCTTAATATATCATAGTTATAGTGATGCGCGACGCTGGAGCTTTTTTTTGGTCAATTATTCGTCAATCGATCATTAAAGGTAAAGCGTTACAAGTTGGTTTTGTTAAATATCGTGAGAACAAACTTAGTGTCGAAGTGTCTGGTGCATTTACGACCAGATTTGGCCTGGCGCGTTGAAAAGTGGAACTGGTTTGATGTCGTTTAGAGCCGCCACGGAGTCTCACGCGGTGGAACAAAAACCTGGTCCCGGACAATACCCGCTCTCGGCTGACGGCCCAGGATTGGCTCGCAGGAGGCACTTTGTACCGGGAAATTTTCAAGTTAAATTGTGATCTAATTAAAATATATCATTTCACTAGCTGCTTGCGAGGGGCTATTACGGAGAATCCAGGCGGAGCCGCAGGGTTAAATAGAGCTTTTGTCCATCTTGAGGGTCAATTGCATATACAGGAGATATTTTTAAAGTCGAACGAGCAGTTCAAGAGATTACCCCCTACAGTATACAAACTAACCAAACTACAACCACACAAACTTTCAGTTAGCATTCTGAAATTCAGAGAGAGGTTTAATAGCGTTTGGCTAAAATACCACATTATGTATTATACGCTTCTATTCCAAGCATTCATATAATGGACAGTATACGTATAAAATAATATGATGATGGAGATTTAAGCGCACGTCTTTAATAATTCATTCCGAACATAACATTTGTAGGCACTTGGTTTATTTGGGGTATAATTTACAGAATACGTATATTCGCAAATTATGTACGAAGTACTAAGTAAATTACTATCTTGTTATTTTGCCTAAAGAATGGAAAGAGAAACACAAAAGATCTATTGTTTAGTCTCGAAGGTCCCACTGCAAGATACCGTGCGTACCCGAGGCAATTACTCTTCGTGCGATTTACAAACGGAGACATTTCGCAAAAGAATAGCCAGCTTTAATCCCGCTGATTAAATATTCCTTCGGACTGTTATGAAACAGCTGCAAGCCCAAGTTATTATTAGGAGCGCTGAAAGCTCTAAACTGTGTACTTTAGTGCCTAGCTGAAATCACTTCCCTGTAGGCTGGGTATTGAATTTTAGTATTAGCGCCCATTGTAGCCATTTGAGGTCATCGAACTCTAATTACCCTGCAACGCACCGTTGCAGTGCAATGCTCCAGTAAAATTCAGCATAACGAGTCTTTATTGGACCCTCGGCGCCGGTTGCGTCACCGCGCGGTGATGAATTAAAATTTCTGTGCCAAACTTGAAGACAAAATGCCAAAAGCGTCGATTATGAAGAGGAGTTCATCAACGAAATAGTACATAAAATGCATTTTGTGAACGTAAATGGCAGTATTACATGGAGTTATTATGTATTTAGTGGCGTGGTACGGACACCGCGAAAGCCGCAGACGAAGCCCGATCCCTATCGAGTGACGCTCGTGAATCACTGCCCGTCCGCGAGTGCAGCCGAAACCTTTTGTGGGCTGTTTTTGTAAATTGAATACAGTAAATTGATAGCATCGATGGAATCGATTTATTTCAATGATTCGTACACGATTCCACGATAGCTTATGCATTTTTTGCCAGTTATATTAATTTTAATCGATTCTTCGGCTTCCTGGCGGAGGCTGAACGGGTTTCAAGGCGTTAGTCTTTAATCGAATGGTTAGTACCTAGTTTTATTGCTCTACACCGAATGTGTGTTTTATAGGACAGTAATGACACGTTTACGTCCCGGTAACTAGCGGGCTGGTAACAGTTGTTGAACAATGTCAGCTAATGCTGATGCCAATAAATAAAACCTGTTCTATTGTGCGAGTGGCATTGTCGGGACGCCGAGAAATAACGTCCTTTCTAACGAGGAAGTGTGAACGGAGAGTAATTGGACCAAGCGGAATTACACGTCAATTAGTTTAGTCATTGTACACGTGAGAGGCTGTTAATAATATCTGTCCTGATTTTAACCTTCGCAACATTTTATTTTATTGTACTTAAAAGTACAATCTAGTAGTAAATCAATCTTAAAGCATCGTGAGGAATCCGGTCTAATCCTAATCCAATAAGGTCAGGTTCTGTCAGGCATGCGGCTGTCAAGCGGTGGTCGTGGGTTCGAATCCCGGCTCGTACCAATGAGTTTTTCGGAACTATGTACGGAATATTTACCGTTAGCTTTTCGGTGATGGAAAACATCGTGAGGAGACCGGTCTAATCCCAATAAGGTCTAGTTTTCCCTCTGGATTGGAAGGTCAGATGGCAATCGCTTTCGTAAAACTAGTGCCTTAGCCAAATCTTCGGGGTTAGGTGTCAAAGCGGACCCCGGGGTCCTTTCGGGGCACAACCGGGAATATCGCTAGGAGGATGATGTGTACATGTAATCGAAAAAAATATGAAGTAAGTATGTATGTATAAAAATGTTATTATGCGGATATATCGGTGTGAAATAAGCGTTTAATCATAATCTCTCCAGGTACATTTTAGGAATTGAACGACCTGCTACAATGGTTTTTACTTAGAATAGCTTAACTAATTAATATATAAAAATAAATATTCATGAAATGCCTACCTAACCATATCTATCTGACGTGGCATTAATGGCATGATTCCAATCAAGCAGAAACTTCTTCTTTATGAGCTGTATGTAGCAGGTAGGTGTCCAACAGTCATAAAATAGGCTAGGTGGTAGTATAATGCTACCACTACCAGCCTGTTGTGACATGCATCAGGAAAGAATTGCAAAAATGTATCCAAAATGCATAATTAACTAACAATTTGTCGCCACTTGTCCTTAAAAGAAAGAACCAGACGCATGTAGATACTCGGACTCAGACATAATCATCTCGTCCCAGTTTGGCGAGCAACAAGATCCTATAAAAGGCCTGCTTAGTTAATGTTTCCCGTTAGCTGTGACACACTCGCTAATATTCGGCCTCCAAGCCTTACTCCGATGGACGTCGTGTCGCGTGGATAAGGATTATAAACCAACTTTAAAAGAGGTTCGCAATTCGTATTTTTTTTCGGTCATAGCATTAATTCTTTACCAGACACCATGGTATTCTGGTTGGCACCTTGGTTTCTGGGACTCTTATTTTTGAAACGGTGGTCCTGTAAAAGTTTGGTCAAATCTGATAATGAAATCTTTGGGGATTCGTTGGAACTCCTCATTTTGCTTTTGGAAAACATCAACTTCGCATACCTTCGTAATTCGCATGCCTAGCTTAGGTACTTACTCGTTTTTTCAATCCTGCGTTTTAGTCGGCTCTCAATTCTCCAAGCGTCACTGCTCCATTTTGCCAAGTTCTAAGAGGACTTCTCCGGGTAATCAACTCTCCTGTATGGATAACGTCTGTTAAAACGAAATTCACATCTATCAAAACGTAACATGAAGATCTAGCTCGCTGAAACCCTGAATCAATTATTTGGCGTACTCCTAATATAGGTGTATTCAAAAGCCATCGCAACCTCGTGTGTGTATAGCTATAGTTCTTGTAGTTGAGAGTCTCGTTGGGGCCCATTTTAGAATAAATATATATAAAAAAAGCAAAGGCAACATCATTCGTCAACAGCGTCAATGAGGGTGCATTGCGCGATCCTGTGTCTATTGGCATGGTACAAGAAAACCAGGTACGGTCTTCCCGTTTCAAAACTAAGTCACGCCAGTTGTACCATGAGGCGTCTATTATATACTTAAGACAAAGTTTTGCAGTCAATAGATAGAGAAACTTAAGATAGGGAGATAGAAGGTAGAAAAAATAGGGACACGATAATCTACTTCATCCTCCTCATTGATTAGAGTAGCCCGTGTCAACGGGAATTACTAGCAATTACGGCTTATACAGATTTACGTAGCAATTAAGAAACCCTTATTAAGCTGGGCTAGGTCTGCGGATGGGCATGTACCTAAGTAGTTTTTCACTTTTGATGGCATACCTATTAGTATAATTCCTTCCTTTCCTTTTAAAGGACAGTCCTTCATCCAGACCAGATGGCACATCAGCGACGAGGCACTTACGAGTACAAGGTTTTTTTTTTAAGTTGCGTTTTAAAATAAATTAGGGACCAATACTTAGAATAGATATGAGCAAAATACCGTTGACAGACAGATGTCTACATCTTCATCATATCAGCCGATAGCTACTGCTGGATATAGGCCACATGCATATTAGGGGAGATTCCATAAGTTATCCGTTTTGCCACTTATTGGAGCACGCAGCACTAAACTTCAAGATATTGCTTCTTTAATGCAAATTGATGGTTTCCTACATAAGTAATAAAAAAAACATGCTTAACGGCAACCGAAGTCGTAAAATTAACACAATGTAAATATGTAATAAAACCCAGTATCAGTAGTATTTGTTATTGTAATGTTTTCTCACCTACTTCGACATGATTTAAGAGTTCAGTGGCTTCTGTTCCATAAACCATAAAAGCTTACAATAGCAAAAATATACATTACTTTAACTGCATTTCATATACCTTACAATCCTTTTAACTATTCAAGTTATATAGCGTATATAACTAAAAAGACAGATGTGTCGTAATATTTGTTTTGTACTTACGCTGTTTTGGCTGTGATCGACGCAGTATCCGCCGTCTCGCGCATGCCTCTGCATACTGTAAACAGATATAATTAAGGTCATCGCGGCCATATTAATGCGACCGATCAATATTCATAGCAAGGGTCAGATCTAGATATCAGTCGGCGCCCATTACGTGCAGGTCAGCCGAGATTCTGCTCGAATCAATACGAAGCATCTTTTGATAAATACCCTTACACAAAATTATGATATTTTAGTTCTGTATTCTGATACTGGTGGTTGCATACTCGTGTATGCGGGGGGGATTACTACTGTTTTCTATATTGACAATTGTTAGGTTTCAGTATTTTACCAATCAATTCCTTACGTTTTTTGGCAGAAAATAGTTATAATGTTTAATTTATTAAGATTCATTGATTATGTAAGATTTCATTTTGTAAAGTAGGTAGTCACTCTTAATTCGCAAAAATGGCAACACAGTTGCTGGCTTGATTAGTATTATTTGTGGCGCGAAAATAAAGCGGTTCTCTGATTGGTTCACGACGCTGATATCGCGTGATGTCGGGAGCCAATCAGAGAGCTGGATTTTCCCACCAAAACGGTGAGTTGCTTGGCCAGGGGTGGATGCCTGGGGGGGCATTCTGGTGCTGGCCGTCAACGGCGTAATGTTACTGTCTTAACATTTATAATTGCTGGTACAAGTTTGTAAGTGGAACTATAATTAGTAAAGGTATGTGAATAAGAGAAGTAATGAGATGTTGGAGTTTCCTTCAAATGCTGCAGCCTTACCTGATTGTTACGTTTTACACAATGTATAACCAATACTGAATAAATAATATGAATATAAACCCAGAGTCGTGTTTCTTGTTCAGACCCAGAATTAGTCCAACGGAACACTCATGCGGTCACTCGGTGTCTGTACGTCTGTCATAGGCAGCTTTTTGATTTTGGAACACTCATTCACTAATATTACCTACATATAATATACCAATATTATAAAGAGGAAAATCCGAGTGGTTGTTTTTAGATTAGCAAAATGTAAGTTTGTTTGAAATGAGTAATCACTGGAACCGCTTATCACTAAAAAATATAAAAAAGTCGCTTCCCGCTGTCTGTCCATTTGTATGCTTAGATCTTTGAAACTACGCAACGGATTTTGATGCGGTTTTTTTAATAGATACTGATTTAAGAGGAAGGTTTATAAGTATAATATAGTACCCGTGCGAAGCAGGGGCGGGTCGCTAGTCCGATATAAAAAAATATTTCATCCGTGTATTGATTGGACTTTCCGGATGGTAATAAGGTCTTAGCACACTATAACAACTCAACAGCCACTCGATTCAAAGCTAAATATTGAAATTTGAGCCTTATGTCGTATTTTGTACAGCACAATTTTCCATTGATGTTATGGTACAACACGTGTACGACGCGTAGACCACACGACGTACACTACTTTAATATCATTTTTGAAATTAAATCTAGAAAACATGACATAGGGCTTAAATTTCAATATTTGGCATAGAATCGAGTCGCCGTTGAGTTGTTGCGAAGACCGTGTGCGAAGATCTATAGACTATATTTTATCCCGCGGGTTTGCTGCGGGCGAAGCCGCGCGGGCTGCTAGTATTAACAACAGCAGGATTACAACAGGATCTGCGCTTTTGGTTTGTGTTACGATGGGTAGCCCTTAGCTGGCACATATCACGCAGGATAACCCGCCACTTTACAAACTTTGCTGTTAAAGGAAACCTATAACTCCAGCCGTTATATTTAAATTATAAGCCGACATAAAATGTTCCATGGCCTTACGACCGTTCATATATTCATTGTTATAGTCGCGTGAGATCTAAAACGCTCCATATTGTACGCGACTCACGCGCTTCTTAGCCTTGGATGCGTCTGCGCACGAACAGAAAATATCATAACCAGTACCTTGTTTTTTGTAAGCATCAAATTTTAATGCACAAATTAGGACACTCGACTCGTGTCAAATTTGGTTGCTTTAGCGAATTTGATTTATTGACAAACTTATTAGGGAAGACACTGGAGATAGAAGTTGTATGATTACGAAGGCAGTGGAAGCGCCATAGAACTCTGCCGCCAACGGGCTTTTTTTTTTAAAGGTTCGATGCAGCAGCCTAATGGTAATGTTTGTATAAGTGAGTAGACGCGCCGCCATCGGCCGTTAGTGTTAGCTCTTATATAAATTTTTAACGACTTAGTAGATTCAAGAAAATATAGCAACCCTAGCAACATGTGAAGCAAGGTAGGGTACAAAGCGGAGCGGGAACGCTGCGTGCACGCGGCGAGCGCGCTGCTATATCTTCGCGATTATTTGCCGCCAGCGTGCCGCCGCGGTGAAGCCGGGTGGACGCGGCGATCAAGCCAGGTACGGTATAATTACATTATTATACGGTGACGCCGCGTCGACGAAAAACTCCCCACCGTCCACGTCGCCGGCCAAAACGCTAGTGTGCGAGGGCTCTAAATCTCATACGTTATTTTTACTAATAAACTTAGACCAATCTCTATTTTTTAAAGAACGAGTCTCAGTGCATCGTTAAGGTCCTGGGCCTTGCTCGGGCCAACGTTAAAATAAATAAATAAATATTTGCGTCTAATCTTACCCAAATCGATCTAGTCCCGAACCAAGCAAAGCTAATAAAACCCGACTAATGTCCGTCATAGTAACATAGTTCGCCTATTAGTTATTGCCATTTACCATTTGCTGGCGAATGAATGAAGAACTCGGTGGCCCACGGGCCGGACTCAGCGGTGTACTGTGAAACCTTAACTGTGACGCCGGCTCGCCATGGCCCGTCCACCATTATTATAAACGTCGTAGCATCGCCATGTTTTCGGGTAATTACTCTCAACATTAAAGTTCGTTTATCTTGAAGATGGCACCACAATTATTGATTTCTCCTTAATTTGGCACTTCTCCTTTAATGAGTATTTACTGGCTGTATTTGCGGTTGGCATTAAGGTTGTATCACCTAAATTGGAAGTGTTTTTAAGACTTTTTTGCTTCCGTTAGTGCTACGAAGCTACAAATTGCCTTTGAAAACTTGATTGCAGCTGTTTATCATCACAAAATATTATAGTATATTGTAAGAACTCGTGTGTAATCGACGTCAAAGATATGAATACATTTTTCGCCTTATTACAATGCAATAAGGTCGTGATAGCACATAAACATGCCTTTGTACGTCGACAGTACGGCCTACACCTTTCAAACTTTAATATTAAAATGATTGTAGTGTGTGTATCCTGCAAACAAGTCATTCGCAATGCCCTATTGAGATTTAGATGAACCCTTTGAGAGTATAGAAAGCTATTTACTATGAATGAGCCTCATTTACCGTCCTTTTCAATCGCTGCCTTCATCAGTCGCCCCACTTCAATATCATTCAACATCTGATGTGCGGTGCATTCCAGAGGAGCGAACTTGTGTGTAGTACAACTCTGAACGTATGCATGTAGTAGAACAGCGGGCATAATATAAATTACAAAGTTAAAGGAAGAATTGGTACAATAATATAAACCACAGTTTTTATTTCTGTGTTGTTTCTGTGTTTACTTCACACACAATTTGATTTTGACAATGGCAGTCAAAGAGAGCATAGACTAACTATAAACTATTTTTTTTCTGTTATCTGCAGAATATGATACATCATACTTATCTCTGGAGTACTGCTGTATACATCATACTCCGCAGATAACAGAAAAAAATAGTTAATTTAGATATTGGCAAGATTTTCGCTGTTATACCCCAAACCGTGTTAGAGAACTGAATCCGGGATCCTGACGTTTGCGTCGAACCTTAGGCACTGACAAGTACGGTCGAGGTCAAAAATACGTTTACACTTTTGCACCTTATTACAAGGCAATAAGGTGCAAAAGTGTAAACATATCTTTGACCTCGACTGTACATTCAGTTTCAGTTCTAGTTCTTTATTAGCTTATAAGTTTAAAAAAAATTAAATTCTTTAATCTAAGTTTATTATCTTTGTAACTGCGTCTGTTGCTCTGCAATTATTTCGTATTAGTATGCCCATGCCCTTATCATCTCTTTTGTCCAAAGTATCTTAAGGAGATTAGTCGGTCAGTCTTGCTTTACTTATCGTACAGACATGTTCTTAGCAAACATGGCTCCAGCGGTGGCTCCGTCGTTTACTCTCGTGTTATCAATAAACGTGACTTAGGTACTATCGACAACACAGCTAACTGACCATCGGTGCACCTTAAGTGCATTGTAATAATGTTCTATATAAACACAGGATGGTCAGTGAACAGTGTTGTCGTTTGTACTTACTTTTAAGCTGTCATCATAATGACATTTTTGTAGATAGATACCCGCGATAAAGTAGTTTCACGACGACGTTGAGAAACAACAACAGCGTTTTTTCGTATTGATATTTTATTGATTGCCAGAAATAGCATCAAGTTTGTTATGAATTATGATATACCCGGACGGTCCTTTTTGTCCCTATCCCAACAGCTCATCGCGACCATCTTTAACCCGCTTATTTACCGAACAGTCATCTGAAAAGCCTATACAGAGTGTATACCTAACGTAGCATAGAGAGAAAATCTAAACCACAAAAAACAATAACTTCTCCTACCACGAAACCCAGATAAAACTGTTCCCAGAACAGAAACTGTTTACAAAGATTTAAAAAAAGCCGTAGATCCCTTGCTGTAACTAAAATATAGCATTTTTATGTGATTTTCGATACATGGTTCCATAGCGATAATTGTTCCTTGCATCCAGTACTATTCATGTATGTAAAAAAATGAACTCAAGATTTTTAGACAGATTTGACCGGGTTGGATTCCCGGCGGATTATGAGGGTTTTTTTAAAATCATTGAATAATCATTTCATCTAAAGTCGGTGTTCGGTATCTCTGGTAGTGTCGCAGTTTCCCTCACTGCCCCGTTTGAATAATACTCCCTGTATATAAAACCTACTGTTAAGGCGATTTAAGTATATACTGAGTTAATTAACAGCATTGTCTACATCTTTTTCCTACATCAAGCATCCACTATCGGTGACTCCGACACAAGGCAATTCATGGTCGGAACTATCGCTTATATTTGTCGCATCGTTCAAACTAAAGTGCATTAAATTGCCTTGACATAGTTGCAATTTGAATGTTAATTACTATGCAATTAAGTTTAGAATAGCAATCAATGGCTGAGATTTGAAACCCTTTTTAGATTAGACTGATGTGTGCACGTGGTAATAAATGAGTGAAATGTTTAATTTGATTTGGAATCCAGTGATTTGTACTTAATAACTAACATGGGCTTCATTCTGTTGCGTGCTCCGTGTCAATCGTTCGTTACTTTGTAACATAAGAAGTGGCATTCCAAGAACTTCTTAAAGCGTCTTAAACCCTACTGGGAAAGAGGAAGACAGGTAGAGTAAGTATGTGGTTTGATATTTAGTGGTACTTATATGTCTACCAGCACGGCTATCACGCGACT
Organism: Epinotia bilunana; assembly: GCA_947049275.1. Classification (NCBI taxonomy): domain Eukaryota; kingdom Metazoa; phylum Arthropoda; class Insecta; order Lepidoptera; family Tortricidae; genus Epinotia; species Epinotia bilunana. The sequence goes on along the minus strand of OX346260.1, from coordinate 20,608,487 downwards.
TGTTCTAACTTGTAAGTTGTCACTCTTGTTCTAAGTGTTCTAATAAGAAAGAGACGGATGCTGTGCTGGTCTCTATATCACCTAATTGACAATTGTAACCTGATAATATTTAGTAAAAAGTCAAATCATCGTACTTACTGTCATCTCGTCGTGTTACAGTCGAGTCCTCCAATATCTACACAGACGACCTTTCAAAAATATCTATACAGAGACTTTATTGTTACTGACATAAGACACGTGTAGATATTTTTGAAAGGCTGTCTGTATAGATATTGGAGAACTCAAGTGTACATCTGGGCTTATCCCAAGTGACTATCTTTACTTGCACACCCGCCTATGTATTGCGATTAGAACCATCAGGGTAATAAGCTATTGCTTTTGTAAGAGTCCGCAGTAAGCTCGGCCGAATTTCACCTTCCCATACAAACGTAGTTACGCTCTCATTTTAAAACTACGTGTTGGATTGTGATGAAACTTGGCATACACATTGACATGAGGTATATCTATGTCTGTAATTAGCAGTGATCGGAATTAGGTGAGCCAAAATACCTATTCTTCGCAAGAGGACATAATATAAAGTGGTTGCAACCGGGTAGGAAAACAGAATTTTCTCTTAAATACCGGGTATTCGTTATTTTTCCGGGTACCAGTCGTAATGTTCAACATATATGTTTTTACTTATAGAACGGGATGTTTAATGTTAATCTAAAAGTTATAACCATTTCATACTTTTTCCTTCCCTTTTTACTACAAACTAACATAAACAATCCCGTACTATTAGTAAAAATATGTATGTTTAACATTACGACTACTTATAGTACCCGGACAAATATCGATTACCCGGTGTTAAAGAAAAAAAATATTTTTCTACCCGGTTGTATCCACTCTACATTATGTCCTGTTGCGAATAATAGGTATTTTGGCTCACCTAATTCCGATCACTGGTAATTAGTTTATATGGTTCCAGTTTATATAACAAACGAAATAAAGCAAAAAGAAGTTTTGTATGAAAAACTTAAAATCGCTGTTTTTTTTAATATGGTATCTGAAGCTACATAAACTAATTACAGACAGATATACCTCATGACATTGTATATGCAAAGTTTCGTTACAATCCAACACGTAGTTTTCAAATGAGAGCGTAACTACGTTTGTATGGAGAATCGAGCTTACTGCGGACTCTTAACAAGTTTATCATCAGTTTTTATTTCATATTTCCAAGGAGGCTCAATTACTACGAGTACGAGTAGGTAGGGTTACTACATAGAGGAAAAGTATATTGTTAAATCTTATTTGCCCCCCCCCCATATTTTTATCTACAATCTTGGTAACAAAGTACAATAGTACAGCCCAGTTCACAAACGGTTAAAATTATCAATACTTAACGCCGCCAGTGGAATGTAAATTAGAAATATTTGTATGATTGCTGGCATCGGGTTGCGTGTGTTTCATAATGATCTGTTTACAACACTAGTGGCACGGTAGCCCTGCCTTGCAAAATAAACTGCACCTTAGAATAGATAGTGCATGGTAATAGTTACTTTAAATAAAGGTAATACGTACTTAGGTATAGGCAAAGTAAAGAATAAGAATCAGTTGGTATCTGCACCTATTTTATTTTTATACAATGCTGTTTTTACAAGTTCCTAGAATACCTTGTGTTTTGCGCTATTCTGGTTTCGTCTCGTTACTAATATCATTATATTTTAAATTGACTTATACTACTTATTTAGCAATCAATGTAACCGAACATTTAAAACTAAGTTCGGCTTTGCGAGCCATATACGTTGCTCATCAGAGAAAATTGTACCTAAGGGTCGCCGTCGTCGGATACGACAAGGAGGATTATAGATAGATAGATAGCTAGATAGATAGATAGATAGCAATCCTTACTCTAAGATATTTATTTACCATTAAGGGATTATTTACGTAATTCTATAAGTACCAAGTAAAGAAATCAACCTCCTTTTACGCGCGTCAACGAACCGTAATGCAAGAAAAAATGATTGTCACAACTGTCACTGATGGGAATGTAATGTAAGTACGTGTTTTAAGTGAAATATCAAATTATAAACGAATCGAAGTGAGAACGCCTACACTTTTTATAGCGAATAGAATTAAAACTAGAATTATATTGAATCGTATTATCTTGGAGAAGACCAGGCTGTCATCTTACTTCGAGCACCTGTAATTTCTACATGAATGCTTCCTTTCCACCCTGCACTTGATCAACATCGAGTAAAGGTATGAAGTACCTACTTGTTAACTTATATTGTATATTTTAGTGGTGTTGTCTTTTATTATTATTATCTGTATGTTTTTTCCATGGGTACACTACATAATTCCGAAGAGATTTTTGTCCGAAAGCATATTTTTTCTGAATTTCATAATTCCGAAAACCATGTTCCGCTGTTTTTTTTTGATCTTTCAGGATATAATACTAACCTAACCTAACCTAACCTATTTATGTATTTTATTTAATAATCTGCGTCCAAGTTTTCGTTAACCGCTAAATGGCGTTCGGAATTGTAATATTTCGGAATAATGATGCTTTCGGACAAATGCATCTTCGGAATTTTTGTGTGTTCCCCCGTTGGGGTACACTACATAACTCCGAAGAGTCATTTTTCCGAAAGCATATTTTATTCCGAATTTCATAATTCCGAAAACCATGTTCCGCTGTTTTTTTTCATCTTTCAGGATATAATACTAACCTAACCTAACCTATTTATGTATTTTATTTAATAATCTGCGTCCAAGTTTTCGTTAACCGGTAAATGGCGTTCGGAATTTTGATATTTCGGAATAATGATGCTTTCGGACAAATGCATCTTCGGAATTTTTGTGTGTTCCCCCGTTGGGATACACTACATAACTCCGAAGAGTCATTTTTCCGAAAGCATATTTTTTCCGAATTTTATAATTCCGAAAACCATGTTCCGCTGTTTTTTTCATCTTTCAGGATATAATACTAACCTAACCTAACCTATTTATGTATTTTATTTAATAATCTGCGTCCAAGTTTTCGTTAACCGGTAAATGGCGTTCGGAATTTTGATATTTCGGAATAATGATGCTTTCGGACAAATGCATCTTCGGAATTTTTGTGTGTTCCCCCGTTGGGGTACACTACATAACTCCGAAGAGTCATTTTTCCGAAAGCATATTTTTTCCGAATTTCATAATTCCGAAAACCATGTTCCGCTGTTTTTTTTCATCTTTCAGGATATAATACTAACCTAACCTAACCTATTTATGTATTTTATTTAATAATCTGCGTCCAAGTTTTCGTTAAGCGGTAAATGGCGTTCGGAATTTTGATATTTCGGAATAATGATGCTTCCGGACAAATGCATCTTTGCGAATTTTTGTGTGTTGCGTTGCCTCTAGGAAATTCCAGATTCTTTGGGCGGTGATATGTTGTACCTCTTCTGGGTGCACGATGTCCCGCCCTAGGTAGATACTTCTTTTGTGTCTTTATTAAGGCAATACCCCACAGGTGGCAAAACGACTGTGCTATCGACTGATGACTGTCTGTGGGGACCCGCATACTACATATAATGACCGACTTATTATAAATATCGACATATGAAAATACGCATAATAGCCCCACATTGAATTTCGCTGTCGCATGCTGTTAGAATCACACAAGTATATTGTAGGTATATGTAGTGCCTACCGAAATACGTCGCTCCTATGTCGTAAGACTTGATATATACACGTGTCTCGTTTAAGTGCGATGCACTGCCATTATCGGAGGGCTCGCATTACCTTCATGTGGCCGAGATAGCACTTGTACAACCTACTTATGTCTCATTTGCAGCAAAGAATAATTGAACAGTCATTTGTATGTAAAGAAGACGTCTATTTACGTCCTCGAAGGACGCAGTGATCGAGGGGTACTGGACTATTATGGTTATGACACGTTTAATACTTGCACTTGTGGTCAATGACCCAATGTTTCACACCTAGTTGTAATGTTCCCGCATTTACCTTATTTAAAGTTAGATAGGTACAGTCAGGGGTAATAATATACATACATAAATAAGGACATCAATATCTGTACATGACTGTATGACATTGACAATAGTGCTGTACAGTACAGATAAGTCTGTACTTACTATAGCTTCTGCCCACGATTCCGTCCGACAAATGATGATTTTGAAGTTGGTTTAAAAAGGCTATGTAGGTACCTAAACTTCTTTTCCGCTGTCAATTTTTTTGCCTATCTCAAGTTCACGACCATCAGATTGTTCGAATGTAGGTCGGTCTTGTTCGATAGTTATCGCATCGGTCATTATTCTACGTGTCAACATTTAAAAGCTCTATCAGAGTACGGTCGAGGTTAAAAATATGTTTACACTTGCACCGTATTACAAGGTAATAAGGTGCAAAAGTGTAAACATATCTTTGACCTCGACTGTACATCACGAGCTAACGGTGGTCTCGGGCTCCTGACGTTGCAGAAAGAAGATGCAATCAATTGGGTGTTTCACTCTTACATTTTATCATTGAACTACTATTACTACGTACAGACTGGCCTCCTTGAACATTTTTCTTGTCGTCTCCAATCGGGCTGCCGTCTTGGAATTCAGCCCCGTTCTTGTTTAAGTTCACCTCAACGCTCGCCCACAAATATATCTTGAGGCCGTGATTCGTAGTAACTAAGCCTATGTAGAGGTCTTATTTCGTTAGGCGTGACGGGTGAGTTGAGACGCATGGGCGCGTAAAGAAAACAGCCCAGGACCTTAAGGCGATTCCTTGATTCGAGTCGATTTGCGAAAACCACGCCCCCTTGACAGAGACACGCTTATTCCTTCCGCGCACGAGAAAGAGATGTAACACTCTTCGGGAATGGCTTTTTATGATTTTGTCGTAAAACAATGTATTGCTGAGTAGACTTGTATGGCCCAAGAGTGCGCGTAGGTGTAAGGCGATGATTCTGGTGCCAAAGCATCGGACCGCGGCGTTTCGAGGTAGCTTCAGGTTCGCGGCGTCCAAGTGTTGGAATAATTTCCCCCCACCTATCCAAGGAGCGTCTAGCAGGCATACCTTTAGGCGCCAGCTTAAGGGCTATTTGTTGACGCTCCAAAAATCCCAACCCGAACCCATCCAGCACTTTATTAAATTTTTATCCATTTTATTTTTTAAACATCCCAACCGTTTCGCGTTTTTCACATCGTCTCTCATCCCATTGTGCTTGTGTTACATATTTAACAGATTTAGTATATAATTTATTTATTTAATTATTGTGTGTATACGTTTGTATCGGCAGTATGTTGTGTTGCGTTCCGTGGGTCACGTACGGTGCTGTCTGAAAATCAGCGCTGTAGGTGTCTGTCTGACACCTTGGCATAATGCTGAGACAGCGACCGATTCACTGCCGCGAAGACACACACATTATGTGTCAATTGTATTGTATTTGTACTCCCTTTGTCTTTTGTGTAGTGAATAAATGTCTTCTTTCTTTCTTTCTTCTTTCTAAATACGAGGCTGAGTAAAAAAAGGAAAATAAAGACCCAACTTTGTTTTTTTTCACATTAAATAATATAGTCAAGAATGATATATCTGAAAATCAGGCCGTAGTGTTTCCTAATCTAATCCGAACGGCATTTTAAAGAACGCCATAATTTCCAATTCCCCCCTTAAAGCACCCACCCGCCCGCGGCGCCCGCCCCCGACTATACAAAGGGACCTAATCCCATTAGAGTAGCTCAACATGCGCATGCGCAAACTTATGCTAGGGGATGCCTAATGCATTTTATAACCTATATATTGACCTTTGCACAAAGCTTCAAGTTATATCTATACTAATAATGAAGTGTTTATGAATGTGAACTGCAAGTTTGGAGCTTTGTAATATCCCAAACTACATAACCGATTTAAAAAAACGTTGATCAGGATATAGAATGGATCTGCGGCATGGATAAAGTGGCTTTGCCTGAGTCCTTTTTAATACACCGGCGGTCAATTCGTTTTAGATTATGATTTATGACCCGTGTGGTGTCGGGTTAGAATTTCACCACCCCCTTTCTTCCCGTGGGTGTCGTAAAAGTCGACTAAGGGAGCAGGGTTGCAGTGTGTTGTGGGCGATGTGCTAGCAACCTATCACTGCAATATCACATTTTGTCGATCTTTTATACCCACCTTTATGCTAAAAGTGGCGCTGGAACATAAGTTTCATGTGCTCTGCCTACCCCTTTTGGGAATAAAGGCGTGAATGTATGTATGTATGATTTATGATTGCTCTTAGAATAAATGGATACACTCGTATACTTAGCTAACAAACGCCTTAAGACATCATTTATTGGTTTATAAATAGATTTGCCGACTAACGTGTTCTAATCAGTGGAGAAGAGTAGCTTTAGTAGGCACCTACTACATGTAGGTACATCAGTATAATTGTAACGTGTATATAACAATAGTAGATACCTATCTATATACCTGGGCATACATTTTAGTAAATTCACTTGTGTGTTTTCGAATTAATTACTGACATTTAAATCGAATATTAGTTTAATATAAAATACGAATTAACGGCATAAATAACTTTGATTGTGTCCTTATATCAAAAGTAAACTTTAAGAGTCCATTACCGATAAGTTGTACGACGACACGTTATTTTTTTCGTAATTGCATAAAATCAACTTTCTACTTTTTGATAAATGCAGGTCTGGTTGTTGGCCACCATGCGACTTCCTTACGGTGTCGGATATCGGTCCGCCATTCTAGCCAGAGCCAATTTATTTAAACGAAACTAACAGTTATTCCGTTTATTTAAAAAAGCATTACACTGATAAAGACAGATCAATAAATTATAGTAATAACTACAACTTAGAAAAGTTGAAAAACCCCCGACATTTTCATTTCAAAGTCCAATATCTTAAAAACAGCTAAATTGATTTTCATGAAACATGGCTAAGAACACTCGGGCTCACAACAGCTTCGAATAAAAAAAAACCGCATTCAAATCGGTCCATCCGTCTGGGAGCTACGATACCACAGACAGATATACAGATACACAGACACGTTAAACTTATAACACCCCTCTCTTTGCGTCGGGGGTTAAAAACTACCTACTTAGTCCCATCTAAGTACCTACACAGAAAGCCTAATACAGGCTGTTAAATCGCTGATGGCTTGGTCTCTTCTGTATAAAGAGTTCGTATGTACAGGGCATCTCGTTTCTACAGGGTGTTTTATTCAAACGGGACAACAAGGGAAAAACTGACACTAGAAATTTGTTCTTAGAACTACTTAGAAGCCACGAGGCCGAGAAAAAAATCATATCGCATTTCAAGTTTTTTTTTAAATTTTCTACTTGCCTAGGAATCGAACGCAGTCAAATCTTTCTAAATATTAGAGTTCGTTTTATTGCGGAAATTAATAGCGCTGATTGTAAATGTGAGGAACTATTGTTGCTATGCAACCCTGTACGCGTACGATCACAGGAAAGTGCCGTATTTCATCGTTTTATTTACGGTACGGGACGTCGCTGTTTACATTAGTGTGGGTTTTATACCATGATCCCTTAACACGTTCACGGACAGTACGTCGAGAGACGTAAACTAAAACCCTCGTAATATGGCATTACGTCTGTAGACGGGAATTTAATTTTCATTCAAAGTGGCGCTCCGTCCACAGCCGAATATTTGTCATAGTATTTATAGGGAGTTTATGACTCTGTGCCGTTTTTGGCTGTAACACAAACCCGCCAGTGCCACAGCCAGCACTCATACTGGTGCACACAAGTTACCTCCATCACGCACACATTGACAGACCGCGTGTTACGGCACTACGTCTGTAGCCGGACGATTCGCATACAAATATTCTGTTCGTTTCGCCTGTGGCCGTTAGTGCCGTAACACAGGTCTTAGTAACCGACGTATTCGCTTGACATGAATACCCGTCTACAGGCGGTTACGTCTCTGGCCGTTACTGCCACAACACAAACATTCAAAACCGAGCAATACGACAATCCGTCCCCAGATGTAATGCCATTTTGTATGGGGAATTTCTGTGTCGTATCACAAAAAAATCGAGATGGTTCTGTGTCCGTGAACTTACGGCCTGCACGGCCTGAGCCTGACTATTTCGCTTTAAAGTTGATTTCGTTCACGAACTCGCGCTATGTTTATCAATGATATCGTACGTTTATTTCTATCCTATTTGGTTAGCTTCGAGATCAAATAGTTTCACTATACCTATCTGAACCGATAATTATGGAATCAGACCATAAACAAGGTATCTGTATACACTCGGCGCATAGCCTTGCCGATGCAATCTCGAGCGATACGAGTACAATCCTCCATTTATCGAACGCCGTGAATTGCCCACTTGTGTAGAAATCCAATACGATTGTTAACCTTTCTCAGCATTGCATATTCGTTTTCCCCTACAACCAATATCTAATCTTAAACTCGTTATATAAGGACACTTTTACAAAGTCCCCGCCGCAAGGGATGCGACGTTTGGAGAGTAGTGTGTTGATACGATTCCGACTGTAGATCTGATAGTGCCCATTGTGCCTCAATTTTGAGAGTTCGGTGACTTCTCGTTCATCAAATTGTAATAATTCATCCTTTTAAATGCTCCATGGTTCACAGCTTGAGTTGGATGTGTTTTAAAAAGGTATTTTGATTTCAATGGCGGATGTTGTGTTTAAATTCCACTGATTATATTTCTGATTTAAATTCTTGATCGTAAACTAATATTCAAATGTGAGTTATGGAAACCTACATAATACCAAGCAGGTACTTTATTAGATGATTTTACGAATTTACCTTCTAAAAAAACATGTTATTGCTGTTGTGATTAAAAACAATTGTATTCAATTATTAACGCGTTTTAAAGTTATAGACGATCATAAAAATCTATCTGATATTCTGAATTTCTAGAACCTAGTAGTGAACTGTAATATTTGGATGCGCTGCTGTAGTAATTAATGAATACCTCCGAGGATATTTTATAATAATATTTTACTTTATAACTGCCACACACTAGTATACATGACACTTTCCTAAGACTAATAGACCGGGGGGTATGAGGTAGCGTTTAGTTACCACATAAACAAACCCCTCTAGCACATTATTTCCCGAAAAGAAGGAATATCATTTGAGCAGTCTGTTTGTATTTACGTGTGTTCCACACCGTAGCGTTTGAGGGTATCATCTTGGCTCGCCTCAATCGTTTTTTGTCAAGTTCTTAAATTCGTCCCGTTCTGCTTTCGTCACCCATTCTTCATTCTTCACTTTCGTGGGTCGTCTATTTCATCTTTGTTATTCTTTGTTGTTTGTTCTTTTCTTATTCCGGCTTACAATATTCGTCAACATCTTCTATGGGCATGTTCGATGCCAGTCAATCGCTTTTTTAATCTCATTCGTTATTCCTAATTTTTTTCTCGGCACGTTCGTTGTCGGTCCTGTTCGGTTTTTGACAAGTTCTTAATTCATCTCATTCTGCATTCGTCACTTTCGCTGGCAGTCTTTGCCATCTTTGGTCATATTTGTTGTTTGTCTTTTCCCCTGTGTGGTGTAGTAGGCTAGGCATTATTATGCTTTGTAATTTTTCTTTCTAGTCGCCTAAAACAAAACAAAAAACTCGTCAAAGAGCGAATGGGACGAATATCGAACGAGGCAAATAGAGAATGTGTCCAACAAAGAACGAGATAAATTCCAAAAGAGGCGAAATAAGGAAAAAATGAAAATACCAAAAACGATAGGACAAATAACGAGCGAGTCTAAAAACAACAGCATTGAACATGCTCAAAGAAGACGTTGACGAATACCGAAATGAGCCGGAATAAGAAAAAGACAAACAACAAATATTACCAAAGAAGAAATAGACGACCCACGAATCTGACGAATGAAGAATGGGTGACGAAAGCAGAACGGGATAAATTTAAGATCTTGACAAAAAACGGTTGAGACGAGCCAAGACGATACCCGTTTAAGATACAGAACCGATTATGCTCCGGTAACATAGGGCTACCTAGTATGTATGTATGTTTTTTTTTCAGTTAGTTTTCTTGAGCCTTATTTTGAACTTTTTATGCTTGCCTTAAAATTTCTCTCTAAAAGTGAAGTCTTTGCGTCCCTCACACCTGCATATACCTGTTAAAGTGGGGACACACTTCAAACAAACTTGATTACTTGAAATCCCCCATTCAAGCGTCAAATTTGAAGTTTGCGCTCTCGCTGTCGGTAGTGTTCGAGTGGCATTTCCGATGGGCAGCGACCCGACACCGTGACACCGCGAGTTGATTAACCACAAGGTCACTTATGGGTTGTGGTCAGTAGGTTCTAATTCACTTTATACAAGCTTTATTTATTAGACTTAACTAGCTGACCATGTGGCTTCGCCTGTGTGTTACAAATAATACAGGTCACCGCGGGAGAAAATGTAGTCTATAATCATCCAAAGTTCATTCCACACGCAGGTGAAAGAATTTTAGAAATCGAAAAAGCGGTTGCCAATATTACCCAAAACACACAAACTTACAAAGCTGCAATCTCACAGACTTTTCCTTTGTATAAATTAGTATAGATAGACGAGCAAACACCCACAAACAAAAATTTTTAAGCGACAGATAAAGAGACCTCGTGTGGTGTCGGGTTAGAATAGCACCACCCCCTTTATTCCTGTGGGTGTCGTAAGAGTCGACTAAGGGAACAGGGTTGAAGTGTGTTGTGGGCGATGGGCTAGCAACCTATCACTGCGATATCACATTTTTCCGATCTTTTATACCCACATTTATGCTAAAAGTGGTACTAAAACATAAGTATCATGTGCTCTGCCTACCCGGTTTTGGGAATGAAGGCGTGAATCTATGTATGTAGATAAAGACAAGCGAATTTTGTAATTTAGGTTTGATGAACGTGCATCATGTCATATTGTGTATAAGAGAGTATTTCCTTTCATTATAATCAAAGTACCTAACCTAGACAGTTTCGAGTATCACGTAACGAACAGTAAAATTAGAAACATACACTTTACGACCAATAAACCGAAGCAACGATAAGAACGGCTGTTGATTACTTGCTCACGATTTGTTTTGAATATAGAAATAATTTAATTGATATTTATAACTACAGGGTAATCTTTAAGTGACCTGATTACCTATGTTTGATTGAACAAATTGATTCGAGACGAATGAAACGGTGTCTTGTGTGTCGATTGATAAGGAATGTGGGGAATTGGCATTGCTTTGTGGCAGTAACTGTGATGATTTGCAATTACGGTTATTTAATAACTGACTGCTGACACAATTTTACTGTACTATTATCTATTCTGTGCTTTTGCGCAGTTATTGAAGATTCTACTCGTATTAAAAGAAAATAGAGTAGAACAGATAATTAAACCTACACTTCTAAAGTACAAGGTGTTAACTTATCAATAAATGAATAAGAACGGGCATGGTCGGGCTAGACACGCTGGCGCTGCGAAGAAAGCTATTGCTACTAGTCCACTGTCTGTCAATTGTCCACCACCGAGTTGATAGTGCAGAGGTGTTGGCTCGGATCGGGTTGGTGGTTCCGACGCGGATACCCGCGGACGCGGACGGGGCGGTGGCGCCGCGCCGCCGGCCGGGCCTGCTGCAGCGGCCGTCCGCGAGCACGCGATACGCGAGCCACGCGCCTACCGCCCGTGCCATGACGTGGCTGCATCGAATGCTCACTCAGCACGAAGACGCTGACATGTTCGCTGATCGGTTGACATACTTGTGCAATATTGCTAGGATATTTTTGAATTGGCATTTAATGAATGGAATGACATTATAATTACGATTGACATTACAATTACGATTTGTGACATTTTTACCAGTGAATGTTTATCTTTTTTTTTGTTTTTTTAGCATGTAAGCGATTTGGTGTTTACACTGTAAGCTTTCAATGTATTATTGTGAATAAAAAAATAAACATAGTGAACTCATGATAAGAAGTAAGAACATTACTGTTAGGTTTATTTTATTTAAATCATATGTATTTAAAAAAGATAGGGTGTGTTGCTCAAACCATCTGTATAATCGTGAGCGGTGTTTGTTAAAATCTAAATGTATGGAAAGTTTGATAAGTTTCTATGGAATGAGAGCTGCCGGTTGCCGGGGCCATATTTAACGTTGATCGGCCTGTAATCGTAAGATAGTGCAACCAGCCCTTAATAAACATTTTCATGTTTTTTTTTCTAAGTAAGGCACTTGTCCCACCGCCGGCGAGTAAGCGAGTGTTACTACGTGCTACTCGCTCAAGCGAGTAAAAGCGAGTAAAAATTACTATGAGAGTATTCGCTACTCGCCGGCGGTGGGACAAATGCCTAAGTCCAGTTCTTTATTCGTTCCGTTCAACGACATTTGTAAAAGTGCATTTGTATTAATCCTGTTTTACGTTTATTCATCGGATTATATGGTACCGTTACGGCACGACACGCCTTTAACAGGCCTTAAGCCGAATTTTTTAAATTCCCATGATGAATTCGTCTCGGAATTAGTGCTCTAAAATGCGCTGTGACCTAATTCCACACGTGCTAATGCTAAGCCGCAAGTTAAAACTACATACTTAAAATAACATGGCTAGGTAATTTCCGTTTCAACGAAGTTCTCCTTTTTTGGTAATACCAGAATCGGTGAAGCGTACTACTGCAAATTAGCACCACGTCAGTGTTAGTATACTGACAAACATAATTATCAACATGTCGCATTTGGACTTAATACTCCACTGACCCGTCATTCTTATCAAACCAATATGGACCTTACTACGTCGTTCTAAAGTTCATGCACTTATCTAGAATAAACATATCTTGACGAAAATAATACCTATCAACAAATGTGGGTTGACATGCACACCTATGATGCGGTTGGATCGATTTCAAGGCTTCGCGGTTTAACCACAACTTGTTTTCGGGTATTGTAACGTTCTTATTATAAATTTAATATCAATCACTACTATTACTGTACTGTAATTATACTTTCGCTTACAGTTTTTAGGTCAGACGAATCTAATTTCTCCGTTCATGCGGTTAAGGAAGAATTGATCGTGATTTTAAGTGCAATGTATCATGCACACGAATGTGTTTGTTTGCTTTGTTTTAATTTACGAAGAATGACGAAACAATGGCGAGTGTTCTTAGTAATTAGCATAATCGATTTACTTGTTGCTTTAGCAATTCACAGCGTTCGGCGAATTTTAGAGCCGATTCGGGCGGTAACATCGAAGAATACATTTTTGCGACTGTGCAAGCAGGTTGCATCATGCAAAATTTGACGAATTGTAGGTACCTATTGCCGGCATCATTTTCGTCTTATAACAAAGGAATAGGGTAGGTACTAAAGTGTAAAGTGTAAACATAGATACCTATATATACGTCATTTATATTAATATTTTTGTTTTCATTTTGTAATGTACATAAAAATCGACAAAAAACTATGACGTAATTTATGAATGGCCCCTTTGTACCGTGTTACATTAAATGTCATGCTAAACTGCCATATGAAGTTGTCAAACGAGTGAAAACGACAAGGTGTTCAGCAACTTATGAGGCTGACTGTACCTACCTACTTGTTTTATTTATTTCAAACATAACAATGCTAAAGTTTAATTAAGTTTCATAATTTCTGGAAAAGGGTAAAACTTCTAGCATCATTCTAATATGGAGAGTATGAGGAAAAAGCACTGATATTCCTTTCTCGTGATAATGTTGGTAGCCGAGAAAGCAGTCCGCTAACCAACCAGTAAGTACCGACATGCTGTAGAACATGTTTCAATAATATAATCCTTAATTTATGTACATTAAAACATGTATTATTTCGCATTGAGGCGATGAGAGTGCGTCCCTGGCCGATTTATCCCGTCATTATTATTTCTCGCCACATGATTAATATTTTTTTATCGGCGACAATTTAAAAAGCAACGCCGACGAAAATGACTTCATCTTTGACTTGGGTGAGCAATTTACGAAAAATTTCAACAGGCTCATGTATATTAAAGGCATAATACCAAAAGCAGACCGTACGACAGCCTTCGCCGGTTTTGGCTTTTGGCAAATGCTTATGTTTTTTGAGATATTAATAAAAGCCAGTTATGGTCGATGGTGATTGCCTGTTTATACTTCACGACGCGTTTTCCTGTAGGCGAAACTATTAAAAACTAACAAGTAGTGGATCGGTGAGCTGAAGAACACACAAGCCTGGCTTTTATAAAAAAACATTTTTTATTTTATTTCGGAAAACTGAATCGACAATAAAATTCTGAATATTTTTTTTGATGTGCTCACAAAATTTCACGGGCATCGGTTGAGAAATGCGACCTATAGATAAACAAACTGAACGGAGAACTTCGTTCGCTTCGCTCGCTTGATCAATAAGTACGTCATTCTAATTTAAGGGTAAATATCATGGAAGTATTGCCCGTAGTCTTAAAAAAAATGCTTTATTATTAAATTGATTTTTCACTACCTACCTATATGAAGAATTGGGCTAAAAGTTATTGTTAATTTATTTTATGACCGGACAGAGCATGAAATTATATACCTATTTTTGGAATTATGACCAAAACATAGTCCGAGAACGTTTCCGAAATGACGTTACCGCCATTATTGTCATTATTTGTTTGTGCTACAATGTTGAAGTATATATTTTTAGGCTTTATGTTGCAATTGCTGCGACTACTTATCTTTATATAAAAAAAATACATGATTTTAACTTAAACAGCTTCTACAAAGTGTTCACGTAATGACGCTGAACTTATGTACGGCTATACGCACATCATATTACCTAAATACTTAATACTACCACTTTCATTTCATTATTTATCCAGATTATCCACAAAAGTCTTTCCAACTGAAATTCTCCACCTACTAGATTTTGACCCTTAAACACTAACCAGAAGTAAGACGAACACAATTTACTCCAACGTATTTAACCTATTAATCACTATAATGCAAACAGGGATAACGGAACCTGTTCGCATACACTAAAATAATATCCATTAATATAATGAAATAAACAATAAAAGAGAAGGCATAAAATCTGTAATTAAATTCTAGGTCTCGCAGCCTTTAAAGGTTCAGTAAAATATTATAATGCACGAATCGAAATGTCGATATCGACGCATTTATTCTTGTAACCTCTTATCTTTCTTTCGCGTTGTTTTCAACTATGAACTGTATTCATAACTAACCAAGGTCTGTTTTACATTTTGACGTAAGCGCAAGACACGAAGACGTGAAAGGTATGGAATTCATATTGTTCATCTAATCGTTTTAGAGGCTTAATGCGAAATTTAATGAGTTAGTAAACGGCGGAACATATTGATTTGCGCTTTGTTGTGTTGCCTGTGGGAATATCTTCGCAATTATTTCATACAATATTCTTGTTTCACTAAGTTCCTAATACCGATAGATGTGGGTATATGTATGGGCAGGAGCTATGATTGAGGTGAATGGAATGATACACGTACTGCAACGCAGAGTTAGTACTAATTGCAAAGAAGGTACTGGAAATGTGCACTAAAGGAATGAGTGAATGTCATTCAAGTAGACGATTAGTAAAAATATATCTGTCTAAATAAAAAATCTATTTGGTATATAATTTAAAATAGACCTAATCCATAATAAGTCAAACGTATGGTAAAAATTATCAGTCAAGAAATGACCTTATGACCAGTGTTTTTAATATTTAATCAAAATATAGGTTTTTTTTTATTGGAATAATAAGTCAAATAACTAAGCATACGTTTAAATTTTAATCTGCCGATTATCGTATTTAGTTCGGTCGATATCACCAATTAAGTATGATAATAACATTACTTCAAATCTATTTTTGCGTTTTCCCAATAAGTTGTGTCTTTGAGTTAGGTCGGTTCCATTCTAAAGGTGAGGTTTGTCGGTGCGGAGGCGGCGGTAGGTACGATATAAGTAAGCTGTTACATTTCCGTCGAATCAGGACCGATTCTTTACTAAGCGGCCTACATTTAAATGAGTGCTTCCTCACTGGCGCTTGATGCGCGGAAGCGGCGCGGTACGAATGCAGTACTGCATGTGCACCGCCCCGCTTCCGTGCATGATAATACTGCTGCGCAAATGTAATACTGACATGACAGTATGCTGACAAGTGAAGAAATCTGTGCGACATCAGTAAGCTCACGTCAACAAAATACCGCACGCTGCTTCCGCCCCGCCAAGCTAGGAACTGTCTAAACTATTGTTGGTTGGTTGGTGAATACATGTATATATAGGTTGGTAAACCGTTCTAATAGCCATGTCATTACCGTGGCTTGTTCGAGTCGTGGTCTCGTCGCGATTGCTTCACTTGTTTGTGTGCTTCTACAGAATGTGCCTATGTCTGTTTCAGGGGCACTATTGTAGGCGATTTCCAAAAAAACACCCATTATCAATGCTGATCCTTCCATACATAAACTCTTGCTTGTATTCCCAAAAGTAAAATACTTAAGTGGCATTTCTAGCAATTCTAAGCTTAAAATTGAAGAAAATGTGGTACCTACTGCAATAATAAGTTACTAGCCCATCGCCCACAACAACCCAACTCCGTAGTCGACGCAGCACGGCTAAAATGCGACGGCGCGCGAGCTGTTTCGATTTTTCTCGCACTATCCGTCTCTTTCTTATTAGAACAAGAGATATAGTGCGAGAAAAATCGAGAGTATGTCGCGGCCGTCGCATGATACACGTGCAAGTTTTTATTTGATGGGTAATGTTAACTTTAAATAAGTGTTCCTAAGTCCTTTCTATTTGTATGTTAGTTACCTTTTCATACATGAACTGCTGACCGATATATAGAATAAGCATTTAGCATTTATTTGTATCAAAAAAATGATTATATCGACAGATGTATAAGTATAACAAAAAATCTATAGTAGTACGTAGAGACGAAAGGATTACATCTCTCATTTACAAATCAGAAATAGTTTTCTCGGTATCTACATATACTTAGTAATTAAAATTAAAAACCTCCCGACACAAAAACTAACTCTAAAAACTAACAAATAATATTTTAAACCTATTCGACGACGCTTGTAAAATAAAAATATTTGAACTTACATAATATATGTGACGATAATAATTATAATTTATAATAGTATTAAAATATTATTTGTTCGTTTTTAGAGTTTATTTTTTGTGTCGGGGGGTTTTTAATTTTTTTAATTATTCTTTTATTTTGTCGTTTTTAAAGTGATGATCTTCAAACGGCTGATCAGGTCATGGTTACCTTACCATATACCTTCAATATCATTGAAGTA
Organism: Epinotia bilunana; assembly: GCA_947049275.1. Taxonomy (NCBI): domain Eukaryota; kingdom Metazoa; phylum Arthropoda; class Insecta; order Lepidoptera; family Tortricidae; genus Epinotia; species Epinotia bilunana. The sequence goes on along the minus strand of OX346260.1, from coordinate 20,591,235 downwards.
ACACGGTACCAAATTTAGAATCGATAGGACATATGAAAGGTAGTCAGATCCCCTCATCAACTTTAACGAGCTGATGATCTTCAAACGGCTGATCAGGTCATGGTTACCTTACCATATACTTTCAATATCATTGAAGTAACACGGTACCAAATTTCGAATCCATCGGACATAAGGAAGTTAGTCAGATCCCCTTATCAACTAGAAAAGAGCTAATGATCTTCAAACGGCTGAACAGATTTTCATGAAACATGACTGAGAACACTCGGGTTAAATTTATCTATGACACAAATAAATCGCATTCAAATCGGTCCATCCGTTTGGGAGCTACGATATCACAGACAGATACACAGATACACAGACACGTTAAACGTATAACACTGCGTCGGGGGTCAAAAAGGAAAATTCTGATATTGTAGCTTTGAAAGTATGTCAAGGGTTAATCTCCAGAACCGCCGTATCTGATTTCAATAATTATTTCACCTGTGTATTGGACTTTCCGAATAGACAGGCTATATTTTGTCCCGCGGGCTTACCTGCGTTCTCTACTATATGCGGGCGGAGACGCGCGGGCATCCAGTCTCTATTAGTCTGTAGATGCACCCAGTCAAGTCGCGGAACGTAAATCGCCGCACAACTACGGGAATAGTTTATTCGATCTCGGTTTCGGGTTCGTCGGCCCGGGGTGGTCTAAATGTTGACAATTGTAACGATAAAATGCAATGATTGCAATTTATCACTGTCAAAATCAACCGTGTGATAATTGAGTAGGAAAAAAAACTGTGTGTAAGTATTGATTTGTATTTCTATGTAGGTACATACATATTTCAAAAGTGTTTATATTTCACCGCCCAATATCATCTCAGATGGCAACGACGATTAAAATAAACGTTCGGAGAATAGTAGCAATCGTTATGGGACACTATCTGCGGATAATTCCCTGTCCTCCCAGGGGGTGGATTAAAAAAAAGCAGTATATCCATACGTAGAACTAGAACTAGAACTTTCTGCCAAATTTCAGCATATTTATTTATTTGACATTGATAAATCTGAAAAAATGTCGGAACAGTTTGTCTGTGTGATCTTTGTACAGTATCGTACAGAAATAACTGATTTATAAAGACTAGGCTATTTAAACAATTTAAAGGCTCATCTAAAAAACGTACAGTATCTTACAGAGTTAACTTATTTATAAAGACTAGGCTATTTAAACAATTTAAAGGCTCATCTAAAAAACGTACAGTATCTTACAGAGTTAACTTATTTATAAAGACTAGGCTATTTAAACAATTTAAAGGCTCATCTAAAAAACGTACAGTATCTTACAGAGTTAATTTATTTATAAAGACTAGGCTATTTAAACAATTTAAAGGCTCATCTAAAAAACGTACAGTATCTTACAGAGTTAACTTATTTATAAAGACTAGGCTATTTAAACAATTTAAAGGCTCATCTAAAAAACCTAACAACCTAAATAATACTCATACTGCACAGCAGCAATCGGGTAAAATACTAATCGTTCATCAAAATTCGTCTTTAATGTGCAATCATTGTGCAATCGTTGTGCAAGTCAGTATTTTTTAGTGCGAAGTCAGTCTTTTTTTTGGTAAGCGATTAATATTTTCTGCATTTAATTTATTTAGGTTCAGTAATTTAGCCGTGAAAAAATAACAGACAGACAGAGGTACTTTCGCGTTTAGAATATTAAATAGAACTAGATAAAAAGTTCGCCATGAACCTTTACGGCCGTATTCATAAACGTACTACGAGTCTACGAGTACAAGCCTGTTTTAACTAAAATGGCGTTAAAATTCGTTTGTCCTTATCTGTCACTTTGACATTTGTGTTCGTAAGAAAGGGACAACGCATATTTGTATTTAGCAAAGGCATTTTAAGTTTTATGAATAAGGCGATTAGTCTCCAGATACTAGATGATCACTTACTGACGCTTGAATGTCGTTGTGCATGTGGATACATAATTGCGAAACTGAATAAGGAGAATTATTGCAGAATTAGAGACACGTGTAATGATTCATTTTCACGCTAATCTGTTGGGTAGGTATTAAAATAAAATAATAACCGTGACATGTTTTAACAACTGGTATGTGTTGTTGGAAGAGAAGCGGTTAACCAAGGAGAAGGTGGATGGATTGTGTGAGAGACGATATTAACAAGAAGGATTTGAGTGATTACACGACGGGCGATAGAAGGAGGGAAGGTATGGAAGAAAAACATGCTGCATGCGCGTATCCTAAGTAAATGACTGATTAGGACAGGCAAATGAAGAAAATAGTATTTTCACAATCGTTTTATAATAGAGAGCTTTTTAGTTGAGTACCGTGTTTAGGCGACGAAGCTTGCTGAGTGGCTTAAGTAAGGTACGAGATTAAAAAGCTTTGTTATGACACTATTGTGAACAATACTTTTTGTACGAGTTCATGAAAATTGATAATTTGTCATTAATACGAAATCTATAAGAAAACTAAATATCGTAACTAGTTCTACTATTGTAAAGGCTCTGACTTTTCAGGTAGCAAGGTAAGTGTGAAGTTCTGGGTTTACGGGGACCGGAGATCAGATTAACAGCAGTTAGGGAGGATTCCTTTATTCTGACAAAGTCAATACTTGACAGGCGCGTAGCAGCGTACAAAGTAGTTTGCTGGCCGCATACACTACAATCCTCCACTCTAATTACTGCAACACACACACACACACACACACATACTTAAGATAATACAAAATAAATAATATTAATAATAGGAAACTAACATTCTACTCTTTGTAGTTAATTACTTTTTCAAGCCTACACTGGCGAACAGGACGAGGCTGGGGTGGCACTGGGGTCGACATCACCTTCGGTTCGGGCCATGAATATGCGATCCTGGGGCTTTACAAATTACCGCCCGTGGTAAGTACACAATTTTACGTCTTCATCTGGCCACAATGCGAGTTTTACCGTACGCGCAGCGTGCAGTAAAACTCGCATTATGGCCAGGTGTGACGTAAAATACTTTTAAGTTAAAGTTATAAGTATGATAATTTTATGAGATCTTGCACCACCTCGTACCAAGATGCACTTACGATAACAGTTTTGCGACAGGTTTACGTAGGAATGGTTACTTATCGCTCTAGCTTGTCTCGACATCGGGATGAAAGTGTGGTCATTGTTCGCTATTGATAACTTAAACGGCAGATTACCATAAATTATAATTTGTGAGTCGTCTTATTGCTCACTCTTTCGAGCATAGATAAATGTATAAATAAAAATAGGTATGCTAGTTAGACTAATCGTGAGTAGAGTGCAACACGTGGCTCTCTGGAGGTATGAATTGAAAATGAAATATAATTATTAGTTGCAAAATGAAAGCCCCAGTATTCTAACGATAATTATATCAAGAAAATCCAAGCGACGCGCAATCTGCGGGTCCAACATTGCCGCACGTAGTCATGTCTGATAATTGATTATTCTGATACATTAAGCAAATATGGCTCGGGCAATGTTTGTGAATTCCTGGGCCGTTAATAATGCTGGTCTGTTGCAGACGAGGGTTGAGGGCTCGATAAATATCATAAACATGGCCAATGAATTGTGTTTATTAGTAGAATTGCAAAGCGGATTGAAGTTATGCAGATAATTTGGTTGCTCATTGAATTATTCATGAAGATATTTTACGTAAACTATGGATATGGACCAGATAATACTTATATGATTACTGAAATACATGGATATCTAAAAATTGTAATTGACAGTGTGAATCTTCTCTCATTCACACTGTCTTGCTTATCGACTCGTGAATGATGCACTGCGTGGTCAGATTATAGTGCTTGCCTTGCCAAACAATGGACCCGATTCGACGTGCACATGGCTTAACTAGCCTAAAACGAAATTATCTAATTTTAGACATAATTTAGGCGGCAAATTAAAAACGACATATTTAGAATAGCATTTAGGCAGCTAAGTAAGTTGAATAGACCGCCTAAAATAAGAAACGTCAGTTTAAAATTAGCGCTGTCATTAGATTATGACAGCTGCTCATAGAATAGCAAAGTGATTTAGCGACACCTAAATAAAATTAGGAAGTTTAGAGGCCACTGTAGTAGAATCGGGTCCAATATGTGTTGTCGCCAGGTCATTGGCGATCTCGTCCTTATATCGGCAAGTACCAGTTAAGTGCTATATTAAGAATATGAGAAAAATGCTTTTGATGACTATGGCAATTCTTTTTACAAGATTTAATTTAACTTGTATATTCAGGCAGTTAGTAGCATTTGATACTAACTGCATGCCGACAATTTACACAAACGCCTCCATTAATTATCATCTGTATTTACCATGTTTAGCGTATCTTAAACAGATTTATATTGCGACTTTTTTTGATACCGTATAGGTACCTACCGCTACCATTGTGCCGACATTTGTGTAGCGATCCCGTTCAGGCAGGAAGCTAAGCGCTTGTGTACAGTTAGTTTGTTTATTTGTGCCGAAGCCCAACAGTATCAGTCGGCGCTCGATTCAGCAATCTTGGATAAATAATTGAAAATACTGTACCTATTGCAGACTACCTTACTCTGGGATTGTGTAGGTAATATATTTAAATAAATATAGACACGATATGCATTGCTAGTTATAAACTAAAATAAGCCTTGACCAGAATTGTGTTTGCATGCGGGATTGTGTGGATTGTTATCTTGGATAAATAATTGAAATCACTATACATAATAGCTGTAGTTATTTAATTGTTTCGGTAATATATTTCTATAAACAACAAACATGATATGCATTGTTTGTTAACTAAAATAAACCTTGACCAGGATAGTGGGCAGGAAAATGTTTGATTATGCAATCTTGTAGAACTAATTATTGAGTAGGTATGTGTTTCGATCATGTAATTAAATGATCATAAGTATTTACCATGCAAGCTAGTTAGACAAATCGTACCTAACTACCTAATGAAGCTTTGGGTTCGTTACAATGTAATTTTATTTTGCCTTAACACTCCAATACTTCTAGATTTCAAAGTAATAATTCTTTCAAAACTCCGGTTTCTTTTGAACGCCGGGTGTTTTGAGATGGAAATTATGCTAAGTTTTGTGATTATAAGACCAAGTTTTGTAATTTAAACATTCTATCAGCCAGTTTTGAGAACGAAATTGGGCATTCTTGGATTTCGTTTTATTTCTGTCACTCCTTTATTTGATGTAGAAGTACCTATTAGAGTATTAGGCAAAATAAAATTATGCTGCAATGAACCCAAAGCCTAATTAGACACGACTAGCTTCGCATTAAAGTTTGCTCTCTGTACTTTTATATCAGTATTATTTTTGTGTTATTAAAAAAATATAAAAGTATATACAATGAAATATTACACGAGTCGGTTAGAATAGGTGGGGGGGAGGTTTGACGACCTCTGCAGCCTAGTTGGTAGTGACCCTGCCTACGAAGCCGGAGGTCCCGGGTTCGAATCCCGGTAAGGGCATTTATTTGTGCGATGAGCATGAATATTTGTTCCTGTGTCATGGATGTTTTCTATGTATTTAAGTATTTATTTATCTATATATAAGTATGTATATCGTCGTGTAGTATCCATAGTACAAGCTTTGCATAGTTTGGGGCTAGGTCGGTTGGTGTAAGAATGTATGTATGTATGTATGTATGTATGTATGTAAGCACTTTATTGTACACAATAACAGGTTAAAGAATATACATGTCACACAATAGATCAAAGTACAAAGGCGAACTTATCCCTATAAGGGATCTCTTCCAGCTAACCTTTGAGCAATTGAGAGGAAGGTAGGTAGACCGAGATAGGCAAACTTATACCGTGCACAAAAACACAGAGAAAATGAAAACAAAACCTAATAGGTATTAATTCTAGACAAATAAAAACATGCCAATACATATATAAATATAAATATATCCAAATATAAATATATAACATATGAAATAACAGGCAAGATACTGTTAGCTATTTATGTATGAAAAGAATACCGGTATGCAGTCCCTGCTTATACCTAAGCTGGTTTTTATAGCTGCCTTCGAAAAGTTGGTGATTTATGTTATAACTAATTATAAATGAATGCCATTTGGCATTAAGTCCGCCTTTTGTACGATAAGTTTTCTTTTGTGCAATAAAGTTTAAATAAATAAATAAAAACCTGTATGTTCCGGTCAGAAATCTCTAGGTAAAAAAAAAGTTCCTGTAGACCTGTAGATCTGTTGATAAAGCTAGCACCCTTTTAAAATAACCAAACAAGGTATGAAGAAAGTTAATCTGTACTGAGTATAGATATCCCGGCTGATTAATAAAGAGAAGGCATATCGTGTGTGATACGAGTCGGGGTGCGGTCACTCTCTCCGTCCCTAAATGGAGAGAAAAGTTTGCGCTGACCGCCCGGCGACCTTTCGCACCTCGACGTATGATGAGGACACGGGGTTAGCTGACGTGGCTTGGGTTTAAATGACTGCATAATTAGGTTTGGAAATGTAGACCTTATGTTCGCGAAAGTAGACTGCGAAACACAGCGTTACCGGGTGTCGCGAATTTATAAGTCGAGAATGGGATTTGTATAGGAAATTAATTACCCACACGCCGGGGGTCGTCGCCGACGCCCCCCGCCGGGTCAGTTGCAGCTTTGTTACAGTTTAGAATTTTACTTGTCTTTTTCTAGTAATTTTCAAATTTCTGAGTAAAACACAATTCGAACCTCGGCCGGAACTAGGGATTGCCTTCCTCGTATTACTATCACACTTGGCAAGCAATCCTTTCCATCGCGGCCTTTGTAGTAATGTAATAATTATTTCTGAAATGTTGAAGTACCTAGTTCTACTTCAAAATTACAGAAATAAATTACCATTAAGGTAAATATTCTTGTCGTGTCATTACAGATTCATCACTTATAAAATAACCAAAGAAAAAAAGACTAGGTGTATTATAATACTTTAATTTCAAACTTCATACCTATTATTAGCTTGATATTAAAAACGGTTCTTAAATTGAACCAAATATAGTTGCGTCTAATGTTATCAAGTCTAACGCTTAAATAAAAACCATACGTAAACTCTTCATAAAATTGTCAATTTATTATTTTGTCCCTCTGATTGCACCACCAGATCTATAGTCTAACTGTTAACTTTTTACAAATCCAGTTCCTCACACCGACTACCGTCTCCTACATTGTGTTGTTGATAGAATAATAAAACAACTTAACGGTATACAAATGGCCGAAACGTGCCGTGTTAAAAAAATAATCGACAACTTTTATACACGTCACGATTGTGTTTTAAACATGTTTTACGATACAATAAATCGGAATTAGTCGGTCGTAAACTGACGATCTGACGAACAGTTGGACTTATGCTGTATTTTTTAAGAATGTTGCTTAAGATTTAAAATGTTGGTAAAATAACATGATAATGATAATTTGATAATCTATGGATACAAACCGAAAGGAGAAATGACATGTTACCATTTTCAAGATGACGCTAAAAAGTTGAAAGAAAATATATTTTTGGATTGGTAAGTAAATTTATAATTAATTAATTAAATAAAAAATTAATTTACATGTTGATCGGAATAAAGTTTCATGAATCAGCCGAAATATAAACTTATACTCTAAAATACATTAGTAGACACCTTAGGATACTCATTATTGAGTGATACAACAAATATGAAAAGGTTATCATTTCGCAACTATAGATCTTATCGATGTACGAAATCACTTGGTTCGTCCAAGATTTTTCTGACCAATAACATCTTTTATGATATGAAAAGTCATTCTTTCCGTAAATCTTACAATCAAAAAGGCGTATGCACATTCGGTCAACGAAGGTTCGGAAGTCCTTTAGTTACGTAAAGAATATAATATATTTTCCACCGAAGATATAGGACAGATGTCCAATGTTTCATCAAACATATTTATATTGGATTCTTTGGTTCTGAGATATCGATATTAGCCTCTCAATATAGGCGCCACCGCTCAATTGTTCTCGTATCGGCGTCTCTGGATCACACACGCTCTAACACTCGATGGAGACATCAGTTTCCGTTGGGCAATGACTAGAACAATAGTCCCGAAAGGCTGCTTAGTAACGCGAGTGTATAAACACATGGCATACGGACAAGATTGAACGATATATATATATATGCCATGGAATGTGCGGTTCAATTAGAAATACGTGTATCTACAACTTCAGACCTTATTCCATTGAGATATAGATGAAATACATTCACATATCTGTGACGTCTGCTATAAGTACACGTGTTATTTGACTGTAGTAGCGATATTTATAGGTCATCGCAGGAAGCGATATCCACTTTCGAATGAGTGCGCGAAAGATGTCATAAATGTTTTTAATATCACAACGTTATATATGCTACTGTTACCATTATTGATATCGTGTAAAAAATCTTGAATTTAGTTCTTCTTTCACCAGATCTCAGCTGAAGAGCGTTTTCATACCAAACTTGTGATATAAGCAGATATCGATATCACATAGCTTCGTAGCTTACCAGACCACTCTGAAGACGGGTGCCGGAAAAACTTTTTTCTTAATTCGAATAAAGCTTTAACACGTTCACTGCCAAGAATAGCTACTCGCTGCGCTCGTAGCCGATCCTGTGGTTTTCCTCGTTTAGCTTGTTTGTTTAATTTGTTTAGCTGTAGGCCACTCGGTCGTAACCGGCGTAAATTATTCAATCTATCGCAGTTTACACGATCGCCCCTGACTTACGCGGCACGCGATATTTAAAACTAGTTGTTGGGCAGATTGGATTTCTTAGTTATCAAACACTTGTCTAATGGCATGTTTTCTAAATCCAACCTAATCAAAATGACAACAAGGTTCATAATTCAGTTACAAAACTAAGATATGACTTTGAGAAATTAACAGGCGTAGGTGCCCAATATCGGGCATCGGCGCTTTGCCGAGTGAATTAATTGTAATAATTAAATGTTACTGCAAAGTTCACTTCTGTGCCCTTGTGACCAAAACGCGTGTCTGATCAGTCAAATATTTATTTAATTGATTTCCAGAATGGGCTTAAGGTAGCGTTGACAAATCGGTCAGTTCGATTAAAAGTTAATTTAGCACGTGTGTTTCAGGTCATGCAATAAATTCTTTAACTTTAATTGTTATTCAATGTTTTATCTTGCGTATGGTCGTTAAATGTAGTCTCCGATCGTTGCATAATATGAGTATACAAGTAAATCTTGTGGATTTTTACCAGTCTCTTATCTATAACCTACTGAGATAGCACACAGCAAACAGCTTATCCGTCTCGTGGCATATTGAGTAGGTATATCTATCCTATTCTTGTGCATGTCATCTTTATCTGTAAAAGCAGGACGGACGCAAATGCAATAGGCAATTGACACATGATAAAGTCTGATGTATCCCTTGCATTATGTTTACTTAATGTGTTTTTCCTTTGCAGGTAGGACGGACATAGTTTTCGTGAGGATTTTTAGAAACGTCGCAGTAAGTACGAAACTCGCAGATGGAATGCCTAAATGTTATAAATGTATTTCTTTTTGCAGTCTTTTTATAGTAACATTGATCTTGTAAAAGGACAAAGTTTAATCTGCCGTTGATAAATGGCATGATGATGTAAACCTACTAAATTTATGCTATGACCACTGTAATACGTTATTAAGATATTAAACACAGATGTTTTCCTAGGTGATTATACCTGTATGAAACTACTTGACGAATAATTTAAGAGAGAACGGTCAAAAGAAAATAAAATAACATTTGAAATGACGATAGTAAATACGGGTTAGGAGCGCATAAAACCACCTCTTAAGCGCTTCTCATAATTTATCCTGGATATGTTTATGCGACATAATTGCTGGCAAGTTAAATCATTATTACAATAGCTTTTAAATAGCACAGGCAATCAAGTGGAAAAGCTGATAGAGTTGTAACTCCATACTTACGAGCTAGGAGTGTATCGGTCTCAACTTATTGGTTGGAAATCAATTTTGCATTTGTTGCGCGCACTCGTTCCGATATGTTTATTTATGGACAGTTATTCCTATCTGTTACCAGGCAGGGTTTTCTAGGCAATTCCCTAACTAGCTTTAGTAATAACGGCTGGGAATTAGTTAAGTCAATGACGCGTAATTTCGGTTTCCGAGAGGCAACCGGATGGCTCGCCGTATTTGAGCTCCTCAGGCTTTCAGACAAGCGCTGTTTCAAACGGCTGCCTTGCAACAAAAAAAAAGTGTTTTCATACATGTTATCTATTTCCGCCCAAGTCCAAGTTGGCTCAATCTGGGTTGCACAGGGCGGTTCCAGGACACTTTGGGAGCTCAAATACCGCGAGCTATCCGGTTGCCTTTTGGACACTCAACTACGCGTCATTGCTCTGAATAAGTACCCTGACGGACGGGTGACGCGTGCTGTCAGGCGAGTATAGAAACACTCGCGCCTGGTACAACCCTCCTAGGCAACGCCGTATGGCCTTAAGGGCGAATATCGTAAGAACAAGAGATGCGCGAAGTTGTGTTTTACTATATTTGACACCTCGTATGCTTGACAGCTAGATGTCATGGTGGATCACCCTTAGCCTGGTGCGACTTTTAACTTGGAAGCAAGCGCGCGCGTCAAATGTTAATATGATTTAAAACCGATAGGTGTAGTCCAATAAACCTCCGGTCTATTTTGAATTGCATACGGCGTCGCCATTCATGGCTAATAAAGACGCACGCGCAGCCATTGTGGCCAACATGGCGACGGGAAAGGGTGGAATGCCCTCGTGTCTGGAAATTGTGTCGGCTTCATGTTTACATTGATTTTCCGAAGAATATCACCTAACGTTATTTAAAATGCATTTATATGCTATTGCTGTAGACATGGCTGGAAACCAAAACTTACTTTGTCCACTCACACAATTTAATATTCTATGAACAAAGACAAACAGTAAAAATACTAAGTACCTACTTCGAAGAGGTCAAATGTGACCATTTATGGGTGGTACTCGTACTTAAGCACAAACTTATTAAAATACCTAATGTATAGACTTTGTAAGATTGGACATTGTACGCCGTGTATTACAGCAAAGGTACTCATACATCATTGTAACGGGTCGATGATATCGCATCTAATGGCTATTTGATTATCAGAGAATAACATTATATTAATATTCAATTACATTGTAATTTGCATTTATTTACATTTTATTTTGTATTAACATACTTAATGCAATGTGAATACAATAGCTCAATTTAACGAATTGTAAAGCGGTCAATAGAAAACTACATTGTTAAATATATCTTACTTATTGTAAGTCTTTAATAAAGTATCTGGGAGTTGTTAAACATTTTAGCGCTGTCGTAGCAGACCGTAAAATTACAGTACTAAATTATCAAAAACAAGTTTGTTGCTACTTTTGTGGCTGACCATACAAATGTTATCCACTTAAAAGAGGCATTTGTACCTCTAATGGGCCCATTCTCAGCTTTTATTACCGAACACGCCGGTTCACGCCAGAGACAAGTAAACTGCAGTGCAATTGAAATGACCCAATTATACGTAAACGTTATGGACGACCATTTGATGACATCACGGAGGAAACGCGCTGAATTGTCCTCGTCAGCGAATATCCGCCGCTAGCATCACTATTATTTACTGCTATGCTATCGACCATTGGGCTGTAGGTAGTTTCAGTCCAACGAACGTCCAGTGCCGACTGCGAATATGTTTCCGCCACCGCTAATTACGCAACCAAATTTATCCTTCTGCTTCTTGTATCGATCTTTTGTCTAATATATTTGAAAGGATTGTTGCCTCTTGCGCACTCTATGCGATCAATGCGTTCATATTTTGTCCACTAATTTTCGACACACTCCGCGCTTGTTCATAGTAAGCTCTATATTTACATACACCAAAATACGAGTATGCTATAATATGTTACTTGTATGAAAATTTAGCACGGGTAGAGAAGCACCTGAAAAGGCTCCGTTATTTAAATCCCCGCTCGTACCAATGAGTTTTGTGGAACTTATATTCAGAGCAATGACGCGTAGTTGCAGTGTCCAAGAGGCAATCGGATGGCTCGCGATATTTGAGCTCCCGAAGTGTTGTGGAACCGGCCTGTGCAACCCGAACTGAACCAACTTGGACTGGGGCTCCCGGACACTGAAACTGCACGCAATTGCTTTACCTATTATGTACGGAATATCATTTTATATTTACGATTAGCTTTTCGGCGAAAGAGAAGCGTTGTGAGGAAACCTGCATACATCTTGCGAAGAAATTCAAAGGTGTATGTGAAGTCCCCAACCCGCGCACAGGGCGGCGTGGGGACTACTGCCCGTTCCCTCTCATCCATGAGAGGAGGCCTGTGCCCAGCACTGGGACGTATATAGGCTGATCATTATTATTATGTAAACCCTCTATAAATTATCTCAAAATGCTAGTTTATCAAAGTGATGGTACTCATTAGCTACCACATTTTGTATCTTTCGATTGGAACACGTTAATCTTCGGTGTCAGAGTCCAATCCTAACGGTTTAAATCAGCATAAAATCTCAATGACTTCGTAGATCTCATGGGACTTTACCCATGCGATGGATCGATCATAGGTGGACCCTGACAAGAGTGCGGAATATCTTGTCTTCAAACATTACAATACTAACTAAAAACTAACTGTGTAACTCAGCGAACTAAATCTTGTGTTATTTCTCGCGAGTTCATGGATCACTGTCAATCACGTCTGTTTCAGAGATACGGTGAGCAAAATCTGTTCCGGACATTGCTGAGTGTTGATCACAACAATCTTTATTTACTAAAAAGTTAAATTATACCTACATATTATGGTTTCTTTCAAAAGAGCCCCATAAACACTCCAGATAACTATATTACAATAACCGTACAAGTTTACTAAAAACTAAGTCTGAGAACGATGTTTACACTTGGCAACATACACACTGCCCTGTAAACAAATGTAAACATGGAATCCATCACTACGATACCTATTCACATTTCGCTTTACTTATGTAACATTATCAAAAAGATACTTCTTGGTAAGGTTTGTTGTGATATAAAACCTTTTTGATATCGAGTGGTGTTGTTTGTTAATGTTTATGGTGCAAAGTGAGAATTGAGTTTACCTGATGTTGTACGATTGGTTTGGTACGTTTTACTCGTGTTCTCAACATGTTGAAATCAAATTGCCATTGCCTTACGATTTGTTGTTACGTTATCCAAAGCTATATTATCACTACTATTCTCAGTTGAAGTGGCAGTTAATAGTGTAATTGGCGAATGTCACTAATTTGGTACAGTGACACAGTGGACCAATTTAATTTGGTGTAATTTAATCCCATTGCGTTCCAAATTCATTTCGCTGAATACAATACCTATGTGGATTACACTCGCCGGCCTCACCTACCTTTATGTTTGTCTATCTAAGAACATAACTTTTCTACAGTCTCTGTTATTCTCTGTGGAAGGGAAAGGGACCAATAACTTACATAACCAAGGGCTCGTCACCAAGTGTTTGTCATCAACACAATGCCGATGACGTGTGCGGGGAATTGGCGTTTTGGCACAAGTTATGACAATCCTCTAGCCACGGTTGGCCACTTCTCAACGCTCTGATTTATTTTAACCGAGTATCTGTCACTTGTAGGCATTATACTGTTTTGTACAATTTTTTTATGTTTGTAGAATACACGAAGTAACCCTGAGTAGAGTTCAAAACTATATTTGAAATGGATTACTTGGTACAATATTAGAATGTAATACAACGTACAAACGACAACCCTGTTAACTGACCATCCTGTGTTTAGAACCTTATTACAATGCACTTAAGGTGCACCGATGGTCAGTTAGCTGTGTTGTCGATAGTACTAGAAAATTAGACAAGTAAAGTTCTGCTGCCCTGCTAAGGTATGTTATTTAATAATCCGTCATTTAACGCTGACGGTTTGACGTAAGAGCAGACAACCAGTTCAGTACCTCCCATGACGTCACGTAACGTCATCATTCATTGCACCGACTCTAAATTAGTATGTCGATTTTGATTTTGCATCATGTATTCAAATTCCCTTAGTTTAATAAATGCTTGTAAATTAGTACTTTAAAAAGGGGCAATTCCTCTAGATTTCGACGATAGGTACTCTATTCGTTTTAAATCCTGACTTTTTTCTTCTCGATTATAATTGTTCCACTGTAAAAAAAAAACAAGAATTACTATGGGCCACCAGGCGATAACTGACCGGATTACATGTAAATAAGCGGTTAAGTAGCAACTTAACCGCTTATTTACATGTAATCTGCTGCACAACTAGTTAGTCGTTAGTGAAGCTAGCGGGTTTCAATCCAGCACGGCTATCACAAGACGGCGCGCGAGCTCTCTCGATTTTTCTCGCACTGTACCTGAGACTGAGATGTAACAAACCGGCCAAGAGCGTGTCGGCCAACGCTCAGTGTAGGGTTCCGTAGTTTTTCGTCCGTCACAGTAAGTTAATGTATGGGCGCACCTGCTCCGACCCCATCATTAAATCAGGAAAAATCTTAACAGCGCCATGTACAATGTGAGCGTTCCGCGTACAGCGACATCTATCTGCAAATTAAGTAAACTATTGCGCGCGAGCTTAAAGAATTGAAGAGGATTTTTATGGCATAATTCTTTATTGCGTGAACCGATTTTCACCGCTTTTTACTTTATTTGAAAGTACGTCATTTCATTGTGATTTTGTAGAAATTAAAGGTACATAAACACCTGCGTATTCGGTTAAATTACAAACTTAGTTCAGAAAATATTTTGTATTTTTTTTCAAAAATTATTCAACTTATCAAGTTTAAAATAATTTTCCTAGAAAGTTTTTATAAAGTACCTACTTTTGAGATTTTTTTCATATTTTTAAAACTTATGGTTCAAAAGTTAGAGGGGGGGACACACATTTTTTTTAACTTCTGGAGTGATTATCTCCGAAAATATTAACATTATCAAATCAAATGATTTTAGCAAACCCCTATTCTTTTTTAAATTCCTATCCAACAATATATCACACGTTAGGGTTAAAATGAAAAAAAAAAAACACCCCACGTTACGTATAGGGGAGGTACCCTAATAAAAATAAAAAAATCCCTTTTTATTTTACCACTTTGTCGGCGTGATTGATATACATATTAGTACCAAATTTCAGCTTTCTAGTGCTAACGGTTACTGAGATTATCAGCGGACGGACGGACAGACAAAGCGAAAGTATAAGGGTTCCTAGTCGACTACGGAACCCTAAAAAAAATACGTCTTTTTAAAATGTATTGCAACAAAGAAAACTTATTTGTACATTAGTTACATCTATTATTGCAATCTTTTATATTGATGATTTTAATAGTATTTTATGCAGTCGTTATATAATGTATGCTTTTTCAGTCGAGTACCGCGTTTAGGCCACGAAGCTTGCTGAGTGGCCTAATTAAGGTACGAGACTTAAAAAGCTAATTATATAACTATTGTATACAATACTTTTTCTACGCGTCAACTGAACTAATTAAACAAACTTGGTATCTATTGAAAACGAAGTGCGACCAACGGCTTTTTCCTTTTTGTGCGTTGATGTCTATTTACCTTTTGACTTTCTCATGGTGGCGTCCTATTGGTCAAATACATTAAAGTTCAGTAAAGGCGCCACGTTATTGGTCCATTTCATTTTAGTTGTCTCAACAGTTATGAAATGTTGAGTTGGGAGCTCCATAGTAAAAAGTATGTGATTTTTAAGTTTGGTGTACGAAGTCTTAATTCAAACATTAAGGTCGACGAGTATAAAAATGTATTTATAATCTTCATAGAGTTCCCGGGCTTCTTTAAGATTCAACTGGAATAACGCTAAGATGAGGAGATCTTCATGTTACAGGCTTAGCTAATACTAAGTACTAGAACTAATTTAGCCTGAAAGTATAATAAAATTGAAGAAAGTGAAACTTTCGGCTCGACCTAATCCACTAGATCGATTATAGTTAAAGGGTAGTAATTCTACAAATTGCGCAACACGACCCGACTTCACATCATAACAGATTGTATCTGCTATAATTTTAGACGCTCTTTACGATCCATAAAGTTCACAATAGAAACCACGTCGGCGCCGACAGCTGTTAGTTTCAGGAACTGTGTACGTAGGGGCTACGAAATGAATTATATCATTATACAAATAGACGGTTGTATGGTTTGTCCCAGACATCGGGTTAGAGGCTAAATTTTTTCACTAAAAGCGTCAAGTTCTCTAACGAAACAAGGTGCGATAGTTGTACATCCATTAGTGTTCACATGGTATACGTAGCTCCATCAATTAAATAAGTTATTAAAGCTTAAAATGCTGCATCGCTGTCAAACCGTGGGATGCCTTTTCATCATTCGTCTCATTCCTAATATCTTTATATTGTGCCTTGCCGCACTCCAACCAAGTTTCTGTCGAGCTTAATAGTTTTATTTGCAATAACGTGAACACGAATGCAAAACAAAATATTAAAATGATTACGAAATCAGAGCGCACGGAAGATACAATATCGATGTCACAAAGTGTCAGTAGTTAAATGCACTTTCGTTATTGAAACAGATGCACGTCGCGTTGAATTAATGGTCACTAAGGAAGCGTCTGAAAACAACATTATAGCTCCGCTTCAAAATTTTAACGTGTCATTTTAGAAATGTATGTTGTCCATCAATGCGTAAATATAAATACTTCAGTTAAAGACGACTCGACTCGCTTACTCAAACATTCATTGCTTTAAATTTAGCTGTTATTTGTCAAGAAACCGAATTGCAAACGCCGTTGCCAAACGTCGAATCTTTTGTTGTCCATCAGCACGTGAGTCATGGTGACATGTTTCGAGAATTTTTGGTGAAGCGACGTCTATGTTCAAGGCTGAAGGCGTGTTGGTAATGGTTGGCAGTGGACGAAAATTATGTTGCTAACCAAAGTCGCATAATTAGACATAACTTATTATACTACAAAATACTACAAATAAAGCAAAGACTAATGGTCCGTTACCAAAATAATTTAACAACACGATTTTGAAAATGAACCACGCACATTATCCATTGAATGTTCGAAACCTTTTATAGTCGCCTCCGTCTTTGGATTCTAAATATAATAAAACTGGCCATATTTCAACATATCCATTAAACCTCTAAGGTCAGGTTTGCTCTGAATTTATTACAAAACGAATGAGTAGGCACCGGACTAAACGCCTACAATCGAACTTGGTGTCAACCGTGGACTGATGTTATGCTTCAGAAAGGACTTATAACATTTAGTGAGTTCAGTACTCATAAGTTCTTTTGACTTATTAGAGTAGCAACAATTAGAGAACATCACAAACACCTGTTCTGCCTCGCAAAGTAAAAAAGGCTTACATGCTTGGTTTGTTAACGCTGATAGATCATTTTAGAATCTGGACAGTATTCAGGTGGGCGATGGCCAGGGCCAGTGGAAAATTTCGCGCTCTAATTACTCAAAACTTTGTTCGGAATTTGTGGAATCTTTGACAGGTGATACCCAGGTTACGTGAATCGGCGAATCCTCGTCATCAACATTTTCCTCTTTCTGATTGATTAGCTCACATAGGTTTTATATTTATGTTAATTAACAAACATGTTTCAAATGCAGCAACTTTTGGATTCCACGTGTCAGTAAACTGGTCTGCTGTAGCTCTGTTCAAGACCAGCCAAGTAAAACCAATAAGTATTAGCGCTTAGTCCGTTCGGCCTCCTGACACTTAATCCGCTAAACCCTGCTTCCGGTGCGATCTGATGCAGTCATTAGCTGGCATACCACGACATCGTGCAAATTCTACGACCCCCTGTCTCTGAATTTATAAATAATCCCGGTACACTTCAGTGGCGGCCGCGGAGCGGCACACCGCGGACGGCGCGGCGCGGACGCGCTTCCGAATACGCGATCGATATGACGATCTCGTACATCGATCGATACCTCAACGATATGAGTGGTCTAGTGATCTAGCGGTGTGCTGTGTGATTCTAAACAAGCGGGAGCATGTGCCAGTGTTAAAGTTAACTTAAAAGTTTCATACGCGTTGAACGATACTTTATTGTTTTAATGAAGGCATCAAGATCTTTATGCTGTCGCATGGCTGATTGAGAGCAGACGTGTCACTTTCAATTTTCAAAAATATGAGTTACTGCTCGCGCCGCCAGCTAAATTCTTGTCAAGTGATTTATTCTTGATTTTCCCATTCAGTCTAATGAATGGGCCATCGAGACCATTAAGTTTCACATTAACTTGGTATTGTTTACATTCTTCGTTTATATTTCGCGACGTACCATGATTTACATTCGGTTTGCGTATTTGAAAGTCTAATTTCGTCTGTCGTTAGTTTCCTCAGTAAAACGACGAGTACGCACGCAAATACACCGAGACGGTCAAGTATGTCAGTAATGTTGTCTAGTGGACAATACGCGCATGATATACTGCTCTGTGTAAAAGTACACCTAGTAATATTTTGCGGATAAAATATGCAAGAACAATAAATTAAGCTTACCATAATGATTTACTTAGATTCAATGGCGTCTTTGTTCGTCGTCATTCTCCCATTGATTTCGCAACGGCTTTCATGTGTGGCTAATTTAACTGTACATTTTCTTCGGCCTCTCATTAGTGTCGTCATTACCTACACTTCGCTATTGGCATGTCTCTTTTTAATGTTCAGTCTTCTTCAAGGCGAATTTCAACGAACCGTTTCTTTAGCTTTTGTTTGTTTTCATAATGGTTTATTGTCTCTTCATTTACCTATTTCATCAGACTTCGAGTCGTCCCAAGAATTAAATGACACCTACAGCCGTATCATGTTAATTATCTCCTCTGGAAAGAAAGTGACTTTTTATTGTACTTTCCATCTGAGTTGCAAGATTTAAACGACATTGAATTATGTATTAGCACTTAAATCTTCACGATTTTTATTGCCAGTTCTTTATTTGCGTTTTTTGTGCATGTCACAAAGAGAGTTTAATGATGTTGGCCTCATTCAAGAAGTCTTTTGACCTCTTTTCAAATACCTACAAAGTAGAATATTAATCAAAGTTGGTTACAGTGTCTGAAAAACTAAAACTCGAGAGGTGGATTGATGAAGACAAACGAGCACAAATTATGGTTGAGTTCAAGCTTTTCTGTGCTGTTCTGCTTGATAGTAAAGGCTATTGTAACTTGGAAAAGTTTTAAAACAATTCCAAGTTTTCCACTGTGCTCCTTAGTATCCATAGGAAGTATCTTCTTGATTTATAAACTAATTGCATCCTAATCTTGCGGCCCCACGCGCGCTAATACTTTTCAGCCTATCGACCACCTTGTTCAATCAATAGGTCGCTTATAAGTAAGTAGACTTAATTACATAGTGTGTGTGCATCGCCGGCGAGATTAAGATAAAACCTTTTGGATGCGCCCACACTCGACCAATCATTCCTGTTCTACCGTACGTCACGCCGGCTTCGTCTTGGTCAGTTCCGTATTTACGAGGCTCGTGGGCGTTTTTAAAACGTTACGTGAACAGACGACCTTGTATTATGTATTGTGCTTTATGATAAGCCTACATTTCTATGTCGGCATTTCATAACTTTTCCTTTTTCGTATTCCGAGCGCCGAAGACCTGTCTTCCGAATAGCATTAGCTCTTTTGAGAGTTAACTCCAATTGTGGTTAGCTTTTTGTCTATTTGTAACGTCTGCAACTGTACGTTAAGCACTGACCAACTTAGACTGAGTGTCCGAGTGTAAGCAGTAATTGCTAACAAATAGTTACGCAAAACTGATTGATGATAACGATCCCGGCATTCCTTACCGTTAGTTCAATTTGGCCACTGTACTGTCTGAAGGTCAAAAACCTCGGCCTATAGTAATGTCCAATGCGTATCTTAATTCCATGCTTACATTTCTACTTCGACTTGGCTTATCCGAATTGATCGGCGAGAAGCAACAAGGACAGGTCTACAGACAGGTGGAACTAATGTATTCGCTCCACGCGAATGTACGAATGAAACGTTGTCATCATTCGCATTTAACTATGCTTAATTGTATTGAACCGTGTGAATAATTTAACCTCATTGTAGAATTAGTGACGTGGAATGCCCAGCCATGTTTGCCATGGCTGACTGAGTCATTACATGTGTTCTATTGGTGGTGAAGTGAACGATAAGTGTCCAAAATGATGCAAGGATTGCTTGGTTCGCTGTACAAAATCTACTCAGGTAAGACCTAGATGTAAATTAGGATATTATTAATGGGAAATTATAAGTGCAGCAACTAAAGTTTTCATTAGCACCTGCAACGCGTTAATAGAAGCTTCTATTAAACGAATACTCCATTTTTACTAACCCAACAGAATATGAAAAATCAAACGCCAATTTACAAACAACAATTCACATAACTCAGCAACCGATAAATATATTATCTTCTAAATTGATAACTTGACGACTAATGTTGTACGTCAGCTACTTATTTTAGAGATTCAACATCTATATTTTAATAAAACCCAAAATCTAGACTCTTTAGAGAGCATCGCACATAATTATTTAAAAACTAAATTAATAAATGGTATTCTTTTTTAATGAAAATTTTCATAGCAACTAAAAATTTGCATAGCAAAACACCTCGCGAGATGATTGCTTCATTTTATTTTCCCTTACATAAATTCACTCATTTTATGATATTGATTTACGTCTATAAAAACCGGTAGGTATTAGGTTCAGAAAACAGGAGCCCCGCGAAGGCGGGGCTTCGACTTGCTGGCGGGCCACTTTATTTAAAAAATACAGTTTTGTTTTCACGAGTGATAGGTGCGTTCGTTACCTTGTGTCCTTCAGTGCGGAAAGTAGGAATAAATAAGTTACTGAAGTTAGTTAATAAGTAAACTTGATGTTCAACTAATATAGACTCCTTCATCAATTAGTTATGCGAACGTGTAAAAATATTGGTCACTGAAACGTATATGAAATAAGAGCTATCATTGACCATTTTTAATAACAATATTAGGTAAATTTCATGTTCAATAATAGTAGATTCGGTCATCAATTACTTATACTAACGTTTATAATAGAGGTGACAATATAAAATTAGTGTCCCTTGAAATTATTTTATGGATACAATAGAGTGAACGTACCAAGTCTTATTAAAACATGAAGTCCTACCAGAAATCTCCTCTGATTAAATATTTATTTATTTGGGCATCTTGTATTTGTATAGGTTAAATCAGTTTTATGAACTTGTTCAATTCAATGGTAATTTAAACTAAACGCATATATGTATACCTTCTCCGTTCCGTCGTGGGTAAAAATACCAACCAATTTAAAAAAGTGGAAATATACCATTCCTGAATAAACTACCACTGTTAAATATTTAATTTTAGCGGCAACCAATGTCCAATTAGAAATTGGTTTTTTTCTACAATTCGCGAGGGTTTAGAGTGTGCCATGTATTGTACTACTACCTCTGCTATGCCATAGGTACTAGTGTCAGTGTGGCCTATTGTAGAAAATGCCCAAAAAGCAAAGTCTTAAAACTATCCTCCACCGTTGTATGCGGTTTATGTGTCGTGAAATTTTTCGCTTCGTCGACCGGTACTTCGTGGAGCTTTCAACGATTTATTACCACGAACTAGAGTTTGAAAATAACCCAACTATCCAATTAGGTGGGTGTGTGCGCATAAAGTATCTAAAGTATTTTTGTGCATAGAATTTCTCGCAGAATACCTACTTATTTCGTCTAACAGGAACTGTTTGGGTCACGACTCCGACGCGGGGCGTGGTCCCGTGATGAATTAACGTGAAGTAATCATTTGCGTTTTTATCATCCGCCATTTTGCTGAACTAAACTCTTCAGATGGGTGCTTTGACCCCGTTGGCTCTTTATTACAAAGGGTAAACATTTTACATAATTACTTTTTAAATTGCATGCCTGGTTTGCCTTTTACGCCTGTCAGGCGCAATCCTTGACCAATTTGTAAATTTATTTAATTATTTAATATACAATCTAATATGATGTAACCAAGCAATGATTCGTTGCTGTGATGTAAATTCTTTTCATATTTGTCACCAGAACCATTAGTAAATTATTCATTATTACTGCTACAATAGTAGCAGCTACTACCACGACTACAATAAACCCAGTCAAATTACTAAAACAGAATTGGTTTTGCAAAGTTCCAGTGAATACAATCATTAACAATACATAAATAAACATAACTAGTGGTTGTAGATGACTAGTGTTACTATGAGTTTTAAAAATCATTAATAATATTGATCGGTAAGTACCTACCTATAAAAAGCGTTCCATGTAAAA
This sequence comes from Epinotia bilunana, assembly GCA_947049275.1. Classification (NCBI taxonomy): domain Eukaryota; kingdom Metazoa; phylum Arthropoda; class Insecta; order Lepidoptera; family Tortricidae; genus Epinotia; species Epinotia bilunana. The sequence goes on along the minus strand of OX346260.1, from coordinate 20,568,941 downwards.
AAGAGGCCACGTCTCGAAACTATTCCACTCAGGCATTCTTATTAATCTTTATTTGCTAGCTAAGTAAATTCTGCAGCTTGGCACAACTTTACTGCATTTATAGATTTTTGCATAAGTACCTGAAAATGGCCCGAGGGGCTATCGCGAAACGAAAACGAATTTTGTTCGTGTCTTCCTCTATGTTGCACTTGCAAGTTTGAGTGACAGAGAGGGAGATACATGTCGTTTTCGTTTCGCGATAGGCTCTCTGAACTGCTTCGAGAAAAGGATGGTACGGCCGTGCCGCTGTTTTGCTCGACTTGGCGGGGGCACTGCTGTGCCCCCAGATTACCCTAACAATTCAGAGTACATTCAATGTCAGAAATATTTACCCTCCGGTAGTTAAGGTATCAGTTTTAAAATATGAACATTTACCGCAAACGAAAAACGTTATGTTTGAAGGAATCTATCTTTTGGAAGTCAGAGAGGTTTGCATCCGGAAAAACATGTGAGTACCTATGCAATTAACTGAAATATAGTCAAGTGAATCTTATGAAACTAAAAATAGACTTTTTCTGATCTGCGATAACGCGTTTTAAATCATTAAATTGAATTAGGTTCATTTGTAAAATAAGGCGTTGAACTACAACATGGGCCCAATTCAAAACGAAAAAATATATGTAATGTTGATGAATCTTCTCTCTTTCGACATAAGAAATTCAAGTTTTTTTGCCTTATAGCGAGTAAATCTGATGCCAACTGTACCGCCTGTACCTGACTTTACAACTGATAATCTCGGTACCCTTGAGTGAGTATCACACACGGGCTGTCGCCTTCGATACGTTAGATCCAGACTGACATTTACCATTAACATTCGTACGAATTTCGCAACCAATAGAACCCACTTGCAGTACAATGCAATCGCTGATCTGACCCGGGGGTCAATGTCAAGTTTGGTACAGTCACGTTTAATATGTTTACATTTTGACACTTATGTTGAGGGAGTAAGATTTAAAATTGTGTATATATTAATATACTTGGTCCTAGGAGTATCATGCCTAAATGATGCGATGCACGATAACGCTGCTATTAAGAGAAGAATAATAATAATAAGAATAAGAAAAATGTATTCACTTAAACAACCCTTGTTTTACAGTATTTTCTGCTGCCAAACTGCAGGACAGTTGTCGTATATCGTATGTATATCGATAGTATTTTTTGAGCGATGACGTTAGTGCCTTTTATAAGCATGATTGGCTTTTGATATGTGTTTATAGATATAGTTTTTCTTACTACAGAGGTATTTGTTTCTGGATTTAAAGGGTAACCCAGGTTCCTATATTTAAAGGGACCAGGTTCTTATATTTATTACATGGGACCAACCAGACCATCGCGAATTAGTTTGTTTTTCCATTTAATACAGTTCCACCGTGATAGTTTTTACTAGTACAGGGAAAAGAAAACGTTTACTTACTGTTTTAAATTACCCATTTTACTACCAAATATTTTGTGCTATGTAAAGGTTATTTTTTAAAATTATTGTTGGCCTCATGGGAAAAGTGTTTCAGTACAACCATCTCCTTCAGTTTTTGTTATTCCTGATCACCAAAAACCACTTACTATACATAGCCTACCCTATAGCATAACCTATGCCTAAAATAAAACACTTTTTTTATAAAAAACCACCTAAAAATCATAAAAAAGACCATTGTTATTTGTGTTTTTTAGGAATAACGTAGGGAATATCCCTGGAAAATAAAAACTATGCCTTGAAAACCAAAAATAAAGTGCAAGAGCATCAGGCTAAGTAACATCTCGAATCGACAGCCTAAATTTGCATCGACCCAAGATTCCAAGCTTAGACACTGATTGCTCCCAGACGATGTATACTGCACGATCACCACTACCATAGGTCGACAGTGTACCTTTAAGTCGTTTCTGACAAAAAATATATTTTTGGTACAATCTTTTATTGCCAACCGTTTTTTTGTATACCCTCATCAACTACTCATTAAGAGCCCAAACTTACGACGGTTAAGTACTTAAATTCCCATGGCAACCTTCTGTTTCCATCATCCAAACTATACCAATACCTACACAAGGTTTCAACTCGATGGGTTGAGGTTGACTGATTCAAAATTCAGTTCCAAGATTTGACCCTCTCTAACAAATTGACAATAAACAAACGGGTCAAGTTAAATAAAAGCTTGGATTTTTTGCAGGGCGACTTTAGAAACATAAAGCATTTATTCCTCTCGCAATTACGTACTTGCTAGTAAGGGATGAATATACAGTGTACCAAAAATGGGGTGTGAATCGATCAACGATCAAGGAACAGGTACCATTTTAGGTACCTACACTGTATATTCGATATAGACGGCAGTAGTGCCTCTGCGCTACTTGAATACCATTATTTATTTATCATAGTGATTAGTCCACACAGTAGTACCACATTAGTAAAACGTATTTTTGTAAATTTTTCCCGACCAGAATCGTTTGGAATATTCAGCATCACCGAAACTTGATCTAATAACCTCCGCTGTTCTTTGCAAATACCCGTAATTAAAGTGGTCTTCAATTTAGATAATCTACTATCTTTATTTCGGAACTAGCTTCCACCCGCGACTTCGTCTGCGTGCACCTGGGATAAATCTATCCTATATTTTAATCCAGGCTATAAACTATCTTCGTGCAAAATTTCATACAAATTGGTTGAGCCGTTTAAGCGTGATTGAGTAACAAACATCCAAACATTCGAATTTATAATATTAGTAGGATAAGTTCTACTGTACATTATTATTGCTCCAACATAGGAGCAGATATTTGTTTGCGTCTATTTGAAAAATACATATATCTTGTAAGGTCATTTAACTAATTGTTTTGTTATGTGCTACTACTAAGTGCCTTGCAAAATCTGATAACGATATATAGATAGCTACTATAATTTCAGTTACACAATCGCCCTTTCACTTAACCGCAAGGTTTGACAAATAATGTAATTTTCTATATCTTATCTAATCCCCAATAAGTACCAAGGTTACCGTAGTATACTCGGTTCTTTACCGATTGTTCGTAGTACCAGTCAGTCAGTACTTTTAAAACGACTTATGAGCCAAGTAATTTTTAAAGCGCATACGCCATTTTATGTTTTTGTGCAAGTGCAGGTGTGCAGAATCGTGATCGAGGCAACAAGGTCGGGTTGTTTCGCAGAAGACGGAAAAACGCAGTAACTAATTACGAAGCTGGTTGGTGGATACTGCATTTTTCCTTGGGAAGGCAATGTTCCAGAGTGGACGCATTGTGTGGGCAATTAACGTGCTGATACACTACCCCATTGTAAGCGTGGTAACATCGTGATTGGCGTTACCACGTAACATTCGTATACAAGCATGTAATAAAGTGCGGTCCGAACATCACTTCGAAGGAAGTCACCATGTAGTCATTATTAAAGCATTCTTTTTTAGTTTTTCGCTTTAGCTGCCGTGCGCCAATATTTTCGACGTTTTTAAGCATCTAACATGTTATCCGTCACTTTCGGCAAATAAATAGGGTATTGTTTGATTGGCAACTCTTTGACGTTTATAAACCACGTGACGCAGCGGACGCGGCTTAACTCATATCCAAATACAGTGAGAAAAGATTCCCTGTCAAAGTTTTTCTGAAATCAACATGAGATTGATTTTGCAAAAGGTTTTCAGTTTACCTAAGATATTATTAAACTTTAAACATCTAAGGTATACTTATATTAAAAAGAGGAAAAGTCTGTGAGATTGAGATTGTATTAGCTTCTTAAGTTTGTATGGTTTGGGTAATCGCCGGAACCGCTTATCCGATTTCAAAAATTATTTTACCTGCGCGTGCAGAATTAACTTTCTGGGTGGTTATAGACTATACCCCGCGGGTTTGCCTGCGTTCCTGGCAGTAGGTACACGGGTGAAACCGCACGGGCAGCTAGTTATTAATATGCCTAAAGGAATATTTTATTCATCATTAAGTACTTGGCATGACTGCGTACTCAGCGTTGAATAAACAGGTAACAACTCTTTATGATTTTCATTTGACAGCCGAAGAAATGCCTTGAAAGTCAGCTCATATAAATATCTGTTTTTGCTGCATCTTAATCGTTTACCGCTTTTCTCCATTTAGTCTCCTTTTATTAGCCATACATTTTGGGAATTCTTATTCGAGCGTTACTGATTTAGGTCTTGGTAGTGTGCCTGCCAATTGACGTCACAAATGGCCACAAATCAACCGCAGTGGGTCTCTCTTAAGAGTGTTTTGACTTGGGGCAGAGTTAAAACAAACCGCTATGAGTGCGTGATTTGTTAAGGTGGAACAACAATAGATTTTAGCTCAATGTGTCAGAGAGAAATATCGATGTACGAAAAGCCGAATATTTCAGCGCAAGGCTGAATTTCTGCACGTCTTCTTTATCTATCTGTACTTATAATAAAGAGGCAATGTCTTTGGAATTTAATTTTGTACCTTATTGAGATTGTATACGTAGGGAGTAGGTAATCCCCGGAACCACTTAACTGATTTCAGATTTTTTTTCAGCTGGGTCAGTTAAATTTCAATCTAGCTAGGGTAAGTCCGGGGTAGTTAAATAATAACTTATTTTCCTCACAGCCGCGGTAGTTTCTTTCGTTTACACAGCGAGTTAGCCGATTTTTGCGAGTTTTGGATATTTTTTCTTTCCTTTTTTATACTCTTCTCTGACACATATTTAGCATCATATATGGCATACCGACTTAAACTAGCCAGTGGCCATCTCTACTTTTCTTGCGGGAGAGATGACCACACCTAAAATAAAAACAAGTCATGACACGACTTGCCAAACTCTGACCTTAGAACAATGAGACACTCATATACTTTGCAACAAATACAAAAAACAGCATTATTTGTAGAAAATAACATCATAACCAGGTAAAACATGAAACCCTCCAAAAAATATTGACACTAGTTTAATCAATCAAAGACGATTTTACTTACTTTGTGTTATTTTTTCGCCTAATTGTTAATTCCACCCGTGCTCCCACGCAGGAAATCAAGTCACTGGGTCCATGAAATATTTCGATGGGCCATCTCCCCGTTATGGCCATCTACCCCGGAATTACCCTATATTTTATCGCGTAGCACTGCCTGGGTTCTTTATAATACCTACGCTGTTGGAGCCGCGCGGACAGTATACTGTAAATAGGATATAATATAAGCTAGGCATTCATTCATATTGCTAACTTTAGGTACTATTCAAAGTAACATTTAAAGAAAAAAAATCACTCTTGATTCGGCCCGCTCATTAACAAAAGCCTCATACAACATCACTGCAAATGTGTATACCTAAATGTGTCTCGTATCTGTGGTCTCGTGTATATAACATTAAAAAAATATGTATTTTTATAACAGCCCTGGCATTAAATAAACATTATTGTACGTCAGTTATCATATTTCTTGACAAAACTTCCAAGCCGCGTGGCTATTATTATTTCATGCACTTATTAATTAAGCTTAAGCGCAATAAATTATTTGTTTATGAACACGTCGCTCTTGACCTTATTTAAATAAAACGACACAGGATAATATATGAGTAATCTTATTTACCTCTTTAATTGCCACTGTAAATGAAAGCAACTTTAACACCGGCCTTACTCGATTACCGTTAAATCGATGAGACTAATTAAGGTGCAACTTTCTCACATTCAAGTGTCGGCGCAATGTCAGAGGCTAAAACAAGATTACAATCGACTCTCGGAATGGTATTAATGCCAAGTTTGTACAAGCATATTAATCGTCACGTAAGGTTTTGTCTACATCGGCTTCTGCGGATGCGATGAGCAAGCTCGCCATAAGAAAAGCACAGACACAGCGTCAGCAAAACAAGATCTTAGCCTTTAATCATATCAGCCGAAAGACGTCCACTAATGGACATAGGCCTTTTAATGATGGCTCATATTGACATTATAAATATTAGGCGGGGACAAATATTAGGAAAAAACTTTACACAAATCGAACAAACCCCATAGTAAGCTCAATATATATATGGCTTGTGATATGGAACGACGTTATATTGAATTGGTATAAATACTTAAATACGTAGAAAAAATCCAAGACACAAAAAAACAAAAATTATCATGCTCATCACAGAGCCCGGAATTTTCACGGCAAAACAAAAGACTGTCGCAATCTTACTAGTGTTAGAATCATTTTTGTATCGATATCGAGTGTTATTATCGAATATTTTAAAATACTTCGCAACGGTTTTTTTAATTTAAAATAATATACGAGAAATATTAAAAAAAACTTATTCAACCTGAACAACATACCAATTAAAATGAATTTTCTAAATTCCGTGACGTCGAGTGAAGTTGAACGATCATTTATTATATATAAATGGCTTTATAGTGATAAACGAAACTGTCTGTCTACTCCCAGAGAATGTTGAGAAATTAATGATTATATACTCTTATTACTATCAGAAATAAAATGTCATGTGCTGCTGTGTGTACTGACGTAGATTTCGAAGAATAAATTGCATCTGTTTCTATGTAATTTTATACAAACTTCACGTAATTTTGTGGACCGTTTTTTTCTTCTATTACACACACAACTATCGATATCGATAAAAAAATGTTACTTGCACTAGTAAGGTTGCGACAGTCTTTTGTTTTGCCGTGAAAATTCCGGGCTCTAAAATATTAGCCGTTACCGGGATTTGAACCCAGAACCTTCACCTTCGTAGACAGCGTCACTGCCTGTGGTAACTGCTCTCTACTCCCTCTAGCTAGGTGGGTTCCTTTCTAAAGATGCCTAGCTTACGAAAATTTATTTTTTTAGAATTCCATCTTTGTCTTCTTGTGCAATTGATTCAAAATTATTTTTTCAGTACTACTGCACATTTATGGTACTCCAAAAACGAATGGATATTTATCGCGAAATCATCTATCCTACTTGTTAATTATTTTTGATGCAGCCGTGACCTGTTTTGAAGTCTAATTTTAAATTCACATAATTAATCTCGACAAGATAGACAACATGACATTTTGACATTCGTAATTTGACAGACAAAAAACAATAATAAGCAGACATTGGTAGGTACAGTGGCATTCAATAATGGGTGGAAATAATAACTGGTTACTTGTAAAATAAACGATACAAATATTGTAGGCAGTGATGTATTTTTAGGGTTCCGTACCAAAAACATAAAAATAAACCCTTATGGTGTGACTCTGTCCGTCTGTCACAGGGATAAATATCCCAGGAACTAATTATGCTATCAATTTGAAATGGAACAATTATAAAGAAGGCACGTGTATGATTAAAAAAACATATTTTTTTCTTATTTTAAGAAGCTTGGTCGATAAGGCCTCTTCGATAAGGGATCTTCGATACCCAATTCTCATAGGGTACCCACTGTACCCAGGCACTCATAACTCTTTATCTTTTACTTGCACCTTTTTTGACGACCACTTTAGCCTAATTGGTAGTGACCCTTCTAAGCCGGCGGTCCCGAGTTCGAATCCCGACGAAATTGTGTGACAAGATCGAATATTTGTTCCAGTCTTGGGTATATTTAAATGTAAGTACCTATTTTTTAACCCACTTCAAATACAAGGTTCTCAATTCGATTGTATTTTTTTTTCAATCTTTGTTACCTCAGAACTCCCTCATTGATGAGCCAATTCGTTTTATTTTTGGTGTGTATGTATATGCTTCCAGGTGGGTCCCATTATTTCCAGAATTCAGTTAGATGATGAGATCCATGAGGAATTGAGGGAACTCCTCAATTATATTAGGCACGCGTGTAGTGATTTTTGTATTTTCTATTATAACTCGTGTATTTACACCCGGAAATCATAAATTTGGTGGAATGGTATTGATGATGAAGACCACAGATGACTTATGGAATTCCTCAATTATGTACTTAAAAGTACAAAAGTACGTCACAGATTCTGATAATATTCCGTTGAAATAGCAACTAATGAAGTGCCAAAGGTGATCCCTGTGGAATCGACGGAAGTCCTCAAATATTGGGTTTTTTTTCTCTAATAATCAACGCATTTGCTCTCGGAAATCAGTTCATGTGGTAAATTGGAAAAGAAATGTGGAAATGTTCTCGTGGCTTGGCGGAGTACTAAATTGAAGTCGGTTACAACTTTTTTTTAAAGTTAATTACTTCATGTGAGTATGTCTATCGTTGTCTTGTACCCATAGTGATCTGCTTAGTTTGGATCTAGTTAACTCTGTGTATGACTGTCCCAAAAATATTTACTTTTATTAAAATTACTCTTGATCTGCTAACGAGAATGATCGCCGAGGTTTTCGCTTTTTACCCTTCATGTAACTATTCAACATTTGACATTATTATTAGTCTTTTATCATACACCTTGCCAATTTACGTCCTTGTGAATCGGTATAAGGTCTTCTAATAATCCCTTAAGGTGTGAACTTTGTGTGAGCGCTGCCAATCACTTATGCAGTTTTGGAACATATTAAGGAAAGGTCAATAATCAAATTGGCGTAATGCCACACACGCCATGACATTTGGCCAATCGTGAAGGAAACGATCGTGCACCATTTAGTCGTGATATTTAAGTCGTAATTACCTGGGTGTTTAACATTTGCTCTTGTTCAGGCTTATTTATGGGCTTTGTGGCGCGTAAACAAGGCAAATCGGGCGCGTAAATACACTAGTATTGTCTGGTGATACAGATTTACTGTACTCGTCATACTTATGTCAAATAAAGTGTCTACTGTAAACTAATTTTGTTTATTATTAGTTGTTCCCGATGTTACGCCTGCCTGCCTACAGTGGAATGATTTCGTCCCATATTTTGACGGGACGAAATCATTCGACGACGTCAGAAAGAGAGTCTAACAGACACACAAAAAAGTTATGTTTAAGTACATAAGTAGGTATATTGTTGGCAGCGGATAAGGCAACGATCAATTCATATTTAAACAATTTAAATGAAATATAAAAAATACAGCAGTGATTATTTGAATAGTTCTTTTAGGTACGCATTCCACTATCTAGAGTTCAAACAAGACTTCATTGTACACTAATCACTAATCGTGGTCCTACATCCTGAGGTCACAATAAATTACAACAGATAAAAAAATAAGGGAACTATTGCGAACGCGACCATAAAAATTATCATGACTTAATTATGAATGCCGTTGAACCCACACGACCGCATTGCAGGGAGAAATATGTCGCGCCGTAACGTGAGTTTCGCGCCAAAAAATCTTGAGTAGGTACCTATATAGGTACCGACACAATGTGTGCCAGAGCGTTCTTATTTTTAAAGTTTTTCGTTGCGGTGTCAGAAGCGCGTGCTCCAGTTTTGGTCACTTTGAATGCTTGTTTTATTAAGTATACAAGTAGCCAACTCAGGTCCGAATGATGCTATTTATTGATTCCGGGCGTAATACATATGCAAGATGCGAGTTGTATTTAAAGTACCTATTGGTACTTAATAAAATCTCATTTTATCTCACAGAATAATAAGTAATTACCTACAAATACAAAGAAAAATTTACTACTTACATCAAAACGTATTCAAACAAAATTATCTACACATGATAGTTAAATACACTAAAGGTCAATTTAAATCTATTTGTGAAGTCAACAACAGCTAGGAAACCAAAATTAGGCGCTAAGTGATTCATCTGTAATACTAGTACTATTAGGTATTTATACGTATACTATATAGCTACATCGCATGCGCAAAACAAAAACATACTTTTAATTGTAAGCAAGTAATAAAAACGTAGTGAAACTGTGCAATATATACTATTATATTAGGTACACCTGTTTAAATTATTTATTATTAAATACTGGTCGGCAGCCAGAGAGATATGATAATTTACCTAACCTCAATTTACCTCGACATTTAATACACCGTATAGTATGCTAGTGTGAATATGTAATTTCGCCACAATAGTGCTGTCAGTCAGAACCTCATTAAACTATTCCATCACCAAATACGATAAAAACACAATGATTTCAAACACAAAAGCTGACGTAACGATGTAGTAAGTCAGCGTCGATGATACTTGCAAAGTTTCAAACAAATATTACACCACATTATTTTAATTAAGATATTTGTACGTCTTCATTACTGCCAACATGATTGACGGAAAGTACTCGAAGAATCTTAGTGATGTAATTAATAAACAAAATGTGTGTAAGTCATACAAATATTACTCAGTAAACTATGTATTTCATGTCGCATAATAAATAACACGTAAGACGTTGTACTTAATCAAACTTAAAAGGTAACCTTAATCAAACTTAATAGAAATTCTGCGGAAAGCGAAACGTTTCCAATACTCAGAACTTTACAAATCTGTTCAAATCCTGGAACGCCTAACTATAACGTTTAACGTTCCGTTCCACAATTTATTTGTCAGCCGTAATTCAGTGAGCATTTCGCCTACTTACTTTCGTAATCTCGTATCTTCTTTGTGCTGTGTTGAAAACTATATCTTGTTTTTCACAAAATAAGGTTGTTCATATTTATAACACTGTTGAGTGATACGAGTAAAATGAAGCAATGGATTTTGGGTTTTTGTTTGCATCATTTGGCTGTCAAGCGCTGCTCGGGGCGGCGCGTGATGGAATGCTCCAGAAATGATTGCAATTGTTGTTACAACAATTGTTGCAGTGATTGTTCCTTTCGCGCTATAGTTATCTTAGGGCGTTATTTTACAACTGACTGTGGTTATTCATGGAAAACACAATGCAAATTTGGTTGGAAGCAATATTATGAAACACTAATAATACATTGACAGAAATGCTTTAATAGATGCTGTCTTTATGACTTTGAAGAGCGTCAATCAGTATTTATGTAGATCATAACTATCTTCTATTTAGTGATATTGTTTTACTATCAAATGATTTTCTGTGCAAAGCAACGTCTTAGTTTTTACAGTGACATTCAACCCTTAATATCTTTGTTTCAGGTAATGCCCGACACTCCATATGCAGCGTAATATAAAATCTGACCTAAAACTGTCCTAAAATATATTGCGAATCCGATATAAATATACCTAGATCTGAAACCTTATAGTTTTCCACTTTACTACGTTGTTGCATCATACCATAAAGCAAACACTAAAGTGACTCTTACGCATCGTGACGAGTTGACGTCTCGGACGCATGCGTGGAGAAACAAGGTCGCGCCTCTCGCGCCGATAATGCCCTCTCACACGATCTTATAGCTGCGATTCTGAAAAATCGTACCGACGTACAGTAAACGTCGTAGATATTTAAAGGCGGTATATGTGTAATAATATAATATTTAAGTAACAACACTAAATGATCGTCTGCGAAAATCGGCTACTGCGACGACGAATTTATAATAAAACAATGCGTTGATATTATGCAGAAGTCTTCAAGCTAAATTCTAGTTTACGTGTGTTTTACTTGGACGTAATACCTACATACAGAAAGCTTCCGTTTTTACACTTAATTGCACAAACCATGCATGGTTGCGATAAGATAAATTGCTTACTTTAAGTGAAAACGTAGGTTTTAACTTTATAAAGAAGTGTTTTTTTTACATTGTGCAATTATTTATAATATCGAATGTCCTGCTCAATATCTACTTATTATTTGTCTTATTAAGATTACAAAAGTAAAATATGTATCTTCGTTACTCAATCACACAAACACTATAACCTAAGGATACTTCGTCATCGAAGTAGTGTACACTCCAATTATGAAGAATTAGGTAATATCTTTTCTATTCTTGTATGTGGATATTGTAATAAATAAGAACAAAACGGGTCGTCTTTGTCGCACCACACAGCTCGTGTGAAGCGCCTCTTACCCCTGACCTTGTCGTGTCAGCCCTTCGGTCGTTTCGGCCTGATTTGTTTTTAACTATACTAATTCAACGTCCCGTTCCACGCTTGATTGATGACTTGCAGTTACCTATAAAGTATTGTTACTTAGATTACGTAGTACTGATATTTTCTTTATTTAAAATTTGAGTTGACAGCGCGGAGTAGCACAACCGACGCTGCCACGCAAGGCGAGATAAAACATATCCTTACTTTCTTTTTTTTCTTATTTGCAGTGTAAGTGAGACAGGGATGACAGAGTACGCGGCTAGCCAGCATGTTGTGAACTCTGAATTTTGCTCAATTTCTTTATTGGTCCTTAATTTTCTATTAAATACTTTTCATACGGTTTTGCTCGCAACAAAAATACGGAAGATATTTTAACAACTTGACAAGTGATAATTCCATCTTTGTACTATCAGTGCCTTAAGTACATTTACATTATGTGTCGACGAGCAATGAATGATGGTATCTATCTATACTCGTAATTTCCAATGCCAATCCAAAAGTAAATAGCGAATTTTCAGTGTTACTGAAACGACAATTAAACAAATCGCGAATAGAGTTCTCATTTTGTTAGTATGCATGCTTTAATACTTAGAATCCGCGTGTTGCTACAAATGATCTTAATTATTTTTTTTTATTTTTTTCAGGCACCTGTCCGCTTTAATTTGTCTATAGTCACATTTCATATTGATTGATGACTCCCATGGGTAATGGGTATTAATAACCAGTTAGTCAGCGGAAACGGGCGTTCATTAGCGTTTGTAGCGATCTTTGTTGTTCTAGTTTACATAACCCGAGGCCGCGTCGAGATGAAGGCCGTTTTGATTACGATTTAAGGTTGATAACCGATTAATTAATTTATAATAATCTATAGTAATGTTATAAAGAACTAAATTTTATGTGTATAGCAAATACCAAATACTCTTTATTGCATACCTCAGTAGTAGGTATTACAAAAACTGTACAGCATAGAAGGTGTACGTTTAGTGTTGTAGGCGGTAGTCTCCTTGGGGGACATTTCCTCTTTATACTCGTATAGAAATTTAATTTATGGGACAATTATACACAACCACAGCCCCAGACGACCGCTTTAGCCTAGTTGGTAGTGACCCTGCCTACGAAGCAAGAGGTCCTGGGTTCGAATCCCGGTAAGGGCATTTATTTGTGTGATGAGCACGAATATTTGTTCCTCTGTCATGGATGTTTTCTATGTATTTAAGTATTTATTTATCTATATAAGTATGTTTATCGTCGTCTAGTACCCATAGTACAAGCTTTGCTTAGTTTGGGACTAGGTCGATTTGTGTAAGATTGTCCCCTAATATTTATTTAATATTTAGAGTGAGCTCATTAAGGCTTATGTTATGTGAAAAACTAATATTTTGAGGTTTATGAGTACCCAGGAAGCTCGATACAAGCATACAAGTCGGCTTTCATTTTAAAGCGGCGTGCAGGAATAACATGAAGCTTTTTATACCAACATAATGGGATCCGCTGTTAGAAACAGGTCGGAAACTATAGTATCTGGCGCTAGAAATTATAATAGGAAAAAAAATAGAGAATAGAAGTTAGTATGAAATACTTCTTCTGTCTCTATTTTTTGTCTATTATAGTTTCGGAGAGTAGCTTCCTGGGGACTCTTAAATATGCATATATATGTACCGATCAACACAAAAGACCATGATCATGCTTCTTGATCAGCTATTCTTAAAACCGATTAAACGCATAGCCGTCCCATAGGTAATACATGTAAACATCGCTAAAGTAAATATGCAGTGTTTAAATCTTCACATCCAACGTCCCACAATGGCTCGTAAGATGTCCACGCTGCGGCTCTCTTTGTTTATGTTGGTTAAATATCTTGGTGAACAAAACATTTTGTTTAAATACAAACAGTCGTATCTATTAACCGATCTCACACTGACATACGACCTTTCACAGCTACGTAGTATGGCGGCGATCGAAAGGATATATGAGTTACTAGAAACTTTAAATATAAGTATTTGTCGTTTTTGTATCAGTATAAATCCGTGGGAAGCTACGTGTGATGTAAATGGTATTGTATTTGTGTTGTGTATTTTATTTGATGTACGATCGCGTGAGAAACAATGGAAGTATGATTTATGATTTATTATTCTGAGATTGCTACTAATCGCTATTCTATTATACTAGTGGTGCCCTGACACCTGTGGTTAGTGGTTGTTGATGTGTCTTATACCTCTATATTTGGCATCGGCAGTAAAAAATAAAAAGGTTTTTGTTTGAATTCCCGTGTCTAAAGACCAATTATTATAGACTCACCAGCAGAAGTTGTTGCGCGCAAATACTACACATAACAAAAAATCATTTTGTGCTCCTGATTGCGTAGTGAACAGCATATTTTGATCTCTTTCTAACCAGGATAGTATTTTAATAACCTGTTTTTGTCCCAGTTAGGTGTTTCGTAATCACTACATAGTATAAAACAAAGTCGCTTCCCGCTGTCTGTCCCTATGTATGCTTAGATCTTTAAAACTACGCAACGGATTTTGATGCGGTTTTTTTAATAGATAGTGATTCAAGAGGAAGTTTTATATGTATAATATAGTACCTGAAGCCGGGGCGGGTCGCTAGTCGAATTATATTTTAAAGTAAATTTGACTTTATCCGGTGTTAGGTTGAGCTGTAATAATTATGGTGTTCTGTCAGCCGAATTGAGTTTAGGCTCCTTAGAATCGTCTTAAAGAACTAAGTAATTACTCGTCTTAGCAATTAAATATTCAGCATAAATTAGTTTATGCATTTACATATTACATAATAACATATCATTTGTACAACTTTATTATTTGCGTTCACCAAACCACCAACAACATCGAACTAAATACAACCGATGATGAAACCCCAAAAAAAACACCACTTGTTATTGTCAGTATTCACAATTAACTTTTTATGCAAATCACTTTGGGTAACAATTACGTGTGCTTTTGTTGGCGGACTGTACTCGCGTCATTGTGGGTATAATTAATGTTTATCTTACAAAAAGTAATTTCAACGTGACAGTACAGCGTACCTACAGTGCGAGTATTTATGCTCTGGTTAACTTCGGAGGTCAATTTGGGAGGAACTGAAATGTTATGTTAGTTGTTAGCTTGGAGTTTTCCTGTAGTTCTTGTAGGTACAACCGAGCAGTAAAAAGGTTCCTTTTTCAGAAGTGACAGTTTTTACAGTAAAGTATAAAAATATGGGTGCATATAAATTACTCACAAATATGTCACATCGCTCTTATATTTCGGTACATATTTTATGAGACGATTAAATCGATACATATTTTTGCACTTGACTGTACAAGTAACTTTCATACATATTATGTCGTTATGTATTTTATGAATTTCTCAAATACTTACTCAAGAAGGAAATACCTATGTAGGAATTCATATCATCATCATCATCATCATCATATCAGTCGAAAGACGTCCACTGCTGGACATAGACCTCCCCCAAAGAGTGCCAAAGTGACCGGTGTCCTGCGCCACCCGCATCCAGCGGACCCCAGCAACCTTTACCCAGGTCATCAGTCCACCTTGTGGGGGGGGCCTACCCACGCCACGCCTTCCGGTACGTGGTCGCCACTCGAGAACCTTTCCGCCCCAACGGCCATCGGTTCTACGTGCTATGTGCTCCGCCCACTGCCACATTCATATACGAAACTTTATTACGAGATATTTATTATAATTTTGGATCAACTCACTTATTTTTATCTTTAGATAGAAAGGGAAGAAATGTATGAAGTTTGTCAGGATTGTAGCGAATAGAAGTCTGCGAACTCTGTCTACCTCTTTGGGATACAGGCATGCCATATGTATGTATAGATACAGCCAATGACTAACCCAAACTCGGGTCCTAAATCGGTATCGCGTATCTCTTAATCTTTATGAACTTGGCACATTCGGCACCGTATATCATTTCCTTGACATTTGACAGCCTTGGCAATGTATCGCGAAGGTCACTCGAATGCATTCGATCAGGTAAATTAGCACCTTGTGTTTACACGGGTATATCGATATTCGTTTGTTTTGCGGTCGTTTACCCGTACCCGTGTGTGTTTAATAGTTTGATCACGTCTGGTATATGGCGATTATTTAGTAGGGGGACTGTTTTTATTAGGATTTAACGGGGTCAACGCTAAGGAATAGCCCCATGTAATGCCTCTAGCATGATTATTGTAAAGAGAAAATCGCTTATGGATTTATCGTATTATTTTGATTACTTCCCGTGGCACTTCTGTTCTAATTTATTTCCGGTAAAAATTTTACTCACATCAAAAAAGGAGGAGGTTATTTATTGGTCGGAAGCTTTTTTTACAAGCTTTTATTTACTTTCGCCTGTCCCGTTGTCTGTCAGTCTGTCTGTAATCAAATCTTGCAAGTTAAATTTGACCCACTTCCCGGTGACCGATTGAGCTGAAATTTTGGGTATGAGTATAGTTTGGATGACGATTCAATATTATGGTACCATCGAGCTTATCTGATGATGGAGACGGAAGGTGGCCATGGGAATTCAGTACTTAACCGACGTAACCCCGTTGAGTTTGGGCTCGTCAGAATCGTCTCAATCAGTAGTTGATAATGGTTTACAGAAAAGTACAATCGGTAATAAAAGCTTGTACCAAAAATGAAATTTTTGACATATACTTTTTTTATATACGTTCCCCGATTACTGGAAGACGCCTGGCTGGGCCGATTTGAAAACTATTTTAAGGTTTGAAAGGATCTTTCCCAGGTTCCATGGTCGTCCGGTCAGGATCTGGTGATAGGATCCTGGAGAAACCGAGGGAAGGCGAAGTACTGAATAGGGAAGAAGCAATTTTTGCTTTCATTTGGAAGAATTGCATGTAGAATAGACCACGAAGGTATAAAAAATATAAAATACTATAATTTATAGTCAAAAATTCTTGTTACAAACGGACAACTTAAACTTTCGCGCCTAAACGGATGTACAGTTCCTATGACGTCACTCATGTGTGTCACTCGCTATATTATTATTATTAAAGAGAAATGGCAGCTTCGAGGGCCTTTGCCAGTGAGCGTATAAATTAACTACGAACATACATACATATACTTACGCCCTTATCCCATTGGGGTAGGCAGAGACTAAGGAACGCCAAATACTACGGTCCTTACATACTTCTTTCATTAACTACGAAATAACGAATTAAACCATTTATAAAAACAAATAAAACGTGACACCCACTCGCTATATCTGTTTCTCCGTTCGTCCCTAGATGTCATAAAGTTGCCTAAGTTTTGACTTTTGACAGGAGTGACGTCACCAGACGCTGATTGTTGGATTAAAACACGTTCCGTTTCACATTACTTAAAATCGTAATTATTGTTTGAGATTAGTATAAACTAAAGTAAAAACGTTTCAGTGGCTATTATTTTATGTTTTTTCAACATTTTGGCCACAAAATAATGGTAAATATTATAGCTGCATCTTCCCTATTGAAGTTGTTTAAAATTTTTGTAAGTAAATTATAGTCAGCTTGACATTCAATTAAGAGCTATAATTTTTATCTAAAATAGTCGTATTAATCTACATCATTAAAACTGGCCTCGTATTGGTACTACTGACTAATTCAAACTCAAAATCGAGTAGCAAATTCTCGAGCCATCGCAAAAACGTGTAATTTAGACATCGCGCAGCAATTACGCCCGCAGGGCAACGCACGTGTTGAGTTTTTATTCAATGATGTCATGCTATCGTGACTTGGGGCATTAAAAACGATTGAAAGGTCTCTGCTTTGTTCAGCGAAGTTTTGATACCTGTAACCTTATGAAATCAGTGGCGTCTGTCAAGCTTTTTTTTGTTGAAGGCGATGCAAATTAACTGTCGATAAAACATGGTTGATATTTTCTGTTTTTTCGCAGCTGTATTGTTTCAATATCCTGCAGAAACGACTAGGGTGATACTTGAAGTTGCTCTCAAAAACGAATCTGGGTTGCCGACAGCTCCCACAGGTAAGGCTCAAATGGCACTGCGTTCACCACATTTGTTGTTGAATTGACTAACTCTGGTGTTAGGAGCTTCTAGAGCAGAGACCGCCTCATGGCGAATCGTAAGTAATTTGGCCTACCCTTTGTCAAGAAGGCGATCCTTAGGAGAAGCGATTTGACCCGCAAAGCAGTGATGACATATCCACTGGACTTCCGTGGGCTGATGATGACATTGAACAATGTTATATCATACGCCTAATCAATAACTATGAGAGCATTGTTTATAACTATCTTTGAGTTATCATTGCTGTCGCGTCACTCCTCTCTGTAATGTAAATAAGGTATCTTTCGGAGCCTTTAAGTCACACCACGCCTATCATTTCTGTAGTTACTGACTTTATTGAAGATCTATTTCCCGGTAAGACGCTATATCCGATTAGCTCTAAACATTTAGCGTCCGTGGAAGATACTACTCCGGAGATGGAATCGATTACAGACTTGATATACCGGCGAGTTAGATGCGATATCTTCGAGACAGCAACGCAACGGCCTGGTTTGAATATTTATTATTATTCGACCAAGTAAGAATATAAATATTCAAAAATTGGTCCATACTTCTATATTTTACCATTCCGGATTGTTTTTATTCGTCTGATTGATGTAACTGGTGACCGAAGAGCTAGCGTCTTTCTCGTGCAACGCATCAGCATTGCAATTCAGAGAGGAAATTTCGCCAGCATCCTCAATAAAATGCCTCGAGGGCCTTTCTTAGATTTAACGTAGTTTTCATTTAATTTAGTAAATGTGAATTATCCACTCGTTGATTTTTAACTTAATAAAGTACTGTTTCAAAAAAAAAATAGATTTACAATTTTAAAATCATTATTCTTAAGGACTAGTTTTTGGGGCACCTTTTAATTGGTTCTGTGTGTGAAGTTCTAATTACATGATACTTATCACGTGAGCATTGTGTCTTCATTGTTGACATAAGGCCAAATCGACTAGGCGGTACCCATGTTTACATAGCAAATACTTACTAGTAGTTTTTTGGTACCTAGTTGTATGCTTTAAAAATACTGATCATTCATGCAGAATGTTTGCATTGTAGTTTATATATTTACCGGTAATGGAATCACCTAACACCTGACCGCAACGTTACATAATTAGTCATACATTTTGTAATGGTATTTGATATTTTCATCTTTTGCCAAGAATGTATAATTGTATACGTATTTCAGACACCTATGAGAAAAGGTAACCCGTTTACGTTCAACTTTAGCACTACAAGGGTTAATGAGATGCCTTCGATTCGAGTTGATTCGCTAAAACCACGCCCTCTTGCGAGAGACACCCATATGCCTTCCGCGCACGATAAAATGATATGCAACACGCTTCGGGAATGGCCTAATTTGGTGAAGTTTTATAATTATAGTCTCGTCTAAAATCGCACTTATTTCATTAAGTGAGATTTTAGACGAGGTACTCGTAATGGACATAATGCAAACTTGGTTGTGTCGTAAAATAATGTATTGTTTGAGGAGGCTTAGAAAAAAAACCCAACTTTGGTATATTTTTCTAACGAGAAAATTTTAAGTAATCATGTATACTGTATCGATTAAATCAGATAAACAATCATATAGTCCAGCCAGAATCATATATCTGAAAATCAGTCCTTATTGTTTCCTAATCTAGTCGGAACGGCGTTTCAAAGAACGCTATACATATAGTCCAATTCACGCCCTTAAGTGTCGCCAGGACGCTCCGCTCTCCATACAAACGTAGTTTGGTTCTCATTTTAGAATGACATGCTAGACTAACATGAAAGTTTGTATACAAAATGGGATCTGCCATGTCTAGGTCAGAAACTAGTTTCTGTAGCTAGAAATTAAAATGGAACAAGTTTATGTCAAAAAAAAAATTTTTGGTACAAGCTTTCAGCTCAGCTCGATGGTACATAATATTAAATTGTCGTCCAAACTATACTTATACCCGAAATTTCAGCTCAATCGGTCACCGGGAAGTGGGTCAAATTTAACTTGCAAGATTTGATGACAAACAGGTAAAATTAAATAAAAGCTCGTAAAATAGCGAGTAGAAGGTTTTACATGCAAAATCTCTATTTTTTTTCTATTATAATTTATAGCAACAGAAAGTAGTTACCGACCTAGATATGGTGGATACCATTGTGTATAAAAAGTTTCCCAGTAAGTTTTTTAAATGAGAACCAATCTACGTTTGTATGTAGAGTCGACTTGGGTTGAACGTGCTGGGGACTCTTAAATGTAAGTTTATTTACGAATTGCAATATTAATCTATGGATTATAACTTCCATAAACTAAATTCACATGAAATAAATGTCAGGAAAGATTTTCTCTCCTTTTCTCTCTGAACAAAGAGAGGACCATAAAACTGTACCTAATAATTAGTATTTCGACTCGCGGACTATGGGTTGGGTTTATTAACGTTTCCTCAATTTAGCTTATTGCACACATTCTGGAACTCGTTCTGAATAGTTTGGCGAGAGCATGTTACAAGCGAAAACCGAGTACGAGCTTTTATGGTCCAGGCCCCTATTTCACCTGTCACTGACAATTCGCCATTATATTGCTTGTTCTAGAAGTTAAGGTCGTTGCTACGTTACTTGTGGTACCAGCAACGTACGGAGAATTGTCGTTGTCAGGTGACAATTGTCAAGTTGGTGAAATAGGGGCCAGGTTTCTGATGCATGCAGGAAGATCGAGAAGACAAGTGTGCGTGTTCAGTCTTATTACCCGACTGCCGAAGGAGAGGAGGGTTATTTTAGTTTTACGGTTTATGCCTCTGTGAAAACTAGACCAGTCCTCCCGTGAAGCGTCGAAGTATTCCCGCCATCTCTGTCTGTGGCTGCCCCTACGCCGAACTCTATTTGGTGGGATCGATTCGGCAGTTTTCTTGGGCCACGACTGGCCACGAGTCGTTTGGCGTATGGCAGACGTGTCCTGCCCACAACACTTAAGCTGCACACGCACAGAGAGCGGCGGCGTGGCGCTGTGCCGTGCGGAGGCGGCTTAGCGGTAAAGCGAATGCGGTCCGGAGGACGTCGCACCAAAATCCCGCCCGGTATTCGCGCGGGATAGCGGCGCGGAGGCGGCGTGTGTGACAGACATAACAAGCGGTAATCGACAGTTGACAGATTTAGATAGCGATGACGAGGTTTTGCTTTTACATGGCAAAACATAAAGAAGAAATCTAAACGGACATCCGGGTCCATGAAATAAATAAAAAAGAGGAATGAGCTTGACTTCTTATGAAGATCGTTTTCACACTTATTTTCACATGAATAAAAACAGTTTTGAAGAATTACACGACATCTTAAAACCAAGGATTGTTAAGCAGGGTACTAAGTTTCACCGGGTTAATAAATTTTACAGTTGTTCCTACTCATATTTAAAGTTAATAAAATCTGAACTGAAGTTGTAAAAAAATACAACTTGTTGCATCGCTCTCGGCACGCCTCCGAGCCGCGCCACGCCGCCGCCGCCGGTGCGCTCTGGTGCATTGACAACTGCGTAATACAACTTCACGCCGCAAAACCGCCCCGCGCCGCGCTCGCCTATCTGTGCACGCGTTTCACCGCCTCCGCGCCGCTACCGCTTCCGCGCCGCCTCCGCCACGTTTTTTTTTATATTAGCCCGAACATTACAACCGGTACCACCTCCGCGCCGCACCGCGCCGTTCCGCCAACGCTGTCAGTGCGTTTCGGCCTTTAATGCGTTATTAGCTGATGGATATGTAAATTGTCGTTTATCACTATCTATACACCGAGTATTTAACAATCACTGACCTAAGTTTTGCTGAATATATTATGGGAAGAAATATGTATAGATATTTAAGAACATATGTAACCATATATTCATTCATTATGAATAAACCATTCATGCATATGCATTCCCTTAACACAAGCCTTATTGATCTTACCATAGGGCTAGTTCGATTTGGGCTTACCCAAATATTGTCCCCTAATATTATTTTATTTAGTTTAAATTTATTAGTACCAATTGCAAAAATGTTAATTCTTGTTGCTGTGCCTGAGTTTTAAAGGTTAATTTAATCACAACGGTTTAGATCTGAAGTAGAATATTTTTTGTTAAATTTTACTTTTGTTGTTGATAATTGTTTGTTCTGAGTCAGAACTTCCGACACATCACATTGCCTTATTACTCCTGCAGTTTGTGACTTGTACCACGCGAAGAGTCCACTCGCAGTAAATTGTACTTACATGTCGCTCAGGTGAACCGTTAAAAGCGCGTTTTTTTGTTTGTTTTATTTATTTTTATTGCTGTTTGCGAACTTTTTGTGCACACCGTTATTGCTTTGTAATGGCCCGTCCCGCTGGCGTTGTTCAATTGAACCCACTTAAATAAATTTACTAGTTGTATTACATTTTTATTGAGTTTTGCATGCGCTTGTAATCAAGGTTTATTGTTATCCTTATTTAAACAAATAGGCTTTACATTTGAGTTGCAAGATGTTGCGTATTTTGCGACTGTTATTTAACACCTTCGCTGTCCCCATATATCTTTTTATAATAGTTTAGAATGAAAGTTGGTCTGTCGCTTCTATACAATATTCACACAATTTCCTAGTGTCCTCCATTTTTTTCCATCTTGTTACAATACGTACCTAACCTTACGACGAAGTTTTTATATCTATAGGTCGATCGATATAATACTCGTATATAGATAGGTACCTAATCCATGATAGACAAAAATTGGTAAAAGTGGCAATTAGATTTCAAATTGACACTTATAGGTATATTCCATATGCTCTGCTTACCCCTTTTGGGAATACATGCGTGATTTTAAGTAGGCCTTTTCTTTTAGCACTTTCTTCAGTAATATCATTCAACTATCTACTTATTTGATGGTCTGGATGGACAAAAGGTATCCGATTTAGATTTATCTGACTCAAGCAGAGAAAACTGTACCTTCTCTCTCTAAACGAAAGACTATTTTCATTTTCAATATAAATATCGCAACATTCCCCATCAAAGTGGAGTGTTGCCATCGTAAACGCGCAGCCACAGGAAGGATCGTATCTGTGCTTTCTCCGCCCGGTCCTAATTGGGCCAAATTGCCAGTTGCGTCTGGCTCTATATCTATTTAATTTATCTAAAGCTTCTCAAATAGCGATCCCCGTGATTGGCAGCGGGCATTCAACACCCGATTTGGACCCGAGTCTAAAACATGATGTTAGGAATCAGGTACGTCCTGCGTTGAAATAGAAATTATGTTGTTGGTTTTCTAGAAGCCGTTCATTTTTATTTAGTGCTAATTTGGAAAAGTTAAAATGAGACTTGTTGATTGACACCTGACTCTTATCCGAATGAGTCCAAATCCAAATACTTTCTTAAAACCATTTTAAAATCTTTTTGATAAAGCTATATATTTACTCAAACCTCTCGAAACACTTAAAATATGAGAATGGCAATTTTACTTACCTACAGGGCATTCGGCAAAGCGAAGAAAAATGCTTATAGATTTGTTTGATTCACGTAGGTTTTAAGCGTAGGTAGAAGTTATTACTATAGCGCGGTTTTTGACCGCATTTTGAGACATCGACTCGCTATTTCGACTCGACCACAAGGCATCGTGATGGAAGAAAGAGCTGTTATTATCTCAAACGTTTCAAATAAGTATGACTTGCGTTGTTAACATTTACACATTGATCAATGGACTAGTACTTTCGATATTTTTTTGTCCAGTCTGTTTTTCTGATTTATTGTATACAAAGCAACGCTAATGTTTAATTTTTTTGCCAACATAGACTAATGACAATTATGGACGCCGTGCTATGAATATGGTTACCTATATATTGGATATTAACGGCTGCTAAATTAATGGAGTACAAAAAGGGGCCCTAATAGATATATTTACTCATTGGACATTTTGACACTTGGAAATATTGACTCTTTGGACAAAATGACTCCTTGGACATATTGACTACTTGGACGTTTTGATACTTGGACCTATTGACCCCTTGGACTTTTTGACCCTTGGACATAGTGCCCCGGAAGGAAATAAACAACCTTATGATGTTCATTAAGTATAGATACTGACTGCAAATATCCACATACATTCTCTACTACTTAAATTAAATACATATGATAAACTGCCAATATCGAAACAGCTGAAATCACCGATTTTTTATTTTGTTAACTTTAGAATCAACATAGGTGTATTTATTGTTCTGCACAATATTTTTCTACAGTACTTTTTGTACAGTATTCATATTGCACAGAATTAAAAAGTATTTTCACTAACTCATTTTACGATCAGTAAACGGGTAACAAAACTATTCATAAATAGTTATCCCATCTTTCCTAAAAGACATTGATTAGGTAGCATTTTTTAATGGCATGGAGTGGCCAGTGTTCATATCCCTAATAAAACGGACCAATAAAGCAACAGTTGTTTTTTTTAAATCAAAATAATCACCGATTAGGCACACATGGCTCTGCTAACCCTTGATTGAAGTTATCAATGTAACGTTTCGTTAGGGGTCTGTTCGTTTTTACAAGCTTTTATTTTACTTTCACCTGTCCCGTTGTCTGTCTGTCTGTCTGTCTGTAATCAAATCTTGCAAGTTAAATTTGACCCAGTTCCCGGTGACCGATTGAGCTGAAATTTTGGGTATAAGTATAGTTTGGATGACAATTCAATATTATGGTACCATCGAGCTGATCTGATGATGGAGACGGAAGGTGGCCATGGGAATTCAGTACTTAACCGACGTAAACCCGTTGAGTTTGGGCTCGTTAGAATCGTCTCAATGAGTAGTTGATGATGGTATACAGAAAAGTACAGTCTGCAATAATTTTTTTGACAGAAACTTGTTATAATTAATAAAGTCACGATGTCAATTACTTAATCATAGAAAGAGATGAAACTCTAACTCTTATGTCAGCGGGTTAAAGTTTTGGTACTTATTTATGAGAGGATGTTATCGATACATATTTTTGCACTTGACTGTACCTACATTTCATCCTGCAATAGAATAGAATGATACGTATTTGTACTAAAAGTTACGGAAACTGAAAGGTTATTGTTAGCTTTTTATACCTTACTGTGATTGTGACAAGAGCCAAATAGGTACGACTCTTCACTTTGAGCCAAAATTTGGTACGTTTAAATCTAAATTCGGAAATGTGATTGATATTCATCACACAAAAAGTTAGAAGTCCCTATCCCTACGATCATCTCGCCCTGAAAATTGACACCCTCCCTTAACCTTACTGCTCAATTTAAAGGGTATGGAGTTTCTATCTAAAAAACTACAAACTACTACCATAACTCTAAGATGCAAATACCGAGGCAACGAAATTATTAATTACTCCCCAACGTTAATTAAGTCGATGACTGCACATTTATCTTCGCGACGGTCGAGTTGGGCCTACTTGCACCCTCGTGGGGTTGCACCCCCATTTACGTGGATGCACCCTTGTTGTGCAAGGGTGAATCGTTGCGGGTATAAAGTATTAGGAAGAGGCAAAATAAAGTACAGTAATAATAATTTATTAAATATTATATTAACTTCTAATATTCATATTCCGAGGCCGGGAAGTAAAGCATCGCTTTGCTGTTTTAGACGAGGGAAAAATTACCTTATTTTAAGGTATTACAGTATGATAATTTTTGTGATTATGTTACGAGCAGAACCCGGGTTCCTTTAAGATGCAATACGGATAACGCTAAAATTGGTTTCAGGAGGTCTAGTTCCAATTCTATTGAAATAGATCTGCTATTATGAACTTTGAATACCAGTATTGAATGACTGATTTACCGGTAATGGCGTATTGTAGGATGTCCTCATTAAAGGTATTAAGTAAGCTTGCAATTGCCGCATCTAAGATTTGATAACACTAACCGGTAAAAATTAAACCGCTTATAAAATAACTACGACAAATTCTATAAACCAAGATACAACTTTTTTCGGCTTTTAACAAACTGAATATGTATTCAGTTTGTGGTTAAACGTCTAAGTTGCATGGACTAATCTTGGATGAAACCCTTTTTGGTTTGGTCGTATCATTTAACCGGTTACCACTTCCAGCATACATTTGCAGGTAATGCAGTTAATATTCGGTGCAAGTGCATTTAATATCCTCAGTTTTGTGAGTCACCCCGGGTCCTCAAATATATGGCTGGCGTGGGTAAGATAACACTTAGTAGACGTATAAATTACTGATGCTAAGTATTGCGTCTATATTATGTTAAATTTACGATGTTTGATAACGAAATCTAGGCACATTCGATTGTATGAAAAATATATATTTCAAATACATTTGATTCTCACTAAATGGTTTTATTTTTTATTCCTCTTCTCAACGAAACGGAATGTAATTGTCGGACCTAAAGACTATCTGGTAGAAAATAATGTTACGACGATAAATGTTATACTTTTTCGTATTGGATACTAAGTCCATACGAATATTATTAACCGCTGATCCGATTTAATGATACGATAAAAGTGTATTTGTATTCTATTGTATAATTTTGCATAGACACCAGGTAGTTTAAGTACCGGGGAAGAACAAAGCTCCTGGTGCCGGATTTTGCTCTGAAATCATGTTCCTAAGAGTTTGAATGAGAGGTATAAGTTTGTATGACACCCTTTTAACCGACTTCAAAAAAGGAGGAGGTTCTCAATTCTTCGGAAACTTTTGTTTTAATGTACCTATGTTCCCCGATTAACTACTCTACGTATGTGTATACGTTTTTTACTGTGTAAAGGTATCCTTCCCTGGTGGCCCCATGGGCATCAGGTCAGGATCTGATGATGAGATCCTGGAGAAATTGAGGGAACTCGTTAAATAAGGCGAAGTACTGATATGAAGTCTGTTATAAGTTATTCCATGTTTTTAAAGTAAATGATTTGTAACAAGTTTAATACTGTAAATGGTGCAAATAATATCCAGGATTGAAATTAAAACGAATAACAATATCCGTTATACTATATCTACCTACTGATATCTTATTCTATCATCATAAACCGTAGGAAGATAAATTAACTGACGACCGTTCGGCAATAACGTCTTTAATAGAACAATAAAGGCAATGAGTTCCGAGTACGAAATCGATTACTATCTAAATTCGCTACATGTTGCGCGTCCATTCGGTGAGAGGGATTACTAACAACGGTCGGTTCATGCAACAAAATGTAGGATGAATTTGGATGTTTTAGTCCAGGCGTTACTTGTTCGACTTCGCCGACCTAACATTTGGCCTCGAGTTGGTGCCAACGCGCCCTGCACTGTTATCACAAGACGGCTCGCGAGCTATCTCGCGGCGAGATAGACTATCCGACTCTTCCTTAGTGTTTAGTATTAGAAAAATACGGATAGTCTATCTCGCCGCTACAAAGCTCGCACGCCGTATTGGCTGTTCTGAGTGTTTTTTCGCAGTTTTCTGCACATGGGGTCACGATTCTTCTCCATTTCATCTTTCTAGCGGTGCTTAGGCCTCAGTACTCTCAGTAGGATCTACCAAAATATCTTCAACCCATTCGCCACTCCTGACTCGAACTCAAGTTTGTCACCGTTGCCACCCATCTGCAACCGACTACATAAGAAGTCCAAAAATAATAGACTTAGATTTGCGTTCCGTGGCGTGGGGGTGCCAGCTCGCATTTTTTTTTCAATGCGGTGAATAGGTTAAACAAATTAAATTATTTAAACAGGATAGGTCTACTAAGTGAACGATCAGTATTAGGCTAGCTAATGTACCTTCCTTTGAAAGAGCGTAACTGACGTGCTTCTTCAATACCATCATGTCCTATACGGCCATAAGGGTAATCTGATGGCTATGCCGGCTTCTAATGAAGCCGTAGACCGTAATGAGCGCATCGTTAAGCGCATCCGATTGTCGGATCGCTTTCAAGGTGTAAAGGTGTAGCCAGGATTGTACGGGAATACCTATAATCCGACTTGTATACGTAGAAGGTAAGTCGGGACTGGTACAGATACAGATAATTTATTGGTTAAAGTACAGGTACATTTTACAACTCAATTTGTTAACAGGTAATTGTTATTATCTAGTATTTTAGGCTTAGGTTAGGGCTTATTCACATTTCTCTAAAACAAATTCATTCACACTGTAACAACACAGGTCAATTAACATTTTTTAAATCCAATTATAAAATATGTTATCGTTCGCCGAGGTAATTATGTCACTAGGTAGGGTATTATAAATCTTGACACCTAGGACAGCGAGTGACTTTCGAGCTTTAGCGAGTCTGCGGTGCGGGATGAGTAGCAGGTGTGCACCCCGGGTATTTCTACCATGACACTGACGGCGCGTTGTGTATTGGTCCAGATTAGACCTTACATGTTGGCAAGCCATCAGTAAGAAGAGACAAGGCAGAGTGAGTATTTTATGCTGCTTAAATAGTGCTCAGGCTGGATGGATGGTCTTTTAGATTAGCAATATGTTGGTTTATTAGCTCATTCGGAGTTCAATTGGACGTGGCGATCATATTATTCCTATGAAAAAAGGTGATGTCACTGGAGAGTTGTGAATTTTGCCATTCGAAGTTCATTCAGTCGTAGAAAATGAAGTCACATATTTCGCGCTAATATTGGCAGAACATTGTACCATTAGTCACGAACTATAATAAAAAGTAGTACTATTTTTAAACCGACGGCAATGAGGTGAGTTAAATAAGTTTTTAATATTGTGTCTGTGGCAGCATAGCCTCCGTTACAGATGAACCGATTTGAGTGCGGGTTTTGTCTTGTAATGGTTCTAGGCTATGTTTTTTATGTCCGAGGTTTTCGCAGCGGATGCGGAAAACAGTTCAACATTTTTTTTAAATCTCCAGTATCTTAACCGTTGCGCGAGCGATGTAGTTGCAGTTTTTTTTTTATAGTGGAGAAAAACGAATAGGGAAGCGGGTCCTGGCAAAAGCCGGGATAACGCTAGGTAGATGAACAAGAAACTTTTGCTCATTACGGAAAAGTACAAACGGCGCCCTTAATGCGTTAAGGCATTCTCTACCAGTCAACCGGTTGGTTTAATACAAATTTATATGCGTTCTTAAATTGTTTCGTCAGGTAATTGTTTAAGTATTATTTTATTGAAATGCATAAAATTAAGTGGTGTACTCAAGCATCTCCATCTCAAGTACCCACTTTATACGCAAAACAAGACAATTCTCCCAAGTACACTCCAGCTCAAACAATGTGACGCCCACGCCGCGTGCCGGATGATTACTTATTAAACCTCTCATCACTCTGATGTGATCTTGAAAAGTAAACTTTGTGGGCTAGGCACAAGGTTGCTTATGTAAACAGATATTGAGTAAAATACGTTGTGAATAGGATTCTGTAGTGCGACACTGGCTCCCTCGCGTAATCCCGACGAACCAGCAAACTTCCACAGATAATGCTTATTTGCATCTCTAAATAACAGGGCCAGTTTATGTAACTACCAAGATAGTGTTGGATTGCATAATCTATCAGACTAATTTATAAATTTTAGCCTTTTATGTTACTTGAAATAATTAACACTCTAACTTTCTTTCAAATATGCGGTGCAAAAATAGGAGGGAGATGTCAAAACCCGAAGGGCGAACGATGTTTATATTCATAGTATGGTACCTACATTCAGCAAGAGAAACATTTTTACACAGAAGAAAAAATAAAATAAAATTAGGTACTTCTAAATTAAAATTGCCTCGGGTAGAAGGAGATCGAAGTTGCCACCCAAGACAGAAATAGATGGAAAACCCTTCTAAGAGCCTTATGTCCCTAATGAGGGGATAAGCTAGGACCTATCATCGTCACCATCAAATTAAAATTAACGTATTGGTGTTATGGTAATCTGTAACACCTTTTAGAATCGTGTGACGGCTTTCTCAATGGATGGCTCCATATAAATATGGCGGTTATGTATTTAATCAGGTGGACTGATGGCCTGGTAACGGCAGCGGGAGTCCGCTGGATGCGGGTGGCGCAGTACCGGTCAGGCGGTCACTGTAGCAATTAGCAATCGGGTCAGAAAGACGTTCACTGCTGGACATGGGTCCAGTCCAGCAGTGGAAGTCTTTCTGCTTAGGGTGATGATGATGTTGTTTTACTTTACGATTCTCAAACTTCTCTTCACTTATCCTCACACTTTAGTTAAATAATTTAGCAATTCGTTCGATTGGTTTATTACAATCATATACCATGTTTGAAAGATGTCATTCATTATTCCACACTAACGAAGCCACAGGTGCGTTTCCCATTAGAGGCAATGGATAATCCATGTAGTTATTCACAACGCTTGCTAACAACCTGGTGAACCAGTATAATCCTGACCTTACCGCATAGTTGTTAAGAATCCCGGGCTCAAGTCATGCAAGAGACTAGTGGAGACTCACCAGTCGAGACTGTTGGTGAACAGCAAAACTGCGCAACATGATAATTGTTTCGCGAGTCAGCTTTTTCTAACGGTACCGGTGCGCCCGCAACGAAGTTGCAACCACCGCTGACCAACCCTAATTAAACCGGTTTCGTCTCTTCCTTGTTATAATTTAACACTTTTTTTCATAGACGAAACCGAACCGGGAAAATGACTTGCTATCCAAGCGGTTCCAGGATCTCTGGTTGAGCTCACTTGAGAGAATTCACGATTCAGATTTTCTCGATTTAGTGGCCTGTAACGAACAATTGGACCCCTAGATTTGTAAGAATTACTCTCTATCTGTGGATAACTTAGTGAATTACAGTCCAGTGCCGAAAGTGCTCCGATATCTAACGATACAATTATGAGTTTAACGCTCAGATACTGGTATCGAAAGCTCTTAGCTGACCAGAGTTATTTGACAGCCTCTTTCTAACATAAAATGAGAGTGCATTCGTTCTTGTCGCAACCGTACAGCGACCCAGAATAATTCCGGAATATACTATTTGACAACAGTGAAAATAATTTGTTTTTTCTTTAGCAACAGACAAAAATGACGAAAATACTGGGAAACTATCAATCTTTCATTTAAGTTGTCAATTTTGAGTTTTTTAAATTCAAAAAACTAACAATAAGGACGTTGTTTGATTGTGATGTCACAAGCCTGTAATCCCTACAAATTCCATACTACAGGAGCGTTTTTGAATATAAAGAAGCTGATTTGACTTTTGTCAAATTGTCTATTGTAGCAGAATAACAAAAAAAAAGACCGGGTTGGACTCCGGGAGTGCCGGCAGAAGTGAAAACTCAATGGCATTGTAACAGTTTTTTATATCAGTTAACACGTGACCTGTCTCGAATATCACGTCTTACGAATCTTACGGTCACGTGACCTGTGGCGAGTTTAAGAATTTTTCCCCATCACAAAAGTGCACAGCGCCGCTAAAGAAGTTTTCACTTCAAAAATCTGCCAGATCTCCTTTTTGCAGAGCGGAAGAAAGGGATATGATTTTTATGATTTTTAGCAGTGTATGTTTTACATCATTATATCAATCTACCTTTTTTATGGAAAAAAAAGCTTTAGAGAAATAAATTGAGCTGTCATGTATGCAATAAATATGTATTAGACTCCGTATGATCCTTTACTAGGCATTGGTCGGATCTACTTCTTACCTCACTTGTAAGAATATTTTGCATGAATTCATGGCTTCCGACATCGTAACTAAAACAAACAAACGTGACGGGAAAACGATAAACATGCTGTATTAAGTCCCGACACGGCTTTACTCTATCGCATCACGATTATTTTCGTCTCTGCCCGATTTGGGCATGCAAGACACTAATCAATGGAAACTGCATGTATTTTGCATCTCAACTCTCCATGATTGATCGAGCGACATAAAGACTAACAGTTGTTTTTGTTAAAAAAAAAAACTACAGCGATTTGTCAGGCTTAAAATGTGCAACCCTTTCATTTTAATGGTAATAAGGCTGGGGGGTCGGGCCCTTTGAAACATCCTAAAGTCCTAATCACATAATGTAGTATTTGCCAGGGCTGACACAAAGGACCAGTTACCGGGCGCGTAATGACAGGACACGGTGATTTGGCGGACACGTGGGCCCACCAGGCCTTCTATTGTTTGGAATCGGGAATTGTAGAGAAATTCAAATGACACATTTTGTGTAGGCGCCCGTCGGCTGTGTTGAGAAGTTAATATTGTGGGAAACGAGAAAACATTTCTATAAGAGATGATGACAACCGATTACTATACAAAATTATGTCCACGGTGGCAAAATGATTTGTTACAATGTATAGCTAGGATCTCATGATACTGAAAATTCCACAGTTTGCACAACACATACTACTGAAAAGGAATTTACTGATTTACATTTTATATTTTGACATTAGTATTCATGTTGACTGTTTGAACCTGTTTAAATCATCATCGGTAGTATGTATCTCCTAATAGCGTTACAAACTACAACTAGTCATACAAATGCAGATTTCATCAAAATTGTTATTCAATTTCACCACAGTCGATATCTAATTTAACACACCTTAGCCCACTGATCATGTAGAAATCCGGCAATCAGCAGGGTATGTAGTCTTCGTAGCACCTCAGGCGGAAGGCAACAATTCTAACGCTATCTACAATTCGATCGTACAATCAAATGTCAAAACTTGCAAATTATCCACGTCGTGACTGAACTTTAAGCAATCACTTCAACGCAACGCTCATCAGTACGTGTGGTGCCTCGCGGGTGTTACTTCTCCACTGACAATATTACAGGGTACTAGAATTTCGAAATAATCAATTGCTGTGGAGTTGCGTTGTATTAAACAAGGAAATGTGGTATTGGTAACCTGTGAACTTCAAAGGGTAATTGGTTATGTGTTTGGAAAAAAAATCACGCGTCTATTTTCTTGAGCAATTTAAGCAATTATGGAAATGCCTCTCTTTACTTTGCGCTTTTCTATGTTCGTGATAGCGAGCGACCAATTAGCCATACTCGTAGGTATTTGTATATTGTTATTATAGCAGCAATGTGTTGGATACGATTCTGTAGGGAAACATAGAAGTCCCTTGAAAAATAATAGTATTTAAGCATGAAGTCTTATATCTATTGTCCGAACAACAAATATGCAAATAAGAGCTTTCACAATCCAAATCCTATGCTTATTCACGAGTTAATAACTAGTGTAAAGCTAGAGATCACAGATCAGCAACACCTCTAGTTCGTGCCTCAATTACCGAAGACGTGACCGGCATCAGAGGAATCGGATTTGAATAAGTAAATCACGTCGCATCCCGACTCATTTGTTACTGAGAGAAAGGCTTCGATTCTTCGCCTCGTGCAATCGGTGCATCTATTCAGCGGAATCGTCATGGGATCCGTAGGGTTTTGCAATTTCGTTATTTTCGAATAACGGGTGGAGTGCTGAGGAAATTCGAGTCGCAACCAATCTGGGTAGGGTCGCGGAATTATAGGTAACTAAGTAACTAGTGGGCCAACTTATCGGAAAGTTGCGAACTAGGATTGGTTTTACGCGGCTATGGCAAACAGTAAACAGTAAGCTGACGATTTAACGTGGGTACCTATGTGTTTGAAATATTTGCTACAGTTGGCATGACATGGAGAGGACACATTCAAAACAACTGCCCTTACCTACGCTTAAACAATGCAAGATAAAACCTGTGAATAAACTGATACTTTGTCATCTTTACAACGTCCATAAGTAAGAGTCTTGATTTATAAGGACCATTTCTACTGTCTAAACTAAACAGAAGAGATGGTGGTTTAGTTATACTCAGCCAATGAATAATTCCGAAACCGTAGGTGTTTCCATGACCATAACTGTTTGTCACTGTCGGATAATTTAACATAATAGGCAGGACACTTGAGAGACATCTAAAGAGAAATATGATTTTAAAGCAGGTTTCCGCCCCTACTTTTACTGCATTATGCATTTCGCTAGCGCTGATTCTAGATTCGACTTCCGTCCCCCATTTTCTGCAGACTTTACCGAGTCTGTGCTGGCCGTTACACAAGGCCTTTGGGTGGCATCTTTTGAGCTACAGGGTTCTTGGAATCAAGTGATAAAATAATATCACGTTCGGGGTAGGGATGATACATATGCCACTGCGCACGTTCTCAACTAGGTACCTAGAAAATATTAATTTGTATTTTGCCCCTATTTTTTTTTACTTTCCCAATCGGGGTCGCAAGCCCTAAGTGTAAGTGTATCGTGCTAATATGGTTTTGATACTTGTAGTTAAGGTTGGTTTGATTGTCAAACTGACGTAAAAAACTGCCATGTTAAGTTTATTTCAACCGTCCAAAGATCCATCAATAATTGCTTTTAACGGGAACGGGTACAAAACCATTTTAAATATAGACTCCAATTGGGACACGGTTTTATCCTTAAAGTGGTATGTCAACAGGGACATAACATTTTTATCACCTGGAGAAAGCCGAATTACTTAAGGCTGGCCGTCTCGTTTCCGGATCGTATCTGTCGTGGACGTGATCGCATCGCGACGACGAAATTTACGCGATGCATGTAATCTTCTTAACTGCGTACCATTTGTGTCCACACTTTCGTAAGTCTTGGTACAGTCGAGTTCGAAAATACGTGCACGGAAAAAGTGATGAAAAAATAGACAGACTTTATCACGTTATCCACGCTAATCACCTGACCCCGATTACCCAGGGGAACCTAGCGGCAACTAGGAAAAAATGATAATGTTAGGTTATGGCGCTTCGCCGGACGTTGCCGCGTCACGCTCGCTTCGCTCGCTCGGCTCGCGTGCTGTAGGGTCCCGGTTCACCTAACACTCCTCCTCGCTTCGCTCGTCGTCGTACCTACACCGACCTGCCTTAGTCTACGAAAAATATAAAATAATCAAAATAAAAATAATTAATTTTGCTTTTTTTCCCTGGTGGATCAGGCTGGGGGATTCTAGTGGACAACAGCGACTCTTTATTGTTAAGGCCATTAAATTTGCTGAGATATTTTTGAGTCTTTGGGAACGTACACTTATAAACTCGACTATACATTTAAAAATGCTGTTTCGTTTCTCTTGGTATAAATGAGCACTTAGGGCCTTTTGAACTAAACTTTCCAAGACAAAACAGCAGTCGAAATGATAAATGGCTGGAACTTCTGGTGTTTAAATGTTCATATAATCTGTGATTAATTGTATCCACATTGTTTCTTTCCTGCCCGATCAAGCTTGGGGACAGTGAGATCCACTTTTATGAATAAGCAATGTTTGCGTGATAGGCCAATATGTCAAACACAGTTTCTCACGTGACCGTGTCTCACTCTGGAAATCACACAGTGGAATACTCTTATCTTAGTGTAGTTGTGTTTCTGGTTGTAAGTAAGGTCGCCAGAGTTCCCATGGATGCACTGTGTTGAGTGCAGTATGTGTGTTGTGTGTTGCAGTGAGTTACCTGCGTATGTCTCGCTTTTGACAATCCTCTTGTCACAAAAGGCTCGGCAACGCGTTGTGTTTCCTTGTAGACAAAATGGGCTAAGGCAATGATGTAGATACGTTGTCTATACGAAATTCCGTGTTTAAAAATGGCCACCAATTCTGACGGCTGAGACACGTATATACGCCTCGAAACTGAGACAAGTTGGTGCAAATGACTCAGTTTTAGTGTGCCACTTTTGGAGCGCTTATAACCTATCACCTCTTTTTTTTATTGCTGAATTTAGGATACGGTATGTCTGCTCACCGCCTGGCAAACCGTATGCTTGTTTCCCACCTATAAAATAAAATAAAAACAAGAAGTATTGTGACTCAAAACAGTATAAAGGCATCACTAGCTGCCATCCTTTCTCAAACCGCGCGATAATCATTGTAACCTTAACCCTTTATTGTGAAACGATCCCCGTATCGCGACATCTGTCGCGCGGTGAGATGGTAATATTCTTACGACGCGACAGCACTTTGTCGCGCCGACGCGGATGCGTTTATCCGTGGCACCATCGATTTCACTTAACGCACTTTTGCACTACGCGCAGTTATAGGATAAAGTGCGGTTTTTGCTTTCAAAATGTATGAAACAGCGTAATAATTGATGTCCGTAATCTACTGGAAAGGTTAAAGGTATAAACTGATAACATACCGTAGGCTTATTAATATTATATTTAACCGACTTCCGGCAGGTCTCCTATATTTGACACTCGAAACCTATGTTTTCACAAGTCAGGATGAAATAAGTTTTGATTAAGCTTACTAAGAATTTAAACTAAAAACTAAACTAACTAATATTTTTGAACAGTCAGTTGATCCAGCAAAGCAAATAAGAATATAACATTATTGGCTTGCTCATAGGTGATAAAAGTTAATAAAATGGCATATTTATTACCTGTAAAGTATTTAAACAACACTTACGTGGACGCTGTATAATATTGCGTTCAACTTTCGCCTTTTTAGGTTTCACGTTATGACGCGGGGAAAGCCATACAAAGGCTTCATCAAAATGCAAATCAAACAGTTTTTATGCCAGTCTCAATAAAATGCGTTAGAGAGATCGATTTGGCAAAAAATCTATCATTGTTGTTAAGTGAAAGCCAAGTTACATCAACAGCGTTTACACCACATATCATGAATGTTTAGAAACTTTAGTATAATCGATCTTCTTCTTCTTATTTCTGTGCCTATTCCCGGTCGGACCTCCTCGCTCTCACACGCCAGGTCGGTCGATCCTGGGTGTATTATCGTTCGGTGAGCGAAATTGATATACACAAATGGGTTATTGGCAATTTGGCATTTTCGCACCTATTAACAACAAACGACAATATAATCATAGGAAAGTTAGTGTGAGCTCGACTTTTCAAGTTATAATTGATTGATAGTTGGGTGGTAATGATAACACATTGATAATTTTAGTATCTAATTTTTGTATTTCGAGCATTCGACTGGTGTATGATTGAAAATTATTCTGCTCATAATGCTGTAATGGCGTCAAATCTAAGAATTATGATTTTAACACTCCTCGTGCGTCTGTCTGTATCGTAACTTCCAAAAGAATGAACGATTTGAGTGCGTTTTTAAACGAATGTCTTGTGGCGGTTATTTTCAGCTAATGATGATGTTTGTTGTGTCATGAGTGTTTTACATTTTTAATAATACTCGCAGTTATTCCGTTTTGCCGAGTGAGTAAATAAAGAACATAATACACAATCTACACCACATTCTTACCTCGAGTAATTTTCAAATATTCTCCAATAGCCATAAATCAACCCTTTGCTGATATGTTATTCACGGCACGTCTCTCTAGGGTGCTCTCTACCTTTATACTCCCAACAAATGCAATGTCACAAGGTCCCTATTACGTTGGCAAAAGGGACATTATTGCCTGACCAGTACTTAGAATGTGCTACGTGTCTACGTTTGTTCACAATTACACGTCTGCTAGGCTTAATGACAGTTTTTGTACCATCATTATGCCCTGAATGGATGATAGTATCTATAACTCGCATGTAGATTTATAGATACTAATCGTCCCTTGGCACTGTTCTCAGATATAAATAATTAAAGATAGGGCTAGGGTGGGTTTCAAGAATTGGTTAAGGGTTGCAAATGGTAGGTTGGTTGGTTAGTTGAATTATTTTGTTGTACAAGCTTTTGTTTACTTTCACCTGTCCCGTTGTCTGTCTGTAATCAAATCTTGCAAGTTAAATTTGATCCACTTCCCGGTTTCCGATTGAGTTGAAATTTTGCACGAATAAATGCAAATCACGTGACAATGCAATATTATGATGACGTGGAGCTGATCTGATGATGGAGCTGGAAGGTGGCCATAGGAACTCCGTAATAAAACCACATAACCCCATCGAGTTTGGGCCCGTTAGAATCGTCTCAATGAGTAGTTGATGATGGTATACAGAAAAGTCGGCAATAATAGTATATGTATTTTTTGACAGAAACTTTTTAAAAAGTGATGCTGAGGTTGTACAGTCAAGGGCACCAATATGTATACACCACAAAGTCTCAAAAATATGTAGGCAGACCTTATTTCTGCAACAATAAGGTTGTAGTATACAGATTTATAAAACTTTGAGTGAAAACATATTGGTGCCATTGACTGACACAATTGACATGTAAATTATCCTTACCTTTCGAATCTTACTGTTATCCTTAACTTTTTAATCTTACCATGCTATCCTTACCTTTCTAATCTTACCATGTTATCCTTACCTTTCTAATGTTACCATGCTTGACATTTGGTAGATACTCCGTACTCATCTAATTATTACCATTAATTCATCATTTTCTTTACATTGTAGAATGTTTATGAGTTTTTCTTACTTCTTCCTAAAATAAACTTGACTTAATTACTATTAGGTATTGTATTTCTTTCCATTTAAAACTTTTAATGCACCAAAGAAAAACTTTTTATCAGCGATGCGGTAAAAATTCAAATAACGCGGCCACTTAAAACAACAATAAAATCATTTTATGATAAATTTATATCGTAAAAGAGCCTTCACGCTATTAATTTAGTAAGTGGCCATTATTATTTTTATTCCCAGTCTGATATACTGTGCCAGTGCTTTCAAACAAATTTATAGATACAGAAACAAAAGTACCTAAATATGTTTATCCAACGAAGGCCAAAACTTAAAACCACAAATACAGGATGTGGAGAAGGTTATGGCATTTCAAAGTGCATTTCGTTGAGCGGCTTTATTACAAACAAAAAATACATTATAAGGAACTGTTACATTTACTCGGAACAGTGAAAAAGTTATCTTAATAACATCTTATTACTCGAAAAAAATATAACAACCGCATTTTATTGTCGTGGGAGCAAGTTATTGTATTCAAAATTTATGAGCCATACTGTTTGCCGCTTAAATCTGGTTCATTAACAACTTAACAGTTTTACGTTTTTGTGGTTCCATTGTCACTTCGGGTTTTTGTTGAGATTTAGTTGGTCGGACTTTTACTCAATTATCGCAAATGGATACGGAAGTAGTTACATATTTCATAATACAAATGTAGGTTTTACTAAAATAAAACATCGAGGCTTTAAAGAAAAAAACCGTATCGACTTACTTGGTCTGGTAGGTATAAGACGCAGATATAGAAGACTAGATCTCAGCTTGGAGATACAACATCTGTATTTTTTTAGTTTGCCTCTGTTGGTGTAATTTAATACTTCCAGATATTTGTATGATAATAATGTCCCAGTTCCTTATTTCAGTATTGTAAGTAACTACTTATTATACACACACAACAAATAGCTGTAATAATATGTATGACAATGCTATCTTAACTCGATTATGATTTCCAAACCCCAGGGGTACCTCCCTTCTCGAAACCCCCTGCCTAAGGATTTGTATTTTTTTAACATCTCATTAAAATGCATAGAAAAACTTAACTTAAAGTCTTTGATCTGCCCTTATACCCTTATCTACAGGGAACACGTACTTTAGACTCTGCCAGAAACTACCCATTCAAAACTCCTCTTCATCTACCGTATTTTTCGCGACGAATTTATTTTCACGCGCCGGCACTGAGAAAAATTGTACAAAGGAAATGAGTAGCATTTCCCCCTACGAACTCTATATATTCGTGTATACCTACATATTTATAATAAAGGAAAATTGCTACCGCAGGCAACTATCAGAATCAAATTGCGTGGGGCAGAGCACGCGACCCTAAGTAGTCAATTTTATTCCACCTCAATAATGATTCTTTTGTTAACAGCATACGGTTGAAATCCCATTGACGAAGTAGCTTTTAAAAAGGTTGTATACATCGTAAAGCGCATGCGTTCGTTTTGGAGCGAAAAATGTCCACAGTGTTGTCATAGCAATGACGCATCTTGCACCGCGCGAGCTCTTTCTACTCGTAATTTCCTTTGTAATCGTTGTTTAAGTTGTGAAGTTGGTTATCGGTTTATAAATTGCTAGTTACATTGTGTTTAAG
Source organism: Epinotia bilunana (assembly GCA_947049275.1). NCBI lineage: Eukaryota > Metazoa > Arthropoda > Insecta > Lepidoptera > Tortricidae > Epinotia > Epinotia bilunana. The sequence continues at coordinate 20,529,260 of OX346260.1, read as the reverse complement.
ATCAAATACAGCCTTTGTTCCATTCAAGTGTGGGCAGTGACTGAACTCTGCAAGGTTTATTTACATTTGAGGTAAATAGTTTATTTGCTGTATCGTCTCAAATATTTTTTAGGAATTTTAGTTGTCTTAGTCGCTTAGTCTTAGACGCCGCTACATCTTAATGAATACCAGAATTAACTACTAAATACCTATCTTGGCAACAATGGCTTTCATTTTCTCCTAACAGATGCGGGCCTAGATGTTGTGGTGGAGACTTATTTAAATTAAGTTCATATCAGTAGGTTAATTGAGTGTATATATCATGCATAGATTGAAGATGCACCGAAAAGTATAAGGTCGTAAATAGGCTTTCAATTTTATTATTAATATAAATAAAAACCGCATTCAAATCGATACATACGTTCTGCCTACGTATATTCTGGTGATAAATACAGAACGTCTCTACTTATAAATTACCAATGACCAACACAAACACATTAAATAACTCTTTTCTTTTCGCGACACCTGTATCTATACGAAATACATAAGTAATTACTCACCAAATGTACTTCAGCTAAGTTATGTAAAGAGGGCAGTATACCATACACGATCGTGTCAGTGAACACAACCCGTCTATCGCCATAAAATACAAACGAGTTCCAACAGGAGGTGGCTAATTAGCACGTAATTAATTCTCCACCGGTCTAACCTGTCCAACCCTTCCATTCACAGCTATCCTAAATAATTAACCACTAAATAAAAACATCATATGTCACAAGAGGTTACCGTTCCTTACTTCCTTTTGTGCCTTTAGCTACACTACTTACGTAGTACCTTCCCTATTGGACTGTATAAGCTAGTAATAAACAAACTTGGGGTAAGTTTTTGGGCCGTCGATTTCGATCCGACAGGGTCTACGATCTTCAAAGGGATTGATTCAAGCGCTGTTGTTTCACAATTAGTGCTTTGCTGTCGATCACTTCATTGGAATGTCTGCTGCTTTTATGACCCCAAGTTATAATTTCACTGCATAGTGCGAAATTTGGCTTGCACGCGTATCACATTTATCAGGATTGTGACCTATCAGACCAGACCAGGATTTAACTAATGGGTTAGGTCCCTACGTTGCTTTTTTGAAAAGTTTGCAAAATACACAGGCTTCTCGGAAATCTAAAAGTAATTAGCCTTACGTCTAATTTATAATTGAATACCTACCCTTAAACCTGTCCTTGCAGTATCATTCGAAAATCATCCCCCAGCGGTTTCAAATAGGAAGGGGCAGTTGCATGGGAGTCTGATTAACATTTCTTATAGTGTGTCTAGCACAAGCCATACATTCATACATTACTAGAAGTCTCGTATATTAAGACATGTTTTATTTCTCCCTGGTTCGATCTAAATCACCTCAATCTTATTTATTATCAAGAAATACGTTGCTAATTTAATTACGTCGGTTCCTTTCCTGTGGGACTTGATTAGTTTTCCTTGGATTAAAATCTATTGCCCTCATGCAAATCAGCTAGGGCAGCGCGATGTATAAAAAGCTCTCGAAGTAATAGGACAGCCCGTTACATAAAGAGACGTTCATGTTTTATTCAAGGTACTACAGGAAGTTGCCTGGTTGGGATGGAACCCCGCTAATAAGTGTTGAAGTAATGTTTTATCTCTACCTCTTAGGTATGAGTCTCATAAAAAAGTTTAATTAAAACTTAATCACTCTCTTTAACATGTTCCTGTACCTACATACTAATAATATTATCAAACTCCTAAACTTAGGTACGCATTTGAAATGGTACAGGTAGCTAACCTTTTAAATATAAAATATACACGTGTAACAGGAAAACGGAACTGTAAATATTTCCGATAACGGCCAAAATTCGAATCCGAGCGTTCAAAGCCGCGAGCGACCTGGATTCCAAACTTGGCGTAGACGCAGTGTCGCCTGGTGCATCGCGGGAAACTCGCCGCCACGTGCTTGTTCACCAAGTTCCGCGCGCGGTGCATAGATGGCGCTTTCGTTCATTATAGTTATATTAAAAAAAAATAACATTTTCAAACTTGCAATTGAACATTGATACTAGAGATATTCTACCTATTAGTAGATACATGTTAACATTTTGCCATATTTTTTAAAATAGACAATTTATTGAAAACGTTATTGGAAGCTTTTTATAAAAACAACCTTTCAAATACTTACTTACCTAATAAAGTTGAAAATCTTACTAAGTGTATTCGTTCGAACGGAGACGTGATTGGAATACGCTAGCTACTAATGTCACCCCTCAGTGAATGGGTATGGGGATCGCATGATACATCGTTATTTCGAAGGCTCAAGCAAATACTTGTCAATCGCTCCCTACTCGAACTCAAGTGTTGCCTTGTTTATACAGCGCTCAGGGGATTGTATGTTTTAATAGCTTACGCTTTATTTATGTCGTTTTTTATGATACCGGTCAACTCGCACATTTTTATTGATATTACACACGCATGGCTAAATTGCCTATAGGAGCTTTGGCGTCAACTAGGCTAATACGGAAACTATACGCGGCCTAATGTGAGGTATTCACGCATAGAGACGTCTGACCCGTGTTAATAAAATCTAGGTATCCATTGTTAAACGCTACGCTAGGCAAGTTAGTAGGTTATACGGTCATCTCAGTAGTTGTTTCTAACATTTCTAATTAGACATTGTATTTTGCAAACATACAATACACATACAGCAATACAAATATTCGTTATTGTTCACCAAAATAAATAAAAACAACACAAGGATCTTACGCATACTTTAGTCATTCATTTTTTTCAGTGTTCCGGACCAATCAGGTAAAAACGGTCGGCTTATGGTGCAACTCTGTCCGTCTGTCTGTCTGTCTGTCACAAAGTTAAATATCTCAGGAATTACTAATCCTATCCATTTGAAATTTGGAATAGTGTTACAGAAAGCTAATCCACGTGTATGGAATATGAAAATATTGAATATATTGATTCCAATTTTTAAACTAAGATTGTAATTTAATACTTTTGTGTTTGATATTTGTTCTTCAAATTATTGTGAAAGTATTCTGGAAGTGCCTTCTTTCAAATAAGAATTATCGAAACTGGTTCACTTAATAAAGAAATATCTCTGAAAAACAAACATACCAGGGGGTCATCACGTAACGCTTCGTACGCGCGTTAGTACAATGCAACTGTCATTTTTCCATATAAAAATTGACACATTTAGATCTATCTAGCGTACGTTCGATGCGTTACATGATCGACCTGAGGTTGCAAGTTATTAGTAACGTAGCACCAGTCATACATATACCTACGAGTTTACGCAATAACACGCTAGATGGCGCTGTCTGTAAGTAGATCTCGCTAACGTTTGTTCGACATAGAAACTATATGAAGGAGTGTGCTTCTACAGCGCTTGTATTTATGCGACTTTCGGTCTTTTTTCCAAAATAATGCAGGGTCGTGACGGGTATATAGTGTAAGAAAGTTTGTTCGGAACCCTCGGCGAGCGAGTCAGACTCGCACTTGACTCTTTTTTTTCTGTGACTTGCTATCGCACCTAAAAACCACAAATTTTAACCAGAATTACTTACGACTGTAAGCAAAGTGTAACTATTAAATCGAGGACGCTTTCACGTTTGCTCCTCTTTATCATTGTTTTGGACAATATAATTGATGTGTGAAATTAAACTAACTGTGTCGCCAGATTTAAGAATTTTACAGTCAGCATCCTGTTAGTAGCAGCCAAAGTGCCCAAATATATCGTAACACATCCTTACTCTTACAGTGTTAAAGACGTGTACCGAAATATTTGGCTACTTTCCCTGATACTAACTATGCGATGCTGACTGTACTAGCAATCATTTATATTAGAAATTATCATTGTCAACAGATTGGCGCGCACCGATGGCCGACGAGGAGGCTCGGGCGCGGCGCGCGCCCGCGCCGCCGCCGCGGCAGCCCGCGCGACCGCCCGACCCGCACCCGCGGACCCACTACCCCGAACCCTCCCCCGTCTCCCCCGTCACTCTCCCTGCTCCCCCGCGCCTCATCAGACCTTCCGAACACCTCGCTCTAGTGGAGTGGTCGGAGCGAAGGCCGGTCCATCCTCTGGTCCCGACTGTGACAGTCATCCAGGGGCCGCGACCGGCCGCGCCGCCGCCACCACCTGTGCATAGGCATGTTGCTCCGCCGCGGCCGAGGATTCCGGCTCCAATGCAGCAATCAGTCATGAAGCTACCGCAGCCTAATAGGAGGGATATTCAGGTAGGTGGTTTTGTAAGCAATTAAATACTCAACTCATCTCAGGACTATTTTCCGATGTTTATGCAAAATGAGCCGTTTTGAAAAAAAACAATGACGTGCTAGAAAAGAAAATAATTAATTCTAAAAGAAAAATAGGTAGGAGAAGATTGGCAACATTCGTAGGTACCTACACGGGGAAGCTTCATACAGTAGCCATATCACGACTATCCAACATGCTGAAGCGTTGGTGAAAGTGGTGGCAGTGCGGCAGCAGATTTTACCAGAATAGTACATTACGTACCTAGGGCGGTGAATTCGTGAATGGCCCAGATCGCAGGTGTTTGTGGCCCGAACCGAAGGTGAGGGCAATAAATATGCGATCTGGGGCTTTATGAATTACCGCCCGTGGTAAGTACACAATTTTACGTCTTCACCTGGCCACAATGCGAGTTTTACCGTACGCGCAGCGTGCAGTAAAACTCGCATTATGGCCAGGTGTGACGTAAATAATTAATATGTGTTTTCGCGACCCGAAAGTAATTTTTGGCTCTCCTTTGAATGCGTCTGTCTCTAATAAGTTTTACTCGAATGAGAAGAAATATTTTTATATAGTTTGTAATTAGATGCTTGAGATTAGTATGTTAGGTAAAATAGTTTTGGAATTACTTTTACGCTTATTTTTTATCTCGATTATTTTCTGATCGTTTTTGTTGGGGTACCTTCGTACATTCAAAATGTATGTAATTTCATACTGTACGAATGCACCCCATGTAAGTAAAACAATTGTACATCAAGAGTAATTATAATTACAATACCAGCTCAAAAGATATGCCTAAAAAGTGACTAAAACAGGTGAAGTAGCTGAAAATCCAATGAATCCTGGGAAAAAACGAACAGTGTATGAAGCCATCCCACGTATGGGGTGAATTCGTACAGTTCCCACTTTTTGGGAAAACCATTATACCTTGGCAAAGATGCTTTGAATCAAAACTGAAATACACAATTATTATAGCCGATTAAGTGGACGATTAAGCAGCATTTATCTCATTTTGAAATAGCGATTTTTTTTACAAGGCTATGAGTAACAAGTGTACGGAGCAACCCCACCTTCCCCTACTTCATTCCGCTGTGATGAGCGATTTTATAAGCTGCCCTAGTAATTTCTTATCCTCCTAGCGTTAATCATCATCCTCCTAGCGTTGTTCCCGGTTGTGCCCCTAAAGAAGCCCGGGGTCCGCTTCGACACCTAATCCCATTATTTGGCATAGGCACTAGTTTTACGAAAGCGACTGCCATCTGACCTTCCAACCCAGAGGGAAAACTAGACCTTACTGGGATTAGACCGGTTTCCTCACGATGTTTTCCTTCACCGAAAAGCTAACGGCAAATATTCCGTACATAAGTTCCGAAAAACTCATTGGTAGGTACGAGCCGGGATTCGAACCTACGACCGCCGCATCCGTAGCGTTATTGTAACGAAAGGATTATTCGCCATGACTGCTACGTATACCAGAATTCCACTCTTGATTATAACGCTTATAGAAAGTTCAGTTCGTTCTGGAAACTTTTCATGAAACTATGCGTGAAAACAAATACAGCTATTTTGTAACGATACATGTAAAACTTTTATGGCGTGGATTCCAATGGGCAGAGCTGAATAGTCTGTTAAAAGTTAATAACAATGCAGAGCTTTTTAATGCGAGGGTATAACTTTCCTCGCGTATTTTTTATCGCATAACCCGCGTCGTTTCCCAGCTTATTGGTTGCCGCGCTCGTGTAACATGGAAGCCGGTTTAATTCGTAACGGGCATCAGATATACGGGAGTTAATGCTCCGAAAGCAAAAATAAAGCAAAACCAACCTTGCCTTCTATGGTGACTTTGAATGCATTTTGATGTTCAAGCCTTACGCACTTTTTGACCGTTGTCTTGCTTTTTTTCCATTTTAACAATGCTATCTGCTCTCAGCATGTTTATATCTCGTGCGTTTGTGTCCCACACGTCTCGGTATTACCATACGTCTGCTAACTGGGACTTTTTATTCGTCGGAATCTTGGCACATATCGGGCTTGATGTGACTAAGTGTCCCTTTCGCTGAGCCGATGCCAGGGCTGTTATTCACAACGCTTCTCCTCGGGCGACCAATGTTAGTCGGACCTTCGATTACGTGTCGTTATTATGAATCCCGCCATCAAGTTATACTTGGCGTGAGTGAGCGGTGAGTTGAGTACAAATGTATAGTGAATAGCATAGCAGGATGTTTATCGAGCCTTTGCAAGACTTTCGATTGTTTTGGCTGCGACACGACGAGTGGGCGGCTCTATTCTTCTGCGACCGCATGTATGCTAATTATTATCTGTCGGCGATGATACGGCATGTTCGAGATCGATACGAAAGCGATAGACGTGACTCACTCTTATACAACACATTGTTCTGGCGCCACGCGAAAAACGTGTCTTGTAAATCATTATACTTTACACGTGATCGCAAATCTTCTTTGTGTGAATCATTGTATCCTTCTTACATATAAATTAGTTGCGTTTCACTTTGCTCTTGAATGATGTTATGATTTAAAAACTATTGACACATGATAAGTTTATAAATTGATTGTATTCTCTGCGGTCGGTTCGTTGTTTGAATGTTGTCCAAAAGCCCAAAGACGAGCGGCTGTTTTGCTTGTAGAAGTCACTCAATTGTATTCCATTTTAACCCTTCAGCGTTAGAACTATGTAGTTATGTGCCCATGCTACTTACCAGCAATTGAGGTTGGTATGTTAGAATATTTTCTTTTTGGGAATAGTGCACCGCCATGTACGGATAAAGTTCCCATATGTGAATGTTCCCAGTAAAGGCACATCATTGGCTTTAACTGCCTACAACGAACTCAATTACGAGCTAATCTTTCACGCGAAATCTCCGTCATTAAAGCGGCACTAAAGATCATGTGTTTGAAATCTGGCTGACCCAGATAAGGGCCCTCCACCAACTAATGGCGGCCAGACAGGGCGGGGTCAGGCCTTGGCCTAAAACATGGCGGACCAGGTACAAATTTAGGCCAATTCCGGCTATTACGATGAGTTGTGTCAATTTGGAGATGCCTTTCTAAATGGCCATTCTGTTCCACGAACATATAAACTTTTGAGATTGGATGACTAAATAAATTTAGTTCTTTACGTTGCTGTATATTGCATTATTGGATTTATTAATTTATTTTCAAGGAGATATTAGTACGACGTATATGTCAGTTTTTAACCTCCGACGCAAAAAGGAAGTTGTTATAAATACTTATAAGGTTGACGTGTCTGTGTCTGTGTTTCTGTCTGTGGCATCGTACCTCCTAAGCGAATGGACTGATTTTAATGCGGTTTTTTTGACCTGCGGTTGTTTCAAATACGTTTCAACAAAATCGGTTTAGCCAGTTGGGAGATATTGAACTTTGAAATGAAAAACTCGGGGGATTTTCAACTTTCTAAGTTGTTAATTATTCCGAGAAGGTCCGACAGTAATGATTTTCGTAGGCATTTGTTGGAGGGGTGCTGATGCTGACCCGTAACCGTAGGGAATATAAATACTCGCATATTCACTATGCGATGTAAGTCACGTCAGAGCTCAGAAATGACGTTCATTCGTAAGTTTTTACTTCTCAAGTCATGGCGACTTGAACGTCTTCTCAAGTCATGGCGACTTGAACGTCTTCAAAAGTCATGGCCACTTGAACGTCTTCTCAAGTCGTGGTGACTTGAACGTCTTCTCAAGTCATGGCGACTTGAACGTTTTCTCAAGTCATGGCGACTTGAACGTCTTCTCAAGTCATGGTGGTCGAAATCGTGCAGGTTGATGATGATGATGACCAATGTGATATATTTTTTCCAGGCATTTGCTGCCTAAACTATCACAAATAGTACCTATGTAGTCCGTTTTTGAACAAATAAAAAGCTGTTTTCCTGGCGACGCACTCAAGCAGTTCAAGATAATTGACTTAAATTGATAGTAAATGGTGATTGGCTTATTCTCCTAACAGATAACGTTAATACTTTCAATGGTATCTATACATTTCTGCCATTCCTCACATGATAAATCGTTTTCCTTTCTGTTATGGAATCCACAGTGCAATCATGGCATGCGTTGCTTAATCTCGTCAAAGTTAATTAAAATTTCTATTTAACCTTTTTAATTGGCAGCTCTCATCTGTCATGGACTTATCTCTCGATATTTAATCTGTGACCCACATAAGGGCTGGACTAATGAGTTGAGTTGACCTACTGCGTGGTATGATGTGTACAGTGACGTGCAATAATACATAAATGTCTTTAGTCTTCATGGCAGTATCTGTCACCGACGATGCATGAAAAACCTACCGGTTGCTTAACCCAGTAATACATTTTAAAGCCTTTAATTTGACAAAAAAGTTCATAGTTCAAGCCTCGGTGACGCAGGCCAGCCCCAACGATTCTGGTCGGGCAAAAAATACAAAAGACGGCCAAAGAGTTTGTATAGCCGGATGGACACTGCCAAATTAAGGGTTGGTTCAGGGGGGTAGCTACAGCTACCCCTTACTGCCCGTATCTGCTTACAGACTAGGACTTCACTTCACTTTATTATTAAAAATGTCAATATGTTATTTAAATATGTTATATGCAGTTCAAATCTTTTATATTCTTTAGAGAGCTAGTAATGAGGTCATTGACGATGCTGAAGATTATTATGTAAGTATATCCCGCCGTGCATAACAAAAATAGCTTGTGCTATGGTTACTAAGTGACGACGAATACAACCTTATATAAACAAATATTCAAAGGGTAACCACTTACCATCAGGTGTGCCGTAAGCTTGTTTGCCACCGACGTGGTATAAAAAAAAAACAAATATGTACATAGAAAACCATCATGACGCCCTTACCAGGATTCGAGGGTCACTACCACGCAGGTTAAAGTTGTCGTCGTACATAATTACCTACATAAAAATTCACACCCGACGTTTCGTCTTTCAGCAGCAGTCAGACTATCTGATTATGTAGACTTAAATAATTGTACCTATGTTTTTGGTGGGCTTGACAAAATGTGCCAATAGGGTAGTTGATTCAAATTTTAATATAAAATATAATAACTCCAAATGGTACATCACGAAAAACTACCCAATGCTGAAAATCCAATTCAAGTAAAAAATTACGAGGCTACAGCCCTTTTAATATGTGTAGATATAGAGAAAAGCCCTACGTGACGAACCTCTAGTCTAGAAAATATAGTACCTAAATGACACACGGTTTTGCGGGAAAGGCGCCCTGTTAAAACTTTTGAATTTATTACAAATAATAGTAATTTTTATTTGCACCGCAGTGTACTTGCTCTGCATCTGACAGGCAATCGAACGCGTTCGACGAGACCGTTTGTGGTGCTTTTATTGCACTGCAATTGTTTAAGCAAATCGATGCCTCCGTTTACTGGCTGGCTGAATAACGGTGTTTTGATGGTCTGTGACCAGCACATGTAAAATGTAACGAAATGAAAACTTTAGACGAGTTTTGTGGTCGTATGGTGATTAAGAGCTTACTTAAATGGTTAGTGGATTTATATAAGAAACTACCTGATTTTAGTAAAATCTGTAGCCTCTACATAACATTTACTGCCAGGTGCCTAGCGGGTGCTCTTCGCGTGTAGGCGCTTTCCGCTACTTAGGCGGATGGCTCATGGCACACTGCGCCGCATCTCCAGACGGAGGTGCATAGCTGTATACGAATTTCGCCGGACGAAGGTGTGGGGTGCAGTGTGTGGGAATTTATATACAAACCACTTGCATACAACGAGAAAATCGTCGCTCCGCACCTTCGTCCGGAGATGCGGCGCAGTGTGACATCCGCCTTAGTGGGAAAACCACGGGATCGGTTACGAGCGTAGCGAGGAGCGATTCTTGGCAGTGTACGTGTTAATATCTGAAAATAGTTTTTGTAAAGTTAGTGCGACATCCTCCTTATATTAGACAAAGTATTGAAAAGTGCCAATTACGACCATTCTAACACACTAACAAGATCGTGAGTACCACTGACGCAAAGATCAAAGCACAAAGAAAAATACAAACGCGCATTCATACTACATACTAGACATCCACATTAAACTTACGAAACACTAAGAACATGACTCTATTAAAATATGACAATTCTCATTTTTCATACGAACTTTTGCCCATAAATTGATATTGATACAAGTTACTTCAAATTAATATTATACTAGGCATTTACAATGTCTGAGATCAAATTTAATATAGTAGTAATACTCTGATCCGGTTCTCAGTTACAAATTATTTCATAATTAAGTAATTACCCTCGTTGAAACGTGTAAATTAAAGTAAAGCTACACTGCTTTCTTTTACAGACTGGCTGCTTCTGAAAACACTATTTGCCCGTATATGGAAGTAATTAAGTAATTATTTCACAATTACTTATTAAATAATTTGAGATAATTATCAAGTTGCGCGGGCGAGAGCTATATTTTCCCCAGAGTAATGTTGCCTTAGAAGTTAATATGACTCAACAGTTTGAATTTCAATATAGTTACGGGTGCTGTGGTGTGGGTTATATTCATAGTAGCACCACACCTTTATTCCAGTGGTGATAACGTATAGAAATACCCGAAAACTATGCGAAATAGGGTTATATATAATTATGTCGGACTAGCAACATATCAGCTGCAATTTAAATATAAATAATTTTCATTTTTTTTTAAACCTAAGGTAGCTATAAATGGTACTGAAAATTAAAGACGACGTTGAAGGACCCTTTCTGAGAATCCTCGCGCGCCACAGTGACGTGTCAGAGCGATATTGGGATGCGATACGTCAAGTACGATAGACTTCCAGACCAGAGCGTTGCTGTAACAACCCAGTTACTGCTGACGACTTGTTACTGTTAATAAATAATTACCTTGAGGAATGAGGAGAATCTCTACCAATTAAAATACAGCCTACTTGTAGAAGCACATAATTACATAAATGCGCCTGTTCCTTTAATGTGAGGTTCGAAAAGTCGGATCTAAGTTGATTGGGATAATTGTGGCTAGTTTTTCGTACGTACTTGTCTTCAGTTTGGTCGCGTAATTTGACATACGAATCAAACTCGAGAGATCTTAATCAAGACATCGCATCCACACAACATATACCGATTGGTGTCTGTGAAGCAATGGTAAAGATTATGAGTGAAAAAAAACAGAACTAGTCTTGAATACTTAATAAACGAATGGCTCAAACGTGTGACTTTCAATTTTGAGGTCGCAGATTCGAATCCTGACTCGTACTTAATTTTTTGGAGCTTAATATTATGTACGGAATATCATTTGAAAAGGGGGTATATCAGCTTGAAAACTTCTAACTAGTCTCGGAATTGACGGAGCGCCTACATATAACGTCTCATTTCCCCTCTGGGTTTAAGAGCACATGTCGGTCGCTACCGCAAAATTGTAGTGCCTGCGCCAATACATGGGAACACTTAGGAAACGGACCCCGGGCTCCTTTAATATACGACCGTTCTCCAACAAATTGAAGTTAAATCAGAAGTAAACTTCGCACCGACGGTAACTTATAAGTAGGCCTTTAGTATCCACCATTACTTTTGGCGTCACTGAAATATCACTTTGTCAGCGTTTAAATCGAACCGAAGTTGTAATGAATTCAAATGGGGCGTATTAATAAGCTCAGCTACACCTACGCGGTGCACACAATGGATTGGATTGTCGGACTATTGATATTATTTGTTGGGTTACCATTAGTGGGTGTATTAACCTTTTAAATGTTTATGTAACCTGTGAGTCCATCTGTTAAAAAAACAAGCCCGTTTTTCATTGTCAGCCGGCGCGTGCGTTTTGTCACAACACAGCCCCGTTACAAATAATACTCACGAGCATTGGTTTTTTTTGTCTATGCTCATCCGATTCTAGGGGACTACCTGTAAAAGTTTGCATTCTATTCCCTACTGTATGAACGCGTAAAAGAGCAGTCAAATCGGCGACAGATACGAGTAGGAGCAGATAATACTGAATATTCACACGGTGTTCGACTACAAAAAGGAAAAAAATACTTGGCTTGTAACCGCAGGTAGACAATGCAATATGATAACATTAATTTTATCTTGGCAATAATTCACATATTGCCGCCAATATTCACAGATGATGAAGAAAATTTCTCATCCAATGCGTGTACCACATGTGTGGTTGCGTCACCGAATATTCCCTTCTTACCAAACAATATTGACAGCGAAACTCGCAACCAATGATTTACTAAAACAGACCCGTGAACAAGGAAGCTCGGCTCAATTTCACAACCGCGAAGGCAATCCGAGAAAGGCATCAAATCGCCGGCTTGCAATTGAAAAATAGCTTATTACCTCCGCCCAATAAGCTCGCGGTAGAAAGTGCATCGAGATCTTTGCAATTCCCTTTGCAATAATTCGTCGGTTGGATTCTACGGCTGACGGCTGCTAGCGCTATCGCTAGGGCGACCATGCTCTCGAGACTTAGCGCCTGTTCGATTAATAACATTTTGAGATCCGGCTCTTCACTGTTTCCTCCTCCCAAACTCAACCGTTAAACCGTTTTGCATTCATGTATATACCTAGTTAAATGACTTTTACTTCAATCACAATAACATTAATTAAAGCCAAAAACACAGACGAACATTAAGCGCTAAGTAAATATACTGAGATGCTGCCACTCTCAAGACTCTCTCTCGAGCCTTAATAAAAACCATGACCAGGCATTAACACTTGCTAGTCTCATCTAACGACGTTAGCTTCCTGTTTCAGTTAATTACTCTTGCCTTAAATATGCCCTAATTATAATTAAAGACTTATCAGGATATTCAGGCAGAATATTCAGGGCGGATGGCATCTATATAAAAACATTCTGACCGCGGACAGTCATGGGAATGGATAACGTGGCCGTACCGTGGGATGAAATATTGCGAAAAGTAACGTCCTCAATAATATATCGGTATATCTTCTTCCGCTAATAACTATTGTATATCATAAACAATTACAATTACGTTCGATAAAACTCTTTATACAATCACGTAACGTTTCCAACGTGGAAAATGCTACTATAATTTTTGGGTTCATATCGGGTTGCACAATATTTAAAGTCATAGTTTTGATAGGCATAACTACTTGTGTCACAATCATCATTACACATAACCGACAAAAGTCATTAGTTCGGCATTTTTTTACCATAATATTAGAGAGCATAAATAACAATGATCATAAAATTACGAATAAAAGTTTTTAGCGAAAATATCAATTGCCATAATAGGTTTGCGCATAACGTTTTCAAGTCATAGATATAAGACAAACATTTTTAATCCTGTACATTTGAGAAAAGTCAATTGTCACTTTGTAACCAAAACCTAACCCAACTTTCTTTTAGTTTTTAAAACAAATGCACGGCATTTTTTTAACCTATCTAGTGTAGGATGGCCCCCCACAAGGTGGACTGATTACCTGGTAAAGGTCGCGGCAGTCCACTGGATGTGGGTGGCGCAGGACCGGTCATCGTGGCACTCTTTGGGGGAGACCTATGTCCAGCAGATTTTGATGAACCTAAACCTAACCTAACCGCCAGCGTGTCGACGTTGCCTGTTTCCGCTCTAAGGGACACAAGATAACCATAACCTAACCCACCAAATACAACTGTTACGATTGTTTATTTTTAACTGCGGAGGGCCTTGCCCCCAGAGCCCCTTTATGGGGGCTTCACCCCCGTCCTCCCATTTTTTAGCTGCCCTAACCTATTTAAACGCCGGTCAACAAATTTAATAGCCTGTTTTTTTTGCGAATTAATTATAATAATATAACAGTCTATTGTCATAAGTTATACATAGCAGTTCATAAGACTTAAAATAAATATATAATGACTAAAACTTTCATGATATTCAACATTATGATTTAAAGAAAATATATGTGACATACTACAATTATGATAATGAAAGTATTATGCGCAGAATCATCAATGACAAGACTTCAGCAACAACTTTATGCGTAAAGTTGTATGACAATCGAAATGATGACAATATAGTCATTATGCGACTAGATGGCCACCTATAATTTTTCCATATAAAAATTGACATTTAGATCTACCTAACGTACCGTACGTGATTTGCCTGCAGAAGGTCCAAACTATATTCTGTAATTATTTATTTATTGTAATGATTATCTTTTGTTGTCAATGTTATCTGTGATTGTAGATCGGAGAGTCCGGAGACTGATTGGCGACGAGACGCTGGTTGTTACTAAACTCCGGACTTTGGAGCATCACCGGAAAGTGGCCTTTATGTGTAACGGGTCTATTTCAGAGACTGTGCATCAAACCTTCAACATCTTGTCTCACCATTGTATTTTCCCATCCGCCTATCAGACGATGAAAAGGATTCCAACCTCATGTAATCCATTTCTCTCTAGCTGCACATCAAGATTTAAAAACTGTTTTGGGTTGGCACAGCCGGAACCTAGGCTTGTCTGAGAATAGTTGAAACGTGTTGGTCAACGTATGAAAAAGATATCCTAGGATATTTATTACGCACGTCTGAGAACAAGGATTTATCATCAAAACATATCGAAATAGCGTAGAAATTACAGTTAGGTACGTAAAGAAAACCCGATTTTACAAATAAATAAATTTAATCTGTCATCAATTTCACTACGAATCAAGGTTGAATTTGTGGCGATAACTGATGTTATGGGCTTACCAATGACACTTCACATAAACTATACGATTTATTGCTAAAGACCACCTCCTTCCTCTTATTTTTAACGTCACCTTTAAAATATTGCGTTTAGGTTTATTTCCACCAGATTCAATAATTTAGAAGCTTTCAAAAAAAACAGTGGAAACGTACCATTTACATCTTAGTATTAATTCCTTATGGCGTAGGCGTGATTTTAGCCACAATTGATAAACAAATCGACTAGTCGTACCTACTTGAAAGATATGAAAGTTCATGTTTTCGTCGGTAGAATAGATAATTCCGAAAAAACGTTTTTACTTACTTTATACGTGTTTATTTATGTAGATTCCCAAAGATGATTAGAGAAATACTTTTTTTTCTTTTTTCGATTAGGTTGTTGTCTTGTATCTGAGGAACGTTGTCATCACCAATCTACACTTAAATTATAGGTATATTATGATTAGTCTCTATCGGCTTCTGGCATTGCGTTCCTCACAATCAAAAAAACTAAGAAATTTAAGGAAAAAAATCTAGAAGAAAACCAAACTTACCAATGTACAAGTGTAAGAGAGAGCGCGCATTAGAAAGAAAGAAAACATTTATTCGTGGACAAAACAATGGGTATAAAAAACAAAACACAGTAACGTAAAAGTAGCAGGGTCCACGTAAAGGCCGCGACTCAGCATGGTGCTAACCTAGGAGGCCAACGCTGGTCTTCCGTCGGAACCTTTACATGAGTTACCTCCTGGAAGGCAACACAAAACAAATACCTACGCTAAACATATTTTAAAGAATACATAGGTATCTTAAGTAAAAATAAGCAGTATGTAAGTGCGATAGATATAGAGATATCCGAACTTCGACATTCGAAGTTCGTGGTAATAGCTCAGAGTGGCACGGCAGATTGGAGCGTGCGAACGCGTCGCCAAACTGTGTGTCAGTGTCACTGTCACTGTCAACTTGACAGACCGAAACGCATCTTTTATACATACCTGTCATCAAATCAGTGTCCAATAAGCTGATTTATCCCTAAAAGCTGGCCACAGCACACATTAGTATCGCCCTCCCGCGGGTTGTCGCTTTCGCCGAGTCGGGCAGCCGCAGGCGCCCCTGATTTACAGCGCATGCGCACTGACCGATTCATTATTATCACCTGCGCCCGCGCGTGCCTGCGCACCATTGTGCTAAAGGTAAAAGGGCGCAGAGGTTACCGTTCCACAGGGGGCTGTTCAAAGCGATAGGTTGGGCAAAATTATTTTACTACGTTTTATCAGACACTGAAAACTGCCAGTGTTAACAGGTTCACTAGTTGACTATGTCAAAACTTTATTTGAATTTCTAATATTTTATATTCTTTATCGTACTTCACACTGAATTAAAATAAATTCTTAATGATTTAATTTCTTATAAGAAAGAAAAAGAAATCTGTAAGTTGCCTAACACCTTAAATGATTGTTTAAATGATGGATATTTACGTGTACTTAGATTTATAAAACCAATTGATATATATATATATATAAATTGTAATTCCCTTGTGGTCGTTAACGACCTTTGTTGTTAAGAAGCGACCTTCAATAAAACATAAAAAAAACTTTGTCTTCGTTTTTGATTAAAATAATCCACTGTGCATTGTTAGGACTTTCCTTATACCCTTGACATAGTTTCAGGCTCATCTTGATGCCCTAAGCATTGAGATGCGAGCATAAATTCCAATAGGGAAATAAATGTATATATTACCATTTCCAGTTCTAAATTGCAAAGCGCGTTGGCATTGTATGAAATCAAGTATTTGTGGGATCACTTCATCGAGGTTGAAACTGTCTGTACGGCAAGCTGTGCTTTAAACTACATACTTACAACTGGACGTTTTAACCTAATCCTCAAGAAATAGGATTAACGATTATTTACATATAGAGTACATCATTTTGAAACGTATATCTAACGGAACTCAAATACAGTAGTAGATTTGGTTAGGAGTTTTTTTTTATGCGTGGTCTTGTTTGATGTATACTAATTTCCATAGACTTGTCACCCTGTCTAAGGACTACTGACGTCTATTGTATTTCAAATGATCAATTTACATTGCTACACGAAAAAGGCGTTTGTCGTCACAGTGTAGTTCAAGGTGCTCTGATGTTTAAAGATCAATTAACAAAACATATTTTGTGAGAATCAGGCAGGTACTCTCGGAGTCTACAAAATGGTCTGGGTGTTCGTCGGATACAATTTTTTACGGTGTTAAAAAAATATAAATAAAACAAACTGTCTCGCTCTTATTTGTACGTCAAACAGCGTCCAGGAAATTCAATATTTTCGTAACAGGACACCCAGATTACCGACTACTGGCGGGCCTTAAAAATAAACGCGGGCGCAATACTACTGCCCAGAAGCGAAATGTAGTAAGTTTGTTTGTAACCCTTACGTTGTTATCGCTCTTTCAACGGTGGAGGTAGAAAATACGGTATCGGTTTTCAGTTAAGTAGAGTTACTGAACTCTGTAAACGTAGACGACGTAAATGTAAGAATAGATTTATTTTCTAGTATGTCGTAGCATTTTTTAATGTTCTAGTTATTAAATTGTTTTTTATTTATTCATATTAATATTATTAAAGAGTACGGCTTATTGCGTCTCTCCAAAAATGTTAGTTAAATAAGTGGTGTCATTAAAGAAGTATGCAGGATTATATGAGTGCTATATTTTACATCGTTTATTGATGAAGTTTACGTGTTAAATAGGCAAACATCCTGTTCCTTTTCCTCATCTTCGGATATCCTTTTTAACAATAACATCCGCGTGACCGTGTCACTTCCGCTCCCTGTGACGGACTTGTATTAAAGCGAATGAATTTACAAAAATATCGACACAACATCTTTGCAAGGAGGGCGCCATGAATGACTTGGTAAAATAATTTTCTGAAGCACTCTCTTGTGATATGTTTTGTTGCCGTGTTTTTACAAAAAGCCACTGTGTTCACCTGATCGTGCACACTATATCGCTGCAATTGATTGTCACCATAGTTCAATAAGTCGATTTTTTTTAATCTGACATCTCATATAGCCTCACAGCATAGAATAGTTATATTCATACATCTTTGCATATGGCCCTCAACTGCTGAACGCAGGTAAGGTTTCTATACGTACAAACTTACGAAGCGACCACCTCATAAACTTATTCTCTTTATAATTATTGGTATAGATGTATGTGAGAGGAACGGAGAGGGCTTAATACAATGGCAAAAAATGCCGAAGCTAAAATACATAAAAGTTGTAGATAATCAATCCCGGAGCGTCTTTTTCTTGTCGACGCCGACGCCTAAGACATAAACCTAAATGAATCTCTCCCACCACAGGAGCGTGCTATACAATAATCGAGGTTCCAGCTTAAGTAGCATCTGTAATTCAAATATGGGTGAGGACCAAATTCTTGGCCAGTAGTTAGCCTGGTTAATCCCTGGAGTTTAGCCCGAGTTAATTCACCTGGGGGAAATCCATAGTAGTTAAAAAGTTCCGTTGTGACACAAAAATTTGCCATACAATTCTATGTTTAATTTTTGTGTCAAAACGGTTTTTTTTAACTAATACCGATTAACTAGGCTAACTACTAAAAAATTTGATCCTCACCCATATGTAGAAGGCCCGGTCATCGGGACACGGATCTGTAGCTCTCGCACTCTTGGGGCTAGAAATCTCCTGCAGTTTGATGCACGTGCCAGCGCGATCTATATAAATACTGCTATTTAATAACCTTATAAATTAATAAAATCGCTTTTAAACGCCTGAGATGGCAGATGAACGGACAGTATAACTGATGGCAGTTTAATAGGTTAATTGGGTGCTAAATAGTTAAATTGAGCAGTTGAAGAATTTAACTTTTAAAATAGTTTTATGAAGACGAATAATGATTACGAGTTGACACAATATACTTCAGTTTTGCATACCTGAAATCAAATACAACTTTGATTAAACTATAGACTCTCTTTTGAACACAATTTGTAAGTTAATGATAAAGAGAACATTAACAGCGAATTTATTTTGTATTGACAACATTTATCCTCATGAGTTTCTCTTGAGAACAGGTTGGTCTCAGTTCAATTTGTTGAGTCTTTCAAACCTCATCGAAATCATATACTCGTACTGATCAAAATGGATACATTCTGTCATATTCTAAATTGAATAATGCTGCGACAACTGTTTTGATACACAATCCTGAATGCCGCGTAATAGGTAGTCGCTTTTTTGCGATCACTGCATCGTGAAGGTTTTGCGGTGTCGTCCGTGGCTATGTTAACGCGCCTATAATGAATCTCATAGATGATTATGCTAATACCGCAGTCAACTTTGATCCCGCAAGCAAGTATTAGCGCTAAACGCTTTTGTACTATTAAAGAATTTCTCCGTGCGTCATCGTCATCATAAAGCTTTGATGAAAGTGGCCCTTTTGTTGCGAGGACATTGACATTTTGAAAATGATACGTTGAACATATATTTTTCGTTAACCTTTCTTTGATGTTTTCACTTCATATTAAGGTAATGGTATACTTTTAATGCATATTAAAAAATTCGGCACCGATTTTGATTTTTATATAATCCTGTAAGTGGACTTGATTTAAATGAGCTAAGTATTATCACAAATTCTAATGTGGGATTTCTATTCAAACACTTCATTACTGAGTTCTAGACGCTAAGTTTTTTACCTATGGTATATTTACTACAAAAATCTTGTTCAAACGGAGGCTTTGCAATGCTCGATTCCATAAAATGTTAACGATCTCAGCAGGATTCTGAAGATGTTTTTATGTCTCATAAAATCAACTCCCATACCTGAGCGTTTCTCAAAAAAAATGCCACTATTATTAATTGTACTTCTAGGAATTTTATGTTAACTATTTCCACTCAGAATCAGGAGCTCTTTCGTCCCTGGTAGGACAAAAAACTGTCCCAAAGATATTTTTCCTATTGTGTTACCATTTACCATACACTTTGTATGGTGGTAACACAATAGGAAAGTTCAAAAATGTATGAACATTTTGGGACACTTTTTTTCTCCTATTGGGATAGAAAGACATCGTGATTTTGAGGAGAAATAACATAAAAGTTGCAGAAAATCTCCGAAAAAATGTAGTGGCATTTTTTTTGAGAAACGCTCACCTGACACTTTCTGACCCATCTCGTTTGATTACATTGTAGTTGCATAAATTATATATTTATAAAGCGCATTGACTACGCTTTAAATTCTCAAGGAATCCCATCCGAGAGAAAGCAATTGAAAACATCCAACTAGAAATTTGCTTAGGAGACGATTGGCCGGCGATAAATCAGGGAGGTAATGACGCGAACTGTGATTTGTGCCTGCATTCTGTTTACTCACACAAACTCCTATCTTAAGCAATTGTAGAACCCAAAATAAACGATTTACTCTCATTCAGAACAAATGGAAAATCGTCAACACGAAATGGCCATTTTGGAAATGGGCCGAAAGTAAATACCATCATAAATTAATTTGTTTAAATTGTAATGACATTTTCACCAAATTAATTTATGATGTTTAAACTTTTTTATGACAAATTTTTTTCTTGTTCAAGATTAATTTACCCCGAACGTAATTTTATAACGTGATTTTATAATACTCATATTTAAAACGTGCAAAGTGAATGTTCATAGTTATTGTACAAATTTCACATATGACGTTTTTCCGATGGATTTCTTCCAATTCCATATCAACGTATTTCTTTCGACCTATTATAAATATTATGGGACAATCTTACACAAATCGACCTAGTCCCAAACTAAGCAAAGCTTGTATGGGTACTAGACGACGATAAACATGCTTATATAGATAAATAAATACTTAAATACATAGAAAACATCCATGACTCAGGAACAAATATTCGTGCTCATCACACAAATAAATGCCCTATGTTTTTACCGGGATTCGAACCCAGGACCTCTTGCTTCGTATAGGCACTATCAACTAGGCTAAAGCGGTCGTCAAATACATGTCAATTTTACTTTTAGGACGTTATTAAATTTTAGCAATATTCAGGCTGGACAATTTTCCACGTCGAGGATTTACAAATTGATATTATTCAGATTCGACCTATAATTTAGAGTTGTCAATTTTCCATTTGTGCTGAATGACAGTAAATGAAATAAACCTTGCTTTGTAAAAAACAAAGTTCATATTTGAAAAGTTCAATGGTTGATTGGTAGAAAATGCCTTAAGGCATTAAGTCCGCCAATTGTACGTTTATTTTTATATTTGTGCAATAAAGTTTCAATAAATAAATATTTTAATTCAATGCGAAATATGACATGAAGTTAAAATGATAAAGCCAATTTGTCAACGAGCTTCAAGAATTTCTATTGGAAGTTATGCGACGAAGGCTCCTAAATACACTCCTAATAACAACAGCTGCAAACGCAATCTTGTTTCACCGTTATTGTGAAATAAACTTTGTGTCATTGAAGATTAAGGTTATATTATTTTAAAAACCTATTTATAGCTAGGAGGTTGACGTGCTTACATACTGATACTGCGTCAAGTGTCGGTCGGAAATTGTTTACATATGTTAAAAGGTTTACAGCAAATTTGTAAGACGTCGTTAACAGTATACTCGTAAATATAATGCATAAAACTAGCGCAGATGTAATGTTTCACCTTTATGTTACTTAATATATATCATGGTTTGTTTACAAGGAAATGTATGTATCCAGTATACTGCTGGAGTGGATATGTTTAGGTTTAAGAATCTGCTGTTTCCTAAACCCAAAAATGGGACCAGGCACCTATTTTTCTAGAAGGAACTGCTGTGTGACCTATTGGCCCAGAAGGGAGGTTAAACCTAATTGGAATAAACCTACTAGTTAACTGAATACGCTACTTTGACTGTAAAAGTTCACTTCATCACTTGCTTAACGCTTTGCTTAGTAAAGTTAGTAACCGCAACCACTCAAGGAGGTCACCCATCGGAGAACCGATCCGCGCCATTACCATGTCACACTGCGCCGCATCTCCGGACGGATTGTCGGAGCTGCATACAAATTTCGCCGGACGGAGGTGCGGTGCAGTGTGTCGTACCACACGGAATTTATATACAAACTGAGGTACTTGCATACAACGAGCTCCGCATCACCGTCCGGAGATGCGGCGCAGTGTGACATCCACCATATCGTCATCTCGCGCAAACGATGCGATTGTCCCAGAGTCGACACTGTCGACATGCTATGGCGCTTCAAATCGAATCATGTTTTTAACAGAAATTAACAAACCAATAATGATAGTGTCGTGTATAATGAACGCTACTTGTTTCTCGTTTTAGTCACGACGGCTTTAAAGTCATACAAAAAACTAGCTCAACGTCGGCTTCTACAAAATAAACCATGAATCAATTCGCAATTCTCGCCGTGCATAATTAACTCGCATTATATAACGAATTATACGAGTAGCGGATTGCGATACCCATTCACGTCGCTCACCATTATTCGCGATCGATAATACAACGCAATTACAATCGAATTAGAAATCGGGCGTCGGATCGGATAGAATTATTGGTTCTGCGCGATTCTCTTGCATAATGGGATTAGACGTGAGAGGGTTTTGCAGTGGGAGCGTAGCTGTGAATAGACACGCTAGGAATTGAATTTCTCATGTTCTTATGTTTATTATGTGGTGCGAAATTAGTGATGCCTTTATGCATGTTATGATAGATGTTAGCCGTGTCCCAATTACGGGGCCAGACAGTGAAACATATTTCAAAATAATTGAAAAATGTATATGGATGAAGCCGATGAAGGGTGGTCTTAGAGCTTCCAATCCAACCAAGTCTTATTACATATGTACGTTACACAGGAATCGGGATTCGGGACGTTCGATTTTAATTAACATAAATATATTACCTAACTGTAACCAGTATTTCCAGTAAGTACAAACTTCAAATATTCTTCTTCTTCTATGTTCGATTCTGTTCTTCTGGAAGATTTCCTCAACCAGACACAAATGTCATCCAACCTGAGGGTACATCGCCGTAATTACAGCTTAGCTAATTTGCAGAATATTATTCGTTCTTTCAGTGTAGCACTGCCCTAACGACTTACCGCCTGATTGCGTTGAGTCACTTCGGATCATGAGGACTTCACTACTTCGCGCACACGTCTATGATATCGATAATATCGAATTATATCATTTCTAATTGCATACCCGTGTCACAGATTGAGTTCATTAATTTTTTTGCGGAGTATCGCGACTTGTGGTGCTCTTATTGTATTTGCGTGGCTGTCCGAGTGTCTGATCTTTCTATCCGATTTGGTAGGGGTTTGGCAGGAATTAGAACAGGACCAGACGAGTGGCGGAGAAAAGAGGAGGCCTATCTTTACCCGGCAGTGTGACACAACATGGTTCATTTTAAGTAAACTGTAAACTTTATCACTAGCTCCCGTGTCTAATAAAATTGTGATGTAATCTGTAATCACTATAACACCCTTATTGCTACCGAAGACATTTGGATGTGACCTCGTTGACCCGAGGTATTATGTCCGTGTACTTTAACTTTTATTACTCGTACATACATATGCATTCGGATTATGAGGCGACTACTATGATTGCTATATAATATAATCTGAGATGTTTATGAAGGAGATTTTCTTAAGAGGAGACATAAAATAGGTATTATTAGGCAACTGATCCCTTACACTTTCAAAATGTAATCTAGATTAAAACATAAGGCTGTTTATTCAAATATGTACGAGTAGTAAACTTTAGGACAGTATTACCTCCTCACTTTGTGTCTTGTAATTGCGTAATTCGTATTTTTTATGTTTGGACTGTAATTAGGAATCGGTAGACTTTAATGCTGAATAATAATAATAATCATCATTTATTTTCGAATAACTGAAGATAAATAATAGTCTATTAGTGTACATATAGGTATCTTACAAAAAGTTCAAAAATAAAAATAATATTTTTGTACTCCTAATTATAATATACTAGAACAAATTAAATTAAAGTAAAATCAATTACATAACAATTTCAACTACTGCAGAAACAACAATACTTTTACTATGTTAATTATATACACAGAAGATGTTATAAATTTTTATGGAAAATGTATTAAATATTAGCATGAATACTATGATCTCATTTGATCTTTATAAGGCAACCTTTAGAAACATTCGAGTACATTTTACATTTATTCCCAAACAAGATACATTACACAATTACAGAAGAAACATTACATGTATAGTTCCTTTGGTTTCATTACCAGTTAGTTTCGGCTTTCGAGAAATTTCGTTGATCCCATCGCGATGTAGAATTCTTTCAGCTGTAGTTAAATTCGTTTTGGTTCAAGCTAAAAACTTAGTAATAGTTAGTGGCAACGAATATGTTGTTAGGACTGCAGGGTTTTAAATGACATATTCAGGCTTTATCTCTAGCGTTTTTGGTTTTATTTCACATGAGCTTATTATATGAACTATTAGTGGGTCAACTTTTAATCAGGTTAAATTTGGTGCGCATTGGCTCATTTCCTAGCATTAGAGCGCATCCGGTACAAATCAGTCATCGCGATCAGTTGGACACCTTTATCAACAATGAGACACTGTCCTTTTGTTACTGAGGCGATTGAATTTGACAGTACATACTTTTTTATCAATTATATTTAATTCTGTGCGTGTTTATCTTCTGCACCATACGCTATACCTCGTAGTAAATTGATACCGACAAGCTAAGCGTACTTCCGACTCAATGGGCAGGAAACTCGATGATTAATGCTATAATTCGATTATGTAAATCAGTGCCGATTGAACTTTCGTGTTTGACATAGTCCGTAAAAAAATACTGCTGTTATCGCAAGCTACTGAGACAGCTGGTACATTAATCTTGCTTTATGTTCGATTTCATTATACTTATCTGAGAATATATTTGACTAAACAGAATTGAAATCTAATTTAGATTTTTCGCGCGCGCTCGCTTTCGCACTTCAAAGCTGACGTGTCAAAACGTACATAAATAATAAATAAATAAATATTAGGGGACAATCTTACACAAATCGACCTAGTCCCAAACTAAGCAAAGCTTGTACTATGGGTACTCGACGACGATAAACACTACGTATATAGATAAATATATACTTAAATACATAGAAAACATCCATTACTCAGGAACAAATATTCGTGCTCGTCACACAAATAAATGCCCTTACCGGGATTCGAACCCAGGACCTCTTGCTTCGTAGGCAGGGTCACTACCAACTAGGCTAAAGCGGTCGTCAAACATATAACAAGATTTTTCAAAAAACCCAACTGTTTTTTTTTTATATTGCAGCCTATGCGACACACAATTATGAGGAATCCGTCGTTGGAAGCCTCATATGTCAAAATCCATCAAGCGGTTTGGACTGTAGCCCGTGAAATAGATTTTTCTTGTCCACATACATACATACATACAATACGAAAAACAACTGCTTCTTAGGTGGTCGGGTAAAAAACAACCCAATTCGTTTATTCAGATAGACTCACTTTTATACTTCGATCAAGAACGAATTTGTTATAGACAAGATCTTATTGCATTTCCTTTTGGGGCTTTTGCGCGTTCTTTTACTCGTCGACACGTGCCGCGCACGACACGTGTTCGGTGGGTGGAGGCCTTTAGTCTCCTACCGATATGATGTGCTTCCCTTTTTCAATCCTCAGTGCAAAGTGGACGAGGTTGTGCGTACCGTTGCGTTGCGTTGTCTTTATCAGACTATGGTTCGAAGTCTAACCAGTCTTCATGGCATCAATTGAAATTTATTTGTATATATATCTGTCAAAGCAGAAATCATAAGAGGTATTATTTAGCCTAATTCAAATGTATATATATATATATATATTTACCGCCAGCACCAATCTTACGAGATATTTAAACGACATATTTGGGGAGAACAGTTAGTAAATTTAGCTACGGCTCTTTCAAAGGACATTTTGGAGACAAAGGATACCAAAAAGAATGGGAAAAAGGCTCATTATTTTATAACAGACGTGGTCTGGTTTTAACGCGATGGCACGTAATTCCTTCCTGCTCATAAAGGGCTTCCTGCACCGAACTTAATGTGTGACGCGAATTATTTGCAATTATCTTTATGGCAGTACGGCGGTGACCCCACTTTGTTAAAATAATAATGTATTACTATACTATACGCTTAGAATACATTTAGAATAAATTATGGACTTGTCTCAAGACATTCTCTGACCATTGTGATAAACAGAAAAATTTGCCGGAATTTAAATTAGGATTCGGTCAGTGTCAAATATCAATTACCTCCCCAGTTGGCGGATTTCCTAAAATGTTACAACTCGTCGCAATTGGTTCAATAGTCGAGCCTTGAGAAGGCAACAGACAGGCCGATAGACAGTATTTTCGCATATTAATGACATAAGTACCCATCGGTTTTTTTTTTTGTTATTAAACTCTTTTTTCAATTATACTTATTAAAAAACCTGCATTTATGTGATTTTAATATTACAGCACAGAAACTATTATAAATTTATACCTAATATAACAGTTGAAAAAGCACTAATATTTGTACTATTAATATCTCGAAATTGAATTTAAACTCGTTAAACTAACGTATTAAATGTCACGATAGGCGACATGTTTCGAACTTTTCGGAAGTTCTTCTTCAGAATGAGTACCGCGCAAGATTCGTGATGTTCGCAATTGAAATTTCAAATTGGGCGCCGCCCAAATTTTAATCGTGATGGTGGCTGGATGTTACGCCAAATGTATGCAACGCCAACGCTTATGGAAATGTTTGTTTAAACAGTGGATTTATTAGTAGTATCTCTAAATTATATTAAAATCTGTGTCAAAATAAGGAGCACTTTTTATCCAAATACAATACAATAATTTGAGGCAGATCCAAAAAGTTGCAACGCAGATGTGAAGCTCGTTCTTTTGTTTAATACAACGACGGTGACAAACAAGCGTACGGCCTGCCTGATGGTAAGCGGACACCGCAGCCTATAGACGCATGCAACTCCAAAGCAATAACATGGGCGTTGCCGACCCTTGATATGTTCGAGGATTCGCCGTGTCGACAGCTGAAGGAACAAATTCCCTCGCTCTCAACAAAACGCATCCTCGGGAGCTCTAGCGACCTTGCTCTCCACCAGGAACACAACACTACTACAGAGCAAGTAGTAGTGTTAAATAATTCCATAATAATCCAACCTGCTGGTCACCCCAGTCTTCCCGTAAGGCCGCTGAGTCATCCGATGATGCTGTTCGGTTATAATCAATAAAGAATATCGATTTTTCTTCAAGTTGAGATTATTATCTTTGTTATGTTTATCGCGTCTGTAATGGCAGTGTTTACACAACGGAGGCATTAAATAAACAAGTATGCAAAGTACGCGTTGTGTTCGTACCTCAAAAGGATATTTTGTACTATAAGGTGTTTGTGCTAACAAACAAACGTTATTCGTTAAAAATTGCTATTTCCTAGACCATGATTCTTTTATACTACGAGTAAGAGAGTGTTGTACGGTCATCAAGTCGAGAAACTTCGTTTTTAAAGTAAATTATATTCGTCAGTTTATTGTATTGTATTCTCTTTATTGGTTAGTTGGGGCAGACCTAGACAGAGACAGCGGAACAGAATTGTGTAAAAAAAGTTCTTAGCAGAAATAAGCTCATGGAGATATCGGGAAGAGACCTTTGCCCGGCAGTGAGCAGTATGAAAAAATATGTTAGCCCGTTACATTTCAGATTTATTCGTTTTCGATTTGTCTATCTATAGAAAGACGAAGATATAATGGATAACCTCCGGAACAGCTTATCCGATTTCAAAAATGAATTCACCTGCGTGTTGAAAGGACCCTCAGTGGTGTCGGGTTAGAATAGCACCACCCCCTTTCTTCCCGTGGGTGTCGTAAGAGTGGACTAAGGGAACAGGGTTGAAGTGTGTTGTGGCCGATGGGCTAGCAACCTATCACTGCGATATTACATTTTGTCGATCTTTTATACCCACATTTATGCTAAAGTGGCATTCGACGCAAGTTTCATGTGCTCTGCCTACCCCTTTTAGGGGCGTGCGCTTAAAGGCGTGTATGTATATGTATTTGGATGGTTATAGGCTATATTTTATCCGAGGATTTACCTACCTTCGTTCTTTGCTATATGCGGGCGAAGCCGCGCGTGCAGCTTGTATACGTGCCTAAGCGGGGTATTACCCAGTTGAAATGTTCCTATCGTGTTAATGAAAACTCTTCATTTCCCCAAGTAAGCTTGGAATTGTTTCAAGTCGTAGGCTGAGGTGAAGATTTATTAGATTAACCACGCGAACGGATGCGAGCGCTCTCTCCTGACCCTCTAGAGCCTATTTATTAATAAATGGACCTGCGCCGTGAAATATTGCAGCTTTCTAGAGATCCATTCTATGTTTACAAATCGAACCGTTCAAGCGATCATTTCAACTGTACACACTTCTCTATGAGGCACCTGTTATACTAAGTACACTTAGCGACAGTGGCCACGTGGAAGATGTGCTCACAATAATTTGCACAAGCCCTTATTCTGTTGACAATAATAGATGGGGTGCAATCCTTTAGATCGAGAAGTGAGACTTTGATCGCGAAGTTACTTCTACTGCTATAGTTGAAATTTTCTAAACCAAGCTCATGAATGGCCATTGTACTGAGCCCATGAATGCCTTTGTCTATGGTCCGAACAAAGGCTATTCAAGATGCGCGCGTACCAAATTAGCAAAAAAAAAATTAGCGCCACATAACATGTTCTTTGAATAATGAACTCTATCTTCTTTTACAATGTATTCCAAATTACCATAGCGCCTTGTACCTGGCTCGCTGGGAGCGGGTTTTTGTTATCTTTTAGTCCATTTTGAATCTATTGAATAAGACGATAGAGTTCATTATACAATTAATATTTTATGTGGCGCTAAATTTTTTTTGCAAATTTGGTACGCGCGCTTCATGAATAGCTTTTGTTCAGGCCGCAAACAAAGGCATTCATGAGCTCAGTACAATGGCCATTCATGAGCTTAGTTTAGAAAATTTCAACTATACCTTCTCCGTTCGTGTCAAGTTTCCTCGGCTGTTATTTGGAACGCGCTCATGCGCCTTACCTCACCTGTCACGCCTAACGAAACTATAACTCCGATTACGCTTAGTTACTACGAATCGCGGTGTCAAGATATATTTGTGTTTGAACGGCGAGGTGAGGTTAAAAAAAGTAACAGAATAGCGGGGTTCATCTCGATGTATAACGTCTCTAGGATCAAATTGGATTTCTTAAGTCATGTCATATAAGCATTTATTAATTTTATTCTTAATATTATTATTGCTAATCGATTATAGGCACGACAATGACAACGCCCCGCAAAACTGAGCTAGTTTGAGTGGCGCAATGGGTTTTTTAACCAGGCCTGGTTTATATATTATAGAGCTTTTCTCGCATAAAAATAATAAAAGCTCCTGGCCTGTTTCAGGCACACCAACTCCTTTACAAAGGTGCCCACATTTTGAGGGTATGTAAGCATAGTAGTAAACCATACATATACTTAAGTTATTCCATGATTCGATAAGTCAAAATCCGATATACAACCTCTACTAGTGAGTAGGACTAAAAATGCAGGGGTTTTGCAGCCCATAGCGTGCCCAAATTTGAATAAGGTGCCTCGCCACTACCACTGAACCGATAATTTCAATCTCCCATAAATATTACCACGATGCCTTGAACCAAGGCGCCCCGCTGCTGTTCGAATTAAAATGATGTTTACAATCCGGAAGCCAGCTGATCACAGATTGTTTCCGAACAAATTTGCATGCTACATTGTGAACACTATGTTGCACGGAGCGCACTTTACTTTATCTCCAATAGGTACTTTAAGTTGATATTAACTAATCTTTACGCGAATAGCTTAACATAACATGTATTTTAACCAAAGATAGGTTTGTTTCCGTGTCATAGATAGTTGGCCTCCGTGAGGTGCCCGGTTATAAAGCGCGGCGTTAGACGTGCAGGCACCAAGCCGCCAACATGGTTTTCAGTAAAACAGAGAAACAAAAAGCAAATCGGCCATTTTTAATTTTAGAGAAAAGTTAGCACCACCTCCTTCCTTTTAGTGGTAGTCAAAAGAGTGGACTATAGGAGTAGGGTTGAAGTTTGTCCACCTTTAAACCTACAGTTGCTAGTGTGATTTATAATCCTGTGTGACATTACCTGAAAAGCATTCCTCTGATATTGTTCCTTAGCGATGTATGTGAAGCATACCTGCACTTGTTCATACATAATCGGTAAACCTAGAATACTCGTAGCCATATGAAACATCGATAAACATTTACTTTGTATTTGAACTCTAACGTTTCTTAATATCATAATAGTTGTGTAATATGTAACCACAACTACAGGAGTCCGCTGGATGCGGGTGGCGCAGGACTTCATTGTGGCACTCTGGTAGGGAGGCATATGGACGTCTGTCGGCCGATATGATGATGATGATGAAGTAACTACACTGAAATCTTTCTACACACTCACCTTCTACACAATCGCTGCGCTCGTAGCCGATCCCTAGATTTTCCTCGTATGTAGCGGAAAGCGACTACGGCGTAGGCGCCGGCGGGTTCCTGGCAGTGAAAGTGTTAAAGCCAGACTGAGACTGAGATGTGACAGGGGTAGTGATTCCGGATGCCTATAGATATAGTCATCTTTCATGTTGTGTAATAAAGCTACTTATGCTCAGTGGGTCAACAGGCGCCAAATTATTATACTCGTGGGCCATAATTAGTTAACTTACATTATGATCACTTTTTAATGCTCACCGATATTTTTTAGATAAGAAACCATCAAAATATTTCTTGCTACGTTCTTGTACTGGATTATCTGATTCCATACGGATTTGTGTTATGTCTGCTACAATGTTGCACGGGCAGTGTCGGTGGAGCACTAAGTCATCAGCTTTATATTTTAAGTTTATATTAAGAAACGTAGATGTATTGTAGGTATAATATTAATAATTTGTATGCCCGCACAGAGTAACTAATACTAATAAATAATAATTAAAATAAACAGTTGTATTGTATTTCTACTGTGAAATCGTAATACGTAAATTGACATTGTTTATTTTTGTTTAAAATTTATTATCCACTAGTTGTTAAATGACAATCCGTAATCGGATATATATTTTCACTTTCTGTATTGACATTTTGAATATTATTTAATTTTTATTTCTTATTATTTATTATTGACGATCGTGATAAGGATTCTTATAATTTTGACATTGTATGCGAATCTATATTGTAATTATTATCTCGGAATAAATAAATCTAAATCTAAATCTATTATTTAACAGTTGATGCCTCTTTTTAAGTAAATTATACCTGTGTTACGAGGCACCGCTCTTCATTAATCAGTAGGTACAATACAATTGTAAATAATATTAATTGACTAGAGAGGTATCAACCTTTACCTCGCTTACGTACACAGTGAACAATATCGTATTCTATTCTATTCTAGAAGATTAAGCGCGAACACACTACTTGTAAATATGCGCACTGCCCATCCCCTCTCATTCATGATAGAGTAGTATTTCATAAAATATCGGAATGTTCATTATAAAAAACATCCCTTTGTCAAAGTAATGTTGTTCTATAATAAAACCAGGAATGTGCAAAGTGTCTCATTATCTTCATCTAGTTCCAAGCTTTATCAATTACCCTAGTTCTTCCTGCGATTTACTTTGAACACAACTTACCGCGGGGACAATCAGTTCACTTTTAAGAAAATTTTCAATAAGGTACCAAATAAAATCACATGGTTGTGTTTTGTCAATGATGATCGTAGTCATTTACACAACAGTTTAGTTAGTTGGATCAATACTTACAGAAAATGCCATCCTTTTTAAGAAAGAACCATAAGAATACGAATATTATTTAATTGTGTTATTTTTTTGTCGAAAATTATGCATACAATATATGGGAAAATTAAATTGTTTCACTTTAAAATAACGTGTTCATGCATTAAATGTTTACTAAGCAGAAACATCCGCTAACGAAATTCAAAATTTCGATCAAAGTGGAAAAATTCAATATAATTCGCCGCGAGCGGGATGTGAACCCGCGACTATGACCTCTGGAATCTGTCCATATAGGTAATATATAAATTGAAAGGAAAAGGTTAACTTTTATACAAACTGAATACTTAATTGTCGTCACAAAAGTGACATTGTGTTAATTTTTATTTGACAACTTACGCTAATTGGGTACACGATTTTTTGAAAATATCCACTTGCAAACGTCTATTAAAACCAAGTTACCCAGTACCGACACCATCGTTATTGTGTGAACATGAAAACTAGAAGCGAAAATACAGTTGCGTATATTTTTTTCATAATTTCAATTACTAAACAGTGAACCCTCTTCACCCTCCAGTCGCTCGCAGCGGACGGGTTAACAGATTTCTTCATCACGAGAGGACTGCCTCGGCTCACATTACCGGTATTATGCGCGGTAAACTGCGCCGTCGCCGCAGGCTGACTGTACAGCGATACTGGGCTACTGACTGCCCATAAATAGACCTTAAGTAGTTATAATAAGGTTTAAGAGAGAGTGCGCAGTACACTGTCGTCGATAGTATAATCTCGCCATCGACAGATATCGATTATACTAATGTCGGCTAATCGGTGCAGTGGAATCGAGTTCAGAACAGGCTAAGAGTTTAGTTTAATACATCTTCTGTTTCTATGTATTGTTCTTATGACCCAATTAATGGGCCCGATTCTTCAGTGGCCTCTAAACTTCCTAATTTTATTTAGGTGTCGCTAAAACACTTTGCTATTCTATGAGCAGCTGTCATAATCCAATGACAGCGCTAATTTGAATCTGACGTTTCTTATTTTAGGCGCTCTTTACAACTTACTTAGCTGCCTAAATGCTATTCTAAATATGTCGTTTTTAATCTGCCGCCTAAATTATGTCTAATTTAGTTTTAGGCTAGTTATGCCATGTGCACGTAGAATCGGGTCCATTTTTAAAAATAAAATGTAGATAAGTGCTTAGACACTCACTTCTAAGTATTCTGAATATAGCGATTTGATAGATGATTTTGTTTCCGACTAAAAAATAATTGTGTGTTTCTTTTAGTCTTC
The DNA here is from genome assembly GCA_947049275.1 of Epinotia bilunana. Taxonomy (NCBI): domain Eukaryota; kingdom Metazoa; phylum Arthropoda; class Insecta; order Lepidoptera; family Tortricidae; genus Epinotia; species Epinotia bilunana. The sequence goes on along the minus strand of OX346260.1, from coordinate 20,496,202 downwards.
CGGAACTCGGGGAGGGTAACGGATTTTTATTTTATAATTAAAGCTGCCCGCGCGGCCTCGTCTGCAAGAGCTGGCAAGCGATGCTGCGGGATGAAATATATCCTTTAATATAAATATGTAGTAGTTGCGGAGATCACATACTAGCTTACATGTCACAGTCATTACCTCTTTATCGATTCTACAATTAATATAAAGAGGAGAAGTCTTTTAAATATTATTAAAGACTTGACCATTTCAAGGTTGAATCAGTTAAGACCAAATAACTAGACAAGCATTTTACAGGCAGACAATTTGTCAATTTCTGTATTTTTATATTATAATAGCTACCTCTGTAACAAAGTTGGACGCTTGGGAAACAACAGCCGCAAGCAGCACTTCAATACATCAAACGTAACTAATTGGACATATCCTTTACCCACGACAGATATCAATCGTTCGATCCTAAATCAACGTTTGGCAAGCGGAATATTTCGCCAGAACCGTAGCGAGGGCACACGCAACACCACTACAAATGGAAATTCATCGAATCGTGGCAGGTTATGAAGTACAACACCTTTTTAAGGTTCCGTAGTCAACAAGGAACCCCTATGTCCGTCTGTCCGTTCATCTTCGGCTTAGCTCAGTAACCATTACTACTAGAAAACTGTGATTCGGCATGGGTATATAAAACAGCCCGATACCCGTACCTCCCCTACACCTAAAGCGGGGATTTAAACCCAAGTGTATGTTATCGTTGGATAGCTCGTTAAAAAATATTATGGGTTTCCTAAAACCATTTTTTAAATTAGTGGTAAGTTGCGAGATATTGGGTTTTAAAGTTTAAACCCCAAATTTTTGTTAGCAAAAATTTGTGTCATGTCCCCCCCCCTGCCGGCTAAATGGCTACTACTGGGGATGTGAAAAAATACGTGGTAGTAGTACATATAATGAATATAAAAGGAAAACTATCACGGACAAGTAGGCATAAGTAGTTACCGAGTAATAGTCGACCAACTTAATGTGTACTTGGAAAGGCCAATTTTCGTACAAATTCGGCCGACGCAACCGCACCGCACGTCGATGTAACTAAGACAGACAGGCAACTACGGAACCCGACACTGCGCGTGGCTCGACACGCAGTTGGCCGGTTTTTTATTTAAATAAAGTTAACTGTCTAAACTACTTTTTGCCTTAAATGTCTTTGAGATCATAAAAATCATAACTAATTGGAAAACTAATTTCCTGTATCCATAAAAGCCACGCAGTGGCGTATATTTATTTTGTCTAACCATATTATTGTTTTGCCACCATAAAAATCATAGCTAATTGCAAAAAATATACTGACTGATACATAAAACCTTTAAGAATTATACGACACGATCTGTGGCCTACATTTTACAACGGAAGATTACATTTTGTCGAGCTCCTATACATTTGGCATTGGTCTCATGGAAGAGGGAGCGCAAGAACCATCGATGCACACTCCCGTGTGTTTCGGAATTGGGAACATACGAGGGGTGGCTGGAAAGTAATCTCCTTTGTCTATTACAATTAGAAAGTCACACTGGCCACTATGTTTTCCAAATCTGTTTATTCCTTTTTTAAATTTGCCGCCATTCATTTGTTTATTACATTTTGCTTTGAATTGGCACCATTAATTGGTGAATATGTCGGAAGAAAAAAGTAAAATGGTAAAAATTGAGCAACGTGCGGTTATTAAGTTCCTCACTCGGGAGGGTAATACTCCATCGCACATCCGAGAACGCATGTTGGCGATGTTCGGTAACTCATGTCCTTGCGAATTTGTCGTAAAGTTTTGGTCGAAACAATTTAAAAATGGCCGCGAGAGCCTTGAAGACGATCATCGCTGCGGAAGGCCTGTTTCAGCGGTTACTGGTGAAAATGTGGCCGGTGTCAAAAAACTCATTATGGAAGACCGCCGTATTAAGCAGTGGGAGAGTGCACGAGATATTGGCATTAGTAAAGAACGGGTGCACCAAATCACTCACGAACATTTGGGAATGTCCAAGGTCAGTGCTCGATGGGTGCCCAGAATGCTGACTCCGTTTGATAAAGTGCGACGTGTCGAGTGCTGCAACGCGTTTTTAGAAATGAGCAAAGGTATGGAGGAAGAAATTGTTTCTAAAATAGTGACTTGTGACGAAACCTGGATTCGCCAATGGGATCCTGAAAGTAAACAGGAGTCCATGCAATGGATATTTAAGGGTGAGAAGCCTCCTCGCAAGTTTAAGGTCCGTCCGTCAGCAGGCAAACTGATGGCGACAATTTTTTGGGATGCCGAGGGGATTTTATTAATAGATTATCTACCAAAAAATACTACGATTAATGGTACATATTATGCAAACTTATTATAGCAGCTCCGAGAAAAAATAAAACAGACACGACGAGGCAAACTTGCCAAAGGAATTCTTATATTGCACGACAACGCCCCGGTGCACACCGCTCAAGTTGTGAAGGCAGCTATGAAAGCAAACGGCTACGACCAGCTGGATCACCCACCTTATAGCCCAGGTTTAGCCCCTGCGACTACTTTTTGTTCAGGCTTTTAAAAAAAGACCTAAGAGGGCGGCGATTTTTGACCGATGAAGACACGAAGTCTGCAGTAAACGAGCATTTTGACAGCAAAACAAAAGAATATTATTTTAACGGTCTAATGTCACTTTAGGACAAATGCAATAAGTGCATTTCTCTTACAGGAGACTATATAGAAAATTAAAAAAAAACTAGCCACGACAGTTTTTTACTTCATACTTAGGTAGATTACTTTCCAGCCACCCCTCGTAGTATCTGAAACCAAAGAATATTTACCCTTACACTCGTACTACCTACTTATTAACTGCCAACCTTAATAAGATGTTACTGCTTTTTGACTATGTAGTAAGGCCGTCAATTCCTATATCTATAACACATTTAAGCTTCATACATCAAACGGTACATCTCTAAGAAAGGACTGCCTGTCCCAGACAGCCACCGATCGTATAACCGTCCCATTGGACCAATTTTGGTTTGAAGCGAAACATTACTGACACTGATTCGATTTTGAAATAGCCGTTAATGCTATTGCGTAATTACCAAAACAAACATTCTGACAGCGATGATTTAAGTATTAACACGTTGAGAACTCAATTCATTGGTTACATCACGTCGATCGGGTTCACCTGTCAAAACGTCTGTCAGTGTAATTGTAATTGAATTAACATTTCGATTGTATGGTTGTGATACGTATTCCATCTCCTGGCCGGGATTCAAATGTCGAGAGCGGCGTGGCAAAATGTTAGATGGGGCCGGCTTTATAATCTCGAGTGTTCAATAGGTAATGTAACTTGTGTTTTCACAGATACCGAGAAAATATGTTATCGAAACAGACTCTTAAGTCTCAGGCAAATTTAACATTTTTCAGCAATCGGTACATGGATTATTTTCTGATAACGTTAGTTTTCCAAGCAATTAAACCGTATAGTTCGTTCTATCTTGGGTTTTTTAGAACAATTTTCAGGAAAAACGCCCCGATTCCAAAAAATATTCATGAATAGAAGCAAATCTTAGCTCAAAATATATTTTGACCTTGCTTTTCCATTAATTTATTTGAGGGCTTAATATACGATTTGGTTGGAAAGGTGGAAAGGTTGAAACAGCAACCAATATATAATCTATACTAATTATATAAAGAGGAAAAGCCTGTGAGATTGTAGTTTGTATGTTTTGGGTAATCTCCGAAACCGCTTATCCTATTTCAAACATTCATTCACCTGTGTGTGGGATATGTACTTTCTGGGTGGTTATCCTACTAATATTACAAAAGCGAAAGTTCTGATGTTTAGATGTTTGTTACTAAATCACGCTTGAACGGCTCGACCGATTTGGATAAAAAATTGCGCGAAGATAGTTTATAGCCTGGATTAAAACAGAATAGTTTTTATCCCGGCGGGTCCACGCAGACGATGTCGCGGGAGGAAGCTAGTAGGCTATATTTTATCCTACCTGCCAAATTGCTTCCTTTCTCTTATTCTGAAATTAATTTTGATCCTAAACTATTCACCCTAGTGTGTGTATACGTGTAGAAATTTCAAACATGACACTGAAGGCGCCGCGGTCCGTAACGCAACTAATTATCAATTAGCATCGCTTGCAATCTCGTCTGAGTGGATGACGTGTTTCCGCTCTCGAGTGGGCTGCAACGGGCGTAGGTGACAAGCGACAGCGATGAGCGATGTCGATTAAAAGTATCTTATAATCTAAACTAACCGCAATGTCACAATAATATTATAGCTCGTCTGTGTAAAAATCAATGTAGACGAATTCTCTTTGTCGGTAGGTATGTAGGTAGGTATTAAAAGCTTCATTTATATGAATAAAACATAACCAAACCGATTAAACTTATGTGGAAATAAACTGAAAGAATTGTTTCCCTAATTGTGCATATATTCTGATGCAATTTTTACAAGCTTTTATTTATCAGCCGACGTATTTTCCCAAAAAGTTAGTAAGGCCCTTTTATTGAATTAAGTATGTTATCACTTCTTTGAAAGAATACCATACAATACCTGAAACTAAAATTAAATACCTACCACCAAAGTAAAATTAAAACTAACTAACTATCGAATAACCCGCCCCGCGTCATTCCAGGTGCAAAGGTAGGTAACACTAGCCGCATTGCCGCGCTGAATAGGCCTTTGCACCAGAAATGACCCAGAGCGAGGATCGAGACCTCTATCTTGTAAGCGGCGCCCCACTTCCCTAAAAAAGGTTTTGGCCTCTGACACACACCCACCGACACCTACACCCAGCAACCTCCACCGCAAGAGGAACGAATAAATAATTTGAGAGGCCCGAGTACTTGTCCCTCTTCCAAACTGCCGCCAGCTCAGCCGCAGCTCCGGGCGCCCGCATAGTGCGACTAATGTGCGAAGCAGCAAAATTGCCGACACAGCTTTTATTTAACTTGCCCTGTTAGTACGGGACAAATCTTGCAAGTTAAATTTGATCCACTTCCCGGTTTCCGATTGCACGAATATGCAAATCGCGTGACAATGCAATATTATGATGACGTGGAGCAGATCTGATGATGGAGCTGGAAGATGGCCATAGGAACTCCGTAATAAAACCACATAACCCCATCGAGTTTGGGCTCCTTAGAGTCTAAATGAGTAGTTGATGACGGTATACAGAAAAGTACAGTCGGCAATAAAAGCTTGTACCGAAAATGAAATTTATGTAGACACTAATAAGCGAATGTTTTTTTTACAACTGGAACTATGGTGTTTGAGATCGTAAGTTTTAAGTAGGTAAGTGAAATCCAATAAATTAAACAAGTTTGTGTTTTATACCACACAAAATTGCGTATTTATTTGGTCACTTTTACACTCTATGCGATGATTTGCTTGAATGTATAATTGCCTTAATGGATTTAGAATGCCATTTCATTATGTAGCCTTTGTAGTCAAATATAGCCATTTTTCCCTTTGAGACATTTTACTTGCAAATTAAATTGTATAGCGTGAAAAGTTATTTTATTGTAATTAAAGGTTACTTTACCTCTTAGCAGTAAACGTAACTAACGTTATGATAAAAAGTAAAGTTGTTTATTGCTTAATAATAATTAATAATAAACAAAAAATAAATATTAGGGGACAACCATGCACAAATCAAACGAGCCCCATAGTAATAAGTAGAGTAATAGTAATAAGTTCACGGAACCGCAAAACAGAACCTAATTTAGTCTCCCACAAATTACTATTTAGTACAGTCAGCGTCATATATAGTTAGTAGCAGCCAAGCTAGCCAAATATTTCGGTACACGCCTTCATTATTGTAAGAATAAGGGTGTGTTACCTATACCTGACTGTACCTTAGCCCAATAAAATTTTTGTTACATTAAATGGGATATAAAGATATACTTAAATACATCGGAAACATGTTTATGTCCATCACACAAATATTTGCCCTTACAGGGATTCGAAACCGGGACCTGCAGCCTCGTAGGCGGGGAGTTTCAAAAAAATTGGCAGGTTAAGGTTAACTAAAGTGATGTTTAAGTCACGTCTAACCTGTCGGTTTTGTTACTAAATGTATGCGATTGACATTGACTGTCGGTCTTGTTACTATCCGTAACTATCCGTTTGAGGGTGAAATTAATGAATATGCCCAGGCATCAATCGGTCGGTCGTTAAGATACTTTTACGAAATAATCGTCCATGTCAATATGTCTTACTATTCAGAGCCATATAGTTAAAGCAATAACGCGTAGTGGCAGTGTCCAAGAAGCAACCAGCTGGCTCGCGGTATTTGAGCTCCCGAAGCGTTGTGGAACCGCCCTGTGCAATCCGAACTGAGCCAACTTGGACTGGGGCGGAAATAGAAAAATGTATCAAAAAGACTTTTTGACGCGAGGCAGCCGAATGAAACAGAGATTGCCTGAAAGTGTGTACGTTGTTTATATAATGCTATTTTATAAATGCTATTTCAATCGAACAGCTATAGGTGTTCACATTTTTTTTTAATATCCGCCCCAGTCCAATTTGGGTCAGTTTGGGTCGCACAGAGCTGTTCCACAGCTCAAATACTACGCGTCATTGCTTTAACTATAAGGACTCGTAGTCATTTTGTTTAATTTCATCTGTTTGGCGGAGTTCAGGTGCTACCTCCAAAAAGAGCATTATATCAATCCAAATAGTGTTCTTTATATGTGTCGTGTTGAAACACACGATATATCTCAGTAGCTGATTAAAGGCAGCATGGCTCGATCTGTCGTTGATTGAGCTGCTCCAGGTTACGTAACCCGGCAATAGTTTCATTAGCCGCATATATAACATCTAAATCAAAAGGACGTAACTCTCTGAAATATGTTACTAATATTTCGCCCTATTTGGAAGAGCTTGCGGGTCGATGCAGTGGCACAATAGCCCAATTGCGTTTGCGCAATGTTTGTGTTGTTAATTGACGGTATGGTGATTGTACTTAAACCTTTTTTGTTTGTTAATGATTTTAAGAGGGCAAAGATAAAAAAGAAAGGTTTATTTGGGTCAAAAAAAGGAAACTTGTCGTTTTACATTTTAGTTGGGTTAACTATTTAATAACAATCTCGAGCTCAAGTTAGGTGCAGCGAGGCGGCGCTTGTGGCGTCGATGTTTAACATATACGGTACCAAAGAGTATTTACATCACTGGGCGGTAACTGAGATTTCCCGCCCGCGGGCGCAGCGGCAAATCTCACTTCACACCCAGGAGAAGACGTAAAATTGTGTAAGCACCACGGGCGTTAATTCGTAAAGCCCCAGATCGCATATTTATGGCCCTCACCTTCGGGCCACAAACACCTGCGATCTGGGGCATTCACGAATTCACCGCCCTAGGTACGTAATGTACTATGTATTGTTATTGTATCATCAAACTCTGCGGTAAGTAAATCTTTTTATTTGGGACTTTAATTAAAATAATAATAAAGATGTTTGGAAGTTTAAATGTTTGTTATTCAATCACGCTGAAACGGCTTAACGGATTTGGATGAAATTTCGCACGAAGATAGTTTATAGCCTAAATTAAAACATAGGATAGTTTTTATCCACGCAGACGAAGTCGCGGGCGAAATCTAGTATTTACTAAATATACCCACTAAATATTATTTAGGTAAGTACTTGGCCATAGGTTTACCCCCAAAAAGCGAAAGTCTATAGTCAACTTGAAACTAGTTTAAACTAGTTTTATATCGAGGCGTCATCTTGACTGACACCCTGTCTTCTTGTCTTACGTGCCCCTTGTTCCTCTGTCATTCTGCTTCATTAGGTCCACAGTTTTTGCTAGATAGTAACCCGGTTTAACTAGATGGACTCCCAGTTTTATAGAAAACAAGCTTTCGCTTTAAAGATAGTTTTCGTTTGTTGTGTATAATGTAACAATATACAAATTAAAATAACAATAAAAATAAATAAATTAAAAATAAAAATAAACTTTTGACCAACAAAACATGTCTGCACGGTGCAGGGCAGGGGCTCCTGGTGAGGTACTACTGTCAGCTGTCAGGTATGTCTCATTAAGGCAAACGTTTTTTTTTTGTTTGATAAACGCTTCATTTAATTAATTGTCACTAGAGACTCATCGAGCACGTGTGTGCCGTAAATTCTCGTAGGTGGGCACTGTATACGACCGGGACGTAAAATTGTAAACAACAGACCTTAACTTTTTATTCTAACTAGCTCCGTCCGCGTGGAACTCGTTTATATCGTAACTCCATACAAAGTTTCACCCCCGTTCCATCCCCTTAGGGGATGATTTCCGGGATAAAAATTACCCTATGTCATTCAACGAGACACAAACTATCTCCATACCAAAAGTCATCTAAATCGGTTCAGCGGTTTAAGCGTGTGAAGAGGTAACAGACAGACAGACACACTGTCGCATATAATATATGGATTCAGTTACATAAAAGTTTCAAAACGAGTAGGCACTTACAATACGTTCTAATTTACCCAACTCTTGTAGTAGCTTGAAAGCAAGTATCTCCACTTACTACAATCCCGACTTTCTCAATACAAAATAGACATTCTCAATGATTTACGTCGTACAACACAATCATCGGCTAAAGGTACGCTTCCGCCCCGTCTCACGTGTACTATAAATTTAACAGCTTCGATCGACATGCAAATAATGGCTGAGCATCACGATTCCTATGACGCGGGGTCAGGGGTTGGGTTGGGGACTAAATTGGTATCCGTGACGTACGCGAGTTGTGCGGGGCGATTTGTACGCGTCACATTCGAGTAACGGTGATCTAGTGGGTCGATCGATACGGAATAGGTTCGATGGGTATCAAAACGCTTAGATACATTGTCCATCTTGCGTTTTAACTTGAAGTATTCGTAAAGTTAGGTTTCAAATTGGGGTTGGATCGTTTTTTGTTTACACACTGTGCTTATGTAAGAAGGAGTGCATGAACCAAGACTTGCAATGGGTCGAAAATGCGTTCCTGAATTTAGCCCAATGCAAGCCCATGTTTTGTTTGTTTGTACCCTGTAGACTATACGGGGTTCAGTCAGGAAGAAAACCATGTAGTATCATAAGACTTGGTATATTTTGGAAAAGCACGGTAAAATATCTATTAAAGAAATGTCACAGCGGGTAGTGTGATTAGGCTCGCGGTTAGCAGCGGACTGCCTTCCCTTGCCTAGTAACGGGTTGCATTACATATGCCCGTTGTTGATTATGAACCTTAAGACTATACATTACAAGGACTGTTTTAGCATAACACCTTAATTAAAATAATAAATGCAAATACACATATAATGAGCGCATCGCTAACACTCCCCACCCCAGTGCTGTCTCAGCACTCAACACTTACGGGAATAGGAGCGATGCGAGCCGCGGAGCGCCGCCACGTGCCGGTCGCCGTGCGCACCTCCACCAGCCGGACGCGGCCGTCTCTGCCGGGAATTACCCGAGTGATCAGACCCTTAGGCCAGATATTCCGGGGAGAGTTGGGATCCACAATCAGCACCAGGTCTCCGATTTGTAGCGGTTTGCGCTCCTCCTGCCACTTTGTCCTAGGTAAGAGGTCAGGTAAAATTTCTCTAACCCACCTCTGCCAATACATATCTGCAAGTCTCTGCGCCTTGCGCCACTGCTTGCGTAGGTTCAAGTCCGAGTCATCGAACTCTCCTATGATAGGAAGTCTTGATGATGATCCTAGGAGAAAGTGATTCGGGGTTAGGGATTCACCATCACCTGGATCTACTGAAACGTGCATCAAAGGACGGCTGTTGACCATATTTTCAATTTCAGCCATAAGCGTGATCAAAACTTCGTCCCTTGGTGCGCGGTCTTTCAGAACAACCTTGAGAGCCGACTTCACTGAGCGGATCAAGCGTTCCCACGCCCCACCCCAATGGGGACTAGCGGGGGGAATAAAAGTCCAGTCCATATTATTGTTAACCCCTTCAGCTTTCAGCACATCGGTATCCAGTGTCTGCATCGACCGTTGCAGCTCTGTATCGGCCCCGCGTAGATTTGTACCGTTGTCCGAATACAGGTGGCGCGGCCAACCTCGCCGTGCCGCCATACGCCGCAACGCCATGATGAGCGAGTCGGTCGTCAGAGAGTTAACTAGTTCTATATGAATTGCTCGAACTGTTAAGCATGTAAGTAATACACCATACCTCTTTTCTCTTCGTCGACCCACCGCGACCTCCATGGGTCCGAATAGATCTAATCCACAGTGAAAAAATGGTCGCTGATGGTGCGCCAATCTAGCTTGTGGCAAATCACCCATACGAGGTACCTGAGGCCTACATTTCAATATTCTGCATAACATGCATCGTGACGCCACAAGTTTGACAGTCGGTCTAAGTCTAAGTATCCAGTACCTCTGCTTAATCTCGTTCACGACGGTCTCTTGACTTCCGTGGGCTACCTTGACGTGGAAATGCCGAATGATGAGCTTAGCTACCGGATGTCGGCCGTCCAGGATCACAGGTCTCTTGACGTCTAGGCCCACGTCCACTGCGGCGTCGATGCGCCCTCCTACGCGGAGAAGTCCATGTTCATCTAGAATTGGGGATAATTTTAACAACCTACTGCTGCGGTGCAAGGCCATTTGCCTTTGAATCCTTGCTAAGTCCTCTGCGAATGACTCAAGTTGAGCATGTTTTAATAACAATGTCTCGGCACGCTCCATCATAGCACAGTCAATCTCGGCCGCTTGACCTTTGCACCTAGCAATGAACTTTAACACCGAGGCTGCGGCGCGGGTCAAGCGAAGCCAGGAAGAAAAGCGCTGAGGGTCCGGCACAGGCAAGCAGGCAGGCTCGTCGTGCTCCTGCACGATTGCTACGCAATCCACTGGGTCACCTGTTGAGATGATATCTTTAGGCCATAAACTTTCGTCATTGTATAAAAATGACGGTCCTTTAAACCACTCATCTTGCAGGCTCAGATCGAAAGATTCCCGTGTAGCTAAATCGGCAACATTAAGCTTTGTTGAAATGTACCGCCACTCGTCTACACGGGTAAGCTCGTCAATCTCGCCCAAGCGGTGTGCCTCGAACGTCTTATACTCACGGTTTTTGTTGCGAATCCAATGGATGACTGTTGTGGAGTCGCACCAAAAGTAACGTCGCTGAGGAATGAGTTTATGTTCGTTTATAATTGTGTTAGCCAGTCTTGCGGCTAAGACTCCAGCTTGTAATTCCGCCTTTGGAATTGTCAATGGTTTAACCGGCATGACTCTGCACTTGCAGGCGATAAAGGAAACATAAACTATTCCTTTATTATTCCAACGCCAATAGCCCACAGCTGACATTGCTTGGGAAGATGAGTCACTAAATAAATGTAACTGTAAATTATTATATACCGAACAGGTCGTAGCACAGGTAGTGGCCGCTACGCCGCCGTAGCCTTTCGTAGCGCGATGCGTAGCGGCAACGGGCGCCGACGGTGATTCGGGTGCCGGCGGTGGGGGCGACCTGGCTACGGAGTTGCTACCCGGGGATCCTTGCGTCTCGCTCGCGCACGTAGCCTCCGCCGGGAGGACCCTCTCTCCATTGCGCGCGGCTGAGCTGTAGCACCTAGGTACGCGTATGTTATTAATTACCTTTAAAAGACCAATCCATTTTCGCCACTTGTTATAAATATGATCTGGTATATAATCATCCCAGCCGATTGATAACCGCCAGGTGTCTCGTAGCATAATACGACCTTGGATGGTGAATGGAGCTAGAAATCCTAGGACATCGAAAATGGACATAATTACCCTAAGCATAAGGCGTTTTGTAGGGCGCTCATCTCCATTAATTATACTCTCGGGAATCCGCTTTAATGATATATCGAATGCCAACATATCATCGGCGGGGTACCATATTAACCCGAGAGTGCGCTCGCCTTCGTGCTGCTGGTCGACTTTAAACCTTACGGCCGCTGTGCCTAAGGTCTCTTTTGGCACGCTGTTTAGAACTGCAAGGCTGTTGCTAGTCCAATTCCTTATCTCGAAACCGCCGGCACTGTGTATTGAACTAATATTACTTACCATTTTTATGGCCGTGGCTTCGTCAGCAAAACTGTCTATGTAGTCATCTACATAATGCGAGTTATGAACAGCATCAACAGCTTCCGGCATAGTTGACTCAAAACGACGTGCATTTAAGTTTTTTACAAACTGAGCGACGAATGGCGAACAATTTGCTCCAAAAATTAAAGATGACATTACATACGTCTTGAGGTCATCGGACGGGTTGTCCCTCCATAAAAACCTCAGGGCGTGTTGATCTTCGGCGCGAATCTTAACCCGTAGAAACATATCTCTGATGTCACCGGTTACTCCAATTTTGTTTTCCCTGAAACGTAACATAATACCAAACAGCGATGACAGCAAGTCGGGTCCTGTAAGTAGATAATCGTTTAGGCAATATCCATTTACCTTATTCGCCGAGTCGAAGACCAATCTAAGACGTTGTTTGTTTGGGTTGTCAACGCCAAAGTGAGCAAGATAAAATGTTTTAGGTCTCACCTGAGTGTCCGACAGTTCCTCTGCGTAGTCATTTTGAAACAAATGACGAACGCGCTCCCGATACCTTTCAGCAAAGCCGGAGTCTTTAGCCATCCTCCTTTCGATGCCTTTCATCCTATTAAGAGCATTAGGATAGGAGTCGGGCATAGTGCAGTGTTCGTCTTTCCACGGCAGGCCGACATGCCACCGGCCCTCGATGAGCTCGGCGGAGCGCTCCAGCTGCGCGACCGCGCGGACGTCATCGGCGTTTTGGCGCGCGTGCGCGGTCACTCCTATGGAATCTAAAAGAAACGAACGCCGAACATCCTCGTGGAGTTCCCGCAAACAGTAGTCGTCCGAAGTGTTGTGCTCCATGGTGCTATCTGCAATGAAGAGGTTAGTATGGACGTTAACAGACGGACGGCGTCCGGACGGACGGACAGTCCGCGGCACGCACACTTTCCCATGGACGCTCCAGCCCAGTGGGGAGAGAGTAGCGAATGGCTCATTTGACTTTCCTACTTTCAATTGTATAGGTAACAAAAGATGGTGATTATCCTGACCTATTAGCAACTCGGGTTTTGAATCGGTAGTACACAAATTCTGTTTTATATCTGTCAGATAAGGATAATCTACCAATTTTAAAACAGACAGTGTTTGCAAAGGTAAACTCAATTCGTTAACACAACGCATTTTAACATTATAAACCTTATTGTCCATACCTTTAAGGTCCACTTTTACTATCGTCGATTTGCACACAAGTTCGTTATCACCAAAGGCGCCGCGTACGCGCAATGTCTCTGAGTGACCATGTAAACCAACGCGCCGCGCGAGATTCGCACTTATTAATGATACCGAAGAACCATCATCGAGTAGCGCTGTACTATTCACCGTACCGTTAGGTCCCTGCACAAATACTGGTACTACTTTTAATAACACCTTGTTATCACTCGCGTTAATATGCGTCAAAGTCTCTGGAACGATGTCGGGCTCAAGGTCATGCTGCACTAACGCATTCGTTGCTGAACAGCTGGGGGAACTCGAAGGGCCCGATGATGACGACGGAAGCAGTACTCCGGTCTTGTTTACCGTGTAGTGCAGAAGTCGATGATGTGCTTCGCCGCAACCATCCTTATCACAGGCAGGCGCGCGACATGATTCTCGCTCGTGTTTAGATAATATGCATTTATAACATAAGCCATTTTTTCTGACAAATTGCCACCGTACTTTGCGCAGCGCTCGTTTGAACTGTTTACAATCAGTTAACTTGTGTATCGATGTATGGCAGAATAGACACTTTTTATCGCTTCCCTCGGAATGCAGTAATATTGTATGGGTACGTGCATTGTTAGTGTCCGCGGGTTTATGTTTGTATCCTTCATATCTTGTAGCATTATATATACTTGCAGTTGTAGAAATTTTAACGGCCTCGTCGTTAAGGAAATCAGACATAATTACTAATCTAGGTTTCTTGCCCTCTTTAATTAAATTAAAGCTGTAATCTGACCACTTGGAGATTAGTACTGTTGGAAGCTTGGACAAAATGATGGACACAATGTGAACTCCCTGGAGATGCTCCTCTTGACCAACTGCACGTACTGCTTCTACGTAATTTTGCACCTTCAATGCAAACGTGATAATATCCTTGTGGTAGTCGTGGTGCAGCGGCTGTAGCTTCTTAATGTCGTACAAAATACGGGAAATGATGCAGTCAGAATTACCATAACGTAGTTCCAACGCCGACATGACTTTCTCGGGCGACGTGGCACTTATGAACAAAGCGTTGACAGCATCCTTAGCAGCTCCGCGTAGGCATTTTCTCAGCCTCCATAGGTTCTCTTTGTCCGTGAATTGACATAATTCGGTCGACTCATAATATGCTTGTTTAAATTGCAACCATTCTAAATAGTCCCCAGCGAACTCTGGTAAATCTTTTGGTGTACTGAGTCGACTGAGCAAACTGGTGTTAGGTGCACTATTGACTTTGGCAGTGGAGATATTCTTTACCGCTTCAGCTAAAACATGAATTGCACCGTTGAGTGCAGTGACGGTGGCATCGGGCGGCGGCAGCGGAGCAGCCGGCACGGGCGCCGGGACGGGCGCGGGCGTGGCGGCGCGTGGCGCTGGGCCGGGCGCGGGCGTCAACTGTGGCACATGCTGGGGCAACTCACCCATTTCCATGGTTTGGTGCTGACCATCTTGCGGTTCCCTGTGGTTACTCTGATGTTCCACCCATTCTGCCACTTCGCGTTGAGAAAAATCCCTTCGATCCATTTGTGAACTGTATTCCTGATCTTCCTCGTCGCTGAGTGCTGCTAGTTCGGCATCGAGAGTTTTGTCGATGATCTCCATCTGAATAGCGGCCTTTTGCTTGGCAGCCTCTAATAAAAGCTGTTTTTTCCTGGCTTCCTTAGATGCTGAAGACATTTTTGAGCCCCTGCTGCTATAAGCCCTGGTGACACTCGAAACAAGAGGCGTTTTCTTGTGCGCTGCGTGCGCTAACGGTTCCGACTTAATACTACCCTCAACTTTATTTGTGTTGGCTAGGAATTTATTAACACTTTCTAGCGGGTTTTGCATTAAACTTTCCATCTTTGTTGTAGAATCTTGACCATTAGGTGCCACACTCTTCTCACCGTTATTGGACATCCTTTGTTCGTCTTCTAGAAGCTTCCTTTCATGTTCTTCACGACGCGCTTTCGATCTACGCGTTTCGATCTTGGTTGGCGTGTGGTACATGAATCCGGTTTGAAGACCACTTTGTAGACTATACGGGGTTCAGTCAGGAAGAAAACCATGTAGTATCATAAGACTTGGTATATTTTGGAAAAGCACGGTAAAATATCTATTAAAGAAATGTCACAGCGGGTAGTGTGATTAGGCTCGCGGTTAGCAGCGGACTGCCTTCCCTTGCCTAGTAACGGGTTGCATTACATATGCCCGTTGTTGATTATGAACCTTAAGACTATACATTACAAGGACTGTTTTAGCATAACACCTTAATTAAAATAATAAATGCAAATACACATATAATGAGCGCATCGCTAACATACCCAGACGAGGTGATATTTTTTTAACGATGACAAGATAGCATGGCTTCCACTTTCATTGCACGTCGCCGTATAAAACAGCATCGATAGGTCACTTTTGTAGGAAAATGATAATGATAAGATCCAAGTCAGATCAGTATATGATAATAATCACACTCACGTTAGATGTTAAGTTTCACAAAGCATGACAATATCTCCTAGAGTGTCACAGCGACCATGGTGGAGCGTTCAGTGGCTGTATTAGGTTAATTTAGCGATAGCGTTTGTGATCGATGGCTTCACGCGTGCGCCTGCGCCGCGCCGCCGCTGTCAGAGGTTAAACGCCCACTTTGCGCACGATCGCGTGGTATTGATTCAGCCGACCACGACCGCGGATATCGGGATATCTTGAACACAATGTTTACGTTGACTGATGTTATATGTTGCGGCGATAAGGTACCGAATGTCAATTTCACTTATTTAGATTTATATGTCCCTACCGAGTATTCCTGTAAATCTAGAAGGGACGCAAATGAGAAAGCATCGTAGTTGCGAAATTTCGTTTACCTATGCACCCAGGAAAAAATGTGATTAACTGTCTTAAAAAATATTGGCATTATATTCCTTATAGTTCATCGAAAACTTTGCTTTGAAGGTGATCTCTTTAGTTAGTCCATTTCTAATGCAAATATCATATGACCTTTAGAAACTTTGTAAGTGTGTTAATGAAAACTGCCATGTCTACTCGTAACTACTACAGTCAGAGCCCATTCATCACCCCCATTACGTTCGTCCATAAATCTAAGTAAATCAATGTTCATGTAGCGAAATAGAGGAGAAAATCTTGCAAACAAAAGACCAATGCTCGGAGCGCCGATTCGCGGTCGACGAAGGAATATTTACCCGCGTGGGCGCGGCCGGCAATTTTCTTTATAGCTACATTATCTAATGACGGACACGGCGCATAAAACACTATCTTTCAACATATGATAAGGAGGAAATTACACTCAAAGGAGTCCTAAACACATTACCTCACTTCCGCGTTAAGTGGGCGAGCGGTTAATGATTACTAGTTATTAATGTGTTTAGAGTCGCTCGCTAATACATTTAAGGTAATCATACAGCTGATATGAATGTCTAGCGTTTGTCTGTCTGTGAAAGTTTTGAAGCTAGCAATTGCGAGAGAGCTCTGCCTAATTTGATGAAATTGCACTAGTAGCTTTGACGTGGTTAGTCAGAAATGCCATGAACAGAGCGAGGATCATTTGTAGACATATAGGTAGGTGCCGTGTGTAGAATTTGAATTTTAGCTACGGTAGCCTTGTAGTTCAAGCATGCGGCTGTCAAGCGGCGGTCTTGGGTTCGAATCCCGGCTCGCACCAATGAGTTTTTCGGAACTTATGCACGGAATATATTTACCGTTAGCTTTTCGGTGAAGGAAAACATCGTGATAAAACCGGTCTAATCCCAATAAGGTCTAGTTTTCCCTCTGGGTTGGAAGGTCAGATGGCAGTCGCTTTCGTAAAACTAGTGCCTATGCCAAATCTTGGGGGTTAGGTGTCAATGCGGACCCCGGGCTCCTTTAGGGCCACAACCGGGAATAACGCTAAGAGGATGATAATGATGGTACAGTATAATATAATTTAAAATGAACTAGCGACCCGCCCCGGCTTCGCACGGGTACTATATTATACAGATAAACCTTCGTCTTGAATCACTCTATCGATGAAAAAAACCGCATCGAAATCCGTTGCGTAGTTTTAAAGATCTAAGCATACTCGTACATAGGGATAGACAGCGGGAAGCGACTTTGTTTTATACTATGTACCTAGTGAACACATATTTCATATGGAATAAAAATATCCCGTTGAATCCTTTGTAGCGGTATTTCTTAAAGGTAGGAAGTCTTAAGTTAGGTCCTTGTCGTCATACATACATACAGTATAATACATACATACATTCACGCCTTTATCCCTAAAAGGGGTAGGCAGAATACATCAAACTTGTGTTACAGAAGGTACTACTTTTAGCATAAATGTGGGTATAAAAGGTCGACAAAATGTGAAATCGCAGTGACAGGTTGCTAGCCCATCGCCCACAACACACACTCCACACGGGCTGTCTTCATACATCCTCGATTAACCACCTCTTTAAATAAGAAGAACTACTTGGTGCAAGTTTTGACCAATTTAGAAAACCAGCGACGAATGTGGTCTTAGAAAATTATCTTTGAATGTGAAACAAAATTCTGAAAAAAAATCTAGATTAAGAATTGCTACGCTAGGTTACATCCATTCGAGCCTACGAAGAGGCTGCCACTTGTGCCGAAAACCTAGTTTAGCTTGACTCTGGTGTAAGCAGCCTAATTACGAAACTGACAGCGACGATTGGCTGTGATATTACCTAAAATTGAAACTAAATCTATACCAATTGAAATACTTTGAGAATTCCGTATTCCTAACTGTAGTTGTTCAACGTCCAGCGTTCTGTCCCATTGTTTCTTAGTCCGAGCGTCGTATGGCGGTCAGTAGATAAAACGAAACCATAAATAACCTTATTATGTCGACGGTAGTCGCTACCGATTTTATATGTACGAGTTTATTTATTGCCCCGATCGATATTCCGATTTGCATTGTCGAATTGAAATTTGCTATTGTAGCTGATATGTGCAATCGTCGTGGAGCTGTGTGGTGTTAAATCAATATAATTTATGGGGCATTGATAAGTCTGACCTCCGTGTGGAACTTGTTTGTTAGATTTGAAGGCGGCTGTTTAGATTTATCTATGAAATCGTGTACTCCAGGCAAAATACAGTTTTGAAAAACATTAATTTATAATAGCGTTTTTTTTATTGATTTCATTTTAAAATGTTATTCTAAGATGAATTTATTCAAGAATCCGACAAACTTTCCACCCGGAAGTAATTATGTAGATTTAAATGAAGCTTGCATTGTCTTTTTTTGTACGATTTATCTTGAATATTATACAGCAAATGTATATGAACCAAAATAATGACAAAAATATCAATGAATATTTAGTCTGACTTTTCAGAAGCTAGTTAATTTATCATTTTTATGATGTCTGAAATTTTGTCGGATTTTGTCGCTGGTTAACTATTTAATTGATAATTTATCAGTTACATATAAAAAATAAGCTACTATAAATTATTTCCAAAATTTTCATTTTTTCCATACAAGTTGTCAGTTCATTGACTGGACTAATGGGCCTGAAAGGCAGAGTGGTAAACAGCCACCGAGCGCTGAAAGCGGCTATGGCCAGCGATTATTCTTTATTTTTCGACCTTTCCAATAGGTATATTTAATATGTATTTCGTAGTAAACCGAATATGCTAAGTTTGTTCCTTAACTGGTCAGTGGTTATATCGGCTTTCTATAAATAATCAATATAACGATTAAAGCCTAATAGTTCGTAAAAAACCAATACACTACTAGGAACGGTTTAAATGAGTTTTAGCTACTTAATTTTTTCCATATATTTACAAAAAAATACAACACTGGAAATATGCCTATTTATTCAATTTATGATTCGCTTTCAAAACTTTATTATATCTTGGAATATAATTCGTAAATAGTACTACTCGGTAGTTAAAAAAAAACTTCTGTTCTCTGGTTACAAATACCGATACAGCTCACTCAAGTTTTAAACATTAAGTCCCATGCTAGTCGTGAGTTGGCATTAGTGTAAATACTCATGTTATTGGTAAATACCTCATAGTTTACTCCGTTAACGTTTCGAGTAAAGACATTAAGTCAGAAAGTGAAACACGACTTCCACATTCAATGAGATTTGCGTACTTGCCAAGTTGCATTATAATTCAATAACAACCATTTGAAATCATATGTAAATGGCGTATAAACTATCTGAGCTAACGTTTTATATTTTCTTACAAGATATTAGCGTTGGTTCCATTGGCTAGTTTTATTTGCCGAGCGACCACCCTGGTGGCATTATCTGGCTTCCTCATGCAAATTATTGCAAATGGCTACTTTTGTCAGTGTGATGGTAAAGTGGCACCATCGACGTCTGGTATGTGGGCTGAATGTTCGTTGCTTGGGAAAATAGCCGGCGGGAGGAAAAAATGCTGGCCAACTTTCACAAATAAGGCAGTAATCATTGTCCCATTGAAAAATGATAGATAGACACATAACGTTAGAGATACAAATACCAAACACAAGTGTAGTTGGGCAGGACACCTTGCTAGGCAGATTGATAGTAGGTGGACCAAAAAGGTGTCCGATTGGTGGCCACTTTCTAGGTAAAAGGAGTGTGCGGACGACCGACACCCCTTTTACCTGATCCTGGCGGGTGCCCTTCAATTTTAATACAAACATTTTGCATAATTACTTTTAACTACTTTTAAAACTCATAATAAACATAATGTATAGAAACCAAATCCATAATATTATTCGTTATAATAATAACGAATAATGTTCTATACTCATAAAAACGTTGTTAATAACGATCATTAGGAATATATTTTTTACTCGTTATAACATACAGTTAGTATTATGATTAAAATGTAAACTATATTTTAACGAATGATCGGGTGCATAATATAATGTGACATCCTACTAATATTATAAATGCGAAAGTTTAGATGTTTGGATGTTTGTTACTCAATCACGCTTAAAC
Organism: Epinotia bilunana; assembly: GCA_947049275.1. Taxonomy (NCBI): domain Eukaryota; kingdom Metazoa; phylum Arthropoda; class Insecta; order Lepidoptera; family Tortricidae; genus Epinotia; species Epinotia bilunana. The sequence continues at coordinate 20,476,049 of OX346260.1, read as the reverse complement.
GGCTGAACCGATTTGAATGAAATTTTGCACGAAGATAGTTTATAGCCTGGATTAAAATATAGGATAGTTTTTATCCCGGGTCCACGCGGACGAAGTCGCGGGCGGAAGCTAGTAAATTATAAAACAACACATATTCTACCTTAAGGCAGGTCGCCGTTAGGTACGACGACGAGCGAAGCGAGGAGGAGTGTTAGGTAGAACTGCGACCCTACAGCGCGCGAGCCGAGCGAGCGAAGCGAGCGTGCCGCGGCAGCGGCCGGCGAAGCGCCAGAACCGACTTATTATATAATAGTACACATTTTATTACCCTCTTGATCACGAGAGGCCTGTGCCCAGCAGTGGGGCGTGTATAGGCTGATGATGACGATGCTATACTTTTATATTCTTTGAACATGATGAGTTGATCATGTTGAGTCAACCAAGTTGGTTTTATTGGAAAAAGAACGTTATGAGCATTAAATACTATACAAAGTGTTCATTACACTGATTGCCTGTTATGCAATTACATTACTATGCAACTGAATTATTATTATCACTAAAATTAATGTTCCTATTCATTTTATTTTTAAACTAAATAATAATTTCTGCATTTCAAAATTAAACAATTCGATTTATGCAAAATGAAAAATCGAAAATAGTTGTTATTAAAAACATAACACAACATAATATTATGTATATCGTCGTCTAGTAGCCATAGTACAAGCTTTGCTTAGTTTGGGAATGGGTCGATTTGTGTAAGATGGTCCTCAAAATATTTATATTTATTTATTTATTTACATTACACACCCGTTCCTCGCTGGCGGACACCAGCTCGCTATGGGTGGACCATAGAAGATAGCGGGTCGTGGATAAGATTAACTCAGGATAGGTACGGGTGGCGTACTCGAAGAGAGGCTTACGTTCAGCAGTGGCCGATTACGGGCTAGAAATGGTGATGTTGACGCACACACGCGGTTCCCCTGCACAAAAGAAGTCAGTGCTTGAGAGTAGAAAAGTTGTGAACTGAACTCAATTTCGACAAATAACATTTTCATATCTTTCATTCAGAAAAGTAAGTTTTGTTCCACGAAGAGAGGGATCAAAATGCTACTTTTCTATTCAAGCTACTTTTTTAATTTATTCATTGGCATGTAGCATTTACGCAATGTGCCAATTGAACACAGATCTTAATAAAATAATCGATTGTAATTTCATCGTAATCGATTAAAAACGATCATTTTTCAAGTTTTAACTTTAACTACGTTGTATGAAAATATATGAATTTTTCGTAATATTTAAAAATTAGTATCAAAAATTAAGATTTTTTTAAACTTGTTAAGGAAGTAATTTTAACAGCATCTTTTTTAAATTTCCTCATAGTCGGTGTGAAAAATAGTATGTGTCACTCGGTAGCAAAATTATCTTCGTCGCGGGCGTTAACACTTGTATCCCTCGCTACGCTCAGGATTCTATCGTAGGATCCCTCGCTACGTTCGGGATTCAATACACCGTCCTCGCCGTAGATATACTTTTTTGCTCCCTTGTGACACAAATAACTATTAAACTAGCCTATTATTTTTATCTCGCATGCATATAGATCGATCGTCCGTGTAGCACCTTACCAATACAGGTCAAGCAAACCTAATCTCAATTTGATTTGAAACCTTGTATGTTCCTTCGCTCTATGGTACGTAAAATATAGCTTGAGCCCTGCGACAGCTGTCATCTCAGTACAATTTATAACCTTAAAACGTAAAATTGTACTGAGATGACAGCTGTCATAGGGATCAAGCTATATTTTACGTACCATAGTTGCAACTGCTCGGTCATCTATTTTGTATATCTATGATTAGAGCTAAGCGAGTGTTTTAACGGAGAGGTGGGTAGGTCTCAAATGGGTTCACCGCAGGCAGGAAGTGAGGTAAACGGTAATTCTCTAGATATTTTGATAGCTTAAGTGTTAAACGATGTACGTTGATTTAGACGCGATTGTTGTTGCTAATTTGGACGGAGAAAACCATTGTTGTCTGTGCTTTACGTTTGACTTAATCGCACTTTCATTTGAATTTGGTTTTTCGTAACCTAACATCTATATAAATACGATCAAGAGGCAGCACAACTTTCGATAGTTTTATTTAAATAGGTAAAACAGCAACTATTGATCAAATATTTCGTCGGTGACACGAATGCCCGTCCGGGCACCAACTCTTGCACAGAAAACGGCGCGCCGAGTTCTCTTGATTTTTCTCGCACTCTCTCTTTCTAAGTTTTCTAATAAGAGAGAGACGGACAGTGCGAGAAAAATCAAGAGCTCGCGCGCCCTCTTGTGATAGCCGTGCAAGCCAAGAAACTCACTTGTGAAGGGAAAATCCTGCTCCCTGATTGACTCACAACATCACACGATATCAGTGTGGGGACCCAATTAAAGAATGCTTCATTTCAGCGCCATAAAATATATCAATCAAATATACGAATTAAGAGTAACCATTTTTTAAAAATATAAACGATAGGTTATATGTCACCTGAGGAACCAATAATTTCGAATCGATTGATACCTCATTCATCAAAGTCGTTTCTGTGTCTGCGGTGGAACACAGGTAAATACAAACGTCTGGTTAAATCATATCCCTTCCTTTCGACTTTGCCGCAGTCGGCAAAATACTTAGTCAAAATGTGTTTTCACATGATCAACAAATCTTAATAAATTAAACATGTTAACTGTGTTCGATATCAAGCGAGTAGAATTTGGTGTTCTTAAATTTTTGCTTTGTTAACTGGTGACCTGCACCGTGCTACTTTAGCCAGACATGAGGTAAGTGCATTTTGGTATTTTGGTGACAATAATATACATAAGGAGTTTTAATTTACTGATAATCTGCGAATAGATAGTTAAATGACCTACGACTAACAATTCATAATGCAAGCATTGCTACTTAGGATTAATTACAACGAAGCCGTTAGCCTTTGTTTCGTCTCAACGTGGAGAATATAATGTCAGCCGAGGTCGGATCTTCGTTTTTGCGGCTCCAATGACATTCCATAAAAGTTAACTGTAAAATTCAATTATCCTTGTCAATGTCCCTTATCTATATTGAAATGACCCGTGAAATTCCGACAAGCTTATCGCACTCGCGTAAAACGATCTTCACTTGTTCAGAATTCGCAATTACGCCAGTAGGTTAACTCATGAGTACCTGGAACACGTGTTGAGCAAAATATATTAAATTTAAATGTTGTTTTTTTTCTGCACATTTGTACCTATTATATCTCATTCCATATAATGCGTGTGCGTTTCTGCGTTGATGTGGGATATCAAATTAAAAGATGTACAGTCGACGTGAGATATTTATGAGCACCTTGGCCGCCCCGATATATCTGATGGCCACTGTTCTAGTTTTACTTATTTTTTTCCAAACATAACTTTATTTTTTTTCTTGCGTTTCAATATGGTTTTCTTAGAAATCGCATGACGATCAAAGCACGATTTTTCTAATATGATATGGAACTAGCTTCTGCCCGCGACTCCGTCCGCGTGGAACTCGTTTATATCGCAGCTCCATACAAACTTCCACCACCAATTTTAGGGAAGTGGGGGGTTAGAAAGAGACAAAAAGTAGCTTATGTCACTCTCCCTCACTTCAACTATCTCCACTTAAAAAATCACGTCAATTCGTCGCTCCGTTTTGCCGTGAAAGACGGACAAACAAACACACACATACACTTTCCCATTAATAATATTAGTATGGATAGGGTATACAGATACACGATTATTAATCACATTTTAGAGTAATAAAGTTGTATGCTTGTGCACATATAATGTTCTGAATGATTGGTGTCTGTGCCTAAGAATTTAAAGGGATATTGTTTTATTCCTATCAACACGTCAAATGCGTGGAGCAGTAAGAAGTGAATTCAGTTTGTAGAATTATATGGAATTAAATTTCAACTTCATTTTACAGCAAAAGTAAGACAAACGGTTTTGGCAGCAGGCCCGCTTTTGGCAAGTTCTTGATGACCCGGTTTCGAGTTACCGGCACTAAACGCTAAAATAATCTCAGCAGCAGATTCGAGTCGCGTTCAGAAACTACCTCAAGCGATAGGATCAGTTCTCAACGGTTTTTGTTATCTGCCCGCCTTTTCTAGTGAGGAAACTCACTCTCCTGACCCTATCGCGTTCCCTTTCTCACTGCCCTTGATGCCAATCTTCGCCAACAGTGCAACATTCACTTAGGTACGTGCGGTGAAACTCTTGAAAGTTCGAAATTGTATGAAATTATGTATATTAGGACACGTTGTTTGTAATCGACTTTCAAATAGGGAATTATTAAAGATAACGTAGGTATTTGAATAAAATAGCGCTTCAGTACAAATGTTATCTGAAGGCTGTGAGGTCAAATGCTTGGGTCTACAATGTAGACACTGCCATCGACATCCCGGCAGTACATAAAATTGAGATTAGTTTAGCTCTAGACTGAATTTGTATTGCCTATGCAGGACATTATAGTATGTACATATTAGCAGCATTCGTTTGTTAAAGGTAGGGTTACATTTGGGGCGGGCATTTGCATATGACCAAATCCCCTTAACCATATAGGTAGAATAGAAGGATCAAAATTGGGTGAGGACCAAATTCTTGGCCGGTCGGTATCGGTAGTAGTTAAAAAGTTCCGTTGTACTTCCGTTGGAACTTTTTAACTACTACCGATTAACCAGGCTAACTACTGGCTAAGAATTTGGTCCTCACCCAATTGCAAACATAAAATAGTGCTTAACACCAGCTTATTTACTTTATAGATTGATGACTGTTATACCTATTATGACTATATAAATTGTACAGAGATGACAGCTGTCATAGGGATAAAGATTCGCCGCGATACGTATAGGTGATTATTTTATTAGCAGCTATGTAACCATCACGGTATTTGTACGCAGGCCAAAAAACGCCATAAAATTACGTTTCATGTATAAGAGCATTGTTTAATTTTTATTTTTATGAATACAATACAATACAAATACTCTTTATTGCACACCTCACACAAACAAAGCAGTTAAAAAGAAAAACAATACAATAACATGTAGGAAGAGGTAGACAACAGGCGGTCTTATCGCTGAAGAGCGATCTCTTCCAGACAACCTTTGGGTATCGGAGAAAGAAATAAAACTAGATTATGTAGTAGGTGGTGCAGAGATTATAATAAGCCAAAAATCAAAATAATTATATTAATGCACGTACATAAATAGCTCTATATATAAACATACATACACAATCATACATATATACAAATAACACAAATAAAAATATATAATACATAAACAGTCAGCCAATAATAATAATAGTAAGACAATCAGGGTTAGGGGAAAGTCAAATGATGTTGTTAATGAATGTATGTTAAAGCAGCAATAGAAAAACAACTTCTGTGAAAATTTGAACAGTCTAGCTATTGCTGAAAAGCAGTCAGCCGGATGGACAGCGGAAGCTTAGGAACAGGGTTCCGTTTGATATCCTTTGGAAATTCGACTAAAAATATCTAGTTGAATTCCTTGACCTCAGATGTGTTTATTTAGACACTAAGTTTGTAATTCTACGTTATTTAGAACTCGAGATATTAATGATATACGTATAATTCAAAATGACCGCCATAAAATTAAAGGTGGCTGACGGAGGACTTGGTTCCTATCAAAAACTTAAAGGACTAATGGACCTAACAAGTACTTGAAAAAAATTTGGTGCTTTTGTCCAGCGTGTCCACATTATCACCTAAAACTGCCCTACTACGTAAAACAATAGTACACCTGCTCGGTGTAAGTAAATTGCCTATACCTAATATTCCATAGTTTGCAAAACATCGGTGTCCGTATATCAATATCCTCATTGCCAATGCTGACACCTAATTAAAGCCCGCACTGCTGAATGTAGGATATATTTTATCTTCAACAGCAATAGACATTAGCACGCTACTGCTTGTGGGCGTTCTTTGTTATATGCTATCTATTGTTGATGGTCGGGGTGAATAGGTATAAAAACACATACATATGTGCGAGGTAGAGGAACGGTGTGCGAGAAAAAAAACCATCAATAGCATTGCTAGCTAGTTTTGTCTGAAATCTGGATTTCCCTACTTTTTCAATAGCTTTTTCGTCTAAAATAGTAAGCAAACTCCTTTTCCAAGTTACTATGAGGAACGTGGGCGGGCCAGGAAGCCGGCGGACTCCCACGAGCTTTCATCGCTTGATTCATATCCGCTCGAATCGTTTATGATAGGACTTTCGCGCACGGGATGCGTGACGATAGCTCCAGGAAATCGCGGGTTACTTCGAAATGGCATGAAATATAAATTGCCTGTCTTTTTTGGAAATCAATACTTTATTTGCACATAATGTAGTTTACCTTTCACATATTTATGGTTTGGTCGCCATTAAACTCAATGTACACACACAGATTTCAATTTTATGACGGAAACATTATAGATACTGAAATGTTTTTACACGGATGAAAGCACCCAGTTTTAAAATATGAAGAAAACCTCTTAATGCATGGTATCACGGAACCTGTGAACTTTAATTTCATTTTTTTATCTAAATTCTTGGTAATGAATAGCAGCGCCACATAACACGAAACGTTCTCCTACATCTCTCAGGCTGTGCGACTGACCACATACTTAGCGTACCGTATTATATCGTAGTATTGTTGGTGTATTGTCAATTAGTGTTTAGTGTTTAATTCAAAGAAAAACTAAAAAAAATGCAATTTCGGTCCAGTTTTCTAGATACACCAACTGCATAAATAATCCCATATAAATATATAGGATTAACTACAAAGTTACATTTGCAGTGAATGGGACAAAAAAGAAAAAGCAGACCGGGACTGCATTCATAATTTGTATGTGTTAATAACACAATAACCATACAATGAAGAAGTGAGATCCCATAAAAAACATTCCATGTAAAAAGAGGCACAGTCTCGAAACTCTTCCAGCGTAAAAAGTATGGGATTTATATTTTCAGTTTTATACATAAAATATGAAACAGTTTGAATTCTACTGTGTGCCTTACCTCTCCGCTTGGTTGCACCCTGTATTAGCTGGTTCCGCTTCTTCGCCATTGTCTGTAAGATTTATGGTCGGCGTAGAGCATAGATCTATATCTAGGTTTATTTTTACACACGCCTCCTTTGGTCTAATGGTTTTGTACAATGGGAACATGCACATCTGCAAACTGAATGCTTTCTTTTACTACCTATATAATTATAAATAAACGAATATCGACTTTTCCAGTCACTGCTTAGAAAACTCCAGACGCAATGACAGGACATAGCAATGATTGGAAATAAAGCGTCAGGGTCACTCACTATATAGTGTATATGAGTGATAGCGGGGAACTTTGTGAGCAACTCGGGGGCTATACATTTTACTGGAGTGGGAAACCTGAACGCGAAAAAGCGGCGAATGGAGTAGGTTTTGCTATTAAAAACAGTATTGCAAGATCAATGCAAGAGTTACCAGCAGGATTAATGACCGTATAATTACTTTACGGTTTCCTTTAGCCTGCGGCAAACACATTCACTTCATAAGTGTGTATGCGCCCACTCTGCCTTCACCAGATGAAGACAAAATCCGCTTTTACCAAGAGTTGCGCCATGTCCTTGAAAGTGTTCCTTCGAAGGATAAGTTGGTCTTACTGGGTGACTTTAACGCACGTGTTGGTACGGATTTCAGTGCTTGGAGAGGTGTTCTTGGAAGACATGGAGTTGGTAACTGCAACTCCAATGGCCTCGATCTTCTGACATTATGTGCAGAATTTAACCTTTGCCTCACTAACACTTACTTTCGTCTCCCAGAAAAATACAAGACCTCGTGGATGCACCCCAGGTCCAAGCATTGGCATCTATTAGACTATGTGATTGTTCGCAAAGAAGATGTCAGCGATGTTTTAATCACGAGGGCCATGAGAGGAGCACAGGGCTGGACTGATCATAGGCTTGTAAGATCTAAGCTACGTATTAAGCTCAAAGCACCACGAAGAGCACAACATAAAACCCCAAAACTAGCTTACCCAAGATTGAATCACTCAAAAGAGCTGCAGAAGACTTTCGATGACGATTTCGGCACTCATTTTGTAGATGTAAATGATGTCACCCAAACTTGCTTGCTTCATCAACATGAAGCATGGAAGTCATACTCAACGAGGCTGAATGAGAGCGTTGAGCGAGTTATAGGGAAACCACCGAAGAAAAACCAAGACTGGTTTGACTTTTCTGAGGAGGACATCCAGAAACTCGCTGACGACCACAGACGCGCCCTGCGACATTCAAATGCTAATCAAAAGTCTTTAAACTTGCAATTTAAAGCAAAAGTGCGTGCGCTTAAGGACCGCTGGTGGCATAACAAAGCGGAAGAATTGCAACACTGCGGACTCGAATCAAACCGGCAAGTTTTTTCAGGGCATTCAGGCGGTTTTTGGTCCACGAGTTAGGAAAATCGCACCCATCTATTCACGTAGTCGGGATTGCCGCCTTACTAACCAAGGCGAAGTGCTTGCTCGCTGGGCAGAACACTTTAACGAAGTCCTTAATCCCCAAGTACAAGTGTGCCTTGATACTCAGGATCTGGGAGTCAGAAATAGTGCCGCAGGAATGGAAAGATGCCTCTATATGTAAACTTTATGAAGGCAACGGAGATGTAGCTGACTGTAGCTCGTACAGAGGAATATCTCTTCTCTCCACTGCTGGTAAGGTACTAGCGCATATAATCAACACCCGCTTGGGCACCCTAGCAGAGAAGGTTCTTCCAGAGAGCCAATGTGGTTTCAGGCCGAGTAGAGGTACGGTGGATGCAATATTTGTTGTGAAACAAATATAAGAGAAGTGCATTGAGCAAAATCGTCCTCTGTTCATGTGTTTTGTAGACCTCGAAAAGGCCTTTGACCGAGTCCCACGTATGGCTCTCTGGTTGATTTTAGAGAAAATTGGCTGTCCATCTAGCTAGTTAACCTTATTAGGCAATTTCACGTCAATATGACAACCAAGGTTCAGCACAACAGTGAATTTTCGGACTCATTTCCGGCAACTAGTGGTGTCAAGCAAGGATGCGTGATGGCACCGTCATTATTTGCTCTATATTTCCCCGCTGTAATGAGAGACGCGCTTAGCCGGAACAGCGAACCGATTCAGCTCCACGTACGATCAGATAAGGGAGTTTTTGATCTTTCGCGTTTTAGAGCAAAAGGGAAAATTCACCAGGTATCGATGCTTGAAGTCCTGTATGCCGATGACGTATGTATGATGGCTAGCAGCTTAGACGCACTCCAGGGCTCCATGGTGTCTTTGCGTGACTCGTGTGACAGATTTGGCCTAGTTATAAGCGTCGCCAAAACTCAGGTACTTAAGCAACCACCCCGAGGGTGCAATGCTGACACAGCGCAAATTACTTTGGGCAGTTCAGTGCTAAAGGAAGTGACCAGCTTTAAGTACCTGGGCAGCCAAATCCGAAGTGATAATCGCCTATCCTCAGAGATCCCACTACGCATAGCCGAAGCTGCTGCCACCTTTGGCAAACTGAACCAACGTGTTTGGAAATCGCACGACCTGAAACTTCAAACCAAGCTTTCTGTCTACAAGGCTATGGTGCTCCCAATACTCACATATGCTGCTGAGTGCTGGTGCTTGTACAAGGGAGATATCAGAAAGCTTGACACCTTCCACTTGCGTTGCTTACGATGTATTCTCCGCATTCGGTGGCAGGATCGTGTGACCAACATGGACGTCTTACGTAGATGTAACATGCCCGGCATGGAGGCCATACTGATGAAAAGCCAGTTGAGATGGAGTGGTCACGTTAGTCGCATGACAGACTGCAGACTCCCAAAATCTGTCTTCTACTCCGAGCTCAAGGATGGAAAGCGTAATCGTGGGGGGCAGTTTCTGCGCTACAAGGACGTATTAAAACGTCATCTCAAAGCCTGCGATATACCTGCTGAGGGCTGGGAGGAGGTGGCGTCTATGAGACCGGAATGACGTAATAAAGTCAGGAAAGGTGTAGCTTCTTTTGAAGTAGCTCGACTTGAACACCTGGACCAAAAGCGCCATTTACGTAAGGCTCGAACCAAACCATCCTATACTTATACTTACAATGGCCAGGGTCAGTTATACTGCACACAATGTGACCGGACATTTAAAATTAAGTTCGGCTTTGCGAGCCATATACGTGCTCATCAGAGAAAATTGTAAGGGTCGCCGTCGTCGGATACGACAAGGAGGACTATATATATAAATTGAAAAAAAGACGGCTTGTAAAAGCTCAAATACTGATCAAAAATTCTAGAAAATGAAAGATTAACTATTAAATGAACGTTAAAATGTACCAAAGCAAGACAAGTGGTCTGAACCAGAATTTGATTAGCTTCCCCTTACCCATGAAAGCGGTCTCCTCATAAACGGCGCACTACAGAACTGATTGTATCAAACTGCATATCGATAGACGAATCTTCGAGATTATCTGCGTGCGTGCCGGCCCGGGGACATTTTTCACCGCGCGATTGAGAAGCGAAATTATAGGGTTTTTACAAGTTAATGCAGCCATAAATAGGCGATAAGCATCGTCGGTTGGAGCGTAGCACGCGCGCGCGAGCTGCGCAAGGCACAAGAATTCAGGACACGTTTGCATGGACGAAGGCTTTTCGCGAAAATTATATTGATTTTATTGGTTGACAATAGATAAAGCCAAATAATGACTTTACCATTTCATCTTTTGTCCTTGAAGAGTAGGGAAATGAAGATTACTTAACTATTCCAATCCCAAAGATTTGTAATCATCGTTATCATCATTTTCAGCCTGTGATTATCTTGCACTGGTCCACGAATAATAGGCAACCTTCTATTCTCTCTGAAGGGGAGACTCGACGATACGTGCATTTAGCCAGTCCGATGCGCAAACATGGTCAGCAGCCGGGGCTCGGAAGTACGAATGAAAGGTTTACTAATGCGTTATGGAGCGCAGAATTTTTCAGTGGTTAAAAAAAGAAACGCTACGCTGCGCTCCAAGACACACATAGCCGAATTTGGTAAAAACTGCGGAGCTTAAGAGGGACGGCCTGCACCGCCTGGGACCTGACCGGCCCTGACAGGTGGGCTAGTATAGCTACCAAGTACGTGCCACAGACAGGATGGGTGACAGGGCAGGCCGAGGCGGAGATGGATGCACGTTTGGATGCATTGCTCAGTAACTGGCCGGAAGACGCACTGACTCCCTAGACTCGTGGAGACCTTAGTTTGCCCAGCAGTCAGACACTCAAAGTCTTAGATTAATTGATTGACGTCTCTTGCTCTTTTGACGTAGTGATTACAAATATCCTTTATCGCCGCTCCCGTCCGTCGCTTCAGTCGCGCGCGCAAGCCCGGTAGCCACTTTCACCCGCCGACAGCACGAAATTCGACTAATAGCTTAAATTATTGCCCGCTGCATATAAGAGTGCAGTGAAAGGTTTGAGTGCAGATGTGACGCAACCTTTATGAATCATTTGATAACCGTTTTTGGATCAACGACTTGTTTTTGGAGCGCTATTAGCTGCATATTTAGTGGTATTTTAATGGTCACTAAAAAAAGGCTGCTTATTTTTCGGCGCAAGCACATTTGCACATATGACGCGTTTTAAGCAGGGTAAGTCGATAAATAGCAACATTTTTTTTCACTGTTTTGGTGCATCTATGTGTGCTGCCATTAATAAAATAATGCGAGGATGGTCTCAATAGTTATCAAATCTGTTAAACAGAAATTTCAACTATCATATTTTGCGAAATAGAATTTTTTTCGGAGGTGCTCGGTATACGGCACTTTATTACCGTATTTTAAAAAACGAAAAGTTTAAGCTCGATATTTGCTAAGCCAAACTAAACTATCCTAGCCCTAGCTAATTCTAACGTCATCCCTCCATCCAACAGCCACGTCAACAGTTTTATGGCCAAGAGCTGTCATTTTCGAAACCAAATATGCTTTCTTCTGAATCCATCTCACCAAATTTGATTATGTGGTCCCACCGACGTTACCATCCCTTTTGCATTCGCGGAGTTCAAATAAAAAAACAATGCATCCTTTGAATTCTCCCTGAATGTCCATACACACGTGAGCGTGCCCGGAACAACACGCTGACAATAAATAAACGGCCAGAATTCATAAAAACAAAAGCGGTTGTAATTTGCATTGCCCATTGTTTCCCAATTCATAATTTCGACTGCGCAGCGGTCATTTTTTTGCATTCCATATGTCTTTTTTCGTTTATGGTACCGTACCGTATGCTACTTGGTTCTGTTCTTATCGATGTAGGTACTTAGACTTAATACAATGTACCTATATAACCTACCAGACTCGTATGCATCTAAGATCAAAACGGGAACAGCTATGTAGCCAGTCTTTAATGAAAACTGACTTTTACTTTAGATCAAAATGTTTTGACAAATGCATTGTCTTGTTTTATATGTCATAGTTTATTAATTATTATTATGGTGATAGAACACAATGCAATCAAGGTGACGCTTAAATAGGTGAAATTAACTAGAATTGTGTGCGTGCTTCCAGGGGAGATTACCTCCTACATACAAACTTAAAAAAAAAATACGATTCTGTATTTAATAGTTCAGTGGGCAGTTAAGTCTTCAACTATACTAATTTTTTTACTGTGTGTAGGTATAGTTACTGTATATAGGTACATATCTAAATTTCGATATTTTATCGATCTGTCCGCGCATTGAAAATTATAGGTGAATTTTCTATATTTTTGTGAAGCAGAGTTTTGGTACTTAAACGACTTACAAATGCGAGTTTTGTGAATTTTTACTTTTGACCGCGGTGGGTTTGCGTGGAAACAATTCTTGACCATTCTGAACCGATATAATTCATCTCGCGTCCATCCACGGACGGCTATAATTCACTTCAGGGCGTACATGGGGTGACGAGTATAAGGCATGGCTGCAACAAAGTTGCTCTTGTTAAGAGGCCATTTTATGAACTTTGTTGAGAGTTCACGAGTTTGTCCGCATATAAATCATCGAAATCGACTTAATAAAAATAAGTTTTATTCCAAGATCGACACGATTTTGTCGTTGAAACTCAGGTAAAGTGCTTTTTGAACAGTTCTAGAAAAGTTTGCACAGCGCCGACACGTCAATTAAGCCTGACTTAAGTTTCCTTGTTATATGATATAATAAGAGTAGTATAAATATATATAAACTGTTGTACGTTTTAGCCGTGCTAACTCTGTAAAAACTTTTCTAGAATGAATCGCTTATAAGTAACTGTATGCTCGTTATTGAATTAATTTCAAATTATTTAAACGTCTTTTGGATTTCGGAGAAGTCCCAAGAGTGTTATTTGGAATTATAAAATTATAGATTCATACAAAATGCAGACAAAGAAGGTAGGTACTTATTTATACGGCGCCTTACTTCGATCGTACTATTAACGACCGGACCATCAATATTGGCGGCAATTAATTTGAACAAAGTACCCGCGATCGAAACTGACGGAAGTCGTCGAGCACGAACATTACGATTTAAATCACGGTATGAACACAGAATAAGTAGAATGAACAGTTCTCTAATTTCATAAAAGCCTTAAAATGAGTGTTCAATTCAAACGAGCATGGAGTCATAGCAATAATGCACTGCCTACTACAGTTTGTGAGCATTTTGGGATCTATAATTCTCCGTCGCTTGCTCTTACATGGTCTTACTCGTATGCCAAAATAAATGTTTTTATCCGAACCCGAATACCAACCTAAGTTCGTGAGGACCATACGGTACGACGGCGTCGAGTGGTCTCTATTTTTCATGATTTCAAGAAGTTAAACTACTGTAAAAATAATTGATTGGTGTTTTCGTTTCATGAAATACTTAACGAACTATATTATATTAATAAATCCTGCCGCCAGGGCCGACGTCCATTGTATTTACGATGTGAGTTTTTTGCTTCCATTCATGTAGTACAATCGAGTATTCATTATCATAGTTATTGATATTGGACGGCAACTTACATGGTCTTTAACATAATTGATGTAAAAAGTGGCATGTATTACAATTATCATTTACTGACTACGGGTTATGAAATTCGCCTTTCAATCCTGTCGCTAGCCATGTTACTAGTGACTTTGTGAGCTGTATAACTCGCGAGCCGGTCTTTATTTCAAAATATATTATTCTAAATTTCTAAATTCGAATCGACGAAAATCTATATAATTAATGCAGCTGCTCGCAAAATTTCACGAGAATCGGTTGAGAAATGCTTTCTGTAGAGAATAACAGCTGGACAAATGGACATACGAAAGAATTTTTGTACCAAGATGAAGCAGAGAACTTCGTTTCGCTCCCTCGTACAATAATGTCGCTGACGATGACGTAACCACATTTCTGCATTGCTACTATCAATATACTGTAACAAAACACTCGCGGATACTTTTTGTGCCTGGATTCGATAAATACTGAATATAACACTTGCAAATACGACAAATGTCCAAAAGAATCGTTGCGGTAGCGTATTCATGAAATTTACTAATCTACCCAAGAACCGTCTTGTTCTATCAGGTGCGTAGACAGATTTAGGTTCGCATCTTAAGAATAAGAATAAGAATATTTTATTTGTAGGAAATGCGTGTACATAAAAGGTCTTTTCTTAGTTTGGCGTCTCCATTTTCAGCCTGAGGCACAGACATACAAATAAATACCTACTAACGATTAAATTTTAAACATTATTACAGTTCACCTGTCTTACGAAGTGTTCCGAATTGCAATAATACATTTTGTCAAGACACCTGTAATTTACTTTTAAACTGAAGCAAATCTAGTTCCTTCAGCTCTTTAGGTAGGTAGTTATAAAGTTTGGTGCACATGAATACAACGTCTTTATTGACAAGGGAATAACGCCTAATGTTTGGTGGTAAACGGCGGCCCCTCTTATATACGTATATTGCTATGCGATAAAAACATAATTTAAGTATATGCAGATAAGCTCTTAACTATTACACAGGTAAGACGAATTTAGTTTTAAACATTGTATATGACCCATGCAGGTTTCGAAAGGGGCGAATGCTTTATTTATTTGAGTCAGGCAATAAGTTTATAAGTATTCGACATTCAACGCTGGCGTTGGCTGGCGTGCCATTTCCGAATAACTAAACGTATAAGGCCTATTTTCAGACCGTCTCTAATTCAGCCCATTCCCACTCTACCCGACCCTGACCGACGACCTTGGGTTGCCTGAGCTAGGCAATTAACTTTCTCGTTCAATTTAATCCCCTTTTACGAGGGAGGGTTGAAGGTTGTCTCGCTGAATGTAGTATTTATGAATAGTGCCTATCTTTAGACAAATTACTACGTTACTACTATCCTATAGACTATTCCTTTGGAAAAATTCCTTTGGTCTATTTTGGAAGGTCAAAATTTATAGACGAACGCGCCGGAAAACCTACTTTATCTGGCACCAATTTTTGAAACCAGATATGAGATAGCAAACTCCGAGTTCCGAATAAGTAGCTGAGGACTCTAATGGGAGAACGCTGATTTGTCGAGAAATCAAGAATGCTACTTGATAGTTTTTTGTATATTGACGTGGTTTAAACTAGGATCGTGTGAATCGATGAAAGGTTTTAGAAAAAAGAAATGTGTCGTCCGCTTGGTGTCGAGAGGTAGAGGGGTCACATAAAAAAAACTTGGTTTTCACTTATCCTTGATACTAAATAGAATTTGCTTTAGTTACGTCGGTGCTGAATCCATACTCAGAACAAAGCGAGACATTAAATGAAAAACAAGTTTCTGACAAAAAAAATCATTTTTGGTGCAAGCTTTTATTGCTGACTGTACTTTTCTGTATACCATCATCAACTACGCATTGATTCCATGAATAACTTGTTTTTCATTTAATGTCTCGCTTTGTTCTGAGTATCATCAGATCAGCTCGATGGTACCATAATATTGAATTGTCATTTAAACTATACTTATACCCAAAATTTCAGCTCAATCGGTCACCGGGAAGTTAACCCACTTTTAACTTGCAAGATTTAATTACAGACAGACAACGGGACAGGTGAAACTAAATAAAAGATTGTAAAAAAATAACATTTTATTCTAAGCAGCCTACTAGAAAGGCAAATTAATGGTTATCGGGAACCATTGAAACTCACTAAGAGTACATTGTACAAGAAATCGATCTAATAACTGCCCAGTAACCGGCTTACTCCAATATCAAGCGAAAGGAGACTTTATGTCTGACGTCATAAGAACGATTTATCATGCTGTAAGTTGGGATTATATAATGTGGCCATCTTTTTATAAAACTTTCATTGGAATTGGAACCTTCTACCCTGGACGGTAGAGTGGCTTTTTGAATGGAACACTTTGATGCAATTCGGCCAACTCAAATAATGTCCAGAATAGGTATGGGACCTTGAACTTGCCCTTGGGGCCAAATGGCGTTTCTGCATTTCCCGCGTGTCAAGTTCACAGGCAACACATGGTTGTGACTGACGTGCAAACTTGTGTTTTCTTTGTGCTTTCGTTTTGAACGGAATTAGGATCACCGGATCACACATAAAAGGTATCTATCTGTTTGGTCCCATTTGAGAATAACCGCCGCTGTACATTCCTAGGTGCAATTTTTTAGGGCTTCGTCCACTAACCAGAAGCATTTTACGGCTGAGGATTTGTATCCTTCTGGTTGCTCGAACGATAAAATTTAATAATTTTGCGTCAGGCATTATTTTTGAAACCGTAATTTTATCTCGATGTTTGGTTAGGTCGAGGCTATTAATTCAAACTCAAGGATGATTTGTAGGTACTGAACATATATTTTATTTGAATATTGCTTAAGCTACTCAGCATGTGGGGGATATTGGTACGGTGAATGGACGGTTCATGGTGGTTTCCCCATTTGCCTACAATACCACAGTACGATGGACGGTTTCCCGCCCATTGCTATCCCTCTTTATACCCAATCCAGATTCCACATATTCGGCTCTATACAAGTCGTACAGCGACGATTATTGTATTCATTTATTTTTGTTTCAGGTATGCCAGCAGTCAAAATCGAATCTAGACGACCCTTACATAATACCTAGTAAGTCGACTTTTACTTACGAATAATATTTCAAACAGTTCGGGGTTTAAAAGGGGAAGTAAAAAGGTAATATCAGTGTATGAAGCTAATAGATTCTTATAACATTCAATGAAATGACAGTACAACGATAAATCACGGCACGTTCTCATTTCGCACGTCACCGTTTTGCACCAGTTCCGTTCGGTATTCGGTCGTTTCCGCACAAAATAATTATTTGAACAGTACTTTGATATGATGGGTAGGTACTAACATAAATAACAAATGTACGTAAATAAGAAAATATATACGCGAAAAGACATTTCCAAGTTTGAAGAAGGTGCTTTTTCCCTGGCAAGGTGAGAATGAAATTGAAATTGGCAATAAAATCAAATCTATAATAAAATTAATAGTTGTTGATGCGAAATTTCTCGCTCAACGTCATCTCGCCTCGCCGATCGGAAAACTTCAATAAAATAGAGATATGTAAATATGAAGATATTATTTTAAACCTATTTAGATATTTACTACCTAACCTATTTAGAGAAATGGGTATACCGGGTCATCTTATTTTCCTTGTACAGAACCTGTATCTGGACGGCAAGTCGCTGGTTAGAATTTAGGATTCCGTGTCGGTACACTTTCGGCGTACTCGTGGAGTCAGACAGATATATATCCTTTCGCCGCAACTGTTCAATCTCGTAGGTGAACATATTATGAGAAGAGTTTTGGAAGGTTGGAGTGGAGGCATACGAATCGGAGGACCTTATCAATAATCTACGCTTTGCAGATAATAACACCATTATAGGCGCTAATAAAGTGGAACTAGCCATCCTTCTGCAAAGAGTTCAAATGATGAGCGTGGAATATGGCCTTCAAATCAATCGACCTAAAACCAAACTGATATTTGTAGATCGAGCAGGTTTGCTACAACGAACGGGAGAACTAACCGACTTGGACACGGTGCATAAATTTGTCTACCTTGGGTCTCTAATAACCACGGATGGCGACTGTGAGAAAGAGGTGGTTAGAAGATCTCAGATAGCAAAATCAGCGGTGAAGCGGTTAGAGAAACAGGGGATTACGGAGGAACAGGGGAGTCAGCAAGAGGACCAAAGTCAAGCTGATGAGAACCTTGATCTTCTCTATATTCCTGTATGCTTCGGAAACATGGACCCTGAAAGCACGGATTCGGAGCAGAATAGATGCATTCGAGATGTGGTGCTGGCGGAAAATGTTAGGTATATCTTGGACTGCGCGCCGCACCAATAATGCGTCAATTCTTTCCAAATTGCAAATTAAGTCCCGCCTATCCACTATATGCATGCAACGACTCCTCCAGTATTTCGGACACGTGGCCAGACGAGAACCTGATAGCCTGGAAAGACTCATCGTTGTGGGACACGTGGAAGGAAAAAGGAGCCGTGGAAGATCACCAACCCGTTGGACCGACGCAGTAAAGGAAATCTGTTAAGGAAACTTGCAGACGTCTATCTGGATGGCCGAAAACCGATTGGCCTGGAGAGCATTAGTGCGCAAAGCAACGACCTCGTGTAGTCACGACCCTCAGTCATGAGGATGCGACGAAGAAGGAGAGATATTTACTCGCTAGACGCGCCCGAGTCTAACCGAGGCGTAAGGGCGGGCTCCATCAATCACACATTGTTAGATATTCGTATGGCGCCTGCGTCTATCACCTCAAATTTCCCATACAATTACATTTTAACGGATATAACTTGTGAGTAAGTTTGATACAACTGATCCATATGTGTATAATGTCAACGGATTAATTATTAGAATAATGTATGTAATGAAATGTAAGAAAAGCTTGCCTGCTTGTGGGGAGGCCCACGACCGTCGTCTTATCTGAGCGGGCCATCGCGGCTGTACAACACGTAATCCTTCGGCAAAATCGTAACGCTTGTCTTCATTGACTGGCTGACGGATACGATAATATGACTGGAGCAACTGGGATACATATACATTGCAAAATGATGATAAATTCGTTTTTAAAAACCCAGTGGTGTAAACCGGGTTTCGAGCCCACGACCTCCAGATTTACTCTCGCTTGCTTTACCGCTCGGCTACAGTACCTCTAAGTGCAACTAATGTGCGTAAAGTCAACATACTGATTATATTAATGTTTGTATGTGAGCAAAGCTTGCCCGCTTATGGGGACGCCCACGACCGCCGTCTTATCTGAGCAGGCCATCGCGGTTGTATAACGCGTAAAATCCTTCGGCTATCGATATCGTGACGTGTGTCTTCGTTGACTGTCTGACCGATACGATGATTGGAGCAACTGCGTGTGCTATAAGGGGCTGCATTGCAAAAATATGAGACGTTTCAAATACAATAGTGAATAGCAAATGAAAAAAGTTAGTTTTAGTTAGTTTTTTATATATAATGTAACTTGACTATAAAATATTATAAGTTGTTAATTGAAGCCAAAAGACTATTCATCGTTTTCAACCCGTAATCGCCTACTAAGCCTATAGGCCTCTCTTTGAGTACGCCACCCGACCCGATTCTGTGCTAGCCTTATCCAAGAGTGACCCACTATTGCTTAAAATATTCTTTTTAGTAACATAACAGACGTTCAGGTCCTTATTTTTCTGTGCTGACGAGTACTTACACAACAATTATTGGTAATTAATGAGATGCAGCCAATAAACGATGTAACTAGATTGATAGATAAATTGGCTATTGCAATAACTTCACGTTTAACAAACTTTAATCCTATGTCGTAAAACTTATTTGAAAACTTACGTGTCAGCACGCATTATTATGATGTATGAGCATATACATACAGTAATCCATGCTGAAGATTTATGAAGTCGCGAACTAATAAAAGCTGTTTTTTTATATTTTCAAGACTGGAAGAAAGTATTAAAAAATCCGTAGTAGTTATCCGCCAGTTCAAATTATCACCATCTTTTTCTTAAGTCATATGAAAAAAAAGGACAGAGCTAACATTTATCTGACAGATAGTTTTATCTTAGTCGACGGACAGTATTTTCTACATATAACCTTCAATGAATATCCATGGAACATAGTTTTAATCGATAGGTACGTTGGATATATAGCCGTATAAAAGTAAACCTAACAACCAATTCTGGCGCGTCATTAATTTGACCTGCCCTAAATGACCATTCAATTTAGAAACCAAAGGAAAAATAAATAACTCACAGCTCCGCTTATCGTAAACATTTCAGACAAATACGAATCGATTTCACGGATAACGCGATGATTTCGATCCGGGACAAATTAACGGTGTTTTCTTCCTTTACTAAATTGCTACCACCATAACATGGTCTGTTAACGACTTCTTAGTTCCCTGTAGATGTTGAAAGATGAGTAGAATTGAGGTTCTCAATAGGCTGGTTTCGATAATTATGCATAGTACCATAGTACCTGCCCACGCCTCCTACGTACTTCCCACCGCCATTGTGCCTCCTAACCTGGGTCAACTCGAAACAATGCTTTCACCACCTCTCCGCTTTAACATTTCTGCTAATTAATGATCGTGCTAAGAACGGTTGTTCAGGAATCGACGATACTTATGCAATTAAGTAATTTATAGCTCGTTTACGTAATGGGGTCAAAAAGTGGCGTCTTGTCGCGCTTGCGCCGGGAGCGGAGATGGCTGCGCGCAATTTCCGACTTTAAACAGGAGGTTCTCAAGCTCATTATTATTTTCACAAGTACCTAATGTTTATTAATATATTATTTAAAAAAAAATATTTTTTTTTCAAAATAATCTACTGTAGCATTAACAGTGGTGAAAGCTGCAAATCTGATTAAATTAAAATATTGAATATCTTGATAACAGTAAGAGTTAAGATACTACTGTCTTGGAGAAATTAACTTTATTTGATCTAACCCCTGCAATTAACGGAAATTGACAAAAACACGTAGTATATAAAGGTAAAAGTCACTCACTCACTTAAATCAACGCCCAGCCCAAACCATTGAACCTAAAAAGCTGTTTTTGTCACAATACGTAGTTTATATAACGTAAGTACTCACTAAGAAAGGATTTTTAAAAAATTTACCCTCAAGGGGGTAGAAGGGGGTTGAAAGTTTGTATGGGGATGGAGTGAAATTTTTTTCAGTGAGAGACTTGAAACTTAGTGTATGGACTCCTTATTACAATACAAGAAAAGTAATTTTAGGGTTTTGGAAAAACCCACCCGTAATCGGGTTAATTAGAGGTGCAAAGTTTGTATGACCCGATTTAGATGAAAATTAGTATAAAAAATGACTTTCCCGGCACTCAGATAGTTTGAGTGCCGGGAAAGCACATAGGATAGTTTTTATCCCAGAAATCAGCCCCTGACGGGGTGTAATGGGGGATGAAAGTTTGTATGGAGCTACAATATAAACGAATTCCACGCGGACGGAGTCGCGGGCAGAAGCCAGTAATAAATATATTTATTGTGTAATTACTCGCAGAAAGTATTATATGTCTGGGTCAGATAGAATCGTTGGAAGTAGGTGGCTATTTTAAATAAGTATATATGTTTCTCCAAATATGTCTGTGTCACCGAAAAATAGTACCAAATTCAGGTATTATTATCTAATAATTCTAATCAATGTGATCTGCGCTGCGATACTGAAAGCTAGTTTCTTTTACAAAGTTTTCATTATAGTACGCAAATTAAAAACAAAACCTCGATTCCATTGTTTGTATTCTAAGCAGGTTGCCTACTTAAATAAGTCCTAAATGGATCTTGTCTTTGAGGCTATAAAAGTAATAACTCCTTATACAGGCTGCGACACAATTGTATCTAGAAATATTAATGATACGAGGGAAAATTACTTGGACCGAGGCGAAAAGTTCGTGCGATCATCTCTCATATTATCCGCGATATAATATTTGGATCATGATTAATATCTTGATTGTCTGCCCTCATAAGCCAAATAGCGGTATCTCAAAATGAAATGTCATTGTAAGTTATGTCATTAGCCGTAGATTTTAAATTGCATGTTCCAATGACATTTCATTTTGAGATACCGCTATTTGGCTTATGAGGGCAGTGTTAGGTCGCTATATCAGAAGTAACTAAGTGAAATAGATGTGCTACCATTTTGTTTTAAGTAACGCAAAAACCAACCATAATCTTGACCATACGTTAATGGTACAGGCGTTGATTTCTCTTTTAATTATGATTTCTAATCGAGATCGTAAATGGCACGGGTCGCTAGGAAGTCGATTGAGATAGAGTAGATAACAAGACGACGCTATAAAAGGTCCGATGCGCGATGGCTACCAAAGGTCAACAGGTGAATCTCTACAGATTGAGGCGGCACCTACCGTTCAGCAGACAACGAGACTGGAGAATTTTACTGTAATGTTCAACTCAGTTGTCTATAAAAGCGAAGATGCTTATCTGACAAGAAAGCTAAATCATTTTAACTTAGTAACTTTATCCCCTTTTAATTACTCAATACTTTGCTTTCCTACGTTTCAGAAATGTCATGTCATACTGCTTTAGACTTCAGAGCTCGTATAGGTCGATATGTATCCCCGTCCCATATGTTGCAGACATCTAGTTTAGAGGTATATAGGAGCGAGGGTTGATCCCTGGGGTACCCCGTGCGATGTACTTATTCATTTCTTCACCATTCCTAATCTCTCAAAATTTCATAAATGATCTACGTGTAGGCACTGAAATGGAAATATGATTGTGTTATGACCAGTAGATAAGTATAATGTAGAATATTTGGGTACCTACGAGCAGGGATGCCACTCATACAATAGAGTAATGAATGGGTGGAGTATTTTTATTATTAGCTGTAATAAACTACTTAAGGAGCATTGAAAAGTCGTAAAAGTAAACGTGATTTTTGCGATAATGAGCCAAGTCGTTTGCTTAATTGGTTCTTGATGGTGAAGAAATCTAGTAAATGACATGCACGGCGGGTTACTAACGTCCATGATAATCAATAAAGCTTACTCAGGGAGATAATTAATTTTCACTTTTAATATAAGATACTTCATTTGTGTAAAACGGTAAAATGAAAAATTGAGTGCCTATTACTTATTTAAGTATGTTTCAATGCCCTTAATGGGAATCTGAATAACTCATTAGACACATAACTATCTAATTCATTATCCAGACTATATCTTTGAACATATTTGATTAATGACATGAAAAAAAGTTGCTAACCCCTTCAGAATGCATATTCAAGTTCCGGTTGAGCTTTATAGTAATAGCACAAGAACTCCATCCTGCGTTAGTTAAAATACCAAGTACCTACAAGCCATTATGAACATTTCCGATAAAAACGTGGCCAATTAAAATAAACATGATTTAGCTCGCGTGGTTACGCCCGTATTCAATGATATTTCCACACCATAATCAACGCAAGTGTATATTGAATCAATTACGTTTTTACACCCGGAATCAGGCAGGTGTAAAACAGGGGATCACGCTTAACAATTAGTTATAACAGATGATTCAATAAATCTTAACTCTATGTAGAAAACGATCTAGCAATTGAGTTTTATAAGGAGTATAAATATACGTCGTAATCAAGTAACTTATTGCATTCATGTTGTTACATAGGTGGTAAACTTTACACTATGGAAGTGTCAACCACGAGCCCTGAAAGGTCATCGCAAACGTAGGTATGCCATTTAAATACTAAGAATGTGTATAATAATATAATAACAATAGCAAAGCTCTTGGCACCGAATTGTATAGTAAATGCTTGTTTGTGTAACTAGTGGTGATATTATTCGCTTATTTATGTACTTTTGGTTAGAACTTACTTTATTAAAATAATGTACGTAATCTAAGTATTCACAAGTAGTACCTATATATACTACGATCTATAAGAATTAGCTTTCATTCACTTAGATATCGTCTTTCTTTGCTTCCTTTTCTTTTCTGGTAGTTGGCGTGCTAATTTGGAGACTAAATAAGGGTATTCAGAATGCATTACGTCTCACCCGGGCGCCAATTAAGAATAAATATGATAATCAAATAAATCGTTGTTGGTGTAAAACTTCAGTTTGATTATTGATATGATGACACGAGTGACAGATGTTAAACCGATGAGGATGTTAGAGTTGAATATTTCGTTAAGTGTCAAAAAAACTCACATCAAGTCTGTACTACTCTTAGAAACTTCGTACCACAGAACTGAATCGATATTAAGATATGAACGTTGTTTTTAGTAACTGTTGTGTGCTTTTGGCAACCGACGATATGTTCATTGACTTTTATTGAACAAAACAATATGATGTAGGTATTAACCATTTCTCCAGGCTGGCATTAAAATACGAAGGCAGTTTTACTTAGCCATCCATTAAGAAGATACAATTTTCCCGAGGTGAAACCTTTGTCTGAAAAAGGTTTAATAGAGGTATTAGTTCCAAATCGCATCGAATGAGAGCAAAAAAGTTGGTTTGTCACTAAACGCTACAAAAACTAAAATTATAACTAATGGCAGAGATCAAACTATTACAATCGATGGAGAAACCATTGAGTATGTCTCAGAATATACTTACTTGGGTCAATCTATTTCGTTCATGGACCAGACGGAAAAAGAAATCAATAGAAGGATAGCGATTGCGTGGAAGAAGTATTGGAGTTTGAAGAACATTATGAAAAATAAAGACATAGACATAAGAATAAAAAGCAAACTATATGACATAGTGATCCTACCCAGTTTGACGTATAGCTGCCAAACATGGACTCTACGCAAAAAAGAGGAAAATAAATTAGCTGTACATCAACGCAAAATGGAAGAGTATGCTGAGCATAAAAATATCAGATACAATTAAAAATGTACAAATAAGAAGGAAAACAAAAGTTACCGATATTCTGGAAAAAATAAGAAATTTAAAATGGAAATGGGCAGGACATGCATGTAGAATGCCATATGATAGATGGGCCAAAAGACTCGTAGAGTGGGTACCTAGAGATGGACAGAGAAACAAAAGTAGACCAAGGAAAAGATGAGAAGATATATTTTAAACAAAAATGTGGACCAGACTGGAGAAGACAAGCTAGAGACAGATGGTGGAAATTGAGGGAGGCCTACGTCGCAGAGGCGACTTACACATATCAATAGAAATCTAAAACAATAAATTGATAATGTGAAAATATAATACTTTTGTTAAATATAATTTAATAATTTGATATTTACTACGGGGTGAGGTGGGTTTTTCTGTTTATCGTCTAAGTTATGAAATGGAACTACCCAAAATAAAATAAAAACTAAAATACAAACGTCCGGAACACTTATTATATACACCATTCAGTTTGTATAAGTAAAAATAAAATGTTATCGAGGTTTGAATGTCAGTTTTCACCCTACTCACCCCATTTTACGGTACCTCCTAACGTAGAAATTATACAGTCTATTTCTACTTAAAGAAAAAAAAACACTAATTATAATACTAACAAAGACTTACTTACCGAGGTGTTTGATATCATTATGACTATAAGGGCCACTAGTGTCGCTGTTATCGACAGTTGCAGGGACTAACAAGCCAGCTGTAACCAGGGGCAATACGTCCGTCTGCGGGCAACCGTATCTAGAAAGCGGCACTGGAGTGTGGAAACTTTGGAGAAGGTTGAATTCAACAAATTGTTATAAGAAGTTATTATTTATTTCATCTGCACCACATACTTCTATTGCCTACTGTACAGTCATGTGCAATAATATGTAACCCGCTGACACAATAGCGAAGAGAGAGACGGATAGTGCGAGAAAAATCGAAAGCTCGCGAGCCGTCGTGTGATAGCCGTGCAGGAACCTAAAACAAATTTCGTGTAGAAGTCAAATGTTTCCGTTGAAAAATCATATTTTACGCCAATATAACAAGGCAAATGATTTGTATCGTCAGTTTTCAACTCAGCTAAAGCCTGACCAGGAACATAAAAAACCTGCTTTGGGGGCGCTAAATTAGCAATAATTATGGCAACACTAATTAATTTCCATTGCACATACTATCAGTCATGTTGGCAGCAAGGTGATGTTGTTTAGAGGAATAGAGTCTAATCCTTCAAACTCCGACAAATACTTCGTCATATTGTAAATCACTTTTCTTAAGTCACATTTAATAGTTTTCGGCAACACGTACCAACGACACCTCACTTTGACAGCAAGTGACAGCTGACATTAATGACGTCTTCAAAGTTAGGTACTGTTGCCAGTTGAAGAAATTAATTCCAATAGTTTTCCGCAATATGGCGCAGTTGTTCGGGCTTTACCAAGCATGATTTTGAACGCTTTGCAAATAGTACAACTGGTACTTTGACCAAATTTCATGAAGTCAAATGTTTCAGTTGAAAAAACATATTTTGTACTTACATAATATGTGTGTTAGGTAGTAAAAAAGTGTTCGATTCTGGCGCTTCGCCGGCCACTGCCGCGGCACGCTCGCTCACCTAGCGCGCTGTAGGGTCGCGGTTCTTCCTAACACTCCTCCTCGCTTCGCTTGTCGTCGTACCTACACCGACATGCCCTTAGACACTACTAAAAAAATATTATGCTTACTGTACATTAGAAGAAATTAACTTTATATCATATGTTCATTATAATGCGCATAAGTATGCATTAATCATAAAGTATGTTATATTAAATGTTATTATTACTTACATTAATTAATCTTAATATAGAATATAATTATACTTTATGTAAATATATTAAGTGTATTGTGTGTTGACTCAAGGATTATATTAAATGAGCGTAATTGCGATTAATATTGTTTCAAAAAATGTTATAAGCATCGTTACGCACCCGCCTGAATTTTATTTTCCGTGGTAATATTGTTGTCTTATTTTTTTGTCATAACAATTCATTTGACTAAATGTTTAGTGTCTAAAAAAATTCTGCTAAATTAAGTATTTAAGAAAAAGCTGCTTTTATAGAGATTTTCCTTGGTAATATTGTGTATGCTGAATGAAAATTTGACCAAAATTTGTTGGAGTAATGAAATTTTACAAAAATTACTTTGGCAAAACGGCAGGATCCCGAGTCACCCATTTCTAAACATTATTTAGTAACCTTTTTTATTACGAGGAGGCGCCGGACTTCTTTGATGGCGCTTAGATGAAGGTACGATATTATGGCCAGTCTAACCCTGATTGTTCTCCAATATAAGCCTTCACAAGTAATACATTTTCAACGACTAGGATGTTTTGCGCCTACATGCATTTACTGCTCTTTGACATTAGTTATGCAAATCGATAAATAGAAGTCAGAGAGGACTAGACTCCAAAACTCCCTTCATATTGCCACATCCACGATTTTTCATTCTCGTGCGTTCTCACGCGTTTTCATATTTATTTGTATCAGCGATTTCTGGTCTTCGATGCGCGGCTGTGTGCAGTTGCATTAATTACGGCAGTTGTTTCGCCCACTCGCACGAGAAAGCCCTCATCGGTACACTAGGAAGTTGCAAATTGGCTATGAATTATAGACTCTGCCTATAGATGAATCAACATTGCCTGTTACATTTAAGGCGGTTTGCGTAACGTGTTTGGGTCGGTAATTTCTTTATGTACACGCTTAGTTTTTGTTCGTCTGAGGAAATCCCGATCGAGACTGGTCGATAGTGGATGGCGCGTTTATCATGATTCTTAATTGAATACGTGTCCAATTCTAGTTAAAATGGGTTACCATTGTTTTGCGAAAACAAAATTGACAAAGTATCACTTCACAAACAATTTTACGCATAATTTCATTTGCCAAATTATTATGTGGCAAATAAACTCTTCACAGATAATTATAACACCAACCCTATCTTTGGCAAGTGAACGCTTAACCAATGACTCGCTTGCGAAATGGTACTTTGACGCCAAATATAATAAGACAAATGATTTGTATCGTCAGTCTTCAAGCCAGCAACCAATCATAATTTTTCACGGCGCATAAAAAAACGCTTTGCATATTGTACTTAAATATGTAAGTGTTAGAGTAAAAAAAGTGTTCGGTTCCGGCGCTTCGCCGGCCGCTGGCGCGGTTCGCTCGCTCGGCTCGCGCGCTGTAGCGTCGCGGTTCTTCCTAACACTCCTCGCTTCGCTCATCGTCGTACCCCCATTATAGCTTCCCCGGGGGGATGCGTAAGGGCATTTCCACTCCGTCAAAAAAAAAAGGAAGTATGCATTAAACATAAAGTATGTTATATTAAATGTTATTACTTACATCAATTAATCATAATATTAAGAGTAATTATATCATATGTAAATATATTAAGTGTATATTGTGTGTTGACTCAAGAATTATATCAAATGAGCGTAATTGCGACTAATATTGTTTCAAAAAATGTTATATTTTTGTCTTTGTCACGACGATTCATTTGAGTAAAGGTTCAATCAATCAATCAAGCGTTTATTGCACCATGGTAAACAAATACAGTTCTTACATGTATAAAACACAAAATTATCTCATGGACCCTGGAAGGGTGTTGCAAAACCTTAAAAATAAGCTTTATGGCAACTACTATAATTAATATGCATAAAATCTAGATTTGTTAATTTACAAACTAATGAACTAATGATAAGGAACAGATGACTTTAAACAATAGAATACTGACAACAGCTAAGATATTGCTAAAGCTTGTCATCGAAAAACTCATTCATTGTATAGTAACATTTTTTATTTATTGGTTTATTGCCTAAAATGCTTTCTTTATGCTTTAATAAATTTGACAAAAAACTGCTTATATTGTTTATGAATAAATGATAATTTATACTTTAATAAAGATTTTCAGTGGTAATATTATGCTGATCTAATGAAAATGTGACTAATAAAATTATTCCAAAGATTGCATTACCAAAACACAACGGTTGTCAAAGTTTGTTTGGGTAATAAAATTTTACCAAAACAACTTTGATAAAACGGCATCCCTAAAAATCTTAATCTCCAGAAACTTACGCCGAGTTGGGGAGAGAGGGGACTGGTTGTTGGAGAACGCAGATTAACCAATCTTCGTTTTGCCGACGACATTGTTCTTTTCTCCTCAACTGCTTCCGAGCTACAACAAATGCTTCAAGAACTAAGCAATGCAAGCCTCGATGTTGGACTAAGAATGAATTATGTCAAAGACCAAGCTCATGACCAATAGCACACAACGTAGGGTCGAGATAAACGGAGAACAAATTGCATATGCCCATGAATACCTTTATTTGGCCAATTAGTCTCCTTCCAGGCGCGACAGGACAAAGAGATCGAAAGACGGACCGAAAACGCCTGGAGGAGCTATTGGTCCATGAAACACCTCATGAAATGAGACCTGCCACTATCACTTAAACGTAGGCTCATGGACATGTGCATTCTTCCAGTTCTCACTTACGGTGCACAGACTTGGTCGTTGACAGCATCTCAAAAGTCCAGACTCGGGGTTTGCCAGCGAGCCATGGAGCGCAACATATTAGTTGTCAAATTAATGGATCGTATCAGGAACACCACGCTGCGCTCCAAGACTCAAATTGTCGACGTAGCTCGGAAAGCGGCTAAGTTGAAGTGGGAGTGGGCTGGGCATGTCTGCCGCATGCCGAGTGAACTGTGGGCCAAAGCCGCCACTGACTGGCAACCCGATAGTTCAAAACGGAGACGCGGCAGGCCTCGCCGGCGATGGCGGGACAAAGTAGACTCGTTCTCAAAAGATTGGCCACAAGAAACTCAGGATCGAGAACACTGGAAACTGAGGGGGAGGCCTTTGCCCTGCAGTGGGACACTACAGGCTCCCAATAATAATAATAAAAGTTGAATGTTGCGATTTTTTTTACAGTGATACTATTGACTAAAAAAGTTAATGGCAAAATTTTCATTTTTGGTACAAGCTTTTATCTCCGACTGTACTATTCTGTATACCGACATCAACTACTCATTGAGACGATTCTAACGAGCCCAAACTCGATGGGGTTATGTGTTTTTATTACGGAATTCCTATGGCCACCTTCCAGCTCCATCATCAGATCAGCTTCACGTCATCATAATATTGCATTGTCACGCGATTTATATATGCATGCAAAATTTCAGCTCTATCGGAAACTGGGAAGTGGATCAAATTTAACTTGTAAAATTTGATTACAGACGGTGGGGACAGGTGAAAATAAATAAAAGCTTGTAATATTTACGAAATGCATAAACTTAAAGTCAATATCGTTGATTTACTGGTTAATTTAAACTATCTGCTTAATTAGAAATCTATATTAACTTGATTACAATTACAATTGCGATTAATAATAGAATCCGGAATAGACAATTGAACTGTCTTAGCACTAGCAAAATATCGACTCAAACAAATAATTAATAACGGTTTCCCGACTATTAATGTCGATAGTTTTTGATACAATTCCTTATATAAGACGAATTGTGACTGCTTTAATTCATTGCATAAAAGTTTCAATACCAATATTGAATGGCTTTTCTACGTCGGCAGGCTTGATTAAGTCATTACTTGACTATAATGTGGTATAGTTATTGTAGTACGGCCGATTAGACGGTCAACTTTGTAGATTTAATCGGAGCGAATCAAGTGTATCGAGTAATATCGATCGAGTCTATCGATTAAGGCGAAACTATATCGGCGCAGCTCTACTTATTGCGTTGCCTGACTGTACTTACTGCTAATTAAGATACAGATTATAGCATAATGTCACTGAAACGAGGCCAAAAATATAGCAGCATTTATTTTTAATAAGATAACCGTCAAACTAAAAGTAACCGGTGATGTCTACTGTGTTTTAAATGTTAATTGTACAATAATACGTATGTATTCTATTGAGTAAGGCTGGGGTACTTGTTCTCTAGGTGCCAATTTAACTAAAACTCGAGTTTTAAGTATCAGTGGATTCCATGTTTCCGTATTTTTATTATTCCTTTAAATAAACCTAATCACTATAATAAAACGTACTTTCTAACACATTCCCAGAGCAGTTAGAACCACGTTGAATGGTCACTATAAATGTAATTTAAGGGGAAAGACATCTTCTCGTGTAACCAAATGGCACAACATTGTATAAATACAAAACGGACAACAAACTTAGCTATTAGCGTGTCACGCTTTCTGATATAACATTCTACCTTTTCCAAGGCGTAAATAGAAGCATTTACGAGACAAACTGTTAAGGCCCACCATACAATACAAAATAGCATTGGAATTTGGATGATTTCAAGTCGTAAATAGAGGTGAATTTCGTTTGTTTCTGAAATCAAAATATATTCTTGAGAGAATAAGTCCTTTGAGTAGGCCCTTGTGCATTAGGAGGCCAAGTAATAATCAACCTTACGTTGGTCAGTTACACTTGTGCAATAAATGTGACAGGACATGGGATCGACCAAAGTCGCCAAGTACATTGCAACAAATCTTTATTTGGGCTCTTTGGTGGTTACTATCTACTTACTCTGATGGGCATCTAAATAAGTCCTTGTTTTCTAGACAATACGATGGTTTGTCAATAGTCAGGAACACAACACCTGCACAATACAATTACTTTTCTGTTTTGGTTAAAATCCTATGTAACGTAATATTGCATTATGTATTCATATTTAAAAAATAGGAAATGTTACTGTAATGTTATAAGTTATAAGACATACCTATTTAAGATTTTCGCATTTTATTATTCATTATGAATATGAACAATATAGTTGTTTATTATGGCCTAAAAATTATTCACGACGATAGAAGGGGTAGAGAGATATAGCTTTTCTAAGTATTTTAGAAATTTCTATGGAAATAGGGTTCGAAAATATATCCATAAAAATAAATAGAAGCTATCGATGTCGTCATCAATAATCACATTGTAATCATCACAAACACATGGCATCGTTTTGACACCCCGCCCCCCATCCCCACATAACCGCATAATGGCAATGGCACCCATTCTGTGGGGCCATTTTGCGGCGCTACTTAGACTTCTATCGTTTTTTCGTTCCCTGCATCGATGCTGGTTAAAACCAAAATTAACGATGATATTTATGAGCAGAAGCAATGAATATAACTCTGAATGTGATAATTTAATTTCCATAGAAAAGTTAGTGACAACCCTGAGTCCGCAGTAAGCTCGGCCGAATTTCACCTTCCCATACAAACGTAGTTACGCTCTCATTTTAAAACTACGTGGTGCATTTTGACGAAACTTTGCATATACATTGACATGAAGTATATCTATGTCTGTAATTAGTTTATATGGTTCCAGTTTATAAAACAAACGAAATACAGCAAAAATAAGTTTTGTATGAAAAACTTAAATTCGCTGTTTTTTTTATTATTTTGGTATTTAAAGCTACATAAACTAATTACAGACATAGATATACTCGTACCTCATGTCATTGTATATGCAAAGTTTCATTACATTCCAACACGTAGTTTTAAAATGAGAGCGTAACTACGTTTCTATGGAAAATCGAGCTTTACTGCGAAAATCACAATTACTCAGTAAATAATTATAAAATAGCTTCGTTGTCTTTGTCAAACCTCTAAAATAGTAACAGCTATCAATTAAACACATGAACTACGCGTGGCTGATATTACACAATGTGCGATGTGGCCCACTTCTCTAAAAAAAAGTATATATATGACTTCGAGTCTATTGTCAAGACCTAAGGTGTTAGGTACTATGAACTATACTTAAGTGTTCTCGAGTAACATATTAATCATCATCATATCATATTAAAAATATCTTTATTATGCTACGGTTTAATTTTGAACGCGTCTATTTCACGGAAGAAAATTAACGTTCCATTTACGAACAACTGCACCGTTTACGACATTGATTTCTACTGATTTCACCAACACGTTACGACGTCGCGAGCTGGCCTACAATGGTACCAAACTATTCTGTAGCAATAGTTTACGGCGGGTAAATTCCGCGTATAATCACAATGCGATTTTCCGGGCTGTAATACGCACTGTATCAGGCTCAGAGCGACGCTCGGACGTTTAGCTGCGTGCGCGTCGGTACAAGGTAAGGCGGATGTCACACTGCGCCGCATCTCCGGACGGAGGTGCGGAGCTGCATACAAATTTCGCCGGACGGAGGTGCGGTGCAGTGTGTCGTACCACACGGGATTTATATACAAACTGAGGTACTTGCATACAACGAGCTCCGCGTCTCGCAACGAGACGCGGCGGCAGTGTGACAACCACCTAAATGCGCCGGGAAATGGTATTATAACCATAAGAACATTTTTTTTGTTATTCCGAACCTTGACGCAAAATTATAAATGTTCAGGTCTACGGTAGGCTTCGTCATCATAATTATCTCAAATTGATAGAGTAATAGCTACTCCTTCCTTTCTTGTCCTTGATACGTTGAAATGTTACCCGCTGCTATGAAATTGATTAGAATTACTCATGAGTTGATACATATATTAAATCAAAAATAATGATGGATGAGTCCTGTACGGTGAATGATAACATTATAAAATAATTTTATGAAAATTAAAAAAAATCACGACTGGTAGGTATTCTTCGAGAGTTTAAAACACTACTCTAAAGCCATTTCTATAAGGAAGTTCACTTTTCAAGATACTGTGAAAGGAGAAACAGAGAGAGTGTCAAACAATTCTATTTACTAAAAACTACAATATTACTGTTAACCCTAAACCCCGTTTTGCCTTCACGAAAGCAAATCTAAGTTCATCCATTCCACGCCGTTAGCCGTCAATTTATCGGCGTTCACTGCGCCTACGCACCCACCGCTGCTAATCACAAGCTTTCTAGACTTACCCCAACTCATCCCTAATATAACTTGACCTCGAGACAGGCCAGTACCACTTGTGCTTCGCGAATACTCGGCTTGAGCAGCTCAGAGACGATTGCTCTTTAGCAGTGTTACTTAGCGACAAGTTTGATGTGCAAATATGATAATTAATAACCCTTGCGACCAAAAGTCGAGGTCTTTATGCTGTCGAAATTTATATTTGTTAGAGAGTACGTTAGTTAGACTCCGTGACCTCTCTTAACAGTCTTTGATTCCGGAAAAATTAATAATTTTGGCATATAGGTATATGACCCGAAGATTGTTTAAAATGCTCACAGACTGTACTATTATCAATTCATTTCTCTAGATACAGCCTTCGACTGGTTCGCCTGCGACAAGTTGTCGGTAAGCATTGTGAATATCAGCCCTGATTCCCGTGTAATGTGCCACTCCGTTGCCAACGCTATCGCTATTGCCATGGCTATTGCAATGAAATCTTGTGCCCGTGTCGAATGTCTTCGGATGTTGGAGCTAAAACGCGGAGTTTATTGAAGGAAGACTGCGAGCTGCTATAAATAGATTAATAAATTTAGCAGGATAGAACCAGGTTGCTCTGTAAACTAGTCACATTACCTACATTTCTAGCGGTATATCTATTTATTATTTATATCTATTTGGTTTGTGGTTTGGTAGATTTCTGTCTAGCATTAAGCATGTAAGGAAAAAAGAGAATACACATTTATTTCATTTCATTTTTTCATTTCGGTTTTCGCGATTGTTTTCCATGTTAAAAAACTACATCACATAAAAACTTTATCGATCTTAGGATCAACTTACTCATAAGTTTAATCACACCCTGAGGAAAGTATCATAAAACCTTATCAATAACGACTTGAAATGCACTAAAGTAGGTACGGGTCATGCAAAATTATCGTCGTTGAACTCGTCGCCGTTGGGCCAGCCTCGTTAGGTATAATAAAATGTAAAAAGTTGCCAAAATACGACAAGTGAAGCGAAAGCGCGATTTGGCAAGATTATTATAACAAGCTGTTGGTTATTCGGGGATGTTATTGTGCTTCGTAATAGTCTTCCAACTTATTATAGAAGGATTTGATTGTTAAATTGATGGTAGGTTTTATTTTTATTTTATAAAAAACTGTCTATTGATTGACCCTATAGTCTCACTTGATGGTAAACGACGACAGAGCCTAAGATGGAGCACACTGGTTCAGTAATAGCCCATTCACTCTTGTTTTGAAGGCACATAGACCATAGTTCTCGTCGGGAAATACCTACAGATTAAGTTTGTTGCAGAGTATGTGCTCTTCTTGCCATCAACTACTTAATAAGATATCTCACGATAAGAAAATAATTTTCTATCATCATTTTGTGCATTTTGTTGTTAGAGACAAGACAACAATGCTCAGTGGTTTTGATTTTGTGTACTTGGATGAGCAGAAATATCTTGTGCGTTAATATACACTGGGTTTTGTTTCTTTTTTATTAATTTTAAAGTTTATTAAATAATAGACGAGTGGAGGTGCATTAAATAAAAATCTAAATTCAACTAAAACTACTTAATTGATGTCAGATCAGGCCCCTGCGGCAGGGTCCCCATTAGGCTGGCTGCGTTCCCCCTCTGGATTGCTATGCCGATCCGTTGAGTGAGGCACGAGCCAGCTCTGTGGTCCCCAGTGGTCGTGTCTTAAATGTTACTATTGACTGTACACCATTAGAAAACAATTACCATTAATTATTGTGTGGCCAAACACAGACGTCAATAACTACCCTTAAGCATTACGTGCCATAAACATAAGCCACTTAATGAACCGTGAACACGCGCACACTAATTCATGTGATTTGTCGGCTGCGCCGGCATGTACGGCGCACCTATGCTAAACTGCTGCTGCTATTCTAGTTCGCGCAGTTGATTTACCTCGTCTACGCATGTAACTGTTTAGTAGCCCAGTAATTTTTGTTACCAATAAAGTAAGGGTATATGCACAGTTAAGAACATTTAATTAATCACTTACCTTTTTTATCTTGCCACAATAAGTTCAATCTCTACTTAATATAAAGAGGTAAAGTTTGTAAGTTTTGGAAGGGTGTTAGTTGGTAGAGGTATGTATTATAATCTCCTGAACTACTCATCCGATTTAAACAATCATTCACCAGTAAATACATATACATATATATGTATATAATGGAATTTGTATTGAATCCAAGTTCAATTGCAAGTTGCACTTAGCAGCGTTGGTAAAAAAAGGTTAATGCATGTATTTATAATTTTCTCTCAAGTTGTTGAGATTCTCTCTATTTGTGACGATGAATAGACAACATAATGATTAAAGGTATTATGCTACTCGTATTCATGGTATTGTGAGTTTGCTCCCGCGTTTTTGCATTAGTAAAAGAGGTAAAAATTAAAAGTTATCTACGTTCTTTTAACCATTATTTTCTCTTAGTTAAGTTTTTCGAGTAACTGTAATTTTTAATTGTTAGGTTATATCAATAACCATTCATATTTCATTAGCTTATAGGTAATAACTTTAGATTATAGGCAATATATTGTAACTAACAAGCTGAATGAACTGTTGTCTGAAATAAAATGGTTTATTATTATTATTTATTTAATAACCGTTATATCAATATCAAAACTATTGATTTTTAAACTTCGGTTATTACCGCTGATAACATGTTAAATTATTTTAAGTAAATTTATTTGCTAAAACATGGTACAAATAGGTAATAGAAATTAAAATACAATATAACTACTTACATGTTTGGTCACAAGGACATGTATTTCTGCATTTCTCGTAATTTTATTAATTACATGTGTTAAGAAAATAGATCGGTATTCGATTTTTCTTGCAGTTCTTATGTGTTTATAGTGAACAACTTCCGGTTCAACGAAGATAAGTCTATGAAATATCCTAGATAACAAAGATTAATGACAGTTAGATATCAATACAATTAATATCGTTCATATTGTTGACGATATGATATCTCGACATATTTTACTACCTCGGGTCTATTCACGTTTTCATTAGAAATTAGATCGTCACTTATACAGCTGAAGGTTTATTTTATATTTGTACAAATTATTAGACTCAAATGAAGGGGCCCCATTAAAAGCTGTAAATTGTTCAAAATTGTGATATGATTATGACTATTATCAAACGCCACAGTGATGTTTTGAGGGGAGATAATTATTGTTCTGAGATTGGTTGTTTATTGTTGTCTGACGAGTAAATTTGGGCCGAGGTCAATCTTGAATGAACTCTCGTCTAGGTAGAGTCCGCATAATAAATAGTACAGGTAAATTATTGTCAGGTGACATATGACCGGCGGTTTGGATCTTTTCTATGTTCTTAGTTAATATGTCATGATCATGTCTTTGTTTAATGGCCGCTCCACACAATGGGCCATCCTGACCCATCATACAGGACGCGGCTATGCGGTAGAACGAGACATCAATATGTCTTACTCCCTTTAACGCATAGTTGCGTCCTGTATGATGGCTCAGGAGGGCCCATTGTGTGGAGCGCCCATAATATTATTTATTGACTGGTTAATGTAAAAAAAGCTGTTATATGATTGTTGTTTCAAGTGGAAAATCAAATGAAGTAATAAATACTATATTAAAGAATTCTCTGCAAGTAGGTACCCAATTCATCTGTAACATGATTACATTTTTTGTAGTTTAATTTTTATATGTATATTGTAAAAACCTTACAAGAAAAATTGATAAAGGAGCTAATAATTACTGTCAGTATAGTGTACAAAAATATGTACTTCATTACGGTTAAGGAAACTGACTCACAAAATACCTTTTTATTCCTTATATGACATTGTAACAAGAGAGACAAAGGTACGTGTTTTAATTTCTTGACTGCACCTGGTCTTAGTACCTAATCCAATACAGGATGATGGTCTTTCTTTCGATAAAATATAAACAGGTCCAGCAACTCAAGTTCAATTGTACTTAAGAATGTAATATAAACATTTGTAAATACAAATGTTTTACTGTTATAGTTGTTTTCGATTTTCTCTAAAGGATTTATCTTCAATAAATCGAATTTGATCGGCATCTTGGTGTATTGTTTTATACCTTTTCATTATAATAATAAGATCCTAGATAGTTAAACCATTGCGCTAGAATTTCACCAAGCATAAGCCAAATCGTAAATCATTCATTGGACTCTTGCTAATTTTATTACACGACCGTTAATTTGTCTGCTGACGCTACCCGGGTCGGGTTCTTAATACGCTTTCACCCCTTTTGTTCGCTCAAAGGCTTTAATGTCACTTTTTTGCTGTAATACCTACTACGTCTGACAACTGACGCTGTCTTTTAATTGTCGGAACGTCTTAAGCCGCTAAGGTACAATCAGCATCACATAGTTGGCAGCAGCCAGAGTAGCCAAAAACATCGCAACAGGAGTAAGGATGTGTTACGATATATTTGGCTACTTTAGCTGCTACTAACTGTATGATGCTGACTGTACTATTAGACACTGGAGCTATTTATCATATTAGTTAGTTAGTCGGGGTTGCTTTCTTATCTTCAGTAGAGCTAGATTTATCGGTCCACGTCTGATTATTGATCAGTATGTATTGGTATTGCTTTCGTGGGTATCGATTTAATGTTAAAGAAATAAAAATAAGACACTTCAAATCTTACGCTTCTTTTATCAAGTAAGTAATCCTTTAGGGCGGTTTTCAAGCTATCATGCGTAAGAAAATCGTCTCGATGCTAAACCGTCTCAGGGGGAGTCCCAACAGCCTTCTGAATGTCATTGCGGGGAGGTTTTTATTCAGTCTTGACAATTTGCCATGAAGAAGATTTTCTAATTGACATAATTCAGATTCAACCAATAATTTGTTTCAGTGTAATTGATGAGTTCACTTTTGCTACCTTCAGTCTCCATCATGAAGGAACTTGTCTGCGCCAAATTTCTTCGGTCGAATACCAGCCAGTGGCTGAAAATTGAATTTAAACTCAATTATTTACATGCGAACATTGAAGTTAAATGAAATCTATCTCTATGAAACGGCTTCGATGTAACAAACAAATAATCATCAGCCTCTTCGTCCCAACTGTATCAACTCGGCTTACGTGAAAATAACTTGATTACCAAAAGCTTGGCAAGAAATCTGCATATAAAATATATTTATTTCCTGTCAAATACGTGTAAGATTACATAAATCGAGCATGGTAATCTCATGTCACTACTTCCTCTTGATACCGGATTAAGCAAAAATGAAACATGTCCAAATCGCGAATTGCTTAATTTCTGTGCGCACTCCTACGATAGGGAGTTGATATAAAATACACAATAGCTATATTTATAAATCAATGACATACGATTTATTAATATAATTTCTGCTTAAGCTTGCCTTGCGTATTGGGTGTTTTTGCACGTACGGTTGATCTTTTGCGAAGAAAAGTTGTAAAATCATGCCTCTGCGCTCACTTGGTCCAAATCTGCTATAGCAGGCAAGTGTTCCCATAATTATTATATATGTAAATAAATTACTTATAACTCTTAAGTATAAGTAAGTGTAAGTTATGCAGCTATCATTCCGAGACTTGCAAGTGCCGCTTCCATGCATCTCGAATCTGATTTCATCTTTTGTTTTCATAACTCGCTAGAAAGTCACTCGTCTCACGAACCGATGGTATCGGCCGACTTAATTAATTGATTAATACATTGACAGTAGTACGCGCCTCTTCCGGCGATTAGTTTGCCCATTAATTTACATTCCAGTTTAAGAGACATCCATTTTATTTCTTCTTTGATCGTCTTTCTCCTAACTAGGTATTATGTAAAGTCATTTGAATCCTTTCTCTCATTAGTGGCGTGGAATTATGATGGATGGAGACTGGAACTTTGGCTTGGCTTCTGAATTTTACAACATAACGGTTACCTAATACTCTGAATAGACTTGTTAAAAGACGTTTCGACTATTGTTGCGGTTGACAAACACAACGAGCTGTCATCAACTTTCACGCAACCTCTTCAATTTAATGCTATGATTTTTTAAACAGAATTTCGTTTTGTCTGTCAGTAACTTTGATCAGCGGCGCCACCACGAACTTCGAAAGTCGAAGTTCGTAATACATGCATCCCTGTCACTCGAGTTAGGGAGTGTGATAGAGATGGAAATACCCGAACTTCGACTTTCGAAGTTCGTGGTAGCGCCGCAGATCCTATCTTTTTCAAAAATTGGTCGTCTAGCAAAAACTAATAAATATACGCGACTCCCTGGAGACTGCCAAAACGTAAGGCTGTCATGGCAGCGGCTGGTACCAGTAACTCGTTTGTCATACTAGGAAGAACACATGACCGATAAGAATTTATTTATCAGCAGCTCGGACCTTCCTTATTTATTGAGCGCAGACATCCGTATGGGCCGTGGGCATGCCAGTTACCTTGTTTATTTTTGTTTTATTTAAAGATCGTATAAATGAAAACTTTACCTACTTAAATACTTTTAACAAACAGCCGGCTAGAATTCTGTATATTCGTTGTTAGAGTTAAATAATAACTGCCTAATTTAAGGTTGAAGCTAATGGTCTATAAAATTTTAAGCTAATGGAAAACTTTATTTTAAATTAAATATCAACAAGTGCATTTCCCTATATTAAATTTCAATTTGCTCATGTTTGCACTGCATACATTGTAAAATACCACATATTTCCCACAAACCGCAAAGTTCAGCGCCGCTTTACTAAAATATGGAAGGTTGAACATAGTGAAAAGCCGGAGGTATTTACGTGCAACACGAACAATAATCTACATCGTTCACTTGTTAGCGCCTGTCATATGGATGCGAGCATCTGCCATGACAGTGGAAAGCTACTGTATTATTTACTGGCATGCCAGTAGCTTGGTTCAGTCGGTTCAAACTATATTTACCTGCTTCTTGCGACGTCGTGGGAGAACATTAGTGTTTATTGAATGCAAAAGTTTGGTGTTGGTGGAGGTTTTGGTATTATAATTTTGCTCATGTCCTACCCGATATTAAATGTCGGTTAATGATGCGCAAAATCCAGCAAGGGATCTAGTCGGCCTTACGGCTCCGCAAAGTCTTCGATTGTCGTCGGCAGAGGCAGCGGTGTAGGTTACCACCTACCATACGTGGGAGTAAGTCAGCATCGAAGCACGGTGTCGAGCTTCCTTGAATGGCGCACCGCTATCGCTGTCACCACCGTTCGAACTCATGGCCTAACTTTTAGGCAAGTAAAGTACTCCAACGCAGTCTGATTGCGTTTACTCGCATCCGAGTAGCTGTACAGCACTAGCTCGCCTACTTGTACAGTGTAGCGCGGGCTTATGCACGCGCGCGTGCAAGACAATCGATATGATCGCAGATCGCGATACCGCGACGCGATACGATACAGAAACAGGTGCTGCCCATTGTTCGGCCAATTTAAATGTTAGGCGTTTAGTAAAGGACACGGCTGCAGCTGATGCTGTAATGCTTCTGTTCAATGCGGAGACAACTGACAGTTCCTTGGACTATTATCTTCAATTACATAATAGACGCTATTTAGTAACAAATGTGCCTGATATGGTACTAAATTTCCTGTCTATGTCGAGTGTAGATTCGTATATTTGTGTTCTGGAGTGAGGTGAGGTGTGTCCAACTTAGGTACCGACTTATTTCTTTTACATGCCTGAGATTATAATTCATGACATTTAGTGAGATAACAGCGTCATAACTCAATCATTCGGTTTTACGCTCGTTTGAGTCTATAAAAAAAACACCGCATTTTTACCAATATTTAAATTACTACCAATCAGCTAATTACCAAGAAGATCTTAAGAGCCTAAGGTTGAATATCCATCAAAGATGTGCAAAGCTGTGTTTTCGTATATTATTTGAAACCTAGCTGTCAAGCATGCGAGCTATCCCTATTGCTACCGCCATCGTTTTGTTTCATTGTGAAACCCGAATCTTAGAAAATCAGGAAACAAATGCCAAACCATCTATACCGGTACAACTTTCCTTTACTTTTATTACAGTTCACGTTCCCATTTTTTTTACCGTCCAAAAGTCTGATTGCATCAGGCACCCGACGCTGCCGCGTCTGCGCCCAATTTTCTTGCGACAATTTTTTCACGATCGCTATCAATTTCATGACATCATACGCTGCACCAATTCCACTGACCTGGACCACTTTCTTCGACGTACAACACGGTGCGACACGACCATAAATCAGCCCTTATTATCGAGCTTTAATACACAGTACAATAACTTACATCAGTATTCAAATAATTTCAACAAAACCACAATAGAGAAACCTGACCTCCGCTACATGGGGTCCTGTCTCTTG
This sequence comes from Epinotia bilunana, assembly GCA_947049275.1. Taxonomy (NCBI): domain Eukaryota; kingdom Metazoa; phylum Arthropoda; class Insecta; order Lepidoptera; family Tortricidae; genus Epinotia; species Epinotia bilunana. The sequence goes on along the minus strand of OX346260.1, from coordinate 20,433,981 downwards.
ATCAGACAACTTTTAGCCAAATGTATCATTTGACAAATGTTTCATTTGACCTAATGCATTTTTCATCAAAACAGTGGTATTTTCGGGTATTCTTTGAATATCATCAAATAGAAGTCATTAGGTTAGGTTAGGTTTGTTTTATAATAATCCTATAAAGCTTTCTATTTAAGAAGAAAAAAAAATTTACCAAAAGTTGTTTGGTCTAATATTAGTGAACCCCGCTACATACTTATAGAAGTTTGTAAGCAAGAAGAGTTTGTAAAAAAGCAGAGAAACGTGACCCACGTTTCTCTGCGGCCGACTTTATTTGATACCCCTCGTTATGTATAGAACGTACCGACATACAGTTACAACACAAATAATACTTATTTATAAAAGAAATAACAACAACACAAAATCCTCATTCTATACAACGGTAGACAAAATGTAATGAATCGCTCTAAACTGATAGCTATGTTGATTGCATTCATGCAAGTATTATCATCGAAATCGGACGCCATTACACGCCATTGTATAGTCAATATTATATTAGTAGTTTAATATTTTACGTGTATGGACTGTTGCCTGCAATAATCAGTCATTTTATTAACTTGGTCATCTTACTGAAAGAAAACTAACTACTGTGTCGAATGGCTGTGCGGTAACTATTACGTTCGTACGTGAAATCAACATGTACTTATTATAAATATTCTACCGCTTTTAAATACTGCACCAGACCCATAGCCAACCATCTAATCATAAACAGGGTTGGTATTCCATCCACGATGTCTGATGGTAAGTAACATGCCACTTTCGTGTCTGTCTTGCAAAGTCAGAATGAAAGAAAATACAAATACAAATATTGATTCGTAAAAATGGTTATAAGTCATGCAGAGAAAAGAAAATATTGATAATACTACCTTACTAACATGTCGTTATGTAGGCGATAAAAATTACAATAAGGTATATAATTTTAATATAATTTGATTTCACATATTTATAATTTTTTAAATGACATATATTCTTATTTAAAATAACCTTTTAGGATTTATAACGATTTTATAATCATTGTTTCATCATCATATTCTTATCATATAATGTATGTAAATCTCACACTGTGAGCGGCAGGTTGAAGAAGTCTTCATAGCTGCAGAACAGTTCTATCATATCATAAAATATTTCTTCAATCTAGGTACCTTTAAATCCAGCACTACATCGAGTAGGCGATTGTAAAAAGATAGTCCTAGATAAAAGACACACACATATCACAGGCCCTGCTGATCGTCAACAACATGACTCCAGAAGTTGCCATCACTTTGGAAACTGTGCTATAATACAGAATCTCTCAGCTTACCAACATCTCGCTACCTGAGCTCAAATAATGTAGTTACCAAAATAAATAAAATACGTATAAATAATATATTAAAGGACTGTTTAAAAGAGGCCACGTGTGTCACGGTAGCGTGGTTAATTAAATAGCGATGGTATCGGCATATTGTTTTGCCGTACTTTCGAATTTCGAACAGCCTCGGCCCGAGGTCTCGTTCCAATGGAACCGCATATCTGGTCCTCTACATAGTCAAATTCATATGGTTCTGATGTGGTTCTGATGGTTGACTAATGTTAGACCAAACAACTTTTGGCCAAATGTTTCATTTGACAAAAGTTTCCTTTGACCTAATGCATTTTTTTCTTAAACAGAAAGCTTAATAAGATTATTATAAAACAAACCTAACCTAATGACTTCTATTTGATGATATTCAAAGAATACCCGAAAATACCAATGTTTTGACGAAAAATGCATTAGTTCAAATGAAACATTTGTCAAATATACATTTGGCTAAAAGTTGTTGAGTCAAGAGACAGGACCCCGGTTCGGATAGTTGCTTCCCGACAAATTATGCATAATGAAGTTTCATTTACGGGCGGGCGGTGTGTAAGCGATCTTGTAGCTTGTTTTGTACCTACATTTTGTTTGTAGGGCAAAATATTCAGCTTCCTTACTCAGCAATGTACGTAACATATTAACGTCAAAAAAACACAGCCAACAATTTGTGTAAGTAAATTGAATTTCCCAAAATTAGCGCTATCAAAGGCGCGCAAAAACATAATTCATCAGATCACTTTCCTTAACTTGTATTCCATCCAATTGGGCTAACTGAGAGTAGCCTTTATACATCGAGAATAAAGTCCACATTTCAATATAAACTCAAAATGATATACCAGGTTTGGGAAGTACCTAATCAGTCTAATTTCGTAAGACCTTTTTGTACTCGTGTAATTTATTACGTGATTCTATTTCAAACAGATTGTGTAAGCTTATTAAGTTGAGTTTTTTGTAAAATTACTCGCTTGTCATTCGTCGCGTGAGGGCTATTAAGCTTACATGCTTGACCCGGGAGTAAAATAAAAACATCAATTGTCAAACAATTTAGAAGTGAATAATATTGCGTTAGATATAAAATTACAGTCAATTTTTCGTTCTAATATTATGTGTTTGGTTTGCACGGTAAATTTAAAGAGGTGGTAAAGTATGTTACATAGCTTAATGTGCAACTAATTAGGTCCCCTTACTTACGCGTCTGCGCTCCGATCTAGTCCCCCAACATTTCGGATCGCATTTTAGGCAAATTTAATTACTAAACTGGACTTAATCACATATAATTAACTTACTTATACTTACATATAATTAGCTCTCTGACGTTGTCACAACATACATGGTCACGGGATGACTCACTTGTTGTGAGTTCGAATCAATGAATTCACCCCAATTCACCTGTCTTGTAACCTAAATTTGAAATGAAATGGTTAGTTCTAATGCCTGATTTACGTTCAGCCGAAGTGAACAGGGAAGTGGGCAGGACGGGCGTATTTTACGCCCGTCCTCCCCACTTCCCTGCCCACTTCCCTGCTCACTTCGGCTGAATGTAAATCAGGCATAAAAAACCCACTCACAAACGGTACTTTATAAGTACTGTTTGCAAAAAAATTATTATGTTTTTGCTTCGAAGAAAGTCCTGCTGATGAGCAAACTATTATTGATGAGTAATTTAAGCAATTGTTACGGTTTGCAAGTATTGTTTCGTGTGTACAGTCAAGTGTAAAATGGGTACTCATAAATATGTCCCATGGCTCTTATGTTGGCGGATTAACGTTTCGGTACATATTTTTGCACTTAACTGTACATGTGTTAAGCGTGGTTACGTCTGTGTCAGACGCAAGGCCCCAATTAGTCCACACAGTGGATCTGTGTCAAAGCACTACCAAGGGGCGCGTTATCCTGCCAATTAATTACAAAAGGCCCTACGTCAGTACGAGACTGGTATCGAGATACGATCGTTTGTAATAACAGGGTAGTATCAATGTCTGTCGCATTAGCGCACGCGCAGCTCCTGCGCCGCGAAACAATAATCGCATTGTGTGCCCGTTGGAGCCGTGCGAATGCGATATGGCATTTATTAACAATTCAATTCTTAAATAGTACTGCTAGTGCGGTGCCGGTTAATGTACGGCCCGATAATTCGCATACATCTATCTTTCTCTCTCTTTTTGCATGAGTTAAAAAAGTTTTTAAGAAGTTTTTAAAAGAGTTTTTAAGTCATTATAGTGGACGCCGATTATTGTCCCGTACATTAACCGGCACCTTACTATCGAAAACTCAAGTAAATACGTTACTAAAGTCTTTTAAGTCATGTTTGTTTTATATTTTAAGGTGAAAGATGAAGTGAAATGTATATATTTATTTTGAGTAAATAAATGTCTTTAACCAGAACTCTAGAGCGAAGGAAACGCGCTTCGAATAGATTTCGATTGTCGAAAATTCGACCTGTCAAAATTTTAAGCCACACGCTGCCGATGTTCTCCGGCAACACCTACAAAACGTTAGTCGCTTAGTTTTTGATGCGTAATTGAAACTATAGCATCGGTACCATGTGTTACAAATTTGACAGGTCGTATCGACTGGAGTTAACTATTTCAATGGCAAATTTGAGAGTGAAAACTTATTACTCCATCGAGACGTACGGTAGACCCGATCAAACCTATCTCAAATTAACGAACGTGTATAGGGGACTGAGACCCCGATCGAGACCTATCTCAAATTGAAGAACGGGTACAGGGGACTGAGACGTCTCGCATTTAATTTAGTTATGCATGGCCTCTTTTAGGCGCGCTTAGTTAAGTGTCTGGAAGAGATCGCTCTTTAGCGATAAGACCGCCTGCTGTTTTACCTCTACTGTCTCGCTGTATCTGTGTGAGTTGTGCAATAAAGAGTATTTATATTGTATTGTATCGTGTATCAGCGCGCAAAACGTATTGACGCGATTAACACCGTTTTTATTTTTACTTTTTCTTGTACCTTACTCATTATTACCTCATCTGCATGTCGGCCCTCGACCTCACTTGTCCAGTTATTGTTTAAATAGGTACTTTGTAGCCTCTATGACAATGTACTAATTATTTGCTCCTGCATGATCTTAGCAAGTAAAGGAGTTTTGCCTATCGCTCCGGGAGACGGGCCTGATTATATGTATGTATGGTCTTACGGAGTGTCTCATATCTTGCAATACTCGTTTGCAGTATACTTATAAAGTCAGTAGTCCAAATCAGTTTTCATGCACTTCCTGGTATCCGATTGAAGTGCACTTCGGCTGGATTAATGTAAAATTGGTGATAGTGCTATTTTATGTCACCATCATACGGTCTCGTGATGCAAGTGATGAAAGAAACACGTGTACTATTTATTAAGAGTCCCCAGGGTATTGCAGGATGTTTTCGAGCGTCCTGACCCCGTAGCACGGACGGCCTTATCACACTATAAGTGACAAGATAGAGCGTCCGTCACTGGCTGACACCGTTCAATAGAACGAGACGGACGCTCTATCTTGTCACTTATCGCGTGATAAGTCCGACCATGATACGGGGTCTGTGGACTCTCGGAGCATAATTTCGGATCTATTGATAGCTCATTCATCAAAATCGGTTCAGTAGGTATCTTAAAACGCTACGGCGGAACACACGTAAATACGAACATCGATCTTACCAAAATAATATCCCTTCCTTGCGACCCTGCCGTAGTCGGGCAAAAAACAGTAGCATTTACTTCGTCTCAAGAATAAAAAAATTGATAGAAACTTGTGTCCGGTTCATGTATCAGTTTTGTGGTGAACTATGTGTGTATATGTACAATACGTTTGGAAAGCCCAATCTTCCATCTGAGCACACTCATTCTCACTTCATCGGCTCAACGGTTCGCGGCCGTTTGTCACGACCGGCGATATCTCGTGATTTATCCCCCGCCCGACGATCATTCGAGAATTTGTCGAGTGGCGAGATGAATAGCCCCCTAGCCGCAATATATGCGTAGGGTTGTGCTGACTTGTCGACTTTATCTTCACGATAACAAGGCGGTGGATTTTTGAATTTTTGTTTTTCTGCGTTATGTGCCGAGTACTGGAATAAATAGCCCCATTGAGGCCTTGTGTAATGTAGTTGAACCAGATTGTATCTACGAAATAATTTATTGGTTTGACAGCGTGTATTCTCTATCTCTAGAAATACAATACAATACAAATATTCTTTATTGTTCACCATAATAAATAACAACAATTATTTCACCAGTGTAACATGTAGACCCATAGGTGAGTCTAAATGGAATAAGTAAATATTTCCGTAACTTTATCAAACTGCAAAAACATTGTTTAAATTGTTTTCTATATCTTAGGTCAAAGACTTAGTAAAGTCTCGAATGTGCGTGACGTGACGTGTTCGAATAGGCATTTATTGTGGTTTTGTTAGATAATTTAAATATGTAATGTCTATGTAAATACGTCACCACTACAACGAAGAACTGCTTTACTTAAGTTTTTTATCTATATATACCTTAACTTCCAATCCAACTATTGCCAATCCACATGTACATCCATCGAACAATTTATCATACCCCTTTATCTGCGCAACATGGATTCTCCGAAACCTTTCCCTTTAAATAAAGCTTGTATCTATTTATTCATCTACACAAAACAACAATTGAAATAGTTCCAACGAAAGTGCACCAAGAATTTAAATGCGCAGACTGATTCTTGTTGAATAGGACGTTTTGTTGTGACGTTGGCTAGTTTTTAACAGAACCTGGATGAACGGGGTGTATTTTGTTTCATCGCTTCCGATCTCCATGGCTTTTCAATATATTTTGCGCCATTTTTTATGTCAAAAAAGCGTACGGCCCGCCACCGTAGCAAGTGGACGTAACTCGGAAAAACCTCAGCAAAAGTAGCAGCTCATTCCTAGTGCACCGAACTGTCGACCCTTTAAAAAAAAATACAGTAACTTCTTGAATATCCTGCTGGTTTAGCCCCTCTGAATGAGCTCCCTCTGAATACCTCTTCAGTCGAGCTCATTCCTCGCGCACCGGGCCATCGTGTGAAAGAGCGAACGAAATAAATTGAAATGCGATTTGTACGAATTGAATTGAGGCACATATTTGTATGTAACAAAATAGCGCAGTTGTTACTTAGTTAATATGGAGCGCACACCAGTGTAATTGATGGGACCTCTTTACCATACATATCATAAATTGTAATGTGCTATTTCTTTGAGAATCGTAATTTTCTTGATAAGTGACTGATGTTTTTACTTTTTGTTACAGGTAAGATCCCGATTGCTTCAAATATGTATTAAACAGACGGTAAGAATTGTTACTACTTTGCAACGAAGATAATAATAAATCAGCCTATATACGTCGCGCTGCTGGGCACAGACCTCCTCTCATGGTACATGGTTATAGCACACTTTAGTGTTTAGTTGACCAGTGTCGTGCTTGGCTGGTCCGGAACACATGAAATCTGGAATAACTACATAATGAACATTTTGTAACCGTACCTCAGAATTACCAGTTTTTAACGAATTCTAAACAATGAACAGCTACGAAATATTTTTAGCTTGACCTGACTCTCATGCAGTAGTTAACAGCTATAAAAACTTTTTCCTTCGTTTTATATCAATAAGAATCCAGATAAAGTGCAATTAATTTTATTACACTTCTCTTAAACCAACAGTAAAAAAAGACTTCCGCGGTAAAATCAGGATTAAAGGGCAGATACAATATAAAACACCGCTTGTAGTGTGTCCTACTACTACTCTTGTTGCCAATATAACGAGAGAAAAAAGGTGTAGGTACGCTGCTCGGCGTACATGCGCTTGGACAATGACCATAAACAAAAGACTTTGGTATTCCGATTCGCTCCAATTTTGAATATCGAAGGACCGGTTTTAATGTTTCGCGTAATTTTTTATCCAACTCTTTTATCCAATGTGGTTTGGTAGAAGGCCTTTTCTACAATTTTTTTTATAAAACAAAGTAAATATTCGAAAAATAAATACAAGTAAGTAGTTTTAAGTAGCGCATTTCACAATAAATGCTAATAAATAGATGCAAACCTTTCGTTTACATTTACTTAACTCACTTTTTCATGAGAGTTTGTTGTTTTATTATATGAGTACTAGCTTCTGCCCGCGACTCCGTCCGCGTGGAACTCGTTTATATCGTAGCTCCATACAAACTTTCACCCTCCGCTTCATCCTATGTCCTTCCCCAGGACTCAAACTATCTATATACCAAATTTCATCCAAATCGGTTCAGCGGTTTAAGCGTGAAGAGGTAACAGGCAGACCGACAGACAGACAGACACACTTTCGCATTTATAATATTAGTATGGATTATATTCATACTGGTTTTAAAGTGTAACGAATATAACCTGACGACACTATACCGCTTCCCAACTTTTCCCTTGGCAACGACTTAAAATATACCTAACTTGCTAAATACAATTCATATCATTCCACGTTTCTACTAATCTCATTAAATATTACAGTCATTTTATTGGACAAGTCACTCAAGCTCGTGATTAGAGGTTTAATGTACCTACAATAATTAAATTGCATTAACCAATCAAACCTATAGACATAATTTAACTACGTTATCTCCAAGTAACATCTGCGAGAGCACTTAGAAGGACTTCCGTGTAGCAATCAATGCGTTGATATTTAAATAGATCGTGCATATGACTGCGGCCGAAACATATTGACGAGGGTCTTACAATGGAATTATACTTAATGCAGCTAGGGCTAACATAATTGTAATACCTCTATAACCTTTTACATATAAGATTAGAAAACCCGGGTGGGGTTTCCTAGCTCAGGACACAGGGTCGTGATTTATATTGTAATGTTGCCCTTATACAATAAACTTTTTAATTTTTTCATTCCATTTTCAATGGTTATTTTTAATTGAAGTTTCTACTTATATCTGGCTGATATCAAACAAATCTCTCTTATGAGTCTTCTCACTATCGGTTGCATTTCGTATTAAAGGCCTCCACCTACCGAACGCGTGTCGTGCGCGGCGCGTGTCGTGCGCGGCGCGTGTCATGCGCGGCGCGTGTCGGGCGCGGATGAAGCGGTATATTCACACCGCAAGCGGGCGGCGTGTAGCAACGCGGGCCCGCGCGGGTCCGCCGCGTCATGCCTCTCTCGCTACCAAAACATTTAATATGTATCTCACTGTCTCTATGACACTTAGCAGCGCGGCAGCTGCGCGTGCATGCGCGGGCCCGCGCTTCACACGCGACGCGCACGACACGCGGCCGCGCTGCCGAGTTGTAATGTAACTTTAGCGCCGCGGGCCCGCGTTCGGACCGCGTTCGATGTGTTTGAAGTGTAGTTTCAATGCTTTACAATTAGCGCGGGCCCGCGCAGCACACGCGCCGCGCACGACACGCGTTCGGTGGGTGGGGGCCTTTAGGTAACATCTCTAGTTCAAAGCTCCATATTAAAAGTAATGACTACCTACCTTGACATTTACAAATACTTATCATCCTCTTTATAAAAGCGGTCTAAATAATGGTTGAGTAAGGATACATTCTGTTGCCGACGAATGCCAAACGCGGCGCGGGGCGAGAGTCGCGGGGGGCAGGGTCGGCCCACCGCGCGCGGGGATATCCGATTGCGAGTGGCACCGAACGGACGTTACCTCTGCTTAATATTTCTTTTCTCTAATAGTCGTTGCTAATTGTACTGTGTACAGCTATAATATATATATTTAAAAGTACATATAGCGCATATTTTGACCATTTTTATTAGGCCAAAGACCCACAACAACCACATTCTAAGGTCTTACAAATCCGACTTTGTTTTACAGTTTAAATCTGCATAGCAAATGCCATCCGTTTTGCATCTACCATGAACTTTTTCACCTGCACCGGTGACCTTTGGGAAATAAAACTATTGCGCCGTGCGAATCAATACCTACCTGCCATTGTTCTGCAGATAGTCGTATCTATTACAATTGTTCTCCGCGGGAGAGCGATCTAAGTTTTTGCGAAGCATTTGTGCTTAACAAGTTTTTACTCATGACAAGCTGTGGCGCCACGGCATATAAGTCACGTATTACAATTGCTAAACAAATAAATACGCAAATACTAATGAGATTGGTAGAAATTCTTGTAAGGTACATGTACAGTCAGTAGCAAAAGTAGCTACGCGGGCCAAGTCCTCAAAATGACCGTCCAAGAGTAATTAGGACTGTATAGATCATTTTGAGCGTGTTATTTTGCGTAGCTACTTCTGTTGCTGACTATACCTATGTGCAGGAATTGTATCGGATGAGTGTCATTTGCTAACACAACATGAGTCCTTTCCTTTCGTCAACAGTGGACAGAATTCGATGCTACTCAAGAACTTATTTCAGATGGAATTCAGCATGGAGTTTTCCGTGAACAGTTAATGACGATAATGATTAAGCTGTAATCGATTAGTTGATTAAGTTGTAATATGTAAGGATTAAATAAAATGATGCTGTGTGACATAGTGGTATTTAGAATTCTAAGTGAACAAAAAACGAATATCTGATGCTGAGCAAGTATCTACGTATCAAGTTGAATTATTTACTCGCAGTCGCATGCGTAAATTTCTTTTGTTTTATTTTGTAAACGGGAGAACATCTATATAGGTTAAAACTGACGCAACAAATTCGTACGGCAATGTATGTTTCTCTGTCAGGAAGCCCTTATTGAAATAACAAAGTTAGTCAGAACAAAGCACTGATTAAAATCTACAGCCGTGAGAAACGCTATTAAATTTCTACGTTAAGGTTGGTGGAGCAAATCGTCAGTCCTAAATAGGAGCGAGTGACATCATGTCCACGCACCTCTTAAGGGCAGTGAAAGCGAACGCAATCAAATTTTATGATGAATTCAATGCGAAAGTCTGCGTTATGCAGCCCGCATTAGAGTAATGTGACAGTCCATTTATTGCCTTTGCATAGATCGCGGTTATTAATGCTTTTACATACTGCGTTAATTCTCGCGACCTTTGCGTAAAATGGGCATTAAAATTTCCTTTAAATACCCATCGTAGATAAGCTTTCCTCTTGGCTTGATCCACTGACTTGATAGTTTGGCTTTGATGTTGGATGTATGAATCATTTGGAAAACGGCACATATGTAGATTTTAGTATGGCTTCAAACATAGATGCCCCCCATGCCCCATAGTTTATTATTATTAAGAGTTGTAGGAAAAAGTGCATTCGTCTTAAAATAGAGTGCGAGGCGTCAATAAATATGAATATTTATTGACGCCTCGCACGGCACTACAGCAATATCGTGCACCTGAAAACCTTTACGGCGTCCAACAAACGTGATAAAAAATGCTAAGCGGTGTAAAGCGATTACACATTACTTACAGAGCCGTTGACGGTAAGTCTGTTTCATGAAAAATTTAGATCATCTTAGTAATAACATATACCGACAATTAAATAGCAACTTAAATAATTAATCGAGTTAAATACCTAAAATAATACTAGCTTTAAACTCTCTGGCAAGCCCAGGGATAATTATCAAAACCATATCAACTGCGTTTCTATATACGGCAGAACCGAAAAGGGCCAGTCACGATGCGCGGGACTATAAGGACAGCGAAAGTTACTCTCACGCACTCCTCAGACCTCGCTAAATTAGTTTTAAGATCCTTTAGCAGTTGGTGATATGCTTATGAACCATGCGTATTACCTGTTAGGACCCCTATTAGGACCCCTATTAAACCAACTTGACAACTTGCATGTGACAATGACAATCCGCCATGATTATGCGAACTATGCGACAGTCTTTACTGAATTTACATAGAAATGTACGTCAATGTAATCGTCAGATGACAATTGTTAAGTTGGTGCAATACGGCAATGCTATTAATAAAAAGTTAATAATACAATTTTGTTTGAGTGTTTTGCTTCCGATTTCATCAACAATCCTACAGTAAGATCTTGTCTGTAACATAAGGCTTGGCTTCCATAGCTAATAATAAATGATAAGTATCTAGTCGTGATTGTGTGAATCAAATTCAATCATCTTAAATCATTCACCCCAGTTATACACTTTTAAAATATATTGATGGTTGTGTTTATCCCTTCAAAATTGATGATTGTGTTTATCCCGTCAAAATGAATACAAAGCATTCGGCTCTTTCATACTGCGTGGAACGGAACGATGGACTTTCCCGCAAGAGGGGGATTATTGAAAACAAGTACGTCACATTTTCCAGATAAACTATTTTATTTGACGCGATTTTTTTTTACATTTGTATGGAGCTCGTCGCTCCAGTCGGCCAACGCTCCATACAAAGGTTAAAAAAAATCGCGTCAAAAAAAATAGTTATCTGGAAAATGTGACGTACTAGCGCTCAATAATCCCCCTCTTGCGGGAAAGTCCTTCGTTCCGTTCCACGCTGTATACTGCTTAATAGAAAGTGACGGCATTATCCTGTCTTTCGTCACGTGATAATTCATAATACGCCATCTGCATTACCCCGAAAATACACCAACAGCGGCTTCCATCAAACCGATGACCGACAGCTGAATCCGGACTTACCTAATATGAAAGTACTGTAATGTCTCCACGGGCCCTCATTGTCCGCGGCCTCGGACCGACCACCCACCCGAAATTGAGAACGCATAATATTACCATCAGTTATTAAAACACACGCACCGGAGATGAAATAAGATGACTTTTAAAGTGATTTTATTATTTATGCCCAGGACGTTTCCGCGTCTGTCGATTTTACTCGCTGTCGTTGATATATGGCGGTATTGGACAGGTAGTTTACAGAATGTTTATTGAATTACCGCGAGTATATAAATGCTTTGGAACAAATGACAGTGTAAAACAAAAAGTACCTACTTGTTATGACTGAAACATTTTGGATACACATTCCTCAGTTTCATAAACAAACATTATACTGTTCAAAAATCTGTATTGTTTCTTCTGACTTGTCAAATGAGAAACTGAATTGAATTTGTAAAACTGGGTTTACATAGACACGTACGTACAACACAGGCACTCATCACTGTTAACTGAATCTGTACAAAAAATACTTTAACAAAGTCATTCCATGAAACCGCAAGACTGGCAGGCACGGCAATCACGCGACGGCGCTCGAGTTCTCTCGATTTTTCTCGCACTATCCGTCTCTCTCTTATTAGAATACTAAGAACAAGAGGTATAGTGCGAGAAAAATCGAAAGTATGTCGCGGCCCTCCCATGATAGACGTGCAGTTGTTTACCATACTCGTAAATTCAAACATTCGCACATATGTTAAGTGGGTACATAATACCTACCACTTGTAAGAATATCTAGCGAGTGTATACTGTGCTTTACAGCGATGAAACTTAAGTGCCTTCGATCATATAATAGACGCTATTTTGGACAAGCTATTAAAACTTTCTTTACTATTCCTATTGTAAAGTTCCGTCACTTATCACTATTACGTAAACACGTTGTTACTTTTATGATCAAGCTTTGTTTAGAAGTCAACTTTCTTCCAATAAATTGTTTACTACCTACATACATAGTTGTATGGCTACATACCTACTCGTATATCCATACAAAACACAGTTATTCTTGTTAAATGGCACATCCATAGGTATAAAATATTTTAACGAAATTTGTATCACATATTGCATTTCAAATATTACAGTATGTAAAAAAAATATTCTTTTGCAATACGCTAAAGACCGTGCAGGTCCATTCCATTACGCAAATATCAATCTCATCATCGCTAATAGACCTGCACCTCACTGCACTTCACGTTCTGTAGCGAAATAGCATAAATATATTGTTCTCGTAACTTATCATGGAATTCCGCAAACTAACGCCGGATTCAATCAAATATTTGAGGCTTTAAGTATTAGAATGAATAAGGTGCAAAAAAAATAAAAACTACCACTAATTCACTTGATTACGGTCATGTCAATTTTGTTAAGTAGCTAAATTGCAGAGCTGTATTGTAGCTCAATACAATACCTACATATATTGATTGAATTTATACTTCTTTCGGTTCGACGTTCCTCAAAAAAGAGGTGCCCAATGGGCAGCGATATAGAATAGGCACCTTTAGATTGGCCGTCGCGAATCACGGGCTCCAGACATGAGAGTGGGCATGCGGGGCGCACACTTGGCAAACCACTGTTGAAGTTACATGACAAACAAGCCAACCGAGAAATCATGATTTGCCAAATCAAAAATGAAGATTAATCACACTTTCAAAAAAAATACACTGCAATGTAGTCTTACATACATACATATAATCACGCCTATTTCCCGGAGGGGTGGGCAGAGATCATGGATTTCCACTTGCCACGATCTTGACAAACCTTTTTTGTAATCTTACAATCGTTAAAAATCGGGTGTAGGTAATAGTCCAAGTTTTTTATAGTTTTGACACTCATTAATAACTTTCATATTTAGTTAACAATTTAATGACTCCTTCGGAAGACTTGGAAATATAGAGACTGACGAGAGCCTTTTTTGATCACTCCAAGTGCGGATCCCTGACAAAGACAAATTGTCATACGCAATGCTCTTAAAAAGGCACTCACTCAGACAGCCTCAGACACCCGTTTTGACAATTTATTTATAGCTCGCCATAACTTAACCCATGCTTTAGTTAATATCCCGTAATACACTATTACAAAACTCCGTTTACGACACTTGGGCGTCTATTTCAACTATTGTTGGCTACTAGGTTGCGCAAGGAATAACAGTATGGTAACGTATGTTTGTATTTAATGTATGACTAAAGTGTTGTACTGTGCTTGACATTGATTATATTGACTCTTAATTTATCTTGATGCCAGAATAGTTTGTGAGTATAAATAATTTCGTAATTTGCTAAAGTATACTTTGATGTTTTGACACAGGTTTAATTGTTTATCTAGGATATCAAAGGGAAATATTAACCTCTAGCCGCCCAGTCCTATTAAAAGGCACCCACCTCTTCAATCGAATTTATACCATTCTAAATTAGAGCTGAGTTGCATTTGTTTTGTTTCGTTCAATTTTGAATCAAAATTTATTCTGCCCTATTCTAGTCGATTCACATTGTAAATTTTTCTGGTATGGTGGCTAGAGGACTAGTTTTACTTATTTCGATCATTATATAAGTGCCTTCAGTCATAACGTTACTAACGTTTTTTCGTTATAGAATAGTTTTCCTTGAAATCGCATGACAACTATGTAACGCGCGATATTTTGTAATCTTATAAGGAATAGGGTAAATACCCTATTCCATATAAGATTTATTCCATATGATTAATGTTTGAGATAAGTCTAAATCAATATATACCTACATATATATGTAGGTATATATTGATTTAGACTTATCTCAAACATTATTAATACTAAATGGGACTTTATGCGCGTATATAATTAACTTATATAACTACAGACGATTTTTATGTGATGTCTATTCGAACAGGTCACAACAAGAGGCCTTACATTCGTTTTTTAACTAACTAACTGTTGTTCGATACTAACTCTAGCCGTGAGTACTGAGCATCGACTCTGTATTTAATCGTTTCACTTATAATTTTCAATAGAAGAGGATATTGACATTCAAATAGTTTTCTCATAACAACTAACAGGAAATACGTTTTCCCCTTTACTCCTACGCTACGCAAATAATTTGGCGTAAAAAATCTATTCAGGTATCTACTTAAGCATGTAGGAGTTCACAGGCCACAGCTGTGTTGCTCGTTCGGAGAACTCATCTCGAGCAGTACTCGCGGGCAGGGAAACGACTCGTGACGGCATCTAGTACAGTAACAAAAACTATGAATCACGTCATCGAATTCATAATCGTCTCACGTAGAAAATCTTGCGATAATATTTGGTATAGGTACCTAATCATCTACACTAATATTATGAAGAGGAAAAGTCTGTGAGATTGTAGCATTAGAAATAAGTTTGTATGTGGTGTAATCTATATTACTATCAATCCAATATCAAAAATTCTCCAACTAGTATACATATAAAGTGGGCTTTCAGGATGGACGAAGACCATATTCTATACCATGGCTCCGACTGGGGTCGTAATAGTATTTTACGAAACATTCGATTATAATGGAAAAGGCGGTGTTCTTTTTATAACTTCCCTTTTCATACTTTAATTTTTACTTATAGCCTATTTTTTTATTTTATTCTATGATTATCTTGTATGTATCATTAAGCTATTAACTGTATTTTCTTATTTTATAATAATAATGTATAATTTAACGTTATTAATAAATGAAATGAAATGAAAATGAGAGATTTTAACCTGAGTTACTTAAATATGTTAATTTTAACAAACACTTGTATTATAGCTACCTATATTACTTTAGTTTTATGGAAAACAAAAGTGTGGCAGTCTCTCTGTATTTACTTTTAAAATATGTGTGACGTTGCAACGATGTAGGTATAAATTGAACATTTGAAGCTCATTAAGTTTTAGTGGCAAAGTCGGCGTAAATATGTATTCATAGAAAAATTCCTTCGGTTCATATTTCGTACATAGTTCAACTTTAGAAAAAGGTAATTTTTTACCGGATTCTGCTTTACTTAAAAAAACATGGGCTACTACGACGTTAGCTGAACCTATTTTCAAAGAAAATGAGCAGACGAAAAGGTATGTAATTCCATTTATTAGTAAAGACAATAAGTACACAAAGCAACTGAAACAGTTCACGATCTAGAAGTGACCTAAGCGAGCAATAAATAAAAAGATCGGAAAATAAACTTCCACGTCCATTATTAGCTCGAAGTTGAGGAACGGCCATAGATTCCACCGTGAAAGCGAAAGTCCGAGGAATTTCAAGAACTTACATCCTTTTTGGTGCCTTTGTCACGACACCTTTTGGTTCCGTCCGCTTTACACTTTTTTGTTTTAAATTAGCCAGTAATTTAAAACATTGCAACAAACAAACATGTGTTTATTATTCATTTAATATAGCTTTGATGTACCATGTAGGTAAGGGACTCAAACAACCATATTTTCACTCAACAATATATAGGTACACGATATAGTCAATATTCCATCAATTATCATCAATTCATCACCATAACCAAAGACAATATTACAAATTACAACATAAATCTCTTATTTTAAAAATGAATACTTCCGGTCGCAAGCTTAAATGATGCAATATTAACAATTTACTTGCTTGGTTGCTCAAGCATAGGTATCACAGGTTTTAAAGTAACAGTTAAATGGTAATTGTAAGATTTCCTTTTTTATAAATAACACTTACAAATTAAGAAGTCCCTGTTGTCAGTAGGTAAGTAAATAAATTATTTCAGTTTCTCTATAGGTTTATGAGTATTGTCGCCTTTACAATATTCTATAATTAGCATTCATTTGAAAAAGAAAGTGTCAACACAGATAATGACTTATTGAACGAGCGAGCTTAACGAATCAAGTTCTTCGTTTCAGCTTGGGCCAAAATTCTTTCGTACGTCCGGATATCCAGATATCCGGCAGTTCTCCTCTACAGGCCCCGTATCATGTTCGGCCTTATCACGCGATAAGTGACAAGATAGAGCGTCCGTCTCGTTCCATCGAAGGGTGTCAGCCAGTGACGGACGTTGTTACTTATCGCGTGATTTGTGTGAGTTTTGTGAGGAGGTTCAATAATTATACTAATATCACACAACAAACGCACAAGCAACGCCCAATTATATACTTAGATGCTTTGTCAATAAAGGTCTTCGAATTAATAAAACTATACAACGTGTATCAAAACTAACGCAAAACCGTTTAAGGCTCCACATTCGACATTTTCGTGAAAATGAGTTGTTTTGTAACCGTTTTATACATTATAACGTAACATTTTTGCCGTCGGAAAAAATATATCATAATCTGCAAGATATGCGACGGGTCATAGTTTTCGTAGAAATCCATTTTAACAATAAAAATTAGAGAAAAAGAAATCTAAAGTCACCCCTATTTTTTCACTTGTAACCATTTTACTGCTCCATTTTTTATCAGAATAATATGAAATTTTATAAATTTCTTCATAAAATAATGAACAAGGGCATCATTTTCTTACTTTCTTTATTTTCTTAAAAAATTATCTCGTTTTCTGAAATATTCCGCCAAAGTTCCTACGCCTCCCCGTTTTCGTCCATACGGTCAGTGCGGGATGAGACACGTTGCATGACGGACCTGTGTCAATTTGCGCTGCGCCGAAATTTTTAAATATTTGTGGAAATTGTGGACTATATTTGCTACATAGAGTAGACAATCCGTTTTGTGATTCGTATAGTAGGTAACGAATAAACATTTGCGTATAGTTTAGTTTTTAGTGACAGATAATTTTGTTGCATAGAGTGGACAATCTATTTCGTGGTTTGTAAAGTAGTAGGTACTATGGACAAGACAGCTGACTGACCATCCGTGCACTTTATGTGCATTGTAATAAGGTTCTTGTATAAATACAGGATGGTCAGATAATTGTGTTGGCGTTTGTACCTAATTAACATTTACGTAGGTATAGTTTAGATTTTGTTTTTAGTTCAAGATGGGAAATAATAATAATAATAATAAATTCTTTATTTCAGGCCAGTTTGCCCATAGATTGTTAGTAACATACAAACTTACGATACTAGAGTCAGTACGTCTTAGCTTAGGTCTCACAAATTTTTCAATAATTATTTTGGGTCTTTAGGGCTAAATAAGCGCAGGAGGAAAATACGTAATATCAAGAAATTTTACAAGAGAAGAGGAAAAAGAATACACAAGTAAATACCTATTCTATCAAAGTATCAAATATCTAAACAGTATCAAAATTGGGAAATCGCTAAAACCAGACATTTTATTAGTAAATATATTTACAATATCTATTGCTTAGGAGCATGAACAATTACAGAAACAATATTGTTTTATCTGCTCGTATTAAAGACTGTCAAGTGTTAATAGAATAAGTTCTAATAAAAATAGTGGGCTTGGATTGTAAGTACCTACCTATGGGTTGCATGCCAACTCCAAGTTCGATACAGAGTTATTATTTGATATGAAACAAAGTATGGTTAACGTACAACTAATCTATAAGTATACATTTACCCGAGGCCGATTTCTGTACAGTCAGCATAATATAGTTAGTAGCAGCCAAGTTAGCCAAATATATCGGAACGTACATTCATCGAAATAGTCTTTGTTACTATAAGTAGGAGTAAGGAATGTGTTACGATATATTTGGCTACTTTGGATGCTACTAACTATCTGATGCTGACTGTACACGCCATCATCATCAAATCAAGGAAGTAGAACGTAATAAATATACCGAAAATTAGTTTAAAACTTAACAACCTTACACTTACACAAAAGGTAACGGACAGACAGACACACTTTCGCATTTATAATATTAGTATGGAGTATGGATATGAAAGTATGGATAGTATGGATTATATGTCTTTCCCGCTCACGGGACAATGATGTCCCGGACCTTCGGGAGGCGTGCGTGGAGCTCTGAGCCAAGACGTAGAGGCCCTTTTGACAATTTAATGAAATGCAAGGAGTACACCAAGCGGATGCTGTCTCTGCCCGTGTCATGGGACGCACACAGAAACAGCACCCGCTGGGGTGTAAGAGTCTATTGCTAGTTGATGGAATCTAAATAAAACGGGTTATTGGGTGAAAATGATGGACTAGTAGCTGGGCTATTGGATGAAACATCGGACGCCTGCCCAATAAAACTGTTTCACATTTTATCTCTGGCAGACGGTGACTCGCTAACTGCTAGATGGGCCCCTATTAATAGCGACATTAAAAAATGGCCTAATGTTGCCCTTAGGTATGGATTATTATTATTACCTGTATATTTTTTCGCACTATCCGTCTCTCTCTTATTAGAATATTTAGTAACAGAGGTATAGTGCGAGAAAAATCGAAAGTATGTCGCGGCCGTCTAGTGCTAGGCGTGCTGAGGGCCTACCGCGAAACGAAACCGAACTTCGTTCGTGTATCTCCCTCTCCGTCGCGCTTGCTAGTTCGAGCGACAATGAGAGTTGTTCGAACGAATTTCGTTTTCACTAGCACGGCTAGCACGAGACGGCCGCTACATACTCTTGATTTTTCTCACGCTATACCTCTCTTTCCTAATGTTCTAATAAGAGAGAGACCGATAGTGCGAGAAAAATCGAGTGTATGTCGCGGCCGTCTCGTGCTAGCCGTGCTGACGGAACTACACTAATCGTAAGTAAATAGTATTATAATAGTAGGGACATAATTTTTGAACTTAATCAATTATGTAATTTATGTATGACAAATATCACGTTTCAATTAAGCATGACGAATGTCACCCACCCACGTCCACCCTTGCATTGGTAACGATGCGCGATGACGCGTCTGTAACTTAATCTATGTAACGCTTAATAAACGACGGCGGGTTGTGCGACTTGCGCGGGGAGAGGGTCGAGGCTCCGCCCATACGCTCAAGGACTTTAGCGGGTATACAAGCCTTAAGGGTATAACAGGTATCGTGTTCTGATCTGATAAGAAAACAGTAAGAAAAAATTTTTTTTGACGCGATTTTTTTTTACTTTTTTTTTTTTCTTATCAGAACACATACCTGTTATGCCCTTAAACGGTTTTGTGTTATTTTTAACAGACGAAAAAACGGAGGAGGTTCTCAAGTCAACGCGTATATATATATTTTTTTCAACTTGTATATTGGAAATAAGGACAGGCTCGCGAGTTCTACAGCTCACAGTGCCACTCCTTATAATTTAACGAATAATACGGCATAAGTCGAGTAGGTCCTCGTCTTAGCTTAATGCTCAACATAATTCTACGGCCATCACTACAGAGGTCCAGAAGGCACGAATCAATAGCTACTTACTGAACGAGCACAAACAACTGTCGCTTTCTTCATGACTTATGACCATCATTCGGGCAGCGGCATCTGTGATTAATACGGAATTGATAACGCTAATAAGCTAAGCGTTTCGCTCAAAGTGGTTGTAATCAATATAACTTGTTTTTGACACAAATATTGTATTAAACAGTGTCTTGTCGCGGCCTTTAAACGTGGGAGCTACGTGGAATTGATTGGTCGAACACGTTTTAGGTAGACTGGGTATGTAGTTGCTTCGAATATAGTGGCAATTAAGATGCTGTTTAATGTTTAAAAATGAAATGAAATGAAAATTATTTATTCCAGACAGAGTCCATAGGTGCATTAAATCAAATTAAGTTAAATAACAATAGAATTACACAATTTAAGAAAAAAAAACATAACATTTTATGCAAAAAGCTATGTTATTTTGTATTAAAAAAACTATAAAGTTAGTACAAAAATTCTAACTTATGAGCGTTTCTCAAAAAAAATGGCACTACATTTTTTCGGAGATTTTCTGCAACTTTTATGTTATCTCTACTCAAAATCACGATGTCTTTCCATCCCAATAGGAGAAAAAAAGGGTCCCAAAATGTTCATACATTTTTGAACTTTCCTATTGTGTTACCACCATACAAAGTGTATGGTAAATGGTAACACAATAGGAAAAATATCTTTGGGACAGTTTTTTGTCCTACCAGGGTCGAAAGAGCTCCTGATTCCGAGAGGAAATAGTTAACATAAAATTCCTAGAAGTACAATTAATAATAATGGCATTTTTTTGAGAAACGCTCTTATGTATTGTTACGACGGCGGGGTCAATAACAGTTTTGTTGTCATAGTGACACGCCGTCAAGGTATTTCGAAATTCGCGGTGTCATCTAAGACATACTGTGTAACCCTGTGGTACAAACGGCGGTCGTAGAGCCGATGTGCCTGGGTTCGAGACCAGTGACATACATGCACTATTTGTTTTAAATTCATAGTGAGTGCATTTTCAAAACACCGAGAAAGTAAGCGAAAAACATGGACGTAGCACGATTATCTGGAAAAGCCCATGTGCTACTCAAAACAAATTAGTAATGAAATGAACAATTAAATGAAAATCGAAATTAAGGACTATAATCTTCGGTAAGGGGTATATAAGGGGACCACGTTCGCGGTACCAGGCAGTCTTGAAAAGAGAGAATAAAGAGAGAGTTTGAACAAGTGGAGTATAGAAAGTGAAGTATCGGAGTGAGAAACAAGAAGAAGAAGAACATTGGAAATAAGTGGTGAACAGAGTAAAGTGGTCTTAGTTTAAAGTATCAGCGAACTGTAACTGTGTCAGTCAGTACCAGTAGGCGCGGACTCAGTCACTCGTGTGAGTTAATTGAGTCGTCAGTATCATTACGTGTGGACTCAGTGGAATCCCATAATAAAACTATGTCCTGTTAAAGGTGTTATAACTCTGTCCGACCCCCCTCCCCCCCCCTCACTAAAATTAAACAAAAAAACAATTGGGCCCTCTCGACATAATAGTTTCCATTTTGCTGGCAGCGTTTCCTGAATCGCAACGCTGATGCGTTGAGCGAGGAAGGTGCCAGCTCTGCAGTCCCCTGTGGAATGCATCAGTCTTTTAGCCAGGTCCTTGAATAGTCGAAGGTCACTGGGATCCCTCGCGCCAAGAGTCTCGGCACCGGAATAAAAGTATATTATGCATTTTCACTTTTTAAGTTATGTATATTTCAATGAGCTTAATTTGCTAAGTATGAAATAAGTAGTTTTTAAATACAATATTTGTTATTGACTTTATATTATGTAAAGTCAATAAACAAACATTGTACTTAAAAGCTAATAAAATAGCTATCAGTTTCCAACTGCTATCTATGCGTAATGATAATGATATCTCAGGTAATTTGTAATTTTATCTTATCTGTATTTTACAGAGGGTCTATTCTAAGTCTAACCTTACCAGTGGGAAGCTCGTTGATGAGGGTTTAAACAGGTGAGCTTGTGGTCAAGACCCTTGCCGATTAAAAAAGGCAAGTAAGTGAGCCATTTACAAAGAGTAGGTATACAAATGTAAATGGTAAAAAATATTTAAGGTTCACGGACCGGCTTGTCACATTTAAGAACTTTCTTATTTTTCTGTTTAAGAATTAAATGCATCGTCGTTTCAACTTCGAGCATTAAAACTCTAAATCTGCATCATCAATTTAAGCGTCGGCCAAAAAAGCGCACAATTTTCGATTTTTATTACGCAATACCAAAGTTGTATCCAATGAAACCTTATCAATGTGATCCGATAACGTTTTATAAATTGTGATTTTAACACATTCTCTTAAAATCCTTTTAGGCGCAATACGGTAGCTACGTATTTGGGCATGATTCTGCCCGCGGAAAATTTATGTTCTGTTTATTTAAATGACGCAGTTTGCATACAATCTCGGTGAAAGCTGACCATTACTTTAATCACTCGGCTTTACGTGCGTGCAGCCGATATCTCAATCCGTCTGAGTTGTATATTGATTTCCTTGACGCTGTTCTATGAACTTGTATTGTCTGTTGTGTAAGACTGATGGAGACAAGTGGGTACCGACATCGACGCGAGCCGGCTGGGTGCGATACATAGTCAAATAACAATGATTATTATATATAATTTATATATTATGTATAATTTATATCCCTTATCGTAGCCTGTGTCACGACTTTTTTTATGACGTCTTACATGGATAAATTTGCAGCGATCATGTTTACAAAAAGCGTAAGACGTATGAATGCATTATAAATTAACCATTAACAATTACACGTTAAATCTTCTCTTTCGATGTAAATACGATGTTTACGAAATGTCCATAAATTCCTCATATAAGCGGCAAAATACAAAATATCACACCGGTGAATCGGTTAGCCGTCTGGCAAGTAGTATCGTACAGTAAAGTGACAGGTGTATTGTATTTTATATTTCTTCGAAATAATGCACGTTGCACCCTCTTTTTTATCTCCTGCTGTCATATGATAACTTGACATTGATAAGAAAACAAAGATATAATCTGTATTATTTGAAAATATTTTGTTGATATACCGGTTGTCCCAT
This sequence comes from Epinotia bilunana, assembly GCA_947049275.1. Taxonomy (NCBI): domain Eukaryota; kingdom Metazoa; phylum Arthropoda; class Insecta; order Lepidoptera; family Tortricidae; genus Epinotia; species Epinotia bilunana. Next base: position 20,410,725 of record OX346260.1, on the reverse strand, counting down.
TGCGATGCGACATGAACGTGTATGGTGTGTAAAGTACCTTATAATTGAACATAGGATATTTTGCTCTACGGATACATTATTTTACTTGTAAAAATAAGCAATACTGTATTCAAAGATTAACAGAAAAATTGCTTACTTTGTCTGCGCACCTAACACAGCTAATGTTAAAAAAATAAAAAAATAAGTTGCACCAAATGTAAAAAAGAAAACATGTAAAGATCTCAATCGTGAGGGTAAATTAGTAAGGCATAATTCCTTTTATGTATCTGAATTAAAGGATCACCGTGAGGCGAGACTTGACAATCTTGAAAAATGGTGCTGACTCGAACAAATAACTTAAGAATAACTTTGGTCATCATTGGCCATCATCGTACATCTAGTAGTAGTTACACAAATTTCGTGAAACTATATCGGGTTTTCGAAATACATAATAAAAAAGGTAGGTGTACTTAATAGGTACGTATTAAATGAGACTCCAAGACGGTTTACTAAGTTTTATCTAAGTACCTTATAATGTAATACGCGACATATCGTACCCGGAAATGGCCAGGCGCCGGTTACCGCGGATGGCCAGTGCATCGGCTTTCCTGTTTCCAAGCGATATCGTTGCGTTAACGCGTCGATACAGTACATAATTGCTTTTGCTACCCTTCCGCAATTCAGCGGGAGTTCATATCTTTAAGTCTTATGACCGTCGTATATCGCTTGTGATGATGTGAGATAAATCTAAAACAAATAAGTTTTGATATCGGAATAAAATATTGTACCTACGTAAGTTGCATGTACATACCTACTACTGTGAACATCCTACGAGACACGATTTATGGTTATACAAAAGAAGCCAAAAACCGAATGGAATAGAAGCAGTTTGTTCAAAAGACAACAATAAGTTTTCAGAGGTACGACGTTCGTGTAGGGATTGCGTTTAAAAAGCGCCACTGTAAATTGAGTAGGTACCTACCTATGTAGTTAATTAATAAATTGACGTAGGTATCTAAGGGATAGCTTAAACTCACTTTATTACATACAACCGCAAACTAAATAAAATAGAGGCTATTTTCTTACTTCATATTTGCAATGATATGGCGCTGTGCCCATAATGTAAACAAGCTAATTTGTAATGTATTTCTGCAAATTACATTCAGTTAGAACTAGGCGCGCCCCTTTATGAAAGTTGTTCAACTGGAGTGTGCAGGTATTGTCCCGCATTTCATCTTTGCTAATAAGTATTAAGGCCCCGTCAGATCGGCCGCGGGAGCGGGACAAAGCAATTTTCCCGAGCGTAATTAAATGTATGGAACTTTATGAGCTACGTCAACGTCAAACCGAGCTCGATGTGACATAGTGCATAAGGTTCCTTGCATTCAGTTTCGCGCGGGTCCGCGCGCAAACTGCTTCATCTCGCTTCGGCAGCCGATCTGACAAAGCCTTTATGGGTTTAGTTTACTGAATAGGTTGTACATTAAGAAATAATTACGACATTATCGATGGACTACGACTACGACAGACTCGATCTGAGGAGCTATTTTTGACTTTCGAGCGCTCGACTCTTTCACTCGATACGACTGTTCCGCGTGAAAGACATGAAATTCTATTACGAAATAGCGATATAAAATTGTAAAACATATTGTTGTAGTAGTATTGACCACTCGTATTCAGTTGTATTGGTAGAAAGTATCTAAGTGGCTACAATTTTGATAATCTTATTTACTCGTATTTAATTTTCGAGCGCTCTAAAGTCAAAAGTCGGCTCTGATCGGTCAATCGCATGTGTTGCCTATTTCCTATGCAATCTGATTCCTACCTATACGGTAAGGATCTGTCTTAGCAGTAATTGGATAATGTAAGCTTCAGGCCAACAATGGCAATCGTTACTTGCAGTTCAATTATTCATATTTAGATAAGATAGATATCTCCTGGAGCACTTTGCTTCTTCATTCTCAAGTAATATTTTTTTGCGTAACCGACCCAAGACTCTGCTAGAATCATTACTCACAACTAAACGACATAATGCGATAAAGTTACCCGAGTTCCTCTACCGATATACGCGAAGTTACCACATAAATATAGCTTAGCTAAGACACCTCTGGTGCGTGAGTTCAATGTTGATTTACGGCGCGCATGGTTTAAAACGATTACTGACCACTTAAACAGGGAAACTAGGTATTGATGTAATTTACTTTAATCGGAGAAATATATCACGTGACTTTTATTGATCAGTGGGTCATGAAGTCGTTATTATGTAGTTAAGTAGAAGCTTCGTCTAAACTAATATAATAAGGAGGAAAACCTCTGTGAGCTTAGCTTTGTCAGTTTGTATGTGAATATGTATACGTATACGGGGTGTTATACGAAACAACTCATCCGATTATAAAAAACTTTCATCCAATGTATAGAATGGTCTTTCGGGTTAGCCACCTGCTATATATTATCCTGAGGCTCCACTTGCGTCCTCTGTCATACGCGGACGGAACCGCGCGGACAGCTAAATGTGTATAATTCAACTTACATTTGCACAAATAGATAGCCCCAGCGAATAAAGGAACTGAATTTTGCAGACGTAACAATAAAATGTGAGTAGTACTGCCAGTAGCTTTGTGGAAACGTTTAGTGGAAAAAAGATAATACGACATCGTAAAGACACAGTTTATTTTAAATAGCCACGTATTTCGATACAATGTACACATTTACCACGCACTATAAACTAATTTTCTAACCATCCGATACGATCTGACACAACAAAGTTGCTGCAGACGAAACTAGCGAACTAAAATGATCTTTACTGTGAGTTATAGCACCTCCAGTTCGTCAGAGTAATGTGCAAGCATTAATATCTGAAGCTGTCGAAAGGTTAAACTGGTCCTAATACGAAGGAACAAATGTTTATTGGAAAACCTTGCTACTTACGGCTTTTTGTACAAGTGGCAGTTAGGCGGCGCGCGCGCCGGCCAGCTATGAATAACGCCGTTTCCGGGTTACAGCGCTTAAAGACCTGTAAACTATTCTTACAGTTTTAGCGCAACTTGTTGCTTTGTTGCTTATTTCGATCGCCGATACTTAAAAAAAACATACGCAAAGAAGAATTTAATTTTAATCTACACTATCTTTTACACGATAAGAATGCTTACAATTAGTTTGTAGTGCGTTTTATTTGCTACATAGTGAATGATTATGATTAATAAATGATATCCTGATTGTCATGTTTGTATTAAAGTTTATAAAGAAGTAAATTAATGATTACCAGCTGGTTGACTGAAAAGCTGTCGAACCAGGCAATATTATAAAAGTTACAGATACCTATATGTTTATAGTACATTACGTACCTAGGGCGGTGAATTCGTGAATGGCCCATATCGCAGGTGTTTGTGGCCCGAATCGAAGGTGAGAGCCATAAATATGCGATCTGGGGCTTTACAAATTACCGCCCGTGGTAAATACACAATTTTACGTCTTCATCTGGCCACAATGCGAGTTTTACCGTACGCGCAGCGTGCAGTAAAACTCGCATTATGGCCAAGTGTGACGTAAAATATATTATTAAACTTAATTATCATTAGTCATCAACGTAATCGATTATAAAATAAATCCTTTAAATTCTGCTGATCGAGCATCCTTATATGAACACAACTCCCTGCAGTATAAAGAGATGGAACTTAATGTATAGGAATATTATACTGTAAGGCAAGAAGCTAGTCAATGTCGTAAAGTACTGGAGAAAGGTGCAAATGTACTTATTCACACGACTAAACATGAAATGACTCATTAAGTACTAGCTCTTATCTTTCTCTATGACTGTCACCTGTCGTAATAATATTATGTGAGATCCTGATGCAATGCAACTGTAGTATAATTCAAATTGTGTAGCCATCGATGGTTTAGTAAAGGCTGTGCACATAAAATCTGTGTAAGATGGGACTTACCAGAGAACCGCTAAGATATCCTTTTTAACCCCCGGCGCAAAAAGTTATAAGTTTGACGTGTCTGGGTATCTGTGTGTATGTCTATCGCATCGTAGCTCCTATGGATATTAATGCGGTTTTTTTGTCCAAAAACTGACGTGTTCGACATGGTTCTTAGCTACGTTTTAATAAAATCGGTTCTGCCGGTTTTAAGATATTGAACTTTGAAAGGAATTTTAACTTTGCTAAGTTGTTAATTATTGCTTATTTATTTATATTAATCTCATTACCCTCCAATATATAATAATAACCCTCCCAGCGGAGGATTTATGTCGACCACATACTGCTACTGCCTGTCTAATATGTATGAAACACAACATATTTTGAATGAAACATTCGAACGTAATTTTTTTACTGATGCCTTGACAAAGGCTTAACTTGTAACTTAAAAATTATTTGTTCCTCGATGCTTCTTTAAACCATTTTTTTATTGTTACAGGTACAAACTGGGAATATCCAACCTCATTAAAAACATTCGTCAACAACTTGGCGATCTTCCAACAGCGCAATAAACATCTCGTCAAGTTGACAATATCAACCGACGTTGAAAGATGAGGTGGTTCTTTCTTAAATTGACCACCTCAGAATCTTTTGCAAATCATTTACGATAGTTTTTCTCTTTTTATTTACATTTAGTAAATGGTTGTACCCCCGATTGGCCTGAGTTGTCCCTTTATAGTGATTTCATTTCGGATCAATGGAATTAGTTGGCAATGCCTTTGAGAAGTAGAAAATAAATTATATAATTACTAAAGTATTCGTAGTACAAGCTTTGCTTAGTTTGGGATTAGATCGATTTGTGTAAGATTGTCCGCATAAAAATATTTATTTTTATACTAATTTGTATACTAAGTTCTCGAACAAAGTCGACCAGTATTTATTTCTAGTTCCCGTAAGTTTCTCATAGTCTAACGGGTTATAAATGTAATGTACCTAACTTGATTGATGTCGCTTCTAACAGCTAGAGTAGCAATGCCTACGTAATTTTTTAATATACATAATTAATATTATAAATATTAGTATTGAGTTTGACAGCTGATAATTAAATTTAAAACTAGTTTCAGCCCAAATTAGATAGTAAAGTTACAGTTATGAAATCTAGATTTGATCCGATCTGAATAACCATTACGGGGGTCCAACAAATTGATCGGCTTATAACTATAAGCCATATTCTGGTTTGATAATTGCAATGTGAATCGAATTAATGTAACTCGGCCTGGTTATAGTGTAAAATAAGTGTTGCAAGTTGCAAACATTTATTCTTGGGCCGTTACGCTTTGTAAAATATTTTTTCTCAAACATGCAATGAAACATTGACGTTACGCTCCTTATAATAGACGCATGAGAATAATTTATTGAAAAAACCTTATTGCTAATTGTACACTTTTACATGTAAGGTGAATTGATTAAATGCACTAATGACGAGAGGCCTACAAAGGCCTTCTTTTGTTTCAATATCAATTAACAAAAGTTTGGAGTTCTTTCTACTTTCATTGCATGTTTGAGAACACCACTACATACCTCGGCGTGAAAAGGGATTGCCAGCCTCGTATCCCTATCGGTCGGTTACATCAGAATGTAAAATTGCAATTAATGCGAATAGACTTGATAGTTTACTTCACTCCACCATTTCAGCAGGGCAAGATTGAATTTCTAAATGATGTGCAAAACTCATTTGCGAAATGACAAGAGAAATTGCCGCTGCCATTTTGCTTTGCTTTCACGGGCTGCGCAGTGACATTTAGGTTTGTATCTAGATGATTCTAGATTATCGCTCTTGGGCATCTGTGCTATACTGGACTTGCTTTTATTTAAAGCCGGAATGATTCTTAATGGCTTTTTGTAGTGCCAAATATAAACAGGATCTAAACAAGTTGGGAGTATTTTAGAGTCTAAAGCCATTGTTACCAGTTACGAAATGTGACGAAACTGACTGTAGACAAACTTCATATTAAACCTGACTATCAACTTAAGAGATTTTAGTTATTATTTACGATTCATACGGCTTCATAAATAGTATTGGTGATGTAATGGACCCAATCCCTTAACTTAACACAACGTTGATTTTCACCGCTTTTAAAATATTATGAGAAGAAAGAGGTCTTTAAACAGGTACCAATCGTTTATATGTCTATCAAAACTTGCAAATAAATAACAAGCATAAATAGCCCTTTCTTAACATTATCATTACCAGTTACTGTATTCCATTCACCAGTATGGTCAGTTACGATCGCAGCCCTCCATTAGCAACTTCGTCAGCGCGCGAGCTGAGTGCTTAGCGCTTCTTGAAACAATTTACATTTAACAGTCTTGTTCATTTGCATAACGAAAGTGGTTTTAGGCGTACTTGTAATGTTATCCAAATGTTTATAAACAGTGTGAAGCCCACGCATTGCGTTGCGTCATTCGCGTCACACGTTACGCTCTTGTGGACTGTCTGCGAGCTGCGGCCTGCGCCCGCGCATGTGCTTTGATGTCCCCCGATTTACGATACGACCGCCGTTTTACGCTTCTAACGCACTTCGTGCTTCCTTATATATAAAATCTAATTTTAGTATTAATTTGCCCCTCAAATTGAGCTGTAAATTTGTTAGTAGGAAACTATATTTTTCTGTTTATTAATGGATTGGATCGCGGTCTTTTATCTGCGGTTAGTGAGACGTTTTATTGTGAAATTCATGTTCTGAGTTGACTGTTAGTAGTTGGGTGGAATAGTTTATTCTCTGAATAAGTTATAAATTTAATCGCGAATCGATTTTAAAATAAACAATCCTTTGTAGTAAGATTGGACGCGGGAGCCTGCAATAAATACGGAGCGCGGTTCACCGGTAAAGCTTGAGATTTTTTCATATGGTTACTTTATGCCATAAAAGTCAGAAGGGCCCTTGAATGCCCTCGTTTTAAAATCTTAATCGCTGTCAAGTGCTTCAGTGATTCTGTTGTTCAGATTAAGGTCTCAATAAGTTAGTATGATTACTGCAATGGGAATTAGAAAACGCTCTTGTACATTTCATATGTTTTTGGGTACCTAACTGTTACTTATTATAACGGTTAACACATTCCGCTTTACTTTTACGTCTATGAGATCACACTAACCTATACTTATCTATAGAGGTTGAACTTATGTGTATGGATGGTTAAGTATTATGTTTAAAGTTAACTAGCTTCAATTTGTGTGATAGGCCTTAATGTTTTTGCAATCATAGCGTTCAAATTTTACGTAGGTAAATTATTCGTGTCATAAAACCTCTGCCAAATAGGACACAGAGAACTTAGGCGTGCTTGTAAGGGACTTCACACATCTTACCACACGTTTTCATAATATATATGTGATACCCGATTAACACTCGCGCCTCGAACCTCGTCTCGTGATTCGTCTCGTCTCGGCTCGCACCTCGCGTGATCGATGTTAAATGAGCTTCCTTTTACACTCTCGTCTTGAGTTCAGCACGGCTAGCACGCGACGGCACGCGAGCTCTCTCGATTTTTCTCGCACTATCCGTCTCTCTCTTATTAGAACACTTAGAAGAAGAGGTATAGTGCGATAAAAATCGAGAGTATGCCGTCGTGTGCTAGTCGTGCTGTTGTCTTTGAGCTAGCAACAATGGAGGACGTCGAAGTGTTAGCGGCAACAAGTCTTTGCTTACTGAGCTTCTACTACTACGCAACTAATTTAAATAAAAGAAAAGTAAAAAATAACGGCGCCCAAGAGGATGGTGGATGTTATCGATTCATCGCAATAGAATGAAGCGAGAGCGCGAATGTAAACACACGCTCGCCTCGCGCTTCGTCTCGCGACGAGGTCCTTTGACTCGTGCCCAAAAAATCGCTCCGAACGCGAGCGCTGCGAGTGGCGAGACGAGCCGCGAGCGTCTATTCACACTCTTGCCTCGTACCTCGTCTCGCGCCTCGTCTCTGACTCGCACGAGAGTGTAAATGAGGTATTATAGGCAATCTGTGTAATCCGGTATTGTATACAATGCCTAGGCATTATATATGTATGGATGAAATAAGACTAATAATACACTTTGCCTAGACATTGCATAGAATGCCTATTGAACATCAAGCAATGTGTGAAAAAGACGAAAGCGGGAAGGGAGACGCATGCGGGGGGGACGCAAAAGCTTTGTAACGGGGGCTCGGAGGGCTAAGAAAACAACAAATAATCGTAACAATGGTGTTATTTGTAGGTAAATAGGTTAGGTTAGGGTTTGCTTGGGTCCCTTAGAGCGGAAATAGACACCCCGCTTTCGACACGCTGGCGGTTAGGTTAAAATGCTGCTCCGGCTTACTAATCTTGGAGGCTGTCAAGCGCCTCGGTTCTCTGACGATCACCTCATTTCAGTTAAGATAGGACATTATAGGACAGAAAGAGGGTTAGAAATTGTCGCTTATGAACTCCATTTTATACTTTGCCCGTGATTCAACGGGCATTCTATACAATGCCGAGGAATTGTATACATTGCCTGGGTAAAGTATAAAATAGATTTAAAAATATATCATTTTATACATTGCCTAAATGACCACGGCATTCTATACATTGCCCAGGTATTGTATAGAATACCTGCATTATACAGATTGCCTATAACACATAAATATACACTCCATATCGACAGTTTCACTTTATACATATACTCACCGGCAATCAATTTAGCCCAAATTAGAAAAATGCATTTAATTATTTAAAACATTATTTAATCTATACAATTTATAGTTTGAAATCACGAAAAGTTTTTGGGCCAAATTTTCTGCCGGTCAGTGTATTTTGTATTTTTTATTACTCACCTATCACACAGATCTATTTTATTTATTCGATATTATTTGCAAGCTTTTTTTAATTATTTATATTTTAATTATAATGTAATGTATAATATTTTTATTTAATTATGTTCACACGAGCAATTCAAAACTGAGCTTCTTTTTGGCATTATTGCAACGCACAGTATGTCTTTAATTTAATTTATAATTCTTTTTTTTTCGTAACAATTGTTTTACTTGTTCTTTTATCGTTGTTCTCTCTGTTTCTTTTTCGTGTATTTTTTATTTACTTTGTTGCAAAATGCCAAATAAATAATATATCTTTCTGTATTTCTATCTAGGAAAGCGGATTGGATGATTATGTTGAGTTCTGTCTGCGGTACCTTGTTCATAAAGTCAAATATTATTTTAACCATTATAAAAATAAATTAATAAATACTACGTACAAGACGTCGATATATTGAGTTGATATAGACATTGAAAGCATCCAATATTTAGAAACAAATATTTATGCTCATCACACAAATATTTGCCCTTGAATGTTTGAACCTAAGTTGTTATTAATAAATTTCAAGAATGACCATTGAACTTGGCACCCATTTAGATCTCACTTCTTTTGTCGTTGTAGTCGTATATCATAATATTGAACTTGGCTCTCATGTCACATTTATGTTTTTGATGGGATATTGATTTTCAACTAAGACTCAGACTCAACTCAGAATAGTAATACAATATGTACAATCGCCATCTTTCCCCTCGGTCGATTAAGGCAGATTTATCAAACTATCTGAATAGGAAAAAAGTCTATCTGATGCGGCGTAATTTGTCACGACAATGTCGCACGTGCTCGATTCCACGCGCGACCTAACGTATCAGAAAACAGAATGAGAACCTGCGACATTGCCACACCAATAAAAGTTAATACGTCAATTCAAATATGCCCCTTATCTTACTACATAAGTAAAGATAAGTGATTTTAAGCACCAAAGTCGTTTCCTTTCATTACACACGACTGCTGTAAGTGCACATAGCAATATCAATAAATTAAACAGATTACCTTCATACTAGACCAGTGTTAATGAATGGTAGAAAGCCCTCGGCCAGCAATAATCATCGCGCGCGCAGATCTGCACGTCTGATTGCTCATTACAAAATGTCATATCTTGGGAAGTATATACTTAATACCAAGATGGAGGTAATTCTTCAGAGGAGGCATCTTCTTAAGATCAGTCTTTCAATCTTGTTCATTTCTATTGTTTTATCTTAAATAAAGACTGTCTTCTTCATACATATACTTAAGACAATCGGCAGCTGTTTTTTAGATCTCAAACTGCCCAATTGACGATTGAAGAAATCTTTTAAATTAAAATTTAAAAGACATGGAAGTGGCAGGAATTCCTCATGGCTATTTGGTTGCAGATTTTGTTATATAGGCGTGCTTCTAAGGGACATCACACGACAAAGAACAAAAGTTCGACAATTCGTAGTATCGAGTGTCGACTCGACTTTTTTTCTAGACAATAACGAGGAAAGACGCCGAAAAGAAAAGAATTTTGGTCTTGAATATATGGGGCACCCGGATTCAGTTGAATGCCAGACGATAAATCAGAGGAGTTGTCGTTTTGCATACAATATGTAATTATGAATTCCGCCGAATGCAACCATGGCCACCGGCCAGCTGTGTACTCACTGCAATTTCATCCGTACTCATGAGTAGGTATCCATAATCCATCCATACTAATATTACAAATGCGAAAGTGTGGCTGTATGTCTGTCTGTTACGACTTCACGCTGAACCGATTTAGATGAAAGTTTTTATCGCGGAGATAATGACCTAAAGGAGTGAACGTTTAGGTATATGGAGCTACGATATAAACGAGTTCCACGCGGATGGAGTCGCGGGCAGAAGCTAGTATATATTATGAATAATAAAACAATAATTTTACAGTTTTTTTAAATAACAAGCTTACTGCCCGTTTGTTGATAAATAAACTCGCATGCGATTAAGATTCAAAATAAGGCTGTTTTGCCACCAGTCTTAAGTTACGAAGGTATTTGTCACTTGTATGGTAACGTAGGTTAGCTTAGCTCTAGTGGAAACTAGTCTATAACGGCCTGTAGTGATGTGACGCTTTAGGGATATTCTCGACTATTTCCGACGGCCACTTCTAGCGCGTTTCCCACTGGGGATGGTTGGCGTACTCGAAGAGAGGCATATGCTCAGCAATGGGCGATTACGGGCTGCAAATGATGCTGATGACGATTTCCGATTAAGGGTATTCAGCAGAGCTGGGCAAGGTATCGGTGCGAAAATCCACCAATAGCATTGCTAGCCTTGTTCACGGATCCCTACCTATTCTTATCATAGAGGTAGTATCGAGGAATATTCCTGGGAATGGGTTAGGGTGTCTGGTGACATGGCTCGCGGTAACAACCGATACACACGTAACGTCACAATTGCTGAGTCACTAGTATCGGTACCCCGTGGGCGAGCCCGGGTTCAATTAAGTGCCGCCCACTAGTGGGCTGAAGCGAACTGATACAGTCAGAACCGGCTTAGTGAAAACTGATGTGAAACCCATCGTGGGTAAAGAGCTGGTTTTAATTGTGCACGATGTGGAGTGAATGCTATCAATGTTTGACACAATTTTAAATACGTATATAGGTACCTGCTACTAGTAGAGATATACTAAGAGAGGTTGCGATCACAGGCCGGACCTGCCACCACAGAGTTGGCAGTGCAGCGGGGTAATGCCACCAGCGTGTGGGCACATTTGCACCAGCAACCTGCCGTCCCGGAGAGCAATTAGATAAGTATGATACATATATTATTTTATTACCTATTGTTTCAGTTGTACATATGTTATACTTTCCATTGTACTTCACTTTCGTGTTGTTAAAAAAAATTAAATGATTAAAGAAAGGTGTCCGCTTCCTCTGCAAACCAAAAACAATTATTGTAAGTAACTAAACTACCTATCGCGGAAGACGAGGGCCGGCCCATGTAAATGGGCCTAGAAGAAACAATAAGACATTTCGCATATATTATTTGGAATGGATTAGATTAATAATTTACATAGTAAATGAAAATTTAAAATCATTTTGTACAAATGTTTTATACTGTGGTTAATGTGATTTATTCCAAATGTATATAACAAAGAGCGATATTATCCTGCAACGACATTAAGACATAAATTACAAAACCATAACATGATAAATCTGACGTGCACGCGAAAGAAAAGTGAAATCATCCTCGATACGTCTTGTTCCATGGAACAATGGGGTACGCTCGGCCTAGCAATTTTTCTGTCAGCGCCCGGCGGCGAACCTTATATGGCTTTTGACGCACGTCACTTTTTTCAGCCTGAATATAGACATATCCCAAGTTTACCTTCGCAATCACGTATCTTATCTAGTTAATCCGTAGCAAAAAGTGTTCTGTAATAAACAAAATAAAGTTCAGTTTCAAAGTTATAAACTTGAGGTAAGAGTTTAAGACGGTATACGGACGATATTCGAATGACGGATCGGGCTAAAGGCCAGCCCGATTATTTTAATCGAGATATTTATCTCGATCTTTATTGTTTTCGAGTTCCGCGGTACAAAGACATCTTAATCGGTGAGCGGTTTTGGAAGCGCAATATATTATCGGTGATCTACGATTGGTGCAAGTGAAGGAAACAATGATTTTGTATGTAGATGTTGATCGGAAATTATACGCTTTGGGTGGCATTACCGATTCAGTAAAAAGAAAAACGAGGTGTTTATTTTTTCATAAGACATTCTGCTTACGTAGAATGTGACAATGTATCTAGATATTTGCGAAGCGTCTTCAATTCATTTTAATGGTGTTGAAGATTTCAATAAACGTTGCAAGGTTTTTATCACAGATAACTCGGTTGATTAAAACGTTTCTTTTACGAAACCTTGATAAAAAAGACTTGACAAAAATCAAACTAGGGTCTTAACAAAAACGCCAGAAGAATGAAATGTGCTGTCAGCAAGAAATATTGGCCTTGCAGAATCTTACAAAAGCATGATCATTTTATGTCATCTTTTTTAAACGCCGCTCGAGTTTGAGAGAAATCATTCTTATAACGTCGAAACCTAAATTGTATTCGAGCTGTGAAAAATTATATTCGTCTGAGAATCTGCAAACACCGTAACACGAACGTTTTAACAAATTGAATTATTGCTATAACTATTTGGAATCGTCGCACTATTCTACGCCACAGGTAGCTCGGTTTTATAGCTATACAATTAGCGTGTTGTCATTTCAGTAATTATCCATGACGTCAATTAAAAATGTCTTTGATATAAAATATGAGATGACAAAATGTACCTACACTTTCGCTGCAAAACGGTCCCGCGAGTTTCGCGTCGAAGCGATATGTAGATTTCCTCGACTAATTTGATATGGCGCGTGTGCGGGCTTTCACTCTCGGCCCGCGACCGGTCTGAACTTTGAATAACTAAGTATGGATGAACTTACACGGTATGAATGCATTATTATATTACACCTTCCTCCGATTAACGAGTTTGGTACGAAACCAATTTCGGTAGGAAACGCTGCGCTGTTATGCGAACTACCCAAACGGAAGGCCAGATCTTTTCTACACTAATAATATTATAGAGGAAAGATTTGATTGTTTGTTTGTTTGTATTGAATAGGTTCCGAAACTACTGTAGCGATTTAAAAAAATATTTTACCATTAGAAGCCGACATTATCCCTGATGAACATAGGCTACTTTTTACCGCGTTAAAATGCTTCATTCCTACGCACTCCGTGCGAAGCCGTGCCGGGCAGCCAGTTTATAAATATGTAGATTACAATGTATCATTTTCTTAAACCCCTTACGGAAACGAGCGGTTTTATAAGTAACATATGTATCTATGTGGTATCGTAGCTAGGCTATGTTTAAACACTGGGACGAATAGGGACTATATGGCCCTATTCGTCCCAGTGTTTAAACCGTTCCGCGTGGTTGTGTGTGGTGGTGTGTTTCCCCTGGATTTTCCCCAGGCTACCGTCCAAATTCGACCGCTTTATTTGGTTCGTCCTATTATTAAAGCAACAGTCAGGAATCACAAAAAAGGCGTCGTAAATCCAAAGCGCACGGTTCGGCTCATCGAACCGTGCGGTTTTTTAACTGAAAGTGTTGTACCTACGTTGACATTGTTCTTAGCTAAGAACGGCTATGTTTGTTGTATTGTGGCTGTTTTATTTCTTTATAGAGTCTAAATATTCATCATTATACCAGCGCAAAGACGTCCACTGCTGGACATAGGCCTCCCCCAAAGAGTGCCACAATGACCGGTCCTGCAACACAGAGTGCGACCGGTTTGGTGAGGTAGGGCACAGCGAAATGTCATCCAGCTCTAATTTGGAGCAGCCCAACTGGGGAAGTACCTCCGCCTTGCAGAAGACCTACTACTACTAATAACACTACTACTTGCTCTTTAGTAGTATTGTATTCCTGGAGGTGAGCAAGGTCGCCAGAGCTCCCGAGGATGCGTTGTGTTGGGAGCGAGAGAATTTGTTCCTTCAGCTGTCAACACGGCGAATCCTCAAACATATCAAGGGTCGGCAACGCCCATGTTACTCCTTTGGAGTTGCATGCGTCTATAGGCTGCGGTTTGCGCTTACCGTCAGGCGGGCCGTGCGCTTGTTTGCCACGGTCGTTGTTTAAAAAAAACCCGCATCCAGCGGACGCGTGCGCGTGGTCTCGTACTTTGTGCTATCTTCAGCAGAACCAAGGCAATATAGCCCTCCGAATCGTCTAAATTATACATTGGGTTAATTTTCCCATCCGTTCCTTTCAACCTAATAACCTCACGTTCTCATCGGCGTTAACGTCAAACTAAACGGAACGCTGTGGTTGAGCAGGCTTCGCAAGTTTTACTACCACTATATATAAATACCTAAATGAAATTAGGCGTCGCTGTATCCGAAATAGCCCTATCTCTAAGGGCGTCCGAGTTACAATGTTTTCCGTCGACCCTTGTAGTGAGCCCTCGGCCCTCTAGGTCAGGTTCATTTTACATGGCTAATACCATATCTAATATCATAATAGATATATAATAATAATAAAAATTTCTATTTCGGACATAAAAATCCATAGCTTGTTTCTAAATGACGGTATGTACGAGTACATGACGGTTTCCTATACTAATAAACCAACGGCAACATTTGTTTATAATTTAATTGTTGGGGTTCATCATTTACAAACGATCAGATTTACAATAGTCATTTACGAGGGCAAGAAATCGCTATACCTGGGTCATATTGCCAGGAAAACCGATATTTTCAGGGAAAATACATAAGTTACTCCCACGTACAGTCAACATCTGAAGTAGCTTAGCAGAATATCACGCTCAAAATGATCTACGCAGATCCTTACTCCCTTGACATTAGAGTCCGTGTGAAAATCATTTCGAGTATTAGGTCCGCGTAGCTACTTTTTCCCTGTGCTTGGATATCACCTCTACCAACAAGCCATTAAGAGTCCGCAGTAAGCTCGGCCGAATTTCACCTTCCCATACAAACGTAGTTACGCTTTCATTTTAAAACTACGTGTTGGATTGTGACGAAACTTTGCATATACATTGACATGAGGTATAGTTGAAGTTTTCTAAACTAAGCTCATGAATGGCCACTGTACTGAGCTCATGAATGCCTTTGTTTGTGGTCCGAACAAAAACTATTCAAGACGCGCGCGTACCAAATTTGCAAAAAAAAATAGCGCCACATAAAATGTTCTTTGAATCTCTATCTTCTTTTACAATAGATTCCAAATTACCATAGCGCCTTGTACCTGGCTCGCTGGGAGCGGGAGAGTTCATTGTACAATGAACATTTTATGTGGCGCTAATTTTATTTGCAAATTTGGTACGCGCGCGTCATAAATAGCTTTTGTTCGGACCGCAAACAAAGGCATTCATGAGCTCAGTACAATGGCCATTCATGAGCTTAGTTTAGAAAATTTCAACTATATATCTATGTCTGTAATTAGTTTATATGGTTCCAGTTTATAAAAAAAACGAAATACAGCAAAAAGCAAAAACAAGGTTTGTATGAAAAACTTAAATTCGCTGTTTTTTACTATGGTATTTGAAGCTACATAAACTAATTACAAACATAGATATACCTCATGACATGTCATTATATATGCAACGTTTCGTTACAATCCAACTTGTAGTTTTAAAATGAGAGCGTAACTACGTTTGTATGGAGAGTTGAGCTTACTGCGGACTTAATATCATCGGATCAATCTTTACATGTTCAGATCATCATTATCATTACATGCTACAAGAGTTTTTTCTTTATAACATAATATGCATATGAAGTCATTAGTCGAAAGATAAAGATTGTTGTCTCATTTGCACATCGCCATCGGCTCAAGACTTCACATGACAATTAGAGAGGTGTTGTTATTTGTTAGGAACATTCTAACAGCGACTTGATGATACTAACTATTGACTTAAAAATAGTGGTATTCGTTCCAAAATCGGCAGACTAAGTTAGTTTCTGTCTACAGACAATTTTCGGTACCTACTTATTACCTCAACATGCATTATTATATCGTAGATATCAATAAAAATACCTGTAAGGTTAATAGGTCAAACAAGTACTTAGTCAAAAGAAAGTCCAACATGACTTATTATAATCATTGCAATTATGGTAATATCTAAGTTACTCATACCAGTTACACTAATCTTATAGTAATCTATTCGGCGTTACATAAACGCGTACAGAACGTCGGCTTTGGCACGCTTTGCCGTAATACCCCCGATATTGTATGACAGATTATGTGGGTGATCTTTAATCGATACCGTATAATCGCGTTAGCATTCGCGGGACCATTACTAAGAAACTAATTTAAACGCTGTGTGATTGCCATAGAGTTCATATTTGATTGGAGAAATGTGGTTTTTTAAAACGATGGTGCATTAGTCTTGTTGAGACATATTTTGACAGCTAAGAAGTAAACTGAGCTAATCGCGCCGTTTGAGTTTCTGCCGAATTGTATAGTAATGTCTGACGAACATTATTGAAATTTGGTTGCGTTATCACACCAATATAATAGTTTGAAATAAAAAATTAAAGTCGCTGAGCCCTTTTTTCCCCCACCCCACTACACCCGCACCCACCGCCCGCGGGCTGCCATCGCGAAGATTAGCGGCAATACAGCTGAAGCTACATGACCGATTTGGTCGCTAGCTCTCCGTCCATGATGTCACCGGTACGTAATTGATACGAAATTATAAATCAAATTGTAGACGTATTGCCTGCGCCGGGTATCGAACCCGTCAGGCACGGAGCGTGGCTCAAGCGGCTGTGTGGGCCCGCCTGTGTCATGCTTAATTCCTATATAACCCATAAGGTCGAGCGCGGATCGGTCAAAGGGATCTATAACGTGGAATGTTTTGTTCAAATGCAACTCAAATGCAAGTCGTTGAAATAGAGTAGCGTAGAGAACTAGCTTACGTCACGCGGAAAGTTTTAGTGCCCTTTAACAAAAACAAAGTTGTGGCGAAACTTAAACGGAGTGTTTTACAGCAATAATTGTAAACTTGGTGAACATGTATATCTACATAAAATAAAGCTCAGAATTTGAAACTTAGGTACTTTATATAAGTAACTATACGAATTTCTTAATTTCTTTCTTCTTATGCCCACTTTAAAATAATAGTACTACAACTCCTTTTTTTTATTTTGTTCAATGCTTGAACTAATTAAAATGATTTACGCATTTGTTCATTTATATGAGCAATTCAAACGCTCTGATATCAAGAACGACATAGCTAGATGGGTTCGTAACGGTTAGTTTTGGTGTCTGTCTGTCTACCAGTCTTACGTAATAGTATTCTTTATTCATATAGGTATAGGAACTAACTGCCCACGCACGGGAGGGGAGTATGAAGTCGGACGCCATATATCGCTGATCAATAGCACCTTTAATGGATTATTTAATTAACTACGGCAGTAATTTACGCTGAACTGCATTGGGTAAAAGTTAAATAAATTGAACGTGCAAATAAACTGTGCTTCCTTGAGTTTTGTGGAACGATTTTCTTGATGTTTTGTTTAATAGTTTAGGTATGGATTTCATTCTAAAGATGGAAAGAAAGAAAATACATTTATTAACGCCTACGCCTTCCAATTGTATAACTGTACAAAACAACAACGTTTTAAGGGACCCCACTCAGCATGATTTCTAAAGACAGAAGCTCGAAGCCGTTTTGGTTCGAAGGTGGACTTTTCAGGAGGACACAATTACAACAATTGCTATTTGGTACAACAGTTGGAATATACAGTTTGTTTGAAATAACCATAGATTGACGGATCACACAACTACTTACATTGAGCGCAGGTAGGAGATCCGATTAAATTAAGAGACCATGTTAGTTTGAATAATGTTTATGGAGAGCCGTTGTATTTCAAAGGAAAAATTGTTATCGGTACAAATGTTTTTGAGATGCAAATCCATTAAAAATGAGGTCAAATGTGCAACAATGTAAGGCACGCCATTCACGCAGACGGCAATCAAGATCTGTCGTTATCGCCATGTTCCTCGTATCGTATTGACGTCGCCCCCGGCGAGATAAGCTAACGAGTGAGGTTTGGTTCACTGGTTGCGATGAATTCTACAGTACTCCAATATTACTCGCTCCAACTTGGTAATGTTTTACTGGGTTTTTAGAGGTAGAACGGCATGGTAGATTGATCTCGTATTGGCCATATGTACCATAGGATATAAATTGAACGAATTACTCGTTAGATATCGACTTCGATTGGATTTAATAGCGATGTGTCTTAGTTGTTAACATCATTCAATGATTTCTTAGATTTAAACCATCCGTCACAGTTAGTATTTCTGTTTTTTAGAAGCTATACCTATAAGGATTTTTTATTCTACTTAGCTAAGTATCCGACGTAACCGGACACACGCATCTGGGTCAGCAAATTTCTTTATTAGGTACTATAAATCTCTTCCGAACTCCACGCTCCATAGACAAGTTAATATTTTCGCAAAGCAATAACCGTGGCAAAAACTTTTAGCACGCTATCGCCTTTCAAATCTTATGATTTACTGCGAAAAATACGAGCGGACGAAGTCGTATTCCAACTGGGGCACACCAAAACTTGGGTGCTCGAATGTTATTACGAGTTAACACCTCCCGCTGACACGGTGTTTCGTGTCCTTCCTAGCGGCGCGGGTGGCTCGAAAGTCGAAACATTAATTTTGTTTGCACCGCCATGATTTTAATTGCTACTCAATTGATAACATTAATACGAATCCAGTTGTGTAACTCGATTTATGGTTATTGGCTCAAACCGTGGAAATCGATGATCGTTTTAACGAATTGTGTATTTATTTCGTTTGATAATTTCATTCTTTTTCTTATAACTATTTAAGGGAAGTGGGAATCAGGATAGTTTGACTGATAAAATTATCGACGTAAGACCTAACGAATTTTCCGCCAGAGCTCTGTAGTTTGACGTAGGTATGTGTATAGATATATCTTTTCGTAGCGGTATATCGTAGGATTTGTAATTTAGTAATTTAGACTCCGTGCTTATTTTGACATTTATTTTATAATGACTTATTAATAACTTTGTGAACTCTACTATTTTGCTATTGTATTCTTTGCCTATTTATTAAAGCTGACATATTGTTATAATTATAAATGATTTAATCGTAACCTAGCATTCGGAAATGTTTGTACGCCTGCATGCAGGCGGAATACATGGAACTGTATTTTAATTAATAAGACCTATTTTCATTACTTGATGATTGATTGAGACCTCACCCATTGAGATCCATCCTAGCAGGTTGTTTATTTTTTACTCTTGATCACCGATTAAAAATATCTTTGTATAGTAGCTGTAACTTCCCATCATTTAATTATCCATTATCATTAGAAACCAAAACTTTTACTACGGTGGCAAACCAGGAAACGGGCTCGGCGATGGCGAGCAGTCATTATAGGAAAGGAGTCACAAATGTGTCGCCGAATTTAATTGATTTGAGGATTCGTTGTGTCGAAAGCTATCTAGGTCGCTTCGCCTCCCGCACGTCGCGCGCGCCACGGTGTTTTCTCTCAGTCCCTTATAATCCTTATAAAAGTCAAAAGCGCAGCGCGTTTGAGGAGACCTATCGTAGATTTCCGTTATGTAAGTCCAAATGACAGTCCAAAGCGGAAGCGGAAACGGGGCTGACTAAGAATCACATTCAGGCAAATTCCATTTTACGTAATTTTATTATAACTGAGACTACATTTCCACGTTAGTATATTCGTTATACAATTGATTCGGCAAAAAAACATACTATTTATAGATAATTATTATTAAAACTGAACTTTGAAATTCCGGTTAGAAAAATTTACATGAAATGGAACATAAGCAACCCAACCTTCCGTTATCGTCAGACTATCAAACTGTTACTTTGAAAATTGTTTCATATTTGCCTTTAATTATTATGTATCGTTTGTTATCGTGTGAAACGAGTGCTCTAATCGGTTGAACCTGGTGTTTTCTCATCTGGACCTTGATTTGGTTATTTACGATATCAGTAATGCTCATATTTCGTATTTGTAATTGACTGTGAAATCAAGATGAATCGAATACAAGATGTTATAATTCAAATTTTGTTTTTATTATTTTCCGTTGATAAATTAAACAGTGAGTGTCTTGAATTGGAATTTTGTGTTAAGTAAGCGCAATCAAAGTGCGAGGATTCCAAATTTCCAGTTCAAAACATTGTCCTATATGCAGATAAAAAAAGGATATAAATATGTATGCATGTATAGGTAAAGCGAATATAGCTCACGCTTGGGCTGTTGACGAGACGAAAATCGAGATGGCGCTCGCCATTCATTCCCTTGATTGACGTCTCCATCTCTATATATTCATAGTACTCTTTGGCGCGCGCCCCGTTATCGTCATACCCCTGCCTGCACGCGCGCGCCGCGCGGACGAGGACTGAGCTGAAGGTAGAATCAGACGGTTCTCTTTTCTTTCATTTTCTTGTTTCATTTTGCATCTATCACTCAAAGTGACACGTCTGAACGCAAAGTGACTCTACCTTAAGCGGTCGACCTATGGAGACCAATGCAAGACCCGCACTCTCAACACAGCGCACTTCGGCGACATTACTTACTCAGCACCAGGAACACAACACCACATAAACTATTAGTTTCTAAACCGGGTCAAATGAAACAAATTTGATGCTACGAATCTTCAAGTCGGCACCTGCTAATTATTATGAACTAGGTAATGAGCCTCGTAAGTTTAAAATTGTGATAATGATACCCGCGGCCAATCATGTTTGACATGAACTTTTTCTTTCTCGAGCACTAGACCAAATCAGAATGACCCTTTAATTCGTTCAGGTCGCATAATCTTATCAGCCCATTATAAGCTGGCCGCGTTAAATTGTTAAAACGAAATCGCCCTTTTGACATGCAACGCTTATTATTCTAACAATGCTTATTATTTTGCAATAGAAACTGTGGATTTCAACACGATAATACTTAATTACAGTGCCGAAACAAATTTGGTATTTCTCCCTTTACATTCCCTTTATCTGGCCTCGTATCTTAATAAACGTAGTTCATGATGGCGTAACACGTCATTATTTTATTTAGATCATGAGTCAACCTCAAGATTTTATACATAACGTCCTATTGAACAAAACTTATTTCCCACGCGTGCTTACTAGGCGATCTTGAAAACAAGTGCAATGACTTTACGTAGGTATCTGCGTGCAATAGGAACGACATCTGGTTTCACACGTATCTTTAAATGTTTACAAATTATATCATCCACCAAATATAAGATACAAAAGATTACCTAGAAATACAAAACAGTTTCTCAATAATGTAGGAAATAATTTCCCTAATAAATTTATATTATTAGCAGAGAGGAAGCTAAATGCGGAACTAATCAACGGTACGCCTATTAATCACTGACAAGGAATCATTATTAGAAATTAAGGAAAGCATCACGAACCCTGGTGGAATATGCCAAGGTATAATCGCGGTATTGATTTAATTATAAAACAATTATGAACCTTATGACTCTTTGATTAAGCTTAATTTGTCAATAGATGAGTCTCGGTGTAGTAAAGAAAGGCGTTTGTAATTAACTGTCCGATCCGCGACGGCCATCATTGTAAATCACTCATCGCGACCGACAATAGTTTCATCTGTTCATAAATTATAAATAATGCGAGCTTTCTTCGGCTCGGGAGCACAATCCGACACGATCTATCATTAGTACGATATTACACATTCGTCGTGCGACGATTCCTCACTTTCACTGATAAATTCGGGGCCAATTATGCAATTTATTCTAATTTGACGCATTTTTGCGTCAGCGATCGTGTCTTCCGACGGTTTAGAACCGGACACTGTTCCCGCTACATCGAAAACACCTCTTGCAGTCGGTGGCGCTACGAGCCGTGGGTCTAACGGAATAAAATACCTCGCAGCACTGTTCCTGTCATGTTAGCGTCTTAGTTACACCCGGCGGGTTATTTTATATCGTTGTCAACCGGGTGTTGTAGGTAATACATTTGCATCCGCGGATCGTGATTCACTCGACCCAGAGGCGGGTCGGGTGGCGCGGGCCAGCGAGGATGAAAGTGCCCGATGTCGGGTAATGCGCCTCGGACCACACACCAGTGTGGTCCGAGGCGCTAATTACTTCTCGTGTCCGGTCAGTGTCGCCGAGATCACCCCGCTGATTTCGGCAAAGGGCGGCCACACACGGTATCGCGAGATCGCTGCGCACGCGATTGGGTAACGAGACCAATTAAGGGAAATTGTCGAAAACCGTGAGACGTGATTTATCGAGCGAGATGACGGCTTATTGCGGTAATTTGTAACGAGTGGCTACTTAAGACTGATTGATGCCGAATCGAATTACGCTTATCTTAAAGTGTAGCGCTCGTAGTGTTTATGTACACGCGAATGTACTAAAAGCGTACGAGTAGTTTGTCGTAATCAATTAAAAACAATAACAGTTGTGGCGGAGATGGCGGCGCGATGGTGCGCCCGCGCTGGCATATCACGCGACCCCGAGCGTGCGCGCTCTATCAATACTCGGATATCGTAGCTGCAAATTTTACAAAAGCCAATTGTCACCATATCCGCCAATTAAAATGCATTTGTGCGGTATAAAACAAGCTTAACGACCCTTTTCCCTTTGCATTAATCAGGGCCAATCTCATACGGTTGTAAACGTCATAAAACGGTTTTATTGACTATCTGAGTGAGCATGTCTTATACAAAAACTCGGTAAACGGATACAAGTAGTCAATAAAAAGGTCCAATCAAGTATCCTGATTAATCAACCCACTTATACGCCTTATGTTTCAGCGAACTGGTCAATAATTGAGACTGAATTCTTTGCCCATTAAACGTATACAAAAATGCAATCCATAGTTAAGTTATTATATTGTTGTTAAATATCCTGTTTCGTATAAAGAAGTTGAATTTATGGTGAACGAAAACAAATTACCATTTAAAACCACTGAGGAATCTTAGTTCGCAAAATATTTGTTTCGATGACTCGAAAAGGAATGCCAATTGCAAAATATGAGTCCGTTGCTATTCCTGGTATGTCCATATGTTATTGTTTACGAAAAAAATGAAGATCGTGTCCCAAACGATTTTTCTCTACTATAGTACTTATGCGCAAAATTTAAAGCTCATTTTGCGTTGTCTGTTTTTTACTCCTCGTGTTCAGTTGCAAGGGGGCCTTGACCATTTTAGTTTGCTTTCGGCCTGCGACATTTTCAACGACCATCCTCGAACCCCAGGAATTTGTTAAACAAACTTAACAACTTTTTTGCCAACTGTTTTAAGCATCGAATCCATGACAAGGTCACGTCGGTCGTCGTAAATCAAAACTGGAAATGTACGAATGATTTTAAATCATTTAATCATGAACAATATTGTTGGATGGAGCTGGTTGGGTTGTCGCACAAATTTACATGTGTTTCGCCTTCGGCCCGTCTGCCGATTGGAACCATTGTTCCAAGGTTCCAACGCTGGAAGTCACTTTGTCTATTTTCCATACTTACTTGAGTTATCGGCAAGTTTAACGTATATAGTGGAACCATGAGTTTAGACTATCTGTCCCTCTATGATTGTTAAATATAAAAAATATTTTGCATATTTGTGAATATTATAAATTATAAATAATCGTAAGTCTCTTAGCTGTGATCTATCAAAATAATAATGCATTTCGATATTTTTAACAAATATTGAATGATTATGGTACCGTGTTTAAATGTGTTAACATTTTAACTTCCTTAACCCCCTGCACCACAAACATAACCTCCAAAAAGATTAATAATACGTCACATCATATAACGACTGAGTTAACGAGGGACTTGGCTAATTTCTTACGACTGCTGAAATTACGGATATCAACTACTTAAGCGTAAGTATGGGTTACTGTTCCCACTGACGTTGATCAATCTCACGTTTTGGTTCCGTATTCCGTCAATGACACCATGACTCGTCACCGTCAATCAAAGTCGTCATGGCGATTAAATATGATACGTTTACATTAATTAAGCAAATTCTTTTATGAGTAGGGCCAACCTAGGTATGGGTATTACATGCGGGTTCAGAAGTCCAACTTTTGTCTTCTCAAAGAGAAAACTTTGAAGAAAAAATATGCGAATTAGTTCGAAATAATCGAATACATTTAATTGACTTTCAAACAGCTCAACATCGCAGTCGGTTTACTGGGGGGATTTTTCACTTTCGAGCGGTCAAAAATTCTATAGGTACGAGTAAATACGATTGAAAAGTCAAAATTGTAGACACTTAATTTCTACCGATAGAATTGAATTCGAGCGGGGACGGTAAAACAAGGGTAATTATAATAATAAAATTTATTTATTCAGACAACAAGATCCACAGTTTTTTAGTAGTTTTCTTAATACTATGTTATCCTATGTTAGTAAATATATGTAGCTAAAGATACAGTATTTTTAATTAAGTGTTGCATTATTGGGCACTCACTCCTAATGGCTACAGTTTTCAGGACGCTGTTTGAGCTGCCACGTATTCTGGCTAGAAGTGATGCCATCTTTTTCCGCAACACAGCCCCAAAACTGTCCACTCGCGCTTCAGCGAACATGGTGGACGCGCTGCAGAACCGTGGCAACCCCAACAGCGCCCTGAAAGCGTTGTTGTACTGGACCCGCAGAGAGCTGAGCGACCGCTGCGAACAATTCGCCCACAGGGCACCAGAGTACATTGAAGTGCAGTACGCTCTAAAAAGTGTTATTTTAACTGCATCTGTACACCTAGCGAATCTTTAATAGTTTTACCGTCAAACGTTTCATCGAATGAATGTTTTGCCGATTTTTCATTACATCGAAAGCATTTTTTTAGAAACAGTACACTTTTCAGGATTCTTACAAAACAAACCTTACCTAACATAAAGGGTTCTACACAATCTCTACTATAGTACTTATGTATATTACACAATTACCTTTTACTGATAAGCAAAAGGTTAACGGTTTCTGAGAAAAAAAAGTTCGATAAAATGAAAATTCGGCGAACCAATACATTCGATGAAACGTGTGTCAGTAAAATATGGGACTCCCGAATACGAGTAGTCAATACCACCCGTTTTTCAATTTTCTTTCGCCATTTCAAATTAGTATTTCATCGTTATTAACAGTTATCGAGTGAAAAAGTCGAGCGCACGGAAGTTATAATAATATCCGCCCCCCGACCAACATTCATGCATTCATTGTTGCATGATAGTATAAAACTGTAGGTCCACAGAGCAAATACATACAAGACTTCCAGTGTTGGGCTCCTTTCGCATGTATACATATATCTATCTATTTGCATTACAAAATGGACGGAGCGACGCGACCCGTGTCCTTCCCACGTACGAACATACTCCTGCGCATAAATCAAAACACTTGCTTGCGAGTCAGAAGAGGTACCTATTTAGTTACTTGGGTGAAACATTATAAGGACAAAGCATTTTTCAGGGGCGGTAGGTTACTATGTAGACAGGTGGATTTTTTTTAGAGGAGATGCATTTATTGACACTAAATTAATTTTTAAGTCGACTCAACTGTAAATTTTTCAATTTTGTAACCGTCAGTCTTTCGACACATATGTAGACTCAGTCAATAGACTCTTTAAACATAGATGCAAAATGCTATGTTTAGATAGTATTCAAACATGACAAGTTTAACCTAATGGATTTCTTCTCGTGAAAATGTCCAGGCCCGTGACTAAATTTTTAACGATTTTTACTGCACCTGTACGGCACCTGCCCATAATCTTAAACATTTATACGCAAATAACGTAAACAAACGAGGCAAAAAGGATGGCATTTCGTAGTACAATTAACGTCCAAGATTTTGTATACGCACATTTAACCACCTAAGACCCGGCGACGGCAAAATTTTGTACAAATTTCAAAATTGATTTTAAACTTTTACTGAATGTCAAAAAGTTCCTATTTAAAAAGCACTAAATCGTACCCTGGCTCTCAGGAGGAGCCTTATTTTATAGGAATTAGGTGCAAGAGTATAAACATAATCTTAAACATACACCATCTTTCAAACACGGGGAAACCATACCGCGCACAAGCTTCAAATATCATTGTTTAATTAAAATTGGTATCAAATTATTCTAGTTGCATAACATAATTGCTCGTCAGTAGAGAATGGGTGGCCCATGACCGAATATTAATTGTGAATAGATTATCGGTATAAATCAAAACTTGAATTGATTAAAAACGAGAGTCGAACGCCTTAGTTTCCGGTTTAATAAAAAAATTACGTAACATAGGGGATACTGTGGAAAATCTTAGATAACATAACCGTTACCGAGTTTGTAAACAAAAATTAGTTATTGCGTCATTATGATACCATGGTTCATAATCATAATGTTTGTTATTTGAATCAATCGAAAGATTTGTGCGCAAATAGCCGCAAGGCAAATTCTGATCAGCCTAGTTATAGTTTGTAATAATATTATCATATGTCTAATTTAAGATAAATGAGACGTACTTTGATATTTATGTTTTTGATTGCAGGTATGCAAATGGATTTCACATGCATGTTGTAAGTAATGTGTAGTAATATTATAAATATGTAACTTTGTCTGTAACCTTTTCAAACTTGTAAGGACACTTGGTATGGAGATATTAGTTCCGGAGAAGGACATTAGATACTTTTTCGGAAAATCGGGCCCCAATCAATGGGAGGTAGAAGTTTATATTTCAGAAAAATAATTAGGACCACGCCTGCAAGCATTGAATAGAACCATCCACATTTGACAACAGTGAAAGTAATTTGTTTCTTCATTAGCAACAGATAAAAATTACGAAAATACTCGGAAACTAATCAATTTTTCATTTAAGTTTGCTATTTTAAGATTATTAAATTAATAAAAACTAACAATAATGACGTTGTTTGATTGTGACGTCACAAGCAAGTAATCCCTACAAATACAAATTTCATACTAACGGAGCGTTTTTGATGTTTCACAAAAAGAAGCTGATTAGACTTTTGTTAAATAATTCCCAGTTCTACGGAGTCGCAGGCAAAAGAAAACTTTTATCCGTCCAACTCTTTATGACATGGATATGAAACTAAAATTCCCTTGAACTGCAAGAAAAATATTTTCACACCTGCTATTTATTCAGAAAAGTCATTGTTGCCCCAAATGAGGAATCAAAGTTGTACTTTTCTTCCCCGATCCTGGTATTACGAAAAAAGCGATTGTTGCCCTCAAATGAGGAAAATGTCATGTTTGATGAATGATGAAAATCCAGTATTGTGCCAGTGGTAGCAAATTATTTCGGCATGAATCCCTAATTACGCTCAAAATACCTATAATCTTTTTCAATCTGTCTGCATAGGCTTATGTAACGAGTTTGAGAGGAAGCCTGATGCGTACAGGTTTTTGTAACGTATAACGAATTTATTCAGACACAACATGAATACCCATCGAATCCAAAACATGGCATTATTATTATATGGAGTACCGATTTTACACAATGGAGAATGTATTCCTAGATTAATGCCTAATATGGATATCTTTAAATAAACTAATATAATTGATACTCAAAGAATCTCGAAATTCAATCAAAGCCGCCTCTTAAAAGTAAAACGTAAAAACCCTTAAGTAGATACTCGTACGAACTCGACTGCGTGTGTTATGATGCCCACTTATCTGATTTTTACATTACATGCCAAACACTCATCTCGTAGGCTGTGAGGCATTTGGCATCCACCATTTACAAACTTGTAAACTAACGTCAGTTGTAAAACATAAATGCACGGAGTAGGTTGCATTGTGCAAACACTTTGAGAACTGGCACAATGAACTTAGTAAGGAATTCAACAAATAATTTGGAGTAATGTAGGCAGTACTCTAGTAACAACGCACACCAAGACAAATATTAGCTTAACCTTCTTCGATCTATTGACTTCCGTAATGGTGTGTTGCATTGTGCAAACACTTTGAGAACTGGCACAATGAACTTAGTAAGGAATTCAACAAATAATTTGGAGTAATGTAGGCAGTACTCTAGTAACAACGCACACCAAGACAAATATTAGCTTAACCTTCTTCGATCTATTGACTTCCGTAATGGTGTCACAAAAGGTTCCATAAATACATCATTGTTTTTATTCGCATTCAATCCAGTTTTTAAAAAGCTGACACAATTGTCATTATCATTTTCGGACTGTCAACTGATTACAGACATTTTCATACTTTACGAGTGCCCCGAGCTGTGACGTTAAGCTGGCTATACACATACCTGCAACGACTTGATTGATCATAATTTTTATGCATATATGTATATACGGGTATGAGTATGTCCCGGTCTTTGGAGTTTGCCGCGAGTGTGCAGCCAGCCTGAAGTAAAGCCCAATTAGCGGTGACTCAGTTCCGCTCAATCGAAAGTGAGAAACCCGAGCCAAGGCCTCAAGTGAATTTTACAGCTTATTTTTAACCAATTTCTTTGGCGAATAAATTGGTATGTGATTTTATTATGGTTCAAAATTTATACCGTCTTTATAGTGATTCAGGTTGACTGGTGCAGAATTAATCGTCTCGGTGGACGTAAGGTTGGTAATATATAGCGCATGCATCAAGGGCAGACATCTAGAGGTCCATCTGGCTTGATGGATTGGTTTGATATCGGCTTTTCGTTTGTTGCTTGCAGCCGTTCCGAAACATTGGGATTTACACGATTGGAAGCAAGCGCGGGCATAATATGATGACAAACCAATACCGCGAATCAGATATACCTCCCTAATTTTCACAGCTTGAATCCGTATCGTTGTTATATTTAAATGTCTGAACTCGGATGATCTCTTTCTAATAAGATGTGTACATTACATATTCGTTTGACGTCGACTGTACAGGCTGTGTCCGATACACAGCGACATGTAACTAGAGAGATTATACCCATAAACAACATTATCCCTGTATATATCTGATATAGAATGCCTGTGTCCATATGAATCCTGAAAACACATATGACTTTACTCTTGCGAAGCGGCCAAGCTGTGGATGCAAAATGTTTTAGTGTCCGTAGTTTGCTTCAATAAATTTCAAAGATATATTCATGCTAAACGCAAATAGAGTAAAACTTAAAGTTGGCTGTCACTGAATCATGCAACGCACGGTATTTCTATGATACAGTATCGAAATTGTTTGATTGATAACAGCGATTATAAATATCTAATAGCGCTGTTTATTAAATATGCGGGGTTAAATTAACAATAGTTTGGCTACACTAAATTCGTGTCAAAAGACACACATAACATATTTAGGCCTAGTGGGCCTGCGTTCTCTGGCACCGTATGTATTATACATACTATATTTGTTTGGTCGAATCCAGACTAGGTCGATTTTTGCAAGTAGCCACATACTTTGTAAATATTCGATTCTAGACTATTTATTCGCACGATGAACAACAAATACGTATTGAATGAATTTAACATACTTATGTTGGTCGAGTTCGGCATCACATCACTCTCCCCGGCCGAAAAAAACTATTACGCCACAGGCTGCAGCGTGCGCAGCAGCGGTCGTGCGGCACGCTCCGATGCGCGGGAGTCGACAGTCGAGATAAGGGCTAATTGTAAAACCAGCTCAAAGGTTAATGAAATTAAGAGTTGACTAAAGCCTTGTGTTAACGCATCGTAGAGGTTGGTTTGCGTTTGCTTAGACTTCATACATCCAGAATTCCTATACTTCTGCTGGCCCGGTCAACATGGCATTCGGGTGGGAAAGTTTGGGTCGGAAATCGGAGCATTGCCCAATGATGCGGAGAGTCTTGATATATTATAAGTTTTACGTCACACCTGGCCATAATGCGAGTTTTACTGCACGCTGCGCGTACGGTAAAACTCGCATTGTGGCCAGATGAAGACGTAAAATTGTTTACTCACCACGGACACCTGCGATCTGGGCCATTTACGAATTCACCGCCCTAGGTACGTAATGTACTATTATCAACGATAATGTATGGATGTAAAATATTGGTAAGCATCTAAATTGGAATTACATAAAAACAAGCACAAAATTAACACAACTGCAGTCGTGCGGTTGCACCAAGCCGCTGTCAATTATGTCTTTATTTACAAGTCGCAAAGGTCACGGATGCGGCCTAATCGCGGATCCGCATATATTTCCGCTATTCGTTAGTGTATGCAAAATCAATTAGCCGGGGAAATGTTCTGCCGCTTCAGAGACGGTATTCACAAAGTTATTCACGACCAGCACCAGTACCTTCCACCGATTACGTATACGGTTCATAATATATAAGCGTGCTTTCAGACGCCGCCCAGCGCCCTCTTTTAATTGGTGACATTATCACCGCTACGTGATATGCTATTTCCGTTTTGAAATGGAACTAAACGACGGTTACGTTTGAAATGTCAGTGCGAATGGGCTGGTCTTGCTCTTGTTTCTTTCCGAAGGTTCTGTGTGGGTTTATTCTTGCAACTAGGCTCTCTTTAAGAATAAAGGTCTAGTGCCTTTGGTCTATTTATATGCGTTGGTAGCGACCCGCTTGAATACAAATCCCTTCGCTCGATCTCAAAACTGTCGCCCAAATTCGAAAGGTTGTATGAATGTACAGTACTTAAACAGCGTTGTTGCATTTTGTCTGAGTCACAATTGCGCATTTTATTCTCGCAAGTTTTATTCTTTCCTATTGAAAAGCTTCATTAATCCTCGGTAGGGTCGTGGAGAAACTTGTTTATGCCTTTGTAAGCGCGGGCGCGGGTTCGGTTCCCGCGTCGTGTCGTCGTTGTCAAACGATGCGTGCCAGATAAATCGCGACTCGACACCTTCGATAAAACAATGGGAGAAAGTTGCCATCGCACGATCGAAATCGACAAAAATCGCATTTTAAAGGGTTTCTGCAACGGTACCGTTTACTTTACAGGGCTCAACTGCATGTAAAAGTTACTTTATGTTAATGCAACGACAATGTATAATGACCAGTAAGTCTGATAAAGTAAGCGGATAAAAATATACGGCTTAAATTTTATACTTCATTAAAGCAAAGCCTAAGCTGTAAAATTTTACGAGCAATTATTTTCAAAACGTTACCCTTTGGCATTTAAATCTAGCGACCCGTGAACATTTCATTTAAT
Source organism: Epinotia bilunana (assembly GCA_947049275.1). Classification (NCBI taxonomy): domain Eukaryota; kingdom Metazoa; phylum Arthropoda; class Insecta; order Lepidoptera; family Tortricidae; genus Epinotia; species Epinotia bilunana. Next base: position 20,379,328 of record OX346260.1, on the reverse strand, counting down.
ATGAAAATAAAAAATCTTATCTAACGCGTCGCATGGCATTCCGTCATCCATAGCCCATAAAGCAGCTAATAAAGTAATAAAATGTCGAACTGAGATCGTCGAAAGTCCGTGCGAGCACGCATTTTATTGGTCTACGCAGAACGTTTGCAACTGAGTAACGACATGGAATACTCTGCATCCACTGAATGCTCTCAGATGCTCTTCAAACGACTTCACCGCAAACAACCTGATAAATACAGGCACATGTTCCCGACTACATAATGTTGAAAAACCTAGCATCTCCTATTTGGCCGAGTAACCGGTGATTAATAAACGCGCCGTTGTGACCGGGTCCTCTGGGTTCCTATTTAATTGTATCAGCTTTCATGCATCTCTCGTCTATGGGAGACATTATCGTTTCAATCGGTTTACAACTCAGACGATGCATTCTGCCCGCTTGGATTCCTCGCCAACATTATAATTAAGATTTCCTTTGGCGTGGTCGATAATCGCAGAATCATCGAGATAAGGAAATTACCTATTAAATCAAAGACTTGCAATGCTCTCTTCGATTTACGGGGCTTGATGTTTGCGTGGATGCGTTTATTTATGAATGAAACGGCCTAATTTGTTTAGAAACCTTATAGTTATCAACCTCCTTCGTTTGTTCTTGATACCCGGCCGTGTGCTGCGATTATTCAAGTAAGCGTCGAGCATGCATATCGTCGCAGACGGCGGGTACCGTTGCTCCTACGTGATCCTAGTGCCTAGCGGCACCGACGCCCGTCATTACCCATCCATTAGCTTAGTTTCAGGATGTGGCACACTTTCTCACGTACCCACAAGCTTCGCCATCGAACTTTATCATCATAACGTAATATTTGACCGGATTAGTTATACTCAAATACAGCGATCAGTAAATGCGCTCGTATCAAAAAACGATATTAAGGCCGATGACCGTCGCTCTACTAATGTGCTTTTACTTTCATGCCACCGTAACAACTAAATCAATAAGCCGCGCTTATAGTTGTTTCAATTAAAATCCTATTCTGCATAATTACAAACCCTGACATTCGCATGAGAATACGAGTAATAGAATAGATTACTGTTTACGCGTCGTAAAAGGCGTGAATAATTACTTGGGCGACGGAAAAAGCGGTCGGATTCCACGACTAAAACGCAAAGTTGTCCTGCACGAGTTGCGAGTTGCGACGGCCGTGTTTTTGTTGGGGGAAAAAATATGTCTGTGGAAGGAAGCGGCAGGGTTCGTTGGGGTTGGTTGCGAAGATGCGGCGCTTGTGGGGCCTTCGGGCATGGTCCACGGTCCGTCAGTCTCGCTGTGCCTGGTGCGTGCAGCGGTCGTGGAGGGGCGTTGTGTCGCGCGCTCGCTTATCTTCTGTTGTTCGCGGCTAGCCGTCCAGAGCGCACGTGTTGCGGCTACGAATGCTCCGATTCCGACGCGTACACCTGTGTCTGCGCAAATATTTGACGTGATGTGAAAGACCATTTGTTGGTTCTTTTGTGTTTATCAAGAAGCCAGCGATCTTTGCGGTCTATTGTGTTAACGTGCTTAGTTTTTGTGTGCTTGTGTTGAAGGGATAAACTCTCGTGTTTTGAAGAATTTATTGGTGCACAAATTTCGGCGACAGCCAAGGCGTCTGAATCCACAGTTGGATGAACGCCAACATCCCCGCTGCTAAGGTGAGCGAAATTCGAACCCTCGTCGATGTAAACGTAAATTTGCAGGACAAAGCTATAAAACTGATGTTTTTCAGGCTTATCTTCAGCTTTGCCGCTTATCGGAACGTTCCGCCTGCCGCCATTCGATATTTATATTATTTATACGTCCCATTCCTATTACTGAAGCGATTTAAGGGCTTTATCAGTATTCAAGCGGATATTCAGTTGTGGATTTTCCTGTTTATTATTAGCAACGTTTTTTTTTGTCCTACTCGAAGGACCAAAAGCTTATTGTGCCCATAGATTCATAACGACGGATTAAAGAGATCCAACATTTTGAATGAAAAATAAAAATGTTTTACCTTATTGTTTGTTCATCGACAATAACAGTTGGTGTTTCGAGCCGAATGCATCTATTGTCTTAACTCTTAACAATTGTATAATTGCTTCTCAATGCTGTATCATAGTTATCATACCATTATCATTCATAGCGGTAAATCGGTTTATACGTTCATCGTATACCATTATAACCTCCTAAGACCCCGCGTACAAAATTTCATAATTGACTTTAAACTTTTACTCAATGTCAAAAAGTTCATAATTCAAAAGCATTAAAGCGTACCCTGGGTCTCAGGAGGATAATGATCATTGAAATTTCATCATTATAAAACACACGCATAGTCAAGTCATTACCATTACCGATGCTAAAAACATTATCTTTGTACCAACGTCTGCAACGACACGCTATTTCACTATTGAAAATGGATATTGTTTATTTTTTATTTCACTTCAATTTAATGTAGGTAGGTAGATAAGTATATTTGTTTTTCAGTAGTGATGGAAATCTCATGTTTTCTGATCTGATAGTCAGCGCAGTGGCAATGGCATTCCTATATTTAAAAGTAGATTAAGCGTAGAACGATCTTTATTGTAAAGTTATTGTTTAGCACATTTTGCAACACACATGCGTGCTGTACATTTTTGCCTTAGTTTGCTATTATAAATCATTTTTGTGCTGTCTGACTCAAGGTCAATATTAACGAAGTCTGTTATTATCTATGGCTCGTTATCTCGTTGTTTTCAAGGGCACAATTACGAACTACGAGCTTATCTGCGCCGACGCCGTTGTTTAGTTCTGGTAACTCATCAACCAGTTAATCCGATACAAGCGTTTTATTGTTTCTCTAAATACGCGTCAATATCGTACGATGTTGGATGATGCGGCTTTAATACACGTAATGATCTCAAGTTTTCTTTAAAAAACTGAACTGGGCTTATTTTAGTCGTAGGTAGTTTGGATAGGTAACTGCTATGGCCCTGGTATTGAATCTAACCTACGTTATTTGTTTTTGTATTTCTTATTTAATGAGGCCACCATCTGAACCTTTCTGACACTCACGATTCAATGGAATTGAATGACACATTCTTTCCTAAAATCCCGTCTTCAATGCAGTATAAAGTTTCATTTCAAATGATTCTTCCTTCTCATAAGTAACGAGAGTGGAAAGAATAATGGATATGGCAATTACTATCTATGAAAAATTTAAATACTTACTAGCTGTTGATCAATACCAATCCGTTATGTTCAAGACTATCAAAACTTACAACCGGAGTCTGAGAATCTCAGCACGTAAAAAATATGACGAGCCGAGAGCGTGTAATTATTATGGCTAAAGGACAAGACATTACATAATACCACGAATATTTAATAACATTCCCTCCTAAGACAACTTTTAGTCGAAACCAATACTTAAGAAAAAACTTAAGGCATTGTTGATTGAGAACCATTGTAAAAGAACCTGATACTTTTACATAATGTATGTTTAGTTTTTAATGATATATTTAACAAGTTATACAATTAAACAGTTTACCCCTAGTGTTAGCATAATAGTATGTACTTACAGTAGATAAAGCAAAGAATAAGTTTACTTAACCCATTCACCAACAAACTGCGGAGCAGTTTGCCGAAGTTATTGTAATAGTTTTAAGTTTTTATTTTAAGTGAGCAATAAATAAAAAGTTCGCTCGGAAATCTCCAAACGGATGAAAAGATATCTCTGTATCTGATGATAGACGATAACTCCTGACTCCTGATGTCGATTAATTCTTATCGGCGGCTCCGTCAGACAGCGCGCCGCGTACTGACTGCGGCGTACGTGACTCCCACAAGGGGCCTTTACCTCCCTGGTCACGTTTGACACACTCTCGAACAGGAGCTCCTCAGTCCAAAACAAACCTTACTATTAACTAGCATTTGCTACATCCCCAATATTGAAATTCTCCAAGTTCCATCCTTATCTAGTAGGCCCATTTGCATTTCTCTAGCTTTAAACTCTCAAGTACCGGTGCCACTGACTCAGGGAGCGCTTCAGAAAATTCGACCTCCCGAAATAGACCGAACGTGACTGTCTACCCCTGGTCTTTTTCGTCTTTGCGAATCGTCACTCATTCAATCGGAGGTGGTTGGCCCTCTGCCAGGACATTATGGATGCCAAGGTTTGATCCACTTTTACAATCCAGCTTTAGACAGACGCGAGGAGTTGTACATGCAGAATAAAGTCGCGTCATTTGCAGTGGCAACGGTGCTTGACCCGGCTTTGAACGCCCATAACACTATATTTATGCTGCCCACGTTGAAGTTGCGGTGAAAATAACTTGTTACCGATTTTATGGTGACACGTTTTGCATCTCGCAGTTTCGGGCGTGAAACTAAATCTGCAACCTTGCGGTGTATTTAGATGAAGCCCCGTATTCTGGTGTATTTCGCAGCGGCTGCAGTTGGCCGGCTCTCTCGGCGCTGGAACTGAAATTAGTTTTACGAGTGACGGCCGCCGGTATGACGCGGGTGCTGCTCGCATCAAACGCGAGGCAACTTATTGTTACGTTTATTAATAGTTTCTATGAACCGTTTACATTACACTCGTGTGTAATGCCGGCTCGCGTTTCGTTTTCGTAACCTCAGCTCGTACTTTGTAAGCGGATAATTACTTGCAACGACTAAACAAAAGTAATCTCTGACAGTTTCCGATTGGTCCAGTCTTTTGTTCGTCCTCTTTGAAAAGAAATGCATTTAATGTTCTTCAGGCGTTGTCTTGCTAAATCAATATTGACACAATAGAAAAGGCTGTACGAATACGAAGTGTACATTGTGAACAAGGATATTTATTGGTGTCATGAGGCCAGCAGCTGCCGAACAATGCGCTCGCTCTACCAAAATAATGTCTGCAAGCTTAATTATTCATGTCATGCCGCCAAAAAAGTGAAGCGAGAAATTCATGGTGACCGGGCACGGGCTGCGACCTATTCGGGCTTGACTAATCGTACTAATTAGATACCGATTTAGTTTCACTTTCTGATCCCATATCGAGACGCAATTTCGCTAATCCGTGAACAACCTTGTTTCAGTTTCGGCAAATCAATCTCCCATGTTTTACCTCATTTGACTCGCGTTGACTAATTAGTTGCTATTAATTCGTTTGCGAAGGCACAAAAACTATTGAGGTCTCATTTGTTTTGGTTAAAGATTTAATGACTGTAAATATTGGTTAAGAGGTCGGTTATCGGTAAAAACGTCGAACCGACGACAGTACAAACAATTTAAACAGACAATCTGGTGCTCGTCGGAATAAAATGCACTTAACATTTTAGTGTTGCATTGACACCAATATGTCTCGCGGCGTAGGGCCATACGAAAAAGTGGATAAGTGCGATGGTGCTAGAAAATCGGAACAAGACAGTTCGTATATGGAAGGAAGAACGGGTTGTTTGAGATTGTCGAAGCCGAATAACGGTTTGAATGGGACAAAAACCGTCTCACTGTTTCCATCCCGGGTAATTGGCAGGTTTGATGTGGAATGCCGTCAGGCGAACACACATCCCAAAAGGAAAGACAACGCCATAAAAGGCACAACCCATGTTGTCTTTAAAAATGTAATTTCAATTAATTATCAGCATAGAGGGAGGAAAATGCTAATCACTTATTTAATGCCTTGCCTATTTTATGACTACGAGTATTACGTTGGATGTTTAAGAACGGATTGAACATTTTAGTAGATTTATTACGATGTTTTAATGGATTAGATTTATAGCTACAAATAAATTGATTTGTCACATGATTTATGGACGCAGCGTCATTAAATAATCAGGTTTGCACCGTTGTCCGCAATGATCGATCACATTCTAATAGCGTTTTAAAAAGGCTTGAAACCGCATCTAAATCCCAGTCGGTAACGACGTTGTAGCGTGGCGGTCTAGATATTTAAATGTCGTGACATTTATGCCCCAGTCACTTAGGCGGCGTGTTTTAACGGTAAAGTTAATCATAATCCAGGTTCTCGGTAACAACAAGCCGTGGCAGCCCCTTAAACCGGGAAGTGTGTTAAACGCTTCTAAACCGCTTCCGAGAAAGTCTACCCTGGTTTCTATTACACACATGGAGAAAAAAGTTAAGGGTTTCTAGGCTACTTGACATTGGATATCTTGGTGGTCTATAGGTTCCTTCTGTAAATAAATTCAATAATGTAACCTACATTCAGCCAACCATTAATAAATGCGAGCGTTCGTTAAGTCAATAAACTATCTCAGAGATCATCAACCAAACGCGGGAATACATTAGACCGGGCGATTAGCGGTTTGTCGCGAACACACAAACTGTTTGCACAATTGATCGTCTAGTGTTATCGTTCTCACCATTCTCGACTCGTAACTAATGCTCGTAAGAATGTAAATAACATTCATCGGGCATTTGTGCAAGTTTACAAACACTCAACTTTCTTTTACTTCAGTCACTCAACATTACTAAGGCTTGTCAATGCTCTTAGTTCCTAGAAAGTGTAAGTTAAAGTTAACATTCGCCATTACCTTCTAATGTTACTTTCGTTTTTTGCTATCGTTTTTGATAGGGCCGCGAGATTTTATATCGCGAACTGGCGATCTTACAATGCTACGAAAAAACCCGGCTAGTCCAGGTGAGGCGCACGAGCTCTTTTATGGTATCGTTGAAAAAACGACAGCTGGCCTTCCCCATATTAGTGCACTCACGGCGAAAGGTGTCGCAACCTGCACCGCCTTACTAGCATACGAATAACCTTAATAAATTAAGTCGAACAGTAGTTCCTAAGGCAGAAATTAATTTACCTGACACTGCAACTCGGCCGATTAATTGACTGGGTGGCCTGTATCCGTTTTGAAATAGAGTACGATTTCGTGCGCTTCTGAAGTGATGTTAGTGGTAAGCAATTAATTAAAAACACATAAAGATTTTTCTGCGAACAGATTAGCTGCGAGAAAAGAGAGAAAATTCCTTTTTATGGGGCCGAGCCAACTTCGAGACCGCATTTGTTGAATTCTTGATACTCTTGCGATGGGTGTAAGTTAGTGTTTGGTCGCGAATCGCTTTGCGGGAGTTATTGGTTACAATGTTTATTAGCGTCGTCTGTTGCTGACATGTTTATGGCCCATAAGTCACATACATCTAAATCACAAATCATCGCTTCCTCGATTGCTCATCGTATACCCACGAGCAGGATGGTTAGAGAAACTTGTGAAATATTGCAGTGCATCCATTATTCATTAATTAATCCATTATTTCCGAGTCCATATCTGGGTATCCTAGGGTGCAGTAGTTACGCTGCCCATCACTCGATGGGACATCTAACATTTGCGGAAGACATTCTCGTAACCAGTGTATAGGTTATTTGACACTTTAGTAGTCCGCGATAAATACTTTCTCGGGAATTGAGTATGTATTTCTACATGGACGATGTGAATTATAATCATCTTGCCTTCCGCTATCTATTCCCTTTAGTGTAAGAATTAAAGGATGACAATGTATTGTTTATCCATTTACATGTTTTCTCATTTCTGTTCATCAAAAGCCTACATTATTGTCCCAGGCCGGAGCATGGGGCAGGTACCTGCAAGTACCATTTTGGTGTCATGTCAAGTGTTAAGAAAACACAGCACATTTGTCCTCTTGTTTACCTGGATGACGAACCTTCACGAACATCCAAATCCATCACGAATTTATGCTTTTGTTTTGAAACGTTTATGATCCTCTTAGGTTTTGTAACCAAAAGTGCATCTGTGCCAAACTACGCTTGGCGAACCTAAAATTAAAACTGAGTCGTACAAGTGTTCAAATCGGCGTTGCGCTCCGGCTGTCCAAACACGCCGTTGCGACTTCGCGAGTTGTGTCGGGGTGGATAAATCAACACGTTCCCTTAGTTAACTCCTGACTTTTGAACTCGAATACCACGAATCTACGGCCCGACCGTGTCTCGTGTTCGAACGGCTCGGAACCGTGTAATGATCGCATGAACCGCAAACCCATTTATATCGATGTCGGTGGGTTGTCGTGTCGTGTTGGCCTCGTCGGTCACGACGGCGACACGACACTCTCACGACACCGGCAATTTAAACGGGCGCAGCGGGGGGTGAGACCCGTTGCTGGCTAGCAGTGTTGACTTTGATACGGTGGCATTTTTGCGATGGCGGCCGTTCTAATTCAGAAACTGTCCTTGAGCGTCGTGTCACATGACTCGAGTGTTTATGTTAGAAATTTTATTAGCAATTAAGTTTTATCAGTTTCTTTAGTATGGTAATTAATTATTTCACAGAAATACGTTTACGATATCTTAATTATATTGGTTGTTCATTAGGAGTTTCACACCGGCGGGGTTTATGTAATATGTTGTATTAGAAATTTAAAGATATTCGCAAAAAGCAACTGATACATTTCTCTTAACGTCTTAGGTAATCATATTTTTTAAACCATATCTTAGATATAATATATCTTGCAGCTAGAGAAAAGAGAAAGAAGTCCCAGGGGGCGAGCTCTTGGTCGATTTACAGATTGAAGTATATAAGTGTAAAATCGTGTAAATGCATGCACAGACGTTTACTACTACTACGCCAGGCTTTGGAAATCAAATACTGACTATCGGCAATATTTTTCAACTTTTCCATCTGCCCTGAGCAAGACCCCGACAAGGTCGGCACCGCGCCCTCGGCCGGTACGCGAGTCTTCGCCTGTCACTGACGATGACGGTCGATGACTGACCAGGTGTCAATCCAACTCGAAAATCCAATCGATCAATTATTTAAGCGCGAGGTGAAATGTAGGCCGATGGTCAAGGTGCAAGGTTCTAAGAAAAGTGGTGTGTTTATATTAGAATGCCTTGGCCTTAATGTGTTATTAGGTTAGGACTAGGGAAAGTGGTAGGCGTTTACGTTACTATAATGATTATATCGCTAAGTTATAGTGACATAAGGTGGACATGCTCTCTGTGTCGGGTCAAAGGATCTAAACTTTCACGTTAATAACTACGTGCTTGAAATAGCGACGATATAATAAACTTTCATTTAATCGAATTATTGCTAAGAAAGAGAACCAAGCAGGACAGTTCAGAAAGTTGTACCAATATTCAAATACTTCAGGGCTCTTCCTTGTTCATTTCTATAATTACATTTCTATAGTATTCATTCACTAGACGCCGGGTAGCTTGGTCGTATATAATCGCACCTCTTCTCGGTAGATTCATATCCACAATAACAACAATACGTATTTACTGGGATGTGCATTATATGTCTTATCATGTCACCGATCACGGGAATCACAAACGATAACACCGCTATTGTAAACCGATGAAAGTCACGAGGTCCTCGGCTCCCAATTATTCAATTCGCTGAATGTCGAGCCGTTGACATGCGGGCTCCAAATGATACGGGAGCATTTGAATAAACAAATTACTTGCTACTTCACTGATGTTGATTTATAACTAGCGCGCACCCGCGGCTTTGCCTGCTTCATGCAATACGGCTGATTCAAGAACCTGGACCACTTCGCGTTTTAAATGTTACTTCCTAAGCGGCGTTTAGGTATTGCGTGCCTTATTGCTCTATATTAGAAGATCGATATTATATTAACGCTCTTGTCAATAGTTCTGTCCTTAAGCGAACCTTGATCCTTGGTTTGATTGCGTCAATACGAATCACGTCCCTCAACGTCGTCATTACTTTAAAAACTAATATTAGAAGTGTCGTATCCTCAATTAAACTCGTAAATTAATTAATTACTGTATTTATTGTTTGATAACTTAGTTAAAACGTTCGGCCATTATAGACGGTGAATGAGTGACCGGAAATACAGGTGCGAAAGAGATGGAGATTTGGCTGCTTCCGTATACCACACTAAGTGTGTACATAAAAGAGCACTTTGACCATAACACTAAAACAAATTGACGCCTCTTTGATACAGTGAAACTTATCTACAGTAAACAGCATAAAGTAACTTGATACCTGTCTCACTGCAAGTTCGAAATAAACTGACTGTTGCATGAACATCCAGTTACGACAAACTCTGTCATAACATTACTAAAGTTTCATTTAATTAAACTTGTTGTATTAAGATGCCAGCTAACTTGACAATATAATAAGGGCTCTGCTGCTCGGTGATAAGATTTACAATTTCTTGTTTGTGGGACTCAGGGGAGCGACCCACTTCGCGCATGGGTATTAAAGTTCCTTTGGGTAATGAATGGAATGAATACAGAGTATATTTGAATGGCTGTTTAGTTTATCAAGTCTTTTGATGCTAGCTTATACGGCTTCCTATTATTATTTGTGAGCTGGATTTGCAACGTTCTTTACGTGTACTTTGAAGGAACGCTAGTAAAATGTATTCAAATGATATTTCATGTTTTATAGGGTAACAGGATTGGAGAATCGCTCTAAAATCCTTATCTTCCAAGCAGTTATTAATAGGTAGTATCCGTGGACATGTCTGTCAGTTATATTATATTTTGACTTTTGTAGTTAGTTTGTGGAGCTGTCAAAATATTAATTTAAAGACATTAACCAGGTCCGTGGATCGAAACCACGCTCTGCTACCATGTTGGAGAATCCGGGATATTAATTGCTAGACACCTTCTCTGTTCTGTGAATTTATTGTGAATGCACTGCGTGCGGCCCGAACTCATAAAACAAACAATGGTGACATCTGTCTTAGTATGTAAAAAGCTGAAACAGAAAGAGATTAGATATATTCAACTCTATATATGTTCCAACAGTTACCCTCACCCGCTTACGCGCTGTTCAGTCATTTCTCAAGAAAGAAAGAGTAGCGCTACGCTAAACCTATGCACACACAAACATACCGCTATACCCTGAAAAATATAGCTAAAATGAATGACGGCGACTTGGACACTATCATAGAAACACCGGTGACTTTCGACGTACATCTAAGTGCCTCTCAAAGTACAAAGAACGAGTTTATAGATGAACGGGCCTTAGCCGATGTAATCCGCCTTCCCCGAAACGGTCGACAACCTTTCGTGGCGCAAAAAACGTTCCGTTTCAACCGCACAATGTAATTATTCGCGCCTTCGTCGGGGTAAATTACAGGGCCACCGTCGCACCGTAAGTCACAGTTTTAGTTGTTAAAACATTTGGATTCAAGATGTTGATCGAAACTTGATTCGTATTCTAAAATCGCAGTCATTGTTCTTACCAAAGTACAGTTTAAACAGCAGCAGTTTTTGTACAGTCGACGTCAAAGATATGTATACATTTTTCGCCTTATGACAATGGAATAAGGTACAAAAATGTATACATATCTTTGAACTCTACTGTACCTACTCCGTTACACGGTATATTAATGACAAAGCCATACATTAATAATTGACCGAGAAATCTAGCTATATAATGAGGCACTAGACGTCAGAAAATAGTAAAATGATAAAACCGTACATGCTTTTTTTTCATGCACTTTCAGTTTGCGCATACAGTGCTCGCTTTTTGAATTGGTTACTTATTTATTTTAGGAGTTAACAATGTTACATTTTATGTGGAAACATCAAGTACTTATGTATGTCTAATTGTAACCCTAATAATAGGCAACCACGGCATGCGTTACAATTTTTGCGTTACTGCAATAAACTATCTAGGCTTAAAACTAAATCAGTCAGACTATGCTTATTCTTTTAAGTCTTATTATTATACTTATTCTTCTTAGTCCGCCGTTCTTTTTCGTACGTTTTCAGATAATTGTTATCTCGACCTGTGTGAATCCAGTCTTATTTTCGATATATTTTACTGCATCTCGCTTCCCTTTATGTTTTTGATGACAGTCTTGGTGATTTCTCTAGAAACCTTCACACATCTTTTTCACATTTTTGCACAACAGTTCTAGAATATTTTCAAAACATCTCAATCATGTTTATCGGCACTTGCGACTTGTTATGCGAAAAATATTTGTCATTGGTGACAATACCGATACGACAGGGTGTATGTGCCGATGATTTCTTGCATGCATACGATATATTGTAACAAGCACAATATAGTGCATTGTAATCGTAGTGATATCAATAAGCCGCTTGATATACCTATTATCAGTGGAATATATACGCATATGTTATCGGGCAGATTAGTTCATAGAACTTTCCACATTTTATTTTTAAGGAAAGTTACATAGGCAATACAGATTCTTATTGATGATGATGACGAAATAACCCGGTAGCAAATCTGTTTTCTATTTATTTACTAAAGCGTCATTTACTAATTCAAATATTTATTCGTGACAAACACGATATAATAACACACTAAGTTTTGTCACGATATGGACCCAGCTCAGCATGTTGCTAGCTTTACAGCCAGCACTGGTCTTCCGCTGAGATTCTAGAGCTCCCTTATCATCAATGCTGAATTGCTGATTCCATCTTGTGGCGAGAACTAAAGCTAGGTTAAGACGAAGCCAGTGCTGGGTCACTAGCTTGAAAAATAGGCCGGCGCTCTATTCCTGCCAGTGCTGGCAGCCAGTATTTTACATACAATAACAAGCTAGCACTGACTTCGTCTAAACCGGGCTTAAGGTTACATTCTTCCAAGTTTCCAGCACTTTAAAATTGAAACAATTGTCGACCGAGTTAGTGAGCCGTTATTATCTCATCATAGTACGAGTATGTAGGCGAGTGCTATGCTCTGTCCGCTCATGAACGCGATTCCTCGGCCGGAGGCAGGTCACGGCAGCTAAGGCCGACCGAACACTCACTCAAACTGGTAATGTGACAGCAAGTTTTATTTTTGAGGTGATATTTAAATAGGTACCTCATCTAAAAAGCTATCATCTTTATTTATACATGCTGTTCCTATTTAAGGGAAGCGGTTACCTATTGTCCCATTAGTAGAAACTAATAAGTAAATGCACTCTTATTAGTTTGCAATATCAGTTGCTATAGCATCTGGCCAGTTCTGGATTAAATTGATAAGTAGTTGTTTGTACTGGGAACAGGTGCTACAAACTTCTAAATATTTAGGCAAGGTAAGGTACGGTAAAGGTACAAAAGATTACTTTCATGGTAGATTTCCTCAACACTTGTTTGACGTCACCTTCACTAAATAGTGTTACATAACGGCGCTCATCACGTGTTTTCATTGAATCATAATTGTTTGCCTTCTGTTATCTTTCTTTGTAGTCTGTACTCTGTAGTACTACGTTCTACGGATCACGGCAAAACATAACGTAGAGTAAAACGTAATGGTTCATCTTATATTCCAGTTTCTAAAAAACAAACATGGAGATTTCTTTTCTTAAGCTGTATTGAATTAGAATTATTTTTATATTTATCGCCCGCGCTCGATAGGTCTCTTGAATCTATAGATACCCAATCCTTTCTACGTAAAGCAAGTTTGAGGTTTGCGGTCAGCCAAGTCATACAATACATAATAATGTTAGTATGAGTTACGTTACAATTTGGCTGGCGATACACCAATTGTCATTAGTAAACCAGTCGTCTGGGTTTTCTCAACAGTAAACTTAATTCATAATACCAATACTCGTAAAATTAAAGTAGATTGCTATTTTGTGCTAGAATTGAGGTTTGAGGTATCGCATTTACCGAATACTCAATGCTAATAACCGCGGCACTACGCTGAACGACATTGTTGGCACTTGCTTGATCTGAGTCACTGTCTGTTTATGCCCGATAAGATATTCGATAACTTTCTATAGTATACACTCGAAGCTTTATTGATCTAACCTCTAGATTAGTGGAGCGTAACCTTACGTTATTACCAAATGATATGTCGCTTTATTTTCTCATATTTATGCTAAATATCATTCCACATCACCTCCAAGGATATAGGTAGATTTTCCAGAAACGTTGCTACTACGATCAAATGTGAGATAAAGTTATTCAGAAATCAATGGTTAGATTAGATGGATTATGTTCCTTTACCCATGATAGATATTCACAAAAGGAGCAATTTTATATATACGTTCCTAATCAATATTAGACAGACAATTAGGGCTATTGCTCACTGACTAAATGGAATAGCAGTAGTGCATACAAATCTGAAAATTTTAAATCAAATGTGTCAGCTGAAGTGCGGTAAAACCACCCATTATTTTCTTACGTATACTGTCACGTCATTCTATTCTGATTTTTTTCAGCCCTCGCTAACTGCCAACTGCCAAGTTTGACAGACCTCATTATACCTACTCTACTCATATTTTTAAAAGTAGCTCTATAAGTTACAGTTAGCACAGGATGCGGTTTAATTGCATGCGGATCACGCTTCCGCTGCGCTGGCGCACAATGTAGACTGATTATTGTGCCGGCGGGGAATCGAATCCGAAACCTCGACCTACAGGAACACTAATGTTTCCAAGCGATCCTTTAGGTACTTGGGGATACAACGAGACATCTTGACATAACTCGAGATTTGTTAAAAAAATAGAAAAGAGGAAATAGACGTACCTATAAAATAGAATAAGCCTACAAAAAACATCAGGTGTTTTACAAAAAATATACCTAGTAAAAGGAAATCAATATTATTTCAAACTGCTCACCCCTTTTTGAACATCGTATTTCAATTGTTATGCTAATTCAAAATCAAATCGAATGTTTCCCCTGCCCCCCTCGCTGCGATAAATTGCATCGTTCGTAATATTCCATATCAAAACTGCATCTCTTTTACGCACGGGAAAAGTTACATTGAAGCTATGTCTAACTTTATGAACGTTTCGTGTTTGACAGTAATTTAGTTTTTATTTCTATGAGACAAGGTTTAAAGTTCCTTGTCCATTATGAGTTACAAGCGTGTGAACTTCTCCCTTATTAACTCGACTGTCGCGCTCGGCTAAAAAGGCGTGGATATATTTCGTTTTTGCAATGTCGATAAGCCCTTTTAAAACACAAGTTTAGCTTAGAAATAGAATTTAACTAAAGGGTTGCCTATCCTAGCCATACAGGGTGTCAATTTATTGCCTATTGTAGTACAATGGCAACGGAAAATTTATAACGTGGTAACGTCGACCACGTCCCTTAACGGGCTAGTAATATGATTTTATAAATCCGGTATTTCAAAATGTCGGCGGAGGATGAGCGTAAATCATAGAATAATCTTTATGGTAATATTATACAATAACTAGTTGATTTGTTTACCCCAGATAAACGGTGAAATTGCAGTTTCATAAACTTTTTTGTTTTTTACTTTAACTCTCGTGAGGATTCTTTGGGTTCTTAAAAGTTTCACAGTAAGTCAATTGAACATTCATTCATTTGAAATAGAACTAGAACAATTTAACTAGAATGGTCGTCCCTCACCCGTAGTAAATCTGACATTAGTTGTGTAGTCATTCAATGTTTTACGGCAGTTATTAGAGAGAACCAGTACAGTATAATATACCAAAACGAATTGTAATTTTGAACAAGCGTAGGGACAAGTATTTGCACAATTTGCCTCTTCGCAACCACTTGTAATGTACCATCCATCGGTCGAAGAGATAACATACCTACTTCCATAATGCATATACTATCTGGATACATAATAACAGCGTTCCAGGGGGCCCCCTCACCAAAGGGGCCAGAGGACCAAAGGGTCGGCGACGCGTGTTTGCCGCGTGTGCTGTGTGCGTTCGATCCGAGACTGATGTGTTTATTAGTGTGCGGAAAATGTGATTTTACAGATTCTGTGTGCAAGCGGTCGTGAATTGCGTGAGAATGAACTTCATTAATCCCTCTAGACTGATTAGCACGCGGTCGACTCAAGACGACTCTCCAAACAAACGTAGTTTGGTTCTCATTTTAAAACAGCATACTTCCAGGAGTAGCATGAAACGAAATGGGATTCGCCATTTCTAGGTCGGAAAATTTCTGTTGCTATAACTTACAATATAAATATAATTATGAAATAATGAAAGAAATATGCGTTCCAGTTTTCTCGCGAGGACAGCCAAAGAGTGGAACTCGCTTCCGGCAAAGCTTTTCCCAGTTACATATAACTTGGATCTTTTCAAGACGAGAGTGAATAGGCACTATCTTGGTATGCATGTATCACCCTCGACCTCCATCAGGCGAGATAGTGGTCAAATGCGTACCTATACGTAATAATAAAAATATAAAAACAAGCGATTAGAGACTGTATGCAAAATGTTCTACTCGTTCAGAAACAGAAACTAGCTTCCGGCCAAGATATGATGTATCCCACTGTGAATACACAATTTCATGATATTCTAGCATGCCCCTTAAAAAGGAGAACCGAAATATGTTTGTATGGAAAGTCGAGCGTCGTGGCGACTCAAAAAGGTTTCGCCCAAATTGGCCACACTGCCAATAATCGCAACGAGTTGCGGTCGTAGCCGCTCCCGTGGTTTTCCTCGTATATATCGGAAAGCGAATACGCTACGCGGGTTCCTGGCAGTGGAAGAGTTAAAGCCTTGCCCCGTTTCTTATTCAGGGCCGGTCATCTACACTCAAGTCATCAACGTAGATCAACTGGCATTATTACAAAAGGGGTTATGCATTGCCAAGTGAGCTGCTCACTTAGCTGCGCTGTTAGATGTTTTCAATATCGCCAAAGTCACGGTCTAACTATTGCTACCACAGACAACAACCGATATCAACTGTTTGACGTTCCATTTAATGCACGGAAACGCTCTGTGTATAATATATACTCAAAGCAGTCACTTATCTAAAAATGGTTATGTGCAAGCGCAGCTAGGCTATGAGTACTTAGTCTTATGTCAAAATAATCAATTTGCCTAAATAATTAAGGCAAGTAAAAATACTTTTGTAATCGCCAAAAATAGAACACGAAACACAAATGACACTTCGGCCAACGATGATTAATTTCATCACCTCTTTTGTTGTAGACCATAAAGCGTAACCCAGCCTCTTATTCAATCGTACTACAACAGACACTACTCTCGTCCCCCTCACTCACGCTGCGAATGACAAAGACGGTAGAACAGGGGCGATTCGTGGGTCAATTGTTTTGTGCAACGCTTTTGTTGGAAATAAAAAGTGGAATAAAATATTCTGCAGCGCTAGTTTCACAAAAACACACAGGCGTACATACTGTTTGGTTATTACGACGTTCTAATTCTGATCAGTATTCTTGTGCACCGTAGTCGCGCATGCGTATTGTGCATTGTTCGCGAGGGCGGAGATCAGAAATGCTCCCCTGATGCGTCTAGCCGTGTTTTATTTTGAATTCTCACGAGAAATAATATATTCTGAAAATGACCAGGCAGACGAGAACGCAATTTGAACATGAATTTATCTTAGGCAATACATTTATGGAACTATTGTGTAGCATACAAAACTGCTCTTGCACTATGCCTTCATTCATACATAATTTAATGGGTAGAGAACGTGGCCTATCAATTATGGCATGTGTTGTGTGACCTTCATAATCATCTTCATAGTACATGTTCTAGTTTACTACCACGTAGATGTGCTAAAAAGTTTATGTAGCGTGTTTTTTAATAATGATATTTTAATACCGCTGTTGATCAATATTCAAACAGTATTCTGCAATCGCTCCCTGCCCACACCACGTCAAACATAAGCCCGCAATTGTTTGCCGCATTCCGCAATTTGTTTACGTTATACAAACTAATTACTAACTGCAGGTGGTTGCATTATGATTTAATTGGTGATTTCATTGTACGCACATGAGCTCATCAGTTGTAATGCTAGGAGTATCACTTGACATGTAAGGAGCTGCATGTATATAATAGGACGCATGTTGATATTGGTATATCACCATCATTATAAACTTACGAGCTGGATAGACTCATGTTATATTGGTACTTTTTTATGTTTTTTGGGCATTGGTTGCAACGGGTTTATCATCAAATTGTCGACACTCACTTCATCGAATTTCATTTCAAAGTCAACGTTTCATGTATTTTCATTTCGTCGACAATTCAGTTCGTGGAAGGGTCATTACAAGTAATTTTAAATCGTGTATTTTTACTTGTCGGATGATTAATTAAATAGTTGAATTATGTCATGGAAAACGTTTTGTGATTGATTGTTTCAAGTATTTTTATTATTACAAAGATTATTCTTTAAATTTAGGATAGTTGCCATACACAACAGTTATCTATGGCACCTTTTTTTTTGACGATGTGAAAATGCTTTACGCATACCCCCGGCCCGGGGAAGGCAATTTGGGGGTTATGTGGGACTCTCTCCTCCCGCCGCCATTCGAGTGATGGTGACTGGAGGAGCATACCCACTAAAAACACACCGGCGTCACCCGCATTGCCGTTAACGGGGGCGCCATGGGATCGCGAACATTCAACCATGACGCCCCCCGGTGGTCCTGGCTTTACTCGCGCCAGGACACCCGCACCAAAGGAGGGGAAGGTCAGGACGCTTGATCCTTCCCCCAGACATGTAGGGCCGTGCAATGTGGGTCCCCTACCCACTGGCCCTACTGCGGCCAAACCGCGCGCGCGCTCTACCTCGCCGTCTGCGCCGGAGCGGGAGCGCGTCCGCACTGTTTTCGCACTCCCTCTCCGCAGCCTTTTTTGCGAGACGACTGTTTCGCAAAAGGAGGCCACCGCTTTCCACGATCTCTCGCTGCCCAGCATGGCCGTCACGACACTTTGCAGCGAGAGATCATCTACACCAAGGGCCGTCACCATAGTGCGGCGCTCCTCGGCCCATCTGCTGCACCACTCTAGCGTGTGTTGGGCCGAGTCATCCTCAGCGCCGCACTCATGGCAGGTGGGGCTTCCATTCGAAGACGAATTCTGTGCAGGTAATGACCGAAACAGCCATGTCCGGTCATCACCTGCGTCAATCGGAACCCCACCTTGCCATGGGCCCTCTCTAACCAGGCATCAAACGACCCGAAGAGCGCCCCTATGGTGCGGAGTCCATAGGGCGACTCCTCCAGGTCCGCCTTCCACCTGTCCCTCAATCGCCGCTCCGATTGCCTGCGCGCGGTCCTCACCTCTTCGGGTGCGGGACACTCTCCCGAAGCCCTCCACCTTAGCCGGTCCCTGTGCGCCTCGGCTAACATCTCCGCGTCCAGCTCCCACGGAGGAGTGCCCGCCAAGGCGCATGCCACCGCCCACGCCACCGTTACGTAGGCCCTGCAGATACGGTTGGCCACCACCCTGCACCCAAGCAGGGCCTTATTCGCCGCATTTAACCGGTCCGCCCAAATCGGGGCCCCGTAAAGGGCCATGCTCTGGGCGACCCCGACATATAGGCGACGGCACGCAACGGAGGGCCCTCCCACATTGGACAGCAGCCGACCCAGGGCTGACGCCGTCGCCACGATTCGGGGAGCAAGCTGGCGAAAGTGCTCCCCGAAATTCCACCTTCGGTCCAGAATGAGCCCCAAGTATTTTATATGAGGCTTCACCTGGACCGCCTCCCCGCTCACTCTAATTGTGGCACCCGCAGGCGGCCGCCAGCCCCTCCCCCCGAAGATAATTCCCTCTGTTTTCGGGTATCTATGGCACCTAACCTTTTTTTTTTTTTTTTTTTTTGACGATGTGAAAATGCCTTACGCATACCCCCGGCCCGGGGAAGGCAATTTGGGGGTTATGTGGGACTCTCTCCTCCCGCCGCCATCCGAGTGATGGTGACTGGAGGAGCATACCCACTAAAAACACACCGGCGTCACCCGCATTGCCGTTAACGGGGACGCCATGGGATCGCGAACATTCAACCATGACGCCCCCCGGCGGTCCTGGCTTTACTCGCGCCAGGAAACCCGCACCAAAGGAGGGGAAGGTCAGGACGCTTGAATCTTCCCCCAGACATGTAGGGCCGTGCAATGTGGGTCCCCTACCCACTGGCCCTACTGAGGCATGGCGCGATCAGCGGCCGCAAACCGCGCGCGCGCTCTACCTCGCCGTCTGCGCCGGAGCGGGAGCGCGTCCGCACTGTTTTCGCGCTCCCTCTCCGCAGACTCCTTTTGCGAGACGACTGTTTCGCAAAAGGAGGCCACCGCTTCCCACGATCTCTCGCTGCCCAGCATGGCCGTCACGACACTTTGCAGCGAGAGATCATCTACACCAAGGGCCGTCACCATTGTGCGGCGCTCCTCGGCCCATCTGCTGCACCACTCTAGCGTGTGTTGGGCCGAGTCATCCTCAGCGCCGCACTCATGGCAGGTGGAGCTTCCCTCTCTTCGAATTCTGTGCAGGTAATGACCGAAACAGCCATGTCCGGTCATTACCTGCGTCAATCGGAACCCCACCTTGCCATGGGCCCTCTCTAACCAGGCATCAAACGACCCGAGGAGCGCCCCTATGGTGCGGAGTCCATAGGGCGACTCCTCCAGGTCCGCCTTCCACCTGTCCCTCAATCGCCGCTCCGATTGCCTGCGCGCGGTCCTCACCTCTTCGGGTGCGGGACACTCTCCCGAAGCCCTCCACCTTAGCCGGTCTCTGTGCGCCTCGGCTAGCATCTCCGCGTCCAGCTCCCACGGAGGAGTGCCCGCCAAGGCACATGCCGCCGCCCATGCCACCGTTACGTAGGCCCTGCAGATACGGTTGGCCACCACCCTTTGTGGCCTCCTAAGCAGGGCCTTATTCGCCGCATTTAACCGGTCCGCCCAAATCGGGGCCCCGTAAAGGGCCATGCTCCGGGCGACCCCGGCATATAGGCGACGGCACGCAACGGAGGGCCCTCCCACATTGGGCAGCAGCCGACCCAGGGCTGACGCCGTCGCCACGATTCGGGGAGCAAGCTGGCGAAAGTGCTCCCCGAAATTCCACCTTCGGTCCAGAATGAGCCCCAAGTATTTTATATGAGGCTTCACCTGGACCGCCTCCCCGCTCACTCTAATTGTGGCACCCGCAGGCGGCCGCCAGCCCCTCCCCCCGAAAATAATTCCCTCTGTTTTCGGGAGGGACACCCTCAGGCCCAGCAGCCGGATGCGGGTCACCATATACTCCGCGGCAACTTCTGCCCGCCGCAGAGCCTCCCACATATCCGCACCCCGGACAGCCACCATCGTGTCATCCGCGTAGCAGATGACAGCCATCCGGGGGAGGAGGGCACCCCTAATGGCCCAATCGTACCCCAGGTTCCATAGTAAAGGGCCCAGTACGGAGCCCTGGGGCACGCCACAGGCCATGGGCCTCGACCTTCTTAGCCCTCCTCTTTCCTCGTAGAGCACTACCCTCTGCGTGAGGTAGTGCTCTATTATGCGCCTCAAGTAGGGAGGCACACCATGATATTGTAGCGCCTCCCCAATTACCGAATACGGGAGGGATCCAAACGCATTGGCAATGTCTAATGACACCGCTACGACCCCCTCCCGTCTCTCCGCTGCTTCCAAACAAAACCCTCGAAGGGCACCCAATGCATCTATGCAGGACCGTCCAATTCGAAAGCCAAACTGGCGGTCGGACACATTGGGGCCCGTACTGTCTAAATGCCGAACGATCCGGGCAGCGAGGATCCGCTCCAACATCTTCCCGGTCTCGTCCAGCAAAACAATGGGCCGCCACCCGGAGGGAGAGTCCACTGGCCGACCTTCTTTCCGCAAAAGGCATAACTTGCCCTCCTTCCAACACCCCGGGAACCG
Source organism: Epinotia bilunana (assembly GCA_947049275.1). Classification (NCBI taxonomy): domain Eukaryota; kingdom Metazoa; phylum Arthropoda; class Insecta; order Lepidoptera; family Tortricidae; genus Epinotia; species Epinotia bilunana. Next base: position 20,357,827 of record OX346260.1, on the reverse strand, counting down.
CCCCGTCTCCAGACAATCATCGAACAAGTCCTTTAGGCGGCTCCCAAGGTGACCCATCGCAATCGGCAGGATCTTTCCCGGAACACCGTCTGGCCCTGGGGCTTTTTTGCAGGCCCTCAGCCGGTGCACCGCTCATGTCAGCTCCCCCTCCGTAATCGGTGACAGTGCCACCGGCTCCGGGTCCTCCACCCAGTGCTCCCGCATCGTCGGCGGGGTGAAGTCGAGGGCGGGCGGGAAGAGACCCTCTACCACTTGTGTGAGAAGCTCCGGTTCCAGGGAATCCATGGTGGGGCCGTTACGCATTTTGTTGCGTACGACCTTGTAGGGCCGCCCCCATGGATCCCTGTCCAACGTAGCCAAGAACGCCTCGTGCGCGGCGTCCTTGGCCTTTGCAATAGCAAGACACAGGGCCTCCTTCGCCTCTTTTAAGGCCCTGTGCCGAAGCTCCTCCTCCTCGGGAGTGTGTCTCCGCCGCCGGCATCGGGTGTACTCTCGCCGCGCCCCATTGCAGACGAGACGAAGGGCCGCGACCTCCTCGGACCACCAGTACACCAGCTTCTTCGCTAACGTCTTCCCCGCCCTTCTCATGCCTGCTTCACACACCGCCGCCAGCGACCTACGGAACTGCAGAGCCCTTTCCTCCACACACCGTGATCGGTCCGGTGCTCGTCCCCACCTTGCCTCAGTCATTGCGGCTTCTTCAGCCGCATCTCGGTCCAGGGTACCAAGACTCCATTTGGGGAAGGCTCCTCTCCGTCTTGGCAGGGCGGGACCCAATGGCTGGGCCCGCCTTTCTTCGGAGACCGTCAGTCTGATATATAAATGATCAGAGAGGGTCTCCACATCCTCCAGGACACGCCAGTCCGTGATACGCGCCGCAATGGCTGGGGTCGCGAACGTTATGTCCACGATGGACCCCCCCTGCCGACGCACGCAAGTATTGGCCGTGCCCCGGTTTAGGACCTCTAGCCCCAGGCCTGTTGCCCAGTCCCACAGAGTTTCCCCCCTTGGGTCAGTCCTGGGGGAACCCCACGCCGTGCTCTTTGCGTTCAGGTCTCCCATGAACAGAACCGGTGCTGGCGCAAGTCCACCTACCACCCTTCCCAGCTCCTCCAGGAACTGTTCAAATGCGAACAGCGGCCGGTTGGGGGAGAAATAGACACCTACCAGCACCACTCCCCCCCACTCGACCGCTACGTAGCCCGGACCACTTCTTATTTTGGTGATTGGCGGGTGGTTGCCAATTGGAGGGAATGGCACCTAACCTAACCTAACCGCCAGCGTGTCGACGTCACCCCGCTTGCCTATTTCCCCTCTGAGGGACAAAGTTAACCCTAACCTAACCTACCTACTTATGTTTTTTATTATTTTGTAATGTTGTAATAAAAAATCGAACAGTTATTTCGAAATTCGAAATTTACTTTGTTATTCTGCCATTTAAAATTCATACAAAATGAATCATTTGCCTAATAATATTCCCTGAACAGTTATTCTATGAAATAATAAAAATTGGAGAAATAGACAAAATTGGTCATGAAATAATATTACACCAAACAATAATTCGTGAACTAAATGTTACTTGAAACGTTTTCGATAAAGTGAAATTCGATGAAAAGTTTGTCGACAAAACAAGGGACAACCGTTGCAACGCAATTCACTTGTTTAAAAATTAAGTCCACACTTGATTCGATGTAATCTCCAATCTTTTATTTTAGCTCGTGCTACTATTTTATTCTTAGTGGAATGAAATAGTAGCTTACACAATGAATTATTTTATAAATAGGGACATGTTATTGTATCCTATTATCCTGTTATTGGATTTAGCATCTATATTTCCCATTCGTCATTTCTACCGACTGTCATATCTTTAATAGCTTGATCACGACACATGGAAATGACTTGGGGTAACTTATTAGGGGTTAACTCTCTGAAGGGTAGCCGTTATTCCGTTCATCAAAATGTCGAATTACGTATCTACTGAATTTATACGGTAAAGTTATGAACTACTTCTTAGTCACGTAGATTCATCGTCGAGGTATTTATAAGCATAAGGTCAAAGGGGTTGCAGTTGAAATTTGCTCGACAACCCTTCATACAATATGACATCAAAGCGAATCCATCCACCCGCGTTCAGCATGCCTTAGCTTAGCATAACCTCCCTCGTCTAACACAGTCCGTCGCACACCCTACGTCTTTCAAAGCTCACACTAACGCATATGTAAATGAAGACCCGTTCACACTTACGCTCTTTACAACAGACAATATTCATCGACACATTTACTTATCGGTATGTAAAAGCTCTTTTCCCACTGTAATAAGGACTATTACGGCGTGCTTTTTGATATTGCTAGCGTATCAACAGAACCCTCTGTTCGAACACCGTGACTGCACATGCTGTATCACCTGTTGTGGCATTCCCATGGATCGGTGCGTTTTTAAATAACAGGGACAGTAAGAGGGGTAAAAACGCTCGTTTTTGTCTGGATGTAGTATTGTCTGTGAATCATGGAGTACATCCGTTGCATAACTTTCAATATTTTTGACCTTCAAAGGGTGCTTGAAAGAGATTATATCATATTTCATAGGTTTATTGCTCAGTTTTGACGCTTAGGTATAGCAAAAGTATCAGCAGACATGTCAATAGACTAATATTAAAAGTAAAATAGTGGTGTTAGTATGCGTCCATGAATTGTTTCAATAGCTTTTTCATATTTTTTAGGGAACCTTATGTTACTGCAATGTCTGTATAAAACATCGAGCATTTTCGTTGCTAATTCCTAATTTCTAAACTCCTCATTTAAATGTGCCCTCAATTAGAAGGCGATGTTTCACGAAACCAAAATACGGGTGTTTGCAAACATCCTCCAATACCGGCAACGTAAATATTTGGACTGCAACCAGTTAGCATTGAATCGAGTCCAAACGCGACCAGCGGTAAACAGCTTGTTTTAATTGACGGGAATACCTAGCATCATTCCCGGTAAATGTAATAATTCCTTCATGAGTACTATTATCTCACGAAAAACTTAAACTGGCGTTTACAGGAAAGTTTTCTGTGCTTTGAAATGATTTGTCATGCAGAAAATGAAACTAATTTTATGATAGACACATTTTTTGATGACTTATTAATCAAACAAATACTTGCTTGCTATATAATTTTGGCAAGAGACTGCGTGCTAGACAAGCTCATTGATCGTGTGACTAACGAAGTTATGACTTTCGTAAAACTTCCTAAATGATACGTACCTACGACCGCGATGAGTTTGAAATTGGAATAGCTGTCTTAAAAACTATGACGTATTTATATGGCAAACTGACACCCCCAATGCCATTCTAATCGCGGTGTGATAAACCTACTGCAGACGCAAAAGTGAATTGAACTGACTCTAATATCACTAAAATGACTATCATCTGGCTCGATAAGTACCTAACGGTAACGATTATACACCAGCGACTATCTAAACTAAAATATATTATATAGTACCTACTCAGAAATACGTCATAACAATTCGTGTAATAGGCGACTGATCTTTCACTTAATTCTCATCATTCCATTGTAATAGCATTCATTCCCAAACATATGGGTCAACATCTCGTGCGCCGGCACGTTGGCTCACATCTACTATTGTTCCATCCTATCAACAGCTCTTCTTAGAATCAATATTATCGTTTCCTTTCAGCCTCTCCACGGCCACCGTAAATCCGATCTCACGACTGTCCATTCCCATAGTTTCGATTATAATTCCCACGGACACTATTATACAGCAATCTTAGACTGATTGCTCGGACTCAGGCTTTATTACATGCAAGGTTTAGCATTGCGAAAACTAGCAATCTAGCCAAATCTAGCATTAAAACGCTAAAGCCGGCGGCATCGTAATTTCAGGGCTTTGATGTAGATTCGTGCTTTGTCGCGCTGTGACCTAAATTGTTGTAAATACCTTTGTTGAACTTTGTAAATGTAATGTGTGGCATGATTTTGTTGATGATGTGTTAGTATGTCCTGCATACAGGTGGGTTTATCGAGGTATTTTAGTCCAGAATATATCGGTTTCTTTTATAGTATATTCATTTTTTGTTTAAAGTATCTTGTTACACGTTACATTGCAGCCACAATAAAATTGAAAACGGCAGCTGAACTGCAAATTGACTGGTCTATCAGATATTATCGCCATTCGAGGACATAATTAATGGTCTAGACAATTATCAACGACACACGACACCTCCTTAATAGGCCATCATTTCTCCTTCTCAATTAAGTTTCGCAGCCGCTTATAACAGCATATAAATAGATCGAGTTCATAAACACAGAACGTCTTTGACATTAACAAAGCACCAGAAGCGTGAACTTGTCCTTCATTTATTGCAAATTATTGTGAAACGGTCCTCTTACTATGAATAAGTTAGTCTGTTACATCTTTGTAACATTAAGGGCGCCGTGTCATGGCATTAGGGTAACCTTTGTTCCTCGGATCGGGGAGACTGGCAATTTGTAATGATCTGAGTTCCCTGGCTGCGTTGCCTTGACCTAAAATCGTGCGCGGGTCATTTGCGCACGCTGTGCAGTTGGGCTGCAACAAATGAACTGAGTGGATGTACCGATGAGAAAAAGGTAAATGTCGTGAGCTATGGCATGTGGCCAGCTGGATGTAAGTTAAATTACAATAAATGAGACAGTTGACTGTGGGAAGTATTACTCGACCGCGATTCGTTTGGGAATAGCGGTGAGAATTTAGCCATTTATACATACGTCAACATGTGCATGAATTGACAGCTATCCCAAGAAGTTGTAAGTCGAATCAAAACGAGTATTCGTGTTCTAACTAGAATACATTCAGTTTAATTTACAACATTTTGACGCGGCATTGAAATCTTTAAACAGATAACACAATTAAACTTTCATTGCATGTCATTAAATTTCATTCCAACCATAGTACATCAAACGGCAAACGTACGATATTTTTTTGCTTTACAAATATTAGACGTATTTTACCTGGGATACGAATTTATTTTGACTGGCTAAATCTCTTAACACACATGATTTATGCTTTAAGACGTCAGTACATTTATAATATTACGCTCATACGATCATTTCACGTAACCCTCCGTTATCAAAATAACCTTTTGGCATCATCCTCGTGGTTTATCACAGAACATTAATAATCAGATGGAGCACATTACTCCCGCTTGCTGAGGTAGATAGCATTGTCAATAACGATTCACTGTCCATTAATTCTCTTACGTCACAACCTTCAGTCCCTGGTGTTTAATAATATATTCGTAAGGTGTATGTTTAAGCGTAATGTGTTCACAAATGTATTATAGTATTAGAACGTTTGTACTGTACACGTTCATTCTAAACCTGTGGTTATAGCTGCAGAATCCAATAATACTTATAACCCTGTGGTACTAAATGGAAAACGAATGCTTTTGTAAGAATACAAAGAAATAAAATAAAATAAGAAATATTTTGCAGGTTTTATTAGAACGCTGGTTCATAAGCTTTGCAAAATACCGCTTGCAATCTTCGCTCGGGTGTACCAAAGGTATTATTAAAATGAAAGTCCATGCAACAAAATAATAACAAGTCATACGTGCACGCATCAGATTCACGTTTTTATCTTCGTCAACATCAAAGAAAACCAAAGCACCGTGTGTTCTCCGAGCGATCACCCCATATCAGGCATGCGAATGTAACAATTAACGTGTTCGTCGTCTGCGTGACTCACGACCGGCTTCTGTGCGCGCGCGCAGCACCGCAGCTAATACATTCAAACAGAGTTCACGTAGTGATAAAACTGTTACCAAGAATTCTACGCGAGATTATTAATCAAAAATTAGGTAACCGCAGTAGCTGTTATAAGCTGTGCTCGTTAATATCGTAACATTATTACGTTACAGCTAGTTTTGCATACTGAACCCTTTATCGGCCCATAAACTAAATAAAAACGTGTTTAAGAAACTGTAATATAAACGTTGCCACACCGTCAATTAGAGATAATTGTAATTGTATGAAGGAACGAAATCGTTGTGCGATATAAGTGCGTGTAACATTGAACATGACACATACATGTGTTCCAGTTTCGAGTTACGTGATTAACAAATCATTCATTTAATAAAACAATTGACAAACGTACATATAATACATACGGTTTGTTAAACACGCAACATTTATCGCCACAGAAAAGGCAAAGTAGTATAACCTACAAGTCTTAAAAGCATTTTCTGTGAATATGCATTCGGGAAGTTTTCTTATCACTAAATACACTATACATTGACTGACATTAAGATTTTTACCCAAACAATAAAAATAAAAATATGTCACATCTGTTCCCTATATGCATCATTTTTAGTTCGGCCATACTGAAGATAGAAAATCCTTCTATACCTTTCATTTTATCGTCCTAATAAATGTAATGACAATGCAAACAGTACGTAAATCTTTCCCGGGTATCTGGGGTAAAAGCATCTATATCTAGCCTTAGATGGGACCTAGGGAACGGCTGTAATAGAGAGCTTGGAATAGAGAACCTACAAAATGAGTGCAATACATTGAAATTAACCACTCTGCTGAGAGAGATGAATCTGTTTCCTGACCGCTCATGTCTATGTTTACATAACAGCCCCGACACTCAATAGCATCGTAGAAATATAACCCGATAAGAAACCAGTAGAATGCTAAGAATATCTGGAGCATTATGGCAAGAACTGGTCCGAAGAAAGTTCGACAAGCTCTTTTTACGTAAGCGTAGTTTTATTATCCAATTGAAGAGCAAAGTCATCGGAACTGCGATCGTATCGCGAGGTTTCGTAACTTGCTGTATCGAGAAGTAAATCGGGTCGGGTGGGGCAAGCCTAGCGAAATGTCGGTGCCAGACGCCAAGAGACCTTCCATTTCCCCAAACAATACTCTCCAGTTGGCACTACATCTACTGAACTTGTATTCAAAGAATCCAAAAGGTGCCTGTAATGTGTTAATTAACGCGAGTCAAGTAACACGACCGTAAAGCTCGGTGTACCACAGGGTTAATTTCTGGGATTTTATTGTATGTAGTCCTTAGTCCTAAACTCTAGATCTTCTCTATTTAACTAGAACGATAAAATTGTTACTTTCAATCGATGGACAAAGTAACAGTAGGTATTAAATTCTAATTGACTATGTATAACTAAATACAGATGTCACAATTTTACTATCGCTTTATAATTGCTACTGTTACTACCATATTCAATCCCTGTTCTTATCTCATTAAAAAGTTTTCATAATAACGCATTAGGCATTTGCATTCATTTACTTCTTTTTATTACTTCGTACCTATTCTTTTATATTTTGTACTAAAATTCGGATCTTCACCGCCTATGGCTTGTGCCGTCTTTGTCTAAATTTTATCCTCCAAAATCGTGCCCATTAAACAATTCTTTTGTGTGCAGTGACTTGCAGTCGAAGCCAGTCGCAGCCTAAATGCCCTGGCTGACAACTCATTTCCACTTTATTTGTTTACTCAACAACTCAACATTAATTACTTGGGTACAATGGTGAGAATTGGCTGCATTAAGCTGACATTAATGGTATCTTAGATAAGTGACTTGAACAAAAAGAAAAAGATTATCTTATTCTGATATTATACAGTTATTTTCGTAACTATGCAGATGTAAAATTATCAGTTCCTACTTTATTATAACGTAGCCGCGGTGCATACCTGACAGCAAAATCATTTCAATCGTTGCAAAATGTACCAGAAGCAATTCAAAAGCATTTGGTTCCGGCACACAAAGCGATTGGAAGTAAAAGTATTATAAGTGATGCAGATTTTATCGCGCAGTTTGATAAACAGCTATTCGGAATCCTCCGTTACGCCACCATCGAGATAGACATTGTTATCCTCACATACCTTAGGTATTTTTTTCTATTTATATTGATTGCGTGAGCGAATAAGGAAATTCTGGTCACGTGCGACGGCCCTTGCGCAAAAATAGATTCCCTGATGACTATAAATTGTAGACCGTTGTGATTTAGGTGGCTTATTCCGCTTGTATTTTTAAGATTCCTTTAGTTAACGTCGTGAGATGACTAATCTTGTGGGTACCTATAAATTATTAATATTATTTTAGTTAAAACGAACTGCGACGAAAGTTTGTCGACTCGCAACGCCTCGACCGCTCGTATAGGATTTCATTCAACATCTGCAAATACTAGACCTCTAAGGCCGATGTCACACTGCGCCGCATCTCCGGACGGAGGTGCGGAGCTGCATACAAATTTCGCCGGACGGAGGTGCGGTGCAGTGTGTCGTACCACACGGAATTTATATACAAACTGAGGTACTTGCATACAACGAGCTCCGCGTCTCGCAACGAGACACGGCGGCAGTGTGACAACCACCTTAACCTCAATAGTCATTCATAAGAAGCTTCCCAACTAAACAAATATGATTTTACTCTCAACCTTATTTGTGAATTTACAAAGCATGCTTCACTGGCTAGGAAGTCTTGGATATTTTACGCATTGCAAATTGACACTAATCGTCTTAAGTGCCCGCTTCAACAGCGACTATCGTTATAAACATTACCTCACAGAGTAGGTACTAAGTGTATGCTATTCAGTGTAATACACATATAAAAACATCTACTTTAGTCATAAACTATATACTCAGTTTTACATCAAAATTATTTGCAATTAATAAATCATTCATTGAGATATCTCCTACATACTCATTCATTCAGATGCTGCCGTTGTTAGACATAAATAGTTCACATATGTAACTACTTAAATTTCAATGCTTCGTGTTCATTCACTAGCATTCAGATTTAGAATAAGCTAAGTATATTGATTCATGTCTAAGTTTAGATTATTACTTCCTCAGTCCTATTGCCGGATGATCTATGAAACATTTGAAATCGGGGAAAGTGATGTAACCATGAATGAGTGCCTTGTTTTCGTTGTTCTGCAAAACAAAAACAGTTGAGTTCATTCATAAAATTCCCTGTTTTCATTCGTTATCAAACAACGAGATGTTCGACGTAATATTGCTATTATTAGTCATACCTAGTTGAAAATTAACGAATGCATTTGTTTGTTACAGGTACATTGCACAAACTAGTTCACAGCATCGAAATTTTAAACAATGCAGGTTTGTGGCTCAATTTTTTGCACAATACCAGTCCGCGTAATGGGGTCGTTGAACTCTTGACTTCACCGTATTGTTGCCAAATGATTACGAAATATTAAAAAGCTGGATTCAGAGGTTATCACTCCACAATCTGAGGTTATCGTTGTGCAGGATAGTGATCCTTTATTAGATTTTTAATATGTTCAAACATATATGTATCATACTGTTCAATAAGAATACAAATATAGAGTTGCTTCATGTTGACTTAAACCGGTGATGGGACTTTTTTATCGCCTTATTGCTGACATTTATTCCTTGCCTTTGACAAATAAACTAATTCTGCTAAGGTCTCCACATATTTAAAATTATCTTCTCATTATAAAACGTAGTGAGGAATTAAGCTACTAACTATATTCATAATCAGTGATCGGAATTAGGTGAGCCAAAATACCTATTCTTCGCAAGAGGACATAATATAAAGTGGTTGCAACCGGGTAGGAAAACAGAATTTTCTCTTAAATACCGGGTATTCGTTATTTTTCCGGGTACCAGTCGTAATGTTCAACATATATGTTTTTACTTATAGAACGGGATGTTTAATGTTAATCTAAAAGTTATAACCATTTCATACTTTTTCCATCCCTTTTTACTACAAACTAACATAAACAATCCCGTACTATTAGTAAAAATATGTATGTTTAACATTACGACTACTTATAGTACCCGGACAAATATCGATTACCCGGTATTAAAGAAAAAAAATATTTTTCTACCCGGTTGTATCCACTCTACATTATGTCCTGTTGCGAATAATAGGTATTTTGGCTCACCTAATTCCGATCACTGTTCATAATTGTCACGCTGACTTGTATTATGCGTCACGTAATGTGTCGCTTGTTTTATTTTAGGCCATTCGTATTCACCACGAAATCTATCGGTTTGTGAGTCAGGACACTGGCATTCTTAAGTTGTGGCCTCAGCATGCAGAATTCATGAGCTAACACACCGCAGTTTTTACAGTTTTTATTATTTTACAAACCATTTCATTCATAGCATTGAGAATGGCATTCGTGTCTATATCTCTTTCTCGCTTGCTCTTACACGTTCGTTGGCCAAAATAAAAGATTTCATCCCAACCCGACTTTTCTAAAGTTCTCTAAGCTCTTCCAAAGACTGGATGTCTTTAATCGTAACAACTGCCATTATTAGCAAAAATAAATGTTACTGGTTATTACGAACATAAAGCTAATGTAAACGACTATAACTTAGGCGAGAGTGTTGATGCAGTTCTGAATGGAAGTGCTCAAAGCTTCCTATGATTAACGAGGGCTATTCGAACAACTTTTTCATCGTTTTTACATTTTCCTTAAAGGTCGTCGATCTGTGATCTTATTGAATGGCTGCGGTTGAATTGGATAGCGTTTACGCGATTATGATGAATGGCTTCAAGGAGTCATTGAACTTTACTAGTTTCATTTCTATAGTTCTTTATTCAAAACTTTTACGCTTTGCATTTGCGTTGTCGTTAGTCACATGAAAGGAAACAGCCCTTTTTAAACGTAATGGTCTCCGTCAATTTTTAATTTATTGCATCTTCATATGCATTCAGTAAGTTTATTCAACTCTTCATTATTGCCTAACGTGATGACTTTTAATTGTTGTTTACAATACAGAATCGTAATCCCAACATCCAATCTCGTTACCAGTGTTGTTAGATCGACCGCTGACAGTGTCAAAATAATTAATTTTCAATCGAGCGAAGCCTTCCTGCCAGCCAATTAGAGTTCCCAACACACAGCCAGCATTGTGCAACCGGTGTTACGAGGAGTCGTTGCACTGGAGTATCGCTGCAGCGTGACGTGGCTCTTCCCTAACGAGATGGACACGATACGATAACTACAGATACAGGTGACGCCTAAACGCTCTCCGCATTACACTCAAAAAGATTTTAAGTATTCTTAATAGCGGTTATGACAATACGAGTACATGAATATTTTATGCTTATTATGTAACTACTTAATAGCGGGGCTTCCTACTTTTCGTATTAAGTATTTAAATCATGCTATGGAACAACAGTTTGGTTATGATAATATGTACTTGTCCGGTATTTATACGGTGACTTATAGTTATGGCCTAAGAAGGTTACCTTGTGGTATACCAAGCCAAATAAAATTAGAATAGGCGAAAACCGTTCCACCTAACTCTGTATTCACTTTACAACTTACCTTTCCACCTGAACGCCCTACAAATTATGCCAAACAGTCATTTATAAAGAATGGTAGTGACTTTTACTATTTATGCAGGCTACATTTGCATGTTTTTACATTAATTTCCGAATAGAACAAAACGTAGTTGCGTTTAACTGTTTTGCTTCACTGTTCGGTGTTTTACATAAATAGTATGCAGATACGCTTTCCGTTCGGAGCTTCTCTAGTTCCACTACTACTTGTGTTAGCCCATACATGTCTCTATGAACAGATAACTATTATTAGATTTTTTTTACAGCCGGTATTTGACAGCCGTCGTCCTGGTACAATAAACGTCAATGATGACATTATGATGACATAAATTGTACTGGCATGACAGCCGTCAAATATTGGATATAGGGGAATTTTCATTATAAAAAAAAAAAAAATATATATACATATATATATATCTTTATTTTCAGGCAACTTTAGGCCCATAGTTTGTTAGTAAACAAATGATCTTAACAGCTAATGTTAGTGTTATAAACTTATAAATTAAAGAAACTATTATGCATTCGAGCATTGCTATCAAGGCACTCTCACAGCGTGCATAGTGCTGTGTAGCTCGTTAACCCTAGCTAGCGCAGCACTATCCAGCCTACCTGCGACAACCTGCATGAGAATTTTGGGGCTTCCCCTCACTCTATTCATAAGAGATGTGACCTTTTTGCGCATGAGCGCAAAGAAGTCGTCAGTGTGCGCATCGGCAAACATGCCCCAGGCCATGCAGTGACGGGGAAGCCCCACCATTGCCCGGAACAGGTTGTTGTACAATATACGCAGAGTGTTGTACGATTTTTGGGTATAGCTAGTCCATAGACTACTGGTGTAAAAAGTTTGGCAGTATGCCCTGAACAGTGTGATCTTAACATCAAGTGTGCAACCAGCAAATCTACGAGCCAGCATATTACCTCTTGCCGCCAACGCCCTGCGCTCTCTCTATATCCAAGTCATCCTTCAACTCTTCATTCACAATATGCCCTAGGTATTTGAACTGCGATACTCTGTGTAATGGCGAGCCATTAAGGTAGACTGGAGGTACAAAAGCTGGGTTTGTTTTTACCTCTAAATACAAGGAGCTCACTCTTATTGAGTTATACAACAAACCATGCTCCGCAGCATATGCCTCGCATATGGCCAGTTATGGTTACTTAAAGCGAATAATTTTGTCTCAAAATCATACATAACATAACACCCCGATGCACGAAGTAATCGGTTAAACAAATTAGTAGTTACTAAACGAAATTTAGCCAAAGCAGGGTCAAATTATAGCCAATTGCCTTTGGGACTATTCTATCCCTAATTAAAGGAAAGTTACTAGTTGTGTCCTGGTTATTGTGAAGAATTTGTTTAGGCATGTCAAACGCAAAATTGCGCAAATCAATCCTGTGCAGAACTTTACGGAAATTATGTCCCCATGTGTTTCCATTGCTAAAGCCACACATGTTCAGGCTAACCTAACAGAATTACCATTAACTAGTCGGTAAATTCTCAACTTCCGCGCGTTCGGTTCAGCTCTGTTTGACAAGTAGCTAATTATTACGCATGTGCCGGTTTATTGTTCTTTTTGTGCCTAATTTTAAAGTACAAACATCGGGGTCATCGAACCAGTCCATCGTAACATCCAGTTCGAGCAATTTGTTAACGATGAGCTCTACGGTTTTGAAAGAAAAAAAGAAAAGCATTATTTATGACAAACACAGCGAGAAATAGTAAATAAAAAATAAAAATAGGCCGAACACTGTTTGTCACAAAAGGGCCACAGCTCAGCATGAAGCTGGCAAAGCCAGCGCTGTTCCGTTGTGGCCCAGGTGCATGGTAATGTAACTTACCAGTAAATGTTTTGAATCCTGCCTTTACTTTATTTATTTGTATTAAAGTACGAGAAGCTTTACCTATTACACCCTCATCGATTGCATTCACAATGGTGTGTGTAAGTAATCGTATATTTACAGTCACGCCGATAAGTAAGTGTTGTCCAATGCATGATGACCACAACACTTGTCATGTTATGATAAGTACACTAGACGCGGGCGTGGGCACGTTTTCGCGCGCATCGTTTACATCACGCGTGACCACGTGCTTGTCGTACCAGCTTAACGGAGACATGAATCAAGCGATAATAGTCTCTGGGTCGATAGGATAAGATCTTTGACATTATGCAATATTGATGCGGCAGGTAACCGGTGAATCATCGGACACAAATGTGGTAACGCAATCGGATGTTCATTTTGAAATTGCCTAAATAATGAAATGACTATGAAAGGATATTGCTCAAGTAGAGTCTTAAGATTGGTGGTGACTAATGTTTTTGACACAGTTTAAACGGAGCTCTTGGTCATTAATTACATCAAAAACAATATAATTTACCTATACCACATCCACGAACGTGACGTTCGATTATATCGTAATAATTTATTATTTAAAAGACAAAATAATACTGTCAAACCGCCGAACATAATTCATGCAATATAAAACACTAAACTGTTAATAGCGCTATTATTGATCAATACGGTAATAAAACTGACGACACTGTTGCATAAACGTATGGCCTTTCATCATAAATCGTAAACAATAGATTTTGGTTTTGTAAGTCAATTATTTACACTTTTTTTGCGCCATGTTTTTACTGTCTGTAAATTTCCTTTGCTAATGATTTCCAGGTGAAATACTTGTTCAGCAACTGTTAAAAAGTTACCATAGGTTTTTTGTGAATCGAGTTTTGGTGCTAGTTCTCTGATTTAATTCGGTTTTTTCGTACCGTTGCCGCATTTATGTTAGGTTAGGACATACTCGTATGTTTAAGGTCCTTAAAACTTTACTTTCCTATTAGAAAGACCGTTTTCGGTAAGTAACTACTCGTACAGTGTTAAATATAAAACGTTAACTTTGGGACTATTGTACCCTTATCCAATGGTCTTCATCTATTTGTATTAGTTAGGCTAACTAATCTACTTCACAGATACTTACTGATTCATAATTATAATCGCATGCAAATTGATGCATGGCCTTTAAGATATAATAGTCAATTTACAATTACGTGTCACCTAAATCCATACTAAATATCCAAGGCGTCGGCATTACGTGAATAATAATCGCCAGACGCTCCCAAGCCGCGTTGATGAGAACTAATTCTCATATTGCACATTCAATACTCGCAGACTTGTTTTTACCATCTAACACGTCTTCGAGTCAAAGCGTTAAGAGTCTATTGTCATGATCTCATGATACTCATGTTCATCTTATTTTAGTATAGTTATTCCAGTTTCGCTCGCAAACTACACATTAATTTTCATTACGGCTCTACCGATCTATTTTAAGTCTAATTGAATAACTCTAAAGAGTCATATTTGTATTGTTCCTCCTTCCATGCCCGTCTAAATATACAATGTAGCATGTCGGTTATCATTTTAAAGTAGAGCTCTGTTGAATAAAACTGTTGTTTCTTGCTAGTCCTTTGCGGGATGCCTGAATAAGTTTTTTTATTAAATTGGTATCGCCATTTTTGTTCTGTCTGATATTCCGGTTCAGCCTCTATGGCCGTAAAGTAACCTGGTATGACTACTTTTTGGGATGCATCTCCATAGTTTGCTTGGTGTTAACAAGAGATAGCTATGATCAACACTTTGATGTTTACGATCTATTAAATAAAAGATCTAAAAAGCAGATTTACAATTGAATATAAGAATGAAGTAAGTCTAACTCAAATGCCATGCCCTAAAATATATGGTAAGATGTCTAGATAACTATAGCATGTGAAGCATTTATTACAGGGAACTCAAGACATGCATGATAGAATCGCCGACGTGCTGGCCGTATTCCTTAAACCGATAACTGAGAAAGATGTTTCTGCGGAAAATTACTAACTTGCGACACGATCTTAAATCGGTGCTTTTGAGCTCTTGTAATAGAATAATCTTTGTGTTTACATGTATCTTTCAACGTAATGTTTGTTTTGGCGACAGTTGTGTACTTTACGAGCGTGAAATGTTCAACACGATTGTTTCAATTCGGTCGAAGTAAAGTACTTACGTCTCTTAGCCGTAACTCGACGAGACAATTGCTCTCCTTTCTTTATTGAAAAGATTAGACCTGACAAAATGATAATGGCGGTTAACATCGCCTGACTGACAATTTATCTACAGCGTAAACCCTTGTACAATCTCATCGTCCACGTAACAACAAATGGCCGACAGAGTAAAGTACTTAATTTAGATAACTGTAATGCACTTCACCCACCATGTTAACCCGGCTTTCACTGATTTTATTGTTGAATATTCAGTCTGCTGTGAAATTGCACTGGTTATTATGAAACATCCTCTTCAGATTAATCAACCACTTTTGTTACATCTCATTCATAATATCTACCACGCTACAAGTACCTATATATATTTTCGAAACGTTCCCTGCCCTTTTTAGGGTTCCGTGGTCAACAAGGAACCCTTATAGTTTCGCCATGTCCGTCTGCCCGTCCGTCTTCAGCTTAGCTCAGTAACCATTACTACTAGAAAACTGTGATTCGGCATGGGTATATAAATCAATCACGCCGACAAAACTACAATAAAATCTAAAATATTTTTTTAGGGTACCTCCCCTACACCTAAAGCGGGGATTTAATTTTTTTTTCTCATTAAAGCCATGGTGTGGGGTATCTTTGGATAGTTCAAAGATATTATGGGTTTCCTAAAACCATTTTTCAAATCAGTGATTAGCTTGCGAGATATTGGGCTTTAAAGCCCTAATTTTTGTTCGAGTCATGTCCCGTCCCGTCCCCCCTGCCGGCTAAATGGCATGAAATAAAAAAGGAGAACTATCGCGGACAAGTAGGCATAAGTAGTTACCGAGTAATAGTCGATCAATTTAATGTGTACTTGGAAAGGCCAATTTTCGTACAAATTCGGACGACGCAACCGCACCGCACGTCGATGTAACTAAGACAGACAGACAACTACGGAACCCTACACTGCGCATGGCCCGACACGTATTTGGCCGGTGTTTTATATTGTAAAGGATGCTTAATATTGTTAAATATACAGTAGCGCAGTCCAGCGAAACAAAACGAACGATGATTGACAACGCTTGAGCTCACCAATTTCGATCATGACTCACGCCGTTTTCGTTGTGAATCTCGTATCAATGCATCAGTGGGGGGTAATCGTCGACATGCATTTGACATGACATTAAAGGGGTAAAATAAAAAAGGGTGTGATAGGAACCAAAATGTATGTATACTAATTTAATTTGACGCTTGCTGCGAGTTGCAGCTGCCATAGTTTTTTTACGTTTAAAATTTTACAGAGAAGACAATTGTCTTGCACCAATAAGCCTCAGGTCAGTCAGGATGTACAGGTGCTTCCATTAATCTTTTCGATTACTGTTGTTGTTCATTTCATTATAATATTGAATAAAGCAATACCTATGCTACACGTATGAATCCAATTTGTTCCTGTTTTCGGTCACTAGTGATCGACTCTAAATTCCCTCTATTTTCCTAAGAAGTATAGAATATTCAAATAGTTACTCGAGATCTGCTATTATTAGGTAAACTATGTCAAGTAACGGATCACAAGTAGGTATCAAAGGTAGGTAGGAAATATTTAATGATCAATTTCGTACCCTCGATTAAATTAATCTCCAATTACGAGTGTTAAGGCTAATTGTAGCGATTAACGTCAATGAAGCCATTTCGCCTGTAATTAACAGCGGCGCCTGCGCGCCTGCTCCAGCACACCTTTTGATGACTGTGTTTTGAACAGATATACGTAGATAACGTTTATTAAAGTATCACTTTCCAAAATTCATGTTCAAAGGTAATAAATACATCCTTAAGTTACAATGAGACTTGAACGGAATCAATTGTTATTGTTTATTATTAACTAGCGACCCGCCCCGGCTTCGCACGGGTACTATATTATACATATAAACCTTCCTCTTGAATCACTCTATCTATTTAAAAAAAACCGCATCAAAATCCGTTGCGTAGTTTTAAAGATCTAAGCATACATAGGGACAGACAGCGGGAAGCGACTTTGTTTTATACTATGTAGTGATACCTACATATCGTTACTGAATCTGCAACGTCTAGTTTATTGGGTTGTTGGGTGGGTAGGTGTGCTGTCGATTATGATAATCTTGAAAATCAAATAACTTGCCTGAAGGAAATAAATGTGTCAATTCGCCTACGATAGTCTCAATTTACATAAGCATCGTAAGATATAATAATTTATGATGACACCTGCACCTAAAGACAAGGAAGCAGCCTGGATGCAGCTCACGGAAAAATTATATTCAATATTAAAAGCAACCTGTCGTCCGATAATTTTTATTCGACAATTCGATTCGCTGAAAAAGGTTAATCGCTCAGTCAATACACAATGAGTTGCGTCAATAACGGTCGAAATTATAAGCCGAAGGTAACGCCATACAAGTCACCGGGTGGATGGACAAAAAATTCGGTCAGGTTTCTTGTGGACAATGGTGCAAGTGAAGCTACTGTGGCCGAGCGGTAAGGCACTCAATCGGGAGGTCGTGGGTTCGAATCCCGGCTCGTACAAGAAGGTTTATAAAAAAAAAACATTTTAGATATATGTATATCAGTGGCTTATCGGTGAAGGAAAGCATCATAAGGAAACCGGTGTAATCCCAATAAGGTCTAGTTTTCCCTCTGGCATAGAAGGTCAGATGGCAGTTGCTTTCGTAAAACTCGTGCCTACGCCAAATCATGGGATTAGGCAGCGAACGAAAAAAGCATAGAATGCCTTACAAATTTCTACCCAAACGAGGCAACGCACCGGTGCACCTGCCGGTTGCAACGTTTTTCGACTCGCGTGTGAACTATTACGTAGCTCAGTTACGCATACGATACCAGCAGCAGTTTTAGAGTAAAAACTTCTTTGTTCAGTTTATGTGCGCTTTTTATTCGAGCGTGTTTGGACTACTTTCTACTCACTGTCAAAAACGGTCATAAAAGTTAGAGCTGACAACGTCAGGAAATATGTTTAATTAAACTTGGAAATAAACAAGAACTTTTGCAGCTGTAATATTTTTCTCTACTTACCAACTCCTGTTGTTTTTATCAGCTGCATATTTTTAAAGTTCTCATGCCATAAATTATAATTGTTTTTATGGCTAGTATCAATTTTACGAGCAAATTGGAGTCTCCGTACATTGCAATGCAGAAGATGTCGCCTGTAACGACATTAATTCACTTTAATATATAGGCAACTTTTGACAGCCAAAAATAATTGCAGTAGGATCGTATGAGATGCGTACGTCGATACTGCCTTCTTCTGTTGGTCGGCTGCGGCAGACGCTGACTAACCCTCCAAGGTCGAAGACGATCCATTATTATTTATTGCCTTATAAAATAATCCCATAGAACAGCAATTTTAAGACCTTATCACAAAGGGGTAAGGTTTCTTTTAGCGTTTCGGTGTGCACCGAAACCTCATTAGCTTGGAAACAGTGAGTCACTGTGAGATTGAGTGAGTGTGAACTATGCCTCTATAAATAAGTATTAGCGACAGTAATTATATCGTGTTCTTCAAATGTATCAAGTCTTTTGTTGTGAGCAAGCGAACGAAATATCCATTGTCATCGCAACAAAAAGCTAAGACCCGCTGCGCTACTCATCAAAGATTTTTTGAAATGTTTATCTAGTAAACGGCAGTCTTTGTTAAAGCAAACAAAATTTGAATACCAAATCTGTAGAAGGAAAACAACGTTAAACATTTAGTTTACGGCGGTCCAATGAGGCGTGGTGTGAGCGTGAAAAAACATTTCCTGTATTTGAACACTTCCCTGAACTAGAAATGTTATGATCAGGTAACGGCAGTACTGATGGAGAAAACATGTTCAAGAAAAATTTCAATGGCTTCAACATACATTTTATTAAGTACAGTCATGTTTCAAAGGAAATGAACACTGGCATCTAGTCCCAGCTTATTACACCAAATGTGCCTATACGACAAGTTTTTAATGTCACTCAGTTTGGTTATCGCAATTAAGTATAACTATTCTAGGTACGAGCGGTCCTATAACCTTTTACTGCAGGTAGGATGAGAGAGGCCTGTGTTCTTTTTATAAATGATCGTATGAGCCGGTAAATGTCCGTTGGCGGCCATTTTGTTTGTAGTTTGGTATGTGTTGATTGGTGTTCTAATACAAAAAACAGACATGCAGCAAAATGAACTCTAGCATTTCATTAGTTCATTACTATCGGTCGCATCGCAAGTACTGTTCCTAACGTGTACTCAGTGATAAATTTTTGTTACTTTCTTATTTCTCGACACAATTCTGGACTGTTCCAATACCCATTTTACCGCTATCACGCATTTTAAGTAAGTACATGCGTACTAAGTATAATGTACTAGACATTCAACAAAGGCGATATGGCAACGCACAGTAGGCGCACTTCACTGAATAGGTTTCAAGGGTAATATTTAAGATGGTTGTTACTAAAGGGTGCCGTAATGTCAAAGGGGCCTATTGTGTAGAATGGCACTTGTAGGCTCTTGTCACATGCCCGTTACGAGGGGAAATGTACAACATTTAATATTAAGGTTATGATGGCGCATTAGATAGTTGTTTTCATATATGACTGTGCGCGTACTGATTTGTGTCTATTCCTACACGAGATCTTACTGTCCGCGTTCCTCAAAATTAATAAAGGGAGCATACAGAGATTTCGAATAAAGGGTTATACAGTGATTTAGGTTCGCGGCTCTCCTGTGGACAGTGCAAAAGTTTAAGGCCATAAAGTCTAATTTTAGGTTCCATGGACTTTTTATCCGCATAACGGTGTCTCCTTCACTATAATTCTGTTTCGATAAAAACATATTAAATATGAACGTACGCCCGTAACTATTGACCACAGGAACAACGACTCTTGTTATTCTGACTGTGTATGTGACCCATGGTTCAATTTGTTGTATGTTTTTCAACTTTGCATGTTTTCTATCGTATGATATGAAACACGCACATGCTTATAATAATATGGTTTGCAGTGTCATTGCGCATATGGTGAATTCTCATGCATTTACTTGAATGATCGCCTAATTAACAACTTCAACTTAAGTTCAACTTCAGTCTTCATCAATGACAAAGAACAAGTTGATTACCCGTTCTTATCGGCATTCCACTCATTATGACAAAGTTCACGCTGGATTACGAAGATTGGGCAGTTAGTTAAAAATGAAGCGGAGCAGCAAAGCAACAATGTCCTTTACCCAATTAAAGAAAAAAAAACTCAAAGAAGTTTAACGACTCGTAGCAGAAAGGGCTCGTACACGGCTTGTCAATTGCATTTTTAATTAAAGCACTTGCATATTAATGTCCCTTAGCCCCGGTGAGCGATAGTGTCCATTAACGTGGCTGGACTAAACAGGGCATTTTACTTTCATGTTTTAAACAGTATACCTACGTGGACATTAATTTCTTTGGACTCCATACACATTGTTAGTGGTACTTGTTTTTAAATTCATTATTAGAATAGCACTCGCAGCAGTATTCGTTAGTATGTTTTCTCTACATTTGGCACTTAGTTGGTATCTGACAATATTCATGTAAAGAAATAAGTAATCATATATACAACGTGTTACAAAAATAACGCATAACCGTTTAAGGGTAAGGTCGCCCCAGTCAGCCAACGCTCCATACAAAATTTTGCGTTATTTTGTAACACCTTGTATGTAAAGATGTTATGTCTTCTTATTCGTCGTTGTTCATGTTCAACAAGAAATCCAAAGGTTTCTATTGCGTCCCTTTTTTATATTTTTTCGGTGGATTAAATAAACTGCAAGTTGCAAGTTGAACTGCACCAAGAATTATATATAACTAACTCGCTGCTAGTATTAGCAGCTTCAGTCGCCACATGCTGTTATTCCAGCGTTTTTGTGTAGGTAAAGGTATATCACCTGCTGAGACGCGGACGTGAGTTATTGTCTTTATTTAGCGTGCTATTACTTGAATTTATTATAAGTACATAACTCATATGGTCCGGTTCTGCAGGAGTATGAATTGACTGTCCGTTTATGCGTTGTACATCATTAAACAATGATTTTATATGAGCTTCTTCGTTATTGTTGAACGAGAACATAAAGTTTGGTTGTATACAAACTCGTGGCTATTTCTTTAGATGTAACTTAATAGAAATGGTACAGGTAAAGTTGGTGGCAGATTAATCTTCCGTCACTTGCTTGGCAATACATTTATATTATAAGGTAAACGTCCGAGTGCTCGACGTTGTACTATTATTCGCTACAATTTATAAAAAATAGATAAACATATGTACATTTCCTTTGCTATATCGCCTGATAATTGCAGTATTGTGAATGCGGGTAGATTCAAAACGAGAACTCTCCGAAATATACTTTATAAAATCTCTGAGAACTATTACGTTAAAAGTAGTATATACCTATCTGAGAATGGAGATTACAACACGTATTTCGAATTTTTAACTGTTAATATACTATTCGTCTGTTAGAACATCATTGATTCCTAATTCATCCCACTTTCATAGCATGAACTCCCCCCACTTCCCCCTATGACGCAAATGGTGCCGTAATCTCATTCTGAGGATTAACGACTATTTGTATTGTTCGCTTGTTCACCAAATTGCGTCCTATTGTCCATGTTTTAGGTTTATCTGTGAGTGTTATTGTTGAGAGCTTTTCAAAAATGCCGGTTCATACGAACGTCATAAAATACCTTCATAGCACTCTCACGTAAAAGGTGAAACAAAAGTGGAATGGAATCTATTATAAAATAACGGAGTTTTTGTTGAAATGTTGTGTTCTTAATCTTTGCTGTTCGACTTTTATGTTAAAAAAGACAGTCCGTATCTATTTAGAGCAACAGTTTAAAAGATTGACCTTATTACAGAGTCGTAACGCCTAAAACAAGAATACTTACGTAAGGCTGACATCACCGAATAATATTTTTATCGCGACCTACGACAAGGCGGGTCGTTGCCCGGATACTCCCACTTGTCTCGCACCCGAGACTCTAGTTCTCGGGAGATAGCACAAAAGAGTCGAGGGTTGGCTGGCGTACGCGATTCTATTTTTAAAACGATGATGCATTTTTTCACAGTTGCATTTTTAACGACGAACAGGCAGAGAGCGGGACGTGTCGATTTCGTTTTGCTAGGACGCGCAAGGTTTTGAAAAGGGTTTTTGTATTCATACAGCTTTGAATATGTTTTTCCACACTGCAGTTTTTTTCTGTTTCGCAATTTTTTATGCCGTCTGTGTTCTTAATGCATATTAATAATAATTATTATAATGTTAATGTTGGTATAGGTGCAAATTATTTTATTGCGTTTAATGGTTATTGCTCATTCGGCTTGCGCCAACTATTTCATTGTTAATTTAATTACTTTGAGGAAAATCCGCGTTTTATTGCATAAACATTAATTATTCCATTATTTTCAATAAATAAAAACATGTAAACGTACGAATTGCGTATTTAAATGGGTCGTACCGTCACGAACTTTAATTTGGGACCCACTTAAGGTTCACAATCCTGTCAAATTGTATAGGGATACAAAGAATATTTTAGCAAAAAGGGTCATGACATTAAAGAACGCGACCGTACCTATTATCAATGGATGTGGAATGCGGAATTGACTAATAAATGAACTCAGGTGCAGACGTAAAGTTTATATATATATATATAAACATTACAACCAAATCATATTGAAAGTAATCAAGACGAATAACACAGTATATTTTGCAAAACAAATTACTTTCATCCGGTATAAACTTACAGCTAACGATCTAGTGCTGCAGATCATTTCTCGCACTAAATCATACAATTTCAAACTAAAGTAAATCTCAAACGGTAAAGAAAACAAATCGCCGTACTATTATTAACATCGCAAACTATCACACCGGCTTAAGTATAGCTTCCGTTCTATTTACACACATTCAAGGTACCGGCCACTAATGAATTCACTTCGTATACTCCACTTGGGAGATCAAAAGATATGCACGTCCATGCCTGGAGCCACAATCATCCCAATACCCTCGGGAAATAGCAAACTGATCCATAATTTCATATACATAACGTCTTCATCGACCGCGTTTCTTCACTAAATCAATCGATATGTAAATATCGTGGTTATGATAGAGGACAATGCGACTTATGCGGATACATATAAGAGTTATGGAGATTGCACACCCGGTATTGCTAGAATGTATGTAAATCAGTGGTGTTGGTAGCGGATACTTTATTGCGGTGCGGTTGATTGAAAATAAGCCCTTTCATACAGTAGTAAATCTTGGACTGGACAGTATAATGCTACAGGTAAAGAGACAGTTTCATAGAAAAAAACCTATTTGCCGGGAACCGTGGGCGTATATCCGAGAGTCTGATAGTTTTCTGCAATATCACTTAGATTATGGGCCATGAAACGTTGTATCCTATAGCTAAGATTACCTTTGCTGCTATACTAAAATAATAAAATGTATCGAAGAATGATATAAATATACGTACATTAGGCGACAATCCAACTAGCCCGATAGTAACCTATTTAAATCGTGTGTTATGGGTACTAGCCGACGATTAAATTTATTAGGTATTATTACTTAAAAACATGCGAAACTTACTTAAAAATATTTAAACCTTTACGCTACGGCTAACATTCGGGCGAAGTGAGGGTTACGATTCAGCGGGGTCACTATCCACTACAGGGTAAAGCTAGACAGGTTACAGTCGGCACCTCTTTCATGGACGACTAAACGTAAAAACAAATGTTAAATCGAAGGCGATCCTCTAGAATTGGCATAGTGGAGGATAGGGGCCATAAAGCAGCAATTCGCGGCACGTCCCGCACTTCCGGAGCGGCGCCGGCGCCGGCCCCCGGCGCTCCGGCACTGACCCTTTCCCACGGGCTTCGGGACGCTCGACTATAGTCTACCTGTATACATAGACATAGTAAAAATAAATATAAACATAGAAAAACTTTATTCAACGTCACATATTAAACATACAGTGTACAAATTAGACTTAAAACCTATACAGTACCGCACGATAGGAGAGGCATAACAATGTGTGATGCTAACAAGTTTCTGTCAAAAATTTCATCTTTGGTACATGCTTTTATTGCCGACTGTACTTTTCTGTATACCATCACCAACTACTCATTGAGACGATTCTAACGAGCCCAAACTCAACGGGGTTACGTCGGTTAAGTACTGAATTCCCATGGCCACCTTCCGTCTCCATCATCAGATCAGCTCGATGGTACCATAATATTAAATTGTTATCCAAAATATACTTATACCCAAAATTTCCGGTCAATCGGTCACCGGGAAGTGGGTCAAATTAAACTTGCAAGATTTGATTACAGACAGACAGACAGACAGACAACGGGACAGGTGAAACTAAATAAAAGCTTCTAAAAAGGGGCTAGAGTCAGCGTAGTGTTGCAGTGAGTAGGTACCTTCATCGCAACGCTGGTTTGCAGTTAGACCCTTACATATAATAAGCTTAAATCATAATATAATTTATAAATAATTTAATTTATACTATGACCGTGGTTTGGTTGTACTTATGGGCAAATATACAGGGTGTTACATGAGTGGTGATACAAAATGGCAAAATGTGAATCTATCCATGATTCTGAACAACTTCTATTCTACTATGGGACCAACTTTGTGTTATGCCAAAAAAATCTAACTATTTCATTAAATTTGCTCAGTTTAGACTGACGAAAATGTATGAACAGGTGTTTTTTTTTGCATAACACAAAGTTGGTCCCATAGTAAAAGGGGTTTAGAATCATGGATAGAATCAAATTTTGCTATTTTGTATCACCACTTATGTAACACCTTGTATATGTTAAGTGACAAGTATATATTATTGTTATATAATTATAGCAATAGAATAAAATACCTAGAAAAGTAAGTAACAACAAAACAGAAAATTCAACTGTATGTGATTTTTATCTCTTTTATTATTATATGGTGCCTTTGTACTTTGATCTATTGTGTGACAAGTATATTCTTTAACCTGTTATTGTGTATCTACAATAAAGTGCTTACAAACATACATATGGTGTTACAGGCTTTCTGCTACTACTTTCCCCTGTTAGAGAATAATTCCATTTATTTTACGACATTATATTACGCGGCGTAAGTCATGTTAGCCGACTTTGCAATAAGCAGATTATCGTTCCACTTGCGTAGTAACTATACACTTCATGTAAGTCCATAATCGTATTACAATATTCTTGTTTTTGTGTCTTCCAGTCGTACGAACACGTGTGAATTTCATTGGTGGTTCGCTTCTAATCGTATGAATTGGATTTTTTAACGATCCCTCGTGAACTAATGTCTGGTATTTGTTTACGGGTAAACTCTAATGGATGGAGGCAATGGTGAGCGAATGTAGATCATAATGTAGTGAATTCAGTGGCAATTTTGTGTACGGTAATTAATGTTTGTAATTTTTTTAAGCATCGTGATGTTTCTGCCGTTTAATAACGCAGCTTTACATTTATCTAAAAATGTCTGGTTAGTTGGTTTCCTGATTTTTAAGTGCGTATAATCATCGTCCCTACCACTATCAATATTGTAGTCTGTGTCTTAGCTTTCTTCATAAGTCATAACATGCTCAGTTACTTCTTTCGAGGTTGGGTTCCGAGCTATGTACCTATGGCATCGCGTTCAAATAAACGCTAACACAGTAATACTTTTACGATAACAGTAAATAAAGGCTTTATCCGGATCCGTACGGAAACGACTATTATAGTCACGCAGTGGGCAGTGGAAAAGCAAAAACCACATAATATGTAAAAAAG
Organism: Epinotia bilunana; assembly: GCA_947049275.1. Classification (NCBI taxonomy): domain Eukaryota; kingdom Metazoa; phylum Arthropoda; class Insecta; order Lepidoptera; family Tortricidae; genus Epinotia; species Epinotia bilunana. Next base: position 20,331,671 of record OX346260.1, on the reverse strand, counting down.
TGCAGCAACCATATATTGTTATTATATTACAGTTTTCCCCTCGACTCAAAAGTGCGTGTCTCTAGATATAAACATTCGCGCATGCGCCGGCCGCGCCGCGGCGTCTGCGCAAGGCCCTATATTTAACATCTCAAGGGTTTCCTGCTCGAAATGTTATTAATTTGTACCATGTAAAACGTTTGTTTACGCGCTGCCACGTGGCCAGGGCAATGAACTATAAGATGTATTTTAAATTTCGCTTTTATAAACTTCAGAGAAATGGTTTGTTTATCACTCTTTCATAGATTCTATATACAATCATACATTTAGAAATGAATTTCCGCATCAAAGCCCTTCTCTTAATAGAAAACTGACTTCCTTTAAACTCCCACTTTCATTGACTACTCGTATACTGGCTCAATTAATAATATAATTTAGAACCGATGTTAAAATCCTATTACAAGGAACCTCTTATTTCCGTGCCACTTTCTTTTTAATGGGTCCCGAGCGGTCAAACTCGACGTTCACGTCTAGGACAACCTCGGATTCTTATTATAATTTCATTATACATTCAGCATGTCCAACTAAATGAGAATTGTTCCAACTCAGGATATGCAAACCGCCTATCTGCCTAATGATAGAATACTGGCAGGTGTAAAATAGCCAGAATCAACTTTGCGAAAATGACATAAACTACGATAAGTTATCGACGGTTGTAGTAGGGCCTATTAGATTGAGACGAGTTTAGAAGCCAATAAGCACCTACTTCCCTTTTGAACTGTAATTGTATATTAAGAGTTGGCAACTAAGGCTAGTGGTTCACAAAATGTAACCATTACCTGCACAAATAACATTACATTTCATTGTACTTACATACTTTCAATCCGGAGGTCGTGGGTTCAAAAAAATATATTGAAATGAAGGAAAACATCGTTTCATCAGTTTTCCCTCTGGGTCGGAAGGACAAATGGCAGTCGCTTTCGTAAAAAATTATCAAAGATTAGGTGCCAAAGCAGGCTCCGGGCTCCTTTAGGGTCACAGCTCACTAGACCCACCTGGCACACGCACCGCACCGCCTCGCCATACTACGTTGCGTTAGCGACTCTGGTCGCCAACGTAACGTAGTATGGAGTCGCTAACGAAACGTAGTACCGGGAAAAACGCGACGATGATGACGACTCAATGCCCTTTCACGTTAGTTGGGAGAGTTGAGAGTTGCCATGATGAAATTTAATTCCATATTCTCCTCGTGTAACGTGAAATCAACAGGTTCGCGTCGCGGGTATAATATTTACACGTACCTACAGTTCATAGAAATCTACCACCTCATCATCACTGATGTTTCTAGTCCCTACAATTCGTGGCTAGCCGCAGCATTCGTGTGAATAAAAGAAAGTGATTTGTTGCGACGCCCCCCCGGCCACAAAATTATCCGGCCGTCATTACCACATACTCTCCCATTGTCGTCGGCCCTAACACAATACTCGAAATTGCTCCATAATTACCTCTGGCTCATTCAACTTTGTTATCTGAGGCTTCAACAATAAGGGCCACTTTATGTTGCGTGAATAACAAAAGTAATTATCTGAAATTCGGTATAGTTCATGGAGTTGGAAATGCAGCGGAGGGGTTTTGGAATGTAATATTTTTCTGTGCAATATTTTGCATTGACCGCAAATTTTTCCAATTGATAGAATATTAATGTATTAACATTGTACAGTTTATTTGTACTCAACGGGACTTAATCGCTTATAATCAACTTATTTATTTTACCTCAATTATAATGGTTGAGAATCGTGAAAGTTTTAATCAATATATTGTACAGTTTAGTTCCTTAGCCTTTGTTCATATAGACGCCTTGTCTCATAACGAAATGAAAACACATTTGAGTGACAGCATTAAAGATATTGATGGGTATAAAATACTTTAAGCATGCCTTTATTCTTTTTATTTACCTCTCATTACAATATATTTACGATCACCATTTTAAAAAATAGCGAACATTTGAAAGCTCACTCGATCAATCAACCAATTGTTCTGGGCCGCTAGACAATTTGACGCGTGATGTCACACCCTTTTAATGATCGTCGTATCCGCGTATCATAGTGGCCAATTATCATTAATTGCTGGCAATTGTCATTATGTCATACTATGCACATAATAAGTCAGTTTTGATTTTTATATTCCGCTATACGAATTATTCTTAGGTGTAAACTGAGATAGTTTAGAGAAACTATGATAACTGCTTAAGAGATCTGGGAACTAAGTTGACTATTAGTTTCTCTGTCACATCCAGACTACGTTTAGCAACGTAATAAGAGCTATCGTTTAAAACTGACACCAATATAGCTACATATAAACAGGTAAATTGGACCTCAGGAAAGATATGCAGAAAATAATACTAGTCAGGTTAATAAATAAGAGGCGGAAAAGATTAATAAATAAGTAGAGGAAGCCACTCAACGCCTATTAATTGATATCTAAAATAAGGCGTGATCGAAGGCTCCATATGATCGTGACCGTATGTCCGAAGTCACGGAACCAGCCTTGGACTGGCTCGCAGTAAAAAACCTCGCAAAAACATAAGGGCATGTACCGAAAACATCATTAAAATTGATTAGGTTTTTTATGGTATTCCTATGTAGCCAAATTCCGTTTCCAAATGGAGATAAATGAAGATAGTCGGATGGCTATGAATCATGGTAGTACGAGGTGTCAGTGAACTTGGAGTACAATGCTTTTTACTAGCTACGGAGCCTCATTGAGTTTTGTATCGATCTGCTCGGAGTGTTTTTTAGTGATAGCAAAAAATTGTTTGTACGTGCGACTTTGAGGAATGTTTTTGGAAATGGTATGACACGACACTTCTATTGTATCTTGATTTCGCGTACTCTGAATTGGTTCTTCACATAACGATTTTGTAATTATTTAATGCTTTGGAAACTATTGATGTTATGAAAGTTTCCGTTTTTTTCCAAAGGTATTAAATTGAAGAACATAAAATAGTTTAGGCAAAAGAACGAAAGACAAAATTGTTTTAAAATTATTTCAAGAAGCAGAACACAGTAGTTATGAAAAGTAAGTCGAATGGGTACTTAGTGAATAGCGATTATGCATTTGCTTCGCTTCGATTGTTGTAATTTCGGGGTCTGGTGCGTACGCGCACGCAGCACAAACGGGGTATTGACGTAACTTGCGGGTCTTGGTACACGGTGCAGATATTAAACGATCAACAAAACCACTTTAACCTCAAAAGTAATCCATTGTCATTGAGAATAGGAACTGTGCCGAGAAATGTGGTCACCAACACATTCGTAGTACATATTTGTAGTACATATAGTATTTCAGTAATCCAAAATTTTTCGGTCCTGCTCCCGCGTTGGCTTACATTACACAGCCATGGAAGACGTCGTCTCCCTTCGTGACACTGCTTATTTATACGAGTATTATAGTCTGTAATAGATATAAAGGCGATTAATTGATTAGTCAATAATTTTGCATATACCCGCTTTGTTTTATAAATATTGTCCCAAAACCATCTAGTGCCTACCAAAGGTATTTAGTAGCACTCTCTAGCAAGTTAAAAAGTTTTCCAATTGTTTCGTTCGAACTAAATTGCTGAAAACACGCTCGTAGTTATTGTAGTTTTAATTAATGTTGACCTTATTTCTGTTAGTGCACGATGGAAGATCTCAACGTAACGGAAGTTTGACGGCTGCGATAACAGCAAATCAATTTCCAAGCACGAGTCTTTAGTGCCTGTTAGAGTAGCTCTAGGTTCGTTCGAGGGAGTGGGATTTATCAGCAGGACGCAGGACCTATATTCACAGTTGTTAGTGGTAGAAAGCTTTATAGTGTTTTATATAGCCCTAGGCGCCCGCACGGCTCCGCCCGTAACGAAGAAAAAATATTTACGAAGGTAGAAGAAGGAGAAGACTATTAAACACCCCGCCATTACCTATTCTCCTGCCACCTTTGCGGAAAACAATGCCGCTCTCAGTGGCGGCGCGTGAACATTTTCAATGGGTCACCCGAAACAAAATAAGTTATGAAAGAGATAGTAGTACTTGCCTAAAAAATAATTTCGCTCCGCCACTGACGTAGCCATTTAAAAAAGTTCTCTACTAGGTATGTATTCACAAAGCGTTGCTTGAAACTTCTGATAGAGACGTAGATGCCAACGATGAGCTGCCTGCGCGGGTCCACCCAGCAAAGAAAAAATACTTTCAAAATTATAGTAGGTAACATACCTAAGTAATTAAGGCAAAAACTAAAAAAGTTTAATGTAGGTACTGATTGATCAATAACTCTTGATAAAAAAGTTTTTGTTCTGTAGAATGTTTTGTTTGCAAGGAATGATTTCAGTTTATTCACCTAGTTGTTCGTAATAATCGTTTGTTTACAACAACATTAGCGTAGTCCTCCTCTCTGTGGCGCCGGTTGCTCGATTATCACCGCCCTCACTAATCGATCGACCTTGTTAATTCTGTCCGCACACAATTTATATGCTCACTGTCACATGCAATTGCGCTAATAAAGCTATTTCTCCGGCCAATTTGGCCAAAGCTATTCGCACCCGCGGGCGCCCTTAATAACCCACTAATTGCGTCTGCGCCGCTATCTTTGATCTACCGCCAGGTTATTTCGAAATGCGTATGTAAACAGTTCGAGCTACCTGCGTACAGATCTTATTAAATGCTAGCAGTTATAAAGGTTCGATTACCCTGCAGTGCCAATAGGGTGTAAACTTACTAAAGAGTAGGAACAAGTACACCTTTCGGTTAGTAAAGCTGTCACCGTCTGCGTCTCCGCCAATTAGAGTTTGCTAAATAAGCAAAGTGCATGCGATAACGATTTGAATGAGCGTAAATTTACTGTTTTATTTATTGCCGGTTGTTAATTTCCTCTATGGAATTAGTTTGCGTAATCCCTGCTTAGACAGATCCATATTGATATTACGATCTTGCGAAAATCACGTTAGGCGGAAAAGAAATAGATCTAGTAATTTACGAGTCGCTCGTTTATGGCGAATTCTCAACCGTAAAACAGCTGTTTAGTACGCGATAAAGCGTTTAATGAATAATGTGTAAACAAAGTTGAATAAGTGATTTACGGTCGATTATATTTATGATGGGATCTGCGCCGAAGCTGAGCCACGACACGCATTACGGAATGGGATGATGTTAATCGATAACTACCCACTCTCGCCGTCATAACCAAGTACAACACTAACATTGATTTTATTAGTTATACGTAACGATGTTTAATGGCTTTCTAGTCATAAGCTACAAATTATCTCAGACACTTATTATATTAGAAATTGCGCGAAAAGCTTTCTCAGAGTATGCGCATCAGATGCTTCCATATCTGTCAACACATTATTTTCCTCATCGTATATCGCATAAAAACATACAAACCCAGTGCCACCGAAGATCGGAAACCGTCTGCCCATATAGGGCCGAAGGCACGACATCTGACGCTCTTATCCGACCTACTTTCCAACCACTCTTACAAGTAATAAGAGGAAAGCGATTCAGTGGACGGGATAATGTGATGAATGGCTTGTAGGTTCATTGGAGAGAAGAAATCTGTAAGTTAGGCAGACAAGGCAGTTAGTGTTATTTTCAAACATGATTGGATGACATTCATATATTCACAATATTGAAAAATCTATTTCTTTGCTATTTTGAGGAAGTTGTCATGTTTGTTGACCCGGCAGGACTCGAAGCTGCATCCCTTTTGCCTTTCGTGAGCATTGATTGCTTACTAAGCCAGCCTTTGTATTATATCTTAAACGGAAAACCTCCATAGGATGATAAGGAATTGGTAAATTATTCCACTTTAACACGTGAAAATCGAGATAGTAAAACATCAACGTTTTCGTAACTTTTTAAAAAGCTTTTATTTAACTTGCAATGTATGTATGTAATTTGTTCGGGTGGAATCTTTGAACTCTGAAGTTGATCTGAAGTAGATATCTTCAACCGATTGAGCTGAAATTTTGTATACACGTTTAGTTTGGATGACAATGCACGATAAGGTACATGACGTCATTCTAAATCCGATATGGCGGACCATCCAAGATGGCGGAATAGTTATTTTTAATGCACTTCTACAATATGGGTATCAAATGAAAGGACTTGCCGAAAATATTTAGAATAAAATAATGTGACATCACCTTAAATCCAATATGAAGTTTTTTATGCTTTCCTATAATGAAAGGGTTCGCTGAGAATAAAAATGCACCGTTGAATGAGATGAACAGACAAAGAAACCTAGCCAGCGATAACTAAAAAGTAAAAAATAAATTAAAAGCAAAATACTTAAAAAAAGCTTTTATGACCATATAAGTTGTGTATAATGAGGTTGTAAGTCCATAGTTAAAATTTAAAAGGAAAATTTTATTTTCTGCTTTTTAGAGCGTTTAAATAAAAGCTTTTTTTTAAGTTTTTTTTGCGTTTAATTTTTTCATGCGACTCCAAAATATTTAGCAGTAATCGTAAAAAAGATAAGCCTTCGCCACTTTCTCGCACTTGATAAGAAGTGCTACTGATAAGTCCATAAATTTAAATATCCTGTATTTCTGATTGCAAATGTACGAATGTAATAAAATCAATTATAAATATTTTTCAGTAGTGTTCCGTTTTAAAAATTATGTTGTCAACAATATCATTACCACATTCACTCACCTCCCATTCGTTGTACAGATTGTAATCCGATGCCCCGCTGGAGCTCGTCGCTTTTAATCAAAACATGAAATTTGTTGCCACCGTTTGACAATACAGATTAGCTTTCTTTCTGACCACTCGCTCCACTGGCGTTTGATATACGATATCAGAGATAATTTCCCCTTACGAGGCGGACTTTTTGCCGTATAAGATGGGTATTATGTTTCCCATTCATGAATGAAGTCAGTTAAATAAGTTCTGTTCCGACTTGGCGATGTTTGGAGAGTAATTGTTTGTGTTTTTTTTCACCCGGGATCCTGGGACTGGCAATAAAGTCAGAAACATGTGTTCTTTTGTATTATTGAACGCTCTTTTTGACTGCATAATTTACAGTTTTGTTAACCTTTACAAGGCTTTGTATGTGCAACTTCGTATCCTACTACAAAATTGTTTTAAATGAAACGAGATGTTCTGATTGAGGTTACTTGCTAAAGCTACAACTACAGCCAGAACTTATCACGTTAAACCTTAATGCCTCACATGTCGAGAAAAGTAAACAGTTTCTCTAGAAATCTATTCAGGCAGCACCTGGTTTCGCCTCGTCAGTCCATCCATCAATCAGGCTTGAAGTAAAGTTGCCAATTGCCGGCCACCGGTTTGGCTGTAATAGGCAAACCTAGTGTACTTTACTGACACCTCTATTCCCGTGCAGTGCGGGCAAAATACAACTTTATTATTTACAGGCTGACGGCGAGAATTGAGTAATGATTGTAGACAGATGGTAATGTAAGTCTTGTTGATGATAGTACAAATCACGGCTAACGCGTGACAATTCATGCCCCTCTTGCCTTATCTGTGCAGCCGTTTTTTACGTTGCACAACATTTATAGTAGTAATGAAGTTTTAAATGGGATAATAATTTGATTACGATCCGGGTTGTCTGGACAATTTTTTGTTTCAATTATGTTTACGAGCTCGGGTTTTATCAGTGATCATCGTATTGAGCGTTTGATAATGTATGTTGGCGTCACTATCTTCCGTCAGAACTACAGCCCATCGTTCTTACGCTATCTCCACGTCTTTAGTCAAATGAAGTGTAAACAGGAGAAATTCATTACGCGATCACACCCATAAAATGCTTGTACTTTATGTAACACTCTCCGGACATCAATGTGTGATAACCGGCCAAGATTGATCGTCGTATATGGTGGGTTTAATTGACGTTATCTAGAGCCATCGTGCGCCATTCGTCTTAAGTCTCCGTTAAGACTCTTATGTAATTGGCTTTAAATGTGTCCCATTAATAGAGCAGAGCTAATTTAAACGTATGTAAATGAGAGCTTAATATAGGATGCAGTTGGCGTAATAAGCGTTGCGATTGGAGGCGTATATTGAAACAGTCGAATATTCTGAAAGCCTCTTTCAGTCAACGGTATAGGAAGATTGTTACAAGTAGTTCGCAACAGGTGGAAATGTCACAAACGTCACAAATAAGTTGCATTGACAGCGTTCGTCGAGCGTTGAGAAGGTTCCAAAGAGCCCAAACCAAACATGACGGATTTCTGAAGTGCCTACTATAGCCACCTTATAATATGGTGTTGTTACCGAGCTTACACAAGTCAAATTCCAGCTCAATCGGTTATCAGAAAGTGGCTGAAAAATGGTTTGCAAATTTTGAAGAACTTTGAAACGTTTTTAAAATGACTTTCAATCAACTCAGCGGCGAACTACCTATTATTTTATAAATATTTAAAACAAACTACAACTGCAAAGAAAAAAACAAGGAAAAGTATCTAACTACTCTACACAAATATATTATTAAACATGACATCATCTCTATCAAAACAGCTTAACACTCGTATCATTACTTAAGATCAAGAAAAAATATATCAAAATACGTTTCGCATTAGCAATTCATCATTCCGTATTAACATTCAAACTAAATTGCCGCGCATGATTGAAAAGTTTTATGTCCCGTTGTAGCGCTTGTAACGTGCGACCTTTTTAAAATAATTTTTCAAATTAGGAACAAAAACTGGCAGTTCAAGTTCGCGGGTCGTTGACCCCTTGCGTAAGAGTACCGTACTAGCGCTTGCTAATTCAATCAGATACATAACGACGCCCGCACGCCGTATTAGCATAATAGGCATTCGATATTATTGTTAAGACATCGATGAATGAGTGTTGGTAATATATTGTGAAGATGTTATTAGCTCTGGTGAGTGTTAGTGTATGCTAGAGTTTAATGGTGTAATAACGTCAAACACCGAACATACTCGTAAATATCTCATCGATAGTATGATTCGTAAGAGTATCCAAATATTATGATTTATCTTACATTAACCTTCTTCTTCCTGATGTGGTGCCGCTACTATGCTATGTTAGCCCAGTCATTTCATTGACAACTTGTATTAAAAAAAACGTCAAATTTGGAAATAATTTATGCCTAATAGCTGATTTTAATAATAATTATAATTTAAATAATAACCTAGAGACAAAATTCTAAATAAATATGACACTAATAAAAATAACTTAATTAGCTTCTTAGTGGAAAAAATATTCTTCACTTCTCATGCTCGAAAATTGTGTCATATAGGCTTAGGTACATAGCGGGGCTTTATAATATAAAGTAGCACATTTAGCCCCTGGGGAGAATATGTAAACATATTTGTGATTTTAAAACATTTTAATTTGACTAATCAAAACACTTCAACGTATTAAATCCACCAATCACAACTATTTTAAAAACCTTTTGTATTTGCTATCAACTAATCAGAATACAACTACCTATATACCTATATATTAAAATCAACCAATCAGGAAACAGAATAAATTTCAAATATTATAAGGGCTTTTTATTCCCGAATTCACAATCATTAAAAAAATAAACCTTCGGCCGTCTATAGCCGCGTCCAAACGTTCAAGCGTGGTTGGCTGTATACATGGCATAAGCTATGAGATTGAGCGGGATAGATGCTGTCTACCTCGCTTTATCATATGCACCGTATGCTGTCCGCCGCGCTCAGCCGTTTGGAAGCGGCTATTAGACGGTCAGAGACGTTTATTCGTGGTGCTGGTGTCAATATTTTGTATCTGTGTTAAAGCACTCTATTAAAAAAAATATGGCGCCAAATTGAACTATCTTTTCGCCGTGGTAAATACCAAATCGTCATTATCGATTGTGGATGGATATTCTTTGTTTTTATTACTATTTTCTCGCTGTCGAAGTGGAAAGTAGAGTGTATGTATAACTCTGCTGGTCTAAAAGCCCCCTCATTTCGTTCGGGAAAATAACCATCTCGTGGTAAATATGGCTTATTTTAGACCGTTGTCATACAATCTACTATTATGTTTTCCACTTTACTTTGGTTCATTCACATTGTTTCCAAAATATTCAAGGTAAATCCTACTAGTAATTGAATTCTTTAAGATTCTGATACCTAGCTCTTAGAAATCACCCCTAAAGAAACTTATTCTGGCTGCTGCTTGTAGGTACTCGTAGGTATTACAAGATACGAAATCAGCCTCTGTGAAATGGTCCCCTTTCTAGCTAAGATGATCGCTTTTAAGTCGAGCTTAAAGCATTCGTCCCTTTCTAGCAAGTATGTGAATGCGAGAGGCACGAATGCTTCATAACCAACCCGACAATAAACTTGATGATGCTATACAGCTTGATCGCAGATGTCCGTGTGCAATCGTCACAAATGGTAAAATCTTCTTTTCACAGTGTTGTAATTCATTTAAACAGTACGCTTAAAGTATAATACTTGTTCGGTATTTACCAGTATGTGTAGCATACCTACACGTACGATCCATTAAGTGGCTGTTCTGTGTCAAGTGCACATGTAACAAGCATTCCGTATCGGAGCGAGTAATTTACAACCGCGTAAATATCTGCCCTTATACGTGCTGTAGAGATGTGCCCATTCTCCGAACAAACACAATCGTGTATTTTTATTTCATTTTGTAGAAGTTGATGGTAAATCTGTCGCAGGTTGCTCTTTAAGTTTAAGTAGACGACGAATACTGGGAATTCCGTGCTGTTGGTGTTTGGCATTTTCGTGTATTTCCTCATAGTTAGATTGTACTTACTACTTATTTACACTAAATAACATAAATATGTTCTGTTTTTAGTTCGGATTCAAGAAGTAGTTATCTTATTTCAAAGATTTTTTCACGAATATTTAGAACGTAGGGTAGTCAGGGTAGAGGTTGTTCAAGTGTATTGTCAACTAATAAAGTAATATTGTAACTACTGCAGGATGTCGAGTTGGTACCTATATTTCAATATGTCCTCATTGTAAATGTAATTTGGTCATTGAACCCGGTAATTTTAACTGATACGGGTACAAACACGTTACGTTCTATTCAGATGATAGTTGTCAGGTTTCTTAAATGGCCACCATTTTATGTCCAGTTTGTGGAATTTACCTAATTGTGAATGCCACAACCCATAAAATAGACTAACTGATGTATTACGACGCCGCATCCCTACACTTGACCCGATCATGACGTCCGACGGGTAATGTAGACATTAAATACTTGTCCTTTTTAGTCTATCTCCACCGGTTGTGTTTGATCAGCATACATATTCAGCACTTGATCCAATCCCTCCACAACGTCACATGTCTCGGGAGACGTTGGGCGGTTACGTTGTTTAGAGAACGAAGGTGAGTATGTAGGCTTTCGCGCGGCCAGATGGTCTTTAGAGGTTAGATAACCTTCCGATACATGTATTACGAGTATTGTTAGATGCCTTTAACGACGCTTAGTGTTTTAAAACGTTTATACAGTAAAAGTAGTATGTCTGCATGGGATACATTTTATAATGTAATAGTAATTTATGACAAAGATACATACTAACATCGGGAGTGAATCTGTGTTGGAACTGTATGTCCCAACATGCATAAAAAGGTCAAAAAACTGAACCCCGGCTACAGCAAACCAACTGAAAAAAATTATAAAAAAGGAACCCTGATGATGTGTCACCACCCGGAGCATAAATTCGAATCTATTAATACCTCATTTATCTAAATCGGTTCAGTATCTAAACACGGTCGTACAATGATTTCTCAAAGAATTACAAAGCTACAGACGTTTTAATATCGCTTGTTAGAGAGAGAAAACGCAACCAGTGTGTGACGTCACATTACGCGAAGCTGCCGGGGGGCCGCGTCGACGGCGGCGCCGAACACGATGGGGCGCGGCACGTTGCCGTCTATTAGTGTCATCGTCTCATATGAAGTTGCGTTTTGCGAAAAAGGGACTGAACATACCTCTTCTTAAAACTTCGGACACTTATAACTTCGTGATTATTTAACCTTTGCGTTGATTTTCTCTCCATTTGAATACATTTTTAATCCTTTTTCGAGAAAATATGACATTATTGATTATTTTATTTAGTGTCTACACCCCTATTCAGATGACTTCGAATTGATCTCCCGGATCGCTCACCAGCTCCTCGTCTATACGTGCATGCGCAGTGACAGAGGCTACATTACCAGACCGGGCCGTGAATCAGCGTCCGGTAGACATTTATCTTGGACCAGCGCCAAGCTATAGACGGCGATGACGACCTTGGAACCTAACAGCTGATTGACGCCTCCCACTCTTGAACTAACGCTAGGCGAATTTTACCAGCGCAAATATGCAGCATCGATCAAAATAATGATATGTTTGGACTTTCTACTAACAAGCGAGGATTAGATGTAGGTATGTGGCGATGCCAAGTCTATATAGAAAAACCGATGACCCTATATCAAATCTTGGTTTAACTCAGTTTAACAGGTTCCCGTCCCACTGACAATTGATTTGATTTGATCATATATGATGTATGGATAGCGAACCTGCTAAAATCTAAATTGCTTTATATCTCTACCTAAATAATGAATATAACAGCTTACATTTTTAATACGCCTATTTGGAGGATTTTAGAGACGTCACAGCGGATATGTGGTTTTGTTAAAATTCTATTTCAGCAAGCGATAAATCATAAAACTAACCTTACCTAATCACATCTCAGCGGAATGCGTATCCAATTCGCCTTTGAAGCTAAGTCAATCCTAACTACGCAGCACACGTCTCTGCCTAAAATAAATTATAAGTACTTACACTTGAACTCCCATCAGCTACGCAATAACCTTCCAGCAATTAAATAGGAACATCACTTTTTTTTTTATTGATCCATCAAAGCACTCCTAATTAATGATAGCAAAAATGTACACTACGTGCGAAAGAAAGATTAGGCTTACCATTACTAAATTATAACCACCTTTCAATGACACTGTTATATCGGTAAATATAACGTTGTGCTTTTTTGTTTAGTATGAAAGGGACTCAAAATAAATCTAGCTTAAATTACAGTCATACGCAGACGCATTTAGATTGAATATTCGATGACATATTACATCGACTTACGTCGTTTTCGTTGTAAAGCGCACGATGTTCATTCCTGTCGCTTCACAAAAACAGTGACGAATCGAGCTGTCACAGGCAATTGTTTCAGAAGCGTGAATCGTCCGGACGAGGATGTTGAACTCACACACGTTTCTGTCTTCAGGTGATGTGATGTATAGATATGACTTCCGTAGGTAGGGTTAGTAAATACTTGAAGACTCGAGTATCATGTCCTATTATCAATAACGATTATGTAGACACTAGTCTGGATAAACATAATTGCTAGGACGTCCTCTATTAGCAAGATTCCTAGAGCTTAAGTCCTGGGAACTTATACTTTGGTCCCAAACAAAGTAATCTAAATTAAATTGTCTCTGATAAATACATATCCCATTTAAAACAAAATAGCATATTTGATTCCAAAAAGTTAACGCGGCAGGTACCTAATACTCGTAATAAAGTACCTGGGGTATAGGTATTGAGGTTCTCTGGAAGTGTCACAAGCAAACCCATCGACTAAAGCATGCGATTGTAATCAATACTTCTTATCAAAATAAAACGATTGACATCGCACACCTTGTGCCGTTCCACATCAACGTGTGTCAACGGCTTTTCGGTCCCATTTCCGTGGTTACGCCGACATTGACCATATTCTAAAGTTCAAGTTGCCCCATCGTTTGCGCAAGCGCGTCGTTATGGCCATATTTTATAACGCTACGTTACGTTTCGTTACGCGTAATTCCGAGGAATCCGTATGCGACCAGTAATGCGACACTTCTCTAAATGTCTCACGCCTGTGATGTTAGACGATGTACCTCGGGTGAATAGATTTATCGTGATTTGTGAACTGATATAAACTGTACAGTCAGACGTTAGTTGTAGTCAGATGTTGCTCTGTCAATAAAAAACGACGTACGTAACCAATACATAGGTACCGTAGTGAACTCCAACGTTTGACATATTCATTGCGCTTTAATCGACATATAACGTTGACGGCTTTTTAACGAATTAGAATGAAAGTTCACTGTAAATTTTACCAAGCAGAAGCATACTAATGAAATTAACGGAAAACGAAATCCCGCCTATCGCAAGTACCTAATTATGTAAATTTTCACTGGGATTGAAAATAAGATACAGTAGTTCAAAATTTCATAACTATGTTGAAGCTAGATTTCGCGTTGGGAATCAGAGCTGTAGGACGATACGAGTATTATCTTGGTTTAAATTTATTCTTTGGCTTGACTTTCCTGCATCCTGGCATCTTCCCGCGTATGTCAAAAAATTCAATGTATGTCGTTTGATCTTTTATCTTAATTATTTTATTTCGTTAGAGTACAAATGTTACTTTGTCTTATTGCCTTCCGATTAGACAAGCCTCATAAATTTCTTTGTATATCTTAGTTAGCATTCGTTCGAGTAGGCGTAACATAATTTTTCGGTCGCATAAATTCGGACTTATAATTCTTCATTCAACAAATCCTACTGATTATACCGGCGAACTTCAAACGGTCTCGAGTGTTTTATTTGTCGGTCTATGTTACTCACCATTACCATTAGATTTCTGAAATACATCGAGACGCTCTGACGTCAGCTGCGGTTCCTTCAATGAAAGCATTATTGTGAAACGTCCTCCAACGGGGATCGACGATCAGCCTGAAGGTGATGTTGTAACGAATACTAAATTACAAAACAGCCCTCACCTGTCTTGCCATTTACATTTGTTAGGATTCTAGCACAGGTCGAAATTTTAGAAGTCTTTTTTAAACTACAATTCAGGCACACGAGCGTACGGTTCGCCAGGTGATTAATATAGCGGGTAATCGGGTATACTTTTGATTATTTGAGTTGGTCGTATTGCATCAGAGTAGGCCATTCAAAAAGCGCCTCTAACGTCCAAGGTAGAACATTCCAATGACAGTTTTATAAAAAGTCTAAATAATATTAACTGCACCTTATGACTTATGAGCAATTGAAATTGTGTGTATTCTATCCGCGACATAGAAATCACACTGTACATCAATGTGAGGATATTATATACTCTTCTGTCAATCATCGCGGATGGAATCCCGGTCTTGAGGTTTAACATTCGCGTGGCCAACCTTTTGTCCTCGTAAGAATAATGGGAGGTACGCTACGACTAGTAAAGCCACTTGCAACGATTAGAAGAAAACAATTGCAGCCCTGAGAGGCCTCTTAAAATTATAAAAGTTAACCAATTGCGAAAGCATTCTCTTAGCATAAATCACCGCTTCTTTTGGTAATAATTCACTCCGAGCAACAATGCGAATTAGCGTCACGTCAAAATCTGGAGTAAAGACGGATAATGGCTAGACGCCGTTATTTACGGCCTTCGATCCGAAGGGCAGAGCTAGGATTTTGCTTTCTAAGCTTTAAGTTACGACCACCATACCATCGCAGCGTTGTTCTACCAACTAAAAGAAAAAGGTCTTACACTTTATAGAAAAAGTACGTGCATAGGGCATTTTACGTTTCGACGGTTAGCGTTCGTGAGTCGATAGGTTCCATTTTAAACTTAATTTCGAAATAGGAACACAGGTGTTGTTTTGTTCGGGATAATGCCCGTGCGTCACTTTCTCCCGGTGCGTTTACGCAACGATTCGTTTTTAACGCAGTTAATCCGCCCTAGATTCCTTCCTCGTAACGTTTTACGATGCTGTAAGTACACGATTGAGATTTAGTTGACGCCCATTGTAAACCTATTGTCGACGGCGTCTTTATTGAATAAAGGGATTGATAACATTTCATAACCTCGTAGGTGTCAAATCGATTCTAATGGTCACAGCGTATTAAGGCTCGTTACGTCTAACGATTTCTTTATACGTTGGCCGTGTGCCGCACAGACTGCTTTTGTGGATGACGTACCTACCGCCAAGTCGCACGAGGCGACTAAAGCATGTGCTACACGGTTGCCAACACGCCCCTCCGACCGAGCGACCTTGGTCCGCACCGACCGTGTAGACAGTAGTTTGCAACAAAATTTCATACTACACTTTAGCTCGCGACTATGGCTCTCTTCCTGTGACAACTAGCTCCTAAAAATTACGCGCTACTCACCAACTTCTGCCTCTTTTGCACTGTGCTAATTAGAAGGAGGAGGGTAGAGTTTTTCGTGCGCGTTCGCTTGACCGCTAACCCCGCTACAAACAGTTTCTCGATGTCTCGATCTATAAAATTTGACGTTTGTTCTCTATAGTGAGTTTTGCATAAGACTTACTTGATCGAACCACTTATTCTATAGAGCAGCCCTCTTGACTTGACGATGCAATCGTCGCTATTCTATTAAGCTGTTAGATGGCGCTGTATGGTTGCAACATACGTTGCCCAGACGCTGTCCTGTCGGTGTCGCAAGTCATACCATACAGCGATCATAGCTCGGACTGTACAGTCAGCATCGTTTAGTTCGTAGCAGCCAAATATTTCGGTTTACATCTTTATTACTGTTACGATATATTCGGCTACTTTGGCTGGTACTAACTATACGATGCTGACTGTACGAGTAATAGCTCGTTCAGCATGGATATGTTAAATTAAACGTCATTTCTAATGCGTTTCCATTTGTTTTGATATTCAGGTTTCAAAGAAAATTGTAAGTAGATATTGCAGAAAGAACCATAGACCTTCGGGTTCGGGTGAAATCTTGCTTTATTTCTATCATTACTCACTCTCTCGCTCACACATTGTTATCATCATCATCATCATCATATGAGCCGAAAGGCGCCCACGGCTAGACATAAGTAGGCCTCCCCCAAAGAGTGCCACTATGACCGGTCCTGCGCCACCCGCATCAAGCGGACTCCCGCGACCTTTACCAGCACGTCTAGCACACGACATACTCTCGATTTTTATCGCACTACACCTCTTCTTCTAAGTGTTCTAATAAGAGAGAGACGAATAGTGCGAGAAAAATCGAGAGAGCTCGCGCGCCGTCACGTGCTAGCCGTGCTGGTCATTAGTGGACTGATTGTGATTGACCTTGTGAGACTGTAAACCCTTGTATTGGAAAATCAAATGTTCTAGTAACTCGGCGAATTTCAGCCGCACTTTGCACCACAACCTACATATCAACAGAAGCTCCAGTGCTAAGTGGATAATATCAATTGCCGGGAGTCATTCCGCATTCCACCCGCGAATGGGCTATTTGACATTAATGTAGGGGCATTAATTCATTAAGAAGTGGTGTGTCTGCAACACAGTATGCTCTGTGATCCGTTCTGAGATCACAAGACGTAAGCGACATTCCGAGGAAGACATTTAAATTACCAATTATAAACCTTATGAGGATGAGATAGGGGACTACGAATTGCCAATTATGTATCTTTGTTTGTGCTGCAAATACGTCCTTTCGCGCGAAGAATAGTATGAAGGATTGAATGAGCGCCCCGTGGCGTGGGCGTGTGAATGAACTGTAATATCTAGTCTGTTTTGGAGATTACGTCAGTTATATTCTAGACTGAATTTAGAGCGTTCCTATAGATGTATAATTAATAATGGCAGAATATGAGGCTGCCAAACGGCGGTCGTGGGTTCGGATCCGGGCTCGTACCAATAAGTTTTTCGGAACTTATGCACGACATATCATTCGATATATTTAGGTACCTTTAGCTTTCCGGTGAAGGGAAACATCGTGGAAACCTGCGGACATCTGCGAAGATCAAAGGCATATGTAGAGGTAGTCTCCAACCTGCGGCGCTACCACGAACTTCGACAGTCGAAGTTCGTAATACATGCATCCCTGTCACTGGAGTAAGGGAGTGCGATAGAGATATAAATGCCCGAACTTCGACTTTCGAAGTTCGTGGTAGCGCCGCTGATGATGATTAAGATGATCGTATATGCACACTGAGAAAAATAAGCTCCTTATGAAACCCAAAATCGTACGTAGCTTGCAATTTACTACTTACTACGGGTGCAGACTACTTAATACTGCTCCCGCATACTGCTTAATGGTGTAAGCTACGTACGCGTTTAGGAGATACACAATGTTGCGTACGGACATTGCAGTTTGCTACGTATAATGGCAGCGCCTACGTAAGAAGTATGTTATACCAGTAAAATAAGTAGTTGTGTAAGGAGCTTGAACGTACGTAGCTAACACCATTATCAATACATGTTCTGGTACCATATTCAAGTTCGTTATACGTACGCCTCCTACTTATAAGTAACTTATGCCTTTATAATAAGTAGTTATTAATAGAACATGAACGTAAGTAGCAAACACCATTATCGATTCATGTTCTGGTACCATATTAAATTCTTTATACGTACGCCTTCTACTTATAAATAAGTTATACCTTTATAATAAGTAGCTGTTAAAAGAACATGAAAGTAAGTAGAAAACACCATTATCCATACATGTACTGGTACAATTATTCAGTTAGAGGGTAGCCCATTGTACCATTACATACAATACAATACAATACAATACTTTATTGATAACACCATAGTTACAAGGTCATAAGGACCCAGTCACCAGAATCATTATACGTAAGCAACCTACAGTTATAGATGCAGCGGCTACGCCTCTTACCTAACACATACCATTACATAAGGACCCAGTCGCCGTACCCAAGGACGCTAGCTACGTACGATACGTAGACAGCTCCATGATGAGTAAGTATGCAGACTCATTATACGTATGTGACCTACTGTTTTAGATAACGAGGCTACGCTCATACATAGTCCACACCATTACATAAGGACCCAGTCGCCGTACCCAAGGACGCTAGCTACGTACGATACGTAGACAGCTCCATGATGAGTAAGTATGCAGACTCATTATACGTACGTGACCTACTGTTTTAGATAACGCAGCTACGTCTCATACATAGTCCACACCATTACATAAGGACCCAGTCGCCGTACCCAAGGACGCTAGCTACGTACGATACGTAGACAGCTCCATGATGAGTAAGTATGCAGACTCATTATACGTACGTGACCTACTGTTTTAGATAACGCAGCTACGTCTCATACATAGTCAACACCACCACATAAGGACCCAGTCGCCGTACCCAAGGACGCTAGCTACGTACGATACGTAGACAGCTCCATGATGAGTAAGTATGCAGACTCATTATACGTACGTGACCTACTGTTTTAGATAACGCATCTACGTCTCATACATAGTCAACACCATTACATAAGGACCCAGTCGCCGTACCCAAGGACGCTAGCTACGTACGATACGTAGACAGCTCCATGATGAGTAAGTATGCAGACTCATTATACGTACGTGACCTACTGTTTTAGATAACGCAGCTACGTCTCATACATAGTCCACACCATTACATAAGGACCCAGTCTCCGTACCCAAGGACGCTAGCTACGTACGATACGTAGACAGCTCCATGATGAGTAAGTATGCAGACTCATTATACGTACGTGACCTACTGTTTTAGATAACGAAGCTACGCTCATACATAGTCCACACCATTACATAAGGACCCAGTCGCCGTACCCAAGGACGCTAGCTACGTACGATACGTAGACAGCTCCATGATGAGTAAGTATGCAGACTCATTATACGTACGTGACCTACTGTTTTAGATAACGCAGCTACGTCTCATACATAGTCCACACCATTACATAAGGACCCAGTCGCCGTACCCAAGGACGCTAGCTACGTACGATACGTAGACAGCTCCATGATGAGTAAGTATGCAGACTCATTATACGTACGTGACCTACTGTTTTAGATAACGCAGCTACGTCTCATACATAGTCAACACCATCACATAAGGACCCAGTCGCCGTACCCAAGGACGCTAGCTACGTACGATACGTAGACAGCTCCATGATGAGTAAGTATGCAGACTCATTATACGTACGTGACCTACTGTTTTAGATAACGCATCTACGTCTCATACATAGTCAACACCATTACATAAGGACCCAGTCGCCGTACCCAAGGACGCTAGCTACGTACGATACGTAGACAGCTCCATGATGAGTAAGTATGCAGACTCATTATACGTACGTGACCTACTGTTTTAGATAACGCAGCTACGTCTCATACATAGTCAACACCATTACATAAGGACCCAGTCGCCGTACCCAAGGACGCTAGCTACGTACGATACGTAGACAGCTCCATGATGAGTAAGTATGCAGACTCATTATACGTACTTGACCTACTGTTTTAGATAACGCAGCTACGTCTCATACATAGTCCACACCATTACATAAGGACCCAGTCGCCGTACCCAAGGACGCTAGCTACGTACGATATGTAGACAGCTCCATGATGATTAAGTATGCAAACTCATTATACGTACGTGACCTACTGTTTTAGATAACGCAGCTACGTCTCATACATAGTCCACACCATTACATAAGGACCCAGTCTCCGTACCCAAGGACGCTGGCTACGTACGATACGTAGACAGCTCCATGATGAGTAAGTATGCAGACTCATTATACGTACGTGACCTACTGTTTTAGATAACGCAGCTACGTCTCATACATAGTCCACACCATTACATAAGGACCCAGTCGCCGTACCCAAGGACGCTAGCTACGTACGATATGTAGACAGCTCCATGATGATTAAGTATGCAAACTCATTATACGTACGTGACCTACTGTTTTAGATAACGCAACTACGTCTCATACATAGTCCACACCATTACATAAGGACCCAGTCGTCGTACCCAAGGGCGCTAGCTACGTACGATACGTAGACAGCTCCATGATGAGTAAGTATGCAGACTCATTATACGTACGTGACCTACTGTTTTAGATAACGCAGCTACGTCTCATACATAGTCAACACCATTACATAAGGACCCAGTCGCCGTACCCAAGGACGCTAGCTACGTACGATACGTAGACAGCTCCATGATGAGTAAGTATGCAGACTCATTATACGTACGTGACCTACTGTTTTAGATAACGCAGCTACGTCTCATACATAGTCAACACCATCACATAAGGACCCAGTCGCCGTACCCAAGGACGCTAGCTACGTACGATACGTAGACAGCTCCATGATGAGTAAGTATGCAGACTCATTATACGTACGTGACCTACTGTTTTAGATAACGCAACTACGTCTCATACATAGTCCACACCATTACATAAGGACCCAGTCGCCGTACCCAAGGACGCTAGCTAGGATTGGGCTTAAGGCTCTGGAGTTAATAGAATTGATGTGCGCGCCATCTACGTGTTATCTCATGAACTATAACCACTAGCGCGTTATCGCTTCACAAAAATTTCGCGCGCATCTGCTGGCAGATGGCGCTCAGCTTGTTCACGTTCTACGTAGCTAATTTTTTTGACTTAGATGTATACGTTGATTGCACTTTTAGAATTACAATAGGCGAAATAGCCTAAACTGGCGTGAATGACTATAGAGTTAAATACAACATCTTAGCGTGTCTCTGATACCAGTCTGATACCCGTTACCTAATTTAATTCATACCTGCAGTTTGGCTTGTTTATTACATTTGTTTTACTAACTTCTGCCCGCGACTCCGTCCGCGTAGAACTCGTTTATATCGTAGCTTCATACATACTTTCACCCCCCCCCCCATTCCACTCCCTTAGGGGATGATTTCCTGGATAAAATCTATCCTATTAGTTAAAGCAATGACGCGTAATTTACTGTCGGAGAGGCAACCGGATGGCTCCTGAAGTGTTGTGGAATCGCCCTGTGCAACCCGAATTGGCCCAACTGTGACCGGTTCGGAAATACGAGGGAAGTGTAAAAAAAAATATGTCGCTTGGCAACCGGTAGCCTGAAAGTGTGTACGCTGTTTACATTTAGTTTTTTTTTATGCCATCCCTCCTAGTGCGACCGGAGCCGAGTAAGCGAGAAAAGAAAAAAAAAGTAGTTTGCTCGCTTACTCGGCTCCAGTCGCACTAACAAGTCTTAGGCATTCTTATTATTCTTTATTTGCTAGCTAAATAAAATTCTGCAACTAGGCAATCACACAACTTTGCGGCATTTATGGATTTTTGCATACCTAAAACTATGTAGGTACCTAGTAACTAAGTATTGTGTGATCGAAACAAGTCGAAAGACTTACATTGAAGATATTATTAAAATTCCTAATTGCGGGCTCTTAGAATCGATAACAGAAGTCAGAACACACTTCAACAGTTATTATTTAGATTCGAAGAGAATTTGAACTGTTACACGCACACGCACATGGAAATGAAATATTTATTTTCAAAATTGACAGTAGTATAGTTAAACATAAGAATATCATGTTAACCATAATTTATACGTATACCAAGTCGCGGGCAGAAGCTAGTAAAGAATAATAAGAATGCCTGATACTTGGTACTACGAAATATCTCAACTTTTTATGGGCGAAGAGTTTCGAGACGGCCTCTTTTTTACAAGCAATTTGTCTTATGGGACCTCATTTCTTTTTGTAGGTTATTGTGTTATCAATACATACAAATTATGAATGGAGTCCCATTCGTGCTTTTTAATTTTTGTCTCACTGCAAATGTAACTTTGTACATTACAAAGTTATTTATGCAGTTGGTGTATATAGAAAACTGGACCGAAATTGCAAAATATTTGAGTTTTCCCTTGGTTTATACACATAACACGACGAATTTATGGGGCGACGAAAATGGCCTAAACTGCTTCGAGAAAAGGATGGTACGGCCGTGCCGCTGTTTTGCTCGACTTGGCGGAGTCACTGCCGTGCCCCCAGATATTACTATCTATATCTAGCTCCACAATAAATAAAAGGACGACTTTGACTTTGGGAATATTTATTTAGGTCATCGGCACACCAATGCACAAACTAGATCGTTTTTATTATATTTTTTTTTCTTATAGTACCTACTCGTATTCAACAGTATCTCATTAGCTTCTAGTTTTCTGTCTTCTGCAATCAGAAGATGCAATGATGGCGAGCTAGACTGGAGACTGGTTGGTTATAAAATTAGATTGAATCATGTAGATTATACGCTAAAATAAGCATATTTAATTCTATAAACTTTTTCTCTCAGATCGATATTTACAGAGAAATTTTGGTATCGTGAAATTGATAACATCTCATTTTTATTAATGTACCTATCCTATAGAACATGCTAAAATAAGCATAAAATGACAAATAAACTTTTATCTATGACCATCCGTTTTGGCAATTTTTACAACGCAGTAAGTAACTGAGAGCGATAGGCATTCCGACGGAGCTCACAAAGATTTCTATTTCCAAGGGTCTAATCTATAATTTTATAATTATTTTAATTTAATATATCTATGCGATGGTCAGGTCCTCTAAACGATCACCTATAATTCCTATAAAAAAACATCCTTGGCCGCTGCAAAAAACGTATTTTTTTTCATTCAAGGTTGCCCCTTTCATCTCAATCGGTTAACTGGTTCAAAATTCAGTTCCAACTAATAAACTGAGTACTTAACTAACGAACAGTATAATACAGTTAAAATTACACACTGAGCAAATTTCATCATCCACGTGGTTGAGATTATTGAATGTGGCCGACTTTTTATATAACTTCCATTGTAATTGGAATCTTCTACCTAGGACCGTAGAGTTGCTTTTGGAATGGACTACTTTGTTGCAATTCGGCCAACTCAAATAATCTCCAGGTATACGTATTTTAAAGAACTTGCATACGTAAATTACGTAGCTTGTAAATGACGCGTCATCTAGGTGAGTGTTGCCAATTTAATGAATTTCCCTTCAGATCTCACGGATTAAAGTAGTTGCCTGAGCAAGATACCAAAAACTATTGGTATGCATCAGGGAATGAGATGACAGTATTTTAATGAAATATTTACGACCTTGAGATAATATCGAATTTCATCTGGACTATGAAAAAGGTCTTTTCATTAATAAAATTAAGTGGATTATGCGCGTATTCCAAAGAACTTATATTGAAGTAATAAATTATAAAGTAAAGAAAGTTTATATACCATTTTCGCCTAATTTTTACGGAATTAATATAGATTATACTTTTCATATAGGTATTAAATGTAGGTGGATTATTCAAGAATACTTAGTCAAACTACGAAATGTTATTATATAGTCTGATCACCAACCGTGTCAGTAGCAGTGAAGCTGAAATACTACACACAATAAGAAAGAGATTACCCTTTCCTTGTAGCAACAGTGCCGGCCATGAAAAAAATATAGAACGAGTCATTCAGCTACTCTTAGTGACACGGGTAATTGCTAGTTTTAATTGAAACAATACCTAAAGGCTACTCGTTGCAATCTGTCAACTAATAGACGCAGCAGTTGCTAGAATGAGACCTTGGATTCTCGCTCTAACTACAGCTGTGTCTCTATTAACAATTTAATAGAATAGCGTTTCCCTAAAAATGCGCGCTGTTGTGATACTCCGTTTCATTAAAAAAAGCGGCCAAGTGCGTGTCGGACCACCCACAAGAAGGGTTCCATGCCTATTAAAAAGGTCGTATCGTTATTGAAATCTTATGTCACTTACGTCCTTTTCTTTAACGAAGGCAGTTTTTTTAAAATATCTCGAAAACCTTTCAACCTATCTTGTTCAAAACAATTTTCGCTGAAAGAAATCAATAAGTCCTATGTCCATGATTTTTTCATATTTTTAAAATACACGGTTCAAAAATTAGAGGGGTGGGGGGGACACAATTTTAGTGACTTCCGGGGTGATTATCTCAGACTCTATTCACTCAATCAAAAAAAATGCTGGGAAACCTTATATTTATTTTGAAAGGCCTATCGATTGATGTGCCACACCCTAAAAATTTATTTTTTTGTAATTTAATAACAAAACTATGTAGCGGCTAATAAAATACACGTTTCCTCAAAATTTTATTCAAATACACCTTATAGTTTTCGAGTAAAATGCCTGTGACTTACGGACGGACAGACAGACAGACAGAGAGACAGACAGACAGACAGACAGAGAGACAGACAGACAGACAGATAGACATACATATATGACGAATCCATAAGGGTTCCGTTTTTTGCCATTTGGCTACGGAACCCTAAAAACACAGCTGTGATATTCTGCCGTGCTTACGATAAAATAGTAGTAACTTCGTTCGAAATGTAATTCAAATGTCTATCTGATTCTAATTCTAATTTATAAAGTAAACAATTGAATAATATTCCGAATAGAATTACTGCTGTTATCGTAAGCACGGCAGAAACGTACATCGGCATTTTCATAAAAAAATCCGCGCTTTCAAAACCGACTTTCCGCTTTGTAATTCTGCATGTGGCAACATTCATTTGCAACCATTTTTTTATCGTGCGCTAGCGGCGGTGAAGTGATTGCAGAGTTTTTGTCCAAAAAATAATACTTATATATCCTTTCCGTGGGCAGTCGTGTAAAAAGGTATGGTTTTCATGCATTATTAACTATAATAGTTGTTGTTTTCATGTTTAAAGCCGTCCCAATATCGATCGAATTTATTTTGTTGGTACATCTATACCAACAATCATATCTTTTGCATTATCCATTCTATGCGTGAATATAAAACAAAATAACACTACAATATTCACAATTAACTCGCACAGTTCAATTCTATATTATTTACTATGTGTTCGGAACGGGGCCGGGCATTGCTGTGTAAAAGGAAACTACATTTTTTTATTCATTCGCCATATTTGTACAAAAATCGTAATTCAAGTGGTTATTTCGCTTCCTAACTGTGGCAAAGGCCCTCCAGGCTGCCATTTCTCACATATTATTTACGATTTGCCGGCCATTTTATATAGAGCCGAACAGTACTGTGGTCACGTGTGCGTGACGATGGCATGACGCTCATTCCATGTAAGCTGGGGAGGAGAGGACTCTTGTGTGGGACGCTACCTGCGTTGATACGCTAGCCCGGTCCCATCTCCAAGCGACCTCCTCTAAAGCCGGAGCTGTGGCCAGCACTACTTACTACTAATACAAACTAAATTCCAGGTAAACCCATTTAACGCTCCTTACTATGGAGGAAGCACTCCTTTCGTTGGGATTCGGGGAAGACATCGTTGCAGTATTTAATGGTATGTAGGTATGGTATTAGTGTTATAATTGATATCAATAACTTGCAATGTAACTTGTATGTTTGTTCGGGTGGAATCTTGCAACTCAATTTTGAAGCAGCATCTTCAACCGATTGAGCTGAAATTTTGGTGTAATTATAGTTTGGATGACAATTCAATACTATGGTACCATTGAGCTGATCTGATGGTGGTGACAGAAGGTGGCCATGGGAATTCAGTACTTAACTGACATAACCCCGTTGAGTTTGGGCTAGTTAGAATCGTCTCAATGAGTAGTTGATGGCGGTACACAAAAAATAGTTATTGACATAAACTTAATATATAAATGAATTCGGCTGTATTTTACCTAAGTTTTAATATTATATTGACAATTCGTAACCCTTTCAGAAAATAATATTGATGACCAAGCTCTCCTGCTTCTAGAAGACGCCGAACTGAGAGAATGAATACCAAAAATTGGGCCAAGATTAAAACTGAAGAATTACATCCGTTTAAAACAACGGCAAGATACAGCTGGTATCGATCTGTCTCCGAGTCACACCACCAATTCATCAAAAAAATCATCTTTAGTAAGTATTAATACAATCTCCTACATATTTTGTCTCACAATGTAGTAATGCTAATTTTTCTCTAGCTAAACACACACAATTCTTGTTTATATCTTTTGTATGTGTCTTAGTTCGGTGTGGCTATTGGCAAAGGCCTCCTCCAATGTTTCCTATCTATCGCCACTTCTTGAGTTGCCACTGTCCTGAGGCTACGGTGTCTCCTAACCACCAGGCAGGCCTTGAGCTTGTTTGCCACAGTTGTAGAATAAAATACAATGTAAAATTGGTTTTATTTCATATTGTTAGTGTTCCCTAATCTAAAAGTGGTGTTAATGTTTTTATACAAATGTACATATACATATATGTATATTTTGTTATATGGACCCCATTTCGGTAAAAGCCGCCTCCATCTCATGCCATTTTTCTCGGTCTTTGGCCAAATGCAACCAGCTAGGTCCGGCAACCTCAGTTTAGACCTAATTCTGTTTGATTTTCTTTGTGTAGGTATGTCCAGGATTGGCTCCCATATGTCAGGCTAGGTAGAATTCATGTATCCATTTCGGTTTTTTTGAATTTCTAATGAAGGATTTGCTTATGTGCCCAAAATGGTATATTGCAATATATAAAGTAGCTTTTTTTTGTTTCAGGTGCTGGATGACATTATAATTCCAGCTACACAATCTTTTAGATCTAACACACCGAGTGGATCTGAAATTTTAGAAGACATCCCAGACATCCCATCCCAGACATGTGACACCCCAGGACACAGCAGTAGAAATTGCGGATAATTCAAAAAATACTGTAAGTTTACATTTTACTAGTGAGTTTTAAGGCGGATGTCACACTGCACCGCATCTCCTATTAAGACATCATCATTTAAGCCGAAAGACGTCCACTGCTGGACATAGGCCTCCCCCAAAGAGTGCCAATGTTACCGGTCCTGCGTCACCCGCATCCAACGGACTCCCGCGACCTTTACCAGGTCATCAGTCCACCTTGTGAGGGGCTACCGATGCCGCGCCTTCCGGTACGTGGTCGCCACTCGAGAACCTTTCCGCCCCAACGGCCATCGGTTCTACAAAAGAAGGTGGCCATAGGAACTCCGTAATTAAACGACGCAACCCCATCGAGTTTGGGCTCGTTTAATTCGTCTTGACGAGTACTTTGATACTATATGGTAACCAGAGTCTGATGATGTAGCTGGAAGGTGGCCATAGGAACTCCGTAATTAAACGACGCAGCCCCGTCGAGTTTGGGCTCGTTTAATTCGTGTTGACGAGTACTTTGATACTATATGGTAACCAGGGTCTGTTGATGGAGCTGGAAGGTGGCCATAGGAACTCCGTAATTAAACGACGCAGCCCCTTCGAGTTTGGGCTCGTTTAATTCGTCTTGACGAGTACTTTGATACTATATGGTAACCAGGGTCTGTTGATGGAGCTGGAAGGTGGCCATAGGAACTCCGTAATTAAACGACGCAGCCCCTTCGAGTTTGGGCTCGTTTAATTCGTCTTGACGAGTACTTTGATACTATATGGTAACCAGGGTCTGATAATGGAGCTGGAAGGTGGCCATAGGAACTTTGTAATTACACGACGCAACCCCCATACATAAACTTTAAGTGCTCAAAGCAACATAACGGATAAACGCTGCTACGCGCTACGAACTACGTCGTAGTATATCTCGAATTAAAAATACTAGAAAGTTAAAAATAAAATTTTAAAAAAAACCTTTTTGAAAACAAGCTTTTATTATTTGTTAATAAAATTAACTAAAAAGTTAAAAATAAATTACTCTAATAAGAAATATAACACTATAAGTTCATTGTAACCTTTAACGATAATTAAGCTTCTTCGTCTACGACAAAATAATTCCATATTGTACATAATTATTACATTTTTAACACTAAAACTTTACACCTTAATTATTAAATCTCCCCGTCTTTATCACAGTCCCAATTTCATAAATAAAAGCGTGTTACATTATGATAGCAAGAGGATCTATCATTGGATTTTGTTACATAACACGCTTTTATTTATAAAACTAGCTGATGCCCGCGGCTTCGCCCGCGTGGTTAGAGGAAAATGTAACATACTGAATTTTCCCGTGGGAATTAGATGTATTCCCGCTGAAAAAAGTTGCCTATGTCACTCTCCAGCCTCTAAACTATCTCCATACAAAAAAATCACATCAATATGACGCTCCGTTGCGACGTGCAAGAAGGACGTGCGACGTGATAAAAACAGAAAGATTTAATAATTAAGGCGTAAAGTTTTAGTGTTCAAAATGTAAAATTATGTACGATATGGAATTATTTTGACGTAGACGAAGAAGCTTAATTATCTATAAAGGTTACAATTAACTTATAAAATGTTATATCTCTTATTAAATTCAGACCGGCATGGCAGCGGCATTCATAGTAAGAAGGTGTCTGAGGGCCGCACGTTGGTTAAGGTGGTTCGCCGACCATACAAAACGTTATTTGCCATTCGTAGGCTAACGGCGTGATATTTTAAGAAACTTAGGTAACAAAGTTTCATTAATCGGCTTTCCATTTGGACGGAATTCCCCATTTATAAAGATGGTCTAATGGCTTGGTCTGACAGCGGGCGCGGCGTGACGTCGGGGCGGTGCTGGCGCGACGGCAGCAGTTGTAATGTACTATAGTTAATATACATGGTACATTACGATGTCAAACAGCGCCGTTGCGCTGCCGCCACGCCGGACGGGAATACAACGGGGAGTGCGGCCGGGCGGGGCGGGGCGTGAGCGCGGGACGAACAGGCGGCGGGACGTGAGCACGTCGCGCTCGGCGGGACGTCACCACTGCTTCTATGTCCGACTCACTTGACATCTTGTTTCTAAATTATACATGAGCGCCGTCCATACCGCCGAGCGCGACGCGCCGCGCCGACGTCACGCCGCGCCCGCTGTCAGACCAAGCCATTACTTTCTTAAAATATCGCGCCGTTAGCCTGCGAATGTCAAATAACGTTTTGTATGGTCGGCGAACCACCTTAATGTGTTCATTCATTTGAATTTCAGCTCTGGATCAATTTACAGATGACGATGACGAACATTTTACATGGTTGAAGAATAATGTAGATCCATGGAAAACGGTGGAGGAAAAGTGGACCGACACTGCTGATTACCGAATCAAACACATTTATGATAGCGGTAATAGTATTACCGAGTATTTTTATAAGTATCCAGCTTTAAGACAGCCTCTAGGTTACACGTTGGTACGTACTAATAAGTTAAATTCACGCATGTATTCCTATATTTTATTTAATGTGACATTTTAATCGCTTTGTCCCAATCATAATGTGTAGAAACAAATTATACAAGAGATCATTTGCTAAAACAATTTGTTTACTTGCAGCTTCTGAACGACTTCAATCAGATGTACCCTGGAAAAGAGAACAATTTGTTTTCCATGTTCAATTTAAAACAAGAAGATATTCTTGCTTACTCCAAGGGTAAAGCAGAACGTTCTCGCAACAATACATTCAAGACTGAAATACAAAACTTAACTGGAAGGATACATGGTGAGTTGCAGTTATTTGTGTTCTAAATTTAAAGAATGTCACTGGCAAATTGAATTGATTGAGCGCGCAATTTTTGAAAAGGGGCGGGGCGCCGCGCTTGCGTTCGGAAACTGCATGGGCGAGTCTCAAAATTTTGTACAACCCACGGGCGGTAATATATTTTTTGTTTTTTTTGTTCAATAACCATTGCTTTTTTTTCAGAGGCCGACACTGAGACTGTTAACAACGTTTGTCTAATGCTTCTGGCTTATGTCATAAACGTGTCGCCGGCGAGAAAACGGCAAGGAAAAGCTGCCCTGAAATTTTCTCGCGCGGAAATATGCGACGGGTTTATCAAGCAAGTCTCCTCAGAAGCAGAAGTCACTACCTATATAATCGAGAAGAAAGAACAGATTTTGCAGCAAAAGCGGACTCTGCAGCCATTTGTTGTTTGTGTCGCATCGATCAGCGCCGAGGTAAAATCTGCATACGTTGTCGTCAACTACACAATATACAGTTTCAAAAAATTGTTAACAGCCGTAGATTGTGTTTTTAAAATATACCAATCACCCAGGCCGTGTTACCCAGAAGAGTGTGAAGATCTGTGGCTGTTTATCCAATTGGGATTCTATAGCATAAGAACGCAATTTGATAGACGCTCACAGGTAGTGAACACTCTGTTGACTGATCTGGGACTTGTTAGTGACTAAAAAAATGACATTTACTTGTTACTATTGTAAAAAACCTATGCCATCTCCATCTTTGTTAGTCTGCCATATTAGATCTTTTTGTAAATCTACTGTAACAAAATCTAACTTTCACTGCGGTGAACAGGGGTGTTTTCGACATTATTTTACTGCAGCGTCATTTAAAAAACATTTGATAAGAGATCACCATTCGTCGTCATCAAACGTGAATCGTCACAACACTGACATAGATAATCCTATCGAAATCTCTGAATGTCCATCCACAAGTACCACAGAAAGTAACGAATCCGTTCAAAAAGAATTAGTAGTAGAAAATAATGAGAAAACACCTCTAATTCTTCATGCCTCTGAATTGATATCCTCTTTGTACGCTAGTGCCACAATACCGCGTATGGTTGTGCAAGAATTTTTGGACAATCTCCGAGTATTTTTTTCTAAATCAGAAAACGTTTTGCTTCAGCGGTTCAGTCAATCGGTACCATCGAGTGAAATGACTACAAATGTTTGTGATGCTTTTAAGGAAACAGTTGGTACTTTTTGCGAAACTTTTAACAATTTTGACACTGAATTTAAACGTTTCGGTCATTATAAACTATTAGGAACTTATGTTGAGCCTCAAGAAGTGGTCATAGGCCAGCGAGTGGAAACAAACAAAACTCCCACAGGAACTGCGTTAGTGCCAATTCACTGCACTGAGCAAATAATGCCATTAAAAAATAATTTGAAGTCTTTTTTTTCACGTGGAAGTGTATTGAAGGATACATTAGATTACCTGCACAATTTACAAGAATTTCCTTTCGGCATTGAAAATATAGTTCAGGGTTCCGTATGGAAAAAGATGTCAGAAAGTTTTGTAACAGACGGAGAGCTGAATTTACCATTAGTATTATACTTTGATGATTTCGAAATTGGAAATCCTTTGGGAAGCCATGCAGGGGTTCACAAATTAGGAGGTGTATATATATCATTTCCATGTCTTCCTCCTAACTACGTTTCACTCTTGCAAAATATCTTTATTGTGGCCCTGTTTCACTCATCAGATAGGATACAATTTGGAAACCACATAACTTTTCAAAAAGTTTTTGATTTACTCAATGATTTAAAGCAGAATGGTATACATGTTGAGACTGAAAAATACAAAGGAATAATAAAATTTCATCTGCCTGTTGTCACTGGTGACAATTTAGGACTTAATGGTGTATTAGGTTTCGTAGAGAGTTTTTCTGCAAATCGACCGTGCAGAGTTTGCGTTGCTAACAAGCAACAAATTCAATCAATGTTGTATGAAAACGTCGATTTGTTAAGAAATGAGCAAAACTATTCAAATGATTTACAGATACACGATGTTTCCGAGACCGGAATCAAAGAAAAATGTACATGGCTTACTCTAGATGGCTTTCATTTGTTTGAAAACGTTGCAGTCGATGTTTTACATGATTACCTTGAGGGCGCTTGTCGGTATGTCATGAATTTCATCATAACGGATCTAGTGCAAAAACAAAAGTTAATCACTTTAGAAAACCTAACGTCGAGAATACGGAATTTTGATTATGGACCAGATTCAAGTTCAAAGCCGTCTAACGCGGTATCCTTACACGGAACATCAATAAATTTAAAATGCTCAGCATCTGAAATCGTTTCTTTAGTTCGTTATTTCGGGCTAATCCTCGGATATAATGTTCCAGATGAAAACGACGTTTGGATGTTGTACATAAAATTAAGACAATTATTAGACAAACTTTTGACTCGTCGAGTCCATGAAAGTACTGTGGTCCAAGTAAAATTCCTGGTAGCTGAATTAAATGAACTCTATTGCCAATTAAGTGATACCCAGTTAAAACCAAAATTTCACTTTCTAACATATTACCCTGAAATGCTAAAGAAGTTTGGTCCACTTACTCAAATCTGGACAATGAGATTTGAAGCGAAACATCGTCTGTCTAAATTTATTGCTAGAGCATCGCAGAGTAGAGTTAATATTTGTAAAACCATAGCTATAAAACATCAGTTAATTTTAAACGACATGTTTTTGAAAAATATACCATTACCTCCATTGACAACTGGCAAACGGAGCAAAGTAACGGCATCTGAAATGGTCTATGTTAAGTTTAATTTACAATATCAAGATATTAACTTAGATACTTGTTATTCAACCTCATGGGTGATGATTAACAGTATCAAATTTCAGTTACTTTCGATTTTAGTCTTAGATATATCGGAGTCTACTTGCTTGCCACTATTTGCTGAAGTGAAAAACATATATGTCACGGACAATGACAAAGTTATATTCCGCTGTATTCCGTTTGAATGTATTGATTTTAATGATCATTTTTTTGCATACGAGGTTCGAAAAACGAACGACAGTAAGTTTCATACATACGATGCTCTTATTTCACCTGTACCCGCTACAATGACCATACAACGCGACTTCAAACTCTATGTCACCGTCCGTTGGACTTTAGACTAACTAAGAAGCTTCACCATCAAAGTATAATACTCATGGCATTAGATACCGTCAAACGTGGCAACTATACTATATTTTTTCTTGAAAAATAATTTGCGATTTTGATTTAGGGCCATTCCACTTTTTACTGCAGGTTTTTGGCACTAGTAGTAACTGGTTTCAAAAAATTATTGGTTAAAGATAAATGAAGTAATTTCTTTGTATGTATGCGTAACCATACCTAAACAATTTTCCCGTGTGGTGTCGGGTTAGAATTTCACCACCCCCATTCTTCCCGTGGGTGTCGTAAAAGTCGACTAAGGGAGCAGGGTTGAAGTGTGTTGTTGGGCGATGGGCTAGCAACCTATCACTGCAATATCACATTTTTTCGATCTTTTATATCTATTTATGCTAAAAGTGGCACTGGAACATAAGTTTCATGTGCTCTGCCTGTCCCTTTTGGGAATAAAGGAGTGAATCTATGAATGAATAAGTATTTTTCTGAAAATAAAGGTTTTGTCTACCAAGGTAGAAAAATCATACCACTTTGTTACCATATCAAAATACTTTTATTGAGCAGGTTTAGTCACTCATTACAACAGCAAATAAATAACAAAACGTATTTTACGAACTTAAATCTTTTTTGTCTCATAACTTTAATTAGAAATTATCATTTATTAAGTCTTATTAATCACATTTAAAAGACAACTGTGTTACTTTTGTGCACTTTTGTTTCAATAGTACATCACGTACCGCGGTATATAATATTCGACATAATAAAAAAATATCTTAGCAAAGTATTTAAAATTCATAAAAATATATATTATCTTGCGTCGGATATACCTGTAATGTAATTTATAAACCAATTGAGTCGCTTAACTTCAAATTCGGGTAAATCCAATTCTGTATTTTTTAAAGATTTTCCTATATAATAAAAGGATATAAAACTAGTTTTGTTACAATTTAAAACCTTTACCTAGAAATAGGGACATAATGGTAACACAGTTGTTCAACAGTAACAAAGTTGTTTCAATAGAACATTTTCTTTACCGGGGGACACAAAAACCTGCAGTAAAAAGTAGAATGACCCTTTACATAACTATCTCATACAAGCAAATAGTGACATTTTAATCGAATAAGCTGGCTCTTGTGACCGCATCGCGTGACACATGACCGATTATCGAACATGTGTATCGCGACTCGCGATTCGGTTACAACAGGCAGCGTATCGCGTGACATTTAGCCGATTATCGAAGATACCACACACGATAGGTTTCAGAACAATTTTTTTTCTCATACGAAAAAAAGATGACATCATAACTCCTCTCATTTTTTTTCGTGCTACGACCTAAAGTTGAATCGTTCCGATTTTCATACTTTTAACACCAGTTGCAGCTTTTTTTGGCATATCGCTAGCACTATTAAAGCTAGATACTTATTAAAATACTCGGTAATACTATTACCGCTATCATAAATGTGTTTGATACGGTAATCAGCAGTGTCGATCCACATTATTCTTTAACTATGTAAAATGTTCGTCATCGTAATCGGTAAATTTCACGCTATCTACTGAAATCACCTGGGTAGGTGATCGTATTGGACGAATATGTCTTCTGAGATCACCCAGGTGATCTTATTGGACGCTATATCCTGCACGATCCCCTGGGTGATGATTATAGTGGCCAGAGTTATATCCACTAGGATACCCCTGAAAGTAATATTAATCTGCAAGTGATTCTAGTGGGCGAACTTATCCAGTAAGATCACCCACCATCGTGCAGAATATAGCGTCAAAAATGATCACCTGGGTGATTATACTGGACAAAATTATAGCCAGAAGGACCCTAGAGAGTAATATTACTCTTTCTAGGGTATCCTACTGGATATCTGTAATTCTGTCCACTAAAATAACCCAGGGGATAGTATTGGACATGGCGTCCAATAGGATCAGTTCTAATGGACTATCATGTCCAGTGAGATCACCCTGGACATGACAGGCCACTAGAATTACTCAAACAAAAATCTTTGATCTCTGGGGGATCCTACTGGATATACATATGTCCACTAGAATCACCCAGGGGATCGTGCTGGACATGGCGTCCAATAGGATCACCAGGGTGATCTCACTGGACATATTCGTCCAATATAATGTTCAAAGCAAGTAATTTCTTTAAGATAGGGCGTGTTTATAAAGAGATGGAAACTGGTACTGATTGACTGACTGACTGCAATATCTAAACGTAAATCAAATAACAGATGAGAATAACACATAAGTGCGTTTAACTTCTTCGTGCATACCAAAGTGTGTAACTTGAGTTGTCTTAAAGCTGGATACTCAACTTCATAAATGTATTCTGCATTAAGTATTATATCATGTACCAGTCATTGCGTTGGCGTTGTCATGAAAAGGCTAAAGTCATGCCAACTACCTATTACGCAATCATTGTTTGTATTGTCTCTCTTAAAGAGCATTGTAAAGTCGGGATCTTGAAATACAGTTGCTCGCACATAGTTAAGGCTAAGTTAAACTTTTAAGGCGAATCGAGTCGAACGATTCGTTGTTCGAGGTTGGTTAAAACTAGTTTAATTGTGTAGGATGACATGTCCTATTTGCGCAATACGACACATGTGCAGTCTCGAAAAAAGTAAATAGTCAGAGCACTGTTTAAATGCTTCTTTCGAGACTGCTCATGTGTCGTTTTGCGCAAATGTGATATATCAAGCTACACAATAAAACAACGCAATTATTGTTTGTATTGTCTCTCTTAAAGAGCATTGTAAAGTCGGGATCTGGAAATACAGTTACTCGCACATAGTTAAGGCTTACTAAAGATGATTTTTTTGATAAATTGGTGGTGTGACTCGGAGACAGATCGACACCAGCTGTATCTTGCCGTTGTTTTAAACGGTTTATGTAATTCTTCAGTTTTAATCTTGGCCCAATGTTTGGTATTAATTCTCTCAGTTCGGCGTCTTCTAAAAGCAGGAGAGCTTGGTCATCAATATTATTTTCTGAAAGGGTTACGAATTGTCAATATAATATAAACTTATGTAAAATACAGCCGAATTCATTTACATATAAGTTTCTGTCAAAAACTATTTTTTGTGTACCGCCATCAGCTACTCATTGAGACCATTCTAACTAGCCCAAACTCAAAGGGGTTATGTCAGTTAAGTACTGAATTCCCATGGCCACCTTCTGTCACCACCATCAGATCAGCTCAATGGTACCATAGTATTGAATTGTCATCCAAACTATAATTATACCAAAATTTCAGCTCAATCGGTTGAAGATGCTGCTTCAAAATAAGAGTTTCAAGATTCCACCCGAACAAACATACAAGTTACATAGCAAGTTATCGATATCAATTATAACACTAATACCATACCTACATACCATTAAATACTGCAACGATGTCTTCCCCTAGTCCCAACGAAAGAAGTGCTTCCTCCATAGTAAGGAGCGTTAAATGGGTTTACCTGGAATTTAGTTTTTCCCGTGTGGTGTCGGGTTAGAATTTCACCACCCCCTTTCTTCCCGTGGGTGTCGTAAAAGTCGACTAAGGGAGCAGGGTTGAAGTGTGTTGTTGGGCGATGGGCTAGCAACCTATCACTGCAATATCACATTTTTTCGATCTTTCATATCTATTTATGCTAAAAGTGGCACTGGAACATAAGTTTCATGTGCTCTGCCTGTCCCTTTTGGGAATAAAGGAGTGAATCTATGAATGAATAAGTATTTTTCTGAAAATAAAGGTTTTGTCTACCAAGGTAGAAAAATTATACCACTTTGTTACCATATCAAAATATTTTTATTGAGCAGGCAAATAAATAACAAAACGTATTTTACGAACTTAAATCTTTTGTCTCATAACTTTAATTAGAAATTATCATTTATTAAGTCACATTTAAAAGACAACTGTGTTACTTTTGTGCACTTTTGTTTCAATAGTACATCACGTACCGCGGTGCGTACACAATTTTACGTCTTCTTCTGGGTGTGAAGTGAGATTTGCCGCTGCGGCCGTGGGCGGTAAATCTCACTTACCGCCCAGAGTAACGTAAAATATTCGACATAATAAAAAAATATCTCAGCAAAGTATTTAAAATTCATAAAAATATATATTATCTTGCGTCGGATATACCTGTAATGTAATTTATAAACCAATTGAGTCGCTTAACTTCAAACTCGGGTAAATCCAATTCTGTATTTTTTAAAGATTTTCCTATATAATAAAAGGATATAAAACTAGTTTTGTTACAATTTTAAACCTTTACCTAGAAATAGGGACATAATGGTAACACAGTTGTTCAACAGTAACAAAGTTGTTTCAATAGAACATTTTCTTTACCGGGGGACACAAAAACCTGCAGTAAAAAGTAGAATGACCCTTTACATAACTATCTCATACAAGCAAATAGTGACATTTTAATCGAATAAGCTGGCTCTTGTGACCGCATCGCGTGACACATGACCGATTATCGAACATGTGTATCGCGACTCGCGATTCGGTTACAACAGGCCCCGTATCGCGTGACATTTAGCCGATTATCGAAGATACCACAACACGATAGGTTTCAGAACAATTTTTTTCTCATACGAAAAAAAGATGACATCATAACTCCTCTCATTTTTTTTTCGTGCTACGGCCTAAAGTTGAATCGTTCCGATTTTCATACTTTTAACACCATTTGCAGCTTTTTTTGGCGTATCGCTAGCACTATTAAAGCTAGATACTTATTAAAATACTCGGTAATACTATTACCGCTATCATAAATGTGTTTGATACGGTAATCAGCAGTGTCGATCCACATTATTCTTTAACTATGTAAAATGTTCGTCATCGTAATCGGTAAATTTCACGCTATCTACTGAAATCACCTGGGTAGGTGATCGTATTGGACGAATATGTCTTCTGAGATCACCCAGGTGATCTTATTGGACGCTATATCCTGCACGATCCCCTGGGTGATGATTATAGTGGCCAGAGTTATATCCACTAGGATACCCCTGAAAGTAATATTAATCTGCAAGTGATTCTAGTGGGCGAACTTATCCAGTAAGATCACCCACCATCGTGCAGAATATAGCGTCAAAAATGATCACCTGGGTGATTATACTGGACAAAATTATAGCCAGAAGGACCCTAGAGAGTAATATTACTCTTTCTAGGGTATCCTACTGGATATCTGTAATTCTGTCCACTAAAATAACCCAGGGGATAGTATTGGACATGGCGTCCAATAGGATCAGTTCTAATGGACTATCATGTCCAGTGAGATCACCCTGGACATGACAGGCCACTAGAATTACTCAAACAAAAATCTTTGATCTCTGGGGGATCCTACTGGATATACATATGTCCACTAGAATCACCCAGGGGATCGTGCTGGACATGGCGTCCAATAGGATCACCAGGGTGATCTCACTGGACATATTCGTCCAATATAATGTTCAAAGCAAGTAATTTCTTTAAGATAGGGCGATGAGAATAACACATAAGTGCGTTTAACTTCTTCGTGCATACCAAAGTGTGTAACTTGAGTTGTCTTAAAGCTGGATACTCAACTTCATAAATGTATTCTGCATTAAGTATTATATCATGTACCAGTCATTGCGTTGGCGTTGTCATGAAAAGGCTAAAGTCATGCCAACTACCTATTACGCAATCATTGTTTGTATTGTCTCTCTTAAAGAGCATTGTAAAGTCGGGATCTTGAAATACAGTTGCTCGCACATAGTTAAGGCTAAGTTAAACTTTTAAGGCGAATCGAGTCGAACGATTCGTTGTTCGAGGTTGGTTAAAACTAGTTTAATTGTGTAGGATGACATGTCCTATTTGCGCAATACGACACATGTGCAGTCTCGAAAAAAGTAAATAGTCAGAGCACTGTTTAAATGCTTCTTTCGAGACTGCTCATGTGTCGTTTTGCGCAAATGTGATATATCAAGCTACACAATAAAACAACGCAATCATTGTTTGTATTGTCTCTCTTAAAGAGCATTGTAAAGTCGGGATCTGGAAATACAGTTACTCGCACATAGTTAAGGCTAAGTTAAACTTTTAAGGCGAATCGAGTCGAACGATTCGTTGTTCGAGGTTGGTTAAAACTAGTTTAATTGTGTAGGATGACATGTCCTATTTGCGCAATACGACACATGTGCAGTCTCGAAAAAAGTAAATAGTCAGAGCACTGTTTAAATGCTTCTTTCGAGACTGCTCATGTGTCGTTTTGCGCAAATGTGATATATCAAGCTACACAATAAAACAACGCAATTATTGTTTGTATTGTCTCTCTTAAAGAGCATTGTAAAGTCGGGATCTGGAAATACAGTTACTCGCACATAGTTAAGGCTAAGTTAAACTTTTAAGGCGAATCGAGTCGAACGATTTCCATATAAAGAAATCGCTTAAATAGGTTGGTTGAAACTTGTTTAATTGTGTAGGTTGACATATCCTATTAGCGCAATACGACACATGTGCAGTCTCGAAAAAAGTAAAGAAGTTCTTTTTATGAGTCAGAGCACTGTTTATGCTTCTTTCGAGACTGCTCATGTGTCGTTTTGCGCAAATGGGATACATATATCAAGCTACACAATACAACAAGTTTGAAGAAAATTTAACGTTTTCAAGCGGTTTAATTGTATATGGAAATCGTTTGGCTATCGAGTTCGGGTTCGTTTGATTTATTGTCTTGTGTACAATTAAGTATTTACATAATGGAAACAATACATTTTTTGTATATCAGTTCGTTTCAATACAAACCCTATACCTAATTAGACGGTATCGTACTTGACAGGTTTGCTTATGTACTTAATATTTGTAAATCTCTTAACAACGGTTCACTGCTTACATTAAATTGTAACATAATAATAATTGTGTATACTTATACGTGTATGTAAGCTGCCATGTGAGTCTCTAAGCAACGTTGCTGCTGAAATCGATCATGCTCGCATTGAGGCAAAACCTTAAATTGGTTAGTGATGATGTTGATTAGGGAATTACATGGCTGGACAGGTGCAATACCTACTGGCTCAGGTCCAGTAAATAATTGTCTTCCTACGTATGCGCATAAGTTGGCCAGGTGGCGCACTGACTCAAAATAAGTAAATAATTGTATATCCTAGGTGTGTAGATAGTTACTATGCTGAACAAGTACCATGCTCAATTGCTCACTTTGTAAATAATGGTTTATAATTATACGTATGTAATAGGCCGGGCCAGTGTCATACTGACTCAGGGACTATACATAATTGTGTTTTACGCATTGTAGACACGCTGCGACAGGTATCGCGCTGGCTTCAGCTTCTGTAAATAATTGCTATCCTACGTATGTACAATCCATAAAATGAAACTGATCCGTGGTGGGTCAGGGTTCCATTTTGCCGATAGTACATAATTATGCTCCACAGGTATGCCGGATAAGTACCATACTAGCTCAGGACTAGTATATAAAGGAATATCCCACGCCGTACGTAGATATGCAGGACATGTACTGTCCTGGCGCAGGTCCAATGCGCCAGAACAGTACATGCTCTGCATATCTACGTAAGTGGGATATTCCATTATATACTAGTCCTGAGCTAGTATGGTACGGATAAGTACCATACTAGCTCAGGACTAGTATATAAAGGAATATCCCACGCCGTACGTAGATATGCAGGACATGTACTGTCCTGGCGCAGGTCCAATGCGCCAGAACAGTACATGCTCTGCATATCTACGTAAGTGGGATATTCCATTATATGCTAGCCCTGAGCTTGTATGGTACTTGTCCGGCGTACGTACGTACGTAGGATGCACAATTATATACTGGACCTGGGCTAGTACGCTACCTGTCCGGCCAACGTACATACGTAGGACGCACGATTATATACTGGCCCTGAGATAGTACGCTACCTGTCCGACATACTTACATACGTAGGATTTGCCATTATATACTGGCGCTAAGCAAGTACGGTACCTGTCCAGCATACGTACATACCTAGGACGCACAATTATGTACTGGACCTGGGCTAGTACGCTACCTGTCTAGCATACGTCCATACGTAGGATGGCTCATTATGTACTGGCCCTGAGTAAGTACGGTACCTGTCCAGCATATGTACATACCTAGGACGCACAATTATATACTGGACCTGAGCAAGTACGGTACCTGTCCAGCATACGTACATACCTAGGACGCACAATTATGTACTGGACCTGAGCAAGTACGGTACCTGTCCGGTTTACGTACGTACGTAGGCAGGCCCATTATGTACAGGCCCTACGCAAGTATGGTACCTGTCCGACATACGTATCTAAGTAGGCGGGCCCATTATGTACTGGCCCTAAGCAAGTATTGTACCTGTCCGACATATGTACGTACGTAGGCTGGCCCATTATGTACTGGTCCTACGCAAGTATGGTACCTGTCCGACATATGTACGTACGTAGGCTGGCCCATTATGTACTGGCCCTACGCAAGTAAGGTACCTGTCCGACATATGTACGTACGTAGGCAGGCCCATTATGTACAGGTCCTACGCAAGTATGGTACCTGTCCGACATACGTACCTACGTAGGCGGGCCCATTATGTACTGGCCCTAAGCAAGTATGGTACCTGTCCGACATATGTACGTACGTAGGCAGGCCCATTATGTACAGGCCCTACGCAAGTATGGTACCTGTCCGACATACGTACCTACGTAGGCGGGCCCATTATGTACTGGCCCTACGCAAGTATGGTACCTGTCCGACATACGTACCTACGTAGGCGGGCCCATTATGTACTGGCCCTAAGCAAGTATGGTACCTGTCCGACATATGTACGTACGTAGGTAGGCCCATTATGTACAGGCCCTACGCAAGTATGGTGCCTGACCGACATACGTACCTACGTAGGCGGGCCCATTATGTACTGGCCCTACGCAAGTATGGTACCTGTCCGACATACGTACCTACGTAGGCGGGCCCATTATGTACAGGCCCTACGCAAGTATGGTACCTGTCCGACATACGTACCTACGTAGGCGGGCCCATTATGTACTGGCCCTACGCAAGTATGGTACCTGTCCGACATACGTACCTACGTAGGCGGGCCCATTATGTACTGGCCCTAAGCAAGTATGGTACCTGTCCGACATATGTACGTACGTAGGCAGGCCCATTATGTACAGGCCCTACGCAAGTATGGTACCTGTCCGACATACGTACCTACGTAGGCGGGCCCATTATGTACAGGCCCTACGCAAGTATGGTACCTGTCCGAAATACGTACCTACGTAGGCGGGCCCATTATGTACTGGCCCTAAGCAAGTATGGTACCTGTCCGACATATGTACGTACGTAGGCAGGCCCATTATGTACAGGCCCTACGCAAGTATGGTACCTGTCCGACATACGTACCTACGTAGGCGGGCCCATTATGTACTGGCCCTAAGCAAGTATGGTACCTGTCTGACATATGTACGTACGTAGGCAGGCCCATTATGTACAGGCCCTACGCAAGTATGGTACCTGCCCGACATACGTACCTACGTAGGCGGGCCCATTATGTACTGGCCCTAAGCAAGTATGGTACCTGTCCGACAGATGTACGTACGTAGGCTAGCCCATTATGTACTGGCCCTAGGCCAGTGCGATACCTGTACCACATACGTACATACGTAGGACGCATAATTATATACTGGACCTGACCCTAACCACAGCTATACATACGTACACATACACCATGATTTAATGGGAAATTTAGTGTGTATGACAGCTACTTACATAAGTAGCAAACGACACACCTACTTAATTTACGTAGGAAAATGATACAGCAGGAAATTACGTAGCCCGACCAATGACTTTTATCAGTAGGGCGGCTACTTACGCTTAGCTACGTACGCAACATGGTGCAGGCTATAAGCGGCATGCTGTATCATTTTTCTACGTATTTTCCGTATGCACCCTAGGTAAATTTCTCTCAGTGCATCAAAAGATGTTGCAGCGTTTTGAATAAATCACTGAAACTGCTGCAACTCGCATTATTCTTTACTGAACTCAAAGCTTTATTTCGAAAACGAAATAATCACAATGTCCGATCAAAGAGCTGTCAGTCATTTTATTAGTCAGTCTAACAAGAATTTTAAAAATATTTCTCATGTTACGCCATCGAGTGACGTTGTCACCCACTCCTAATAACTCAAATGATCCCGGTGACCTAGATGGCGAACTGTGGCGGTAATTATGCCGAGTGTCTTTCCTAAATATATTTCTTAAGACTAGCATAAAAGCTTTACACTGAGTGAACTAAGTGAGTTTCCGTGTAACCCGGCCGAGTGTTTATGTGTGTATGCAATTTAATGTAATGTGGGGTAATAAGGTACGTTTTGAGCCGAGGGGGCTATTCTGCAATCACACATTGCACTTTTCCACTATAATGATAGCTGTTTATGTTGGCGTTTATTTTTACACGCCTCTATCTCACATGCACTGTAAGTATTTTATCTTAGAATTCTAAAGTGTCATTTCCACTCACTTATTGCAAATTGACGTGAAATGTAGAAGGAAGTTGAAATGCAGTCATGTGTATGCCTTCGAAACCCTCATCATCATCAAATACAAAGTACTTAAATTAAGAAGTAAAAATAGCGCTGCTAACGAATTTATAAATTTAAATTAAAGGAAAAATTTAAAAACTCTGCCAGATTCCACGCCTCCCTAAGGCCTTATAAGAAGGAACCGATTGAAAGATTTAGTGGCCGAGACAGATTGTTCCGACAGCTCAGTTGGTTAGTAGCAATCGAATCCGGCTTGGAGCATAAAAAAAATCCTTTTTTTCTTTAATTTTAATTTAAAGTACTGATACATATTTATAATACTGTGACTACTGTGACCTGTAAAACTCGCGAGCCAGTCTTTAAATAAAATAATTTTTTTTCGAGAAATTTTAGTGACTAAGAAAAACTATAATTATTGAACCTGCTCACAAAACTTCACGAGGTTCATTGAGAAATGCGACCAGCTGGTTGATCACGTCAAGCATTGTACACATGTTAGGTTAGGTTAGGTTATCTAAATTTCAAATATTATATGAAAAAAAGTTGGATTGTCCTAAGGTGCGTTCGGAACGTTACGTGA
The DNA here is from genome assembly GCA_947049275.1 of Epinotia bilunana. Taxonomy (NCBI): domain Eukaryota; kingdom Metazoa; phylum Arthropoda; class Insecta; order Lepidoptera; family Tortricidae; genus Epinotia; species Epinotia bilunana. Next base: position 20,287,299 of record OX346260.1, on the reverse strand, counting down.
TTACCCCTCTGTAGAGAAGAAAAGCCGACAGCCAGACACCAGGACCGGATATCCTATACGAATAAATTTACTAAGCTGAAAGGGAGAACTATGTCTAGCTTCGCTCGTGCGTTCAATCTGTAATACCTATACAGTCGAGTTAGCAAAGATTAAAAAATATCTGTGTTAGGTTTCAGTATTTTACCAATCAATTCCTTACGTTTTTTGGCAGAAAATAGTTATAATGTTTAATTTATTAAGATTCATTGATTATGTAAGATTTCATTTTGTAAAGTAGTCACTCTTAATTCGCAAAAATGGCAACACACTTGCTGGCTTGATTAGTATTATTTGTGGCGCGAAAATAAAGCGGTTCTCTGATTGATTCACGACACTGATATCGCGTGATGTCGGGAGCCAATCAGAGAGCTGGATTTTCCCACCAAAACGGTGAGTTGCTTGGCCAGGGGTGGATGCCTGGGGGGGCATTCTGGTGCTGGTCGTCAACGGCGTAACGTTACTGTTTTAACATTTATAATTGCAACTATAATTTGTACACTTACAAACAACAAGTTTGTAAGTGTAACTATAATTAGTAAAAGTATGTGAATAAAAGTAGTATTGAGATGTTGGAGTTTCCTTCAAATGCTGCAGCCTTACCTGATTGTTACATCTTACATCTGTTAAACTTTATGCCCTTCAATTAAGTTCTGCTCACATAGTTTTGATCACTATGTCCGTGAACTTATTTGCGAACCCGTCTGTACAGTCAGAAGGCCTTCCCTATTGACCACTTCGGAAAATAAATGCCTTAACGTACTATTATGTAACTCGGTACTAAAACAATAACTCCCTGAAATATCGAATCATTATGAGATGTACTATTTTCAAAATAGCCTGTTTCTACAGTTATTGCGAATCGTTATTTCTGTGCGTGGGTTTTATGTTATTACTTATTACGATGCCATAAAACGACAGTCGTAGTCAGCTAAAGGGGGTGCATTGGAAATTATCGCGTGCTTAGAAACGCCGTTCTGACTAGATAAAGAAACAATAAGGTCTGATTTCAGATATATGATTCTTGACTATTTGATTGTTTATCTGATTTAATCGATTCATGATTGCTTAAAACTTCCTCGATTGAAAAAAGTCCGAAGTTGGGTCTAAGATATTCCTATTTTTTACTCAGCCTAATCAAACAGTACATTATTTTACGACCTTATCGAGTTGATACTATAGTATTTTATCTCATTTCAAATCTCACTTAATGAAATATTAATAAAACTTCACTAAATAAGTTAGGTATTTATCGAAATTTGTCCAAAAACGCCATTCCCGAAGAGTGTTGCATCTCATTTTCTTGTGCGCGGAAGGCATAAGCGTGTCCCTGTCAAGGAGGCGTGGTCGACTCGAATCAAGGCATCCCCTTAACATGTTGTTGTCGAGTGAAATGTTTTATCGGTTTGATTTACGGCGAAATTCTCTTCGCTTATACGTAATCTTGACATAACCTGGGGTCTGCTTCATAAAACTACAAGTCTAGACCGGAAACATTTAGTTCTATTTTACTATATTACAATTTATTACATAGATGCATAAATATACCCCTACACCCGTTCGCCGCGCAGGCGCGGACTGCTTTAAACAGTGTACTTACCTATACATATGTAACTAACAGTGTAAGCCAATTTGGTTAATTTTATCAATTACCATTGTTTATTACAACAATATAGGTAATGTTATTCCTAATTGCCAAATCACACGTCAAGGCCAATCTCACGCCATAATAACAGTAATGATACGTATTTTTCGTAATTCACTCATATTATGCTTTAAAACGACTTAAGTGTACATGCGACTTTATTCCAGTGCTCTTTGAATTACAAAGTAGACGGGTTCGAGAATAGCGGCCGGTAATGTGTGGCGCAACGCGCAATTAGCCATTAGTGGGGGCAACGAGGCTGCCCTCTGAGAGCATTCGCAGTTACGCCCTTATTGCTCGCCACTTCGGCCAATTAGCGAAGGTGTACTTACGGTGTTGTTCTTGGTTTCAGGTAATTCATCAGACAATGTGGCGCGCTTCAAATGCTCAACGATAAATGTGAAGTATGTAAGCTTCTATCCGGGACACTTAAAATATTATACACTATGCTAGTGGTTATGTGAGCTGTAGCACTCGCGAGCCTTTCTTTTTTTCAAAAAAGGAGAACTTTTTTTAATTTTGAAAATCTTATTCGACAAAAGAACCCTTCTAATAGATCCTGCTCACAATTTTTTACCAGAATCGGTTGAGAAATGCGACCCGTAGTGGAGAACAGCTGGACAAACGGACATACGAAAGAATTATGGCCCAAGCAGAGAACTTCGCTTCGCTCCCTCGTTCAATTATTCTGATGTATATATATATATATAACTATTACTGGTCTTTTTTATAAAAATCCTGCTGAAAGCTTTTAAGTTCAAGAGTATCAAAAATCCAAGTACCTAACCTAACATAACCTAACCTAACAAAACATGGCGTCGCTGTACGCATACGCAATTAAGTTGGACGAATAATTTGATAGCTACCATGTGGTAGGTAAGTCTTTTTTTTTACCAAATCCCATACCTCAGCTCTCCAAGAATTATTTGTAGGGAATATTAGATAGGTATCACTCATCTCGCAATGCACAAAGTAAAAAAACACAGTTGAGAAATGTCGCGTGATGAGGTGTCACGACACCTGTAAAATAGTCCAATGATGGAATCCATTACGCACATAATGAGTCTTGCATTTGCGCCTCTATATTCTTCGGTACGCCGGTATTTTCTCATGTCTGAATATAACCAAGCCAATTGCGTTACACAGTTCACGCCCGGATTCGAACCCGGGGCGGTATTTCGAGAGTTTACGATCACACGATATTGATTCCGAGTGCTGTTACGCACGAACTCACTTTCGTCTCGGTGGAAGCTAGTGATGTGACAAAATTATACCGGTTGTGCCGACTAAGTGTTTTCCGGGTACTACTGCGGGGTGATGACTGAGTTAATCGCCATATGTTAATAAGGGCATCAACCTTTTTAAAAAATATGTGTGAGAGTGAGAATGCTAGATAATTTATTCTCAAAGTGACAACCCCGTCAAAGTGGCTCAATACCGTCTGATGTTGACAATAGATATATACATACAAGATCTACAAGTCTAGACCGGAAATATTGAGCTGTAAAACTCGCAAGTCTGTCTTTTTTTAAATTAATGGATCGCATCCGGAACACCACGCTGCGCTCTAAGACCCAAATAGTAGACGTAGCTCGGAAAGCGGGTAGGTTGAAGTGGGACTGGGCTATCATGTCAGCCGCATGCCGAGTGAGCTTTGGGCCAAAATTGCAACTGACTGACAGCCCGACAGCTCAAAACGGAGACGCGGCAGACCTCGTCGGCGATCGTGGGACGACCTAGACTCATTTTTAAAGAATTGGCCAGAGACTGCTCAGGAACGCAAAGTCTGGCAACGGAGGGGGGAGGCCTTTGCCCAGCAGTGGGACACAGCAGGATCTAAATAAATAAATAAACTGAACGTGCTCACAAAACCACAAGAATCGTACGAAAATACTTTTGCCCAAGTAAACTCCACAACTTTGTTCGCTTTTCTCGCTCGTTCAATGAAACCAACCATACTACAACGGGGTACACGAAGAAGTGACACCTTTATTTATAACCCGTTTTAACGCCACGATGAAGTAAAATATAAAAACATTTTTCGCGGATCATCAATCTACAAAAAATAAATTGTATGCAAAAAACATTCGAAAAACCGATAAGCCGACATCTCTCATTACTCCAGCTCTCATCGTAAACTGCGTACGTCACTCAGTGGACTCGGACGTTAACTGAAATTCTATTTACTCCGCTGATATTATTTATGTGTGTCAACTTGGGGTATTTTCGGACGGAGCTATTAGTGCGAGCGAACTGCATTATACTTGTGCAATCGAATAAAGCTCATGTAGACATTGACATGCTGCTTCGATGCACATGTATTGTGTAGACTATTCTTGGGGGTTGATGTTTCGACTTACGAGAACACACCACAGTTACTCTTTCTTACAGCAGGTACGATGGATACAAATTAAGGGACTCCTAGCTCCCAATGACCTTCGTTCGATCTGTAAATGTCGGTTTTTTCGTGTTTTTTATGGCTTATCGCATGAACAACATCAAGGTTTACGGAAATAGTATCCCATATTTACTTCACAACTCACCGTTTTCGAGATATATGCCACCAAACTTTGGCAATTTCAGGCCAAGAAAACGGTTTTTTAGACGTAACTTTTGTGAAAATGAGTTAAAAATAAAAATCTCTCGTGGGTTGTTAGAGACGTCAATAAGGAACAGTTATATGTAGATTTCATACATAAAAATGCATAAACAACATACTTATATCGAAAACACAGCTTTTTTGAACCATGTTTGAATAAATCATTAAAAAAAGAATTTTAATCATTTTCAAAAAAACTCGTGCAAATTTAGATAAAGGATTGTTGATAAATGTTTGTGCCATAAATATACCTATAGTTTTGACTGAGGAAAAAAAAAGAAAACTCGTCAAAACTAGCCAAAATGCGCGTGGAGCCCCTTAACGAAGTACTCCGTTGCAGCAGTAAGTCGTAAGTCTGACTTTCGTAGGTCGCATTGCTCAACCGATTCTCGTGAAATTTTGTGAGGGAATTTTGTGATCAGGGTCATTACGTTATATATTTTGTCTATTCAATTTCAAAATATATTTTCAAAATACAGTGCTCCTGCGAAGGAGAAACCACAATCATTTTGCACCTGGTGTTTATTTTATATACATTTTATATACACGCAAAAAGTTGGTATACTACATTATTGAATTGAAAACGTTAATAATGTTACAGGAAATCTACAATTTCAAACCGTCACGGAAATTCCGCCTGCCGAAGTTATGAACATAACAAGAGTACAAAACACAATAATTCGTTGTTTGAAAAACGATCGGCGGCCGCGTCTTAGTTTTTCATATCATACTGCTTTAAAACAGTTCACTCTGGAGTATTTAGTTCCCTAGTGCCGATTACCGTCGCGCTCGCGCATGATTCATGGGCGGGAAATGGGCGCATTTCTAAATCTTAATGAAGCGAGAAGTTGAAACATCGCCACGCGTTTATCATCGCCGGACGCTATCTGCGAATCCATCATGTTTGTGCGAGCCGGCAATGGTGTGTAGAGTCGGCTGAAATTTTCAATGCTTGTTCGCGCTGGATACATTTGAATATGTGTAATGAGTTGTAAACACTGTGCTAAAATGACCCAGCTCCTTTTACTTCAGATGTCGTTGAATATAATGAATATGCTCAGCATTAGTATAGACTGCTATTACAATCAGTATTGGCACTGCCGGGATAACGGTATGCGCATGATGTACCTAAGAACATATGTCAAAAATAGGTTAATCTCAAACTCTCATTGTTTATAAACAAAAATGCAGTGATAGCTCAATTTTGATTCGAGATCGTATTGGTACAAATATAATAAGCGCGTAGGATAGTTGTCAACATAGTATTTTTCACTAGGTAGTAATTATGTATATTATTTTGTATGTTTTTTTTTCAGTATGTATTCGATAGAAGTTTATATTTAGTTTTCATTTAAATTTAAATGCCTGCACCAAGTGTTTCTGTTTTGCCCAATGGTTGACTGGTAGAGAATGCCTTATGGCATTAAGTCCGCCATTTGTACTTTATCTTTTTAAAGTAAATAAATAAATAATGCTGCTGACTGTATACGATTGCTAAATTGCTATCAACTGTACTTATACGATGCTCATAATTCAACGCGTGTCTACCGACTAATTTATGTTTATAGCAAGGACGTTTTCTAATACTTTATTGTCCATGCTAATTGCGACCCCGGAAACTATATTTCACTAGTGAAATGCAGGAATTGTGTTATGGCATTAAATAGATATAGGCACTTAGTTTTGTTTCAGTTGTAAACAGTCATAAGGTACAATCCTCGTCTTAAGGACATTTGACCATTATACTGGCTTTTATATTCTTGGTAAACTTTTGTTTATAAGCGAAGTTGAATCAACTGTGTCTTGCTTATCGCCGCATGTTGACAAACGCTGGTCCGGAGGAGGTATCAACCCGTTGATATAACATTGTAGGCACAAAAAACTAAACCAATCACCTTGAGATTATTTGAGTAGGCCGAATTGCATCAAAGTACAACAAACACAAGTGAAATTAAAAAGATTTTTCTAAACACCCCAACTGCATTCTTCAATTATTATAGCCTATGTCACTCCTACGGTTAAGAGGAATCCAACGACACCTTATATGTCGAAATCCGTCAAACGGTTTAGGCTGCAGGGCGTGCGAAAGAATAAGACATAGTCATATACATACATTCATACGCTCGAAAAACAACCCTCCTCTCCTTCGGCAGTGGGGTGAAAAGCATGTACCGTCCACGGTAGGCATTCAATAATCTTAAACATAAATCAAGGAGGATTTGAAGTTGGCAATCAAATTCTTTTTTTAAGCAAGGCATTTACTATGGTTACTAAACGACGATAAAAATACATATGTAGATAAATAAATACTTAAATACATAAAAAAACATTAATGACTCAGGAATAAATATTTGTGATCATCACACAAATAAATGCCCTTACCGCGATTCGAACCCAGGACCTCTAGCTTCGTAGGCATGGTCACTAAGGCTTGTTCACGAAAAAAAGTAGCCACTGTTGTATAATTCAGGTTTTCAAGGTGAAATTACATTTTTTTAAGAATTTAATTTTAAAGAAGGTCTCCGTCCTTTCGTGTTGAGTGGCTTTATAGATATTTATGTCAGCTGCTATTCATTTTTGGGATTACTTTCGAAATTTCTAGATTTTAATTTTGAGATTTTGTAATTTTCACGTTTGCGTCATAGAGGTTTTTTTTTTTTTACTCAAATAGAATATCGACGCTATAATGTTCTGCGAATCTCTGCCCTGACATAAATGCTTTTAAATAGCATTTAAATCATGCTAGAAGTACATACATCTCTATGCAATCATTTTAGTTTTAAACCTTAACTGGCATTATGTAGGATTTCACAACTTTTAAGGAACAAAATATGGATTTTAGATTCTTTCACATAAAAAAGAATACTCAATTGGCATCCTAATTGTAGTTTGAACTACCTAGACCTGACTGGGTGACAGTGGTGACTTAGTTTTCGATGGCTACTTTTTTTCGTGAACAAGCCTTACCACTACCAACTGTAGGCTAAACCGTTCGTCAATTTTTCGTCGGGTATTTATGTAGACATTTTATATTATTAATGAATTAGTTTATCTGTTTTTTTTTCACATAGTTCCATTCTGTAACTTCATGTCCGCCCGAAGCGACTGTCACAAGCCTCATAACTCTTCAAAAAGAACCCGTGACATCGTCAAATGGGTCGTCGTCCTTTGGCGTCAAACGGACAAGTAGAAAGTGTCAACAGAACTCATAAATCACAGTGATTGAGAGTGACGAAACTAGACTCAGACCCTATTCGATCTAGACTGGATATGTTACCTAATTGTATGTACATACACGCCATCGATATATCGAGCTTTTTTAGCGAGTATGTTTGTGTGAGAAGGACTAATTCTTAGTTTGCTGCAATAGACGCGATCGTTGCACAGCTCCTTTCAAACGAGTACCTATACTAGCAAATCTTTTAACACATTCTTTGCCAAGAATTGCTACGCGCTACGCTCGTTACCGATCCCGTAGATTTCCCTGTATGTAGCGGAAAGCGCCTACGGCGTAGGCACCTGTTAGACGGGTTCCTGGCAGTGAGTGTTAAATTATACCTCCGCAAAAATCACCAGTCTACACAAACATTTAATTGTATTGAATCAAGCGTAGTTAAAACGCTTTTCCGAGGGACTACTTATGTAGCTCTTCAACACGGTGTGTCCAATTATCGTTTTCGTTGGTAATGTGCATGTGACTTCGTTGCAGTGGCAAGTAGAGCTGGGTCGTTTCGACTTGTCCATGAAACGAAACGTAACCGTTTTTTTAATCACAAAACTGTTTTGAAAAACAGTTTCAAAAATAACTAGTTTCTCCGTGCGTCGGCGCCGTCGCCGGTCGCCAAACGACGTGAAACGAAAAAACGAATGAAACAGTTTACAGTGTTCGAGTTGCGTTTTCACGTCTTGCATTGCAGCCGTTGCGTGCGACTGTCGCCTTCTACTCGTAGCTTCTTGTCATCGTTTTTATAAAAACAGTTTGTGGTTCTAGCCACAAACTGTTTTTCCGTTACTGTACCAGATACGGTTATTGAAAACGCTTACGGGAAAAAACGCCCAGCTCTAGTGGCAAGCGGCCCTAGGCTACTAGTAGCCTGGGCCGTTTGATTTAATTGGACCGACTTGGTATATAATTCAATTACATTAAAATACTAACTGGTTCGTTGTCAAACTTTTTTTTCTAAAGCCATAGAACTCACCACGATCATTTTCCCTTTTCTCGCATGTCACTAGAACGGGCTTAGGCTTTCGTTTTCACTGCTTAATGACTGTTTGGTGTGACTGGGAGTCATTATGCGACACTGTCAACTGGTGCTTAATGAGATTACGGCCGACGTCCACCAGCGCGGCTCGAGATGCGGAAACTGGTGTTTTGTTGGTATCATGCAGATTGCTGTTTACACTGTCGAGATACAAGAGTGATATACTGATACTAGCAGTGATAGTAAGGGCCTATGCACACCGCGTTTTAGTTGTTTGTGTCGATTTACACGTGATTCGATACAAACGCACGTCGACAGTGCGTTTCGAAAACGTTAATATTAATTTTGTAGCTGGCTCAATACTCGCGCGAATCGCGTTTAGATGAGTTAATGATGCTCGCTAATCGTGTTAAAAGATAAATGCTAGTCTCCTTTCAGAGAAGAATCAATAGGTATTCCTTTCATTACGTGTATAATTTAACGTAACCATACGTATCTCGTTCAATTGCTGCATGCTGCATTACTGCGTATTTTGCGCGACCGAACGAAGATGTTACCTACTTGCTCAAATACTCATACTATTACTAAGTAGGAACGTAGCCTAATATCTCACGCTTAATCCCACGAAATTTCTACATATCTCGTTCAAACTTTAAAAAAATACATAATATATGTACTTATGACTGACGACCTCTGTAGCCTAGTTGGTAGTGACCCTGCCTACGAAGCAAGAGCTCCTGGGTTCGAATCCCGGTAAGGGCATTTATTTGTGTGACGAGCACGAATATTTGTTTCTGAGTCATGGAAGTTTTCTTTGTATTTAAGTATTTATTTATCTATATAAGTATGTTTATCGTCGTCTAGTACCCATAGTACAAGCTTTGCTTAGTTTGGGACTAGGTCGATTTGTGTAAGATTGTCCACTAATATTTATTTATACGAAGACTAAAGCCGGAAAGATTAGTTTTGTCGACATTATAAATATACTACCAGCGTCGCTAAATGATCGAAATACATGCAACCGTACACTTTTCGCATTTACAATGTTAGACTTACTTATCTAAGTTACTCTCTGCTCTAAGAATTCTGTAAACGAACCACATACATATCGCATTTCAAGTGTCACAGACTCACAGTTCATCCTAACAAGCTCTCACGTTCAGTGAAAATGACTGAGACCTAAAGGAAATTGCAGCCACATATTACATACACAGGTATGTACAATTACAAGAGTGACATGCAGTCAACGCATGCCTGTCATGCCGGGCAGTCATTACGCCAGCTCTCATTCGTTTGAATGAGTTTCACTGGCGAAAACACGCTCGAAACATCGTTCAAAAACGGTGATGCGATTAGATGTTCGATGTATTGGTTGCTGTGACGTAATGTAGGTATAAGTAGGTATGCGACAGTGCAGGAGTGCGGGCGACGTATGAGCAGCCCGGCTATTCTGTAACTTGTTTTAAACTATCCTCACCGTTCATCCACAAATATATCGACGCCGAGATTCATAGTAACTAAGCATAGGAAGATGTGGTTTCGTTAGGCGTGAGGGGAAGAGTGAGGCGCATGAGCGCGTAAAGCATAACAGCCCTGGGATGTGGGTGATCTACCCCTGGCAGACGCGATCGGGGCCCGGGGGACCATTCGCATCCTTCCCGTACGCACGCCTTGCCTTGTCGCGAACTTTACAGAACTTTGCTTTTGAGCCTCACAGCCAGCCAGCTAAACCTTCTTCTTTCTTCTTATTCACTGATGTGCATAGTTAGTATGGGCTTTACATAAGTGTAAATGTGTTGTTAACACTACTCTGATGAGTATGATATTCAAGTATTTGCGCTGTGTCCACTTATGCACGTAGATAACAATTCATCAATAATATTAATTCCTCTTGCAGCCTTAGATAATAACCATTTCAAATAGCCGATAGGTACGACGTAATTGACATTATCTGATAGTGGCTACGAGTGGTTAATAAAGTGACTGGCTGTCCCACTAATAACTTAGTAATCTGTGAAGCAGACAGAAATCTGCATTGATTTGTCACTTGATAAATGTTGTCAATTCAGTGCCTGTGCGTTACAAGATTCTGTGCGTCGAATATGGTTTATGTTTCCTAGTAAAGCCAATGATATGTAGCCGGTCAACCGTAAAACAGTGTAAAATGTTAATTAGAATAGATTAAATTTTCCTCACTCTGGTCACTAGTCGGAAAAAGTGATTCGTTTTAGAAAATAGGGAAGGTGGACATTGCTTTTCCTAAAGGTGAGTTGCCGTATTTAGTTCGGACAAAATTGATAAGTACGAGTATGTAGTGCCTGCGCTGGGTTAATAAATCACTTTGTTATTTAGTAGTATATTGAATGATATTCTTATAAGTCTATATCTTAGAAATCCTAATCACTATACAGTTTATGATCAAACTGGACATTTACTGTGATTGAGATTGACATTAAGTGGCATTAGAAAATTAAAACTGATATTTCATCTCATAATATTAAGTTATTTTCATAATGCTCATGCATTTATTTTTATCTCTAGAAATTCACATTTTGCTAGATCATTTAGCCTCACGCTAATAAAGCGATCGGTCCACTAGACGCAGGTGTAGTGCTTGCGATTATTCGGTTGCCGAGCAATTATTGATGTGTAGTAAGAAGTTGAGTCTCAGAATATGAAAAATCCTGAATTATCTTGTATTTCTTCTCTTCTTCTCTTCCATTCTCCTGTAAATTCAATTTGAAAGGAAAATAAAAAGAGAGTATTTAAAATTGATTGAGGTTAAACCTTTTCGTAAAATGTTCGCCAAATTATAATACTTAACTGCCAGGAAGATCTCTACGCGCTACGCTCGTAGCCGATCCCGTGGTAACCCCTAATGTAAAGGAAAGCGACTACCTACGGCCTAGGCGCCCGCTAGGCGGGCTCTTGCATTGGCAGTGAACACTCTCACTGCCAATGCCAAGAGCCCGCCTAAAATTAAAACAGAATCTATCAAAAAGCTTCGCAACTGCATTGTTTTCCTTACGTCGTGATCATCAGTATTGAAAGCGATACCACAAACAGCACGCGGCGGTGTTCTTAAGTCCTTAATTAGGGCAACGCAATGTCTAACCGGTGCGATCGTCACATACGATTCTATAATCAAAATAATGACAGAGCGGGCAAATGACAGCTAATCGCGGTGAGAGCCGACACGGGATTGGTCGAAATCGAAAGTCGCCGGCTGATTGTTGGTTTTTACACAAACGCTGTGCGGTCGGCGTTTACGACCGGTAATGACAGTGTGTTCATGGCCATGGTGCAACCGTTGTTTACAGTTATTTTACATAAAAACTTAGATGGACAACGCTATCTTATCCTGCGCTAGATACAAAAAAATTGTATACATATACCTATAGAGTCGCATAACTAATGTCTGTAAATAAATATCTTTTTATATTTGTAGAGTTTGTATGTAACTAATTTTTATTTTACGAATAACGTCGTTATTGTTACACAATACCGATACACACACATGCAGTGCAAATGATTGTTGAGCCTAGCATTCAATTTATCAGTCAAATGTTCTAAAAAATGTTGGTATTCGTGGTATGATATTTTTTTGTCTCGATCGAGATAATATCAGAACCATTCTGACACGCAAGCGCAATACATATGTACCTGCCTAAAGTACCCCATTAGCGGCCTTAGGGAAAGCCTAGATAATTGCAAAACGTTTCACTAAGAAACTCGAGGCATCCTTTATACACAAAGGTTCACACGCATCGTTCAAGATTAGCGATATTAAGACGTGCGCAACGCACTTTAATATTGCATTATGATTGAATTGAGCCTGAGCTGTTATTCACGCCTAACGAAAATAGACCTCTACCTACGCTTGGTTAATACGAATCGCGGCGTCAAGATATATTTGTGGGTGAGCGTTAAATTGAGGTGATCTTAAAACAAGTTACAGAATAGCGGGGCTTAAGTCATAATTCAACACACTCAGATAATTTTACGTCTCGTTCTAAACGATACGAATACGTGTGAGAAGGAGCAATAACGTAGGTGGAAATACAATCGCTGAATTACGCGATTGCATCTATCATCGTATAATTATAGCATTTAAGGGATTAGGTACTTAACAATGGCTAGGCGTCCATATATACCTCGTTTCCCATCTGTTATTAGCAGTTTTTAAGAAAAGTACGCAAATTTTATAAAATATGGTTCCACCTGTGCCAGGATTATGATATTCTTATAATTATATTGCTCTACATAACAATGAGCATAATTTAACCTATCGTAGCGTAGCTGAATGGATCCGAACTATTCAAATGAAATCAAAATATTTATTCTGCAAATAGGCCACAAGGGCACTTTTAAAATTCAATATACAAACAAGTATTTTTGTTAATTCTAAATTAAATTAAAGTTAAGTCATACGTTACATGGGTAACAGTATAAGGTCTCTGCGAGTTCACCTAGTCAATTACATGGCTTGAAGTAATGACTGGCTATTAGAGCGATTGATTTAACACTAGGAAACTGTCCTAGGCTCCGTAATGCGCAGTCAAACATTCACTTCCCTTAATTGGACAAGCGGTGATAGGACCGAAGGAATGCTATAGGAATGCGCTATGCGATTTACCAACTCTGTATCTTGACTGCACGCGTAATATATCATTTTATTTTGTAAACTATATATACCTTGTAAAGTTTGTTTAAATTTCTCCGCTACCTAAATGTTTTTTTGAAGAGATCGCTCTTTGGCGACAAGATCGCCTGCTGTTATCCTCTATTTTGAAGTGGTTATGTCTATTTGATTCATGTTTTGAGGTGTGCAGTAAAGAGTATTTGTATTGTATAAACAAGATGATAACTAAATTAAATCAAAACTACTAAGTTAAACCTAAAAAAGGCCCTCGAGGCATTGTACTGAAGAGGCTGGCCGCAAATGCCAATGCCAATGCAACGCGAACTGCAATGCTGATGCGTTGCGCGAGACAGCCGCCAGCTCTTCGGTCACCAGTTACAAACACCAAATAACTAATTACAATTTACATAGAACTTATCTGGAACTTTCAAAACCGTATACTTACGCGACGTGCCCATCGATGTCGTCACTGGTGATGAAGTACGCAATATGGTCGCTGATGACGATGCATTTAGCTATTATTGGAACACTTATTTATTTTCAATGCCATAGAATGCCAATTGCAATCCTATTATTGATGCGCTCGATTGCGTTATTTATACAGTGAAACGGGGAAAAACGAAAGCGCAGCACACAATATGATACTAATTTAATAAAAAAAATATGTATTTTAGCTGCTAAACTACGTATTTTGTTATTAGGATTTATAGTTTTTTTTTTTTTTATTAAATATTTAGGCATTTTTGCGCTAAAAGATCCGTTTGCATAGATCACATTTACGTACTACCATTTCTAATTAGTAGCCAAAATGTCACTTTCGAATCGTTGGCACCAAGAATAAAAATGTTATCATTAGTTTAGTTATATAAAAAAAAATAGTCAATAAAAATAAAAAAGTAAGTAAAAATTAAATTTCAATTAACACATCTGTTCTTGCGAAAATGCCTAATTCGTCTCGTTACTCTGAGAACAACTTTGGCACATGCTTAACGAGAAGGTAATGTACTGTTTACGATGCTACCACTGTGCATTCATCGCAATCGAGCTCAGCCAGATTCCTGGGGCTTAAGTTTTGGAACTGACACCGTATTATTGCAATTATTGCGGTACTGGCAGGTAATAACTATTTATTGGCTACTAATAAAGCTAACTGTTTCCACAACGATCACTTAAAATATGTATATTAAATGTATTTGGCACTAAGTATAAATAATACAAATGTATTTATATCATAATTGCGTTGTTAATAACTAGAACCCGTTTAGTGGAGGACTTTTAATATTCGCTACCCATATTTTATGTTCGAAGTTTTATTGATACCAAATCAAATATAAAACCGTTAAACCAATATACCTGGTTAGTACTAAAAGGACTTAATTATAACATGGTAGGGTATATAGAGCGCTACTTTATAGGTTGTCCAAAGAATTTCCAAGACAATTTCTAAAATACCTTCGAGACGAGTTATCCCCGAGTATTGGTAGAAAATATTGAGCTAATTATCCTTGAACATGACGACTATTTAATATCGCATAGAAAACTACCACTCATTCCATTCCTGCTAACTATACGACTTTAAAATGTAACTTAGATAGTTTGCAGCAACCAGCCCTACGTAATTGATTGATATTTTTGGAACAGATACTCTCAATACTCTCAAACCTCGTGACGCAACAACGTACAACGCAAAAGGGCACTAAAATAAACACAACAACCTTGAGACGCGTGTCACTGCAACCGTGCAACTGTGCTGCCGTCATTATTCAGCTGAGCTAGAACCTCAGAAATATCACGTTTCCTGCACCGCCAAATGGCCCGGAGCGTGACATTTGAGCTGCCATTTCACGCCGTGGACATATTAAATATTATCAGGCATAAAGTCCTGTGCAACCGAAAGATTCTGTTTCGAGGCCTGCACGTATCTTGCAAACGGTTGCGAGAAATTGCTACTTTGTGCAATCTATTGTTCCTATTTTGATTTGTGCAATAAACTACGATTACATACTCGTATGTCTTACGATTATAAGTTGAGATAATAGGTCTTAAAACAATCTTAATGGCTATCGGTAATTTTTGAAGCTATGGTAGGTAATGCTTTATTTTGTTCCTCAATAGCAATTAGCTGTGATAACCGATCGTTTCGTTGACGCAACCCATAATTTTTAAGCTGAGGTCTTATAATGATATAGTAATCTCCGATTTGTAAATGTGTTCTGTTTTAATCTAGACGGGCTTAGGCTCAAACTAACTTATAGGTACTTACAATTAAATTTGAATCAACTACACTCAATAGCAAAGGATGGGTTCACTTTATATGGAAATGCATACAAAGTGTACCCGTTTTTTTGCTATTGACGAGCTATTAAACCTAGTCTTGTATTATACTATGAAGAGGCTAGACAGTCTAGGCGAGATGTCGCAACAGCCAGCGTGTCGCCGTCGCCCGCCGTCGTCGGCGTCGCCTTATAAGGCCCGGACTTAGCCCGACCTTCAGCCGCGCCGACCTCCGCTAATTCCGCACACTCAACAATAAAAATAAGTAAAATAACATATCACGGAAGCTTTACCGAGCACGCCAATAAATTCAGAGATGAAATATTCGCGGCAATTACTCAGCATTACATGTTTACAGTTTTAATATTCATTTTCCATTCACTTACGCTGTCAGTGCGTGTTATTAAGCGGTAAACAAATAGTCTTGTAGGGGATAATGTGCCGTGTCGTATTATTTAATTATGTTATCAGTGCAAGGAAACGGTGTGAGAACAGAACTGGCGGCCACGGGCCAAGCTGCGCCTTGCGCCCGGTTGCATCGTTTTCCGGAAAACTGTTGCACGTTAAACAGGCTAATTACCTCTTATTTAAACGTTAACGTGAAAATGATTTATGTTCAGATTTATGGCCGTTTGATTTACGGCTTACTTGTTATTCAATCCGGATGTTTCACTATCTAGGGTGTGTATTAATATTTAATCTCGATTTCCGAGTATGTGCATTTAATGCGATGTAATTTAGTAGCATGACAAATTAATGGCATCAATAATGACACAACAAGACCTACTTTACGGGGACATTATATCAGGTAGATTTGAGTTTAAGTTCCTTTAAATAAATGTTGGTAGATGGCACTCAAGTATATTCGTGTTTATACAGATAGTAATGACGTTATATAAGGATACATTTCAGATCATTAATCATATTTTTTGTGTTTGTTACGGCGAACCAATATCAAATCTATAAAAACTACCACCGCGAACGTTTCGAGTTACTAGAGTAGGTTTCCAGTGGTCGTCAATCACCAATCCCGCTCGGTAACTGTTTTCTACAAGAGATTGTTAATAACTGTGGGAGAGATCTTATCACTAAATTGATCTGGTTTGAAACCGCTGGCGCAGGGCTGAAGTATTGCCGTGGAATAATGGCTACCGGGCTCCAAGTATTTGCAATAGGTACTCTTATTACTTGCATACAATATTACTATTGATAAGAATAGGTCTCTATTTGAAGTGACTCAGTGAGCAGATGAAACGAATTGTATTCATAGTAATTAAGATAAGTAGGTACTTATAGTTCCTCTTATATTATATATATATATATATATATACGGCGTTTACGAATAAACATGGGGCGTTTAATTTTCTAAGTACATCTTTTTTTTCGTAACATCAAGGACTTGTTATTTGTGAAGTGCTCATTCTCGTACCAAAAAATATTAATACATTTTCTACGAAAATAACGGCGTATGTATTTAGCATAACAGATAAAATATTTGCTCTGCTTGCGCATAAGCTGTTTTTAATTTTTTTTCTGAGTAAATTTTAGGGTCATTTCGTTCAATTTATATTTAACTTTCTTTAATAATCTCGAGATTTTGCTAGAGCAGCTGAAGCGGGTCTTGAAGTCACGTAATTCTTATCAAACTTATCAGTTATTGAGTTTTCTTCCTTCTTAACTACTTAAGAAGGAAGAAAACTCAAAATGCGCGTTGTATCGTGCTACTTAATAGTATCTAAGTCAATGTCGCAAGGATCCACACCTACTTTGGTGGTTTTGCTAACCTACTAATGATCATTAACGATCGATTACTCTCCACGTGGTCAGAATGTTAGCATCGTGACGCTGCGTACCTGGGCTGTTATTCGCTACGCGCTAATGTGGCTAACCCCGCCGGTCACCCGTCACGAAACTAGACCTTTACCAACGCTTAGTTACTACGCATCGCGGTGTCAAGATATATTTGTGAGTGAGTGTTGAAGTGAACTTAAAACAAGTTACAGAATAGGGGGCTGGGCTATCCTTTATTACAATTAATCGATGGGCTTATTTCAGTTTATTTTTTTATTGTTTTTGTGTTGTAGGACAAAGCCATTGTCTACATGAAATTTAGATTGATATCTATCTGATTTGACAGTATTGTAGTTCTAATAAAATAAAGGAGTATTAGCAAGCGCACTCAATAAAGATCCCCCGAATAAGGTAAAACATGTACATTGTTCCAAATAAAATCATAGACATGTGACAAATAATATAGAAATTAAATTTATTCGTAGTTGTTAGAATTGATTCTTACGAGTAATACCTACACGAGTTTAGTATTATACAAATATTGACCTTAACCTTGATAACCTTGGCCTGTTAGTGTGGCGATAACTATACAAATAAATTAGTTATCATTGTGCAGGACTGATCAATTTCATTGTACATTGGTGTTACTATTTTAGGAGTCTGGATTTATCGCATACGACGGTGCCTAACTTTGTAGCTACATCATTGTTACACAGCTTATTTTAACGCCTGAAATAAATTGGTTTAGAAGTGAAATAATGCTTCCTTTCACAGTTCTAGTTTTTGTGACCGAGCTGAGATTGCCGAGATTACAGACACCGGACGTTTAGTGGGTAGTAAATGTTTACGAGCGAGGGTTGCAACAATGTTGTATAACATACGTCTCCATCATTTGTTTGTAATATCTACAAATTACCAACTCTACGATTTACATAAACCTTTTTTACAGTATAGATAGGTGTGTAATAACCGGCCCTCCGTACTCAATATTTTAAATGTGTAAGTTACCTTTTCACGCTTAAACCGCTGAACCGATCAACTGATTGAGAATGTAGAGCTTTAATCCCGAGGAAGCTAGTTTTCAATAAAATAATATCAACCGAGCCCTTTGTAATTGTGTTGAATTGTGTTGAAAATATGCCATGTCACAAGAATCTCTTAGGGTGTTTCCTTCGTTTAAAATGAGAATTATACATATAGACATGAAAAAGAAGACATGACGGCGACAGGTCTCATTTCAAAATTCAAATTCAAACATTTATTCTTGACAAACAAAACAAGACAGAACAAATAAAAATACAATAACACACTAAGTTTTGTCATGAAATGGACCCAGCTCAGCATGTTGCTAGCTTTGCAGCCAGCGCTGGGTCCATTCGGTGAAGGCACCACAGGCAGCAACGACACATACACTAAATGAAAAAAAGACAGTGACAGTAACATATACCTATCTAAACACAGAAGAAAAACAAAAAAAGATCGGGTTGCACTCCGGGAGTGCCGGCACAAGTGAAAACTCAATGACATTGTAACAGTTTTTCGATCAGGTCACGTGTCCGTCTCAAATATCACGTCTTACGAATCTTACGGTCACGTGACCTGTGGCGAGTTTAACAATTTTTCCCCAACAAAAAGTGCACGGCGTCGCTAAAGAAGTTTTCACTTCAAAAAAAAAGAACTACTTACATACAAACTTAAACACACAAAAAGAATTAAAATTACACACTATATTAAACTAAAACACACACACACATACACACACTATACACAAAATAAGAGTTTTGTTGGTTTCATCATCATCACAGCCTCCCTCTTATTAATTGTTAACTAACTAACCAATCTCATACAATTAATGATCACTAGCAATTTACCCGTATCGACACAGATTGTATAATAACAATACAAACAGAATAATCAAGTGTAAGTCCACACTCAGACCTAATACTGTATAATTTTCAAGGGAGTTCTGTCATTGGCTATGCATATAGTATAAAAAACTGCTGGTAAAAATGTTTAGTGAATGCTGTTGAACTTTTAAATAAATAAATTTAATCCGAAATTGCTGAGCTTACTTCTCTGTGTAACAATAGTGCATATTGGAGAAACAAAAAGAAACCATTGCTAGTTTTAGTACACCTTGAATTATTTAGTATATCGATCCATCAATCTCGTAGTCTGGAAATGTTCTCACTGTCAACATGGATGACCAATATAGACATTAAAAGACAAATAAATTTAAACATAGATAATGTTGAAGGACCTAAAAAAGCTTATAGCGTAGGAAGTTTGCTGCAGGAATGTATAAAAACCTTGAACAAAAAGTACAGCGGGTTCTGTCATGTGTACACTGACGGGTCTAAGGTTGGAGAAGCTGTTGGAGCAGCGGTTTACGACCCTTATTCTGATGTCAAGCCAGCCTTTAAACTAAATGACAAGACGTCTGTTATGGCAGCAGAATTGTACGCTATTGCCGAATGCTTGTCGTATGTAAAGTCATGCGTGGGGACCAACTTTGTAGTGCTGAGTGACTCCAAGAGCGCACTACAGCATTTAGCTCGATGCACCTCTGGTAACAAAAGTCATCCCGTAGCTTATATTATTTTGAATTTATATTTACAGCCACAAAGTAGCGCCAAAAATATTAAATTTCAATGGGTCCCATCTCACATTAACCTCACTGGCAACGAGAAGTAGATAAGCTGGCCAAAAATGGGGGTGGACGAAGAAGTGTAAACCATATGCCTTTCTTTACAGACCTACTCAGAGAAGTTAAGGGAAACTGCTTTAAAATTTGGAAAGAGTATTTTAATGAGAGGTCGAAAGTGAAAGGCATATGGTACAAAACAATTGCCAACGAACCGCCAAAGATACCTTGGTATTGTGACGCTCAGCTAAATAGACCACTTGTAGTGACAAGCATGCGACTGCGCTCCGGGCACATGCCACTCAATGTGTTCGGGCATTTGATGAGGGTGGTGGACTCTCCAGACTGTTGCATTTGTCATGTGAGGGAAGATACCTACCACGCATTGGTGGAGTGTGCTCGGATCGGAGCCGAACGCAGGGCATTTGAAGAGCAGTCCAATCTTAGGCTTACAGACGTAGGCTCATGCAATATCTTGTTATCTAACCCCACATCTAAGCTAGCAATTAAACTGTACAACCTGATTATTAAATTAGTTAAGTTTAGATAGTAAGTAGCTATAAGAATGTACCTATAAGGCCGGCATCATCGCTCAGCGAGGCCTTCTTTTTATTAAATAAAGATTTTTTTTTTTAAAACAATTAGTTCAATCAACCCAGCAGCTTGTTGGCCTGCGAGAAGTTGCACTTTGTACCTATACCCGCCTTCCATTAGACTGGTCTTCATACGAATCTTGTAAAGTACTAATTATCGCTGACAACCCTAGCTGTGATGCCAGTTATGACAAAAAATGAGTAGGTCGATCGTGCTGAAATGCATGCAATTTGCAGTAGGCATGCTATTATTTTGATCAGCCCAGGCTCTTGGGGCTAGCCGTTTTCGAGCCAAACACAGTCGTTATCAGCCATTTAGCAATTTTTTCAACTATATTGCGCCCCGCGGGCTTACTTAGCATAACCGTTTTACATAATTACCAACCCGGAGGAAAGTTCCATGGGATGTAATCGCAAAGATATTATCACGGGTAATATTGTTAAGCATTTTATAGGACTTTCGTATCGGAACTACTTACTTCTGCGCCGATGTAAAATTGTATTTATCTGGAAGCTAGCGTTTGTTTATTGTTCAATTAATTTTGCTTGCGAATGTTCCTAGAAGATGTACGTTTCTATCTTTAACTCAAAGCGTTCAAGTTAATTATGCCCCTTTCGGAGCCAGACTTAAAAACTATGATAAAAAATACATATTAAAAAAACGCAACGTTGTATGCCAGCATCTCAGTTTGTAAGTAAATTCCGTAGGGTAATTGCCACTGCACCGCAACTCCGTCTGGTGAAATTTGTACGCGGCTCCGCACGCGGGAGTGTGTGATGCGCCTTAGAAAATTCATCAGGCGTAATCACCACAGCACACGTTAATAGGCTTAAACACTTCGCTTCGTTAAAGATTCATACAGCGCACTAACTAATCATACCAATAAAATAAACTTTATTGGTCTCCGCTAAACTGTTGACGCGTGGCAATAAATTTAAATACCTATTACTAGTCAAAGGCTGACCCGGCGAGGCAATTTGTTGTCAAGTTGCATGATTAACGGGGTTCAACTATACTGTTTACAAATTTCATCTCATCGTTCACCCTGCTATATCTTGATACCGTGATTCGTAATTAACTACGCGTAAACGGAGGTCTAAGGGTCTGGCTCACACTAGTTTGCACATGGTAAGGTGTTGGTAAGTGGTGAATAGGGGTTGAGAACGAGGAAATAGCATGCTCATGTTGCCATCATTACGTTATATTTTCGATATCAGTATGCTAATGGGAGTTATGCGCTCGAAACATGGACGTATCCTATACGTTCCGTTAATTTCATTCATTGTACGATAGGTATGCAATCAATGGTTATTACAGAATGTACCGTTCTCCTAGTCCGTATAAAATATTCTGGAAATTATAAGTCGTTGAGAATTTCACACTAAGTCTCGTATGTGTTGGAAAGGTTGTTAGGGGCGGGGCGGGCGGCAAAGTCCAATTGCGTATTAACTATGCATTAAAATTTTAAAGTCGATTTTAAATAATGCGCGACTTACAGCTTCTTATTGCACGAGCATATACAGCTTAAATGCATGAGATACTTCGATTATTTTACTGAATTATGAAAGACCGACTACCTACTAAGAATGGTCCAAATATTTTTAAGTCTATCAAAGTGGCACCATAATTTTCTAAAGTCACGCCCAGTCTTCGTTATCCTACTAATATTATAAATGCGGAAGTTTGGTTGTTTAGATTTTTGTTACTCAATCACGTTTAAATGGCTCTACCGATTTGGTTGCAATTCTGTACGAAGGCAGTTTATTTCCCGGATTAAAATATAAGATAATTTTAATCCCAGGTCCACGCAGCCGAAGTCGCCGCCGGAATCTAGCCTTAGAATAATCATTGTTGGTATCGTAACACAGAAGTTGGTCGAATAAAGCAAGCGATTCTCCTGCTCGGCTAGAACAGCTGTAAAAAACCTTACAAAGCCGGAAAGAGTGAATCTGATCGTGCGCCGTAATCGCCGTAATTCGATGCGTCTGCGATTGTGCGGCTTCGGTGCGTTAACTGGATTTTTATGTCTACCAGTGGCTTTATAAAGGCGTTCACACACATGCGTAAGCTATGTAATTTTGGTCAGGATCATGTTGCCTTTGCACGTATGTATCTAAGTCCTGTACGAGTGCCTTACTTACTAAAGCACTGGTGATAATGTACCTGCACAAATATGATGGTTGACATTTGATCAACCATCATTTTTGTGCAGGTACATTTTTAACACGCGTATCTCTGTGGGTAAGACATCCGTCACGTTTTGAAAAGTACGCGAGTGCGAAAGTGACGGAAATGTTATCCACAGCGTGACAGTGACAGCCATCATACGTCCCCTGGATATATAAAAGCATTCTTGTGAAACTACCGTTTTTTTTTAAGATAGGTCAATGTCAGACCATGTTCTCCACAATTCTTGCGTATCCAATGGCACCTGAAGTGGACTTAACGAACTGACAACATCAAGGCTTATTAAAATAATCCTGGCTGGCATTAATATGCAACTGTCATCGTAAAGGACGCTTACTCCATTTATAAATCTTGCCTTTACGTGTATAAATATTTATAAATATCCTTTATTGCGAAGGAATAAAGACGCGATTTCTATTTTTGAAATGTACGTTAACAATCCCTTTCACAGGTACACAGTTTAAAATAGTTTTTATTGTAAGGGAATAAAGTCGTGGCTTTTACTGCCGTTCGAAAGGAAGATGCTGTAACAACGTGTGAGCTCCGCATATCGTTGATACCTTTTACTCCAGGCAAAATACGGTTTTGAAAAACATTAATTTATAATAGCGTTTTTTTTTGTTGATTTCATTTTAAAATTTTATTCTAAGATGATTTATTCAAGAATCCGGCAAACTTTCCACCCGGAAGTAATTATGTAGCTTTAAATGAAGCATGCATTGTGTTTTTTTGTACGATTTATATTGAATATTGTAGAGCAAATGTAAATGAACCAAAATAAAGACAAACATGTTTATTAATATTTTTTCTGACTTTTTAGAAGCTAGTTAATTTATCATTTTTTTGATGTCTGAAATTTTGTCGGATTTTGTCGCTGGGTAACTATTTAATTGATAATATATCCGTTACACATCAAAAAGAAGCTATTATAAATTATTTCCAAAATTGACATTTTTTCCATACAAGTTGTCAGTTCATTGACTGGACTATTTTGCTTTTGACGGTGTCACCGTGCGGCGGTCCAATCCGCTTCATTAGTAAGATTAGCGGCTGATCCGCTATTTATACTCGTTGACGGCCGTGGGCGGAAAAAGCAGCATTATGCGAGGGATGTCGTCTACCTAATCACACAATAATTATTTTGACGAACAGATAATGAACAAATGGATGCTGTTGTGGCCACTCGCTACGTAGATAAAGCGGGGGCCTAGACAAGGTTACAATCGACAAGCGCTAACGCCAATAGAAAATAATAAAATGTAGGGGAATGACAGATGCCGACGAAACACTTTTCGTTAACATCTGTCATTCCCAATACATTTTATTATAGTTTTCTATTGGCGTTAGCGCTTGTCGATTGTAACCTTGTCTAGGCCCCCTGGTGTGGTAAAAGACTTACTAGTTAAATTACATCTTTCAGGGGCAATAATTAGTACATATTAGAACTAACTTAAATGGTCAATTAGAATTACATAATTGTTACTTTCACCTCCACTACTTTTTTAAAACACTATACTCTAGAGGCTGGCAGTGCATGTGACAAGAACTTGGGTGTTAATGTTGATAATGGAAAACACATAATATCCGGAAATCATTAACTTTAGATTCTAAACTGCGCCGATGCAAAATTCTAAGCTACCCATTATTTTTTATAAAGCCAAACTTACCCTCAACCAAAGTGGCGACTGAGGCAATATGCCAGGGCGACAAATGCGAATTTTGCAAATAAGATGGTCATACTGAACAGCTTCTCCCATTGGGCCAACCACGAAGTCGCAATTAATAAGAGCCAATTAAGAGTTAAGAGTTAACTGTCAGTTAACTGTGAGTTAATTGAGAGTTAATATATGGAATAGCTGTTTTTTTTGCGATTCACTAGTTGGTCTCATGGGAAATTTTGTTCAGTATGACCATGTTATTCGCGTTTGGTTATTCCGGATCATGATCCCGAAAACAACGAACGATTTACGAACATCCTTCCAATTAGATTGTACACAATAGTGTAGGTAGTCAAAAAAAAGACCGGGTTGCACTCCGGGAGTGCCGGCAGAAGTGAAAACTTGAATAATTTTAATTTTGCAACCCCCCCCCCAAATACGGAATTCTACGGAATTTTTAGTACGCCCTCCGGATTTTCAAAAATCCGAATTGGCAACACTGAATCTTAGCTTACGCATTCCAATCTTACGGTCACGTGACCCGTGGCGAGTTTAAAAAAAAATCCCCATCCCAAAAAGTGCACAGCGCCGCTAAAGAAGTTTTCACTTCAAAAACTTAACTATTATATTCCTCCGTCGTTCATCAAAGATGTCATCGTCAATCTTCCCGCAAGCCATTCCATGGAAGATTAGTACCTAACTCCGAAGATGTGGCAGCACTATGTTTATGACATCCGCTATTCGCTTTTCGAGTAGTGACTGCCGGTGTCACTCGTTCGCGGTAAATTAGTTCCCGTACCTGTTCTGATAAGCCGGACTTGTTGATTACTGTAGCACGGTTATGATGCCCTGGTAGAACGATGTAAGGGACGAGCTTTCAGTACTAACATGTGTCCTGTTATCTGAGGACCGCTGAGACAGGTTTTAGTCGTTTGGCGCCTGTGAAAAGGATTGCTTTGAAGTTTAAATGGATAGTAATATATTTCGTTCTATCTCTATCATAATATTTGCTATTTATATTTAGAGGGAAATAAATATTATGTATACTGGTCACAAGTAGCTATAGACATAGCTACTCGCGACCAGTATATGAGAGACCTCTTATCATATGATCGGTTATGTTTTTTCGGGGATCGAGTATTAATCAAAAGTCCATCAGCCTACGTCTACCGAAGCTTTTCGCTTTCGATTTGCTAAACACCGAAAATATTGCTTGCTACGGGCTACGGCGTAGCTTTCGTAGCATAGCTTAACATATTTCTAGACATTGCATAGTTCAGACTTTAAATATTAAAATTCTTTAGTATACTTTAAATATCAGTTGTCAGTACCATGGAAAACCGTCAAGGAAAACCTCCATAATATGAACAAAATAACTCCGTTGTAAACACAGTTTTTATCATTGTTAGATAACAATACGTAGTTGCGCACAACACGATTACAATAGGTTGTTATTGGACCTTATTTTTTCACTATTGTCCCTAAATAGTTTGTTTTTAACCAAGGTTCTGCTGACCACGACTCAATTTTTACTGCGCGTAATATTTCAAATCAATACAAACGTTTTTAAATTAATGTACTGTATTACGAAATAGCTACAATAGTGTGCTTTTCATAAACACGTGTCCGTTAACAAAGAGATATTGGGTGACATAGAGGGTATAAAGAAAAAAAGTACTACCTACTTCTGTTCCGTACTGTATGTGAGCAATAGTGAGCGCATGCATGCACCGACGCAAAATAGCACGTTCTCAGTAATACTTAAATGAATATGGTTTTCTTCTTTTCCACAGCCCCCACCGCTCGCACACCCCCCGCTGGCCCTGCCCCCGCCGCCGTCTGCGCCCGCGCCGCCCGCCTCGCTAGCCTCCGCGCCGCGCACCATCTTCATCCAGCGGCCCGACGCCAGACACGGCTTCGGGTTCACCTTGAGACATCTGGTCGTCTACCCGCCGGATTCATTGCAGGTTGGTGTTTTTATTGAATTATTTGCATTAGCCAACAACACCCTTATAATGAACTTATAGATTAACGTACTCGTACATATAAATATTATATGATCTGTCGATTACCTCCCTTGGAACTAGGGTTTGCAAGATCCGCCAATATTTCGGATCCGGATATTTCGGATATTTAAATTGAACGGATCCGGATATCCGGATATTTCGGATAAAACGGATCCACAAGGTTTTTTTGGTATAAATTAGGAATTGTAAGGCCAAACTAAGAAAAAACTAAAAACGGTTATACCACCGTATTTATATACCTGAAAGATTTTAAATGGATACGCATTCCCGAGGTCATAAGGGGTATAAAACTTTATTTTGTTTCAACTTTTAACTTACGACTACAAACTAACTAGCAAAGTTAGTTTAGTCATTGAAAGCTATCACTTGAATAACTACAACCAGGTCGCGTTAACTCCGTACCTGGTGCTCGTACATACATTTCAATGAGCTCTATCTATACAGTTTATTCGATAGGGTTGTAAAAGAAATTGACATGATGACTCGGACGCCTTACTCAGTAATCGATTGGAAGAAGAGCCAACACGGAAATCGTGAAAATCAAGGGAAGAGGTGTTTGTTTAGCAAGGGACATTCCATTAGGCTAATAAGACTAGGTATTTCTAGAAATGGCAAAAACGGTAAACTATATATAGCGCACTATTCTTATTTTACATGATCATATTATAAGTCATGACGATTATACTAAAAAAATATTACAATTCTTAAATATTTCTTTAGGTATACACCTAGACTAAGTCTTTAGTAAGTAGGTAGGTAGGTACACATAGTCTAAGTAATATTGGATTTATATGATTACTTAGTGCCTACGGTGGATTAGTGCATTTAAACCAACGCCAACTTTCGACATCAAATTCCGCAATGTTGTGACTAATAAATTAAAAACAAAAATAATCTGATCTGGGATGAGGAAGTGGCGAATAAAAACAGAGATTGAGATTGATCTACATTATATAATGCCGTTTTTAGCGTGGACTCGCTACAAACTTCATTTTGTAGCGGTATTTTCGGTTTTCATGGTTGTATTTTAAGGATCCGTAATATCCGAAAAATCCGGATCCAGCAGCCTGTCAGATCTGGATCTGAAATTTGGCGGATATCCGGATATCCGGATATTTCGGATAGCCGGATTGCAAACCCTACTTGGAACCGACAAAAATCGGCGGTTCCAACACTAAGTACACGTTTTGGCTAGAGCATACCTACCTTCCACTATCTTCACCTAATAATTATAATGTACCTAATGTGATTTATGCAATAAACAATTTGATTTGATTTGATCTGATCTATAGTCCTTTAGATTAATTGTCCTCCTCGCCGTACCTTCCCTACATCTAAAGTAGGGATGTACTTTTTTTCTCTTGTCAGCCCATGGTGTGGGCTATCGTTGGATAGCTTGTTCAAAAATATTCTTAAAATATAGGTTTCTTAAAACCATTTTTCAACTCAGTTGGTCATTTGCGAGATATTGGGTTGTAAAGCCCTAATTTTCTTTCGAGTCATGTGTCGGACAACGGGAACGGGAGGAACGAAGCTCGCAGCATGGCTACTTCTGGGGATGTGAAAAAATTCGTAGCAGTACCTATAATTAATTTAAAAGGAAAACTAACACGGATAAGTAGGTAAAAGTAGTTACCTGGGCATATTCATTAATTTATGTCCCTTAAACGGATAGTTACGGATAATAACAAAACCGACAGTCAATGTCAATCCCATCATACGATTAGTAACAAAACCGACAGGTTAGACGTGACTTAAACATCGCTTTAGCTAACCTTAACCTGCCATTTTTTTTTAAACTTCCCAGTAGCGAGTAATAGTCGACCAACTTAATGTGTACTTGGATAGGCCAATTTTCGTACAAATTCGGCCGACGCAACCGCACCGCACGTCGATGTAACTAAGACAGACAGGCAACTACGGAACCTTACACTGCACGTGGCTCGAGACGCACTTACCGAGTTTTTATTTGTGTTGTGGAACGCTTTAATGTGGCTCACAAAATATAACTGTGCCTTAAATATGCTGTATATGTAGTTGCCAATTGTCATCAGCTTGAGAAGCACCACGAAGTTTGAGACCTTCCGCCCACTTACTTACTTGTCTTAACACATTGAGCTCTAAGTAGTTTCCCATTAAAATTTCATATTCATGCCTATTCTACGCCCACTACTTCCTAAAACAAAATGAAGAATCCAAATGCTCTAAAAATGGAATGCTAAAAATGACACTTACGTCCATTTCCAGGAGTTATACGAGGATGCGCGCCACCTGGCGGTGGGCGCGGTCGGCGCTCCAATGGACACGATCTTCGTGAAGTCCGTGCGGCCGGGCGGGCCGGCTGCAGCGGCGGGGCTGCGCGCGGGCGACCGCGTGCTGGCCGTCAACGGGGAGCCGGTCGCCGGCGGGTGGAGCCGCGCTCCGTATGCTAGGGTCGTGCAGCTAGCGCAGCGCGAGCCCTTCTCGCTGAGGCTGACGGTGGTGCCGAGGGACCACGATCTCTTACAGAGGGTGAGGAGATACACTGTTACTTCTACCTTTCAGAAAATTTGCTACATCCCATGATAACTCAGCGGTACTTATTCATATAGGTTATATCAGATTCGCTCATTCTCTGCCTGTACAAGGGCAAGTTTCCTGAAAATCACACACAGGTGAACCGAATTGCATCTATTCTCGGATCCTGTGTCTTCTCTACGGTATTGTCACACTTTGTTTGATTAATCCAGTTAAGAAATCCAAGTAGTATTGTTTAATCCAGAGACTGAAAACCC
The DNA here is from genome assembly GCA_947049275.1 of Epinotia bilunana. Taxonomy (NCBI): domain Eukaryota; kingdom Metazoa; phylum Arthropoda; class Insecta; order Lepidoptera; family Tortricidae; genus Epinotia; species Epinotia bilunana. Next base: position 20,258,226 of record OX346260.1, on the reverse strand, counting down.
TTATGTTGAGCGTTTGCCCATATTGTGGAATGACCCGTTCCCTCATCGCCCCGAACTGGGAATTCCCCTCTACACAAATCGGTACAGCCATTGTACAGCCAGTTAATTGAGTAAGAAAACCGCTTTCCTCTTTAACTGGTGGGCCGACTGTTAATTTAATAATAATACCCACAATTTTCTCCAGTATTTCAGCGAAGCCGCCTACAATCCCGAGTCGAACCAGCGGCACCTTGAAATGCCGGCGCCGATAACAGAACACGAGTCGCGCCTGTTCGATGCGTACCGGAGACCTAGGGCTGCGCTGCCGGCCCCGCAGGCACCGCGGCGGGAGGACCCGGAGTACGCGAGTGTGGCGTCATTGACACCCTCGCGGTATGATGTGCCACGACTGCCCACCACACCCCACCATTTGTTGCATGATAGGTGAATATTTATTCAAAGCTTAGCCTTAGAAACCTAACAAACCTCAGATATTATGCTCATCACGGTGATTGTTATTTTTACAGTAGGAGAGAATCAGACACATCGCTACCATCATCGGCCACAGAAAGCAAAGACAGCCTCGGCTCCTTCGACTCGAACTCAACCCTAACCGGCAGAGACGACGACTCGATTATCTTATCCCGAATACGAAAGAGTCTCGAACAGAAAGAGGCTTTCCTCAGACGACCGAGCCAACCCACCGGTTGGGTCACCCCCGACGTCCCACCGCCCATAAAACAAAAGGAGTTCTATGCGAGGCCACAGAAGTTACAGAAACCGGCGTGGCCTCCCCCCTCTTCCCCTCCTCTCGCAGCATCACCGCCACCGTCGTTACCCCCACAAGAACTCAAGAGAGATGATTGTTCGGCGAGCGTTGACAGCGGAACGTATAGCGGTTACGGGGAAGTGAATGGAACTTCAAACGACAAACAGAGGCTAAAACAGGACAAGAGTCAATTTGTGGCAACGCTATCGAAGATACAGGAAACTGCGCCAAATGGGTCGATGAATGGATCCTCTCCTGGGTATCGCGAGGCGGCTTCAACGAGTAACCCAGATAGCAGGTACAGAAAGATATCATAGCATTATACAACGTAATCTATTTCACGCACAGGCTACGTCTTCAGGCATCTTCTTATAATAAGACAAATTGCCATCGCACGAAGTATTGTTTTCACTTCCTGCTCATATGTGTAGGGATCCACTCTGAAGTTTCCTCAGCGATGGCAATCTAGCGTCATTTGGTTCAGTACGATAAGATGCATCTGATGTAAGTACTGACCCTTATACATTTCTGTTTCCAGGTACCCAGCTCCCGAGCTTCAACTAGTAACAGCCCGCACGCGGCAGCTGGAGGAGGCGCACGGCGGGGGCGAGCGGCGCACGGAGGTCGCGCGCAGCGAGCTCGCGCGCATGACCGCCACGCGCCTGGAGCCCAGCGTGGCGCTGCGCAGGAAGGAGTTCGAGACCAGGGCGGCCAGGAGGGAAGCCAGGTCGCTCGATGTGCAACCCCAACATGGTAAGGCGTACAACACCTTTTGGTGATGATGATGACAATGAAAAGATGCAAAAGATAATATAATATACATACATACATACCATACAAAGGCTTCCTACAATATTGCCCATCTCTTTGTAAACTTCAAAGCGATGGGCAATATTGTAGGAAATCTTACTGTTAAAAACCGTAAAGACACCTAGTAACAAACCATCATTGGCGGATACCAATTCACCCGGCAATGGGATCTCCCCCCAGACAATGATTTCGGGGTGAAGGCGGTGCAGAATTGATAAATAGTTGACGAACCTACCTATGATAATGGAGCGAATCTTGATTGCTCCTGATAATATTTATGTGTTATATTTCCCATGAGGTACCTATATAATTACACGATCAATCACATGACATGATTAAGTAACCGTCTCCTGCCGTCCCCGTGATTTATTCCCAAAAGATTTTCTACGTATTGTATTTTTTTCCAGATTTAGAGCATGAAATAGCACTTGGTGGCAGCTTGTCAGGAAACCAGTTGATGATCACCGGCAGTAAATACCTACATTGTCCGCCACCTGAAAATTATGTTCCCGGTAAATATCTCACAATGAACGTTCCAAATATTTTGTAAATGATTTTGTGAGCTGAAAAAAATAATAAAATACGTACTTTCTTTGATTTCAGAAACAGAAAAGGTTCAAATGCGAACAAGGTCAAACAGTACAGGCAGTGAAGGATTGCCCATTAGAAGACATCATGCCACAGGTAATTTACCTATATTTTTTTTATATTTACCATTTTAAAACCTACTACACAACTTTCACTTCACCCCACTTTAGTTTTAATTTAATAATCAAATGTAAGATCGATACTCGTGAGTCGTGTATCAATCGTGCGATTGTGATACTTGTTAAATTGTGCTGCGTTTTTTTTCATTTCGTGACGACATATCTATTTAACAGTAAATGTTTATTAAGCAGAAACGTCCGCTAACAAAATTCCAAAATTGAAAAATTATTCGCTACGAGCGGGGTTTGAACCCACAACTCTGGAATCCGTCCATAGCGAATAATTTTTAAATTTTCCACTTTGTTTATTTGATATCTATTTAAGTCTAAAGCATAACTGATTTACGTGTGCTTAAAAATAAAACCCGGATCGGATCGCCTGTGGGTTATCGCGTGTATTTAACTTATGCTTCTGGTCCAACATTCAGTTGCACAAATGTACATCAGTGCTAGTATCTCATTAGAACACTTGCTGTCGCCGTCCTGATATCACGTGACTGGCGCTATTAGATTCCATGAAAGTTAGGGGAGCACGACACACGTCCAGTCACTCTATAACAAAAACGCATCACAAAGTAGCGATCACGCGGAGCTTGAAGCACCTCTAATAGCACTGTTACCGCTCCAAGATGGCAGTCACGCGAAGAGACGTATGGGGCTGAACAGGGAGCAAATGGAGGCGATGAACCGGGTATCGCTGCCCGGCGCGGGCGGCGCGGGCGGCGCGGGCGGCGCGGGCGGCGCGGGCGGCGCGGGCGGCGCCGTGCGGCCGACGCAGCTGAGCCTGGGCGCGCCCGCGCCGGCCTCGCCCGCCAGCTCGCCGGCCGACCCGTCGCCCACACCGAGCACGCCCGCCGACTCAGGTCCCACGCCAACACGCCTCATCTTCTTCTTGGAATGCTCCCGCTCCCTCTGTGCTCGCTTTCCTCGACAGTCCGTTCGTTTGATCTGATTGCGAGTGCCCGCTTATTGAGCCATGGTACAGAGGCTCTAGTATAAGTTTTACCGAAACAAAACGTTACGACCGCGTTCGCGTTTAGCTGTCAAATCCCATACAAATTGAGGGTAAAACGCAAACGCGATCGTAAAGTTTTGTTTCGGTAAAACTTATACTAGAGCCTCAGAGCTGTGAGATTTATCGTCGCGTAAACTTACGGAATTCTGACAAGCTCCTGTAAGCGAGACTAACGGATGCTAAACCCACTGATAGGGTCGTATTTCACTTGTCCAAGATGTGCATTGCGTCTCACTATTTATGCAAAATGTGAAACTCAAATACATATTGGACAAAGATCTTGGACACGTGGAATACCACCCTTATAAACAAGACCTGTGGCATAGTGTTTTCGCATAGACTTGAGCTTGTCTAACATAAGCGCCTTAAACGTTTTGCCTTTTGAAATCACTACGCTACTATACCTCACTCGAGCAATAAGTAACTTGCCATCAGATTAATATCCTTACCTTTTTCCAAAAGTCCTACAAAAAGAACGCTTCAAGGCGATGTCTGCGCATCCTCATTCGGGCATTGCTTTGAAACCTGAGGGAGCGACCATTCTAACCTTCTGTCACATACTAACGGAATGCGTTGAGTGTGCTTCTAGGTGTGCTACTAATGCCAACTAATCGTTCGTGAACATCGGTGTTTAATATACTAACGGTGTCGTTGGATGTTGCACGATCTGTTCCTAAACGTTTGTTCGATCGACAGGTTTTGCTGACGACATGGTGACACGAAGACAAAAGAAAGATGCTCAACTTGGTGGTCAGTATCAATACTTTGCTAAACCAGTCTTCTACGAGTCAACTGAACTAATTAAACAAACTTGGTATCTATTGAAAATCTAAGCCCTGCTGAAACGAAGTGCAGCCAACGGCTTTTTCTTTTTTGGTCGTTGATGTCTTTGACTTTTCTTCTGTACTCAAGACGGCGTCCTATTAGTCAAATTCATTATACTTCAGTAAAGGCGTCACGTGATTGGTCGAATTTATTTTAGTTGTCTAAAAGTATGTGATTTTAGTTTGGTGTACGAAGTCTTAACTCAAACATTAAAGTCGACGAGTATAAAAAATTGATTAGATACTTCATTAGATTTAGATAAGGGCCTCTTCCTAATGTTTATATTAAATGTAACGTGTTGTTTACAAGACTTCTTATTGGAGTATATTTTTATCAGATTTATTGTTTATCGGAGGTACTGAAAGTTTACTAGCATTTGTATGAAACCTAGAATAAAAACTGATAAATATCGTGGTCACACAATCGTTGTGACAAATATTCTCTCTCTTTACTTTAGTCACTCAAGCGACAGGTGATCCATGCGCGGGCATTTATCTCTCACACATTCAAAACCACATTCTCCATTCGAATTCTGATTATATAATTTGCGGTTTGCCATCAGGATATCGTTTTTCACTGTATTTAGTATAGTCGTGCGTATTACAATAGTACTAAATATAATTTGGTTGCCAGCAGAGGAGGAGCGCGCGATGCGGCGCGTGTCCTACCTGAAGGCCACGTGGGGGGACAGGCTTCACCTGGACAGCGGTCTGGAGCCGGACGCTGACCATAACGCTCTGAGAAGGTACGTTCACAAATCGCTCAAATTATCTATGATTTCTGCCTCATGTCGATTTGCGCGCGAAAGAGCTGAAGGGTATTTCTGTCTCTTTCTTATGTATGTGATTTATTACAAACGTGTCTTAAATATTTATGTTAAAAACATAACACTGATCCCCGTTCTTTGACGTAACAGTTTTTAGCATTTGAGAAAGATGGGATCAGTCTAAGGTGCGCTCAATTGACACGAATGATTAGTTTAGGGACCAATCATGTTTGGACATGGTTCTGAATTTACATGGAACATGAGGCAAAAATAAATAATATTGTAATTGATCTATTTCTATAACATATATCTTAGTCATATGTATTAGAAGGAAAGTACTAATGACGTTCAAATTGCAATATGCGTCATAAATGGTTCTAATTCTAACACTGACCTAGTGCAAGCTGTAGATTACATTATTGTGATTGTCAATAACTTATTGTCCTTTTAGTTTATGTTATAGTAGTGTTTGTAACTACCCCCTATTTGAACTGTAGATAGAATTGTCCTGTCTATGTTATGTAGATAGTGTTTAACGTATTTTTAACTACATTTTAGTATATAACAAATGCATCTATCGGCCTGATTTTTCAATTGCCTATCTACTGAAAACAAAGTTTTAGTTTTTTCTTTTTTCTTGATTGAAAATTCAGACCTAACTTGATTTCACAATACGAAGATAAGACAGACAAGTGCGTGTACTGAGAAATGAAATAAAGTCACATGCAATTAAATATCGCATTGATTTTTTCGGACAACTAATTAAAATTGGACCATTCTCGGAACTTGCTCTTGTAAAACATACAACAAAATCTACGACAGCGAAATTGTAACAAAATAGGTAAAAATAAATTGGGAATAAAAACAGTGTGCACCGCAAGTGGCGCCCTCCACGGTTCACCGAAGACATTACGCCGCTGCTGCGCATATTCGACCCTCACGCGGCACTTCCAGGGCGGTACGTCGCATGACGTCGCGGTTGCGGCAGCCGACGCTAGGTGGCGCTTATCACAATGTGTGCATAGTTTAAGTTTACAGCAACAGATGGCGCTGCTAGTGGCCTTTCGAGTGGAGATGTTACCCCATGGATGCTGGGAGCATCCGTATTTGATCACGTTAAGCCTTGCTCTGCGCTGCATTCATTAGATAACAAAGAGAAATAAAGTGAAAATACGCTAGTAAAGAAGAAAGAGAGTTTCGGCTTTGATAGATACAGTCAGCGTCAGAAGTAAAATCTGCCTGGGCAAAGTGTTCAAAGATATCGGAGTAAATTTTCAAGCAAGTATTTTGAAAACCTTTCGGGTAACCATTTCTGCAGTTGTTCGTACGTATTAGAAAATATTAAAAACAATGACTTGGTAACGCGTATTTTCATTTTATTCTGGTCAAAATACACTGAAGCATAGCAACTTTCGACTCCTAACTGTCATATCAAAATTCAAACACAAAAACACGATACAAATTCATTTAGATCTTGAATGTATCCGCATGGTGAATAGTTTGTGCGCATGAGTGAATGATTGTTTGCTTTAGATAATAGAACAGTAAGTAGCAAATGTTTAGTTGTGAATTATGCTACTCTCGGTACCTAGTGATTTCAGAAATACATATTGACTCTTTGACATTTGTATGTTAAAATTACATTATTACGTAGCATGATCGTTGTGTGTAATAATATGTAGGTGTTTAAAGTTTAGATATAGAGCGTTATTAGCTATATCTGTAGGTACTACTCTTAACCAGGCAAAATACTATATTTTTATCATATGGAACACTCATATCAAAATAACTTTATTTTGGTGTAATAAGGTCCAAAATCAATGAAGTACCTATATATTATTCCATAATTATTGCCTAGTTAAGGATTGATTAATTATATGTTTATTGTGTTTATTTTTGATAACACCTTAGCAAACCCCACTTAACCTTAACAATCGTGGTTTTATTGTCGAAGGAAACGCCCATTCAAGAACACCACGACATGTTTCGAACTCTTCGGGAGTTCTTCCTCACGATGGGTGTTTTCGCGGCAATGACGCATAAATCACTGCCCGCGCGCGCTCCGACCGCCGCGCGGCCCGTGATGCACGCGTCGACAGTCTTGCGCTGGAGTTGTTGCGTGAGGAGGACGATAGACGATACGCGCACCGAACTCCTAACCTATTATTCCTGACTCAAAGTGGACAGTCGCCGTTCTGTCGGCGCGTGCGTCACGGGCCGCGCGGTCGGAGCGAACTCAGGCAGTTATTTAAAACGACACTACCGCGAAAACACATCCTGAAGACGAACTACCGAAGAGTTCGAAAGTATATAAATATAAATAAATATTTGAAGATCATAAGCTAAGCAAAGCTTGTACTTTGGGTACTAGACGACGATAGAAATACTTATATAAAAAAATAAAAAACGAATAATTACTTTATTGACTAAATTAATGTTACAACGCTGCTTACATGTTATAATTATATCAAAGTGTGTACCACAGTACAGTATGTGACCATTTTTACATTGTTTTTTAAATAAAAGTAACAAATTATCGAGTAAGCGTCTTCTGCTCCCCGTACTAGTATTAAATTGTATCACGGAAACAGGATTCACCCCCCTAATTATTACATCATTACTGATCTTAGAAGATAGGTACATAATAAGAATGTGGATAAAATTAAAGTGTCACTAATCGAGTTACTTAAATTCATAGAAAACATCCATATCTCAGAATCAAATATTCGTGCTCATCACACAAATAAACGCCCTTACCGAGGGTCAGCAATTAAGCGAAACATGTCGCCCGTAGTGACATTAAACGCGTTAGTTTAACCGTGTATGTCATGCTGGTCAATTGTTATTAGTTAGCATAAATAATAAATGTTTATTTTGTCGGGACAGCCCTGAGAAGAAGGGGGAGGGGACGTCGGAGAGCTCGGTGGAAGCGATCGAGGGTGACGTTCAGGGGAACGTTCAAATAAAGATGGTGGTCAGTAATGGAAAGGTAAGGACATATTCTTGAGTTCATGCCGCATAAACTTCTATTTATTAAGTCCCGCGGATTGGATCAATTTTCAATTCATTTACTCAGGCACGATTCTGTGGATCTAATAGGCCTGTAGCTCTTCTACAAGTTACTCCATTTCACAAATAGGTCGTAAAGACTGATGGCCCCCGCGCCAGCTCGTATATCCTCTTACAGCCATTAAGTAAAATAAAGAAGAAGAAGAAACTTGCAGTACCTAGTGACTTCAAGTCCATTACCTTATGTCAAAATCGAATACCATGAAGACTGGTTGTGATCTTAATTTTGAGTAATTTTCAGCGCGCCAGCGACCGGTCCTGGAAGCAGGAGTGGGCGGTGCTGCACGGGACCAAGCTGCACCTCTACAGACACCATCCAAGCCAGGTCAGTCTCATATTATGTACCTACACATACACATCTAGAAAGTATAGGATCATTGGGGCGGTTACGCGACCAGCTCAGTTAGCGACCACCTGAACCACAAGGTTTCTTCAACAGGGGTGTAGACACTAAATAAAATAATCAATAAAGACATTTTCATCATTTCTCGAAAAAGTATTAAAAATGTAGTCAAATGGAGAAAAAATCAATGCAAAAGGTTAAACAAGCACGAAGTTATAAGTGTCCAAAGTTTTAAAAAGGGGTATGTTCTGTCCCTTTTTCGCAAAACACAACTCCATATGAAACGATGACGATGACGGTGAAAGATTGTGACGTCAGTAATAGACGGCAACGTGCCCCAACGTGTTTGACGCGGCCCCCCGGCAGCATCCTGTAATGTGACTTCACACACTGTTTGCATTTTCTCTCTAACAAGCAATATTAAAACGGTTGTAGCTTCGTTATTCTCTGAGGTATCTGAATGGGATTTTCGTCACTGGGCATATTTTTTTGCCTTCTTTCATTTCAAGTAATAATAATTTTCGACTTTACACCCCTGTTATAAATATAAAAAATTCTACCGGCCCTATTAAAACGGTGAGCCATATGCAAGCAATGTAGAAGTTACAATAGGAATCTACTAAAAAAACCCGAGAAAAACTTTTAGACTATTAACTGATTTAAGTGGTGGCATTTCCGTTGGAGGTCCGAAAACCGTAAACCCTTTATAGGACTGATATTAGGATTCTATTAGTTACAGACATGAATAGACCAACTGTTTATTCAGTAGTAGAAGTGGCCATGATTTTCCACTTGTTTCTCTGTTTCTTCACTGTGTACTGAATAGATAAGGATGGAAATGGTCTCGAAATTGTAATGGCCCTTCAGAGATTTTTTTTAATTACTCTTCTCAATAACGAGAAAAGCCTTGAATTGAGCTATCAATATATCGACTCGACACGTCAGTCTCAAATAAACAATTTTATGATGATACCATTTGAAGCAGCGAAGCTCTTTCATGATGACGAATCCCGAAATCATCTTTCAGTGGGTGATTTATTAGTTTATATGATTGGAACATTCCCAGTAACACCTGGTTTTCAAATACGTTCGGGAAAACCGAGACGTAGTGAGATAGGTATGCCCGGAGTGCAGACAGAAACATAAGTTTCGCGAACAGCCGTAAATTTTGGGTTTAAAGATATTTATTTCTCATAAGAATACAACATATTCAATTACATGAGAATTTATATCATACCATGCAATATAATCGGTGACCGCACACAAATGATAACTTAAGTATTTAAGTGATAAGATTGACTAAATGCACTTATTCAAGACTTAAACTAAGGTTTATTACATTTTTTGCGTCGTCGCAAAACAACAAATAAGTGACAATTTACCTATAATGGAATGCGAGCGGGCGTACAAACGCGAACAGAGTTAAATGTATTTAAATGCATTCTGTATTTATATAGAACCTTATTACAAATCACATAAAGTGCACGGATGGTCAGTTGTGTTGTCGATAGTACTTGCGTCGGCCCGAAGCACCCGATTTTCATTAATTTAACATATCATTTATTAATGATTTACTTTATAACGAACGGTTTCAAATATACTGTGCTATCAGCATAGGCGCCTTAGGTTTTTTGTACATCTGAGTGTGTCATATAAATTGCACTCGTTAATATGTTGTGCCAGTTGTGTTTGTGATTTATAATTACTTACTGGTTAATCGTATGATATTAATATTCAAGGCAGATCCGCCGCTGTTGCTTGCATAATATGCGCTAACTTGCTGATCGTGCTGTGTGCACTTGCCTTGGATGTCATGCTAGGCTATAAGCTATTCATAAAGAATCATTGTATCTCATAATGTATGATGTGTGTAAAGTGTACCTAATAAATAAATAAATAAATGTGTTAGCAGTTACTGACACATTTATTTATTTATTTATTAGCCGCCGCAAGATTTTACGATTAGGTATACCTCTAATCGTAAAATCTTGCGGCGGCTCAGGTTGTGAGAAGTTTTGAGAAAAGTGGAAATCACTCAACCACAATACGGTTGGAAAAACCCGTGAAATACGTACGTAAAACTGATTTAGCCTTGTGGTTATTTCTACTTTCCTTAATTCCTGATACTCCTTCGTTTCAGCAGGGCTTAGATTTTCAATAGATACTAAGTTTGTTTAATTAGTTCAGTTGACTCGTAGAATAAGTCTTGTATACAATAGTTATATATAAATAAATAAATAAATATTAGGAGACAATCTTACACAAAATCACAAATCGATCTAGTCCCAAACTAAGCAAAGTCGTACTTTCTGTACTAGACGATAAACATACTTATACTTATAGATAAATAAATAAGTACTTAAATACATAGAAAACATCCATGACTCAGGAACAAATATTCGTCCTCATCAATCACACAAATAAATGCCCTCCCTTACCTTACTTATTGCCCTTAACCGGGATTCGAACCCAGGAATCTATCTCTTGCTTCGTAGGCAGGGTCATCACTACCAACTACCAACTAGGCTAACTAAAGCGGTCGCATTATAATTAGCTTGTCTTGTACCTTAATTAAGCCACTCAAACTCAGCAAGCTTCGTGGCCTTAGTGGTACTCTACTGAAAAAGCATATGTAGAAGTCACTGCAATAGAGATCTCTCAGGGACCGAAGTCCCAATGAGAGTTGTTTGGATTTTGTATATATGCAAAGTGATCTATGAAACTTCTATAGCGCGATGCAGAACACGTCAGATTCGACAGCTGACAGGAGGGACGCCACACATACATTGTATAACGATTGCATGAAATACTATTGTAATCAACTGGAACACCATAAAAAGTAAACGTCACGTATGTAAAAAGCAAATATTTTCAAACCACGGCGCTTCTAATGGAGAATTGTTTACGATAATATGGCACCTTGTAATATATGTCGTCGTCCTGACAAATATTATGTAGTTGACGTTGTTTTCTAGGAAACGTCTAACTTGTTTTAATGGAATTTAGGCTTTATCGTAATAACAGTCACCGTTTTCATTATTCGGTCATACTCGTAGCTATAAACTCCATGGTCGCTTATTATTTACACCGATTATAGATAACTTCAACTCATTGGACCCCAATAACAACTAAAGGTGTCCCGTGTTGTCGTGCCTACGGCGCCGTAGAATGCCTACATGGATTTTGGCGTACGCTGTCAAAGTCACCTTGATGGGCACTTTCAAGTACAAGTATGGTTCATATTTCATATTCAGACTCTTACAGAAAAACGTTGGCGGGTCCGAGTCACTTCCGTGCGTAACTAATACCTTCCAAAGGGTTAATATAAAAAAAAGTTCAACATGTTGATACAAGTATGATTCCAATAGTGCATTTTTTTTTGTCCGAATATATTAGACATGTTATAGTCATTGAAACATCGAATCAACATATAACCAAGAATTATTAAAAGGATCTCAACCCTAAAATTACTGATTACTGTTATAAGTTACGTTTGTACCGACTTAGTTATCTATTAGATAGAGATAAAGAAGATAAGGCAAGGGAAGATAAAGGGGTAGCGAGGAAGAGGAAGACCTAGAATAAACTACATAGAGCAGCTCAAAAAACGCGTTGATTATATGAATATTTAGGTCTTATCGAGATGTCAAAGAGGTTGCCTGGGATGGAGGGCCTACTTTGAGCCTCACCGACAAGAGCTTAGCTCTTAAATAAGCAGAAGAGAGTTATCTACTATAGTAATTAATAAAACTTGTAACTTAAAAAATGAAAACATTCGCAACGACACGTGGTTTACTCTAGGTATAACCGTCACTGTTCTGTCCGTCCCTTAATTAATAATTTTAATTAAAACTTAATGAATTTCTACGTGCCCAGCGTCAATAAGGAGCCATCCCGATTGTATTGATCTAAGATAAGGCCAGCGAGCCATATGCGCACACGCACCTGGCCTGCGCCCGCGCCGATGGTAACCGACTGTGACAAACGGAATTCCTTACTAAACCATCTATCTGATAAGAGAAGTGTGAAACGACCATAGACGCCGCATTATTTATTTTTGACTTTACCCTCAGCAGTGTACCTATCTGTAAATGCATACATTCTTTAGGTACTCGTTTTTTTTCTAGAATATTTTTTTGCACTGTGTAGGTAAGTACTACAGCGCAATGAGGCTTGAACGAACGCCTTTTTTTATTTTGCCAATTTTAAGGTTGAACATGACAAAGCTATAAAATATATATAAATAAAGAATTAGAATCAACAATCGGCGAAATAGGTATCTATAATTAAATGACAAACAGAAATACTTAATGATAAAAGGAAACCCACTTTCACTCAGCAGCCATCTCTTTCTATTTTATTGGTTTTCAGTAAGGGCAGTAAGACACAGCCGCCAATATTTAAAAAAAAATGATGAAAAGAAAATTACGAAAGACACCTGGAAGGAACCTGCTACTTAATCGTGATTCGATATCGCCAAACCTTTGTCAAAACATTTTATAGTATATAGTCTGCTGTAATAAAATAAAACTGTGCTTTCCATCTTAAAGAGTCTCGCTCAAAATATCACTTCTCGTCATGTCAACGCACACGGTCGCAAATACTTAAATTAAGAATGGCGTAGGCTTCTGATAAAAGCCGTCACCGTTTCAGTATCGTTTCCTTTTCTTGTTAAAACTCAGCACTGAGTACCCTTGCCATTTATAAGTATTAGAAAGTTATATATATTTTGTTGCAAAGGACGCGATCAAAACGCTCTGTAAGCTACCCCGACATTTACCAATTTAACGTTAAAATATATCGTATCCAATGAACTGTGATATCACGACCATTGAGAGCAACCATTCATGAGCGGTACGTACCCTAATAATAACATTAGTGCGAGGTGAATGAAGCTCGCAAGTCACCACGCCCACTCGGGCGCGCACGACACGCATTGAAGTTTACAAACTGTATACTTGTTTACGCAAAATCTCAGCCCCAGCGTTTTCAAACCCAACTGATTTTTCCAAATATGTTGATAATGAGACTGTAGCCCCCGAAATGTTGTCTCGCGGGCTCGCTATATATGTTAGCTAGATATTATGCTTGTTCTCTTCGCCCGTGCACGGAACAACTTGTGAAATCTGAATAAAAACCGGCCAAATGCGTGTCGGGCCACGCGCAGTGTGGGGTTTCGTAGTTGCCTATCTGCCTTTGTTGCATCGACACGCGCGCGCCGCATTTAAAAAAACTCATATTATTTATGAACCAGGTATCCAAAGATACCCCATAACATGGGTTTAAAGAGAAAAAAAAACATCCGCACTTTACATACAGGGTGTCCCGGAACTCACGATAACCCGGTACCAGGTTATCGTTGAGTTCCGGGACACCCTATATAGGGAAGTCAAAAAAAAAAATATCCTACTGTTTTGTCGGTGTGATTGATTTATATACTTACTTATGCTGAATTACAGCTTTCTAGTAGTAAAGGTCACTGAGCTACGGCTAAGCCACTGGACAGACGGACATGGCGAAACTATAAGGGTGCCTTGTTGACTACGGAACCCTAAAAATCATATGAAGTAGGTATGATTATTTCAAACATTATTAAATATAGATACGTAAATGAGTTCCCTACTTTCCTTTGAATGAATCCTGAAATGTCACTTGTGGTTAGAAGCACTAGCAATTTTTTTATTGAAAGCTGCCTCATTTTAGGATTTTTTGACATAGTATTTTATTTACTAAAAGATATTCCAACGACCAGATTACGTAACGTTATTTATTCACTAGCTCGTACTAGTCATAGAATTCAAAAATGTCTACTCCCTTTAATAAAATACAGTTACAGTACGATTACTAGTTAACCACTGACAGATGGATTGCCTTCATTTAATTTTCAACTTTAATTTCATACAAATAAAGCATTTTTCAGAATACTGTTACCCACATCTACCGATTTAGTAATAACTATTTTATTTGTATAAGATTAAAGTTGAAAATGAAATGAAGGCAATCCATCTGTCAGGTCTTAACTAACAGTAATCGTACTGTAAAACATTATTCCGTTTTCATTGACTGAACGTTTCAAAAACGTTGCGTCTTTAACCTTAGAAAACACGTTACGACCGAGAAAAGCGATGCAAAGTGTATTTATAGTGTGATTGTCGCCCAACAACACAATGGCAGCCGCAGAAGGCTGTTGCGAACGTCACTCATCCGTTTCGCGTCAGACCATAAATCCTGAAGTGATATATTTTCGGTGCGACGACCTTTCAAAAAAGCCGACGCATGGTTGAGATAGTTTAATGTGGCCGACTTTTTATAAAACCGTCATTGGAATTAGAATCTTCTACCCTGGGCGGTAGAGTTGCTTTTTGAATGAACTACTTTGATGCAATACGGCCAACTCGAATAATCTCAAGTATAAATGTCGCGTCGATTGAACGATTAAACGTACGCGCAAGTTGAACCTTGAATGTACACTATATTTGGGCGTTTTTCCTCTTACTCGTGCATTTTTTCTATTGACTGACTTCATATTTCCGTTTTTTTCTCTGTATGGTTTGAGCCAAAGTTGTGATCTCAATCACATCCATCCAACCTTAAATACAGTTGTATGCGAAAAAGCTACCGTGAAATAATTTAAAGAGTGGAGGAAAAATTATAATATTATGTCAAAATTATAGGTTCAAATAAGAGGAGAGCATCCACACAACGTGTCATTCCTTTCGTTCAGTTATATAGAGTTCATATTATTTCAGTAATCCACATTCTCTTTGGGATAAAGAAGATGCATAAATGTACATCGAGTTACAATACAATACAATACAAATACTCTTTATTGCACACCTCACACAAAGCAGTTAAAAAGAAAAACAATACAATAACATGTAGGTAGAGGTAGACAACAGGCAGGCAGGAGTTAATGATGTATATTAGTATAATAGTCGGTAATCTAGGACTCGGATTAAAATAAGCTATCAGGATACTCACCTACTTGCCAAGAACACATAAAACACGCCTTCATAGACGCATATTTCCTGCACAATTTATTTTAATCATTAACTATCAAAGGACATGTCGCTTCTACGAATTACGTCCTACATCTCTAATAAGTCCATCTATTTCCGAGTACCTACTATTAACGTACTGGCCGATATCCTTTCAGTTCCTGGCTGGACGCACCCTTGTTGCCAAGGCAATAAAAATCAAAATAGTCTAAATGGTCGTTTATCGCTTTCACGAAGCTAGTACGGATTGAGACGTTCGTGGAAATGAAGATGTTCGTACTGGAGCATTAATAACGCTATGCCAGCTAACTCTAGTGACTTAATCTTGTGATATAGGAAACTTAGAGGAATTATTTATTTATTTTTACAAGGCAACCAAGAGCTAACTAACCACAGATTGCAACTTAATTAGTGATACAGAGCCAATTGGAAAAAGGAACTGGCGTTTAGATACAATATAAAGAAAAAAAGCTAACAAATGATTGTATGACAGAAGTAATTACACAGTTAAATATGTCAATATCTATAGGAGAATATATATATGGGACAATAATTATGGGAGAAATTTGTACATTCAACGGTGACATGTTTGCAAATTATTTCTCCCATTCAAATCCATGCAAGTTTCGCCTCGGTTAATACGTGCTATAAATATGTCATAATAAACAAATTGTATATACATGATGATAACTAACATTAACTAAATTAAATTGACACTAAGTTAAATCTAAAAAGGCCCTCGAGGCATTGTATCGAAGTTGCTGGCGGCATTTCCTCGCTGAATTGTCATAATTCAATCTAATTTGAACTGAGTTGAAGCTGTTTCAAGCTCTTTTGTGTCAATGAACATAATAATTTGCTTTAAATCGATTGATGTGGAATATATCATCAATATAGGCGAGGAAAATCAGCATTCCTATACTACACATAAGTATACTTCAAAGTGACTCCAATAGTTGCGTATTTGGCAGCATAACTACTAAAAAGCTACAAAAACACTGTCTAAATGATACAAGAAGTTGTTTTACGTGATACTAAAATGTAAAGTTTATTATAATGTAGCAAATACCGTGCGGCATGTGATCCGCTTTACAGCGTGTTCACTTTACGATCTCGTTTCCCAATATGTCGACATAGTTTATTGTTTTCCAGAAGAACGTCCACTTTCAAACACTACACGTGTTTTTCTTTAGTCAAATTTAATTGTGCCGCTTTCATAAACGAACTCTTCGGAGGCGAGTTTACATAGCTGTAGAATTTTTATTGGGCACTTCATTAGTCTCTGGCAACATTACAGGTTTAGTCATTCGAAATATCTATATTGGTTTAATCTTTCATATTTATAATAATAATAATAAAGTTCTTTATTTAGATAACCAGGATCCACATTTTTATATCGACCTTAATTTATTTCAATATATTAATATTTTAAGTTTGAAATAACTGGAGACGCACCTTTCAACGACGACCTTTCTTTTCGACGACTTAAAAGTAAATTGTTTTGTGCAATCACAGATAAATGTTAACAATTGGCCTCACTTCTAACTCCACGTACAAGTCGACACACTCAAGACATTCCTTTTATAAGTAGTATTGTTTTCCAATAAATCGGCCCTTATTGGAACCATTACACCGAGGGCGTTATATTGAATTGTTAAACACATTCCTTATGATTCTGATAAACTACACTTGGTTGCAAAATTATGTCGTAATGTCTTCAAGTGTAACCGGCATATATGTTATTCGGATCCACGCGATGCACCCAGCCAGCGGTGTTTCCTTGCTCCATTCGCAATGAATAATCTAAATAAATATGCATGTATAATTTTATTAGCATGCATTTGTATTTTTTGATATCCAAGCGTACGCAAATTTAAATATATATAATAATATAATTTGATGTTACAATATACATAGTTACCTATACAGTCGTAATAGGATCTGTCAAACTGGAAAAGCAAAGATGAAAAACCAGCCCTTTTCTATCAATTAAAACTGATTCACTTTGCATAAACTACCAATTCAATGATATCAAGCAATACATACCGAATCAGTTTTTCATTAAACTGTAATAGAATGCAGTCAAGTTACGAGTACATTTGCATAATATCAATTAGGTAAATAAGTGTCGCGTTACAAATACATATTTATGAAGTTGACACTTAACGAAATTCCGAATTACCAATAAACATTTATTGCATTCTAAGTCAATACACCTTTAATGATGATGTCAAGGTGCATTATTCCAGCATCTCAATTGAATTAGTTGTTCAAACATGAATAACTATCAACTTTTGGTACAAGGTATTATTATTATTCCAGCATGTCAGTTGAATTAGTTGTTCAAACTTGAATAACTACCAACTTTTGGTACAAGATAAACCTTTGTACAATAATGGAAACTCGAAAGTTATATGGCCATAGACTACGCTATTTAGGGCGCTTGAACCTTAGTCAAGTGTATGAAAACACATTTTTGCATATCTTTGATGGATACTAACACTAATAGTTCGTTTTTAAAGTTGTTAGGCTTAATCCTCAGTCCGATCAATTGGTTTTTATTTTTCAGTTGTACAATGGAATTTAAGAAAATATAAGTAAGATATTTTTGGTGCATATTTGCTTCTTTCGGCAAGGTGTCTGTAGGAAGGTGTCTTCCATTGGCTTGTATAGCCCGACCAGGAAAATAAAAAAACCTGGTCTGGGGGCGCTAAATTAGCAATAATTATGGCAACACTAATTAATTTCTACTGTCATGTTGACAAAAAGGTCGGTGATTTTATTTAGAGGAATAGAATCTAATCCTAGACTTTCTCTCCGACAAATACTTCGTCATATTGTAAATCAGTTTTCTTCAATCACTTTTGAATAGTTTTCGGCATTTTAACGCAATACAACACGTACCAACGACAACTCACTTTGACAGCAATTGACAGATGGCATGAATGACGTCTTCAAAGTTACTGTTGCCAGTTGAGAAACTTAGTTCCAGTAGTTTTCCGCAATATGGCGAAGTTTTTTATTTTCCTGGTCGGGCTTTACGAGTTAGTAATAAATCGCTCGGAGGAAGGTTCCTCCAACTCCCACACCTGCCCGGATGAAATCGGATAGGCGGTTCCGGAGATTACCCATAACATGAAACTTACAAAGAGGAAAATTCTGTGAGATTGTACAGCAACAGTTCTTGTAGACAACACAAATACTCTTTATTTATTGCACAATACACACAAACGAAACGGTTACAAAGAGAACAAAGCAATAACTTGTAGGTAGAGTTATAGACAACCGGCGGTCAGTCTCTTCCAGACAACCTTTGGCTAGCGGAGAATAAAATAAAATTAGATTATGCAGCACTTTTGTGCATAGATTATAATGAACCAAAAACCAAAATCATTACATAAAAAAACGTACCTACTTACATAAATACATAGCTGTAAGTATCATCATCATCATATCAGCCGAAAGACGTCCACTGATGGACATAGGCTTCCCCCAAAGAGTGCCACAATTACCGGTCCTGCGCCAGTCGCATCCAGCGGACTCCCGCGACCTTTACCAGGTCATCAGTCCACCTTTTGGGGGGCCTACCCACTGCGCCTTCCGGTACGTGGTTGCCGCTCGAGAACCTTTCCGCCCCAACAGCCATCGGTTCTAGGTGCAATAGGCCCCCCATTGCCATTTAAGTTTAGCAATTCGGAGAGCTATATCGGTTACCTTGGTTTTGCTGCGGATAGCCTTATTTCTGATGCGATCGCGCAGAGAAACTCCTAGCATAGCCGTCGCCTTGCCCTTTAAGTGACATTAAGCCTTCTCCTAATAGGCCCATAGTAAGCGACCACGTTTCCGTGGCATACGTCATCACTGGCAACACACACTGGTCAAAGACTCTCATTAATTGTAATTAAGGCAAACAATACCAGGCACGTATTTTTATCTGTGTGTTATTAGGGGTATATTAATTGAGTGTTTCTAGGAATTTCAAAATCTCGATATTAAATATGCCTCTGTGGGGCGAACGAAGGGTAAACCGATTGAAAGATTTGTTGTCCCGAGTACCTAAGTTCTTGATAGTTTAATAAAAAGCCCGAAGCAGGGTGGTATGTGATCTATCTATCGAAGGTATGCAATAGCTATTTATCCAATCCAGTATCTGAGATGGTCCGAACGATATTAGCCCTAGCAAAATATGATCTGAAGGACAGATAAATTTGTTTATTAGGGTAAGGTAATTATTAAGAGGTAATTATTATACCTATTACTGTATAATACTGTGTAATATTCTATAATGATATATTCGCAATAGCGAATAATCTCACAAATAATTGATAAAACTGTGAGCTGTAGAAGTCGCGAGAGTGTATTTTATTCTATCCAAGAACTGAATCTATAAAAACTGGTGCTCACAAAATTTCACCAGAATCGGTAGAGAAATGCGACCTGTAGAGGAGAACAGCCGGACAGTGGGACATCCGGACATACAAACGAATTTCGGGCCAATCTGAAGCTGGAGCTTCGCTTCGGTCGCTCTTTCAAAAACACAAAAAAAACATCACTGGTTGATATTCTATTCACCCTTAATTAGGTACTTATTGAGTATAAAAAACCATTGAGGATAACCTAATCAATCAAATGATCTTAGAATAATATTTCATGATAAACATCACACATAAAATACCCATTTAATTGGACATGTTTGTAAATTTGAATAAAATGTACATACGTGTCAGTTCTCAATAACATGAAACATTTTCAATGTTCAGTTTACTATCGTGAACATACTTATATATGTTATGTCGCACAAAACGTGAACCCTCAGAGGTTTCGTCTGAAATTGAAATTCTGTCGAATGTATTCAATGTGATGTTAAATTTAACTTGCTATTGATATTCCAGGCGTATGTTACATAAATGGTTATTCTTAAATAAACGCCGACGTTTTCAATAATATGTTGAGCATTAGCGAGTATTTAACATAACATCTTACCTAATATCACGCACGATGGCGTATTCCACAAGCAAGACATTACTTCTATAAGTTTATCGTTGGTATGTTAAACTCGTTCCAATTTAAATAAAAAAAACCGGCCAAGTGCGTGTCGAGCCACGCGCAGTGTAGGGTTCCGTTTTGCCCGTCTGTCTTAGTTACATCGACGTGCGGCGCGGTTGCGTCGGCCGAATTTGTACGAAAATTGGCCTTTCCTAGTACGCATTAAGTTAGTCGACTATTACTCGGTAACTAGTTGTGCCTACTTGTCCGTGATAGTTTTCCTTTTAAATTCATTATATGATCTACTACCACGAATTTTTTCACATCCCCAGTAGTAGGTAGCCATTCAGCCGGCAGGGGGAAAGGGGGGGGACACATGACTCTAACAAAAATTAGGGCTTTAAAGCCCAATATCTCGCAAACGAATCACTGATTTGAATAATGGGAAACCCATAATATTTTTGAACGAGGTACACCATGGGTTAAACGAGAAAAAAAATACATCCGCGCTTTAGGTGTAGGGGAGGTACCCTAAAAGATTTTTTTTTCAAGATTTTATTGTACTGTTTTGTCGGCGTGATCGATTTATATACCCATGCCGAATCACAGTTTTCTAGTAGTAATGGTGACAGCTAAGCCGAGGACGGACGGACAGACGGACATGGCGAAACTAAGGGTGTTCACTACGGAACCCTAAAAATGGTGGCAATCAAGCATATGGCGGGATGGTAAACTGATACCAATGCCTATTGACACTTGCAACTATTAGGAGTCACAAGCGTTGCTAACCCCGAGCCCGAAGCCCGAACACAGCCTAAAAACAGCCCAATAGTTATTTGTGTCACAAGGGAGCAAAATAGTATATTTACGGCGAGGGCGGTGTATTGAATCCTAAACGTAGCGAGGGATCCTACAATTGTATCCTAAGCGTAGCGAGGGATTCTAACGTAGGATCCTGAGCGTAGTGACTTAGTGAGGGATACAAGTGTTAACGCCCGAGACGAAGATAATTTTGCTACCGAGTGACACATAATATTTTTCACACCGACTATGAAGAAATTTAAAAAAGATGCTGTTATAATTACTTCAGAAGTTTTAACAAATTTTCTTAATTTTTATTACAAATTTTTAAATATTACGAAATATTCATACATTTTCAAATAACGTTGTTAAAGTTAAAACTTGAAACATGATCGTTTTTAACCGATTACGATAAAATTACAGTCGATTATTTTATTAAGATCTGTGTTCAATTGGCACATTGCGTAAATGCTACATGCCAATGAATAAATTAAAACAGTAACATGAACAGAAAAGTAGCATTTTGATCCCTCTCGTCGTGGAGCAAAACTTACTTTTCCGAATGAAAGGTGTGAAAAGATATTTCCAAAGTTACCTACCTTTCTATACGCTATGGTACCACAAGTATCTACCTTTCTGTGGCATTCGTTATCGCCTATAAAAGTCTATGGCAACAGGTCTTCAAGGTCGCCGGTCGAGGAGGATCGCCTCGTCTCGTTCCGCCGGGGGCTTCGACTAATATATGAAAATTGCACTCGCATACATTTCATCTTCATGCTTTCACACGCCCTCTCAACATCGTTCAATACACTCCAAATTAAACCTTATTTGGCTGCACCAAGATTGGTTTTCCAAGGTCAGGGGTTGAAGAAAAGACGAGTTTGCGAAAGTTAGCAACGGATTTATTAGTACGCTTTGGCTGTCGGTCAAGTATTTTTCATTATCTTAATGCGCATGCTGATTTTAAGCCCGTAGATATTGATTAGTTTGCGAAGCGTTGACGCTGTACGTTAGATATATGAAATGGTCTCTTAAATCACAATGCTTTCAGTATGTTTCCAGGCGAGAAATTAAACCTTATAAATTCTGGATTTAAACATGTTTACGTTTATAAAATCATCGTGTAATCTATCTATCTGGGGGCACCCGCCAAGTCGAGCAAAACAGCGGCACGGCCGTACTGTCCTTTTCTCGAAGCAGTTCAGGCCATTTTCGACCCCCCTATAACTTCGTTGTGGATAAAACTAGAAGCCTGCATTTTCATTAACCAAGCACGCATTGTATAAACACGATATATTTCAAATTTCATTCAAATCGAACCAGTACTTTAAGAATTATAACTAGTCAAAGTTTCTTAATTTTGCCACTCACTGACTGACTCACCGATCATCAAAAGTCTAAGGCACTTCTAGCAGACATTGAAGCTTCAAATTCAGAATACAATTAGTGTTTAGTGTATAAATCAAGGGAAACTTAACATAATTTGCAATTTCGGACCAGTTTTCTAGATACACTAACTGCATAAATAACTTTGTATTGTAATCCCATATGAACATATAGGATTATATTTGCAGTGAATGGGACAAAAAAAAACAAGAATGGGATATTGATAACATAATAACCTACAAAAAGAAGTGAGATCCCATAAATAAACATTCTATGTAAAAAAGAGGCCAAGTGTCGAAACTCTTTCACCGTAAAAAATTGAGATATTTCGTAAGACCAAGTCTTAGGCATTCTTATTATTCTTTATTTGCTAGCTAAATGATTTTTTGTGACTTGGCAATCCACGTCGGTGGCAAACAAGCTTACGGCCTTCCTGATGGTAAGTGGTTACCGTACTCTATGGACGCTTGCAACTCCAGGGGTGTTACATGCGCGTTGCCGACCCTTTAAGAATGTATACACTCCTTTTTAGTATATGTTGTTATGGCGGCAACAGAAGTACCTACATCATCTGTAGAAATTTCAACTGTCTAACTATCACGGTTCATGAGATATAGCCTGGTGACAGACGGACAGACATACAGACGGACGGACAGGGTTCTTAGTAATGGGGTCCCGTTTTACCCTTTGTGTGTGAATAAATTTCTTTTTATTTATTTTAGTTGTTTTGTTCCGTACCAACCCTAAAAAGTAAAAGGCTGTGAGATTGCAGCTTTGTAGGTTCAGGGGGCAATCCCCGGAACCACTCATCCGATTTCGACCTCACCCTGTATAGAACGGACTTCCTGGATGGACATAAATAGCCTGTGTTCTTCACAATTCACGGGCGGAGCTGCGCGGGCAGCTACTTGCCTATAAAAACGAGTGCAAACGCATTTACATACAATAATGTTCATGCAATTGTCTATCCACGGTCCTTAATTTAATGGAGCGCTTGCGCAGATGCACCGTGTAATGCCCGCCACCTACGATCCGGCCCGATTCTGATTTCAAAACGAATGGTCACGATATGGTTGTTGCACTCTAACTTGCGACATGCAGCATGCCTTTGCTAGAGATGGTAATATATTGTCCATATTTAATATAAAATCTGGAAACTGTCGTTTTGGTATCCTTGTCTCATTCTGTCAAAACGATCACGATATGGTTGTTGCAGTCTAACTTGCGACATGCTGCATAGATACCTTTGCTAGAGACGAGACGGTACTATATCGTCCATAAAATCTGGAGACGGTGTTTCTCATATTCTTCTCTGATTCTCAATTAACTTGCGCATTTAACCACATCCTATTGCATGCGAAGAAAAAAAGTAATGTACCCAATACAGAATACAATCGTATTGAAGTGCTCTGGGCCAGCAGGCTCAATACTATACTGTGTCCGACTGCGAATGCCGTCTCATTCCTGTCAGCATTTAAAAAGTAAGTTTATATGTAGGGAGTAATCTCAGGAACTATACTAGTAGTAGTACTCGTTCAACCGAATTCAAAAAACGGTTCGCCAGTATATTTTACACCTTTGAAACGGATAGGTATAAGCTATATTTTATCCCGCGCCTCCGCCTGTCACACATCAAGATGATTTGCAAACTATTGAATGGCATACGATAGCATACGCGTTCCGCGATCGCTAATTCCCTTTTCGCACGCGAGACCGCAGACAGCTCCGCATAAGACCGCGATAAACAATCGCCGCTTGTGAGTTACAACCGGGTTTGTAATTGAAAACCTTAGCGCATTATCGATGGCGTTTTCTGCGAGCGGAGAAAAATAGAATGGAAGATAAGAAAGCTTTTTTAAATTGGAGCACCATATTATTATTATTTTTAATTGGTAACTTTTACGAACAGTTTCTGTTGTTATAGCCCTGTAACATTTATGTCAAATAAATATTAGGATAATAATGAAATACTGGGTTTCAAGATTACAGGTAGCAAAAAATTGTTTATAATATAGAGGTATGTTAAATTTGAATGTAAAAAATAAAACTTAAATAGGAATTTAATGAGTAGAAACCCACAGGTACCTAGATATCATATTTTCGCCATCTATAAACCTACAATTCCTATTAGTAACACTAAAAATTTGATTGTATGATTTTCATGTGCCTCTCTACCCCTTTTAGAAATACAGACATGACTTTTTGTTTGTTATTTTCACCCCGTAAAAAAGCAAAAATACAAAATCCGGTTACGTCATTAAAAATTTAAAGTAGCTAATGAAGCGATACTATGTATAAGAATAAGAAAGGATGGATTGTTCACGGCTTTACAGGGAAAGTCCTAAAATGGGCAGTGAATGCGCGGGCGTCGATCAATCGCGCACAGAACTGCCAAGTTATCTCATTTACAGATTCACGAAAATAGACTCTGTTTTTATAGACTAAGAGCAGTGGTATCCAGCACAGGTATGGTGGTGGACCTGTATCGATGACGCTTCGATAGCCATCCTGGCAGCCATTGTGTTGCGCGTCATCGCCCAATGCCAGCCAGGTGCAAGGAATTTTGGCGTAGGTACGCGACCTCAGCAGAAATAACCGCTTTGTTACATAGTGGATCCATTGTTGTCCGAAATAAGCACGTCAAAATAACGTTAACTCAATGACAATAAACTGAAAATAGCGGTGACAAATACTTGTTTATCGTTAAGGAGAATCTTATCTTTTGTCCTTTTGTCTTTACAGGCGAACTTCATTCCAATCTGTATCCCGCTTAGCTATAAAAACTAGATATAGGTACCTAAGTTCATACTGCGTGTAACGGCATGAGTGTGTAGTTATTCCCCATTAAAGCCGAATACAAACATAAATAGAAATACAACCCGCATCCAACTTTAAATCCCTAAGCGATAATAGAAAAGTTGACACCGGATTAAAAGTGGAATTGATATTCGCTGTAACATTTTATTAGCTGGTGTTTCCAGTTCTATTTTTAACCCGGGCTTTTGCTGCAGGCGATTTATATTTAAGTGTGCAGCGCTGTCAAAGCGCTAGGCTAGCCAGAGTTCAAACGGAAACTAGCGAAACCACCTGACGCTCTTAATTAAAACTATGAATAAATATTGCTGTGGTTCTTTGAGTTGCAAAGGATAGTTAAACTTCTAAAATAGCTTTACAAATGTTAAAAGTTTCTGTCAAAAATTTCATTTTTGGTACAAGCTTTTATTGCCGACTGTACTTTTCTGTATACCATCATCAACAACTCATTGAGACGATTCTAACGAGCCCAAACTCGATGGGGTTATGTGGATTTATTACGGAGTTCCTATGGCCACCTTCCAGCTCCATCATCAGATCAGCTCCACGTCATCATAATATTGTATTGTCACGCGATTTGCATATCGTGCAAAATTTCAACTCAATCGGAAACCGGGAAGTCGATCAAATTTAACTTGCAAGATTTGATTACAGACAGACAGACAGACAACGGGACAGGTGAAACTAAATAAAAGCTTGTAAAAAATAGATTAACGCGCAAAGTTGAAACTATGTTTTATTTGTATCAAACCATTTTCGTAGCCATCTAAATCGTAACAAGTTTTCTGCAAAGTGAAAATATTTTGACGGTTTTCTCAGGTTTTGCAAACTAAAATTCGAAGGTTGTTTCGATTTTAACATCGTAATATCAGGTATATTTATTCCGCAACGTAATATCCAAATTAGTAATATATGCTAGATACCACCATTCCTTATTTTGCCGCATAATTAGAGAAAGATAAATTCATTGTCAGTGGACAATACGCGTTTTTAAACCATGGGAATTTTCACAGTATTGTCTTACTTGTCAATTTTAGTATTTTTTTAACGGTGCCGTTTCGACAATAAATTAACATTGACCACAGACCCTGGAAGTTAATAAACCTAAAATTAATGTAGTTGATATTGTAACTGTACTGTAATACAAGTAAAGTAAGGTAAATGCTGCTGCTTGGTTATTATTTACTATTGTCATTGTGTTACAATTTACACGGGTCTTACAATTTACACGTGTAACCGCCGCGTCTTATAAAATTAAATTAAGGACAGAAAGAGCTTTAACTCGAGTTAGGACCTGGCTGAGAATGGATAGTGCCGGTGTCTGGATGGTGGAGCGAGAACTATTTATAGTCCCCGACCTTGGAGACACCAACCCGACGCCTCGTCCGCTCTAGAAACCCAACAGAAATACTTAAGTCTTCTAATACGAGGAAACTGCTTTCTTTACAATATTGCGAAAAAAAATCTGCTTCCTGTAATAAAAACAAATCATACAAACATAAGTAGGTGCGAAACAAAGAACCGCGAAATATGATTTAAACAGCTCGGGGTGTAAAACCGGCTGCGGAAAGTTTACGCCAAACACCCGACGATTCCTTTGCGAACAACATTTAATCTATTTCGTTATTCAATCATCTGTAGTTGACAACGAGAGGGCTTTCACCTCCAGTAACGGGGTGAACGCACCGCGATAACCATCAATGGCTGTCTCGTCATAATTCCACAAAATATAAATGTCATTTTAACGAACACGCGATCCGATTTCGGAGATGTGTCAATTAGGACCCATCGCACGCATCGGATTATCGATAGTATGCTGGCGCCGTAAACTGTGCAGAGTAAAGTTGAAAATGGCTTTTTGACCGGCGCCCGTCCATCAGCCTGACAAAATCGCCTGTCGCCGGTCAAATTACTTTATTTTGGAGAACGTGTGAGGCGCGCCCTCTTATTAAACGCGCCGCTTTTGCGGGCCCGTGGCCGGTTCCGACTTCCTGTCATGGCAATTATTAAAATAAACAAGAATCACTTCCTACGGCGTTGAGGCAGGTCGTTAAGCAGTGACGGCGGCGGCTGCTTAATTTGAGGGCGGTGTTTCGATTTTGCGTAATCGGCTACGTCGTGTGTGGCGCGGGAGCTGCCATATAGGGTGCGACCAGAGCCCTCGACTTGCCCGAAAACATATATGCCGCGGCCATCAACAAGTACTCGTTGTTTTATCTATGAATAATAACACGTTTCGTTATAAATTAAGCGCGCTTAATATTAAATTGGCGTCGTTAAGCGGAGTTTATTGTGTCGTTGGTGGTTATCGATATAGCAAGCATCGAAGCGGGTTAATAGCGGACTGTTAATACAATAGGCTGACCGGAGCTGCACAATGCCAGCAACCGCAGTTTTATTAAATTCTTGTGAAAAATTCTACGGAAGATCGAAGCGATAGCCAAGTATTAAAAGATTATACAAAACATGGTTGAGATACTTTGAAAATTTGCACAATGTAGGTCAAGATTCAATCGTATTTAAAGATTAGGAAGCTGATCAGGTCTCAGTATAGTATAAGTATAAGTTATGTTTACTACTGATTAGTGACTGCGCTATTAGTGGCCTGTTTAGTGCTACCCTTTACTTACGGAGCGTTGAGAAACGCCGTCCCACATTTTTCCACTTACGCGATGTGTAGCGATTTGTTAAGGCGACTTGCCGCTAAATCACGGCCCTGGATGAATGGCCAGGAAATCGGCAGAGATCTTACAAACGATAAAAATATATGTCGTTATTAATTGGGCTTTAATAAGCTTCGAGCTTCCCTGAAGGTTGTAAGCTCACGACCCAGTTTTCAACTTAAAGCTCTTATTACAAATTAATACTTGTTCTTACGAAGTTCATGCGTTTTCTTTCACCTTCATATTCATACCTAATATGTTCTGTTCATAACCCTTTGCCGTGATGTGGCTTAATAATTATTACTGGTTTGAATACATTAGAAACCTACCTGTGCTTGTCTACGCATCTACATTTTCCTCAAGAAAGTTATTATATCGCCGTTAACAGACCGTGGCCGGGGTTCGAATTCCCGGCCTCCACAGCGACCCATTTACAGCTGAATGACTCCTGTCGGCCCCATTCCCACTGCAATAAGTAATTTGTGCCTCGCCACTCCAAAAGGGCTTAGGTGTACTGGTGTTACAAAACCTGTATTACGCTGTTCGACAAAATCAGGACAGAAAACGGTAGGTAACAATTAAATCTTATTTCGGCACCTTATTGTTTTCAGTATAAACACTCATGCCCTAATGCTTCTCATTTTGTTTTAATTGGATTGTTCAGGGAACGCTTCGTAGCTGAAAGTAAGTCAACTTTCATCAAGTCTTAAAGACGGCGAACTCTTCACTTATTCATGCATAAACTTGGTCCTAATGATACTATTTTGAGAACGTTATTACTTTGTCCTCAATTTTGCTTTACTTAGGCGTCGGTAAATTTAGAACAATGTAATGAATTTAAGTGACATACTTTGCTATCTTGACATTTCTCAGAAAAGTCTTGCTTAGAATTTATAACACGAGACAATTTCAACTCAATTACATAGGTGTCTACGTATTACGTTTGCTATTTATGTCACCGGCGCTCTTCAACGTGTACATGGATGGACTGTCACAGGCATTGACACAAACAGGTGTTGGCTGCTCCATCAATGGCACGATGGTAAACCACTTATCATATGCTGATGACATGGTTCTACTTGCCCCATCGGTAACGGCTATCCGGGAGCTTCTGGCAGAGTGTGAAAAGTACGCGGATGAGCACAATATGGCATACAACCCTGACAAGTCGGAATTCATGCTCATGGAAGCTGCGCACATGCCGACACACATACCTCTGATGTTACTGAACGGTGTACAACTGCGTCAAGTGCACGAAGTTAAATATCTAGGCCACATTCTGCTGTCTACTTTGAAAGATCATGACGACATACAGAGACAGAGACGAGCCATTGCGGTACGAGCAAATATCCTGGCTAGGAGGTTCGCCAAATGCAGCAAAGAGGTGAAGAGGCAGCTATTCCTAAGTTTCTGTACCAGCGTCTACACAGCAAAATTGTGGTCTAATTCCAAGTGTGCAGCCGCTCAAGACATGCGCGTGCAGTATAACAACGCGTGGCGAGCTATATTTCGCCTTCCGCGATGGTGCAGTGCGAGTACGATGTTCGCAGAGGGCCGCGCGCCGTGCTGGCCCGCACTACTACGAGCTAGGACAGCTAACGCCAGAAAGGCAATCTATGGCTCCTCCAATACACTGCTTGCAGCGGTGAGAGAGTGGGTTGCCAGCCCGCTGCATCAGCGATGGCGGGAGTACCACAAGCCTTACACTGCGGCATTGGGGTAGCCGTATGTAAGGCAACTAGTCTATTTACTTATTATTATTATTTATATTTTTTGTTTTTTTATTTATTATTATTATTTGACATTCTTAAATTGTGTAATTATATTGTTATTTAACTTAATTTGCACCTATGGACTCTGTCTGGAATAAATAATTTTCATTTCATTTCATTCATTATATCAATGTGATTACTTCGACACATGGCAGGAAAAAAAACACTTATCACTGTATTTTTTTAAGGCTTGTATACCCGCTAAAGTCCTTGAGCGTATGGGCGGAGCCTCGACCCTCTCCCCGCGCAAGTCGCACAACCCGCCGTCGTTTATTAAGCGTTACATAGATTAAGTTACAGACGCGTCATCGCGCATCGTTACCAATGCAAGGGTGGACGTGGTTGGGTGACATTCGTCATGCTTAATTGAAACGTGATATTTGTCATACATAAATTACATAATTGATTAAGTTCAAAAATTATGTCCCTCCTATTATAATACTATTTACTTACGATTAGTGTAGTTCCGTCAGCACGCCTAGCACTAGACGGCCGCGACATACTTTCGATTTTTCTCGCACTATACCTCTGTTACTAAATATTCTAATAAGAGAGAGACGGATAGTACGAAAAAAATATAAAGGTAATAATAATAATCCATACCTACTGTTGCCCTTAGGTCATTTTTTAATGTCGCTATTAATCGGGGCCCATCTAGCAGTTAGCGAGTCACCGTCTGCCAGAGATAAAATGTGAAACAGTTTTATTGGGCAGGCGCCCGATGTTTCATTCAATAGCCCAGCTACTAGTCCATCATTTTCACCCAATAACCCGTTTTATTTAGATTCCATCAACTAGCAATAGACTCTTACACCCCAGCGGGTGCTGTTTCTGTGTGCGTCCCATGACACGGGCAGAGACAGCATCCGCTTGGTGTACTCCTTGCATTTCATTAAATTGTCAAAAGGGCCTCTACGTGTTGGCTCAGAGCTCCACGCACGCCTCCCAAAGGTCCGGAACATCATTGTCCCGTGAGCGGGAAAGACATATAATCGATACTATCCATACTTCCATACCATACTCCATACTAATATTATAAATGCGAAAGTGTGTCTGTCTGTCCGTTACCTTTTGTGTAAGTGTAAGGTTGTTAAGTTTTAAACTAATTTTCGGTATATTTATTACGTTCTACTTCCTTGATTTGATGATGATGGCGTGTACAGTCAGCATCAGATAGTTAGTAGCATCCAAAGTAGCCAAATAATCGTAACACATTCTTACTCCTACTTATAGTAACAAAGACTATTTCGATGAATGTACGTTCCGATATATTTGGCTAACTTGGCTGCTACTAACTATATTATGCTGACTGTACAGAAATCGGCCTCGGGTAAATATATACTTATAGATTAGTTGTACGTTAACCATACTTTGTTTCATATCAAATAATAACTCTGTATCTAACGAATTTCTCTGTATGATACGAAATTGTGTTGTTAGTGATCTAAGTTCATATATATTACTTTGTAATTAATAAAAATGTGTTGACGTGTAAAACATTTTTACCAATAAAGACTGTATTACTGTATTACTGTATTACTGAACGAGTTGGCACGCAACCCATAGGTAGGTACTTACAATATTTGCCAAGCCCACTATTTTTATTAGAACTTATTCTATTAACACTTGACAGTCATTAATACGAGCAGATAAAACAATATTGTTTCTATAATTGTTCATGCTCCTAACAATAGATATTGTAAATATATTTACTAATAAAATGTCTGGTTTTAGCGATTTCCCAATTTTGATACTTTGATAGAATAGGTATTTACTTGTGTATTCTTTTTCCTCTTCTCTTGTAAAATTTCTTGATATTACGTATTTTCCTCCTGCGCTTATTTAACCCCAAAGACCCAAAATAATTATTGAAAAATTAGTGAGACCTAAGCTAAGACGTACTGACTCTAGTATCGTTAGTTTGTATGTTACTAACAATCTATGGGCAAACTGGCCTGAAATAAAGAATTTATTATTATTATTATTTCCCATCTTGAACTAAAAACAAAATCTAAACTATACCTACGTAAATGTTAATTAGGTACAAACGCCAACACAGTTAACTGACCATCCTGTATTTATACAAGAATCTAATTACAATGCACATAAAGTGCACGGATGGTCAGTCAGCTGTCTTGTCTATAGTACCTACTACTTTACAAACCACGAAATAGATTGTCCACTCTATGCAACAAAATTATCTGTCAATAAAAACTAAACTATACGCAAATGTTTATTAGTTACCTACTATACGAATCACAAAGCGGATTGTCCACTCTATGCAACAAATATAGTCCACAATTTCCACAAATATTTAAAAATTTCGGCGCAGCGCAAATTGACACAGGTCCGTCATGCAACGTGTCTCGTCCCGCACTGACCGTATGGACGAAAACGGGAAGGCGTAGGAACTTTGGCGGAATATTTCAGAAAACGAGATAAATTTTTAAGAAAATAAAGAAAGTAAGAAAATGATGCCCTTGTTCATTATTTTATGAAGAAAGTTATAAAATTTCATATTATTCT
This sequence comes from Epinotia bilunana, assembly GCA_947049275.1. Lineage (NCBI taxonomy): Eukaryota > Metazoa > Arthropoda > Insecta > Lepidoptera > Tortricidae > Epinotia > Epinotia bilunana. The sequence continues at coordinate 20,225,997 of OX346260.1, read as the reverse complement.
GATAAAAAATGGAGCAGTAAAATGGTTACAAGTGAAAAAATAGGGGTGACTTTAGATTTCTTTTTCTCTAATTTTGATTGTTAAAATGGATTTCTACGAAAACTATGACCCGTCGCATATCTTGCAGATAATGATATATTTTTTCCGACAGCAAAAATGTTACGTTGTAATGTATAAAACGGTTACAAAACAACTCATTTTCACGAAAATTTCGAATGTGGAGCCTTAAGAGGAAAAATTACATGAAGTACTTTATCTCTGCCTTTGCGGTTAGGTCAATTCTGAAAATTCTGTTAAGAAATACAAATAATCAATATTATTGGTTCCTTTCAAAACGAAACATGTGTTATATTAAAAACTAGAGAGGTTTAATCGCGTATATTTATTTATTCACGATGCTTCGGTCATGTTGCAACATCCTTGGTCGCCAGAAGACGCGCTGTAGGTAGTATTGTCGAGCGAAACATGTGTGTAATTTTGTATCAACTGGTCCCAACAATTGTAGATATAGGCAAAGATAAACAAATGCCAGTGAAAACGTAATACAAGATGAACGCAAAACAGTCAAATGGACTTTGCATGTCTACCAATTATTCCGAATTCGAATATGGCAAGGCAATATGTAACGTGGAACCCAATGGAATGACAATAAGTACTATAGGACGGAAATAGCTCGAGCAGAGCGTAAGCCTGTTACGAGTAGGTATGTCTTATATGTCTACTCATCGAATATTACCTTTCAATTACCCGTTGGATTATTTTTAACGAATTGTTTTTCGTGGGAGTAAAAATAAAACGTTCAGGAAGGTTAATGCCCTGTCATGTCATGTCATAAGTAGCCGTTGTCAGTCAAGCGTGAATGTGTGTTCTCAACATCCTTGTCGTAAAATTACCTAGATATAGACATATCACGCGACAGCGTGAGATGGTCCTAGACACGTTCCGTACAATGTCGTGGACTTCGATTTGAAACATTACTATTATAGATTTATTTAGGTTTCAGATTAGATTATTTACGTACCTAATTCAGTTGTTTAACAATTAGTATATATAGTTCAAATAGAATGACACTAAGGTGTCTATCACTTGTACAATGTACATACATCGAATAAGTAATAGTCGTTTAGAAGTTGTTTGTCTAGGTTGGCTCTTGAAACTTATGCTCATAACAATTTTTGTACCCAAAATTTAGCACATCAAGATGCTAATCTCCTTATCGTATTACGAATTTTTTGGTAACACCGCCTGGAATAGTTGTTTACCACTTTCCATTTCGCTTTTTGTGTCAGTCGTGTCGTAACACAAATTACGCAGCTATTTGGGTTGATACGTTGGATGTAGGGGTTGTCCAAAAATACTCTAATCTGCTTCTTTAGTCACCCTTCTACGCTCGCTTGCTTCGGACGGAACTTAGTCTTCGTATTATTTATTTATTTATTTATTTATTGATAAATACATTTACATGACATTATAATTGCACTTAGCGGAAAAGTAATGTTAATCATGTTTACTACCCTGCCTCTTTTACTTACAGATTTAAATACAGACGACCCATCATTCTCGCACACTGTTATATTAAAAATAATAGACATTTATTTCAGGCACAAAACCCATATCATAATCCTAAAATCAAATCAAATCAAATCGTTTATTTGCTGGAATACAGTAATGAAAATAGGTCTTATTAATTAAAATAAAGTTCCATGTATTCAGCCTGCATGCAGGCATGCAAACATTTCCGAGTGCTAGGTACGTTACGATTATATCATTTATAATTATAACAAACAATATGTCAGCTTTAATAAATAGGCATAGAATACAATAGCAAAACAGTAGAGTTCATAAAGTTATTAATAAGTAATTATTAAATAAATGTCAAATTACTAAATTGCAAATTCTATGTCACCTTTGATTTAGATAACTTTTTACGCGATACTTATATAGCTTGTCCAGGAGCCAAGTGGATAACTTGTGTTTAAAACTATTACCCCGTAGCAAGTTTATTTCGTCAGGTAAGATATTAAACAGTTGTATACACATCTTAAACACATTTTTGCCGTAAATCGCCTTATGAGCACGAGGTTTATGCAACAGATTCTTAATTTTTGGTCTAGTCTGCCTGTGCATGATTTCAGCACGTTTTTTGAAGTGTGACCGGTTGTTGCAGACAAAGACACATACATCTCTTATATATAAGCAGGGTAATGGCAGTATGTATCAGTATCCTATCAGTAATAAATGTAAAAAATGTGAAAAAAGTATGTAAAATAAAAAAAAATAACTAGAGGCTTCTTTTCTAATTTAATATTTTGAAACATGCTGCAAAGCAATAGATATAATTATGTAGTTTATAAACATGTCCTTCAGACCATTGAAACCCGTCAAGAGACATTGCCCCAGATCTGAAGGACGCTAGTGAAACATTTCCACTGTCATGGCGCCGCGCGCCCGTGCAACAACGCTTTATTGTTTTGTTTGTCATCAGTCATCACATCTTTTCATTTGTTTAGTAGGTTTAATTAATTGGCCCACGGGGAGCTTATTGGCGATAACAACCGCTGATCCCATAAATTGAAAACCTTTTACGTCATACCTTCTTAAAAACGTATATGCATCCCTGTATACCATCGGGTAGGTAATTATTTAATAAACCGAACTTCAGTAAATTATATCTGAACTACAGTACTGAGTAAATCTAAACTCTGCATTAAACCACTTCCACTATTTGGCACACCTATGTTTTCACATGAGCTGTCTGCACCAGATACTCGTTTTGATAGAACCATTGGAAAACAGGAAAGGACCAAACGGTATGAACAGATTACTAAGGAACCGATTATCCGCTGGAAAATATAATTGTTATGAATATCACTCCCGATAGTCATTGATAAATGGGAAAAACCTATTATAAACTATAAAATCAGTATTAGTAGCATTAGTAAATACTTATTGCTATTTGTGTGTCAGACGAACTTTCATTCACAGAATACTTATAATCAAAATATTTCTAAAATGTAAACGTCTAGTAGTCTAGAAATAAATATGTCACATATTTAGCAGGATACGATCTGACAGACAAGGAATTGGATGTTAATATTCTGTATATTAATCTCGGAATAGTCGTTAGTAGAATACTCTAAGTTTTCCGGTTTGGTCGAAATAAATACCCACAGCTTTAAAATCGAAGGTGTCCTTAAAATACACATTAACATACAAAACAAAGAGCTTTTAATAACAAGTACAACACGAGCATGCACTGTTTGCATAAAATTATCACTCAATACACATTTTGATCTCAGTTGTCATAAGTTAGAGTTATTAAGCGGCTTACGGTCGCGGTCGGAACAGCATTCCTCCTGCCCTCATTGACTTCCCTTTCTTGACTTTCCAGAACGCATATTTGCGTCAACGACCGATAGTTTTTGTAACGGATTATTTAATTTCGCGAGAGATTAACGTTTCATTTGTTACCTAATTCTAGCGTGTCCGCGTGACAGATTCGGGTGTTTCCCTTGACTTATTTCGCCAAACAAATGACTACATCGCGGAATAGATCTATTTTCTTTGGTTTTTAACGAGAATTTAATTTAAAAGTAGAATCAGATGTTTTTACCGAAATATTTTTGCGAATGTCTGTGATACATTTGCTATAGTCTTACTCGTATATATTTCATGTTACACACTATAAATATCGAGGTAGTCCGGTCCACATAGAACAGTAATTCAAGTAACTTAATAAATAGAGTATGTAGTACAATGAAAGAGTTTGCTCTCACCCAATCAGTCTTCGTTAACCTTGAATCGAATCAAGTAACGGGTCGGGTGTCAAAACAAACACTTACCCAGAGAGTGGGTCGACTGCGGAGTTTTGCCGAATCAATCTCCAAAGACCCACTTGGGACCGCCGGCGTGCCTCAATCACGCTTAAACGGCTCAACCGGTTTGGATAAAATTTTGCACGAAGCAATGCAAGCAAGCAATTTAAACTGGATTAAAATAAAGGATAGTTTTTACCCCGGGTCCACGCAGGCGAAATAGCTGGCGGAAGCTAGTAGGATAATAAAACAAAATACACAGTATAATTAAGGGCTTAAAGAGTGCTCTATGTATATTCCCTAACTTAAGTCCCTTTGATTTCCATTGAAGTTCTAGGAAACGAAATGACGTTACAATGGCAAAAACGTAGTCCGTAGTGTTCTGTATAAATTAACATCCCGCTTTTAATTACGTCGACATAAGTAGGTTTACTCGTACTGCTTTTCGTCACGTGATATCGCGTTACTGGCAGGCATGAAACAGGTCACCATTAGTTTTACTGCGCATTTTCCAGACGTGGATCACCCACCCCCGCAGTGCAAGACAAATTTTCCTCTAGCCCCAAAAACTGTCCACGGCTGACCTAAAATCGGGGATGTTTACAAAGAAAAGGTGACAGCACGGGCACAATCGGTTTTAGGTCATTGCGTAATTACTCCGAAACCATTAATCAAATTCCCATGTCCATAGCGCCGACGTAATACTGTATCGCTCTAAAAAGGCGTATCTTCCTAAAGTTATGGAATTCATGCGACATTATTCTTTAGCTTATGGAACAGTGACGTAAAATCTCGATCGGAACATTAATCTCCAGTGCTCATCACTCCGTAACTGAATTACCGTGCTAAACAATCCAAGCCAGCGCAGAGTTTATGTTCACATTTCCTACAATTGGGACATGATGAAACTGGTGTAACAAAACAACTGAAGGAAGTCTTGTCAGACTACCAATAATGTTAACGCGTGTCTCACACCATGAGCCTAAAATATTGGATCAGGAAAACGTTTTATAAAAACGAGCGCACTTTTGCGAAAAGTAAACGAACTCGATATGTTTTCAATTCACTTCCTTGCATAAGTGTTTTCCGGGGTGGATCGTATGAGCAATTCGTTTCGCCAAGATTATCAAATTCGTTTGATGAAGCCAGATATCGCCTTCATGTGTGAGCAGTAAGGCTGTAATCTTATAATTTACGAGTAATTCTGTGTTTTCGTGATCGTCTAGCCGACCCAGTGAAACGGTGACCGTTTTCTTTATTACCACTGCGTAAATATTATGCTCATAACCACGCGATTACGCGGTCGATGAAGACAATGCTGCTGTTTACTTCCTCGGGCGTGAACGGACTAATCAATGTATAACGCAAGATCGATTATCTCCGAAGTAATTAAATCTATACCAGTAAAATATCACTCCGTTAGATTCGAATCGGAAAAGTTAAGGAAGAAAATTAAGTATATTTCTCTGTTTATGCAATTTCCGCGCAGTTGTCAAAGTTGAGGACTGTGATAAAGTTTAATTTATTGTATTAGAAACGGGTTGCTATTTATTAGCGGTTCCTTGTGACTTAAGTTGCGCATTAAGATAAATGTCGCGTATCAAGTCAAGCTGGCTAGTCTGATGACGCGACTTCCGATGATTTTCCGGTAATGTCGTTATAGTGGGATAGTAAAACTCTATAATAGGCCGTAATTGAAAGTGAAATGTCCCTGGTGCACGCCGCGGCTTTTCTAATCGTGGGGTATTAAAACGGAAGTTTGTACCCTTTGGAGGGAAATGAGATTAGCGGCGGGAAATGAGAACTTAATTATCTACGGCAAAGTTCGAGCTCATATGAACTAATTATCGTTTCACTACGATGGCTCAGTTAGAAGCGCTTTTCCAAAATGATGATATTTTCATAGATGAGTGGAAAAGCGAGGGAATATTGCCCCTTATAGTAAACAATGTGTTCCCTAGTTGTTCGCTCCTCATAAAGTAAATTGTTGACGACTTGCCGTGCTGTGGAAGACACTGTATTGGGTTTCATCAAAATAACTTTTTCCGCGATGCGTGGAAAGTTCATAAAATTTTCTTCGTTATCATATTTTCTATCACATCTTAACACTTTCACTACCAGGAACCCGCCTAGCGGGCGCCTACGCCGTAGTCGCTTTCCGCTACATACGAGGAAAATCACGGGACCGGCTACGAGCATAGCGCGTAGCGATTCTTGGTAGTGAATGTGTTAATGGAATTTGACTACTTGCTATACTTTTGAAGTAAGGAACTGGTTTATATAATATGTTTGTTTTTTTTACATTTTATATTTACAATAATGCATTTTTCTGTTACAGGTAAGCGCATCTGAATTGATGGAAATATCCAAATACCCGTAAGTTATTAATATATTACAATATAGTAGGATCTTTCGGACGATATTTTTTATGTCAGGCCTCAGACTGGTATTTCGGGTGACGCAGGTCGAATTTCCGCTAAACGCGTAGAAAATGATAATTTACCTACGGAAAGTTTGACCCAAATTGTGAATACGCCGCTAAGTTCATTACAGATTGGGATAACAAACAGAACATTTCGACTGTTCCTGAGTAACTTAATAACAACATTACAATAGCACGAAGTTGGTTGTGACGTCACAGGCAGCAACGATGCGCAATAAACCATTTTGTATCCCATGTGGTTTACTTCAGAGGGGTAAATCACGTGATGTTTCGAACGCGCGTTAGGATAGGACAGTCCAACTGACATTTTTTCATACAAAAAATGTAATTTAGATCTACCTAACGTACGTACCAATGAGTTTTTCGGAACTTATGTACGGAATATCATTTGATATTTACCGTTAGCTTTTCGGTGAAGGAAAAACATCGTGAGGAAACCTGCATACATCCACGAAGAAATTCAAAGGTATATGTGAAGTCCCCAACGCGCACTGGGCCAGCGTGGGGACTACTGCCCATTCCCTCTCATCCGTCATCATGAGAGGAGGCCTGTGCCCAGCAGTGGGACGGTATATAGGCTGATTTATTATTATATTATATAAACGCGACGACGGCAAGTCAAAAGTTGGTTACACGATTAGTCCATAGATCAGTAGGCAGACCACCAGCTCATTCATCCGATATTAAAAAATAAAAAAGGCAGTCGACGGAGCTATATCGTGGATGAGACGAGACTAGCACAGAGCAAGGTGAAATGACGTGAACATAGAAAGGCATTTACTCAACAGTGGGTGGGAACAGGCTGAGATTGAGGAAACATATGTAGAATACCGATGAAAAACCAAAATAACATTAAGGTGCGGACGAAATTCTCAAATCAGGAAACTGAAAAGAGATAATACATGCTATCTAAACTACTTAAGTAGAATTAATTTTTCTTTATCAATGTTACGTACCACATAAAACTGTAAAATAAAATGACTGTCCACTGACCTGCCCGTTAAATAATCTCATTCATATATAAAAGTAACCTACCCAATTTATTTATAAAACGCCGTTGGTGGCTGCTGTATTTTTTTTACAGTTCTTAGTACTAATACTTCGGTTTGTGATTTACGAGTACAGCATACTTCAGTGCGCTTTTTCATTGTGAAGTAGCTGAAAAGCTTCCACGAACCGAGTATCTATATTGCGGAGGTGTAGAAGTTTTCCGATAGTATTTCAACAATTGATAGATTACCAGTAGAGCAAATTAACCGCCGCAAAAAAATAAAAAATACGATGTTGTGTATTTCATTTGATGAATTTAAACATGGTAAATACTTTTTGTCCGATTGTTGGACTTCAAAATTTCCCTATGTAGTGTAAACTTTCAAACATTCAACAAGCCGATTTTTATGCCCAATATGACAAACACGGCGCCCACTTGTAAATTCTGTTTATTTACACGAAACACATGTGCAGTACAGAAAACAACTTTTGCTGAATTATTTCCTTATGGAATCAGTGTATAACGAACATTTTGTGAAAGCAATGCTCATTGACGCATTTACAATAATTGAAGTAACTTCTAATATCTGTTGATGGCGATCAGTGATATATACCTACGTACAAATTGCTTGCGCCACGATATATTAGTAGACAAAGGAGTGTTTGCATTTGGTAAATACAAATTTGGACGTGGGTTTAGACATACCGTGCCGAATATTATTGTTGAATGCGTACTAAAAGTTATAAATAGCATTGAATCGCAAACGCATAAATTATAATCAAAGGGCTGCTAATTTTAGAGGGACGAAAATATAATGACCCACCGCGGTTGTGTTTGTTTAGCTTTAGTCAGTTAATCTCGGAGTACACTACATATGTATATCGTGGCGGTTATTTTTTGAAGGAGAGTTCGACGTTTATAGGTATGCTATTCCAAACTAGCAGGACACCTTGTCAGGCAGAATGGTGGCAGATTGGTGGCCACTTCTATTAGGTAAAGGGAGCGTAGGATGTCCACCTGCTCGATGGGTGAACTAGCCCAGACATAGGATAGTTTTTATCCCGGTAATCATCCCCTGAGGGGGTGAAATAGGGGATGAAAGTTTGTATCGAGCTACGATATAATCGAGTTCCACGCGGGCAGAAGCTAATCATAATATATAATAATAATATATTGTGATCCAATTTCATACATGCGGCAATTTTCAGCCCATTTGAACTCCAAGAAAAGGTCATATTGATGGCAGTGCTAATAAATAAACAAATTCAGGTGGCTAAATAAAAGCTCACATGTAATTCATTTGTAATTTTTTTTATTTACAAACACAACAAAGGTTTTTTACAAATTTAAAAACAATTCCGCTGTTTACCAAATTAATCACAATAAGTCATAAGAGCCCAACAATTTAGTGACAATAGTCTACATTCACCGGTCAACTACAGTCTATGCCAAGTGCGACTCTTTATTTTATCTAGTTCCAACAATCCAAAATACAATCAAAACTTTGACGAGGATTCTCGAACATTGCCGACTAACAGTTAGGTTGTAGTAAACACCGTTTGTTGTTAGTTAGCCCCTCGCACGTGCAGCAACTTGGCAACAATAGTATTATGACAAACTGGAAAGAGTTGCCAGCTAAAATAAACCGCTACCAAAATACTGAGATGCAGCAAGCAAATCGATATTTTCGTGATGTTTGTGCATAACACGGACTGCATAACGAACGAGTATTGTTAGTTTCGTTCCTAATGTTTGCTATCTAATGTGAACATCCTAATGTAAGCCACCTTAATTTCAATAATTGGCACTTTTGATCGTCACCTTTATTACTGTTAAGATTGACTGGGCCAACTTTTGAGATAGCTTGTAGCACTGTAACGTTTGCCGTGTGTTATAGTTATAGGTGTCCGCGGGCTAGGTTTCCGCAACTCGACGTCATAATCGCGCCTATTTTGCGTATGGCCGTGTGTTTAACATAGTATTTTATTTTTATAAAACAGAGATTATGGTTTTCACTGACTACTAAACGGTTTTTGTATAAAATATGACCGCAATTAAAGCGTGTGTAGCTTTGATAAATAATGTGAAAACGTATAAAACCAATGTTTGAAGTTTGTTGTAGCTTTCTCTTTTCACTCACCTATCTAAATGTACTCGTACTTCTGTAACCTTTCGCAAATAAACTAAGTTAATGGCAATTCCTATGAAGGATATTCTATAAAAGCTCCTCTCTATAACCCTGTTATTATCCCCGGCGAGCTTTTATTGCCCAGAGCTTTCCGAGCTTTCTTGGACCTTCAGGTGCCTTCTTTCCCTCAGCGTAACAAAATAATGCGTTATCTTCAAATGTAAACTGTATTCCCAACATGACGAGGTCGCTTTTAGTATTGCACGATTGTATTCGTTACGAGGTTCATAAAGTAAGGAGAATTATTTTTATACGTATTCTTACTGCGATATCGAGACGGGGGTTGTCGATTGTCAGATAACATTTTTACGTCATATCCACTAACGGACTATTTTTGGAAACACGTCATGAATTCATGATGTAGGATAGGTTCTGATAAAAAGGGATAGCGTATTTATAGACGGTTTTTTTTCATCTAGACACAGCGAACTTTACGTGGGTTGATGTCATTCATAAGTACTTGCGTTGCTTCTCCGGCCATGTGGTGCCGATGTCACTTGACATTACTTGTATATGATTAAGTAGATAATAGATAATAGGCGTTTACGGACACACGCAAAATCCTCGATCGCCAGTGATAACTTATTAGATGTAACCCTCAAAAGGTTGTCTCGTTCGCTTAGTAATATCAGCTTGATATGCTTGTGCTCGCCGCCAGTGCACGGACCAATTTGCGACGTTGACGATGTCTTAACGAATAATAATTTCGGAACAGTTCAAGGTGAAAACGGCCTCTTCACAAGATTAGATTTGACATAATATTTAGTGTCCTACTAAAAAACGTTCCTCCTTGCGTCGTATTCCTCATTGCTGAGGGTCGTAAACTCCTCTGTGAAGTTAGTGTTTTCCGAAGTGTATGTCTCTCCATCGGATCCGGTCCTTAGCAGCGTGGAGTGCCTCATGCAAGTTGGAATCCAGTGTTGAGCGTATTTGATCGGCCCATGTAGTTGAACTCCTCCCTCTTGGTCGTTTGTAATCCACCTTGCCGGACGGAGAAAACATTAAGACTGTTTTTAAATATTGTTGAGTAAGATTAGGTTTCAGATTGTTTCAAAAACCAACATTCTGCATTGAATACCCGCCTTAAGCCCGCGTTTCTGAGGATTGGTAGCATTTCATATTATCAATATTAATAGGTGTGGATAGACATTGTGCCGTGTACAACTATTAGAAACATAACAAAACAATACAACCAGTGCAATAGCAACCGGGATTTCTTTCGTTACTTCGTGACGTCATGATGATATCACAAATGTATGTAATGTATTACAAAAAAATACATAGTCATTTATTAACCAAAAAGTAACACATAATGGCGACTTATATCTATCAGACAGAGAGGCTGAGCTTGTGTCGGACGTCGGCGAGAGCGATTGACAGCGTAATTAACTAATACCTAAAAAAACTTAATCACAATGCATTTTATGGAAACTCTTAACTTGACAGGATATTGAAATGAATTAACTTAAAAATTAATTACTTATTTACAAAATTACAAAATAATTTGCATTTTAAATGAAAAATAAGTTGTATACCGATGACATTGCCATGTTCAGGAGCTAATAGAATAAAGTCCCTGGATGATATAACGAGTAAGGTAAGCCTCTCTATCTTATGCTGATAATGAGCGAAGTTTTACCGAACACGGAGCCAACGCTATAGTTATCCAACGCGATAGAACCGGAAAATAAGTATTACGATTATTTTTAATTGAGATTTATTCCAAACTAGCTTTTTCCCGCGATTTCGTCCGCGTGAAACCCGCTTGTATCGTACCTCCACTGCCCTTAGGGGCTGATTTCCGGGATAAAAGATAAACATGTCTCGCGGCCAGCATTCAAACTCACCATATCAAGTTTCCTGTCAATACAGACACACAGACACACTTCCGTATGAATATATCAGAATCTCAAATTGAGAAATATAGATTTCAACCGTAAAATATATATACTGACAAGAAGCAAAGTAGCTGCTCATCTCTGAAAGATACTTGTCTACTAAAAGATACTTGTCTACTAAAAGCGCGCGAAGCTAACTAATTTCCTAAATGTATGTACCTACATTAGTAACACAAGAATTAAGAAATCTACAAACACCCTTAAACAGTGCTGTTAAGGGACATGCTTAGCAGAGTTCGACTGTCGGGTACACTGATTTTCAATTAAAATGACTTTACTTTCTAATTATTAATTTACTTGTCATGAATAGCTTCAAATAAATTAATATATTCAGTAACCTGTGAGTCCATATTATAAATAAATTATGTTCATTAACAAGAGCGGTTACTTAATCGTTTTTTACGATACAAGTGTAGAAAATAGGAAATTCGCAACGAGTGGTGATAAATTAAAACACGACCGAAGAGAGTGCTTTAAATCGACACGAATTACCTATTCGCACGTGTATCGTACAAAGTTTTACAGTACATATGGCTTAAAATACACAGTACCAGTTTGAGTTTAGGTACAACCCTTTTTGTGCAACCAAACCCACTGAAAACAGCATATATTTTTCTATGAGAAATAAATAAATCTTGGGTAAACCGACTGCGCGGTCGTCCTGACAGATAACAATTCAACCCTGTCGTTTCCGCAAACATTTGTGTTGGAACTAATTGCCTAACACAACCTACTAACTAATTGAATGCCTACTCCCAATTTTCAAAATATTGGAGATAATTGCCGCCTTTGGTATATAGAATTATTTAATAAAAGTGACATTCTTAAAAACAAGTGACAAAATCCGACCAGAGGTGGAATCGCAGACGAAAGTAGAGATGTGTCAACTCGGTTTGCCAACCCGGTCCAAACCGAGTCAAGCTAAAGTCGAACCGACCCGGTTTGTTAGTCCACTAACTCGATTCTATAACGAGCAGCGAACCGCAACATTCGAGCCCGCTCGCCGACAGCGGCCCGAGCCAACGAAACCGAACCGACGCGTGCGACTCACGCGAGCGGGCTGGGCCGGAGCGGGCAAACCGAATGAGTAGCCGAATAAACCCGATTTCTCCCGAACAGGTGGGCGGGTGACGACGACGACCATTAGTAGACCTTATCTCGTTGCAACAAGGTTTGTAGTTTTGTTTTGCAATTTAATTTTGAATGAAATATAGTGAGACAATTTATCATTACTTATTACTCTGTGGCGCTACCGAGGTAACGCTCACAAATGTAACAATAACCTATAAACAGTTTAGTTTAGGTTTAAAACCCGAACAAGTAGGTGTTTAAATTCACGGATCGACTCGGACAGGTCAAACCGAATACCACATTAATATTAATACGTTAAGGACCGTCATAGCAACTCGGTTTGATCAACCCGGGTTGAAACCGGTTTACATAGAAAGTCGAACCGTTCAATTCGGTTTGAGATATTTTCGGGTTGGCACATCTCTAGACGAAAGCTAGCTGTCGTAAATCCCCTGTCACCCTCAGGTCACGACCCGCGGGTTTTGTTAAGAATAGTTTGGCATTATGTGATCAGAGGATATTTGCACAGGACTCCTCGAGTCAACGATCTTTGCATAAATCTCCTATAACTTGCAAATTACGTGCCCTAAACAATTATGTTACTTTGTTTTGGTTAACAAAACAAACTCATTAATTAGACGCCATTAAACTGGTTAAGTTTGCGTTACTTTGAAGGAGAACAATACTTTGATAAATACCGGTTTGAGTTTGATTAATTATAAATTGATGAAGTTTATATTTGAACCAGTGCAAAACAACAGTCGTGAATGGTAATATTCCTAATAGGTTTTTATGAGTAGCAATAACTATTTTATGCTAAGTTAAACTAAACTAATTTAAAAGTGCATTGATAGAACTTCATTCGATTAAATATCACGTCTCAACCAACATGTTAACTACCAAAACTGGCGTCTATATTTAGACCGGTCAAAGTGTGACAGACAGACAGTGTGATAAATCCAATTAGTGTCCCGACCCGACGCCGAACCCTATAAATACTGAACTTGACAACCCTTACACGGCCGATTCCCTGAAACAACTCAACATTTTCCCCGAAAATATTTTTGTGTAAAATATTTTTATTCCCGAAACGCATTCTTACGTGGCTAATGCAGTAATGCACAGCTAATATTTAAAAGAGTGTAAGTGATGAAGAGTACAAATGTCTTTACGTCATTTGTGATGACCGCAGTCAAGTAATGCGAGAGGTATGCGATTTAGAGTGCAGCATTTCTGTATTCACACGTGGTGACATGGATTCGTGCAATCCACATCCACCATTTTCCTCAATTTTCTCATTTCAATGCTTCGCAAGCAAACATAAAAGTGTGCTTACAATTTAATCAAATCAACGCTACGGTAATTAATTTTCTGATGGTTATCAAAGCGCCAACAAAGAACAATCAAATGTTAATATAATAACATTCATACATATATATGTAGTCGGAACCACTTGATTGTAATATTCACTTTTCGAGCCGTTCACTGCGATCCTTGACGCTGTACTCTTCTCATTCACTTCGCCTACTGAATATTTTCATGGACATCGCTGTTAAACGCTTTTAGATATAATTAATTATTTTAAATTAATGGCTGGATTTGAAGGAAAACATCTGTTTATGTTTATAACGAAAAGAATAGTAATTTCAGAAGGTACGTATCACAATTCAATCAGATGTCTTTGCCCAGCAGCTGAAATGTTATCGTTCTGACTTTTTAACCACCAGGCCCCTATTTCACCAACTTGACAATTGTCACCTGACAATGATAATTCTCCGTACATTGCCGGATCCAATAGTAACCTAGCGACCACCTTTACTTCTAGAACAAGCATTGTATGGCGAATTGTCAGTGTCAGGTGACAATTGTCAATTTGGTGAAATAGGGGCCTGAAAGTGATACTCGTAATACATCGATAGTAATTACTGTTAGTGGAACATGGTTGTGTGCTTCCTTTTTAACGCCCGACGCAAAAAGAAGGGTGTTATAAGTTTGACGTGTCTGTGTGTCTGTCTGAGGCATCGTAGCTCCTTAACGAATGGACCAATTTTAATTCGTTTTTTTGTCCGAAAACTGTTGCAGGTTTTGTGATATTGAACATTGAAAGGAAATTAGCAGGGGTTTTCAACTTTTTCTAAGTTGTTAATTATTTATGTAGGTAATTTTTAATTAATGTTGATAAGTTACATAATCTATCAACTGTTAGCTCTGTAGAACAATATTTTCGAACAAGACCTAACGTTGATAATTTGATAATGTTGAAGCTACGCGGTACCATGTACTTCACTGAACGGGTTTAGTGAATAAAAGTGCCGAATTTCGTAAGAAGAAAGAGAAAAATTGTGCAATATAGCTGTAAATACACGGCAGTATATTATGAGTGCGATACGAACTCTCGTCGGGAGAGTAAATCCTACAATATTATCGTAACCCAGTTTAAATGAGGCATCAATTGCGATGAGTCTGTAATGAGGCGGGGTACACTCGGGCTCTTTTTTTAAGCGTCCGCCAAATTGTTGTTATTTTAGTTGCTGGTGTAAATATTAATGATCAAGTTAAATACATGACCTCCTTAATTTGCAACTATTATCTCTATATCTGACGAATAAACAAATGAGAAACCAAAAGTATTTGTTTCAACAAAATATCTTTAATTTTTTTTATAGTCTTTTACAAAACGTTGAAACTATGTTACTTAAAGTATACATAACAACTTAAATCTGATCTTTCGTAATAAGTCTAGATTTACACGCACCATTCTCAAAATTAATTATTCATAAATTTAACTATGTGTTGACCTCTGCTTTAGCCAATTTTCCAAACATAACATTGACTAAATTAGGCTAGGATTCCACCCCACACTGTCGCTCCATCACGTTCGACGCCTGTCACGTGGGCATGCTGCCGAAACTAGAGCTAGCCGACAGTGACGGAGCACATAACTTTCATGCATTAATACCCTCGAAGTTGGTTACCGTGTTATCACTGAGGCTGTGAAGGACCCTGAATAGCCTTCAGGGTCCTTCAGAGTAATTAGGGGGTATATATATTTCCTTGGGTAATCTAATATTATTCTGGCATTTTCATAAGAGTTAACTCCCAAAAGTGACACGTGTAATGAAGTGTAAAGATTATGTCTCAACTGAGACTGCCGAAAATGTCCCTTATCAAGCGCAAGATATGGTTGGAGTTATGCAATGGTGCGCGCCGCAGAGGCAATTCAGCCGAAGGTGCTCATCTTAGTGTTCTGGAATAAACTATAGTTCTAGGCTGTATAGGCTTTATTTTTGTTTACCACTCCCGAAAAGAGTTCGTGAGAGTCTACTAATTCGATGTAACTGCGATTTACCGTCTCCACACTCTCTCTGGTTGTTAGTTGTCGTTTCTGGAATTAGAGCAAAAATTTCAGCGTTGTTAAAATTTATAGCCTTTGAAAATATTATAATGGGCTCGATTTTATTCCAATTTCGATGACTAGTCCAGATAAAAGATTTTCGTGAGGATATCAACACTCAAAGTCAAATATCCAGGAGTCCTTCGGAGGCCTAGAAATGAGTGCGGCGCGTCGTGACGCCGCTTGACGTAACTCGGCCGCCGCCGTAAACCTCCCGCAGCGCCAGTTCATACAAAAATAAGAACCGTTAAAACACTCGTTAAACGAGCCATCGACCCGTTTCTCCTCCTGTTTACGTTTTCCGTTTATGTACTAATATTGAGTAAATTAGACGAGAATCAGAGACGTTTATTGAGTGGGAATCACTTTGTTACGGGAACTAGATTATGGATGTTTAATATGTTTTCGTACCGAGGCGCGTTTAAGAGACGAGACGAGGTTGGAGACCTATTAAAACGCTATTGCAATCGCAGTGCTTGGTCACCTACTGGACTACAAATTTATTACATGCGACCTGAATCAATTAAACAGTCTATAAACTCCACGCAACTGATACCTTAGCACCTCGTTTCTTGTTAACGTTTCCTAAACTTTTATCATTTTACTTTTAAATCCCATTGGGAGAAAGTATTATTATTAATCATTTTGTAATAAATATATTTATGTTCAAATGTTGCGTTGTACCTGTGACATTTCATTCAATTATTATTAGTTTCATTATTTGACGATCACAAGGTAAATTCGTGTAAATTACCTCTACGTCACACCTGGCCATAATGTGAGTTTTTAGGTGCGATTTCGGGCTTTCTTCCTTTTACAGCCCTTGGTAAGTAATGTACTATTTCAACACATTTGCTCGTAACGTACCTCTCATTATGTCGATTTTAGGCTTATCTTATAATCCTGAGTATTAAACACGCGTGTTTTATAACATTACGACACTCGTGTGTTATGGTTATATCCCGATTAAGTCACGTTGGCACCTTGCAGCAAGATGTATGCCTGAACACGGTATGTACAGCTTTTTTTAATTCTCGGCAAATGGATTCTTACTCGACTAAACAAATTAAATCGTTTTTGTTAATTAATTGACTATTTCTTTTTGGATATTATATAGAAACGTTTAATTTAGTAAAACTATTCACTTTTGATAACATTTTACATACTTACATGAATAAAGATAACATTTTTAAACGAAAATATTTATTACATTTTGTACTGGCTGTTTAGAGATTTCATCTAAGTCTGTTGCGCGCCATTATAGGTTATTTCACAAATATTTGTAAATAATGTAAATGCGTGTTTGGTTATTATCAAAAATTTTGACTAGTGGTGACTAGAAAAGTGATAAATGGAATGGACGCCACTGGAAATTCTTGGCCATGTACAATATGTGAGTAAAAACTTGTTGCCATCATTAAGTAAACAAAATAACTTGGCAGGCCTATAAAATTTTCATCTTATGAAAAGGATTTTTTCCTCGCAAAATGTGTTGAAAAACGTCGTATCTCACCTGCGGCTCGAGTGAACAATTCCGCCTCATATGTAATTATCAACATACCTCACTTGTATCACAATGTACTATTAAGTTAATTTATTTTATAAAATAAAGTAATCTACTCTAATCTATTTCTATGAATATGTCGCACATATCTGGTGTATCTAAAATCAAACATATATAGGACAAAATAATGTATACAAACCGTTGCAACATTTGCAGCGTCGCGTCAATCCTGGCGGCTGGATATCAATGTTTAGGCTGCGAGTACGATTCGGACTGCGCCCGCTTATATCATTGTACCGCCATTTTGTAACACAAACAGTCCAAATTATACACCACAGACTGATCTGATGCAACTCAATCATCGATGCGCATTTGTGTCGAAACAAAGAATTTTCGTATAATTCATATATCCCTTATAATTTCCACTAAATGTTCGCTAACTTGCATTCGTAGTTTTATTTCAGTAATAAAAGCCGGCTATTCGTTGCATAACCATGACCCAACCTAATATTAACAATACAATAAACGTTTAGTGAGTGCATCCAATCCTCGTTTTAGACGAGACGAGAATACGCAAAAGCCTCTTGATTACTGGCAGTAGAGTATCTAGTTTAGTTCTAGGTCGAGTATAATAACCGCGGGACTAACTCGAAAGATTTATTATACATTTATTCTAATTTCGCGAGCGGCGTATATTTTTGACATTTTGTTATCACATAAGTAGCAGTGAATGCCAATCACGGTGTGTGGGTAATTAGGCGTCGCGAGGGGGGGTGTTTGCGCAAGTCTCTATAGGAAGCACGCCTTGTTCCGCGCCCAAATTTTCTATGTACACGGCGAATTTGAATGCCACGTGGCGCGCCAGAAATAGAACGGTTTACCTGGAATCATTTATTCATCAAAGCGCTCTCTTTTTCTGAATATACGGTGATAGGCGAAGAATATGGTTTCCTTTCGCTGAAAAAGATAACTTGTACGTGGTTTGGACATGAACGTTACGTGTTATTGTGATGACAGTTCGCGGGCGTTAACACCGCCGACACTTTCTGACATAACTCGGCCAGGCATTTTGCAACACGATATCTATTTATAAAGCTCGCTATTTGCTCATCCCAAAAACAACGTTTGTTTTAGACGTCGCCACAATGGTAATTATAGTTCGGTGTCTTTAACCGCTAATTAGACCTAGTTGCAGGAATTTTACTCATGGACTCGATATTATAATCTGGAAACAATTTCTGATTCATGATTACTCAACACGAGACATCCGTCCTACAAAGACCACTGATATTCGCATGAAAAGGACCAGCAATAAATTGAGGACGTCTTCGTGAGAAATCAACGCAATTTTCAGAACGTTTCGGAATAAGAAGAAAAGGTAGGGAGCGAGTGACCTACTGACATTAATTTAAAGTGCGGACATAACAAAGAGAACAATTAGAATTTAGAACGGAGCGGGAAAAGTGCTATCTTTGTCGCGGACAATGCAAGCGACATCGGCCGTAAATAACACTCTTCCTGGACGCCTAGCTCACGCGACTCCACTCATTCGATGTGTCTGCGATTTACGGTCTCCACACTCTCTCTGAGTCGGGATGCGCCGTTTGTTGTTGTTTCTTGAATTGGAACACACAAAAGACTGCATTGTACAAATTGTTGCTCTAAAAGCTCCAAAAACATATTTTAGTGACAATTGCTCGTCCGTTTAGAAAAGTAATATCGCCTGGTGTTGAAAAAAAAAAGTAAATTACGTCCCCCTTTATCTTGCAGGCACTTATACACAGTCCGCAGTGGCTCGCATTGAATGCAAATCTGGCACCGTGATATATTTAAACAACTTAGAGTTCAACGGTAGCTAATTAATCGCAGATCAAAACGGATAGGTATGCCTGGATTATATGCATAATTCCGTTCGGGAATTGATTACTTTACGATTTCAGAGAACGGGCTTACCGTCGCTGCTTCTTATAAACTATAAACCTACATTCTGATTCCCTTTTCAGCACACGGGTTTAATGTTGAAACTCGATCTTTTCGCTTCCTAGCTCCTCTAGTGATGTTTGACATCATTTGGTCAGAACTTCAGTTAGTGAGTTTGGTGAACCTACGAGTATACATTATCTACATGCATGAAACTGGAATATGCGTAATATTCCGATTACACAACTGGAAGTGCCGTTATTATGTATCTGCATCAGTAATGAGGTATAATGTACATGGATGTATTGTATATTAACACAAACCATCTTCAAATAAATTTCTGTCACTTAGATCGGATAGTCTGCTGATCATCTCTACTAAATTTATCTTGGTAATAATGTCACTAATAAGCCGTGTTTATGTAAGGTTTAATTTTATTGTGTAGGTAAGAGCCCTCAGTGCCTAAAAGACTACATGTTGTAGAAGACCTGATTACTTACGCCATTTAGCTCCACGGATGGTATTCATGGTACTATCGGCAACACCGTTAATTGACTATTCATAAACCTTATTCGAACTAGATAAGGTATATTAGTGGATACTCCAAACTACCTTTGTACTTACAAATAAAATGCATACAAGAATTTAAAATTACAAACAACCTGCGTGGGCTATTTATCCCTTTCACCTCATAAATTGCCAAATAACTGTATACAAATGTTACTTGAAATAAAAGGCTTAATGGAGCTTAGCGTTTGAATGGGAGTTCAGAGGAGATTCACCTCGGTATATTACTGGCGATGCAATATAACTTGTTTTTCTTAATAAATTGTACTCAAGTTATCATTGAACTCACTTGCTCGAACAATTCTATTTCTATATTATCCTCCACAAATCGATTTCTATATTATCCTCCATTATCCAAAGATGTCCTGAAAGCTTACTTGATTTACGTTAATTGTACCTTCCTAGGAGGGGTTTTTGTCTGTATGTTTTCAATTGGGACAACTAAGAACTCCATAACATAATATTATATAACATGCGAGTTGGCACGTTTTTTTTAAAATGTTTCTTATGAACATGGCTCAGAGTCGTCTTTTCAACTGGAAATAATCATTCAAAACTCTTCTGTCATCCCCTGACATTCTATCCCATGGTACCCTTGACCGCCAATTCTTTCAAAATTAAATTGCGTGCGAGGGTCGCCTGCCCTGGATAGAGGTGCTATTTTCGTCCGTAATTGCCTGAAGACCCCTAATTGTTTTGTGGGGCGCTGACGTCATCAAGCCAAGTTGATTCTCTATAATACTGATAGTATCCGCAAAACCAAGTGGCGAGTCAGGTCATAAATCATTAGATCATGCTATCTCTTACGCACCTGCACTGCCTTATGGAGCGGGCCGTGCAACAATAGTATTGACTTTTATTGCCTGACTCGCCACTTGGTTTTGCGGATACTATAGCCGCCAGAGACATGTTCCTAGTTACGCCTGCATTGCACCTTTTGCTTTGACGTTGCATGGGATACTATGGTCCCTTAAATGACTATATATACCTGCAATTTACTTAGATAGCTATTACCATGGGGCCTACTAGATTGTCTTGACGTCAAAGTATACATTGTAAAAGGTCAATACAGCGTTTGAAGTCGAGACAGTCGGAGGTTTGAAACGTACGTACTTCTAAAAGTTTAACTGCATTTGCCACAGTAGTCTTGTACTCGTATTGGCGTCAGAATATTCGAAAGGTTAAGAATATTGAAATAGTAGAGAGTAGACGGAGAAATTAGGTTTGAAATAGCTAGTTGAAAATTACCCTTTATTTGTCCGTATTTTTAGACGGGAATAACTTGCTGATTTTGTTTGAATGGGATATATATAGAACTTTCAAACTGGAAATGGCAGTCCACGAAGGAATTAAGAGCAACCTTTTTCAATTATATTTAAAAGGTCGTGTCATTAGCAAATTTTGTCTGAATCCAGCATAGTCAGGATTATGTCGAGTCGGTGAAATACGAAGGTACTCAGATTATTAACTCATCTTAAAGAGTTAATGAACGTGTCATCTTCGTGTCATAGGGGGCCGTTGAGCACAAGACGTACATAAACTGCAACACGTAATTTACGATTATAATACAGGTAACTGTTACTTGCTAAATACTTTCTTACTACCTACTATAAATATCAGTACTTACGTATAGTATAGTCTTGAATAGCGTTTACGGTTACTGTGCTAAAAGTAACGATGACACAACTGAGAATACCTTTCAAACCCGTAGATTCGAGCATAGATGTAACCAGGAAACTGAGAGAGCGATTAAAGCGCTAGTAGAACTAACACTGCACGTAGCAGTGTTGGGCGTAATGCATTACATTGTAATCGCATTACAAATTAAATTACATGTAATGCAATTACGAGTAATCAATTACATTCGTAATTGAATTACATGTAATGCGATTAAAAATGTAATGCGATTACAAATGTAATGCATTACGGTTACGGCATTACATTCGTAAATGCAGGGACAGTTCAGCACTTAGTTTTTTTTTTGCCAAAGTGGTGTCATTATAACACCTATTTAAAATGATTGTTACGTATAGAACACGTCAAAATAGGCACCTTTTACTTGAAAAACTTTTCTCTTTAAAAATGACCGAAGTAAAGCGTTCCAGTTTTCTAACTTCAGCGCTTGGTTTTTTTTTTGCCAAAGTGGTGTCATTATAACACCTATTTCGACTGATTGTTACGTACAGAACACGTCAAAATAAGCATTGCTTTCTCGTTTTTTCCGTTCTTTGATTAAAAAAAAAACAACTATCCGTCATCCGAGTCGGTTTTGCCACCTTTAAATGACTGACCTTTGAACCCGAATATCTCGGTAAGTATCGATGTGAGAGAAAAAGTTTAAAGAATAAAACATATTTATTTTAACGCGATTATAACAATAGGAAAAATATATTTAAAAAAATCTTAGTCCAAAAATCCGAGTCAGTTCACGATACCGAAATTTTTGAAGTGCCAAAACCGTTTAAATGACTGACCTTTGAACCCAAATATCTCGATAAATATCGATCTGAGAGAATAGTTTTAAAAACAAAACATGCTTATTTTTATGCATTTTCTACGATAGGAAAAGAAAATTAAAAAAATATATTAAAAATTGTCAAGTTTAACTCCAAAAACCGCTTCACCCTTTTCTATACCCCAACCCAAGGTTAATAATTAAAAATGTTTTATTTAATAAAAGTAATTTGTAATTTTACAAAGTAATGCATTACAAATTAAAATTACAAAATGTAATCTATAATGCGATTACAAATTACATTTTGTAATTGTAATTTGTAATGCAATTACTTTTTGCCCCACACCGGCACGTAGGTACATACAGGTCGTATTCGACAAAAACACGAACCCTGCACTCAGACGCGCATCCGTACAGTCAGCATTAGAAGTAGCTAAACAAATTAACACGCTCAAAATGACCTACACAGATCCTTATACCCTTTATATTAGAGTTCGTGTATAGATCATTTTGAGCACTAGATCTGCTTAGCAACTTCTGCTGCTGACTGTACAAGGCAATTAAATTAATTTGAAACATGACGCTTTGGACAATCAACAACTCAAGATGTTTCAGAAAACCACATGTAAATTTTATTTATGGTCATACTTTCATTAAAGGACAGGACGTTAACTCTTTATTCGGTTTAAACAAAGCGTTCTTGCATGTTTACGAGCGCGAGCTTGTGTCATTTGTTCAATTCGTTATCGCTATAAACCCGTGATCCCTTTTTATTGAGGAGGTTTACATTGTCACATGTGATTTGCGAGTGTTTTGATATCAATCTATAAATAATTATGTTAAATGGAATGAACGCAACCCGCATTATTATTATTAAAGAGGAATGGCAGCAACTCTTAAATATCGAATTAATAAGCCATATTACCACGAGATGGTTATTTTCCCAAACGGAGTGAGGGAAAATTGTTCTAGAGATGTCTTTTAGGCCAGAGTTACGCACTCTACTTTTCACTTCGACTGCGAGAAAATAGTAAAATCAAAGATTGTCCATCCACAATCGATATTAAATTCCACAGCGAAAAGATTGTTCAATGGCGGCATGATTTTTATGATTAAACTGTTGACACAGGTACAAAATTTTGACTCCGCGAATAAGCGCTAACTGACCGTTTATAGGCGCGTCGAAACGGCCGAGCGCGGCGGACAGCATACGTTGCATAAGATAAAGCGAAATAGACATCAGTCTATCCCGCTCAATCTCATAGCTTATGCCATGTATGCAGTCAACCACGCTTGAACGTTTGAACGCGGCTATAGACTGTCAGAAGCGTTTTTTTTAAATAAGTGTGACTTGAGGAATGACTCTTTGAAATTAATTCTGTTTAATGATTGGTCGGTTTTAATAACTAACTGTATTCTGGTTAGTTAATAGCAAATACAAATGTTTTTTTAAAGAGCTGTGATTGGAGGATTTAATCCGGTCAAGTTTTGATTGGTCAAATTAAAATATTAAAAAATCATAAATATGAATTTGAAAAATCCCTAGGGGCTAAATGAGTACTTTATCTCCGCTTGCTAAGCCTAATTAGAAACACTTATCGAGCATGAGAAATGAAAACCATCATCCTATACTACTCGTAGCGTTTTGCCGGTTGTGCCCCAAAGGAACCCGGGGTCCGCTTTAGCACCTAATCCTAACATTTGGCATAATAGGCATTCGTTTTACGAAAGCTACTGCCATCTGGTCTAGTTTTCCCTCTGGGTTGGACCAAAGGAAAAACTAGGTAAGTTTAGGTAGGTAGTTAGTAAGTTTTTGTAAAAACCCAGCGCTACGGGCCGGGTTTCGAGCCCAAGACCTCCAGATTGAAACTTGCTGAAATAAAGGATTAAACCATTACCTAAACAAAACAAATAGACGTGATCATAGATGGCGACTAGAATCCTAAGGGCGAGTTGCATTTTGCATCGACCACCCTTAGGCCTCTCACAGACTAGCGCGGCCGCGTCAGTGTGTTGCAGGCCTCAACTGACCGACGACGATCAACGATGACGCCGGCAGCTGTCGTATCATAAGAAACTGTCCAAAATCCCTAACGTACCGATTTTGACAGATAACATAGATAGGATTACCAACAGTTTTACACACCCAAGCTTTAATTATTTATAATGACTTAACTAAAAGGAGCGTACCTACTGCTAAATACACGTGTGAATGAAACCAACCTTCTACATTCATCGCTTGTGCAGTAAAAGGAGTTATATTTTATTTTTGGAAACGTTGTATTCTAAAATTACATACGTTTCTAAAGTTCAAATTAGAAAGCTTACCTCTAAATCTTATTCGTGATTGCAATTTTACCGTCTGGGTTTAAAGTGCCTGCCACGTGTGTTCGCTCGATTTTCTGAGTATGTTCGATACACAGTACACTAACACACGCTCATAGACAATGTCTACTCGTGTTTAAGTCCCTTTATGGTACGGCACCACTTTGTTCCCTACACACAGATGTAGTTATTTTTATAGATTTTGCAGAATGCTTCTTTAGGTAAACTTTCATATATAGATATTTTTCTATATGGTGATATGATAAATTGAATTATACGTCTTTGCCTACTATCCATTGTCCAGCTGTTTATTGAAATGAATGAGTTAATTAATATCTAAATACTAAAGTTTCTAATTTGACAATGGTAATAATTATACATTTTTGTAGTTACCAATTCTTACTTTACCCATGAAACAAAATACAATTGAATTCCAATTTCACTTACGTCTGACATGTCATACGCTCGAACTTGAACTGATTGTCAAATCGGTTTGTCCAATCGATTGCGATACACGATGATCGCTTAATCACAACGATTACATCACTCATCTCGCCGTTAGGGCTGTCAGCGAGACACTTCGCATTTTCTCGTCCGCGCTTTACGCTTTACGCAACGCGCGTCCCGCACTCAGATGTTTTATGAGGCAATTCTAGTCATCAATCAAGCATCGAGTCCGTATCCGAATTTATACCTCTTTTGAAACACCGCTCATTGTTTATCCATCGCACATTGAATAGGCTCTATAACTTAAGGTTTTTAACGGACAAATTCGTCTACGTTTCTTTGTTTATCTCGGACATCAAAAGGAAACATTGTACAAACGACAACACTGTTAACTGACCATCCTGTGTTTATATATAACCTTATTACAATGCACTTAAGGTGCACCGATGGTCAGCTAGCTGTGTTGTCGATAGTACTAGGTAGTTTTACTTATTTCGATCATTGAGTGCTTTACAAACATAACCGTAGATACTAGTTAGAGTTTATGCGATTCAAAATGGTTTTCCCTGAAATCGGATGACGAGTAACGCACGATTTTTCTAATGTTATCTTATCTAGAATACAATAGACCGTGTTCAAAAAAAAAATTAAAAATAATCTCCTTTGAATAACTAACGCGACTAAGTACCCATAAAACATTCGTTTAGATTTTATTTTTAGACAACGCCTTCTAGGAAGCTTTCGAGCTTCACCTTCGGGTGATAAAAATTGTTCGTTGCAATGAATTTATGAACATGAATAGGAATAAAATACACCGTCGACAGAAAAAACAAACTTTGATGTGATAGGAAATCTACGGTGTGAAGAACGCTCCATAGTTGAAGGCCGGAGGATTACCAACTGTATCTTGGAACTCACTCGATACGTAATAGGAACTTTTCACATGGAGTGGCCGGTGGACATGATTATCTTTTAATTCGATTGAACCTAAATATTTCTACCATATGAATGAAGCGTTGAAACGTAGAACGAAAGTTTAAATCAATATAGTATTAGAATATAGGTTCGACACCGTCAATTGTTAACAATAGACGATCGTTCCAACTCGTTTCTGGTTTCGTATGTGCATCGAACCGCATAACTGAAATCGACTTGTTTCTATTTTTGTGAAAAACTTTTTAGTTTAGGTCTAAGTGTATTCTGCGTGCATAAAGTGTTATATAATACAATGATTGTATCGGATCGCTTCCTGATCCGATCGCCCACAGTCTTGCATAACGCATTAGCATACAAGCGCACTCGATATTTGGAAGCTTGTGAAACAAACTTGACCTCTTTACTCACACTCGCGTCACTATAATATTTTAGCTGAGTTATCTAAGCTGCGTAATGAGATTAAAATCTCTATGAAATTGATTATGGAGATCGCTAGTCGTGACTTTTGTCTTGTGGTATTGGGGTTTAGCAAAAATGTGTCTCATAGAGTTATGCGTATGCAGGCTTACGCCATTGCATTGTAGTCGACTGAGAGCAAGAAATATTGCTCCTCACTGACCGACACTCGGATGATGTACAGTCAGGGGTATTATATTAAATATACGTACATAATTAAGGCCATAAATATCAGTACAGGACTCTATTGTTAAAGTCATAAAGGCGCGTTAATTAAATAAGCTAATATTAACCTTTTGACGTTTAATGTATTTGTGCATTATAAATAAATGAGTATGAGTATAGATATATGTACATACATATATCTATACTCATACTCATTTATTTGTCAGGGGTATTAATATACGTGTAGTTACATACCTACACGTATATTAATACCCCTGACTGTACCTACATAGGACCGCCCTTGATCGATTTATAAACTAAAAAGTACATAGGCTTTCTTATTGTTATATTTTTAAAAAATACATGGTTACAAACCCCTTCAAAAATGCCGTGAGGTTCCGGGTGGCAGGAGAGGGTTAAAAATTGGTATAAAGTATTTTCTCTTGACGGGGCATCAACTGGTAATAATTCCGAACTTAAAGCTTTTGGGGGCAATTTTTGAAGGGTTATCCTGCAACACCCTTTCAAGGAGAGTCAACCTAACAGCGCGAAGCACAATAAGGCTCTCTAGTTCTTATTCATATGCTTAATTGCCCGAAAATACTTATTGCATTCCCTTCCATTAAACCTCACCCGCCTGCGGCACGTTAGTCTGTCACAGAACAACTAGTTTATTTATTTAACGACAAACCAAGGTGCGGTGTAAAAATACATGTCTATTTTGACCGTTTATTGTTTACGCGTAACCTACATTCGCGAGTAAAAATAATTGCGAGCGAACATTGCGCTGGAACGGGTTACGTTGCATTACGCGCGGTTAGGCGATCGCCGTGGCCGTGATGTGGGCCACGGGAACCCAGCTGGCGATGTTTGCACGGGATTTTTGATATACATAATATCATCATCCCCCTAGCGGTATTCCCGGTTGTGCCCTAGAGAAGCCCGGGGTCCTCTTTGACACCTAATCCCAAGATTGGGCCTAGGCACTAGTTTTTGCGAAAGCGACATATACCTTATTGGGATTTGACCGGTTTCCTCAAGATGTTTTCCTTCACCGAAAAGCTAACGGTAAATATTCCGTACATAAGTTCCGAAAAACTCATTAGTGCCAGCCGGGATTCGAACCCACGACCACCGCTTGACAGCCGCTTGCCTGAACCACTAGGCTACCGTAACTTTTATATACATTTACTTTGATATAGGTACATAATAATCGCACATAAATCCATTAAGTACTTAAATCTGCAGAATCACGGCAATGGTAAAGCACCACGGCCAGATATCTTCCTTTTTTTTTATTGTTCCGAAATGCATGCAATGAAATCTATGATAAGGTAAAAGCAGAACTACAAATTATTATTCAACTGCACAGACTAATCCGTCACGTTTGGCCAATATGAATCTCAAATTTGATAAAAAGAAAAAATACATTGGATGAATGAACAACCTCCTCCCTCACTGCATTTAAATATTGTTTTTGAGACCTGTCATTGACCTTGACAATCAACTGTACAGGCGGCATCGCTAGCCTGCAAGTGCAAGTTAAGTACTGTCGGTGTAAGTCACCTATATGCAGAAGCGCCACGCACGCAAACATTCATACTTAGAACTTCATCCTCTCCCGGCGGCCTATCTATTTTAAGGTCAATTAAGCTTCATATCCTACATTAAATCTTCACTCAAAAGCCCCATTAACTCCGGTTTCCCTACGGGCAAGTTTGACACCAAGGCACTGCTACTACGCTACGACCATAGCCGATAGGGACTAATCCTTGCGCGGTTTGGTATTTTATTTTTGTTAATTACTAGTACAAACATTTGTTGCCCTATAAAATTAACATATTGTAATAAATAACCTATCCCTAGACACTGCGCTAGTTACTAAAACATTTACTTTCCTAGCCTAGTTTTAAAATTCCCAAAAAACAGGAACAGTTCTTTTATTTCGGTAGTTTTCAAGGGGCTCCTAGCTCCCAATGACCTTCGATTTGTAAGTGTCGGTTTTTTCGTGTTTTTTATGGCTTATCGTACAACAACGAGTATCACCGAAATAGTATCCCTTGTTAACTTCAAAACTCACAGTTTTTGGGACATATGACACCAAACTTTGGCAATTTCGAACCAAAAAAACAGCTTTTTCGGACCATGTTTGAATGAATCATTAAAAACGTGAAAATGTAGATAAAGGATGGAAGAACCAATAAATGTTTGTGCCATAAATATATCTAGTTTTGACGGAGGAATATCAACTCAAAACTCGTCAAAGTGGAACCCCGTAAGTAGTGGGCCGTAGTTCATTACCTATTTGCCTGTGACGTATTTGTCTCTATTTAAAGTTATAAATTAACAAACGTAGGCGATAATTGGGGGAAATTTCCCTCCCGCCCTTATTGGCTCTTAAATTCCCATCAACCATAGCGCTCTTATTAATCAATCGATTTCCAATTTATTTCAGACGTAAATGTATTCCTTAATTAGGTCACGACACTTCCACATCCTCCATTTTATTAAAAGCTCAGGGCTGGAATTGACGTCAGACAATTACAGTAAAATTTCCCTTTTGATCAGTTCTCTAAGCGAATTTTCTACTTGAAGCTTGTAACAAATTTTGTATTTGAAGTCCAACTAAAGCAGTAGTGGATGCTTTTATCGACTTTGAGTTCACGATGTTTTCCAGGAGTCACAGATAAGAGATATTTGAAAATATACGAGTAACACTTTTTTAATAAATCCTTCTTGAGGGGATTACCTTAAGGTGGTTCCCTTTCCATACCACTTCCCACAGAATAAACTTGTAAAAACTAGTAAAAATAACAAAAATAGTTTTCCCAAATATCACATCCCAAACCAATTTTTCAAATTATTCTAGTTTATACGTCATGTTTATTCTAGGAAAGGGGGAATTTCGCGAAAATGGAAAGCCAATTTAGCCGTTAGCCTGCGAATGTCAAATAAAACGTTATTATTACGTATGGAAAGCTAACCACCTTAAAATAAATTAGTGATAAAAAGTTTATTTGGGAGGTTAGTAATTGGTTACCAAGCACTCACTGGTAGTTACTTTTATATGCATTATTTCGATTCTATTGGTACTGCCTAGTACAAATTAGAGATATAAAGCCCAAAATCTCGCAAACTAATCACTGATTTCAAAAATGGTTTTAAGGAAACCCATAATATTTTCGAACGAGCTATCCAACGATACCACATCATGGGTTTAACGAGAAAAAAAATTACATACCCGCTTTAGGTGTAGGGGAGGTACACTAAAAAATTTTTTTTTCATGTTTTTATACTACTGTTTTGTCGGCGTGATTGATGCCGAATTACAGTTTTCTAGTAGTAATGGTTACTGAGCTAAGCCGAGGACGGACAGACGGACATGGCGAAACTATAAGGGTTCCTTGTTGTCTACGGAACCCTAAAAAGACCGGGTTGCACTCCGGGAGTGCCGCCAGAAGTGAAAACTTGAATATTATCGTTGTGCATTTTTGATATTTTGGAATGGTTGGGGAATAATTTTGCACGAATTGCATTATCAGTATAAAAAACCGTCTCGAATCTCACCTTACGCATCTTACGGTCACGTGACCTATCGAATCTTACAAATCGAAAATCAATGGCAAGTTTAACAATTTTTCCCCATCACAAAAAGTGCACAGCGCCGCTAAAGAAGTTTTCACTTCAAAAAACGTATTGTGCGACCAAATATTCTAATACTTTATTTTTATTTGTTCCTGAGACCACGTGTGGGTCTCGTGGTCGTAAACGTGAAACACTTACGGCCGTATTCATAAACGTCCTACAAGCCTGTTTTAACTAAAATGGCGTTAAAATTCGTTTGTCCTTATCTGTCACTTTGACATTTGTGTTCGTAAGAAAGGGACAAATCATATTTTATTTAGTAGAGGCATTTTAAGTTTTATGAATAAGGGGGTTAGAATCTTAAATTTTAAATTTAAGGAAAAATTTTATTCTCCGAGCCGGATTCAAACCGGCGACCACAGACCGTCGCTACTAACCAAGGCTGGATTTGTAGAATCCACCAATCAGCTCGAGCATAGTAGAAAGAGTACGTTATCTTCTACATATGCACCGCGCGCGGCTTGTATGTGTGCGCCATAGTATCTATGCGTCGCCGCACGCACATTCAAACAAAATCTCGACTGGCGCACTGAGAAACGGGTCGAGATTTTGTTTGAGTGTGCGTGCGGCATCTAGATACTATGGCGCACACATACAAGCCGCGCGCCGTACGTTTGTATAAAGATAACCTACTTTCCACTCTTTCTACTATGGCTCGAGCTAGAAACTCAAGAACAATGACGTAGGTAATATGACCTCGCTCCCCACCATTTTACCGCACCTCCCTTATGACATTTAGATACCCGATGTTCCCAGGAAACTTCAAAGTCAAATTAATTTTCGTGTAACCTTCTTTTGTCTGTCCTACATGTCTCAATTTCGGGTCACTGAAATATTTTAAATAAAGTTTTTCTATGTGTACCTATGTCTATGTCTTATACGCTTAGAGAAGGCCTCCACCCACCGAACGCGTGTCGTGCGCGGGGCGTGTGCTGCGCGGGCCCGCAGAAGTTGTAAAGCATTGAAACTACACGTCAAACACACATCGAACGCGGTCCGAACGCGAGCCCGCGGCGCTAAAGTTACAACTCGGCAGCGCGGCCGCGTTGTCGTGCGCATCGCGTGTGAAGCGCGGCCCCGCGCGTGCCTGCGCTGCTGCCGCGCTGCTGAGTGTGATAGAGATAGTGAGATACATATTAAATGTGTTGGTAGTGAGAGAGATATGACGCGCGGGCCCGGCTGCTAAGTGTGATAGAGACAGTGAGACACATATTAAATGTGTTGGTACACAGAAAACATTTCTTAAATCAATGCAAATATCGTTGATCCAAGACAATATTGTCTTCCATATAAGGAACACAATATTGTTTCAAATGTAAAAAAATATATTGTTAACATTGTTGTATTCATCTGAAAGAATATATTGTTAATAGAAGATTCAGTATATTTCTGTTTAAGATGTGTTACCTCAAGCATATAATTGTCTTAATGTAATATTAATTTACTTGATTCAAGAAATAACTGAAAATTTATTTTTTTACTTTGAATAAACCTGAAACTGTTAATTGAAATATACATTCTTAGTCCAAGAATATATTTTGTAAAACTCCGTAACAATATTCAATTTCTTGGTTTGAGAAATGTTTTTTTTTCGTGTAGTGAGAGAGGCGTGACGCGCGGGCCCGCGCGGGCCCGCCACGTACCCCCGCGTTGCTACACGCCGCCCGCTTGCGGTGTGAATATACCGCTTCAACCGCGCCCGACACGCGCCGCACACGACACGCGTTCGGTGGGTGGAGGCCTTAAGCTTCTACGTCACGTTATGATTCAATAAAGGGCTCTTAGGGACCTTTCATTAACTTTCCCGAGATCTACGTCATCAAGGTAGACGCAAGAGTAACCTTATTGTACTATAAATGTCGACATGACGGATAAAATTATGAAATGTTAAGTGATAATACTAGTAGCAGGGGGGCTAGTACGCTAAGTTTTATGTCGGACATAAATCATTCGTCCCATTCTGGTAAATATGCGAGTGCAAGAGGGACGAATGCTTTACGTCGGACATAAAACCTAGTGTACTAGGGCGGCAGGAGTCAGAAAATAACTGTTACGCATACAGAGGCTCTAGTATAAGTTTTACCGAAACAAAACTTTACGATCGCGTTTGCGTTTTACCCTCAATGTGTATGGGATTTGACAGCTAAACGCGAACGCGGTCGTAACGTTTTGTTTCGGTAAAACTTATACTAACGCCTCTGGGTCTGGCGTAACACATGCGTTGACGTATTTCATATCCTTCCTACTAATATTATAAATGCGAAAGTTTAGATGTTTAGATGTTTGGATGTTTGTTACTCAATCACGCCGAAACGGCTGAACCGATTTGAATGATATTTTGCACGAAGATACTTTATAGCCTGGATTAAAATATATAGGATAGTTTTTATCCCGGGTCCACGCGGACGAAGTCGCGGGCGGAAGCTAGTAAATAATATTTGCACTAATATTTTTGAACGAGGTCTGTATTATTCGTATACCACGTATAATATATGTCGTTCAAATTCAAACTCAAGGCTCCACCACTATAAAGTTATGACCTTTGACATTGACATTTCTACCAAATTGCTCAAAGGATCTTGGGCAAATTGGGTGTAGCCCCAACAGTCTTGAAACCAGTATCATTAAAAAGGTATAAAATTGTATATAATTTCTTACTATCACCACAAATACCTAGCTTACCGGAGAACAAAAATATACAGAAACATGTTGTTAAATAAGTAAGAAATTATGTACAATTTTATTCCTTTTCAATGTTACTGGTTTCAAGACGTGGTGCTACACCCAATTTCCATACAAAAGTGCCCATGTTACTTTAAACCGTAGTTGTTTTTTTTTGTTTAAATTAAGTATTATGTTAGGGCACTAATAACCGCCGCTATTATTGGGTTTCAAATAATTGTCTCCACGTTCGTTTCGTAATTGACATGTAGACTTTGTAATTGATAATATTACCCGAATATTATTAAGTACGACTTTCATATGCCATTGGCTTTGACATTATTAAGATCGTTCAATTAATAAGTTCTGATGAGACCGTGTAGCCCGCTTTGTTTCTCAAAACAGACATCCTTGAGAGAGCGACGGCAGGCTTGATAATATCAAACCGAGTTTCACACTGATCGTCCTTCGTCTTGCTTACCTTGATACAGAATAGGGAGGTGTACGATAATGTACAATACTATACAAATACTCTTTATTCAATTTCACACTTCAATAAACACAAAACAGAACATAAAACTTATGGTAGACAGGCGGCAGCGATGTTATTGTTAACAAAATCCAAGTGGTTACTTTTATTTTACTTTTTAAGTGAACCATTAATGATTTTAGAAATCTAAAATTCTTATATTTAGTTACGGAAAAATTGTGCTTATATGTTTGCAAATAATCGAAGTACGTATATTTGCCATGCAGGGCTATAGCCCTCTAGCAAATCTAGCAAATATAGCTTTCGGAAATCACGGAGCGCAGTTTTCCTCACCCTAAATTCGTCCACCGTATTTCTTTTCTTACTTAGAACAAAGTTACCTTTCTCTTATAGTATTAGATTTAGTCATGCTGAGTTGCTGACCCATTTCGAATGCTCATCCTGTATGAGCTATAACCACGAACCTCGAATGTCGAAGTTCAGATATCTCTATCTCTATCGCACTTACTATACTCGAGTGACAGGGATGCAAGAACTTCGAAATTCGATTTTCGTGGTAGCGCCGCTGGAGTTGTGACCCGTATTTCTCGACGGGCGTAGGCAGTTTCACGATAACCTGCCAATGAGAAATAACAGCACACGGTATGTTGCGGCACGAAATGTTTTCTATACTAAATAATACTAATATTATAAAGAGGAAAAGTGTAGCTTTGTAAGTTTGTATGTAGAGGGCAATCTTTGAAACCACTTATCCGATTTGATAAATTCATTCATCTGTGTGTAGAATGGACTTCCTAAGATGTAGCTATGTATTTATGTATAGGGCGTATGTATTTAATGTCGGGTTTGCCTGCGTTCTTTTCAGTTATAATTCAGTTAAGTATTTTCAAAAGTTAGTAGTTGACAACATTTGTTTCACGTCTATTCTTATTTGCAATATCTCTTGAGCGCATCTTTGGGCATCCTTCACAATACGAAATGGGATTGTTGATTGTTAATCCTAAGCTTTCTCGAAAGCTCTACATCAAAGCTTACCTAGCAACCACAAGTTCGTCGATAACAATTTCCGACTCGTTTTCGATTCGCGTGTAGACAGTAAAAGTCGATATCTTGGTAAGTAGATTGTAAGAAAAAATATCAAAGCTGACATTTAAAAAGCTTCTAAATATCTGATATGCCCTTTACGTATCTAAAAGTAGCATTTTTTGACTCAATCTATTCATTCCTGTATTTTCGTTTGTCTAAGTGGACATGAATTTAACTTATTAACCTACAGAAAACAGCATGAATCTTTATTCTAATTAGTAATAAGTACCTACTGCATCCAGATTGGACATAATCTTCTGTAAAAACGAATCTAAGGCTGACTCGTAAGCAACTCATTATTTGTTTTTTTTACTTAAATAAAAATACATACTACGATTAACGATAGTGGCAAGCAAGATATACGGTATGTTTGATGGTAAACAGACAATGTAGTTTATGGACGCTTGCATTCCAGAAGAATCATAACCGCGTTGCCGCCTTTATTGATTTGGGGATTCGTTGTGTCTCTGGCGACCTTAACCTACCACCAGGAATACTCACCACATACTTCCAGATCAAATAGTAGTTGCGATCGTCTGTAAGGAGGAGGGGTGGGGGGGGGGGGGGTTTGAAATAATGCACAGGCAGGCCAGACCAAAAATTATGAATCTGTTGCATAAACCTCGTGCTCGTAAGGCGATGTACGGCAAAAATGTGTTTAACATGTGTATTAAACTGTTTCATATCTTACCAGACGAAATAAAGTTACTATAGGGTAATAGTTTTAAACACAAGTTATCCACTTGGCTTCTGGACAAGTGCTTCTATAGCGTTTTTACGCTACATCAAACTAACTAAAACCAAAGGTAGTAACTTAAATCAAAGGTGACATGGAATTTGTAATTTTGACTCCGTGGTTATTTTGACATTTATTTTATAATTATTACCAATGTCGTTAATTCTATTATTTCTTTATTGTATTCTTTGCTTATTTATTAAAGTTGATTGCTGAAATTATTAATTAATCGTAACGTAGCACTCGGAAATATTTGCATGCCTGAATGCAGGCTGAATACATGGAACTGTATTTTATTTTATAAGACCTATTTTTACCTACTGTATTCCAGCAAATAAACGAATTGATTGATGGATTGTACTTCCCCAGTTGGGCTGCTCCAAATATGAACGAGAAGATATTCCACTTTGCCCTACCTCCCTAATTATCATTCGACTGGACGCGGATCAATGCGGATTGATGGTCGATGTTGCCTACATTTCGGAAACATTTGGCACTAGAGAAAGTGTATGAACACGGGAAATTGATCAAGTGCTCGAGGTCAGACGCGTGCTGAACGACCATTTTAATTTGTGACACACGAATAGAACATAAACTCTTCCATTTTATTGAATTTCATACAATCATTTCTCATTTGAAGTGTTGATTAACTTCACATAGTATTGCATTTATGTACTGTAGCATAACTACAAAATTTAAATTTATTTTTTAAATAATAACCTCGACATTTTGACGTTTCGGATGTATCGCATCGTGGTCTCAAATAGACTCGCAGAAACTTAAATCGCACGAGCGATAAAGTTTACAACTTATTTTTGAAAATGAAAAACAGACATCCGTGCGGCCCTAGAAATAGGCAGAGTTGTCAGATATTAATGCGCGTTGTTGTGGCAGATATTGGTGCTGGTGACTGTCCAAAAGAGCAGTTTATCGCATACTATTACGATACGTACGTTTCCAATAACAAATTGAAGTGGTCAATGTGACGTCCTAAATTCTCCTAGTCCTAAATGTATAGCAATACGCGCATTCAAATGCACACATTTATTTGTTTACAATGTTTTAACAATTTGTTCCTTTTGTTACAGGTAAGTTCATCTAATCACTGCCAACTGCAAATAAGCACTACCAGGGTAACATAAATCCTTATGAACACGTCTCTTCCCAGCCCATATTTTCTCTAACGAATCTATCGATTACGCTTCACTGCTGAGAATAATAGCAAGACAACAAATTCAAGGGGCTCAAAGACACTTAGTACTTTTTCTTCTGAACACCAGGGCTGTCATTCACGACGCTTTAACTTTTACCTCGGGCAAACTAGTCAAGTCAGAGCTCCAATCACGCGTTGATATTACGGATCCCGGCGTCAAGGTACACTAGGGTGCATATTGAAGCAAGGGGTGACACGTTGTGAATATCATAGCTGTGTTACGGTATGAAGACACGCACCTGCATACCGGGGCCTTGTCACTAATAAATCTCCATCCTATTTTTAAATTCAACGTCAGTCGGAAGCTGTTTTAAAATTATATTGTTATTCTCGGGTGCGCCAGTTTAGGAGTGATAACAAGGTTTGCAGAAGGTCGGAAAGGGTTGTGTTACGTTTGGATAGCAACTAGGCGTAGGTTTGTATCAAATGAGTGAGGTGTTTTTAACGCTTGCCAAGAAAATAACGAACTAGCATAATATATGAATAATCCTACTAATATTGTATATGCGAAAGTTTGGATGTTTAGATGTTTGTTACTCAAAGACGCTTGTTTGAGGCTCAACTAATTTGGCTGAATTTTTGCACGATGATAGTTTATAGCCTTAAAATATAGGATAGCCTTATCCTGGGCCACGCAAGCGAAGTCGCGGCCGGACCTAGTTATTTAATAAGTAGGTACGATAGCGGAATGGAAAGGTTTGTCACTTTTGAAACCTTGACGGATCGAAATCGAAACGCGGGTTTGATGTTTTGATATGATATGAATTATATGTAAATCATCTCGGTGAATGCGCACTCTCTTGGGCCACCAGGCGTTTCCTTCCACCTATTAGTAATGCTGTTAGAATGAAAATAGATCCTGATTACCGTGACATTGTATTAGCTTTAAGGCCCAATTATATTTATAAAGATGCGATGACCACATGTCAGTTTTTTTTAACTCGGTAAATTTTTCCTCATTTACCGGCATTTGGATCTATATTATAAAACACCCTATGTATGAAATATACCATACTATAACATATGAGTAGGTAATCCTTTGAAATGCATTTGTTGTGCGACAATGACAAATCTCTTGTCTGAAAATATGTGAATCAATAACTACTTGAAAGGTTTCATTATTAAATACGCGATACACCAAAGGGCTGGTGATTAATCGATTTTATTCGAACAAACAATCAACGAAAGTTTATAATTAAAACCTATATTTATTTTAGGGAACTGCCGAAATAAAACCAAACAAACATGGCGTTCCGCATCATTCAGTCAAAACATTCGAATGTATACTTAATCGCCCCTGCTTGCACTCTTAGCCCATTATCTTGTGAAATATCTCGTATAATAATTAATCAGCGTTTAAAATAAAACAAAGCACAGTTATAGGCGCGTTAGTGATATTTATCGCACATTTATATGTCTACTTTATTTATATTCCACGTGGAGACGTTGTGACGGGCGGTGATATATGTCTACTGCTACTCGAATACGCGCCGTGTGACCGCGGACGAATACTATAATTTACTATTTATGAGGTAAAATTCACCGGTATTTCAATTTAAGCTTTCGTTTTTGGCAGTGTTTAATACTTATAATAGGACTAGCGTGTCAAATTTATGAGGTTGCTTATAAAAACGATTTGTAGTACTTTTTATATTTTGTCTCTCGCTAATATTTTCACCAGATACTGTGATTTAACACACTTCGTTCGTGTCAGTATGTTTTACATAGAACCCTACTAAACCATCATCACGAACGGTTAGACCTTGCAGCATTCAAGCAACTCCACTGTACTACAATACCTTAGAAACGCTATGAATTCTAAACTTAAGGAGTTCCAAAAAGGGCTTACAACTACGTCACTTACCTAAAGTTTTCTACTTTAAGTATAGCTAATCAGGGTTCATTTTCGAGTGGCTACATTTGAGCTGTTTTGGAAAATGTGATTGGTGGCAGCTGCGGCAGGTGCGGCGTGGGCCCGTGACCTAGGCCTCCCACGCGCCGCGACGTCTAGCCTGATCCTAAACAAGGCCTAGGCTTTGGACTAACGCTTCGTGCATAGCGATCGTGAACGGGTGGCTAAACTGTATACCATAAATACTATTGTAACTATTATAAGTTAAATGTATCGACGGTATACAGAAAGGCTTCTAATGGCGGTATGCAATAATTACAACATAGAAAAGTTGAAAAACCTCCGACAGTTTCCTTACAAAGTTCAGTATCTCAAAATCGGCTGAATCGATTTTGATGAAACGTAGTTAGCTACCATCTCGATCACGTCAGCTTTCGGACTAAAAACAAAGCATTAAAATCGGTCAATTCGTTTGGGAGGTACAATGCCACGGACAGACACAAACACTCAGATACCTACTACACAGACACGTCAAACATATAACACCCCTCTTTATGCGTCACGGGTAAAAAAAAGTTTAAATAAATCCTACTAATGTTTGGATGTTCGGATGTTTAGATGTTTGGATGGTTGTTACTCAAACACGCTTAAACGGCTCAACCGATTTGGATGAAATTTTGCACGAAGATAGTTTTATAGCCTCGATTAAAATATAGGATAGTTTTTATCCCGGGTCAACGCAGACGAAGTCGCGGGCGGAAGCTATAATAAAATTACACTTAAAATAAACGCCATCGAGTGTAAGTACCTAATACTCAATCACGCGGAGCTATATATAGTAGTGCATTGTCTATGTCTATAGCAATGTGCCCGTGTGGTGTCGGGTTAGAATAGCACCACCTCCCTTCTTCCTGTGGGGGTCGTAAGAGTAGTACTAAAGGAACAGGGTTGATGCGTGTTGTGGGCGATAGGCTAGCAACCTATCACTGCGATATCACATTAAGTCGATATTTTATAACCACATTTATGCTAAAAGTCCCTATTGGGAATAAAGGCGTGAATCTTTGTATGTCTGAAGCATTTTCGTGTCTAACACAAAATAATATTTACGGAAATAATATGCAACTCATACTAAAAGATAAAAACCCTTCGACCGTCCTTCCAAAGTAGTCAAAAAGATCATACCCGTAAAGATAAGCTGAGAAAAGTTTTCCCTTTCAAAGTATTTATGCCATTGACATAAGATTGAATTCCACCTAGCCTGTCAAATTGGTATAACTGTCGACGCATTGGTTCAGTCATCCATCACTTAAAATTCACAGTGTAACTGGTACTGATTATATGTAGAACTTATGGTGCGTCCTTACATTCATACGATCATCATGTTGGCAAAGAGGAAAACGTGTACTGTAAGTAACTTGTAAGGCCCACACTCAAGCACTGAGTTTATCTTTCGGACTATGAAGATATATTACCTATGTAGACTATGATAGGTATCTATAGCGTTCATCTATACTTAAAATTCTTCTAGAGAGGAAAAGCCTGTGAAATTGTAGGTTTGTAAGCTTATAAGTTCGTATATAATCGGTAATGGCTTATCCGATTTCAAAAAATATTTCAGTTGCGTGTATAATGGAGTTTCTGGATGGTACAGACTATATTTTATTTCGTTCTTTGCAATACGCGGACGAAGTCGCGCGTGCATCTAGTTTGGAATAAGGTCATTTTAATGCACCTTAATATTATATGCAAGAGATCTATACGTTAGTTAATATGCAAGAAAAGTTGTTAAAAATCAAATCTAGTTCGACTTGATTTAGCGTTTTGTTATTTTATACAATAAATACAAAATAATATAGGTGCATACTTAGTTTTGTGGCTGTCCGTATTTTAATCTTTCTATTTGCATAAGTAATTAGTTGACAATCCAACTGTCCACCTTTCGTGTCAAGGGCAAACGCTAATTTTCCGCTATTCAGCTCACACCTAGACCATTTCTCCTCTTAATCAAGATTACCATAGCATCCATCAATATACAATTACACTAATAAAACACTGGTAATATGGCATTTTACTGGACGTTCTAGCGATTGCGAAATGGCGCGAGGTCGGCCATTAATTCAGATTCGCCTTGTGATTGTTTAATGCTAACGTTTACTTCGCTTCCTTCAACAACGTAACACAACACTCCTTGGGTTTTTATAAATAATATGTTCTCTTCTCCGTAATCGTTATGCTGCATTGCTGAAGGTCGAGTTCCCCGTCTTGAGAGGTTTCCGCTATCTTCTTGATTATGGACTTTCAGCTGCACATATCGTAAGAACAGATAGCCCCATAATAGGTTTTATTTGATCAGACCAGCGGGTGGGTGAACTGCCGCGTGGACGCTTTCCCTGGACTTTACCGACCAGTTTTTCGAGATTAAGCGATACTCTTCGCACTATATGCCCAAAATATCCTAGCATCCTTTGGTAACATAAAGCAAGAACATGTTACATTTTCTACTTTTCGTTTACCAAAGTTTGAACCGAGTACCGATTTGTTGTAACGTACAAAATTGTAATAGCCAAAGTTGAGTGCTCTCCAAGAGATCTTAATCTTGGTGAGGTCTAGATCCCCTTCGAAATGAAAGATCCTGACCTGCTGGTAACCGCTTAAACAAAAACCAGTGCCGACACTAATTCGGGATTAGGTTGAGGACCCCGGGCTCCTTCACCATGTAACCGGGAATCTGGAAAGGATAACTATGTTAATGTTATGTGTTATGTGTGTGTAAGGTTGTCTGGAAGAGATCGCTCTTCAGCGATAAGACCGCCTGTTGTCTACCTCTACCTACATGTTATTGTATTGTTTTTCTTTTTAACTGCTTTGTTTGTGTGAGGTGTGCAATAAAGAGTATTTGTATTGTTGTATTGTATTGTATTGTATGTTTACACAGGCAAGTCAAAAGCTAGTCCAAGTAAAACAACTACGTACAAATTATTTAATATAGTGTTACATATTTGCGCATTTTCACATAATCAAGTATACGTTCTTGATAAAGGTTATTGCAGAAAAATTATGTTAGTTTAGCAAATATGGAATCGTCTAACTTGAATAGCTTGCAACCTTAAATCGAATTTGTGACTGATATGACACAACTAATAACAAAAGCAAGAACCATTCAATTGCAAGAACATAATAATCAAGATATTATGACAACAAAAAATAGCATTATAAAACAATGGAATTCTCTGTTTTTATGAGGATATGCTTTCGGGTGTAAATCGACTTTATAATTTATTTATTTTTAATATTAGGTACTGAGGGAATTTAAACTTCACAAATGGTTGATGCTCTTGTTATAAACCGAACTATTAATTTCAGTGTGTATACAATCTGGAACATTTTATTCAATAGAATCAGATGGTTATTATCAAAAGAATAACAATTTAAAATTAATTTGCAGTTTTAGATCATTTAAATTGTCTAATTTGTATCCTTCTCCCGATAATCGCTTTCCAATATGTTGTCTATGCGCTAAAAATATAAGTTCCGTTAAAAAAATGAACAGCTGCAGATATAAACATAAAATTGCAATTCCTAAATTTCGCGTGCGTAAAGTATATAAATAATTTATGGGTCAATGCATAGTATTTTACAATAAATTATTCTTTGAAGCACTTGAGTTGCCACTACCTGCTTTGAAAAAATATCTGAAATCCTCCTTGCTAAAAAGGGATACTATACTGTCGAGGACTACCTAAATGATAAGGATGCTTGGCCTAGTTTAGGAGAATAATTTGCCAATTATGGATAATGAATCATTGACATTATAATGTATAAATTGTTAGTATAGTTATTGACGATGCATATACTATTAGCTGAATTATCCTTTTTACTAGCTAGGCTTTTATTTTATCTTATTTTTACTTTAAAAACAAATCTATTGTAAAAATCCATGTGGGTATCTTATGTGTTATGTGTGTGTAAGGTTGTCTGGAAGAGATCGCTCTTCAGCGATAAGACCGCCTGTTGTCTACCTCTACCTACATGTTATTGTATTGTTTTTCTTTTTAACTGCTTTGTTTGTGTGAGGTGTGCAATAAAGAGTATTTGTATTGTTGTATTGTATTGTATTGTATGTTTACACAGGCAAGTCAAAAGCTAGTCCAAGTAAAACAACTACGTACAAATTATTTAATATAGTGTTACATATTTGCGCATTTTCACATAATCAAGTATACGTTCTTGATAAAGGTTATTGCAGAAAAATTATGTAAACCTGCAAAACCAAACCTACAAAGTTACTTGAATAAGAAACAAAAGCTTCATGTATTCCGCCAGTTCCTTGTTAATTGTGTACATCAATATTTTCAACTCGGAATGTTGCTAATTACAGAACCTTCATCAACATTTCATTCATTCATTCATTTTTTCTTTATAAGTACTTTATAAAAATTCTTTAAATAGCGATCATGCCTCAAGCCAAAACATTAAGACAGTCAAAAGATTCTTGTAAAATTAAACACCAATTACAAATTACTTGGGTAGTTCATTAATCATTATATAAGCAGTGATCTCACTGTTTTTAGATACGGAATTGTCTACGTATTAGCGTTTTACATTATTTCCATTATTACTTTTTTAATTATTATTTTTTCTAACCTGATTAAATTTAAATTATATTTTATTCAGTAAAAAAAAACACAAAAAAGAAGAAAACTGAACCACTACATGCCATCAAGATCCACAGCGCAGGTTTCGTCATTCCACAGATAAAGCATCCACCAGACAGGTTTCGTCGTGTTTGTGGTTTTTTAATTAAAATTTCAATAATCAATTACAGTTTCGGTCCCAACTCAATTCGGTCGTGAATTTCGAGCAGAATAGTCAAAGCCTACCCTTGGCATGTCCCGAATACGTAGGTATCCTATTCCAGATATTTATTTGTTTCCTAAAGCGATCCGAAGTTACTTCTAAGAGATTCCCTTTTAAAAGCATCGGCTTAAACATTTATTTTTATTTTAACGATAACTTCTAAAGCTCATTTAGCCCTGAATTAAATTCACCTACCTATTTATGTAAATAGACAGATAATACATATCGTTAGTTAGGCAATCAAGGCGGGTCAATTCAGGTAACTGTAATGTGATAGAGTTAAATTAACATTACTCTTAATTATAATTAGCCATTTGATATGCTATTATTAGTCGCAACATAGAATACGATAAGTCGTATGGTTTAATTTGTCCGATTACGATTAGTTTTTTATGTAGATATATACAATCCTGCACTGCCACTCCCAATGTTAAACGACGGAAAATTTCGTCAGTTTCCGTTTTATCAGATTGAATTAATTAGTCCGAACGCTCCGCTGGAGCTATTAATTAATACAAATGCCGTTCCATTCCGACCATTATGTTTCGCAAAACAACAACAACGTAATCCATCGTTATCGGATATCGGCAGAATTTGTGCAGCTCGCGAGTCGCGTAGTAGCAATGTCAGAGGTCACAGGAAATAGGAGAACCTCCATTATTGCCCGTATTTTGGCAAATGAATATTAAAACAAAGAAGAACGATTAGTAACACGTTATACTAACGATACCGATAACTAGTAATTAATTAGAGCTTACCAATGAACTGAAAACAGGACCCGAGCAATGTTATTTTCGAAAACAATAATAAAAAACAATACTACAATAGTGGCAAACAAGCGTACGGCCTGCTTGGTGGTAAGCAGACACTTGCCTATGGACGCTCTGGTGACACGAATAAGTAACACGGTGA
Organism: Epinotia bilunana; assembly: GCA_947049275.1. NCBI lineage: Eukaryota > Metazoa > Arthropoda > Insecta > Lepidoptera > Tortricidae > Epinotia > Epinotia bilunana. The sequence goes on along the minus strand of OX346260.1, from coordinate 20,181,967 downwards.
AAGAATCGAAATCGCGCTGCCGACCCTTTATTGATTTGAGGATTCATTCTGTTGACAGTGCATCCACGGTTACTAGCTTCCGCCCGCGACTTCGTCTGCCCCGGGATAAAAACTATCCTATGTTTTATTTTATTCAGGTTATAAACTATCTTCGCGCTAAATTTCATCCAAATCGGTTGACCAGTTTAAGCGTGGTTCAGTAACAAACATCCAAACATCTAAACATCCAAACTTTCGCATTTATAATATTAGTAGGATTTGATTCGGAGCAATGGTTATGGGTCTGATCATGTCTGTATTCTGTAAACAGATCAACTACGTATTTTCTTATTTTAAAATTCAGTCAAGAATCGATCATATAAAAAGCATCTTACGTCAACCAGCGTGTCTACCAAACCTATAACGCCGGTGCTGTTTATAAGTAACATTGCATTAAACTCTCCATTAAAACCCCTCCACTGCAGCATCAATTTTAAAATCCCCGACTAATCTCCAGCCGTAAACGATGCAATTCCTAAGCTCGCTCAAATCCGATTAATCGTTAACAATATTGGCACTGGCATATTGGTGATATTGGCACTGCGTCAGACACCACATGCCCGTCGTGCCACCCCCAGGCTATTTCCTCAAGGGGCGTGGCCTGCGACCAAGGCAAATCGTTCGCAAAACTAGTGAAATGTGAAAAGGTCCGTAAATATTAATTACCTATTAATGGAAAGGTTTTCATTAAGGCTCTGTTTTGTCTATGAAAGGTCAGATTTGTCGTAAACTGCTCTAATAGTGCACGTGTCTTCAGGCTCTAGGTGTACTGTATGATTTAAATCGTTCTCTTACTCAGTATTTAAGTTAATTACAAATTGTACACTACATTTACTGATAAACTTATTTAATCTGATTTGTATAAAAATATATTCTCATTGCTTTTATTTACACAACTTAAATCGAATCGATCGTCTGTGCGGAGTGGGCAAAATACGTGCCAATTTTGGAAAATCGTGAGAAATAGAAGATAAAGTAATGGACAAGTTTATAAAAACAATGTATCTAAATGAAAGATGGACTTATTCATTATGAGACCATGAGCCGGATTACCCTTGTTTGGCCTAACATCGTTTTGCCTAATTTCGGTTTGCCTAATTTTATTTAGACTAATCTTGTTTCGCATAGTAGTAGGTGTTTCGCTCACCGCAGCTGGGCCGAGTTAGTAAGTATAACAACATAAACATTGCATGGTAAACCGTCTTACGTACAATTAGTACTTTTTAACAAGTAAATATTATAATGATTCAGTATTAGACAAAAATCTAAGTAAAAACTTTATTCGATGAATCGACAAATTGATTTTTTGATAAAATAATATTCGGCAAAACAAGAATTATGAAAATCGTCATTTAGGGTCATATTCGAATAACGAATTATTATGAAAAAATAAATTATACAAATTGACTTACAATAGACAAACAATGCATTATACTAAAAGTTGTTAGACAAACTGAAAGTAGATAAAACGTTATTAGGCCAAACAAGGGAATCCCCCATGAATCAGTGATATGTTGTGTTATAAACATACCTTCTATAGTACCTACTCAAGGTGAGTTTAGCTCTTGGGAAACAAATCGGTCGTAACTTAAGCCTAAAAACGACTTACAGGTCCTTAGTCTATCTAAAGGAGTGCTACCCCCTATAATCGGTTACTTGTAGATGTGTTCTGTTTGTATCCTTAATGCGTTTATTGAGTTGTCCAAATTAATGTTTTTTTTTTCTATCGTCAGTACGAACAACTAAACATAAATCAGATATAGGGAACGGCTGTTAGGCATTCCCAATTCATAATCATAACTCAGTAATTTAATATATTTTAGTTTTTCCCAAAATCCCAAAAGCAGTACGTCCTAACGTCAATCCCGTCACCTATACGACACTAATACGATTCCAGTAAAACGTGCGAATAAAGAGCCGCCCCAGTTGGCCGCAGGGCGGGCGGGCGAGTTTCCCGCCGGCGGTCGGCGCGCCACTCGTCTCCACGCAGCCGGAGCGGACGCACGCGACGGCTACCCCGAGCGAGACGCGAATTCTGTGCGCGTGCAATTGCATCGACCGTAGCGCGAAATAAAAAACAAGAGACGATCTGTTTTATACAGCACAAAAACAAAAGATTATCGACGAAAAACTTAACATTAATTTTTCCTTTGCAAAAACAAAAGACTAATGACAATTGGTGTAAAACAAGTCGAACTTAATGCTTGGATTTCTTCTGTTATTCCATGTACGATTTGTGTGAGTTAACATTCCAAGTGACAGTGTTGAGTATAAGATGACATTGGACAGGGAATTCGGTGGTAAAATACAGCCGGCCGCGTCCGTCTCGTGCCTGTCGCAGTGTCAAACCATTTTCGGGAAGAGGCTTAAGCGCTGGGGCTCCACCGGATCGTGGGTAAGAACGTTAGACACTTTGAATACGATTATGTCTGTAATACAATGAAAAAAACGTGCACATCAAATCCTGTAATCACTATTGTTTTTGTATTGAAATAAACATCTTATTTTGATTAGGTAGTAGGTATTAAAGCCTATGGGAAGGGAACTGTACGTTTATTTGACCATGTTCATGTCTCCCTCTACATCTTGAGCCCAATCAGGAATAAGATTGGGAAGCCTGCAGTGAGTTTGAGAAGTGGATGAAGGTCACGTAGTCGTTAGATTGACACAATAGGCGCGCGGACGAAAAGTTTAGCAAATATGGAATCGTCTAACTTGAATAGCTTGCAACCTTAAATCGAATTTGTGACTGATATGACACAACTAATAACAAAAGCAAGAACCATTCAATTGCAAGAACATAATAATCAAGATATTATGACAACAAAAAATAGCATTATAAAACAATGGAATTCTCTGTTTTTATGAGGATATGCTTTCGGGTGTAAATCGACTTTATAATTTATTTATTTTTAATATTAGGTACTGAGGGAATTTAAACTTCACAAATGGTTGATGCTCTTGTTATAAACCGAACTATTAATTTCAGTGTGTATACAATCTGGAACATTTTATTCAATAGAATCAGATGGTTATTATCAAAAGAATAACAATTTAAAATTAATTTGCAGTTTTAGATCATTTAAATTGTCTAATTTGTATCCTTCTCCCGATAATCGCTTTCCAATATGTTGTCTATGCGCTAAAAATATAAGTTCCGTTAAAAAAATGAACAGCTGCAGATATAAACATAAAATTGCAATTCCTAAATTTCGCGTGCGTAAAGTATATAAATAATTTATGGGTCAATGCATAGTATTTTACAATAAATTATTCTTTGAAGCACTTGAGTTGCCACTACCTGCTTTGAAAAAATATCTGAAATCCTCCTTGCTAAAAAGGGATACTATACTGTCGAGGACTACCTAAATGATAAGGATGCTTGGCCTAGTTTAGGAGAATAATTTGCCAATTATGGATAATGAATCATTGACATTATAATGTATAAATTGTTAGTATAGTTATTGACGATGCATATACTATTAGCTGAATTATCCTTTTTACTAGCTAGGCTTTTATTTTATCTTATTTTTACTTTAAAAACAAATCTATTGTAAAAATCCATGTGGGTATCTTGTGACATGTTTTAATCATTTAAGTTTTAAGTAATTTTGTATAAGTATATTTTATAGAACCTGATGTATCTACTGTTCTGTTAGCTGATGACGATGCAAAAGTAGTTCAAAGAATCCTATTTTTTTTCTTTAATAATCAAATTAAATACTTCAAGCGCACATCCATTTAATACTATTAAAAGTCAAAACCCACAGAAATTGACTTTCAACGTCAACGCCCAAACAAACCCTAAGATATACATTCCCTTAAGTTGGTTAACTTATTATGACGGTGGCTTCTAACAATGATTATGTCATATTAAACTCGATGTAGCTACTATAAACAGCAGGTATAAAGCTGTATATACGAGGCAAACTTTACTAGGTTAACGACAACTTCCCTGTTAAGTCTGGTGTTAATATAACCTTTATAGCGCCCAGTAGGGCCGAAACATTATTAGACACCGTAAATTTTAAACAATATTGTTCCTTGTAAAGATAACGGGGGCGTTATGATAGTTATTTATTGCATTTTGTTTATTTATAGAAAGGATCTTTGGTGGTAGGTACGAATCGGGGAAATTGCGTAATGACTTGGGTGTTCGGGATTTTGAAATATGTATGTCAGTTTTCCAAAGCCCGACTTACATTAGGATGCTTATACTATCGTATTGTGTTGATTTTGATATCAGATACAAGAATAGAGTAGGTTTTGACGTAGATTCATATCATAGCAGATGTATAATTTTGTGTTGGTAGACCCAGACAGATAAAAGATCCCGCATGTGACCACATGCCGCCATAAAACATTAGACACAAATTATTAGGTGTACTTAATACTAATGAATGAAAAACAGATGACTATCAAAAACCGACGCAACCGTTAGAAATGCCTATATGCCGTAACGAATGTCGATTACACCCCCTACTGCACGTCGGTCGTCATAGAATTACGCCACAGTTTCACGTGCCCGGCACGCGGCGCTCACGAGAATACACCCCCGACGACATTCGACCCCGTGTGGAGGGCTTCCATGTACCTAATAACTGAGCAGCTTCTTACTGAAGTCGGGAAATAGTTTGCTCTATTAGTCCTCACTCTACTCAGCAGCAATCACGTCAGCAGTGTTAACAGTATTTGTATTAAATTATATGGTTTGAAGGAAAGTTCCTTTGTTTGACGCAATGTTGAAAGAGCGATTAAATTAATTAATAACATCTGTCGTGATACAAAAGATTTTTATGAAGACACGCTTCATTCAATGTCTTGCAAAATAAATCTGATGTTTATATCTACAATAGATGGTTGCATGAACTGCGGCGTGGTTATAATAAATGGTTCATTAATCACCTGGATTAGCGATCATTTCTATTACATAATGGAAATGGCGTAATGAGGCATGAAATATAAGCGAATTTAGCAAAGATACTGTTGCCAGTATCGATCGTTCATTTGGGGGCAGTCGTAAAACAGTCTAATGAGCAATTTTATAGAGCTCTAAGCATCTGTTGCATGCGTTATAAAACAGCTATTACACTCAATTACCATTACGTACTCCAAAGTTCGGTAATTACGTGGAACATTTCGCACATATATAAAAGTATTCCCTTTTGTGTTATTATTGCCTTTACAAATACAAACGAACAGATATGAATAATGCACCGACGAACGATTAACGTGTCAGGCAAAAACCACAATGTATTTTTATTATCGCCGAAAACGTTCGCGTTCATGGAGCTTCCGAGACGTATCTCATGTTTTCATCGGTGTTGCGTCGTTGTAATTTTGCTGCAGTTGATCGCGTCGTAAAGTCGGCCATTTTGTTTTATGCGTTTTCAAAAAAGAATGTCGACCGGGTCGGTGGCAACAGTCGGCAGGAGTGGGCTCTCGCCGGGTCTATGTCGGGACCTTGCTCGCGGCAGAACTGGTCCGGGGAACTGGTTCTAACATCCCGAGCGTCAAGTGCTCGCCGGCCGTTTACGTAATCTGCGAAATTATAAACGTTCGCCATTGTGATATGGATACTAGTAATGCTTTATTAGCTAGTTGAAGAACGATACGACTAAAAGGGCCACCGCCAGTGTATCAAATTTTAAAGATATAGGTACAGTTTTGAATTATCAATTCGTATTTTCAAATCGTATTTTCAAATGTTATAACAAGCGTAATTTATGCGCCGGTATGCTATGTTACAGTATATATGTTGATTGATACCATAAGTCTACAAAATATTGTAAACCGTATACGGTTCCAGTCCTTGTATAACGGCTTTACATCAAACAAATAAAGTACCTTCGTTACTAATTGAAAATAACGATAGCTAGTTTGATTAAGCAGTTACAAATACAGAAATAATGAATTTAATTGCAGATTACCACGAGGCACTGTACCGCGAACAAAGAGAACTTTTACAATCAAATTACTGCAATAAAGGCACTTGTTAAGCAAATAGCTACATTTTAAAATGGCTGTACACGGCTGGTTATTGCAAATTAAAACGCATTGCTTCATTCACTTTGTAACAGACAATTAACAAAATGGCAAGGATAAACTTTTTCGCATATTAGGCACAACGTTGCATCCGAAATCTTTAAATAATAATGCACACCTTGAGATGGCATGTTAGGCTGTTGGCTTGGTTTGTAAATAAAGTACTTTGTAATATAACTTATTGCACCTAAAATAAATGCAGGCGACGCCCGTTAATTTTGAGCCTAACGAGATGAGATGTTAATTTTGAACCGAGTGCATATAAATAAAATCGTATCCCACGCGTCAGTAAAACTAATATGTCAAGGTTCGTACAGGAACTGTTTATGTTTTCATACGCGTGTAATTAACGGATCCGGCCGTGTAGGCTGACGTGTTTTTAACGTATCTATACAGAACTTAACGATGTTGTAAACATTAGTTTTTCCGCCATCGTGCCTCGCGGTTTTCCTGCATTTGACGTTATCAAATAACTGTTATTGATACTTAAACCAAAAGTGAGCGGATGCAAGAATTGTTCGCGTCTATGAACGGTGCAGCGGGCTGAACCATAAAATATGATTAGTCGTATGACGTTATTTTAAAAATGCATAGCTTAAAAAATTGCGTCATATCACACATCACAATCAAGTGTGGTAAAGAGGCCCCGATGTGAAATGAAAAGGATACATCAAAAGAAACCAGCCTTACTTCCTCAAGCGCCACGCGGAATGACATCAAAATTCAAACAGTTATCCGTTAATTCATCTCGTTCTAAACTATAGGTGCAAGTGAAAGTGGCAGCGGTTTCAGCTGACGTGATTAACATCAAAACAATAGCATTGCCATTAACGCGTGCATTACGATTTCCCTCTCTTTTTGATCTCCCAACAACGAATACTTTGATGACTGTCGTGCGATGCCTCGGCGAGAAAAGATAGTTAACATCAAACTAACAAACACAAATGGAATACCACTCGACACCCACTATCATCTCAAGCATGTTTATGTTTTTTTAGAAACAAAACAATACGAGTAAGATCCACGCATTTGCTTTCCATGTCAAAAAAGTAACAAATGATCTCACTGTATCATATCCAGATAAGCATTGTCTTGTATCATCTCACACCCATTGTTTCGAGACTTTTGCAATATTTCAGCGAAAGTGGTGGTAATAGTTGCAAATTGCGTTCGAAGTGAGCTGCTCTGTGCGAGACAGCCTCGGAGGCAATATTTTTAAAAACGTTCTCACTCCTAAATATCCTCTTAGCAATGTCCCTGGTTGAGACGGGAAGGGAGAAGAATCACGCACGAAAAAGCAAACAGCCAAAATTCCGGGATATCGATAAGCAAATGTTCTATGTTTGTCGACGACAAAGATTGACATATTTTAACGCGTCTATTGTCAATATTTTAAATAAGATGTGTGCGACGTGTGCGTGTTATCTTATTTGATTTTCGTATTATTTATAAGTACTTTTTTTGTCTCTTTGGGGGAGGCCTATGTCCAGCAGTGGACGTCTTTCGGCTGATATGATGATGATGATGACTTTTTTTGTACTTTTAATAAGTTAATAAATTTTAATAAAATAAAATATGGCACATGCATATGTATAAAATCAAAATGGAACTGTAAACGTATACATGCTATACTCGGTTTAGTCCTGTTTGCAGGGCCCGTAACCACGGTGTTTGCATATTAAAAAGCCTCCAGGTGTGCCTTACCGATCTTATCTTTCTTAATGGCTCTTGGCCCCATAAAAGTCAACAATCTAAACTCCTATCTCCGAACTCCACATTTGAACAATGTTGGTGACCCTTGACATTTTCAGGACGAATTAACCTTTGCTCGTACTAGATTCGATTATTTTGTTATCAAGCTTTACTCCGTATATTATATTATACCATGTGTTAAACTGTATTGATAAACATAGTATTTTCATCCGGGATATAAATAGAAGTTCTAATAAAATCGATTATTTTTCGTGATCTTTGTGATATATATACACAATAAATGGCGTAAGAGGAAAATTCGTTTTTTCTTACGCCATTTATTTTATTAATTATACAGAAAGTAGGTCTAAGGAGCATTTGAATTTAAGGTCAACGCAGTGGTTAGATGCCCATGCCCTGCTTCTAAAAAAACATGCAACTTATAATGATGAACGATGTAGTTTAACTTGCTTGTGCCACTGGCGTCCACTGACACCACCCTGATGAGACCGCTAGATCTAGTACCCTACAATTAATCAACAACGATCTCACATTGGCTGCTAATTCGTTTTTTCTTACGCCATTTATTTTATTAATTATACAGAAAGTAGGTCTAAGGAGCATTTGAATTTAAGGTCAACGCAGTGGTTAGATGCCCATGCCCTGCTTCTAAAAAAACATGCAACTTATAATGATGAACGATGTAGTTTAACTTGCTTGTGCCACTGGCGTCCACTGACACCACCCTGATGAGACCGCTAGATCTAGTACCCTACAATTAATCAACAACGATCTCACATTGGCTGCTAACTAATAACACATTATTAAACACACATTCCTTGTGAAATTCACATTCGACCGCAGACCAGAATTCGTCCATTCAATACGCGGGAGATTTTCATGGCCGCAGAAGCTATTGGTCAGATGTCCACTACATTTCAACCATTGCATCTTACCGTGTGGTTCTGAGGAGTACCTACAGTTGTGGTTTGAGCCTAGATGTGTACGTTACACAACGTAGTTAGCGTGGTCTGCGACCCATTACTTTTCCGACCTAAAAGGGCACATGTGTGTAAAACGACCTACACTCATAAGACTTTGTGCTCCAAGACGGTAGCATTATTACGGCCCAGTTAGCAGTGGCGCAAGCCTTACATGTGTAACCCTAATGTTTCATTTAAATAAATGATGCGAAAATCTTACTGAATAGAGCATAATATGTTAATTGAGCTGGATAAAAAGTTAAATAACTTATTGAGGAAATGATTATGTCATTGTTAGCGTGGAAATTTCGCTTCCGATGCCTGATAATGGCTGTGCCAATAAATAAGATAGGTACTTTCTGGTTAAAATATATAATAATGACTCGACTAATGATGATGATATACGACGCCTATGAGACCCAGGCAATGACATGTCTTTTTACTCGGAATGAGCAAATGTGCTGTATTACTGTATTACTGTAATCGCCTGTAAACTGAAGTGGAAATCGCGAAACATGCGAAAATGAACTCTTCATCAATATAATAATGTTATGTTCGATGACAAGATGTCTGAGTGGTGCGAACTCTCCGCTGGCGTTCCCCAGGGAGGTGTGCTTTCTCCATTATTGTTCTCTGTTTTCATAAATAGTATCACCGAATCCCTAACTACATCATATCACCTTTACGCAGATGACCTACAGATTTATGCAGCGGCTACTGTGGATGAGATCTCCTCATTAATCTCGGAAGTCAATCGAAACCTTGAGTCGATACGCTGCTGGGCGTGTAAGTTTGGTTTACAAATTAATGCAAAGAAATCGCAAGCGATTGTTATTGGTAGTCCTTACTATGTAAATAAGCTCTCAGAGGTGGTGGTGCCTGACATCCTTTTTGATGGAATTTCTATTCCTTTTTCCTCTACTGTCAGGAATTTGGGTATCACCATGGATCAGACGCTTTCTTGGTCACCCCATATAACTGAGGTGAGTCAGAGGATCTTTAGATCCCTTCACTCCCTAAGGCGTCTCCAGAATTTCCTTCCACTTCGTACCAAGTTGACCCTTACTCAATCTCTTTTGCTTCCTCTTCTGGACTATGGTGATATTGCGTTTCTGGACCTCAACGAGGAGCTGCTTGATAGGCTGGAGCGCCTGCAAAATGTATGTATCAGATATATTTTTGGTCTACGCAAGTATGATCATATCTCTGAATTCCGCTCTAAGCTTCGATGGTTACCGATTCGCCGGCGCAGGGACGTGCATATCCTGTCATTACTTTTCAACACACTGTTCAGCCCTACTTCCCCTCCTTATCTTTCTGAGCGGTTTAACTATATGGCAGACGGCAGTGGCCACCGCTTGCGGTCGGGTGCTAACCTTACTCTTGCTGTACCGTCTAGAAAGACGCGAACATACTCCAGATCTTTTACCGCGCACGCTGTTAAGTTGTGGAATGAGTTGCCTTTGTCGCTGAGACAGTCGCGGTCTGTTGCGTCACTTAAGATGAATTTGAAGAAGTTGTGGCTTTCCAATGACTTGTGAATTGGTTGAATATAGTATTTATTTATTTATTGTATATTTGCGATATATATAGTGTGTATTATATTTTATACTGTATATTTATATATGTATTGGCATGTTTTTATTTGTCTAGAATTAATACCTATTAGGTTTTGTTTTCATTTTCTCTGTGTTTTTGTACACCTCTCAATTGCTCAAAGGTTAGCTGGAAGAGATCCCTTATAGGGATAAGTTCGCCTTTGTACTTTGATCTATTGTGTGACATGTATATTCTTTAACCTGTTATTGTGTACAATAAAGTGCTTACATACATACATACATACAATAATGACTTCGCTAATTCTTGGCATTGCTTTCCTTCTTCACAATTATCTTTCACAGTCACGTCCCTGTGTTCCTGTCGTGGAATAGAAAGACTGTAAGTGTGTATGAAACTGGAGTATTGTACCACATGGTTGCTCACAGGGTGCTAGCACAAAGGGTGCACTCAGACTGACACTTCAGCGCACGTGTCCTCAGGCGCATGTGCTTACGACTTGCTTACACGTCTGTTGGCTAGGACTACGCGCACATGAGGACCGAGACCTCTGCGACAGACACCACTTTACGATCTGTAACATAAGTCTCCTCAGATTGGGAGGGCTATTTCTATGCGTCCCTCGTGGTTGATTCAATCCTACGCCTTTATGCCATTTGCTAACAAGGTTTCTTAGTTTCTTAGTTAGGCCTAACTTCGTAATTTTATTTTTAGCATCAAATAATTGTTCCGTAACGACTTTGATTCAATGTATATTCAAGCTTCCAAATACACTTCGAGGCTTATATATACATTTGGTCATTAACATTTTCCCTTGCTAATGTAGTTAATTCTGATGGGGCTTGTTTTATGTTTACCATCTTCTTACAGAACACGAAAGCGATTCGAAGTGTAAGGAAATAAAAAAGTCGATGCCCCAGAGCTTTTCATAGAGCTTTTAGCATCTCACAAATTTTCCTTGAGACGCGCGTGAACAACCCCATTCTTTGATTTTCATTAATTCTATTCAAATCCTTAAGTGCTATGGTAACAGAAGATTCGTTCTGGAGAAAATACCCTCAGTGTGGTCGTCGACCCTGCTTATTAAATATTGAAAGCAGCATAATTATTTCAAGTGAAAGTAATTGTCAACAGTGTTCCTTGCATCTTAATGACTTTGCTCGGGGGATATTGTTATGCGTCGGCATCTCGTCCCATCACAATAGGCTGTTGATCAGAAGCGGTGTTTCATCGTTTACGACAAATGTATTCGTCAATGTCGAGCCACAAAGCGTATAAATCTTTAATACAACGTGGCGCTCGACGCAGACGGCCTGGGTGTACAATACGAAGATAGACGTCCCTTATCTTCGCCAAATCAACGTCACAACTATAGTCGAGCTTTAAATGAACGAGAGCTGCGCGAGTCACGGCCGCTCAAAAACAATTGACGTTCGGAAGAGCTCAAAGCTATCGATAGAGCCGATAATTGTTCGTCGTCATTTAAAAGGAAAGCTCTTGGCTCGTGGCCTTGCATGCTACTCGTACCTGCTGAGGTCACATGTCTATTCGCGCGCATAATGGGCGCGAGATGACAGCCGGGATAAGCCTGTCAGCTCGAGGACTGAGCGCTGCCGCGTGACGTCATGCAGGTCCTAACTACGCACTTGACTCCATATAAGGCTCATTTTTATCCCATTGTGCTCATCCCAATCGATGCCGAAGGTGACAGATTTTTTTATCGTAAATCCGACCTTTACCCTTCGGAATCAATTCCAAATGTAACAGAGAGCTGTCCCGTGACCATGGATGTTGCAACACATCCGAAACGTCGGGAGACCTCAGTGAGGTAAATAAATAATTTAATTATACGCGATTAAGTCCCGTTTAGTATAAATAATGTGTAACAGAATTGTTGATGGAATTCGGAAGTGCTTTGGGTCCTCACGAATCCGATTCGTATTAGGAGGGATTGAAATTATCCTTTCGCCTACTTTGGGGTGAGGTAGAAAATAGTGTCTGTTGACGATTCAAATAAGAAAAGAGCCGATGCTCTTATCAAGAACATACATCGCTTGTTACCGAGATTCAGAAAACATGCGATACCCCGCTGTGCGTGTCGCTTTTTGCTATACTTTAAATAGTTTAAATTAATTCTTAACCAGGATGTCCGTGGATTCCTAAGACATGCCAGCGGTTGATTATATTATGTATTAAAATACCGATCATCATACGCCGCTTCGAAACAAGAAGCAATACCACCGTATATCGTGACGTTGCACAGTTTTTTGCCTTCGATCCGTCTTCGGAAAGCTCAACGCGTCAAAAACTGCCATCCATTACCGAACATAGCGTTGCCTTCGCGCGCAATTCTTTTATTAATTGTCAGACCAATTCAGTGGAGGATATGACGCCATAGCGGCGGCGCACGCGCGTGATCCACCTCCAAATGATCCTGCAGAGCCACGCAATCAGTATTCATCCTTGAATAGTTTGAGGTAGAAATTGTATTGTTATTTTATTGTTGCCGCGCGCGTGCCAGTACGCGTTAGTAAGCTAAATTTCATATGCACCCCATTGTTCAAATCTGTGATAATGTCATTATTTAAAACGTAACGGTGGCTGCGTGTACAGGCTCTTGAAGTTACGCCATTCCAGCAAGTTCCAATGTTTCCCACAGACTCCTAATGGCATACTTATCAGTAGCAATCCATTACTGTCGCTGAGAAAATGAAGATCGTATAACTATCTCTTGCCTCACCTGACTTGCCTGTTTTTCAACGCGCATCGATAGCTGGCCGATGTTACTTTATTCTCTGCCTCGACTGACCGCCGACCGATTTTAGGTTTTTTAGCGAACCGATCGAACCGCCGATCCACGGGACGTTCGCACGATATTGTTCCCAATCGACTTGCGTAATCATCGATTTGGAAATATAAAGGTTTGCGTTCGAAAACTGCAAGTTACGATGACAGTGTTTAAACTGCTCTCGTTTAGTTGGTGTACATATTTATTTTGTTTATCTGATCTAAAGTGCTCTAAATGCCAAGCGGTGTACCTACTTATTTAGTTGCATATTGAGAAATACGACCATTGCTCTCTAATTTTTATTGGTTATTTTGTCAATCGACGTTTTACTTATTATGTCTTGCCGCCAGTGACCTGGGTTATGTCACGATGCATGACACTGGCGATTGGTTTCATAATGATTGTACAGTTTACATTCAAAGGACCGCCTGTGCCGGCGTCGGCAGCTTTCCGAGTATCGAATCGCAAATCAATTAGTGTCCGACTGCGTATCGCGTCTGCTTATGGACGCGCACCTAATATGCGAACTCGCATTATTCTCGATCATTACTTAATGGATATTAGGCTTGACATAGCCAAACATAAGATCTTCGTGTGTTTGTTTTGCATATTATTATATACGTTTGTATCGGCAGTATGTTGTGTTGCGTTCCGTGGGTCACGTACGGTGCTGTCTGAAAATCAGCGCTGTAGGTGTCTTTCTGACACGTTGGCATAATGCTGAGACAGCGACCGATTCACTGCCGCGAAGACACACACATTATGTGTCAATTGTATTGTATCTGTACTCCCTTTGTCTCTGTGTGTCTTTTGTGTAGTGAATAAATGTTTTCTTTCTTTCTTTCTTTCTTTCTTTATATTAATCAAAAAGCAGGTAAGGAAACTGGAGGCGGAATAGCTTCTTCTTCTCTTTGAAAGTCTTATCGTCTGAAACGAATATTTTGAAAAAATATCTATTCAACATGTCAAAAACATATTTCTTCAGACACGACACTCTTGCTAGTAATAGAATTAAAGAACTTATCATCGCTTCCCATTCTAAAACTTATCATCTCCCAGTCGAACTACATTTAGAAGTTCACCAAGTTTCATAGTGGGGATAGGGAACGGTTATCTCCACATGGTGGGATCTCGATTAAGGAGAGACTAACGGGTTTTTTGCGCTTGCCTACGATCAGATGTCCTTAATCAACTCCTTGATTATCGCCGGTGTTAATGATAGGTATACTTTATGATTCACCGTACAAACCAATTCATCATTTCAGAGACAAAGTATCCTTTAATATCTCTACGTAGCAGATTACATACATACATACATACATTCACGCCTTTATCCCTAAAAGGGGTAGGCAGAGCACATGAAACTTGTGTTCCAGTACCACTCTTAGCATAAATGTGGGTATAGAAGACCGATAAAATGTGATATCGCAGTAACAGGTTGCTAGCCCATTGCCCGCAACACATTTCAACTCTGTTCCTTTAGTCGATTCTTACGACACCCACAGGAAGAAAGGGGGTGGTGCTATTCTAACCCGACACCACACGCACACGGGAGATTATTCGTGGTATAACAAACTACAGTAGAATTACAACATCCGGTATATATAGGTATACAGTTCCTAAAAAAATTACTAAGCGTAATTTTAAGTGCAATTGTATATTGCGAGACAAATAATTATAATATTTATAGGTAACTATAAATCTTCACAGTTAAACAATGTTTTCATATGATCATGATCGTTTATTTTTCTTTGGTTATTGTATTTGTCATTATGGGAATGCACAAACACTTTTACAGCTTATCACCTTCTCTTAGAACAAATATTATATATATATAATATTAGTAACATCACAGCATGTACATAAACGTAATCGACGCCACACATAAGATAAGGAGGAAGTCGATTTAACTAAACGTTTATCACGTTCAGTTTGCTCGCTTGATCAAAACCAATCGGATTGTCAATCGGGCACCTATTACGATATTTGCGTTCGTTACGAAATTCAATAGCTTTCCTCGGCGGGTGGCGTTACATGCGTACCCGCCGTGTTGTCCAAAGGTAAAACGTCTTAAAAGTACCTATCGAGTGCTTCATACATATTAGATACTGCATTCTTCCGTCGAAGCCATGGCTTGTCGATTTTCTATTTCGCAACTCTGGCGCCGCTTGACGTAAACAAACGTCACTCACGTTACTACATTTTATTAGTGATTTCTTTGGCATCGCCTCCTAAGTGTTTCTTAACTCAGATCCAGCTATTTCGAAAATTTCCAGAATTATGTATCTGCCATTGACCTAATACTGGTTTTGATAAGTCGAATTAGAAATTCGATTTAAACAACAAATTGTGGACTGTACCCAATGGACACGGTGACGTTAGCGTTATTCATTGTAATTGAACTGCGATCATTAATTCGAAAGGGAAATCACAGGTACCTCATAAACTTGTCGCATTGCTTTTAGGCGTATCTCTTAGCTAATGATATACAAGATCAATCCGCCCTTTCGTGACCTTTCCATTAGACGAATTGGCGGACAAGTCAACTCTAGCGGGTTTCCTAGCTAGCTGAAGCCAGATGCACAAAACAAATGACAATCGCGGGGTATTTTATCAAGCATCACCGATGGCTCTGTGGTTGTCGATGTCGATGGCTTCCGCCGCGTCTGTCCATCAGTCTATTGTACATTGTGCGTCTGTTCGTCTGTCAGGCGCTCGGCCCTCAGACCGCGCGTTCCTGGAACGGATGCCGGCGCGAGCGCCGATGAAAATGCGCACACTATTGATGTCTATTAGACCATGTTTTGTATCATACCGGCAGCTGTGAAATGTCCGCTACTTTTTCTTTAATTGCTTTGAGGACAACGGAATAGCGGTGGTCAGCACGGTCGATTTGAACTTCACCGTTGTGCCTAGCGTAAAATGTTCAAACTAACTTTATGAATGAAATTGTACCAAACACAATATCTGTCAGATGCAGTGCAAATAAATAATGTCAATACTGTATAGGTATAGGCACTGAAGCGCAGTTGAATCATACATGTATGATTTATCATACCAAAAAAGACTTCTTATTTAATATGGATGGAGAAAAACAAGGGTCTCTCATAGTAAATTACTTGGGTGCTGTGTAGATTTGCATACTGATATAAATAGGTATCTGAGACTTTCAAGCATCAGCAGAAGTACATTGAATCAAACCCAAACACTCTAGCTATTCCATGAGTAGGCAAATATGGCGACCCATAAAATGATCAACGGCCATATGGCGCGATCACCTTTAATTCTAAAATGCACTTCATCGATTAACAATTTCATTCCAATTTGAACCTCAAGTAGGCTACTATAAAGTCTTAATTAAAGTAATTTTGGATGCGTTTGGTTTAAACGAACGTTTTCGCGCCCGTAAGTCTGAAATGGTATAAGTCTCAAATTGAAGCAGTTGAAAATGCGATCGTAAGTAGTCGTGAACTGAGACTAAAATTCCTCGGTGCTTGCTTGGTGATCTGATGCTGTTCCGTTGTTAGCGTGCGATATGGCCGATCCGGCAGACCGAGTGTCTGCGATGCGGCGTGCACGTTTCTATATGTGCACTATTTGTGTTCATTTGTTTTAAATTACGGATGCGTGGAAAAAGTTTGCGTAAATAATTGCAATGGATTTGTATGTGTTCCACACGTTATTTCACTGTCCATGACACGGCGTAAGAAAAATATGTGCATGAGTTTGTGAAAATAAATTCAAGACAAAAGAATATTTCTGTGGATACTGGATAGGATATTGAACCTGCGACCTTTCGCGTCTGTTCTGGATTTTACTTGCGTTTCTTTAACTCGAGTTTTTAGTAAGAAATTATCTCAGTCATCCAAGTCAAGCATCCGTTAGTTGATTGATTTGATTTCGGGCGTGCGAGTCTAGATCCAATGACAATGTAACTTACATGGTAATTTTGGACATAAACTTATTTAATGGTGTTAACGGTCTTTTCCTTCGACGTATTTCTTCATCGATAACCTGTCTAGCGATTTATTTCGTATTTCGTACTGCTTTTTTCCTCATATAACGATTTTATAATATACCTACGAGTATGTTGTTAACTCAGCAGCCTTGCTTCCGTATTCTTAAATTCGAGCGAAATATTCCACATCAGTTTGACTAAATCTCTTTCATCTTTAGTGACGATACGCATTATTTATTTCGAATGTGATTTAGTCACTTTTGGCATCTACGATTTATCAAAAATAATTTAAAACTGTAGGTACTGTGACAATATATTTTTCTTAGACCGTATCTATCAATATCATATTTTTCAGGTTGGTGAAATAGATGGGAGAAAAACTTTTCTCACTTTATCGTCGTCGTCAATGAAACATTGTACATAGGTACTCGTTGTGAGATATTAATTGATAATTGCATGTGCGTGTAACAGGAGGTCTACAGTTAGCACTAGCCCAGGAAGCGGCAGCTACCTTTCTTATTAGACGCGTAGAAAAACACGCACCAGATGTTTGTGCAACTTGGTGCGTCTAACGTGAATAGTTAGTCCTTTCTATGGTATTCGGTTCTTGTCCTGCCGTAAAATTGTGTTGAATGAAAGGAGCGGATGCTTGCTTACCTACAGTTAATTTACCAAATGGATACCGTTTATATTTAGTGTCGATACCGTACGTTTGTCATTTAAAAATCTATACAGATTTTCTAGACATATCCTTATTGACATTATTTATTTTCTACATTATAAATCAAACCAATATAGCCAATTGCATCCTACGTGTCGATGCAATCTCCGTGCCAGCCGTGTATATATTGTTTAGTTATTCGCCATGCTCGGTATTCGCCGGTGTGTCCGCGCTTTATCGTTTATCCCACCATCACTTGTCTATGCTATGCGTGGACGCAGTGGTAGTGCAACGCGTCCGTCCGCTGCCGGGGTGAATGACCTGCAGGTTGCCTAGGAAATATATTTACTGGAAGCGAATAAGAAATAAATAAACTCTGAGAAGTACTTAAGTACTTACTCCATCCAAACATGCAGTTCCCTCTGCATAACGTTGTCCTAAATAAAACCAATGGCACATATCCGCACAAGCTTTATGAGCCTAGACAGAAAGTTATTTTTTTTAGTAAAATTAATAGAGTTCCAAATGACTTGAAATGTTTGCCAAATACTCAATTTGACAGAAAATTATTTGACTGGCTGCTTGACATTTGTTTTTATTCTATAAACGAATTTTTGAATTATTAACTGCCTATCTTGCTATTTTTTATCATTAATTTGCCGTAAGTATTGAATGTAGGTTATATTTTTAATTAATTGTTATGTCTTGATAATTTGAATGTTTGTGATTTACTTAAATCTAATAATATTTCTACGCCGATGTCGGCAGGATATGTGAAACTGACATGTAACAAATGTACCATATTCGAAGAAATAAACTTATTCTATTCTACTATATTCTAAGTAATTTACGAATTCGAGATGTTATCATCAAAACATGAAAGGTTGTGAACTCTGTTCGAATTCAGAATTATAGATTAGGCTCCCGAAATAGACCTTGTTTTTATGAAAGATCGATAAAATCTCGTTAATTTTATAAACACTAAGGATAAAGATGAAATCAGAGTTTTATCTCGATGCAAGTGTTCAATTGAACTCGCTATACGTCAGTAATGTCAGTAGGTATGTACATTGATTATGTTGGGACATTACTCCATAAGCCTAACCATACAATAAAGATACATAATCGGCGAGACAATCACACCCACGGCCCCCTGGAAAGGCGTTTCCGCATGAAAGGAGCCCTCAATGGGCGAGTGGGTTGGCGGATGCATTGCCAATTATTGTTTACTTTCTACAGCTAATTGTATATTTATTTCGGCCGCCAATCCATGATTCATAGGTACCAGGTGTCGGATTACAATAGGGATAGATGGAAACAAACGGAGAAGGATGTGAATGTTGAGTGGTGATAGCATTAAAAAAGTTGATTTACCATTGCTAATAGATCTGACTTTCCTGGTTTTCAACAAACATACTAGGTACCTACACTTACAATTACAAAAATTCATAAGGGCAACTAGGCACAACACATGCGACGCGCCTCACCGCGTGTATCAAGAAAACATTGCGAAAAGATATAACTACAACGAATTATATTTAATTGAAGCAAAAAAATAACACTGGGCCTCGACAGAATTAGTTTGAATAAATACAAGCTGTCAAACTCTTTAATATTTATGAAACAGTTGGATCATTCATACTTGCATGCTAGATACTTATAAATGGAAAAATGTAATCAATATACAACCGAGAAGTCGAGTATGTGCAAAATTAAGAACATTAATGACATTTAAACGATATGATACAGAGAGAAAGAATATAATGGAAAAATAAACCATCTTTCGTCTGTAGCCCCCTGTCTTTCAAGAGGACGCAGAGAGGGCGCTAGTCTTAGCGGGAATGTAATGAGGGTTTCCAGAATGTATTATGTCACCAGCTGGCAGCACCGTGGCGAGAGGTCTAGGTGTCAAAATCCACCAATCAAATTGATGATGATTAAATTTGATTGGTAGACTTTGACACCTAGACCTCTCGCCACGGTGCTGCCAGCTGGTGACATAATACATTCTGGAAACCCTCAAGTATACAACTTTCGTCACTGTCCTCGTAGCTCAGTTGGTAGAGCAGACTAGCGTTAATAGAAAGGCCGCAGGTTCGAATCCTGTCGGGGAATACAGACGAAGATGGTTTTTTCCATCATTATATTCTTTCTCTCTGTATCGTATCGTTTAAAAAATGATCAGGGTAACTTCTTCGTTAAAAATAATACGAAACAAAAACATTTCGTCATAAAGGTATTAATGACATTTGCTTTAAATTGTCAGTTCAATGTAATAAACTTGCACGATCGTATCGAGTTGTGTGTAAAAGGGTAAAAGTGTTTATGTACATAACAATGAATTGATCTTATAAGCATCGTATAAAACCTTATTTTTAGGGTGCCGTAGTCAACAAGGAACCCTTATAGTTTCGCCATGCATGTCCGTCTGTCCGTCTGTCTGTCCGTCTTCGGCTTAGCTCAGTAACTAGAAACCTGTAATTTGGCATGGGTATATAAATCAATCACGCCGACAAAACAGTAGAATAAATTCATGAAAAAAATTTTTTTTTATAGGTACGACCCTGGTGCCTATTAACCAACCTAAAAATTTTCACATGTGACAACGACAATCTTCTGTGTAGGTATTTATGCAGGCGTAGCATGGTTGAAATTTTATCACTTATCGCTGTCGATAAGACACCCGTCACGTTCTGACAAGTAAGCGAGTGCAAGGGTGACGAATGTCTTATCCACTGCGATAAGTGATAAAATGACAACCACGCTTCGTCCGCTGATTCTACAAGCAACCCAGCGACCACCTTTACTTTCAAAACAATGTACGGCGAATTTGTCAATTTTCAAGTCCGCTGATTCTACAAGCAACCCAGCGACCACCTTCACCTTCAAAACAATGTACGGCGAATTTGACAATTTTCAAGTCCGCTGATTCTACAAGCAACCCAGCGACCACCTTTACCTTCAAAACAATGTACGGCGAATTTGACAATTTTCAAGTCCGCTGATTCTACAAGCAACCCAGCGACCACCTTTACCTTCAAAACAATGTACGGCGAATTTGTCAATTTTCAAGTCCGCTGATTCTACAAGCAACCCAGCGACCACCTTTACCTTCAAAACAATGTACGGCGAATTTGACAATTTTCAAGTAGTGGGATAGGGGGCTTGGCATCCACCCCGCTTAACGACAACTGTGGATTTAGCTTGAGGCAAACCAGTGTAAATCTGACCTCGGTTTACGTATAGTTTCGTTCGTACGTACGATTCCGAGAGATCGGGTACCGGCGAAGCGCGAATGATGCGTTTCAGGGTCGCCGGCGCACGCCTCGGTGCACCCGGCGCGGACACGCACACAAACAATCCAGCCGGTGAGAAACATGGAAATGTGTTCAATAATATTTACATAAACCTCTATCGACAATACATACATTAGAATGCCTGAAACGGACTTTCAGCACTAAGGCAGTCTAGATGGATTAATTTAAAACATGGTCAAGTACAGTCGTAGCACACCCCAGTCCTAGCTACGCGTAAAAATAAGTCGCACGTCTTCATAATAAGGAAATAAGAGCTTGTTTGGATCGTTTGAGCTATACTTTTGCTGCTGACTGTACCTACGTGTAATAGGGCAAATCGCCAATAACTGGCCACCGTTCAATAACTGGCCACGTCATACTAAAAATGAACTCTATTCACCTATGATATAAATAATTTTTAGTATAAGGTGTTGTTACTGGCGACCCTTCAATAACTGGCCACGTTATACTATATTGAATTCTGTTTGTAGGGGAACAGAGTTCATTTTTAGTATGAGAGGGCCAGCTACTGAAGGGTGGCCAGTTATTGGCGAACTATTACCCTAATGTAATACCGATACCATTAAAACTTGTGTTATTAATATTTTTTTTGCTAAAACTTAGTTTTCGAATGCCGTGGCCGGCGTGGCGTCGTAGGTAGTTACTACTAAAAGGCATCCATTTGCTCTACGAGTAGCGAGTACCTACACGAGCCACTACCGATACCGACGTTATAAACAATGCCATATACGTATCAAGATGATAATTGATAACACGCATTACCGCATTTCTTTTAGTCACTACACAATGACACTAAACTTCACACACTTCGATTATTTTTATCCATGACCTGATATACCGTACGTTTGTTCTGAAAACGTAATAATAAATTATTTTCGGCATTTAAAATCACAAAGCTGGAAGTGGGGCAGGACGGTGATTAACATGCGCCGCGTTGCACAACGATATCGTTTTACTAGCTGTATAAAACTAATATATACCTACTCGAAAAGAGGCTATCACTGAACGCCTCATTTTTTTAGGGTTCCGTGGCCAAATGGCAAAAAACGGAACCCTTATGAATTCGCCATGTCTGTCTGTCTGTCCGTCCGTATGTCACAGGCATTTTATTCGAAAACTATAAGGTGTATTTGAATAAAATTTTGAGGATAGGTGTATTTTGTTAGCCGCTACATAGTTTTGTAATTAACTTACTAAAAAAAAATTTTTTTAGGTGTGCACTCCATACATAAAACTAAGTCAAGTTTTTCATTGCATTACCACGTGTGGCACAACAATCGATAGGCCTTTCAAAATAAATATAAGTTTTCTCAGCAATTTTTTTGATTAAGTGAATAGAGTCGGAGATAATCGCCCCGAAAGTCACTAAAATTGTGTTCCCCCCCCCCATAATTTTTGGACCGTGTATTTTAAAAATATGAAAAATATCATGGACATAGGCATAGGCTTATTAAATTCTTTCAGCGAAAATTGTTTTGAACAAGATCGGTTCAAAGGTTTTCGAGATATTTCTAAAAAACTGCCTTCCTTAAAGAAAAAGACGTAAGTGCCATAAGATTTCAGTAACGATACGACCTTTTTAATAGGCACGGAACCCTTCGTTGTGCGTGGTCCGACATGTACTTGGCCGGTTTTTTTTTTAAGCATTACACAAAAACAAATGCTAAGGCCGATTATCTTTGGATTTGGTTTATACCTACGCCTGGTCGCGTTTACTCGTACGCATAGTTGCAATATTCATGCGGCACGACGCGTGCGCTTATCAGGCGCTATGAAATGGCGCCATGGTTTTCCATAGCGCCTAACAAGCTTATAATCATACATGTCATTATAATCCATTTCAGATTGGAAGTCGGGTGACAGCTGTCATCTCAGTACAGTTTATGCCATTAAACGTCAAATATATATGGCGTAAGCTGTAAAGATGACAGCTGTCACTGGACTCTTCCGATCTGAAATAGATTATAACAACACTACGCTGCACCAAAAATGCTACAAAAGTTACGATCACTGGAAATTACTCATGCGCGTAAACGTAGTCTAAGACGGAACGCAAAAAGTGCGCATGCATAAAAAAACCAAACCCTCTACAACAAACTCGATGGCACACACGAGTAATTTTTAATTAAGTACGAGTTATCTTGTTACGTGCCTAAGTATAGATACAGCAGAATATTAAGTGAAATAAATCCCTTTGCCCTAACTATGGTCATCTCGGGTCTTAGATTGGCTATTTTCCAGGCAAAGGCGTTATATTTACCACATATATCGGCTGTCAAATCTTCACTCTCCGTGTCATTTTGGAATTTGCCTGAAAAGGGGTATTTTAAACTCGTACCTAGTATATAATACTTACTAACGTTTATTTCTAGACGGTTCACTAGCAAAATCGGATTTTACTGCCAACTGGCAGACAGTCTTCTGTTTTATGAGTAAAGCAATTTATGCAATCGACGGGGCGTCGACGAACGATGGCAGACCATACATGTGTGACTGCCTAATGCGTAATGTGTCACAAGTGGCAACTTTAATTGAATCTGCTTGAGAAAAAGGTTCTTCGGGCGTTCTGTTTCGACACTTCAATATTTTACGATTATTATAACTTGGGCGCTTATGTTTAATGACAGCTAATACAGTGATACTTTGCTTTCTGAATACTTTGCTAAAAAGATGAACGTTATTTGCAGTAAAATTAGATTTAGCAACTACTGTTATCTCGTAACGTTTCTTATGAAACGAAAATAGGCTGTAAATTATGTTTGTATTAACTATCTGACCCAAATGTGATCGTGACGCGCACACCTGACGCAACTGCCGATATCGGGACGTGTGCCTTCTGCGTTCTGTAATACTTCAGGCCATCCTCATCCACAAGAGCCGGATACGACCTCTCAACACACCGTCGGAGTTTGCGCAAACTATTCCTTTTAAAGCCTTCGCTGTTTTCCAAGTATATGTTTTACCAAACAGAGTATGCATGCTAACGCCTTTAATTACAGGTGTAAGTAGGTGGCTACTTGTTCTTGCGACAGTGAAGCTCTATGATTCATAGCAATAGGTCGCTGTCTACAGGACGTTGCCCCACTTACTCAAGCCTGAAAAAAAGAAATAGCAAAATTACAAAACGCAGTCTATTTCAGCAGTCTAGCTAGGTTATGCATTATGCAATACATAATCGATTACCGAAGATATCTATGACGATCTTTCACGCGAAATAGCACTCTTAAACAGCAGCCTACAGGCTTTCTATCTGATTACGCAATCCGATGCGATGACTCATATTTACCAAAATTATGATAGCGAAGCCTTCCAGGCTACTGCTGCAGTCGTAAAACGGCGTTGAGTCATCCGATCATAGCCAAGTTTTATTGTTCATTCGGCACTAAGCGCTTTCAATTAGATAAAATGTCAGCCCAAAGTGAAGAGCAAAATGCCGCAACGATTACGTAAAATTTAAATGCAAATATTGCGGAAATAAGTTACCAACTTATTTCAATGAAAGCGTCGTTGAAAATGTCCAAGTAATGTTGACCTGATGGGCTATTCAGTTCGCCGTCAATCATCTTCTTCTCTAGCCCGAAATATATTAGGAAGTAAATATACGCGGCGTTTTCCGACGTTTTATGACTTTGAAAGTGTCCACCTATTTTCGCAACTTCAGTAGTCAATTTACAACACTGTAAACCAGTACTTAAACAAAGTTTCTGGAAACTGTTACAGTTCCGTAATATTTGCAATGAAGAATTTTCGCTGTAAAGTTATTCTTAATTTATGCCATATGTCATTAACTACACCGTGTTACTTTCGACGGTGTAAATATTAACCGTATGATTTGTATTCACTCATAAGCACATCATTTGTATGGTAATTGTGTAAGAATGTCTATGAACCGTGAGTCAGCTACTGTGAACTTGCCGTAACGCGGAAGAAAACTTGATGGTTTAATGACTCCTAAAAAGGCATACTGCACTATTTTCTAAGAGTAGATACAACACCTATAATATTTCCCATTTGCCTTGACTTTGACAGTTTGCTTCTGTTTTTAACCGACTTCAAAAAAACGGAGGAGGTTCTCAATTCGGTTGTTTTTTTTTTTTTTCAATGTTTGTTACCTCAGAACTCCGTCATTCCGTCAGTTGTTTGTAAGTATATGCTTCCAGGTGGGTCCCATTTTTTTTTAAATTCAATTGGATGATGGGATCCATGAGGAATTGAGGGAACTCCTCAATTATATTAGCCACGCGTGTAGTGATTTTGGTATTTTCTATTATAACTCGTGTATTTACATCCGGAAATCATAAATTGGTGGAGTGGAATTGATGATGAAGACCACAGATGACTTATGGAATTCCTCAATTATGTACTTAAAAGTACAGAAGTATATCACAGATTCTGATAAGATTCCGTTGAAATAGCAACTAATGAAGTGCCAAGGGTGATCCTTGTGGAATTGACGGAAGTCCTCAAATATTATCGGGTCACATACAGCGATTGGGTTTTTTTCTATAATAAACAACGCATTTGCTCTCGGAAATCAGTTCATGAGGTAAATTGGAAAAGAAATGTTCTCGTGGCTTGGTGGAGTACTAAATTGAAGTCGGTTAAAACTTTGTTTTTAAAGTAAATTATCTCTTCTACCGACACGAACAAATAAACAAAAGCAATATCAAATATTTAATTGTCTAATTATTATCAAAGTAATTTAGATTAGTTAGCTGCACTAATTTACCTACCACCTAAATGCACTTTGCTACTTCCACCAAAATAAGAATGGCTTCCATTTTTTCCCCAAATGACTTGCTTTGGAAAAAAGTACTTTAAATGTGATGAATGTACTATCCTACCTATACTTAAAAAAAACCCTTTTATCATTTCCGAAATTAGGTACTACAGAATTTTCTTCGAAATTGTTGCCACGATGTATTTCAGTGTCGTGTTCAGGAATCTGAGATTACGCATTAGTAAACATATCAATATTTAGGTACCTAGTACCGACTACGTGGGGATTTTGGACGAATATCAGAATTCTACGAAGAATGTGCTGGGATAAACGCTAATTTTTCGATCTGTCACTAAACTATTTCAAAATGTATTGTTAAAATGGTAAAAACCCACGAATTCCCTCGTTCATCACTTACCAAATTGTTGCAAAAACATTTGTTTTCTGAATATTTAGATACAAACGTATTTGAGACATTTTCTTCGACTCGACTCTAACTAAGCTCCACAGGAGCTGGGGTGGTTTACTACCATTTCACGCAAAATAGGCACTGGATGTTGAATTGCGAAAATGCTCAATATTACTAACTAAGCTCCACTGCAGTCAATGTTTAAAAAGTTGAACTCTCTCAATGACTGGTGGCAGAGGAAAAGTATGACAAATCGGTATCGTTCGCGGCGGATGAATTTATGACCGGGGCGCTCGTTTGCGGCTGCCCGTAAATTACAACACAGCAACAAACTAAATGAAAACTAAGAATGCTGTTTTGTTTTCTACAAGCGGACTTGTAAATAAACTGAATTGGATACGCTTGAAGCTCGTACATCGATACTCAGTTGTTATTATAATTGAATACGGCAGACTTTTGAATCGTATTTTTGCTGGAAAGAAAAACAAACAATGTTGATGCCCCTTTAAAAATATTCCGTTTCAAATATATTTTCGTTGTTTAAATATTAATTACATCTTTAGACCTGCACGGCTATCACAAGACGGCGCGCGAGCTCTCTCGATTTTTCTCGCAATATCCGTCTCTCTCTTATTAGACAACATAGAAAGAGAGGAGCGAGAAAAATCGAGAATATGTCGCGGCCGTCTCATGATAGACGTACTGTAGGTAAACGGAACACACACATGCAAAATGCAACCAATTGTGGCAAGCAAACCCTCCGGAAAAAGCAATCAATTTCCGAACCGTGAAAACGACGATTTGGCAGACGGCGCGGAGTCTGCGCGGCATCACTTTCTCCGGCGCGGCCGCAGTCCTTCAGCCGCGCGTGCGCCGCCCGCCCGCACGCTGCACTCATGCTTCCGGAAATTTAATTTCATTACCATTCCTCGCATCAATATTTTAATCGCGATAACTACCGATGCCGCCGATTGATTTACAGTGAATAACGGAGCACTTTCCAATCGGTTCGTGTCAATCATCGACTATATTTCGGAAGTTTGGGTCGTTGCCCGCGTTTATTGCCGGTATTTTCGTGTAATCCTGGATGCAGTGCGGGTTTGGTGGCGGTGGCTGTGGCAATATTGTGCAGGACGAGGATATAAACACTAAGACGTATTGTGACTTCTGACGCGTGTGGACTGCAGCCAAGCCATGACGCTCTGGTACACAGATTTACTGGTGAGCTTGTAACACTAAAATTGTCATTTGTATCGTAAAAGTAATTAAAGCAGCATTTTGTTTTGTCCGGTACTCCCACTGTGTGAATGTGTTCTGATATTCTTGACAAACTATTGTGGGCGGGGCAACAACACCGAATAAACATAGTTTATCTAATATTATAAATATCATGTTTATATTGTTTATCCCAAAAATAGTCATGATTAGTAACATTTAAAAAGATTAGAATGGTTAACTCGAACTCGGTCAGTTAGTTTAGTAAACTTAACCTGGTTGCGTAGTATATGATTTGACATCAATAAATATTGACTTAGGTCAGTTTCCAATCTCTGAAAGTGACGGTTAAAACTTAATTGCTGAGAAAGTAATTAAATTTCGAATAAAGTGTGTTTGACACAGACCCCAATCCGACCGGAGTAGACGGCGAGACAGTAAATCAATTAACAACCAACATGAGACATCGTTAAACCATTATAAGAGTCGTGCAATTCTCTTATTTAGGTAATACGGGGGCGTTATATAGCGCGTCTCACAATTACTACCATTGGAAGGTATAGGCAATTGACCTACAAGTAACATGTTATTACATATCGACGCTTTAGGCGCCACTACTCCTGCCTAGATATTCATCTATCAGGTCAATTGCTTTAGCTAGTTTCGAATTTCTTTAGTTTACTTTCTACATAATCACCGCGGTCGACTGCGGTCTTGCATCAGGTCCAATTTAGGCAAGTGAAGTATGGTCGTTAAGAGTCCCTGCTAATTTGCTAGTTACTGCGTTTCCTGCGGAGGTGCGCGGCCCTGCCCTCGCCGGCGCACGTTACGTCAGCGTCCCACTTCTGACAACGCGTCGGTGACCCGCTAATTGCACTCATCTGAATAGGTTACGATCGTGTAATGTTGTCACCAATAACAAACATGTTTTTTGTTGTTTATGTTCACGTCTCTAGCTCGGTAAAAGTGTGTCGTGGGTTAAACCAAAATTAAATGTACTCTGTAATTGTTCACTGACTGTGGTGTGATCATCGGCAACTTTCTAGAAAAATCCGCAAAATAGAAATCTCTTTGTTGTTAGTGCCATGAACATCGCCGTTACCGAATCGTAAGTCTTTTGACTGGAGACAATGTCAACCGAGCTAATGGAGCTGTCGAATGATGATGGCAACCTTTTCTCACGTTAACAATGACATACATACTCGACGATTATATCAGCTCACGAAAGGTTAACAGGCATTATGGAGCATATCTTTTAGCTTAAACGACTATGATGTTCGGGCTTTCACTGATAAAAATATAAATTAACCGCCCGCGAAATAATTTAGTGCACAACAGTCTCGTTTCGAGTATTGTTATTGAGTTAACGGCCGTCTAAAAACGAAAGGGCCATTTGTATCAGTCACATGAAATATTCTTGTAATTATACTGATCGTTATCAGCGTTCGAGGGCCACGGAAGAAGCGGCCGCGACCGCATTCGGCCGTTTGCACTTTCGATTTCCTGCGCTCCGCAGCCGGCCTCAGGCGCAAATAGACAAATAAGCTACTTACCGAGATCTATACAAAGCATCAATTTATCTGTAATCGAGCGTAGGCGCCACTAACCGTGCCATATTTTATTAGAGGTACGACGTTCCTCAGCAAAAACGTTAGAACGTTAAGAAATTTGACTGTAATGAAATGATTAGATTAGGCACCTCATACTGACTCGTATATAATTTATTGACTAATATCTCGATTATAGTGTGTAATTTTAAAATACCTAAACGTGACTCTCTAATGCACATCAATTTAGTGACAATCTTATCAGCGGCGTGCATTAGTGGTTTCCATTCACTTTCGATCCCAGCCATATTCAAATCCATTTATTGATGTGCGGAACCTCGCTCGCGGGACGCACTTGGCCTTTATTTTTCGTTAAATTCGCCGCCAGTGGAAGCCGGTGACCGGGTCTGCGCCTGCTCTTGCGTTTCGCCGCCTGATTAATGCCGCCTTTACAAAGATAATGGAGCCAAAATGTCGAGCACTTGTCTGATTCACTCTATTCATCGCGACACCCGTAATTAGGGGTGAAAGTGGAGTACAATGTTAGATCCGTGAGTACGTGACTAGATTGGATGCTAACTTGTTTTTAGGATTAATTTCTAAAATCATTAATTTTAAGCTCGGCTAGGGTCTGTAATCGTAAGCGGTGTTCGTTAAAATCTGAATCTATGGAATGACAGCTGCCGACGACATATTTAACATTGATCGGTCTGTAATCGTAAGTTGGTGCAACTCGCCCTTAATCAACGGTCATAATCGTAAATTGTGTTTGATTATCGCATAGGTAAACACCACCGAACTATGCTCTCTTGGGCTTTCCAATAATATTCCGTTAATATTATAGTGCCAATTATGGTGGGAAGCCATGGTTTAACTTCCGTCGTTCACCTTACCGACCTCTTGATGCCCTATTTACTCGCGTCAAGAGGCAAGATATTTTATACTGTGAGCTCGCGCGTCTAGTTTTGACGCCCCTGCTATAACAACTATTACAGCAAGACCCAAGTAATAAGGCGCCCGAGTTAAGCAATAATACCCTCTCGGTCAACTACTTAAGCGCCTTGACGCACGCCATATTAATTGTGTTTACCTTTAATATGTCTGAATGTAAAAACTTGTGAAATTAATCGTAACATTTCGTTGTTGCAGAGCCCTGGTGCAGTAAACAGTTCGACGCCGGGCGCAGAGAGCTCCCGCGACACGCTCGACATGCGGTACTCTCTGGCGGCGCTGGCCGATGACTACACCAAGCGGAAACACGTGGTGCGGGTCACCACCGCCGCTGGCGCCGAGCTGCTGCTGCAGGTGAGCTACCCGCATAGTTCAACGGGCGCAGAGAGCTCTCGCGACACGCCCGACATGCGGTACTCTCTGGCGGCGCTGGCCGACGACTATTCACCAAGCGGAAACACGTGGTGCGGGTCACCACCGCCGCTGGCGCGGAGCTGCTGCTGCTGCAGGTGAGCTACCCGCATACTTCAAGGAGCGCAGAGAGCTCTCGCGACACGCTCGACATGCGGTACTTTTCTATTGTTAAAAGCTTTTATTTAACTTGCAATGTATGTAATTTGTTCGGGTGGAATTTTTGAACTCAATTTTAAGTAGATATCTTCAACCGATTGAGCTGGAATTTTGTATACACGTTTAGTTTGGATGACAATGCACGATAAGGAATACGATATCCAATATATATATATATATTGGAATACGATATCCAATATGGCGGACCATCCAAGATGGCGGAATAGTTATTTTTAATGCACTTCTACAATATGGGTATCAAATGAAAGGGCTCGTTAAGATCAACTCGAAAAATAATGTGACGTCTTTCTAAATCCAATATGGCGGATCATCCAAAATGGCGGAATAGTTATTTTTAATGCACTTCTACAGTATCGGTATCAAATGAAAGGGCTCGTTGAGAGCAACTCGAAAATTAATGTGACTTGTGTGATAATGAGATGAACAGACTAAGAAATCTAGCCAGCGATACCTAAAAGTAAAAAATAAATTTAAAGGAAAAAAAAACTTAAAAAAAGGTTTTATTTAAATGCTCTAAATATAAGAAAATAAAAATTTCCTTTTACATTTTAACTATGAACTTACAACCTCATTATACACAACTTATATGGACAAAAAAGCTTGTCGCGCGATGTTCTTGTGTAAATAAACTAGTACCTAATTATTGATTTATGTAAAATCTGCTAAGTTAAAATAAATAAAATGTCAATTAATTAAATGTTATTATTTTTAAACTAAATAAAAAAGGTTTAAATGTATTATATAACTATTTTATACAATACTTTTTCTACGAGTCAACTGAACTAATTAAACAAACTTGATATCTATTAATTAAAAATTGATCATCGTGATGTATGATATTGATGTCCCCTTTTGCCAGTTTGAAAGGCAGACGTGAAAGTATAGAGACCTGTCGACAATATCAGCTCTAGTGTATCTTCTTAGTTTCATTCAAAAGTATTATGATTTCATTTGAAAGTTCACAAGAAAGTCAAAGTGTCACAGTACTGAATTTGTGGATTCATATTCATCATTTTTAACCCCCGACGCAAAGAGAGGGGTGTTGTAAGTTTAACGTGTCTGTGTATCTCTCCGTGTTTTCGTAGCTCCCAAACGGATGAACCGATTTGAATGCGGTTGTTTTTATGCGAAAGCTGATGTGATCCTGAGTGTTCTTAGCCATGTTACCTATATGAAAATCTGTACAGCTGTTTTTGAGATATTGGACTTTGAAATGAAAATGTCGGGGGCTTTTCAACTTTTCCAAGTTGTAGTTATGTACTAAATATCTGCTTTGAAAGGACTAACCTAACCAAAGATCGTGTTCCTAACAGGCGGAAGGACCTGAAGACGCGCAACGCTGGCTAGCGGCACTACGCCGGCATTCAGCCGAACCGCCACCCGCGGAGCCGGCGCCCGCGCAACCCGACTGCCCCTCGCCGCTGCCGCCGCAGCGCAGCAAAAAGATCGGCCGCAACAGATCGCCCACTGGTAATGCGTGCTGGTTATGTACTAACGTGCACCCTAATAGGACGGATCTTTGAACCCAATTGTTTCAGGTTCGGACAAAAGTTCAGTCATCCCACATGCGAGATAAATTTCAAATAACATTTCCGATTTCTGATTGTAATATAGGTATGGTTCTTACGTTTGAGACTGATAATCGAGTAGGTACAACCAGGAGTATATACTCCTATCCATATATCGCCATAGGGCGGGAGAGATAGGTACCTGACTATGATCAAGCAAGCGGAAATCGATACGGCCACCAGTGTAGCTCATGATATTAGGTTCAGGTTAAAATATAATTTATTCTCGAATTTTACAATTCACTTATTATGAGAACTTAAAATTAAACATGTTAGAAAGTATAAAAAGTATAAAAAGAGGGTAATTCTGCACTCCGACAGCATTCTGCCGGTACATATTGTCAACACAGCTAGAAGATCCGTGCGCCGAGTTGTAAGCGAAAACATTGAGTTACGTAGACTTAAGTGGCATAGCGTATTTGCTTTGTAGGTATTTCGTTTTGTCACTACATATTAAGGTCGTCGCATCAAGTTACCGCCCATCATATCTTTAGTCCCCGCGCTTTGGGATAGGCGTCAGAGCGCACCAGACTGCATTCCGTCAGTCAGTCACCTATGAAAGCGTAAACCTAGCCTCATCGTTTGTCTTCTTCAATCCGCAGGCCCGCCAACCCCGACGCTTCCGTCGTCTCCAAAGAACAAGACGTGGAAGGGCCGCATGGCGAAGCAGCTCCGGCGCATGCACGGCGGCGGCGGCGCGGCGGCGCCCGCGCCGGCGGCCGGCTGGCTCGGCGCGCCGCTCGAGCGCTGCCCCACCGACCTGGAGCACCCGCTGGTGCCGAAGGCGGTCACCCTACCCGCGCATGCTGTTGAGGTATGTCAAATCTGACAACTCACTTTTGGAACATTTGTTCC
Source organism: Epinotia bilunana (assembly GCA_947049275.1). Taxonomy (NCBI): domain Eukaryota; kingdom Metazoa; phylum Arthropoda; class Insecta; order Lepidoptera; family Tortricidae; genus Epinotia; species Epinotia bilunana. Next base: position 20,149,071 of record OX346260.1, on the reverse strand, counting down.
TATCCTATTTCTACCAAATTTAGGAAAGAACTCTGTCTATAATTCGATTCAAAAACTCGTACCTCTCAAATTGCTTCCGACGTGAATCTACTTTGCCCCCCCGACAGTTACAGTACATTCCTACCGTTTGTAAACGTTTTTTTGCTTTTGTGTGCCTTACACGTCGACATTTTTGATGAATGTTAGCTCATTTCTTTCTCTTCAGCTTAGTATCTAGCGTATGACTACTTCCTACTTGGACGTGTGAAACATGTTTGACTTACATAAGTATCCTTAGATGAATAGATACATCCAAAGTATATAATTGAAAGCATAGTTGTTGTATCAGTAACGTCTCCCATCTCCCATCATCCCCAGGCTTTCGGTCTCCGCACAGTGGGCGTGTACCGCGTGCCGGGCAACGCGGCCGGCGTGGCGGCGCTGGCGGCGGCGCTGGACCGCGGCGAGCCGCCGCCGGAGGGCGACCAGCGCTGGGCCGACGTGCACGTGGCCTCCAGCCTGCTCAAGGCGTATCTGAGGCGGCTGCCGGACCCGCTGCTCACGGCCGACATGTATCCCGCGTTTATTGGTAAGCACGATTTACAAACAGGCGGTCTAAACCTGAGGTGCCGCATTGAGACTGATTGCGGCGCGGCGTAAACTGGAAATCGAACGAGCATAAGCATCTCAAAAGTGAGCTTGCTACCATTAACTAACTAGACTAACACGGAAATATGGGTGAGGACCAAATTCTTGGGCAGCTTAACTCACTCAATTAAATTTTCCATGAAATTTTTTCGTTGTAACACGAAAATGAACCATACAAATCTATGGTACATTTTTCACTACTTCAGTTTGTATGGCTGGCTACCGACTAACCAGGCTAACTACGGGCCAAGAATTTGGTCCTTACCCATAGGTATATCTGATTTAACTCCATACGAGCCTGCGAATGCAAATTGTTTTTCACACCTTTCATTCAGAAAAGTATGTTTTGTTCCACGAAGAGAGGGATCAAAATGCTACTTTTCTGTTAAAGCTACTTTTTTAATTTATTCATTGGCATGTAGCATTTACGCAATGTGCCAATTGAACACAGATCTTAATAAACTAATCGATTGTAATTACATCGTAATCGATTAAAAACTAACATTTTTCAAGTTAACTTTAACAAGGTTGTATGAAAATATATGAACTTTTCGTGATATTTAACAATTAGTATCAAAAATTAAGAAAATTCTTGTTGAGGAAGTTCTAACAGCAACTTTTTTAAATTTCCTTGTAGTCGGTGTAAAAAATAGTATGTGTCACTCGGTAGCAAAGTTATCTTCGTCTCGGGCGTTAATAATTGTATCCCTCGCTACGCTCAGGATTGTAACGTAGGATCCTGAGCGTAATTTATTACGAATGAGTACCATAGCGCCAGATGTCTTTTTGCAATCACGAACTCAATTAAGAAGCATCTTACAGCTGGAATAAAATGCATGTAAACGACTTCTAAATAATTTGCGGTCATTATCTACCAGATTTTTTGGAACTGTTAGGGCAAGAAAACCCAATGAAACGGTTCCTACCCGAACGTTCATTAATTTGAGCAAATTGTTGGCAACGAGCCTCAGCTTTTCATCTTAGTTGTAGCGAGTTATTGTTAGTACCTACCGCAAGTGATGAATGGCGCGTCTCAAACCGGGACATCACTCGACAAGTGTTCTGTTTACTTTGGTGTTACCTACTGGATTTACCTAGAAATTTCAATTTATTATACCTTTTCCAGCGGCCGATCGCTCGCCCGAGAGAGCCCGCGAGTTGCGCCGTCTCGTCCAAGCCCTACCCGACCCGCACTACGAAACACTCAAGTACCTGATCCAACATTTGCGCAGAGTGGTCGCGCACTCGTCATACAACAAAATGGAGGCGCGGAACCTAGCCATCGTGTTTGGGCCAACGTTGGTCCGCGCGGCAAGCGACGACATGCTCGCGATGGTCAATGACATGTCCAGTCAGTGCCGCATCATCGAGTCTTTCCTGTCTCACGTGAGTCACGTTTTTTACCTTTATACAAATATTAAAAGTGCTCTGAATATTTCACTGACATACACCTGTACTGTACTTTTGTTGTGTTTTTCGATTGTCTGACCCTTTTTTTATTGCAGTATGACTGGTATTTCGAAGAGGAGGAAGGCGATCCCCCAATGGAACCCCCGACGAACGCGGAGGAGCTGTCACCTGCCCCCGCCCCCTCCCGCGACCTCCTCATCCACAACGTCAAGAAGATCGAAGGTAACCCAACATGGCTACCAGCCAACAAACTTATGCCAAAACTCAACATCCGTAGTCATCTTTCACTGGTCACTTATCCGTCCATCTTGAAGATCTTTCTGTCCAGTTCTGGAAACGTAGTTTCCTCTATTCTTTCCTGGGACTCATCTATCTTCACTTATTACTACGTCATTGTAACGCCACTAATGTGACCACTATTTCCTGGATGTCGTCTATCTTGACTTTCCAGCTACTGTCACTTCGTAAAAGTCACGAGTGATTTTTCGTCTATACACGATGATTCTTAATTCGTGATCAGGAGTCGAAAAATATTGATAAACAGCCAAAACAGATTGCAATGGATGAGGTCTCATGCAATGAAATCACTGTTTAGTTAATTAAAAATGATAATGCTAACACTAAGGTCCACTGAATGTTTGGTCACCCTACATTTCTTGAAGTTAAGTAGATACGTACGTCAAACACACATACGTCAAATTTTCGCAAACTACCGTTAGGGTGACAACGATTTTGAATTATAAAGTAATTCCTTATTCAGTTTTATTCAGAAAAAAAATAACGTTTGTTTTAAGTAACTTCGAGTTAATCGTGTTTGGTATCAATTACAGAATTAGAAAAATTTACTCCTGATCACGAATTAAGAATCATCGTGTATAAGCCACTATTTTCACATCGTCCGAAAGCAACATATGACCTTTCTGTATATTGTCTTTCCAGACTTCCGTGCCAACTCATCGGAGAATCACAAATGTGATTATTTTCCAGGGAAGGACGTGTCCACCCGCGACATTGTATCTTCGATCATCTCAGCAGCGAACCGCAAGATTCAACGCAAGCCTCGCTCAAAGCCGTCAACAGACAGCAAAAAATGGGCTGAGCCCGACAAGAGGCCCGAGGTGTCGCCCGGCGCGTCGCCGCCCAACTCGCCGCTCACGTCGCCGCCCGCGCACCTCACCACCACCCTTGCCGACTACGACGGCCTGCCGCATAGGTTCCACCAGGGAGGCAACAAGTAAGCACCTACCTGCCGCTTTTGTAACGTAGCATACCACTCAATTTGCGGTCTGGAAGAACGATAATGAGAATAAACATGGATACGAAATCAATAATTCCGACACGGATCCCGTAATTCTAATTGGAAGATTGTGCTAACATATTGTATATTTTCAGAGTGGAGATGGAGTCCATATCAGTGTTGGGCCGCGGTCGCCAAGAGCACTCGCGGCACACACACACGCTACAGAGCTTCTCCATCGATGGTGAGTTCAGATTTCAATCATTCTTAGCTATGGTTAAAATTATGAGTAAACTTTAACTTTCATGTTAGCAGATTTTTTTTTTTTCCATGATAAAAATCTGCTGAAAATCTTTTGATAAGACCAGAGCAAAAGAAGTCCTAAAACTACTATGATAATTTTGATACTGCATTGAAAAAGTATCCAAAAAAATCGCAGCTCCCATACGTTACTGGATCAACAAATGTTTGACCGGCCTTAAACATCACCATTGTTCCCTATTGTACCCAGTCAATAAAAACTATCTACTATTTGCCCCACTAGGTGTGCAGTACTGACGTCAGAGAATAGACACAGCAATCCCTTTCTTTTGTCCACATTAAAAGGTATAGGAATGTGAGCGTGCGTGTTGCAAGTGTGTGCGTGCTGCGTGTACGCATTCGGCTCCGTTAACACGGGCGATTTGTTCGCATCTCCGCCGGTTACTCGCGAAAAACAGTTGACTTCACTGGTAGTTTTCGCGCAACTGATTTAATTAATAATTGATGTGCTTACCTGACGTTGGGATGCCGGGTGAAGTTAAAAAGTTATTTAAGCAAATTAATCGGCGGAACATGCGAACCAATAGCGGCTCCGAACAAAACTAACGCTTAGAACCGACGGCTGCTGACAGCACGGCTTCATGCTCGGGCGGGCGCGACCGACCGCCACCCATGTCCATGTCCATGTCTCGACCATCATCTCACTCATCGTCACGCTCTTAACGTGCAACTCTAACACGCTTCAATATTCGTGTCCGAAGGTACCTCTAGACGAACGACCGCTCGTCTAAATATATCTTCTTTGTACTAAATCTTCATCTATCTAAATATCCGACGGCACTAACCTCACCCCCGATTTGTCGTAGGAACCGGAGACTTGGTGTCGTCTCTGACGAGCACGTTCGACCAGAAGCTGCGCACGCTGAACAACTCGTCGCCGCTGGACGACGGGAGCATCCCGTACGCGGACGAGCCGGAGCCGGACGAGCCGGAGACAGAGGGCAAGTCATCGTCGAGCTCCGCGTCGTCCAGCGCGGCCAGCGAGCGCGACGAGCGCGTGTCGCCGGCCGCGCGCGCGCAGGAGCTCAAGGCCGCGTGGCTCGCGCGCGACCCGCGCCGCTCCTCCTCCTCCAGCGACGAGCCCGACGCGCGCTGGCCGCGCCCGCGCCCGCGCCCGCGCCGGAGCCCGAGCCCGCGCCGGAGCCCGAGCCCGAGCCACAACGACGACGACGACTCCGAGAAGGAGAACTGCATCATTCCAAAGAAGAACGACGAGGCCCGCAGCACCGAGGACGAGAAGGACGTCGACACCCGCTCCCAGGTGTCCGAGACCATGCCCGACAACGACAAGACGATCGACCGGCTGCTCTACCCCTCCGCCTACAAGAACGGGCTGCGCATCTCCAATCCGGAGTGCGTGAAGCGCAACAGCGCCGCGCTCGAGAACGACAGCGAGAAGGACGTCGACTGCTCGAAGCTAAAGCGCTCCGAGTCGCTCAACCGGGACCCCGAGCGGAGCGAGGCGCGCGTGCTGCGCTCCGAGAGCCTCAACTGCCGCGTGGAGGCGCGGCTGCAGCGCTCCGAGTCGCTCAACAAGGGCGAGCGGCTCAGCAAGCTCGAGAAGGGCGAGTGGAACATCGTGCGGCGGCGCGAGGGCGGCGCGTGGCGCTCCACCAAGCTGAAGCGCAAGAACGGCATGCCGGAGCGCGGCATCAAGCGCCGGCACACGGTGGGCGGCACCAAGGACTTCGACAAGGACGGCTGGAGCGCGCGCCACACGCGCACGTCCTCGCCCGACCTCAGCACCGCGCCCGCGCCCGCGCCCGCGCCCGCTCCGCTCGTGCCGCCGCCGCGCCCGCCGCTCGAGAGCCACGTCTGACACGAGGCGCACTCCTTGTAAAGGATCGCCGACCGTCGAGTGCGTGCCACTTCCTCGACACTGCGGACTTTCGCCGGTCGAAATAACTTGGATACGCGCGCGCTGTGTAGTGACGCACCGGCTAAGTTGATCGGTATAGACAGAAGTGAAGCCTCCGGTCGCCCTCGCCGAAGGAGCGCGCGATCGAGGCCGGACCCTGAATTAAAAACATTAAGCCGTTTCTAGATATTTAGGCGTCTACGGACCTAAGTATCGAATGATGGATAGGCTCGAAGTACATCCTTTCTCCCTGACTGTACTCTACGTTGGGTGCCTATTGTTCGGGTGGCGCTGTTTTTTTTATACCTAAGTAGTTTCTTTATGTAATGAGTGGGTGAATCAAAAAATTTGGGTACCGGAAATCAAGAAAATATATGTTTAAAATCTGATTACATGCAGTACCTACCATATTTATATCTTCTACTAACTGGAACTTTCGCATCGAGAGAGGCTATTATTTTGATTCGACTCAATTGACTGAATAGATTAGGTCACAAAATATCTAAATATATAATATAGTATGAAAGAAAAAAGCTAATACTCAAAAGTCATTTACATTTAGTATATCAAAAATCATACATAACTTACATAAGTATAATAAAAATATTGGAAAGTTACATTGAGGTTTAACAAAGACATAGTTAATAGTGTAACCTATACGAGACAGGACAACGTATTACTCATTGAAAAAAATCGCACAGTGCAATACAATGTAGGTACTTGAATAGGAAGTGAAATAAATTGTTGACAAATGAAGGAGAATGCCGCGACGGCGACGGTCCCTCGCCGAGTGAACACCGGGGCGAGGTGTCGGCGGCGGCGTCGGCGAGCGCCGTGCTCGGGGTGGCTCGAGGTGGCTCGGGGTGGCTCGGGTTGGCTCGGGGCGACTCGGGGCGGCTCGGAGCGGCTCGGGGCGGCTCGGGGTGGCTCAGGTTGGCTCGGGGTGGCTCGGGTGAAGCGACACGCACTGCTCCGGTGACGTTCTAGCTTATACAATTATGGCGCGACCACAACCCCAACCCTGGCACTGCCCCGATAGAAAAATTAAGCTCACTAAATAATGCCAAAGAATGATAAGGAAATCGTCAATTTAAAGAATGCGAGGAGCATACTAGAGAGGCGCGACTCTGAAAAGAATGGAAGGATTATGTATCAACGAACTACTGAGTTACTCAACATATTGAGGCAATATACGCACTGTACCTTGCGGCGTCGCTGCGTTCCACACCATACTTATTGTTAGTAGCACTCCTTGCGTAGGTTTGATTGAAACTACTCCGTTGGAGTTGCGTGGGACGCAGCTTAGCAGGCGTCGAGGGCGTGCCAACGAGCATAATACAACTAATATTAATGCTAGTAGTAGATAGTACATACATACAATGAATGTTAATTAGATTGTACGTTAGCCGTAAGTAATGTCCCGATCGGGTGAACATGTGACCAGACTACTATAACACCACGTAGCTTTAAGTATTATCGGTAAGAATTTACATAATAGGTACTCGTCGAGTTATATTGATAACGATTATAGAATGGAAATATAAAAATAAATAAAAGCATACATCACCTACTTGCCTTTGCAATAGTTTTAGCGGATTCGACTTATGCACAACTCAATGATTATAATAGATCTTTTATGAATAAAGTTACCTTGTAGACTCGTATCTCCCTTGTTACAAAATTATGTACCTAATCGAATATTTAGATGACTACTGGAAGTTAGAAATTGTAAACAATTGACTTAGTTGTAAATATAATATTACAAAGTGCGAGGTGTATTGTATTGTAATCAGTGATGCTACCCGCTGCGCGCGCGCCGCGCCGCCCGCACTGTATGCTGTATATTGTATCGACTAACCGACGTAACACTCCTACAGTGATAATAATAAAAGTGATTCTCTAGCTTTGTATAAACTGTACATTTCTTTTTATGATTAATTTATATTAAATTTGTTATCGTAGCTTTGTTAATGCAATTATTTTTTATTGTTTTGTTTATCAAAGAGAAGTATTTTAGGCTAAATTCAGTTGTTATTTATTTGCGAAAGCTGTAAAACGTGATTTGGCAATTTCTTTTTAAATTGTAACTATATTTGTAAATACTACGTCGGCGAAATGATGTTTTAGACTTTCGTTCATTAACTATTTTGAAAATTTTATACCATCTTTACGTTAAGGCGATCTCAAGTTTGTTGAATGTTTGCAAAGCGTTCCTTTAAAGTTTTATTTGTAAATATATCTTTTAATGTAGGAAATTCACTGAATTTACTAATTGTAACTGCGTCATATTGTAAGGAGACGGTAGTAGTTGGGCGCCGGCCGGCAGTCCCCCGCCTGCTCGTTAGGTACCTACATACATATAAAAGACATGTCTCGCTCGGGTGTCTGCTTGCAAGAGATTGTATCCAAGTAATCTAATTCATGTCCTTCGTGTAATCAGCTATGAAATTCAAATAAACACCGTAAGTCATGTGGTAATCCATGTTACAATGTTCATTGTCATTGTGTATATTTTGGAGCAATGGAATAAAATACTGAATCAATTTATACTATGTTTCCTTTCTATCCTTACGACTGACATTAACCTTTTTTACATCAGTTGTTGAAACATCGCAATGGAATGTCAATTTATTCAAACCAAGATATACATGCATAATTAAAAGGTAGCGATCGGTATCCTCTGTCTGAAAAGAGTTAAACGAATTGAGCAAAGCGTCAAACAATAGATCCAACAGAAGCTCTGGCGTAGAATCCATGAAATTATACACAAGATAAGTTATAACTGTTTTATTAATCAATCCACTGCATACGCTCATGAGAAACCACATACGACCCCAACGTACAAAAGCAACATTTTACTACTGAACATTATCAAAACAGTGGAAAATAAATTGTACAGGCCAACCTTAATTTAATATAAACTAGAACTTGCATTCGCTAAGTTATTCCTTTTTTTTCAAGTTTATGCGACTTGTTTATATTCTATAGGTAAATTTGATAAAATGCAGTCCGACAAGTTCTTGGTGTTGAAAGGGTTATCTTGCGCTTAGGCACAGATTCGTATCAAACAACTGTTTTAAATCGCAAAATCATCATTTTATTAGACAATTTTGTAATACGAGGGGTTAAAATTGACGACGGTGAATAACTGAGCTAATGTAAACAAATCATAACAAAAAAATATATAATTGCAATTTCATTAATGTCAGCAGTCTTCGAAATAGTATATTTCACGTTTACAAGCAATCACTACAATTACCTTTAGGATCACACGCGTTTGAACTTTTCAGTCGAATCATTTAACTAAATTAACATTAAACTATCTACTGAATATCGACTATAAATCCTGTTCCGAAATACTGTAAAGGCCGCCAATTTTGTCAAGCTCTCTAAAAACCTCATATAAGATTATATCTTAGATTTTTACTAGTCAACGAAGAACTTAACAAAACTGTTGCCTTCGAAAATAGCTCAGGCATATTGACTCTCCAACGCATGAACCCTGAATATCAAACTAGCACTTTCGCTGGGCTCATCTAACGTCGCCAGATATTGTATTAAACTATAGATACGGTCAAGTAAATTGAAAAAGTACTTTTTTCGCTCTTGTCAATATGACAATAAGAATAAGGCATACAAAGGTACGTGTTTCTTTACCGTACCATACAGACCCACTTTTCAATGCGAATGAGCACGAACAATCAATGAACTCGAATGCCGAATGGACAAATCGAGCATTTTGACGAGTTTTAGTAGTATCACGTATTAGATAAAAACAACCAAAAGATTGATTTAATAGTACATTACTGCAGAGGCCGTGAAGTAAGGGATTGCTGGACGAGATTGGGGTAGACGGCCGACTCGTAGACGAGGCCAGATACAACGAGTCCAGTAATCCCTGTTCCGGCCGAGGATTGTATAGTGCTTTTCTCAAACGATGTGAGGAAATATAAAAATAAAAATAATTACAATCGGAACGAAAGATCAGAAAACAATTGTGTAATTTGCCGCCTTATTAATTTTTTAAACATGCCATTTGAAGAAGCCGTTCGAGCACCAAGTTTAACCGCACATAAAGTGTAGCACCTACCATAGTTTTTTTTTATTTTTATGTCGCAAGTATGCTTACAGTCTAGTGGTGGTTCCGAGCATGTTTAAGAAAAAATATTTTTTATAATAAGAAATGTATGCGTTAATATCACGAAATGAAGACATGAAGTTTCTTGTTTATGGCTCCCTACATTTCTTCTTGGCCTTACGCCAAGAAGTAATGTATGAAAACCCTAAGTAAAACCATTATTGTCCGCTACTCTAACTTTTTAAATTAGCTTACTAATATTAAACTGACAAAGGAAAAATTACATTCTGCCAACCACCACTACTCGGTAAGCATACTTGCGACATAAAAAAAAACAAAATCTATGGTACTATACTTATGTGCGTATATGTCTACTCCAAACTCGTCCAGCAATCCCTTACTTCACGGCCTCTGCAGTAATGTACTATATATTAATGGGACCTTTATAGGACCCAGTTATAGTCTGAAATTTGTAAATGGATACCAATAAAATGTAATCATCTTCCTTAAAATATTACCTATTTTCGTTATTGTTCACACTACATTAAAATTAGACCTATTGTTAAACTAAAGAAAACTTGCGAAGGACCCAAATTACATAAACATTCGGGATTTAAGCAATGAAGCTAGAGTTTAAATATAATTTGTCTATCTAGCCATTAATATATTCAATCAAATACCCCCTGTCAAGTCAAGTAAATAAAATATATATATTATATTAAATTCGTATTATTAAAAAAATTACAAATAACTTCACGAGATCTTTTACAATTTTGAGTCTTCCAACAAATGCCCATAACAAAATATATATTTTTCACCGTACATCGCAATCTTACATCTAACGAGTAAACTCATACAAAATACACCATAATGCCGCGAATCACTTGTCATTGATAATGACGATGCATTAGCCCATTAATCTACTGAGTATGTACCGAGAACGCGCGATCAAAATAAAAGTTTACCTTTAGCATACGAGGTCCACCGATAATTTTAACCGTTATATACATATTCGCTACGAAGGAAATACGCGACGAGCAGAAAGCATCATATATGGGATGGTATGAAGCAAGTCACACGAGGCGACGAACGTTATCATAACTTTTAATCGATTAAGTTTCGTACTACGACGTCTTTTTAAAAATGCTTACAGAAATGCAAACAAAGTTTTGAACACCATTTCAATTGTTAAAGAAAATTGAATTAGTTAGTCCATAGTAATACAGTGTTTGTATTGATATCGACCAGAAATTCCACCATCGGCATCTGTATATGAAATATACTTCCACGAAAAAAAGCATCACTACAGAAAACCATCAACCAAACCTAACCTATACGGAGAATTTGAACCGCAAGATTAGGTGCCCATGGGCATTTTAGACCGTCTACTCTAGATCTTAGACATGTCCATTTCGTTAAGCATTAGGCTGTTAATTGGTACTGCAAACCTAACTCAATTAATCCCAAGTAGGCTGCCATCCTACTCAGTCACGTAATTTTATGGTTATTTTATGAATATTGATCTAAATTCATTCCGATTCTACAAATATAAGTTTGGCAGTGTAGATCAGCGGAGACAAAAGCAAATCAAATCACAGCCGATCAGCGAACGCCATCGGGCGTACGCAAGAACCAACAGCACTACGCAGAAATATAACGTATTATGCTTAGCACGACCATTTCTGCACAAGATAATGTCATGTATGCGCATCATTATAACCTGATTAAGCTAAGAATGCATGACGTTACGTACATTTTCCTTCAAACATAGCGTAACCGGGTTGTAATGTCGTCTTGCTGTAATAATAATTTTGGAAACCCTTTAAGTTGAGTGATTGACGTACAGGCGCCGCGACCACTCACGATTACGAATCGCGCATCGATTCGTAACAATCGTAACACGTCAAACGACATTCGACCTTTTTGACGTGAGTGACCAGTTTTATTTTGTAATATTTGCGAACTCGTTTTTAGAGTGGAGAGGATCTGCCTGCTGAATGAGGAGCCTTTCCAACGTATAGTATACGGCCCTGAGCACCTGTACTGTCTGATCAGGCAGGAGATGACCTGATTTCATGCGCAGCACGTGTGGCTAAAAGTGCAAGAAATCCGTGCTAGTCTATCAATCCATACAAATTACCCATAATACTTAATGTAAAAGCAAGACAGACAGCGCGGCGCGTAGGCACAACGCCGCGACCCTTCCTTGAGCGTCCATGTTACATAGTAACGTAAATTTCTTCAGTCACTTGTCGAAAGAAGAAGCGTACTCGTTGAAGGACGGGGAACCCCAGCCTACGCTCAAGTATCTGTTACGTAGCAACTTGATTTGTTCCGTGTTACCACTTGTTGAAGAGCCACAAAGGCGTACTTGGTGAGGGAGCCAGCTAGCGTAGTCGTGTAGGCCGGCACTAGGTACTAGGCACTAGTGTCGGTACTCGCGGCGCACGGGCCGGGCGCGGCGTCACTCGTCGGCGTCCTTGTGCGGCGCCGGCGGGCACCAGGGCGCCACGGGCGGCGTGGCGGGCCGCTCCAGCTCCGCCAGGTGCGGCTCGATCGACAGGCTGTTCAGCAGGATGTCGAAGATCGTGTCCTGGAATTAATGGCTTTCTAAATACGATTCGAAAAGGTTAAAGTTCAGTGTTTTGGTTATTTTTACTAATACTACCACAAATTTATTTCCTCATTTGCATACGTCAACTAAATAAAAATGCACAAATCATGCAAAATTGTTAAACGACTCGACTTAGCAATATAATTCTGAAAGTAATGTACCTAGTCTAAATGGTTCTAGGTTTATTCCCCTGGTTTGTCTGCGTTCTGTGCATTACGCGGGCCAAGCCGCGCGGGCAACTACTCACTGTATAAAGTGACATCGAGTGGAGTAGCAACTCACATTGTAGTCGAGCATGGAGTCGACATTAGATACAATTTCGGTGGGAGTCGCGGCGCACGGCCAGCTGTAGTCGCTAGGGGACGGCGGCGCGCGCTCCGGCGTGCCAGGCGGGCTAAGGAAACATCCCACTGCTCCTGCAACATTACTCTACATTAGTTACCGGGTATAGTCAAAGTGAAAGATGTTTAAACTTTTGAACTATATTCTATTGTAACACGGCGAAAAAATTAAACATATCTTTAAAGCTGATCGCACATTGGCATGCATGGGTTAGTGAAATTGTCCGATAATGTACTTATACTGCCTTACGATCCTGGCATTGCATGAATATAGAAGTATCATGCAGTTCCATCAAAAACCACTCGAAGCTTACTAGTAGTGGTGTACTCTCATATCATCCCGTGATGAGGAAGATAATAGTTACCGCAGGTAGGCCTCGAGTCGGCGACACGTCGCAGTTGTCCGGGGGAGGCGGGCGGGCGCGGGGGGCGGCGCGCGCGGGGCGCGGCGCGGCGCGCGGGCGCGGGGGCGATGGCAGGCGCGGGCGCGGGGGCGGGGCCGCGGCCCGCGCCCGCGGAGTGCGCCCAGTTGCGCTTCGCGGACGTGTCTGTCGTGGGAACTGGTTCGGTGAATTCCGACATGGGCTTTGGACCTGTATACGTACAATTGATTATTTCGACCCAGTGTAAATCAGTCATTGCTTTTTATAATTGTGTTGTTACCTCTTAAAGAATGTCAACCCTTTGTACCGAGTACAAATGACTTATCACAATCACAACTGACGCTGCGATGAGACACGAGACGAGAAAATCTCTCACCCTTTCCTAATGCAAACAGTGGAAAAGCAAGAACCACTGAGTTGGAATCATTTAGCGTGCTTTTATGATAACCCTATATCCCATCTACACGAACAATACTTAAAACAGCACAAAACCTTCATTCATTTCAATAGTACATTACTTCAAAGGCTAGGAAGGAAGGGATTGCCTTCCGAGTGTGATAGATGACCGAACGCAGCGACTACCTCGGCAATTTCCCATACAAATCTCATAAGCGACCTGTAAATTCGCGACGCCCGTAACACTACGTAAGGTCTACATTTGCGAACATGAAAATAAAAAGCTGGTACAACATTCGTAAAAGCAACCTGGCCTATAAACGATCGACTCACTGTGTTTGTGCTTGAGCCCGTTGAGCCGCATGAGGTTGAGCAGCAGCATGTCGGTGTGGGCCTCGTCGTGGCGCGCGTCGGGCACGCCGTGCACGGCGCACAGCAGCCGGCTGATGATGTCCGAGTTGGCCGTGCTGGGCAGCGCACAGGCGCCCTCGATGTCGTTCTCGCCTGTGGAGTAACCGTCATCGTCATCAGAAAACACCTCCGTTGTTTCAAAGTGCCGGTAATAGAATGTAATGTGTAATAGAATTCGTTGAAATTTTATCCTATAGGATAACAGCTGCCGGCGCTATATTTAACAGTCGACGCAACTCGCCCTAAGATGACTAACAGCGGAAATCGAAGTTTAAATATCCCATCTTTGTGGCATTTGTAATACTCAAGCAATCTATCTCTAGACAAATAATCTCTTGGAATTTCTGGGTGCCTTCGTAAAGAAGTAAACAGAAGAACAAGTATCCCTAAAATATAACAGACGACGGTGCAATTAGTGCGTTGGAACAAACCACAAGCACAACGAGACACAATTGGGACACGTCTAAAAAGGTAGTAGATCATAAAAAGATAAAGTGGGCACTTTCAACATTTCAACCTTTCAAAGCCCCGAGAGATTTGTAGATGGATAGGCAACATGCTAAATGGCAGACTAATAAAGTCATCTCTCTTGGGGGATGAGATAATGGCCACGGCCACAAAGGGATGTCCACAGGGTGGGGTACTCTCACCAACTCTCTGGAGTTTGGTGGTGAACTCACTCCTGGTAGAACTCAATAAAGGTACCACCCACACGGTAGGATATGCTGATGATTTAGTGATACTGGTGAGTGGGAAGTTCCCAGGCACGGTATCAGAAATCATGAACAAGGCACTGCAGACAGTGGAGAGATGGTGCGACCGGCACCAATTATCCATTAATCCAGGCAAAACTGTAATGATACCCTTTACTAGGAAAAGGACCCTTCGCGGCGTACAGCAGTTAAAACTGTACGGGAGGGTACTAGAACTGTCCAATGATGTGAAATATCTAGGTGTCACTCTGGATAAGGAACTGAATTGGAAGAAGCATACAGATCTCACCATTACAAAGGCACTCAGGGTATTTGGAATGTGTCGATCAGCATATGGCAAAACATGGGGACTGAACCCAAAGGTACTGAAGTGGATCTACACCATGATGGTGAGGCCCATACTATTGTACGGTAGCCTGGTATGGTGGCCAAGGACTTTAATGAGCACATGCAGAGATGCCCTGACGAAGGTACAGAGATCGGCATGCATGGCTATAACAGGGGCGTTTCGTAACACGCCTACAGCGGCGCTAGAAGTCCTTCTGGACCTACCGCCACTTCACATGGTGATTAAGTCAGAGGCGCGCAAATCGCTCTACAGACTAGGAACTCTTGGACTGTGGAGCGACAGCAAGCCAAAGACTAAGCACACAAACATGGAGACTGACGGTTTCTTAGACAGAATAACAAACATGGGATGTGACAAAATGCTACCCAAGTATGTATTCCACAGGAACTACACAACAAAAGTTCCATCCAGGGCCGAATGGGCCGAAGGTCTAGAATCACCGAGGTCTGGTATCGAAGACAGTACATGGTACACGGACGGATCTAAAATGGAATCCGGTACGGGAGCAGGCATTTATGCGAATGACTACAGTAGTAGTGTAAGCATGGGTAGTTTGGCAACCGTCTTCCAGGCGGAGACATACGCCATAATTGCCTGTGCACAGGAGAATATAGACAGGCAAACCAGAGGGCAGACCATCTATATACTCAGTGACAGTCAGGCGGCCCTTAAAGCGCTTACGGCGCCGAACGTGGATTCTAGACTAGTCTATAATGGCGTCCAGGCACTGAACAAGTTTGGAAAGCACAATAAGGTGCAACTAGTTTGGATACCGGGGCACGAGGGCTACATCGGCAACGAAAGAGCGGATGAGCTTGCAAGAGGGGGGTCTACAAATCACTTTGTAGGTCCAGAACCATTTGTGGGACTCTCGCAGAGAACCATAACTTCGGCCTTTAAAGCCTACGCCAAAACCAAACACCAACACGAGTGGAGGAATAAGGCGGGCTTAAGGCACTCAAAGCTCTTCATAGAAGGAGTGGACTCGGGCTGGACTAACAAGCTCTGGCAGATCCCGCTGGGTCGAAGTGCATCCGAAAGGGCCCTCATCTAGATAAGATAAGATAAGATATGATCCCTAAAGTATTGTTTTCGCCGCGCAAGAAACAAAATCAAACGCACTGGGCAGGACAATTTTTTCTCCTAGATCCCTTTCAATACTATATTTACTGAAATAAATTGGCAATAAATAACTTAATACTCACAGGTGACTTCATATTACTTTGTAGTATATTAGATTAAATAAAACTATTGCATTATTATTGAATTTATCATTTTAGCAGTCTTCACAGTTTTGAAATTAGAATCATTTATTATTCAACACATTTTTCGTTATAAAAACAAATAACTGTAACTAACTTACGTCGTTGGGAAAAAATGTTATAAATATCCAATATTTCATATTAACTTTAACATCATCATTCCGAGAACAACTTTTTTTCTTAGAATTTCATAACGTTAATATTAGCATTTCGTATGCTCAAACATTGATCAGTGCAAATATTTGACCCTGAAGCTTACAAACAAAAGGTTTAAAATATTTCAGCATTGATTAGTGTTTTAGCACGATAAGAAACAAGAGTATATTTGGAAAGTAAATAAGGAAAAAAAAGTAATTTCAACAACACTGCATCACCCATTTCCAAAATGCCACATGTTATTCTAGAAAATTCGCTTTCCTTACATACCCATTACATATTCAGGATATCATACTTCAGGTACTAGATATTTTTGGACTATAAGAAATTTCCGAAATCTCGTATGTCGAGATTCCGATTTAATCTTATACCCTGTTTGGTACTTTGGGAACGAGCATTTACAATAAAATTTGACGCTTGAGTTTTTTTAACAGCTCAATCAGTTAATAAAAACAATAATCCAAGAATGCCCAACAGAAATGATTGATCAGGAATTACCAGATGTGAGTACATAATATAGAATAATATAAGTTAGGACCCAGCGCCATGAGACCTCGCTTATACGAGTGTAACACCATCTAGTAAAACTATTCAAAACACTTTTTAGAATAGTGTTAGTCAATCTATATTCTTTACTCGTCTTTAGCATACCCTGTTTCAAGGATCATTTATTTTTTGCATCTGTTACATATATATTTAGTAACCATTAATCATCTTTGTAATATCCGAATCTAAATCGATAGTAATCCTAACATGTCGAGATATGAGATACTGATAAGCAATAACGTGTCAGTAGGATATTCGAAAATCTAAATGGAAAACTGAGCGCTGTGCACAAGCTGCAATATTCATTGTCGAGACCGTATGGATTGTCACGTTGTGGGTATCAGCATCCAATTTAATTTTGCCTTTTTGTGTCAGTCAGCACGAAAGTATTAGTTGATCCAGATCGGATTGTACATATTTTTGTATTACATTTTATAACATTTGTTAAATAAGACGCGAGCGAAAAAAATACTATTTGATTACATTATCTATTCTACCTACTGTTTTATTTTGTCAGTACATATGACGTAAACATTTAATTAGATGAAACAATTAAGCAGCGCTAAATACGCCAGTTTTAGTGATATGAGCTGCGAAAGAGCAGTTATTAGTTATTAACTTATTACGGAGTCAAGAGCCACGCCAAGTATTGAATGTACTATAAATATAGGCCCATTGGTATGGTGAGGGAAACTTAAACAGTACCTTTTTACCCCTTATTAGCCGGGTTCACACTGGACGCATGCCCCGGGCGAGGCGTGCGGCCGAGCATGGGGACCATTCGCCGTTCTGTTTGCCGAACTGTTCGTGCCGAACTTTAGCGTGTCCGAGGCAATCGCGCGCGACAAGCCCGAGCCAAGTTCGCTCGGCGAAATTGACCTACAAACGCGCCGTGGCCCCTTCTTGACCAAAAAGCCGACCACGCTAGGCTCGGGCGAGGTCGAGCGAAATCGGTGGACGGCCAAGCAAGGTCACACAAAATCTAGTACGGAGTGACCTAGATTTGGCCGGCCGCCGTGCTTCCGGCACGGATCCACACGGGCCGAAATCACACGGAATTTTTTAGGTGTAGCGGCACCTGACCGTTCGCCGTTCTGTTTGCCAAATGGCGTGGCTCGCCAAGGCAAGGCCACACTAAGCGCGCACGCTCGGGCGAGGCGTGTTGGGCCGAAGCATGCGTCCAGTGTGGACCCGGCTATTGTCATTGTGACAAGAGCGCAAATGGTACGTGTTTCAATTTTTTCGACTGATCGGCGCTACACGCTTGTCAAAATGGTAAGTCTACTTGGTCTATTTTCGTTCGTCACTTCCAATCCCAATCTCATGTCAATTTGCTTTGCAAGCCAGCTCTCACATGCGCCAAGCTAATGTGTCAGAACCAGTACGTAAAACATTTAGATAAGCTATTGGGATGTGAAAGAGATGAAGCAGGATTCACAAAGATACAAGTTACCATTTTACAATTCTAATCGGGCAATACAGGTCAAATGGTCATTCGTTGTTGGTTAAACTCAGGACTTTAGGCTTGAAAAATGCCTCGTTGGTAGGAACCAACGAGGCATTTTTCATCTGACAATATGAATTCTACATACATTTCTGGGCTGCTGCGTAACGATAGTACCCAGTGACTGTCTTTACTTATAGATCTACCAATGTGTGTCGCACCTGACAATCGCCTTGCATTGCTGAATCGTGAAGCAAAGATATTAGTTGGGCAACATTGTTATTTATCATCCATATACCCACTATTGTCAAGTTCGTATAATAGCCAGCCACCACAGAGCCAGGACGAACTGGCGTCACAAGCGTTTAATGACGACAAGAAGTGTTAACTGTAGTGTCGAAGGTTTAGTTATTATCTTATTATCCGGGCTGGCGGGCGGCGCGCGTGTATAGAACCGATACAACTAAAGCGATGGGGAAGGATAGATGGTTAGGATTGTGATCAGTAGGCTGCAGGGGTGGGGTGGGGTGGGCGTGGGCGCGCTAGTGGTCCGGCTGCGGGCGCTCGCGGCGCGGCGAGTAGGGCTGCGCGCGGTGGCGGTGGCGGTAGGCGCAGTACACGCGCCGCGGCCGCTCCGCGCACCAGCTGCAGCCCGACGTGCCCGTGCCCGTGCCCGACGACACGTCTGGTGCACGGGAGGGGAGAGGCAAGGGTTAGGAATGTTGATGGACGCGGTATACGCGTCATTGTATTGTGGACTCCATCAACGTGTTATACGGATACGCAATCTCTAATCTAATGGCTCCACCGCTCCCCTCCGCGCTCCACGCCTCGCATCCTCAATTAGTTAAAGCGATGACGCGTAATTTCATGTCCGAGGGGCAACCGGATAACTCGCGGTATTTGAGCTACCGAAGCGTTGTGGAACCGCCCTGTGCAACCCAAACTGACCCAACTTAGACTGGGGCGGAATTAGAGGAGGGGTGAAAAAAAAAATAGTCGCTAAGTATTCGATTGAAACAGTATTTTATTTTAAAGCGTACACCCTTTCTGACAGCCGCTGTTTCAATCGGCTGTCTTGCGTCAAAAAAAAACTTTTTCATACATTTTTTCTATTTCCGCCCCAGTCCAAGTTGGCTCAGTTCAGGTTGCACAGGGCGGTTCCACGACGCTTCGGGAGCTCAAATACCGCGAGCCAACCGGTTGCCTCTTGGACGCGTCATTGCTCTGAATAAATCTATTTTGTCCGTTTAGAGATCTAATAAACCAAACCACGTTAGCAGGGCAACCCAGCCACCAGGCGAGGTCCTTGGACCCTTCGGTTATAAACGTGTTCAGCGCTAATCACGACATAAGGGTCAAACGGCTACGGGCAAGTTTCGCTTGTGGAGATCAAGTTGCTACGGACTACGGCGTAGCGTATTCACGCTACGCTCGTAAAGCTTAACTATGAATCAGCTAAACTTAATAGGGGTGTAGACTCGAAAATTATTATTACTACAATTGAAAGAAGGCCAAAAAATATAGTGACCAAAATCCCATTCAGATATCTCAAAGAATAACGAAGCTACAACTGTTTTTACGTCACACCTGGCCATAATGCGAGTTTTACTGCACGCTGCGCGTACGGTAAAACTCGCATTGTGGCCAGATGAAGACGTAAAATTGTGTATTTACCACGGGCGGTAATTCGTAAAGCCCCAGATCGCATATTTAGCCCCAGATCACAAACAACTGCGATCCGGGCCATTCACGAATTCACCGCCCTAGGTACGTAATATACTATTATATTGCATGTTAGAGAGAGAAAACGCAAACAGTTTCACATTACAGGATGCTGCCGGGGGGCCGCGTCGACGGCGGCGCTGACCACGATGGGGCGCGGCACGTTGCCGTCTATGAGTGTGACGTGACAATCTTTCAGCGTCATCGTTTCATATGAAGTTGCGTTTTGCGAAAAAGGGACAGAACATACCCCTTTTTTAAACTTTGGACACTTATAACTTCGTGACTATTTAACGTTTTGCATTGATTTTTTCACCATTTGACTACATTTTTAATCCTTTTAGAGAAAATATGACATTATTGATTATTTTATTTAGTGTCTACACCCCTATTGGGCCTCGCCCGAGAAACCGAAGTTTCGGTGGGTCTGGCGGGTCTGAACGTAGCTAGCCGTTCCTTCAACTAATGCTACAGATTCGTTCATTCACGGAGGCGCGCCTCAGTTCTTGTATTTGCGCGATGACAAGGAGTGCGTTTTCGTGACTAAACAGATCAGTGACATTGGTTGAATGAATTATATGCCTCAAGTACAAATTTGGTTAAAAAAAGCGAATCACGTGGTTTGGTTTGTTTACCTAAAAGGACTAACTATAATTAGTTCTGAGGGTTGACATAGTCCATTCAATATTAACTGGCGTGTTTCGACTTAAACATAACGAACTAGATTGTTAACATAAATATTTTTTTTTAAATTGCGAGGATACGCGATGAAGAAGCGAAGTGAGGAACCGGGAGATTCATCAGAGTTGGTTACTTGGAGAAAGGATTGGGACGATTGAGAATAAAAGCTATACACATAATACAAACGCATACAACTTTAGATCTCTCTGTTTTAACATAACTTTTAGGATAAACATCCACCATTGATGCGTTTTCATATATTCGACATTTCACATGCTAGACAGTCAGAGGTAAAATATATGACACAGCTTCGCACATCTGGTAGATATTCTCCTTTAGGCTCGCTGTCAAATGGAAAAACATCTTAATGCGGTTTAAAGGTGGGTTGCACCAACTTACGATTACCCTATCGGAACCTGGAAAGGTCTAGACTTCAGTACTAATCTGAAAGCAATAGGGGTGTAGACTCGAAAATTATTATTACTCCAAATGAAAGAAGGCAAAAAATATGCCTAGTGATGAAAATCCCATTCAGATATCTCAAAGAATAACAAAGCTACAACCGTTTTAATATTGCTTGTTAGAGAGAGAAAACGCAAACAGTGTGAAGTCACATTCCAGGATGCTGCCGGGAGCCGCGTCGAACACGATGGGGCGCGGCACGTTGCCGTCTATTAGTGTGACGTCACAATCTTCCAGCGTCATCGCTTCATATGAAGTTGCGTTTTGCAAAAAAGGGACAGAACATACCCCTTTTTAAAACTTTGGACACATATAACTTCGTGATTATTTAACCTTTTGCATTGTTTTCTTCTCCATTTGACTACATTTGTAATCCTTTTTCGAGTTAATATGACATTATTGAGTATTTTCGTTAGTGTCTACACCCGTATTGATCACGCCAGTAGGTCTAGACTTCAGTACTACATGTGACATCATATGTTGACGCTGGGCGCCGAGAGGATACCGATCAACGTTAAATATGGCGCCGGCAGCTGTCATCCTATAGAAATTTGTCAAACTCTCCATACTTTCAGATTTTAACGGACACCGCTTGCGATTACAGACAGTTTGATGGAACCCACCTTAAGTCTTTGAGATCCATAATCGTTACAGCCGACTATGCCTATATGTGTATAGCTTGCTCTTCGATAGGAACAGGGCATTATAGATGGAAACCTTACCACATTGCACTAAAGTCTAAAATAGTACCTGAAAATAATAAGCCTTACCCGACATAGTTTCCTCGTCGACATCGTTTTCCTCGTTGGAGTTCTCGTCGGCGTGGCACGGGTTGTTCTCGTCCGTGAACACTTCTAGTTCGCTGAACATCAGGTCCTAGATAAATATGCAGATAACAATAATGTAATGAGAGAGAGTGCGATTTGCCTATTACCTAGATTGTTTTATCTCAGAAAGAGGGTTGATCATATTACAAACAAACCGCTATTAAAATGGTATTGGAGTAGCTGTCATTTCCCCTATAAGCGCTATAGTTAAAGCAATGGCGCGAAGTTTCAGTGCCCGAGAGGCAACCTGACGGCTCGCGGTATTTGAGCTCCCGAAGCGTTGTGGAACCGCCCTGTGCAACCCGAACTGAGCCAACTAGGACTGGGGCGGACACTGGAGGGAGGATGAAAAAAAAATGCCGCCAGATATTCGATTGAAACAGCATTTTATGATATAAACAGCGTACAAACTTTCAGGCAACCGCTAAATATTTTTGTTATCATACAATTCTTTTATTTGCCCCAGTCCAAGTTGGCTCAGTTCGGGTTCTACAGGGCGGTTCCACAACACTTCGGGAGCTCAAATGCCGCGAGCCATCCGGTTGACTCTTGGACACTGCAACTACGCGTCGTTGCTCTGAATACTACATGTGTAAGGTGCGTCTGTGCGACACTGAGTGTTCCTGAGTTAACGCACACAGAGACAATGTGAATGCGCAGTTCCAAACAACTACATATGATCAACCCACTTTTGATCTGATCCCTGTCCACTCACCATCAACGCTTTCACATCAACCGGCTAACAAAATTTTGCGTGAAATGAATAAGAAGAAATTTACATACATTGTGTAATCCGAAAAAATCTTTACCAAAATGGACCGTATATCGTTTGTATTGTATTGGGTACTAAGCATTTTGCTTGTGTACGTTCCTGTGTAAAGTAATCTTGAGTAAAAATGTAGTCAAATACCGAGATGCTTTTTTTTTACCATCATGTACAGTCGGCCCATGAAAATGTTGAGCATACTTAGAACCTTGTCGTACCAAAATGGAAGGAATTTTTTGTACTCAAATGTCACAAGTATTTGAAACCTCCTCAGTTTAGGCATTAAAACTTTTAAAGTTATTATATGACTGATAAATGTCACAAGTGACGTTTAATTTCCAAATGATATTCTTTCATATTAATGTTCTGATGCGTGTGAAGAAGATTTCCAGAAGAAATATCGAAAACATGCCTCGGATAATATCCGAAATGGAAAGAGCTGAAATTGTTACTGGGCAACATCGAACACCAAGCGGGAAATAGAATTTCAGAGATATCTCGAAATTTGGGAGTATTTATTAACTGTAAGTATTTTTATTTCTAAACTTAATGATATCGTTTGGAGTTTCATTATCCTTTTCTGCCTTGTTGCCGTCATTTTCAACGTTATATATACTATTCTATTATAAAAGTATACTAACAAGTATTTATTTCCAGCGCAATATCGTGAATCTGTGGGTGAGAAGATACGCTGACGAAGGGACGGTTCGTGATCACCGCCATAATAATTCAAGCCGATAATTCTTCGAAATATCCATGAAGAAAACGCATTTTTCCCTACAAAACACATTGCTGCTTGTCTCGGAGTTTGTCCCCAGGTGATTAGGAATAATTTGCACTCAATGGGCTTGCACTACAGACGCCACGCTAAAAAGCCATTTTTGCCCCAAAATCATAAAACGGCTAGATTGAATTTCGCACGCCGGTATTAAGAATTTGACTGGAGTAAAACTATTTTTACGGACGAAAAAAGTTTCAAATCGAGCGACCGTGGACGTCTATCTCTCTGGCGATACGACCTAACCCGCTACACGGAAGATCACGTGGTTCCTTTGAGGAATTCTGGCCGCTTAACAGCCAATATGTATGGATGGATGTCTGGTGACGGTGTCGGTGAACTTCACTTCATACCCACACGGGCTAATGCCAATGTTTACGTGGAGTTACTGGACGAAGTGATGCTGCCAACTGTCAGAAGCGTATACCCAGAATCGGACTTTCCCCAAATAGATTTTATCCAAGACAATTGTCCCATACATACGGCACGGGTCACTCGGGAATGGTTCAGTCGACATCAGGATATTAAATCCATGCCTTGGCCAGCAATGTCACCTGATTTGAACCCAATAGAAAACCTTTGGGGCTTAATGGTTCAATGGTGGGATCATCGCCATGAAAGAACAAGGAAGCGATTTCCAGACACTGTAATGAGATTTGGGAGGAAATGCGAGGAACTGACATATGTCAACGTCTTTTCGGCTCAATAAGGGACAGACTACAGGCTGTTATAGACGCAGACGGCGGTTACACGCATTATTAACCATACATTTTGAATTTACTTTTATAATCAATATTTTACATAAATATTGGATTTTATTTATTAGGGTTCATTCACATTACTTAAATGAAGATAACTTATGTCATTTACCTATTTGAGGTCTCTCGACGTTTCGGATGTGTCACAATATCGTCATATCACATCCGAAACCTCAAAGATGTAAATGAATACGTTAATTACACGCAAATCGTGAGTCTAAATCAATATAAATATGAAGACATTGTTCAAATAAAAATAGTAAATCCACGAATAAACCATGAACAAACGTTTTAATTTTTGAATAGTTATATGCTTGCGGCGCTTAAGCCAAAGCGCTCGGCGGGGCCGGACGGCATTCCTGCGTTCATCGTAAAAGATTGCAGTAGAGTTTTGGATGAACCGCTCCTTCACATTTTTAACTTATGTCTAGAAAAATCATACTTTCCGAGGCGGTGGAAGGTTACGCGAGTGATCCCTATACCCAAAGGGGGTGCAGGGTCGGAAATAAGTGGCTTTAGACCCGTAGCGATACTTTCAACGCCAGCCAAGGTGTTTGAGTCGGCAGTGCAACGTAGCATCCGAGACCAGGTATCAGCGCAGCTGTCGGAGGCACAGCACGGGTTTCGGAAGGCAAGAAGCACCTCGAGCAATCTTCTGAACGCCATGTCATACCTGATTCCACAAGTTGACGAGGGGGTGCAGGTAGACGCCGCGTACTTCGACTTCAGGAAAGCATTCGACATGGTCGATAACGACCTCTTGTTGTCGAAGATGGCGGCGGTGGGCTGCACTCCCAAGTTGCTACAGTTCTTTGCTGACTACATGAGGGACCGGCAACAATACGTAGAGTACGCGGACTGCAAGTCTCAACCGTATTTCACCAGAACCGGGGTAAGTCAGGGTAGTAATTTGGGACCGCTGGAGTTCATTATTATGATTAATGATCTACCAGAAGTGGTCAAGGAGGCTAAATGCCTGTTATTCGCGGATGACCTCAAGTTGCTCTTGGCAATCAAGGATGAGGAAGACTGTGAGCGTCTCCAGAGGGACATAGACAGAGTGGTGGAGTGGAGCCAGAGAAACAAACTGCACTTCAATGTGGATAAATGCGTTTCCATGACATTCACTCGGTCCAAAACTCCTATCAACCACAGCTATGAGGTAGCCGGAGCTCAGTTGAAAAGAGTGGACTCCGTGAAGGATTTGGGAGTGCACATGCAAAGCAGCTTGTGCTTCAGGGGCCATGTTGTCAGTGCGTGTAAAAAGGCGTTCAGAATTCTGGGCTTTGTACTCCGCCGAGCAGTAAGCTTCTCAGACATGAAAGCCGTCTCGGCGCTGTACAATGCTCTTGTAAGAAGCCAATTAGAATGTAACGCGGCAATATGGGCTCCGCATGAGGCCAAATATAGCATCATGATGGAAAGGATACAAAATAAGTTTACCAGATACTTATACTGGAAACGGTATGGAGTGTATCCTTTCTATCCGCTGATGTATCCCACACTTTTTGTGATTGGCATGGTCGGTTACGACAAATTAGAAACTCGCAGGAATCTGGTGCTTGCGTGCTACTTGCTTCGGGTTCTCCGCGGTAGTATCTGCAACCCGGACATGTTACAAATGTTCAAGCTGTGCGTGCCTGACAGGTACACCGAGAGGAGGCGGCAACCGCAGCTGCTGGCAGAGCCAACCGGCAGAACGAATCTGCTCCGTAAGGCACCTCTCAGCCGTACTATACACGTTCTGAATCTCGTTGCCGACAAGACAGATCTTTTTTATTGCCCTATGTGGGAATTGTCAAAAACGTGTTTATATGTATTATGCTATGTAATGGATTGACATTTAATTTGAATTATTGTGTAATGACATATTGAAACCTAAATTGACTATTATGCATTGTAATAAATTGAATTTTTAATTTAAATTATTTAGTTAAGTAGTAATAAGGATGATTTTTAATGTAAGGTTAAGGCACTATTGTATTAGGGTTACCTGTAAAGATAGTTGCTGTGTGTGTAATAAATAAATAAATAAATAAATAAATAAATAAATAAATACTACTCAAAAGAAAATAGGGGCCATAAGTATGGTGATCGTTACGTGAAAATTATATTAAACAGTAATTATATATATTTTCCAGCTACTAGACTTTAACAACAGCATGAAATGTGTTAGATTCTGAAGGATACGCTACTATATGCCTATATGCCACTTATTATTCGTTTATTTCCAATAATTAACAATAAAATAGAAAAATGTGAGTGGCCCTTATTTTGTTTTGAGCAGTATATATTATCCTATTCAAAAAAGCGGGAACACTAATTCGTTTTCTGCTACTTCTACTGTGATTTGTAATCATTCTGGTTCAGGAAAATAGGACTTCCGTGGATTTACTTATTTTTAACCCCCGACGCAAAAAGAGGGGTGTTATAAGTTTGACGTCTTTGTGTGTGTGGGTGTGTGTGTGTGTGTCTGCGTGTATGTCTTTGGCATCGTGGCTCCTTTTTTTATCCGAAAGCTGATGTGATCGAGATAGTTCTTAGCTACGTTTCAACAAAATCGGTTTAGCCGTTTTTGAGATATTGAACTTTGAAATTAAAATGTCGGGGGCTTTTCAACTTTTCTAAGTTGTAGTTATTCTAATACCAAACATACCAATAACTAAACTTATAATAAAAATACACAAAAAAGACCGTTGTCTGGGAGGATTAGATCCCGAGACCTCAATGTTAGAAAGCAAGCAATTACTGACAACGCCACGAGTGGTCATACTTTGTTATTCGAAATTAACCTTCTCATTTGTGGCTTGCAAGTTTGACATTGTGTCCTGAAACATCTATTCCTAATTTAGTTAACTGCAGTCTGTCAACAGTGTCAACATCGCAGAACAGAGACAGAGATATGCAATGACAAGTCTACACTCTTTTGCATGAATGTCATATCAATGGGTTCTAAATTTAAATGGTTGACATCTTACCATCTCGCGCGTCACTCTCCCTTATCGTGAATTAATTTGACAAAGTCCTAAAGTGCTCATCATTATCATGGGCCGACTGTACAGTCAAAAAGGTAAATTTTTGGAATACTTGATTGTACAGATATTAAGGTTGTGGTTTAATGGTTGTGAGCTAATCTCTGTTGATCCCTGCACGCCCCCTGTAGTAGTGCATTACTTGTGCTGACACTGACCGCCGCGACGAATATTAAATTCACGGGGAAGCACCACACTCCTCATTTCGTGTCAATTTGGAAGGAGTGCGGCGTGTCTTTGTGGATAAGCCCTTGTACGCACTAAGCGGCTAGCCGCGTGCGGTTGCGGCCAACCACTTAGTGCTAGAGGTTATGCGTTTGCGGTTTCATGTTTTGTCGAACCGCACGGCAGGCCGCACGCGACTAGCCCGCTTAGTGCGTTGGCATCCTTAATATCTATAGATAGGCTAGGATAGGATAGGTACGCGCCGCCGTGTGAGAGCCGCTCTCCATCACAGACACTTTAATACATACATACATACATATAATCACGCCTCTTTCCCAGAGGGGTAGGCAGAGATCACGGATCTCCATTTGCTACGATCCTGACAAACCACTTTCGCTTCACTCACTTCCTTAACATTTCTCATACATGCTCGTCGGTTTAGGGTACTTTTTGTCACACTTTAATACGCCACTGTAATAGGGTATTTGACAACAGTAAAAATAAATTGTTTTTAACCGACTTCGTAAAAAGGAGGTTCTCAATTCGCTTGTGTTTTTTTGTCTTTTTTATCATTTTTTTTTGCAATGCTTGTTACCTGAGAACTCCGTCATTTATGACCCGATTCGTACAATTTTTTTTTTTGTAAGTATATGCTTCCAGGTTGGTCCCGTTTTTTTTTCAAAAACCCAGCTGAATGATGAGATCTATGAGGAATTGAGGGAACTCCTCAATTATATTAGGCACGCGTGTAGTGATTTATAACTCGTGTATTTACACCCGGAAATCATTACTTTGGTTAAGTGGAATTGATGATGAAGACCACAGATGACTTATGCAATTCCTCAATTATGTACTTAAAAGTACAAAAGTACGTCACAGACAAGATTCCGTTGAAATAGAAACTAATGAAGTGCCAAAGGTGAACGATCTTGTGGAATCGACGGAAGTCCTCCAATATTATCGGCCCTCATACAGCGATTCGGTTTTGTTTGTTCTCTAATAACTCATTTGCTCTCAGAAATCAGTTCATGTGGTAAATTGGAAAAAAAATGTGGAAATGTTCACGTGGCTTGGCGGAGTACTAAATTGAAGTCGGTTAAAACTTTGTTGTTATAGTAAATGATCTCATTAGCAACAGATAAACATTACGAAAATACTCGTTGAGTATCAATCTTTCATTTGTTTGCTATTTTAAGGTTTTGTAAATTCATAAATACTAACAATAAGGACGTTCTTTGGTTGTGACGTCACAAGCAAGAAATTCCTACAAATTCCATACTAACAGAGCGTTTTTGACGTTTAATAAAAAGAAGCTGATTTGACTTTAGGCAAGTACCGTATAGTAGACTATTCGTGCTGACACTTACCCCCGCATCGCTGCTGGACTCGGAGGCGAGCGGCTGCGCCACGGGCGGGTCGCGGGGGTCGCGGGGGTCGCGGGGGTCGCGGGGGTCGCGGGGGTCGCGGGGGTCGCGCGGCTCGGGCGCGGGGTCGGGGCCCGAGCACGCGTTGAGCTCGGGCGACGACATGGACGCGGACAGCGCCTCCGTGTGTGGGGCTTCGGTCGCGGGCACCGACGCCACAGCTGTACAAAACAAAATTAATGAGCATTTGAAGATGTTTGCGCTGTTTAGATCTTCATGAAAAAGAGTAATTCCTGTGAGTGTGAGGGAAGCGTTCGGCGCCGAAAGCGCCATATTGTACGCGCGCTTAATGTCGGACTTCGGCTGAAGAATGCAGTCAAATGGAGAAAAAAGCAACGCAAGATGTTAAATAATCACAAAGTTAAAAGTGTTCAAAGTTTTAAGAGAAAGTATGTTCTGTCCCTTTTCCGCAAAACGCACCTTCATAAGAACGATTGTCATTTACTATGACGCTCGAGGATCGTAACGTCACAATCTTCTAGCGTTTTCTCTCTCTTATAAGCAACATTAAAACGGTTGCAGCTTCGGAATTGTTTGAGATATTTGAATGGGATTTACGTCCTCAGATTATTATTTTTTACCTTCTTCTGATGTAAAAATAAACTTTGAGCGGCGCTCAGCAGCGTGTGCAGGCTCACCAGCGCCATGCTGTCCGCGCCCGCCGCGCCGAGCGAGTTCCTGAACATGTCGTGACGTACCCGCGAGCTCGCCCTTGCTGGGCGCGTGGTCGCGCGGCAGCTTGCTGGGCACGCGCGAGGGCGCGCGCGGCGCGGCGGCGCTCAGCAGCGTGTGCAGGCTCACCAGCGCCATGCTGTCCGCGCCCGCCGCGCCGAGCGAGTTCCTGAACATGTCGTGACGTACCCGCGAGCTCGCCCTTGCTGGGCGCGTGGTCGCGCGGCAGCTTGCTGGGCACGCGCGAGGGCGCGCGCGGCGCGGCGGCGCTCAGCAGCGTGTGCAGGCTCACCAGCGCCATGCTGTCCGCGCCCGCCGCGCCGAGCGAGTTCCTGAACATGTCGTGACGTACCCGCGAGCTCGCCCTTGCTGGGCGCGTGGTCGCGCGGCAGCTTGCTGGGCACGCGCGAGGGCGCGCGCGGCGCGGCGGCGCTCAGCAGCGTGTGCAGGCTCACCAGCGCCATGCTGTCCGCGCCCGCCGCGCCGAGCGAGTTCCTGAACATGTCGTGACGTACCCGCGAGCTCGCCCTTGCTGGGCGCGTGGTCGCGCGGCAGCTTGCTGGGCACGCGCGAGGGCGCGCGCGGCGCGGCGGCGCTCAGCAGCGTGTGCAGGCTCACCAGCGCCATGCTGTCCGCGCCCGCCGCGCCGAGCGAGTTCCTGAACATGTCGTGACGTACCCGCGAGCTCGCCCTTGCTGGGCGCGTGGTCGCGCGGCAGCTTGCTGGGCACGCGCGAGGGCGCGCGCGGCGCGGCGGCGCTCAGCAGCGTGTGCAGGCTCACCAGCGCCATGCTGTCCGCGCCCGCCGCGCCGAGCGAGTTCCTGAACATGTCGTGACGTACCCGCGAGCTCGCCCTTGCTGGGCGCGTGGTCGCGCGGCAGCTTGCTGGGCACGCGCGAGGGCGCGCGCGGCGCGGCGGCGCTCAGCAGCGTGTGCAGGCTCACCAGCGCCATGCTGTCCGCGCCCGCCGCGCCGAGCGAGTTCCTGAACATGTCGTGACGTACCCGCGAGCTCGCCCTTGCTGGGCGCGTGGTCGCGCGGCAGCTTGCTGGGCACGCGCGAGGGCGCGCGCGGCGCGGCGGCGCTCAGCAGCGTGTGCAGGCTCACCAGCGCCATGCTGTCCGCGCCCGCCGCGCCGAGCGAGTTCCTGAACATGTCGTGACGTACCCGCGAGCTCGCCCTTGCTGGGCGCGTGGTCGCGCGGCAGCTTGCTGGGCACGCGCGAGGGCGCGCGCGGCGCGGCGGCGCTCAGCAGCGTGTGCAGGCTCACCAGCGCCATGCTGTCCGCGCCCGCCGCGCCGAGCGAGTTCCTGAACATGTCGTGACGTACCCGCGAGCTCGCTCTTGCTGGGCGCGTGGTCGCGCGGCAGCTTGCTGGGCACGCGCGAGGGCGCGCGCGGCGCGGCGGCGCTCAGCAGCGTGTGCAGGCTCACCAGCGCCATGCTGTCCGCGCCCGCCGCGCCAAGCGAGTTCCTGAACATGTCGTGACGTACCCGCGAGCTCGCTCTTGCTGGGCGCGTGGTCGCGCGGCAGCTTGCTGGGCACGCGCGAGGGCGCGCGCGGCGCGGCGGCGCTCAGCAGCGTGTGCAGGGTCACCAGCGCCATGCTGTCCGCGCCCGCCGCGCCGAGCGAGTTCCTGAACATGTCGTGACGTACCCGCGAGCTCGCCCTTGCTGGGCGCGTGGTCGCGCGGCAGCTTGCTGGGCACGCGCGAGGGCGCGCGCGGCGCGGCGGCGCTCAGCAGCGTGTGCAGGCTCACCAGCGCCATGCTGTCCGCGCCCGCCGCGCCGAGCGAGTTCCTGAACATGTCGTGACGTACCCGCGAGCTCGCCCTTGCTGGGCGCGTGGTCGCGCGGCAGCTTGCTGGGCACGCGCGAGGGCGCGCGCGGCGCGGCGGCGCTCAGCAGCGTGTGCAGGCTCACCAGCGCCATGCTGTCCGCGCCCGCCGCGCCGAGCGAGTTCCTGAACATGTCGTGACGTACCCGCGAGCTCGCCCTTGCTGGGCGCGTGGTCGCGCGGCAGCTTGCTGGGCACGCGCGAGGGCGCGCGCGGCGCGGCGGCGCTCAGCAGCGTGTGCAGGCTCACCAGCGCCATGCTGTCCGCGCCCGCCGCGCCGAGCGAGTTCCTGAACATGTCGTGACGTACCCGCGAGCTCGCCCTTGCTGGGCGCGTGGTCGCGCGGCAGCTTGCTGGGCACGCGCGAGGGCGCGCGCGGCGCGGCGGCGCTCAGCAGCGTGTGCAGGCTCACCAGCGCCATGCTGTCCGCGCCCGCCGCGCCGAGCGAGTTCCTGAACATGTCGTGACGTACCCGCGAGCTCGCCCTTGCTGGGCGCGTGGTCGCGCGGCAGCTTGCTGGGCACGCGCGAGGGCGCGCGCGGCGCGGCGGCGCTCAGCAGCGTGTGCAGGCTCACCAGCGCCATGCTGTCCGCGCCCGCCGCGCCGAGCGAGTTCCTGAACATGTCGTGACGTACCCGCGAGCTCGCCCTTGCTGGGCGCGTGGTCGCGCGGCAGCTTGCTGGGCACGCGCGAGGGCGCGCGCGGCGCGGCGGCGCTCAGCAGCGTGTGCAGGCTCACCAGCGCCATGCTGTCCGCGCCCGCCGCGCCGAGCGAGTTCCTGAACATGTCGTGACGTACCCGCGAGCTCGCCCTTGCTGGGCGCGTGGTCGCGCGGCAGCTTGCTGGGCACGCGCGAGGGCGCGCGCGGCGCGGCGGCGCTCAGCAGCGTGTGCAGGCTCACCAGCGCCATGCTGTCCGCGCCCGCCGCGCCGAGCGAGCGAGCCGACCTGCACATACAACAACATAAGAACACCCGTACACTTTGCCACAAATTAAGAGCCTGTCCAGATGACACGATTTACGCGCGAATCCACTCGGGCGCTTCAATTTATATTGCGTCCATTGCAGATGCCGCGTTTTACGCGCGTTTCTACAGGGGAGGAACTTAGCCAAATAAAATATTCCGTATCGAATTTATCACGCTCCATTTTGAACCAAATACGTCCACTCGCCACGGACTCCAGAGACTACAATATACAAACTGACGGACTCGCGCATACTACTGAACGCCCCAATGGCGCCAGAGTATCACGACTCGCGCGGCGCTCGCGCGTAAAACGAGCGAGTCGAGAGTGCATTGCACGCGTTTTACGCGCGAGACCATCTGGGCGGGGTGCTGTAGCTCTAGTACCTCGGTTACGCGCGAGTGTCTACGCGCGAGTGTCTACGCGCGAGTGTCTACGCGCGAGTGTCTACGCGCGAGTGTCTACGCGCGAGCGCCCTCGCGCGCAAAACGCTTCGTCTGACGCAATTGAAACGCATTGACGCGGCCACCGGTGGCGGTAAACAGTAAATTGGACTCTTAATATAATAGTACATTACTACAGAGGCCGGGAAGTAAGGGGTTGCCGGCCGAGCGTAGCGAGGTCGTATAGTTATGAGGCCGGCAACCCCTTTTCACGCCGAGGTATGTATAGTGCTTTTCTCAAACATGCAATGAAATAAATTAAAAAACTCCAAGAAAGCAAACTTTAATTTTCATGGCTGAACTCTGTGATCCTGTGCCACAAATAGTGGAATGGAAATTAAAAAGGACCATCTTGCCGGCCTAGGCCTCCAATTTTGTATGAAATGCCATTACGGGTCTCTCGTTTCGCTGCGCCCGAAACGTGACACTTCGAAGCCCATTATGAAGAACACAACGTCAATATTTCATTGCATGTTTGAGAAAACATTATTATTGATCGCCACCACAAGCCGCATCGGTGTGATTCGGGCCTTAAGCCACGTGGTCACTAGCAGCGAGCCCCTTGTAGTATATGATGCAACATTGTAGTAAGTAACCATGAATAAAATATGAATGAGCCTAGCATCTGGTTTACGCTCGTGTACCCGCGAGGATCGTAAAGCTATGTAAGTACTCACCCACACGCGATACAGAAACTGTATATAAAGCCCGTTTCTACCTAAATAAATGTTCATTATATCACCGAGTTTCGTTGTATTATTTACACCCTACGGCCTACGTCACACCCTCCTGCAGTTTGTGGCTCGGACGCGGCCACTAAACGCTCGGTGTGCGCCACAAAATGTACCTACGAAAGGACTCGTCCGCGGCGTGTGGCAGTAGTGGCCCAATGTGCGGCGGCTGTTAGTGTGTGGGCAAGTGTAATATGAGCAGCGCTGTCCATTTAGACTCGATTAAATTTAAACGCAAGTTCATCACGCGTGTGGCATATGGCAATCGGGCGCTGGTACAACACCAGCGGAAAAATGCCACGAAAAAAAAATTGGCAAGTGAGGACTATCCTGAAATTTAGCATTCATGGAACATCAGGGCTCTATCCTAACAAAACTGTTGAATTAGTTACGCAAAATAACGTATCACGTAAAGAACATTCCATAGTAACATTTGCATTTAGAAGTTGCAATACGTAAGTGTCAGTTTAGTGATATAACCCGAGTGGCGGGGCGGGTATTGTATTGTATTGTATTGTATTGTAGACTGTAGACTGTACCGAGAGGTGGACGGCAGGTTGACGGGCGCGAGCCGGCGCTCGCCGGCGTAGTCGCCGTAGCCGCACGCCGGCGCCATGGACACGTCGTTGTTGCGCGACTCCTCGAACAGCACCGGGGTCAGCGACCCTGACAACAATACCAATACTACTTTACACGGCTCCAATCACTCGCCAAAACTTATAAAATACTAGCTCCCGCCCGCGACTTCGTCTGCGTGGAACCGGATAAAAACTATCCTACTTATATTTTAATCCAGGCTTTAAACTGACTTCGTGCAAGTGTGATTGAGATCCAAACATCTAAACATCCAAACTTTCGCATTTATAATATTAGTAGGATGGCCAATGTGACATGACAACCAAACCAACCTCCATACACAAAAAAACAAAGAACTACCTGGAATTAAATTACGTTTGGAACGTCTATAATATAATTAATGATAGTCATCTGTCAGTCTCTCCATCCTTGCCGAACCTACGTTGTAAAAGGATGTCTTACGTGCCTGATCTTGGCTCATTAAAAGTGAAGTGATTTGTGAGTGACCGACAATTAAAACTCATAGGCGCTAAACTGGGTGCTCAGTCAGTATAACAATTGAAACAACTATTAAAACTCTCCATCCAGTCCAGCGTCTATAATAACGCTAGACTGGATGCTTAGCCAGTGCCTGGGTCGCTGCTCTATTCGTAGTTTTCTAAGGTCAGCTACTGAGAGATGTAAAACTACACTGACCTGGGCTCATGAGTCTCTGTCCACTGATGACGCCGTGGGGTGGAGTGTACTTCCACTGACTACCGAACATCATGGCGTCGCTGACCGTAATCCCGTCCACCGGGTTGTTCTGCGACGGGTTGTCTTCATTGGGTTGTGTGCCTGGAGGACCAACGGTTGTTGGGGCGCGGGTCACCGCCATAGAGTTGCGTGACATTTCTAGGGATAGCCTCTGTGAAACGTAAGGAATTTTAACCCCTTAACCTCTAAATACGCCATTAAGTAATCACCGCATTGCAATATTTTGAGCAAAAATATGGTTTATAGACTGGAAACGTTGATATTTTTCATGTTTGGTTTTTGCTAGCTACCTGATCCATTTGTTTCTTACTAATCAAAAAAGTCAAAGTCAAATAGTTCGTTCAATTCATAAAGAAGCACCCGCTCCAATCTAATCTATGGGCAAAACAAAAACTAGTACTTACGCACAGATAAAGAGAGGGGCGTGTCCTCATAGATTAAACGCTCCATAATCCAGTTCAACTACCAACTTACTGCTGGTCTTCTAACGATTAATATTACCGTATGACATATCCTAAGGAGCAAGAAACGAGCTGTCACCTCTTTGAGATCGTTGATTTGCAGAATATGCTGGCTGCGCATGTTGATGAGCTGGTTGATGTACCACTGCTGGTCGCGGCAGCGCTGGTAGAACGTCGGCGGCCGAACTTGGAACCTGACCAATACAACATTCGTAACTTCGCAGTCGGGCCAAACTGATTCTGCAGATCTAAACTATTTTGAACGAGGTTGTGAAAAAATCTACTGCACTGTTAACCTTTGGGACGCCATTCTTCACGTCCGAAAGTGACACCAGCACACCAAATCCTTCTCTATAAGAGAGTGGATATGAACCTTCCTTGAAGCATGAAGGTGACCGTGACAGCGTACGTAATAACACCAATAGTCGTTCTTGGCACCGTGGACCGAAACACGTGTTGTCGAGTCCACGCCGTTTAAGTTGTTCACGCCGTTCACGGCGTCCAAACGGTTAACATTGCCAGGTGCTTTTAATAATTTAAAAGCGTTGTGTGTAATATCGTTGCAACGATATTACGGAGACACTCAAGATTCGTTCACAACATCTTAACAATATACGTATAAAAGACGAGATTACATTAGAAGAACAACCCAAAATGGTTACATACCTCAAAATGAGCGTGTCAGTGTCCGGATTGAGATAGCCCTCGCTGGCGAGCAGGTCGAGTCGGAAGAACCGGTTGTAGCCCCAGCACTCGCCCACCTCGAAGTCGGACGCGAACTCGCGCACGATGTTCTTGGACGGATCGCGGGACACTTGGTGAAGCATCTCCACTCGGTACTCGTACCTAGAGGGGTTCGGCATATTATTAGACAAATAATATGATGCTGCAGACAGATAGCAGCCGCTTAATGGTTTACCAACACAACCTTAGCAAATACTAGGTTCATATAACTCACTTATGCCCGGTTAGATCCGGTTAGACCTTTTGTAGGTAAGTTATGTCAAAAAAGGTACAGTTACTAAAACCTGTTCTGACATTTTGCAGCAACTTTATAAAACCGGGCCATAGAAGTCTTGAGTAAACCAGAGTTAAGAGCACGATAGAGCCAATGATAGAAGTAGTACCTATAGCAAAATAAACAAGATCGAAAGTACCAGGCTTGCATAACTCACTTGGAGGTCTCCGGTAAACCAGCGCTCAACTCCAAGAACACCGACAGATAGTTCCCTCGCACGACCCCATTTCCGTCGGGGTACACTTTCAGCCGCCAACACAGTCCGTTAACGTGTAGAGGAGCAGAATACACGGGCGCCGCCGCGTGCTGCAGCTGTGTGAAGTTGGTCAGCGGGAACGTGCTGCTGTCGTAGCTCGGGACGATCTCACTGTTTAAAACAAACAAACTGTACCACTACTTATTGTGTACGTTGGTAAAATGGTGAATTACTTATGTTAGGTTTACGTGCAGTTGTATGCAAGAAGCTCCCGAGAGTTTCAGACATATTCAAATATCAGAAACTGGTTTTATTATATAATTAGAAAGTCCAGTTGATGCGCTCTTTCCAAAATAACGAATCTTTAAGCAACACCATTCCATTCCATTCGCCAGAGAATCCTTTGGGAACTGAATTCATTTTGATACGTATGCTACAGCACAATAGACTGGGGTGTAGACTCGAACATTATTATTATTCCAAATGAAAGAAGGCAAAAAATATATGCCT
Source organism: Epinotia bilunana (assembly GCA_947049275.1). NCBI lineage: Eukaryota > Metazoa > Arthropoda > Insecta > Lepidoptera > Tortricidae > Epinotia > Epinotia bilunana. The sequence goes on along the minus strand of OX346260.1, from coordinate 20,112,143 downwards.
AATGACGAAAATCCCATTCAGATATCTCAAAGAATAACGAAGCTACAACCGTTTTAATATTGCTTGTTAGAGAGAGAAAACGCAAACAGTGTGTGACATCACATTCCAGGATGCTGCCGGGGGCCGCGTCGAACACGATGGGACGCGGCACGTTGCCGTCTATGAGTGTGACGTCACAATCTTCCAGCGTCATCGTTTCATATGAAGTTGCGTTTTGCGAAAAAGGGACAGAACATTCTTAAAACTTTGGACATATAACTTCGTGATTATTTAACCTTTTGATTTTTTCTCCATTTGACTACATTTTTAATCCTTTTTCGAGAAAAATATGACTTTATTGATTATTTTATTTAGTGTCTACACCCTTATCAATTAATATTTGATTTTGTAGGGAACTTGATAAATAGGGAAGATGCAGCTATGATATTTACCATTATTTTGTGACTAAATAAAATAATAGCCACTGAAACGTTTTCACTGTTTATAGTAATTTCAAACAATAATTACGATTTGAAGTAATGTGAAACGGAACGTGTTTGAATCCAACAGTCAGCGTCTGGTGACTTCACTCCTGTCACAAGTCAAAAACTTAAGCAACTCTATGACATCTAGGGACACGAACGACGGAAAAACAAATTTGGCGAGTGACAAACATGAGTGACGTCACAGGAACTGTAGATCCGTTTAGGCGCGAAAGTTTAAATTCTCCGTTTGTAACAGGAATTTTTGACTATAAATATAGTCTTTTATTTTTTTAATACATTCATGGTCTATTCCACATGCGATTCTTTCAAATGAAAATATTGCATCTTCCCTGGGCGACAACTGACTCTTCGTCACGCCAGAAAAGCAATTTTACTTTTTGTTTTTCTAATTATTAATGTGTGAAAGAGATTAGCCGTGTCTACACCGGACGAGCGGCTCGCCCGAACACCGTTCGCCCAAACGTGCTCGCCCGGTGTGGACGTGATTCGGGCAAACGGTGGCTCGCCCGAGCCGTTCGGGCGAGCCCCCGAATGCTTGTCCGAACGGTTTGCCCGAGCCGCGAGCGGCTCAGCCTATGTGGACGGTGGTTTTGTTCGGCCGAACGACAGAAGGCGAGGGCGATTTTTGCCCTACGTATTATTATTCTAATTTGTACTTTATTGTTAACAGTATAAGGTCGTAACACATTTTTCGTAAATGCAAATTCCATTTTGTTTTATCACACTTTTATATTTTGCTGTTAGCCGATTCGACTTCATTCAAAACTGAACGCTATTCGTAAGAGTATAAAGCCGTTAAACACCTTTTGCAATTGCATAGTCTGCAAATAAAGTAATTTTGGCCACGCGTCCTTTACCGTTTTGCTATTGAGCAAATTCGAATAGTTCGAATTTGGACGTTATTCCTAAAGAGATGAACCTTTGAAAAACATTTGGCAATGGCAAAAACAAATTGGTATTTTATTTCTTCGTCTCCTTCATCAATTTTGCTGAGTTAGGTTGAACTATAGCGTACTATTAATAAGGTTGTTATTAGATATATTGGCACGCAGGGGGAGAGAGGGGGGAGGAAGGGAATTTTTTTTTGCAAAATTAAAATTAATCAAATTTTCACTTCTGCCGGCACTCCCGGAGTGCAACCCGGTCTTTTTTTATCAAGGTAATTATTAAAGTTCATTCGAAGTCGCTGCGTTGGAAAAGGTCAAAACTAGCTTGACCCCTGGATACCTACATTACATATTGATATTGGGAAATTAGGGATCAAGTTATACCTACTGGCGGTTGGTAACTTGGTAGTGAGACGAGTTGAGGCGGATTTTGGAATTGCGTAACTGAGTTCGACACGGGTTTGTTTGTCAGCTGGAAGGATTGGTAGATTGAGTAGTACCTACCTAGTAGGAATTTCAATAGGTAGGCGTCTTCGCTCTGATCATAACATAATTGATCAAATAATTTTATCCCGGCCACTTTTCGGTTCTCAAAAATTTTGCGGCTTTTTTTTAAATACATTTCTTCCGATTTCGAATTCGAACAAGCAAAAGCAAAATTAACGTCGCAGCGACAGCTGTGCGCACGTGCGGCTTCATCGTGATCGTGAGCTCAACTATCGGTAGGTAAATTCGCTCGAGCCGATCTGGCTCGGGCGAGCCGCGCGCGTTTGCCCGAACGCCCGTCCACACCGACCGAGCGCTTGCGGCCGACCCTTTTGACGGCTCGCCCGAGCCTTCTGATGGCTCGCCCGAACCGTTCGGGCGAGCGTTTTTGATGGCTCGGGCGAGACGCTCGGCCGGTGTGGACACGGCTATAAGGGGATGGTATGTCGCGTGAACACCTGATATGGGGTCAGGTTGCGGTTGGTATGCTACGCTACGAATATCAAAGAAAATAAATAAATAATGCTGACTAAATACTCGAAATTCAGTACACAAAATTGACGTTTATTTCGTTGTAACATAACTCAAATTGCGTTACCACTTTATTATGGCTACGCTTAGTAAATTTAAGTTCACAATGTGCCCAAACGATAATAAACTAAATAAAAAAATAGTTTATTATCGTATGGTTTGCAGTAAAATCTTCAAACCATATTTTGTGAACTTTTTTTTTTTTTTTTTATGATATAGGAGGCAAACGAGCAGTCGAATCACCTGATGGTAAGCGATAATCGACGCCCATGGACACTTACAACACCAAAAGAGTTGTAGGTGCGTTGCCGGCCTTTAAGATGGGAGTACGCTCTTTTCTTGAAGGCTTGAAGGTTATAACGGTCCGGAAATACCGCAGGCGACAGTTCATTCCAGAGTTTGGCTGTGCGAGGCAGAAAGTTTCGGGAGAAACGCACAGTTGAGGACTGCCAACCATCTACGTGGTGAGAATGGAAAAGCTGTCGCGTAGGGCGATGGCGGAAGGAAGCGGCGGGGATTAATCCGAACAATTCATCGGAACACTCCCCATTGTACATGCGGTAGAAAATGCAAAGCGAGGCTACATCTCTACGCAGTGCTAAGGGATCAAGCCGATCGGAAACACGCTGGCAGCCGACAATTCGAATCGCTCTCCGTTGAATGCGGTCTAGAGGGAGGAGCTGGTACTGAGGAGCCCCTGCCCACAGATGACAACAGTATTCCATATGTGGACGGACCTGCGCCTTATAGAGCTGTAGGCGGTGAGCCGGCGTGAAATACTGTCTCGATCTGTTGAGCACACCGAGCTTCATCGAGGCTAATTTGGCCTTACCCTCCAAGTGGCCGCGGAACTGGACTTCTTTCGAAATGTCGACGCCAAGGATTCCGATGCTGGCTGTGGCGGCTAGGGGAGTGCTCTCAAATCGTGGAGATGCCGGAAACGCTAACTTTTTTGCGGTGAATGCACAAACTTGTGTCTTCGAGGGGTTAAAACGGACTAGAACTTTTTTATATCTAACAAATACTGGGTATTTTAATCTAACAAATACTGGGTATTTTAATCTAACAAATACTGGGTATTTTAATCTAACAAACCAATGGCTAATTTCGTCCCGGGAACCAACAGCCCGGCTAGCTCAGTCGGTAGAGCATGAGACTCTTAATCTCAGGGTCGTGGGTTCGAGCCCCACGTTGGGCGCACATTTTTTCTTTTAATTTCGAGCCCCACGTTGGGCGCATATTTTTTCTTTTAATTCCTTATCCTACAGCCAATGTGCACAACTTTGAATACTCTGATAACATTGATAGGCCTTGAAAAAGTAATTTAGTTTTTTTTTATCATAAGGAGGAGCCCCTCCGCAAAAGTCGGCTCTCCAGACAATCTTAGTTTGCCTCTCATTTTGAAACGGCAAGCTAGAATAACACTTTTCGTTAATATCTGTCATTTCCATACATTTTATTCGTTTTCTATTGGCGTTAGCGCTTGTCAATTGTAACCTTGTCTAGGCCCCCAGTGATAATAATAAACTTACCTATGAAAATCCGCGGGCACCGGAGCAGTAACAAAGCTCGCCATAGGTTTCTTGCGTACTTGGTGAATCATCTTCGACAGGTCGCTGCTCTTGGCTATAAGTTCAGATCTGTCGCAAGAGAAATAATCTACGTATTAGCATTGGAATGTAATGATTGTGCAAATAATTAACCATATTATTATGCTAATGCAACATTCATCCTAATCAGGTGACATAAGTGTTTATGCTAATTTTATGAATGTAGTTCACATCCTTATTTTATCACTTCAATGAAGCTGTGTCGTATTTATAAACAAATCATTCTTAATGGATTCCGTGAATCCAAATTTTATACAACATCAGGTATTGTTAATTCCAGTTGGGTTTTTCTGTACACTGCATTTCATAACTGCATGAATTATGAGATTTATGAGCTTAACATATCCAATGGAAACAAGAGGCTGACAATGGCCAGTATAAAAATACTAAAACACACCCTCACAAATATGAAGATCGTCATTATATCAGCCGAAAGACGTCCATTGCTGGACATAGGCCTCCCCCAAAGAGTGCCGCAAGGTTCGGGCCTGCGCCACTCGCAGCCAGCATACATGGTAATAAATATAAAAGTTAGTCAATACCTGGTACTCGCGTGTAGCTGATGCTCAATCTCCTGCAGCAAATGCTCAAGCTGCTCCGTCTCCTGCGTGAGGCTGTTCTTCTGGCCCATGAGCGTGAGCAGCTTGGCCTTGAGCGCCGAGTCCAGCCGCGAGATCATCAGCTCCACAGCGTTGCGGATCTCACGGACGCGCTCGTCCTTCGCCGCGCGGACTGATTCTACGTTACGTTCCTGGAAAGAGTGAATGGGTAATACACAGTCTATAAAACAAAATTCGTCTCTCCTGTGGTCAATAATTAAGAGCTCACGTGCATATAAATAATGTTTTTATCGCATAGTAATATAGAAGAGTAGACGCCGTTTATGCGGATTTAAGAGTCCAACCAAAAAATAGGCTTTGTAGCCCTTAACTTTGATAATGTCCACAAGAAAGACGCGAACCTAAATCTGTGTATGACCCAATTGTCTTATTAGACTTTATTATGTAGATGCATTTTGGAACTCGAACGAAGGGAATAAGATTCAAAATTGTTCACCAATACAAGACAATAGGACATTTTTTATTATTCGGCGGTGCTTGTTTGTAAGTCGTCAATAAGGTCGATAAGGCATAACGATGCAATTGAAAATGGGGCTTATTGACACAAATAATATTATAAATGTACTAATGTATAACAAATTAAATTGTTCATATTATTCATCATTACCATGATCACCATCTTATCAGCCGTAAGCCGTCCACTGCTGGACATAGGCCTCCCCCAAAGAGTGTCAGAATGACCGGTCCTGCGCCAATTTTCCAGCGGACTCCCGCGATCTTTACTATTCATTTAATTATAAGATTTTTGAATCCAATTTTACATTCAACATAAGACATACCACTGATAGTGACATGCTTGCCAAATAAGTGTGTACCGTTTTTGCATGCACAGCACATTGGATTCACGCCGCTAACGGGGTCAGAGGGTCAGAGAGAGCAACTGTTCCAACTGTGTCCCCAACACAAAGGGTTTGAAAAAAATATCCGTTTTGTGACACTTTTGCTAACTTTCCTACATACAACTGCTTATTTTTTTCTTTTGTACCAAGCTTACACAAATCTACCTAGTCCCAAACCAAGCAATGATGATGAGTGATAATGAGTGTCAAATGTGCTTATTAGTAATTTGTTGCTTCTCTAAAAGTGTGCCTTATTCGTAAAGCGATAAGATTCAAATTAGAAACTCACTGAAAATTCATCTCCTAAAAGACACTTAATTCTCACTAGATTCATGTGGAATTGTAAGGGTATAGAAAATTAACTACTATTAGATAAACATTATAATTATTTGACTATTATTAAGTAAACATTACATGTCTAAGGCAGGTTTCAACCAAACAAGAGCAAGGATTAGAGACTAAGTATCAAAATTCTATGGACTAATCTTAAAACAAACTCTATTCTAGTTAGGTCAAATTGCTGCTAAATTTCATGGTTAGTACCAACAGGAATAGGCTTTATTCCACCCAAGATTAGTAAATTAATAAAGTTACCGACATTTTAAAGTATTTCATGATTTAATTATGTTCCTTACCACATCCTGCACTAAACTGATCAGCTCCATGAGCCTCCGTCTCAACTGCGACACCTCATCTCGGATCTGTGTCACATGTTGCTCGTACACCTCCTCGAGGGGCTTGAATGTATGCCCCGAGTGGGTCCCGCCCCACAGTGCACACTGGTGGCAGATGCAGCGACGGCAGGTCCAGCAGTACACAGTCAGCTTCTCTTGGTGGGTTGGGCATCTATGGATAACAAATATTGCATCATCATACAAATCATCGTTTGTAGTATTTCTTGGGCCAAACGGCAATTTTTGTTGCTCTTTGCTCTGGTTACGTCTTGTAGAAGACTCCTTAAAATGGGTGACTCTATGCGTGTTCTAACCACCGACAGTCCCATGCACGGCTAGCACAAGACGGAGCTCTCTCGCACTATCTGTCTTTCTCTTATTAGAAAACATAGAAAAAGACAGATAGCCGTGATGTTCACTTTATTTTCAATAGACCGGCAAACTGGCATGGCATGCAGATATTTTTAAGTCCAGGACTATTACGAATTGCCTAGAAAAGGGGGACCAAATCTGCATGAACTTTGACAATAATGCATGCGAACAGGGGACTGCCGGGTTATTGGAACGCTTGTATAATCACAGAAATAAGAGTTGATTTTATTTTGTTATGAAAGGTTTCAGATAGCCTGGAGAGGCTAAGGATGATGAAAGATTTAAATTCCAGGCCATCCATTAGGTTATATCAAATATTTAAGAAAGGAAGAAATATTTTAATTTATTGTGAATCTATTTGATAATGTATTGCGCATTATGATCTTTCTAACCACTTGAAGTTTAACATGACTGGACCAATTGTGGCTATGATTACTGATAACATTTAAGTGGTCCATTTACTACTTGCGCAAGTCTAAACTAAAAATGGTTGCCTATCTAATTTGGATATCTCACAAACCTTTGAAAAATATGTTTACACTGCACATGAAAAATATACACTACCTCTTCGTAAATATTCCATGCAGATTCATTCTTAAATTAAACTAACATTAACTTACATTCAAATTCAAATTAAGATTCAATTACTACATCATTACTACATTGTTAATAAAGGTCAAGGATAAACAAATTCCTTTCACACTAACAATAGTACTCCATAGCAACCAAAATTGTTTACCTGTCTCTAAAGCTCTCTCTTTGGGTGGCTGAGTTGGTCTGCTGCATGGTCTCAATCTGCTGCGTGACTTCCTCCACCCAGCGGCAGTTAACCAACTCATGGAGGTGCAGGGACGCGCGGCAGTGAGGACACTGGGACCGCTGCTCCGTCAGCCAGCGCCGAACGCACGCATAGCAACACAACTTCGAGCAGTGCGGACACAAATGCGCGTCCACCAGCTTCTCCATACAGATGAAGCACCGGAACACCTCCGCCAACGTCTAAAAACATACTCAATCTCACAAAACAGAACCCCTAACTGTCCCACAAAATCTAGGCCAACAATTACCTCCACAATCTGCTCCTCTCCATTTCCATTCCCTTTGTCTCCCCTCGAGGCCATATTTAGGGATTTACTTCCCTTATTCTGGATCCAAACGGTTTATCACCATAATTTAGACATTCATTATCATACCCGTGTTCGAAAAAAACCTATTAGACATTTCACAATACGTTCGTCAACGAGTTCATACGATGCAGCACGAAAGGAACCGAGAAACAAACCAACTACTTCCGTGTTCGAATCCCAATCGAATCAAAATAAAATAAAAACAAAAAGAAAGTGTTGCCCTAGACATCGTTATAATTTCCCGACTAGTGAGCTTAGAAGCGTTTTACTAATTTTATTTTGTAAAGGATATGTAAATAATATACATTCGATGATAATTGTATCATCACCATCATCATCATCATCATCATCATCATCATATAACTAACTATCACGGTTCATGAGATACAGCCTGGTGACAGACGGATAGACAGAGCCAGACAGACAGACAGACAGACAGACAGACAGACGGACAGTGGAGTCTTAGTAATAGGGTCCCGTTTTACCCTTTGGGTACGGAACCCTAAAAAAGGCCCTCAAGGCATTGTACCGACAATGCTGGTGGAATTTTCTCGCTGAATTGCAATGCTTTATATATTTCGCAATACTTACAGTAATACTCTAGTCTAAGTTTATCAAGTCATAAAATATGTAATATGGTCAAAGATATGAGCAGAAATTTTAGATAAACGAACACCATTTCAATAAGCAACGCCTTATAAACTTTTCACTTCATTTTAATATAAAGGTTATATTTTGGTTTAAAAAGTTCTGCTTTTACCATAAGATTACTAAAAATATTCTTCGTATTTAAATAATTAAGTTCTAGTTTTATTTATTTATTTATTTATTTAGATATATAGTTTAACGGCATTACAGCATATGCCAAGGCGCTGGTAAACTTAAACTATTTAACATACATTATACACAATAAGAAACAAGTTATAGCAACAAATGATATTTAAAAATGAATCTCACAGAATCTTTTAAAAATAGGGAGAAGTTTACTCCAGTTGTAGGCAAACAAATCGCAATCCGGTGCATACAGAATTACTTTGTTAAGTAGCGCCTGCGCGTTGACAACTGGTGAGTGCTCGTGCGCCGCCGTGCGAGCCGCCTCTTCCGCCAAGAAGCGGAAGAGGCGGCAGAGGCCACTTGTCAGGAACGAACAGAGAGCATATTCTTGTGATCAAGTCGGAGCAATCTGACTCACCTTTCAGAATACGACAAGCAGTGGTCAAAAGTTCGATATTGCGTCTAACCTCTAGTGAGTTGAAACCTAACATCCTAAGTAAGTACTTGGTAGGATACAGAAAGGGATAGAACCCGTACTTTTTCTTGTAGAGAAAGCGAAGAAATGCCTTTTCAAAAGAAGGATGTAAGATTTTTCATGTGGGTTCCAAATTATTGAGGATGATTCTATCTTACTTCTAAACAGTGCTGTATACAGCAACTGCACTACTTTAGGATCACGGAAGTCTTTCGCGTTGCGGATGATAAAACCCAGTCTTTTATATGATTCCTTCGCTAGCGATTGGATATGCTCGTTAAAAGTGAGTTTATCATCAAATATTACACCGAGATCTTTAATAGAGTTTACGCGAGCGATTGGGGTATTGTCTAATGCGTAAGTATTGTGCAGAGGAGAGCGAGCACGGGAAAAGGCATTTTGATAAATTGAAAAGTAATTAATTATTTTTACTCCAATTGAGCACTGCATCTATATCCTCCTGTAATAGGCTACAGTCAGCATAACTATTTATGTGACGTACCAGCTTAAGATCGTCCGCGTAAAGTAAACAGTTAGAATGATGAACTACGGTCTCTAGATCATTAATCATCAGAACGAAAAACAACGGTCCTAGGATAGACCCTTGACTTAATCCAGAACGGGTATGGTATGGCGGAGAAATATAGCAACCGTGGCGAACGAACTGTTGCTGATCTCTGAGATAGTCAGCCATTAACCGGAGGAGTTTCGGAGTGAAAATGTGATGGATAGGATGTACTAGGAAATCCTTTGCGGCTTTTATGATATAAGAAGGTACGTTATCAGGACCAACGGCACTTCTAGGCTTAAGTTTATTAATTGCAGCTGTTACGTCTTCCAAAGATATTTCACTAACATCAATTCGGGTGGCGGACTGGGAATTTTTCTTTCTTCATAGCTAAATCAGAATCTAGTAACGGGATATACGGTAAAAATACACTGGAGAAAAAGTCTGCAAATGCCAATGCAGCATTCGCACCCTTATGTTCTTCTCCCCCGTATACAACAGTATCTTCGAAGCCACCTTTACACATTAAACTATTTACATGATTCCAAAATCCCCGGGGGTTTGCTTTAATGTTCCGTTCCACAAACCTAGTGTGATCAATATATGCTTCGGTTATGAGTATTTTTATATAAGTCCTAAGCTGACTAAACAAATGATAGAATTTTATATCTGCAGTTGACTTCCATAAGCGGTGCTGAGTGGCTTTTTTGGAAATTAGTTTGATGATTTTAGGCGTATACCATACCGGATAGCATCTTAGTTTCTTATGCGACCTTATTTTTTTAGGAATGCATACATCAAATACATTATAGAGGTTATTATAAAAAGCTTCCACGGCACTATCTACCTCTGTGGCTTGATAAAAAAGGGACCAATCGCAACATCTAAGCTTTTCGTAAAGAAGGTCGTAATCAGCCTTTGTAAAGTTCCAGTCCCTTGATAAGTCAAGATTGCTTGGGTTAAGATACGGCCTAGATTGGGATATTTTATAATATTCTATTAAAATGTCAATGGACATTATATGGATGATATTGTTGGACTTTATGCTTTTTTCCGACGTAATGAACTTCACTGGTTTGTATGGACATACCTTGAATTATACCAAGATGTTGTGATAATTTGCTAGGTGTTCGAGGATAATGTCCACCTACCTGATGATTATGTGTCATACCAATGAAAGTCGATCTTCGGTCTAAGGAGCAAACGTCCCTTTCTCTAGAAAACGACACATGAGATCGAAGGTGAAGGAGACAGTAGGGTAGACTACGTCGCTGAGAGGCTTCACGTAATATCAGTTAGTCATTCTACAGCTTACCTATTCATAAACCACAAAATATCTTATCAATTTCACACAGCATAAAAAACATGTTAAAAATAAACATTTGTGATTACTACGGTATGTCACGCGATTTACGACCTAGCGGATAAATTACCCCAAAGTTAAGGGAGAATTACATGGTATCACTGCAGTTAGTTCTAAATGTTGCCATTACAATAGCTGTCAGTTGGTCCGTCAGTGATAAATTTATTTACTCTGTCTTTACTTAAGGCGAAGACGAAGATACACTTGAAATATTCATTGCTATGTTGGTAGCAACGTAAATTATACAATTTCTATAAATATTTTTTGAAGCAGTGTATCCCATGAAATTGTGACGTTTTCCTACTTTTTCTTATCGTGTTGCCCTCGTCCTTCATGATTACCTAAATAACCTCAAATGTTTATAAAATCAATTTATTCTGTAACTTTTATAGAAATTGATTATAAACGTAATTTTATATAACATCTTGATTGTGACTGTTCTTAAAATGTACGAATTTATTTTTTCTAAATATTCAATTTGTTAGTGATTGTTTTTACCGTGTACCATTGCTGTTTATCGATTGGATTTAGTATTATGGTCTAATATACTCAAGAAGTTATTGTCACACATATACAAACGTAATTACTGCGCTACTACCATCGGCGTACTGTTCTATTACAAGTGTACTTTAGCTATAATTGGCTACTGGTGTACATGTGTGTTATTGCGACTAAGTGTTTATTATTTTTCAGGATGTTGAGATGAAGACTGTTGAATAGGGCAACATGTCTTACATAAAGGTGCTACATTGCACCTTCTGCCTTAAGCATGGCGTCACCGGTATTTCTACTAAGTCTGTGCTCATGAAAATAGGGGTGATTATATGAAGTTTAATTAACAAAACATAAAATTTATGAACATTTACAGAATGAATGTAGACACATCTTCAGTCCTTCCTGTAGACACATCCAAAGGTTTAAGCCCTGATTTTTTTACTGAACCCATACATGAATGAGCCGTGCCTTCTCTTATCTGTATGGTTAGAATATAATTTAAATTTACCTACACAGTGAACTAATGTTTTGTCTATAGGAAAGGTATATTCTTTATTCCTAATTATGACCTATTAGTGTCAGTTTTCTATAGCATACCATGTAGAGCTGTGCATCAAAATTTGTTATCCCTAAAATGTTTCTCTGCTAATACAATAAGGAAAACCTGGTGAAGTATTAAATAAATAACATAAATACTTTATCTACAAGCCTCTAATGATGTGTACCAAACACACATTTTTATTTATTTTATTAGTTTTGAATACAAAAATAAACTATAAATCTGCTCCACTCTTGTTAATAGGCAATAAGGCTTGTCATGGGTACTAGATATCAATATATTGAATAGATACTTAAGTATTATTTACTATTACCCCAGAAATAAATATTCATGCCAAATATTTGTGTGCTGAACACACACAAATATTTGGCCTTTCCGGGATTTGATCCTAGCTTCATAGGCAGCGACAATGCCTACTACTACTAGGCTAAACAAGTTGTGAAAAACTGTCTTTAGTTTATTTATGATCACTTAGCCATGTTGGCTCTTGCCAAGCTACTACTAGCCAAGGTAGTTTGACGACCAAACAAAACGTCTTTTGACATCTAGTTTATACAAGTTTATTCCAGGAAAGGGGAATTTCGCGCAAATGGAAAGCCATTTTATGAAAGTGTTACATAAGTTTCTTAAAATATTATGCTGTTAACCTGCAAATGTCAAAAAAACGTGTTGTATGGTCGTCAAACCACCTTAAGTTGTAACAGTAGCACTAAGCAAAGCTATTTTAAATTCCAGAATGGCACCTTATCACAGCAGCTGGTCAGAATATCAACATCAAACAGCTTGCAGAGCAAGCTCCCGCTCACCACACAGTCTCAGACAGCGGCCCCCGCGAAGAAGGTGAAGAATGAGGACACCAGAGTGTGGAAAGAGACCCCGGCCCATGACAGAACCAATAATGTTGGACAGTATTGTATGATGCTGTCCAAGTTTAGATTAACTTGTAAGTTAATTTTTTACTATGCTAATCTGGCTAGTCTAGACCAGCTTTCTCTAGAGAAAGCGCAAAGGAAAACATGAACTCTTTCAACCAAACTTTCGAAACCAAAGACTGGCCATCAATATCTAAGCAGCCACAACTTGACAAGAGGGCACAACAGGACAAAAAAAACCGGCCAAGTGCGAGTCTGACTCGCGCAGGAAGGGTTCCGTACTATCCTTAGTACTAATATTTTAAATGCGAAAGTGTGTGTGTGTGTTTGTTTGTCCTCCTTTCACGTCACAACCGAGCATCGTATTAATGTGATTTTTTGTATGGAGATAGTTTAGAGGCTGGAGAGTGACATAGGCTACTTTTTCCAGCGAAATCATCTAATTCCCACAGGAAAATTCAATATGTTACATTTTCCTATATTAGGCACGCGGGCGAAGCCGCGAGCATCAGCTAGTTATCTATAAAAACGGCGCAAAAAACATTTCTGTTGTATGGGAGCCCCACTCCGACTCGCACTTGGCCGGTTTTTTAGTATTTGTAGTTAGAGCGGCAACAGAAATACATCATCTGGTTCTTGAGATACAGCCTGGTGACAGACAGACGGACGGACAGACAGCGAAGTCTTAATAATAGGGTCCCGTTTTTACCCTTTGGGTACGGAACCCTATAAAAGGTGCAATAAAAGTTTGTACGAAAAATGAAATAATTGACAGACTCATTTTTATATGCAATTTCTTTGCAGTCATATTGAAATGCAATATGTGGATTCGAATCTTCGAGAGCCGTGGCATAGATAAATAGATTACGAGCGACGATTACTCACGCTTCGATCTTTTGTTTACTCTCAAGCCCTTACAACAATGTACTGTATTCACAATATTAGTAAACCTGTAATTTCCCAACATGGCCCTTTGAGCCTTCTTGTGGCCCATAGTAAGCGACCACACCTGGCGTGGCGCAGGTAGGCCCCCCCACAAAGTGGACTGATGACCTGGTAAAGGTCGCGGGAGTCCGCTGGATGCGGGTGGCGCAGGACCGGTCACTTTGGCACTCTACGATACGATATGATACGATCATTTATTGATAAAAAATATTTTTCAACACAATTGCTCGTAACGTACCTCTTATTGTGTCGCTTTTAGGCTCATAAAGCTTTTTTTAATTCTCGGCAAATGGATTCTTACCTGACTAAACAAATTAAATCCTTTTTGTTAATTAATTGACTATTTCTTTTTGGATATGATATAGAAACGGTTAATTTAGTAAAACTATTCACTTTTGATAACATTTTACATGAATTAATAAAGATAACATTTTAAAACGAAATATTTTATTTTATTTTGTATTGGCTGTTTAGAGATTTCATCTGCACTGCGCAAACTTCACAAAAAAAATTGATGCGCGCCATTATAGGTTATTTCACAACTATTTGTAAACATTGTTAATGCGTGTTGGGTTATTAACAAAAATGTTGATTCGTGGTGACTAGAAAAGTGATAAAAACAATGGACGTCACTAGAAATTCTTGACGATGTATACAACATGTGAGTAAAAACCTGTTGACATCAATAAGTGAAGAAAATAACTTGACAGGCCTATCAAATTTTCATCTTATGAAAAGAATTTTTCCTCGCAAAATGTGTTGAAAAACGTATGAAACGCGTGAGCTTTGATAATTACAATCCTCGGCTCTCTTATCACGCTCACCTGCGGCTCACGTGATAATTCCGCCTCTGGTGTAATTATCAACATACCTCACTTGTATCACAATGTACACACATGTCACATGTCATTATGTCTTAATACTAGGTGCTTAAAATCTGTTACAATTTACAATTATTTGGTTAACTAACCAGTTGCTATCTGTCGTCAATAACTTGTCAACTTTGGGGGAGGCCTATGTCCAGCGGTGGACGTCTTTCGGCTGATATGGTAATGGTGTAATTTCCCGTCTCCAGCTCTAGTGGTAATGACGTCAATGGCGGGCTACGCGCTGGCGCCGGCGCCGTTCAGCCCGAGCACGTTCCTGCTGTGCGCCGCGGGCACCGGCCTCGTCTCCGCCGCCGCCAACTCCGTCAACCAGTACCACGAGGTGCCGTTCGACGCGCAAATGTCCAGGACCAAGAATAGGGTGCTCGTGAAGGGGCTGTTGGAGTGAGTAACACTTACTGTAGCAGAATATCAATAGGGTAGTTGTGTCATGTTAAAATTGATCACGTAGTGTTGCTTAAAGGATAGTAAACCATCAAAATATTGTAATAAAGTGTAAATTACAGTATATAATACATATCATAAAATGATGGATCTTGAAAGTTTTGAAAGATATGCATTTTTTTTATTGTTTAAGAGTAAATTTAAAGCTTATAGAATCCTTTCGCTTTTATAGAAACAAGTTTGTATGACAACTATGAACCTAAACGCAGTGTTTCGCGACCGAAACAGCAATTTACTTTATTTTCTATACAATGATTAGTGCAAATTGCAAAGTGTGACGTCATACTTTTACGTTAATTAGTATGGAGCGTTTCGGCTGCCGCCAGCGAGGTCCGTCTGTAACTATTTTTTTTGGGTATTTGTTCTTTAAGAGTCCGCAGTAAGCTCGATTCCCCATACAAACGTAGTTACGCCCTCATTTTAAAACTACTTGTTGGATTGTAACGAAACTTTGCATATACAATGACATGAGGTATATCTATGTCTGTAATTAATTTATGTAGCTTCAGATACCATAGTAAAAAAAAAACAGCGAATTTAAGTATTTCATACAAAACTAGTTTTTGCTGTATTTCGTTTGTTTTATAAACTGGAACCATATAAACTAATTACAGACATAGATATACCTCATGTCAATGTATATGCAAAGTTTCGTTACAATCCAACAAGTAGTTTTAAAATGAGAGCGTAACTACGTTTGTATGGAGAATCGAGCTTACTGCGGACTCTTAAAGAACATAAATACCCAAAAAAAACAGTTACAGACGAACCTCGCTGGCGGCAGCCGAAACGCTCCATACTAATTAAAGTTTCGCCATAATATAAACACGTAGCTTTAAAATTAGAGTGTAACTACGTTTGTATGGGAAGGTGAAATTCGGCCGAGCTTACTGCGGACTCTTAATAGGGTATTTGACAACGGTAAAATAATTTGTATTTTCATTAGCAACAGATAACAATTACGAAAATATTCGGAAACTATTAATCTTTCATTTAAGCTTGCAATTTTAATATTTTCAAATTCATAATAACTACAATAAGGACGTTGTTTGATTGTGACGTCACAAGCAAGTAATCCCTACAAATTTCATACTAACTGCTGCTGATTTGACTTGTCAAATACCGTATATGGTAGTTGCTCCCATACAAACATCTGTTCCTCTCCAAAAACTGGTTCGAATGGCATCAGAAATAAATCTTCGGACACAAGCCTGTTGCTCTACACAAGTAGTTAATGACATGATACTACTCTGTACATTCTGAGTACGATGTCCACGAGGTCCTCATCAGGGGGTTGTTAGAGTAAGTCAACATCCTTAAAATATCTAAGTAAGGTAAACGCAGGTATTAACGACCCCCTTAAGGCAATTTTAAAATCGACCTTACTTTTTAAGTATCAGTGGTTGCCATCACATTTCGTTTTTTTTTTTAATTTTATATGATAGTGTTAAGTATAAAGATTATATTTGCTCAGTCAAATGCCTATAAATGAAGGAACATCGTATTAAAAAATATATAAAAAGTGACGAAGTCGATTGATGCTATTACCGTCCTATAATAACGGCTGTGAATCTATTAACGATTTTTATGCAGCTAATACCGATCGTTACCCGGGTATTTCCTAAAAGTACGACTATAAATTGCCCACATTTTATGAGTCGGTAATACATTGTCCTTACATATTTTATTACCGACCCATAGGAGTCGGTAATGGCAACCATAAGAAACTATTACCGACCATACAAGTCGGTAATAGCTACCATAAGAAGCTATTACTAATAGTTTCTTATGGTTGCTATTACCGACTCATATGGGTCGGTAATAGTTTCTTATGGTTGCTATTATCGACTCATATGGGTCGGTAATAGTTTCTCATGGTTGCTATTACCGACTCCTTTGCTTGGGTTTGGGTCGTTAATAAAATATGTAACGAAAAACATAAAATTTATTACCGACTCATAAAAAGTAGGCATTTTTTATTCAACCTTACCTTCTGACTACAAAATCGATTGTTAGTGATTAATATCACATAAGATATGAACAAAATAATACGGCTTTAAACGAGAAACAATCATTTACGAAGATTACTATAAAATATCGATCTACCTAAATTATCATAATTTTGGTTTAATTGACAACGCTAAAATAAGAAAACTGGACAACAATTTATGTGTCGCTAATAGATTTTTACAAAGACTGATTTTGTTTAGCTTCAAACTGGTAAAAAAAAACTTGTGTTGTAATGCAATATAATAACGTAAAAGAGAGAAAAACTAAACATTACTTTGCGGCCATTACCGACTCAGGGGTCGTTGATAGCTGCCACAACAAAAACTGGCGAAGCTATCACCATCCTTTTTTAATTCATAGTTTTAACGGTTAAAATGGTTTTTTTTTTTCAGTAAAATGTGGTAAGAAATCAAAAGCTGACACTTAAACGGATATAATTAATAATACACGATAAAGTATAGGGTTCACAAATTCGTATAAATTTCTTAAGCAGAAAAGTCACCTACTTACTTGGAGGAACAAGAGCCAGTATGGCGCGACCTGCGTCCGCGCTTCCCCCGCAGAAACTGACGAGTTTTATCTCTTATATCTCTCTAAAAGTATACGATGCTCAAGGAACAAGCGCGTGTATAGCTTTTCCTACTTATAGCTAGAATAGTTCTGGAAACGTAAAAATAACGAATAACTATAATAGGTCGGTAATACCTTCCGATTTTCGATGGGTCGTTAATAGCTATTAACGCAGCAACGCGGTAAAGCAGCAGCACCTTAAAGATGTTCAGGGGTGAATCAACTTTTTAGTGTGCTCCCCGTTTCTACTATTTGCTGTTTAAAAGGAGATAACAAGAAAATACGATGTCTGCTGTGGTTAATTGTTGTTGGATTCCTTACTCAATGAATTACAGCGTGAAACCACATGACAACTGTATTAAAAAATATTCATTTGCCCTTAATTTCACCGGTTGCCCAGCGGACGTAAAATGTCCCCCGATTTGTATGAAAATTGTGTTTTGTTACCTGGACAACCATGTTTTCCGCTAGAATACATTTTTTGTGTGATGCAAATGATATATTTTCAAATCGACTGTTTATGTAGCTATAAAAACTTATATATCTTACCAAATACACATGTTGTGGTAACTGATAATGAAGAAAAAACGAAGGGTCAAGAAAAAGTTGATTGACTTGACCCTCAGCCAAAAATAATTGATGACAATATTCTACATCTTCTTTCTCGGCGCCATCACAGGTTTATTAGGGCCAATATCTCAAAAACAGCTGAACAGATTTTCATGAAACATGGAAAAAAAAGTACACGAAAATCTGTTCATCCGTTTGGGAGCTACACACAGGACAGGCTGTACGTGATGCTACAGTGGGGGACGGAAAGGCTCCTATGCAGCTAAATTAAGAACTGGTCTTAAAATGGCTGATGACTTGCAATAAACAACCTACTTAATTTGGACGGGTAATGGTTTATGTGCCGCAACTACTACTACTACTAAATCAGTTGCGGCAAATAAAAAAAAGTGGAACTATGACAAGGACAAAGAATGATATTTCCCTTCCTGTCACACTTATCGAGATTTGTATGCTACCAGCTCGCTCGCACGTGGTATTATTATTGCCATAACCTGTCCAGAGTATTCTAGGTTCATGGACTAGACCCAGGAAATCAAAGAGGTTACTAGGCATAAATTTGAATAAGAGTGGATAACTAGGTAAATGTCTGTTGTTCATGATTTTTATCGTCGATTATTATAAGCATATTTACTTTACATTCAGTTATACATAATTGGCCAATTATATATTTTCACTTAAGCACCCAATGAACTTTGATTTTTCGTGTTTTATTATGGCTTATTGTATTAACAACAACGAGGATTACCGAATAGTATCCCATGTGTAAAAGTGCATAATCTACATACTAATATCGAAAACAGCTTTTTGACCATGTCTGAATAAATCATAGAATTATCAATATTAATATTTTCACAAAAACTCTCGTGCAAATGTACATAAAGGGAAGAACCGATAAGCGTTTGTGCCATAAATATATCTATAGTTATGACGGAGGAATATTATCTCAAAACTCGTCAAAAGTAGTAAAAAAGCGCGTGGAGCCCCTTCATAAAGTCAAAACGCGCGTGGAGCCCCTTGATAAAGTCAAAAAGCGCGTGTGGAGCCCTTCAATAAAGATCCAGCCATCACTATAAATAAAACACCACCACTTCCTTTACTTTCTGGTATAAAAAGACTTCCATTTGTCCAGTTAATGTATATTTCATTGATGTTATATCTGTGAACACTCACTATAATATAATCTAACCCTCCACAGGCCAATACACGCAGCGGGTTTCGCCGCCGTCACCAGCGCGACGGGTCTCAGTTTGCTGTACTTCGGCGTCAACCCGTTGACGGCCGCTCTGGGCGCCGGCAACCTCTTGCTATACACGTCGGTATATACGCCGATGAAGCGGATGTCAATACTTAATACTTGGCTGGGGTCTGTGGGTTAGTACGGTTTTGTTTGTCACGTAAAATATATCAATCCGCCTTCCCTTATTTCGACAAAAAATTGCAAAAACTGAATAGTCGAAACGATTCTAGTCAAGAAATAAATAGCAAAAGTCGGTCATCAATTATGATTTCCAGCTGGGTGGACGTTGTCGAATTAAGGATTCACTCTAGTGATACTGTAGAATATAATCTATATCATTAGTATAAAGCATAATCTCTCTAATAATAATAATTTTAAATGATCTGACAAATTATTTTTAAATGTTGACATACTTGTGTTTTACTTTTTATATATAAACCTAATCATTTAACAATTTATTGAATATTAGTATTAAAATGTGTTAAAAATGTATTTTAATAATAGGTTAAGAGGCTATACGCCTACATAAGCAGAAGCGGAAGATATTTAAGAAATGATTATTTAAGTACGTTATCAGTTTTTGAAGAAATACTAATATTTAGTTACGTCGTAATCTTGAATGAAAAAGGAAGCATTTTGCAAAATACGTTCGTCAGTACAGTGCTTGGAAACTCTCATAGAATGAAAAAATGTACGGGATAGTTAACGCATCTTAGCCAACCTCATAAAACACAGAACTTTTGCACCTTATTACAAGGCAATAAAGTGCACTCATTTTTCTTTACGTTGGTAGTAGACCATAAGAGAATCCTAAAACAATGTATGAAGTTCCGCCTCTTAAAACGTAGTGGTTATATTCTCTTTGTGTCTGTAGGCGTAGGCGCGTAGGACCCTTAAGTTAAAATTTTACTAAACGATAAGCAACTTGTTCTGAAAATAAATGTTTTCATTCATTCATAATAAAGCTAGAATATAATCTTTGTTCTTCATATCAGCCGAAAGACGCCCAATGCTGGACATAGGCTTCCCCCAAAGAGTACCAAAGTGACCAGTCCTGCGCCACCCGCATCCAGCAGAATCCCGCGACCTTTACCAGGTCTTCAGTCCACCTTGTCGGGGTCTACCCACGCTGTGCCTTCCGGTACGTGGCCGCCACTCGCGAAGTGAGCAGTGTACTATAAACAACATGTTCGTTTCAGTGGGCGCGATCCCTCCCCTAATGGGCTGGGCGGGCTGCACGGGCTCCCTGGACGCGGGCGCTCTCGTGCTCGGCGTGATCCTCTACTCGTGGCAGTTCCCGCACTTTAACGCGCTCTCGTGGAACCTGCGGCCGGACTACTCGCGCGCCGGCTACAGGATGATGGCGGTCACTGACCCGGGTGAGACTCGTGTTACATAGGTCTCGTGCTCGGCGTGATCCTCTACTCGTGGCAGTTCCCGCACTTTAACGCGCTCTCGTGGAACCTGCGGCCGGACTACTCGCGCGCCGGCTACAGGATGATGGCGGTCACTGACCCGGGTGAGACTCGTGTTACATAGGTCTCGTGCTCGGCGTGATCCTCTACTCGTGGCAGTTCCCGCACTTCAACGCGCTCTCGTGGAACCTGCGGCCGGACTACTCGCGCGCCGGCTACAGGATGATGGCGGTCACTGACCCGGGTGAGACTCGTGTTACATAGGTCTCGTGCTCGGCGTGATCCTCTACTCGTGGCAGTTCCCGCACTTCAACGCGCTCTCGTGGAACCTGCGGCCGGACTACTCGCGCGCCGGCTACAGGATGATGGCGGTCACTGACCCGGGTGAGACTCGTGTTACATAGGTCTCGTGCTCGGCGTGATCCTCTACTCGTGGCAGTTCCCGCACTTTAACGCGCTCTCGTGGAACCTGCGGCCGGACTACTCGCGCGCCGGCTACAGGATGATGGCGGTCACTGACCCGGGTGAGACTCGTGTTACATAGGTCTCGTGCTCGGCGTGATCCTCTACTCGTGGCAGTTCCCGCACTTCAACGCGCTCTCGTGGAACCTGCGGCCGGACTACTCGCGCGCCGGCTACAGGATGATGGCGGTCACTGACCCGGGTGAGACTCGTGTTACATAGGTCTCGTGCTCGGCGTGATCCTCTACTCGTGGCAGTTCCCGCACTTCAACGCGCTCTCGTGGAACCTGCGGCCGGACTACTCGCGCGCCGGCTACAGGATGATGGCGGTCACTGACCCGGGTGAGACTCGTGTTACATAGGTCTCGTGCTCGGCGTGATCCTCTACTCGTGGCAGTTCCCGCACTTCAACGCGCTCTCGTGGAACCTGCGGCCGGACTACTCGCGCGCCGGCTACAGGATGATGGCGGTCACTGACCCGGGTGAGACTCGTGTTACATAGGTCTCGTGCTCGGCGTGATCCTCTACTCGTGGCAGTTCCCGCACTTCAACGCGCTCTCGTGGAACCTGCGGCCGGACTACTCGCGCGCCGGCTACAGGATGATGGCGGTCACTGACCCGGGTGAGACTCGTGTTACATAGGTCTCGTGCTCGGCGTGATCCTCTACTCGTGGCAGTTCCCGCACTTCAACGCGCTCTCGTGGAACCTGCGGCCGGACTACTCGCGCGCCGGCTACAGGATGATGGCGGTCACTGACCCGGGTGAGACTCGTGTTACATAGGTCTCGTGCTCGGCGTGATCCTCTACTCGTGGCAGTTCCCGCACTTCAACGCGCTCTCGTGGAACCTGCGGCCGGACTACTCGCGCGCCGGCTACAGGATGATGGCGGTCACTGACCCGGGTGAGACTCGTGTTACATAGGTCTCGTGCTCGGCGTGATCCTCTACTCGTGGCAGTTCCCGCACTTCAACGCGCTCTCGTGGAACCTGCGGCCGGACTACTCGCGCGCCGGCTACAGGATGATGGCGGTCACTGACCCGGGTGAGACTCGTGTTACATAGGTCTCGTGCTCGGCGTGATCCTCTACTCGTGGCAGTTCCCGCACTTCAACGCGCTCTCGTGGAATCTGCGGCCGGACTACTCGCGCGCCGGCTACAGGATGATGGCGGTCACTGACCCGGGTGAGACTCGTATTACATAGGTCTCGTGCTCGGCGTGATCCTCTACTCGTGGCAGTTCCCGCACTTCAACGCGCTCTCGTGGAACCTGCGGCCGGACTACTCGCGCGCCGGCTACAGGATGATGGCGGTCACTGACCCGGGTGAGACTCGTATTACATAGGTCTCGTGCTCGGCGTGATCCTCTACTCGTGGCAGTTCCCACACTTCAACGCGCTCTCGTGGAACCTGCGGCCGGACTACTCGCGCGCCGGCTACAGGATGATGGCGGTCACTGACCCGGGTGAGACTCGTGTTACATAGGTCTCGTGCTCGGCGTGATCCTCTACTCGTGGCAGTTCCCGCACTTCAACGCGCTCTCGTGGAACCTGCGGCCGGACTACTCGCGCGCCGGCTACAGGATGATGGCGGTCACTGACCCGGGTGAGACTCGTGTTACATAGGTCTCGTGCTCGGCGTGATCCTCTACTCGTGGCAGTTCCCGCACTTCAACGCGCTCTCGTGGAACCTGCGGCCGGACTACTCGCGCGCCGGCTACAGGATGATGGCGGTCACTGACCCGGGTGAGACTCGTGTTACATAGGTCTCGTGCTCGGCGTGATCCTCTACTCGTGGCAGTTCCCGCACTTCAACGCGCTCTCGTGGAACCTGCGGCCGGACTACTCGCGCGCCGGCTACAGGATGATGGCGGTCACTGACCCGGGTGAGACTCGTGTTACATAGGTCTCGTGCTCGGCGTGATCCTCTACTCGTGGCAGTTCCCGCACTTCAACGCGCTCTCGTGGAACCTGCGGCCGGACTACTCGCGCGCCGGCTACAGGATGATGGCGGTCACTGACCCGGGTGAGACCGTGTTACATTCAGTGGGCTTGATCCTCCTAGACGTCTAGCTTAGGACAGGTTCCACTAACTTACGCTTACAGACCGATGAACGTTAAACATCGCGGCTTTCATTTCATAGAAACTTGTAGATTTTTCCATATTTAACGTTTATTAGTTGGTGCAACCCGCCCATAGTATGGGATATCCTCTAAACTGACGAGAACAATTATTTGAGAATAACATTGCACACTTCTTTTCTATTGTCATAACCCCGATGCATGAAAATAGACCTTACTTCGATAACTTTTGAGCTCTTTGTCCATCGATCCTCAAAACTAAAGCAGTTACATTGTTGTTGCAGCATTATGCAGAAGGGTGGCGCTCCGACACACAGGTGTGATCACCGCGACGTGTCTCGCCTCCTCCTACCTCGGGGTCACCAACACGTGGTTCGCGCTGGAGTCGCTGCCCCTTAACGTCTACTTTATGTACTTAGGTATGTTCTGAAATGTGCTTTATCGTGACGGGATAAGAGCCAAAATAGAACTACTAAGTCTTCCCACCTCGGCGTCGCCGCTACCGGTTCGCGAGCACTTGATTACAACCAAATGTCAAAAAAAAAAACAATCAAATCATCATGACCTTGAAGTTCAAGTTGTAAGTTCGAACCGTTCTGGACGGATCCAGATCAAGCCATACGAAAGGTGTGCTATATTTGGCCGATGTTAGAAGAAGTTATTCGCGGTGATATTTTTTCTTGACTCTTGTCAGAATGAGACGACGTGGCTGTTGAGTGATACGAGTATGTAGAAGTGATGTCAAATTGAGTTCTATGTGGCTATTCGGACAGATACCGAAATAAAAGAGATCTATCCCTGTCCACTGTTCCTATAATGAAGACTTATGTATAACTCAGTCTACCACGTGTTTTAGATATACCTAAATACATACAATATGTATAATGATCGAGTGACGATAACTACCTTGCTTTACGTAACGGGAGTCAACAATGACTTAAGTTTCCTTATCGGCGCTTTGCCAATATTTCACTCATTTTGGCAAGCAGTGACCAATGTTAGCTATTTTGTCAACTCATGTGTCGTTTATTATGAATGAGATAGATATTTGCAATGCTATATAAATTCTGGGCTTTTAGTTTCCCTTTCACGCCTGTATCGTGATTCAGGCTTTAAACTTGTCAGAGCCTAACCTGACGTGTCCTACCGAAATACATGCGGTTTTCGGTTGTCTATACGAAATTCAGTGTTTAAAAATGGCCACCAAATCTGACAGCCGAGACACAGTTATACGTTTCCATTGACGACACAAAAATTAGGCAAGTTGGTGCAATTTTCTCAGTTTTAGTGTGCCCCTTTTGGAGCGCTTATAAGCTGTCTACCTCTTTTTTATACTACATCATTGCTTGTACAGATTATAAATACGTGACTGCCAAAAAACCGTACCGTCAAAATTATACCAAGCGATCTGGACGCTAGCGGTTAGCGGGCGTTTCCAGATTAAACTTGATCAAATGTATGAACGGCCGCTCGTTGCCCCGCTGCCCGCTCGTTGCCCCGCTGCCCGCTGGCGATTAGACCACGGCCTAACGAACGGTGTGCTAACGCTATCTAATGCGTCTGGTATATTTTTCAAGCCCTATACCTACTCTATTACTTATTATGGTTGAGATTATTTAAGAGTCCGCAGTAAGCTCGGCCGGATTTCACCTTCCCATACAAACGTAGTTACGCTCTCATTTTAAAACTACCTGTTGGATTGTGACGAAACTTTGCATATACAATGTCATCAGGTATATCTATGTCTGTAATTAGTTTATATGGTTCCAGTTTATAAAACAAACGAAATACAGCACAAACAAATTTTGTATGAAAAACTTAAATTCGCTGTATATTTTTTACCATGGTATCTGAAGCTACATAAACTAATTACAGACATAGATATACCTCATGTCATTATACATGCAAAGTTTCGTTACAATCCAATACGTAGTTTTAAAATGAGAGCGTAACTACGTTTGTATGGAGAATCGAGCTTACTGCGGACTCTCAATGTCGGCCACATTGAACGGTAGATTTGCAATTTGAATGGTGATGTTGCATTTTGATGCAATTCGGTCTGCTCAAATAATCTCAAGTATACACTTATTTATTATATTACTATGACTTTCTAGTTACTGGTAGAATGAACTTATTAAAACTCGCTTTCATTGTTACAGCCTGGGAATTCTACAAAAAATCCGACAGCGGGAGCTCACGAAAGCTGTTCAGATTCTCTCTAATACACCTACCAGCGTTGATGTTGCTCATGCTAGTCAACAAGAAGTATTGGAGCGCGGGCGAAGGTCATGAGCAGAAGGAAGTGAAAGTAGACGTGAACAAATTGCCGGGCATCACGGTGTTACCCAGGCGACCGGTCGTCGCCGCGCAGGAGGCCGAGTTTGACAAATAAACTAGGATTTTGATAGTGAGGTTACGGATACGCTGTTAGGTAATTGACTTGGTGTAAACCCTCATGCACACTATTTGCAGTTACAATCGTGTATCGCTTTGATAACAGCGTTCTTAGAACTCTTTATCGCGACGAAGCACGTACAAAACGCAGCTAGTTACCATATTCACCGCTAGAAACCCCCTGAAGGGCGCCTACGCCGTAGGCGCGTAGCGCGAAACCACGGGGTCAGCTACGAGCGTAGCGATTCTTGACAGTGAATGTGTTAAATGCGATAGGAATACATCGTTCACTCTAATTACCGTTTATAAGGCAGAGTTCCCATGAATGAACTTTATTTCTATGTGATAGGATTGAATTCTATGGAAAACCGGATGGCTTTGTGCCCGAGGGATATACGAATACGACTGACCATTATGCTCTTTTTTATTGCGCATTAAACTAGTGTGGATGAGGTTAAATGTTGGTACCAGAATTAGCCTTACGACAAATGAAATATAGAATAGTCATTGAGGCTATTGAAACATGATAAAATGACACGCAACGCCTATGCACTTGGACATCGTTTGTGGACCACGCCACGCTTCGCTCGTCCATAAACGACGCCTCAATGGGGCTGAAATAGCTGGCTACGCTTTCCATCGCATCTTTCTTGCACTGTACTTAACAGAAAGAGATGGATGGATGATAAAGATTAGTGTGATCTTTATTTTGTCAGCCCTACAAAACTTTTAATTTATTGAATATTGAAAACCCACGATTGTGTAGAATTGATGTATTCTGACCTGACTACAAAATGCCGTGTTCTGCTGCATAAGTTATCCTACAATTCTGTAGAAAAGTATTTTTGCTGTAAATAATGTATAAATAATTATGTGAATTTAGAGCGCTTGTGATAAGTTAATGAATCAGTTAACGAGATTTGTTAGAGTAACTAATGTTATTTATTTTCGCGCATCGATCGAAATAAAACATGCAGATAATAAAATCTTACATTTATTTCACATTGTTTCTTTTTTCATAAATTATCGTAATGGAATCGAATTGATCTACATACAAACAGACAGGCAAACTGATTTTGAACATACAGACGGACTTGGTGAACTAACAGTAAAATTAACATTACAGTAAAATTAACATTAAGTATAACGCGAGCTGTGCGCGGATTGTGACCGATTAACTCGGTGCCATTTGAGAATGTGTCTGCCTTATTTCCTGAAACAAAAACAACGCTGTTACAAACGCGCAACACTAGCCATTGTTCATCTGTCAACATTACTTGTAGCGCTGCAAACAAAGCTATAACCACGAAAATCAAATCTGGAAGTTCGTATATCTCTATCTCTATCGCACTTATGGCTTATGGTACTCGAGCGACAGAGACAGAGGTGTACGAACTTGGAGATTCTATTTTCGTGGTAGCGCCGCAGTCACCGTGTGTAATCGCTCTTAGGGCGGGTTGATGCGACTACACTTTACTAACCAGTAAACGGTAAATATGGCGCCGGCAACTGTCATCACATTGAGAACTGTCAAAATTCCCATACAAACAGATTTTACACGATGCTTGGAATAGGGGTGGGTAGACACTAAATAAAATAATCAATTATGATGTAATTTCTTGAAAAAGGATTAAGAATGTAGGCAAATGGAGAAAAAAACCAACGCAAGAAGTTAAATAATCAGAAAGTTAAAGTTTAAGGAGGGGGTATTTTCTGTCCCTTTTCCGCAAAACGCACCTTCATATGAAACGATAGTATTTACTATGACGTTCGAGGATCTTGACGTCACGATCTAATAGCGTTTTCTCTCTCTAACAAGTAACATTAAAACAGTTGTACCTTCGTATTTTTTTTAGATATTGGAATAGGATTTTCGTCATTAGGCATATTCTTTTGCCTTCTTTCTTTTGAATTAATAATAAATTTTGAGTCTACACCCCTATTACTGACGACGAAAGTCAGATACAACCGTGCCTTAACCCTTTAACCGCCATCCCATCGTCTGATAAATCAGACAGTGATTGTGTAAATGACACCTTATTGATTAATAATGACAGTTGATAATTGCGAGTAACTTATAAGACTTTCGGCGGTTGAACGGTTCAAGTTTCTTAAACACCGATACCCAAACTTCAGCAGTGGGGCGATTGAAAGTATACTAACTTGTGTTTCTTGGAGCTGCGCTCCTCGCGCTCCTCGCGCTCCTCGTCGCGCGAGCGCTTGTGCCGCTCGCCCGACTGCCGCTTGCTGTCGCCGTTGGACTTGCCCGACTTGTCGCGCGAGCGCTCGTGGTGCGACGACTTATGGTGCTTGTCGCGGTTCTTTGATGGGCTACAACGAGATGATATACTGTTTATAATTTGTAGTTTTAAGAGCCCGCAGTAAGCTTGGCCGAATTTCACCTTCCCATACAAACGTAGTTACGCTCTCATTTTAAAACTACGTGTTGGATTGTGACGAAACTTTGCACATACATTGACATGAGGTATATCTATGTCTGTAATTAGTTTATATGATTCCAGTTTATAAAACAAACGAAATACAGCAAAAACAAGTTTTGTATGAAAAACTTAAATTCGCTGTATTTATTTTACTATGTTATCTGAAGCTACATAAACTAATTACAGACATAGATATACCTCATGTCATTGTATATGCAAAGTTTCGTTACAATCCAAGACATAGTTTTAAAATGAGCGTAACTACAATGTGGACTCTTAACTAGCTTGAGTAGATTTCGTTAGTTTCAATGTAGAGAACATTCAATAGAGATAGAATGTAGCGCTCCCCCGCATTCGGCACTGGTCCCACCGCCGGCTAGTAAGCTAGAAAAGTTGGGCGAGTAGCATTACATTGCGGATCTGTAAAGGTCGATTGATCACACTGTGCCTGGTCAGCACGCAATGAACCGTTACTCGCCCAACTTTTCTAGCTTACTAGCCAGCGGTGGGACCAGTGCCTTCAGCCACCCCTTCATAATTATAATTATGTGGCCAATTCCAGTAATACGTAGGTAAGTATTAAGGCGTTGACGCTCCTAATAACCGCTTTATGTATGTATGTATGTATGTGAATACTTTATTGTAGACAAGACACGGGTAAAAATAGAGACAAAATAAGTTAAATCGGTAAAAAGGCGAACTTATCCCTGTAAAGGATCTCTTCCAGTTACCATTTGAGCAATTGAGTGGAGAAAAGGAACAAAAAACATTGAAACAATTGAAACCACATACAGGAGATTCTAAAGCAGCAGCAGTGATATTTGATATCAGTTCGTAAACATCAGTACCCTAAAGCCGATTAAAAAAATAATTAACGGGGCTTTAGATATGAAGGCTATGCTAATATGTTTCGACAACTTTTATGTCCTGAGCTCAAGTTGAACTGCATGGTGCATTCGTGATTGGCTTATCGTCATTTTGACATAAGCCAAAAAGGTATGTGTTTCAATTTACTTTTGAAGTGTATTGACCTGCTGCTACTAAGAGTACTATGGCTCGAGCTCTTATGATTCGAACTCGAGCTTTCATGGTTCGAACTCGAGCTCTTGTGGTTCTTGTAGTGTTTGCTCTTCTTGTCGTCGTAGCGCGACATGGCGGGGCCGCCCTTACGAACTACAGTATGCCTAAGTGTAATATTTACCTGCTGCTACTATGTTTCGAGGGGCTCTTGTGGCTCGAGCTCTTATGATTCGAACTCGAACTCTTGTGATTCGAACTGGAGCTCTTGTGGTTCGAACTCGAGCTCTTGTGATTTGAGCTCGAGCTCTTGTGGTTCTTGTCGTGTTTGCTCTTCTTGTCGTCGTAGCGCGACATGGCGGGGCCGCCCTTGCGCTTGCGGTCGAACTCGGTGTCGCCTCGCTCGTAGTTGCGCTCTTTTTTGTCTTCCTCGGCCGCTTCTCGCTCTAAGTCTGACCAGTCCTTGCCGGATTCCTCTTCTTCTTCTGCAAAGTAATATATTTATTTATAACGGTGGAACTAAAACGTACGACCCGCGAATTTTAAGGGGACAACGTAATTTGGAAATAAAGAATACTGTCTTATTGATCAATAGAGTAGTTGAAGTGTTATTGGGCTGTTATACAAAAGTGGAGGTACTTCTTCAGCTAGTCTGCTCCAAATGTGAAATAACATTTCGCTGTCCTACCTACTTCCTTTCAAACCTCATTAGCCTACTAGATAGTTTTCTACTGCTCTGCGGGCATGGTTGACATTTTATCACTTATCGTTGTCGATAAGACATCCGTTCACTCTCGCACTCGGATACTTGACAGAACATGACGGATGTCTTATCGACAGCGACAAGTGATAAAACGTCAGTGCTACGCCCGCTGGTGTATATCGTTCTTACCTTCGCCTTCACTGGAGCCGTCGGAGACGTCGGACGCCTCGGAATCGTACTCGGAATCGTCGTCGGACTCCTCCTCTGATTCCACGTCGGTCGGCTCGTACGCGTCGTCTTCTTCTTCTGAATCCTCATCAGCTTTCTGTTCAAAGAATAGTATACTATTAATTAGCACCTGCCCGCGCCTTCGTCCGCGTGGTAGTCGTTTGTATCCTATGTACATATAAACTTCCGCCCCCATTTCACCACCGTAGAAAATGATTATGTCATTCCCCAGGACTCAAACCATCTCCATACGAAATTTCATCTCATCGGTTCAGCGGTTTAAGCGTGAAAAGGTAACAGACAGGCATTAGTATGGAGTACTCGGTTAAGTTAGAATAAACCCCAAACAACTGGTCCTATGCATGGTTCTATAGCGAGTAGCTAGTTTTACAATATAAGTGTAGGTTTACAAAGTGGTACAGCAGCACTTATATTACAAACAGCAAAACACTAGACTGACCAATAGTAGACTTTATCTCGTGGCAATAAGGTTCACGAATGGTTAGTTAACTATTTCGTCGAAACCATGATTTGAGCTCGTTTGCTTCACGCATAGCATTAAATGAGTTATTAACACTGACAAAATGTATACTCACTTGGGCAGCATTTTCTTCATCTTCCGGATCGAGGAAAGACCAGCCGCCGTTATCGAAGAACCCTTCAATGTCGTCCGTTATGGTCTTCATTACTTTGGTCCAGTTCAGAGATTGGATGCCCTCTGAATACCGAATGTCGCAAGAACTAGAAAAAAAAACATCGTAGCCATGAGCAAGACAGCAAAGGCCACTGAGTGCGTCAGAAAAAGCTATTCGGATCGCTTGAAGGATACTGAAAGGAAAAATAAAACCGGCCAAGTGCGAGTCGGACTCGCGCACGAAGGGTTCCGTAACATTATCTATAAAAACGGCGAAAAAAACATGTCTGTTGTATGGGAGCCCCACTCCGACTCGAACTTGACCGATTTTTTAGTATTTGTAGTTATAGCGGTAACAGAAATACGTCATCTGTGAAAATGTCAACTGTCTAGCTATCGCGGTTGCTGAGATACAGCCTGGTGACAGACAGACAGACGGACAGACAGCGAAGTCTTAGTAACAGGGTCCCATTTTAACCCTTTGGGTACGGAACCCTAAAAACAACTCACTTGAGCCACTCCTTGACGTGATCCAGCATATTCATTGGCACAGCGTTCACCATGGCAACCTTCTTCGCGTAGTCCTTAAACACGAACACCATATCGAAGTTCTTCAGATGGAACTGCACTCGCTCGAAATGAACCAGTTCCGTATCTTCAAGGGCGATGACGAACGGCGGCCACTCGGTGAGGTTGACGAGCGCGCCCGACGTGGGCTGCAGGAGGACTGTGCTGCGGAACGGGGCTCCGGGGAAGCCCAGCTCTCTGTGGAGGAAGAAGGGAATGTGGCTGTTTTACATACATACATACATACATTCACGCCTTTACTCCCAAAAGGGGTAGGCAGAGCACATGAAACTTATGCACGCCACTTTTAGCATAAATGTGGGTATAAAAAAAATCGACAAAATGTGATATTAGTGATAGGTTGCTAGCCCATCGCCCACAACACACTTCAACCCTGCTCCCTTAGTCGACTTTTACGACACCCACGGGAAGAAAGGGGGTGGTGATATTCTAACCTGACACCACACGTTTTAACGGGGGTCTGTTATTACAAGGCTATTAAGGTCCAGTTTGCTATTGTACATGTATTCACTGGGTTATTTCATTGTTAAGAATATTTGGTGATAAATTGCTAAAAAAGTAAAGTAGTAGGTATTGTATAAAAACTAATGTTTTTTTCACAATTATATATCTTAGTTTATAAGGTATTTTGTATTATGGGCCTAAATTAAATGCTGTGAGTTGGATAAGACGAGTGTCTTGCGGATGAATATCCAGAAGAATTCCCGAGGGGTTCGAAACATTGCACCCATAGTGAAAATTAAGACGTGAGTTTAACCGTATAATTATATAATTTTAAACATGGCTCACGGTGGTTTAAATTAAAAAATTACCTCTTAGTTTAATTAAGTGTGCGAAAGATTATAGATGACAAACAATGTTGCCACAGTCATGTCGCAGTACCGTTAAGAACAGCTGCAGTCAAAAAAAGAAACGAGGGCCGCAAAGACATTTTAGCTAAACAGCTCCGGGCCACAAGGTTATGGTTGTATACTAGGATCGCATGGTAAATGGCGGGCCACTCTCTAAAGCTCGGCGGGCTGCAGGTTGAATATATCTGCGGGGCTAGCACAACTGACGCCGCGCCGCGACGCGAGTCGAGAAAGATCTACCCTCCTCTTTCTAATTTGCACGGTGCGAGTGAGAAAGGAGACCCTCAGTCGCGCCCATAGCGACTTCTCAGCAAGTTGTGCTAGACGTGTACTGGTATAGAACCGCAGTGCGGTCTTCAGTGTCTCACCTGAAGGGCGTGTCGAATTCAATCTCCTGCTTGGTCATGTTCTCCACACGCTCACAGAAGCTCTTGAAGGCGACCTTGAGCTTGTGTCGGAGCTCTCGCTCGCTCTGCTCGGCCGCGAGGTCGTCTCGGTCGTGCATGTGCTGGTGTTTGCCGAGATCCGTCGTGATCTCACCGACTTCTGTGTAGAATTGCACGTCGACGTGTTTCTTTTTACCTGGAAGAAAGGGTAACCAGATAAGTATGTTCTGTTTCTCTTGGTGTCAGTTCTGGTTGCTCCACCGATGGAGCAATGTAAATTACAGGAACAAATTCAGGGATTTTGGCACAGAATGAAAATGAGCGAGTCAGATGGTAGGTAGCTGGAAACCTCTAAAAGTTTCTAGTAGATTAAAATTCCACGCCATTTTTGCTGTTCGCGTTTCCGTTATAAAGCGGCGAAACAAGGCCACCAAAAATTTAGAAAAAATACATTTTGGCAACATTTTGTCAGGG
Organism: Epinotia bilunana; assembly: GCA_947049275.1. NCBI lineage: Eukaryota > Metazoa > Arthropoda > Insecta > Lepidoptera > Tortricidae > Epinotia > Epinotia bilunana. The sequence continues at coordinate 20,079,129 of OX346260.1, read as the reverse complement.
TGTACCAAAAATGGGGTGTAAAAAGCTAGTTCTTACCAAACATGATGGCGTGCTTCAAATGGAAATGTAGCAATATAATCATCTCTCCGTCACAAGGTTGGAAGAATGCGTTCTTTATATTATTATACAGGATATCCACTTTGTCTCCTCTCACGGAGGTAAACCTGAATCCATTTGTGTGTGCCTCTAGGGATCCGCTCATCCTCTTGGTAACAATATTGGGTCTGATGTACAAGTCCTTTAGTTTTGGGTTGCCTTTGCTCTGAGATAATACTAGGGTGTCCTGTTTAACTAAGTCCTCCTTTTCTCGTTCTTCAGCCTCTCTCGTTTTGAACTTCTTTTGCACTTCTTTGATGAGTCGGAATCCTGTGTTGAGGTTGGCTGAGGGAGGGGAGATTTCGCCGGGTTCCTTTGTGTTTGTGCTGCGGTATGTGCTGTAAATGAAAATAATTCTTATAGGTAAGTACGCAGATTGCTAAAACTTATTTTAACAGGAATAAACAGGTCAACTTAAAACATCCCAGAGAACAATCGTCAAATGTGGATCCTTTTGAGACCATAATGTAATTATTATAATCAATATATTGCCCACTAGTGCGGCCAAAGCCGTGGGAACAAGCTAGCCCGTAAGCCCACTCCCAATACACCTACGTCTAATGACAACACGATAAAAGGCATGGCAGCAGCATGAAAAAAAATTTACGTCATGTGACAACAGTACGAGACATGTGACATCATTTAGCCCTTTTATCTTAGAGAGAGTAAACCCAAGTCTGTCAGTCCAGAGGCTCTAGTATAAGTTTTACCGAAACAAAACGTTGCGATCGCATTTGCGTTTTACCCCAAATTGTTGTATGGGATTTGACAGCTAAACGCAAACGCGGTCGTAACGTTTTGTTTCGGTAAAACTTATACTAGAGCCGCTGAAATGGTCGGAAGTACTTGGCAGACGAAGCCAAAGTTGCCACCTTTGGCACCGTCTGGTTGATGCACGTTACAAACCCACTTGTAGTCGCCCTCTACGGACTGGAAGATGATTGATGGTTGATATGTGGAACGGCACTAGTATAACGATAACTGAAGAGCACTGTTTGTTGGTATTCGGATGATCAGGCTACTCACACTTCTTTAACGAATGTGGCGTCAGGCTGAGCGTAGTTCCCGCCCTCATTCCGCCCCATAGTAGCGCCGGGGTGGAAGAAATTAATACGCAGGTACGTGTAGTCGCCCTCTACGGACTGGGAGATGTTCTTGATGGTGGAGATGTGGAACGGCACCGGTATACCGAACACGGGGAGGATCACCGTCTCGTATTTACGATCTGGAAAATCAGATTACCAATTGAAAAATGGGATTCAACCCGGGTATTTTCACAAGCGTGCAGATTCGCATGCATAAACAGAGGCATGGCTGTACCATTAGATAGCAAATGTATATCTAAAACTCTAAGGACATTTCAATATTTTATTAGAATCATATTTTTACTTTATTTCATCATGTGTAGTATTTATATCAGCCCAGCTAGCACGATATGTTTTATTCACACATTTTACGTCTCAAATGTACTGAAGCGACATTTGTTCTAATTCAGTTGCCCCAAATTAGCAGACTTATGTAAAAGATAGCATAAAAAATAATATCATCAACATTGTCTCAAGACAATAAAGATTAAGCACCCAAGAATTGACAACGCGCTAGGTCCATCCTGTCTCTTTCACTACCACATCACTTACTAATCACAAAAAGTAAAATGTCTGCTCACCAACATAAAGTTTCAGCTCCTTCACTTCATTCTCCCTCGGCATCTGAGTGACACTCTTGTACGACACCGTGCTCTTTCTAATTTTCTCGCTGTCCTTCCCGCTCGACTGTTTCGCTAACCGCTCCTTCGCTTTCTCGTTCAGAGCTATCGCCAGCTCCCTCTGATGCTCTTTACGTTTTTCTTCGGAGGAGTGCTCTGTGCGGAGCTTCGATTCGATAACTGCTGTGCGTTTTCCTCTGCCTGAAATTTTTTATTTCGATAATTTGTGAAGCAAGAAAGGCATTGAAAAAAGGAACAATTTGGGTTACTTTTGAACGTAAATTGTGCCTATTTTCAGTGCTATTGACTGTACTAAGGTTGCACTCTAAACTTGGCAAAATAAATAAAAAATCGTGCGTTCAAGCCTCGTTTGCGGCGATGTATAGGAAAGTTTGTCCTAGAAAAACATGCAAAGGTTACAAAAAAATGTGTGCCTTTAAAGATGAACTGCCAAGTTCAGGGTAAATAGGATATGATGTCGAATGCTCAAGTAAATTTCTTTTTTGTATGCGCGGTGATCACGACAAAGATCAGTATACAACAAGCCAAAAATTGCTACCCGTAGCCCCGGTGCAGGGTAGATCTCCCCTCCTCCATCGTAAAAAAGCAGAGTCGTCCAGATCACCAGTGGTCCCTATGCCACGATAATCGTCAAAGGCCTTAACACCAGGAGTTGATCACTATAGATGGCGCTATAAGCATTCAATATGAACGGCGAAAAACTTTCCCGATTAGTTTGTATGATTGGGTATTTGGGGAACAGTTTAATGCCCAAAAAGTGGCGCGAATAGCATGAACAAAATAATTGTCATCTAGTATAACTGATTTATGGACAGTATATTAGATTATGAATGTCTTATCTACTGCCGTTCCCACAGTCAAACTGTTACTACAGTTTTGTGGGGCAATATTTAATTTTTAGTATTAAGTAAATTGTTCTTATTAAATAAATAATAATTAATGCCATCCCATTGCCATTATATCAACCTGTATATTTTATAACCTGTACTTTAATTCTCATTCAATGCGCGCCGACGTTTGAAATTTACCCATATAAGCATGTTGTTCCTTGGGTGCAGCAATGTCGCATGCTAATTCGTTTCATCTTATAGTTTGAAAAACTCACCTCCATTCTCTATCCGTCCAAGATTGCATGTAAGTAAATAAAACAGTATAAATCACACATCTATAGTTAATGCACGATCTGATATAGTAAGCCTCAAGAAAACCCATGAATAAAACTATAATCATCCCGAAAAAATATTTATCTCGACAATTATGTCTTATCTAATAAAACGGTATTTTAAGAATTAACCCTTTGTACGACAAGAATACCTAAAGCCGTCGTATAGGGGATATCCCCTAGAATAATATATATGTGTATTTCATTGCTCGTTTGCTTTATGATTTCTATTAAGGTTTATATCGTCTTTTACAAGAAAAGTAATGGGTGTCTGTGTTTTAATATAGCGTTCATACATACATACATACATTCACGCCTTTATTCCCAAAAGGGGTAGGCAGAGCACATGAAACGTATATTCCAGCGCCACTTTTAGCATAAATGTGGGTATAAAAGATCGACAAAATGTGATATTGCAGTGATAGGTTGCTAGCCCATCGCCCACAACACACTTCAACCCTCAAAAAATACCAGCTCCGTCAAAGCGTTCAAAAGGTTAATAATGCTCTCTGGAAAAGGGAACAACGCCGAATACCGAATATTCGGCGCATCCTTAGTTTAAACTCTATAAAATCATAGTATAAAAGAGTAAGAAGTTCGAGGAGACATTACCATGGCAACTAAAAGTTGATTGGCTCTCATATTATTTCCCCACATTATAAAGCCACACCACTCAACTCCTTGACCACTCACCGAGTATCTCCGTTTTGTTTTCCTTCTCGTCTTCTTCGTCTTCATCGTCATCTTTGAGGAAGATGCCGATGTTCTTGATTTTCTTTTTGGACTGTGTCAGTAGAGACGCTGGTTGCTCCTCGTTCACTAGTACTGTGTCTCCAATGAACAGCGCATACGTCTGGAAATGTAGGATATAGAATATATACATACCTAGGCTGGAGTAATAAATCCGCTATATCATGGAACAGTGTGACTGGTGTTTTAGCTGTTGGGGACAGAATCGTGTAAAAACTTGCTGTCAATAACAAAAAAAATCCATCACTCATTGTTTTGACATACTTTATGTTACGAGACTGAAAGAGCTCACGTTATGTGATAGAGGAATCAGCCTTATTTCCCAGCGTGTAGAAAAAAAAAAAGTCCTTTTCCATACCTTCCCTTCTTTGTCTGTAGCGGCACTGTTTGTAAGATTGGAAAGGCCAATATTGATGTTGAACACCATGCCTTTTCTTGCCACTACATTCGTCTTGGGACCAATTACGATGGAGCTTTCTCGAAACTCTATGCCCATTGAAAACCTGAAGGAAAACATATGATGAGCTGATTGTCCTTTGGCATCCTGAGGAACGAACGCACGACCGAGCCCAACTGTGGTTAGGCTGGTTACGGCAGTTTTGCAAGTCTGTTAGGGCAAACCCCTCGAATTCTTTTGGGACATTAAACTTTGAACAGTCGCTGTCGTTCAACCGATCGTGTCTATGTAACCGCCATTTGCGTCCAAAAGGCTTTAAAACTCAGTTACTCACCCAAAGGACTTCGTGAGATTATCAACCAAGTTAGGTTTTTCTTTCTTTGCTAACTCCAAACCGGCCTCATAAACCGCTGACAACTTTGCCCCAGCCACCAACTTCTTCATCACCTCCTCTTCCAGATTTAGTAAGAAATTATAATTGCTCTGTATCTCGTCTGTGGGATTGACCAGCAATGTACGGACGATATTGGCACAGTATGATTTGTATCTGGCACCTAGAGAGCATACTATTGCGCCAAAGTGTAGATGGTTCTTATCGGAGACTGCGCTGAATTTGAGGCTGTAGTGGCCTCCGGACTGTATAATGGCAGGGTAACACATGTCTACTTGGCTCGTGTCCACGCCTGTGACGTATTTCTTGTCTGATATTGCAGCCTCGACGCCTTCGGCTAGTTTAGTATGTTTCACTTTCTATAAAGAGAACTCTTTAGAAATATGCAACAATTATTAAAATAGAAGAACAGTCAATTTTACAATATTTCAGGTGCCCCTGAGACAAAAATAAATAAATAAAAAAAACAACATAATGAATATTATATTTTTTCAATCGAGTTGGGCACCCATTCAGGTACATATATCAACACACAGTGGAGTGGTATTTAAAACTCACCTTATCTGAATCAATAATTTCCATAATCTGATCTTTCAAATACTTGGTAAACACATCCACTGTGACAAGACATGCTTTCTTCACTGTTATAATCTCGGAGTCTTCTTTCGTAGCCATGAGATTAGCGAAAGAAGAGCTGACATCCACGTTCTCAAACTTCTCAGCTTTGAGGGCTACTTTCCAGCTTTCACAGAATTCACCAGGGAAATTATCCTTGACAAATAGACCTACGGTTTTGCCATTTTTTGATTTCTTCATCTCCTGTATAAGTTTGTTGAGGTTTTCTTTGTCTTTATCTGTCTGTTAACAAAATAACGCATGAATAAAATTGGTTTCAATTTTATTCTATTATGATGCATAACCTTTTTATTGTATTTTCTTTTTTCCGTGTTTTGTGTGCTAAATAATTAAATTCTTATTCTTATTCTTAAATGATCTGCAGCCCAATGCGTCATTTTTTTCTTGTAGCCCCTTGAGATGTCAACTATCGAGGTTTTACTGTATGTACAATTGGATTGGCAATGCAGTGGTTGATAACAATAGTTCCAAGGTTTAAGGTCAACCATTAGACCATACAAAGTGTGTAAAGTATATTTATGTAATAAAATATGTAGTCGTAATTATATCAGCAACATGACTGTTACTTTAAAAAACTTAACAAATATGAACTTACTCTGTCTCTCACAAGTAGTTTAGCGGGAGGTAGATCTGAATCTTCTTTAATACTCTCTATCGGTTTGAGGAAATCTATTTTCTTTTTGCTGGCCAGAAAACAAATTGCGTCTTCTGTAAGGACTGTGATGGTGTCTGGCAGCTCATAGCCGAAAAGCCAAGTCTGTAACAATTGTAGAAGCTGTAATACTTAAAATAAAGGCAAGCCCTAAGCTATGCATGCGTGGGCATTGCATGATGCAGACCATACTACATTCAAACATATGGAGATGTACTTAGTACCATATCACAGATTATATAATAGTTCTACGAACAGATACTCAGTCCAAATAAAAACGGGAATACCTACCGTTTTGCATGCCTACAAAATTTAACAATGGAGCGACCTTGAACGCGCGGATCGTTGCCCGCTCGTTCCGGCCAATCAACACTAGGGTTTGAGGCAATATATTTTTTTTTACGGTAAATAATCTTAATAAATATTTTTTATTGTGATGATTGATGTGTCTACAATTGCTTTGCCTTAATGTAGTTGAATGTTTTTTTTCCTCCTTTAAATGTTCAGTTATTAAATTTAAGTGGTGAAAATTTAATCTGATGTATTATTTCAGTAGTAGTCGACAAGAATTCACGATGAAGTATTTTTTTAAATAATAGGGGTGTAGACAGAAAATAAAATAATCAATAATGTCATATTTTCTAGCAAAAGGATTAAAATGTAGTCAAATGGAGAAAAAATCAACGCAAACGATGACGCTTGTAGATTGTGACGTGCCGCGCCCCGTCGTGTGCGACGCCGCTGTCGACGCGGCCCCCCCGGCAGCCTCGTGTAATGTGAGATCACACACTGTTTGCGTTTTCTCTCTCTAACAAGCAATATTAAAACGATTGTAGCTTCATGAGTCTTTAAGATATCTAAATGGGATTTTCGTCACTAGGCATATTTTTTTGCCTTCTTTCTTTTGAAGTAATAATAAATTTCGAGTCTACACCCCTATTGTCCTCAACTTTTATTGTGCGCGTAAGCAGTGTCCGGCCGTAAGCGCGTGTGCCAACCGACTGGTTGAATAGCTGCTAGCGGCGCACAAATTGTAGGTATAATTCTAAGTTCCCATGGTGCAGCTAGGTAGCACGATGATGGGATGAAGATGAAACAAGTTAATTTTCACATTATAATTTGTATGCTTAATTGGGTACACAAATTGTTGAAAATGCCTATTGATCAATCAAGGCTTTAGGATGGGGCGACCCGTGCGCTAAGGTGTATAGTGCTACACTACGAGGTGCATAGGCCGTGCCGTGCAATATAAGACAGCTCTATAGACATGACTCATCTGTGGCCACTAAATGGCTAAGGCCAGCCCTAGCTGCAGAGGAATGTGACCCCCTACATAAAAGTTAGTATGCAGAGGGGTCACAATTCTTTGCCGCTGACTGTATATGACTTAATTTGGAGAGATTTAGTTGTCAAAACACAATCTTGCATAATATCTTGCAATGGTAAATATTATTGTGAGTCATGCTGTAGCAAGAGCAAGTATTGCAACTAAGGCATACATGTTTTAGGTTCATATGGCACAATATTATTGCTCCATCAGGGTATCCACCAGAGCAGTGAGGTTGTGAGGTGGTGAGCAAGGAAAAAATGCACCAATAGCATTGCTGGCACATTGTTGTTGCATTTTTTTCCTTGTTTAGTACCTAGTACCTCACAACCTGGCACAGCTCTGTTGGATACTCACCCTTATGGTATAAATTAACAAACTTCTTTCAATTTGATGCATTTAGGATATGAAATTAAATTTAAGTGTTTATTGGGCACTCTCACGCAAAATTGCGCTTACTAGGATTCAAACTGATCCCCCCCAACGTGCTGTCACCTTGTTGTGGTGGGGGGGCTTGCGTGTTCCTATGATCCCCGAGGCTATACCGGACAGGGCTACCCATACCGGGAAGGCGAGGGGGGAGGGACCAGACGAAGAGCAGCACAAGAAGAGGGCGCCTAGCTGCACAAAGGGAAGGAGTTGCTCTGGTTTTCTCTGCTTTAGCAGAGGATACTCCAGAAGCGACCAAGGACCCCGTGTAGGGGTAGACGAGGCAGGGAGGGTAGTTTGTCACTAAACTATTAAAAGGGGAGTCAACGCCAGCTCCCCTTGAATCCCGGAATCCGCAGCACTCTCCCAACGACCCCATCAGTGGCGGTATGGGGTACGGGAGGTGATAGCTGCTAGCACGCGGACCGGAGGGCTTGCCTTAATTGGCCGGCCCGCGGGATGGAAAACCCTATAAAACCCGACAGCGAAGTCGTTAAAACCTGTAGACACCGGGCGACCTCTACAGTATGTAGCCGCACCTTCGGAATGGGCGTCACCAGGGGGTGTAACACCATCGACCTTACTCGTGGAAACTAAATTATGGACTCTGATAAGCAAGCTTATGATACGGTAGATGATGTATCATTAGATGGGAGTTGGCACCTGTCGAAGGAGCCGAAAACCTCTGATATACCGACGGCGGGTACCTCAATGGAACATACCCTCGAGGCACCCTTATTGATAGGTGGGCACTCTCTGCGGAAAAGGCCTGCTGAAGTGGCATCGATCAGACTGATAGATTCTGATGATGGCTCTGACCTAGATACCGAGCAACCAGCGGCTGCGAAAGTATCAACTCACTGCAGAGGTGGTAAGACCGGTTCGGCTGGCCGTAGCTCAGACATAAACCGAGCAAAGGCAGAACTGCACGCTATGGAGGAGGAGGCGCGAGAAGTGGCCGCAAATGAGAAGTGGATGAAGCGCCTAAATAATGAAAAAGGTGTGATCCCCGGGGGGGACGTGGACCCAACTAGTCTTTCCACTGAAGATTTGAGAGCTCTTGCGGAACAAAAGATGGCCAAAACCCTCGACGTTGCAAAAACCTTAAAAGGTCAGAAAAGGGTCAAGGATCTCAAAGAGGCAGGGTCTGCCCTGATGAACGTGGTAGATGCCGCTTTCTCCCGGTCAGGGGCGGATGAGATTCATCGACTGAGAGCAGATAATAACCGAGTACAACGAGAAGTCGAAAATATGAGGGCCGAATTAATGTCCTAACGACGGGAATTCGTAGAAATGCGAACTTTAAAGAATAAGACGCCTGTGCCTGCTCCTATACCAGAGCTACCCACCGGCATTGAACTACTGGAGGAGCTGAAGGCTGAGGAGCTCAATTATCGTTTCCGTTGGGGAGATCATTAGTGCCCGAATGGAGGGGACTGAGGATCGTCTCCTCCCAGCAAAGCCATGCCGCCCGCCATTAGCATCGGACAAAACCAAGGTGGTAGAAACGCTGAACCGAATGGTTCCAGGGTCGGGCCGAACAACTGCTCCAAAAGTTACCTTTGCTTCTCTGGCAGCAAATACCAGAGCTCGCACTCCACGGGAAGTGACAGCTACTGAACTAGCCTCGCCATTAATGAGTAAGCCTGCGGGTAGTGCACCTGAAGCCCTTGACAGCGAAAAAGACGAAGAAGAGTACATGTTGGTCACAAGTAAAAAGTCTAAAAACTAGGAGAAGAAGGCTACATTAGCTGCCGCGACATCTAATGCTGCCGCCGGGAAAAATGCGGGCCAGGCAAACGCCAAAAAGGTCAAGAAGTCGAACAAGCCTCGACTCACTTTGCCGAAAACAGCTGCCGTTGTTATTTCCCTGCAGCCAAAGGCCGCGGAAAAAGGAGTGAGCTACCTAGATGTAATGGGCAAGGCGGTAGCGGGGGTTAATTTGCAGGAAATAGGGATTCATTCCCTTAAGTTCCGTCAAACGGCTTCTGGAGCAAGGATGGCTGAACTTCCGAAATAACTGGACGCCAGCAAAGCCGACGAACTAGCTGACGACAGGCTTCGTCCAGTGCTGGATGGAATTGCCATTGTCACCAGGCCTACTATCCTATAATCTTGAACCTGGATGACTCTGTAACAACAGATGGTGTGATGGCTGCAGTAGCGCCGTCCGGTGGCTGCTCTTCAAGCCTAGTGAAGGCCGGCGAGATACAACGTGGACCTGGTGGAATGGGTGCCGTAGTTGTGCGATGCCCTGTGGCAGCAGCGAAGGAGTTGGTGACAAAGGGTCGCGTCTTGGTTGGCTGGAGCTCTGCCCGTGTGATCGCATTAGAGCAGCTTCCTAGAAGGTGTTACCGCTGTATGGGGCTTGGTCACACCAAACCAATGTGTCCGTCAGCAGTGAACAGGGAGCAACTCTGTTACCGGTGTGGCGAAGAAGGACACCGAGCTTCGGCTTGTTCAGTGCAGGTGCCTAAATGCGGTGTATGCGCTGAGGCTGGTAGACCCCATGGTCACGTGATGGGTAGCTTGAGATGCACTCCTCCGTCCAGAACGGGAAAGGTGGTTCCACGGGCCGGTACTGCAACCAATGCAGGTCACTCGCCAGTCCAAGAGAATGAGGGAACTGACATGCAAGAGTAATGGATCAGACTCTGCATGCCAGTTTTCTCCAGAGTAACCTCAACCACTGCGCCGGGGCTCAGGACCTTTTCCTGCAGTCTATGGCGGAATGGCAGGTCGATATTGGAGTAGCCTACGAGCCATATCTGGTTCCATCCCAACCTCACTGGGCGGGCGATGTAGACGGTCTTGTAGCGGTCACCACTAGATCGGACGGCCAGACTCCCCTCACTCCAATTGAAAGAGGTCCAGGGTTTGTTGCTGCTGGTTGGAAAGAATATGTAGTTCTGGGTATCTACTTTTCTCCCAATCGCAACCTTGTAGAGTTTGAACTGTTCTTGGACTCCCTCAGAGCAGTAATAGGTGGGTGGGCTTCGAGACCCATGCTGGTCCTTGGAGACTTCAATGCGAGGTCCAGTGCATGGGGTGACACCATCACGAATCCACGTGGCCGGGCCCTGGAAGCCTGGGCTCTTCAGGCCAACATGGCTCTTTTAAACCGAGGAACATCGCAGACCTGCGTACGATATCAGGGAGGGTCCGTAGTGGATATAACATTTGCCACTCCAGCTGTCGCACGCCGAGTACGGGACTGGCGAGTAGAAAAAGAGGTGGAGACCCTTTCGGATCACCTTTACATCCGATTTCCGGTGTCCCATAGTTCTACATTGACATTAACACCTGCAAGAGAGCCTAGTCGATTCGTCCGCTGGGCCTGTACGAAGATGGACCGAGAGTTTGCCCGTGAAGCAGCACTCGTGCAGCGCTGGGTTACTCCCAGCGCGATGATCGAGACGTCTTCGGTGGACGAACTCGTCGACCATTTACGAAGCTCGTTGGTCAAACTTTGTGACGCGGCCATGCCCAGGATAAAACGTCGCCCGGCCAGACGACAGGTCTACTGGTGAGTGCAACTCCGCACGTCGAGCTTATGTGCGGTCTCGAAGGCGCTACGGCTTAAACCTTACAATGGAGGAGCAACTGTGAGGCATTTACCGGGAAAAACGGAAAGCTCTTCAGGCTGCAATAAGTCAGTCCAAGGAGAGAAGAAATTCTGGCCAGTTTGAGCCGAGATCCCATAAAACAGCACGGAAAAGGCTGCGAGTGCAAGGTCCCCCTGCGACAGAAACCCTTCCTAGAGAAGCTTTGGATCGAGTCATGGGAGAACTATTCCCGGCATCTGTGGGACACGAGCCTCCTACGATGGCGCCTCCATCTCCCGCCGTTACAAAACATGGAGTAGATTTTCCGCCAATTAGGGATGGGGAAATGAGCAAAGCCCTAGAACGAATCCGTAAAAGACGGACAGCTCCAGGGCCAGATGGCGTGCCAGGTCGTTTATTGTTTGTTGTGGCAGAAGCATGGGTAGACTGGATTCGGGAACTATTTAACAAATGTCTTTGTACTGGTCAGTTCCCAAGTCCATGGAAGACGGGCAGAGTCTGCTTAATTCCCAAAGAGGGGCGCCCGCAAGGCCATCCCTCAGCATTTAGACCCATTGTGCTGTTGGACGAGGTGGGTAAACTTCTTGAGAAGATCTTGTCTGACCGCCTCGTTCGACATCTCGAGGAAGTAGGACCGAACCTTTCTGATGTTCAGTTTGGCTTTCGGGCAGGCCGGTCTACTATTGACGCAATAGACTACCTGAAAGTTCTTTTCAAAGAAGCTACGGATGGAGGAGAAGTAATGCTGGCGGTCTCCTTAGACGTCAAAAATGCTTTCAATAGTCTCCCATTTGAAACGCTCTTCAATACTTCCGAGTGCCTGTCTACCTGAGGAGACTGTTGGGAAGCTATTTAGAAGACCGCTACGTTGCATGGGAAGACGTAAGCGGATCGATGCTCCAGCGACAAGTTGAACTTGGCGTCCCACAGGGATCTGTCTTGGGTCCCACATTGTGGAACGTCGCTTTCGACTGGCTCTTGCGAGGCCCAGTCCTGCCGGGCATGAGTGTGCTCGCTTACACTGACGACACCCTCATTGTATGCAGAGGTCACTCCTATGAGGAGGCTGCCAGAAGAGCCATGGTCGGGACATCACTTATGATTGACCGAATTCATCAGCTGGGTCTCAAGGTGTCCCTTCCAAAGACAGAAGCTAGGAGAGCTTCTCCATGGTCCTAGGAGAGGCCCTCCTCGAAATGCCGGGATCAGGGTAAATGGGGAGGTTGTGGCGGTTAAACCTCATATGAAGTACCTAGGTCTTATTCTAGACGGACGATGGAACTTCGGGGCAAACTTTGCCAAGCTTGCTCCGAAGTTAATGTGTACAGCCGCTGCACTTAGCCGACTGCTCCCCGATACACAGTATGTCGGCGCGTATAGACACGGCTGGTGGCTTGTGGCCCAGGCTGGCTTGATGATGTGGATGGCAGGTTGATGAAATGACGAAGGCGGCGGTTCAGCGAATTAAATACTTTTAATTCGGTATTTTTCTACATGCTTTTTATCTGAAGCTAACGTTATATAAAAAATTAAATAAACAGAAAAATAGGTAAAAGCTGTGTGTAGCTTATGAAGCGATAGTCGAAGTAGTGCGAGTCATCTTCCACGTCCGAACTCTCCATTGGTGCTTGAAGGGATGACGATCCAACATGTGATTGGCTGCCGATCACGTCATATGTGCCTCTGATTGGCCGCTGGGGCTATGCCGCGATTCGTGACGTCATGGAAGATGCACCGTGTCTCTAGGCGCGCGCTGTCGCTAGGCGCATGCCGGGTTGAAGGTCGCCGTCCACCGCCAGCTGATAAGCGCGTATGTAAAATGCGCCTTAACATAAGCTCCCGGCCTTGGAAGATGCAGCTTCCAACATGGGAAGACGGTGACAGCTAGTCGTCGTTAATAGGCAGTGGGCAGATTTTTGAAAAAGCTCGACGAACGGTGCCGTGGGCTGTGCGTATATCAGCCACTCTTGAGACGCCGTCCCTGCCAGGGAAGGTCTGTGTGATTCGACCCAAACTCCATTTGAGTGGCGGAGTATGGTCCTCCTTGATCAGTACTAGAGTGTCCTGCTTCAATTCGTCCTTGCTTCGTGTCCATTTGGTCCTAACCTGCAGCTCGGATACATATTCCTTGGACCAGCGCGCCCAAAAATGCTGTCGCATTTGCTCCACTCGCTGGTAACGTGACAGACGGTGCGTAGGAACGTCGATGAGGTCGGCGCATACGGGAACAGTCAGCGGGCGTCCAACCAAGAAATGAGCCGGGCTAAGAGGGGTGTAGTCTAGTGGATCTGAGGACATAGGACTCAAAGGACGGGAGTTCAGGATGGCCTCGACCTGTGTCAATACCGTGCTGAACTCCTCGTATGTTAAATTGACATCACCTATTACACGTCGGAGGTGATGCTTGCAACTTTTTACACCGGCCTCGACTAGACCGGCAAAATGACTAGCATAAGGGGGCATCATAATAAATTCAATTTTTTGTGAAGTTGCGTACTCCTTAATTTCACTTGAACATGAATTCAAAAACCTTGCGAAATCATTCATCAGGCCCACAAAATTTCGTCCGTTGTCCGAGAAAATTTTTGAAGGTTTACCACGACGCGAAATAAACCTTTTCAACGCCAGTAAGTAAGCATCGGACGAGAGATCTGTGACTAACTCTAAATGAACTGCGCGCGTTGTGAAACATATGAAAATACACAAATATGCCTTAGTGGTGGCGGCTCCCCTCCCCTTGCGGTTAAGTATAAGATAAGGGCCACCATAGTCTACAGCGCAATTCATAAACACAAATCCAGGTTCTAATCGTTCGGGAGGCAAGTTACCCATAATGGGGGTTAGCGTTTTACCCCGAAAACGAGCACAGGTTACGCAGTTGTGGACCACTTTCCTAGCGAGATTCCTCCCGCTTATGGGCCACCAAGTCTCTCGAAGCGAAAATAAAATATGCTGAGGTCCAGCGTGTAGCAATCTTCGATGTTCGAATCGAAACAGTAATATCGTAAAATGATGCTTACTGGAAAGCAAAACCGGATGTTTTTTATTATAATCAAACCGCAATGAATCTCCTAGACGACCTCCAACTCTAATTACCTTGTTATAGTCAATAAACAAGTTTAATTTCTCCAAGAAACCCTTTGCGATATGTTTATTTGTTATTAACGCATTGTAAGCATCTGGGAACGATTCTATCTGCGATAAGCGCGCGAGTAGTGTCTCCGACTCGCTCAGTTCATCCGTCGTCAGCGCACCGGCTCGACGTGCATGTTTATTGCGAGCGTTATGAATGAATCTAAGTACATACGCGGCTGCGCGCTGAATGCGATTGAACTGAGAAAATCTGGTGAACGTAAACAAATTATCATTGTTGTTATTGCATGCCAAACTAGTCGCAGGATTTGATTTACGTTCAGGCAACTGGGACTCGTCTGGTAACAATGACGGATCTAGGTGTTGGTGGACATAATTGGCATCATGAAGGAATTTGGGCCCATTCCACCAAAGATTGGAATCAATTAGTGTGTCTAAGTGTGCTCCGCGAGAAACTAAATCTGCTGGGTTATCCTTGCCGCTTACATGATGCCACGAATGTCCTTTCGTTAATTCGTGAATTTCTGCGACCCTATTTTGAACATAAGGTTTCAATAGGTTAGGTTGCATTCGAAGCCAGCCTAGCACTATGGTCGAATCCGTCCAAAATATGACCCTATCGAATTTAGCGCGTAACGATTCTCTAATTTTATTATATAATCGCGCGCTAATTAGTCCGCCGGATAACTCCAGCTTAGGTATACTCATAGAGGGCGCTATGGGTGCGACCTTGGCCTTCGCGCATAATAGTCGTACTGTAACAGCTGATTCGCTATCAACCGTTCGTACATAGGCACAGGACCCGTATGCCAATTGAGATGCATCTGAGAAAAGATGTAGATCTATACATACAGGATTGATATAGCACATAACATGGCGTGGTATGCGAATATTAGATAACAACGAAAGGTTGTTTACGAAGCGGTGCCAGGTTTGCGTGACGTCATCGGGAACCGCTGCGTCCCATTCTAGTTTTAACAAAAACAATCGCTGCAATAAACACTTTGCAATCGTTATCATTGGGCTTAATAATCCAAGCGGATCGAAAACCTGCGATGCCGTTGACAATATTACGCGTTTTGTAACGGGGTTTACGCCGGACTCATGTCGTGTATGATAATGTAATTCGTCGCTTTTATTGTACCAACCTATACCTAAGGTTTTGCTATGTGCGTGTTCGCCTAATGTTAGCTCTTTTGAATCGTCTTTGTAGCATTGGTCTGTACAGTCGAAATTGAAAACCCACTTGCGTAATGGAAAACAACCAGAACTCAACACTTTCGCGGTTTCTTTGCAAATGCGTTGTAATTCCGTGGTTGTAGACGAACCCGTAATCAAATCGTCTACGTAAAAATCGTCTTTAATAGTTCTGGCCACTTCGGGATCTGTACATTCCAGTGCCAACTGTTTTAAACACCTACAGCTGAGAAACGCCGCGGCCGCGGTTCCGTAGGTAACGGTCCCCAGCTGATATACTTCGAGTTTATCAGTCGAGTTGTCGCGCCATAAAATCAGCTGTAAATCGCGTTGAGATTCATCAATACGAACTTGCCTGTAGTGCTTCTCGATGTCCGCGCATGCAACGAACCTATTTTCGCGAAACCTCAATAAAATAGCAATTAAATCGCCTTGTATGGGCGGTCCGACGCGTTGCAAGTCGTTCAACGATTTTCCACTGGTTGTGGAAGCACTTCCATCAAAAACTATTCTTAAGCGAGTTGTGAGTGCGTGTAATCGGAGTACTCCGTGATGCGCAAAAAAGAAATTAGGGGTTCCGTATGTATAAACACGCTTCATGTGGCCTAACGCAAGGTATTCTTTAATGAAGTCGCTGTACATGCTCTTATAAATTGGATCGCGATTAAGACGTTTTTCCAACGACATAAAGCGTCTTTTCGCTTGTGCGAATGAGTCACCGAGTGCTTCTGGTGGCTCTTTGAGAGGCAGCTGCACGCAAAACCTACCATCTTCGAGACGGGTTGTTGTTTTAACGAAATGATCCTCGCAAGCAATCTCGTCATCACTGCGCAAATCATACGATTTATGGCTTGCATGGACCTCTTCAATCTCCCAAAACCTACGTAATTGGTTATCTAATGATTGCATATCAAGAGATTGCGTGAAATTGCAATTAAGAGGCTTTGTGTCCCGCGTATTAGAGTAAACAGGTCCCGAGATAATCCAACCAAATTTCGTATTTTGTAAGAATGGGCCGTTGACTAATCGCATTTTACCGTCGACGAGGAGGTCCCAAAACAGCTCCGCGCCTATAAGTAAGTCAACGGATTGACATTCATAAAAAGTTGGATCTGCCAGACGGACATTGTCTGGAATGCGGAATTGATTACGTTTAATCGTAAACGTCGGCAGTGTTGATGTTAATTGCGGTAAAACCAAACACTGTATGCGCGTTTTAAAGTTGTCAACAAGTGAATTAATTTCTATTTCACATTTTTTCGAACAATGGGTAATAGAATTGCTGACTCCTCGAATTTGTTGAATGGACTGTATCGTAGGCGGTTTTAATTTATCACACAACGCTTGCGTCATTATCGAACATTCGCTACCACTGTCGAGAATCGCTCGCGACCTATGATAGTTACCGGAACTGTCACGAATGTCCACCAAAGCAGTTGATAACAACACGGGTTGCACCGAAGACCCTTGCGCGTTGATGTCTAAGTGTGCATTCGTTACCTGCATCGCATGGTGTGCGTGTGCGATATTATTATCAAGGATCGAGGCAGAGGAGGCGGGTGGCCTTGACGCGTTGTCTAGCGCCAGCAGCGATACGGAGTGCTTGTCACTGTCACCTTCCTTCTCGTCCTCGTGAATTATTGAATTATGTTTCTTATTGCACTTCCTGCATGGGCCATACCTACAATCTCCAGACGAATGACCGGCACGTAGACAGTTCTCACACAATTGTTTGTCGCGAACTAGTTTCAATTTATCGTGCAAACTTAAATCGATAAATGCTTGACACGAGTACAAAGGGTGTTTACCATTGCACATTGCACATAATCTTTTATACTGTGCTTGTTTAGTGTGAGATTTGTCCGCGTGCTTGTCGGTAACAATGTTGCAATGAACTTTAGGAGCTGGGTGCGCGTTATATGTGTATGGTTTCTTAGCATCGTGCTGTGGATGAGTGTTACTACTTGAGCCGGACCTGCTGTGCGTAACTAACAGTGTTTCTAACATGTCGGCGCGGTCACGAATGAACTTAAGTAAGTCATCTACATTTAGCGCGGATTTAGAATCGTTTGACACTGGTAACAAAGTGCTTTTGTATTGTTCCCATTCACGTTCGGTGGTGGGATCCAATTTGGAAACAACTAAATAGATTATTAGCGTTCCCCAACTATCAGTAGGTTCACCGAGCAGTTTTAAAGCACGCAAATTCTTTAACACGGTGTCGATTAGTTTTCTTAGTAGTGTTGGCGATTCTTTAGTTAGCGACTGTAGAGAAAACAAGGCCTTTACATGATTGTGAACTAGCAATCTACTGTTATCATACCGGTTTAAAAGCAATTCCCAAGCAATCGTGTAGTTGTCAGCCGAAAATTCAAGCGAATCAATAACAAGTTGCGCATTACCTCTAAGCGAGGACTTTAAATAGTGAAACTTTTGAATATTGCTTATTTCTTGGGAATTGTGAACCAGTGATGAAAAAGTGTCGCGAAATTGCAACCAGTACTCATAAGAACCGTCGAAAAAGGGCAAAGAAATAGTAGGGAGTCGAACTGACTGAGATAAGCTATTTGAAGCTATTGCTTTCGATTCGTTAGCCATCTCCGCACATTTCACCATGCACTGAGTCTGAGCGATAATGCCGTAATATTCGCTTTCGAACTCCTCCCTAGTTTCAAAAAGTGTGTCCATTTCATTGTCGGGAATAATACTTTCTAGCTGATTATGCACCTCAGAATAGTCATCAAAAATACCCTGAGCCCCCTGCATGCGTAAATTTAGTTCAGTACGCTGGCTCTCGGACAAAACTAAGCTTTCGAATGATTTCACAAACTTTTTGAAATTCGTAAGCCTACACTTAATGGAACCTCGTCTACGGTTCAATTGCCTTACGGTCTCCTGATCTGATGCTTGATTAGGACTGTCTAAAGCAGCATGAAATTCAGGATTACTCTTGTTAACCATTTTGACGGTATGAGGCGTAAATTACTTACAGTTGCAAGTACCACCACGGTCGATAACAGCACGGCAGTTTGCGGTAAGGCTGACGCAGGCTGATGGCTAGCGATGGCCGACCCGACGTGCGATAGGTAGGGCCACAAAGAAAGCACAAGCACTGGAATTGAGAAAAGCACAGTATGACGCAGGCGTAAAGGAAAAGGTAGAGAGGTAAGCTGGCTCGTCTCACCGAAGTTCTCTTGCCGCTGCCGCTGCGATGTCTGTCGTCTTATCAATGCGAAACTACCGATGCGTTCTCACATCCAATCCATGTATCCAGGGCTGGTCCTTGGTATCCGGTATCGATGGTCCAAATTATGTCGGCGCGTATAGACACGGCTGGTGGCTTGTGGCCCAGGCTGGCTTGATGATGTGGATGGCAGGTTGATGAAATGACGAAGGCGGCGGTTCAGCGAATTAAATACTTTTAATTCGGTATTTTTCTACATGCTTTTTATCTGAAGCTAACGTTATATAAAAAATTAAATAAACAGAAAAATAGGTAAAAGCTGTGTGTAGCTTATGAAGCGATAGTCGAAGTAGTGCGAGTCATCTTCCACGTCCGAACTCTCCATTGGTGCTTGAAGGGATGACGATCCAACATGTGATTGGCTGCCGATCACGTCATATGTGCCTCTGATTGGCCGCTGGGGCTATGCCGCGATTCGTGACGTCATGGAAGATGCACCGTGTCTCTAGGCGCGCGCTGTCGCTAGGCGCATGCCGGGTTGAAGGTCGCCGTCCACCGCCAGCTGATAAGCGCGTATGTAAAATGCGCCTTAACACAGTACATAGTACATAGTACAGGAGTACTCAAGGGTCATACGGAGCATGGCTTTATATGGGGCTCCCATATGGGTTGATGCCCTCTCGGCGACAAATAAGGCCCTACTCCGCAGACCTCAAAGGGCGATTTTGTTAAGGGCCATTTGAGGATATCGGACAGTATCCTTTTCAGCAGCGACTATCCTGGCTGGGGACCCTCCTTGGGACCTACAAGCACAAGTACTCGCTAGGCTAAGGCTAAGGCTTCTGCCGCGGTTAGTCCGTCATACCCGCCGGATAACCGGATGCGCAAAGGCATTTCCCCAATGTTAAAAAAAAAAAAACAAGGATTCAAACTGATCAATTTTCACAGTTCGACCCGTTACAACAAGGCAATGCATAATGCAACACCAAAATGGTGCCTATACCTAAGCATTATAATGTTTATAAGAATTGTCATGTAAAGAATGACAAAACAGAACTTGTACTTTCAAAAAATTATGAAAAAGCACTATTTACTAAATGTTAATATTAATGTTTACAAAATTTTCTAGCTAATATAGGTTGTCTGTCGCATTCTTTTTGATGCCTGTTGTTAAAAAGAGAAGGCACGTGTGCGGCAGGCTTTCGCGCACATCTATGCCAACACCATTATAAAAAAAGAGAAAAACGGAATATATACAAGATACTTGTCCTAACTGCGTATAAGGCTGAGTTGCCCTATTCCCACGACGCAATTTCAAATAATAAAAAGTAACTGATAGAATTATACGTAAGAGACAAACAACAATAGCAAACCTGTAAAGCTGTAGACTTGCTGTAAAGTGTTTCCTCGTCAACTCCAACGCATGAGACGATGCAGTCAACTTTAGCCAATGCATCTTCGCTTTTTGGATCGGCAGCAGCACTCTGTGAAGCAAATTGGATGAATAAATCGTATCCAAAACTGTATATTTTGGAATTCGAAATGTAACCCACCTTCCAAGCAGAATACAGCTTCTTCATGCGTCGGAAGAACGCATCCTTATCCAGTGTTAAAGTCATAATGGAAAAAACTAAATTATAAACTTAACTAACCAGAATATCTTAAGTAAATGTGCTTCGATACCCTAAAAAATATAATATTCACGACATCCGTCCGTGTTTTTGACAGACAGCAAACACAAATGGCGGGCGTCTGACTGAAGCGGGACGGCGGGAGGTTAGTGCGGTGCTCATAATCAATGTTACCAATCAATTCACATTAGTAATATTCATTGTTGGCCAAACTGAACTTAATACGACTTCATAACTCTAACAATATCCTTACTATTACTATACTCTATGTTCTCTATGGTTTCCTTGAACTGTCAAACGAAACGAATATGTCATTCAATTTGAATTTTGACTTGCCAATAAAATAATTTGGATTATTTGTGGTGACCAAAAAAATCCACATAAAGTAGTATATAAACAAAATGCAAAGATTAAAATCCGAGGAGCATGCTTATTTATCTGGGGGTGTGCTGAAAATTTTAGCACAAAATCGCATCACCACTATCTTTGAATTCCTACAAGAGGATGCAGGAAAGTTGTCAACTCTAACAAAATTAAGTCTCCCTCAAATACTGGCCATTAGAAATGCTATTTTAAACAAATATGCCGCTCCTTTGATAAAAGTGGGTTCGTTAAAACTTGAGACATTGGAAAGAAAGAAAGTTTTGAACACAGGCATTCTCAGGTAAAAAAAGTAGTTTGTTATTAGTGCTTGGTGTAAGTACTTTTTGTTGCTGTGATACATATACATAGAGCAAAATTCCTGTTGCTATGCATGCTGCTGGAGTTCATCATGCATAATACCATATATATATACATATATATTATTTTCAGTTTAGATGCCGTAACTGGCGGTGGGATACCCATAGGCTATATTACTGAGCTGTGTGGTCTTGCAGATTCAGGAAAGACACAACTGTGCCTTCAAATAGCCATAAATTGTGTTAAGAATTCAGAGAGTAGTGTACTTTACATAGATACAAAGGGAGACTTCTCTGCTGTGAGAATACAGAAAATACTAGATGCCTGTGGCTGTTCACATAAGGTACAAAAATGTTATACAGTTATACAGTAGAAACTAGTGGCTCTGTGAAGTGAACAATAGAATTCATGAGCCTGTATTGACTATTTTTTTATTTTAAAAAAAAGCTAAATCAACAAAAACTATATAATTTCGCGGGAATCGGTTGAGAAATGCCACCTATAGAGGAAAAAAGCTGGACAGACGCCTGAGATACAAACGCTATTGCAGCCAAGCTGAAACGGCGAGCTTTGTTTGCTTCACTCACTCATTCAATCATACAAGAATTTAGTATTAATGCTGTTCAACTAATCATTTCATGAATCTTAATTCTACACCAAATATTTTATTAATTTCAGGAAATGGCATTGCTAATGATCAAAGTAAAAATTGTCCATCTATGGACAATGGAGGAGCTATTAGATTTTCTCAAGAAACTTAAGGACCAGACAATATGTATTGATAACTTAGCACTTATTATAATAGATTCATTGCCTTGTCTGATGTTTCAGTACCTTGGTGATGATAATAAAGTTGGTAAGCTATTTACTTTTGTTTGTTACAGCAGTAGCAGGAAGGAACTAATAAAACAAAAAATGAGAGCAAAAAAACTACCTTATACTTAGAAAAACCGTTTTTGTTTACATTTGTTTGACAGCAGTTTTTATCCTTAGAGTTTTGTCCCTACTGTACCCAGCAGTAGAACATGAAGCAGGCTTATAAAATATAGGGATATAGGGATATAAAAGCTTACTTATTTCAGGTTTATCATTTTTGAATACCTTTGTGAACTATGCAAGATACTTGGGAAAGCATTTAGACATTGCTTTA
This sequence comes from Epinotia bilunana, assembly GCA_947049275.1. NCBI lineage: Eukaryota > Metazoa > Arthropoda > Insecta > Lepidoptera > Tortricidae > Epinotia > Epinotia bilunana. The sequence goes on along the minus strand of OX346260.1, from coordinate 20,057,061 downwards.
ATTTGTGTAAACATACAAACACGATGGGTGGATCAAGATAATGCAGACCTCGAAGGTATATGTATATGCATATCATTTGCCTGTAACTTGCTGTAAAGTGTAAGCACACACAGCTTTGAGTCCATAAAAATGAAGTCTGAATTTTGTTTTAGATGATGGAGAACAGTCAACATCTTATGTGAAAGAATCTCATTTTACTGAGAAAAGAAACCGATGTCTGGGTAAATACTGGCAGCTAATCCCAATTATGGTTATGTTCATAGAAAAACAACAAGATAGAAACTCTAAAGAGGGATGTTCTAACATTTATTTTAATATAACTGCGACAAGTAATACTCAGCTCTTAGACAGAAACAGTAATAGTTGTAATGTTTTGTTAAATAATTTAGGTGTTACTTAATTGAAGTAAGTTCAGCTTAGTTGATAGGTTATTTTATAAATAAAATATAGTTAAATAATTTTGTGTTTTCATTGGCCTCAAAAGGCCTTTACGAATGTTGCAATTGATTACAGCAAACGAAAACGACAGATACGCAGCTAGACATATATACCTCTCATTATAAGTTTAACTATAGCAATTGTCCACCCATATCACAATGCGGATCACATGCATATTGACTTGTATCACAGAGGGGCTACCGCGAAACGAAAACGAACTTCGTTCGTGTATTTCTCTCTCTGTCGCTTGAACTAGCAAGTGCAGGCACAGAGGGAGATACACGAACGAAGTTCGTTTTCATTTCGCGGTAGGCCCTCAGGATTGTCAATATATTGCAGAATATCCGGATGATTTTGAAATCCGCCCACAGATAAGAAATAATCTGAGAGCGACTAAAGGGCTACCCTTTAATACTGACGCGATAAATAATTAGCATTTAAAGGGCCACTCAATACTACTTCCATACTAAGTATTGCTGCAAATACTAGCAAACCAGGATCATCAGTATTTAATCACCGCCGCCGCCAATACGTACCTCATACATAAATATAACAAGTGTGACAAATTGCATCGGTTGATGGCCTCTATTTATATAGGTACCGTCAGCATTATATAGTTAGTAGCAGCCAAATATATCGGCACACGTCTTTATTCAAAGAGTATAATGTAAGAATAAGGGTGTGTTACGATATATTTGGCTACTCTGGCTGCTACTAACTATACAATGCTGACTGTACAACATTGGCTTACGATCACGAAACAAGTGGCAACCGTTTCTTAGAGTGAGACAGATAGCCTGCCGTTGGCTCGGTGGGTACTATCGACAACAGCTAACTGACCATCGGTGCACCTTAAATGCATTGTAATAAGGTTCTATATAAACACAGGATGGTCAGTTAACAGTGTTGTCGTTTGTACCAGCGCTATTTGAAAAATCAATAGTTGTCGCTGGTTATTTTCGCATAGACTACAAACTTCTCCATTCATTCACTTCGTTAGTTCGTTCGTACTCTCGGTCGAACTCGAACCGAACCGTAATCTCATTCATTTTATTTTCGCACGCCTGACAGGCGCTGCGTGTCGTACTGTGATGGCTTTTAACACTTTTGTAAATTCAATATTTTTATGATATTTATGTGCTTAGTAACAATAGTCCTGTAATTTAATTTAAATCCGTTTTAATGTGCTTACACAAAATGGCGAGCCAGACGCAGAAAATCGTCTATAAGCTGGTACTTACTGGAGGTGTGTCTTAATTTTATTTTGCCTCATTTCTTTTAATTGTTCATATTTGATTACTCTGTTCCTTACGTTACAGTACAGTTGGTTGGATACATCTCAATGTTTATTAGGGATATCAGGTTAGGGGTAGCTACCCCTCGGTAAAGTTGATATAAAATGCAACACGTGGATCTGGTGTTTTTACTGAATTATTTTCATAAAATATTTTAGGACCCTGTGGCGGCAAAACAACCGGTCAGTCTCGTCTGTGTACGTTCTTCGAGAACTTGGGATGGAAGGTGAGCATTTGATACATTTAATTTATAAATACTTAGCTTGCCTTATTAATTCTTATTTAGTAATTAAAATCGAGGTTGACTTAGTGATCAACAAAATTAAGTTTTCGAACCATTGTTCTATTCATTTACGGATTTAATAGCTTTTACCTACATTAATAGGTTTTAAATAGTTACATGAATTCCTTATTGACATGTAGGTGGAGATGCGCCAAATACTTACTTTAATTATCTTTTTCAGGATATGTTAGCACCCTAGTCATATAACTAATTTTGTGCACGTAAAAGTTCTATCAAATATAGTCTATTTAGACAACCATAGAAGAAGGAACACATATAAATAAGCCAAATTGAATAATATTAGTATGACACATTTCAAAAATGTAGTAAAGTTCAATTTATTTACTTTTGTGCTTCTTTATTTAAAATATAACATTCAACTAAGATCTCTAACGTTTGGCTCATCTCTTTATTGTCTGTGATAAAAAGCAAACCAATTTAAACTATTCTTAGACACTATTGAATAACTTAGAAACTGTTGTTAAAATGTGGCCACATGGGTGATGTGGTTTTGGCTTCTCCACTTGGGGATCCGCAAAGATCGTCGTTCCACATTGTGTTTATTTGCAGGTGTTCCGGGTGCCGGAAACGGCTACCGTCCTCCTCAGGTACGAAGTGAAACCTACACAAATTGATATGGTGCATGATATGCAAAATGTATGCTTTGGGTTCCAAACTTGAACATTTTGCCATTTAAATATAATGTAGTCCCATCAAGCCCCCAGGGAGGTTATCCTGTAGCAAATCTGACAGGCATAGCTGCAGGCAAAATAAGAAAAAAAATGGCTCTGTAATTGTTATTAGTATTGCTATATAGATAGACAATTATGTAGATAGGGCTTTTTTTATCACAATAATAGTTGTCTTTGTGTAATTGTTGACTTAGTGTGTCAAGGACATTATAATTTATTACAAACAATAGACATTTCTTTTTGTAGTTTGTTCCATATATTAAAATTCATTTGTTCCATTTAAAGTTATCATATTTTTTGTCTTCAATTTTGTCTTGAGCATTGTTAACTATTTATTGTTAATTCAAGTTTGAAACCCCAACTACTGAGCAATGCACTGTTTAATGCATATTTGGACTGCAATTTAAATGGTTCACTTTACTGTATTTTGAGTTCTTTATTGTGGGTAATACAGCATTACCAACAGATGGTGATTCTTGAATCATCACCTGTTGTAATTGTATGTATGCTCAATAAATACATTGGGAATTTTATACAATTAAATATATTTAAATACGTTTTTATAGGTCATTGAATATGTCGCCATTTTATGCGTTTCTTTTTTTTGCAGTGGAGGGGTGAAGTTTGCAGATCTCACGCCAGATGAAGGTGAGTTTTTTAAAAATATGTGTCTATATCGTAATCAATCACGTCATATAGCGTGTTTTTTTTTTCAATTTCATAACAGTTAGGTAAAAATCGAATTAATATTGTGTATATAATCTAACCACGTAATAGATATACCTACCTGATTTATGGACTTTCCAACGTGTGATTGTAGAGCAGTAAACAGTCGACTAACAAACTTGTTTGTATTCACCAATCATTTCCGTTAGTTTGTTTTGTATGCTCATGTTAGTTCTTGTGAATATTGGACAAGACAATTGCTATTGATTCTGATTCGTTGAAAGCTGCTATGCCGTCAGTATTTACTTGCGTTATAACGTCAAGTACGTGGTAGTTATATTTAACGACGAGTAGTACTGCATTAAAGTGCAAAGTTAAGAGAGTCACTCTCATGAATATCATTTTTTATTGTACTTGTTCGGACATGCCGTACCGGTTTTTCTGTCGTGACAATGGACCATGAAGGACCGCGTTAGAATCGAAGGACAAGCCTGAATTTGCCTGCACAATTATCACAGGACGGTCCGCGAGCTGTGCCGCGGCGACAGACTATCCGTCTCTTTCTTAGTGTTTTTATTAGAAAGAGACGTATAGTCTATCTCGCCGCGACAGCTCGCGGGCCGCCCTGTCATGGCCGTGCAGAATGGGGTTGGCGAGTCGGTCAAGTGCCGTATTTTAAATCTTTGTATAGGATTATACTTTTTTTAATTTTTTTAGGGTTTTGCTTGTTTCTAACCTGCCTCCTATTACTAGACGATCTTACTAATCCCAATCCTATTAATGTGTTTTATAATTATGTAATATTCGTGATTAATGTTTAGATTGATATTTTAGCTTTGGAACTCAACCACTAGGTAATTATCAACAGCCAGTCTTTCATGTGAAATGCCGATGCCGCCCGGAAACATTTATGTCCAATGTTTACTAAAGTCTTGCCAAGATAAATCACAAGATTCATCGCGCCATTGTCACGCCCTCCAGCTAGAAATAGTTTCCCTCCAAAAATACATAGTGCTTGGTAAAGCCCATAGAATGACCTTGATCGTGGATTGCGCCATAAATCTGCATGACAATTCGCGATGTTCGATATTTGAAATGCAAATAGAAGTCATTGACCCTTTTGTTCGGTGTGTCTCAGATTGTTGATAAGGCTGTCCAACTCTTATCATATTGTAGTCGAATCGACGTTTTTTTTATTTGACTGTATGTAATGAGAGTTTAGAAAGCTTATTCTAAAGATGGCTCTATCTTAATTAAACTTCGTTGTCCTGTTCTGCAAAATAATCTACTATGACTATGTCCCTGATTGCTTCGTTCTCTTTAGCTACAGTAACATAGATAGTTAGCTGTTTAAAATACAGTGACCCTCGACTTCTACGGGTCAATGTCGTCCTCATCCCCTGCTCTCAATAAGAAGGCTCAACTCTGAATATTTTAGATCCCATTCAGAATAATGATGAACTCAACATATTTGTTATTATTGAAAAAAAAACAGCATAGGTACAATGAATAAAATCGCGATCCAGCGGAACTTGAACCTACATACCTATCGTCCTTACGGCTTTATCAAGTAAGGTGTCTTTAGGTCCAGTTTAGTAAGCCGACGAGTTTGTCATGAAATCGCGATGGTAGAACACACAGATTCCATAAGTTAAGTTTAAATGACACTAATTGACCGCACCTACTACTAATAGTTTTACTGTTCATGTATCCACTACCCAAAGGTTGTCTTGAAGAGATCACTGTTAAGCGATAAGAGCGCCTGTTGTTTTACCTCTACTGTCTCCCTGTATCTCTGTGTTTTCTTTTGTAAATGCTCCATGTGCGGTGTGCAATGTACCTAGAGTATTTGTATTGTATCGACTGCATTTTTCTGCATACCTTACCAAGCAGATCATTTCTTCCTAATTGTTACGTCTCTATTTCGCACTATTATGATGACACAATAATGGTCAGGTCACCTGATGACGTCGTCAGAGAATCTATAATCACTTTAGAGCTCATTGCATACCACTTGGCGTTTATAGGTCACAAGTGACTTTGCTAAGTGATTTGTCACTCAAAGCTGCGTAGTTACGACTTTGTAGACGTCGAGAGCGCCTCTTCCCTGTGCCAAGTCGGCAATTGCATTATATTGCGAAATACTGACCCGTTTACCTACGTAATATTATTTTTGGATTTAAGTCATAGTCAGTTTCATATGTGCCAAGTTAAATTAGAGTTCTATTTTGCTTTCCTTAATAGATATCAACATACGTTGTAGCTGTAGACTCAACTATTTTGGTGTTTAGATAACCCCAACCGCGAGTCTGTCTATCAGTAATGAACGTGGAACTCGATATTATAGTTTGTAACATTAACGATAAGAATGTGATAATGAATACCTACCTATTGCGACGTCCTCGTAGTTTCGATTTCATCTCTAGCATTGCCAAGTCTAAACATAAGGGCCGAAGTCTAGACTCATTTTAATATGACGCCTGTCGTACAAAGGTCAGACGAAGACGAAAAGTTATTCCCTCCATAAAAAGTCTGATTACTCGTTAATTTATAGAAACAAGTAGCTTGTTGTGTTGTTGAACACGAACGTGATAACCCTCCTCTCCTTCGGCAGTCGGGTAAAAAGCGTATATTCGTTATGAGCTTTCATCGAGAAAGAAAACTATTATAGCTTGTATTGTAGATAAAGTGCCGCCTAATGAGCACGAGCTGAACAATAGACAACAGAGAATAAATAAGATGACCGAGGCTATGTAGCTGTTTGAAACGTTTATTTTTAATAAATCTTTTTATGTAGAGATTTATGAGTTTTTTTATGTGAAGCTACGGTAGCCTAGTGGTTCAGGCAGGTGGCTGTTAAGCGGCGGCCGTGGGTTCGAATCCCGGCTCGTACCAAAAAGATTTTCGGAACTTAATGTACGGAGTATTTACCGTTAGCTTTTCGGTGAAGGAAAACATCGTGAGGAACTCGATCTAATCCCAATAATGTCTAGTTTTCCCTCTGGGTTGGAAGGTCAGAAGATAGGATTACATTATTAATTACATGTCAATTTAAAAGAATCCCTATTGTGATCGTCAAAAACATTCAATAAAAATAATTAGAAGAATAATAACCAAAAAGTGAAATATGACTTATGTCCACTTAATTTAAATTTATGTCATAGTTATCAAAGTTCACCTAAAAGGATCTTCAGTACATAGTACAGATGGTACAGTGAGCATCATATAGTTAGTAGCAGCCAAAGTAACCAAATATATCATAACACATAAGGATGTGTGGAAGTATAAGGATACTTACTCACATTTTGGCCATCTTTTATACCCACATTTCTGCTAAAAGTGGCGCTGGAATATAAGTTTCATGTGCTCTGCCTACCCCTTTTGGGAATAAAGGCGTGAATGTATGTATGTATGTATGTACATCCTTACTCCTATAGTAATAAAGACGTGTTCCGATATATTAGGCTACTTTGGCTCATCATCCCCCTAGCGTTATTCCCGGTTGTGCCCTAAAGGAGCCCGGGGTCCGCTTTGACGCCTAATCCCAAGATTTGGCATAGGCATTAGTTTTACGAAAGCGACTGCCATCTGACCTTCCAACCCAGAGGCAAAACTAGACCTTATTGGGATTAGACCGGTCTCCTCACTATGTTTTCCTTCACCGAAAAGCTAACGGTAAATATTCCGTACATAAGTTCCGAAAAACTCATTGGTACGAGCCGGGATTCGAACCCACGACCGCCGCTTGACAGCCGCATGCCTGAACCACTAGGCTACCGTAGCTCTCGATCTGGCTACTTTGGCTGCTACTAACTATATGCTGCTGACTGTGCCTAGCTGCGACAATCAACAATTTAATTAAAGAAAATTCGACTTCAATTTAGTACTTAGCCAAGTAATTAAGATTTCAAAAATATCACATGAACTACTTTCCGAGGTCTAATTTCTATAAGTAGATCGTGTTATGTGATACAATTCTGTGTATAAACTAGTTAGAATTGTTAGACGTGTCTCGATATATTTCTGTTCCACTCATCACGAAACTATTCTCAGTTAGCTGTTCCGAATAGATTGCTAGCATTGTATCCGTTAGATTTGTCGGGACGATGGCTTCTGACCCAGTTAGTTTCAGATCCTTAATTACTTTGAGACCTTCAGATTCGATTTTCCTTTGACTGTGCAGCCTCAAACGTCGGTTGCTTCATAATCAAAAGAACGAAGTTTTAATGAAATTTTACCTGGACATAGATACACAGACAAATGTCGGGTACCCGAGAATATATAGTAGTTAATACCTATACATTTCCGTTCATTATGTAATTTGGTTATTCATCTTTAAGAAATCGTTACTTAGAGAAAGTATCTTTGATTAGTCGGTTGGTTACTTCAGGAAACGAGACACCAACACAAATAGCCACATTTTGACATCATGTATACATTAGTTTAGATAGGACACCTTTTTTGTGTATCCTGTATCTCGTGTTATGTTGTTTAATACATGGATACTTGTGTACGCTTTTTTCATTACACAAATAACGAGTTGAACATAATCGTTACCCCTACAATACTCAAACATCATTATGATCAAATTAAACCAAACTTAGTCCCAAGAGCCAATAAATTAGAAGAAATACTGAAATATCTATGCGATCGTAAATATCGATGCCTAAATTACAACTTGTTTACGTTTGTTTACCCATACACGCGCCAATTTGCTCAGATAAATATTAGAACGATTACGTAAACATAGAACGTCGCTTAGAACTATTGGCTGTCACTTTATGTTAATAAATGCATCAGAGCACTTCGTCCTCGTGCAACCATGGAAATCTCTCCCTCCCCTCAAGGACGGCTCCTTTGAATACATTTTCTATCGTAAGCTCCTTATAAAAATAGAATTAGCTGTTGCGATGGTTTGCCGGACAGTTACGAGGCTTCCTTATGTTTTCACGTGATTGTATATGTGTGTGTGAACGCGTGATCTTACAGTCACGTTCACGGCGTATCTTTAAATGAAATGTTGCAAGCATTCCATTATGGCGGATTATTATGGATTGGTTAGGCGGATTGAAAGGCTTAAGCGTTTCTTGGATTCTATTATGATTAATATAAACGCCAGTCGACGTAGATCGGCGATCGATCGAGAGATATCTGCCGATGTTACGAGTAGGGTGGCCAGCCGTACTATATTATATAGTATTGTGCTATATTTTGACTCTTTGTACTATATACTGTTGAAGAAATATATAGTACGCGAAAATACTATATTTTGAGGGACCTTACGAAGTCCGAGATTTTTTTACTAAATAGCAACAATGCCCAGCCAAGTACTATATTTTTTTACAGTGTACTATACTTTTGACGTTTTTTATGGAAAATAATATATCTCCCCCAAAAATAGTTGGCAACCCTAGTAACTAGGGTTGACGGAGACAACTGTTCAGAGTTGTCTCCGACCGAATGTGTCGTTTCCTAATTGGTACACCTACTGTCTGGGGGCATTTTACTGACGTTTCTTAATTTTCACGTTGTTGAAAGTAGATTGTTGGTAGGTTAAGGATCAAATGAAAATTGTTTTGGATCTTGTATGTATTTGCAATTTGGTTGATCTTGTTAATGTTTGCGAATGGAGTTGTCCAATTTATATTTTTATAACCCTTAAAGAGTTAACAACTTCGGAAGAACATAGATTCGGACAAATGTAAATTTGACGAAACATATATCCACTGACTGCCTTCAATTGACCTGTTTACTTATCCAATTTGAACACATTTTCTGATCAGTTCCAAGCAGGACATGTATAAATACATTACTAGTGAACCCATTCTAATTGAAATGTCAGTGATAGTATTTGGAGCTCAATCGTCCGACACTATGTGGTGGCGCCTGGCGTACTCAATCATTGAATAGCATGTCCTATATCTTGATTCAGTCATTCTTGATCTTGATAAACTTATATTGTGAGTTATGTTGCAATGTAACCATAGTTCCTATTACTCTAGATAGGTACTTGCATAAATTCAAATTGTATGCTAGTGAGTAGTTATAGTTAGATATGGATTGTGTTGATATAGGTAATATATTCATTTATCATCCTAGCTTTTATTCCCGGTTGTGCCCTAAAGGAGCCCCGTCCGCTTTGACACCTAATCCCAAGATGTACCTATATTAAGTTCCCTAAAACTGCAAATCTCTGCAAACTCATGTTTAGTACTATCGATATTTTCAATCTGCAAGAAACCTCACCTTATTGAATTACCATTTCTAACTCCATTAAAAATACGTACATCTACATTCTCTGTAAATCCACCTAGATAAGGAAAGAAAACGTCCTAAGCATCATTCACAAATGTTTTTACCACCGCAACGTAATATCCGACGCCGCCTTTGTTTTCATAATATTTTTCATATTAAATCTACCGCATCAAACTTCATTTTCAGACGTAAACACGTCAAGAGTGATTAATAATTACAAACTTCCTTCGTTGTTTCACATTCCCCTTTTGCCCGAGCATGTTGGAGCACACAGTAATAGGCTTATGCCGCAGTCAGCCGTATTTTTACGTTACATTACCTTAGTATGCCTGATACATTCCGCTTGGAATAATGTGGATTTATAAATCACGGGTTGTTCTAGTTATAAGCAAAGTCGCCATTCATCATATATTTAAGAGCTAAGCTCTTGTCGGTGGAGCAAATTCCTCACTATTCTCAGCATTCTTGAAACCCTGATACGACACGCGGTTTACTTTTTCCTTGATTTGGTCCGTAAAAAATCTTCTTGGTCGTCATTACATGACATGAATGTTTCTATTACAAGTTTAGCCATTGAACTAATCGAATGTAATATTTATAGGATTGAGATGCTTCATAACTTTATCTCTACCTCTCATATCGGCTGAATAATGCACCGTTTATGACTATCATCTGATCCCCCATTTATAAAGCATCCCAGCTTAGAAACAATCCAGTATTGGCAGTTAATGAATTGACTATTGACACATGCAGCGTGTTAAGAACCTAATGTTTGTTTATTTTTATTTATCACACTAATATTGAGGAATGTCTTGAACTATATTCAAGATTGACTCGTGTATATGAGCCAAGTTTTTAGTTGGAATTGTCAGTGAGAAAATTCTACTAAAACTTCAAATTAAACGTGACTTCTATGGATGTTATAGAAAATCATAACTACTTACTGATATTGCTAGATGGCACTCGTTATCTATTTTCTATGTCAGTACCTACAACAGTGTTTTATATCGTTTACACTATATTTAGATGTAATGTAATGTATGTAGGTAAAGAAAATTGACCATATTGTGACTGTGACGCACGTCTTTCGTATTAGCTTAAAATAAGCATCGTTTTACGTACCCATTAGCATTAAATGGTAATCCATTTACTTTAAAACTTTATTTATGTTTTTCTTCAAGAATTGCACCCTGCCTTTAGTCATTCTTTTTAGAGGCACTAACAAAAGGGCCGCAGGGCATTAAGCAATGCCATCGCTTATAAGAATAGGGGTTATTGACTTTAAAATGGATAACAAAGGTTGCCAATTCTGAATGGAACTATTAGACAAAATGAAAACGTGGTCAATCAGCGGAACAAAAGACTCAATTTGTATTGTTATATGACAAAACATACTTTTTCAAGTCTGTTGCGCAATCCGATATCGTTAACGAACCTTGCACTCGATTCCCAAGTTTTTAGAACTAGTTTCACTGAAATTCATGTCATGGTGCGTTCAGAATATTCATCCTTATTAATGATTTTGTAGCTCGCAGTGTTACAGGCGACGTATGCCAGTCGGCTTGCAAACGTTGCTCCGCCGCGACTCTCGCTCAAGCCATCCAAGGTAGCAGCGGTGAGTTGGTACTCGGTACCCGTAACGAGCTAAACAATCCACATATCCCGCAAAACATGATACACCTTGAATCAACCCATTAAGAGCTATATTGGTGTATCCTAATCATGTTACTTAACACGGTATAATGCTATACTCGGTAAATGACCGACGATTCGTCTTGGCATGGTCGGCTACTGGGATTCGGTGTCCGATCGCTCATTATATCTGTCATCATCATTAGCACTCGCCTTTGTTTCTCATATGTGGCACGTGTTTTATTAATAGTTAACCATTATGCCGCGTAATGGTTGATCATTAGACGTAGCCAGTACAAATGATACTGGGTTCCACTGGTTCAATTTGACATTAGTGGGCGATAAAACTACAAAACTATATAAATATACCTTAGAGGCCTTTAATTAATTTAAACCTACAAGCTTGATTAACCGCAATAATCACGTCGTAAATGGCCAGAATGAATGCCGTAAAATATTATTGTGAATATTTAATATGAAGATTTTTACATAAGGACGAATCCGTATTACTACATTTATAGATAGATAATTTACCAAAAGGCGTCAACGTAGATAATACAGGAAAAACACATGTAGGCCTATTACGTATTACGCCTACTTTAATCTAATTGGCTCTAGTAGTAACGCTCGACTTGCTAATTAGCTTTATTTATTATAATCTGTAATAGTTATACCTATACCTAGGTAGTAGGTACTTCATAATACGATACGAGGTACAAAACCGTCCTAAAGTACGTCATTGGAGGCGTGTGGCTCAGGCCAACGTCCACCGAAACGTTGCCAAATGTTTAATTCATATTTCACGAGTTCGTCCGGCCTCCTGTCTGGACAAGTTTTACTCTCCATTCAAAACAATAATAATTTCAAAACCTTACACGTCATTTACGTTCCATGGTATAAAAAGATCCAAGTAGATTGCGAAGAGGACTTCAGGCATAGGTAATGTTTCGATTTTCATCGTAAGATCGTAACGCAGTCGCTTGCGGTAATATCTGGCACGTTCTAATGACTACAAAATAGGTATGTCTTCCGTATTCATTGTCTAGCTCTAGAGCTCCATGTGTTGTCAGCAGACATAGTAATCCGCGGGGCAAAATAATTTTGACAAGTAGGGAGTTCCTATATCGATAAACTCAACTATCGATGCTAGTTCTATATATTAGTGATCACCAAGGGTTTGCTTGTAAAAATATGCTTTTATTAAGAGTAAAAAAATAATTAAATAATAACTCAATACTCTTCTTCGTTTAAAAAATAATAATTTTACTCGTCCCGAGTGACAAGTACCTATTGTTTTATAGTGAGTGTCTAAAGTAGCTAATTTACTTCTATTTAATTATCTAAAGAGGTTGAAATTATATTAACTATTTTGTAGTGCAATAGGTATTACGCCCTTACCTTTATATATAACCGAATGATTATTTAAAATATGCTATGTTGAACAATAGAACAAAAAACACACAATGTTGGGGGCGATCACTACTATATTATATAGAACGAGCACCGATAATTTAATTTGTTGATATAGGAACTCCCTACTTGTCAAACAATTTTGCCCCGCGGATTCCTATGTCTGGTTGTCAGACATTATGGCAGGTGACTGACAATTCATTACAATATTTGTTGTTGCCTCAGGTAAGTAATTTCTTAAACCCTAAATAACAATAGATACTAATGATGATAGCTGGTAAACGATCGATGCAAACTATTATGCCAATGTTTGTGTTTGTCGACAAACGAGCGAAGCTATTCTGGGTAATTTAGTTCTCGTAATGAAAATTGAACAGTGCACGAAACTTGACTATAATTCGGCTCAAACTGAATCAAAACACGCGACATTATAAATTACCCTTCGTTTACGTTTCATCTGCGTCTAAGTACTTCACGATTCGTTTTATAGTAGTTGTCCTTTCTGTGTCCTGGTTTGCAATTACGTGTACTGATTTCATCGACATAAGCCTGTAATCACTTAACGCGTATAACATAACATAGTAAAGATTACCCAAACATAAGATAACGATGACCCACGCGCCTGGGCTGTTATTATTTACGCACTCATGCTTCTAACCCCACCCGTCACGCCTAAAGAAAATAGACCTCTATCTACGCTTAGTTTCTACGAATCGCGGCGTCAAGATATCTTGTGGGTGAGCTTACAAGTTACAGAATAGCGGGGCTGGACTTCGAACTGGTTTGAACTGACCACTAAAATGATAAAGAGCGAGTTATTGCCCATCGGTGTTGGTCCCGTCATAATATTTTAGGATTATGGCGACGCCACCGGGCTCGTAATGGATAGTTTGATTACGATACCAGTCGTAAAACATTCATATAGCCCCGACCTTGCCGAGAAAGCAACGTTCGACCTTTAGTAACAATCACATCAATAATCTAGTACACTAGCTTTGTCCTTTCAAACAACCTTGTTTTTCTTCGATTTTCTTACCCTGACCTCTATCTAGGAGTGAACCTGAAATACGACCGACTAATTAAACAACAAATTTTACTGCAAGAGTAACCAGAATATGCTCTTTCATTGAAATCGACCTCTTGCAAGATTTTCCTCGTCTTTATTTCGTTAAATTGATTCCGTGATTTCGTTAAATTGAAATCGCCAAATTGTTTCTTTTAGAGGAAAACTTTTTGTAGGAACGAGGAAATTGTATTTTCCTTCTGAGAATGCTTAAGCAATCTTTTGAAGTGCAAAATCGTGTGATAAAGTGATAAAGTTTCCTAATTCCTTCCGCCATTTACATAACCTTATGAATACTAATGTATTTCATTGTAGCTATAAATAACGCATGAAGACTACCCGTAACTTATAATACGTAGATGTAACAATGGCGGATACCTGAAACAGTTCACGGCCAAGAATGTTATCAACGATGACAACAATATTGTCAATGTTGACCTAGCGCTTTAGATATTTACTTATGACATTGTTATATGGTGCTCATAAATAAAACTGTATTTTAACTTGAACCTGGTTAAACTAACTATAAATTCACATAAATCCCCGTTGCATACAGTTCGCCCTTTAAAAACAATTGTAGCGCATATTTATGAATCAAAATCACTGCAATTTCAATTACAAAGAAATTTTACTACGATACTATTCGAATTGCTTTCAATGCCTCGTAAATCTCTCCTGGAATCGCAGCTGACGTCCGTCCTGGCTCGTAGCAATTTGCTTTTTTTACTTTATTTCTAGTAATACTAAGATTTTTTTGTCGACGTAAAATTTTCTCAGCGTGGCACGACTACGTTTCCGTGTACTTTAGACTTTCTAGGGTTAATCCTACTTGTACTATGTTCAGCTACAGTTTCTGCCAATTTGTCGATGAATGCAGCTGTTCATTTTGTTCTAACTAGATGTTGAATGTACGTTCGTAATTAGATTTTTACTAGACGTCGGGAGAAAATATTTGTTAAATTATACTCGAATGGCCGGCGTATTCATAAACATTAATCAAACCTATATTTTTTCGTTACGTTGGCATTTGTGTTCGTAAGAAAGGGACGAAACACATTTTATTTATGAGAGGCATTTTAAGTTTTATGAATAAATCCCTCCTTATTCATGAAACTTAAAATACCTACAAATGTACAAACGACAACACTGTTAACTGACCATCCTGTGTTTATATAGAACCTTATTACAACGCACTTAAGGTGCACTGATGGTCAGTTAGCTGTGTTGTCGATAGTACATCATTTTGAACCCATGCCTAATGTTAGTTCCAAAGAAAAGGGAAACTTGGTAATTTCCTGCTATAATAATAGTCTACAGATTATGTAACACGATCATATTAATAAGAGCCGTTGTTCAGGAGTTCATTGGCAAGGTGGCCGAAAATAAAACTAGACGAGACACCACGGTCGCGGCTCCCAGGCCAGAACCTATTTGAAAACATATCGAATAATGCTCAAAATAATCCAGCCTTCACTAAATGTCACACGACAATCAGAATAATTTCGACATGTGTCAGCACCATGTTTTTCACGATTATTTATCTTAAAAACATGCGGCGAATATAGACACGGTTATCTACGTATCTGTAGGTAATCATTCAATGATAACGTTGATAAGGTAACAATTATTATGATTATAATCTATAGCGAACATGCTTGTGTATAATTGTATACACGTTATTTATTCAAGTACAATATAGATTGTGTCTGAAAACATTACAATACTTAAATCTAAGATAGGTGACAATCCTACTATAATATTATAAATGCGAAAGTTTAGATGTTTGTATGTTTGTTACTCAATCACGCTTAAACGGCTGAACCGATTTGAATGAAATTTTGCACGAAGATAGTTTATAGCCTGGATTAAAATATAGGATAGTTTTTATCCCGGGTCCACGCGGACGAAGTCGCGGGCGGAAGCTAGTTATAATATACACAACTAAAACGAAGACAAATATTAACAATAAAACTAAAAATAATAATAATTGGGGCCTCTCGACATCGTCCCCAAGATGCTGGTAGCGTTTCCTCGCTGGATCGCGATGCTAATGTGCTGGGCTAGGAAGCTGCCAGATTGTCGGTCCCCTGTGGAATCAATGATTTTTTTAGAAATGTCCTTAAGAAGTTGACGAGCACTGGGACCCCAAGGGCCAAGAGCCTCCACACCGAATGGAATAATAGATATAATATTATCATCACGCATATTTTCCGGAGGAGTAGGCAGAGACCACTGATTTCCACTTGCTATACGGTATTTTACCTTTCTTGCTTCGTTCACTCATGACATTATTCATACATGCTCGTCGGTATAGGTAGGGCACTTGACCTCACCTTTCTTTAGGACTTCTCCGATTTGGTCGGAAAAAGTTCCACGAGGTCGTCCCCTTCCAACTGTACCATCCACTTCCCAAACCATCTTCATCATAAAATAATAATAAAAAAATAAAAATATTAACTATATTCACATACTTACACTAGTTATAACTAAGTTTATAGCTACAACATGACTTTCTTTTTGATTTATTAAAGGATTGTTAATGACTTAATGAGCCATCTGAAGTGCCAAAAGTTTTGCTAATTTTGTACTCACAATTTTCGATTTTGGCTCTTACAATAATGGGACGCCGCGTTTCCTCTCATTATTAGACATTTAAATCGGCCTCTGTCATATCAGGACCGCCTATCACTCGTAATACACTACATTTAGTTTTCATTACTGTGGTGCGCTTTATAAATAAATATCTAAGTATTGTCATACGTAATATACTGTGTGCATGCAAGTACGTTGGCGTAGTGACAAACTATCGCAATGCACAATCGGCGACGACGCCCTCTGAATCGAGCTGAAATGGGAATCGTCTTACAGAAACAGGATCGCTCGAGATTCTCAATGATCTTCACTTGTATTGTAACCAGTAAATACGAGTAACCATTAAACATGGTTTCTAACGTGCTTGAAATAGGACTCCTTTGCATTTAAATTAGTTGCCAATAGATTCATTAGTCCTATATTTTCCAGTTGGAAGCACTCGACGACAGCCTTCATTTGTTTTTGTAACTAAACTATTTGCGGTTGTAGGTTTATGCTTGGTCTGATCGTCAAATTTTATCCTTAATGGCCGCTCCACAGAATGGGCAATCCTGACCTATGATACAGGACGCAACTATGCGTTGAAGGGAGATGCATATTTATGTCTGGTTCTACCGCATAGCCGCGTCCTGTGCGATGGGTCAGGATGGCCCATTGTGTGGAGCGGCCATAATAAATTGGCTGCGAAATAGAAACGTCAGAGATATCAAGCCAAGCCACGGTGACTAAGTGCAGATAGATGTACTATTTCAAATATGATAATATCATTAGAGGTCGAATCATTCAGCGTACTCTTTAAGGAAGTCGATAAATATTGACAGTATTGACACCGCTATGTTGATTAAAATTTTTGGAATGACAAATATGATAATCCTTGTACGAGCATTTACTGTCTTACGTTTCGGAATATACTGACTTGTATTTAGTGAACTTGTATTAGGTCACTAAGTACCTATAACTGACTCGTCTGTATTTATTAGTATTTAGCCTTGCGCAAAATGATGACCCGGCTAGGCTATTAACCTAACCTTGTGGAAAATCCATGCTTCTACCAAGATTCTCACGTCCAAATCGTCTCTTATCTAATTGAAAGATCATAGTACCACGTATGTATACTCGCATTGTGCTATCTTGTCGGTCGCCTGTGAATTTTGGCATTGGTAACAATGCTAAGCATGGTGTCGCTCGTTAACAATGATTTGTGGGTGATAATGTGTTCCGCGACGCATGCGCCGCTTGCGTCACGCCCCACGTGGTTTTGTATAAATATGCGAATGCGTAACATTGCTCGATACACCGGCTTTTATATCTTTGTATTTAACAATCTTGTAGTCCGGTTAGAAAAGCACAGTTCTAGTATTTAATTTAGGATTTGACGTTATCAGACTGACGATATAATAATAAGGTTTCTTATGGTAGAAACAATTCAGTACAGACTAGGTTAAAAACTTACCTAATAAGTGCCTGAAAAAAAAATCCAGCGTGTCCACATTTACGACAATTTGTTCGAGCACTGTGCCCCACTATTTCGCCAGTATTTAAAATTAACCTGTTGTGCACATAGGGGTGCACATAGGCTATATTTCCGTTCCGCGTGGATTTTCTGTGATACGCGAGCGGAGCCCAGTAGGCAGCTAGTTTATATAAGATCTGTATGTCTGATCAATGTTCATGACCTTTCAGGCTCAGCTCATATTTGGCAAAATTTTACACTGTATATAGTTAGCAGTTGGAAATGTAAATCAACTACAAAGTAGCTTCCAAATCTGAATCATGGAACAAAAGCGCAGTTTATAAGGAGCTAGACTGGCAAAATGTCTGTGGTCTTTCACCCCGTGAGGGGTGACTCCACTACCTACAAGTAACTTCATTCATAGAACATTAAGATTACATATCTCAGCGGGAGAAATCGAGGGAACTCTTAAAATTTTATAGGCTCACTTGAAGCGCTTTGGGTACTGATATGAAGTTTAGTTTTAAACGACTTAGAAAAAAGAGTAGGTTCTCATTTCGGTTGTATTTTTATTTTTTTCAATGTTTGTTACCTCAGAACTCCGTCATTGATGAGCCGATTCGTAATTTTTTTTTGTTTGTAAGTATATGCTTCCAGGTGGGTCCCATTTTTTTCAAAAAATCTGTTGGATGATGGGATCCATGAGGAATTGAGGGAACTCCTCAATTAGATTAGGCACATGTGTAGTGATTTTGGTATTTTCTATTATACCTCGTGTATTTTACACCCGGAAATCATAAATTTGGTGGAGTGGAATTGATGATGAAGACCACAGATGGATGACTTATGGAATTCCTCAATTATGTACTTAAAAGTACAAACGTATATCACAGATTCTGATAAGATCCCGTTGAAATAGCAACTAATGAAGTGCCAAAAGTGATCCTTGTGGAATCGACGGAAGTCCCCAAATATTATCGGCCCACATACAGCGATTCGGTTTTTTTTCTCTAATAATAAACGCATTTGCTCTCGGAAATCCGTTCATATGGTAAATTGGAAAAGAAATGTGGAATTTTTCTCGTGGCTTGGCGGAGTACTAAATGGAAGTCGGTTAAAACTTTGTTTTTAAAGTAAATTATTAAAGTAACATTACATCCTAAAATAATACCATCGGGAGCCCGTTTCGCGAAGCTGCAAGTTACAATTTTACGTGTAAATTAGCAACGCTGAGGCGGTTAACCAATAACGACAGGCCATTTGACCTGTGTGGCCTGTTTTTATGTGAAACTGTTACTTGGAGCTTTGTAAAAGACGTAGACACTCGTAATATTATGAAATGATATGATATGGTCGCATTTTCGGTATTATATCGAATTTTCGAAAATTATGGTGATATCGCTTATAATTTATTATCCAGCAGTGTCATCGGACACTTGGTAATTTGGTACGGCAAAACTTGGCTAATGGATATGCAGTAATTCTGTGATAGATTATTTATATCCTTTATTGCGAAGTTACTATACAATCTACATTTTTACAGTATTTACGATAAATAGCGCAACTATCATAAAGAGTAACTGTAGATTATAGAGTAACTTTTTAATAAAGAGTATGAGTAGTCTATCGCAGAATTACTGCATATCACCGATTAGCCAAGTTTTGCCCTACCAAGTACAGGTCATCCACTTTACCAATAACATTTTTATCTCGCACTTATCACCAACTGCTTAGCTTCAGTGACATCTAGGTCACTGGAGTCGACTTACAAATGATTCCGCAAATAAGTGTCAATTTGTCACATTACTGTCAACGTGAGCTGTTCCGCAAATTTACTAATGTGGATAATATTACAGTCATAAAATGCCCAGAGTAGCGCTGACTTTACGGTAATTGTTACATTACATGCTCGCCTGATTATCTGATAAATGAATAATTTCATGACTAGGCAAGGCAAATCAGTGGAAGGAAAAAACCCTTATTGATTATGGAAGCAGTGTTGAGTAAGACAAAATATGCATATGTACAAACGACAACACTGTTAACTGACCATCCTGTGTTTATATAGAACCTTATTACAATGCATTTAAGGTGCACCGATGGTCAGTTAGCTGTGTTGTCGATAGTACCGGTATTATATACAGTGCAGACGTCAAAAAGTTGTTTACATTTTTCGTCTTATTACAATGGAATAAGGTACAAAAGTGTGAACATGTCTTTGACGTCGATTGTACAACATTAGCTTTGCGTTTCGTTCGTCATATTTGTTTATAAACACACGTGATCCCTATACCTACTCTTGAGTGCTGCTACATCAATCAATAACGAAGCTAGTACTAGTATCGATGGACCAAACAACAATTCACTTCATACTTTTATGTTTAAGTACTCTTGTATTTGTCTGCCGATCTCAGATTTATGTAGCCTAAAATACCGTTTTATGGCACCGAAATACAAATACCAATTATAAGTATAACAGTGAAACCAAGTTAATTGGGACCTGGATGATTAACAAACCTCTATAATTGCAACCAAATGGCCAGTCCCTGTTTTGGCAACAAAAGACCTCTGTAATTGGAATTTAAGGACCTCTATAATTGACATTTGGATTTTAAAACTTTTTTTCTAAATATTACCTCTGTAATTGACACACGAGAGATTGAAGACCTCTATAATTGAACGTTGTTAAATCACTTGTATTTTTTTTTAATAAATTACCTCTGTAATTGGCACACGAGGCACCGAAGACCTCTATAATTGAAACGCTGTTAAATCTCTTCTTTAATTTTATGAATTGACCTCGGTAATTGTCACACGAGGCATCCAAGGCCTCTTTAATTGAAAGGCCGTTAAATCACTTATATTTTTGCCTTTTGCTAGGTAGTTTTAATGTGTTGTACCTATCTACAAATATGATAATTTTATTTCAAAATTGTGTTATTATAGCGATTTTCATAAAATCAACCCGAACCTACAAATTTTCAAGTTTAAAAATAATATGAATTTTTTAAACATGATCTGTTTGATCTTTAAAATTAAAAATCATTTTCAAAAAAGAAAACTACTAAAATACCGTTTTATGGCACCGAAATACAAATACCAATTATAAGTATAACAGTGAAACCAAGTTAATTGGGACCTGGATGATTGACAAACCTCTATAATTGCAACCAAATGGCCAGTCCAGTGGAGGTCTTTTGTTGCCAAGAGACCGGTCTCTTGGCAACAAAAGACCTCTGTAATTGGAATTTAAGGACCTCTATAATTGACATTTGGATTTTAAAACTTTTTTCTTAATATTACCTCTGTAATTGACACACGACAAATTGAAGACCTCTATAATTGAACGTTGTTAAATCACTTGTATTTTTTTTTATAAATTACCTCTGTAATTGGCACACGAGGCACCGAAGACCTCTATAATTGAAACGCTGTTAAATCTCTTTTTTTATTTTATGAATTGATCTCGGTAATTGTTACACGAGGCATCCAAGGCCTCTTTAATTGAAAGGCCGTTAAATCACTTATATTTTTGCCTTTTGCTAGGTAGTTTTAATGTGTTGTACCTGTCTACAAATATGATAATTTTATTTCAAAATTGTGTTATTATAGCGATTTTCATAAAATCAACCCGAACCTACAAATTTTCAAGTTTAAAAATAATATGAATGTTTTAAACATGATCTGTTTGATCTTTAAAATTAAAAATCATTTTCAAAAAAGACATCTACTTACCAGAGTTTTCTTAATCATAAAAACATTACATACAAAACACTAAATCCTAAAAATCTAATACCTAAATCAGTATTAGATTTTTAGGATTTAGTGTTTTTGTTATAAACTTGCAAGACTTGGACATCCATAAAATAAATTTGTAACCTCTGTTATTGAGGACCACATTTTTTTGAACCCGGTTAATTGGTACGACCTGGTTAGACGAAATACCTCTTTAATTGACACGAAATTGCTGGCCCCCTGAGATGTCAACTATCCAGGTTTTACTGTATAACAATTGAAGGCAAACTGCCTTGAAATAAGAACGTGCCTATAATTCTAGCGGCATCGACAACACAAATTTACCCTACTTTAAAAGCGACATATGTTGTTATATCACCGAACAAGGCTAGCATTGGTTAATTATCTCCGGTCAGAACATTTAATACTAGTTTGCTAAAACATTCGAAACCAGCTATGAGTACAATAAGTGTGCTATCTTGGCAAGGGAACCCCTACTAATTTCCATTGTAATTGCCGCATTAGAAACACAGTGTGTTGGCTTTTATTCAAACGCTATTCAGCGTTGTAAACTATTTCAGTACAAAACTCTAGATATGACTTATGACCTGAACACCTTTATAATACCTAACTATGCTGTGTTCATCAATTTATTTGAAAGGAAATTATACTATCTATTAGTCGCGCGCGCTCTTTCTGATTTTCGCGGACGCGACGAAGTATAAAACCTACTCCAATTCTATATTATATCAAATCGATTAGCACCCAAACAATACAGTCCTGCCACCTTCCTCTTGGACTTCCTGTGGACCGAGCCTTTTGCGCCTTTGTCAAGTCCTTGAACAACACTACCCGTTTCCCTTATTTCACAGAATTATATTTCTTGTTACAGCTATAAAATTCCAAGAAAACCTTCTTAAGACCATGGTTCAGATTGAGAACACATTCTTCGAGCTGGGCAGGACTTGCCAGCGGAATTGTCTGATCATCTGCGACCGAGGAGCCATGGACGCGAGTGCATGTGAGTGCCAAGTTATTTATTACTCATTGTATAAAATGTATAATGCCATGCTCACGTGTAGAGTGGTCATAATAGACGTAAGACGTCCACTGCTGAACATCGTCTTCCATCCTCCGGTCCAATTATCCAATTGTTGATGATCCTTGCGACTTGCGAAATGCAAGTACCTGCCTAGTCAATATTCGGACCTTTACCCTCCACATTTTTCTCCCCCTTTATGCACGATAGGTAGTATCGTCACGTTTTACGGCGAAAGGTTACTACTGAAACGTCACGTAAAACGTGACGATAAAACCTACCATGCGAGTGCCTCAAAATACCAATAATATGCAAAGGAGTAGTAATACTCCCATCTTAAAGGCCGGCAACGCACTCACATCACAACACCTCTGGTGTTGCAGGTGTCCATGAGCGGCGGTAATCGCTTACCATCAGGTGATGATCCATCTGCTCGTTTGCCTCCTATAACATAAAAAAAGTAAAATGCTTGTATGGATTAATTGCAAGTAGATTTTCACCCTTTTCCAATGTTTGGATTCACTTGAAAATATAGAATTGGTTATAGTTTGGACGGATATGGTTAAAGATAACATGACATGTGTAAAGGTAGAATTTACTAGAACATGATTTATAACGTGCACATGGATTCTTTAGTAGTTACATATATCATGACTGAATCGACTAGTGTTTGTTTTAATTTGTGTTAGACGGACCGGTTCTTTTATAAGAGTGTTATCAAATAATCTAGCTTCTGACCCACTGTACTCTTATAAATCCTACTAATATTATAAATGCGAAAGTTTAGATGTTTGGATGTTTGTTACTCAATCACGCTTAAACGGCTGAACCGATTTGAATGAAATCTTGCACGAAGATAGTTTATAGCCTGGATTAAAATATAGGATAGTTTTTATCCCGGGTCCACGCGGACGAAGTCGCGGGCGGAAGCTAGTATACTATATTTGTTTAATAATAATAATCGATGCCTTAGTTCACACTCGTACTAATTACAATTTTTTGCCGTTGAAATTTCAACCTCAGATTTTGTGCACTTAGGTACTAATTGCAACGACTTTTTCCGAAAAGTTAAGATTATAGTGTGCTCTAAGGCATCGAATTATTACATAACCAGCATTATCGTCGTTTTCGATATACATGTACGACAACCTGTGAGTATGTTTCAACAGAAACAAATAAAATACGCATAACAACTGATAAAACAAAAACCCACACCCAAAAGACAACTGTTAAAGTAGGAGTTAAGATTCTAGAGGATATTATACAGAAACCCATGTGATCGGGTCGTGATGTATACCTATCCATACTAATATTATAAATGCGAAAGTGTGTCTGTCTGTCTGTCTATCTGTTACCTCTTGACGCTTAAACCACTGAACCGATTGAGATGGAATTTGGTATGAAGATAGCTTGGATCCCGGGGAAGGACATAGGATAGTTTTTATCCCGGAAATTATTCCCGGAGGGGGTGAAATTGGCGATGAAAGTTTGTATGGTGCTACGATATAAAGGAGTTCCACGCGGACGGAGTCGCGAGCAGAAGCTAGTCTATTATATTCCTTGTACCTGGGACTCAAGCACGTCTATCATGCGACGGCCGCGACATACTCTCGATTTTTCTCGCACTATATCTCTTGCTCTAAGTGTTCTAGTAAGAAAGAGACGGATAGTGCGAGAAAAATCGAGAGAGCTCGCGCGCCGTCGCATGATAGCCGTGCAGAAAGACCAAGCATTGGATTTCTTTATTAAAAAAAATACAAACTACCAAAAAATCCAATCACATCGCCGGTTTCGAACTCGCTACATCTAGTAAGTCCTGGTGAAAACGTTTTTTTTTTTCAGGGAAGCCGTTACCGATAACCCATTTACAAACGAATAAATGTACAAATGTTGCTCGACCTACTCTTAATTGAAAGCAAACATAACTCAATATTTCATTGATTAGAATCCGATCCAAAACTGTACTCTGCTCACTTTCAAAACATCTTAACAAGTTTTCCCGACGAAACAAATAAATCTATTTCCCTTTTCTCTAATAGTCTTCGTCAAAGGCCAGGCGCGTACCGATCTATCCCGCTCGATCCGGTGAGATGGTTGATCGGTTCAAGGTCATTCGTTTGTCACGAACCGGTTATCGGTCAGCCGGTCATTCTACTTTCGACCGATTCACACCTGGGCTGTTATTCGCTACGCGCTAATGCACCTCACCCCGCCGGCCACCCGTCACGAAACTAGACCTCTATACCTACGCTTAGTTACTGCGCATCGCGGTGTCAAGATATATTTGTGGGTGAGCGTTGAGGTGAACTTAAAACAATTGACAGAATAGGGGGAGGCTGGGCTGATTGATATTTACGGCGTTTACCGACATCAGATTATTTTTACTAAAATAGTATGGTTATATAGGCCCATATGCGCCTATAAGTCCTGTTTAGTAAAAAAAAGTAAAACTGTATTAAGAGCGTGCAAACATTTCGTTACAACTCGACAGTCGCGATCGCCTGCGGGCGGGTATGATTAGCAACCCACACGGAAAAAAAGGTTGTGTTAGATCAACACAATATCATATTGGTCAAGACAAATATAGTTTTATATATGGGGAACACTTTATTGCGTTGACTTGAGTAAAATATTGTCTTGGTTTTATTGTCTTCACGTAAGACATTAGTTTTGAATCAAGAATTTTGTAGTTTTGGTTATAGAATTTACCTTTGTCTTGTATGAAGAATAAATGTTGTCTTGGGCATTCAAGTATGTCCTAGTTTTGTTTCAACACAGTACGTTTTCTTAGTTTAAAAGACATTTTTTTTGAAGCAAGACACGTATGTTTCATCCCGAGATAACATACTATTGAGTCAAGAGTGCCTATTATAGGATGAAGCCTTTAATATTCTTAGCAGAAGAGATGTTTTTTCGAAGCAAGAATCGTGTGTTTCATGCTGAGACAACAAATTATTGAGTGAAGACTTTTTGTTCTTAGCTGAAGAGATGTTTGTTTTGAGGCAAGACTTATAGTTATATATTGATACATCATATTATAGAGTGAAGACTCGTTTATTCTTAGCAGAAGAGATGTTTATTTCGGGGCAAGACTCACAGTTTCTTACAGAGACATATTATTGAGTGAAGACACTTCTGTTCTTAGCAGAAGAAATGATGTTTTGAGGCAAGAGTTGTGAGACACACGAGTCTTGCATCGAAACAAACATTTCTTCTGCTAAGAACAGAAGATTCTTCATTCAACAACATGATGTTTCATACCTAGACATCTTATTATTAAGTGAAGTCCCTTCTGTTCTTACAAGAAGAGATGTTTGTTTTGAGGTAAGAGTCGAGTGTGTTGTTCTGAGATACCATATTATTGAGTGAAGGGTTTTCTATTTTTAGCAGAAGAGATGTTTGTTTCGAGGCAAGAATCGTGTGTTTCATGCTGAGACAACAAAGTATTGAGTGAAGACTTTCGTGTTCTTAGCAGAAGAGAGGTTTGTTTCGAGGCAAAACTCATAGTTTCATACTGAGACATCATATTTTAGAGTGAAGACTCGTTTTTTCTTAGCAGAAGAGATGTTTATTTCGAGGCAAGACTCATAGTTCCATCACATTGTTGAATGAAGACTCTTCTGTACTTAGCACAAGAGATGTTTGTTTTGAGGTAAGAGTTGTATGTGTCGTACTGAGGCAGCATATTATTGATCGAAGACTTGTCTATTCTTAGCAGAAGAGGCGTTTGTTTCGAGCTAAGAATTGTGTGTGTCGTACTGAGACAACATTTTATTGAGTGAAGGCTGTTCTATTCTCAGCAGAAGAGATGCTTCTCTCGAGGCAAGACTCATAGTTTCATACTGAGACATCGTATTATTGAGTGAAGACTCTTCTGTTCTTAGCAGAAGAGATGTTTGTTTTGAGGTAAGAGTTGTGTGTGTCGTATTGAGACAGCAGATTATTGATCGAAGACTCGTCTATTCTTAGCAGAAGAGATGTTTGTTTTGAGCTAAGAATTGTGTGTGTCATAGTGAGACTAAATTTTATTGATTGAAGGCTGTTCTATTCTTAGCAGAAGACATGTTTATTTCGAGGTAAGACTCGTGTTTTGTACTTTTTGAAAGTTTTGCGTGTCAAGTCAAGCCGCTATTATTTTTAAACAGTAAATGTTTTAGAAAATAATATTATGCTTCACTCAATAAGATTTTTCAGTATGCAACACAAGCCATGCCTCTAAACAAACATCTCTTCTGCTAAAAATATTAACACGTAGTAGCACTAACATTATAAGTACAACATTCCACAAAAATTTCAAATGACAATAAGTGTAATGACGTCTGCGAACAAGTTAAAGGCTTCACCTAATAATATCTTGACTCTGTATGAAACACACGCATCTTACCAAAACAAACATAATATCTTCTGCTAAAAACAGAACGTCTAGCTAATAATAGAAATAGTCTTCACATAAACAGTACATGTTACTTTTAAGCAAACAGTTACATAAAAACAAACAACTCCTCATAAGAAAACTAGGCAACACTGAATAGGTATGATATTACGGATAAAAAGGGAGTAGGAGTACAGTCGACGTAAGATATATTCACATTTTTAACCTTATTGCAATGGATTAAGGTGAAAAAGTGTAAACATATTTTTGACGTAGACTACCTACTTACTTAGATATAAAATTAAACAATTTATATTTTTACTTTATATTGCAAAAAAAATCTCCTTACTTATATCATAGCGTAACCTCAATTGCCATGCGCAAAATCGAATATGCGTTGAAGTTTAGGTCCTGGGTCGTCTTTTCCTTTTTGTACTTTGCATGATTAGAAGATGTATTTTGGCTTTTAGTCTTTACGACCGTTTGCCACCTGATGCCAAGGTTGTGGCCCTTCTTCGAGTGCTTGAGTACCGCCGTTGACCCTACCGTGGGCTCATCCGTCGCCATCTTTATTCTTCTGACGATATGTGAGAATGCTATTTCCTTGAGGTGATGTTGAAAGTAGTGTTATTAGGTCAAATTCCGGAAATGGCGGTCGACATGCTGGCATTTCCAGCACTGCGATTTCATCAATATCCGAGTCCACATCAGCACTAGGCAAGGTACTGATTGTTATTGTATTTGTCTGGAAGAATAAATATGATTTTGATACCTTAAACCATACAGTCAGCATCATATAGGCCTGAGCACGCTTAAGATGCAAGAGTTAGAATAGTGTAGGGTCTGCTTTAAAACAATAGGTAAGGTACCTACTTACTATAATATTGGTCCCATCGCATCGGAGGTGAGAAGCGGTGCGCGCGGGTGGCGTTTTTATTCCCACAATTTTTGCTTGTGCATCTTTGAGCCCCCAATCTGTAAATATTTATACATTTTAAGACTTTAACACTACACTCGTATAACGCACCTACTGAAGTGTATGCCTACATATTTATAAAGCTAACTGTACTAAGTTCATTTACTGAAGTAATTTGAATAGGTACCCACATAAACAATCTCTTTAAATTGAATGCGGAAACAATACTTATTGAATGAAGTAAAATATTGTGTCAAGTTTTATTATTTTGATGTGAGACAATTTGTTTTGAATGAATACTTCTATAGTTTCGTTTGAAGAATTGACCATGGTCTTGTACAAAGAATAATAATTTGTCTTATACAAGTTTTCTTAGTTATCATCTGTTAATTCACCGGCCAGATGGACAGACAATGTGAGAAAATTAGCTGGGAGCGTTTGCATGAGAGAAGCCAGTTGGTGTGCCACGTTAGAAGCCTCTATTATAATGTCAAATGTAAGGCCCCCGGTGATGCTTTTTTTCTAAAGCTCCATAAGACTTGCAATTGGAGAATACTGGAGTTACTACTATTCAGTGTTAATCATTATCAGCCTATATCAGAACACTGCTGGATAGGCTTCTAAAAATAAAATAGGCATCTGCGGGGGCCTTACATTAGACATTTTAACAGAGACAAAGACAAGATAGGAAGTGGCAATTACAATAGAATTATGGTTGCAGATCTCTCATCATCATCTGCTCATTCTAAGAGCCCCTACCAGCATAATAAAATGATAATAAATAAATTTTGCATACGAACCTCGGCTGTCAAGTATTCTTTGATTTTTTTCTTTTCAATCCAAGCATGCTCTGATTTTTTGACATAACTCCCCTAAAAGGTCGTGCGTCAATAGTTTGAAGTGCCGAGTTTCAATGCCATTATCTAAAATCAATAAATCTTAAGAATCCATACTAATACATATACATTGAGGCGAGGAACACGGCGGCGGCGCCGCCCGCCGCGGCGGTGCGCGCGGATTACCAAATTTCACAACGCATCGCCGCGGCAGGCGGCGCCGGGCGCCGTAGTGTTCCTCCTTGCAAGCTTGCTCCTTGCAAAGCGATAGCTCTTTGCAACTAGCCACGTGCCCACATGAGGCTGCCGGGCGTAGACCCAAAAACGGCGTTTCAAGATTAATTCTTCATTAACAGCACATGTCTTCGTTAGTTCACTGCATAATACACTATTAATATTACTCACTTAACGACACTGAAACAAGAAAGAAGAATTATTTTCGAGCACGACCAGCCATTTCGATTTAGAGGCTGCGCTGACGGCTGACACCCATATAAACTACAAAATGTACATGCGCAACATTGGCGTGGCTTCGAGACCTGAATCTCTTCCACGCAAAACACACTCTGCTTGATATTTGATAAACTTAGAAAATCTAAAGGAAACCTGGGCCTCGATTCCACTTTGTTGAAAAATAAAATGGCTAAGTACTTACGACCAAATCACGTTTTGTAAAACTTACCAATAAACTTTCGTATTATTTCTTCTTCAAACGGTTGGACTATTTACTTTTATATAAACACTTGTTGATATTATATTTTTTTGATTGATATACATACACAACATTGCATTTAACATGCAAGCGACGAATCATAACATAATCGATGCGGTGCTCTGCCCTGGCGCTGGCGTCTGGCGTCAAAACCAAATAGCGGGGCGGGGCAGACGCACGGGTGTTGCCAGCGCTCGAATTCGATTCGACCCAATCGCCCGTTAAGAAAAGCCCCCGTAAGAATCCGCATCAATCATTTGTATTCACCATTTCCGCATATTAATGTTTAACAGGTATAAAGTAATTAATTACTAGCTTGGAATCACCCTGCAGTGTAAGATTGACGAAAATTTACCGTATGGGATAGTCGGATCCGTCTGACTTATGGCCTGTTCACAAGTTGTCGAGTATTTACCTAAATGTATTAAGCAGTTAGTAAGTAATTAAAATGTAGAGTGCAAGTGATTAGGTAGATAAGAATTTTGACTATTTTTCAGTTAAGTTGGTGGGCGTGGCTTATCAGTCTTATCACTAAATAGACATGTTTGGACGTGCACGATTTAAGTTAAATTTTAGTTAAGTGTCTAAATTTGTTCTTATATACTAAAGAGCTTAGGTAGTTAACTAATGCAAAAACACAAAACACTTATTAGAAACCGGCTAAAACAATTCATACAATGAAACCGATATTTTGTATGGGGGGAATTTTTAATATTATTTTGTTTTTATTATTTGTTGATGTGGAGCCAATAGAAATAAACATTCTGTTAAAATATTAAGCGTCTACATATTCAATAAATATTAAATATTAAGGGACAATCTTACACAAATCGAATTAGCCCCATAGTAAGCTCAATAAGGCTTGTGTTATGGGTACTAGACGTCAATATATTTGATAGATATAAATACTTAAATACATATAAAACATCCAAGACTCAGAAACATACTCATGGTCATCACACAAATATTTGCCCTTACCGGGATTTGAACCCAGGACTATCAGCTTATTAGGCAGCGTCACTACCCACTAGGATAACCGGTCGTCAAACGAAACCTATTGCCATTATCAATCTCGAATAACGCCAAAAAAGCACGTTTTTTGTGTAGGAGCCCCCCCCCCCCCCCTTTATTTTTAGTTTTATTTTGTTTTATCATTTGTTGTTATAGCGGCAATAAAAATACACATTCTGTGGAAAATTGAGATCTCTACTTATTACGGGTTCGGACGGACAGACGGACGGACGGACGGTCGGACGGAATAGGGTTCTGTTAGTCGCCCTTCGGGTACGGAACCCTAAAAATTAAGTTAACTACTTGACAATACTGTGTGAACTGGTAGAGAATGCCATTTGGCATTAAGCTCGCCATTTGTACATTTTTATATTTTGTGCAAAGTTTAAAGGATTGTTGATTATCTTTGGGTTAGTAATTAATAATACATACCTATTACCTACAACAGAAAACCCCTAATTTTGGGACGACATTTTATTACGGGTAACATCGAGATTTGCGCTTATCGACGTTCAAAACTGTCAATCTTCAATGAAGCATCATTTTCTTGGGAAAGGTTAGGTTATTAGATACATACATGCGAACTTTTATGATGATATGTTTAACTAGGCGATGAAAGCGTAACAAACAAAAGCAAGTTTGCATTTACATTATAATAATATAAGTAAGTTTGGATTACTAGTTTACGGGTAGGTCTCGCTCGCCATTCAAAACTGTCAATCTTCGATTAAGAATCATAGTCTTGGACATGTCTTGGGAAGGAAGATAATATATGAAGTACATATTAATAACTAAGTACTCAATACTTCGCAGTTCAGCGCGGTAATGCTGCCTGATGGGCACCCTGCTAAGAGGCCCAAGTCTCTTTTTAGGGTTCCGTAGTAAACAAGGAACCCTTATAGTTTCGCCCTATCTGTCCGTCCGTCCGTCCGTCCGTCTTCGGCTTTGCACATTAACCCTTACAACTAGAAAACTGTAATTTGGCATGGGTAGACAAAACAGTAGATAAAAAAAACTTTTTTTATGGTATTTCCCCTACAGAGTTAAACTTTTTTTCTCGATAAACCTATTGTGTGGATGGGGTATCGTTGGATAACTTGTTCAAAAATATTATATGTTTCTTAAAACCATTTTTAGTGATTCGTTTGCGAGATATTGCGCTTTAAAGCCCTAATTTTTGTTCGAGCCATGTGTCCCCAACCCCTGTCGGCTAAATGGCTACTACTGGGGATGTGAAAACAATCGTGGCAGTAGTACATATAATGAATTTAAAAGGAAAACTATATAAAACAAACCTAAAAAACGTTAGACAATCCTAATATACAATCTAGAAATCGGCAGGATTTGGAAAACACCAGTATTTTTTTTGTGTGGGTATGGGTAGGTACCTATTTAGGCTTAATTAAATCCATTCCTCGTGGATCATAGTATTCATAATCCCTATGAAGCTGGTGTAGTGGATACATATCGTGACTCTAGCGCAAGGAAAGAAGGTTCAAATCTGAACATTGTCCTCGGCTGTTTTTAGGGTTCCGTACCAAAAGGGTAAAACGGGAACCTATTACTAAGACTTCCACTGTCCGTCTGTCACCAGGCTGTATCTCATGAACCGTGATTGTTAGACAGTGGAAATTTCGTGCGCGAGTCCGACTCGCACTTGGCCGGTTTTTTTATGGTTCCGTTCCCGAACGGTGACAAACAGAATCATATTACTAAGCCTCCGCTATCTGTCTGTCTGGCTGTCTATCTATCTGTCCGCCTGTCACAGGGCTATATCTATTGAACCGTAATAGGTAAAGACTTGAAATTTTCACAGAATGTGTGTTTCTATTGCATATAAAATTAAAAATTAAAGAAGGGATCTGTAACTTCGGTTCAAGACTAGGAAACTTATTTAGTTTCTTAAGATTTATCCTCTAAGGTGGATAAAAAGGGTTGGAAGTATGTATGAGGGACAAGTAATATTTGAAGTAAGGGAATTTTTAGGTCAT
Source organism: Epinotia bilunana (assembly GCA_947049275.1). Classification (NCBI taxonomy): domain Eukaryota; kingdom Metazoa; phylum Arthropoda; class Insecta; order Lepidoptera; family Tortricidae; genus Epinotia; species Epinotia bilunana. The sequence continues at coordinate 20,024,670 of OX346260.1, read as the reverse complement.
ACATTTATTAGTAAGCCATTTATTAGTCAAAATACATTATCCGACTGCTAGCAGAAAAGTAGGTTAGGTTCAGTTAGAACCACGCACGACCCTTATACAGAACCGAACACCAGAAATGTAGGTTAGGTTAGGTTCGAACTGCGATGCTCCTAGAATCGAAAAGAAGGTAATGTTTCATTTAACTTGCGGATTATTTTGTTAATTGTTTTTTTTTATTTTGGATACTTAATCAAAATAATTTATTCTCTAACACCGTTAGTTGGGGACGGTAGATGGAGATGGAAAGTTCTACGTCTTTTAGCATTTGGTAAGTTTGCTTTCAAAACTATACAGGTAGCCCGTACTAACGTGAGTAAAACTACTGGACGGATTTAGGTAAAAAAATCCACTAATGTAGCTTTCTTTAATACATTATGAAAAAATATACAATTTAAGCAGAAACGTCTGTTGATGATTCTTAAGATATTATATTTGTAAACGGAGTTTTCAATTGAAATTTTGCAATTTAAACTAATGAACTCATCGCACTTGTTACCTTTTACGCTTAATCCCTGAACGGATTTAGGTAACATTTTTCGCACAGATAATTTGAGACCCTTGGAAGGATATAGGATAGTTTTTATCTCGGAAATCATCCCATAAGATGGTAGAACTTTGTTTGGGTCGGCGATAATTAAAGTTCCGCCCACAATAATTTTGCTAAGACGGTTACAAGTTCTACGCGGACGAAGTCGCGGGCAACAGCTAGTAATAATATAAGTTTGGATTACTAGTTTACGGGTAGGTAAGTAGGTAACTCGCTCAAGTCACTCGCCGTTCAAAACTGTCAATCTTCGATTAAGAATCATTGTCTTGGGAAGAAAGATATGAAGTGCATATTATATTAATACCTAACTAAGTACTGGATTATAATTTATAAAACAAACCTAAAAAAAAAAAGACAATACTAATATATTAGCATTGTATACCTATACAATCTAGAAATCAGCGGGAGTTGTAAAAAAGCAGCATTTTTTGTGTTGGTATAGGTATTTAGGCTTAAATACATTCCTTGTGGATCATAATCAAGCCAGTTACCGATTGGGATTTTTTCCTGTTTCGAAGCTGGTTATCAACCGTGGTTACGAATCGGTAATGCAAAAGTCCCATTTTGAAGCCAGTTGCCGATTGGGGTTTTTTTCCCGTTTCGAAGCTGGTTACTAAAATTTGGTTACCAAACGGTACTGAAGGAATTTAGCGACCAAACACCCTGTATTTGGAGCCATAACTTACAGTAATTCTAAAGTTTATTTTGGTTTTGCGTTTAAATATAGTATATAGCTATAAAACTTAGGTCAAAAATAATGCTTCTTCTTGAAATAATATTACCTTATTCTTCGATTAATGAACCGATTCTTAAACAAAGAATATATAATAAATGCTTCTTCAATTTTGAATACCTATTATCTCAGTGCAAGAGTTTATATTTCTTGACCCAAGAAGAACCTTCATATTTTAAACCAACTCAAATATTATTTTGCAAGAAGACTACATTCAAATGATTTAAACCAAGAAAAGTATTTTTTGGAATAAGACGAAGTCTTGGCAGATATTTTTAGGTGAAGAATAATCCTTCTTCTCGAAACAATACTACCTTGTTCTTCGATTTTTAAATAGATTCTTAAATAAAGAATATATATTTTTATTTTAATCCAAGTAAAATATTATCTTGAAAGAACACTACATTGTTAGAAACCAAAAACTTTTCATAGTAATATTCATTTAAAATCGATGGTAATCTTCAGTTAAGAATGCTGTTCTTCAATTTTGAATATCTATTATATTAGTGCGAGAATTTATATTTCTCGAGCCAAGAAGAACCTTCATATTTTAAACCAACTCAAATATTATTTTGCAAGAAGACTACATTCAAATGATTTAAACCAAGAAAAGTATTTTTTGGAATAAGACGAAGTCTTGGCAGATATTTTTAGGATTTTAGGTGAAGAATAATCCTTCTTCTCGAAACAATACTACCTTGTTCTTCGATTTTTAAATAGATTCTTAAATAAAGAATATATATTTTTATTTTAACCAAGTGAAATATTAACTTGAAAGAACACTACATTGTTCGAAACCAAAAACTTTTCATATTCTTCATTTAAAATCAATGGTAAACTTCAGTTAAGAATGCTATATTGTTGAAATTTTGTATATTATCTTAGTTCAAGAATTTATCCTTCTTGGCCCAAGAAGGACCTTCATATTTTAAACCAATTCAAATACTATTTTGCAAGAAGACTACATTCAAATTATTCAAACCAAGAAAAGTGTTTTTTTGGAATAAGACAAAGGCTTGGTACATATTGTTAGGTGAAGAATATTGCTTTTTCTTGAAACTAGACTACCTCATTCTTCTATTGATGAATCGACTCTTAAATAAAGAATCTATATTTTTATTTTGAACCAAGTAAAAAAATATCTTGAAAGAACACTACATTGATAGTCTTTAATTAAAATCGGTGGTGATCTTCAGTTAAGACTGCTATATTCTTCAATTTTGAATATTATCTTAGTGCAAGAACTTATAATTCTTGACCCAAGAAGAACCTTTGCATTTTAAACCAACACAAATATTATTTTGCAAGAAGACTACATTGTTTCAATTCAAAATAATTTTCTAGTCTTTATTTTAAATAGTTAGTTCTCTTCAGTTAAGAACGCAATATTCTTCAATTTAGAATATTATCTTAGAGCAAGAATTTATAATTCTTGACCCAAGAAAAACCTTTGTATTTTAAACCAACACAAATATTATTTTGCAAGAAGACTACATTGTTTCAAATCAAAATATTATCCTAGTCTTTATTTAAAATAGGTATTTATCTTCAGTTAAGCACGAAATATTCTTCAATTAAAAATATTTTCTTGGAGCAAGAAAAAAATCGAAGAATATATTATTCTTCATTAAACAAAGCAAGATTTCTTGGTTTAAGACTATTTTCTTCGCTAAAGAATATATTTACTTGCATTTACACAATATTTCTGAGAATATTAATTTTCTTGGCTGAAGTATTCCTTTTTTTCCGTGCACACTACGATGTTTATTGTGTGCGTGCGGTTCGAGTGCTGCCGTGCTGTTGGACCGACCCTTCTTGACCGTTGTTATACTTTCACTTTATAGTGAGGTAGGAAATAAAAAACAGTTTTAGTCGTAGTTTTAAATGTTGTTATTTTATTAAACTTACGCACTTATTTACTTACCATAAAACTAGTACCTATGCCAAATCTTGGGATTAGGTGTCAAAGCGGAGCCTGAGCTCTTTTAGGGCACAACCGGGAATAACGTTAGGGGATGATGATGACGCACTTATTTTCTTATGTCATACGGTATAGTTTTGTAACGTGTTTAAATTACAAACACAAGCCGTACGAATATTGGTCCGAGTAAATCCGAGCCACTCGTGTAGTTTAAAATGTTCAAATTATTATACCTATAGACGATCTTTTAGTTAATCCATTTTATTTTTGATGTAATATAAAATAATCATGTTGTTTTCGAAAATAAATAAATTAATCTATCTATATTTTAAGTTTCTCCTAGGTAAGTATGTCCCTAATTGACATTGACCTACTTTTCTCCCATCAACCATTTCATTTCTTTCAATATTAATTTTCTTCTCCTTCCAAAACCAGCCATCTTTATTCATTTTTGCAGTCTTACAGCTGGAACTATTCTCCTGTCCAAGAGCTCTTTTTGGAGTTCCTTGATTGTCTTGTGCAATATCCTTTGTTTTTGCAGTATCAAAATATCATCATCATCATCATCATATATCAGCCGAAAGACGTTCACTCCTGGCGAAGAATTTGGTCCTCACCCATATTTGACGGTTTTTCTCATTTTTTTTGTCTGAAAATAAAGTTCATCTTTACGACAAAAAGTAATTACCAAAAACATTGATTTCCCTTGAAAAGTACATTTTCTAAGTTTCATAACCGTAGGTTTAAATATAACGTTTTCCCACTCAAACTTCCAACCCCTTTTTCAGCATTCTATGGGTGGAATTTTCTAAAACAGTGAAACATGATTATGCTCTTTTATATCTTTTGAAGAATATATTCCCAGTTATATGATCGTAAGTTTAAAAAACAAAGATTTTTTAATTCAGAAAATTCCACCCCCTTCTCATCCCCTATAAATTTAGCCTTACCCCTAGTACAAATCATAAAAGAAACCTCTATGCCAAATTTCAGCTTTCTATGTGTAAAGGATTGGGCGCGGCGCGCGCCGCAGGCTAAGATGATGATGATGACGAATTTTATAAAACGATTACTAACTCGAAAATATTTCATACAATCGTTACATAACCCCTAGGCAAGTGCGGTATAAACATAAATAATATGAATAATAATGGTGACTTAACTTTTAACTTGTCTGGCCGTACGTAGTATTATTGGATATTTATCCCAAATCATTTTCGTTTATTACCCATTTCTATAAAAAGTTATATCACTTTAGTGCTTTGTGAAACAATAAAATAAATAAACTTACTTAACGTGTAACAATACCAAGTATCAATCAGTAGCGGACGCACTACAGCTGGTCAGGCGCGTGTCTGGTACGCTCGGTCACCGACCTTTGGGCAGCGTCGAGAGCGATACGTCCGTTCTTTGGGAAGGCCCGGCGCGTAATGAATTGAACAACGTTTTCGCTCGCGGCTATATAGTAGTTTTTAAAAAATGGACTAAATTAACTGGGTCACCAATAAGCGTAAAAAAAAATCACGTAATATTAAACAAGTCCTGTAGTTTTATAATAAATTGTTTGATTTCCAAAACATCATCAAATACGTGAATAAAAAAATGTTTAAACTAACCGAATTAGACATTATGTAGTGCTACTTTTTAATAGGAAAAACCAATATTTAAGAACTAGTGCGATTGTTATGTACTAAAAGACTATATATTCCATTGTAAAAGGCAAACATCGATACATTTTTGAAAGTTTAAAAGGGAAATATTCTACCTGAAAGATAGCTCTGACGCGTATTTTTGCAAAACACTCCGACGAAAACCTGGTTGTTTTAAATAACCGTTTATATAAATAGAATTATAGCAATGGTATGGTCTAGAATAAGAGTTTATCTATACAAAACAATAGTTTACTTTAACAATGCAATCATTTGAGCGAAACTATGGCCTTTGAAAAAGCCTTACGTTAGCTAAAATACGAACTTTTTGTTTGCACGCTCTTAAGTCTGGTTTCCACTTTGATTAGTGCTAGTGCAGGTGATTAGTGACTAGGTGTGGACAGCGACTGATTAGTGCAAGTGATTAGTTGGCTGTGTAGTAAAGTGAATAGAAGCCTGTTCTATTTTTTTGCGAGTGGACTGCGAGTAGCCACGTCCCGCGCGCCCTCCTTTCCCCCTCACTCGCAGCGTGCCTGCCACTAAACACTCGCAGTGAATTGGACACTACTCGCACTACACACCTGCACTCGCACTAATCACCTGCACTCGCACTAATCAAAGTGGAAACCAGGCTTTAGTTACATTCGCCTGGGGCGACCCTATACGAGCGAGATCTCCGATTGTGCATCGGAGTCAATTAAGTCTCATAGCTGATGTTATAAATAATCGTACTACCGTTCATTTTGCACAAGGGGGAGGAACCGGGATTTTCCTGTACAGTACAGTCAGCGTCATATAATTAGTAGCAGCCAAGGTAGCCAAATATTTCTGTACACGTCTTTATTACTGTAAGAATAAGGCTCAGACCAAGAAAAAAAGACAGACGGAGCGTTACGAACAGTTTAGCACACGCTAAACAAATGAAATCGCACAAAACTCGAAAAAAACAAAAAAATTGACAGTAATCTTAATCAGTAGTAATCTTGACAGCATTGCGACTCGTGCTGAAGAGTTTTGTGCAATTTTGTTTTTATATGTGTGCGTGAGCTTGTGCTAAACTTGATGTAGCTTGGTTTTGTTTGTATGTGGTTTGGCTTCACTTGACTGTTCGTAACGCTCCGTCTGTCTTTTTTTCTTGGTCTGAGGAATAAGGGTGTGTTACGAAATATTTGGCTACTCTGGCTGCTACTAACTATATGACGCTGACTGTACATATATTCATTTTTTTTTATCAAGACTAACAAACGAGATAAGGTATATATAGGAATATCCAGACAACTGAGCGTTTATTGAGGCAGTTGCACATTTTTTCTCATTAGGCCACCTGATAGTAAGCGTTAGCAAAGTTTATGTTTAGCACATCATACCACGCACCACAGTAGGCCAGGGGATAGACGTCCCGCCATCAGAATCGCCAGCGATGTCAGGGAAATCGCGAGACTTAACTCACGGGTTTGGCAACATCGTGCGGTACGAGAGTTTGTGCGAATTTCCCCTGGTAAATCCTGGCGGCCGCTTCTTCGCCCCACTTCCAGCTCGATGAGACGCGATATTAAGGAGATCGCAGATCACCCGGATAAGACTAGCTCAGGATCGGGACGTCTGTCGTGCTCAGCAATGGTTCTTGAGGACTGACCATATATTACTGCTGTACATACTCTAAAATAAAATTGTTTTCTATTCCAGTTATAACGAAGGAGAAGTGGGAGGCGATGCTGAACGCAAACAGCTGGAACAGCGTGGAGCTGAGAGACAACCGGTACAACCACATCGTACACATGGTCTCCGCTGCCAACGGGGCCGAGGACTTCTACTCCACTGAGGTTAGCAGAAAATACGTTTGTTTCTTTGGTACGGGAGATACACACAATTCGCACAACTTTGAGCAGGCCAACAGGGAGAGTACCTTACTATATAGTTGTGTTCCTGGTGGTTAGTCCGGTCGCCAAGGCTCCCTGAGCAGTCTGGCAACGCACGCCACGGTCACTTTTAAACTTACTTGTGCTCATATTAACCAAACCAATGACAGCGCTGAAAACTGGTGATTTTCAAGTAGCTGTCTGAAAATTGCAATTTACTATTACGCATATTGGTGATAATGCTCAGTATGAATAGAGTGCAATCTATACATTTAGCTTTCCTTTTTTTCCTTATAACCCTGTAGTAAATTGTTCTACTGTAAATGTAGCGCTTTAAGAGTCCGCAGTAAGCTCGGCCGAATTTCACCTTTCCATACAAAAGTAGTTACGCTCTCATTTTAAAACTACGCGTTAGATTGTAAGGAAATTTTACATATACAATGACATTAGGTATATCTATGTCTGTAATTAGTTTATATGGTTCCAGTTTATAAAACAAACGAAATACAGTAAAAACAAGTTTTGTATGGAAAACTTAAATTCACTGTATTTTTTTACTATGATATCTGAGGCTACATAAACTAATTTCAGACATAGATATACCTCATGTCATTGTACATGCAAAGTTTCGTTACAATCCGACACGTAGTTTTTAAATGAGAGCGTAAGCACGTTTGTATGGAGAATCGAGCTTACTGCACTCTCAACAGTGCAATGCGATTATATTTATAACCTTACGGAATGCAGGTAGGTGACGTAGATGTCGGCACGAAGTCTCTCAACTGATACCTACACTAATTGTCTTATATGTATTTGCTAAATACGTCATCATATGTATATGTATATATATCACGTGGAAATTTCTAGATAAAAATATTACTAGATTACATTCCTATTGTAATAATATTGATATCTCAAACTTATAAACCGCTGCGAAGAACAATGCAATAATACAATCAAGAGTTACCCCCATTGTATGGTGTAAATGTATATTTTATCAGAAGATTACGATATGATATAAGTGTATACACACAAGTAATTTAATTATGAAATGATGACACAAACCTTATACTATGATACAATGAAACTATAAGAACCATAATGATCAAGCGTTGTTAAACAATGTCAGAGGGGCTGGCACAACAGACCGTGCCTCGCCATGTCACATTCACAAAACATTTTGTACTCGTGCCTAGTATAATTAGATCCCTACATTCATAACAACTCCGTCTGTAGCTAAGCGTAAAGTTAGTTCTCATACGACAAGCGAAGTCGCGATCAGTATGCTAGCTCCTCAGGTGAGATCAGTCCTATCGAGTCGTATGATTGAAACCATCCTTGCGAAAAATGCAAGAAATGTTTCCACTCAATGTGACAATGATATATTGTTGGCTTATAGCCATTTTTGCATTAGATAAGGTGTTATCGACGCCTTCACTTAATGCCCACGTGAAGATAACCCTATCATGATCATGTCTCGATTCAAGGTCGAAAATTGTATAAACAAACATAAGTACGTCATTACTCATTCATCAACTCGCTTTAAATGCAAATGTATTTGTTTTGTTGACAGGACCACGCCTGTCGGTCCGAGGGCGTGGAGCTGGCGCGAGAGCTGGACTACAACGCCGCGGCCGCCTGGATCGGCCACCCCTACTTCGACGTCATCGACAACTCCACAGACTTCGATAAAAAAATGAACCGACTAATCGCGTGCGTCTGCCAAAAGATCGGCATCGAGACCGGCGACCGGCTCAACGTCAACTCGAAGAAACGCAAGTTCCTCGTCAAAGGCCCTCTCCCGCCGGACACAGAGTTCCCCGCCTTCCAAGACTTCGATGTCGTTCATAATTACCTGCAGAGCGATTTGCGCAAAGCGCAAGTCAGGCTGCGCAAGCGTGGACAGAAGGGACACTGGTCCTACATTCACACGCTCAGGAAATTCCATCCCAATGGCCAGTCTGTAGAAGTCCGAACGCAACTCTCGCATAGAGACTACCTGAACATGTTGCCACAGCGCGACGACGCACATTTCACCATCTTTAAGAAACGACGGTGCTTTATCTTCAACAACCAGTATTACCAACTGGATGTCTACAGGCAGCCTACACATCCAAGGTGATATATCGTTCCCTACTCACAAGTATTGTATACATATTATATTATTATTAGTATCTAATATGCATTAATGACAATAAAATTGTTGTTATTTAGAGTCTTATTATTTACAACCTCGAACAAATAGCAGCTCAGCTTTATGAAGGTAATTTTTGGCATGGGCTTGACTTAGTAGTAATAGAATAGTGATTAGGAGTATTTATATATTCAATTTATTTTGAATTGAGTGTAACGGTTGTTTAATACGTTTTAACATTGCAGGTGCCGTGGTTTATTCCTCCTGGAAACGTACAGCGCTACGTATGACCACGACTCGCTGCTGGCTACTCTGCCGAAGTTCCTAACCATAGAGAGGGAAGTCACCGGCGACCCGGCCTTCTCAATGTACAATCTCTCTCTGAAGGAAGACTGGAAGACCTCAAAAAGGTACTATGCAGGCCAAAAAGATGCGGGCACTGAGTGCCATGGTGAGTTATTATGACCCTTAATATATCATCCCAAGTTATTCCTCATTTACCATTAAATTTTTACTCATTTCCTCTATCCTATCCTAGATCCATTGTCTTTCACTGATCTATATGGAATATTCATACCAGTAAAAATACGCGATTTATTGAGGTTGGGTTTGAAAAATTCGACGGCCTGAAGGTTGGTCTTATTTAAAAAAAAAAATATTTTCTGCTAATGATTAAAAAAAAAATATGTTTGGGTTACAAACTTCGCCTTAAATATATTATTGTATTTTGGGTAATCACCAGGGTGGCCACTTTCTGGAAAACCGGGAAAACCGGGAAAAGTCAGGGAATTTCCTTGGTCATGGAAAAGTCAGGGAAATGTCAGGGAAATTTAATGGAGGTCAGGGAATAAAAATATCTCTGTATTGTACCTAATAAACAAAACAAATTATTAATTTTACCATCTCCAAACATTATATATCTACTATAATAGGTTAATAATAGGTAAATGCGACCACGCGGCGCACGTGCCACTGTATTACTCGGAAATCGCCGCCGGTTTTACGTTATCTATACTACCTATTCTGCCTAGCCTGCCTAGCCCCGCGCGACGTGAAACTACAAGGTTTTCAGGCTCGAGTCCCATAAAAAAATTGTGCAGTACGTTGGCTCCAGAACTTTAGCGTTGTTAAATTTATACGCAAAACGTTGAAAAATATGTGCAGGGAATAAATAACGAAAACAAAGCACCTGACAGCGCAAGCTTTAGTAAATGCTGCATTGGAAGACAAATTGGCCTTTTTTCAATCGGTGGCGGTGCAAGTGAAACCATTTTTAACATTATTTCAATCCGACGCACCACTTGCTCCACTTTTATACGAATCACTTTTGGCCACACTGAAAAAAAAAACATGCAAAGAGTTGTTAAAGCGGATGTATTGGATTCTGCCACTAATATCAAGGGAGTCTAATCTGATAATCGCGAATCACTGTAAAGAATGCTCTTCGAAATAGCCGCGACATCAATGATATCGATATCGATATCTTGCGTTTTCGTCAAGACTGTCGAAAGAATCTGATAGAATTTTGCGTGTCATTGTACCAAACATCCCCACTTTCGTATGCTTTGACTAAGGAAATATCTTGTTTCGATCCCGCAATCGCAGTCAATGCGGAATTCCGAGGACGAGAGAGGCTCGATAAAGTGTTGGACATATTTGTTAAAAATAACCGGCTTTCAGGATATGAAGCAGCTAACGCCAAAAGTGCCTTTAATGATATTTGTAAATGAACCTGAATTTGTAAAATCAATGAAACAATTTTCCATTACGGATGGTCACCGACTGGATGATCTTTGGCTCGGTTTGATAAAAAAGGAAAATAAAGACTTGCAAACTTTAATAAAAATGGTCATAGTGTTATCCCACGGAAACGTTTATAGTGAGCGAGGCTTTTCCATCAATAAGGAGATATTAGTGGAAAATCTTTCGCAAGAGTATAATTGCGCAGACGCGTTTACGACGCTATATCCTACTACGGCAAAATAAATATTGAAAAAAATGATCCACGCGGCTCGTAATGCTCACTACTTGTACACGGAGGAGCTACACAATAAAAGGAAAATTTTAGTTCAAAGGCGAAAATCAGAGCAGAAAAAGAAAAACTGCTGATAGTGCTAATATGGTCAGAGAACTAGAAGCAAAAAAGCAAAAAAATCCCGAAGGAGCTGCCAAAAAAGCTGCGTTATTGGAAAAACGGATTACCAAGTTGCAATAGATTATATTATTAGTTTTTCAAGTATACATATAATAAACATGCTAACTGATGACTAGGTAGTTTTGTTTCAGTTATACCCAAGATTTTTAACCGACATGAAAAAATGAGGTTTCTCAATTCGTCGCTTTAATTTGTACCATAATACGCAAAAACGTTGAAGTCTAGTACTTACTAATACGGTTAAGGCCCGTATAAAGTGTTCCCTTTAGTATTTCTCGCTGGATTACATTATATGATACATATAACGTATCCAATAAATTCAGTTGTCAGAGTTTTAATTGGTTTTCCTGTACAGCTTTTAACAAAAATGGTCAAAAATTAAATGAATTATTGGGTAATTGTAGAACTGTCTGATAGCAAATTACAATTTATAAATACAATGAAACAGTACAATAACTTCACCTGACGTAAGATGTGAACCCACGACTTCCGTCTAACTATGCTTTCGCTCTTACCAACTGAGCTATTCAGATACTACTTCTTATTATTTCCGTTTTTGTAATTTGCTAGCAGATAATTCTGCAAAAACTCAAAAATGGATCCCAATTATATTTTTAATATTTATTACATTTAAGATTATGGTCAGGGAAAAACTTAAAAAAACGACTGGAAAACCGGGAAAAGTCAGGGAATTTTGGTTGTAGTAAATAGTGGTCACCCTGATCACGTAACGTTTCGAACGCGCGTTAGGACAATGCAATAGTAATTTTTCCATTAAAAAAAATACATTTCGATCTACCCAACGTACGCCATGCGTTACGTGATTGACCTGCTGTTATGTTTGCATGATAATTTAGAATCTTAACACTGGCGTAATTGTGATAGACTAGCTAGTCACATTAGTGTAGACCTTAGTTCATAGACAATTTTTTACCTTCCCTCATTCAATTTTAGTAGCACTTTTCAATGTCCCGCACTGTAGTGTGTCGTGCCAGTCTACCCCGCGATGGCTCCCTTTCAATATTAAAGAGGCATAATTTTACAGATTCGAACGCTGTTATTCTGGGACATAAGTTGTGTGATATCAATTCGACCGATTCCTCTAATACGGACACGACGAATACTCAAATACGGACTGCATCTAACAAATCGAGTGAAAGTAAAAATTAAAATAAATAGGAACTGTAGAGTTCAACGCAATGTGACTAACATTATTCCGCCAGTGTTCAGATGAGAGTGCGAGGGGGTTAAACGTGATTTTCTTTTGGTTTATCAGGGCAGGCTAAGTGGTCGATGAATGGTCATGGTCACGCTGACAAACTCAATGGTCACGCGTGTAAGGTCAATGGGCACGGTGAAAATTTGAACGGTCATGCTGGTGCGAAAGTCAACGGGTGTGGCGAGAAAGTGAACGGTCACAGTGAGGGCATGAACGGGCACCGCGAGAACGGTCTCGGCAAGGGCCTGACTAACGGGTTGCACATCGACGCCGCCCTCGACGGACACTCCATGGATCTCCCGTCACCAAAGATTCCTAAAAAGGTCGCTCTTAAGATTTAAATCGACGTAATGTACCTTCATGTACTTGCTAATGTTAGGAATATAATTTGACTTATCCCACTTCTCATAATCATAATGCTAAACTGTAATTCTACACGAAAGAAATTTTATAAGCAATATTGAAAGCCATGAAATGATGTATGAAATTTGTACTTATTCGTTATGAATTTATAATTTTATAAATTGCCAAATGAAACTATTTTTTATAGAACATATGTATCAAATGAAACCCAATGCACTTAAAGTGAGTCAGGATACTTAAGACAGCTTAACTGTTTCATATTGTTTGTGCCTTTACAACAAGTTGTATATTTGAATATATTTCGTGTTTATATCATCTTTGACATGCAAATGAAGTTTTAGTACTTAATCATTGCAATAATATTATGTGCTTAGTATTATTGCACTAAGTTAGATTATTGTGAAGTATTTTAGGTTTTACTTTACCTGATACAAGATAGCATTTGTTTCGTTATTTTTAAGGCTTATTAAAAGGCAATCTCGAATAGAATGAAAATTTATAGGAAATCATAACACCACCGTTAAACTTGATTTGTAGATCGACTAGTAAATTTATATGTCTAGGTGTTGTGACGTGACCGTAGACAGTTTCTTAAAGTAATTAGGGGTCCAATATGAACTTCATTCAACCAGATAATGTACAAATACACCCCTAATAATTATAGTGGCCTTTTACCAATGAAATTCATATGCTAGATAATTTATTTTTGTGACAGAGAAATAGTTACTATTGTGTGGCATAGTAAGTAAATAATCGATGTAGAAATTGATGTCGTCTAAAATACTGATATTTTTGTTGTGTCGGAATCAAATGAAGATCATTTTATAGTAACTTATAAAGTATTGAAGCCGTCAGTAGTGTAATTTATACTTAAATAAGCGAGTATTACTCCAACGTATGCTCAGGCCGTTTGGCCACGGGCCAGGCCAGGCCAGGCCAGCTAGATATGGCTGTGCTATGTAATTTAACGATTGATAAATATACCACCAATGTTGGCTGTAAAATCTGACGCCAAGTGGATGTTTATGTAAGCTTTTTAGACGTAAAAATCTCTAAATTGCATGTCTATCTGCATTTTATCTTCTTGATTAAAGAAAAATGCTACCTTGACACTTTGTTTTTTTTTTACCCAGGAGAATTGACCCCTCGTGTTTAGTTACGGATCTGTGCCAAAGATTTGAACCTATTGCATTACATCTCAGTCATTATTTGATCGGACAATTATGACATTCGCATATAAGGGGTTAAGAATGATGGTTCTAGATGTATACTCTTATTTCCACAATACTTATACCCTTTTAAACAACAAACCCGTCCGATAATTGTCCGAAATCTTTAATTTCTGTTGTGAAATAAATAGAGTCCTGTGTGTGTGTTTCGTGTGTGTTCCGACTGTGCCAAGAAAATGGTCAATTGTTGCGTGCTTGGCTATAAAAGCCGGTCGGAACAATGTGATGAAAATATAACCTTTCACACGTAAGTAGAACATCTTTCACTTTTCTGTATACGCAATACGTAAAAATAGCATGGTAAAATTACATTACGCTCAAAATCTTGTAAAATTAGACGATTACAATAGAAATAACATCATTGTTTACATTTTTCAAGAAAATATTTGTTGACAAATTATCCGCCCAAATTACGTACGTTGTTTATGGTAAGCAGCGAGAGGTGTTAGAATGTCTTCTCGATTTAGCTTCTTTGCAATCATTTTAGGGATACCAGCCAATACAAGTTAAAAATACCCGATTTCTCGGGTAATTTATACTTTAACATTATTCTCGTACTTGTTATTACATTAAATTCTTATATAATGGGTGGGATCTATTCTTATATACTTATATTTACTCTGTACTCACCCAGGAGACGCGTGGACAGCTAGTAATAAGTAAAAATGATCGAAGGTTTAGAATTAATAATAATTTTCTACAAGCCTTTTGCTTGAAATTGAATGTGAAACAACATGTCTTATTTTCTAGGTTTCCACTAGATGAGGATGCGCGTATGCGCAGTATTTGGGTTACGGCCACAGGGCGGTTAAATTAGCAGCTAAGCCAGTCGGTGGTACAGTATTCAGCGAGGACGCGACATCCTATAAGTACTATCAAATAATTTGAATATGTTAATAGTAAATGTTTTTTTACATGGTTGTGTCTCATTTCGGTCCTTAGTGTCATTTTTTTCCGCCTTAAGCCGGCATCGCATTGGTGCGGCCTCCGGTGGCGGTCAATAGTAAATTTGACACTAACTGTCAAGTTTAATATGGACCGCCACCGCAGGCCGCGCCAGTGTGATTCAGGCTATATAATAATTGAGTAGATCAGCACAGCTATCACAGGACGACGCGCGAGCTGTGTCGCGGCGAGGTAAACTCTTTCTAGTTAGAACGCTTAGAAAGAGACGGATAGTCTTCCTCGCCGCAACACAGCTCGCGGGCCATCCTGTGATAACTGTGCTGATAAGAAACACGGGTACAGCAGTAAGCCGCTTTCACAAGGACTATTAATTTCCTACGTTCTGTTACTAGAATCATATTTCATGTTATTAAGCTAAATATTACTAGTACTTGCGAACAAAGCGCCTGCTAGGCAGTGAATGTGTGAAGCTTCAGTAAAAAGTACTTACAATAAAAGCGCATTATTTAAAATAAACATATGAAAGCGATGGGGTAATTTTTAGTTACATGGCCACCCCACGGGAATCATCTACTTTGTTGCCGTCCCTCATTGTGGCGACACTTACGTCGCCTCTTTTAGCTATATATACTCTAAGGTTTCGGTATTTCGATTCGTAATATTGGTGCGGGATTCCGCGGGCCACATAGTCGCTACACGGGCTGATATCGGCCGGACTGCATGTCAGCCGACGCGTGGTTCGCCAAATCAAGGTCACTCTATACTAGATTTTCTGTGACCTTGTTTGACCGTCCGCCGATATCGGCCCGAGTAGCATCTCCTACAGTCTGAATGCCGTTTGTTTCGGAAACTTCTGGATGTAAGTCGTAGGTCCATAAATTTGTATTGATTTACAGCGTTGGGGCTGTCCATACATTACGTCATTTCATTTCAAAATAGGGGGGGCGGATTCTGACAATTGGATGACTGTAGTCATTTTATTAACAGGATGATGTTACGGGGAGGGGGGTCAAAAACGATGACGTAATATATGGACAAGCCCGTTCGGAAATTCCGAAACTGCATGTAGCCGCCCTTAGGGTTCGGTCACGACTTTGAGCGGGAACGGTGCGCTACACGCGCAAGATGATCGGAGCGCGTTCTCGGTCCCAAGTCGTGACCGAGGCCTTACGCGTGAATTATATAGAGACTGGTGAAGGCGCAGCGCTGGCGTGGATCGGATCGGCACCGAAGAGGTCTGAATTATACAGAGACTGTGAAGGCGCAGCGCAGGCATGATGCCGCTTCAAACGATTGCGGAAGAATGGGATAAGGTCTTCATCACGTCCGTGCCGTATCCGTTCCACGCCTGCGCCGCACCTTATAGGCAACGTGCGACGTGAATTACACTCAAACGGCGCGTCGCTCGAGTGTAATTCACCAATGGACCTTTATACCATTACATTAAGGTCTACAATCGTTTGAATCGGCATCATGCCTGCGCCGCGCTCTCGCCTTACGCCGTCTCTGTATAATTCACGCCTTAGTTAGAGCGGGTTCACAACTACCTATACTGCAATGTTGCCAGCTTAGTGTTGTGCTTTATATTACCCATCATCATTGGACTCGTAAGTCGTAAGGCCGATACGGGAGCGACAGCTACGACCGCATATTGGGAATAGTACTAGTTGTTATATTTAAGAAATAAAAAAGAATCCTACTAATATTATAAATGCGAAAGTTTACGTGTTTTTTACTCAATCATGCTTAAAAGGCTGAACCGATTTGAATGAAATTTGGCACGAAGATAGTTAGCCTGGATTAAAATATAGGATAGTTTTATCCCGAGTCCACGCAGACGGAGTCGCGGGCGGAAGCTAGTATTAGATACATCTAATTCTACAAGCCAGACAATGTTGAAGAAGAATTCTATACTGGTGACGAGTTGTCGTGGTCGCCCGGCATCAAAGAAAGATTGTGTAGTTACCATGTAACTACCATTTTAGTATATTGCAGAAAAAAGTTAAATCTAAATCAAAAAGGGTTTATTTGATTCAAGACTTTTTATTCCCTTCCCTTATTTTTTGTTCTTTGTACATTTTGATGACTTTCTTCCCAGGCACTAAGCCTTGGCTAAGTCCAGGTCTCTTCAGTTTTTTCCTATCTCCACCCTCCCATCCATCTTCTTCATTTGTCTCCAAAATCACCTGTGGCGGTGGAGCTGAAGTCATTGTCCCTGCCCCTTCACAAACAACCGTTTTTAATTTCTGAAAAAAAGAACGATGTTTTATTTCAAATGCACCCTTCGAACGCTAATAATTATTTTTCTTATCTGATGAGTAGTTCCAGAAATTCATAATAATAATAAGGGGTCAGATACAGAAGGCGGTACTCCTGAATACTGCGCGGATAGTCAGGTTCCTGTCTCTGTCGCCCTGATCGCCGGTAGCTTAGGCCCCGCCTCGCTGCCGGCTACACCCTAGGTTAGGTTAGGATTTTTATCAGGAAATTTTATTCTTCCATATGGCAACCCTATTTGCGGAAGATACTTTCCAGCAGGGATAGATACTTTCCAGATGTGATTTTTTTGACATCGCGGATGCGGATATTCGGAGGCACACATCCGCGGATGCGGATTGTGTGGTCATACAACAAGACCAAAGACCGTGCGTTTTATGAAATCACGCAACCATCAAACACGTTGAGACTAAATTATAATCGTAGCGAACAACTCAAAAACGCGTCTCTTGGTCATAGAAACGACAAGATTTTTTTGACTAATGGCGAAAATATCAAACTCGCGCGGAAAGCGCTGCGTGGGTTCCTTTCTTGTCGTGAATGACACTACATCCGCATCCGCAAAAACTCCGCATCGATTTTGGCAGATGCGGATGCCGATGTTGAAATTTGTGCGGAACTTCCGCGGTTGCGGATGCCAATGTCTGCAACATCCCTCTGCTTTTCAGTACGGTTGAGAACAATTTGGGCGACAGAGGGTCCCCTTGCCTTACGCCTCGTTCAATCTTGAACTTCTTTCCCAGGGTTTCCAGTTGGATTCTCGCTTCACTATTTGAATAGATTCCCTTAATAATGTTTATGTAGATTCATGATACTCCTTGCTCTTCCAGGCTTTCCCATATGGCTTTGTGACTTATGCTATCAAAGGCTTTCGAGTAATCAATGAATGCCATGCAGTTTTTTGATAAACTCCATATATTTTTCCACTATTTGTTTTACTGTGTGGATATGGTCCAGGGTCAAGAACTTTTGTCTGAAGCCTGCTTGCACACATGGTTGGTTTTCGTCTAACTTTGTGGTTATTCTTTCCAAGCTAAGTTTTGAGACTACCTTGTACATGTTTGACATCAAACTTATGGGCCTGTAGTTTCCCATTTCTTCTATTTTTCCTTTTTTAAATTTAAGGATGTGCGAGTTCCAGAAATTACCTCCATACAAAAAATATGGGTGATGCAAGCGGGGCAAACCTAGATTTGTCACGATGACCTGGATGCATTCCTCTGCAATTGGGCAGAAGAAGCATAGTAGGGACTAATAGAATCTCTGGGAGAGCCCAGCAGTAAGACACTGAAAGGCTCAGAAAATACATAGGTACCATTTTTTTCTCATATAATAATATTATGGACAAACCAAACTCATGCGTGAGCTACCATAGCTCTTGATTGCCTTACCTGTTTTTCAGCTTGCAACTCTTCGGCAGTTTTTTGGATATCAGAATCATGCGCATATTTGCAGTTGTGCCCAAATCTGCACCTTCCTTTCCGGTAGTTCCAGCATATTTTCTTACCATTGATCATCTGGGTGTTGTCTTTGCCTGGAACCTTAACAGTCATGGCCTATGTACTTGACGATTGTATGCACAATTTGATACAATGCTTTCCTATAGTTTAAGGTTCTATTTTATTTTAAGTTAATGATATGGAATAACTGCAGAGATAGATTTAAATAAGTGAAGTAAGCACTAAAATAACCATTCAATTATTCAAAACATGTAGGTAGTTTAAGCAAAATATGGTTATTGGTGGTAATTGGTTATGGCCCATAAGGGAGTCAAAATAATATGATAAAAACTGATAACACTCAAAATTTCAATAATATAATTAGCAGATTCGAGTAGGTAGATATTATTTTGCTTTTTGTTGAATGCAGATTAAAGCTATAAATTAAATGCAGTTATTCGTGATTTATTTAGAAAAATTAGGCATTTCAAAGCAATAGAAAGTCAACATATACCATTTTAACGTGTTTCTCCAATATCGCTGCTTTGGCCAATTCAGCTGCAACAAATGGATTCGAGAACACTGAAGTATGCAGGGAGCTCTCTCCAAGAGCTGGTTTTGGTAATTTCGGTTTCGCAGCATCCTCAGCTGGTCTATAAAAAATAGAACAAAAACTTACACCAGACTGTAAGTGTAATAACAGGTCTGTCTGTCGGTTAGGAAAGTGTGAAAGATTATACTTCCACAAGAGGATGATGAGATGTACCTTCTGAATTTACTCACTTTTCGTCTGGGGATTCTTCATTATCTTCATTAGATTCGCTGGAAGATGATGTACCATAATCTAGTAAGGCGTTCATATTACGTGTTTTCAATTTATTCTATTAAAATTGAATAAGTTGTGTTAGTTGTGCTTAATTTTGTGCACAGATAACTACAAAGTCTACAAGCGTCGTGGGACTCGTGGGGTTAACTAAAAAAAATCAAAATAAGATAATCATTAATAGCCAACCTAACAAATGAAATATTCACTCTTCCTTCTTTGTTTTAATAAATAGTTACAATATAGCAAATGAATTGCTAAAGTTGAAATATACCGAAAGAATCTAGATTTAGCAGAGTAAATTATAGTAAAAACTTCTTTTCAAGCAGTCTTATTTAAACTTAAATTTTGTTTGGTTGGTGTTACGAATTTAATATAGTTTTGTTAACTTTTGACTATATTGAAAATGTCTGCACAAAAACAAAAGTGACATAGACAAAATGTTTCCACAACCAAAGAAAATTTCTAAATGGTAGTTTATAATTATTAAAGATAAATTTGGTCAAGCACGAATCGAACCAGGTCGTCGAGGGTTCTGTATCTATTTATTTATTTAATTGCTTACATGCTTTTTTTAAATAAAGTGAACAGTATGCACCCATTTTGGGTATTGCAATATACTTACCCTAATTAAGTTATGACACAAAAAAAACTGAGCACGACATACATTTTAAGACTATATAGGGATTTAACATTTTAAGCGAACAATTATAACAAATGAATTAAGGTCGAATTGTATTTATTTCGAATTTATTTTATTTATTATATTATGTTCAAGCCAACCTGTAATATAGTTAGTTAGTTAGTTAGTTTTACTGGGCTTTTTCCGCAAGTCGACATCCATTGTGCCTATTTTGCGTGAAATGGTGGGGTAGCGCTACTCTAACCACCCCAGCTCCTCTACAAAGTTGGTGAGTGCCTTTGTGTTCCTGACTGCGTTCCGTAGTGTGTCTGGAGACCCTAGGTGCTTTTTCCTGTATACTTCTACCTGCTTGCAGTCCAGTAGAATATGTTTGGTCGTTTTCTCCGCCTCCATGCAGGGTCTGCACATGGGGCTGTCTGTGATACCCATGTTGTACAGGTGTCTGTTCAGGGTGTTATGTCCTGTTATTATTCCTACAATCTTGCG
Source organism: Epinotia bilunana (assembly GCA_947049275.1). Lineage (NCBI taxonomy): Eukaryota > Metazoa > Arthropoda > Insecta > Lepidoptera > Tortricidae > Epinotia > Epinotia bilunana. The sequence continues at coordinate 20,004,248 of OX346260.1, read as the reverse complement.
TAGTTGGTTTCTGTGTGTCCTCAGTAGTGCGGTTGTGAGTGTGTTGTCGCGTTTTGACAGAATCTCTTTGGTCTATCTGCATGTGTCTATATCCTCCCAGTATCCTTGGTGTAGGTCTTTGGTGTATAGGTCAAGTTGATTATATATATAGCTTTGTGGCAGGGGTAAGATTGGTTCCGGTCCGTATGCCGCCGTTTCTGAGCCTTTCCTGGCCAGTTCGTCCGCTGCATCGTTTCCTCTTGATCCACTATGCCCCTTGATCCATTGTATGGTAACGTTGTTTTTGTCTGCGCACACCTCTGTTAAGTTTTGGTGGCATTCGTATATCAAGCTAGATGTGATGTTATCACTGTTCAGTGCTTGTAGTACCGATTTACTGTCTGAGAGTATCCGTATGTTTATGTTCTCAACTTGTCGTCTCTTTATGGCATTGCAGGCTTCAATTATCCCTACGCATTCAGCCTGGAATACCGTGTTTTGTTCACCTAGTGGTTTGGATATGTGTATGTTTAAGTCCTCTGAGAACACTCCACATCCCGTTCCCGTATTTTTTTTCGAACCATCTGTGAAGATTCTGAGGTCCGTTTGGTTTAGCCCCTCCCTCGAGTCTTCTGTTAGTAATATGCCGTAGTCTTTCTTGAAGACTGCAATTCTCGCTATTTTATCGATTGGAGCCTCCATAATTGGGAGGCTTGTAATCAGTCTGTTGTGGATCTTCGTGTGTGGTGTGTTTAGTTTTGTCCATAGGTTGAGTTTTTTTAGGCGTATTGCCGTCGCAGCCGCTTCCTTTTGTATGTGCATGTGTAAAGGTAGGAGTCCTAGCATTATTTCTAGTGCTCCTGGGGGTTGTTCTCAGGCATCCCGTAGCCGCCACACATCCTAGTCTTTGTGTTTTCTGGATTTTGGTAATTGCACTCGTGGTTTGGGTACGGGGCCACCATACTATGGCACCATAGCTTATCATTGGTACTATCACCATTTTGTACAGCCACAGTATGATGTGGGGAGCCAGGCCCCATTTCTTCCCCACCATCCTTCTGCATTGCCAGAAGGCTACTGTTGCTTTGTTTAGTCTACTGTCTAGGTGTTTGCTCCAATTAAGTTTGTCGTCTACGTAGTCGGTCCCAAAGTTCTGTCACTGGCATATTATTTTTAAATTTAGAAGATGATTTTAAGAAAATTTTATTGCATTCCATTTTTGAATGTTTGACAATTATTTTAAAACAAAAAACAGTCATTCGTTGCAATTTCTCACGATGGAGTGGACATAGAAAGAAAACCGAATAGCTGTTTTAGCATTGCACCGCTGTGGGCACTCGCCAAGTACGATTTTCAAGTTGCTCAAAAATTTAAAAATAACGCTTAGGTTTGTGTACCGTACTATTGATAGGTACAATGAAGTCTCCAGTGTTGAGGACAAGAAAATAATTGGCCGGCCTCGCTCCGTACGAACACCAGCAGTGATCAAAGCGATCAAGGCGCGCATAGCAAGAAATCCTGTCCGAAAACAGAAATTGATGGCTTTGCAGATGGGTGTCAGTAGAAAAACCGTCAAAAAGGTTTTAAACGAAGATCTTAGTCTACGAGCATACAAAAAAAAGCGTGGGCACTTACTTAATGCCCGTCTAAAAACAATAAGGCTTAAAAGATCCCGGAAGTTGTTAAAGCGGTACGCGAAAAATCGACACCGTGATATCCTCTTTACAGACGAAAAGATTTTCGATATTGAAGAGAAGTACAATAAACAGAATGATAGAGTGTACGCTAGGAGCTCTGAAGAAGCAGGAAAAAGAGTTCCGCGGGTGCAACATGGGCATCACCCATCATCAGTGATGGTCTGGTTGGGTGTATCTTATTACGGGCCAACTGAGGTTCATTTTTGCGAAAAAGGTGTCAAAATCAGTGCGAAAGTATACCAAGAGACAGTTTTGGATAAGGTTGTCAAAGATCTGCCCAACACGCTATTTTCGGGACATAATTTTGTGTTCCAGCAGGATTCTGCGCCAGCACACAAAGCCAAGACCACTCAAGCCTGGTTTGACCGTCAAAAAATCGACTTTATAAGACACGAAGATTGGCCTTCCTCTAGTCCGGACCTTAATCCTTTGGACTATAAAATTTGGCAGGTCTTAGAGGGGAAGGTCTGTGCTAAACCACATAAAAATTTGGAGAGCCTAAAGTCATCTTTAAGAAAAGCAGTCACTGAGATAGATATGAAAATGGTGCGTGCTGTGATAGACGACTGGCCGCACCGATTAAGGGCCTGTATTAAAAACAACGGAGGTAATTTTGAATAATTTTGAGTAATTTTAATTCTTTATTAAATGTACTTTAAATCGGTATATAATTTATTAAAAATGTATTGCTACTTTTGTTTTTATCATTATTTTCATTTGTGACAGAACTTTGGGACCGACTAGGTAGTGTTATACCTAGATATTTCATCTCCTTCGAGAGTGTTAGTTTTGTGCCAAATAGTGTTGGCATTTCGTAGGTACCCAATTTACGTTTATTTGTGAAGAGAATTGTGTCGGTTTTCTTTGGGTTTACCGATAGGTCATTCTCCTTGCACCATTTCTCTATTATTTTCAGTGCTGTTTGTGTTAGTTCACATAGTGTGCTTGTGATCAGGCCGCTGACCAGTATAACTATGTCGTCCGCATATCCTATCGTTAGGAAGCGGTTATTGTTTAGTTTCGTTATTAGGTCGTTTACTACCAGGTTCCACAGCAGTGGCGAGAGGAAGCCTCCTTGAGGGCATTCTCTTATGACTAGTGCCTGGTGGCTTTGGTTTTCGGATAGTTTTATAATTCTTTTCTTTAGCATGTTCATAATCCATTCTATGAGCAGCTGTTCGGTTTTATGTCTTTCTAGTGCTTGTTTTATGCTGCTAAAGTTGGTCGTCGAACGCACCCTCTATATCAATGAAGGTGCCTAGACAGGAGTTCTTTCTAGCGAGCGCGTCTTCTATGTTGGTTACTACAGCATGAAGGGCTGAGTCTGTCGATTTACCTTGGCTGTAGGCATATTGGTTTGGGTGTATCTATGTTCTTAAGGGCCGTGTCTTTTAAGTCCCTGTCGTAGAGTCTCTCCAGGGTATTTAACATGAAAGAGGTTAGGCTTATGGGTCTAAAGGATTTTGGGCAGAGCAGCAGGAGCGGATGGCGCAGAGCTCTTAGGCTTGCAGATCATTTCTGGCGACGCTGGATAATTGAATACTTGCCAACCCTTGCCCCGCGCCGTGTCAGAGGTCTCCCGACTCCAACCATTTCGATCGGAGACCCTGTCCTCATTGCTGATGGAAACCTACCAAGGGGCACGTGGCCACGAGGCATAGTTTCACGTACATTCCCAGGCCGAGATGGAGTGCTAAGAATCGAATTCAGAGACACTCCCCGGGACCGAGCAGCTGCGTCATGAACTACGCGAAGTTTTGCGGGTTTATTAGGATGTATCACCCCAAAATGTGGTAAATACCAACATATATCTATAGGTTCCACCCCTGTACATTCTTCAGCGTAACCTTTATCCAATATGTCCTGAATATTTTTTCGGTACCGCTCAGCATAGTCGGGTTCCTTTGACATCTTGTTTTCCAAACTTTTGAACCTCGACAATGCTAAAGGGTAACTTTCAGGCGCGGTTAGTTGGTCTGCTTTCCAAAGTAACCCTACTTCAAAACGGCCGGAAGGAAGTCGACGAGCGGTGCGATATAAAATATCTTGCGCACGTTGATCATCGGTACTACGTCCCTCATGCTTTGTGATACCGATCGCATCTAATTTGTATTGAGCTTTAATAAGCTCTTCGAGCTCAGACTTCGGATTTTCAGTCTCGATCGAAAAGGCGTGATACAATGAGTCAATTGGCTTAGTTCTACTACTGGCAAATCCAAAAAGAACCCAACCTAGTGCCGTTTGAATTGCTACAGGTTGCGACTTTGTGCCTTTCCTGATGGCGATCGCAACCGACAAATGCCGATTATCAATCCCTATTATTAACGTAGGAATAGCATTGTCGTAACACAATTCAGCGCATAAGTCTGTTAGGTACGGATACTGCCGAAAATCATCTGACTTGACTGACTGCTTGCATGCTAGTCCTAAGTTTTTAATTGAACGAGCTCTATCTACTAAAAATGTTTGACTAGTGTGCCTGCCTTTAATCTTAAAATCGACGTATTGCACTGCCGTTTCTCGATGTAAACCACCTACACAATCAAGGTGAATCTGCCCTTCAGGTCTTCGTACGCCGATACGAGAGCAGATGTCTGAATCTATGAATGATGACGTCGACCCATCGTCCAAGAGAGCAAACGTGTCAACACTTCCTGCTGGCCCGGAGACTGTAACTGCGACTATCTTCAAGAGTGGCCGAGACGTAGGGTTCACGTTGATTGGGTTGTTGGTGGTGTGAGCGGTAACGTCCCTTGCGGGATTTGTGTCGCTTGAGCTAATTTCATTTGTCATTAATGAAGGTGTGGCTAGTGCGCAATTTGCGTGTTCATTTTTGCGATCAGATGTAATGGGAAGGAAGTTTGGGTTGTGTAACAAAGTGTGATGCTTGCGACGACAATCATTTATTTCGCACTTATTTTTATTTTTGTTACACAACCTAAAACTATGCGAACCTCTTTGTAAACATCTATAACATATTTTATTTTCTTTAATGAAACTCCACCTATCATCAACTGTCATTGCCTTGAACGTGTCACATAATGACAAGTCATGACTTTGTTTACAAAGTTCACCCACAATGCTTTGATATTTTTTCATGTTTTTAGATTTATTACCTGTATCAGAATACTTACGTAGCCCTGGTTCTGATTCCGATGTAGCGTGCGTGCGTTCTCGCTGCACGTGCGGGGCATCGGCCGGCGAATCGAACTTTATGTGTAGATCCACTTCTCGCGACAAAAATTGGGATAATAACTCTACTTTCTCACTGCTAGACGGCGCCGCGGCGGAAGCCTGTGCTGCGGCGTAGTCTAGCCATCGTGTGCGTAATAGCGGGTAAAGTTTGTTGATAAGTGCGCTAAATAATTCCGGTGAACGTAAATAGTCTGTTTCGTTCAACAGCTTGACTACTTCAACGCAGTTACGTACACGAGCGACAAACGTTGCTAGATCTTTAAGGTCGCCTGTGATTCTGGGCAGGGCGCGAATCGCTGAAACTTCCCGCAACACTATCTGCTCTGGCCATCCAAAACGCCTGTTCAACTCTGCTATTATGATGTCAGGTTCTGGCGATGTGGCGAGGAGCATGCAGACCGCGTCACGCGCGGCCCCTGTTAAGGCTGCACTCAATCGAGCTACATTTTCTGCTGCTGAGAATGTATTTTGCGAATCGTTGTATGACCTTTTAAAAACGAGCCAGTCCATAGGGGACTTGTACCTCCTCCTCCTATCCTATACTTATTGCGTTTATTAGATTCCACTTTGTTTACCAAACTTTGAAATGTGTTTACTAATCGAGACACATTATCCACGCCGTCATGACAGCAGAAATTGACTGGAGTAGTACAATCGTAATCGGTCGCCTCGTAGATGTCTCGACAATTATTGGGCCGGGACGTCGTTGGCAGTTCCGCTGCTGATAACGATGGTATGTTCATCGTGTCATTCCTGACGATATTTAAGCTCGGTGAAGGAATCTGTAAATAGTTGGCAGTGTTAGTAAGCCTAGGCCGAGGGATATTATTTGTATTTAACTCACCTGTCCCCAAGCCGGCACTTAGGTTGCCGATTTTGTTATAACTAGAAGGCAACATATTAAAGGTGTCATTGCAAATTTCAGGCATGCCTGCATGGCTGGCTGTAGATTGTATCCATTCTTTGACACTATTTCTCGTCCTACTACTAACCGAACCATGTTTACTAGACGCGTCAATAGCTGCGAGCTCAGCCTGGTATTCTAGCTCGGCCGTCCTCCGCTCGAGCTCCACTTTCCTGGCAGCGAACTCCAACTCCAATTGCGCGAGGTGACGGGCGTGCTGTGCCTCTGCTGCGAGTTTCCTCGCAGTAACCATCGCCGAGGAGCTGCTCGTGCGCGATGCTGTCGAGCGTGCGTGTGAAGAGCCGGCCACGGGCGCGGCAGCGGCGGGATCAGTTTCATGTTCCAGCGACGTCGCTGCTTCGCTTTCACCGGGGCCTTGAGCTATTTGAACGTTTCTTGAAACATTACCTGAAGGGGTTTCCTGATTATCGGTAGCCGATTGTACTAGTTTTGTTTGGCTACGTGTGACAACCATTTTTAAGACTTAATAATATATACACTGCACTGTATTACACTGGTTTTACTTGTTATAATTAGAGAAGGACCATTATTTGGTCTACTAATATAAAATTATAGCCAATATTAGTATTTGTAACCAAATTATATTTTTGTTTTCAATTTTTCATTGAGACAACTGAGCATAGACAATAGGTACTAGAAATAATATAAAAACATAGAGAAAAACAGGTTATATATACACAGTCGTGCACACCCACTATGCTGGAAACGAATGTAGACTGACCCACACAGGTAGTTCAGTTTCCTGTTCCTTTCCAGCACAGCAGGGACCACACTCTCCGGTTTGCCCACCAGCATCAGTGTGCATCCTCTCGTCCTCAGAGGGATGGCTTGGTGTATGGTCCATTTCCTCACCTCGGCCCACAAGTTCTGGAAATTGAGGACCCTTCCTACCTTGGTGAGGTTGTCTTCTATGGACGGGATGAGTTTGCCACATCTAGTTTTTCTGACCATCTCGTCCTCCCTCTTTCCGACGAGACGGTCGCCGTTTGCTAGTGTGGCCGTTGTCAACCAAGTCATGAGCTACTGTTAGGTTTTTGCGTCCTGGCACCTCAGTTTCAGGTAACAATCCACCACACTTGGTCTACCCGAAAATGCAGGGGCCTCCGCTATGGTGTCAAGATCGGTTTCGATGGCTGCCTGGAAAATCGCATCCCCGATCTTTATCTCCACCTCCTCAGCATCTTGCTGCGACAGTCTGCCCGTGCGCTCATTGGTGATAGCAACCGTCAGATCTTTCACCGCTGCCGCTGCGTAGGTGGGGTATGTTTGCCTACTACCCAGGGAGTCCGTTTTTTGTTTTTTGTGTTCTCCTCTGGGGGATATGGTTTCGTCCAGACGTGCCCTTTTGGAGATCTTGGTTTCCTCTGCCATGGTTGGTACTTTGGAGGTCGTCGCTTCCACTGCCGGTGTTATAGGGGCTTCGACCTTTTCTGTTGCTGTAGAGGCGCGTCTCTCTGCCTGCTTCCTGAGTCGCTGCCTCTTTCTCTGGGAGACCTTCACCCTCGTGAGATCTCCTTGAGTTGGTTTGTCCGGCTGGGGAGGTTTCTTGCCCCTAGGTTTGCACCTTATCTCCCAACCGGGATCTATCACCTGCTTCGAGGGTTCAACCAGGGTCGTCCCACTCTCAGCAGTTGTTGGTTTCGGCTGTGAGGTTCCAGCGGTCGAGTTCTTCATCGTCTCCAGATCGGTCACCTTGGCCGGGATTCCTTTCGGTGCCCCAGCGTCCGGCGTCCTTTCTGGCTTCAATGAGTCCTCAGTCGGCCTCACACTTTGGTGTAGCACCTCTCTCGGTGGTTCAGCTTTCGCCGTCCCAGCCAAGAGTGGCGTGGTTGGTTTGTTGATGTTTTTTATTGTTTTATTTTTCTTTAAATCTGCCATCTATGTCCCACGAGTAGCTAGGGAAAAGTTTGTCCACCTACGCAGAGCCCCGCTTGCGTAGGTAAGGCTAGTTACAACGGGTTTCACCCGGTCCCCAAAGTCCACCGTTTGCGACTGAGCTCCCTCTCAGCCACGCATCTATCAGCACGGTCGGTCACACTTTAGATTAGGGTTTTTAGAGTCGGGGTTTTCTCCTCCAGGATGGGGGCAGGAAATAGGGGGTTGTTGCGGTCAGGATTTGGTCTAGGTTGGGTGTTTTGGAAAGTAACTGGGAGTGGTATACTAGGAAGAGGCAGGTTAGGAGATGATCTCGACTTGGGATTAGTTCGAGTTCATCCTTCCACTGTCCGGGTCCATGTTATTTGAAAACGGGCTATCCGCAACCTGCCCACCCGCTCGGTCGCTCTGGAAGAGAAGCGTGTCTTTCCAGGTGGAAGTTCCAAGTTCGCGTCACTAGACTGTTTCAAGAAACCTTCAAGCGTCACTAGCTCGTACCTTCCACCTAGACGACCCGAGGACCTGTAATATAGCTTATAGGTGTAATATAATGCATGATTTACCGAATATTATTGTAATTTTTAATGTTAATTTGGTTTTATAGCTATTATTATTATTAATTATTAATACGCCTCATGGCCAGAACATAGTGATCCTAGACTAATTTCGTAACACCAATGTACTTGTACCTATGTTTTACAAACAATAAATGAATTGAATTGAATTGAATAGGTATTCGCGGGCTGCGTTTCAGCAACTCGACTATTTTGCGTAGGTATTAGTTTGTTGGCCCTACTACTATTAGTACCAACCTAGTTCAACCAGAGAACCTAGCAAATCCTTGCTGTTGCCGATCCGAGGTGCTTTGACCGAAATTCTGCCACACCAAGGCATTTCAGGATGACGTGGGTGGCAATAGCATGAGCTGGGATATACCCCTACGTCCCTGATGACGATTGCGTGAGCAGCCATTATTATGCCCATACACTGCCTGGAAATCTGTGTTATGGGTAGGGACTGGTGTATGCGAGATATGTATATTTAGGTCCTCCGAGATCAGTCCTGGTCCGGTGCCTGGCCTTGTCTTGGACACGTCCAAGAAGATCCTTAACTCCCTGGGATTAAGTCCTTCTTGGGAAGTTTCGTACAATTTGATTTTGGACGTTATAACCGGCGGCGCTACCACAAAAAAATCGAAACTCGAAGTTCGTATACATGCATCCCTGTCCCTCCAGTATAGTGAGTGCGATTCGTGGTTATAGCTCTGGTCCTAAATACAACAGAACGGAGGGTTAAGTCATTGTATTGCATAGGTCTTTAAATCTTCTTCATTTCGTTCTATTCTACGCGCTTAAAGTTGAATTCCATTGAAGAAGTGAGATATTCATGTTTTAGTCAGAGTAAATAGGATCTATGATATAACTTGACTAGCAAATTTCTACTAAAGTATATTATACTACAGAGCTTTAAGCGCCAACTTCGAAATATGAAGTTCAGGTATCTATAAAAGCAGAGAGAGAAAGCAGCGCCAACTTCGAAATATGAAGTTCGGGTATCTATCAAAGCAGAGAGAAAGAAGTATTTCAGCAATAACTTGAAAATCATCATGTTAAAAATAATTTAACTGAAAGTATTTAATAAGAACGGACGCAACTTTACGGATAACACACCAGCATGGCTATCATGAATTCATGAGTCGGCGCGCGAGTTCTCTCGATTTTTCTCGCACTATCCATTTCTCTCTTATTAGAACACTTAGAACAAGAGGTATAGTGCAAGAAAAAAATCGAGAGTATGTCGCGGCCGTCAGCTCTCTTGATTTTTCTCGCACTATCCGTCTCTTTCTTATTAGAACACTTAGAACAAGAGGTATAGATGAGCGAGTAAAATCGAGAGTATGTCGCAGCCGTCTCGTGATAGCTGTGCTGCACGGCTAGCACACGACGGCGCGCGAGCTCTCTCGATTTTTCTCGCACCATCCGTCTCTCTCTTATAAGAACATTTAGAGAGGTATAGTGCGATAAAAATCGAGAGTATGTCGCGGCCGTCGTGTGCTAGACGTGCTGGTGTGTTATCCGTAAAGTTGGTGTCTAATAACATCGGAAACATTGGCGCAGCGGCTTAATATATCTATATTATATATCTTTCTATTTGCTTTGATCTAACACGATGTTAACGCGTAGTAGATTACATTGACTTTATGTGGTAACCCTAAAATTTCTTCTTTTTTCTTGTGCAAGCGGGACAACAAATAGTGCCAGTTCTTCTCGTAGTGAAGGCGGCATCAATTTCTGAATTAATTACCATTTGTCGCGAAACTGCGCGTCCTCTATCTTTTCTAGACCAAAATCTTTAATCTTATCACTGCTTGTTGAATAGTGTTCTAAATGGCTTCAGATGATGAAGTAGACGGTTCATTTGCAGGTAAATGTTAAATATCTATTAGCATGTCATAGGTAAGCCGCGAATAGCGGTATCATGTGTTTACTTGCGGTATAAGCAATTAAAAATTAGAAGATTTTGGTTTTTGAATCCAAGTGTTAACAACAACCAGCTAGAAACGGCAGAGCGATTCATTCTAGCAGCTATCAGTGCAGTTCTATGGTGTAATTGTTTTTGGTGGGTTGTAAATATTTTGTGAGTGGCAGTTCGTGACAGAAAAGAACATGCAATTCTGCTCATTACTACTTAACAAAATGGACGCCGCCAAACAAAGGGATTAGTGACCTTAACCGCTAGGAGCGCGTGTGTTTGGGAAAATACTGGGTTCTCGTGGGTTTGCCGGCGTGAGACAGGTGTGAAGCATGGTTGCAGTGGTTTGACCAGTTTATTTAATTTCGTTTTAGGCGACGAGGACGTGGAGGAAGGTGAAGGTCAGAATGAAAATTCTGGCGAAAGTGATGAAGTTCCTCCTAAGGTAAGCGGTTAATTCATCAATAAGTTTACTGCAATTACCATTTTATTAATGCCAGCTTTGGTATATTTGTAAACAAAAGTGCTTGATAACATTGTGTTGGCACCTTCTATAAGTGATTAGACATTCCCCTGAAGCTGATAAAAAAACAATGATATTTAACCACAATTTCCCTACTACTGAACAAGAGTTTCTAGAACCAAATCTAGTTATGTCGCATGTCTGAAATAATTGTGTAGTTAACATGTTCCATGTATTTGGCTCTTTTTTTGCTATATACCTATCTTTTACTTAAATAATTAATATATTACAAATTATGATTTTCCCTAGGAGGATGATGACTACTCACCAGAAGATGGCAGAAAGAAGAAGAAGGGAAAGAAAAGAAAGGCCCGTGGAGAGGACAAGAAGGGTAGAAAGAAAAAGAAGAAGCGAAAGAATGAGAGTGAAGATGTAAGTTGATTTTATATTTTTTTTATAGCAATTTAATTTACAGCACAAGTAACCCTTTGTATGCTTATTGTACAGATCCATGCCAAACATTTGATCCTGTTGTGTTACATTTCAGTCATTATTTCAAAAAATCAATCAATCATTTAATTTGTAGAACACAGGTGTACTGTAAGTTTACAGAGTTATTAAATACCTTATTATATGATCGACTATGTCTTGCCAATGGTTGTACATAAACATGAACAAAATTTTACTATGTTACATGAATAATACACACTAATAATTATTTAAAAATGATAAATTTGATGTAGTAAATTAATAAAATTGAGGAAATATTTTAAAACAAAACACTTTAAATTGAATGTCATGTTTAAAAAATCATCAATTATTACAACTGTACCCGAAATAAATGAACTTAAACACACTATAATAAATTAAAATTAAATTGAAATTGTATAAATACATTCATTTACGCCTTTATCCTTAAAAGGGGTAGGCAGAGCACATGAAACTTGTGTTCCAGTACCACTTTAGCCTAAATCTGGGTATAAAAGATCGGTAAAATGTGATATCTCAGTGAAAAGTTGCTAGCCCATTGCCCACAACACAGAATTGAAATTGGATGTAATGCAATATCAAAATCAATTATTTGTTCTGAAAATAGGCCACAAGGGCACTTTTACAAGTCAAACGGTAATTTACAATGAAATAATAATAATAATTTAAAATTTGCAGATTAAGGACCGATGTAAACAGTTTGCAAACTAAATGTCACTAAATTAAATAATAATCTAAGGTTGACTGTTAGAAAATGCTTACGGCATCAAGTCCGCCTTTTGTACGATAAGTTGTTCTTTTGTGCAATAAAGATTAAATAAATAAATGAAAACAAAACAAAATTGCAAAATATGACCATTACATTCAATATGAGGTCTGTAAGCAGCATTAACAAGAATTTAATGATATACAAAGCTTGTAAAGTGAAACTTAAATAATGTTTACCATTAATTCAATAAATAAACATTTGCGGACAAACTTACACAAATCAACCTAGTCAGAAACTCAGAAAAGCTTGTACATTCAGCATCAGAAGTAGCTAAGCAAAATAACACGCTCAAAATGACCTACGCAGATCCTTATTCCCTTGTTATAGAGTTGTGTGTAGATCATTTTGAGCACTAGAACTGCTTAGCAACTTCTGCTGCTGGCTGTACTATGGCTACTAGACGACTATAAACTTACTTATATATACAAATATTCATGCTCATCACACGAATAAATGCCCTTACCGGGATTCGAACCCAGGAACTCTAGCTTCATAGGCAGGGTCACTACCAACTTGGCTAAACCGGCCGTCAAAGCCAAATGTGCTAAAAGCAGAACCCAACTATAGCAGTTTGAATACTATGCGGTATTCAGGGTTCAGTATTATAATTTAGGGTACCTTAAATTAGCATAATACTTTTTCTCAAACATGCTCGGAAATGTATGCGTAATTTTTTTTTCCTGGTTAATCGGCGATCAGTCGCGAGACTAAAAGCTGATTTGTTAAAAAAAAGTGATTTTATGACTTGTTGTAGTGGCCAGTGCCTCATGATTAAAAAAAAAAAAAGGCGGCAAATTACTTATTTAATTGATTACCTTGTATTTATTTTAATATTTCCTCACATCGTTTGAGAAATACTTTTTAGTGCCTAAAATAGAGATGAAAAACAAACACTTACAAAATTGTAGATGTCTCAAAATGCTTTCCTAGTAGCGTTACGTTAGTTCTCAACCGGGCCTCAATGTTTATTATGAATTTCCCTACCAATCACCATCCTGGGTTTTTTATTACAAAAAAGTCTCATTTGGTACTCAAATCACCATTGAGTTACCAGTCCCCATGACCCCCTCCAAAATAATGTTCACTGTGTTACCGGACAATAGTTTTATTTAGAGCCCAAATATTTTGATAAAAGTCATCATTTTGGTATGCGTATGCCATTCTGAATTAGAAAATAATATGTTTTTGATGATTATCCGAAAAAGAAAGAAATATGCGTTAAAATCTACAAGGGACGTTTTTATAGACATCAATAAGTATTTAGGCCCAATTATTTACCTGACAGTTGTCTCTCTGATGCCTGATACAGACGGAGCTGGTACTGTTCTTTCACAATACTGCTTAATTTTCAAGGGCAACATTTTGTTATGGTTATTAAAATTAAATTAAATTTTACTGTTGTCAAATTAGGCCGCCTTTCTTTTATTACATTTAATTTAGAGAATCAATGCAGTGTAGTGTCATAAGTGTCATAACATAAATAACTACTTATGGTAAATACTAAGTTAAACAAATAAAAAATGACCTTGTGTACTTAATACTTATTATACCTCTATTATTATTTCTGTTATGTCATTATTTCAGACAAATTGTAATAAAGAAACACTCGAATATACTTTGCTGGGTTTAGAAATGGTGCTGGGTTTTTAAAACTGGAAAATTAATTCAGTTCAAATGTTACAGTCAAGGCTGCATCTTGTTACCTTCAATGGTCGTCTGAGTTTTATTTAGAAATGACATCATTGAAATCTCTGGTTTAAAATAATTGTATGGATAAAAACGACCAAGTGCTAGTTGAAAAGATATATATTTCTCCACCTGGATCACACTTTATGATTTGATTGTTAGTCACCATGTTCTTCTACATGTACAAAAATTTAAATGCTCATTCGATCCTCGAACCGATAATAAGCAAGATTGAGAGTTGTCTCTATTATACTTACATGAAAAATACTGGCAGTTTTTTTCTGGTTAATGGGAATAAAAATAAATTATACAGATTGACACTTAACATAAAATGCCTGGCTCTGATTCTAGGATGGCCTCGCTGCCGTGGTTCCAGAGGACAAGACGTTCATAGAGACAGTTGGAAACAGCCCTTCTAAAGTTCTGCAACATGGGGGAATAACACTGCTATCGTTGTAATCGTTGTGACCGCTTGTCAAGGAACGCACGCGTATACCACCACCATGATATAAAAATTCGTACGTTTGTTTCTAGGAAGACGAGTTCGGTTTGGAGATCGAAGCGGAGGGCGACAGTGACTACGCTCTGAGCGCCATGACGAGCAAGAAGTCGCGCAAGGGTCGCACCAGCAAGCACAACACTACGCCTTCCACTCCGGCCGCCTCCGACTCGGGCTCTGGTGAGTTGATTGTGACATAATAAGAAAACATAAGTTTCTGTCAAAAAAAAATGGTACAAGCTTTTATTGCCAACTGTACTCTGTAGCCTAGTTGGTAGTGTCCCTGCCTACGAAGCCGGAGGTCCCGGGTTCGAATCCCGGTAAGGGCATTTATTTGTGTTATGAGCACGAATGTTTGTTCCTGAGTTATGGATGTTTTCCTATGTATTTAAGTATTTATTTATCTATATAAGTATGTATATCGTCGTCTAGTACCCATAGTACAAGCTTTGCTTAGTTTGGGACTAGGTCGATTTGTGTAAGATTGTTCCTAAATATTTATTATTATTATTTACTTTTCTGTATACCGTCATCAACTACTCATTGAGACGATTCTAACGAGCCCAGGCGAGGTTACGTCGGTTCAGTACTGAAATCCCATGGCCTTGGCCACCTATCTCGATCATCAGAATTGTCATCCAAACTTTACTTGTACCCAAAATTTCACCTCAATTGGTTGAGGTTAACTGGTTCAAAATTCAGTTCCAGAATTTGTCCCTTACTGACAAACTATTACAGCTATTACAACTCAGAAGGCACAAAACCTGCGCAGTGATGAGAATTCTGACAGGACATTGCAAATTAAACAAGCACCTGTTTCAAATGGGTATGAAACAGGACGCAACTTGCAGGTTCTGCCAGGAGACAGAGGAAACAGCAATGCATATTCTCTGCTCCTGCAGAACACTCATGCACAAAGAAGTATCTGCCTAGGGCGGCACATCGTGCACCCAGATGAGGTACAACATATCACCGCCCAAAGAATTTGGAATTTCCTAGAGGCAACGGGTCTTAACGGTGAAATCTAAAACAAAGGGCTGCCACAAAAGATCACTTGCTGGTCGAACCGGCATATAAAGGCGGCCACAACACCACACAATAATAATAATAAATACTGTCAAACTAACAATCGAACAGGTCAAGTTAAATAAAAGCAGCAATAATTACCACACTCAAAACCGTCTTAGGGCGAGTTGCACCAACTTCCGTTTACAGCCTGTCATCCCATAGAAACTTTTCAAAGTTTCCATACTCTTAGATTTTAACGAACACCGCTTACGATAACAGACGGTTCGGTGCAGCCCGCCCTTATCTTTTAGTCTACAGCTGGCGATGAGATTCCGTTTTCTGCTAAGGACATATCCTACTCTTACAAAGCGATTTTAAGCGAGTAATCCTTTAAAATCGTCATTTCGCCGACAAGCCCGCGAGGTCGTAGGTAGGAATAATCTAACCCGCTTTAAATTGGCCTCAACGGAAATGATTCAAATATCAATTAGGTACTTACTTAAAACTAAATTATTAATCTTGTTATTAAGGAGTGTGCCTACAGATTTTTGGAATATAAATAACTATGGGGAAAATCTTATACACATCGACCTTGTCCCATAGTAAGCTCAATAAGGCTTGTGTTATGGGTACTAGACGACGATATATTAATAGATACAAATAAGTAAATACATCATTTAAGCCTAAAAACCAATATTCATGCTCATCCCAAATATATTTGCCCTTACCGTGATTCGAACCCAGGGCATTCAGCTTCGTAGGCAGTGTCACTCACTACCCACTAAGACTAGAAAGACTAAGACAGAAACACTAGACTAGGATAGAAAGACTGAAGGTGTCCTTAAGTTTATACTTGGTAATTTTTACTCTGGTGCTGTCAGTTGTCAAATTCCGATGTTGACTCAGTGGCAATAAGCTCTAAGAAACCACGTGGATTGTGCTATAGTATAATCCCAGTAAATCCCATATCGTCCAACATTAGATAGCAACATGATTTATCACCAATTTGCTATCCGCAATGTGAGCTAATGGAACTATTGGCGTCCCCCGAAGGTCGGGGTCAGTGACCTGCCGTGAGACGAGACTAGAGTAACAATTATAGCGTATTCGTATTGAGCTCGCGTACCGTCGCCGGTCCGCTCTCACTGAGATAATGACCTTTTTTGAATGAAAACAAAATAATAGAAAGAATGTCTCACTTAAGATTTATAAATCGTGATTTGTAAAAAAAAAATTTTTGAAAGGGAGTAAAGGTTAGCGGTTACTTTTGAATTTTGATGGATTGAGATTTTGAACATTCGTGCTTACAACTATAATATAAGTTTTACTCAATGAACAATTATTTAAGTATTTGTTATATGGGACACCAACAGTGCATGTAATTGTATGCAATGTAATGACATTATTTATAGTAGCCGGATCAATTTAGTTGGACCCTAATTATGAAAAAAATAACCGGCCAAGTGCGAGTCGGATTCGCGCACGAAGGGTTCCGTGCCATTATTTATAAAAACGGCAAAAAATCACTTTTGTTGTATGGGAGCCCTCTTAATTTATTTTTATTTGTTGTTATAGCGGCAACAGAAATATATCATCTGTGAAAATTTCAACTGTATCACGGTTCATGAGATACAGCCTGGTGACAGACGGACGGATGGACAGCGGAGCGTTAGTAATAGGGTCCCGTTTTTACCCTTTGTGTACGGAATTTAAGTGGCCCACAGTATTGAGTTGTTTTTGCTATTAATTGACCACTTGTATTAATTGTACAAAGGTCATCCATGTCCAGGTCAAAATCGTTTTGATAGCTGACAGAAAAAAAAACTTTAATCAAGATATACATTAGGAAGACCGTCAATACACTCAATTAAACAAATATACTCTTGTAGTAAGATGATTTTCTTGAACCAACAGGAAAAAATCTTGGCTCAAGATAATTTCGCATCATCCATACTCATATTATAAATTCGAATATGTGTCTGTCTGTCTGTCTGTTTGTTACATTTTCACGCTTAAACAGCTGAACCGGTTTACATGAAATTTGGTATAGAAATAGTAGATAGTTAGGCCCAAGGAAGGACGGGATATTTTTTATCCCAGAAATCGGCCCCTTAAGGGGTGACAGTTTGTATGGAGCTAAGATGTAAACGAGTTCCACGCGGACTGATTCGCGGGCAGAAGCTAGTTCGAAATAATTTACCATCTTCATTGGTATAATTAAATTCTTGGTTCAAGAATACTTACCTCGCATCAAGTATGTATTTTTTCTGTATGGTTTCAAATTGTAAATAATGTTGTTCCCGTCGAACTAAGAACAAAGAAAAAACTTCTGTTCTGTTTATTTAGTTCATATCTCGAACGAGAAAAAAAGAACAGAAGTAGCTCCCAATCCCAACATAACCATAATCATGCTTAAACCGATCCTAGCAAGTCCACGCCATGTCTTCGAAGATTCTTCTCGTACTCGCACACATTAGGCGTTTTGAAGCGCTCATTTTGGTAACGCGCATTTTGAGAACCAGTATCATTATCGTGTAATGATTGCACCCGGGCGTTACATGGGCTAGATACGCCTCTGTTCCGAGGTGACATTTCGAACGAACGAGGTGACAAAACAAACAATTGAAACGTGACGATCGCTTTTGCTGGAGAGACCACGTTCTATACGTAAGTCTTGAATATATGTTCCGGTTATATCTCATTAGGGAAATTAGGGGTCGCGGGCGGGGGTCGGTTTCTTTGAGCTCTATCCAACCGAGGCTAGTTGAACCAGCCTCTCTCTCAACTGATCGCCTTTTTTTTTTAAAGTCGAGGAAATGCTTTTACGCATCCCACCCTGTCCTGGGAGGCACGACGGGTATCACGGACTAACCGAAGCAGGACTACCGTCTAAAACCACCGACGATATCCGGTTCCGCCTTGTAAAATAGCGCGTCGCGGGGTCGCTCTTGGCACTCAACTGCGTACGTCCCGGCGGCTCAGCTGATCACCCTGTGACGTGAGGTTGTAAAAATCCTATCATTTCCAGGCATGCCGACAGTAGAGGAAGTTTGCAACTCGTTTGTACTGAGCGATGTCGACATCCAGTACACGGACGCCGACTTCGAGAACTTGACGTCCTACAAGCTATTCCAGCAGCATGTGCGCCCGTACCTGGTTAAAGAAAATCCCAAGGTAAATCAAGATAAAAAAAACACTCAAACGTGCTCTGGTTACATGTATTAAAGCACCTTACGGATCCATTCAAGGTCATAAAACATCGTACTACTATAAGTGTATTCCTGATATCTGTTTTTCCTGAATACGCGGTTGGGACTGAGTTACTTCCATACCTACATTGAGCTTTGCGTGAATTACCGAACACAAATGCGGTAATTTCCGAGTTTTATCACGATTGTTAAAATTGTTAAACAGATAGGAGCAGAGACTTTTGTCTTATTATAAAAGAATAGTCAAGAGATTGCGTCGCATACAACCTCTTCTAATCATATGTAGAACTATAGATAACTTTAAAATTATTCAATTTATTCAAAGTAGACTGTTTGTTCATTCAGAATAATCAGAATAGACTAGCTAGACGCTAGTGTAGTGATGCTGTATTTAGTTCACGGGGTTATTATTTATCGTTAGGTACCAGTGTCGAAGCTGATGATGCTGGTGGCCGCCAAATGGCGACTGTTCTCCGAGATGAACCCCCACCTGGGCGGCGGCACGTCCAACATGGGCTCCGAGGAGAACACCAACACCTCGACGACCTCTGATTATGGGGCGAAACCCAGGCCCGGACGCCCTCCTAAGGAAGCTAAGGTAAGCTGACTCATCTATACACATAACTCAAAAAAATCACAAATCGAGTTGTAAAGGCATTAGGGGCGGCGTGCCCATATAAGTCGATTCCCACTAGCTTGCCTTAAGTTTCTTTTTAGGCAAGCCTAAGTTTTAATCTCCTTACTCGTAACTCAAACGTCCTATATATTGCATATTACTTCTTAACAAAGACGGTGCGCGGGGTTTGTGGGCGGCTGGGACCTGCCACCTAACCGTCCTTTAAAGGATAAGTTTTATAGTTCGAGAGAGAGTTTTACAAATACATTTGATATGAAAACGTACAGTCAGTATCATATAGTTAGTAGCAGCCAGAGTAGCCAAATATATCGTAACATATCCTTACTCCTATAGTAATAAAGACGTGTTGCGATATATTTGGCTACTTTGGCTGCTACTATGCTTTTGCTGCTATGTGATGCCGACTGTACATCAATATTACATGTACCTGGGCACACATTTAGACCCGCGGGTGATTATAGTTTCCGGTTCCATTACCTTACAATACCCCTAGCGGACGCGGGCGGGTGGTACCCCTCACTTCTCCCGTCTGCATTCCTGACTTTCCGCGTACTACATGACATATAATTGAACAATAAAATGTTAATAGAATGACGACACGGTAGAAGAAATAGAGGAAGAAGAGGAGGAGGCGGACAGCGACGGGCTGCCGGCGCCGCGCAAGCGCGGGCGCAAGGCCAAGCACGCGGCGCGCGGCAAGCCCGGCCGCAAGCCCAAGGTGCCCACGCTCAAGATCAAGTTCAGCAAGCGCAAGCGGACCAGCAGCGTGAGTATATACCATATTACACAATACATTTATTTTGGAACCACAACAGGAATATATATTACATGAGGCTTAATTCGATTTAAGTCATATTTAATGTATATTCCTGTCCGAAGGAATCTAGTGTTGCACAGGCTGCAACGACGCATATAAACAGTTATATCGCCAATATTAAGCAACGTCTTGCTTGGAGGAAGAAGAGGATTGGTCAAAATAAGTAATAAATATTCACTTTAAATAATTCTGACTTTCAAGTACATAACCAACGCTCGCAAATTCGCGAAAGTTAGGTAAGGTTTGTTAGACTTCAGATGCCAGAGGCTCTAGTATAAGTTTTACCGAAACAAAACGTTACGATCGCGTTTGCGTTTTACCCTCAATTTGTATGGGATTTGACAGCTAAACGCAAACGCGGTCGTTACGTTTTGTTTCGGTAAAACTTATACTAGAGCCTCTGAAGGTCAAACCGCCCCGAAGTAAGTCCCGCTGGGCGGGTGGTCTCCGTCGTATCTTTCGAACTACGGAGAAAATGGCGAAAAGGGTATGCTGGTAATCTAACTTACAAGGAAAGGTACCCAACTGTCCGGCTCCGAATTGATTTATTTTGATATATGTCATAGAGTAGTCTAAAATAACAGACACTTATTTTTTTTAGCTGCACAAACTCAACCTGTTGGTAGAAATTGTCCTTCAAACTACTGAAAAGTGACCAAACCCTCTAATTTCTGTAGAAAGATTTTTTCAAGCAAATTGACAATGAATTACTGGTTTCATTATACGTTGGAGAACATGGAAAAAGAACGGACACGGGTTTTGTTATTTCACCTCAAACTCGATTTTATATAAAACAAGATACGTCAGTTTCGTAGTTTGCTTGAACAAATCTCCTTACAGAAGTTAGATGATTTGGTCACTTTTCAAAATCAAAATCAAAACCTACGGTACCTTTCCTTGTTAGTAGTAAGTAGTAGGGGAACAAGGGAAAATGTGCCTCTGGCAGGCACAATGATAGTGATGGTAATATTGTGGTTACATACTGTTTTTTCCAGTGCTTTTACAGATCTGCTTGAAGTTGCTCTCTCGAAACATCTACCTATTATAAACATGAGAATGAAGCGGCGTGGATAATGTTGTTGTAATAAAACTTAATAGTTGACTTCCCAAAACGTTATCTAGATCCATTCATCACAGGAGGAGGACCCGGAAGGCAGCGCTGGCGCCAACTCGGAGTCGGACGCCGAGTTCGAGCAGATGCTGGCCGAGGCCGAGGAGCCGCCGCCCGCCGCGCCCGCGCCGCCCGCCGACGCGGGCGCGCCCGGGGGCGACGACGGCGCCGGCGCCGCTCCGGTCAGTACTTCATGACCATGACTATTATGACTTAAAAAAACACTGCATTTGCGTAGCGCTCCCCTAAGCTGGAGCCTAGGGTTCCTGTTCCAACAGTGCTCCCCTACGCTGGAGCCTAGGGTTCCTGTTCCAGCAGCGCTCCCCTACGCTGGAGCCTAGGGTTCCTGTTCCAACAGTGCTCCCCTACGCTGGAGCCTAGGGTTCCTGTTCCAGCAGCGCTCCCCTACGCTGGAGCCTAGGGTTCCTGTTTCAGCAGCGCTCCCGCCCCGCATTTGTTGGTGGTGATCGCTTGACGGGTTAATGTTACAAAGCTCATGAGAAAGTGTGAATATCGTTCATTTGTAAAAGACTATTTGAACTATACCAGCGAAATTCTTATTTATTATATATTACTATGAATATAAATTCTACATATTGATTACAGGCACCTAGGAAGAAAGCTAAGACCAAGATTGGCAACAAGACCAAGAAGAAGAGGAAGCTCAAAACCACCAACAAGTTCCCGGACGGCGCCGAGGGCGAGCAGGAGCACCAGGATTATTGCGAGGTAATTGTTCAAAGCTAGGAAATACTCAATAATCAGACTAAGAGTTTTGGCCTCCGGACACGAGTTGTCGCCATTTCCCGCCACTTCATGGTGAAGATCGCGCAAGTCTGATTCGGCTTCTTTTCAACGGACAAGTAATTATGATTGCGCAGTATGCTGCGGGGTGATATTTGTAAGTTTTCGAATAAACTAAATTGTAAGCCCTAAGTTTTTTTAATCCACTTATGCAGAGCAAGTACCAAAGTACCAAAAAGTATTTAAGGTTTTTTTTGTGAGGTTATTTAGGGCGTATGCGAATTCGACGATCATCATCATCCTATACGTCCCACAAGCTGTTTCAAAGATTTTGCATATATCTCACTATCTCACTATGGACCGACTGTACTGCTAGCTCTGACCGGATTGGGATTAGTAGTGTGCACTTCGATCAGACCTTAACCTCCTTCTATGTAGGGGATTCTATCGACAATAGTCGCCTCTCGCAAAACGAAACACTCATCGTATTTCGTTCCCATCAGGTGTGCCAACAAGGCGGCGAGATCATCCTCTGCGACACGTGCCCGCGCGCCTACCACTTGGTGTGCCTGGACCCCGAGCTGGAGGAGACGCCCGAGGGCCGCTGGTCGTGTCCGCACTGCGAGGCCGAGGGCAACCAGGACCAGGACGACGACGACGAGCACCAGGAGTTCTGCAGGTCTGTACTATAGTAGCGCCAAACAGTAGTCGACAGTCACATAATGTGCCACCAGGGAACAGTCAACTGTCACTGACAGTGTCAACAGACCCCGTAGCATGGACGGCCTTATCACACGATAAGTGACAAGATAGAGCGTCCATCACTAGCTGACACCGTTCAATAGAACGAGATGGACACTATCTTGTCACTTATCGCGTGATAAGGCGGACCATGATACGGGGTCAAGAGACAGTCTACTGTCACAGTCAGTGTCATCAGGGATTCTTAAGGTCTGCTCCCTTATGATACCACCGGTTTCTCTGAGCCCAAGGTGTAAGCTATCATTATCAAGTTTACAAGTATCCGAATTTAGCAAGAGTTCACAGAAAGCAACCTGCATTTGTGACTGGGAAACCAGCTATCTACACTTATATTATAAAGAGGAAAGATTTGATTGTTTGTTTGTTTGTATTGAATAGGCTCCGAAACTGCTGGACCGATTTGAAAAATTATTTTACCATTAAAAGCCGACATTATACCTGATGAACATAGGCTACTTTTTACCGCGGGAAAATGCTTCATTCCTACGGGAAAACGGGTAATAGGACCACGAATAGTAAGAATTATCCGTGCGTTACTAACCGTGCGAAGCCGGGCCGGTCAGCTAGTGAGAAATATAGCTGTTTGTGTCCAACCCGTGCACTGTTGTGACCATTTTGTGATAAGGAAACCTGCACTTCACTTGTTGTCAACAGCGAATTTTGTCAAATTATGTAAGGGCCTGCAATATGCATTTTATTCAGGAGTTGCAAGCGTCCATAGTTTAAGGTGACTGCTTACCATCGGATAGGCTGTATGTTTGTTTGCACCACTATTAAAAAAGCATCTAATAATTATAGTACATTACTGCAGAGGCCGTGAAGTAAGGGATTGCTGGACGAGTTTGGAGTAAACGGCCGAGTCGTAGACGAGGCCGGATACAACGAGTCCAGCAGTCCCTGTACCGGCCGAGGACTGTATAGTGCTTTTCTCAAACGATGTGAGGAAATATTTAAATTAATTGATTACCTTGTATTTATTTACAAGGTAAACAATTAAATAATAGGTGATTTGCCGCCTTTTTTATTTTTTAAACATGCCATTTGAACAATCCGTTCGAGCGCCATGTTTAACCGCACATAAGTATAGTACCATAGATTTTGTTTTTTTTTTATGTCGAAATTATGCTTACAGTCTAGTGGTGGTTGGTAGTAGTATGTAATTTTTCCTTTGTCAGTTTAATATTAGTAAGCAAATTTAAAAAGTTAGAGTAGCGGACAATAATGGTTTTACTTAGGGTTTTCATACATTACTTCTTGGCGTAAGGCCAAGAAGAAATGTAGGGAGCCTTAAACAAGAAACGTCATGTCTTCATTTCGTGATATTAACGCATACATTTCCGAGCATGTTTGAGAAAATTTAATTTGTTGCACAGGATTTGCAAGGACGGCGGCGAACTGCTCTGCTGCGACTCATGTCCGTCTGCTTACCATCGTTTTTGCCTCAATCCACCGCTCGATGAGGTGCCTGACGGGGACTGGAAATGTCCGCGGTGCAGCGTTAGTATTATCCTACCTTTGTAATGTTTACAGCCTTTATGTATTTTCACGAGCTCCCAAACGGATGGACCGATTTGAATGCGGATTTTTATTCGAAAGGTGATGTGATCCCGAGTGTTCTTAGCCCTGTTTCATGAAAATCTATTCAGCCGTTTTTAAGATATTGGACTTTAAAACGAAAATGTCGGGGGTTTTTCAATAAGTTGTAGTTATTATGCTAAATACTGTATGAAATATCGAAATGCTGTAAAAAGTGGTGTTACCTTATTTTATTGAATAACATTCACGAATTCTGATTGATTACAGTGCCCCGGGCTGGACGGCAAGGTGAACAAGATTCTGACGTGGCGCTGGAAGGAGAGCTCGGCCAAGTCCAAGGCGCCGCGCTCGCGGGAGTTCTTCGTCAAGTGGCACGAGCGCTCCTACTGGCATTGTAGCTGGATCTCAGAACTGCAGGTCAGTATACATACCAACCAAGCAAAGACAAATAAAACCTTATGTTAATGACTCGAAAACTCAGATGTAACTGCTCATTTTCTGTACATATCGGGATTCGCCCAATGTTTGACCTATCGCGACGTGTATAGCCAAACAGTCGCTGAAACGCGTTCGTGTCCTGTCGGTTTTCTACCGCACGTCAAAGGGATTTTGTCGCGACACGAAAGTTACTATCTTTCAAAACTAATTTTTTTTCTTCATTCATTTGAGCTAATGTAGTCCGCCGGAAAATTTCTCGCGACGTATGTGGCCATATACTTTGCCTGTAGAAAAAAAGCGTTTTTATCCCGACAATGTTACACGAATCTTTGCCCGGTAATGTAGCCTTCGCATGAAAGATTATGGATACGGCATAATTTACTTACCAACAAATATTAACCCAACTGGATACCAATGTCTCATAAATTACTTATTGTTACAGTTGGACGTGTTCCACCCGCTCATGTACCGCTACTACATGCGCAAATACGACACGGAGGAACCGCCGAAGCTAGAAGAGCCGCTGGACGAGAGAGATGGCAGGTATAAGCGGCTCAAGAGCAAGCAGGACCAAGACTCCGACGAGAAGGCGCTCGAAGAGAAATATTACAGGTCAGTCTAACCTAAGTTAGTAGTGCCAGATATTGGGTGTGGTACAGTAACTAGCGGAGCTGTTGCATATGGATGTAGTCCTCTAAACAGGCACTGCGTAGCCGCTGCTGATGCCTATACTTGTCTCCTGTACTCTCCAACTGATAGAGCGAAAAGAGGCTATGGTAACATATTTATCAGTCGATAGCTTCTGAAATTTCTATCTAATGAATGGCTCCCAGTATATTCGCTACGATACAGGAACTGCGAACATGTCAAAAAATATAATAGAATTTTATTGGGATTGAGTGAGTGAGTGTATATTTTCCAGATATGGTGTAAAACCAGAATGGTTGATCGTCCACCGCGTGATCAACCACCGCACGTCGCGCGACGGCACCACGTACTACCTGGTGAAGTGGCGCGACCTGTCGTACGACCAGGCCACCTGGGAGTCCGAGCACGACGACATCGTGGGCCTCAAGCAGGCCGTCGAATACTATCAGGTGAGACGTGACACGTCACACGTGACACGTCACACGTGACACACACAGGTGTGTTGCCACATTTGTGTGACCACCTGTTTTCTGGGAAATTTCAAAAGATGTTACCAAAATTGTAGCGCCAAAAGTCATACCGATTAGGCGATAGACCAACGAGTCTTCTCGCACTTTACTGATGCGTAATGTACTAGTTGATTGAGAGATCAGTGTTTTGTATTGGTGATTCAACCATCGAACGTGCAAGAATAAGCTTGAAATTAGATCTAGACAAGCAAAAAGCCTATTCTCAAATGTGCTGGCTGTTGACAAGAGAATTTAAGTTCTGCAACTCAATTTAGTTTTCTGCTGTCCACAGGAAATGCGTGCCTACATCACTTCGGAAGGCAAATCAAAGGGAAGCAAAGGCAAAAAGGTCGGGCGTAAGAGTAAGAACCGTGACGTCATCGATGACGACGAGAGTAGCAGCGGGCAGCAGATCAAAATCGCTGGACGCAAGTACTGTCCCCCCGCGGAGAAACCCATCAGCAACCTCAACAAGAAGTACGAGGACCAGCCGCCATACGTCTACGAGACCGGCATGCAGCTCCATCCGTACCAGCTCGAGGGTCTCAACTGGCTGCGGTATTCCTGGGGACAAGGCATCGACACTATCCTCGCCGACGAGATGGGTCTCGGCAAGACCATCCAAACAGTCACATTCCTCTACTCTCTTTTCAAGGAGGGACACTGCAAAGGACCATTCTTGGTCTCTGTTCCTCTTTCTACTATCATCAATTGGGAGAGAGAGTTCGAACTATGGGCGCCAGATCTATACTGCATCACTTATGTTGGGGATAAAGATTCGAGGGCGATTATCAGGGAAAACGAGTTGACGTTCGACGATAACGCTAACAGAGGCGGGCGACCGTCCAAGATCAAATCCCAGGTCAAGTTCAATGTACTGCTCACTTCTTACGAATTAGTCTCAATCGATGCTACTTGCCTCGGCTCTATTGACTGGGCCGTGCTCGTTGTAGACGAAGCTCACAGGCTGAAGAGTAATCAGTCTAAATTCTTCAGGTTGCTAGCTGGATACCACATCAACTACAAACTTTTGCTCACCGGTACTCCCCTACAAAATAACCTCGAAGAGTTGTTCCATCTTTTGAATTTCTTGAACAAGGACAAATTTAACGATCTCGCCGCGTTCCAGAACGAGTTCGCGGATGTTTCGAAAGAGGAGCAAGTCAAGAGGCTTCACGAAATGCTGGGGCCGCATATGCTGCGGCGACTCAAAGCTGACGTATTGAAGAACATGCCCACCAAATCTGAATTTATAGTGCGTGTGGAGCTGTCTCCCATGCAGAAGAAATACTACAAATACATTTTGACGAGGAACTACGAGGCTCTGAACCCGAAAGGCGGCGGTCAGACCGTGTCTCTGTTGAATGTGATGATGGATCTGAAGAAATGCTGCAACCATCCTTATCTTTTCCCCGTGGCGGCTGAAGAAGCGCCACTAGGAGCGCACGGAAACTACGACACATCTGCTTTGATCAAAGCTTCAGGAAAATTGGTTCTTTTGGCTAAGATGTTGCAGAAGCTCAAAGAACAGGGCCACAGAGTTCTTATCTTCTCACAGATGACGAAAATGTTGGATATCCTCGAAGATTTCTTAGAGGGCACTGGTTACAAATATGAGAGAATTGACGGTGGTATTACTGGACCAACCAGACAGGAAGCCATTGATAGATTTAACGCTCCAGGAGCGCAGCAGTTCGTTTTCTTGCTATCCACAAGAGCCGGTGGCTTAGGTATCAACTTGGCTACCGCGGACACTGTCATCATTTACGACTCCGATTGGAATCCTCATAACGACATTCAGGCCTTCTCTCGTGCCCATCGTATCGGTCAGGCGAACAAAGTGATGATCTATCGATTCGTGACACGCAACAGTGTCGAGGAAAGAGTCACACAGGTCGCCAAGAGGAAGATGATGTTGACCCACCTGGTCGTACGGCCCGGTATGGGCGGCAAGGGAGCTAACTTTACTAAACAAGAGTTGGACGATATCCTCCGGTTTGGTACTGAAGAGTTGTTCAAAGAGGAAGACGGCAAGGAGGAAGCTATCCATTACGACGACAGAGCCGTATCGGATCTACTCGATCGGTCAAAGGAGGGTATCGAATCGAAGGAATCGTGGGCCAACGAATACCTTAGCTCCTTCAAAGTCGCCAGTTACTCCACAAAGGAGGGTGAAAACGAGGAAGAGGTGGACACGGAGATCATCAAGCAGGAAGCGGAGAATACCGACCCGGCGTACTGGATCAAACTGCTGCGGCACCATTACGAGCAGCACCAGGAGGACCAGGCCCGCACGCTCGGCAAGGGCAAGCGAGTCCGCAAACAGGTCAATTACAACGACGGAAGCGTCGCGCAGACCGAGAACAGGGAGGACTCCACGTGGCAGGAGAACGGCTCGGACTACAACTCGGACTTCTCGCAGGGCAGCGAGGACGACAAAGAGGACGACGACTTCGACGAGAAGAACGACAACGGGGACCTGCTCAGCCGCCGCAGCAAGCGCCGCCTGGAGCGGCGCGAGGAGCGCGACCGGCCGCTGCCGCCGCTGCTCGCGCGCGTCGGCGGCAACATGGAGGTGCTCGGCTTCAACGCGCGCCAGAGGAAGTCCTTCCTCAACGCCATCATGCGCTACGGCATGCCGCCGCAGGACGCCTTCAACTCGCAGTGGCTGGTGCGCGACCTCCGCGGCAAGTCCGAGCGCAACTTCAAGGCCTACGTGTCGCTGTTCATGCGGCATCTGTGCGAGCCCGGCGCCGACAACGCGGAGACCTTCGCCGACGGCGTGCCGCGCGAGGGCCTGTCGCGGCAGCACGTGCTCACCAGGATCGGCGTCATGAGCCTGATCAGGAAGAAGGTGCAGGAGTTCGAGCATATTAACGGGTACTACAGCATGCCGGAGCTCATCCGCAAGCCCGTAGAGCCGGTGAAGATAGCCGGCGCGGCCGGCGAGAGCGCCGCGCCCAGCCCGGCGCCGTCCACCGCCACGCCCATCACCTCCGCCGCGCCCTCGCCCGCGCCCGCGCCCGCTTCCGCTCCCGCACCCGCGTCCGCGCCCGCGTCCGCACCCGCTCAAGCCGCCCCCGCCGCCCCCGAAGACAAAGAGCAGGAGGACGCTCCTAAAGAGGTGAAGCCCGAAAAGGAGCCGAAAGAGGAACCGATGGACACCAGCGACAAGGAGGAACGCGAGAAATCCGCCGAGAAAGAAACTCCTAAGGAGGAGCCGGTGGAGGCTAAGCCGGAGCCGGAGCGCCGCATGTCCGTCGACGAGGAACCGCCTAAAGAGGAAGAGAAGCCCGAGGAGAAGAAGGAGAAGGATGAGGAGGAGGAGAAGGAGAAAGAAAAGGAGAAGGTGAAGCCTAAGGAGGAACCGAAGGAGGACGACAAAAAGGAGGAGGACAAGAAGAGCGAGAAGGCCGACTCCGAAGCGTCCGAGAAGCCGAGCAAGGACGAGAAGAAGGACGAGGACGACGACGACGTCGTGCTGGTCAAGGAGGAGGACGATCTCAAGGTTTGTGGTTGAATCATGTAATATCAGTATACAAGTAATCTCATCAAAATAAATGGATCTCTGCCGACGTAAAATTAACTTAAACTACTCACTATACTTTAAAGTGTTGGGAGTTTAGATAGCATTCAATGTCACAGTAAATATGCGTCTTTTTGAAATTATAAGGCCATCAACGTACAATTCAATATGCGACAGCTGTCATTCCATAGAAACTGGTCAAACTTTCCATACATTCACATTTTAACGAACTCCGCTTGCGAATTACAAACGGTTTGGTGCCACCCGTCCTAAATGGAATTTAAACTTTACTTAGTAAATTCGCTAGCTGGACATAATATTGCAACTGAGGCTCTAGTATAAGTTTTACCGAAACAAAACTTTACGATCGCGTTTGCGTTTTACCCTCAATTTGTATTGGATTTGACAGCTAAACGCGAACGCGGTCGTAACGTTTTGTTTCGGTTAAACTTATACTAGAGCCTCTGATGATCGTGTCTTTCTTAACTCAATTCCAGTCGAAGAAAATAACAGTTTGTGTTGAATGTAAAAAATAAAACTTGGTCAGAATATGAATAAAGTATGGGTTAGGGCGCATAACGTCCCACTCGCAGAATGTCCCTTTGTCCCTTTCGCGAAATGTCCCTTTCCTAAATGTCCCTTACGAAACGACCCTTTTGCAAAAGGTCTCGTTCGCAAAAAGTCCCTTCATAAATAAAGTCCCGTTCGCAAAACGTCCCTTTCGCAAAATGACTCGTTCGGAAAACGTCCCTTTCGCAAAATGTTCCCTATAATAGCTTAGTTAAAAAAATGCATTTAACAATAGTAAATTGTTGTAAAGGCTAGGAAGTAGGCAATAGATGGACGAGTGGGTTCGAGGAGAGCCGCCAGGTGAGGACCCCGGAGGAGACGAGTCCATCTATTGCACTTTTGGCCGAGACATTACATAGTACTTTTCACGCCTACGCAAATAATTATAATTATAAGTCAAAATTAAGTATCTAATTAAAGATCATAATATGAAACACTTTAGCTCGGCCGCTCGCGTGACGGAGGGCACCGCGAGCGGGGTGGGGGCGGGGGGAGCTGTGGTTGGGGAATCGCTGTTCAAACTGTCCAACAATAATAACCACTACTACAATGAAACATTCTAGTAGTGGAGGATCAGGTGCTACAGCTATTGCCTACTTTCCAGTTTGGTTTTAGACCATCTATTGCCACATTTCCGAACAGTGGCGTGAAAAATATCTTTACAATGCATGTGCTCGAAAAGAGCATTTTCCAAGCACCCCCAATCGTGCGGAAAGTGCCACTTTTTCGCACTAGTGCTTTTCACTTAATTTTTTTTTAAATTTTTAAGTCCGTCGTCTCGCCGCAAAGAGTTTTTATTACTTGAGAAAAGTTTTACAAATATTTCAATTACTCTTGTTCTTTCATATAAAAGATACATACATACTAATAATGTATAAAATATTTATTATTTTTTTTGAATTTGGTCAATTAATTAATTAATTTTAAAATATTCACTTAATGTGGTTGGCTGAACGCATATCTTTCTTATGCCTTTTGCGATAAGACAGTATGGCGACTTGCACATGCGCACATGTTGACCGCGCATGTATTTAAAACTAAAAAGCCCGCCATTATTGTGATCGTTGTTTACTTCGGAGTTATTTTATGTAAATATGTTAAAAATGTCGAGTGAAAGTGACTAATCAATAATAATAAGGATTTATTGCGTTTTAATAGTGTCAGTATGTTTCTTAGAACTACGACGTTACAGCGTCTTTTTGTTGTGGAATATATTTGAGTTACTCGAAATTAATTGTGTTCCAAAACCAACAATGCAAGTGTAAAACAATGGTTTTAAGTGAATAAGCTTGACTGCAAAAGATGTGGAGAAGTTGTTAAATGCAGTTCCAGGTAATCTACATAGATTCTTCAATTTTAACCTATCTATTTTAAACTGACATTTCAACATTTAATATTTCCTCACACAAGGCATAGTAAAACGTTGTATGATACACGCGCGTAAAAATGATTTCCGACTCGTGTCGCATTATACATTCGCTCGCTGCACTCAATCATGTATAAAAATGACACTCGTCGGAAATCACCTACTTTCCACATTGTAGCATAAATAACTATTATCTGACCAAATAGCTCCCGATATTAAAACCACCAATCACAATATATATCAACAATACCAGAGCCAAGCTTTTTCCAGACGGGACATTTTGCGAATGGGTCATTTCGCAGACGGGACGTTTTGCGAAAGGGGCGTTATGCAGTAGGGACTTTCAGCGAAAAGGGCTTTCTCAGAAGGGACATTTTGCGAATGGGGTATTTTACATAAGGGACCATTGGCAGAGAAGACGTTTTGCGAATGGGACGTAATTTTAGTGGAAAGACGTTTTGCGAGTGGAACGTTATGCGGCCAAAGCAAAGTATGAAATGTGTACCCAGGTGGAGCGGCGCAAGTTCATGTTCAACATCGCGGACGGCGGGTTCACGGAGCTGCACACGCTGTGGCTCAACGAGGAGCGCGCGGCCGCGCCGGGCCGCGAGTACGAGATCTGGCACCGCCGCCACGACTACTGGCTGCTGGCCGGCATCGTCACGCACGGCTACGGCCGCTGGCAGGACATACAGAACGACCTGCGCTTCGCCATCATCAACGAGCCCTTCAAGATGGACGTCGGCAAGGGGAACTTCCTCGAGATCAAGAACAAGTTCCTGGCGAGACGGTTCAAGGTAACGTGACACTTCACGCTCAGTTACTGCTTCATGCGGTAACATTTTATCAGCGTCTAGCTGGGGAAGGGAGTTAAACTGTTATACGGAAATAAAACCTTACCGCATCTGCGTAGTGTGTTAGCACGCTTAAGTCTGTAAGTGCGATATCTATTGAACCATGACTACTTTCTTCTCTATTTTGACTGTTGTATATTTAGGGGATTACAATTGTTGTATTATCTGTACAGTTGCTGGAGCAAGCGCTGGTGATCGAAGAGCAACTTCGTCGCGCGGCCTACCTGAACCTGACCCAGGACCCGAACCACCCCGCCATGTCGCTGAACGCGCGCTTCGCCGAGGTGGAGTGCCTGGCCGAGTCGCACCAGCACCTCAGCAAGGAGTCGCTCGCGGGCAACAAGCCGGCCAACGCCGTGCTGCACAAGGTACGTGCACGATACACGCCAAACCACACCTACAGGTTCAAGGGCTCAGGTTTATTTCTAGAACAGAACCGAAATGCCATGACACTGAACGCCTCCAAATACTCTTCTTGGTTCGGAGTTCAGTTTGTGATAGATAGTAGTCGACTTATAGAACAGAACTTATACTTATAGAATATCTCCTTCATCTTTCTTCTTCCTCGAAACTCTATGACTGATTAATGTTAGCGCCATAAGTTGGTAGATGGTGGTTGAAGAGCCAGCCAAACTAAGCGGTCCGATCAGCGTTTGACACGTAAAGCCTCCTCGATTGCGTGAAACTCTCGTTCTTCATCATTTGACGTTTTTTATCAACTTTACAAAGCTGTTGGATTCGTGTCAGACCGAGTGCGCAAAGAATCCTGAACTAAGCAAAATTGAATAGTGTGAAAATTACTTATATTCTGTATACATAAAATAGAGCTGAGCAATGTTTTGGATTGGAATAATTAGTGTGTACATTTCCATGAGTAATTAATGAAGTAATTTGTCTTGTCACAGGTGCTGAACCAGCTGGAAGAGCTGCTGTCGGACATGAAGTCGGACGTGTCGCGGCTGCCGGCCACACTCGCGCGCATCCCGCCCGTGGCGCAGCGCCTGCAGATGTCGGAGCGCTCCATCCTGTCCCGCCTCGCCGCCACCGCCGGCAACCCCGTGCCCGCCGGTAACTATACTCACTACACTATACATTATACATGAAGTCGGACGTGTCGCGGCTGCCGGCCACACTCGCGCGCATCCCGCCCGTGGCGCAGCGCCTGCAGATGTCGGAGCGCTCCATCCTGTCCTGGCTCGGCTATATAAAAGATTAAGTATTATTATTGAAATAGAGGATGTGAATGAATAACTACGTATGTTGTGTATTGTTTGCAGCGTCGATGGCGGCGTTCCCCGGCGGGTTCGCGGCGAGCGGCGCGCTGCCCGGGTTCGCGCCCGCGGCGGCGGCGGCGGCCAACTTCGCCAACTTCCGCCCGCAGTACTCCGTGCCCGGCCAGCCCGCCAGCTCCGGGCCCAGCGTGAGTGCCATACCTCATAACCCTATGGGGTATACTGATACTCACTACTCCGCAATGCTGAAACTAAGCACTCAGGCTTCGTTAACTTCGACAACGAAATTCAAAAATTAAATTTAATCGAATTAAGTTCTAATTAAATAATATATATATATATATATATATATTTTATATATATTCCCTATCTCCGGGTCATTCTCAAATAGTTCACACAATTTACCAGAAACCGACAGAATTCGCTAGCCGTGTAAGTTCATACTACTGCCCGCCTAGCGGGCTCAGCCGGCATCTGAGCAAACATTACGAGTGCCCGCTAGGCGGGTTCTTGGTTGCGAACCGAGCGTGTTAACGTCACTTGTCACGACCATGTGCAAAAGTTCAGCATTTCCCAGCAGTTAAATATTGTAATACTTATTTATATCAATCTTTTGGTCCATCTATAAAAACGGCAAAAAAAAATACGTTTGTTGTATGGGAGCCCCATTAAATATTTATTTTATTCTGTTTTTTAGTATTTAAAACTTCAAATATTTAATGCCACAAAGACATACTAGATAAATTAATACATACATAAGTGAAAACTCAATGACATTGTAACAGTATTTCGATCAGGTCACGTGTCCGTCTTACGGTCACGTGACACCTGTGGTGAGTTTAACAATTTTTCCCCATCACAAAGAGTGAACAGCGCCGCTAAAGAAGTTTTCACTTCAAAAATATGCATAGTGACGAAAATCCCATTCAGATATCTCAAAGAATAACGGAAGCTACAAGCGTTTTTAATATTGCTTGTTAGAGGGAGAAAACGCTCGCAGATAGTGACGTCACAATGTGCGAGTGTCATAGTAAATGACAATCGCTTCATATGAAGGTGCGTTTTGCGGAAAAGGGACAGAACATACCCTCTCTTAAAACTTTGGACACTTAGGTATAACTTTGTAATTTAAAAAAAAAAATCATTTATTTAGATAGGTTTTACATTATAATGTTAACATACGTGCCGCTATAGGAAACCCCGTGGGTTTATTTAACCTTTTGTGTTGTTTTTGAAAATACATCATTATTGATTATTTCATTTAGTGTCTTCACCCCTAGTTGCGTGATCTTCTTTGTGGAAAGTGTAGTTTCAAATGTTAATGTATATTTTTTTCTTTTCCAGAAATCATAAACTCGCGTAACTTATACACCGCAGTCGAATTGGCCAACATCAGGTAATTGTGAAACCCTCGAGAAACTACAAAATAATGTTGAATAATATTCTAAATCCACATTCCCCCATAAAATGTTTTTTAACGTGGATCTTTTGTTCCAGTGAGCAGAAAATGGTCGCATAGATAAATATTCTAGATGTAAGCTTTCCAAGATTCCTGTTCCTTGTTGGGTTGAAGTGATAACTATAGTGATTAGTACATTATACGTTAGGTAACATATTTTATGTCGTTTTGCAAGACTCACAATACTATTTATTTCATCCTGACCTGTATGATGTCGATAATATTTATGTAAGTGATTGTGGATTTTTTGTTTTATGAATTCATTATTTTTGATTTACCAAAAATGACAAATGAATAAATCATATTATTAAGTGATTCTCTCGTATTATTCAACTTTCCTGTCCACCCTGTCGACGTCGCGAACTTGATGAAATCGTCGCGATTTTGTACACACGACAAGGCTATGAACTATCCTACTAATATTATAAATGTGAATGTTTGGATGTTTAGATGTTTGGATTGGATGTTTGTTACTCAATCACGCTAAAAAGGCTCAACCGATTTGGATGAAATTTTATACGTAGATAGTTTATAGCCTGAATTAAAATATAGGATCGTTTTTATCTTGGGTCCACGCAGACGAAGTCGCGGGCGGAAGCTAGTATGATATAATATTTCAAGGGTTTGAATTGAACAGTCGAACCAGTTAAGGAGACGATCGAATGTCTGTACGAGACCTACCACAAATTAAAGCACAACAAGACAAAAATGAGAGTCAAAGTCAGACATTACAATTGGCCGCTGAAAACGAACCATACTAATTGACAGTTGTGATATCACGACGTGGGCTCCATGTTCACTAATCATTAGGAAAAAACAATACATTGTTTTTTTATTGTAATATTAAGATCCCATTGGTACCTTTATAATTTGTTCAAAACTTAGAATCTCGTGTCTTTACGATGAATTACATATTTTATTATTAAGACTTTGTTGTGATAATTAAGTTTGATGGTTTAGAGTCCCTAAAGCGACACTTATACATTATGAGGAAACTACCCAATTGTCATGCATGGTGCATGTTGTCCAGGTACCCCCAATATTTGGAAATATTTATATTTGCGTGGAGTGGCATGTGATGATAGGCGGTGAAAGGAAAATCATGTGAATTCATACAAAAATATATTACATTCATGATCACATTACAATTCACACAAATTCAATCAGTCAAAAATAAATCATTACTAAAAAAGGTCACCACGTGTAAGTATTGTCTTCGACGTTGTATTTGACGCTGTCCAGAGGTTTCACGATGCTGGGGTCCGAAGAGCAAAAGTGTTGCAGCATCTCTTCACTGATCCCGCAGTCTGAGAGGTTCTCTTTGTTGAACGCCTTGGTGAAATGGTTTGGCTCATTCTCCTTCGAGGATTCATCTGAAAAAGGAAAATATTTGGGTATAAGTAGACTTTCTATCTTCGTTCTCCTGTCAGAACTAGTGCCACTGCATCCTAAAACTAGGGGTATGTTAATTTAATGGCGGTAATTACTCGTCAATCGTCACCGGGTATAGCAGCTTTTTACAATCCTACAAAATTTCTCACTAATCCTGGTAACCCTGCCACTGTATGGGTGGGGCTGGTTATCCGCAACTAACCATCATATTTAATGGCCTACAGCCTCGGCTCTATTAAATGTCACGCTGGATACAAACTCTGTTCGTAAACTGTGGTGTGGAAGGTAACCCCCTCACCACAATGAATGAACCGTACATTGGAGTAATGTAAAAGTTACAAATTACTCCACCGACAAGCGCCTGGCTCTTAAATATATGACGGTTATGAAGTAGACTGCATTTTCAGCGCAGCTTCAAAATTGTAGTTTCTGTAATGATTATTAACCTAGACAAAATAAAGAATAGCTGTACCTTCAGCAATGCCTTTGGCCGCCCACGAGAATGCGACCGTAGGCGTACAATGCGCGAACGTGGCGCTGAAATGTGCCCCGGAGTCCTTCAGTACGTCGAATAGCGAGTGGATCGTGGTCGGCAGAATGGGCCCGCGCAGCTCGATGGAGAAGTACTTCTTGTTGTCCAAGTGCAGGACGTTTTCCCGGACCTGGGGAAGTAATGGACCATTAACGATTTCTATTGGAATCGAACGGGAGTGTTAGTAGCGCGCGAAGGGTGTTTCCCGTTCGCCCGATCAATATATCCAGTGAGACTCGTTTTTCTCTCTTGATCGGTCGAACGATCGTGGGAACAGGAAACACTCCGCGCGAACACTAGTGCCTCCACACGGCCATCCAGACTTTCGACCGTTCTTCATCACAAGCAATCTAACAGACAGCTACGTCTCTAGCCCAACGGACTCCAAGCATTTAGTGTTCGATTTGTAATAAAGAATTGCTGTTGAAGCCTCGAATAGATGTCTCAGAGCGCTCTATGTCCCTCTTCGTCTAAACGGCCATTCTGACTTTCTCTCTTCTTCTTAATCTTACGTGTCCTCCTTCATAACGATAAAAAGGGATAATTGTGCTACGTGCGTAGTCTCATGCTGTCCGCCTCCCACTATTATGGATATCTGGGTCTCTTGCCAGACGTTCGTCAAGCCGGACCATGAGTAGACTCCCTTAGGCCTGATTTGTAACAAAGAAATAGTGATGAATGCTAGAGGAGTCTTAGGACGCTTTTTAAGTGGACGAAGAAGCTGACTTTGTGTTATGTTTGTCTTACGTTCAGTGACAGTAATGTCTCGCCATGGAAGAATTTGTGTTGAATGACAGAGTAGATGTCTCAGAGAACTTTTTAGGGGGCCAAGAAACTGAGTGGAAGTTTGAGAAAAAAAGTGTCATGCGAACCGTCAGTACGGATCGCTCCGCACGGATCAATATGTATTAAGCGGACGGGACCGTACGGACGACCGTCCGCGCGGATAGCTCCGCCATACATAGTGATCCGTGCGGAGCGATCCTCGCTGACGGTTCGCATGACACTAAAACCAGCCTTAGTGCTGATTTGCAACTAAAAATTGGTGTTGAACGCTAGAGTGGACGTATCAGAGTACTTTATAGCGGCAAAAGCACCGAGTCGTGTCAGTGGTATGCTGGTCTTGCAGAGCCTGAATTAGAGTTCTGACCGCTCTAGGCTAACTATAAAATGTAAGTAAGTCTCAGCTCGGTGGCGCCCCCCGCCGCCCTAGGCTCCTGTGGGTAAACTAGGCCCTGGTCTTACGTTCAGCGACTGCAAGGTCCCGCCGTGGAAGGCCTGGGGCGCGAGCAGCGTGGGCGGCACGCCGGCCAGCGGGCCGCTGGCCGCCACCACGGACTTGCAGTTCAGCAGGAAGTTGAACAGCGCCTGCGCGTCGGCGCCGCGCGCGAACACCAGCGACTCCGCCGCGCTGTCCACGCTGCTCTCTGCCGTGTGCACGATGCGCGCCTGCAAGTTCAATTACTCATTTCGTATGCCTTGTTCCGGATCCGTCAGGAACATGGACCTATCATACTCAGGACTCAGGACAAGCTATGGTAATAATAATACCCACGTGCGAGCGAGCTGGTAGCATACAAATCTCGATAAGTGTGACAGACAGGAAAATATCATTCGTTGTCACTCTCATAGTTACACTTTTTTATTTGCCAAAACTGATTTAGTATGAAGTTGTGGCACATAATCCATCACCCGTCCAAATTGAGTAGGTTGTTTATGGCAAGTCATCGGCCATTTTAAGACCAGTTCTTAATTTAGCTGCATAAACTTCAAGGTCATGATTTGATTACAGCTAGTGGTGAATTCAAAATTTTACGTCTTCCTGGCCAGGAAGTGGCATTTTTACATTATGATCATTGCTACTTTATGGTCAGGTATGACTTAAATATATAAAAATGCCCTAATAAGAGTAGACACAAACCTGCTGGTTATTGATCCTGTTAAGCATAGCAGTCTCCAGTCCCAATTGCGACAGGAAGTTGTCAGGGTCCTCGTCCCCCGACCCCTCCTCATGAGGCTCCTGCTTGACAGTGTCGTCCATCGTATCGTAGCAACTGTCAAATGACGAGTTCTTTGGTCGGTCTTCGTCGGAGGTGTTCAGTCGCTTTTTGTCCGGCCGGAGCGGCATTGTGAATTCTACATCTAATTAAAGAATTTTTATGTTTTCATTGGCTTTGATTAGGCCGGTTTCAGACTTAAGAGTCCGCAGTAAGCTCGGCCGAATTTCACCTTCCCATACAAACGTAGTTACGCTCTCATTTTAGAACTACGTGTTGGATTGTGACGTTACTTTGCATATACAATGACATGAGGTATATCTATGTCTGTAATTAGTTTATATGGTTCCAGTTTATAAAACAAACGAAATACAGCAAAAACAAGTTTTGTATGAAAAACTTAAATTCGCTGTATTTTTTTTACTATGGTGTCTGCAGCTACATAAACTAATTACAGACACATATATACCTCATGTCATTGTATATGCAAAGTTTCGTTACAATCGAACACGTAGTTTTAAAATGAGAGCGTAACACGTTTGTATGAAGAATTGAGCTTACTGCGGAGTCTTAAATTAACACATTCAGTGCCAGAAACCCGCTAGGTCGCTCGCTCTGCCCGTAGGCGCTTTCCTCTACAAACGATTCTTCTATGTTATCGCCTACGAGCGTAGCGCTAAGGAATAGGGGTGTAGACACTAAATAAAATAATCAATTTTGTCGTATTTTATCGAAAAAGGATTAAAAATTTAGTCGAAATAGAGAAAAAGCAACGCAAGCGGTTAAATAATCACTTGGAAAAATATGCATTATATACTCGTAATCTTAGTGAAATAAATTGTTTTACTAACCGTCTATCATGCGTTTGTAACCTTAAGTTTGAGATACGGCGTCACGTTCTGGGGAATTTCCACAGACTGACACGTATGGCATGTTTTGAGGTGCAGAAAAACTGTCTTAGATTAAGAACGACCTAAACATTCTTGTTGTTAGTTCGATTACAAGTAAGTACTTGTAATTATTTGTTGCAATTTCTCCACTACCCAAAGTTTGTCTCGTAGAGATCGCTCTTTAGAGATAAGACCACCTGTTTATAACCTCTATTTTATGTCCTGTAGTTGATTCATATTTTGAGGTGTGCAATAGAGTATTGTATTGTATTGTTGTTGTTGTTGAACCAATACTTATTAATAAAATAGTAGAGCTAACCTTCCTGTCGGAGTGTCTGCCGGAAACCTCTAGTAGTAGGGCTGATGAGCGCGCAGGGTTCAGAGACGCCGCACATCCCGGCGGCGCGGAACAGGCATGTGAATGTGTTCGCGCACACGTAGAAATACGGACAGTGCCGCGCGCGCAATAACTACAACAGATTGTCACTTTCAATTAATATCTAGAGAAGTTTAAGAGTGCAGAGAGCAAGTGCGCGCCTTAAGCGTTGGTTGAACCACGCCTCATGTACACTGTGTTTGTACTTAGGCCGTGCACGAAATTGTCAGACGTGAGAATGTGATAGAGAGGAGAGAGACTACGAGACTACGCATCAATAGAGACAGGAAATATTGTTGTCATCTGAAACAGCGACCTGAAGCTCTCCGTCCACACAATACGCAGCACTCTACTGCAGCATTTGTTCAAGCCACTGACGGGTGGGTGTAGTATCTCTTTTATGTGTTGAGGTAATTTTGGTGTCCAGGAATCTTATTCTCACCTGAAACAGCGACCGGAAGCTCTCCGTCCACTCAGCATGCAGCGCCTGCTTGGCCTCCTCGCTGGCGGCCAGGAAGCTGGTGGCGGACACGCGGCCCGTGCTCCGCGGGAACAGCGACAGCCAGGGCAGCTGCGGGTGCTGCCAGTACAGGCAGGTTTGGTGGAAGCGCGCGCGGGGGGAGGTGTCGAGAGTGGAGGATTTGGTGGTGTCGAGGCAGCGGACGAACCTTATAGCACATGTATCTTTTAGCCACTGGGCATTTTTAAAATTCGTGTACCCAATTAGCGTGAGTTGTTAAATAAAAATTAAGTCAGTGTCAGTTTTGTGACGACAATTAAGTATACAGTTTGTATACAAATTGTAAGTCATTTAATCCACATAAAAACACAATAAGAAAAAAAAAAATTCTTTTCAATTTATAAATGCTATGCATATACACGTTATTTACATGTGAAACAAGTTCAATTTCACATGATTGGAATGCTTAATTGTCGTCACAAAACTGACACTGAGTTAATTTTTATTTAACAACTCACGCTAATTGGATACACGATTTTTTTTAAATGCCCCACTATGTAATAAGAAAGAAAATGCCAATTATAGCCCTTCCGAGCTGCCTAATCAGTGTTATTAATTAAAAAGTCAAATTATATAAAAGCAATAGCTTACCCTGTAATTCCTGATGCTTCTTCACTAGCTTTTAACTTTGCAGTCCATGCAAAGGGTTTTGGGGACATTAATCTGAGCTTTGACTTGAGAGCCCAGTCTATTGGTAAGTGCTTGCACTTTTTCACAGCAACATCCTTAAAGGTTGATTGGTGCGAAATAATTTGTATTTTAATGCTAATTATAAAGAAATCATCAACATACAATAGCAGGTTGGGCCTAAGGAGAACACCAACCATAATGTTTAAGTTAACTTCACTTAGACAACCAGTATTAATGAGCTGCAAAACATGGTTGCACTACTAAAACACACAAAAATATCATCTGATCTATTTCATGGACCAGCCAAGCAAGCATGATCTACTTTCCCTTACTAGCAAGTATGATGAATGCTTTATGTCTAACATAAATGAGATCATGCTACCAGGTCTGTTTAGATGTTTTTGAAGACAATAGGTGTAGCACATTAAAGATGATCTTGCATCTGTACCAGAAGAATAGTCGATAAATAAATAGGCTGCAAGTTAATAACCGTGTCTACAGCGGACGCATGCCTCGGCCGAGCACGCCTGGCCTGAGCGTGCGCGCTCAGTGTAGACGTACCTCGGCGAGCCATGCCGCGCCCGAGCGTTCGTGCTCAGCGTAGACGTGTCTCGGCAGGCCACGCCTCGCCCGAGCGTGAGCGCTCAGTGTAGACGTGCCTCGGCGAGCCACGCCTCGCCCGAGCGTGAATGCTCAGTGTAGACGTGCCTCGGCGAGCCACGCCGCGCCTGAGCGTTCGTGTTCAGCGTAGACGTGCCTCGGCGAGCCACGCCGCGCCCGAGCGTTCGTGCTCAGTGTAGACGTGCCTCGGCGAGCCACGCCTCGCTAGAGCGTGCGCACTCAGTGTAGACGTGCCTCGGCGAGCCAAGCTTCTCTTCGGGCGAATGTGCGGCCGAGCATGCGCCTGGTGTAGACATGTGAACATGGGAAAGAAGTCCAAGAATAGTCAATATAAGTAGTACTTACCGGCTGTACAGAATGTTCTGCAGTGAACTTTTGCAATAGATTTGAGAATGTAGATAGTTTGTTAGTGTCTAACTCTTGTGGTGGCTTCTCTACCTTCGCGGGTAACTTTAGCAAGGCAAATAGTGTTTTGTCATTTGATTCATCTAATTCTGTAAAGTCAGTTTTCGCCTTTTTTGTTTGCTGAGGATTAGATCTATAAGTAGAATAAAATATGATGATATGATGGATTGATTAGCAGCTTATTTATCCGTTTCTAGAACCAGTGGTACAGTTGTTGTTAAAAATATGTTTACACTTTCGGGCCTCATTACAACATGCTAAACCTCGTAAGTTCTGTGTTTTTTCAATAGCAGTATTCATATCTGCTGGTTGTACTATACCAAGTACAAACCAAAAATAGTGCTGCAGACCAAGAAAAAAAAAATACCCGGTACATGGGGAATGAAGAATTTGTACTTGGGTAAGTACATTAGGCAGTTATTCGTGCTATGCAGTTTCATTATCAGGTCTGAACTACTATGCTTAGTTTGTACCTGTACAAGTACGCGGGGACGTGGCGGGGACTTACGAGGATAATAGAACTTTGATGTTGACTGTACAGTAATCAAAACACACCAGTGCTTGAATAGGAAACTTTGTTTTAGTGGACTATTAATATTTTGTAACAAACTAAACAAATGCCTATGCAAAAAGTCCACAACTACATGCAACTGTACTTAAGAGTCCGCAGCGTGATCAACACAAGTCAACCCCCCACAGACACTAGGTTGTTTTTGTTGCTAGAAATTATAACAGTACTAAAGGAGACATAATAAGTTTTTCATAGTGAAATTCTTTTCTCTTAGTCTCTATTTTATTCTATAATTCTATATAAAACTAGTTTGTGACCTAGATATGGCGGATCCGCCTGTGTATACAAAGTTTAATGTTATTCCAGCATGCCGTTTTAAAATGAGAACCAAACTATGTTTGTATGGAGTACTCGAATGAGTATCTGCACTACAAACTTCTAGGCATCTGTTAGACTGTCTATTGCTATCACAGTTGCTCTTGCATCAGATTTTATATTTCTTGTAAAGAAACAGGATTGAAGAGAGCTCTTCAGGAAATAGAAGCATATAAATGTTCAGATTACCTAAAAAAGGATTGATTTCTGAATGAAACAAAATATGAAATGAAAATTCGGCGAAACAATTTGGTAAAACATTTATTGCTGAAATAAAGGGATCCCATTCAGATTTCTGATAGCCATTTTAGGAGCTCTGCATATATTAGGCCTCCCCAATATATGCAGAGCTCCCCTGATTTCAGTCAGATGGTTGGACAATATGAAACAGGCAGCAGAGCCTAGACCATTTTGGAAATCCATGCAAGAGGCAAATATGTCCAGTTATGCTGAAGAGAGAAAAGAGAGCTTCTCTCCTGCACATGGCCCCCAGCTATGTCTTTAAATTCATCTTCCCATCTTTTCTTGCATATTCATGGTCACATAAGTACTATTATTTATTTAAGGCTAAAAGGTTACATGATTTTTACATGTAAACCCAATGCAAGCCTTCATTGTAGTGCTCAGTGACAATAGTAAAA
Organism: Epinotia bilunana; assembly: GCA_947049275.1. NCBI lineage: Eukaryota > Metazoa > Arthropoda > Insecta > Lepidoptera > Tortricidae > Epinotia > Epinotia bilunana. Next base: position 19,960,883 of record OX346260.1, on the reverse strand, counting down.
AAAAATGGTTTTTAAATGATACCTTGATATTACCAGCCTAGCTAGCATGATTGTGTTTATGTCGTATATATATTATTCCCTCTCGCACTAACATACTAGTTAGTAAGGGACAAACGCTGTATGTCCGACATATAAGTAATAATTGTGACCAAAGAGCTGGCAGCTTCCTTGCACAGCGGATTAGTATTGCTATTCAGCCAGGTAATGCTGCCAGCATCTTTGGTACGATGCCACGGGGCCCTTTTTAGAGATTTTTTTAATTGGCTTTAGATTCTTCTATTTCCGTTATTGTAAATAGTTTTATAATCATTCTCTTTGTATAATATGAATAAAACCCAGCGTTCTAATAAAAAAAACATAGACCACATGATTTACAATAAATTTAATAGATTAAGTATTAATGCTAGGTAGTAAACCAAACTAATTGACGCCTAAGCAACTTACTTTGAAAATGGGTTTTTCCTCTTATCTCCTTCTAGGAGCCTTGAGAAATCTAAAGCACTGGTTTCTTGACTGCTGGGTTTTTCACTGGTTGAGACAGAGGGGTGTTTCATACGTTCCTGGGTTAGATAACATAAAACAAACATCATGACATACAATTTATTTCGTACGTATTACTATGTACCTATTTAAGTTTTTATGGGAATTAAATCTAGCCGAAAATGAACTAAACATTCATTATTTTATACCTGTAAAGCTAACTTTCGCTTTTTCAGCTTGTGAAGCTGCATAACTTCGCTTGGCCTTTTCCATGGTGATGGCGGGGGATTCATTTTGCTACACCTTAAACACAACTATTTACACTTAACCACTATACTATCTAGCAAATCATGGTTAATTAGGCCAAGTGCTAAATCAACTAAATGCCGCTACTTTAATTCAAAATATGAATGATAAATAAAACAATAGAAACACGCATCGCATCTTGACGGACGGCTTGACTGTCAAATCCTGGGTTGCCACTTTCAGTGTTAGTTACCCCATCCAAATCCCCGGCTGCCGCGAAATCAAAACGAATTTCGTTTGTGTATCGCCCTCTCTGTCGCACTTGCTAATTCGAGCGGCAGAAAGGAGATATTCGAACTAACTTCGTCTTCGTTTCGATGTTACCAGTTAGCTTGAAAGTGATATCAAATGAATTAACAATACATAAATGACTACACTTCTCAGTAAATTCATATACCTCACCGCTTTAGTTGTATACTTAATTGAATCTAAAGAATAAATAAAGATCAAAATATATATACATAATAATAACAATTCGTAATCTGCAACACTTAAGTTGCAAAACTAAAATAACATCTATAGAGAGCGCGCGCGCGGCAAACGGCGATAACGCAAGTTTGAAAATGTTTAAATAAACTTTTGAATAAATCGTGAGACTGAAACTACGAATGACTCACAACTTCAATAATACAAGTAACTTCAAAAAAATGGACTTAAACCCCAGATATTATTTAGGCAATTATTGAACGAGCGAGTGAAGTGAACGAAGTTCCTATGCTTCAGCTTGGGCCGTAAATCATTTGTACGTTCGTAATATTTTCCCCTGCAGCTCGCATTTCTTAAACTTTCGTGATTGTCGTGAAATTTTGTGAGCAGGTACAATTATATTATATAATTTTTCACATCTCATGCTCGAAAAGTGTGTCATATTAGGCTTAGCAAGCGAGGCTAAAGTAGTACATTTAGCCTCTAGGGAAAATATTTAGACATATTTATGATTTTTAAAACATTTCATTTGACCAATCAAAACAACACCGTATTAAATCCACCAATCACAACTCTTTCAAACGAATATTTGTATTTGCTATCAACTAATCAGAATACAGCTACATATTCTAATCGACCAATCAGAAAACAGAATTCATGTCAAACATTAGGTGTTTTTAATCATTAAAAAAATAAAACGCCTCTGAACGTCAATAGCCGCGTCCAAACGTTCAAGCGTGATTAACTACATACTTGGAATAAGCTTTGAGATTGAGCGGGATAGATGCTCTCTGTCTCGCTTTATCTTATGACCCGTATGCTGTCCGCCGCGTTCTGACGTTTGGACGCGGCTATAGACGGTGAGAGGCGTTTATTCGTGGTGCCAATATTTTGTATCTGTGTCAAAGCAGTTTTGAACCATCTTTTCGCCGTGAAATTTATTAGTGATTATGGATGGATAAATCTTCGTTTTTACTATTTTCTCGCTGTCGAAGTATAAAGTAGATTGTATAACTCTGGTCTAAAAGCCATATTACCCCTCGAACAATTTTCCCTCCCTTCGCTCGGGAAAATAACCATCTCGTGGTAGTATGGCTCATTTTAGCCCCTTGTTATACAATCTACTATTTGATCGATTCACTTTTTCGAAATGCAAAAAAAAATAATTTCAATGTACCTATGCTCGCGAGTTCTACAGCTCACAGAGCTGAGCCACTAGTATATTAATCAGATTAAAACACAACCTTAACTATTATTATAATTTATTACATTACAATTTATATATTACAACAATAATGATTATTATACCTATTCTATAACTTATTTAATAAATGTTAAGTACAGCTTATGTACATGTAGGTTATGTTGTACCTTCATTCACTATTTATTACAATTTGCCCAGGTTTGCGAATCACAAAGTAAAATTGCTTTCTTGCCAGTAAACGGCGGAGGCAACCCACACTGTACGAATAACCTTTATCTAAAGCGGTGTTTATGAATAATGTCGCGAGATGAGATGACCTACCGAATCTCAGCGCTTCAGTACGCGAGTCCCGCCGCCACCGCCGCCCGTGCCGCCGGCAGTCTGATGCTGAGCGCATTCACACGCTGGTTCTAAATTTGAAAATTAAAACATCACTATGGCATTCGATGAAAGCATTCAAATTTAAAAAGAAGCGCGGGAAAAGCTAAACAAGTTTTTTTTTTTTTAACCCTTTGGAAATGTAAAGTTTAAGTTAAGTTGGTTACGAGGAAAGGTTCAACGGAAAAAAAACCTTAATTGTTTTGCATTATGGCAACAATAATCCGTGATTTTTATGAATTTATAATCAGGCGCATTTTTTTGGTAAGTTTATGTCTCTAATTAATTAAGTACAGTACTTAATTTCTAATATGTTGCTTTACTTTCATTCGTTTGTACCTACCAACTCAATGAAAATGTAAAACTCACGCAACAATCTAGACTTGTGAATTGGTCATCTTTCCAAGAATCGCACGGTGACGCGAGGCAATCACAGTCTTCAATGACGCATACATCAGTAGACATTTGATTAAGACGTCCTTCAAAAACGCGGTAATGTATTATGCATTATTGTGAAAATTTGAAGGAACGTATTCCTGGTAACAGCAGGATAAGGGAGCGAATAGTTTTGTATTTGTTGCATTCTCTAAAAGGCAGCAAGCACGGAATGTGCAGAGGAGATGAGGGTCAATGTACTTTGATTTATAATGTTTTACTGAAAAAACGCAACTTATTTTGAAGCCTGTAAGTTTTATAATTTAATTAGCCTTTGGTTCCGTACTTTAATATGTTACCATTGTCGTTATCGATGATATATAGCATGTTATAATTGTGGCATATAATTATGTACTTTGAAGCAGTTTTAACTTTATTGCACTAAAGAAAAACTTTTCGTACAAAAGGCGGAAATAATTATATATTGCCATTTATCATTATTTCCGCCTTTTGTACGATAAGTTTTCTACGGCAAAGCAGAAAAGATATAAATATATCAATCATATAATCAAGTAGGTATAAGTATGTGCATTTATATCTCAAAGATAGATAGTTTTTTCCAGAATTCAGAGGTAAACTTACACCATGCAGAATATTATCTCAACTAGCAGGTAAATAGAGCTGCGCTGCATATGGTGTCCAGCCCATCTATTCACTAAACTTATTGAACTTCAGGGATAATACCTATTTTATATAATATTTTTGTTTGTTAGTGGGTCGTCGAAAATGGCTCTAAAGATTTCAATGAGATTTATACGTGGGTTTACGGGGGCAATAAATACATGTAGCTAGGTCTCAAATCTGGGGCAAACCGTTTTCTCCGGAAACACGGCGAAAGACGCCGAGCATGGCTTGGTCTCCCAAGTATGGTTGAGATTTTTTCATGTGGCCGACTGTTTATAAAACCGACATTGGAATCTTCCACCATGGACGGTAGAGTTGCTTTTTGACGACCGGTATAGCCATGACTGCCTACACTACACTGCCTACGAAGCTGGAGGTCCTGGGTTCGAATCCCTGTAAGGGCAATTATTTGTGTGATGGATGAGCACGAAATGTTTGTTCCGGAGTCATGGACGTTTTCTATGTATTTAAGTATTCATTTAATCTATATAAATATGCTTATCGTCGTCTAGTACAGTTGAGTTCTTCAATATCGATACAGACAGCCTTTCAAAAGTATCTGTACACCGTTATTGTTGTTACTGACATAAAGACGCATGTGTAGATCATAATTTTTTTACCTACTTACATATTGGGCAACTCTACATTTAAATTGATAAACTAGTTCGCGTGGTGTGACTTTGAATGTGTATAAATATTTGAACATGTAGGTAGGCTTTCATGCTTCAAAATGATTGATGTACCTTACATAATTCGTCGAAAGGGTAAAGGTTCCATATAGAAAACGTCACAAGATTAACTGTGTATACTTCCGGAGATTAACCCCAACACGCTGCCGCTGACACGTTGGAGGGTATCTTTAAATAGGTATTGATTGATTACCTGTTTACACGTACGCAATAATTCAATCTCCGAAAATGTTGGTGAAAATCACGGAATAAAGAATTTATTCCGTGGTGAAAATAAAAAAGTACATACCTAAAAATAGGGTATTAGAAGAAAAGGAGGTCAAGAAACGCCGCGCTGCAAGGAACTATAATCGAACGAGCGAGCGAAAATTCTTTCGTATGTCCCGATGTCCGTATGTCCTGCTGTTTGGCTCACTGTCCGGCTGTTCTCTGCAGGTCGCATTTCTCAACCAATTGTCGTGAAATATTGTGAACAGGTTTAATCATTTTAATACTTACGAGTATATGGTTTTTTTTTGTGGATAAACATTTCGTCCACCACTATAGTTTAGTTTATTAGATATGGTGCAAAATTAAGACGATTTATCCAATAGGTCCTATGTTTACCTAAAAGCTAATTTTGCACCTAGATACCAACACGTCCGATCTTTGAAATGAATGGCGTGATTTTGTTCCTAATCTATAATCCGTTAGTCCTAATCCGTAGCGCGTCTGTAGATTGACTCCCGAAGTGTACCTGCACATAATTAATTATTATAAGTAGGTACCTACATTTCCTAATCAAGCATCAATTAGTAACGCGTAGCGCGTCTGTAGATTGACTCCCGAAGTGTACCTGCACATAATTAATTATTATAAGTAGGTACCTACATTTCCTAATCAAGCATCAATTAGTAACGCGTAGCGCGTCTGTAGATTGACTCCCGAAGTGTACCTGCCAATAATTAATTATTATAAGTAGGTACCTAATACATGTATAACGTATGATCATCCGAGTTACACCAGTCAACAGCTTTTTAGTAAGGTACTTGGTAATCGGATTATTTCTTCCAAACTGTTATCTGAAGCGTAGGTAAACCCTCGGAATAAGGATAGGTAAACCTATAGAGTACTCGCAAACGGCGTTGATGAATTGTTTGTAGATACATAGGCCGCGGAGAGTCACTAAGTGCCGTATGACAGCCTATTAATCAATTACAGTAAGTGTCAGTTGGCTGCTAGACGCTGCCAATGTGTTAGGATACTAATAAGCCTTGAATTACTGTAGAGATTATGATAAGTTTATGTCATATAGCTGCTATCAAAATTAAATAAACCCTGAAATTCGGACGGACATACAGCTTTTTATTCAACATTACCATTCTTATCGATGAATAATTGTACCTAGCTAGTTTGGCTATCAAGTCAAGTGAAAAATACGGCTAGTTACATACGGAATTAAGGGGGTGCATTGGAAATTATCGCGTGCTTTGAAACGCCGTTCCGACTAGATTAAGAAACAATAATCTGTCTGTCTGTGTGGTCTGATAAAGGTATAATAAAGTCTGATTTTCAGATATATGATTCTTGACTATATATGATTGCTTATCTGATAATGATTGCCTAACTTTTCCTTGATAGAAAAATAAACCTGAAGTTGGGTCTTTATTTTCCTTTTCTTACTCAGCCTACTCAAACAATACATTATTTTACGACACAATCAAGTTAACACTATAGCATTTTATCTCATCTAAAATCTCACTTATACGTACCTAGGGCGTTGAATTCGTGAATGGCCCAGATCGCAGGTGTGTCTTCACTTGTTTTCTCACCTTCGGTTCGGGCCATAAATATACGATCTGGGGCTTTAGGAATTACCGCCCGTGGTGAATGAAATATAAATAAAACTTCACTAAGTTAGGTATTTATTGTCCAAAAAAGCCATTCTCTTTTTCTCGTTCGCGAAAGGCATAAGCGTGTCTCTGTCAAGGGGGCGTGGTCGACTCGAATCAATGCATCCCCTCAAGTTTAAGTCAAGGGTTTCTATAGAAATACAAAGAAACATTAGGCGAGTCATTTTCCGCATATACTTAGTTACCTATAGTCATCCACCAAATACCTTGTTTGGTCCGGTAGAGTTTCGTTAGTAGAAGTTTGTTGCCATGCCCTAACTATGTGTGAGAACGTTCGGTTTTACACAATATAGGTCCTCGTAAAATGAATCTGCTGAGCGTAGACGCTCGTAATTAAGGTTGTAAAACGAATATCATTACATGCGGCGTTTGTAAGCTCCCAAAATAACTGGTCATTTTACTTCTATTTATTCCAGACGTGTAGGCAACCGAAACAATAGAACCACGTATTGTTTTATATTACCTACATTAATTCTTCATCTATCAAAATTTCTTAACGTATTGTAGTATCATCCCAGGGAGAGCCGTAATAGTAAATTGTGATACAAATGAGGTATGTTGATAATTACATCAGAGGCGGAATTAGCCGCGAGCCGTAGGTGAGCGTGATAAGAGAGCCGAGGATTGTAATTATCAAAGCTCACGCGGTTCATACGACGTTTTTCAACACATTTGGCGAGGAAAAAATCCTTTTCATGAGATGAAAATTTGATAGGCCTGTCAAGTTATTTTCTTTACTTATTGATGTCAACAGGTTTTTACTCACATGTTGTATACATCGTCAAGAATTTCTAGTGGCGTCCATTCTTTTTATCACTTTTCTAGTCACCACGAATCAACATTTTTGTTAATAACCCAACACGCATTAACAATGTTTACAAATATCTGTGAAATAACCTATAATGGAGGGCATCAATTTTTTTTGTAATGTTTGCGCAGTGCGCGCGCATTAGATGAAATATCTAAACAGCCAATACAAAATAAAATAAATAATTTCGTTTTAAAATGTTATCTTTATTAATTCATGTAAAATGTTATCAAAAGTGAATAGTTTTACTAAATTAACCGTTTCTATATCATATCCGAAAAGAAATAGTCAATTAATTAACAAAAAGGATTTAATTTGTTTAGTCGGGTAAGAATCCATTTGCGAGAATTAAAAAAAAAGCTATACATTCTGTACAACCCGGTTAGTTTAAGAATGCACCGTGTGAATGCATACATCTTGCTGCAAGGTGCCAACGTGACTTAATCGGGATATAACCATAACACACAAGTATCGTAATGTTATTAAACACGCGTGTTTAATATCCGGGGTTATGAGCCTAAAAGCGACACAATAAGAGGTACGTTACGAGCAATTGTGTTGAAAAGTGGTTTTATAATTCATTCACCATACACCGCCTAAGGGCCTACAACATACGGTGACGCTATATGTACTTACCTATTATTTTATTACTGCTCCGATATCTGGCGAGTCTGGAGATATACTACTTACCTATATAATAATAGTTCCTGCCATTAAACTCCATGGACAGTGTATTCCATCTGGGTCACCCGGGATTAGTTTAGTTTAGAAATCATACATTTCTTATATATGTTTGCGTACCTACCTACTAAGTATTGTATATTTTAATAAAATTAGAGCTATTTAAAAAAATCTGTTCTAAAACGGCAGAATTACGTTAGCTACTTACCAATAAGGATATAAATTCTGGAATAAAAAGTACCCTGCCTTTTTCTTGATTTCAAGCTATCATGGGAAGTGGTTTAGCGTTTAAGTGTGAAATGTTACTTTTCACAACAGGCAGATTATTTTGGACATTGTGTTAATAAGTAATCCCTTCGTTTTGAAATAAGTTGAAAATCAAATGAAATCTGTATAGAGCCATGTCACCATGTTGCTGTCTGTATTTACCGATTTTCCGTTAAACTTAAATTGAAACATTTCAACTGAAAGACGCGAAAAGAGCTTGTCAAAAATGCAATTACCGGCCGTTCGCCCAACAGTCCGCGCGGAAGCCGTCGACGCATGCAAATGATACCCCGTGAACGGTCAATTCCAAAAATATGTATGCAATTTTAAGCCTTACTCCCCTGACTTAACACAACCGGTTACATACTTATAGATGCGACTACGTTTCAGCTATTAATTAATGCGGGGACACTCCAGAATCGCTGTCATCGACTCACATCGACTCGACTCTATTTAGTTGTTCAATGGGCGCTTCTCAAAGGCGCTGCATGCAGAACAGAATGTAACGCACTGAATAGCGTCTGAAGCACCCTATTATACTGGTTTACTGGTAGTAGCCAGCTTATATTTCGAGGCGTCGCCTTAATATATTTTATGCCCTTTGATTTGTACCGGTCATCTGGTCTATTCATGGGTACCTAATGTTAATGCTATTATACGCTATAGTATTGGCTGCTTTGTAGTGGAACCTTTAACCAGTGATAATGAATTCTTAAGTGTACCTAGTACCTCTTTAAGTTCTTCTGCCTTTACTAGACAATAGATACAAGACTTAACCAAACTATAGACTAGACTATTTGTACGTGCCTTAACTGCCTTATTTCAATTTGGACTAGCTAGTGAGGAATTTAATGCAATATTAAATACTCGCTTCTGCCCGCGAGTCTGTGCGCGTGGGACTCGTTTATATCGTAGTTCCAGAAAAAAAATTCCCCCCCCCCCATTCCACTCTCTTAGGGGATGATTTCCGGGATAAAAACTATCGTATGTCCTTCCCCGGGACTCAAACTATCTCTACACCAAATTTCATCTAAATCGGCTCAGCGGCAGCGTTTAAGTACTCTTAAGTGGTTAGTGCAGTAAGGAAAAGTTCATGTTCATATTTACATGCTAAGTAACTAATTCAAATGCAGTTTTTGGTAACTAACCTCTAGAACATACTGTATTCCTCGAATTGCATTCAGTAGTTTTTTGAAGACTCCACAACAATATATATACTGTCGCGTCCAGGCTATTATGTATAGCTCAGATTGCCATGCATAGTTAATGGAAAGAAAACAGTCATTACCGGTGTTCTGTACGCTATTATTTCTATTGCAACGCGACACGTAAGGTTCGGTTGGCCCCGCCACCGGTAATACCTGGGTGACACGACTAACACGGACTGTTTGCTTGTTTCAGATATCATGGATCTCACTAGTCGTTTACACGTTTTATAACACTTTTGTGTTTTACAAAACTAGTCGGCAGTTTTACTATTTAAGAGAAATATTAGGGGTAAGTTTAGCAACTAACTACATACTTAGGTACTACATATACTTATCTTGAATCCCTCACGGGAAACTCTTTACTTCCTACTCACCGCAGCTTTCTTTGTTTTAGATCGGTCTATGTATTTCCCGTGGGACTGCAACGGTTCTAAATATATGTTGTGCACTTGTTTTACTTCCCTTGTGCAAGAAACTCAACCAAGTTCTTTATCGAATCTTGTCGAAAGTTTGGCCGGCACTTTTCTTTTTCTGGCTGGAAAAAGCAAAGAGTTTTCACATGTCCGTGGCGATAACTCTGGTTTTATTCGCTGGTGAGTATCGTAATCAATAGTAATGGTATCAATGTCAATGGATAAGTTGGAAATATCAATAAATACGCAACGCGAGTACACATCGGAAATCCGTGCATATGCATAATTGACGTGTGTAATAAGGCCGGTATGCATGCGATGCGCTTTGATATACGGGTGTACATAAAATTCCTGTAGCCCGGAATCCAGGCATCAATACCGTTCCATAAATTCGTAGTAGGCGGGTAGTTAACACTGCCTGCGAACGTGCTTGGTTTCACAAAGCGATACAGCACTAAATCACTTTAGAGCTAAAAGGCCCCGGCGTCGGAGCACCATTAAGTTCTTGAGACGGAGCTAATGGCTACCTAGCTGCTTAGAATTTCGAGCTAGTTTCGCATGTAGTTTTCGTAGCAAAGCACACCTAGGTATAATTATATCAGACCTTATGATTTTATATGACAACGAGAAGCATGACTAGGTACTTTGTAACAAAGTTGCGTAGTTTCTTTACTTGTTGTTTCTTCATTAAGTTGAAAAGAAACTTTCTTACAGTCATACATTCCATTTCCCACTTCGTGAACTTGTGGAATTTCTCGAGGAACTACGACGAAAATAGGAAGGAAATTAACTTTGCCAGCTACAAGAATGAGGTTAGTACTTTGCCGTAAACTTACCGCGAGCCAACTTGGTTTGCTTCCTCTTTGGAAAATTACTTTTACGTCAAATCTAGCCTTAAAGTGGTAATTACCGCCCGCTACGCGAGCCCAAATCCTACTTCCTAGCCAGTAAAATATATTATTCACCACGGGCGGTAACAAAGAAAGCCTCAGATAGAATATTTATCGCTCTTGCCTTCGGCTCGAACGATACGGACATCATTATTAGTGTTTAATGTACTTACTATTAACTACTAAAATGTTGTTACGTTGTTGTTGAGAAAGTATAGGAACAACAGAGGGCCTATCCTGTATTCGTGATGAAGCTACGAAATCAAAATTAGAGTAGGTGCATTGTTTTTACAGAAAGGAGGGGAAAATTTTCGAGTGTGTAATAAAATTAAAAATACGTATGTGGTTATCGGTATGGTTGAAATTTTCTAAACTAAGCTCATGAGCTTGAGCAATGGCCATTCATGAAAGGCCATTGTACTGAGCTCATAAATGCCTTTGTTTGTGATCCGAACAATACAATGAACATTTTATGTGGCGATAATTTTTTTTTGCAAATTTGGTACGCGCGCGTCATGAATAGCTTTTGTTCGGACCGCAAACAAAGGTATTCATGAGCTCAGTACAATGGCCATTCATGAGCTTAGTTTAGAAAATTTCAACTATACCTGGCGGCCTGCGGTACGTATATGTATATGTATAGGTATATATATATATATCTCATTGGAAACAGGTGGGTCGTAACTTAACATTACTTTTAACATTACCTAGGTACTTGTTTTGTTAGTTCTAAATGTAGGTGCTACTTACGCATGTAACGGATTCAACAGCCGTCTATAAGATTAACAGATAATTATAAACATCACTAGACGAGTTTATGCGTGCATTCACTACTGATCTGCTTACACAATGAATCATGAGCCAGCGTTGTGTTCACAGCTTAACATGGAAATTGAATACAACTAACATTATACCTATAAAGCGACCATATATTAGCGCCTGCGTAATATCCGAATAAGCAAAGGACTCCCCTTATATTACGGCTAATGTGCAGCTCCCGTGACACTTCCATCCCGGTTATATCCAGGTGGATGGATCGGAAAATATTACAAGTTAATATGTATAGGCTAGCCTAAGTATAATTGTATAACACTGAAAGTAGAAAATGTTGCTAGAATGCAGAGTTATCGTGGTATCAGATGAAAGTTTATTTAGTATGCACTTTAATTGGCTTCGTAGGCATATGTAGACAAACAACAAACAACGTAGTATATATAGTTTATTTCCAAAAAGTTATTTCTAAAAAAACAATAAAAGTAGTCTGAGTAGAAACAAGTCGCAAGAAGTTGGAGTCATTTCAGAATCTACCTAATGAAAGTTTTGTTAAACTGTGAAAAATAGTTTCATTGGCTTCGTATAAATACCTACAGTTAATTTCGTAATAGTCATTTACGCTCGAATCATCTGGAATTAACTAACAGGAAACATACCCAACTGTCCGGCGCCGATTTCAATGATTTTTATATATGTTACAGAGTAGTCTAAAATAACCGAACGGAATTTTTTTTAGCTGCCCAATCTCAACCTATCGGGAGATATTGTCCTCCAAAGTACTGAAAAATGGCGAAACCCTCTAACTTCGGAAGAGAGTTTTGTTTAAGGAAACTGCTTGTTAATTACTAGTTTTAATATATGTTGGAGAACATGAAAAAATTATGGACACGTGTTTTGCTATTTAGGCTCAAATCTAATATTTTATAAAAAAAACACACTTAAAACGTTCATTCTTTTCACCGTTTCACTCACTCACTTTGGTTGTTTTGCTAGTTTATTTTTATCATAAAACTGAACTACACGGTCCTATGATCTCTATTCTTAAAAATAAACATTTAACGGTTCTTTAAAAAATTTTTTTCATGTATTTCAGTTTTAAAGCTCTGAACTTTACATAATTTAACCAGCGTGCAATATATATTAAATTTTATGCTACGCAATTTAATATTCATTATGTTATGTTCTCTCTATTATCTTTTAAATTCATTATAAGTATGTACTACTACCACGAATTTGCCCAATATCTCGCAAACGAATCACTGATTTGAAAAATGGTCTTAGGAAACCCATAATATTTTTGGACGAGCTATCCAACAATACCCCACACCATGAGTTTAAAGAGAAATAGTAGATTGTACAACAAGTGCATAAAACGCACCATTTTACGCGAGACATTTGGATAAACGTCTCGCGTAAAATGGTGCGTTTTATGCACTTGTTGTACAAATGGGTTTTATGGACGAATTGTACACTCTACTTTTCACTTCGATTGCGAGGAAATGATGAAAATTAAAAACTAAGTTTGTTTTATGAAGTTTTATTGTGTACTTTGGCTGTTGGTATCCTTGCCTTGGTCTTAGAATACTAACGAAACATAAAAAAATAAAGATAAACGGCCGTATTCATAAACGTACTACAAGCCCGTTTTAACTAAAATGGCGTTAAAATTCGTTTGTCCTTATCTGTCACTTTGACATTTGTGTTCGTAAGAAAGGGACAAAGCACATTTTATTTAGCAAAGGCATTTTAAGTTTTATGAATAAGGGGGTAAGAGTATTCTATGAAGTTAAAGTTGCGCGCGCGTGTGGCTGTTGGACCGCAATTGCCTTGGTCTTCGACGAAGATTTTACTTAAGCTCTAGAGCATAAAAAGTATTAAAAAGTGACTTCATGTCGCCTACGCACAGCATAAAGACGAACTTTTAGAGCATAAGAAGTGAAAAAATAAATAAATCCCCGCTTTAGGTGTAGGGGAGGTACGCTAAAAATAAAGTTTTTTTCAAGATTTTATTGTACTGTTTTGTCGGCGTGATTGATTTGTATACCCATGCCGAATCACAGTTTTCTAGTAGTAATGGTTACTGAGCTAAGCCGAAGACGGACGGACAGACGGACATGGCGAAACTACATATAAGGATTCCTTGTTGACTACGGAACCCAAAAAAAGACTATTATGCGCTTAATTTTTTTTATTGCGCTTGAAATGTCGTTTAATTTTTGCACAATGGGCTTTCAGAACCCATTCTGGCTGCTAATGAGTCCTGCTGGCGTGACGGGAGGGACTATGTTAGCCATAACCCTGGCCATGGGCCTAACGTCGCTCCGCGTCGTGCGCCGGCGACTCTACAACTCGTTCTGGTACACCCACCAGCTCTACATGCCCTTTATAGCTCTACTGATCGTGCATCCATTGAGGTAAGATATGATATTTGTTTGATACGCTGATTGTACCCCTAGTTGTGGGCCTTGTGTCGCTGCGAATCGTCTCTAGAAAGCTTTCTGGAACACGTAAGTAATCAACCTTTTGAATGCCATCGACTTTTATAGAGGTCGAAAGCATGTCGAAAGCTGTCTTATCTCAAGCGGTGACGGACTAAGCTTCACGTGTGACAGGCTTCTTTTGTTTTTAGGTACCTACTGTCATTAGACTTCAATAAAAGTAATAAAATGACACTAGAGTTTTTATGGACGTTATTTACGATTGTACAAACAATGTCTGTTCACGATTGTCGTTGATCGTCTTAGTATAAACTCGTCTGACGCAATACCATGACAAAGGGCTTATTAATCAAAGTATGAGTCATAAAATGTCTCTGATTATTTGACCAGCAGGCCTTAAAACTATTCATGACAAGGCCTGTGTTAAACTTATAGGTAACGTCGTATGTTCTTCAAACAAGAAATTCAAAGTATCTTAGACGTTTGTTATTCATAAATATCGGTTTGATGAAATGCTTTCGTAGCCAAAATAGACAGTTAGTACAGTACGTTTTTTCATTTCAGTATTATATTTATTGAATGTTCTATTCAGCACTTAAAATGTTGAATTTATATGTTCAAATATTTATACTGAGATCACTTTCGTTACAGCGGTGTGCTGAAAATGGAGTTGCTGCCAGAAAATAGACTGAATTATGATTACGAAAATAATATGTATGATTATTCTGAGGATTCGCCTGTGTTCGTCCCTATCAAGTCAAAGGTGAGTTTTGTCAACTTCACGAGTTCACAGTAATATAACGACATTAAATATTAACCCGTCTTGTCACTCTACCATCAATATTTTTAGAGCCGCCGCACATTGAGCCATTAGTGCCACATTGAACCACAAGTTCGGTCGAGGTTTTTCATACATTTTGTGTAACGTCGGCGTTCACCGAGCGTTTATGGCCGCGTCCAAGCCACAAGCTGCGGGAGTGGGTCGCGCTCGCCACAGTGGCCGCGCTTAGTGGCAGCCACTAGATGCTGAGAAGGACGGTGTGCTCTTAAGAGGAAACACTAACTTCAAGATAATGTATATGTAAGATGTATTGCTGTCGCGTCAACCACAAGCCTCCCGCCGCAGAGCGCGATAGAGACAACTGCAGCTTGGAGCGAAAATACCTATTAAAATGACATAAAATCTACGTTTCGTAGTCCCCTGATTTCTTCTCTAAAACTTGACCTATTTAACTATTTTTTTTTATTAAAATCAAAGAAAGGCTTTGGCCGTATTCCTGTTTTCTTTTTTTTAAATAATCTAGTCGAAATTGTTTTCTGGAGGTTTGAACATAGCGGAAAATCTGGCATTTTTTTAGGTTTTTGGAGGTTAATATCTCTTTTAAGAATAAATTTATGAAAAAAAGGAAAACATACAGGATCACGTCAATAGTAGCCATAGATTTATGGAAAAAAATATTGCTCTAATGCCATTATCCGGGGAGAAAACAGGGGACTACGTTTCTATGGAAAAACGGCCGTTGTGTTTCCTCTTAAGACGCTGTCAACACCAAAATGCCCTTGAGGATTTGGGATAGCGCGCACACTTTACGCGGGCGGCCCGGTTTTAGAAGATAATAATAAATAAATATTGAAATAAAAACGTGTGGATTATTTGTGAAATATGACTCGTTAGCGGTTTAGGTATGAATATGTTGACTATGTTTTTAATTTTTTAGAGCCGATTTCGTCCCATTATGTACCGAGTCCATCCACGGTCTTTGAAATATGGTGAACATTAATTAACATTTTTTTTTATGTGCTAGAATAAATCGTTTTTCTTAAAAAACTGCTTAACACGTTCGTTGAAAGTACCGTCAATTAAGCGTTGTTAAAGCCTACATATGGCCCGCATGTCGACGTACTGTCAGCGAACGCGTTAAATAACATCAATTTCAACAAAATTAGGTCTTGTCAGCCTCTTAATATTCGCTCCACAATTCAAATTTGGTTCGAATGATCATATTGGGTGTTTTATACGATGTCTATTAGGTACGTCTCACTAAATAGGAGTATGCTTGAATATATTTATCTACTTACCTACGTACATCCGCGTGGATACCAAATGAATTGATACAATGATGAAATTGATCCCCGTGTGGTGTCGGGTTAGAATTTTACCACCCCTTTTCTTCCCGTGGGTGTCGTAAAAGTCGACTAAGGGACCAGGGTTGAAGTGTGTTGTGGGCGATGGGCTAGCAACCTATCACTGCAATATCACATTTTGTCGATCTTTGCGGCGTTAGAATATACGTTTCATGTGCTCTGCCTACCCCTTTTGGGAATAAAGGCGTGAATGTATGTATGTATGTATGAAATTGATGAACTATGTAATTCAATTTGTTGTCACATGTGAAGGTGATGGTACAGGATCATTCTTTCATTGTCACCATGCAACTTCAGCAGTAATATTGCCTTATTAAATGTACCTAACCATCAATTCCAATAGCCGTCTTTGAAACTATTTTGGTCAAATTGGTTACGGTTTTCAATAATAGCTCGTCCCATGGACTTTGGAATAACTTCCTACCGCGCCCCTCATTAAACTTATTCACCAGTGACCTCGTTTATACTACGAAATAATACTAATAATAGCTTATTCAATCAGTCAGTCAATGAAGAACGAAAAAAAATTGTCAAGGAGGTATATTGGATCTGAGCGGCGTTTTTAAAATCGTATCTTCGAGTACCTACTATTATGATCCAAACTGATTAGAAGTATCTAAAGTACTGTATAATGTGCATTGAAGCGGATTAAATTGGAGACATCACAAACTATAGAAGAGAAATACATTTCCAACAGTAAGAAAATTACCTGACTGTTGGAGGACAATCTTAAATCGACCTAGTTTTAAGCAAAGCTTGTACTTTGGTTAATAGACGACGATATACATAGGTACTTAAATAAATCCTGCTAATATTATAAATGCGAAAGTTTGGATGTTTGGATGTTTATATGTTTGGATGTTTGTTACTCAATCACGCGTAAACAACTCGGCCGATTTTGATGAAATTTTGCACGAAGATAGTTTATAGCCTGGATTTAAATATAGGATACTTTTCATCCCGAGTCCACGCAGACGAAGTCGCGGGCGGAAGCTAGTACTTAAATAAGTACACACAAAACATCCAAGAAAAACAAATATTCGGGCTTCATAGGCACGGTCGCTACTATAGCTACCTAGTTGTGTGTTCTTATACTCCAAAACTACATAATTGGTTAGGGTTGGGGCTGGTAAGAATCATCTTTTTAAGCTTGTCTCTAATCAGTTTTGTGACGGAAACTTTTTGGTAATAAAGTTCAAATCAAAAAATATAATTATTGGGGTAATAAATAAATATTCAAGTATATACCTACATATATATTGAGGGGTAGATACAATCGAGTTCATAAATATATGTAGGTTCAAAAAGGTTCCCGAAGTTTAGTAAGTAGGTTGCTAGGTATTACTAATAGTTAGTACAAGGGAAAGGTTTTAGAACTCAGTAAAAGCTTTTGTCGGAGGTTTCAATACGTGGAACGATTCGGAATGTCTAGCCTTTTACAAATTGTTCTTAGTTTCCAAACTTACCTGAACTTACATTGCGTGGTTCTGCTAATGGACAAGTTTTGTTCTTTAATAGTACCTTTGATAGCACATAGTATCAAGTTATCGCTTTTACACACTTTTACAAAGTGACATTTGGATCTACCTGACGTACGTACGACCGTGATCGACGTGATCGACCTACTGCTCTAACCAAAGCACTTCTAGTATTTATGAATAGGATAGAAAACGTATTGGAAATGCATACTTATAGAAATTGTTGCTGTTGAAATCGTGGGTGCATTAATCCTCTACGAACTGTGACGACCATAAATAAGTGTACTTATGGGTATAGTTGAGATTTTCTGATCTGGACTGATGTTCTTATCTTAAGAACAATAGCATTCAAGTCTAACAATATGACTGTGTGGTCAGATGCGTGCCATTTTTTGCAAGAAAAAGGTTAGCGCCACATAAAATGTTCATTGTATAATGAACTCTATCGTCTTATTCAATAGATTCAAAATGGGCTAAAAGATTAAACAACCCGCTCCCAGCGAGCCAGGTACAGGCGCTGTGTGTTGTATTTTATCTCCTAGCTAATTTGGAATCTGTTGTATAAGAAGATAGAGTTCATTATTCAATGAACATTTTACGTGGCGGTAACATTTTATTACAAAGGAAAAAAGGCAAACAAATGCTATTCATGAGCTCAGTACAATGGCCATTCATGAGCTCAGTTCAAGTAATTTAAACTTTAATAAAACTCTATATTTTGAATTGTACTAGGCTTCACACATTTTTCTGAATCCTGGCAATTACTGTTATCTATGTCTTGGCCCTACCTTTATGACAAATTGTTTGGATTCGTCTTCATTAAAAATAGTTTTATTCTTTCAGACTTGGATTTGGATGGCGTTCCCACTATCTTGTTTTTTCCTTGATCTCTTGTGGCGAATATTGTCGAGGAATACTGCGAGGGTTAACATGATAGAGGTAAGTAACAAATAATAATAAAATAACTATCCTACTAATATTATAAATGCGAAAGTTTCGATGTTTGGATGTTTGTTACTCAATCACGCCTAAACGGCTGAACCGATTTGAATGAAATTTTGCACGAAGATAGTTTATATCCTGGATTAAAATATAGGATAGTTTTTATCCCGGGTTCACGCGGACGAAGTCGCGGGCGGAAGCTAGTATTTGTATAAAGTACGTAATAAGTATTTTAATAAGAGATATGAAACAACCCCGGCACATTTAAAACACGCAAAGCATCTGTCCCGCTTTTGTTACTTACAACAGAGCGAATTTCAACTTTGCCTTCCGGACAGCATGACGAAGACATCGTCTAAAGCATAAATCGAAAGTGACTATAATAGGTATGTAATTAGATACCTTACCTAGACGTGGCTCCATGGGCCTGTACGGCTACCATGAGTTTGACATTGTCATTTTTCGTTAACGAGAATCGAGTTCTCTATCTGTGCATCTCTATTGCACTTTGACAGTACGAGCGGGATGCACAGATAGAAAACTCGATACTCGTTAGCGTAAGCCGTCATTGTCACTCACGGTAAGCGTACAGAATCCTCGCTGTCACGACTTTAGGCGTCGTTGGCGTTCAAAACGGTAAAACGTCCACACCTCGCAATGTAGCAAAATTTATAGTGCACTTAATTTTCATAATCATAAATACTGGAACACAGTTTTAATTAAATTAGTAAATTAATTGCACCATTATTTTGATAAACTGCTATGCAAGCCGGATACATTCATGAAATGTTTGTACTCGTCCGTGAGTTTAACCCTATCGTACGGTTACGATTCCGAGATTTTGTGACATTTGTATCTAATTGGACTTAGATATACAGGGTCTATAATCCATATGGGGCAGTGAGGGCACATCTGAAACTATATATCTACGGAAATTTGGTCTTAGGAGTCACGAATTAAGTAAATAAAACTGTATTTATAGATTTAAAAAAAGCGTCCGGTGCCGCCAGTAATTTAGAACCCGGACAAATCTGCATATAAATCGGCGTTCAAAAAAGCCATAAATTCAATCGTAAAATACTCCTTTTTGTCTTGGTGGATACAGGGATATGGATTCTTGAGACTGAAAGTTTTTTTTTATATGGTATCTTAGCAATGTTTCCTAATACCAGAACTATTCATTTCCGCAAAAAAATGACGCCGATTTTTAGATAGACAATTTGTCAATTTTTTTATCAAAACCGGGTTTGATTTGAGGTTTTTTTTTAAATCCTTTAATGCATTTTTAGGGGTTCCGTACCTCAAAAGGAAAAACGGAAACCTTTTAGGATCACTTTGTTGTCCGTCTGTCTGTCTGTCTGTCAAGACCTTGTATCTTGGGAACTTGAACGGAGGAGTTAAAATAAAAACCATATACTCAACTTCCCTAGAAGCTATGAAAAAAACAAACTTCTAAGCTAACGTAATAAAATATACGGCCGTTTATGCCGCAAAACAAAACTATACGGTCTATACGTGACTAAGTATACATTTGTAATTAAGTACGGAACCCTCGGTGGGCGAATCCGACACGCACTTGTTTTTTTTCTCAAACTTGGCTCCTAAAAGCAATTTCCCGTATCTCTTGTAGTGTCAGATCTTCCCTCACTGCCATGCCATGCTGCCCCATTTAGATTATACGTCCTTATACTGGAACAAAACGGTTGGTACTGTTGTGTTGGTAGTTTTATTACTTAATTGTCGCCTTGTCGTTGCAAAATTTGGTAATCTTTGTGAATTGCTGCCCTGTATAGCTATGGCCGAATGTTCCCGCGATTTGGTCCAATAACCGATTAAACTTTGCATAATCCCCAACTACGGAGATCTGAATTCATTGTATGGCTTCCGGGACGTGATTTTAAATTGAAATCGCATTAATATTGGACTTTAAACCTATTAAAATCCATTACGTAACTTTTGGCATATTTTAATTGGAATGCCATTATTTAGGTAGCTTTTTATTACTAAGGGTGGGGTGCACCAAACCTTCTGTAATCGCAAGCCATGTTGGTCTGTGATCGTAAGTTGGAGCAACCCGCCCTAGGTAGGTAGTACTTAGAAATATTTTTTATGTTCAGGAAGTTGTTTCTAATATAATTTATAAATCATAATGTAAGTACTTTTCCTAGAGCTATATAGGTAGGTGAGATAAACCCTGAGAACATAAAATAATCTAAAGAAAAACCCATCCAATTTTGAGAAAAATGGTTTGGTCTGTCTCGTAGTGAACCTCAGTCGATATAGTTTCTTATTACTTATTCTGACAGACGTTTTGTTTATCGTATATCGATATAAGTATGCGGGATTCGTTTATAATCCATTGAGGTAGTTGTAGAGAAAGTAGGGAAAGGCAAACACCTGGCTACATAACGAAAACAATGAGACTATAAGGGCCTGTTAGACGCCATTCGGTGGTAAGCTACATGCACATTCGGATGGTTAAGAGTCCGCAGTAAGCTCGGCCGAATTTCACCTTCCCATACAAACGTAGTTACGCTCTCATTTTAAAACTACGTGTTGGATTGTGACGAAACAATGACATGAGGTATATCTATCTCTGTTATTAGTTTATATGGTTCCAGTATAGAAAACAAACGAAATACAGCAAAACAAGTTTTGTATGAAAAACTTAAATTCGCTGTATTTTTTTACTATGGTAACTGTCTGAAGATACATAAACTAATTACAGACATAGATATACCTCATGTCATTGTACATGCAAAGTTTCGTTACAATCCAAGACGTAGTTTTAAAATGAGAGCGTAACTACGTTTGTATGGAGAATCGAGCTTACTGCGGACTTTTAAGCTACAAGTACATTCGGTGGTTAAGCTAAAAGTGCTTTCAGTAGG
This sequence comes from Epinotia bilunana, assembly GCA_947049275.1. NCBI lineage: Eukaryota > Metazoa > Arthropoda > Insecta > Lepidoptera > Tortricidae > Epinotia > Epinotia bilunana. The sequence goes on along the minus strand of OX346260.1, from coordinate 19,939,514 downwards.
GGCTCTGCGTTATTTGTATGCCACACAATCCTGGTATTGTTTGCTCTTTATGACCAATTCAGTGTAGAGTGCGTGCACTGGGATAACTCATCAGTTTTTGCAGAGTTATTGTTCGTACGTGGAAAAGTACCTACTGAAGTTTTGTTGCGAAGTGAATGACGTGTTCTAAATAAGTTGCAGATTACAGAAATATCTAACGATGCTCTTTTATCCCCACGATTGAAAAATTGCACGAATTAAAATTGACAGCAATATCTTGGCTGTAAAAAAAGCGTGAGCCAAAGCGCCTTTAAAGTCGAAGTAGTCGATTATGCGTAATGAATTTAAATGACAAAGAAATAAAGGGTTATAATGTGGCTGACCGACCCAGCTCGGCTTGGGTGAAATTAGAGAAAATGTTTTTTCCCAGACATGAGACGATTTCTCGCCCCCGTAAAATCGTTAAACCCGTTTCGAGAACGCGATTTCAAATAGATATATACTACTCAAAAGAAAATAGGGGCCACAAGTATGGTGATCGTTACGAGAAAATTATATTAAACAGTAATATATATATTTTCTAGCTTTTAGACTTGAACTCCAGCGTGAAAGAGGTTAGATTCTGCCTTCAGAATACATTCGTATCCTTATACGGAAGTTCATTAATTAGCCATTTATCAATTAGTTTATGTCCAATAATTACAATGGCCCTTATTTTGTTTTGAGCAGTATATATATATAAGTATTTTAATTTTGCCCTGGTTTTTACCGTTTTATAGCCGCTAACAAAATGCTCGCCATCGCCAGGTAACCCACATGGCGGGACGCACTCTCAGCCTGACCCTGGGCCACGAACATTTCCGCTGCCGCGCGGGACAGTACGTATTGCTGCAGTGCCTCGATGTGTCACGGATGGAGTGGCACCCGTTTACTGTTGTTAAAGTGAGCATCTATCGAGACTAAGTTTTTTTTGAAGTGAAAACTTCTTTAGCGGCGCTGGGCACTTTTAGGGATGGGGAAAAATTGTTAAACTCGCCACAGATTTTTGGGACGTCAGATGCGTAAGGTGAGATCTCACCTTAGTTAGGCATGATGCGTAGACAGGCCGACCGTAACAAAATTTTTCACTTCTGCCGGCACTCCCGGAGTGCAACCCGGTATTCTTTAACCGACTTCAAAAAAAAGGAGGAGGTTCTCAATTCGGTTGTATTTTTTTTATAATTTTTTTTTCAATGTTTGTTACCTCAGAACTCCGTCATTGATGAGCCGATTTGTAAATTTTTTTTTTGTTTGTAAGTATATGCTTCCAGGTGGGTCCCATTTTTTCAAAAATTCAATTCGATGATGGGATCCATGAGGAATTGATGGAGGAATCGGTTAAAACTTTGTTTTTAAAGTAAATTATAAGTACATAATTGAGGAATTCCATAAGTCATCTGTGGTCTTCATCATCAATTCCACTCCACCAAATTTATGATTTCCGGGTGTAAATACCTACACGAGTTATAATAGAAAATACCAAAATCACTACACGCGTGCCTAATTTAATTGAGGAGTTCCCTCAATTCCTCATGGATCCCATCATCCAATTGAATTTATGAAAAAAATGGGACCCACCTGGAAGCTATATGCTTCCAGGTGGGTCCCATTTTTTTCATACTTATAATCTTACATCTCTTACATCTTACAAATAAAATAAAAATGTACGAATCGGCTCATCAATGACGGAGTCCTGAGGTAACAAACATTGAAAAAAAAAATACAACCGAATTGAGAACCTCCTTTTTTTTGAAGTCGGTTAAAAAGTACAAATGTACGTCACAGATTCTGATAAGATTCCGTTGAAATAGCAACTAATGAAGTGCCAAAAGTGATCCTTGTGGAATCGACGGAAGTCCTCAAATATTATACCCACATACAGCGATTGGGTTTTTTTCTCTAATAATCAACGCATTTGCTCTCGGAAATCAGTTCATGTGGTAAATTGGAAAATAAATGTGGAAATGTTCTCGTGGCTTGGCGAAGTACTAAATTGAAGTCGGTTAAAACTTTGTTTTTAAAGTTAATTATATTATATTATATACTTGTATATTAGATATTATACTTGTTACGACACTGGCAAACAAGTATTTGGTCTGCCTGACGGTAAGCACTAAGCAGCCACCGTAACCGGACGCTTACGATTACAGAAGAAGCACACGTGCGTTACCTACTCTTTATTGATTTGAGGATTCGTTCTGTTGGTAGCTAGAGACGAACGACGTCCCTCACTCTCGACCCAACACATCCTCGGGAGCTCTGACGACCTTACTTGCATCATCATCGCCTCGTAAATATGCCTAAACCTAAAAAAAGCTTAACCTCAGTATGTATCGCACCGGGTTCTAAGAATCGATACCCTAGTTCACAGTCGTACTAATTACATTTTTTTTGTTAATGAATTTGTAACTTTATGATTTGAGCACTATCATACTAATTACGTTACACCCATTATTTCCCCGTAATTAGTACGATTATGAACTATGGTATCGGAATAAGAACATTCGTTTTTTCGCTGCCGTCAGGACGGTCGGAGAAGGTTACCGAAAGGTATGGAAATGTGTGATTCTGTACTGTTGGCATTGCAGGTCCATACTCGATACCTATATTTATTTATTTATTTATTTATTTATTGATACATGGAAAACCAACAGCGCAACATATTTATATACCCAATACCCAATATATATTTTATATACCCAAGGTAGCTACTATACAAGGTGTAACAAAAATGGGGTGTGAACCGATCAAGGGCATAACAGGTATCGTGTTCTGATAAGAAAAAACTAAAAGATTTTTTTTTTTGACGCGATTTTTTTTACCTTTGCGCAGGTCGCCCCAGTCAGCCAACGCTCGATAGAAAAGTAAAAAAAAAACACGCAAAAAAAAATTCTCTTCGTTTTTTGATGCCCTTGATCGGTTCACACCCCATTTTTAGTACACTCTGTATGTACTAATTACTACCTACTTAAAGAAGAAGGGCGTAACGCCTCTATGTATATGTATTCTTAACATACTTACAAAGATTTTAACAACTAGTAGTTTTAAATTTGTTATTATTTTATATAGGTACTCATTTACGTAACCTACCTATCAAATAATTCACGAAGCAAACAATATAGGTAAAGACTTCAGATGAACATTGAAGTCTATTTTTGTATATGTACCTATCAATTTTGTATTAATTAATACACAACGTGGACAACGTTCAATTAAAAAAAAATACAGTGAAAAAAATGCATAGGGATGTACTAGCACAAAATAAGTTATAGTATTGTACTAGCCACGCGTATTATTTAATAGGTCGAGCTGGTGGCAACCCTAGCTCTAAGGCTCCGCCTCCGAAAGAGCGCGTTGCATGCGATAGAAAGAGATGGCCACATTTAGGCACGTTTGACGTACCTAAACAGGGAATTTGTTAACAGAGAACCTTCTGTACGTAGTACTATTACTTATTCCGTGCCAAAGGGCCGTCTCCCTTTCCCTCTACTTCCAACAGTTAGTTCATGTTCATGTGCGTACTATGTGTTGCAGGTTCCTACATCTAGTCAAAGAAATTTTATTGTTTGGATAAGAGTGAAGGGCGATTGGACTGACGCCTTAGAGAGGCTACTTTTGCAGAGGGGACCTACCAATCTCAAGTAAGCCTATTTACATTACCTACTGTTAACACCGCTGCCTTGGCGGTAACTTAGGGAAACAATTGATTACCTAAAAAAACATGATCGTGTTAACGTGTTTAAGTTTTCTCCATCCCCAACATAATTTTCTTCCTATCGACTTCTATGAGACCTCTATCATGGATTTTCAAAAACTTTCAATTCTTTTTGCTGCCTTCCAGTCTACCCAAGTCAGTTGTTATTGGACGAGCGCCTCAGTGTTGCTATTTTTTTTAACTATACTTTATAAAATCGTTAACCGAAAAAAGGAGGAGGTTCTCAATTCGGTTGTATATTTCAGTGTTTGTTACCTAAGAACTCCGTCATTGATGAGCCGAATCGTAATATTTTTGTTTTGTTTGTAAGTATATGCTTCCAGGTAGGTCCCATTTTTTTCAAATATTCAGTTGGATGATGGTATCCATGAGGAATTGAGGGAAATCCTCAACTATATTAGGCACGCGTGTAGTGATTTTGGTATTTTCTATCATATCTCGTGTATTTGCACCCGGAAATCATAAATTTGGTGGAGTGGAATTGATGATGAAGACCACAGATGACTTATGGAATTCCTCAATTATGTACTATATATATATGAAATTCCGTTGAAATAGCAACTAATGAAGTGCCAAAGGTGATCCTTGTGGAATCAACGGAAGTCCTCAAATATTATCGGCCCACATACAGCGACTCGGTTTTTTCCCCTAATAATTAACGCATTTGCTCTCGGAAATCAGTTCATGTGGTAAATTGGAAAATAAATGTGGAAATGCTCTCGTGGCTTGGCGGGGTAATAGGTACCTACTAAATTGAAGTCGGTTGAAACTTTGTTTTTAAGAGTCCGCAGTAAGCTCGATTCTCCATACAAACGTAGTTACGCTCTCATTTTAAAACTACGGGTTGGATTGTAACGAAACTTTGCATATACAATGTCATGAGGTATATCTGTGTCTGTAATTAGTTTATGTAGCTTCAGATACCATAGTAAAAAAATTACAGCGAATTTAAGTTTTTCATACAAAACTTGTTTTTGCTGTATTTCGTTTGTTTTATAAACTGGAACCATATAAACTAATTACAGACAGAGATTGTATACGCAAAGTTTCGTCACAATCCAACACGTAGTTTTAAAATGAGAGCGTAACTACGTTTGTATAGGAAGGTGAAATTCGGCCGAGCTTACTCTTAAAGTACTTAAATTATAACTTATAGCTTCGTAAAACGGGCCACTAATATGATCTTGTGTTCCAGTATTCTAGTGGACGGTCCGTTCTCATCACCGATGGAGTCAGCACGGAGACGACACGTATGCGTGTGTGTGGCGGCCGGCGTCGGCATCACCCCCTTCGTGTCCCTGTTACATCACATGCTGCTGTAAGTACCTTTAGTAGTAAGCCTCTGTCGATATCGCAGAATTATAGTGTAACACGTTCTCATCGCTCTTCACCAATGGAGACATGGAGACAGCGCGGAGACGACACGTATGCGTGTGCGCAGCGGCCGGCGTCGGCATCACCCCCTTCATGTCCCTGTTACATCACATGCTGCTGTAAGCACCTTTAGTAGTCGGCCTCTGTCGATATCGCAGAATTATAGTGTATGGTACGTTCTCATCACTCTTCACCAATGGAGACATGGAGACAGCGCGGAGACGACACGTATGCGTGTGCGCAGCGGCCGGCGTCGGCATCACCTCCTTCATGTCCCTGTTATATCACATGCTGCTGTAAGTATATACCTTTAGTAGTCGGCCTCTGTCAATATCGCAGAATTCTGGTGTATGGTCCGTTTTCATCACCAATCGAGACTATAGTGTTGTAAAAAACTCCAGTTCTCCGAGTCTTCTTTAATAAGATTTGGAGTTCAAAAACGAGACGGCTCAATATTTCAAGACTCCACATTTTTCAAGACTTCTTGCTGAGCGAAACTAGCGAACTAAACGAGCGTGGCATCAAGACTCGAGGCTCTTTTCGCGGCCGAGTCCTTTTTGGACGGATCTCGGAGTTCGAAGATACCTAGTTGTTTCACGGTTTGGGCCCAATTAATACCAACTGCCCGCGCAGCTTCGCCCGCGTAAGGCCTGAATCACACTCGCGCGGCTTGCGGTGGCGGTCACAAAAAATTGGACAATAGTGTTTAAATTACTATACACCGCCACCGCAGGCCGCGCCAGTCTGTGAGAGGCTTCAATATCTTCATTTGGGGTTCCAACTATTCCAAGAAGTCTTCGCGGATGTTAACGGTCCATATTCCAAAAATGATTGGAATCCAAAATGGCGGACATGACATTTTTGGTAAAATTCGTCAAGGGTGTCACGTCACTTTATTTATTTATTTATTTATTTAAACTTTATTGCACAATACAAGATATAGTACAAATGGCGGACTTAATGCCATAAGGCATTCTCTACCAGTCAACCATTGGGCAAAACAGAAACATTTGGTGCAGGCATTTAAATTTAAATGAAAACTTAATCCAAGATAAACTTCTATCAAATACATACGAAAAAAAACATACACATATACAAAATAATATACACTAATATATATACATATTACTTACTTACTACCTTTTGTACCTAGTGAAAAATACTATGTTGACAACTATCCTACGCGCTTATCAGAAAGATACTTGCGTAACTTGCGCTTGAAAGTCAATTTGCTTTGTGCTTGACGAATAGTTAGCGGAAGAGCATTCCAGAGTCGAATTGCCTGAACGGTAAAAGAACCAGACATAAAACCGGACCGGTGAGGGAGAACCGACAGCTTAAGGCTACGGGAACTGCGGAGTACGCCTCCGGGTCGAGCAGGAACAAAAATAAATTTGGACCTGAGATATTCTGGCGCGGCAGGGTCGAATAGAAGGGAATAAAGTGTGCAAAGGACTCGTAATGACCTGCGTTCACGAATGGGGAGCCAGTTTAGTCGACGGCGAAAAGCGGATATATGGTCATACTTGCGAAGTCCAAAAATAAATCGGATGCAGTTATTCAAAAGACGATCCAGCTTACTTAGCAGAGCCTGTGTTATATTGGAGTAACACACGTCAGCATAATCGATGGTTGGTAAGACTAGAGCTTGAACAAGGAGGGTCTTGGTGCTAACTGGGAGGAAATTCTTATATCGGTAAAGGGCTCTTAATGTGTTGGTCACTTTGCGACAAACATCAGACACCTGCGGTTCCCACGTCAGACCACAGTCAAAAATCAGCCCCAGGTTTCTCACTTGTGATGAAAGCGGGATTGGGACGTCTTCAAAGAAAATTGGAGTTGCCTGTTTCAGGTCAACTGAGGAAAGTAAACGGGCGCTCCCGAGCACAATAGCCTGGCATTTGGTCGGGTTCACAGCCACACCGAAACTGCGCGACCAAGCGGAAATGCGGCACAGGTCATCATTAATACTGTCAATAGCACTATTTAGTCCGCTGGTAGTTGCCCTGGTGTATAGTTGTAGATCGTCCGCGTACAGATGGTGAGAGCATACAATGTGGGACGTGATTGAGTTAATAAAAACGGAAAAAAGCAGTGGAGAAAGAATACCGCCCTGTGGAACACCAGAAGTAAGATCAGACCAATCAGAGACGGAACGATCGACACGAACCATCTGACGGCGATCATGAAGGTAGGAAGTAAACCACTTGGCCGCCGATGACGAAATATTTAAGTGGTTAAGTGAAGCTAATAAGAGGTCGTGGTTAACCGCATTAAATGCGTTGGAAAAATCTATCAAAACCAATACTGTTAGTTGAGAGGATTCCATACCCTGCCTCACATCTTCAACGATATTAAGCAATGCCGTTGTTGTACTGTGACCAGGGCGAAAGCCCGATTGATACTGAGAGAGGACGTGGTTAGAGTGGATGTGGGCTGACAGCTGTTTGTGAACCACTGCTTCTAAGACCTTAGAGAGGAAAGGCAGAATAGAAATGGGACGAAAATCTTTTAGTAAGCTGGGGTTAGACACTTTTGGCAGAGGGATGACATGGGCATTACGCCACAAAGAAGGGAAAACCCCAGTAGACAATGAAAAGTTAACAATATGAGTGATAACTGGGAGAATACATTCTAAGATGCTTACAACCATCAGCCTACTAACCTCATCATGACCAACAGCATTCGACTTGATAGATCTAACCACCTTACTAACCTCGTCTTCGGCGGCGACCGTGAGAGAAAAGAGTGTTTTAGAAGGGCAGGGCAAAGCATTGATGAGAGAAGTGGTTTGGGCTTTGGTAAGGGGGTCAACTGAGGAAGATTTGGCAAAGTGAGAGTTGAGATCGTTTAAGGAAAAAGAAGCAAGACAAGTGTGTTTATTTGGGGGTTTACCAATGCCCAAAGAGTTTAAAAACTTCCAAGTCGCTTTAGTAGAGGAGGACACAACGTTTTCGTATATATATTTGCGCTTGGCTGCTCTCACCATCTGATTACACCGGTTTCTTGCAAATTTAAAAGTGGTCCAATTTTCATCGCACCGGTCACGCTTAAACCTTCTAAAAGCTCTATCCCGCCTTGTCATGGCCATACGTACCCCTCTCGTAATCCAAGGCGCGGGTGGCCGCTTCAGTCTAACAGATCGAGACGGAGCGTGAGCGTCGTACAGTTTCAGAATCGACGCATTAAGAGATGCGACAGCCTCGTCCACTGTCGGCGCTGCGAGAACAGCCGTCCAGTCCACATTGCGCGCGTCCTGCTTTAGTGCTTCCACGTCCATCCGTGCGAAGCTACGTATCTCTATATACGTCCGTTGTGGCTTGGGAGGCTTAATCCTATAGCTTAAATAAATTAAGTCATGGTGTGAAAAACCTGGAGCCGACAATTGACCAAATTTACTGACATGGGCTACGGAAGAGGTGACAATAAGGTCCAACCAAGAATCAGGTGCATTGACATTGTGGTGGGTCGGTTGAAGTGGAATCACAACAAGATCGGCAGATTCTAAAGCTGCGTTGAGTCTACGCGTTCTGGGGTTGCATTTTAAGAGGTCCGTATTAAAATCACCCATGACTACCTGATGTACGTAGTCAGTACTAAGAGGGGCGAGAATAGACTCAAAGTCCGCGAAATAGTCAATCGAAGGCGGACAATAGACCACTCCTAGAGCTGCCTTTGCTCCCTTAACATTAATTTCTACGAATAAATATTCTATAGAGCCTGAAAATTTGGATGGAGACGAAGAGATAATTTTGGAGGGTATATCACTGCGCAGATAGATGGCCACACCACCGCCTCCCTTGCCAGTTCGGTCATTGCGCAGTAAGATGTATCCTGGAAGGCTAAAAGAAGTCGAAGCAAGGCCGGGTTTCAACCAAGATTCAGAGACAAGTATAGCGTGTACACTAGAAAAGGAGAAAGTGTCCAAGAGATCATTATAATGACTAGGCACGCTTTGAGCATTGATGTGACAGATATTTAACAATTTGGTGTCACTTTGGAACGTACGTTTAATGCAATCGCCAAGTGTGTCTGGTCCAGACGCAAAGCTATCAGCGGAATGAAATGAAGTTGACAAGTCGCAAGCAGAGTGATAAGAATCATCGCCATTCATAATAAATCTCGTAGGTAGGTAGGTACAAAAATAAGATATAAATATTCTATATATAATATACTGTAGGTGTGTGGAAAAGCACACAATGGCAAGGCAAACTAACTACCCAACCTGGTTCTGTTTACCCCGCCAGTCAACCATTTACGCAGTACGAAAAATAAAAATAAAATTTGCCTACAATTCCCAATTGTTAGCATTGTTACACAAAAATAACTAAACAATTACAAAAAGTTGGTTCAAAGTAAGAAAGTGAAATAAAAGAAAAAATCGAATGAAATAACGCGAAATCATGCAGCAAAAACAAAACGCAATATTTGACTTATGTCACAGCAATACCCGCTGACAGTTATGTGACGTTAAATAAATAACAAAATAAAGACGGGTAGCCAATAATAAGTAAAGTATGAGGAATAAAAGTGCGGTATCCTTACAAAAATATCAATGATCACCATAATTTACAAGGTGAATCAATTATTACCCACTCACAGTGTAAAACGACGAACTTTTCGTAAAAATAACGACACAATGGGAATGTAGCAGAATGCTCACTAATTCTTAGTAACACGCTTCCCATGCCGCTCATCAGACTTCTTGTACGCTGCGGGTGCTGCTCCCTTTGCCGGACCCGCAGCGGCGGCGGCGGGCGCAGGCGCTGCATGAGTGCGAGTCTGCGCAGGCACGGTGTCGGCAGCGGGCACGGCCGCAGGCACCGTTGATGTCGGTCGCTTCGAGGCCTCTTCGCTCATGACGACGGAAGCGTGCTGAGTCTTCAGTGATTGTAATTGCTGATTGCTGGACAACCGCTCCTTCCTGCCGTTAGGCAATTTTATGTAGATGTTGCCATCCATAGTCCAAACTTTTCTGATACCGAAGTGTTTCCGCGCCTCAATGAACATCGACTGTCGCTCCCTAGTGAGGAACTCCGTGATTACCACTGATGAGCCCTTGAGTGATTTCTTGTTTGACCACACCTGGCTGCGCAATCGATGGTCAGCAAAGCGAATAAGGACCGCCCGTGGACGGTTAGTACTTGGGGCTCCGAGCCTATAACCAACCAAGACGGACTCTCGAGACACTGGCGGCAAATTAAGTTTACTCTGGCATACACCAGCTACCACACTAATGATGTCTTCGCCTGGCTCTTCTGGTATGCCGTTAAAGAGCAGAAACTTCTTTCGATGCCTCATCTCAATTGCGTCCACTGTGCTCCCGATGGCAAGAATCTGCTTCTTGAGAAGTCCTAGCATACCAGACATTTGCTCCTTAAAACAGCTGACTTCTTTACTCAGACTGGCAATTGTAGGGTGCGAGTGGGGGGATGCAGACTTCAATGCCGCATCCAGCTGCATGAATCGCTCTGTGAAGGCTGCTTCCAATGTCCTCTGTGACTCCAAAATAGTGTTGTATGCGTCCATAATCAGTCAGTGATGATGTTTGTTTTCAAAAAGTGACAAGTGACAGTGCAAAAATAAGGGTGCAAAGGTCAACTGGCAGGTCAGTGCATGTATATCTCTATAATGGCATTGTAAATCTCTGCCCACACAATATGTGATACATAAACTGGTTAACTAATTATTAAGGCCGAAATTTGTATAAAATTTTATTTATTTACATTAAATTTAATTTTCAATACAATATTGACGTGTTTGACGTTTCAACACATACCCGCAAAAAAAAAAAAAAAAAACACTTTCCGGGTCATCAAGGGTGCATATCCAAAAAATGAGGTCCATTTGGGCATCGAAAATGGCGGACATTGCTTTTTTCCTAAAATTCGCCATGGGTTTAGTAGAGTGTAATAGAGGGGGTAGATCCCAAAAATAATGTCCAATGGTGGTGATGGTCTTTTCCGTAAATATCAGATGTAACATTGACTAACCAAAGCTTTGGATGACAATAGAATAGTAAAATTCAAAAACGATTAAACACTTGTATTAATTACTTCCATTGGTTTTGATTATGGACCAATTGAGATTCGTTTCACTAGGGAATATCCTATATTATATTGTTTCAGAAACCCAAGAAGCCGCTTGCCCGGACGAGTCCATTTGTTATGGATAGTCCGACACGAAAAAGAACTGACCTGGCTCACAGAGCTTGCCACCAGAACTCTGTTAGAACTTAGAAATGCTAACAGACCAGACAGACTACACCTAGAACTCTACGTAACAAATACAGTCGAAAACGAACCAAATCACAATACCCATAAAGAACAAAATTCAACGCATGTTGTACTCATTGACGACAAAGGCTCTCTAACTCATGTGGTCTCTAATGACGATGAGAAAGCAACTCTTCTAACTCCGAATAGAAAGAGACGAGATTATCTACATAACGATAGAAGGGAAGGAGTGAGTGAATACAGCATAGCCAAGGAGTTTCCCCTCTTGGCGTGCCGGGTGAGGAGAGGCAGGCCGCATTGGGATCGGCTCTTTGGTTACTGGGTGCATCTATACCCTGAGTAAGTATATTTTTGGAAGCAAAACTAATTAATATCTGGCAAGTTTCTAATCTTTTCCCTTTATTATGTGCAAAAAGATCTGAATATAAAGGGTAGGTTGGTGATAAATAAAAATCGAATTCATATTTTGTTGCAGAGATCACCTAAACCTCTACTGCTGCGGACCAAAGAAACTAGTGAAATTATTAAGAAGCAAATGTACATATATTTCAAGAGGCAAAACCAAATTTACTTTCGTACACGAAGGTTTTTCTTGATATGTATTGTGCTTAAATTTTTATTAAATAGGAAATGGTTAATGAAAATGGTCCTTTTATGTTTTCTTCCCAGGAAAGTTAGACAACCTATTGTGTCTAGCAAAGTTGTGCGATATGTACCATAGAATTTTTTAAGCACTTATTGTTATTATGTAGCTGACTGTACACATCAACTTATTGAAAAATTAAAAGGTGTCCTTCGCCAGTATTCGCTGAATCACATAGTTGTAGGGCAATTTAGACTAGGCTAACTACCCATTCTTTTTAAAACTTCGTAAAAGTCACATTAAAACTTCGGTCTAGTAATTCGCAAGAACGCATACAAATGATTAGCTCATTTCAGGTTAGAAGTTAAAAAGCTTTCAAGATGTTTGGTGCTCTGCTAGAGCTAAGCGATGATTTTTTTGCTTATAATCTAAAATATTTGTTTCTAGTTGGTTTATGGCCGGATGACTGTTGGGCTAAATCACACCCGACCCTCTACAAAATGTTTGAAATGACCATGCATACGTTGTCAATAACTTTCTTGATTATTACTGCTATCGGGACTTATCAAACTAAAGATGATGTCGTTTTGCTCATGACTAATTTGGATAAATGTCTGGTAGCTTATAATTTCGTCGCAAAAGTGGCTATTTTTGTTTCCAAGCGCAGACAGGTGGAAATTCTCATTTCGGAGATTATTGGTTCGGGAGACAAAATAAGTGAAGACCGCAAAAAGCTAATGTTGATGCTGATTTTCGTTGTGACTGGACTGAGTACGTCAATAGTGGGTGCTTTCAGTGCTTTAGCTCTGTACCATAACGAGATGTCTGTGGAAGCTTGGATGCCATTCGATCCCATGGAGAGTAGTATGAATTTGTTGCTAGCCGCACAACTACTGGCCGTCACCTTTGTGGTCCCAGTGATTTGGCGAGCTATAGCTATTCAGGGGATAGTTTGTAGCCTGATAATGTACTTGTGCGACCAGATGGTTGAGCTGCAGGACAGGATCAGGTCACTGGATTTTTCTTCCAAGACTGAAAAAGCCATGAGGGAGGACTTTAAAGATGTTGTGAAAAAGCATGTTCGGTTGATGGGGTAAGTCGTCTTTGAATACACGTAGAATTAATAAAACAAACGTCATAGCCCTTCCATCTGGCTTTGCCGTAGTCGGGCAATAAAAGTTAATAGGTAGGTTAGGTTATATCAACATAACATTAATAATATTATGTGAAATATTTCAGATACACTCAAGACATGAATAAAATCTTTGAAGAATATTTCTTGATACAAAACTTAGCGGTAACTTTAGAATTATGCCTCAATGCTCTTATGGCTACAATGGTACGTAGGTACTTAATAAAATAACTATGAAGTATCCACTTCGAGGACATCTATCCAGTTAGACGTGTTTATATAATGTCAATAAGATATTTTGGTGACATGTGTGGACGATATTTCAGATTGGATTTGAGCAAAAAACACTGCTAGCTACATTCTTTGCATTTTTATGCGTCGCTTTGCTCAATGCATACATTTATTGCTATTTGGGAAATGAAATGATTTGCCAGGTAAGTATCTAAGTTCCTCAGGTGAAGTCGTTAGTAGTATTACAAGAACTGCGTAATTTTATTTTAAAATTTAATTGTAGAGTGAAAATCTAGCACTGGCAGCATACGAATCCACATGGATATCCTGGCCAATGGGCCTGCAGAAAGATTTGCTGATCCTCCTCAGAGTCGCTCAGAAACCGCTGTATTTGAGTGCTGGAGGCATGGTTGCTATGTCTATACAGACTTACAGCCAGGTAAAAAATGTATGGATTAATATGGTCTAGGTCTTCTACGATTCTAAAAATGATTTCAGATTAAACGGCTTTCAAGTCATTTGTACAAAGACTTGAAAGTCGTTTAATCAACTTGTGGCTTCAGGCCACGGGGAAGTCTTCGTTTTATTTAAAGAATCAGTGGACCCGATTCTACGTGCACATGGCTTAACTAGCCTATAACTAAATTGTCTAATTTTTTGTCATAATTTAGACGGCAGATTAAAAACGACATAATTAGAATAGCATTTAGGCAGCTAAGTAAGTTGTATAGACCGCCTATAATTTACTTTAAAAACAAAGTTTTAACCGACTTCAATTTAGTACTCCGCCAAGCCACGAGAACATTTCCACATTTCTTTTCCAATTTACCACATGAACTGATTTCCGAGAGCAAATGCGTTGATTATTAGAGAAAAAAACCCAATCGCTGTATGTGGGCCGATAATATTTGAGGACTTCCGTCGATTCAACAAGGATCACCTTTGGCACTTCATTGGTTGCTATTTCAACGGAATCTTATCAGAATCTGTGATATACTTTTATATAAGTCATCTGTGGTCTTCATCATCAATTCCACTCCACCAAATTTATGATTTCCGGGTGCAAATACACGAGATATGATAGAAAATACCAAAATCACTACACGCGTGCCTAATATAGTTGAGGATTTCCCTCAATTCCTCATGGATCCCATCATCCAATTGAATTTTTGAAAAAAATGGGACCCACCTGGAAACATATACTTACAAATAAAAAATAAAACATTACGAATCGGCTCATCAATGACGGAGTTCTGAGGTAACAAACATTGAAAAAAAAAATATACAACCGAATTGAGAACCTCCTCCTTTTTTTTGAAGTCGGTTAAAAATAAGAAACGTCAGATTCAAATTAGCGCTGTCATTTGATTATGGCAGCTGCTCATAGAATAGCAAAGTGTTTCAGCGACACCTAAATAAAATTAGGAAGTTTAGAGGCCACTGTAGAATCGGGTCCAGTATATGCTTAACCGTCAAAATTACATATTTAAACAATTTAAATTTATTTTTGACGACTGGTTTAGCCTAAGCCCTGCCACAGTATCTAAATATATTTTCGTCATACCTAGCCATAAAGTAGCAATTACCGCATGCTATACAAGTGCGGAAAATACCGCTTCCTGGCCAGGGAGAAACGTGAAATTTCGTACTTACCACTGGCGGTAATAAAGAAAGCCTCAGATAGCATATTTATCGCCTTATTGCCTTCGTTCGGCTCAGGCGTCAGGATTTGAGAGATTATTTATTTTACCGCCCTAGGTAAGTAAAATACTACATATTAATTAATATTTTTGATTACAGACGCTATACAACGGGTACTCCATATTTGCTGTACTAAATGACGTTGTTGCTTAAGCAGGTGATCTTAATAGTAGTTGGCTCACCCTTGCGCTTGGGGAATGGGGATCGCCTGGCGTACTCTTCACACCACTACACCACTCAGTACTCACTACACTACTACCAACCAGCGAGCCAGTCCGACGTGGTGCTTTATTCGCGGTTTAGGGTGGGTTGCACCAAACCGTCTATAATCGTAAAAGGTATTCGTTATAATCTGAATGTATGGAAAGTTAAGTCGCGTCCGCTGCGCCATGTTTTTGCGGTTTTTAAACGTCAAACATGTTTTTCGAACAATATTTGTTGGTAGATGTTTAAAAACATCGAAAACTATAGCGCAGCGGACGCGGCTTTAGACAACAAGTTTCAATTAGACCGCGAGCTAGGAGCATTTTTGTGTCAGTCACTTACCCCCGGGTGATAAATTGTGAGAAAGTTGAATCATGAACCCGTGGACGTCAGCTGCGGCTCCGTTGGTGGGTTGACCAACAGCAGCCTCCCAAACAGGTAAAAAAATAAATTCCATTTACCCCCGATTCATTCTATCATAAAATGATAGTTAATCCAATATAATGACGAAAAATAATCGTCAGCTGGCTGTACAGTGGTGGTTAACCCGTCAGCTGGTCGCACTAAAATGTTAAAATATATTCCTACTTATAAACGCGCGGTTAAAGCGACGGCGCGATACTTTGCCATGGATTTTATACCAGGCGTTAATCTGCTTAAGCTTGCGGGTTATATGTGATGAGTTGATGAATGATGACAGGGTGCCGGCGTCATATTTAACGTTGATCGGTCTGTATTCGTAAGTTGGTGCAACCCACCCTTAGTCCGTTGGGTAGGAGGAATCGGGGTTTCGTCGGCTCGTCTGTCTTTGCTCACGAATAGATTACCCCGTTTAGACTTTTGCACTAGCTTACCATAAGCTAAAAATGTTACTGAAGACCTGTGAAAAGGGACACAAATAAATGAACGATTCGCTTATTACGTTGCATTATTAATTCACCTTTGCCACTCTAGGTAGATTACTGACAACTTACCTACATCGACAGGTATAGTGTAGATAGACCTGGTTAAGTAGTTAGCTTGTATAATAAAGAAATACCTACCCACTATCTGGTCACGTCGATGTTTAGACCAGGCCATAACACAGGTACAAAAAAAGATGATTTTCGTTTCGCGGTAACCCCTCACGGTTTGTGCTATTTTCCCAGTACGTCTTACCACAGATACCACAGGGTGATTTCAACAGCCAATTAGGCTACATGAAAACAAAACTATCGGAAAATTCAGTTACGGGAAAAGAAACAATAACGGAGAAACACTACTTAATTTTGCAATAGAACACAATCTCTCGATTATGAACACTTTCTACAAAAACAGACGAAATACTAGGTGGACTTGGAGATTCCCAGACGGAAAGACACTAAAAGAATTGGACTTCATCCTCACGAATCAACCAAAAATAATCGAAAATTTCGAAGTATTGAAATCCCTCAACTTCAACTCAGACCATCGCATGCTTCGAACAACATGAAGTATTAACCTCCAAAGATGCTAAGAAGTCAAGAAAACACAGAAATCCAGGCGAGTGCAGATTACCAGTGGAATTACCAGAAGAATATTCCAAGAATTAAATTGGGCCACCTACGGAATAAACATAAATGGCAAACTACTAAAACCATCTCAGGTTTGCTGATGACATAATAATGAGCTCAAATAATTCAATAGAACTCTAGATCTATTGAATGGTCTCTAGACCATGGTTCAGGAATTGGCTACAGAGAGTACAAAAGTGGGACTGAAAAAACCAGAATAGAAGTAAATAATAAAGAGATCGAATATGTAGAAGAATACACATATCTCGGAGAGATTATCTCCCCAACACTGCAGATGATAAATAGACCAAAGAGTAACAAGTGCATGGAAGCTATATTGGTGCCTCCAAGAGGTAATGAAAAACAAGCATTTCCCACAAACACTAAAAAGCAAAGTATACATCATGTGCATACTTCCCTGTGCCACATATGGAAGCCAAACATGGGCCCTCATAAAAAGAAACACCCAGAAGCTGAAAGTATGCCAACAAAGCATGGAGCGCAGCATGCTTAACATAAAAAGGAAGGAAAAGGTGTCCCTAACAAAAATTAGGAAGAAAACCAAAGTGGCGGATATAAATATATATAAGGCAAGCTGAAGTTAGGAAAATAAAACAAATATGTATAGAAAAATATTTATTTTATAAATGTTTTAATTAAGAAAATAAATTAGTTTAAGTTATATTTGGTTAAGTTATATAATAAGCATGCATATAGTAAATGAAATGTAACAAAATAACTTGGCAAATAAAGGCTATCTTATCTTATCTTATCTTACCACAGATAACTTTTTTATACATTGGTTCCAAGGCATATTCCAAGGCTTGACGTTTTCAATGATTCTTTTGATACAGCACACCCTACGATCTACTCTATACAAAAGCCAACACAGTTAACTGACCATCCTGTATTTATGCATATAGAACCTTATTACAATGCACATATTATAAAAGTGCACGGAGGGTCAGTTAACTGTGTTGTCGATAGTACCTACTCTTTTTGGGAATAAACGCGTGAATTTATACATTTATATAAGTAAAATCTGCTACGTATAGTATGCAGGGGCATTACACGGCTATGCCCTATAAGGAGACGCTAAACGGGCCGTTATCGGCAAGACACGGTGGCCAACCAATTCAAGGTCACTCTACACTGGATTTTCTGTGACCTTGCTCTGCCGCTTTTGATCGTGTAGCGTCTCCTTAAAGGGAATGCACCTACCTATTAAGGATAAGATATTTTGGTTTACTAATTTATTAATTAATCGTAACAAAAAGTGCTGAACTGAATGCCATGCCTGTATGGAGGTATTAATCAAAGATTTAAAATAAATACTTGCCTCTCTCGGGAACGGCATATACTTATGTAGATTCGATAAATCTGCCAAAGAGAATGTAATCACTTGAAATGTGCCACCAAGAAGAATATAATCTAATGACACCTACTCTCGCGCCATTTCGTTCACAATAGTGCTACTGTATTCAAACCACAATTTTGTGTCACGATGTAGGTAATCCGCCTAGACGGACACCACGAATCCGAATTTTCCTTATTGGCTCAAAATCATTTATGTTGATCGCCATTTTGGAAGAGCTCATTTGATTCTGAACGCGCCCGTATTACAATGACACTGACAGTGATACTTAACTGACAGCTGACACTGACTGACCGTTTTGAGGCCCTACCGCGAAACGAAAACGAACTTCGTTCGTGTATCTCCATCTCTGTCGCACTTGCAAGTTCGAGCGACAGAGAGCGAGATACACGAACGAAGTTCGTTTTCATTTCACTGTAGCCCCTCTGTTCTGGTGATTGACGTGTGATATTTCGTGGGATTAATTTTAAAAATTACTGTAAAAGTAATATTTATTTATGATATGTACAAAATGAATATCAAACCCGAACTTAAAAGTATCGATAGTTATCAAAAATTGTTCTCTAAGTTAGAGCATCCTGATGTAGTTTATCAAAATTTTGTAAAGAAGTTGGCCAAGTACCACTTTCAGGTCAAAGCTACTATCCAGGTAAGAATCGATTTATTTCAGAATTATTTATAGCTTAATAAATAATTGGCAGCATGCACTTCAACAGCTATTGGTTTGTTCAGGTTCAATTCGCACAGAAATTTAATTACCACAGTGTTTTATTCATATCTATGTAGCAAATATTTTCCTTATGATTTATTATATTCCAGGATATTTTAGAATGTAGAGAATCTATGGAGATGTTGGGTGAGTTGAATGAGAAGGGACGGGCTAAGATAAATCTGCTGCGTGATGAAATAGAAAATATGGAGTTATATGCAAAGGAAACAGCCGACGAAAAATATACAGCAGAACTGGATTCCCAGAGGCATCAACTGGCTATGTATGTATATTATTTGATCATGGCCTTATTTCATCTGGGTGAATGCTTAAAGCAACTGATTAGGTAAAAATTACATTCCTTTTTACCATTTGTCTAGATGTCTAGAAAAAAAAGGGTTCTATTATACTATTATTAAACCACGGTTCTAACTCTTTCTTTATCTTTATAGCCTTTATTGCTGAGACTAAAACGGTATTACATTATATTTATAAACAAATTTACTTAAAAACTAACACATCTGAATGTCCAGATTAGTGGTCAGCGTGTCTTGTGACACATAGGCCTCTCCCAGCTGTTTCCATTCCTTTCTATTAATGGCTTTCCTAGTCCAGGTGGCGCCCCCTATAGACTTGATGTCGTCCATCCACCTTTTAATTGGTCTACCTCTTTTTCTGTTACCGTCTCGTGGTTGCCATTCTGTAATTATTTTGGTCCATTTTTCCTTGCTATCCCGTGTCATATGTCCTGTCCATTGCCATTTTAACTTTCTTACTTTCTTAATTACGTCTTCTACTTTTGTTTTTGATCTTATTTCTTCTGCTCTTTTACGATCTTTTAATGTGATGTTCATCATACTTCTTTCTATTCCTCTTTGGCAGGTTCTAAGCTTTTGGAGATGTTTCTGAGTCAGTGCCCAAGTTTGGCAACCATAGGTTATACATGGGAGGATACACAAGTTGAAAACTTTTTTCTTGGCTGACATTGGAAAGTGCTTACTCTTAAGTATCTCCTTAAGAGACCAGAATGTCTTCCAAGCACTTGATACTCTTCTCTCTATTTCTAAAGTCGTCTGGTCTTTAAATGATATAATTTGTCCTAGGTAAGTATAGTTCTGTACATATTCAATCTTTTCATTATCTACTACTATGGTCCTTTCTTCTCTGATTATGTTAGTTTTTGATTTATTTATGGTGATTCCGACTATTCTGCTTGCCTCTGTCAACTGTTGTAGCATGTGTTGGAGCGTCTGAGCGTTGCCAGTTACCAGGACTAAATCGTCAGCAAACCTCAAGTGGTTAAGTGTCCAGCCGTTAATATTTATGCCAAGTGTATCCCATTGGAGGTTTCTGAATGTCCTCCAGTAAGGCAGAGAACAGTTTAGGTGACAATGGGTCTCCTTGTCTTACCCCCCTAGCTATTGGAAACTCTTCGCTGACTGTTTCTAATTTTATTCTTCTGGTTCTAACTCTAAATATGTTTAAACTAAATAAATATTAGGGGACAATCTTACACAAATCAATCTAGTCGCAAACCTTGTACTAAGGGTATTAGACGACGATAAACATACTTATATAGATAAATAAATACTTAAGAGTCCGCAGTAAGCTCGATTCTCCATGCAAACGTAGTTACGCTCCCATTTTAAAACTACGTGTTGGATTGTAACGAAACTTTGCATATACAATGACATGAGGTATATCTATGTCTGTATTAGTTTATGTAGCTTCAGATACCATAGTAAAAAAATACAGTGAATTTAAGTTTTTTATACAAAACTTGTTTTCGCTGTATTTTGTTTGCTTTATAAACTGGAACCATATAAACTAATTACAGACATAAATATACCTCATGTCATTATATATGCAAAGTTTTTTTACAATCCAACACGTAGTTTTAAAATGAGAGCGTAACTACGTTTGTATGGGAAGGTGAAATTCGGTCGAGCTTACTGCGGATTCATAGTCTAACAGAGTGATTTTTTAAGAAACCTATGTAAGTAACTTTCACAAATTGGCTTTTCATTTGCGCGAAATCCCCCCTTTCCTTGAATAAACTAGAATAGTTTGAGAAAAATGGTTTTCCCAAAGTATGACGTCACATACGCTCAAAGGTTAGCTGGAAGAGATCCCTTATAGGGATAAGTTCGCCTTTGTACTTTGATCTATTGTGTGATGTATATTCTTTAACCTGTTATTGTGTACAATAAAGTGCTTACATACATACATACATACTAATATCTCAAATTATTCTAGTTTACACAAATTTATTCAAGAAAAAGGGGAATTTGAATGGAATGAAAGTTAGTTGCATAAGTTTCTTAAAAAATCACGCTGTTAGCCTGCAAATGTCAAATAACGTTTTGTATGGAAATCGAACCACCTTAAATACATAGAAAACATCCATAACTCTGGAACAAATATTCATGCATATCACAAAAATAAATGCCCTTACCGGGATTCAACCCCAAGACCTCTTGCTTCATAGGTAGGGTCACTACCAACTAGGCTAAA
Organism: Epinotia bilunana; assembly: GCA_947049275.1. NCBI lineage: Eukaryota > Metazoa > Arthropoda > Insecta > Lepidoptera > Tortricidae > Epinotia > Epinotia bilunana. The sequence goes on along the minus strand of OX346260.1, from coordinate 19,918,190 downwards.
GTGGGTGTCATCGAAAGTTAGAGCCTACTTAACTATGTAATTTGATTCAATAGCCCTTGGTGTGGTAAGGAGTTGGGAAATGGCTGATATTAAGAAATACTGCAATTTCACAAATGTATTTAAATTCCAGTCTCCTGAAAGAGTTTAAAGAGGCCAACATCTCTAGTATGTTTGCGATAGAGAGAGCTCAGCGGGAGGAGCTGTTGAAGCCTCTAGAAGGAGACGACTCCATTCTCAGAAACAGGAAGAAGAATGTAGACCGTGATGCATTACTTGAAAAATCTTCAGGTATGCCTGTCACATATATCATTTGGGTATCTAATAAGATTTCGAATATAATTATGAATCATTATTTCATCTAAGTATGAATATGATCTAAGGTTTTGAAATTACTCTAAAGAATTATTTGACGTTTCTATGTGAAGTAATTATTACAAAGTTTACACATTGCATACAACTTTAGGGATCAATTTCATTGTTTGTGTAAGGATGTGATGTATGATAATTGATAATCGTCATTGATTGTGTAAATCTGTAAGTATATATTTTATCCTAGATCTCCTGTTTTCCTAGTACTTTCCAGTGGCGTAACTATGGGGCGACAAAACAGGCAAATGCCACGGGCCCCTGACCCAGGGGGCACGAGAGCTCACTAGGAATCTCATGAAAGGGCCCCATCAGACGATATTGCCGCAGGGCTCTATGTTTTTGCCCTGGTTGGCCTGCAGTGCGGCCAGTCGCGTATTTGCTGCGGGATAATCTCTCTGGGGGCCTTACTTAAAAAAAAATAAAAAAAAGAAGTTTTAAAAAATAAAAAGAAGTTTATTGCCACATTTGAATTTTAAATAAAAAGTATAATAATAATAAGACTTAAACCTAACTTAATAAAAAAAACAAGGAATACAAAGAAAAAAACAAACAAAAGGGCAATGGGTACCCGTCTCAGCCATTTGCTGGATATGTAGGTATACTAATACCCAGCGCTGATTTTCAGACGAGTCCTTTTCCTATTCCTACAGGTCGGTCGCTACAATATTTCGACCGGCGCGGCTGTGTGTGCGTGTGTGTATGTGTATGTGTGTGTGTGTGTGTGTGTGTGTGTGTGTGTGTGTGTGTGTGTGTGTGTGTGTGTGTGTGTGTGTTTGTGTGCTTGCGTGTGCGTAATAAAGTACATATAAATTATTGCCTAGTTAAATAAACAACAAATAAATAAACAGATACTTAATTTAAAATATACCAAGTAGTATTACGGGATGATTCCTTTTTGTAATTTGAGTAAATGATCTTTCACCAGTTTTTTTTACTTCACCTTACCAGAGCGAATTGCCACTGGCTTTGTTCACCTTGTTGGGTATAAATTTAAATTAAAGGAAACATTTTATGCTCCGAGCCGGATTCGAACCGGCGACCACAGGCATTCATGGCCCTTCGCTACTAACCAGCTGAGCAAACGGAACAATCTGTTTCGGCCACTAAATGTTTCAATCAGTTCCTTCTTACAACGCCTTAGGGAGGCGTGTAGCGACATCTACCAGAAGACTTAGGCTTCTTTACGGCACCAACGTCTCAAATTATATTGAGAAATCTTCAGGAACGATGCACCACCCCATACTAAATTAATTTTCGCTGCTGACGAAATTATAAATTTAAAGGAAAAAAAAAAAAATTGTTTTTATAATTTAAATTTTATAATTTTATTAGCACTTAAGCCGTGTTCACATTTTTCTGTCGTGTTGTGTGCATCACAATGCATCAGAACGGTATCGGTTTCATACATTTAATATGGTTGCGTTTAGATTTATCTGATGCCGTGTGTTGTGACGGCTTATGTTGTGTCGCATCACAAGCGATCCCGGTCCGCGTCAGAACGGGTGAGGTGCGGGGGGCGGTGCAGCGACGTGTCGTGACACAGCGCATCAGACTAGTCTACTCGTAGTGAGCACGCGCACGCGCCAGTGTTGTGTTGTGACGCGTCATAGCCACACGTGAAGTATGGACGACGAACATCCTCCTCCGAGAGCCAAGACCGAACTGATATAAAATGCGTCATAACACGTCAGTTAAATGTGAAGAGCAGCCATCACGTCAGAGAGCATCACAACACAACACGACAGACAAATGTGAACGCGGCTTTACTGGTTAAAACAAAATTAATTTTGTTGGTTATATTTACACCATCGGTGCTTTCGTTCGTTACTATCATTGGCAACTTTAGAGATTGTAGTCATTGTTAATGTTTGTATTTTTCAGGTGTAACTGAGCAGCTGCTGTCTATTAGCAGACAATTAGCTGATACAACACAAAGAAGCCAGAACACTTTAGACAGTTTAGTTTCGTCCAGCTCTACAGTACATGTAAGTTAATAAGATAAAATAATACATATAAAATATTCTATGTTAGAGGTGTTGTCAAATAATTGTCGCTGAAGTAGCAACTCTTAAAAAAAAAATGTTTTCTTTAAGTTTGTAAAACTTAATCGATAAATAAATCTATATCATTATTGAACCGGCTCACAAAATTTCACGAGAACGCGACAGCGGGACATCTCGACAGCCGGACATACAAAATACTTTTGACCCAAGCTGACACGGAGAACTTCGCTCGCTTTGCTCGCTCGTTCAATTATAATAATCTTCATAATGTATTGGTTAGTTAACTTCTCATTGTTTGCCTACATGTGTCCCTCTGTTGGGCACAGGGCTCATCTTTCGTAATGCAAAGAATGGGCTGTAATGCTCACATTGGTGCATTGTGGATTAAGGACTTCACGTATACCATTGAATTAACTACAGGCTCAAGAATATTCAACATTGATGGTAAATTTGCAGGGAACACAATCAGAGCTGCAGAACACAGCGGGCTCCATATCAGAATCAAGCAAGCTGCTAAAGAAGTATGGCCGTCGAGAATTCACAGACAAACTCATTATGTTTTTCGCATTCCTCTTTTTTGTGGCTGTTTGCCTTTACATAGTTCAGAAGAGACTGTTTTAGATTTGCCATGACTCGTATTTAGAAGCTGACTTTATTCCAGCATGTGCTGAATGTTATTTTATTTATATGGACTGCTATTGTAACTGTATTTTAATTTGTATTGATTATATGCCTAAGTTTTGCAATTTATTTGTAAATATAGGTCATCTGAATAAAATTTGTTTAAATACCTACGGATTTATCTTTGTTTTTGCTTTTTATTATTTAATACGAAAGTGTAATGGAATGGAAGTTGTTAGATTTATTTATTTATTTATTTAGAGATTATAGTATTATTCGATGAAGGTGCGTTGATTAAATAGTGTACACATCATCCTCCTAGCGTTATTCCCGGTTGTGGCCCTAAAGGACCCCGGGGACCGCTTTGACACCTAGTCCCAAGATTTGGTATAGGCACTAGTTTTACGAAAGCGACTGCTATCTGACCTTTCAACCCAGAGGGAAAACTAGACCTTATTGGGATTAGACCGGTTTCCTCACGATGTTTTCCTTTACCGTAAAGCTAAGTTCCGAAAACTCATTGGTACGAGCCGGGATTCGAACCCACGACCGCCGCTTGACAGCCGCATGCCTGAACCACTAGGCTACCGTAGCTCTCATTAAATAGTGTTACACAATCCAAGGAAAAATCGGTTTGGGATATTTCGTAAGCATTCAATAAGTTCATGGTCAAGGTACCGAATATATTAAGTAAATCTATCGCCTGGTTATATACAGCCATTGGATAAAATAGGTGTAGGTAGGAAATAGCAATATTCCTGGTCAAATAAAATAAATTGTTCACCTAAATAACAATGTCCAATATTTATTTAAATAGCTAGCTATTGACGCAGTAAGTCACGTAATTAATGGCCGGGCCCAAATCCCCGTTTGTTAATCTTTCAATTAGGTACAGAGCAAGATTCTTCTAACATATAAAAATAAATCATTGATAACTTATAATTTTTGGCAAGTAGGTAGGTATGGCCCTAGTAGCATTTTAAGTTGCTAGTTAAAGGCACCACGTTGGGCCATTGATCACCGAGTTGGCCCAACGAAATGCCAACGAAAATGCTACTAGGGGCATGTTTAATTAAGTTCCGGACAGACAGCACCGTCGCGCGGGCGCGCAGCCTGCGCGCGACGGGCGCGCAACGTGATATTTCCGTACAAACCGCTAGCGTGGTCAAACAGGTTGCGCCCCGCGGCCCCGCTTCCGTCGCGTCCCGCCAGCAGCCCGTCGCACGCAGGCCGCGGGATGCGACCAGTAAGTGTGACGTCAGACAGCGCAGCGCGCGGTGCGTACGTAGCATGATGGCGCGAGGCCAGCGCGATGCGATATTCATAGTCCTCTTTGGTCCCGCCCGCATCACGCGCTCATCGTGCCCCGCCCCGCTACCGTACCGCTGGCAGTTTCGAGGCTTTAAAGCGAGTAGTGCAGAGTGAACGACCCTTTTTCAGTAAAAAACCGAATACCTACCTCAATTATTTTAACTCTTCAACTTAAACATTTTAACTCTTCAGCATTCTGATCGATGACACCTATTGCTTACTTATCTAACGTGACGATCTCTGATGCACATAGGACGCATCAGATGCATGTGGATCTTGGGCCTTAAAGCACACCGCGTTTTTTAAACGCGCCGTCGACGCGCATTTCTGTCGATTTACACGTGATTAATTATACAACCGCGCGTCGACGGCGCGTTTAAAAAACGTGTCCATAGGCTGTAAGCGTACTGAAATTAAACCGATATCGTTTTTTCGCGTCACGACACGACACACCTGACATGACTAGGTACGAATCCGAATTAAGGCAAAAGCTGGATAGATGCCCCACTTTTTGAAATCACTTTATATTTCTTTGTACAAAAAGCAAGATTCTTTATTTGTAAAACGGGTAAAATAAATATTTCCAGAGTATTGGCGATTTTTGCGGACCTCTAATTTTTGGGACAACTATACCATATAGGGAATAGTAGCCTAATCCATGTAAATTACGTTTAGAATAGATGCCCCGTCGTGAAAGAGGACATTGATCGCGCAAAAACTGATCGCACCTAGCCGTCCCATGCAGTCGCATAGAGACATGTAACACGGTCAACTTACTTGTAGTTGCAGTCTCTCGATAGATAAATAATATAATAAGTGTTTCATTCGTGAAACTAGAGTTATTGCAATCGAGGCAACTATACCCCTGGGGCAACTATCCGGGTTTTACCTTAATTGTGTTCTCCTAAGATCTTATAGGCCCTATCGACGTTGTCCGTGATGTCCACGGCGGGGAGGTCCCGAGAAACGACCCATGTGCTTCCGCTGGCGCCTTTCTTATACGCGTCGATCACGCCCTGGGCTGCAGATTCCATCCTGTAAACATTTACGGTCTTCAGTGTCTGGTTACAAGAAGCTAAAAGTTACTCATACTCAACTCACACACACACAATTAAGTTTTTACAAATCTATACAGGCAGCACTGGTCAAGTACTCGTAGCGAGTCATGGACCTTGTGGACCTATAATACTCTGCGGGTGTAAGATGGTTGCCATTTTATCATTGATGGTAAGGTAGGGCACAGCGAAATGTCATCCTGCTCGAATTTGGAGCAGCCCAACTGGGGAAGTACCTCCGCTTTGCAGAAGACCACAGCCATAATAACACTACTACTTGCTCTGTAGTAGTGTTGAAGTGTTGTGGCCCCGGTGGTGAGCAAGTTTGGCAGAGCTCCCGAGGATGCGTTGTGTTGAGAGCGAGGGAATTTTTTCCATCAGCTGTCAACACGGTGAATCCTCAAACATATCAAGGGTCGGCAACGCCCATGTTACTGCTTTGGAGTTGCATGCGTCTATAGGCTGCGGTGTCCGCTTACCATCAGGCGGGCCGTACGCTTGTTTGCCACCGTCGTTGTATAAAAACAAAATCGTTGTGGATAAGACATCCGTCACTCTCGTAATCACGGTCACTTTCGTTCAAAACTAGTTCCTATGCCAAATCTTGGGTTTAGGTGTCAAAGCGGACCCAACCGGGACTAACGCTTAGGAGGACGAAGAGGATGATTGGCCACGATATAAAAGTGAAAGTGAGTTATAAATAATTAAAGGAATAAAATTAACAAGAAAACTGGGCGGCGTAATTACCTCAAACTATAACTTTAACTACCACGTACTGGAAGGCGCGGCGTGGGCAGACCCCACCCACAAGGTGGACTGATGACCTGGTAAAGGTTGCGGGAGTCCGCTGGATGCGGGTGGCGCAGGACCGGTCACTTTGGCACTCTTTGGGGGAGGCCTATGTCCAGCAGTAGACGTCTATCATCATTCATCATATGATAACTTTAACTAAACTGAATTGACTCACTTCTCAAGTTATAACTATAACTACCTAAGTACCTACTTATACATCGCAGCTGCATGTGGACTTCTATCGAGTGCATCATTCTTAGATTCTAGAATACCTATTATTTACACAATTTAAGATAAGATGAATAAACATTTGTAATAAAACAGCAATCTAGAATTGTAGAAATAAAAACAATGTTGATAAAGTTATCTCGCTACATTATCTTGTCATGTCATGTCGCTGCCCCAATATTACAAGGTTCTATGTTGTGTTTATAAAACTAACAAGGGTAGGTAACAATAATGTCCTATGTTTGTTTGATTGATATTATTGCATAAGTCGCTATATTATACTATATTGGATTTGATACCCTTGACCTTGATGATAACCTTTACTTTACTTATTTTTACTTATGTATACCTAACACTAAAATGATATACTTAACGTGTGATCGAACTCTTCAAGTAGAGAAACGTGGCCTGCCCGGCGTCATATCAGTTTTCTAGTTATAATTTACTTTAAAAACAAAGTTTTAACAGACTTCAATTTAGTACTCCGCCAAGCCACGAGAACATTTCCATATTTATTTTCCAATTTACCACATGAACTGATTTCCGAGAGCAAATGCGTTGATTATTAGAGAAAAAAACCTAATCGCTGTATGTGACCCGATAATATTTGAGGACTTCCGTCGATTCCACAAGGATCACCTTTGGCACTTCATTAGTTGCTATTTCAACGGAATCTTATCAGAATCTGTGATATACTTTTGTACTTTTAAGTACATAATTGAGGAATTCCATAAGTCATCTGTGATCTTCATCATTAATTCCACTCCACCAAATTTATGATTTCCGGGTGTAAATACACAAGTTATAATAGAAAATACCAAAATCACTACACGCGTGCCTAATATAATTGAGGAGTTCCCTTAATTCCTCATGGATCCCATAATCCAATTGAATATTTGAAAAAAATGGGACCCACCTGGAAGCATATACGTACAAACGAAAAAAAAATTGTACGAATCGGCCTTTCAATGACGGAATTCTGAGGTAACAAACATTGAAAAAAAAAAAAAACAACCGAATTGAGAACCTCCTTTTTTTGAAGTCGGTTAACAAATACCTGCTCTCTCTATATATTCCTCAATTTTCCGCATTAAATGAATAAATTTAGTACGAAATACTACGCTACAGACAAACAAAGTCTTATAAGTTATAATGTTACACAACAGAATATTTCTATAACAGTTCCATAGTTCTATGTAAAAAACAAATTGTTTAAGTATATTTATAATAAGAAACAAATTATTTATTAAAATATTTTTGCATCGTGTTAAATAATTAACTGATTACGGCGTATTTTTGTATTTTTCAGCATCAGTAGGTATATTTTTAACCGACTTAAAAAAAAGGGAGGAGGGTCTCAATTCGGTTGTATATTTTTTTTCATCATTTTCTTTCAATGTTTGTTACCTCAGAACTCCGTCATTGATGAGCCGATTCGTAATTTTTTTTTGTTTGTAAGTATATGCTTCCATGTGGGTCCCATTTTTTTGAAAATTCAATTGGATGATGGGATCCATGAGGAATTGAGGGAACTCAATACTCAATACTCAATCATTTATTGCTTTCCACAATGTTTGTTTACAGGGTGTTGGTAAACATAAGTTTTAGTTACTAACTAATAAAAAACTTAATTGTGGACCCTGTTGGGCACCGCAACATGTTGTGAAGAGAAGACGGCCTACATGCTTATGCAAAGTTCTTCTTTTTATAATTTGCATATTCTGTGCAATGTGCAAACTATAAAGAGACACACATATACTTTAATATGACTATGATAGCACATTTATATAGATATATTATTAAATAACTTAATTTGTTTGTTTATTGCACATTTAATTTATTTATTTCTTTAATTAATTTATTTTTAAAAGAACTTGGTTTTTTATTTTACTTTTGAGTAAAAGATGAGTTTATAGTTATTTTTTTATTTTATGTTACAGTTTTTCTTCTAGGTATTCTCTTAGCGCATAATAACTCTTATTAATAAGGAATTCTTTTAATATATTTATGAATGTATTATGTTTTTTCTCAGATTTTATTCTATCGGGTAATTTATTATATAATTTAACAGACATGGTATAGGTTGCAGCAGAATGCATTTTTAGGTTAGATGAGGGTAACATTAGTTTTTCTCTATACCGGAAGTTATATTACTCCTCAATTATATTAGGCACGCGTGTAGTGATTTTGGTATTTTCTATTATAACTCGTGTATTTACATCCGGAAATCATAAATTGGTGGAGTGGAATTGATGATGAAGACCACAGATGACTTATGGAATTCCTCAATTATGTACTTAAAAGTACAAAAGTATATCACAGATTCTGATAAGATTCCGTTGAAATAGCAACTAATGAAGTGCCAAGGGTGATCCTTGTGGAATCGACGGAAGTCCTCAAATATTATCGGGTCACATACAGCGATTGGGTTTTTTTCTCTAATAATCAACGCATTTGCTCTCGGAAATCAGTTCATGTGGTAAATTGGAAAAGAAATGTGGAAATGTTCTCGTGGCTTGGCGGAGTACTAAATTGAAGTCGTTTAAAACTTTGTTTTTAAAGTAAATTATAATTTGAATATTTCCTCACATCGTTTGAGAAAAGCACTATACAATCCTCGGCCGGAACAAGGATTGCTGGACGAGATTGGGGTAGACGGCCGAGTCGTAGACGGTAATCCCTTACTTCACGGCCTCTGCAGTAATGTACTATTTATTGTATTTACAATTGACAAATTCGTTTATCTACCAGATGTTTAACCAGCGAAATATGGGTATACTTGTTTTCAAAGCTTTATCTCCGTTCGATGTTCATGTACCTAACATAGAACCCTATAATATTGAGGCAGCGATATAACATCGCTGCCTCAATATTATAGGGTTCTATTACAGCGATGTTATAAAACAGATGTTGTTTTCGTATATGATTCACATTATATGTATAATATTTATTTTCCCCTCACTGCCTCGGAAAGCCGTCTTTTATCCTTGAATGCCCGATCCAGACTCTCTCGAGGCGCCCCTAATGCTGGCCATACACCATGCTTCCTATCGTCCAATCGGCATGACCCTACCGATTGTATCAGTTAGAACTGACCGTGTGTGGGAGTGGATTGGCATGAGCCATTCCAACCCACACACGGTCAGTTCCAAGTGATCCAATCGGTAGCGTAGCGTCATGCCGATTGGACGATATGAAGCATGGTGTATGGCCAGCATTAGAGGCGCTCGGCACGAGTCTTGGCGAGTGGAGGGAGGCCGTAGGAGTGCTAGCCATCCACACTCGATTTGAGTCTGGGTGAGTGGAGGCCGTAGGAGTGCTAGCCATCCACACTCGATTTGAGTCTTGGCGAGTGGAGGCCGTTGGAGTGCTAGGCATCCACACTCGATTTGAGTCTGGGTGAGTGGAGGCCGTAGGAGTGCTAGCCATCCACACTCGATTTGAGTCTTGGTGAGTGGAGGCCATAGGAGTGCTAGCCATCCACACTCGATTTGATTCTTGGCGAGTGGAGGCAGTAGGAATGCTAACCATCCACACTCGATTTGAGTCTTGGCGAGTGGAGGCCGTAGGAGTGCTAGCCATCCACACTCGATTTGAGTCTTGGCGAGTGAAGGCCGTAGGAGTGCTAACCATCCACACTCGATTCGACTCTTGGCGTGTGGAGGCCGTAGGAGTGCTAACCATCCACACTCGATTTGAGTCTTGGCGAGTGGAGGCCGAAGGAGTGCTAGCCATCCACACTCTCACTCAATTTATTCAATTGCTCTCTACGTCTACTACAAGATGGACGTGATTGAAGTGGCGGCGTTAGCTAATATAAGGCACATTTTTTCTGAACCTCATAACACAACTCGTTATTCCACTCCGTCATTATAGAAAATAACACAAACAGCAGCAAACAGAAAGTGAACGAGCGCGAGAGTGTGGTTGATTCCCTCGCCTCACCCCCTCGCGTCCTTTGACTCGCGTCCGAAAAACCGACAACAAGAGGAGCGACAGCGAGGCGAGCCAGGAAAGACGAGGGGACACGAGCGCACCGTCCACACTCTCGTACTCGCGTTCCCACCTGTAGCCTCGTGGAGTCTGGATCGGGCATAAAACTAGAGGGCAAAAACGCATTTTATCCACTAGTGGGGAAAGTAATTTGACCTTGGAGCATGTTTAAGTAGCTTTTGACAGATAACAAAAAATAAAACGTTATAATATAATATAATAAAATAATACAAAAAATTCACAGATGATGTATTTCTGTTGCTGCTATAACAACAAATACTAAAAAACAGAATAAAATAAATACTTAAGAACTTTAAAAAATTGCTTGTTGCCTTCATCAGGCGCTGGGTCTCAGAAGGTATGGGAAAACTAAAATCCGACTCGCACTTGACCAAAATTCTACTTGATGCTAGTTGATACTAAACTTACGCTATTATTAATGTTAAAAAAATATTATTATTTAAATGAACTAAAGTTGTTGTTGTGAAAAGTTATGTGTTACACACGGGTGCAAATGTATTTTACATCTCGTGTGTTGAAACACTCCCTACGCTCAGGATTCTAATTTCTCTTGCTCGTGTTTCAATTCCACACTCGCGGGTAAAATACAACTTTGCACCCTTGTATATAACAAATAACTATTTCCTTATTTCGTTACTATTTAATCAGTCATGAGACCGCGCCTAAAATAAGAACAGCAGACAGACGGTTATAATTTATAACTTTGGGAAGTTAGTAATTTTTTCATGAAGTCATTTTCGCAAGTGTAAACGAAGTCGCCCATGACACCATCACCCATACGGAACTATATTCACCCTACCGTAGATATCGAGTTATATGTAGATTATATAGTTAGGTACTTATTGGGTAACTAAGCTTTTGCCCACTTTGGTCTTTGTCCCATAAGTAACATCCACTTTCCAATTTCTTCTCCTTAAGGAATAATTTCTGGGTGACCACGTACCGAGATATAGTTATTAGCTCAGCACGGCTATCACAAGACGGCGCGCGAGCTCTCTCAATTTTTCTCGCACTATACCCCTCTTTTTAAGTGTTTTAATAAGAGAGAGATGGATATAGTGCGAGAAAAATCGAGAGAGCTCGCGCGCCGTCTCGTGATAGCCGTGCTGCTAGACTTGACGTGAATATATAGTTACCGTTGTATAGGGTATTCTTTGACTATGCTAGCCAGGTTGTCACCGGCGACGTTTTTGTCGAGCGAGCCCATTTTGCCCCCGCTGATAAGGGCGGTGTCGGTAGCTCCAAAGCATACTGCCAGGACACGGACTCCGGTCGTCTCATAGTAGTCTTCTTTCTGTAAATATTTAGGCACAGGTCAATTCTTTTGAGTGTACCATTCACTAAGGTACTAGAGTATAAAATTGATTCTACGCATCTATCCTCAAGTCAATAAAGGGTCGGCAGCGCGCGACTCCTCAGTCGGAAGCCTTCAAAGCCTTCATAGGCATCTTCTGTCGTCGAACCGTCGTCGTAGAAAGGAAGAAGCTACTTACACCGATGCAGTTGCTGAACTGAATGACTGCTGCCTTGGTGGCCCAATAGATGGGCATCATGGACATCTGGCACAGGCCAGCGACAGATGCAATGTTGAGGATGGCGCCTCCCTTGCCGCCTTCGTCTGTACGCATCAGCTCTAGGGCTTTCAAGGTGCTGGTGACCAGGGCTGTCTAAAATGATAATTAATTACGTACTAAATGATGACATCCACTCACAGGAAGCTCTGGCCACTTTTCCAATTTAGGAACATATACAGTGTAAGTTCGTTTCTATAAGCAGGGTATTTTTTTCAGTTGGGGTGCTCTGAATTTGAGCGAAATATTCGTTTGGATATAATATTATTGTACGCGTTTTCGAACTTACTACGTTGATGGCAATTTCTTTCTTGTACAGATGCGGTGCGTCGTTCATAATGCCGGCATTGTTGACCACCAGGTCGATGCCCCCGTCGCCCTCGACGACAGACTGGAAAGCCCCGAACAGCTGGTCGTCGTTCGTGACGTCACACTGGTAGAACTTGCTCTTGTTGGCGCCAAATTCTGTGTTTAATTCGTTTTGAAACGCTACCCCTGTCGGCTCGTCGATGTCCAGAATGGCGACGTGCTGAAAAACATTTTGTTTTATTTTATGGGTAGCTATTATAAAGTAACTGTAGTCGGGAAGCTACAGCACATCCCTCGTCCAATATTCCGCAGTGTCACAAGACGAGTCTTTGACCAGTACCAGTGTGTGTTGCCGTGATGACGCATTGCACCGAAACGTGGTCGTTTACTTTGGGCCTCTAGGGCTATGCTGGGCCCCTAGGGAAGGTGACAATGTTCTTTGCCCTAGGATGAGCCAAATGTGGCGAGGCGCGAGGGGGGGCTCCAGTGCGTTCACCATGAGATCCTGGAGTCCCCTGCATGAGAGCGGAGATGCAGGGCACCGTGAAGTTTTTAGTGGATAGAAATACCACACGTACCTGGTTTGCAGGTTTTCTCCAGGAAAAAAAAAGGGCTATGCTGTGAGTTTCTCTGCGTGATCCCATCAGAATTTATCTGTCGCTCGAACTAGCAAGTGCGACAGAGAGCGAGATACAAAGTTCGTTTTCTTTTCGCGGTAGGCCCTCTGGTCTTTAATTTCTACCGTAACAACACGTTTTATGCAGAACCCAACCTGTTGATGTGCTGATTTTTAGGGTTCCGTAGTCAACAAGGAACCCTTACAGTTTTGCCATGTCCGTCCGTCTGTCTGTCTGTCTGTCTGTTCGTCTTCGGCTTAGCTCAGTAACCCTTACAACTAGTATGTATAACAACTATGGCTTGTAACAGTAATATTTTAAATGAAATTGACGACTTTGAGACTTCGTTTTCTGTTCAGTGTGACCTTCAGGACCTCAAAAAATGTGTGCACGTGACGAGTTCTAACTTAACAATAGTGTCTCAAAATATCAGAGGGGCTACCAGGAAACGAAAACGAACTTCGTTCGTGTGTCTCCCTCTCTATCGCTCGAACTAGCAAGTGCGACAGAGACGGAGATACACAAACGAAGTTCGTTTTCGTTTCGCGGTAGCCCCTCAAGAGTGTTTATCGAAATATTGACGATTTCATGTTGACTCTTTCTGAGCTGGAGTATGAGGTCGATATTTTAATTCTACCAGTGTCGTATTATTCCCATTATACCCATGAGCGAGTATTTGTTTAGGGGGGCCTAAACAAATACTCGCTCTTAGAAACTAGATGTAATCAAAACCAGAATGATGGTGTAATAGTGTGTACAAAAATGAGCCTAAACGCTAAATTACAAGAAATAAAAATAGAGAATTCTACTTGTATTCAGATTATAACTGACGACTGTACTATCCTAGGTATTTACCGATCACCATCGAATCTTAACGCTCAAAATTTTATTAACTCTTTAAACAGCCATCTTGAAAATATTCATACATTTAGATGTATTAAATTAGTATAATAATAACTGGTGACATTAACATTAACCTCATCCCCAGACAGAATGAGTCAGCTTATGAGAATCAAAACAGAGGACAGTACCAGCAGCATATGCTGTCTTTTCATGGGATCCAACCTGGACACATGTTTCCAACTAGACTAACGAACTGCCTGGACCACTTTATGTTGATAATTTACTTTAAAAACCAATTTTTAACCGACTATAATTTAGTACTCCGCCCAGCCACGAGAACATTTCCACATATCTTTTCCAATTTACCACATGAACTGATTTTCGAGAGCAAATACGTTGATTATTAGAGAAAAAAACCCAATCGCTGTATGTGACCCGATAATATTTGAGGACTTCCGTCTATTCCACAAGGATCACCTTTGGCACTTCATTAGTTAGCATATGTTATTTCAACGGAATCTTATCAGAATCTGTGATATACTTTTGTACTTTTAAGTACATAATTGAGGAATTACTTAAGTCATCTGTGGTCTTCATCATCAAATTCACTGCACAAAATGAATGATTTCCGGGTGTAAATTCCATAAGTCATCTGTGGTCTTCATCATCAATTCCACTGCACAAAATGTATGATTTCCGGGTGTAAATACACGAGTTATAATAGAAAATACCAACATCACTACACGCGTGCCTAATATAATTGAGGAGTTCCCTCAATTCCTCATGGATCCCATCATCCAATTGAATTTTTGGGAAATGGGAAATTGAAAAATGGGACCCACCAGGAAGCATATACTTACAAACAAAAAAAATTTACGAATCGGTCATCAATGACGGAGTTCTGAGGTAAGAAACATTGAAAAAAAAAGATACAAAAAAATACAACCGAATTGAGAACCTCCTCCAAATGAATACTTGTAAATCCATGTAGGCAAATCTCTAGCTGAAGACATTATTAAGAATAACCCAGATGAAGCTCAAGATCCATTATCAAATTTCCCTGAATTTACAAATAGCTCTTTTACTCTTTTACACACGGACCCTCATGAAGTACATGGTATTATCATGGGCTTGAGATCAGACAGTGCCCCTGGGTGGGACGGTATCCCCACGAAATTTCTTACACTGACGGTCACACTGGTTTCTCCTGTAGTTAGGCAATTGGCTAACCTATGTTTCAGAGACTGGACATTCCCAACACGGGTTAAACAATCCCTAGTAACGTGCACAAGAGTGGTGAGATGGACGATGTAAACAGCTACAGACCTATATCGGTCTTACCAGCTATTTTTAAAGTTATAGAAAAATTTATAACAACAAATAACAAATAAACGATTATTATTATTATTATTATTATTAATAAACAATCGCTTGATGTCATACCTAAACAAATTTAACATTTTATTTTATCAGATCAACAGTTCGGTTTTCGTAAATCTAAATCAACTGAAGATGCAATAATAGAACTTACTACATTAATAGCTGATAAGACTGATAAAGGTAACAAATATCTTGCTGTTTTTTTAGATTTGAAGAAAGCGTTTGACACCGTCTGTCTCCCCATTCTTATTCGCAAGATGGACAGGGTCGGAATTAGGGGAACGCCGCTAAATTTACTGAGTAAATAGTGTTATTCGCAGATGACACATCACTAATATTCAAAGTAAATAGAGATACCCAGGATACATACAGTATAAACAATGCACTTCAACAGATACACGAATGGTTCACGGCTAACAATCTGGTACTAAACGCCATGAAAACCAAATGTATGCATTTTAAGCTACCTAACGTAAAAGTTAGCTTACAAGGATTGAAAATAGATAACCAAGATTTAGTTAGCGTCCAAATGCAGTTTTCTTGGGTATCCCTGTTGATTCCAAGCTTCAATGGAGTCCTCATATTGCAGCACTGTCTAAAAGGCTCAGTTCTGCTGTATACGCTATAAAAAAAATAAGACAGCTTACTGACGTGGCTACATCAAGACTCGTCTATTTTAGTTATTTCCATAGCATCATGTGCTACGGTATATTACTGTGGGGCAGAGCAGCTGACGTTGAGTCCATATTTATCCTGCAAAAACGAGCAGTCCGTGCAATGTACGGACTAAAAAGCCGCGAATCACTCAAGGAACTATTTAAATCAGTTAATATAATGACCTTGCCTTGTCAGTACATTTACGAAAACATAATGTATGTAAGAAAATACATTACACAATTTCGTAAAAAATGTGATTTTCAGAAATACAATACAAGAAATAAAGATAAATTGATAGCAGTAAGTACTAGGTTAAGAAAGGTTCAGAAGTCGTTTATGGGATTATGTACACTTTGTTATAATAAGTTACCCAGTGCCATTACAAGTATGCCAGATAATAAATTTAAGGCCTTTGTAAAACAAACATTAAGTAGTAGAGCGTACTATAAATTAGACGAATATTTGCTAGACAAACACATATGGTCAGATCCAGTCAGTTATCCCTAATACATACTTAAGTATAAATAAATAAGTATTTGTTAATTATAATATAATTAATGGATTATATTTAAATAAATGAGTGTTTGTTAATTAAAGTTAATGAATGGACTAATGTAACGACTCCACCTCTGGATGAATATTATTTATAAGATTTTTGTAATTTTAGACCTTCGAAAAGTATTCTGTAAGAATCTACTTTGAATAAAAATATTTTGACTTTGACTTTGACTTTGAGTAACTACCTGCAGGGGCGAACCCAAAACATTAAGATAGGTGATTATGTGAGCCACAAGATGTTGATGTAACTTTTGGCGTCCCCCAGGGATCGGATGTACACGAAGGAAGTTCGTTTTCGTTTCGCGGTAGCCTTTTCTACGCGTGCGTTCGTATGATAGTCGTCAATCTGCAAGTCTTGCTTACTCGTACCTACTACTCGTATTTAGCGAAAGTATGTTTATTATCGCTTGCCGGTTACGAGCCTAGTGCGTCCCTTACACAAAATTGGCAAATTAATAAACTTCAATGAAGGTTTTTTGGCATTATTGTACATCATTACAAAGAGGAAAGACTAGGGAACTTTTTTAAAGAATTTTAAGAACATTGTCAATTTTAGTTTTTTTTAAAATTACAAATTAAAGTTACCCAAGACTAAATTCTTGCATCTTACATTTTTTTTGAGGGTTAATAAAAAATAAGTACACGTTACTTGCAAATAATTTTGACTTTGATAGAGCCGTACAACATTACACATTACAATAAATTAGGCTCTACCATTTCCTTTTTTTTTTTATCTAAGTTGAAACGCGTTAGCATATAGAAAATTTCTAAATTATTTTAAAAGAATACAAAAAAAATACCAGTGGACACAAAATTTTTTTGCAGGCCGGAAAAGATAGCTAATGACCCAACCCACCTGCTGTTTTAATTTGACAAACGATGGAGCAAACACCCTGTATGGGGTGGTTCAGCAAAAACAAATTTCTTGAAAGTTGAACGAGGGCAACATTGTCTTCTAAAGGTTATGTATTCAAAACCTTTTAGATTTCCTACAAAAGACATCACTTAAGTGATCTACTATCAATGAGAAAACTATACATACTCAATGTAACGATGAGACTACACAAAAAACTAACCTTTAATCCTACACTTTTAACTCGTAGACGAAAACACAACGTTGCTCCCGTCCCAACAACTAAGTCTACATTCGCCAAGCGACAATATGCAGCTCAATCAGTCTATTTATACATATAATACATTAAATAAAACGTTAAATATTTATCCATTGCTACTTTACAAATGTAAAACTACCTTAATAGAATGGCTTAATAAAAGTCTTAGTTATGAAGAGGCTGAGGACTTATTATATCGAGTTGTATAATGATTAATGAGTAACTTTCAGAGTTTTGTTAAGTACAAGAAAGGTGTATCAAATAATAAAATGTAAGGTAATAGATTAAATATAGGCACCTACCACGACCACAATACCTTTTATAATGACTCGACATCCAAAATCCAAACTTCATGTATACCATTGCACACACACGCGCGCACACACACACTCACCCACTCACACACACACACACACACACATCGCTTGCCTTTTAGTATATTCAAACTGTTTTCTATTTTTTTTTCATCTTTTTTCATAAGCCATTTGTTGTTATGGAGGAGCGGGGTTTCCTGATACAGGTATTGCATACTTAATAGGAAGCACCTACCTTGTAATCTGCATATCACTGTTATATATAAATAAATATTTTTTCATTTTCATTTTCACTTAGAAAACTGCAATTCGGCGTGGGTATATAAACCAATCACGCCGACAAAACAGTAGAATAAAATACTGAATTTTTTTTTAGGCTACCTCCTCTACATGTAAATTGGTGATGATTTTTTTTTCTCTTTAAACCTGTAGTGTGGGGTATAACTCAGTTATGCTTTTGCAAGATAATGGGATTTAAAGCCCTAATTGACACCACGCTTAAATGGAAGGAGCACGTAAAAAACCTATGCGATAGGCTGAGCAGCGCCGTATTTGCGCTGCGTAAACTCAAGCCAGTTGTTTCCAGTAATGCACGCCTCATGATGTCTTACGGTATTATCTTATGGAGAAACTCAAACAGAGTCGGACCGAGTATTTAAATTACAGAAACGAGACTTGCGTATACTGGCAGGTGTAACTCCGAGGCACTCATGCAAACGGCTTTAAAAAATATATAATATGTTGACCCATTATTCACTTTACGTATATGAAGTAATAATGTTCACACGTAAAAATATACACTTATTTAAAAAAGTGAATAGCCCGGCAGAATCACTCGTCAGACGGGGCGATTACAGCTCGTGCCGCGGCGCCTCGCGCTCCTCGACAAGTCACCGCGCGTAAAAGGCCCCGCTTTTTACGAAAGACTACCCGCCAGTCACATAAATGAATCAACGGACGATGGTTTTGGACACCGATTGAAAGACTTTTTACTGTCAAAGTATTAGTACTGAATATAGTCTTAGTATTCAGTAAAGGAATTTACCGAACAAAAACAATATTAGACAAATTATTTTTGATGCTATTTAAAATTAATTAATATATTATTACTTTTTTCCTCTGAATTTAAGTATCATTACTTATTATTATTACAGATTATTACTGTAATTTTCCGTTTTTATATTTGTTGCACGTTTGACATATATGTATTTTTATTCATTTATTTGACATGAAATTGATATGTTTTGACATCCCGACATTATGCTAGGAGATTTTTCTAGTTTCTGACATTTTATTATTTATATTCTTTTTTTTTTACATTACTACGATCAATATTGTTTTAAATTGGTATTTCTGTCTGTCCTTGTTAATTATTATTGTTAGAAATTATTGTAAAAAATTTATTGTATGTACCTGACGAGCTTTCCGTGAATTCATTTTATTTATATGTATACAAAGAAAATTTGTAAAATATAATGTCAATTTTCAATTAGCAATAAATGAATCTGAATCTAATATTTGTTCGAGTTATGTCCCCCCCCCCCCCCCCCTGCCGGCTAAATGGGTACTACTGGGGACGTGAAAAAATTCGTGGCAGTAGCACATATAATGAATTTAAAAGGAAAGCTATCACAGTTAAGTAGACATAACTAGTTAACGAGTAATAGATATAACTAGTTAACTGGTAAGAAATGCACTTAATTTCGGGTGCAATTACATTGTCATTGGAATTTGAACCTTTTACCGTGGAACGTAGAGTTGCTTTTTCACAGCACGGTGCTTCTTGCCCGCAAAAGGTATGTGTATGCAGCGCGCAAAAGACCTGGGGCGCTACCGGGAAACGAAAACGAAATTCGTTCGTGTATCTCCCTCTCTGTCGCTCGAATAAGCAAGTGCGAAAGAGAGGGAGATACACAAACGAAGTTCGTTTTCGTTTCGCGGTAGGGACTCTGCCCTGCGACATGAACCCCCCCCCCACCCGTGGCAATGCTAAAACTTAGGCGGACTTACGGCACGGTGCTTCTTGCGCGCGCGGCTAGTTGTGATGTGCGGCTTGATGCTGTTCGGAGATTTTCGTAATTATTTTACGTAAATAACCTGTTGCTGCTAAAAGTTTGCGATCTGCGGTTCGATTAGTTTTAAAATTGTGTACCTAATTACCTACATATCGTTTGAAAAACTTAATGTACCTACTGACCTCGTTATTTCAATTTAGAAGTTGTTTCATAAAAGACTTACTTAAGTAATTCGAACTTTAAAGTAAATTAGTAATTAAATTTTCTCGTCTAGCGTCGCCCCTCAGCATCAGTGCTGGTTATAGTTTGGTGTGTTATAAAAATAATCATATTTACGATTATTTACGAGGGTAAGCTGTAATTAAAACCCCAAAAGCCACTTTTAAGTCCGCATTCTGTGACAGACGGGCAACTACGGAACCCTACCCTGCGCGTGGCCCGACACGCACTTGGCCGGTTTTTGTTTCTCCGAATACTTATGTCGTAGGTAATTAACTTGGCAGAGGCATTTAATCGAAAAGTTATTTTCCTGTAAGTTATGGTTTTGTAACAATCCTCAAAAGTTATGTTACTTAACTAGCTGAAAATTGTAATTTGTTATACAAAGGTGCAGTTGTATTTTACCCGCGAGTGTGGAATTGAAACACGAGCAAACGAAATGATGCTATAGTTGAACCGTGAGCGAAGCGAGTTATGATTTCAACGTTACTTAGTCACGAACGAAGTTAATGATTTCAAAGTTACTCAAAAGAGATGTCGCAGAGACAAACAAGAAGCATTGGTTCATTTCATAATGTGTGCAGGTTTATAATACAGGGGGTCCCAAAAGACAACGTCAAGTCGAAAGTGGCTGATATACATATGCTATATTATTTAATTCTATTAAAGACAATTAATAGTATACACAAGATAACATTGATAACTGACATTAACTAAATTAAATTAAAATTAAGTTAAATCTAAAAAACGCCCTCGAGGCATTTTACTGATGCTGGCGGCATTTCCGCTGCTTGCTGATGATATGAAGATAAAAAAATCCAAGTCCTGTACTTATTAAATAAATTACAGGAATTATAAAAGCGTATTAATTGTTTTATGAAGTCCAAGTTAGATGGTCTAACAATACTTTTTTTTGATAACTGTTATGCCTGTGTATACATATACATATACATGTGATGACCACCATGTTTTCAGCTTGACGTGACTTTTTGGACACCCTGGATAAAGGGCAGGTATAATAAAAATCAGGGTGGGTACCTTAGCTCCTTCTGCCAACAGCATTCTCGCGACGCCTGCGCCGACTCCATTAGCGGCGCCCGTCACGAGCGCGACCTTGCCTTTTAACTCGTACGACATCGCAGCGTGTGCGCCACTCAACGTATTGCTACTGAATGCGCGGGAAGATTATTCGTTTTATTCCAAACAAAAGCATATCGTAATCGTCAGATCTGGGCGGCAATCTGAGACTCAAATTTTGCACTTCAATTTTGTTGGTAGTTTAGTGTGCTAATTCTTAAAGTTCAGATAAATATGAAAAGGTTTTGATTGCGCACAAAAAATTAATTTCTAAGGCGTATTTACAGATTTGGCACCCCGGGTTTTGCCGCCTTGTAAATCAAATTTTCGTAAAGGCAATAGGCATTTAAAAACCGGCCAAGTGCGTGTCGGGCCACGCGCGGTGTAGGGTTCCGTAGTAACCTGCCTGTATTTGTTACATCGATACGCACGCGCTAAGTAAATGATTGTGCGGTTGTATCGGCAGAATTTGTACGAAAGTTGGCTTTTTTAAGTACATTTTAAGGGAGCGACCACACCGGTGCTTAACGCTGCGTATACGCGTTGATGTGTCGTATGCGTCACGTATTCTTCACACATTTTGCTTCGTTTTACGGTGCGTTAGCGTACTTTGAGCAGCGGTGTGGTCGCACCTTAAGTTGGTACTCGGTTACTAGTTATGTCTACTTAGACGTGATAGTTTTCCTTTTATAGTACACTAGCTTCTGCCCGCGACTCCGTCCGCGTGTAACTAGTTTATATCGTAGCTACATACCTCCGTCCGGAGATGCGGCGCAGTGTGACATCCGCCTAGATAACGTAGTGCTGCAAGCCACCCTGATTGACCTTATCGGCAGCAGCATCAGCACGATTAAGCGACGCCTCGAACTTTGGTATATACCTCCTCAAAAAACCAAAGCTCATCTGAAAGATAAGTAATCAATTTCTGTGTAAGAAAAACAACTGCTGCATTTTCCAAACAGTGAAATAAATCTCTAAATTATATTGTACCTAATCTGAAACGTTCTAATCTGACCGACCCCCGGAAATTACCAAATAATAGGTACAACTAAGCATAATATAAATCACGCAATATAGATAAAAACGATAAACATATTATTATGTAGGAAGTTGTTTTGCTTCACAGCGTGACTTGCTTTACATGTCATATCAGGTTTCTGGCCCTTACGTAAACCGTTTTTATATTAAAACACACTTGATAATAATAATAAAAATTATAATAATTTACCTGTTGCTGTTGATAAAACATAATGTACACCAGTTTTTACTATAGACTAGGAGCTTTATACCATTAAAGGCAAATAACACGTGCCAGAGCTATAGGATACCCTGTGTTTCAGGAAAAAAGACTGACAATTAAATATGTTATTCACATGCAAAATAGAATACAAGATCATTTTTATTGACTAGTACAAATAATTAGGAAGTTATAACCTATGCGGTATAAAAGATAGAACAAAACATAGTTTAAAACGATTATATTTATTAGAAACGTTTTGTATTGTTGGCAGCACTCATTAGCTCTATATTATCATACTAGCTTCTGCCCGCGATTGGGTAAGGCCGTTATTTCTTGTTCCTCATTAAGCAGTTTAACTCGTCCACATTTTAATCACTTCCAGTGTGTTACGAATATTAGTAATGCATTTATATAGCTAATTGGCGTAACACACTGGAAGTGATTAAAATGTGGACGAGTTAAAATGCTTAATCAGGAACAAGAAATAACGGCCTTACCCGATTTCGTCCACGTGGAACCTACGATATAAGCTCCTTACAAACCTTCAACCCCCCTTAGACGACGGTTCCCGGAATAAAAAGTATTATAGATTAAGATTTACAACAATTTATCATCAGATTTAAAACGAACATGCAAAACTAAACTATCATTTAAATATAAAACAAGCACTGAATTACTATCTAAATTCAATGATACATTAAATTTGTAATACCTATAGTTAAACACATTCTATAAACTTGTTTGTGGTATAAATTACTTACACCTACTTAATACTTACTAACTTACATACCTACATAATGTCGCGACTGTAAACATATATTTCTACATGAACTGGAGCATCGGATGCCAACAAACCGCATTGTGGTTTGGCAGAAGAAAATGTTAATAGAAATAAGTTTACTTCGTGAATAAATAAATTATTAATTATTAATATATGTTAATCCAGGTTATAATTGTAGTGTAATTGTGTAATTCTGTATTTGCGAAATAAACTTATTTACTTCCTTTCTTTCTATACACTATATGTATACTAAAATTCATATTAATCCGTTTAGGCGTTTTTGCGAGATTGACGTCCAAACTTTCGTATTCATAATTTAGTAGGTAGGATCTGCAAAAATCCAACAACAACAACAACAACAACAGCTTGACAGACTAGTAGTATTTTAAGTTTAATGAAGAAGGTTTATTCACGATTTTTACTACGGTGGTAGAATTGTACTGGAGTTTACCAACAAAGTGAAAATTTAATGGATAAAATATAGTGATGATCCTACTAATATTATAAATGCGAAAGTTAGGATGGTTGGATGTTTGGATGTTTGTTACTCAATGCCGCTTAAAAGGCTCAACCGATTTGGATGAAATTTCGCACGAAGATAGTTTATAGCCTGGATTAAAATATAGGATAGCTTTATCTCGGGCCCACGCAAACCAACTTGCGGGCGGAAGCTAGTTATTGAATAAGGAAAAACTGGTCGAGATCGAGTCGGACCTACGCAGCGGTGAAACGCGCCGGGTGGGCTTCGGGGTTAGACTACAACCCGGGCCCCCCGCTAAAAGATTTTAGTTTTTCTTTCCATTGGGGCCTCGGAGACACAATTGTACCCCAGACGTTTTAAATAAGTTTTCGAAGTTTTTTTCTTGTTACCTTTGAACGTGTTAATACTTACGCAATTACAGATATATGAGATAATTCATGATTATGATATGAGTCACAAATTCAATGAAAAATAAATATTATTAATGCTTGAATTATATAATGATACCACCATCTAGCGACCATAATTTCGGTACAATTTCAGTTTGATAGAGGTCGCTTACTTATATTAAGTGTTTGATATTTTTTGGCCTATAAAAATAATATAACAAAAAGTTTTAAATGGGTTTTATTTGATTCTAAAATTTTGAAAGAAGCACTAATCTAAGTTTAGATGTATGTATTTAATTAATGTCATACAATATTTCCGTAACTTCGCAAACAGAACATTTTATCAGTTCAGATTGTAATTAAGTTTGGCCCAGGTTGGGGTCGTATTGGACTCAAATCGGCATAAACTAAAATCGCTAAGACTGCATGAATGCTTTCAAAACCACAACGGGACCGAGTTTTTCTCGGCTTTAATACCTACTATGAAAAATCGTTTTCTATACAAAATGGAACAAAACACCAATAACTGATCGTTAATCAAAAAAAAATACGAAATAAAGTGAAAGTAAAAACCTCATCGCTGGGGTTCCGACTTGCAGCCAAGAATATTAACAAAGAATATTAACCATGTTCGTAGTCGAAGACTTACCCTCGGTTCCCACTTGTCGGCTGTCGGCCCGATTTTTATCGGATGTTGGCGCCTCATACAAATTGGTGTGAATAGCTTCATATAAAATTATTTCTACAAACAAACTTTCAACCAAGGTTTAATCCCTTTAGAAGATGAATTTTCAAAAACATTGAAATTATTTTTCTTTTATTTTAATATGGACCCATTTCACGAAGTTTTCTTATATTTTATTAAAGAACTTTATTACGAAGTTTCAAGTCTCTGTCTCAAAAAGTAAATGAATTCCCATACAATTTTTTACCCTTATATCACCCTCTGAAGAAAATTAATATTTAAAAAAACGCCACGCTATGTCCTACTCTGAAGTCTAAACTAGTTTTTGCTAGAATTTGCCACCAAAAGTATACTGGTTGTCATCGCCGCCACGCGGCGTCCACTTGACAACATAATTAACCGACTTCAAAAAAAAGGAGGAGGTTCTCAATTCGGTTGTATTTTTTTTTTCAATGTTTGTTACTCCGTCATTGATGAGCCGATCCGTAATTTTTTTTTGTAAGTATATGCTTCCAGGTGGATCCTATTTTTTTCAAAAATTTATTGGATGATGGGATCCATGAGGAATTGAGGGAACTAAATAATTTACTTTAAAAACAGTTTTAACCGACTTCAATTTTACTAAATTGAAGTCGGTTAAAACTGTTTTTAAAGTAAGCTCCGCCAAGCCACGAGAACATTTCCACATTTCTTTTCCAATTTACCACATGAACTGATTTCCGAGAGCAAATGCGTTGATTATTAGAGAAAAAAAACCCAATCGCTGTATGTGACCCGATAATATTTGAGGACTTCCGTCGATTCCACAAGGATCACCTTTGGCACTTCATTCGTTGCTATTACAACGGAATCTTATCAGAATCTGTGACGTACATTGGTACTTTTAAGTACATAATTGAGGAATTCCATAAGTCATCAGTGGTCTTCATCATCATAAATTTTATGATTTCCGGGTGTAAATACACGATTTTTAATAGAAAATACCAAAATCACTACACGCGTGCCTAATATAATTGAGGAGTTCCCTCAATTCCTTATGGACTCTCATGGATCCCATCATCCAATATTGCTTGTGGTGGATGGACACCGGCTGTTGTCTGTGGGATGTTTACAATTGTGAGCATAGAGGTTAAGGTTAGTCGGAGCTAATTTCGATTTGCGCATGGGAAACTATAAAATTCATTTTATCAGAGTTCAGCGTAATATTAAAACCTCGCTGTGCATATGCATAGACTTGCTCAACTGAGTTACCAGAAAAAAGTAGGACAGTGTCATCACGTCATCAGCGTATGAAATGATTTTTCCACAGTCGATTTTAAGATTGCAAAGGTAATTTTTATGAATTATTAAAAAAAGGGTAGGACCTACAATACTTCCGTGTGGGACCCCAAAAGAGGCATTATTTGAGTCAGAACTCATGACATTGACTATTTTTGTGCGTTGCGTGCGACCATCTAAATAATCAGCAAATAACTTGAGCTTGCATACCTCTAATTCCTAAAGATTGAAGCTTGTGAAGCAGGATGGGAACGGAGATGGTATCGAAAGCTTTAGCAGGGTCAAGGAAGATTCCCAATGTCTGATTACCCTTGTCCAGTTCTTGCACTAACTAGTCGGTCCATTCGTGGACGGCGTCTTGTGTAACCGGCCGTATCGATATCTTTGTAGTCGACTGTAACCTATGCCGTGTATCGTTACATAAGAGTACCTACGCCGATTAAGTCATCGACCCGTCATAAATTGATGATAATAATAATATCACTAGCTAATGCCTGTTGAATGCGGTCAATCGGAACCGAAAGGTAGCGCATGCGCAAGGCTCTTCCGAATGACCCCCGCAATATTTGCAATGTCCTGATATATAGTTTCACACCCTAGCGGATGCCTAATTGAACTAATCAAGTGTTGCGTTATCAATGCGTTGCCATATGGAAGGTGTACGTGTTGCGTTGCAGACCTTGTCGTTGAGTTTATGATTTCACTGGGTAGGTCACTTTTACCCGCGACTGCCCTCATGAATGTCGTAGGTGTAGGTAGAGGTACCAACTGTCTCCCCCAATTACATCTTTGGGGCATGATTTTCGGGATGAATGTATCCTACTTTTTTAATCCATGATTACCTACGATATAAACACGATAGCCATCGATAACGATATAAGATAAATTTGCATTAAATCAGCAAAATCACCGATTAAATCAGCTTGTCGTCGTGAAGCAAGGAATGTGAATAAAATATCAGATTTTAGATGAAAATAACTGAAGTAACCATGACGATGTAAAGCTACATGCACCCAATGATGTAATATAATAAAGAGGTAGTATACGTTGTCTACACCAAAACAACGTGTTTAAAAATCGGGGGGCATGGCTCATACCAAAAATTAAGGCTTTAAAGTTCAATATCTCGCAAACGAATCACTGAGTTGAAAAATAGTTTTAAGTAACCCAATAATATTTTTAAACAAGCTATCCAACAATATCCCATATTATTTTATTGGTTTAACGAGAAAAAAATACATACCCACTTTAGGTACTGTAAGAGACCTCTCTTACATCATCTTCTTCATCATCATCTTATTTTATTATTAGGGTACCTACCCTAATAATAAAATAAGATGATTTTATTCTTCTGTTTTGTCGGCGTGATTGATTTATATATCCATGCCGAATCGGACAGACGGACATGGCGAAACTATAAGGGTTCCGTTTTTGCCATTTTGGCTACGGGACCCTAAAAGCCACCAATTCTGCCAGTTGAGACACGTATTGACAAGGCGAAACTGAGGCGAGTTGGTGCAATTGACTATCTCGGGAAATAATGACACAATTTTTCCAGTCATTTGTACGAAGACGACCTTTCAGGGGTCTAATTACGTAATGACGAAAAGGAAAATGATGGTCGTAACGCTGGTAACAAAGATTTGTTACACAAAAACTCTTGTATTTTCCGATAGTCAATGAAAAAGAAGTAGGCCTTAGCGTAATGCCATACTTCTCCGGTGTGACTTACCTATTTACCATGTCAGCAGAAAAAGTAGCTACCTACGCGGGTCAAGTGCTTAGAAAGACCTACAATTAGAGTCGTATTCTAATGTCAAGAGGATAAGGACGGTCTAGATCATTTTGAGCGTGTTATTTTGCGTAGCTACTTCTGTTGCTGACTGTACCAGGCTAGTTTTTTGCACCGCTGATCATCGTCGAGTACCTACCGTATTCACGAAAACCACCATGCCATACTTTTCCGACGTTTCTAAATGGCTGCCATACCGCCGCAAAGGAGTACCTTTTTTTCTAAACGATTAAATATAGTTCTGGTTGAGATTATATAAGTTGACCGAATCGCATATCGGAGGAAGGAGGAGGTCATGTTCCATGACGTGTATAGCTGTGCTCTTATACTCCAGGCAAAATACGGTTTTGAAAAACATTAATTTATAATAGCCTTTTTTTTGTTGATTTCATTTTAAAATGTTATTCTAAGATGATTTATTCAAGAATCCGACAAACTTTCCACCCGGAAGTAATTATGTAGATTTCAATAAATCATGCATTGTCTTTTTTTGTACGATTTATCTTGAATATTATAGAGAAGATGTAAATGAACCATAGTAAAGCCAAAAATATTTATTAATATTTTTTCTGACGTTTCAGAAGCTAGTTATTTTATCATTTTATTGATGTCTGAAATTTTGTCGGATTTTGTCGCGGGGTAACTATTTAATTGATAATATATCCGATACACATAAAAAATAAGCTATTATAAATTATTTCCAAAATTGACATTTTTTCCATACAAGCTGTCAATTCATTGACTGGACTATTAATGAATCCACCAATTATGCGCATGCACTGGTTTTGTAGTTTGTCTAATTTACTCAAGTTAGTTTTAGCACTACCTATTATCGTAAAGGAAGCTTGCATAATCTATTTTGCTCCGAATACCCGCGATGTACAATCTTCTTAAATATGTCTGAAAGCATTTTTGCCCTATAGTTAAATATAGAACTCGCTCAAAAAATTTCACTAGAATCTGTTGAGAGATGCGACCTGACTGAAATTCCAATGAAAACTTTTATAAAAACCTGGTCACATTCAATAATATCAACGATACATACCTTATGGGTGGTATTCCAATTGTTTAAAGATCTTTGTCCAATAGTCATTGCGGCTCTTAAACAAAATGTGAGAGGCAAAGATCGGTCCAATGTATTTGCATCTCACATTTTGCTTAAAAAAATGTGAGACGCAATGATTATTGGACAAAGATCTTGAACAAGTGGAATACCATCCTTAAGTTACCTATGGGTAGGTTAGTACAAGTGTGGAAGAAAATAAAACTTTGAATGTTATATCGACTGATCTCTTATTTAGGTACATCAAGGCGTGCGCGGCGAGTACGCCGTAGTAGTGGGGGCGTTTGGAGAAAAACCTTACTTTTTTTGATACAAGTATGAACCTTGGCACAGTTATTCCTTGTGTCAAAATAAGCCGATTAAGGCTGCGTTTCCACCAAAGCTGTTAAAGGGGGGGTTAAAGTCCCGCTCTACCCGGCTTCATTCTAAAAATTCTAACCATCCATAGCCATGGATCCATAGCCAGCTAATAGGTCGTGTTTGGTAGAGATTTCGGATAAATCAAAAACGTAGAATTCATTTCTACGTTATTGATTTATAAACAGAACTATTCTGTCACAGAGACCCGTTTCAAAGACCTTGGAGACTACGGGAACAAGGGATATTGGACCTGTGTAGTAACCATTTAAAATGGAGTCATTAAAGTGCTCACATAGTTCTTGAGTGAAGGTAGTTTGTGGAGAATTGAGGTCGGGAATCCATATACGTCTTTAGTTCCTTTCGCTTTAATTATTTTGATTATATTTAATACCTCCTGAGCTGTAAATGGTGACACAAACATGGTAGACGCCTGCAACGGGCAGTAGACGCACCGCATCCCCCAGGCACGGGCGCACAGGGGTGTCGCGCGCCACACTCACGTAGTACTAGATTAGATTAGATTAGATTATTTATTTCATGATAAAAAATTACATTACAGATTTGCATACATGTCAAAAAATAAGAATTTTTATCACGATCGTCAAAAACAGAGAAAAATCAAGCTTGACGCAGCACACCCAGCTCGGCCCGACATCTTACACGGCTCTTGTTTGTCTCCATTTTAATTATATCCCATAAGGCAATGGTTCTTTTCGACCGATGAATACATAAAAGTAAAGTAGAAGTTACTACTTAGGTGAGATTTATTTACAAGAAAGGATCGGCAACTGGAGAATATACCTCCGACGGAAGATGCCTTATACCAGCACACATTACGGGCAGTTTACCAAGGGGTACATGTTTGGGGCCAGGCGTTATAGTTTGCGATCGAAACTTACCCAGTCCCTTCGATTGGGGATGGAAACAAGATGCTGGCCAATGGATTCCACACTGGTCTGACAAACCTGCTGTGGCCAGCATCTGCTTAGAGTTGACAAGATGCAAATGCAAAGCTGGTTGCAAAACGAGATGCAATTGCATGAAGAGGCATTTAAAATGTACTTAGTTATGTTTCTGTGGAGGAAACTGCGATAAGTCCCGAGACGCTTAGTCTGATTGTACGTAATATTGTTCACTTTTCCGCTCAGCTCATTAGGTCTTTGAGAAAGGGAACTTAGAGTGATTGACGTTTACTGTGACGCTCTTTTCTACAAACGCGACGCTCCGCGACGTAAGATGTTCGGGAATCTTCTAAGGTCCCTTTTCTCAGTGAACGCCACTTTTGTTACGCGATTGCTCCATCATGTATGAACCGATTAGTATAGTAATTTTTATTTTAAAAGTACATGATCCCATATTGGTTCCATTGTTACCAAAATCGGTTGATGGCGGTAAAAATAAGTAACGTCGCGCGACGTTTGCTTTTTTTTACCCGATGTTGGTACTTGTTAGGTAAGGTTAATAGATATAAGGAAGTTTAATTTTTTCAAATTTGCATTAGATTGTTTTTATGTTCGTGTTTTTATTTATAAAAAATAGTAGCGGTTTAATATTTACGACGACTTAAAATAAAAAATATATAATTGAGAAATTAGATTATTGTATTTTTTTCTTAATTACTTAACTAATTGCATATAATTTATATCAGAAATGAATTCTACGTTATTGATTTATCCGAAATTGATACCAAACACGACCTATTAGCTGGCCAATGGTTAGAATTTTTAGAATGAAGCCGGGTAGCGCCTAATGCTGCATTTACACGCTTGCGGTGGCTTGGCAAGCGGAGGCTTGCCAAGCCACCGCAAGCGTGTAAATGCCCCCGTTTACACGCTTGCGCTTGTGGAGACAAGCGCAAGCGTGTAAACGGGGGTGTTTGGCTTGGCTTGCGAGAGCTTGGCCCGATCCGGACTAGTGTCGGTTTTTGAACACAGATCAAAGGAAGCTTGGGCAAGCGCTTGCGACGTATTTACACGTTGGCGCGTGTTTAGTGAGTGTCGCTCGCGAGCTCGCGACGGTCTGTCGCCTTATTTATATGACCTTTATGTAACCGCGTATCGACCATAATACTAAAGGCAAAATACGGTTTTGAAAAACATTAATTTATAATAGCGTTTTTTTTGTCGATTTCATTTGAAAATGTTATTCTAAGATGATATATTCAAGAATCCGACAAACTTTTCACCCGGAAGTAATTATGTACATATCAATGAAGCATTGTCTTTTTTTATACGATTTATCTTGAATATTATAGAGCAAATGTAAATGAACCAAAATAAAGACAAAAATATTTATTAATATTTTTTCTGACTTTTCAGAAGTTAGTTAACTTATCATTTTTTTGATGTCTGAAATTTTGTCGGATTTTGTCGCTGGGTAACTATTTAATTTATAATATATCCGTTACACATAAAAAATAAGCTATTATAAATTATTTCCAAAATTGACATTTTTTCCATACGAGTTGTCAGTTCATTTACTGGACTATAAGTGCTGTATGGTCAAACGACCAAACCTTGGCCTTTCTCGAGGCATACCAAAGCGAGCCGAACACAATAGCCGACACAACTTCCACGTCTGCTATACTTGCCTATTCGGACCACACTAACGCACTCGCAAGCGTGTAAATGCCATCCAAGCGTTTGTGAAGGCTTGGAGCTTGCGGACGCTTGCCAAGCCACCGCAAGCGTGTAAATTAGAGCTGGGCGTTTTATCCCGTAAGCGTTTTCAAAAACAGTTTCTCGTACAGTAACGGAAAAACAGTTTGTGGCTAGAACCACAAACCGTTTTTATAAAAACGATGACGAGGAGCTACGAGTAGAAGGCGACAGTCGCACGCAACGGTTGCAATGCAAAACGTGAAAACGCAACTCGAACCGTTTCGTTTCACTTCTTTTGGCGACCGGCGACGGCGGCAACGCACGGAGAAACTAGTTATTTTTGAAACTGTTTTTCACAACAGTTTTGTGATTTAAAAAAACGGTTACGTTTCGTTTCACGGAAAAGTCGAAACGACCTAGCTCTAGTGTAAATGTAGCGTAACTCGTGACACGTCCATCCACCATAAGATAGAGCGAGAAAACAATGGTTAATCAGCCTATCTCGCTCTATTACCATACTTCCCGCAGGCCGACGAGGCGGACTGCCATGCTGGGCCGTCTGGTCACTGCTTGACGCGGCGCAGTGTTGCCGCGTTTCAATTGCCAAATCAGAAGGAATTTTGCAATTTTATTTTTAAGTATTCGGGGGGGGGGGGTGTCCCCCGGAGCTTATTTATCAAATATACAGAACACGGCAATTATTTGAGGTTTTCTAAAAAAACTATGGCGGTTATGTCAAGTGACTTTCATCAACTCAAAAGTATTTTCCGTGAAATAAATGCACTGTTACGATTTAGTGGTCTTATAAATCATGAATTTTATAGTGAAGCATTGTAGAAGTACATGGATACCGAAATCAGATATTAAACTACACAGGTAAGTGGGAATTTTACGAAAATATTGCTAAATTTTACGGCAGTACATTTTGGGCTTATATCAATCAGTAAATTTTGTTATTTTTCTATCCAACAAACGCGCAAATAATGATATTTTAACCTTTGTTAGTGTACTTAGTGTTTATTTAAAGTTAAAAACTAACTTTATAGACTAATTGAAATATGTGCAACGATGCAACTAGGGTCACCCTATTCTGTTCTCTTGCGAGGTATTTTTATTCGTATTGCAAGGAGCAAAATCTTTAATATTGTACAGTTTCTGACTTCATTATTGAATGTATAGTCTGTAATATTATAGTTTTAACTTGTATGATTATTGATTACCATTAATCTTATTTATACTGATAATTACAGATTTCCAAAGGATGTAGAAAGGCGGGGGCATTGGTTGTCAATAGTGCCTATAAAAGGACATTTGAAGGAAAGCTCAAGAATTTGCAGCTTGCATTTTAAAGCCGAAGGTTATGATAGAGAGAAACCAGGACACCTAATCAAAAATGCTATCCCATATTCCTTGCCGCTGGTTTGCGGCTATGGTGCAACAAATTTAAGTAGTTTTATGTAATAAAACTCTTGCGATTTCGTTGATAGATAATTCATATCCTGAACCATCTCAAAAGAAAACATGAAGTTCTGAACACATTCTTTCAGGACACTTGAAGTTTAGTTATTAGTGTACCTAAATAATGAAATATTCGCTGAATGTGATGTGACATTATTATGTGGATGAAATGAGCGTCGTAGCGACGCCGTAGTTCAGTTCATTTGCTCATTAAAAAAAAATAGAGGGTAGTATGGAGATGGAGTAAGAGTATGTGTTTACAGCGGCAGCCCAAAAGTTGCCATAGAACCTCGGAAATTAAAGCGTTCCAGTTTTCAGGTGGACTTGTTTAAATTATTTTTGCGTAGCTATCGAAATATCCAAAAAAAATACTAAATCACACGCACAGTACATTTTATCACAACTTGTAGGTAAATGAAATTATTCCTTATTTATCTGACTGCTCTGTTATAAGCTGTGATATTCTGTAGAACAGAATTGACATTTTAATTTAGGTATTAGTACGGCCAGTATTTTTCAATCACAACACCCGATAGAAAAATTTCAACAAAAAGTTTTAATGTAAAGTAACATGTTTATGACATAGATGTATACATATTTTCGACTTCTGTTGTTCACATATACAGGGTGTTTTTTTTAAATGGGACAGTATGGGGAAATCCGAATCTAAAGGAGATAGAGGAAAAGTGCCCAAGGAGACATTAGGTGTTTTTTTATGTAAACAAATTTGGCTCGTTAAAATTTTTGGTCAAGCGCGAGTTGTTCTTAAAAAATTATAAAGTTGGTCAATTTTTTTTTGACGCGGGTCGGCTCTGTTTCATGTAAGGATTATTTCATTGTATGGAAAGAAAAAAATCTGAACAGCAGAAGTTGGTCAAATTTAACATTTACTCAAGTAATAAACCAACTGTATGAAGATTAGTTTTCATTAAATTTGACCAACTTCTGCTGTTCAGATTTTTTTCTTTCCATAGAATGAAATAATCCTTACATGAAACAGAGCCGACCCGCGTCAAAAAAAAAATTGACCAACTTTATAATTTTTTAAGAACAACTCACGCTTGACCAAAAATTTTAACGAGCCAAATTTGTTTACATAAAAAAACACCTAATGTCTCCTTGGACACTTTTCCTCTATCTCCTTTAGATTCGGATTTCCCCATACTGTCCCATTTAAAAAAAACACTGTATAAGGCAAATATGTGCAAAATGTAATAATTTAATTTCTTTATTCGGACAACATGAATCACAGTTTGTTAGTAGTTTGCTTATTCTAAAGGTGTTAGTAAATATATGTAGCTAGTGACAAAGTATTTTTAATTAAGTGTTGCATTACTGAGCATACATATTCGTCTAGATTTATAATTTTTTTATATTTTAAGAAACTTATGTACCACTTTCATAAATTGCCTTTCCATTTTTCAACGAATTTCTCAAATTGTTCTAGTTTATACAAGTATATTCTAGGAAAAAGGGAATATCGCGCAAATGGAAAGGCAATTTATGAAAGTATGTTACATAAGTTTCTTAAAATATCACGCCGTTAGCCTGCGAATGTCAAAAGACGTTTTTTATGCTCGTCGAACCACCTTAAAGGTAAATACAATAAATTGAAGGTTTTTTTTTATCAGATCTGTGACGAAGAGCCACCACCGCCGGCGAAGCGACGCTGTTTAAGAGACTAACGTGCAAGTGAAAATTAAATCACCGCGTGAATTTGAATTAGAAAAGACGAAAAGAATACTACAGCAAAAAGTAGCTCGCCAGAAACAGAAAATTGAAAACATGTCTGCTGTAAATCATTTGTGTTGTTCGTGGTAGCGCCGCTGTATATTGTTATACATTTGGTGGTAAATAAGTGTCCTGTCCCTACCATTCAGTCAGTATCAGTACTTAATTTAGCATCTTAACACAGACACTGATCGCTTGTCCACGCGCAAGCTGCGCCGCCCTCGAGCTGCCGAATAACAATAGATATAGACTACGCTACTAGGTATACGCGGCCGGCAACCTCGTTTCTCGCGGAGATTTGTATAGTGCTTTTCCAAAAGTACAATGAAATAATAATAAAAAGTACTTAGTCAATTTGTTTTATTCGTAGGTTAACACAACTAAATAATACGTTTCTGAACTGCACCGCCTGCACCGACGCCGCCGCGCCGGCAGCTCCGGGCCCGCGCCCTCCGCCGCGTCACCTCGGTGGCAAAACAAAAGAAGGTTGCTTTACAGGCCTAGGTGTGTTAGGCTGTATGAAATTTCTTTACATATCATCTTCTCTCATCGTACCGAATACGTTGTAGTTCCGGACCTAATTTAAAGTAAGTCATGTCAACATTTCATTGCAAGTTTGAGAAAAATGTATTTGAAGATAATAAGATGCTTAACTGTCGATTACTCATTCATCCTAGGTAGTAGGATGATGTAATGAGAATAAATTGCATATTATATGAGTATCAAATATCTTAAAATTCCTCAGTTATTCCTAACGTATGCAGAATCATGGACACCCTAAAAGAAAGAGATGACAGGAAGACGTGACGTCATTCAAGGTCATTTTTCTTGTTTCAAAACATTGTTGGAATGGCAAAGTGCAGTATGTATATAAGGTTCTTGTTTTAGTATAATATAATAGTAGTCTGTGGTCTCGTCTCAGCTCGTCACAGTCACACCAACCAAAGAGTAAAGTAAGTATAAGGAGAAGAGTGGCAACTCTGACTTTTAACTAGCATGTATGGAAGGTGCTGCCGCCAGTGTCAAGGTAATGAACTAACGCAGTTTACTCGTATAGCTCAACCCGGTAGGGCTAAAATAAAAGGTTGGCAACAGCTACCTTATTCACTATCACTTGCGTATATCTATAGTAGGCGTGAGAGTAAATGAGACCACAATCCGTACTCGGTTTCACATTTTCGTAGGTTGCCACTAAAATGAACTCGGGAAATGTCAAATGGATCTCTTTTGTATCTCTTTTAGTCCAGCAAAATCAAATATGTCATCATTGTTTGGTAGTAAGTGTTATAACGTCACTCCTTAACTTGCTCGCATTATAGCAGCTGTCATAGTTTCTATAAACAAACGGACCGTCTCAGGGAAAATGAATTAATTTGCGTATTGTTCCGCGCTAAATCATTAGAATACAGTAAAATTTACTTTTTTTATAGTTTACTGTAGAATATAAGCAAATGTCTTGTGCGATTGAAGGTTGTACGTCCCATACGGGAAGAAAAGAAAATGTTCAGGGACCATTAATGGTCCCTGAAGCTTAAGCTTTCACCAGTAAGTTTCAATAGATTTTGATGTTATTAATGTAACGATCTAAGCTAAAATTAATAATCACTATTAGAAGTTTATGTAAATATCATCATGTTCAATTATTCGTGCAAAATCGGCAAGTAAATAAGACTTTTATGTGGATTAAAGAGGTTATGTTAATTTACATAGTGATGTGTATTTTTTATCGAACTCGGAACAATAACTTATCGACATTGACATGGATGTATTTAGCAGTATATAGAAAAATCTGTGTTGGAACATACGAAATTACAAGTTTGGTTGTCCCATGTATTGAAGACTTACAATTTAGTGTTACATTTAGGAATCATCTAACAAAACTTGACTTTTTGATTTTAGTTTCCCAAAGGATGAAGAAATTAAACAAAAATGGTTACTGCATGCTAGAAATATAAATTGGACATAGGAAACCTATAGTCGCGTGTGCTCAATACATTTCACTTCCGATTCTTTTTTAGCTCATAAGAAATTTAAATGGAGATGACTCAAAGCAGATGCTTTTTCCACATTATATTTGTCTGCCATTACAAAGACGTACATAAATATGAATGTTACACCTAGAAGTATGAGTGAGTAATGTTTTTATATAGACCAGATGAATTTCAATCTTACTCTTTGGCAATTTGCGGCAAAATATGGCCGTAGGTATATATAAAGAAAGAAAGAAAGAAAGAAAGAAAGAAAGATAAACATTTATTAATGACAAGTATGATTAAAATTTAAAAAAATAAATAAATCTAAAACATATACCTACGGCCGTATTTTTTAGCATCTTTACTTAGAAGTTCGATTTTAGCTGAGCTCAGAGAGTGTATTTAAGTATTTGATTTAGATTTCAACTTTATACCTCCACGCGTTCCTGAGAAAAAGATTATTGAATTTTTGAGTTGTTTGACAGACCGATACGTGCCAAATCACGCTACAGCTAGGACTGCATGTTGGCCTGCCGATTTCGCTCGTGTAGCGTCTCCTTATGATAATAGTTTGGTATGATTTTTGGAAGTATGCTACTTAAAATTATGCATTTTGTTTTTATGACGACTGAAGGAAACCGTTTTTCACACAGTGCATTATTTATTAAACTATAAATATATAATTACAATTTAGTTTGTATAATTTATCGATAAACAAGTCGACACAGTAACATTCCTAGCAAAGACTAATCTTGCATAAAACTTGTGACAACCTACACAATTAAGAAATAACAAATGCATATACATCTCTTTCTGCCGCGTTAGTATGTCGTAAGGAAGTACAGGACAGATATACGTCTCTGCTACCTATTTTAGCGCGGTTTCCATGCTTATCCTTATTCCGAGGTATATCTATAGAGATATATATAAATAGAAGTATATATGTACCCGTGCGTGTGAATATCTAATATTTATGCAGGTATAAGTATGCATTTTTTTTTAAACATCGCAACCGTTTCCCGTTTTTCACATTGTTTCTCATCCCATTGTGCTTGTGTCACATATTTAACAGATTTAGTATATAAATTATTTATTTATTATGTCATTATGTGTATACGTTTGTATCAGCAGTATGTTGTGTTGCGTTCCGTGGGTCACGTACGGTGCAGTCTGAAAATCAGTGCTGTAGGTGTCTATCTGACACCTTGGCATAATGCTGAGACAGCGACCGATTCACTGCCGCGAATACACACACATTATGTGTCAATTGTATTGTATCTGTACTCCCTTTGTCTCTGTGTGTCTTTTGTGTAGTGAATAAATGTCTTCTTTCTTTCTTTCTTTCTTTCATACCTGTGATATTTGAAAGAAAGAAAGATTTTTTTTTTATTCAAGACGCTACTTCGACTAACACATGGAAAATGAACATTTTTGCTAAAAACTATCCCGAGAAGTTAATCTAACAAAAGCGTCAGAGAAAAGGACTCCACTCAGCTTAATGACAAGGTACCATGTAAATACCTTGACGCTGATCTTCCGTGGATACCCTTACAAGAGAGCGCTCCTATCTGCGGCAACATTTATAAAGGATACATAGTAAATGACATATAACGATACATAAATATTATTAAATATACACGTACTTTAGACAAAACAATTCTATTAGCTAACTATTAGCTAACTAGTCTATGAAAACTAAACCAAACAGCGGACTAAAGTGGTTAACCTCTAAGGTGCTATTGCAAGCTGATTACTACTTATTTTTAGAGATGAAATAAAATCGTTTGAATGGGTGAAATTTGTACATAATACTAATACTAAACAGATTTCTGTAAAAATATAATATATTTTTTGTACTTAACTTTAAATGAAAAAACCGATGCTGAATTCCTGATAGGCGGGGGTATATTGTTCCAACACTTCGTGGCAGAGTATCTAAAACTACCACGAAATGCAGTTGTTTTATACCTTGGACAGATAAGACGTACAGCTTCCCTGACATGCCGTTGCGAAAATGTTAACTTGTTATACAGGTACTGGGGTGTCAGATTCTTTACAATGCCAAATAGCATACAGGCAAAATGCAGCGCGCGTCGCGACTCCATATTCATTAGCCCACTTCCATTAAGATAAGGTGTTACATGTGTTCTGGGCGGTATGGTGAAACAGAATCGAGCGCACGCATTTTGGACACGTTGTATTTGCTTTTTAGTTTCGAACAATAGACAACCACCGATGACAGTATCAGCATAATTGAGTTTAGACGAAACTAAAGATTCACACAGTGAGATTCTGACATCCGTACATAAATATTTTCGGACTTGATACAATATTTGAATTTGAATTTGACTGTAACTAAATATTGGTTTAGCTCTAAAATTGCCGAACAATTTGAAAGCCGCACGAGCAGAATGATAATATCTTGACAATGTATCTCATAAGAAATCCATTTTTCTTGAAGATATTTTTTTTGTAGAAGTGAAATCACACTGACGCAGCCTGAGGTGACCACCGCAGTAAAGTAACGACAGACAAGACCAAGAATAACAATAACAAGAGAAAACCAAGAGCGTATATCAACATCCGAGCGAACGAAAGCCAGAGTTGACAATGGTGGCCGTTGGGTTGGTGTTGACAGTGATTGACAGCTAGTCTTTTTTTAATTACTAGTTCTTCATCCGGCCGCGAAGAGGCGCTGCAAACTGTCAAAATGTAAGCCTTTTTAAGTGTGCCCCCCTGAGTCACACTCACATCACACGTCATAATAGCGGCTTGAGTGAAATCCACCCACGGACCGATACGATAACCGGAAATTTCGCGGGAAGTAATTGTGCCCAAAAATCTCTATTAGTCACATTGCCTTACGATATCATCAAATAAGTGTAGCTCGCTGGTGCCAGAAGTGCCTATTTCAATTCAGATTCGTTTTTCAACAAGTGCTTTTTGTATCCGATTCCGATATGAATCCCTACCAGCAGCAAGTAAGTACCTAGTTTTATTAACTTTCACTTGGCTCCAGTTGAATATAAACGAAAGCTTGTTCTGTTTATCACAATGAAGGTCACGTGACAACTGAATTTCATTAAAATTACATTTTCGTTTCATTTCAAGGGCCAATCGGGATATCCTCAACAGCAGTATCTGCATAATGTAGGATTTACCAATTCTGCTCCGCAATCGTTTGGTAATCCAATGCCAATGCCTGGTATGCCCACTATGGGGTACCCGGCGCCTCCATCAGGGTACCATCAATCTAACCCTGGATATCCCCAGTCAAATGCCGGGCAGCCCGCTCCTGATTACCCACAGTCCAATAGTGCTCAATATCCCAATTCTGCTCAAACTGGGTACCCACAAGCCCATCAAGGTTATCCTAGTGCCAACCAGGGATACCCAAGTGCGAACCAAGGGTACCCTAGTGCCAACCAAGGTTACCCCAGCGCCCACCAGGGTCATCCTAGTGCCAATCAAGGATACCCCACAGCCAACCAGGGCTACCCGAGTGCCTACCAGGGCTACCCGCCAGCCGGCCAAAGTCCCCACGCGCCGCCTAGGCAGGCATACACACAAAGCCACTCTCAACCACACAGTCGACAAGCTTATGGTGTCGCATCAAGCCCTGTACACACACCTAAGGTATGTTGTTTAGCGTTTTTGTATCAACTGTTATCACTATTTTATTATTAACTTGATGGCTTTTCTATTTGTGATAAGCAAAACAAGTGCTTTATTTTGTTTTGTTCTTTTTTGGAATCAATGTATAACTATAAATATAATTTATGAAACAAGTTTAGAGCACAATCATACTAATTATGTGTAAGGATACTGTATATACTGTGCAAATTGCAGTTGCTTTAAAGCAGTAAAATAGTATTTAGTATAATTGTGAACTAGATCACTGATATGTTGCCCTATTATATTTATTAATGTACTGGCCAATAATATAGCACCTTTGTATCTGAAAAATCAAGTAGTCTTCAAAATAAGCTATGCATGGTCAAGATATTTTTATTGATCATATGAGGTGTACAACTCATTGTTCATATTATATTTAATGATGCAATAAAATATTTAAGGTTGGTATATTATTACAGCTCATAGGTTACATATTATTGGTCTCTTTGTGCTAATTTTCATTTTATCATACTTACTAATATATGACATGTTATTAAAATAGGGATGCATTTCCATTTTGACATAGTATTTGTTCAATATAATTGGTTGTTTTATATTTTTAACAGTCACATTTTGGGTAATTTTTATCCTGTAGGTGTTATTTTCTCAATCAAATGTAGTTCATAAATTTTAATCAATTATGGGTATTAATAATATACCATTCCTTAGTAATTGCTTAAAATATATGAAGGTTTTCTGTAAGAAATAAACAGTACTCCGCACATTTTAATAACAGCATATTTATAAATCACTCCATAGTTATGCAAAAAGCAACCTTAGTATGTATTTTCAAAAATAGAGTGTCAAAAAATACATTGGTCATATGTGCAGAATTACGATCATTTGGCACAGGGCTGTGACTAACTTGCTGGGTACCCAGCACAGCTCTATTCAAGGAGTAGTTGACTGCAATTATATTGTTATGCTCACTTCATCTCCTCTGTTCATTTATCACTGAGCCAATAATTCAGTCTCGCCGCTGGCCCCCGCTACAATGGTTGTAGTGTCGAAATCAAAGGAAATACTTCCTTTTTCTTAAACTTACAGTTTGTTCATACAGTGTAAATGATTAAAGGTTTCGGTAAAACAAAGTATTAACAGTGTGATAGTGGAGATTATTGATATGTCCTCTGTTACATCGAATTCAAGTATGCGTAGTGCCTATAGAGCGACAATTGGTGTACGGCGTGGGTTCAAGTCGTTTCGTTATAAGGTACTCTTTCTGGTCTTTTGGTTTAAAAGTTAGCTGCTGACAGACTCATTGTTGTGCATATGGTGATTGCTTTTGGGGTAGCTAAAAGATTGTATCATTTTCACATTTTAATGTTCCATAACTTCATTAGAAAGAAAGAAAAGAAAGAAAAACATTTATTCATGGCAAAAAAAAAGAAACTGTGGAGTGCACACGTACGCACATACACATTTGCCACGAAATGGTCACAACTCAGCATTAGGGTAAACTGTTTAGTTGTGGACACCCCTCATCATCATCTTCAATGTAGAGATACTTATGTGCTTATGTGTGTGGTGTGTGGTGTGTGCTGGGCACACACCTAATGGAGGAGAGGCAATGGTTCATTTTAAATGCTGTGAAGGCAAAAAGGCCGAAATTAAAATTTAATCATCTGGTATGGGTCTGGTATTATACCTAGAATCCTTAACAGTAGCTTGTTCAATGGGTCATTGCCAGATTTAGGTTCGCGTCTTTTCGGTGGACATTGCCAAAGTTAAGGGCTTTAAAGCCAAATTTTTGGTTGAACTCTGAATCCGCATAAACGGCGTCGCTTCTTTTATAATATACACTAGCTTCTGCCCGCGACTCCGTCCGCGTGGAACTCGTTTATATCGTAGCTCGATACAAACTTTCATCCCCCATTTCACCCCCTCAGGGGATGATTTCCGGGATAAAAACGATTCTATGTCCTTCCCAGGGATTCAAACTATCTCCATACCAAATTTCATCTCAATCGGTTCAGCAGTTTAAGCGTGAAGAGGTAATAGACAGACAGACAGACAGACAGATAGACAGACAAACAGACACACTTTCGCATTTATAATATAAGTATGGATATGGATAAGCCCTTAACCATTGCCCACTGAAAATGGGTAAGGCCGTTATTTCTTGTTCCTGATTAAGCAGATTAATTCATCCACATTTTAATCAATTCCAGTGTGTTACGCCAATTAGCTATATAAATGGATTACTAATATTCGCAACACACTGGAAGTGATTAAAATGTGGACGAGTTACACTGCTTAATCAGGAACAAGAAATAACGGCCTTTCCCAAATACGATTTTTGTTTTACTGACTGACAATGACCCAAATGAGGAAGCACCCTGCCTACTCCTGATTACCTACTAGCTTGTGTTTTCTTTGTACCATAAGTCAGACAGATGCGCATCTGTTTTTTTTGAGCCCCTACCGTTGCTATAATAGGACAAACCCAATACAGCGGTCGAATTGCGTGGTTGGAGAGCCTGGGGAAAATCCAGGGAAACCTCCGGCACTACCACGCGGGATGGTTTAAATACTGGAATACTCTAAGAGTTACCGCTCCAGTGCGGTTGGTTGAACGGTTTCAACCGAATCAGCACGTCTATCATGGGACGGCCGCGACATACTCTCTATTTTTCTCGCACTATACCTCTTGTTCTAGTGTTCTAATAAGAGAGACGGATAGTGCGAGAAAAATCGAGAGAACTCGCGCGCCTTCGCGTGATAGCCGTGCTGGGGTGTAAGTGGTGTCGAACCACTGGGAGCGCTTCTTTGTTGATAAACGATCTATAAGCAGTTGCAGATTGAATTCCGATCAAAGCGTTGTTAGCGGATATTTCTAGTTAGTAAACATTAACAGTTGTAGATTGGCAAAGCAGAAGGTGAACTCATATCATTGATTCTTAATACTCGTACACGACGGGCACACGATAGCTTTCTATCTAGAAATCTTATCTCAAGAGTTCGTGAGTACAAACAAGATTATCGCGTAATAACAACAACATAAATCTTGTTCCTACTGTGTAGTATACTTATCTATCGATCAACCACTTAACATTATCTGTGACATTTAAAAGTAAAATTTTGGATTTATTTATAAGTGTGTCTCTTTTGCTCATGTAGTTCCCAGCACGGTTTTCACAAGACGACGTGCGAGTTTTGTCGCGGCGAGATAGACAATCCGTCTCTTTCAAAGTGTTCTAATTAAAAAGATACGATATCGCAGCCGCGACACAACCGTGCACCGTGCAGGCAAAAAGACGGTTTAATTTGACTCGTATGTTAGAGTCTCCTTACTAACAAACTACAATAGGTACATTAGGCTTGAAAACAACACATTTGTTATGCGTGAGCGAGAGCGACAGCGTCTTTACCAATGCGTTGGTCATTCATTCGTTCGTCATAAGCACTAGGTACCTTGCCTGTTCGTCACGCTATATTGTGCAATTTTCTCGCAGCTGTATGTGTTAGAGGAAAAGGCACGGGTCGTATGACTGGTGATATATCATTTACGCGTGATGTATTCGAGCTCTAAATATTTTTTTTATAAATCTACCTAGGAAATGTGTTTCTAAATATACATAAACAGTAATTGAACGTTTGATAACGACTTTTGAAAAAGAACTTTAAATACCGATTTGTTTTTTTGTAAGGGTTACATTACAATTAGCTTAATTGGTTACAAATTGATGGTTCGGTTATTAGTCGACATTCTAGTAGTTGAAAATAGTTAAACAACTAAATAGACTACATCCAACTGATAATAGGAATAAACACATCCTTATCGGACCAAATGTCAAATGTCATTATTACTTGTCTAAATCTAAATCTAAATCTAAATCTAAATCTTGAAGTAACTGTTACTTAAGAAAATTCCCTAAAATCCTAAGTATGTACAACTTATGATTTTAGGGAATTAATTGATTTATCTCACTCAAATCATTATGTCAATAGAACCATGTTTGAAACCTCGAAAGCATGACGGA
This sequence comes from Epinotia bilunana, assembly GCA_947049275.1. NCBI lineage: Eukaryota > Metazoa > Arthropoda > Insecta > Lepidoptera > Tortricidae > Epinotia > Epinotia bilunana. Next base: position 19,873,636 of record OX346260.1, on the reverse strand, counting down.
CAGTGTTCAATAAGTTCTGAGAATGGGTATAAAAAACAAGTTATTGGTTATCCTAACATTTTTAATTATTCAATTCGCTCTGTCTTATTTTCCGTGCATATTTATTATGTTGAAAATATTATTATTTTCCTTCAAAGAAATGTATGAGACGTAAAAAAGTATAGTAAAAGAGTTGGTCAAGATTACACGGTAGGTAACTAGTTGTATACAATTCACAAGCCTTCACAAGCCTGAAAGGTCGATTTAGACGAAGACTATTTACAGCCGCCTAAATTACGGCGCCTAAAAAAGGCACCGTGATATCTTCAGACCGTTTAGACAATGACTATTTTCAGCCGCCTAAATCTCGCCGCCAGTGACCAGCAAACTGTTTACACGGTGCCTTTTCAGTCCCATTCATTAGCACGCCGCCACAACCGACGGTCCTAGTTTTTGCGCCAGTATTTCTACGCTAAGATCACCATCATTTAAAATGAACTCAGGAGCTCTGAAGTTGAAAAGGCAATGTATAACCAAACTATCCGCGTTATTACGAGAGGAGCTGATTAATATGTTGGAGGAAGAAATACATAAGAGACGAATTTGGGTAAGAAAATGGATCAGTGACAGATATGCTACTGGAGCCTCAGCTTTGATTTTGAAACAGTTAAGATTGGAAGATCCCTCAGAGTACAGGTTGGCGTTACGACTAACTACTGAACGTTTTGACGAATTACTTTCTCTCATCGAAAACTCTGTTCAGCGTCAAGACACTATGATGAGAGATGCTTTACCGGCAAAAAAAAAGCTGGACTTCGTTTTCGCTGGTTTCGGCGCCATTTTACCCGAAGAATGTACACCCTATTTACTTTACGGCACGGAGCCGTGCTAGCGACTGGCAGCGTAGTGTTTACACGAGTCCGAAAAATAGGCGCGGGGGCACCGAGAGACGCGGGCAGAGGTCACTGGCGCCGAAAAATAGACTCGTGTTCTATTCCGTGCCAGCGCTGGCATGCCGCGAAAAAATGGCGCTGAAAGTGTTTATACGGTGCCTTTTTTAGGCGGCGTAATTTAGGCGGCTGTAAATAGTCTTCGTCTAAATCGACGTGAACAGCAGACATCGGCCAAAAAAAAATCGCACAGAATTGGTATTTTTTTCTTTTGTTTCTTAGACGACCTCTTTTAATTGCTATGGAATTATCATGGGTCACTCTCCCTTCGTAGCTATTTCTATTCATAATTTGTCACCTACGTTCAGTATTTAAATAAATTCTAAATACATATTGATGGCCAGAAAAACCTACCTTGAACTTTGTCAAGTGAACTGTGCCTTGAAAAAAATGATGACACGAGTTTGATTTTTTAATTTCGTGGCATCAAAATACATAAACTCCTAATTAAAAAAAACAACGCTCAAACACAAACATATCTTGACACCGCAATGCGTAGTAACTAAGCGTAGGTAGAGGTCTAGTTTCCTGGGGTGACCAGCGGCATGAGCACATTAGCGCGTTGCGAATAACAGCCCTGGTGTTGCAAGCTCCTATCTATAAGCTACGGCGTCGGTTACCATCAGGCGGGCTGTAAGCTTGTTTGGCATCGACGTGGTATAAAAAAGAAGTCCTAGGTTTCTCCATAAGTACCATGTTTAAGGATCTATTTACACTGCACTGGTCGAGTTGACCCTCACCTTGGCATGGCTGTCGGAATGGACAACAAAGCCCTACTAAACGTGACCCTGGAACCAATGATGATTGAATTAATACCTTAAACACAGGGTCATAAGGATGAATATTGCCATACTAGGAGTTTTGTTTGGACTCCATTTATCTGTATCACGGTAAATGAGTCAGTGAATTGTAATTTGTAATCATCCTTCTTCCTTATGTTCAAGTGAGAGCTTGTGCCACTGACCGACGGCTAGAGACTAAACGTTTCATGTTTTTATTATTTAGTTTTACATACATACATACATTCACGCCTTTATTCCCAAAAGAGGTAGGCAGAGCACATGAAACTTATGTTCCAGCGCCACTTTTATCATAAATGTGGGTATATCAGATCGACAAAATGTGATATTGCAGTGATAGGTTGCTAGCCCAACGCCCAGGACTAGTCACCTTTTACGCCACCCACCACGGGAAGAAAGGGGGTGGTGAAATTCTAAACCGACTCCACACGGGGATTATTTAGTAGTAGATTTAAGAATAACACTAACCTATCTAATACCAGCGGCATAACTATACCATACGGGGCCCGAGGCGAAATCATCGGACCCCTTTTAATGATGATCGGTTTCTTATGTACTCATGGCTCTCTGGCCGCGGGGCCCCTTGGCCTGCAGTTCCGCCACTGCCTAGTACTATGATTGTTAATAATATGGTTTGTTAAAATTATATTGCTGTTAATAGGGGTGTAGACACGAAATAAAATAATCAAATATGTCATATTTTCTCTATAAAAATGTAGTCAAATGGAGAAATAATCAACGCAAAAGGTTAAATAATCACAAAGTTATAAGTGTCCAAAGTTTTAAGAAGGGGTATGTTCTGTCCCTTTTTTGCAAAACGCAACTTCATATGAAACGATGACGCTTGTAGAATGTGACGTCACTATAGATGGCAACGTGCCGTGCCGCATCGTGGTCGGCGCCGCCGTCGACGCGGCCCCCCGGCAGCATCCTGTAATGTGACGTCACAAACTGTTTGCGTTTTCTCTCTCTAACAAGCAATATTAAAACGGTTGTACTCGTAGCTTCGTAATTCTTTGAGATATCTAAATGGGATTTTCGTCACTAGGCATATTTTTTTGTCTTCTTTCTTTTGGAGTAATAATAATTTTCGAATCTACACCTCTATTAGTACAATTAATTTAGCTCCTATTAATAATGATATTAATGATATTCAGATTAAATTATTCATGCGATTTATCGAGGTACCTTAGTATTCAAATAATGATATTGTATATAGTGTGCATTTATGAATTCAAATAATTAAACTAAATTGAAATTCAAGAGAGATGAATTAACACACGATAGAAGTAATATAATATTTATAATACAACCAAAGATTACCATAGGTTTTATTATCCCACAGAGCTTCACACACATAAATGTTTTTCTGTCCATTTATTAAAATCGAAATGCCTGCCATAACAAAAATATATTGTACATCAGTAACTCTTGCTTAATTCACTGTTTTTCCAGTCAAAACCCACGGTGGTCCCGGTGAACCCGTTCGACCCTCGCGAGGATGCAGCCGTGCTCCGCAAGGCCATGAAGGGCTTCGGCACGGACGAAAAGGCCATCATACAGGTGCTCACGCGCCGGAGCAACGAGCAGCGCCTGCGGATCGCGTTCGAGTTCAAGACGCTCTACGGAAAGGTGAGGCTATACAAGTGTGTCAATTGTCAAGTAGGAACCTGGGAGTAGTACTGCAAGGCCATCAAGGACTTCGGCACGGACGAGAAGGCCATCATACAGGTGCTCATGCGCTGGTGCCTGCGCGTTGCGTTCGAGTTAAAGACGGTCTACGGAAAGGTAAGCTTAATTGTCTACTATGACTTTGTCAAAGTTTAATAGATAGAAGTAGTGATGCAAGCCCATTATGGGCTTTGGCACGGACGAGATCCCCTCATACAAATTTAAATTATCAACAAACAGCACCTCGGGTCGCGTTTGAGTTCATAACCTTCTTCGGGAAGGATAGGGTGATTTCTCAAAGCGAAGACGTGCTGTGTTAAGCGTTGAACGCCGGAGTTAACCCTGTGTTTATTCTTATTAAACTGTAGCTTTATCCTCTTCCTCTGCTCCATCGTTATCCTCAATGACCCCCGGTCATCTTCTTTCCATGATGTTTCGCCAACGTCTGTCTGTTTTCGGCGACATGCACGGCCTCATGGAACTTGGTATCGAGGGTGCGGATTTGCTCGTGCCTCGTGCCATCGGACCCCCTGCCCTCTAACACCTTTCTCATTAAACTGTAGTTGAATGAAAGGATCTACAAGTTCATCGGCGTATACTAATCTATTAAGCGCATCAGCCGGGAGTATCCGAGCATGCAATCGTTGGTGCGGAATAATTACAACCTTTTCATATTCTGTTAGATAGAGTCCACTAGCTACCGATACTCTTCTTCGTGTGTGGTTTGTTTGTTAATATTTTAGGCGCGTAAAATGGGGTCCGCGTCAATATGAAGAAAGAAAACTTGCTGCCACACTGTCGGTCCCGTCGCGGTAATATGCTATACGACCAATATGCCTCACCTACACTGAAACAAATAATTACATTTTCTCAAACATGCTCGGAAATGTATGCGTTAATGTCACGAAATGAGGACATGAAGTTTCTTGTTTAAGGCTCCCTACATTTCTGCTTGGCCTTAGGCCAAGAAGTAATGTATGAAAACCCTAAGTAAAACCATTATTGTCCGCTACTCTAACTTTTTAAATTTGCTTACTAATATTAAACTGACACAGGAAAAAATTACATACTGCCAACCACCACTAGACTGTGAGCATACTTGCGAAAAAAAAAAACTATGGTACTATACTTATGTGCGGTTAAACATGGTACTCGAACGACTGGTACAAATGGCATGTTTAATAAATAAAAAAGGCGGCAAATTACACAAATTTTAATATTTCCTCACCTCGTTTGAGAAAAGCACTATACAATCCTCGGCCGGAACTGGGATTGCTGGACTCGTTGTATCCGGCCTCGTCTACGACTCGGCCGTCTACCCCAGGCTCGTCCATCAATCCCTTACTTCACGGCCTCTGCAGTAATGTACTATTTTTATAAATAAGAATCATAATTAGTAAACTACCAAAGGTTTTACGTCCCTAATTTGAAGAATTAACGCCAACGATAATGATTTTCGCCCCCTACGTCACCTCTGGGGACCTCCCGCGACGTTAACGGCTTGCATACATGCAATTTAGGGCAGTATCTTTAATTATGTTTGTGTAACTGTACATACATCAACAATTAAAAGGTAAAGATGGGTAAGGCCGTTATTTCTTGTTCCTGATTAAGCAGATTAATTCATCCACATTTTAATCACTTCCAGTGTGTTACGCCAATTAGCTATCATATAAATGGATTATTAATATTCGCAACACACTGGAAGTGATTAAAATGTGGACGAGTTAAACTGCTTAATCAGGAACAAGAAATAACGGCCTTTCCCAGATGTCGATGGTAGAATTGTTACGATATCTATGTAAATTCAAGCCTGTATTCTCAAGTGAGTATTTTCAAAAGGGGTTCTCAGATTACTCAAAAAATAATGTTCAGCGTCGCTTCTAGCAATTGGGGTGTAGACACTAAATAAAATAATCAATAATGTCATATTTTCTCGAAAAAGGATTAAAAATGTAGTCAAATGGAGAAAAATCAACGCAAGAGGTTAAATAATCACGAAGTTATAACTATCCAAAGGTATATTCATAAGGTATGTTCTGACCCTTTTTCGCAAAACGCGACTTCATATGAAACGATGACGCTTGTAGTTTGTGACGTCACTAAATAGACGGCAACGTGCCGTGCCCCATCGTGTACATCGCGGCTCGCTCTGGGGCTGCTTCGCAGATTGTAACGTCACACACTCTTTGCGTTTTCTCTCTCTAACAAGCAATATTAAAACGGTTGTAGCTTCGTTATTCTTTGAGATATCTGAAAGGGATTTTCTTCACTAGGCATATTTTTTTGCCTTCTTTCATTTCAAGTAATAATAATTTTCGACTCTACACCCCCATTACTGTAATTGGAGGTTAATAGTTCAACAAAACGGCGCAAATTACGTAACCTCTCATCGATCGCAACATTCTACGTTACTTGTGAGCATTTCATTGGATACGTGAACAATTCTTTCCCAGAAAAACATTCGAATAGTTTGGCATGTCGCCAAAAACTTTCGCCGAATAATGTTTACGAGATGCGGAAGGAATCCTATCAACTCTAGTGAAGATACATGATGAATACTGGCTTTTCTTATTACGCATAATGACAAGTATTTTTTCGAAACTTGAAACGTTTCAAGTTCTTTAAGTTTTCCAACGCTCTTTGAAAAAGAAACTATTTTATCGAAGCTTTGCGGGTTGCTTGGTACAGTCAGCATCACATAGTTAGTAGAAACCAAAGTAGCCAAATATATCGGAACACGTCTTTATTACTATAGGAGTAAGGAAATGTTACGATATATTTGGCTACTTTGGCTGCTACTAACTATATGATGCTGACTGTACCAAGCAACCCGCAAAGCTTCGATAAAATATTTTCTTTTACAAAGAGCGCTGAAAAACTAGCATTTTAAAATGATTAAACTTGATGTTATTAGTACAATTATTGACGTTAATGTTGATACCACAGTTCGTAATGATTGGAAAATTACTGCAATTGTAACTAGCGAGGTGTAAGTTAAGACTATATTTATTAGTATGATGTGATACGTCAAATTTAAGTACTTACTCGTAGGGTCTACGTTCACATATATTTACTACAATGTTATTTCTATCCGTTATTGAGTATATATATTTTTTCTCTTTATTTTTAACTAGCTTCTGCCCGCGACTCCGTCCGCGTGGAACTCGTCTATATCGTAGCTCGATACAAACTTTAATTCCCCACTTCACCCCCTCAGGGTATGATTTCCGGGTAAAAACTATCCTATGTCCTTCCCCGGGATTCAAATTATCTCCATACCAAATTTCATCTCAATTGGTTCAGCGGTTTAAGCGTGAAGAGGTAACAGACAGACAGACGGACACACTTTCGCATTTATAATATTAATTATCGATAAGCATTTATATTTCCCGTGCCAGTCAGTCGAAATTGTCCCGCTGGGTGAATGCAAATTAAAACAGTGGACAGAAATTCCACTTATATTACAGTCGAGTTCTCCAATATCTATACAGACAACCTTTCAAAAATATCTACACATGCGTCTTCTGTCGGTAACAATAAATATTGTGTATAGATATTTTTGAAAGGTAAAGGTAAGCATGAATTCCGGTAATAAAGTATTACAAGTGGCATTTCTTGCCCTGTTCTGGTAAACCAACGCAACATTCACCAGCAATTTATTTTTAAGACGAATCAAATCGTAATTTTTTTTATATGAGAAGTTTTGTATTTTAAATGTAGTAACAATACCACAAGTTTAACTTATTTATGTATTTTATTAATGTATTGATTGAGCTGGCTGGAGTAAAAAATAATAAAAATGTACATAAGAGAAGTTTTTATGCAATAGTTTTTACGAATACCTAATTTAAGTATACATGTTTCTCCTACATTTTTACCTTACGATATTGGGTTTCCCTCTACTTGTTATCATTATCATCTCATCTATTATTAATTTGCCTTGCCAATACCGAATTGGAACCACCGTCTTGTGGAATTATATTATTTGTTTTATAAACAATGTACATACCGATTACCTATGTATTGTATCGCGTGGGTCTACCACTATTATTTAGTTACTGCTACTTATTAATAATTATTGTCTACATAGTTTCTTTTTATATTCACCGTAAGATCACTCTCGCGCGGAGACAGGCAAATTAATGTTTGGAGGTTACGCATGTAATAATAAGTTTTCGAATGCATTCGGTATTGTGTAAACTGGGAAGGAAAACATTAGAACATATAAAATTGATTAAGAAAACGAATAAAGATGACAATGTTTGTGCCTATGTGACTTTGTAAATTTGTATGTTACGGGTTCTCTGGTACTTTTCATACGATTTCATTTTTTTACCCATTTTATGAATGGATAAGGATAATAACATCTTTGTTATACGGGGGCGGATCGACGCAGGAAGCTAGTCAGATAAAAATCAAGTTTCTGTCAAAAATCTCATTTTTGGTACAAGCTTTTACTGCTGACTGTACTTTTCTGTATACCATCATCAAATATTTGAGATTATCATGACATTCATGACTATTTGTTTCTGGATATCATCGTTTAGTACCCACGACCCACACAAGTCTTATTGAGCTTACTATGGGGCTAGTTCGACTTCTGTAAGATTGTCCCCTAATATTTAGTTTATTATATTTTTTCCAGGACCTGATCTCAGACCTGAAGAGCGAGACGACCGGCAAATTCGAGGACATCGTAGTGGCATTGATGACTCCGCTACCGCAGTTCTACGCGAAGGAGCTCCATGACGCGGTGGCGGGCATCGGCACTGATGAAGACGTGCTCATCGAGGTCATGTGCACCATGTCCAACCACGAGATCCAGGTCATCAAGCAGGCCTACAATGCCAGTGAGTCTATGTTAAGTGCCAGGAACCCGCTAGGTCGCCCTGCTGGCAGGCGCTTTCCTCTAAACACGTTTATTGTCGTTGCACCAATTTACGATTACAGCCAGGTCAACGTCAAATATCGCGCCAGCAGCATTCCATATAAATTAGTCGAACTTTCCATATATTCCGATTTTAACGGACACCGCTGACGATCACAGCCGGTTTGGTGCAACCCGCCCTAAATGCGAACTTACTTAACGTCGAAAATCGTTAGCAGTGAATATGTTAAAATCAGAAGTTCAAATGCAGACATAGAATAAAGGTCGTTGATACCTAAACTGTTTTAAAGCTTGCAAAAATAAATATGTTCTGCTGCGTTTATCTTCCAACGATTTCCGTAGCCATTCGATATAACCCGACCAAGCGAAGTAGACGACTACGATAAGCTAAAGATTTTTTTGCTTGGTCCATTTGTAAAAATAAGCACAAGGTCATTAAGCCGATTGTGGACCACACGAGTGCAAATAATACCGTATTGCAATAAAGACCTAAAGTTGACCTTGAGGACCTCTTTGGCCTAGTTGGTAGACTAGTGACCCTGCCTACGTCGCTGGTCCTACCAGGTTCGAATCCCATTAACCCATTCACCGCCACAGTCGGCCATAGCCGACAAAGCAAAATCGTGACTACGACGCCACAGTCGGCGCTGGCCGACAAACAGCCCATTTTTATGGTGGCGTTATTTCTTTACCCATTTTAATTTTACCCCCGTGGCGTCAGTGGCACAGCGTATTGCTTCGCCGTCGGGCGGTGAAAAGGTTAAGGGCATTTATTTTTGTGATGCTGGTGAGCACGAATATTTGTTCCCGAATTTGGGATGTTTTCTTAATAGTATTGAAGCATCTATACCGACAAGTATTTATAGCATCGTCTAGTATCCAGAGTACAAGTTTTGCTTAGTTTAGAACTAGGTCGATTTGTCGGAGATTCGCCCCCGATATGTATTCTTTATTATTTAATGTGTCATCTCTGAGCTCGACTACGCTTGGGGCCGTTAGTAAGAAGTCACAGTTTTCATCATCATGCTAAGAAGATGAAAATTGTGTGTAACAGTAGATTCTTGGATTGTCCTCGGCCATTGGTACTGTTCGCTAATGAATTACTTCCGACCGCGGCCGCGGAAATAAGACCTATGGGCCATGATATATGCCCGAGTACTGCGCTCATTAAGCGACTTTAAAAAGGACGATGTTCTCAAATCATGTTGTTTATTCAAAGATGCGATAATTCTTTGCTACCCTACTCGATTTCAATGATTCCCTGTTTGTTTAAATAAGGTATACTTTAGGGTGGTATGTACCTACGTTTTCTCTAGATCTGATAACGGAGGGAATTTTATAGGCACATTCATAGCGATTTGAGTATTTTGAGTAGGAACTTTCTAGTGTATTCGTTATATCATTATATTTTCCATTTCGCGGAGTGATGTGGGTTTAATTAAGACTGGTAATAGACATAATTAAGATAACGGTATTGGGTTAGTTCAAATCCATTATTATCTAATAAACGATAGCGTAACACGTGTCCCCACCTTTAATGGCTCTGAATAACCATATTTTAGTTTCGATTATTCCTACGACATGCCATGAAATGAATGAATTTTTATTCTGCAAGTAGGCCGTAATGGCACTTTTACAAGTCAAAATTCACCCAGCGTTTCTGAAAATGAACCCCACTGTTAAGATGAAACGGCGAAACAAACTCAACAGTCAGTAATTATTTGCCAAAAAAAACTTATTGACAACGATAGTTATACATACATATAGTCAAACTGAATATTAATACAAAGAAAAAACAAGTTTCTGTCAAAAATTTAATTGTTGGTACAAGCTTTTATTGCCGACTGTACTTTTCTGTATACCGTCTGCAACTACTCATTGAGACGATTCTAACGAGCCCAAACGCAACGGGGCTACGTCGATTAAGTACTGAATTCCCATGGCCACCTTCTGTCTCAATCATCAGATCAGCTCGATGGTACCATAATATTGAATTGTCATCCAAACTATACTTACACCCAAAATTTCAGCCCAATCGTTCAACGGGAAGTGGGTCAAATTTAACTTGCAAGATTTGATTACAGACAGACAGACAACGGGACAGGTGAAACTAAATAAAAGCTTGTAAAATCATCTCATCATGAATTTATAATATTTTTATCGTATTAGGGACATATTTTAAGTGACTAAGAAGTAGACATAAACAGGAATAGACATCAAAACGTCATCGAAAAAGAGTGCGTTAGATATATAATATAATCGACAGCGACTAATGATGTAACTGTAGACTGGTTTATGAGGAAAACTGACTGTCTATGGCCAACCAAACACTACAATATATATTTTTTACAGTGTACGGAACTCTACTGGAAGACGACCTCCGCGGGGACACGTCAGGCAACTTCAAGAGGTTAATGACCTCTCTGAGCATGGTAAGTTTATGAATTATTGTTTGACCATGACGTTCATTGTAATAATTTTGTTTAAAAAAAACCGCGGTTCATCTGTTTGAGGGCTACGATGGCACAGACAGACACACCATACACGTGTTAACTTATACCACCCCTTGTTAGCGTCGGGGGTTAATAAATAACGGTTCCTGAGAATAAAGCTGTCAATGGAAACTTCATCAAAATAGGTTCAGCAATTTTCGGTTTTCTCTAGAACAAACGGTTGTAGACATTTTAGGGAAATTGCCATATATAGCGCAGTTAATGCTGCGATCCGCCGAAAAATGCGTTGTGGTCAGTGACGGTTACATTTTAACCATAGGATTTTTTAGCATATATTGTTATTATTATTACAAGTAGCACATTACTTTTTATTCGGTATGCGGAAAATACGTTCTTTTTTTATTATTTATTTTGTTCACTTTATATATCGGAGGATATATCGTAGCAGCCAAAGTGCTCACAATAATCTGAACACATGTCTATTGTCGAGGCATTAGGGACGTGTTCAGATATTTGTGAGCACTTTGGCCGCTCCGATATATCTAAAGAAAGAAAGAAGACATTTATTCACTACACAAAAGAAACACAGAGATAAAGGGAGTAGAAATACAGTACAAATGACACATAATGTGTGTGTCTTCGCGGCAGTAAATCGGTTGCTGACTCAGCATTATGCCGAGGTGTCAGACAGACACCTACAGCGCTGATTGTTAGACAGCACCGAACGTGACCCACGTAACGCTACACAACATCTGATGACAACTGTACCACATTAAATTTTATGTGTCTACTAGCTTTTTCTCGCGACTGCGTTCGCGTTGACTTCCTTTTGTTGAACTTTTATTGGGATAAAAAGTATTCTATATATGTTAATCCAGTGATGTATACTAAAATTAATTTTAATCCGTTCAGCCGATTTTGCGTGATTTAATAACGAACACCCAAACTTTCGCATTTATAATATTAGTAGGATAACTTTAAACTTAACTTCGAGTCGAGCGATGTCGCAACCTCTTGTTCTTCAGATACGGACTCATTTGTTAGCTGTGCGTAATTCCGCACCACTGCGTTGGGGATGTAAAATGAAATCAGAGGTAGTAAAAAAACAAAAGCCAAACACGACGATTAACATAGGAAGCGCTTTGTGACGTCACAAATGATTCGCTTACTGCCAAGCCGATGATGAAATCGCTGCTATTGAAGAAATTGTGACTCATATCACACCGTTCCGTGTGCGATGCGAGTGTCGGCCGTCTCTTGGTCATATTCATAGACGGGACATACTCCGACGAAGATGCACACACAATTATTTATTCATATGGCATACGTTTAAAATAGGCAACTAAGTTTCACATCAACAACATTCGATGCGTTCACTTGCGTATAACTGATAATAGATAGACACTCAATTAATTTTTCTATGAAAGTTTTCCGTTGTGACTCGAAAATTAACCATACAATTTCATGGTTATTTTTTGTGTCACAACGGAACTTTGTTCACTTCTTCAGTTTGTATGGCTAACTACCAACTACCAGGCTAACTATGGCCAAGAATTTGGTCCTCGCCCATTTCTTGGCTAGAATTCATATCTAGCCTATCATTTATTTATTACAGTTGCATATGCATGTTCATAATCCGGATCTGTTACGATGGTCGTCCAGAGAGTTTTAACACTATCCTACTCTATTTTTCGAATTGCGGTTTTTCTATAGATCTGTTATCTAATATATACGAAACCCATGGCGGACTGTCGACAAAAACATGTATCCTCCTCTTCAATTATAATGTATGTATAGTACTGTAAGGGAGGGTTGCACCAACTTAAGATTACAGACCCCGTATCATGGTCGGCCTTATCAGGCGATAAGTGACGATAGAGCGTCCGTCTCGTTCTATTGAACGGTGTCAGCCAGTGACGGACGCTCTATCTTGTCACTTATCGTGTGATAAGGCCGTCCATGCTACGGGGTCAGATTGCTCAACGTTAAATATGGCGCTGGCAGCTTCCACAGAAACTTGTCAAACTCTCTCTCTATACATTCTGATTTTACTGAACACCGCACGATTTCAGACGGTTTGGGGCAACCCACTCCAAATCGGAACAGAGCAGCATTTGTTTTGTTCTATTTCCTATTGAAGTTGATTAAAATTTCGTTGGCAATTTTTCATTGTGGCAGATAAAGTCTGTATGTTAACTAAGTGACCAGTAAAGAGTACCTTTGTTGTTTGCAGGGCAACAGGTCTGAAGAGTTCCACGTCAACCAGGACAGCGCGAGAGAGGACGCCAGAAGCCTGCTGCAAGCTGGTGAGCTATTTGAAACGTCCAAAGCCGGGCCGAAGTCGCTTAGATCATTACAAAATTACCCTGAGGATAATGTAAATTATACCCTAATCATCATACTTTCCTCAAGATTGAAGTGTTCTCTCTTCGGTCGCTGAGGCGATAAAAACAGTTGATTATAAAATATAGAATTGGATGAGAGCGGGTTGTGGATCACAATTGGCGAGCAAACCGCTGTTACGCCGCCTTGTCTGCGAACCAACGTCGTGATGATTTGTTGTGCATGCTTGAAATATATGGTCTGTGGCGTGAAAAGTCCGTGGCGCGTGGCGTTAAATTGATCGTTTTCACTTACCGTGTTTTGTTTCAGGCGAGTTGCGACTGGGCACGGACGAATCCGTGTTCAACGCGGTGCTGTGCTCGCGCTCGTTCACGCAGCTGGCGGCCATCTTCCAAGAGTACCAGTTCCTCACCGGGCATGACATAGACGACGCCATCAAGGCAGAGTTCTCGGGTGACATGGAGAAGGCACTCAGGGCCATCGGTGAGTACTGCCAGACACTGGGGGACAGCTACCCATGTTATTGATGAGTAGGTACACTGCCTTGTGATGGCCCGGACGAGTTTGTTTGAGATCTAATCATTCACGTAACTCGCTGGCCATCTTCCAGGAGCTCACCTCAATTGCATCTGTTTCGCGAACGCACTTGTGGTACATGTACTTGCAGTGTTTATGGTTGGGATGCCTGGATTGTGGGGCCCAAATACCCATCCACTTATTAATTGGGAAATCAATCGTACTCTGGGGGCATTTAAATTACCTATACTCGCCTTTACCCTTGCAAACAACTTTGGTCATAAATAATTCTGGACAGGTACTTTAGTGCCAGGGACCTGCTTAGGCGCTTTCCTCTGATACTAAGTTTAAAAAAAAAAAACATTGACGGTGGCAAACAAGCGTACGGCCCGCCTGATGGTAAGCGGACACCGCAGCCTATAGACTCATGCAACTCCAAAGGAGTAACATGGGCGTTGCCGACCCTTGATATGTTTGAGGATTCGCCGTGTTGACAGCTGAAGGGACAAATTCCCTCGCTCTCAACACAACGCATCCTCGGGAGCTCTGGCGACCTTGCTCACCTCCAGGAACACAACACTACTAATTACTATTAATTGTTCTCCTTCCAGTGAAAGTGGTCCGCAACAAGCCGCTGTTCTTCGCCGAGCGGCTCCACAAGTCGATGAAGGGCATGGGCACCAACGACCGGCAGCTAATCCGCGTCATGGTGACCCGCTGCGAGGTCGACCTGGGCGACATCGCAGACATGTTCCAGGCCAAGTACGGGGAGACACTGCAGAGCTGGATCGAGGTGAGATTTAGCCTTGCACGTTGTCCCTTTAACACATCGGTTCTGAACCTAGGGGTAATTGTCCGTGGGGGTAAAATAGCTATTCGCATCACGGTGGGCGAGGTGCGAGGTCGACCTGGGCGACATCCCGGACATGTTCCGGGTCAAGTACGGCGAGACGCTGTGGAGCTGGATTGAGCTGAGATGCTGCCTACCCTTTAAGCTATAAGGATTCACTATGTTGATCCTTTTTCAGGTCGGCAGTTGAAAAATGACAATTAAATGTCCGTCATATTTATTGATGTTAAGATATATGTTGGATAGGCTGCATGTGGTCGATGTAACTTCTCTGTCTGGAAAAGGGATAACAGCTGTTGAAACTCCTGGCTTCCAGGGGAGTCCGGTTTAGAGACTTCCGTCAAAATTAGGTAGTAATTTAAATATGGACTAGTGGGTATGTGCACAGCCACCGGGTATCTAAAGACTTCTGGACAATGGGAAGTTCAATACAGTGCATGCTCAGGACTGCGGCAACCTTACCACTGGATGTCCAAACCTATTGTTACGTCCACGGGGTGGGTAACGTGATAGAAAATATACTAAATGATCACTAATTAAAAAGGAATGCAAACTTGATTACAAAATTACTAATTAACAAGGCTTACTTAATAAATCAATTCACTATGACGCACTTTTCACTCGCTTCGCTTTGAGATTCGCACTGTTCGCAGTTTAATTCCAAACTCTTCCGCTGCGTTGGCGCGCGGCTTATATATCCGGAGCCCTTCGCACTAGAACATTCCGGAGAAATCTTGAATAACCGGTCCAAGGTCCGATTCTAGGAACGGCGACCCCTCGGTTCATGAATGTTCCAGAGCGTCTAGGTTGTTCCGACGACTGGAACATTCCCGAATATGCTGTCCCTTTTTAGTTGTCTCTTTTACACACTTCTCGAACCTTCTCAATCTAGATGTCTCTCTCTAATAGTGCTGTCTTTTTCTAGTTGTCTCTTTCACACACTTCTCGAAACTTCTCAATCTAGATGTCTCTCTCTAATAGTGCTGTCTCTTTCATTCCTTCGAGAAATTTCGCCATATAATGAAGTGTACTTCAAAGGCCCATAAGGGGTCTTGAAAACGCCCGAAAGCGGGTTTTCAGGTTATCGCGCCATCTGATAGAGGCTGTCCTGAAACGGACTGTAAACATGTTTCAGGCGCCTGAAAACAACGGCAACTAGGGTGAATTTTCAATCTTCTAGTATGTGGAAGAGCCACCTCTGAAACGGCCTGAAATCACTTTTCAGCCTGCTGAAAACGCTTCTAAAGCATGGAAAATCAAGTTTGAAGATTATACCACCGGCGCAACACTTGGGCACTGTTCACGCTTGCCCAGTATGGATTGAGGGTTTATAGTTTACTTCGCTTCAATGTTTCTCATTCCAAGGACCACAAAATGTTATTGAATGCACTGATGTTGTAAATTAAATTAAAAAACAGTAATTTATCAAGCATCTTTCTCATACCAATGAGCAAAACTATGTATCATACTGAAATATTAAAACCAATTTATTTTATTTTATTTGTCAAGTCAAATTTGATATTTGACAGTTTTCTTTTGTGTTCCAGGGCGATTGTTCCGGCCACTACAAGAAAACCTTCCTGGGTCTGCTCGGCTTGTATTAATAATCCTTTTATTTGTAACAATAATAAGGATCGCCCACACCAAGGCTTAACATACGCGGATAACGCACCAAAATTCATGTAGAGATCGTGACGCGTGCGCCGCGTCATCGCGTATATGCGGCGTAAAGTTGCGGTTTGGTCAATCCTTTACTTTTTAAGCTTCCGTTTTTTATTTCACGTCTATTTATATGTGTTGTTATATTGTATTGGCGTCCAATGTTGTCAAATTAATGGATTATGAATCGATACATTTTTGTATTAGAAGAATCTCAACAATCAATTCATCTTCATTTGAAAAAAAAAGAATTGAAAATCTGTTGTCTATTCTCTGTTATCTGCTTAAAGTAAATTTTATAAATTATTAATTAAATGTTTATTGCATTCAAACGCTGCCGTTCGCTTTTAAAACGAATACAATTTCGGATAAATAATCAAAAATATGTATGATTCTACGCGATGTTTTTATAAGAACATTAAGACTACGTCACTATGCCTCTATTTATGTGCCTTCAATTTTTAACAGAAAAATATTTATAAGTATATGGCATTTCAAACTTCCATTTGTACTATGTAACCGCTTCGTTAAGAATACATGTAATAATATGCCGTCGAATAGGCTTTAGTACTACGTTATAGTATCTTATAAAGCTCACAAAATATGACTTTCTACAGTACGAGTATGTATGTCTTAAAAACAAAACAACCTGCACTACTACCAATGCCGCGTGTCTTATTGAAAATATAACTAAATAAGCTACACGTATACTAGTTGCCCCGGGCCTAAATATAATATGGTAAAGGTACGTTTTTAAATGTACATTAAAATTGTATTTACAACTTTTACACCGAAAGGGTATAATTTTCTATTTGATTGTTTAGAAAACGCTTGCAGTTTGAATGAAGAACGAATAACTTCTCAGTTTTGTTGATCTGTTTTTAAATATTGTTTATTGATACATTCTTCTATACTGTATATTACTTATATAAATGTTCTAAAGACCTTAAATCCTTGGATTAAGAATTATTTTTAATTGTTTTGCCTTGGTTTGGGGCAGCTGTAAGCAGGAATTGTAACACGGTTAATTTCGCCGAACCGGTTAGAGCCACACTTTGAGAACCCATAATAAAGATTACGCTCGCAAAGCATAGCTTTAACCGGTTAATATCTGAGAGCGCAAACATAAAACTAAATCCATTTACCGCTTAGAGAGTGCTCCCTCCGTGTACGCGGTGAATGACCGCTCGGCGCTCGACGGTAGGATCGGAAACTAGCGCGTCGGCAAAACACTAACAAACCATGCGACGGCCGACACTGATCCCGTATACAAACACCGAGTAACCGGATAGGGAACGCTTCAAAATAACGTTCCCAAAGCAATACGTTCGACCTTACCTAAATAATTAACCGGTTTAACCTACATAAATACCATTAAATTTGTAACCGGTTACAGCCCCTGGTTGTAATTAATTTTAATCTTATGTTAACAAATCGAATATGTTTTAGCCACAGATCTCACAATAAATTAGTATAGCCTCTGTGCTCATCGATAATTATACGTCAATTAACCCTTTTAATGCCACTTATAGTTATCCCTTGTCGTTATGGCATACACTGTTCATCACTGTTGTGTTAATGTTCATATTATTTGCTATCTTGTAGCAAAGATATCGTTGTCTGTACCATTATTATACTCGTGTGATGAATGACGGGGGAAGGGCTAAATCTAATTTATTGATGTTGTTTCATCCATATCACCAAGCATTTATATACTTCATAGACCCCACCTATATGCTAAGCACGCCTGTATAGGAGGGATCGGAATCGGTTTTTTGCAAAAACCTTGATATAACCACATATCTCGAACTACTTTATACTTCATATGTAGGACTCAATTGTGTTTTGAGGTAACGACTGCGTATTATTAGATTGCCCAATTAGAAATGAAATAATTAACAAAGAACGAAAAAATTACGTTTTCGTTCCCATACAAAAAATACCGGTTTCCGCTCCCTGCTGTATAGACATAAGTACAATTAAGTTTATGCGTACATTTACATTCTGCTGCTTTAATGTGACTGTGGCTTAATAAATAATAAAATTGTATTTGTGGCCAATTTTTTCTCAGATATATTGTTATGAAGATTTTAAATATACACTTAAAGTGGCTATGTGCCTATTTAATAAATGTTCTTATCGAATATCATTCGTTTTATTCTACTAGTAATCTATTAGGAGACAGTTCGTTTTATACCAGTGCGTTATAACTTGCACATATTTGTGTTTGTGGATGGGCTTTGCGAGGTGTAAAAGAGACTACATATAAAAATAAAAATAAACTTTGGTTTGTTGTGCAACTTGTAATGAACACACTTGTTCGTGTTAGTTTGTGTTTATGGAAAGCCGTCATCGTCAATCATTTTAAGTTCAGTTCTTAATTTAGCTGCATAGGAGCCTTTCCGTCTCCTATTCTGGCAACGCGTAATAAGAGTTCTGTAGAAATCTATACACTAAAGTCAATACTTACAACACGTCTCCGCTCCGCTTCGACTCAGTGGATACGCAGCCTTATTCATTATCATCATCATCATCATCATCATCATCATCATCATATCAGCTGAAAGACGTCCACTGCTGGACATAGGTCTCCCCCAAAGAGTGCCAAAGTGACCGGTCCTGCGCCACCCGCATCCAGCGGACTCCTTTACCAGGCCATCAGTCCACCTTGTGGGGGGCCTACCCACGCCGCGCCTTCCGGTACTCATTATTATACCTACAATTTTCTAACAAACAAAACAAACAGCATAATCCGAATAACTTATAAACATGCCTCGACGCTCAACAAATCAAGCGTTATTTACGGAGCGGGAGAGAAATTAGTTCGCAAGTTAATTACTCCGCCCGTGCAATACAACTGTTTACTTTGTACAATAATATTTGCTTTGTAGTAGCCGCCATCAATCCACGGCCGGCAACATGGAATTGCCGCGGTAATACCGGTATACGGCTTACTTAATACATGTAAGGTACAGATAACGTGAATTTTAATTCCTTTGCGGTGAGAGTTCCAACAGACCATCTATCGACCTTGCGTTACACATCGCAGTTTTAGTGTTGTTATATTCAAAAGTTTATATTGATATGTATTGTCTGTAAGGTATGTGTAAATATGGGCTTTTGTTGCCTCAGTTAAATGAATAAATAAGTAAATAAATATCTACTTCGGTTTTTATCATATTATAGAAAAACGTCGTGCAAACGTTATCGGAAACCACTTTGACACTGCAAAGATAACTTTAGGCCGACGATTCCCGATTCAGTAATTTCTTTAGTCGATTGCAGTAACATGTTTTTTTATAAGTAAGATTTTAGTGTAATTTCGTATTCTGAGAATATCGTAGCGAAGAAATTGTTGTATCCCCAAGGATGTCACGTGCGTATTGCGAATGTTGTAAAGAGTCTTTAGCACGGCCGACTCAACGCGACTCTCCATACAAACGTAGTAGTTCTCATTTTAAAACTGCAATCTCTAGCAATAGAAACTAGTTTCTGACCTAATATGGGGGATCCCATTGTGTAGGTACCTACACAGTTTCATGTTAGTGGTTTAGTTGTGTGTTTTATGCAGGCCCCTATTTCACCAACTTGACAATTATCACCTGACAACGACAATTCTCCGTACATTGCTGATTCCACAATTAACCTAGCAACCACCTTAACTTCTAGAACAAGCAATGTATGGTGAATTTTCAGTGTCAGGTGACAATTGTCAAGTTGGTGAAATAGGGGCCTGGTCGTAGTGGGTAGGGTGGCTCATCGGGTACGCTGGCGGACCGTGGCTGGGCGGGCTTGAGAACCAAACTACGTTTGTATGGAGTCCAGCGTCATGACGACCCTTAAACCCCTGCCCAGATGAAAGCTCCTTGTGATGTCAGTTTAGGTAGAAAATGCCTTGGCCATCAACATGTCGCCCGAACACAAACAGCTCAACTGGAAAGAGTTCTTGTCATGCAAAAACGTGCAAGGAGTCCAGCATTGGCAACCCTGTCGGGAGTTATTCTTGACGCAACGCATTATGACGCACTACTCACAACATTTGTTCGAGCTTCTCTTATTTGTAAAAAAACATCTCCCAGTTTGCGCGTGTGAATGTAACGGGAAAGAGCTTCGTTCAACTGGGCGCCTGATGACCGTTCCGCGTCGCATGGCGCTTTCAAAGAAAATCCCCGGGTTATTGGGCCTACATATTTCGAGCACCTACCCGCCGATATAAGAAACGAACCTTGTGACGAAACATTTGGGCGTAGACTGAGAAATCTTTGTTGGATAACCCTGTTCACGAGTTCATGGAAATAATGTTTTAAGTAATTTATTGATTTATTGATAGCTAATCTGATACTAGGTATTTCTTGTGTAACATTTATATTGTATTTCTACTGTGATATCGTAATACGTAAATTGTCATTTTTTGTTTAAAATTAATTATCCACTAGTTGTTAAATGTCAATCCGTAATCGGAGACATAGTATCTCTTAATAGTCTGTGATCGGAGATACCTAGAGATACCTACTATTGCCACTTTCTGTATTTTCATTTTGAATATTATTCAATTTTTATTTCTTATTATTGCCGATCGTGATAACGATTCTTATAATTTTGACATTGTGTGCGAATCTATATTGTAATTTATATCTGGAAATAAATAAATCTAAATCTGGTTTATGCACCGACGTGATTTCTAGTTTTCTGACAGCTCGCGTCTCGAGCCGCCGCACGCGCGGCCAATCATAAACAACGTGTAAGCACACCAATACAAATTGCATAGCTATAATTAGCACAAAGCCGGCGCGCGAGCTCTCTCGCACTATCCGTCTCTCTCTTATTAGAAAACTTAGAAAGGGACGGGCAGTGCTCGAGAGCTCAAGAGAGCTTGCTCGCCGACTTGTGCTAACCGTGCAGTACGTGCAGTGCCCCTTGCGTGTATTATAATTATCGTCATCATCATCAGAAAGACGTCAGATGAGGTTGACGCAGGAACGGTCATTGTGGTACTCTTTGGGAAAGGCGTTTGTCCAGCAGTGTGTTAATTATAACGTGTTAAGTATTAACTTTATTATAATCTGTCGCAGTGTCCACCGCGCCTAACGCATGACACCGCGTAATTGAAACGATAAAATGTCCCGTACCGTACGATATACAGCCAGTCGTAAAATGACGCGATATGCGTTTCCGTGTGCAAGTTCCGAATTCCAACACTGATAGCAGTTGCATACTAAAATATACGTAACCGCACGTAGTCAGGAGGAATATTTTTATTTCTCCTCTCGCATCATATACCCTTTCAATGTGTTTGAGCCTCCTCAACATAACATTTAAAAAAAATTGCAGTCGTCAGAACGTTTCTAAACGAAACTGTCAACCTGAAAAATAAACACCGAGGCACAAATGGCCAATCAGCGATCAGTTTTGCGAGGGGAAAACTCCATGATTTTGTTTACTAATTTTCCGACTTCAAGAGATGTACTTATATCAGTTTTGGCACAATCAGTATCTCCAGGATCCAGGAGGGTCGTGATGACGTTTCAGAACGTTTCAGAACCGAAAAGCGCGAAAAACATTTGATTCGAAATACGGTGGGAATGTGATTGAACAAAATCAAAACACAATAGGTGCTATTTTGGCATTTACTTTAATATTATACGTGTGTACGAGTGTACAGTCAGCGTCATATAGTTAGAAGCAGCCAAGGTAGCCTAATATTTCAGTATCTACCTACACGTATTTACTGTAAGAAAAAGGGTGTGTTACGAAATATTTGGCTACTCTGGCTGCTAATAACTATATGACGCTGACTGGTACAGTCGACTTGCAATATTATTATCTGACTGCCTCAGAAGAAGGGTTATGTTTTTCGAGCGTATATAAAGGATGTCCCAAAAATAACGCAAGATTTTCTATACATTATGTATGGAAAATCTTGCGTTCTTTTTGGGACACCTATATATGTTAAAGGAAAGTCCATGGTGATACAGTCCAAACGGCTTGATGGTTTTAGGAAACCCATAATATTTTTGAACGAGCTATCCAATGATGCCCCGCACCATGGGTTTAACGAAAAAAATAAATGACATCCCCGCTTTCGGCGCAGGGGAGGTACCTTAAAAAAAAAAAAACAAGATTTTATTAGACTGTTTTGTTGGCGTGATTGATTTATATACCCATGCCGAATTACAGTTTTCTAGTAGTAATGGTTACTGAGCTAAGCCGAAGACGGACGGACAGACGGACATGGCGAAACTATAAGGGTTCCTTGTTGTTAGGTTGTTAGAAAAATCCTTTGATCTCACTGGGATGTTTACACGATTATAACTACCATTTGTTCCAATGCAATAAGCTGAAAAATGTATACGAAGGCATCTTTGATGTCGCTTACTAAACTACAAACATATAGACTGCAAAGACGCGTGGATACAGTATGAATTTATAATAAGATATTAATAAACGACGGGTCTATACTTTTTAGGCAAGATGTAGAATTTGTAGAGCGTGATGGCTGGTAGTGGTAGAGTTACGCTGTGTAGGATAGGAAGCTTGGCGCTACTTATGATCATATCTTTTTAACGCTGAAAGCTATATATGAGCTAGGGAGTCTTGGCAATCACTTTACATGTAATGTTTTTGGTGGGATCTCATTCCTTTTTGTAAGGTAATTTCTAAAGAAGTGTAAGGAAATATCTTGGCTAAAAATAGAGAGAAAGAGCTAAAGAATAGAGCGTGGCTGGTAGAGTTAAGCCGTGTGGAGTAGGAAGCTTGGCGCTACTGAAGTATCAGAAAACGATAAGAACTATTGTATAACGGAAAAAGACCAGGTCCCATAGCGATAGAAATTTGGTTAGGCTCGCCGACTGGAATTGGTTATGTATCGAATGTTAGGGTAACGATTTATTGTTAATTATAGCCCCCTAACTAGCTATAGTCTAATAAACCGTGCATCCGCTCCAGTACCCTACTCTTTACTCGCTGGGGAACACGTCACTTGTATAATTTCCGGATCTTTAGCATTAATTAAATTAAGTTTGTATGAGAAAAACCATACAAACTTCCATCGCCTAATTTAAAGGGCGGCCTTAATAAAAAAAATTATATCCATATCAAAACTTGCGGAAAAATACAAACTTCAACCCCCTAATTTAAAGGGTGGGGGGGTGATTACGAAAAATCTTGAAATAGTTATTTTATTATTTATAACAAGGAGTCCCTATATAAATTTACAGACCCCTAGCATCAAAATTTGCGGAAGTTTTATACAAAGTTCCATCCCCTACTTTAAGGGGTTGGGGGGAAGAAGTTCCAATTTTTTGAATTATTTTGTTGATTATGTATTAATGCTAGCTTACATACCAAATTTCAGCTTTCTATGACTTCAGGAAGTACCCTAGAGGTTTTGATGGTCAACATCAGTCAGTGAGTCAGTGACGAAATCGGCGTTTTTTAGATATCAATAAAATCTTAAGTATAAGAGCTATGTTACTGAAACTTTATATGTTTAATAAGTCCACTATTGACAACATATCCCGAGAATTTTGTTAATCTGGTATAATCCAAACGCAAGTTACGAGGGTTCAAAAAAACGACGAACCGCTTCGAGAATAGGTAGGTAGTGCCCTTGCGTTGCGCTTCGCTTGGCTCGTCTTGGCGGGGGCACTGCCGTGCCCCCAGATATAGACTGCAAAGACCTTGCTTTATTCGGGCAACCAATCAAAAACTGAACGTTTCATTAAATAATAACGGTTCGCTGATAAGTACTAACGAAAACCTTGAAAATTGTTAAATGATAAAAAATCTATTGTTTACCAAAATTCGTTCCTCGACAATAGCACACAATAGTGATGGATTGGTGCAAGTATAATAAAAATTCCATCAAAGAAACGCGGCCCTGATGAACGAGGCATCGGGTTTGCAAACAAAACGCACCAATCAGTTACTCCATATATTTTAATAAGGAGGGTAACAAGACTCTCGATCTTTTCTTGCCACTTGGAACGAAGATTCCGTAAAATATAAGAATACTAGCTCCTGCCCCCGACTATCGTAGCTCCATACAAACTTTCACCCCCCATTTCAAACCTCCTTAGGGGATGATTTCCGGGATGAGAACTATCTCCATATAAAATTTGACGGTAACAGACAGACAGTCAGACACACTTTCGCATTTATAATATTAGTATCGGTATGGATTTCAACATACGAGTCAGTGGCTGGCGAGGCGTCCAGCATTCCAACCCCGCCTGCTTGTCTATTCTAAGAGATATGAGCACCTAATTTAAGTAGGTACCTATATAATGACTAAATTTTTTTTATGATGTCATTCGAACTACTTTTTGGACAGGAACAAATGTTTGTATGGAAGCAACTACAATTAAAGAACATAAATACCCAAAAATTTGAGACAAAGATTGATCTCGCTGGCGGCAGCGCAAAACGCTTCATACTGATAGACAGACAGGTATGACGTCACAACCGACATTTGTTAGTACAAAGTACATGTATCGTTGTATGAAAAATCAGGTAAATTGTTGTTTCGGTCGTGAAATACTGCGTTTAAGTAAATAGTTGTCATACAATTTTGTTTCTATAAAAGCGTAAGGATCCTATTGGTAACTTTAAATTTACTCATGGACAATAAAACAAATGCATATTTTTCTAAACTTTCAAGGTTCATATCTTTTTTACGATTTTAATTATATTTTATAATATATACTTTATTACGATCATTTGATGGTTTATAAAAAAAAATATAGTGGACAATCTTATACAAATCGACCTAGTCCCAAACTAAGCAAAGCTTGTGCTATGGGTACTAGACGACGATAAACGATATTTATTTACCTATGTAAGTATTTACATAGGTAAATAAATACTTATATACATTTAAAACATCCATGACTCAGGAACAAATATTCGTGCTCATCACACAAATAAATGCCCTTACCGGGATTCGAACCCAGGACCTCTTGCTTCGTAGGCAGGGTCACTACCAACTAGGCTAAAGCGGTCGTCGCGGCCGTCGGTCGCGGTTTACTATCCACTAGCTTCCGCCCGCGATAAAAACTATCCTATATTTTAATCCAGGCTATAAACTATCTTTGTGCAAAATTTCATTCAAATCGGTTCAGTAGTATAAGCGTGATTGAGTAACAACCATCCAAACATCCAAACATCTAAACTTTTGCATTTATAATATTAGTAGGATTTAGCATCACTAAGTTATCAATTTGAACATGAGGCATCGTGCCTATTCAACAGTGTACATATATTGTGATGTTTAATTAAATTTTTTCTAGTTATTAAGGATACAATCGCTATACCTAGTCAGGGTCCATGAGATACCGTATTATTATTTTACTAAACGGGACTTAATCGCGTTTAATTAACTTATTTATTTACCTCACTGATAAGAATAAAATGAAAAACTGACTGAAAATAATGTGTGAGAATCGTGAAAGTAAATCAATAAACCTCATTATGTTGTATTACTCGTATATTGTAAAATAACTTGTATAATTACCATGGTGCAATAAATCACGGCGTGTTTGAAGAGACCCATCGTAGGTGACCGTTATGATAGGTCAGATGGCAGCCCAAAGCGGAAGCGGAAGCGGGGCTGACCAAGAATCACATTCAGGCAAATTCCATTTTACGTTATTTGATTATATCTGAGACTACATTTCCACGTTATACAATTGATTCGGCTAAAAAACATACTAGGTATTTATAGATAATTATTACTAAAACTGAACTTTGAAATTCCTGTAAGTGAATTTTACATAAAATGGAACGTAAGCAACACAACCTTCCGTCATCGTCAGACTGTCACTGTTACTGAAAATTGTTTCATATTTGCCTTTAATTATTATTTATCGTGTGTGCAACGAGTGCTCTGATCGGTTGAACCTGGTGTTTTCTCACCTGGACCTTGATTTGGTTATTCACGATATCAGTAATGCTCATATTTCGTGTTTGTAATTGTCTGTGACACCTCGAGATGTTATAATTCAAATTTTATTTTTATTATTTTCTATTGATAAATTATTTATAATTTTATTTATTTATTTAGCTTACTTAAACTACACATTTTTACATAATACAGCTAAACATATTAGGTAACTAACCAGATGTTTTATTTTACGATATAAGTATAGGTATACAATTAAACAGTGGTGTCTTGAATTGGAATTTTGTGTTAAGTAAGCACAATCAAAGTGCGAGAATTCCAAATTTCTAGTTCAAAACACTGTGCTATGCGGACAAAAAAAGGGTATAAACATGTATGCATGTATAGGTAAAGCGTATACGGCTATATATAGCTCACGCTTGGGCTGTTGACGAGACGAAAAGCTAGATGGCGCTGGGCATTCATTTCCTTGACTGATGTCTCTATCTCTATATATTATTCATACTCTTTGCAATAAATGACTAAACTAAACTAACATATTTATACTTTTTTTTTAAGAAAAATCGGGTAGTTGACCTAAGCCAAAACAGGTCCGGATCTGCCGATTTAGAAAATAAGTACGCGTGAGCTCAAACTTTAGATTTATCCTGAACTCCGAACAGACTTTACGGTATCTTAAAAGTTTAGTAAAAAAAAAGTGTAGTGCCTTTGTAACCGGAATATTGCGCGAGCAAACAACACTTCCGCATTATCGAAGATGTTTGGCTAAGGGCGCATCCACACGCTCGTTAACTTGATTCATGTCACCACTAATGAGTAAACAAATATACACTGCCAAATTGCGTGTGTGTTTACATGCTTTAAGGCTCGCTCTATGGGGCTGTCTTGGATAGTCGATTATAAGACATCTTTTAAATTTCGAAAGAACGGCACTTAGGTCATTGGATAAATGTCTAAGTAATTTTTTTATGTATGCTCTATGCAACAAAATGTCTCAAGTCTCATTCCTATGGATGTGGATGATATGGTTGAGGAGCGGTGTGTACTATGCCTAATATTCGTAGCGCCGTAGCACCGCAGCGCGTAGAGGCCCGTGGCGTGTTGATGTAACGCTGCTACGAGCGTTTACAACAAAATTTATAGCAACATACGAGACAACTCTGGGAATCGCATTAATTAAAACTGATACACGTAGGTACTGTATTCTGAGCACAGCACAATATGTTTTCAGTAATAATAACCGATATAATACGATTACTGAAAACCTTCTGAAAACATATAAGTATGTATCGCTAGTTTAGATTTTGATTTTGTTCGCTATATATTAACACATTCACTACCAAGAATCGCTACGCGCTACGCTCATAGCCGATCCCGTGGTTTTCCTCGTATGTAGTGGAAAGCGACTACGGCGTAGGCGCCCGCTAGGCGGGTTCCTGGTAGTGAAAGTGTTAAAATTAAATATAAGACGATTCGCTTGATAAAATAAGTAATTTTTGCCACTAGTTTTATGGTTAAACTTTTTATTCGCAGTATTCCATTTTAATTACAACGTTTACATACTTAACAGTGGGGCATGTGTTCATGGTTTAACATTTTTTTTAATGTCACCTCGGATATGTATTAGGTAACGAAACGGGCCCCGGGCTACAACCGGGAAAACACTAGGAAGATGACTTATAAAAGGTTTGCCAGCTCAGCTTTATGGTTGGTTCATTATTTTCATTAAAATAAATCAGTATAGGACTTTTTTTATTTTCTGCCAAATGGAACTACCTAATAATAGAAACAGGAACATACCTCCCCTATCTATAAAGTTTAGACAGTAAATGATTATATTATTTTAAAAATAACAGGAAGCGGTCGCACAACGCAGATCATATTTCGATGACAACCGTTGTATTATTCTGATATTTTAGTTTTCCTACCAAAAAACTCAGCAATAAACGTTACTGATTCATTAGATTTTTTCAATATAAAATAATTAAAATTTTGCTCCAAAAACACTACTGTTTTAGCTTAAGAGCTACTGTGTCGATCGCAAAGCAGAGTAAATTGTCGACGAAATGAATAACAGCTTCACGTCACTAAAGAAACACTTGACAATCGTTGCGCGGATTACGCAATGAAATCATTTCACCTGTGAAATGTACTGTCAATCTGAGCACGTTATTGTCGTCTATAACAAGATACTTAAAGCAGAAATTCTCGGAGTAACACAATTGGATTAAAAGAGGCTGAACAAAAAGACACTTTGTTTTATTAGGTAAAGTGCATGTTTTTTTTGTTATAAGTATGCAAGTTATGTTGCATTATGCCTGGCAGCTCGCGCGTCGTGTCGCGCACTTGTGATGAGCATTCAATCGAATGCTACATTACAGGTAAAAGCTCACAACATTAACAGGAGCGTTTTAGCTAGCATTCTAGCGAGCGTTCTAGCGAAACTTAATAGTTTGGCGAGTATATATTTGTAATTTATCATGTAACTTGTATTTGGAAATAAATAAATAATTTAAAAAAGCGAGTATTCTCGCGAAACGACTGTATTTTTGCATCGAACTTTTTTCCGAGCCGAGCAATTTTGTTATGTGATCGTCAAGTCTGACACCATCGTGAAGAATACATTACAAGCAGCGTTCGCTATAGAATTATCGTGAAAATGTTTGTAGCGAGGTTTGTCTCTGTGCTCGGCTCTTTTCGCTGCTCAGTTCGACAAATTTACAAACGGCTAATGCTCTGTTCTAAAACATATGAATGCTTAAAGTCTATAAGCACCTTTAGGGCTCGGCTACGAATTCCAGCGGCGGCTGCGGCGGCAGCGGTGCCCCATACGCTGAGCAAGAGGCCGCGCTCGGATCTCTCGGTCCCACTTATGGTGCACAAATGCCGCCACTCGGAGTCGGGGAGCCGTTAGGACCGGCGCGAGCACGGACAAGAGTATGCCTAAGGTCGAGCACGTCGTAGAATCGCCTAAAAACCCCAGGCAAGACGACGCACATCTTTCCAGTGCGTTGAGAATACCTTGGAGTTTTTAGTAGATAGAAATACGACATAACCCGGTCATCCCGCTATGACTGGGAAGTAGGATCACAGGTTTTTTCCCCGAAAAAAATAATAAAGAAAAGGGCCGGCGTGAGTGCAAGAGCGCACGTGAAATACAGAACCGATTCCAATTCAATACGCTCAGTCGAATAGATCCCCTGAGCGAACGCATAGGTCAAATAATTAGTTGACCTACAAAGCTAAAAACCTGGGAATACGACCTGTACAATGGTGTGACCCATTTCAATTGTTTTTATAAAAAGTTGAGTGAAAGTTGCAGAGGTTGTATCGAGGAAGCAAACACCTCGTACGGGGCGAAACAAAGACCGCCCTTATTTAGAGACCAATTCAAAATAGATTTTGGTTATTTTCAACCGTATGTCAATCACGTTACGATTGCGTTTACAATGTAACCTACATTGTAAACGCAATCCTAAAGTAAAAATCACAACTTCTAGTATTGGGCCTTTGTGTCGTTAAGCGACTGAAAGCGTGGTCACTTCTTACTTATACGAACTCTGCGTACATTTTATGCCTCAAGTCATATTATAATGTTCTGAGGTGTACCCAAATGGAAAAATCGTAGATGTCATTGAATTAATTCATCATCATACAGCCGAAAGACGTTCACTGCTGGACATAGTCCTTCCCCAAAGAGTGCCACAATGACCGGTCCTGCGTCACCCGCATCCAGCGGACTCCCGCGACCTTCACCGGGTCATCAGTCCACCTTGTGGAGGGTCAAGCATAAGAAGGCTCAAAGTCACCAAATGGGCAATGGAGAGGGCTATGCTGGGAGTTCTGCATGATCGTATCAGAAATGAGGCTAGCCGCAGCAAAACCCAGCTAACCGATATAGCCCTCCGAATTGCTAAACTTAAGTGACAGTGGGCGGGCCCATCAAACGCACTCAAATCGGTTCGCATATTTATATATATTTATTTCAAAATAGTTACACACCATAACAGTCGAAACGAAATCACCGTGAAACCACAAGAACAACAACACTAATAACAATAAAAAAACAAATGACAAACAGAAGTGAGACGTACATCATCTCGCAGAACCTCAAACATTCATCACGCACTCCTGCCCATCTGCTTGCAATCACATCTCATTCAGGGGCTGATGAGAGGAGTGCGTTCAAAAGGTGTGAGGCACGAACCAGCGGCGAATTTCTGCGTGATACCGTTCGCGATATTGGTACCGCTAGCAGAAGGCGACGCGGCCGGAAATCAAATCTTATTGGAGAGGGAACGGACAGACGCAATAATTGCGCTGCTAACTCTACAATCAGAGTCTCTGCTCAAGATACTACTGGCCGTGGTGAGAAGTGCAAGTTCATCTGTTTCTTGAGAACAACGTCACAGACAGATGCAGATACAGATATTAAACTTTTAACCCCTTCGTTTGCTTCGGGGGTTAAAATATACTCATAGTATTGATTTAAACTTTCACGGTTCTCACATTTTGACTAAACGGAACTTAACAGGAGTTATAAGTTAACTAGCTTTTGCCCGCGACCTCGTCTGCGTGGACCTCGAACTTTCGCCCTCCATTTCACCTCCTTAGTGGATAACATTCTGGATAAAAAGTATCCTAAGTCCTTACCCGGGATTAAAACTATATCGCCATACCAAGTTTCATCACAACCGGTTCAGCGGTTTAAGTGTGAGAAGGTTTACTTTCGCATTTATAATTTGAATATAATATTCAATATTATAATTGTTCATATACCTATCTTATCCTATTCAACGATCGATATTGGTATATATATTTGCAATCACGTTCTCGGAAACGGCTCTAACGATTTCGATGAAATTTGGAAAATAGGAGTTTACGGGGGGCCTGAAATCGATCTAGCTAGGTGTCATGTCTGGGAATATTATTTTTCTCCGTATTTTCTATATTTTTACCCGAGCGGAGCTCGGTCGCCCAGACATTATACATAGTAAAGTATGGTGTGGATACGGAAATTGATTATACGCGATTAAGTCCCGTTTAGTAATAATTTACTTTAAAAACAAAGTTTTAACCGACTTCAATTCACTCTCTCCTCCGCGCTCCTAAATCCTGGCCTGATTACTATGCAAAACCACCAGGAAAGGATACCCTTTGAAAAAAAAGACAAATCGGTCCCAGGCGTCGTCGAGTAATTCCTTTTTTGAAATCGGTTAAAAATAAAATAGTAGGTACCTATATTATTTAATTTTTTACCGACTTTACTTCAAGGATTTCCGCATCAAAATATTAATCGACACACTAAATAACCTGTATTCACAGGAAAATTGGGAACTATGAAATTCATGCATTAAATTTGCAACCAGAATTTAGTGATTGGATCGCTTGAAAGTCAGCTGAGCGCCATTGTCCCGTGGCGGAGTCCCCAAGTATTTGCATTTTGGACAAACCTCTTACGGTCGGGGCCTCGGGCCGTGCCCCCGTTTGGTATTTAGATTATAATAAGATCATGACGGAGCTCGGTAGACCAGTTAAGAGTCCGCAGTAAGCTCGGCTGAGTTTCACCTTCCCACACAAACGTAGTTACGCTCTCATTTTAAGGGGATGCCTTGATTCGAGTCGAACATGCCCCCTAGACAAAGACACGCTTATGCCTTCCGCGCACGAGAAAAAGAGATGGAACACTTCGGGTTTCTTTTCGGACAAATTTCGATAAATACCTAACTCAGAGAAGTTTTATTTAAATTTCATAAAGTGAGAGAACTTGATTGTGTCGTAAAATAATGTATCCTTTGAGTAGGCTGAGTAAAAAAGGAAAATACAGACCCAACTTTGGATTTTTTTTCTATCGAGGAAATTTTAAGCAATCATGTATCGTTAAAATCAGAAAAACAATCGTATAGTCAGACCTTATTGTTTCTTAATCTAGTCAGAACGGCGTTTCAAAGCACGCGATAATTTCCAATGCACAGCCTTAAAACTAGGTGTTGGATTGTGACGAAACTGCATATACGATGACATGAGGTATATGTAGGTCTATAATTAGTTTATATGGTTCCAGTTTATAAAACAAATGAAATACAGCAAAAACAACTTTAGTATGAAAAACTTAAATACGCTTTATTTTTTTCTATGATATCTGAAGCTTCAGACCTGGAGCGTAACTACATTGCATGGAGAATCGAGCTTACTGCGGATTCTAAAGGAGGCATTGGTAGAACTACGTATAGTTAGGTAAGTTAAATTCTACAGAGGACGTTCATATGGCGCCAAAAGCTATCAAGCTTCCCATAATAATATCAGATTTTAATTTTTTAACGAACGTAAATTACGAGAAATGTTTAATCGACAATTTCTATATTTAAAAAATCGTTATATTTGAAACGAAAAAAATTTTTTTTTAATAGTTTTCAAAAAAGAGTCCGTGACATTTCCGGCCATCAAAATGATGATCTATATTACCTATATTACCTATTCTGAACTTAACCTAAAGCCTAGCTGAAAGGGTAGCCTACCTGTAGGTGTAGCTAAAGGTAAATAATTAAACAAGTAATGAGGGGAAACAAATCATTATTTATTAGTCATTAAACATTGAAAGTAGTATTTTATGTTGAAGCTAAAGAAACTTTGATTATTTAATCCAATGAAATCAAGCTAGGTTTCATAGGATATTCGCTTTAGTTCCTAGACAATACTAACCCAATAATAAAGCGAATAAAACAATAAGGTTAGTCCCGGCCAAATATATTTATAACTGTTAATTTAAGACTAATCTAGATCGAACTATCCTAATGCTAGAGAACTTTTGTTATTTATCCCAACAAATTCAAGCTAGAATTCATTAAGGAATCCACTTTGTCTCCTAGGAATGCTAGTCCAAAAGCAAATCGGATCAAACGAAAATGGCTAGCTCCGTACCTATTAATGATGAACACACTTTAATTAAAACCGTAAATTAGACTTGAAGATATTATCCTTGGAACCTAGTCTAAAGTATCCTAACTGAACCTGCCGATAGAATAAAGTCGTGGCTTGCTCTGAAGTGGTGGCCAAAACGCGATCGTGTATCTAGTGGAAGGACCCGTCGCTGTGTGAGAGTAGACCCAGGCGCTTTTCGAAAGGTGAGAAGAGGTGACGTACTATGGAAAGAAAATTACACGTTAATAAAATCATACAATAAATTCGTTTACAAACCTACAACCTTAACTTACATTACTACTTCGGAACAATAAGTTCATAAAACTTATTGTCAAAATATCGAAATAAAAATATATATTTAACGCTAGCCTTTTATCGCTTCTATTGGGAAGTTTCGTACAACGGTGGGCGTCTTAAACCACTACGAATCTGATGATGATGAAGATTTTGAACGATGATGTTGAAATACAGAAATAAATAATAGTTGACTTCCGGTTCGTCCTAGATATTGCTAAGGCGGTAGTGTGACAGGTCCAACGAACGATCCCAGCCTTAATTGCAGGACCCAAAGGCACCTTTATAGTCGAAAGATTGATAGATATACGACAATGCACAAAGGAACCTCACAACTGGCAATTAGCAACCATCTCGCTCACACCGTTATTATTGAAGATTCCATACCATAATCCCTCGGTAAAACGTAAAACTAGAAACGTTTCTATTCAACTTTCATAAAATGTAGTATTCAGATATTAACGGGACGCTGTCTACCCACAATAACTAATATACTCCCGGGTAGATACAGGTTAACTCATCTTAAACAATTACCTAACAAAAGGAGTATTGTATAAAGTAGCCCAATAATAATAATATAATAATATTCCACACTCATGGCTGCTAATAACGCATCAGTAATACTGGACCGAGATACTCAATCACGAATGTTTACTAACCAGATTTACATCGATTTACTGAAGCATCTCGCGAGTCATAGATAAAATACTAAATCCAGGAACTAACCGTACTAAAATAACTAAATCCTAATTTATTAGGATATTACGGCACCAATCGTACACAATACACTAGATTAACTAAATAAAAGATCTCTTAACAGTAAGAAAACTGCGTACTAATCCCGCACTCTTGAATGTCGGTAGATACAAAGTTACAACACCGATCCACACTTGACATACACGTGGCAATCCGTAATTTATGCAATCAAACAACAATCATTGCTAATGATTAGATATGATAATGTTGGAAATAGACACAGGCTAAACCACACACTCTGGTAGATTAAAGTAAAGTTAAACTAAAATCCTACCAGGGATTGGGCTCGCTGGATCCACCCAATTTACCAGATCAGCCGAAGATGTTGCTCGAGGGGAGGCCTCGAAGCTCCGCAACCCGCAGGAAGACTCTGCCTGAAGATCTGCCTGGCCGCGTCGCTGCCTCGAGGGAAGATGAAGTCTCGCCCCGCGTCCCGTGTGAAGAGATCTGTTGCTCCGTCCGTGTCCCGTGAAAAGTGAACGCTTCCCGTCGCACCGCCTTAAAAAACCTCGCCGACACAGAACCATTGTAACATGGACTCCCAACCGATAAAAGTCCTTATGATCATTGCTATAGCGTATCTAAACGCATGCGCCCCCCCCCCATGACGTCGTCGCCATCATACATATTTCTCGCTATTCTGCGGGTACTGTTGGCGCCACTATGTTTGCCACTATGTCGGCCCCACGCCACACAAGTCGAAACCAGTCGAAACACAATTTCTAGTTCCCGCTGTATGATGATATTCAATGCCTAGGTTACCATTACTACCAATTCAAACTACACGTTACTTTACATAAAACAAATATGTAATGAATTATATATTTTTTATATTACAGATTAAAAGCATTCACTGGAAACAATAGACCTCGACCTATTCAATCCCAAAATATGTGGATCCTACAGATGTTTGTTTTAACGTATTATTTTAAATCATTATTAATGACAACTCTAAGAATATTTCGATAATAAAACAACATTCATTAAAAAGCCTTTTTAAAGCATCGTAATTCAATATCAAAGTCCCAACGAAAACGCCTACCATTTAAATCGAGCAATTCCTACTCTAAAATCGAGGCAGGTGTTCAGAACCGTCTCAAGTCGCCAAATAAAATCTATATAATTATTGAACTTGCTCACAAAATTTCACGAGAATCGGTTGAGAGATGCGACCTGTAGAGGAGAACAGCCGCACAGCCGGACACCGGGACATCGGACATACGAAAGAATTTTGGCCAAAGCTAAAACGGAGAACTTAGCTCGCTTCGCTCGCTTGTTCAATAAACAATATGTGGTGGTTTCTTTTCAAGTTATTTATTTACGTATATCACTAGGTACTTAATATCAATGTGTCCCTGGGCGACCGAGCTCTGCTCGGGTGAAAATAGAGAAAATACGAAGGAAACGAATTTTCCCGAACATGAGACCTAGCTAGATCGATTTCTCGCCCCCGTACACTCCTAGGTATATTCCAAATTTCATCAAAATCGTTAGAGCTTCTCCTTTCCTTTTCATTTCATTTCAATACTCAGAAACGGTTAACTTTTTAGGAACAGCTAAAAGGTCATTCTGTAGAACCCATTACGTTAGGTTAGGTTTGTTTCATAACAATCCTAAAAAGGATACTGTTTCTGAAAAAAATGCGAATCATACTATCGATGAAACGTTTGTCAGTAAAACAAGAGGAACACAGGAAAATATGAGGAGCGAATCCATATTTAACGGATTTATTATTATGTATTCCTTCATCACGTTAGCATACGTCAACGTGCGTATTGACTGGGAATAAATTAATTACAGATTCAGTGAATGCGAAAGCAAATATGGCAGGATGGATTGCGGGCAATAATTTATTTCATTTATTTATTTATACATGGACAACCAATGTAAATGAAACGCAATGAATGGATACCGACGCTGGTCTACTCGTACGTGCTATACGGTTAATTGCTCCTTTGGGGCGAGCATAGCGGCAACAGGGCTGTTATTCGCTACGCGCTAATGCGGCTCACCCCGCCGGTCACCCGTCACGAAACTAGGACTCTACCTACGCTTAGTTACTACGCATCGCGGTGTCAAAATATATTTGTGGGTGAGCGTTGAGGTGAGCTTAAAACAAGTTACAGAATAGGGGCTGCAGACGGTCGCCGACAGGCTAGACTCGGGCATCCTGCGAGCTTCATGGACCTGCACGTCAAGGGATTGATCAGGGTTTCCCAAAGTGGGCTCCACGGACGTGACATGATTGCTACCGTGTAGACTCGGACAAGAATAGGTCTACGGTCACCCCCGCCTGTCGTAGAAGGCGACTAAAGGGGGTCATCGGGGTCGCAGTGTTCTGGCGGGGGCTGGGGCAACCCCAGGGAAGGTGACAATGTTCTTTGCCCTAGGACGAGCCAAATGTGGCGAGGCGCGCGGGGGGCTCCAGTGCGTTCAGCATGAGATCCTGGAGTCCCCCGCATGAGAGCGCAGATGCAGGGCACCGTGGAGTTTTTAGTGGATAGAAATACTACATAACATAACCCAGTTTCGCCATGTCCGTCCGTCTGTCTGTCCGTCTTCGGCTTAGCTCAGTAACCATTCCTACTAGAAAACTGTGATTCGGCATAAAATTTGGAAAAATATTTTTTTTAGGGTACCTCCCCTACACCTAAAGCGGTGATGTATTTTTTTCTCGTCAAACTCATGGAGTGGTATATCGTTGGATAGCTCGTTCAAAAATCTTATGGGTTTTCTGAAACCATTTTTCAAATCAGTAATTCGTTTGCGAGATATTGCGCTTTAAAGCCCTAATTTTAGTTCGAGTCATGTATCCCCCCCCTGCCGGCTAAATGGCTACTACTGGGGATGTGAAAAAATTCGTGGTAGTAGTACATATACTGAATTTAAAAGGAAAACTATCACGAACAAGTACGCATAAGTAGTTACCGAGTAATAGTCGACCAACTTAATGTGTAATTGAAAAGGCCAATTTTCGTACAAATTTGGCCGACGCAACCGCACCGCACGTCGATATAACTAAGACAGACAGGCAACTACGGAACCCTACACTGCGCGTGGCCCAACACGCACTTGGCCGGTTTTTTTTCAATGTTTGTCACCTCAGAACTCCGTCATTGATGAGCCGATTAGTAATTTTTTTTTGTTTGTAAGTATGCTTCCAGGTGGGTCCCATTTTTTCAAAAATTTAGTTGGATGATGGGATGGGATCCATGAGGAAGTGAGGGAAGTCCTCAATTATATTAGGCACGCATGATTTTGGTATTTTCTATTATAACTTGTGTATTTACACCCGGAAATCATAAATTTGGTGCAGTGGGATTGATGATGAAGACCACAGATGACTTATGTAATTCCTTAATTATGTACTTAAAAGTACAAAAGTATATCACAGATTCTGGTAAGATTCCGTTGAAATAGCAACTAATGAAGTGCCAAAGGTGATCCTTGTGGAATCGATGGAAGTCCTCAAATATTATCGGCCCACATACAGCGATTCGGTTTTTTCTCTAATAATCAACGCATTTGCTCTCGGAAATCAGTTCACGTGGTAAATTGGAAAAGAAATGTGGAAATGTTCTCGTGGCTTAGCGGAGTACTAAATTGAAGTCGGTTAAAACTTTGTTTTTATAGTAAATTATTACTAAACCTCAGAGAGGTAATTAAATAAGTTGATAGTATGTGCTTCAATCTCGTTTAGTAAAAAAATAATGTGAATGTAATGTAAGTACTTACATAGCAAATAGTTAGTCCGAACTCTAGGTTTAACTTAAAAAAAAGAATAAGTAAAACATTTAACCTAATTTTTAAATGTTTTACTTATTCGTTTTTTTTTAAGTTCCAAATTATTTGATTTCATCGCGGTTTCATGTCCTATGTGCTAAAGCCATTAATGGCTTATTTAAAGCGGTAGTATAATAAATTGCAAATTGTACAAGTAATTATCGATATGGTATAGGTATCCCCATGTTTGACACATTCAGTCATATAATGGCTATAATTGACACCCTGCTTGTGACTTTTATTGTTATGATAAAGGTAATTATAGTATAGCACGTCTTTGGTATAGCAAGCATAGTACGGTCGTGTTCTTTAATTTATGACCCGTTTCGCAAAAATATTACTTTTCATTATCCCTATACAACCTTAGACTGGGTACCAAATGAAAGTTCGTAACTGTACATACTTGTAGGTACAGTCAGCGTCATATAGTTAGTAGCAGCCAAGGTAGCCAAATATTTCGGTACACGTCTTTATTACTGTAAGAATAAGGGTGTGTTACGAAATATAATTTGGCTACTCTGGCTGCTACTAACTATATGACGCTGACTGTACGTACATACACCCCGACTAAGCTAAGAAGCTACAGGGGCCGTAGACAAGGTTACAATCGACAAGCGCTAACGCCAATAGAAAACTAATAAAATGTATGGGAATGACAGATGTTAACGAAAAGTGTTTCGTCGGCATCTGTCATTCCCCTACATTTTATTATTTTCTATTGGCGTTAGCGATTGTCGATTGTAACCTTGTCTACGGCCCCAGGTATGTACAGTCAGCAGCAGAAGTAGCTACGCAAAATAATACGATCAAAATGATCTAGCCAGACAGACCTATCCTCTTGACATTAGAGTCCGTTGTAGGTTATTTTGAGCACTTGACGCGCTTAGCTACTTTTACTCATTTTGTACCAACAAGAAACTAATTTGGCAATATGGTGAAAACATTGATACGTCTCTTTGTAAACTACTGTACAAACTGACATACATACCGAATAGGGCTTGCTATGAGCCTGTGCTTTATCATGAAGCACAACCGGGAATCCGCTTCATTCACTTGTTAAGACAATCTGACATTGTTTTTTTGATGTTTGACCAAAGTAAATAAACCCAGAACAGAATTGTTACGATAAGTAACTTTAAGGAGACGTGTCACCGGCATGCGTTGGGGTCGGAAGTTGTTAATTTAAACTCTGGGCCACGTCCGAACTTGGACAACAACGCGACTTGTCCGCGGGTCCCTCGCTGGAAGTTATAACAAATATGCAACAAATGCGTCAAACGAAAACATTTAATTACATCCCGTATGTTTGATTCGCAAGAGATGCCGACTTTGGATTTGTATCCGGTACTGAGTGGCTTTCAAGGTGATGTGATGTTCGTAATTACGAGGAACGAAATGTATCAACTATATCCTTACGGAATCTACAGCATCACGCTTAGTTACAGCGAATCGCGGCGTCAAGATATATTTGTGGGTGAATGGTACAGAACAGCGAGGCTGCATTACTGAGTCGAGACCTCTACAGTACCTAGCACATTCCTGTTTCGAATTTATACTTTCGTGAGACATGTTGAAATAATACCAATAATTAATACACGGTTAAACGCAACAATAATAGTACTCGTACAGATTTTATTTATCGATTCCGTTTTTCAAAAAAAACAGGCTTGCGAGTTCTACAGTTCTCAAAACCACTAAGTATATACTTAGTGGCTTTGAGAGCTCTCAAAACCACTAAGTATATACTTAGTGGCTTTGAGAGCTCTCAAAACCAGCTGCTTTACATATGTAAAAAAGCTTCTTCATACAAATTTTGTGCAAGTTTTTCTTCATTTGTGTTTGCGCTATAAATATGATGTTATAAACTTTTTATTTTAATATTTTTGTATAATTCTTTGTTTTGGACCTTTTTAAATTTAACAAAATTTTAACATGTCCTGCGTAAATCCAATATGAACAACCAAAAAAAAACAAATATTCTCTAGTGCCAAAACCGACGAAAAAAAAACTTGCACAGCAACGTTTGTATGGAGAATGCCTTGGTGTACCCGTTCCCGTAGAGCTTTTTCATAAAAAAAAAAGTTTTTGTGGCGCCTATAATATTTTCTGTTTTTGTATCAACGAGTACCTTCTTAGGTACCTCTAGAGTACCTCTCTCTAGAGTACCTCTTAAGTTTTTTACCCATAGTATTACTTATATATATGACCAGCAGGTCAATCACGTAACGCATTGTACGAGCGTCTGTTAGATCTAAATGTCAATTTTTATATAGAAAAATGACAGCTTTGTGTCTACCCAACCTCGGAATAATAATAAACATGGAAACCGGGTTAAAATAGGTAGCAGAGAAGTATACCTGTACTTTACTTCCTTACGCCGTACTAACGCGTGAAAGAAAGAGATGTACATGCATTTGTTATTCCTCTATTGTGTAGGTTGTCACAAGATTTGTCCTTTGCTAGGGATGTTACTGTGTCGACTTGTTTATCGATAAATTATACAACCAAACTAAATTGTAAGTACTTATTTATTTATAATTTAATAAATAATGCACTGTGTGAAAAACGGTTTCATCCAGTTGTCATAGAAGCAAAATGCATATCAAAATCATACCAAACTGTTATCATAAGGAGACGCTACACGAGCGAAATCGGCAGGCTTGCATGCATTTCTGCAGCGTGATTTGGCACGTGTGGATACGTGTCGGAAGCACGGCTTCCAACCAAATCAAGGTCAATTTATACTAGATTTCCTGTGGCCTTTCTTTGCAGTCCTGTGAAGTGTCTTGAACAGACTTGACGATGGATTTTCTATGTACAATTTCTTGTTTTTAACATGCATTAATCATTTTTGTTTTATATCTTCATCCTCTGGGAAACTAAAATCAAAAAGTCAAGTTTTGTTAGACAAATACATCAGTGCAACAGTAAATTGTCTTCAATACATGGGACAACAAGAAAGCCATTTTGTTGTCATTCTTCAGCAAACTTGTGATTTCGTATGTTCCAACAAAGATTTTTCTATATACTGATAAATATTAAATACATCCATGTCAATGTCGATAAGTTATTGTTCCGTGTTCGAAAAAAAATACACGTCACTATGGAAATAAACATAACTTCTTTAATCCACAGTTTTTTTTTTTTTTTGCATTTTGATTTTGCAAGAATAATTGAACATGATGATATTTACATAAACTTCTAATAATGATTATTAATTTTAGCTTAGATCGTTACATTAATAACATTAAAATCTATCGAATCTTACGGGTGAAAGCTGAATGGTTCCTGGACATTTTCTTTTCGTGCTGTACGGGACGTGCAACCTTAAATGGCACAAGACATTTGCTTATTTACAACAATAAACTATAAGAAACGTAAATTTTACTGTATTTATAATCATTCACGGCGGAACAATACACAAAATAATTAATTTTCTTGGAGACGGTGCGTTTGTTTACACCAAATACTATAATGCGAGCAAGTTAAGTTGTGACGTTATGACACTTACTAAATACCAAACAATGATGACATTTAATTTTGCTGGATTAAAAGAGATACAAATCCAAAGAGATCCATTTGACATTTCCCGATTTCATTTTAGTGAGAACCTACGAAAATGTGAAACCGAGTACCTACGGATTGTGGTCTCATTCACTCTCACGCCAACTATAGATATACGCAAGTGAATAAGGTAGCTGTTGCCAAGCTCTTATTTTAGCCCTACTTCCATGTTTATTATTATTCCGAGTACCCAACGCGCGTTCAAAACGTTACGTGATTGCCCCTCAGAGGCTCTAGTATAAGTTTTACCGAAACAAAACTTTACGATCGCGTTTGCGTTTCACCCTCAATTTGTATGGGATTTGACAGCTAAACGCGAACGCGGTCGTAACGTTTTATTTCGGTAAAACTTATACTAGAGCCTCTGGACTCAGGAGCCATTTCGCAATTTTTTTTTTTTTTTTTTTAAGTAATAGTTGTAAAAAATATTTATTAATAGAACTATTTGATTCCACGTATAACGTTACAAAATATATTATATATCATATAATTATCTTTTAGATGAGCAAAAGAGATAACAACTAAAGTAATAATAATAAACTAAATTAAAAATAAAATAGAATAGTACTAAACTAAATCTAAAAAAGGCCCCTGCGGCATTGTGCCGAAGATGCTGGCAGCATTACCTCGCTGAATAGCTAAGCTAATTCTTTGTGCGAGATAACTGCCAGCCCTTCGGTCACCGGTGGCATCGGTAAGCCTCTTCGATATCTCTTTAAAGAGGCTTAGGGCTCCAGGGCCCCACGGGCCAAGGATCTCGAAGCCAAAAGGCACGAAATTATATTCAGCGCCCAGACCACTATATTTGCCCACCTTCGCAGCTTCGGCCGCCTCTGCTGCAGCTGCTGCCCTCATAGAGGTACGGTGGAGATGCGACGGGGCTAGTGTATCAACACAGGTTGCATCCCACACCAGGACCCGACCCAAACTCCACGGGACCAATGACATCCCGTCCGGTCTCTTGCCATCGTTTCTTAGAATACCAGAAGGCTCTAAAACAGCCGGCACGTTGGCCGATGCAAGAGATCGACGAATGATGTCATTATGGGCAGCATGCCTTGAGAAGCGACCCGCACTTTTCTGGCAGGAGAGCCCGTGGTGCCCAAGCCGATCTACTTCGCTTCCGCAGGGGCATCGATGTGGGGCGCAGACCGGGACCCCAAGACGCAGGCAAACTGAAAAACGGAGAGTATTTGGATCTAAGAATGTTCCAGTGCTTGCAGAAGGGTGTGCGTGGAGCCAGTAACCAGCCTCTCTTGTGTTTACCGCCAATAGTCTGGCTCGTTCTGCGGTGGTGCACTGGATAGCTAGGGAGTCAGCGGTCAATTTGCACGTTGAGTCGTCCCAACACCTTTGTGATTTTGGATGGTCAGGCAAATTTTGGCCGGGGCAAGCAACTAACCAGGCACTTTTTGCGTCCTCCAAACCCGATGTCTCGTAGTGTGTAGGTAGGATCTTACCTATGAGACTAGACGAGCTGTGGCATGACGACAAAAAAGCCGGTAACGCGATACTAGTAATTTTGCGAATCCCTAAACCACCGTACCGGATGGGAAGGGTTCCTTGGGTCCAGGACTGCTCGCTTAGCTGAATATTGAGGATGGATTCTAAATTAGTTTTGATCAATGAGTCAATTTGTGATAAAAGATTTTGATGTTTCCAAAGAGGGCAGCAGCGAAGCACGTAAGTTAATTTAGGGACAAACAGGCAAAATTTCATTAGAGTAAGAGCATAATGAGGACTAATTTCCAAGAGGCGACGAGAGTGATTTTGGAATTTAGATATGGTATTTTGAATATAATCAGGATAAGAATCTTTATAAATGGGGGACCCTAGGAGGCAAAGTGTATTCTTATTGAGTATTTTAATGTTCGGTGCAAGTTGGTTGAACTTGTGTATTATGTCATTTGAGTCATTCAAAGAATTTGGAATGTATAGTTCGCATTTGTTAAAATTAAGTTCTAGGCCAATGGTTTTAAATTTATCAAGTATTGTAGAAAGATCGGAAAGTACAGAGTCAGCGTCACCTCCTAAGGTCCCATCATCCAGGTACCACGCATTAAATTTGGATGCCAAATTTTGTATTATCGGATTTATAGCCAAACTGAAAATTGCTGGCCCCAGAGGATCGCCTTGCTGACAGCCAACTTCGGATGACAACTCGTTCGACCGGTACATCAACTTTGTTGGGTCCGCGTAGCAATGAAGAAGGTAATTATATCATTCAGGGATGTTCGACTGGATTTCTGTCAGCAAGGCATCTCTATTTACAGAATTGAAAGCGTTTTTTACGTCAATTTTAAGCAACACCTCGCAATCTCCGTTGTCGAGGTAAGTACGGAGCGCGTGTACGGCGGCTTCGCAACCCCCTCTTACGCCAAAGCCTAACTGAACAGGTTCAAATTGTTTTTGCAATTTTTCCATTACATAACGTACTGCTATTTTTGAAGCCAGGCGGCGAAGTGTTGCACCAACAGCAATTGGCCTTACCCCTCCGTCCTTCTTTGTCAGGGCTATTAGGTTCGCACCGTACAAGATGGGTACAATATCCGGGTGAATACTGCCAGAGTAAATAAAATTCATAAG
This sequence comes from Epinotia bilunana, assembly GCA_947049275.1. Taxonomy (NCBI): domain Eukaryota; kingdom Metazoa; phylum Arthropoda; class Insecta; order Lepidoptera; family Tortricidae; genus Epinotia; species Epinotia bilunana. Next base: position 19,829,722 of record OX346260.1, on the reverse strand, counting down.
TTTTGTAATGCAACTGATGAGTTTCTCACCTGCATCACCTGGGACGTCAGATCTTTTAAGTGTTGTAGTGAAAGGCCGTCAAGCCCTGCAGCAGAACCCGTTTTAAATGTAAGAATCGCATTAAATACGTCTATATTTTTTATCTGCATACATGACTCGATTGCTGTTGGAGGGTCGAAAAAATATGGCGCCGCAGGTGCGGCGGGATGTTTCGTCAGTAGGGCCGAAAGAGTATCCGGTTTGTCTGGAGATAGCTTGTCACTCGAGAAAAGCAGACGAGCGGCGCCTTTGAGATCACCGTCACTGATTTTATTTTCGATGGTTTTGATAGGGTTGTGGAATAAGGCGTGGTGGCAGAATACCGGGTAAAGCACCTCGGAACAAAGGGGTCACTACCGGAGGCCATCGGCAACATAGAGGGTCTGCTAGCCTTCCTGGTGTATAACGGAAGAGCCAAAAACCCATACGCAAAATAGGCGCTATTATGACGTCGAGTTGCGGAAACCCAGCCCGCGTACATCTATATATAACGGCTGATCACTAGGTTTTCATATATTTACAAAATAAACACTGGGAAAATCTTAAGACAATTTTGACACTGCCACTCTGGGGCGCAGCCCTTGGCCGCAAGCGAATAAAAACTCACCTGCGACTCGCGTGATAATTCCGCCTCTGATGTAATTATCAACATACCTCACTTGTATCACAATGTACTATAAACTAATTAGACAATGTGCAATGGTGCAAAGGTTAGCCATAGCTGTGCAGCGCGGCAATGCGGCTAGCGTGACGGGAACCTTTGCACCTGGAGTGGCGGGGGGCGGGTTATTTGATACTTAGTTTTTAGTTTAGATTAGTAGGGAATTTTAGAAGCTACGGTAGCCTAGTGGTTCAGGCATGCGGCTGTCAAGCGGCGGTCGTGGGTTCGAATCCCGGCTCGTACCAATGAGTTTTTCGGAACTTATGTACGGAATGTTTACCGTTAGCTTTTTGAAGGAAAACATCGTGAGGAAACCGGTCTAATCCTAATAAGGTCTAGTTTTCCCTCTGGGTTGGAAGGTCAGATGGCAATCGCTTTCGTAAAACTAGTGCCTATGCCAAATCTTGGGATTAGGTGTCAAAGCGGACCCCGGGCTCCTTTAGGGGCACAACCGGGAACAACGCTAGGAGGATGATGATAGTAGGGAATTTTAGGCTTAGGTTTCTAATTTTAATGTATTGTTTTGTTTTAAGCTGTTGTGTGACATGTATATTTTGATTCATAAATGATTATTTTTATTAGACAATTAGGTCTATTCAATCGAATCAGTGACTATTTCATAATTGGCCAGCGAAGGTTTCTCAAATATGTACTCGGGGACATAATTGCATCAGCATCCTTTCAAAAGTTAGTTCCATTAGAAACTATAGCGAGCAGTGACAATAGGTAACAGTTTACTTGGATTTTTGTTCGGCGTATTATTTAACGGAACGGAGGCGATGACTATAAATAATGTATGGAGAAATATTAAATGGCAATATTCACATGTTAATATTAACTTTATATGATCTTATAAATTTGTATAATAACTATCTGTCTTAGAGTATAGTTTTCTCAGAGGAGCTACGAGTATATGCGTTGCCACAATAAAACCGAAAAGTTCTTATGCGGCCAAATTAAGGAATGGTCGTAAAGTGGCTGACGGTTTACCATAAACAATTTACTTAATTTGGGCGGGTAATGGTTTATCTGCCGCAATTTCAAACTTACTCAGTTGCGGCAAAAAAAACAATGGAACTATGACAAGGACACCGAATTATATATTCCTGTGTCAGAAAGGAATTATTATTAAACTTATTGAGATTAGTTTACTACCATCTCGCTCGGTCGTGTTGTTATTATTACCATAGGTTGTCCTGAGTATTATACTCGTATGAGGTCCATGGTACCTAATGAAAATGTATACACTATCCTTCTCTATCTATGAAACAATTGTCATCTATACTTCTAATAAATCATATTATCCAAATATTTTTCTAATTATACACCTCTAGATTGGTAGGGCGTGGAAAATACAGTAAAATGCCCAGAGGGATATTTGCCTTCGGTATTGTGTAACGCTGATTTAGAAAGATATAACTACATGGAAGTCTCATATCACTTACGTCTGTTCGTATGTAGGGACGTTTGCTTGGGAAAGCAGCTGCCTCCCTATTCTGTAACTTGTTTTAAGCTCACCTCAACGCTCTCCCATAAATATATCTGGACACCGCTATGCCTAGTAACTAAGCGTAGGCAGAGGTCTAGTTTCGTGACGGGTGACCGGCGGGGTGAGCCGCATTAGCGCGTAGCGAATAACAGCCCAGTATTGTGGCCCGCGTGTTTGCCGAGCGCTCCACACAGACGACTTGTAGAAATAACGACTTCGCAAACACTGAAAAACTTTTACTGGCCAAGACTTAATTAAACCATGCAATATTAACACTTGTTCCTTTAAATTAAGACTGAATGTTGATTGAAAGGCGCGCCTCGGTTCGGTGGTTTCCCTTAAAAATACACTTTATTTTATTTCCGCTTAATTTAGTTCGCAGGTAGGTAACTGTTTGTGTGTAGGTACTTAGACAGGTGACGAGAGGAAAAGTTTTGCGGTAAAAATAAAATTGTAGATTGTTCAACAAGAGCGATTTATTGACTCGTTACATAAAGTGGGTACAAACACTATTATGCTTCCCTGTTCAATTGCGAGAAAACTTACGTTTATCTTATTTATATCCAAGTTATATACCTATATCTTAGTTGTGGTTATGTTATCGTTAGGCGCGAGACCCTGGTATTTTGTGGTATTTTGCTACTGCATTATGGAGTTGATTTTGTGATCCAATTTTAACTTAAGCATAGGTAAATGTAAAAGATACTATGTTGTAGTTAACAAATGAAAAATGTGATTCCCCGTTTGTTTGACTGTTGAGTCTGATTGTCAGTCATAAAAGTCATAAAACAATAGATTACTGGATGCATCAGTGCATTAGGGGGATGCCTTGATTTGAGTCGAACACGCGCCTTAGACAGAGATACGCTTATGCCTTCCGCGCACGAGAAAAAGAGAACACTCTTCGGGAATCCCTTTTTTGGACAAATATCGATAAATACTTAAGAGTTCGCAGTGAGCTCTATTCTCCATACAAACTTAGTTACGCTCTCATTTTAAAACGTGTTGGATTGTAACGAAACTTTGCATATACAATGACGTAAGGTATATCTATGTCTGTAATTAGTTTATGTAGCTTCAGATACCATAGTAAAAAAATGCAGCGAATTTAAGTTTTCATTTGTTTTATAAACTGGAACCATATAAACTAATTACAGACATAGATATACCTCATGTCAATGTATATGCAAAGTTTCGCTACAATCCAACACGTAGTTTTAAAATGAGAGCGTAACTACGTTTGTATGGGAAGGTGAAATTCGGCCGAGCTTACTGCGGACTCTTAACTTAATGAAGTTTTATAATTTCATCAAGTGAGATTTTAAATGAGATAAAATACTATATTATATACTATAGTATTAACTTGATTGTGTCGTAAAATAATGTATCGTTTGAATAGACTGAGTAAAAAGAGTAAAATACAGTCCCAACTTTGGATTTTTTTTCGATTGAGGAAATAAGCAATCATGTATAGATCAAATCAGATAAACAATCATATAGTCAAGATTAATATATCTGAAAATCAGACCTTATTGTTTCTTAATCTAGTCAGAACGGCGATTCAAAGAACGCGATAATTTCCAATGCACCACCTTAAGCAGCCTTATTATTTGTGTTGCCTATACCCAGAAGAAGTAATACAGCAGAGGCTAGATTTTTATTCATCGGCGTTTTATACGTTTGGCTCACTTGTTCTGGCATTTTAAGTATGCACTCGTGGAAGCGAGCGCGTAAACACATTGATAAGAGAATACGATGTTAAGCGATGAACGAAAACTTACCTCTTGTGACTTTTGCCTCCACATCTCTGCCTCTCGATATAGTCCAGTCAATGAACTGACAACTTGTATGGAAAAAATGTCAATTTCGGAAATAATTTATAATAGCTTCTTTTTGATGTGTAACGGATATATTATCAATTAAATAGTTACCCAGCGACAAAATCCGACAAAATTTCAGACATCAAAAAAATGATAAATTAACTAGCTTCTAAAAAGTCAGAAAAAATATTAATAAACATGTTTGTTTTTATTTTGGTTCATTTACATTTGCTCTATAATATTCAATATAAATCGTACAAAAAAACACAATGCATGCTTCATTTAAAGCTACATAATTACTTCCGGGTGGAAAGTTTGCCGGATTCTTGAATAAATCATCTTAGAATACAATTTTAAAATGAAATCAACAAAAAAAACGCTATTATAAATTAATGTTTTTCAAAAACGTATTTTGCCTGGAGTAATGCGCGCAGTTGGTACCAAACAAATTAATGTTTTTCAAAACCGTATTTTGCCTGGAGTAATGCGCGCAGTTGGTAGCAAACAACCAGACATTTATAGGCGCCCACCGCAGACTGATTCAGAATCGGGCGAGGGATGGAAAGACAAATGTGTCTATATTTAGCAATTACGGTGTCTAATTTTGTCAATTAATCCTTTGAAGTGTTTGTTAATTGATTTTAAATATATTCAACAACCACACAACTAATAACGGTAACTCAAACGTTACCTAAATTATTATTGGGTAAAAGCTAGACGAAAAAAAAATCATAAGCAGGTATTCTAGAAAGCGAGTAAGGTCGATCACATAAAGCATTGTGCGTACGTTAGGTAGGTACTTACTTAGATCTAAATGTCAATTTTTATATGGCCAAGTGCGTTTCGGGCCACGCGCAGTGTAAGGTTCCGTAGATGCCTGTCTGTCTTAGTTACATCGACACGCGCGCTCCAACTAAATGGTGCAGTTGTGTCAGCCGAATTTGTACGAAAGTTGGCCTTTCTAAGTACATTTTAAGTTGGTCGACTATTACACGGTAACTAGTTATGCCCAATGAGCCGTGATAGGTATTTTCCTTTTAAATTCATTATAATTATGTACTACTGCTACGAATTTTTACCCCAAAAATATATTTTTACAAGATTTCATTCTAGTGTTTTGTCGGCGTACTTAATTGATTTATATATACCCATGCCGAATTACAGTTTTCTAGTAGATATTAATGGTTACTGAGCTAAGCCGAAGACGGACGGACGGACGGTCAGACGGACATGGCGAAACTATAAGGGTTCCTTATTGACCATGGAACACAAAAAAATACAGTTGGACTGTCCTAATGCGCGTTCGAAACTAAGTCATTCATTACCCCTCAGTACTTGGCACTTGCAATCTTTCTTTCATACATGATTATACTCGTAGAGGTGCGAAAACGCAGCTTCGCACATATATTACTGATATTCACTTTAGAGTGAATATCCAGAAACCTGAGGACCTGTAGCATCTGGAGTTTAAACATGTCAGGAAATTTATATTTATAAATATTATTTAATGAATGCACCTAAGGCATAGGACCGCATCCTTACAGGGACTTAAAACGGATTATAAACACATTCGCGGTCAATTGTCAACATAATACTTAGCTTCCTATCCTCAAACAAAACCTTTTAAATGCCGTCGTTTGAAATCCGACTTTATTTTAACCCGTTAGGATTCACAATGCCAAAGCGGTTAATTCTTCGGTTCCCGGCACATCACGTAGTTGCTGGTTAAACAATACGTGTTTTGGGATAACTGTGAGTGGGATAAGCTCTTCCTTCCATTATTTATTTGTGAAAACACCCCGCTATAGGGAAGCGGCCGTGGAGGTAGGAAAGTGCCGGGTAACGGTTTAAACTTGACTTTCCTCTTCGGAGGTGTTTTAGTTTTTCGCTTCGCTTCTAATCGTAATCGCATTTTAATGTATGTTCGTTCGCATTTACTCTAACGTGTTCGATTCGAATGAGTGACAGAACCTGGTTTTTTTTTAAATAATGTTTCTACGTTTAGTTTTCAAAAACCTATAGCCCAGAAAAATGATTTTTGAATTGATTGTCTGTTTGTCTGTGCATTTGTGCACGCTAATCTCAAAAACAGCTTAACCGATTTGGATGCGGAAAAGTTATGTCAATTTAAGTCACGTAGTATATCGCATAAACTGGTAGTAATACTCATACAGATCTATACATATAATATTGAATAACAGGTAAAACAAATACTAAGCTGTCCCTGGCAATGAAGATACCTACATCCGGTGGAAATTGGGTGTAATGCATCGTATGTAAGCAATAGGGAATATTACTCAAAACTGCGTAGGGTAGGGGGCGACACTAGCACATACCGTAAACAAAGCACCGTGACACCTTATGTCATATGTCATATTTATTAGTATCAAATAATTTGTGCAACCAAATACGCAGTATTAATATATTCTCTTCTCTATTAAGGTACTGTTACACATGCTCTTTAGTAGCACGAAAGCATGCTAGTTTCAAGCAAATAGCATGTGTAAATGTAAAGTTGCTAGTAAGTAGCATGCTATTTGCATATATAACAATTGAGCATGCTCAAACAAGCGGTGTGTACCGGTACCTTTATATTATAGTAATTTGAATACCTACAGAGCTTTGAAATACTTCAGTCAAAAAACTGTTTACGGTATGTGCTAGTGCTGCACTCTGGCGGCAGAAAATTGCAGAAATGCTCCCAATGGGCCCAATCTGGATGTATCAAAGGTGACATGTAGCATACGCTTACCTTAACTGCGATCCTGACGATTCTTTGTGATATTATCCATAACTGATTTTCGTATGTTAATGAAACATATAATATCTCGTTTTAGCTAGATATATTGGCTAATATGTTAGTTTCAAGACTGATGAGCAAGTTTGACACTGAAAGTTATTTATTAATAGTGATTTAAACATAATTACATTTTTTGTTTCTGTGAAACAAGGTAGGTATTGTTTTGAGTTGTTTTGTTTCTTGACATTTGGTATGATTAGACATTGTTGTATATAATAAATTATTTCAAGTTTTCAAGCCTGATGTTATTTTTATAGCTAAATAAAATAAAATAAACCGGCCAAGTGCGTGTCGGGCCACGCGCAGTGTAGGGTTCCGTAGACTCGACACATGACTCGAACATAAATTAGGACTTAAAGCCCAATCTCTCGCAAACTAATTACTGGTTTGAAAAATGGTTCTAGCAAACCATAATATTTTTGAACGAGCTATCCAACGATACCCCACAACATGGGTTAACGAGAAAAAAAATTACATCCCCGCTTAAGGTGCAGGGGGTAAGTACCCTAAAAAATATTTTTTTTCAAGTTGTTATTGTACTGTTTTGTCGGCGTGATTGATTTATATACCCATGCCGAATCACAGTTTTCTAGTACTAATATGGTTACTGAGCTAAGCCGAAGACGGACGGACGGACGGACAGACGTACATGGCGAAACTATAAGGGTTCCTTGTTGACTACAGAACCCTAAAAATGATTTCTTTAATAGTAATAAGAAAAAACCAAAGATGTTAATCCTTAATGTAGAATGTATAGCCGATGAATGCCATCAGACAGCAAAAAGGATGATTGTTTTTGTAAGAAATAAAACAGATTGCCAAGCTCTGCAGGATATAAAAAAAAACATGTTCCTTCATAGATCGAAATTTCATCAATGTAGAAAAAAAGGAAAAACTGTTTCATGAAGTGCAACTCAAGCCCTTTCATATGATACCCCATTTGACCTAATAGTTAAATTATTTTTTTGCCCCCCTCCTCATATTCGTAATTTTTCATAGAAAATTAAAACGTATATCTAAATTTCTCATTTTCCATGCACGTGGATAACTCTCATTTAAAACCATTCCAAATTTCAAAATGATAGCTTAAGTACTTCGTGAGATATTTCACTTTGTGACGGACAGACAGACAGACGGACGGAGTCGCACTATAAGGGTTCCTTTTTAACCTTTTTTCTGGTAAGGTACCCTAAAAATAAATCAGGCCAGTGCCTATTAGTAACTAACTAGTTCATATTTTTTATGCAACCATCCTACTAATATTAGAAATTCGAAAGTTTGGATGTTTATATTGTATCCCAGTAAAAATCCAACAAAAGGAAGGCAACACGAACAATGTCACGGGCTAGTTTAAATAAATCACGGCATTTGTAGCTCCATGTGTAAGGCGCCGTATTATTTTTATAAGGGCGAGGGCTTTTCACACGTTCTAATTTATGGACACCCTCCGAGAGGAGCACGAGAAAAACGATACGGCGTTAATAATGAGAACGTTATTTTATAAACATTTGAATGTACAACTTGAACCCTTTGAAATTAATTGACTTTCAATTAGACCTTTGAAATTAATTTGAATGTACAATTTTCAATGTTACGCAACTACTCCACCAAGCATATTTTAACTTAAAATCGAATACCATTTTATGGCATTCGGAGTCGAGACCCTTGGGCCTTGGGGTCCCAGTGCTCGAAAACTATACAACGAGCTTAGCAAAAGGCTTGTCGACACTACAGGTGACCAAAGAGCTGGCAGCTTCCTCGCACAGCGGATTAGTATTGCTAATCAGCGAGGTAATGCTGCCAGCATCTTTGGTACGATGCCACGGGGGCCCTTTTTAGAGATTTTATAAGTTAGCTTTAGATTCTTCTATTATAGTTATCTTTGTATAATTGTAACTAAATTACAACAGTATTTAAGTAGTATAACGGCTCTGCGAGCTGTAGAACGCGAGAAACCGCAATAAAAAATAATAATTTGGTAATATGGAGTCGCCATAAAAAAATAACAAAGCTATATAGTTTCTCGGGTATCGGTTGAGAAATGCGACCTGCGCGCCTATCACGCGACGCGACGGCGCGCGAGCTCTCTCGATTTTTCGCGCACTATACGTCTTTCACTTATTAGAACACTTAGAACAAGAGGTATAGATAGTGCGAGAAAAATCGAGAGTATGTCGCGGCCGTCTCATGATAGACGTGCTGTGGAGGAGAACAGCTGGACAGACACCGACACCGACACCGGACTTCGCTTCAAGCTTAAACCGCTGAACCGATTTAGAAGAATTTTGGTATACAGATAGTTTGAGTCCTGGGGAAGGACATATGCTAGTTTTAGGGGGTGAAATGGGGGATGAAAGTTTGTAAGCTACAATATACTTAAACGAGTTCCACGCGGACGGAGAGTTGACGTTTTATAAGCGGGCTTACCAGAGGCAGATTAAATGTCGAGAGTGCCCTAGGCAAGCACCTCATCGGCGCCCCTCTAGCGGCCATAGCGGCCTCTATCGGCCTGATCAAGTTGTTATACCCGCCATCGGAGTAACGTAAGTAATCGTGTTTCGCCTTCTTGCCCTATATCTACAGTACATTTGGCACGGATGCGCACACCTACATTATACCATTGCCAGTGACACGGAAGCGAGAAAGCATTCCAGCAATCATAGAGCAATATAATGCGGAACCTTCATAACAGTAAGAGATCCAGATCCAAGTCTGAGCGGGGTTCTACTTTCCTTACCTATTATTGTATCTGTATCGGAACTTTTGATACGCTAAGCTACGAACATAAAAATGCGAATGAACGTCGGAAAAATTCGCACTAGGATACATTTAGTTACATGGCTTTATATAGAGGTCGGTGTAAAACAGAGATCGACATATGATGATGGTTTAGTGTTTTTACAACGTGTCGCAGTAAATTATTGACTGAATGTTGTTGAAGTCATTCTACTGTGAGGATGTTAATTCCAATGTACCTATCAATAACGAAATACGGAAATAGATACAATAGAGCCGTCATATGTGTATAATTATTATTATCTAAAGAGGATATTTTCGCCATTAGCATTTCAACTAAATATTTTCATTGCATTTCTGCTATAGCGTGTTACAGTGACGTTCCTGTATACTATTTGTCGTTAATTCTAAATATTTTAAGTATGGTGAATTTTTTTGATGATATTTCCCTGGAGTTAAGCTTTTGGCCAATTTTGGGTTGCACTTATAAATATATTTGAAAAATATTGTACATAATACGGCTGTATATTACCCTTTTCCGTTGTATGAGCTCAGATAGTAAATTCAACTCGCCCCGTTGTGTAAATAAACGATTAACCGAGTAAATACATCTTGGTAAATGGAACTGCAGTTAACCCTGTTACTGGTAACTAGCGAATCCCATTCACTTGTCACCTACAATCCGCAGTCGGCGCAAACTCGGCCCGCGTTTGCAACTTTCCTCTGAATTAGAATTAGAACTCTTGCTTCGTTAGGAGTGCACATCTCATTCGTTATTTTACTTCACTGGTGAATTTTGTGTTTGCCAATTTGAATTCTGAACCAAGTTCCAGAGCGCATGTGCTGAAAGGAAACTAGGCCGAAGTGTGAGATTTCTACCGTCAGCGTATCAGTCAGTAGCAAACCAACTGGAAAGCAATAGGTGGGTGTATTGTTCAGTGTTAATTATTATTATTATTTGTATGTTTTTTCCATATATCAGGACCATGGGGTCTCGGACTTTTGGAAGACATGCTTGGGGCCGAAGCCACCAGCGCAGAGGCCCTTTAAAACAAATATAATATAAAGCGAGGGGTACACATGGCGGATACATCTCCGAGAACATAACATACATAGCATAACATAAGATACACCCGGTGATGGCCCCCGCCAGGTGCAAAGACTATTGCAGTGCAACATAAGTAGATCAACGAAGTGTCTGTGTCTTTATGTTTCGTATTTTAAACTTTTTATACATTTGACGTCTGTCTGTAGGCGATGGTAAAGTTAGTGTACCTACCTAATTTCAGCGTTTTACATACGTCTCTAGTTCACTAACCAAATCAGCACCATTGTTTTATTTAGCTATCAATTAATAAGTCAGTTAATCTATGTTACAAAAATGATTGGAACCCTCGGTGTGCGAGGCAGGTTCGCACTTGACCGGTTTTATTTATTGTTTGCATAACAAATTTGCAAACTATGCGGCGACCTGCAATTCGCTCGGATATGGAGTGGGTTATTGTTTTTTCTACGTTAATAGAACTTTTATTCAAATAGCTTAATTTGTTTGGAAATCGTCCGCCTTCGGGGAATGTAATGAAAGAGGTATTGTTTTATAACATTAGGGATCTTATGTTTTTCTTTAATTTCGGACACTATATCAGATTGCAACTAACTAAAGAAAAGGCAACTGTAGTTTTAAGTAGAGATACGTTACGTGTGTATTAGAACACACAGTTTTGTTTCTATCAAGATGTGGTCACAGAAATAGTATACCTTCCCGTTTCACTTGACATCCAGTTGGCCAAGGCTGAGAAGGGACAAAGAGTATTAAATAAGGAGTCCGCAGTAAGCTCGGCCGACTTTCACCTTCCCATACAAACGTAGTTACGCTCGCATTTTAAAACTACGTGTTGGATTGTGGCGAAACTTTGCATATACATTGATATGAGGTATATCTCTATGTCTGTAATTAGTTTATATGGTTCCAGTTTAGAAAAAAACGAAATACAGCAAAAATAAGTTTTGTATGAAAACTTAAAATCGCTGTATTTTTTTTTCTATGGTATCTGAAGCTACATAAACTAATTACAGACATAGATATACCTCATGTCATTCTATATGCAAAGTTTCGTTACAATCCAACACGTAGTTTTAAAATGAGAGCGTAACTACGTTTGTATGGAGAATCGAGCTTACTGCGGACTCTTAATAAGTCAGCCACTTTGCCTCTTAATCATTTATTCTCGTTTTTTACTATTGTACATTTAAGGTGTGACCACACCGCTGCTCAAAATACACTAACGCACCGTAAAACGCAGCAAAATGTCTGAAGAATACGTGACGCATACGACACGTCAACGCGTATACGCAGCGTATAAGCACCGGTGTGGTCGCCCCCATATAGTGCAAACATATGTCTCGATTTAAGGTGATCGGCTCTTCATACAATCGTAGTTTGGTTCTCGTTTTAGTTTTAAGCCGTTTGGCTGACTGAAATAACATGACACTTACCTACTGATATTAGTCTCTTTCGCTAGAAATAAAACAAGTGCGAATTGGACTCGCCCACCAAGGGTTCCGTACAAAAGTGCAAATGTATAGTTTGAAATATTACTTACCAAATTTCATGATGTAGAACGTTTTTACAAAGTGTCTAATTACTTCATATTTCTTTTATAGGTAGTTTTCTGTTTTAAAATGACAACTAAACTACGAGCCGAGCGTTCTGGCGACACTAATTAAGACATATATTTGCATATATTTGCCCGTGTGGTGTCGGGATAGAATATCACCACCCCCTTTCTACCCGTGGGTGTCGTAAAAGTCGACTAAGGGAGCAGGGTTGAAGTGTGTTGTGGGCGATGGGCTAGCAACCTATCACTGCAATATCACATTTTGTCCATTTTTTATACCCATATTTATGCTAAAAGTGGCGCTGGCATTTACAGACAGACAACGGGACAGGTGGAACTAAATAATAAGTTTCTGTCAAAAATTTCATTTTGGTACAAGCTTTTATTGCCGACTGTACTTTTCTGTATACCATCATCAACTACTCATTGACACGATTCAAACGAGCCCAAACTCAACGGGGTTACTTCGGTTAAATACTGTATTCCCATGGCCACCTTCTGTCTCCATCATCAGATCAGCTCCATGGTACCATAATATTGAATTGTCATCCAAACTATACTAATACCCAAACTCAATCGGATAACGGCAAGTGACTGAAAAATGGATTGCAAATTTTGACGGACAACTTACTTACATACAAGTCAAGTTAATATAAAGCTTGTAATGACGTAATATAAGGGTCTTGATGAGATTCGTAGGCTGATTTTTGATAAAGTTTATGGTTATGAAATTATTGCCCGTTTCTTAAGTACATACATAACTTAAAATGAGAGAGAGAGAGAAAGTGACAGATGAAAACAAAATAATTGTATAGCCCGACAAGTTTATTTTTGACCCTAGGGTTCTATTAAATAAAAATCTGCAACGTGGCTTTTTTCCCCATGTACATATATGCAAATATACATACATACATACATACATACATACATTCACGCCTTTATTCCCAAAAGGGGTAGGCAGAGCACATGAAACGTATGTTCCAGCGCCACTTTTAGCATAAATGTGGGTACAAAAGATCGACAAAATGGGATATTTTTGATGATGTTTTAAAAGAAAGAGATGCATCCCGTGCGTTTACTGTTTTTTATGATGTGTTTGTTCTTTTTTATAACTTATGTTTTCCTGTAATTAGAGTTAAGGTGGTAAATCAAGTTAGTCGCTCAAGACCCTTAACCAAGACAATGCGAACCTGTTGTCGTAAAAAAAGGGACTTATATTTACATAGCAGAAAATCAGTAACGCATAAACAACGCTACTTGAAATACTCTCGCCTTCTTAGGAAATGTATATTGTCTCATCAAAGAACGGAAAACTTTAAATACATAGATAAGCAAAGCAATAAATGTTAAGCAGTTTGGAATATAATAAAAAAGTATACTACAACAGACTGCAGATAGGTAATAGATAATGAGTGTATTGATGACCCACAAAAAATAGCCGATAATTTTAATATTTTTTACATTAAATATGTAACTGATAATATAACATCTGACATAAATTATGACATCAATATTGCCAATCATGAGCCTTCAGTTTTTCTCAAGCCTTTAAGCGCGAGTGAACTGATTAGTATAAAACTAATAAAAAGAACTCGAAAGCGGTTGGCCACGACGATCTGAGGACTGATGTTATAAAGAAAAATGCATATATCATTGCAAGGCCACTTGTGCATGTATTGAACTTATCACTGACTCAGGGCAGCTTTCCGGAAATACTAAAGAAGTCGGTAGTTAAACCCCTTTACAAAAACTATAAACCGGTAACACTCATACCAATATTTTCCAATTTTTTTGAAAAAGTCATGTATAATAGGTTAATTGATTTTTTGGAAAATAAAAATGTAATAAATGAGCAACAACATGGATTTAGAAAATCTATATGTACTTCTTTAGCGGCGTTTATGTTAGTCAAAAGTGTAATGAATGCCATTGATAGTCGCATTCGAGCTACGGTTTTATTCATGGATATGAGTAAGGCTTTTGATTTTGTGAGCCACAAGCCACTACTAACGAAAATGTATAGGTACGGTATACGAGGTCCCGCTCATGTCTGGGGGACCGGCTTACCTCACTGGCCGAAGTCAATGTGTAGAGACGCTAAAGTATTGTCCAAAATCTAGAAATTTAGTATCGTATCGATCACCTTATGTCAATAATAATTAAGGTGTACCGCAAGGTAGCATATTAGGGCCCTTATTATTTTTATTATATATAAACGATTTACCGAATTATGTATCTCAGGAGTGTATTTTATTTGCTGACGATACATCAATTATAATAAAATGCAATGATTTATCAAAATACAATGAAGAAATAAATATGACATCGCGTACAATTGATTGGCTAAAAATAATAGTTTAAAAGTAAATTTAGATAAGACTAATTTTATTCAATTCCATACTGACCGAAGTGACCCACAAAATTTAAATATTTGCGTCGATAATGTTCCCATTGAAGAGGTACATCATACAAAGTTCCTAGTATAATTATTGATTCTCACTGCAATTGGAAAGACCATGTGGAAAGTGTCTCCAGCAGAGTGAGTAGTTTTATATATGCACTAAGAAGAATTGCAAAAACGGTTTCAATACAAGCCACTCTAGTAGCATATCATGGCTATGTGAATCCCATTTTTCGATATGGACTAATCTTATGGGCTAATTGTTCTGATAAAGACCAAGTACAGCACAGAAACGATGTATAAGAGCAATTTTTGGAATTGGTCGAAGGTAATCATGCCGACCGTTCTTCATCGATAATGGCATACTTAGGGAAGGTTCCCGTGCCTTTATATCTTGGAGATAGCTGTTTTTGTTCATAAGTACAAAACCCAGTTCATAGAAGTACAGCAGATACGTATCCGTAATGTTCGAGCACAATATAAGCATAAGCTACATAAACCTGCTGCTAAATTAGCACTTACATCCCAAAACTGCTATATCATGTGCATCATAATTTATAATAAGATACCCGATAGTTTTAAGTCACAGAAGTTAAACTTATTTAAGAATCTTGTTAAACCTTCTAATATACAAATGTTATTATAATATCAATGACTTCTTGAATGATTCCTTTTAATTGTATATTGTATTGTATTGTATATTTTAACTCTTTCTTGACATATAATTTTCAATAAATTTTTGTTTAGTTTACTTACATAGAAACGCATTAGTGTAATTATTGTAATTTGATATACATGTACACCTGAAAAGGTAGGGTGTGGTGAGTCCACCAGATTTACTGCAACTATTACTGCAAACTGTAAATAGCCCATTTCCCACATGCATAAATAAATTTCATTTCATTTCATATTGCAGTGATAGGTTGCTAGCCCATGGCCCACAACACACTTCAACCCAAGTCCCTTAGTCGACTTTTACGACACCCACGGGAAGAAAGGGGGTGGTGAAATTCTAACCCGACACCACACGGGTTATCATGCTAAGGGTTGATTTACTCAAGATGCTTCATGAACTTTGTAATCAAAATCATGGACACCTGCCAAGTCCAAAAATAACGAAACTTACACCCTCTATTCCACCCTTTTAAAGTACGAATATCTAATAATGATTCAAGGTAACCTTTTGAGGGTTCCGTAGTCAACAAGGAACCCTTATAGTTTCGCCATGTCCGTCGGTCCGTCTGTCCGTCCGTCCGTCCGTCTTCGGCTTAGCTACTGAGCTAAGCCGAAGACGGACGGATGGTTACTGAACCATTACTACTAGAAATCTGTGATTCGGCATGCGTATATAAATCAATCACGCCGACAAAACAGTACCTACAATAAAATCTTGAAAAAGTATTTTTTTAGGGTATCTCCCCTACACCTAAAGCGGATATGTAATTTTTTTTCTCGTTAAACCAATGGTGTGGGTATCGTGGTTTTTTTTAAAGCCATTTTTCAAATCACTGATTCGTTTGCAAGATATTGGGCTTTAAAGCCCTAATTTTTGTTCGAGTCATGTGTCCCCCCTGCCGGCTAAATGGCTACTACTGGGGATGTGAAAAAAATCGTAGTAGTAGTACATATAATGAATTTAAAAGGAAAACTATCACGGACAAGTAGGCATACGACCAACTTAATGTGTAGGTACTTGGAAAGGCGAATTTTCGTACAAATTCGGCCGACGCAACCGCACCGCACGTCGATGTAACTAAGGCAGACAGGCAACTACGGAACCCTACATTGCGCGTGGCCCGACACGCACTTGGCCGGTTTTTTGTTCGTTTATGACGGAAAAGCCGTCTCAAATTTCATAAATCTACCTTCAAAAATAACGGATTTCCATGCACCGAGTCATACCCAATTTCACCCCTTAGGAGTTGAATTTCATAAAATCCTTTCTTAGTGCGCCTCTACGTCCCTTGAAGAGTATGTGGGTTCTCTTATTTTTCGCAGAAAATTGTTTGGCCAATTATTAGTTCCCAACCAACGTTTCGCAGAATATTATTTCGCCAAATAATCACTTGCCAACTTGTCATAAGATTTCGTTTCGTTTCCCAACCTCACAGTTGCCAACTGTACGTTTGGTCTGATGATTATAAAGTAAACTTTCAAAATGCCAAAAATCGTTTAACAGAATGTTTTAGTTGGCTGGTCATTTCGTTGTATAACGTTTCCCAAATGTTTCACGCAGTAGGGTTCGTACAGTTACTATGTAATATAATTTACAATGTGGGTAAGCGCAACTGCTCACTTCTTTTAATAACTTTGTGGGTGAGTAAGAATAAACTGACTTATTAGTTAAGTGTTTACGTTATTACTTGCGGGACGTTGCTTTGTATTTTTCGTTACTTATTTTGAATATTCAATAAGGCGATTTTGGCACTCGCCGGCCGCTCCCGCGGCACGCTCGCTTCGCTCGCTCGGCTTCGTGCGCTGTAAGATCGCGGTTAACCTAACACGCTCCTCCTCGCTTCGCTCGTCGTCGCACCTATCTGGACTCTGTCACAGTTATTATTTCTGTTGCTATACTTATCACGAAACTGTTCTTTGTTTCAGGCAAGTTCAACAGATGGGTTTCGCCAAAAGATACGCAAGTGACGTAACGATTCATCGTAACTTTTAAGTTGGCTTATATGTTAAAACGTAACTATTGCACTGACGAAACGTTGTTCGTTCAATAGTTGTTTGGCCTAGTGAAATAGTTGGCAAGTGATAAGTTTTCCAAACATTTTTAGTCATTGTGATATTCTGCTTTATAAAAATTCGACCAAGTGTCAGGTTGTCATACAAAAAGTTGGTAATGGTTAGTTGTCAAAGTGAATCATTTTCGAAATGTTGGTTGGCAAGTGATGTTTGACCAAAGGAAATTCTGCGAAAAGGCAGAACACCGAGTATGTGTTCTAAGTTTCATGCTTGTACTCGTATCTTTAGCGGTTTAGGCTGTGAGTTGTCTGTCAGTAGTTAAATAACGGTCCCATTTTATGTATGTGAAGAAGATAAATATATTAGTATTATAATACATTTAACTGTCATTTAACTGACAACTAGTATGAAAAAATTACTAATTAGGAAATAATTCATTGTAGCTGATATCCTCCTAATCCTACTAATTATAAATGCAAAAGTTTGTATATTTAGATGTTTGGATTTTTGTTACTCAATCACGCTAAAACGGCTTAATCGATTGGGATGAAATTTTGCACGAAGATAGATAGCCTGGACTAAAATATAAAATAGTAGTAGACGAAGTCGCGGGCGGAAGCTAGTATATCATAATTTAAGTAAGTAATTAGAGACAAAATCAAACAAAAAAAAACAATTAATGCTTCAGTTAATTTTTTATACATAATAACTAAATGAATTAATAACTAAAGTTTAGACTAACAATATGTTTAGCATAAAATCAAAATGGTGGTGCTTTAGGGATCCTCATTTCACAAAATGGATAAGATAGCGAAAATTTCTGGTAGCGTAGGGCTTGTGTGTACATTCCGTTGCTAGCGTTGACTATAATACAAGCGTCATCGTCGAATCCAACTTCTTTCTTGTCGTCCTGCCAGGGTGCATAACCGACCTCGTCTATGGATTCCCCTGAAACGATTCACAAAAGGGTCATTGTCAGATTTAGGTTCGCATCTTTTCGGTGGACATTGCCAAAGTTAAGGGCTTTAAAGCCTAATTTTTGGTTGCACTCTGAATCCGCATAAACGGCGTCGCCTCTTCTATAATTCTATGCGATAAAAACATATTATATATAAACATGTGGTGCCCCCGTGTGGTGTCTGGTACGACCCCCCTACCCCTTTTAGGGATAAAGGCGTGAATGTATGTATGTATATATAAACATAAGCCCTTAACTATTGCCCACTGAAAAACGATTTTTGTTTTACTGACTGACAATGACCTAATTCTGCAACACCATCCTCTCCATCCACCTAGCGTTGTTCCCGGTTGTGCCCCTAAAGGAGCCCGGGGTCCGCTTTGACACCTAATCCCAAGATTTGGCATAGGCACTAGTTTTACAAAAGCGACTGCCATCTGACCTTCCAACCCAGAGGGAAAGCTAGAACTAATTGGGATTAGACCGGTTTCCTCACGATGTTCTCCTTCACCGAAAAGCTAACGGTAAATATTCCGTACATGAGTTCCGAAAAACTCATTGGTACGAGCCGGGATTCGAACCCACGACCGCCGCTGGACAGCCACATGCCTGAACCACTAGGCTATCGTATCTTCACAATGATGCATATCTACACAAAATAATTAATAGTACCTACTTAGGTACTAATGCCTAATATTGCCTATAGAGGCACGGAAGGCCCACTGCCTAAGTGATGACGATAACCGTCGTTTTTTAACCGACTTCAAAAAAGGAAAGGTTCACAATTCGTTTGTATTTTTTTGCAACAAGTACATCTAAAGTTATAATTATAACTACTTTAGTTTCAATGTTTGTCATCGATATAATCAGGTTTTTCAAAAATAATAATATGCTATGATAGGCAATAAAAAAATACAATAGCCAGGAAGTCAGGATTAGGTAAAATAATAAATGAATACTGATTAAATTTTTAAAACAGTACATGCAAAATTGAAATTTATAGATCGGTGTGCGATAAATGAAATTATGTTGTATTACGTACTACGGAACCCTATATGAAACGCCATTGTGTGCAATACGCCGTGCGGCTAGGTCCTGGCGCGCTGCACGGCTAGCACGCGACGGCGCGCGAGCTCTCTCGATTTTTCTCGCACTATCCGTCTCTCTCTTATTAGAACACTTAGAAGAAGAGGTATAGAGCGATAAAAATCGAGAGTATGTCGCGGCCGTCGTGTGCTAGGCGTGCTGGACCTACACCAGTAGGTACCCAATAAGTGTCAACATTGGCACGTTTACCTCATTGTCCCTGTCAGAAAATAAATTGATCCTGTGACCTGTCCTCTCCAAACTATAAATACTTTAATAAAAAAAAGAATTTGATTTTATAGCCTAGGAGTAAAAATCTACCATGTACCTACAATTTTTTATTTTATTTAAATACTGGATAAATCCATACTAATATTATAAATGGGAAAGTGTATGTGTGTGTTTGTTTGTCCGTCTTTCATGGCAAAACGAAGCGACAAATTGACGTGATTTTTTAAGTGGAGATAGTTGAAGGGATGGAGAGTGATATAGGCTACTTTTTATCTCTTTCTAACCCCCCACTTCCCTAAAATGGGGGGTGGAAGTTTGTAAGGAGCTGCGATATAAACGAGTTCCACGCGGACGGAGTCGCGGGCAGAAGCTAGTTATTGTATAAATATATAATAAGTATTTAATAAATAACTTAAGGCTGCACATTCGAAATTTTCGTGAAAATGAGTTGTTTTGTAACCGTTTTATACATTATAACGTAACATTTTTGCCGTCGGAAAAAATATATCATAATCTGCAAGATATGCGATGGGTCATAGTTTTCGTAGAAATACATTTTAAGAATAAAAAATGGAGAAAAAAAATCTAAAGACCCCTATTTTTTCATTTGTAACCATTTTACTGCTCCATTTTTTATCAGAATAATATGAAATTTTATAACTTTCTTCATACAATAATGAACAAGGGCATCATTTTCTTACTTTCTAAATTTTCTTAAAAATTTACCTCTTTTTCTGAAATATTCCGCCAAAGTTCCTATGCCTCCCCGTTTTCGTCCATACGGTCAGTGCGGGACAAGACACGTTGCATGACGGACCTGTGTCAATTTGCGCTGCGCCGAAATTTTTAAATATTTGTGGAAATTGTGGACTATATTTGTTGCATAGAGTGGACAATCCGTTTTGTGATTCGTATAGTAGGTAACTAATAAACATTTGCGTATAGTTTAGTTTTTAGTGACAGATAATTTTGTTGCATAGAGTGGACAATCTATTTCGTGGTTGTAAAGTAGTAGGTACTATCGACAAGACAGCTGACTGACCATCCGTGCACTTTATGTGCACGGAGAGGAGAAACAGGGCGACAGAGAGACTAACCTCCTGACAGTCCTGACTATCCGCGCATTATTATTTACTAGCTTCTGCCCGCGACTCCGTCCGCGTGGAGCTCCATTATATCGTAGATGTCGTAGTTATCGATACAACTTCTCACCCCCCATTTCACCTCCTTTGGAAACGATTTCCAGGATTAAAACTATACAAAGCCTTTCCCGGGACTAAACTATCTCTAAACCAAATTTCATCTAAATGGGTTCCATCCAAATTTTTACCCTCTATTTCACCCCCTCAGGAAATGATATTCGAGATAAAAACCCTATCTCCTTTCCCAGGACTCAAACTATCTTTAAACCAAATTTCATCAGAAGGTATGGGTTCCATCATTCAAATCGATGCAGCGGTTTAAGTAGCTCCATAAAAATCCCCCCCCCCCCATTTCACTCCCTAGGGGATGATTTCTGGGATAAACACTATCCTTTGTCCTTTCCCAGGTCTCAAACTATCTCCAAACCAAATTTCATCTAAATGTTACATCCAAATTTTCAACCCCGAATTTCGCCCCCTTAGGGGATGATTTCTGGGATAAAAACTATGCTTTGTCCTGGGACTCTAATTATTTCTATACCAAATTTCATCCAAATCGGTGCAGCGGTTTAAGTAGCTCCAAATCAATTTTAAATTTTCATTCATTTTAAATTTGCATTTTCTACCGCATGTACAATGGGGAGTGTTCCGATGAATTGTTCGGATTAATCCCCGCCGCTTCCTTCCGCCATCGCCCTACGCGACAGCTTTTCCATTCTCACCACGTAGATGGTTGGCAGTCCTCAACTGTGCGTTTCTCCCGAAACTTTCTGCCTCGCACAGCCAAACTCTGGAATGAACTGTCGCCTGCGGTATTTCCGGACCGTTATAACCTTCAAGCCTTCAAGAAAAGAGCGTACTCCCATCTTAAAGGCCGGCAACGCACCTACAACTCTTCTGGTGTTGTAAGTGTCCATGGGCGTCGATTATCGCTTACCATCAGGTGATTCGACTGCTCGTTTGCCTCCTATATCATAAAAAAAAACCTCATTTCACCCCCTTAAGAGATGATTTACGGGATAATAACTATCCTATGTCCTTTCCCGGGACCCAAAATATCTCTATACCAAATTTCATCTAAATCGGTTCAGCGGTTTAGGCGTGAAGAGATAACGGATAGACAGACACACTTTCGTATTTATAATATTAGTATGGAGTATGGATATGGAAGTATGGATAGTATGGATTATATGTCTTTCCCGCTCACGGGACAATGATGTCTCGGACCTTTGGGAGGCGTGCGTGGAGCTCTGAGCCAACACGTAGAGGCCTTTTTGACAATTTAATGAAATGCAAGGAGTACACCAAGCGGATGCTGTCTCTGCCCGTGTCATGGGACGCACACAGAAACAGCACCGCGCTGGGGTGTAAGAGTCTATTGCTAGTTGATGGAATCTAAATAAAACGGGCTATTGGGTGAAAATGATGGACTAGTAGCTGGGCTATTGGATGAAACATCGGACGCCTGCCCATTAAAACTGTTTCACATTTTATCTCTGGCAGACGGTGACTCGCTAACTGCTAGATGGGCCCCATTTAATAGCGACATTAAAAAATGGCCTCAGGGCAACAGTAGGTATGGATTATTAAAATTACCTTTATATTTTTTTCGCACTATCCGTCTCTCTCTTATTAGAATATTTAGTAAAAGAGGTATAGTGCGAGAAAAATCGAAAGTATGTCGCGGCCGTCTAGTGCTAGGCGTGCTGAGGGCTTACCGCGAAACGAAACCGAACTTCGTTCGTGTATCTCCCTCTCTGTCGCGCTTGCTAGTTCGAGCGACAATGAGAGTTATTCGAACGAATTTCGTTTTCACTAGCACGGCTAGCACGAGACGGCCGCGACATACTCTCGATTTTTCTCACACTATTCCTCTCTTTCCGAAAGAGAAAAATCGAGAGTATGTCGCGGCCTTCTCGTGCTAGCCATGCTGACGGAACTATACTAATCGTAAGTAAATAGTATTTTAATAGTAGGGACATAATTTTTCAACTTAATCAATTATATAATTTATGTATGGCAAATATCACGTTTCAATGACGAATGTCACCCACCCACGTCCACCCTTGCATTGGTAACGATGCGCGATGACGCGTCTGTAATCTTACCTAACTTAATCTATGTAACGCTTAATAAACGACGGCGGGTTGTGCAACTTGCGCGGGGAGAGGGTCGAGGCTCCGCCCATACGCTCAAGCTTCGCTTTAGCGGTGTACAAGCCTTAAAACTGTAGCAGCGTGTGTTTTAATTTTAAAACTTAACATTAGTAGCTACTTTTAGATTTCGACTTCTCCACTGCAATTTTTGATGTACTAGCTTCTGCCCGCGACTTCGTACGCGTATAAATTATGGTTTACATGATATTCTTATGTTTATTTCCATAGACTGTGCGTCTAATAGTTCGAATTCTCTTCGAATCTAAATAAACCCTCATAAACTTGGTCGTCAATAATATTATATAGATGCCCAAAGTATCCTTTTAGAGAGCGCTTCCTATGCGAGCCCCAGGTTCGAAGGCCCTAGGGCGAGCCCAACGGACACTCACTATCCTCAGGTGTCTTGCAAGCAAAACCTGAGGCCCAAGTCCCGCAGGTGAGCGGCGTGGCTTTTTATTGGAAATAAAGGCCTAAAGCCATCCTTCAGAGAGCGGTCTCAATGCAAGCTCGAGGGCCTAAGGCCCGAGGCAGAGCCCCCATGGATACTCGTTATCTCCGAATAACTTGCAAGGGAAACCTGAGGGCCGGTCCTGAAGGTAAACGGGCAGGCAACCGGAGCTGAAGGCTGAGCTTTTCTTGGGAATGAAAGGCCCTAAGCATGCTTTTAGAGAGCGGTCGCTATGTGAGCTCGGGAGCTGAAGGCGCGTGGTTGAGCCCCCACGGATACTTACTATCCCCAGGTGTTTTGCAAGCGAAACCGGAGACCAAAGTCCTGAAGGTGAGGGACCAGGCAAGCGAGGCCGAAGGCCGAGCTTTTCGTAACAATGGCAGGTCTAAAGCAAGCCTTAAGAAATCGCTCGGGAGTTTAAGGCCACTTACTATCCCCAGGTGGCAGCGAGGCCAAAGGCCGAGCTTTACGTTGGAATGAAAGGCCCAAAGCATCGCTTTAGAGAGCGCTCTGAATGCAAGCCCCTACGGACACTCATTATCTTTGGGTGTCTTGCAAGCGAAACCTGAAGCGGAAGGCTAAGCTTTTCGTAGGAATTAAAGGCCTATAGCATGCTTTTAGAGACCGCTCCCTAGGCGAGCTCGAGGGCCGAAGACCCGAAGGAAAGCCGTTGGACACTTACAATCCCTAGGTGTCTTGCAAGCGAAACCTGTGGCCTAAGTACCGAAGATAAGCGGCGAGGCAAGCGAGCCCTCACGGACACTGACTATCCCGTAGGATAGTGGCGCGGCAAGCGAGGCCTTTGGCCGTACTTTTCGTTGGAATGAAAAACTCGAAGCGTTCCTTCAGAAAGCGCTCTAAATGCGCCCCCATGGACGGACACTCATTATCTCTCGGTGTCTTGCAAGCAAAACCTGAGTGCGAGCCCCCACGTACACTTAGAGGGCGGAAATCCTGAAGGTTAACGGGGAGGCAAGCGAAGAAGAAGCGAAGCGAAGGCTGAGGTTTTCGTAGGAATGAAAGACTCAAAATATCCCTTTAGGGAGCGCTATAATATTTCAGAAAGTTACGGGAGTTTTCTACATAATAAAAATGGACATCTATGTATATACGTACTCAATTCTCCGCGGAATGGCGTTTAGTCCAAATTTTATACCCACATCCCTTGACGTTGGTGAACTATGATAATTCGAAATAATTATTCAACTCAACCTATCAAACAACTTTAGATGACCTCTGATTTCATAGCAAATACAGGAAGGCAGAGATCAAGGTTGCTGGTTTTTCAATATCATCAGCAGCGTCGTCAGTGACTAAAGTTCCAATATAATTAGGTCTCTTATGTATAACAGTTACTATCGGTGGAGGTATCGACTAGTTTTGGTTAATATGTAGTGTTTAGTCGCCTACCACTATTTTACATCCCGGGTTTTTTCACGTTTTATCTATATTTTGCTAAAAGTTTGAATGGGGTTCTTTTTACTTTCTAGCCAAGTTTGAATGGGGTTCTTTTTACTTTCTAGTCAAGTATATGCTTGTCAATTTACAATTCTTGAGCTCATAGATTTAAGAAGTTACCATTCCATGTACAGACTTTCAACCGTCTTCAGGTTTATTTATTTATTTATTTTATTTATTATTTATTAAGCTAACTACAAAATTACATATAAAACAAAAGTCTGCAGGAAGACCTAAATACGTCACGCAGTGTACTTACTCTATAATATTACATTGGCAATTGACTAGGTTATTATGTAAGCACTGATAACAATTTTATATGTAATAGATAGCTCCTATAATAGTTCATTTAATTTCAAATAATAACAATATTAAATATAGCATTTTAAAAAACCTGCCAAGTGCGAGTCGGTGGAATCCGTTGAATGAAAGGTAAATTGCGGTTTACGATTTATGACGTATTACAAATAACTACTTACTAGATCTCGATTTTCGATGGAAGTTTGCATGGTAATGTACATCATATAATTTTTTTAGTTTTATCATTCTCTTACTTTAGAAGTTACAGGGGGGGGGGGGGCACACATTTTACCACCTCTCGCGCAAACTATCCAGTTCAGAAAAAAATGGTAGTAGAAACCTCAATATCATTTTTGAAGACCTATCCATAGATAGCCCACACTAATGGGTTTGATGAAAAAAATATGAGTTTCAGTTCTAAGTATGGGGAACCCCCAAAATTTATTGTTTTTTTATTCTATTTTTGTGTGAAAATCTTAATGCGGTTCACAGAATACATTTACTTACTAAGTTTAGACAGTATAGTTCTTATAATTTTTCGATAGCTTTTGATTGTATAAACGTGTCCTTACTTCTATCGAAGATGTCATATTACGGATTTGATGTTTCTGCGGTAAAGTGGTTTGATAGTTATCTCTCCGGCCGCGTGCAGACGGTGGCGTTGCGTAGGATGGATGGTGGCACTTTGCGGTCCGCTCTTTGCCCTGTGGAAAGAGGTGTGCCGCAAGGTTCAATACTGGGTCCCCTGCTTTTTATATTGTATAGTGCTGACATCACTCACAATATAAGAGGCAGTAGATACCATCTTTACGCTGACGACCTCCAGTTATACCTCTCTAGCGCGCCCACGGACATATCTGTTGCGGTCAATACACTCAACGCAGACCTAGAACGTATTTCTACTTGGTCGGAAAAGAACTGCCTAGTCCTTAATCCGAATAAGTCGAAATATGTTGTTTTTGGGTCAGAGCATCAAATCCGTAGTACCATCAGTAACCTCGAGACTTTGACTATCAGTAAGGTTGCTATCATGGGCGAACCAATAGAGAGGGTGGTAGAAGCAACTAACCTTGGCCTCCTCATGGACGGCAAGCTGCGCTTTGAGAACCACGTACTAAAAGTTGTGAGTAACTGCTTCTACCGCCTTAAAGTTCTTTACAATGTTCGCGATTACTTAAGTGTTGATTTGCGTGTTAACCTTTGTGAATCGCTGATATTGTCAAGATTAAACTATTGTGATGTTGTCTATGCTGGCTGCATTACTGGTCGTACAAAAAAGCTCATACAGCGAGTGCAAAACGCATGCATTCGTTTCTGTTTCCGAGTCCCACCCCGCTCCCATATCACTCCCTACTTGAACGCCGCTGGTCTGCTGAACATGCCTGCACGCAGACGGCTTCACCTTGCCACTCTTCTCTTTGGCATAGTGCGATCTGGGGTCCCAGCATATTTGCTGAGTAGACTTGTATGGCCCAAGAGTGCGCGTAGGTGTAAGGCGATGATTCTGGTGCCAAAGCATCGGACCGCGGCGTTTCGAGGTAGCTTCAGGTTCGCGGCGTCCAAGTGTTGGAATGATCTCCCCCCACCTATCCAAGGAGCGTCTAGCAGGTATACCTTTAGGCGCCAGCTTAAGGGCTATTTGTTGACGCTCCAAAAATCCCAGCCCTAACCCATCCAGCACTTTATTTAATTTTTAACCATTTTTTTTTTTTGAACATCCCATCCGTTTCGCGTTTTTCACATTGTTTCTCATCCCATTGTGCTTGTGTCACATATTTAACAGATTTAGTATATAAATTATTTATTTATTATGTGTATACGTTTGTATCGGCAGTATGTTGTGTTGCGTTCCGTGGGTCACGTACGGTGCTGTCTGAAAATCAGCGCTGTAGGTGTCTGTCTGACACCTTGGCATAATGCTGAGACAGCGACCGATTCACTGCCGCGAAGACACACACATTATGTGTCAATTGCATTGTATGTACTCCCCTTCACTGTACTCCCTTTGTCTCTGTGTGTCTTTTGTGTAGTGAATAAATGTCTTCTTTCTTTCTTTCTTTCTATAATATAGACAGGCAAACCAGAGGGCAGACCATCAGCCACCATCATAAACTCAGTGACAGTCAGGGGGCCCTTAAAGCGCTCACGGCGCCGAAAGTGGGTTCTAGACTAGTCTATAATGGCGTACAGGCACTGAACAAGCTTGGAAAGCACAATAAGGTGCAATTAGTTTGGATACCGGGGCACGAGGGCTACATCGGCAACGAAAGAGCGGATGAGCTTGCAAGAGGGGGGGTCTACAAATCATTTTTTAGGTCCAGAACCATTTGTGGGACTCGCAGAGAACCATAACTTCGGCCTTTAAAGCCTACGCCAAAACCAAACACCAACACGAGTGGAGAAATGAGGCGGGCCTAAGGCACTCAAAGCTCTTCATAGAAGGAGTGGACTCGGGCTGGACTAACAAGCTCTGGAAATCCAGTAGGAAGCAACTCAGAATCATATCTGGGGTGTTCACAGGTCACTTCGG
Organism: Epinotia bilunana; assembly: GCA_947049275.1. Taxonomy (NCBI): domain Eukaryota; kingdom Metazoa; phylum Arthropoda; class Insecta; order Lepidoptera; family Tortricidae; genus Epinotia; species Epinotia bilunana. The sequence continues at coordinate 19,802,161 of OX346260.1, read as the reverse complement.
GGTCAAGGATCTCTTGGCCAAGATGGGACTGTCGGTTAGTTTAGACTGTAGAATGTGTGGCGAGGAGGATGAGACCATGGAACACTTACTGTGTGAATGTCATGCCCTTGCCAGACAAAGAATGAATTACTTTGGTAACGACTATCCGCAACCAAAGGAATTCAAGGTGCTCCCGCTGAGCTGCATCATCCGCTTCGTGGAAATGATGGAGCGAGCTTGGGAGTAGGCATAAAGGAGAGGGCAAATGCACAAAAGATCCCGCTGGGTCGAAGTGCATCCGAAAGGGCCCTCATCTAGATAAGATAAGATAAGATAGTTCTTATAGTTTGGGCAAAAAGTGGCTGTGACATACGGACGGACAGACATACAGACAGACACACAGACAGACATGACGAATCCATAAGGGTTCCGTTTTTTTGCATTTGGCTACGGAAGCCTAAAAAACCCAGTAATACGACCCGGGATTCGAACGCACGACCTCCCGGTTGAAAGTCCCCTCAGATTGACTAAATAGTATAGCAGTTTGATAGTAACTCACCATGTCGCGTCATAAACAGGTATGTACTGAAATAGGTACGCCCGTCATTCGCCTTATAACTACCGTAATCTCGAGTAAAATCAGTATAAAACGTCCACGTTCCGGTTACTTCCGCCAACATACTCGCAACGATGTCTTGTTCCACTTCATTGTCAATAACTAGCAGTTCGGCGCCATCGGCGTTACAAGCACTTCTTGCTGCGTCGTATTTCATCGTACCTTGATTAGTGATTATACGGTAGCAACTGCCTACGAGTTCAGTTTTATCGACGTAATCTGAAATTAAATTCAATAATCAATGCTGTATAGTGCAGTCAAGTCTTAGAGCCGAAGCCCACTTAATGTATCCAAAACGTACTAATCATTCATTTTTGGTTAAGTTTTTAATAATAAGAGGTAGGTAATTAAATTTGAACAATCCTGTATCGCGCGCGGTGCCACAGAATAGATAATATAGTAGGTACAAGGCGGTGCGAAGTTCATTCACCCGGTTAGTGTTCGTATAGGTGAAAACTTAAGTAAGTCACCTGTTGTATGTAGTAGTGGCGTATTCGAATAGACAATACATGTTTAAAATTAGAACACAAACAAAACAAATGTCTATTCGCACACATTACTCACACATACAACAGGTGAAGGTTTTTCACCTATACCTATTTACAAAAGATGGCGGCTAGCGGTCACTGTGGTCACTCGGTTGGATGATTAAAATTAAAATTATAATTTATTAATACATTTAACGTTTAAAAAATAAAATAAAAAACCCAGTATTTATGGTGCATGCAGCACCCATATTTTTACACTAGACTGTGCGTGTCTGGTTGATGTAACTGGTAACCGAAGAGCTGGCTGCTTTCCCGCGCAACGCATCAGCATTGCAATTCGGCGAGGAAATGCCGCCAGCATCCTCGGTACAATGCCTCGAGGGCCATTTTTAGATTTAGATTTAATTTAGATACCTAAAGTTTATTAATTTTATTATCATCTTGTACCAATATTCTTTAGAAAATGAATAATATTTTTGGTAGTGCTTACATATATGTAGATATATTTACATACATGCATTCACGGCTTTATTCCCAAAAGGGGTAGGCAGTGCACATCAAACTTAGGTATATTCCAGCGCCGCACCACTTTTAGCATATGGATATAAAAGATCGACAAAGTGTGATATTAGTTGCTAACCCACTGCCCACAGTGGCAACACCCTGCTCCCTTAGTCGACTTTTACGACACCCACGGGAAGAAAGGGGGTGGTGAAATTCTAACCCGACACCACACGGGCAGGCACATACATACATTGTGGGTTTCGTATTTATGTTTATTTCTCACTCGCTTATCCCAATATACTGCGTGGAACGGAACGATGGACTTTCCCGCAAGAGGGGGATTATTGAGAGCTAGTACGACACATTTTCCAGATAAACTATTTTTTTGACGCGATTTTTTTTTACATTTGTATGGAGCTCGTCGCTCCAGTCGGCCAACGCTCCATACACAGGTAAAAAAAAATCGCGTCAAAAAAAATATTTTATCTGGAAAATGTGACGTACTAGCGCTCAATAATCCCCCTCTTGCGGGAAAGTCCATCGTTCCGTTCCACGCTGTATATTATTAGTTTATGTATTACAATTAAACAGCTAACAGGAAAAAGAAGCGTCGGTCGTCCACCACCACGATGGGTTGACGACGTAAACAAGACCGCGGGTCATCTCTGGATGAGACTAGAACGGGATCGGGATAAGTGGCGTACTCGAAGAGAGGCTTATGCTCAGCAGTGGGCGATTAAAGGCTGAAAATGATGATGATGATGATTACAATTGTATGGCGTTTCCGTGAGTCAACAACGATACTGGCTGAAAACCAGCGCTGTAGGTGTCAGACACCTCAGCATAATGCTGAGCCAGTGTCCAGTTCACACTCCGTCCGCAGTAAGCTCGGCCGAATTTCACCTTCCCATACAAACGTAGTTACGCTCTCATTTTAAAAGTACGTGTTGGATTGTGACTAAACTTTGCATATACAATGAAATGAGTTATATTTATGTCTGTAATTAGTTTATATCATAGCTGTTAGATCAAACAAAAAAAAATGTGGTTGAATAATCAAAATACACGTCAACAATACTCAACACAGTTCGTAAGTGAAGCGTAGGCACGGTATTTAGAAATAATAGTCGCCTATTATGAGACGTCGACCATTTAAAATATTCTGATTTAAAGTGCCGAGAACATATTACACTGCTTGGGGAAGGAAACCAATCAGGTGGTCGTTTTGTAGCGTCAATCCACATTTCCTTTATGTTTGGACATTTTAGCTAACATGCTTTGAATACTTTTTAATACAACACCAGCTCGAGAAGATCATTTACCACATTAAGTATATAAATAACTGTGCACTGTGCACAAATATTTTGCATATGATATGTAATATTTTGCTATTTTTAAATTACTTACGATGTATTGTGTCTTCCGTTAATTATCTTATCGATAGTAGACGAATACATACTATGGACATCACTACCTACTTTGCCTAATGTTAGACAAGGAAGGAGCGACTATTCTGTGCAGCGGGATAGAAAGAGACTTCTGTTAAAAGACATCAACGAGCCCCGAGCACGGTCTACACAGAACTTTATTTAAAAACTCGCTTATTTATTATGTAATTTTCTTAAAATCGGCTCAACTCTGAAATGATATACCGTCTTTTTGCACACATGAAGTTTTAGTGATTTTTTCACACAATTTTACGCAATAAATAGTGCATTTTGTAACGTTGTTACTTGCGCAAACGCCGTCCGCAGACTGAAGTTAGCAACGGGGGCGTGTCTCAAACATAGAGTGAATTCACTGTATGTGTGGCAGAGCGGGGGTGGCCCGACTAAGCGACGTCTATAGGTTTACTGGTCTGTGTAATAAACTCACGTCACTCACTTACCCATGTTGTAAGTGTGGCAATTGCGGTTATACTTAGTATCTGCAAAAAAAATAGTTATCTTTGTTCACAAAAAAGTTAGTAATATTGTCGAGGTTTACATAAACCTACCTAATAAAATAAATTAGGAGCCCTATATTTCCCTATATTTCCGCTGTTTGTATTTATAAATATTTTTGTACAAACTAAGGTTAAATAACCTACTTCTTACAGCTAAGCCTAAGTGAAATACAAATACCTGGGGGGCTAGTACGCTAAGTTTTATGTCGGACATAAAGGATTCATCCCATTCTGGCAAATATGCGAGTGCAAGAGGGACGAATGCTTTACGTCGGACATAAAACCTAGCAGCTGTTGTCTGGAAATAAAACACCTTTTGTCTGAAAACGAAACTACCTTGACTCTGAAAAAAAAATGGTTAGAATGTATCTGCCAATATGCCATATAAACAAAAAAATTATGTTAAAAATACACCAATACTCTTAGAATTTGCTAACATAAAATAACTTTTAATCGGCCTTTAGACATGTCTAGCAATTTAGCATGCCAAATGGGAGAGGGGAAATAGACTGTCTCGCTCTAACGAGAGTGTTTTATCTTCCCTCCCCTATGCTAGCATCGCGCTTCAAGCTTTTAAGCGCCATTGTCTAAATACCTATTCTCGTTTGTTCGAATTGGCTTAATAGACTCATGAGTTCGCTCAGACGAATATTTTCAGTTTGCTAAAAAAATTAGAAATACTTATTGAAACACTGAAATAATGTATGAATTGCGATACTTTAGAAAATGTCTTTAGAAAGTCTTTAGTGTTCTAGTGAATATATTTTCGTTGTTAGGTTGGTTACACCATAACATAAAAATATATACATAAGTACATGAATGACACAGAACTCATGAGCCGACTCAGTATTCTGAACTCTTTCGCAATATTTTTATCATTTAGGTTATCTGAGTGTGAGTAGGTAGAAAATAAAACGATTTGCGCGGCCCACTACAATTTAATTTTAAATCCAATTAATATTTGAAATAGTTTACAATCAATTAAAGGAAGAAAAGTTATCTACGACTTTGCTTCATTGTCATAAGGTTTTATTTCGCCTGATCTGTATTATTTCTAGATTTGCACGCAGCACGCATTATACCTATATTTGTGTATCTGGTACCTATGTAAGTATATAGTTGTACCTATATATTAATAATGTTATTAAAGAGGTAACGTTTGTAGCTTTGTAAGTTTGTATCAGGGATGACGCGGATGCGATTTTGTTGATATCCGCGGATGCGGAGGCGGCTGGGGATATTTAGGGGCACACATCCGCGGATGCGGATGCGGATTTTGGGGTCAAAAACTAAAAAACGTAAATAAACAATGTCGATTTTATAATATCACGCGAACATCAAACATGTTGAGACTAAGTTAAATCGTAGTGAACAAATAAAAAACGCGTCTGTGACCTCTTGGTCACAGAAACGAAAAGAAGTATTTTTTAACCCCCGACGCAAAGAGAGGGGTGATAAGTTAAACGTGTCTGTGTATCTGTGTATCTGTCTGTGGTATCGTAGCTCCCAAACGAATGGACCGATTTGAATGCGGTTTCTTTTATTCGAAAGCTGATGTAATCCCGAGTGTTCTTAGCCATGTTATATGAAAATCTGTTCCGTCTTTTTTGAGATATTGGACTTTGAAATGAAAATGTGGGGGGTTTTTCAACTTTTCTAAGTTGTAGTTATTTACTAATGGCGAAAATATCTAAAACGCGTACGGTAAGCGCCACGTGGGCTCCTTTCGTGTCGTGAATTGCACTACATCCGCATCCGCAAAAACTCCGCATCAATTTTGGCGGATGCGGATGCCGATGTTAACATTTGTGCGGATCTTCCGCGGTTGCGGATGCGGATGCGAATGTCTGCAACATCCCTGCACGGCTAGCACGCGACGGCACGCGAGCTCTCTCGATTTTTCTCGCACTATCCGTCTCTCTCTTATTAGAACAGTTAGAAGAAGAGGTATAGAGCGATAAAAATCGAGAGTATGTCGCAGCCGTCGTGTGCTAGGCGTGCTGGTAGGGGGTAATCTCCGGAACTACTTATCCGATTTCAAATAAGACCTATAGGTATGTGGAATATCGTAAGCTCGTAATATCGTCGCGAGTTGTAAGAATAACGACAAAAATTCGGAACATTCGTTTTTTCGCTGTCGTAAGGTACGGAACGGCCTTGGTCGCCGCTAGCGGCGCGCAAAGTGTAGGTATAATTCTAAGTTCCCACGGTGCGACCAGTGCTGCCTAGCTATGACAGGTACATACTTAGTGAGTTTTAACAGGGACGTAATGATTTTAACGGAGCATTGAATTAGTGGTACTTATTTCAAATACGTAATAAAGTAAGGCCTGCTTGTGTTTCAGTAATTTTGTATACCTACCCCGAGCCTCCGGCTAGTTTACTCCGCCACTGCCATTATGTCCAAATTATATTTCTTATTCAGTTCGTAGTAAACTTGTTGTAGTGACGTAGTCTCGCGAATTCATAGTCTAAAATCTAAATAAATAAAACAGACAGCACTAGCAACACTAGCAGATGTCAAATTCATATGTGTTTTCGCGCTGAAAACGGAACGTTGTATCAGGGAGGAAAAATGATTTTTGAGTGAAAATTTTGCTTTTTCAAGACCCTTTCAGGTACCTACCCAAATGGAAAAACAAGAACAAAGAAAAAAACATCTGGCATAATCTATATATATATAAAGAAGACTTCCTGACTGATTCATCATCGCACAGCCGAAACTACTGGGACTACAAACATGAAATTTACACCAGGACTTCCCTTTATGACGTAGACAAGGGATAAAACGGGATTTTTGGAAATTCCACCCCTAAAGGTGTTAAATAGGGGTGCAATGTTTGTATGGGGGAAACATTAGTTTTTGAACTAGAAACTTAAAACTTTGTAGAAAGATTACTTATTAAAAAACACAAAAAGTACTTTCAGCGCTTTAGAAAATTCCACTCCTAAAGGGGTTAAATAGGGGTGCAATGTTTGAATGGGGAAAACATTATTTTTAGAACTAGAGACTTAAAACTTTGTAGAAAGATTACTTATTAAAAAACACAAAAAGTGCTTTCAGCGTTTTAGAAAATTACACCCCTAAGGGGGTTAAATGGGGGTGCAAAGTTTGTATAGAGAAAACATTATTTTTAGAAATAAAAACTTGAAATTTTGTAGAAAGATTACTTGTATGAATACAAAAAAATAAATATTAGCGTTTTAAAAAAATCCCTTCCCTAATTCCCTAAGGTATAGGGGTGCAAAAGTTATATGAGGGAAACTTTTCCGTTCGAGCTAGAATCTTTGTAGCCAAATTACGTATTTGAATACAAAAAGAACTTTAATCGTTTTGGAAACATCCACCCCCAAGGGGGTTAAAAAGGGTTGCAAGGTTTGTATGGGAAACACTATTTTTTGAGCTAGAGAATTGAAACTTTGTAGAAAGATTACTTATTATAATATAAACAAATACTTCAAGCGTTTTAGAAAATGCTATCCCTAAGAGGGTTAAAAGGGGGTGCAGGTGCAAGCTTTGGATGAGAAACACTCATTTTTGAGTTGGAGACTTAAAGCGTTGTATAAAGATTTCTTATCAGAATAAATAAGCGTTCTTTCAGCGTTTTGGAAAAATTTCACCCCTAAGGGGTTAAAACGGGATTCAAGGTCAATTATATGGAAACCAAGAAAATGTTATAGTAAGAGATTTTTAACTTCGGTCTTAGCCTTTATGTTAAAAGACTACAAAACTGATTTCAGAGTATTTTGAAAATCAATCCCTATAAGGGTTAAAGGGGGTTCAAAGTTTGTATGGAGAGCAAAACATTTTTAAAGGAAGGGATTTGTAACTTCTGTTTTAGACTATTTTAAATTGATTCCATAAGGGGGACATTCATTCCCTAAATGGGCTAAAAGGAGTTGGATGTTTGTACGGGGAACAAGACAATTTTAAAGTAAGGGATCTGTAACTTCGGTTAAAAACTAGTAAACTAATTACAGCGTTTCTTAAAATTCATCCTCTACGGAGGTTAAAAAGGGTTGGAAGTATGGATATAATATAATGACTCCAGAATAAAATAATATTTATAACAAAGTTATTTAGTTCCCAAATTGCAAGAACAGTTCTAGTTTATTTCGAGTTTAAACTGTATGATTAATGGCTTCGAGATACGGAAGCACGGCTTTTTCGGGCATAGCCGTGCCTTTGCTTGTCTGTTTTGCTTGACTTGGCCGCGGCACAGCCGTGTCCACACATATTTATTCCAACGTTATCCTATTATCCCAATAATCTGTGTGTTTGAAGGCACTGTATTTTTTAATAACAAGTTAAAACAATATGCATGAGTAAGTACACCATAGACTATCAAAGTTCAAAGGCAAACTTATTTTTGTGGGTGGTTTCTTCCAGCTGACCTTTGAGCGTCGGATTAGAATAATCAGCAATCATACGAAAATATTATTCTGCTGTTAGAACTGAACACTCATTATAGTTAATTGGATCATATTTTACACCGAAGTTTATAAGACTTTGTAAGTATCCGCCAAACTTAGGGTTTTGTTGTCATTTTTTACCCGTTAGCTTTTATGAGCCATGTTTTTACGCATGTTAAAGGCCTTGTAAACATAAGAAACTGTTAGATTGTCTCCTAGCTGAAGAGGGACATACTAATTAACGATTAACAACTAGAAACAGTGATTAACCAAAATACATTACAACTAAGAGGATTATTTATTTGGCGGTTGTATAGTAACTAATACATAGTAAGAACTCTAGGCCTCAGAACACCTGGCCTAAAGAATCCTTACGTCAGGAATGGTTGCAAGATAGATATTTTCAAATTAATTTTCTTCAAAAAGATTCAGGACGGGCAACCAATTTGTAAATAATAGGGTGAATGTGGTACCGCTTCGTACTAGACATGACTCACTATAAATATAGAACTTATAGAGATCTCACTGCAGTGACATGATAGCATATTAAGAAAACTGTAAGGTGTAATTTCATATTTGAAATTGCCGATATTATTGAAATAATGCTATTATTACCTATTATTACCATATTTAATTATTTCGTTGCTGTATTGATATTCATACCAATATACCTATTGATAACATAAATTTTTACTTGTCAGCATAATATATGAATTCCTTATTTTATGATAATGCTAGTCATGAAGCTGTATCATAAATTCATCGTAGCTGTAGTGTACGTATAATTTTGTCATGTAGGCCATTACAAATAAGATGGTACACTCATCACCATCACAAGCATTAGGTATTTGGTAGGACTGATGAGCGCAGACCTCCTCCTACATGTATCATGGTAATGTTTGGGAGGGAGGGAAAATCCTACTACGAACTGAATAATTCATATAATCAGGATAGACCTTCACTTCAGGTAAGTTCGTTTATTCCTGTAATTATACAGACAATTTCGACATATTGGGGGCTTTTCCCATTGGAAAATGCCCGTCGGTTGACCACAACGTTGACAAACCACGTTGCGACATTGTGCATTCGTCCGCGGTCCTGCGCTGTTATTCTCACCCCGCCGGTCACGAAACTAGACCTCTACTTACGCTTAGTTACTAGGCATCGCGGTGTCAAGATATATTTGTGGGAGAGCGTTGAGGTGAGCTTAAAACAAGTTACAGAATAGGGGGGCTGCATCGTTGGGAAATGGACAAAGTTCCGGGAAGAAAGTAATGATATTGAAACAAGTTTGCCGCATAGTATTAATACCTTTGAGAGAAATCAAGTTGTGCTAACAGACGGTGAAGTTATAATGTACCTATACTCGTAACATGCGAGGGTAGGGTAAACGTCCGAGTGCTCGACGCTGTACTAGTAGGTATATGGCATGGGCACTCTATGTCAAAGTGACGGCTTAAATTCGAATGAAGAAAAATCCTCTTAGTTCGAATTTAACCCATATTGCTTTGACATAGAGTGCCGACGCCATATACTAGTACGGCGTCGAGCACTCGGACGCTTACCTTACCTAATGTAATTATTGATGCATTTTTATGTGCTTTTGATATCAAACCAATAACTCAAAATTGGAATGTATATTTCCAGCCGTCTTTTTATTTAAAAAAATATAAAATTGCAATATACCTACGCTAGGAGAATGATGAATGATGATTGCATATTGCAATACAGCTACATTTTTACTTACTACAATAATGTCACTAAACGAAAAATAAGCACGATGAACTCGATATTATGTATTTACTTTTATGCGGACGTTAACGTCCTTGTTGACTACGGAACCCTAAAAAGTACGTCACAGATTCTGATATGATTCCGTTGAAATAGCAACTAATGAAGTGCCAAAGAAGATTGAGATTCTTGATGAATCGACGGAACTCCTCAAATATTATCGGCCCACATACAGCGATTTGTTTTTTTCTCATAGTAATCGACGCATAATTTGCTCTGGGAAAGCGGTTCATGTGTTAAAGTGGAAAGGAAATGTGGATGTTCGTGTGGCTTGGCGGGGTACTGAATTGAAGATGGTTAAAACTGTTGTTTTTAAAGTAAATTATATTCTACCAATAGCTTCTGCCCGCGATTCTGTCCGCATGGAACTCGTTTATATCTCTCGTATATCGTCTATATAGCATACAAACTTTTATCCCCCCCACGGGATAAAAACTATCCTATCGAGAAAGGTCTCGGAATTCAAACTATCACCATACCAAATTTCATCTCAATCAGTTTAGCGGTAGACAGACACTTTCGCATTTATAATATTAGTATGGATTATTTAGTATGGATGATATTTCCTGACGTCTGTAAGTTACGCCTGCAGTCTTATCTCCCGCCGTTTCTGCTCGAACACCTGCGAGCGTCTGCATTGTAACTTCCAGTTTTTGTAAAATCTACAGGAGATTTTATTAAAGCATTAGCATTTTTCTGCAATTCTTCTATATAAGAAGTATGTTACGGTAACATTTCTCGTCGTTTAGACTGCTTTGTCAGCTGGAACGATAAGTATCAGCTACGTATGTATCCAGCTTTCCTCCGCGGTATAACCGGCATTGATACATTGCCGTTGATTCTTAAATGTCGAGAACCGTGGATTATTAGAGTTCCATTGTCAACAATGAACGCTTATAGTTTCACCGTGTCCGTCTGTCCGAGACTTAATGTGTACACGAATGTGTTTTCCCTCGTAAATTCTATACCTAACGTGGGGTGTCATTGGTCGTTGGATAGCTCGTTCAGAAATATTGACCACCTATGTCACTTTCTAAGGGCTAAAATTACTTGTCGAAAGGATATCAAACAGACTGTGTTGGATTAGCTACGTGCGGCCAGAAATGTTGCATTTAGAAAGGTATTTTAACCTACTTCAAAAAGGAGACGGTTCTCAATTTGTCCGAAATTTTTGACCAATTAGGAAAATTATTTTTTATTTGGAAGGGCATTTTTCACAGCTGGTCCCATGGTCATCAGGTCAGGATCCGATGATGGGATTGTGGAGAAATCGAGTGAACTCATAAATATTATACTCATACTCATTTATTTATAATAGTATATAAATATCACATGTCACATATTATTAACCACAATTGCGTATTATTGTCATGTCAATTTTACAAATGTTTAAAGATATTATTCTCTTTATTTATATCTTGTCTTAGGATAGGGTTTTACAATAATTATATAAAAAGTAAAATATAAAACATTCATACAAATCATACAAATCATTATAAAAACCTAACCTAGGGTGCCGCCGGCAGCGAGGTGAGACCTAAGCCACCGGTGGTCAGGGCGTCAGAGAGAGGAACCTCCTGACTATCCACGCAGTGTCCATCCCTCCTATTCTGTAACTTGTTAAGCTCACCTCAACGCTCACCCACAAATATATCTTGACACTGCGATGCGTATTAACTAAGCGTAGTTAGAGGTCTAGTTTCGTGACGGGTGACCGGCGGAGTGAGCCGCATTAGCGCGTAGCGAATAACAGCCCTGGAGCGAGAGTTTCTTGAGGTGTTTGTCGAGACTCTTCGCTATTAGACCGTTCGCAGAAACGACTATCGGCACAATGATCGTCGAATCAACATCCCACATGGCAGTTACCTCGTGAGCCAGATCAAGGTACTTGCTGGATTTGTCCTTCTCAGCCTTCACTAGGTTCTCATCATGGTGGATGGTGATGTTGACGAGCACTGCCGTTTCGATCGATCTGTCAGCACGATATCAGGCCTATTCGGTAGAATAGTCCTGTCCGTGTAGGGTTGCCATACGTCAGGATTTGTCCGGACATGTCAGGATTTTTGACCCTTTGTCTGGATTGCGGCCGGACTTGGCAAGTGACAGGATTTTGAAGAATGAGCTCAAAAAAAAAGTTTACATGAAATATTTATTACGAAGTTTACACATTTTAAATGAATGAAAGGACCAAATCTCTGTTAAAAGAAATGTCAGGATTTTAAAGTGATGTCAGGATTTTTATCCGGACATTTAATTCTTCCACATGGCAACCCTATGTTCGTGATGACAGATCGATCCCAATAGAGCGTGGCATGACCATTTTCGAGAACTGTCACTTCGAAGTCCACAGGACCGTATAGCAGAGCAAGTTGCTGGTGAATAATCCTGGCTACAAGGTTGTGTCTGTGCAAGTACTCGCCGTTTGCTAGATGACCACAACCGGAAATAATATGCTTGAGTGACTCCCCGGGACGGCAGCATGCCCGACAAATACAGATTATTATAATTATAAAAATCATTTCAATTATAAAAGGAATATCAAAGTAACCATTTATTTTTAAGGAGCTTGTGCATTCCACCATCTTAATTTCTTCGAGTAGTTTGTTATACACCTTGGGACCTATTGTGTGCATTGTCTTGGAGGACTTAGTCAGTCGGTGACTTAACGACACTTCTGTCGTTTAGCGACTTCCGCTCTTTACTACCTAGACCCCGCGTGAGTTTGCTGTAAAAGGTGTGTTTGTGTGAGTGTACATGTAAAGTAATGTTGAAAATGTGTAGTGAGGGTATAGTGTGAGAATATAGTTATCATGAATAACTGTTTGGCTGGAGTCCCTGGTGACGTCATGAGTGTTATTCTTATAGCACGTTTTTGCAAGACTAAGACGCGATGCCATTCAGCAGCTGAACCTCAAAATTGGAGGCCGTAGCATAGAATAGTGGAATAGTGAAAATAAGTTGAGCGCAATTGCTTTTGCGGTAAAACACGAGCAAGAAACACACACACACACAAGAAACGATTTGGGTATTTTTCTTGAGGAAATGTGGAAATTGGTTACTAAATTAAAGTATCTGATTTCGCAATATTTTTTTTTCAAAAATTGTAAAATAGAGGTTCAAAACGTTGTAAACTTTTATTTTTAACTCGCCTCGTGCTGTCTTCCCAGGTTTAGTAATTATTTTCTTCGTAAAGTATTTTCAAAACAATTTTTTGCTTTAAATATTTCAAAGAATTCCAATTAATACTTTTTTTAAAGTTTACTAGATAACCGGTCCGTGGGTGGGCCTAATTCTCCTTCAAAGTAGGGTCGTTTGAAAATTACAGCGAACCGTTTAAGTTTTTCTGATCTAAAAATATCTAGGACTAGGTACAGTCAGCATCATATAGTTAGTAGCAGCCAAAGTAGCCAGCGTATGAGAGCAAAATCCGTATTTACGCTTAAAACTAGAGAAGAGGGGTATCGCGAAGTTTATTTAGGTTTTTAACGTAATAAAATAACACTCATCTTCGTCGAGTAAAATACATCAGTCCACTATAATCTAGCTAGTTGTTTTGCGAAATCCCTGGATTCAATCCGTTATTTTTTCCACAAAAACGCAGATCAAATCGCGTAAAAATTACTTTTTCGATTTTGCTGTCCTGCTCCATCCATAAGTTACATAATTTATTATATTACACACTGTTGTTCTATTTATTCTCCCAAGGGGGTATAGCATGATATAAAAATGATTCAGAGCAATGGCGCGTAAAGGCAACCGGATTGTTAGCAGTATTTGAGCTCGTGAAGTGTTGTGAAACCGCCCTGTGCAACCCGAACTGAGCCAACTTGGACTGGGGTGGAAATAGAAAAAAAATTATGAAAAAGTATTTTTTTTGTCGCGAGGCAGCCGATTGAAACAGCGGTTGCCTGAAAGTTTGTACGCTGTTTATATAATGAAATGCTGTTTCAATCGAATACCTGGCGACAATTTATTTTTCACCCCGCCTCCAATTTCCGGAGCTCAAATACCGTGAGCCGTCCGGTTGCCTCTCGGACACTGAAACCACGCGTCATTGCTTTAACTAAATGATGATGATGATCGCGGTGGGTGGTACAGTCGACTACAAAAAGATGTTTATATTTTTTTTACCTTACCTTTTTACGCACTATATAGCCAATCACAAACTGCTCATTGTACGAAAGTACAAATGTACAGCGTTCCGTGGCAGCTTCCGTTTCCAAGCTACTAAATGCTGGAAGGATCTGCCCGCCCCGATAAGGAATTGCGGATCTAAGTTTAGCTTCCAACAAAATTGCGTGTACTGCTACATGCCACTCAAAAAGCCTCAACCATTGTTCTGCTCTCTTCCTAATCCGCATTATCTTCTAATGGTACACACTGCTATGCTATATATTTACATACAGTGTGCCAAAAATGGGGTGTGAACCGATCAAGGGCATAACAGGTATCGTGTTCTGATAAGAAAAACTAAGAGAAAAAAAATACGCGATTTTTATTTTTACGTTTCTATGGAGCGTTGGCCGACTGGGGCGACCTGCTTGCTCCATACAAATGTAACAAAAAAATCGCGTCAATTTTTTTTTGTTTTTTCTTATCAGAACACTATACCTGTTATGCCCTTGATTGGTTCACACTCCATTTTTGGTATACTGTATCATACATTTATTGAGTTTTACTTTTTGATATATTTCTTTTCTTGCTCTGGTTATATAATAAGTATACTGAGTTGTCTATTGGTATCCACAGCAACATTTTTTTGAATATATAAGTAGTCTGTTATTATATAAGATTTCAATCGACTTGATTTCTTATTAGACTCATAGACAGCGGCAGAATAACAGTGTTGCAATATGCATACTTTAATTTGCAAAAGTTTAGCGATTCGGAGAGCTAGATCGGTTACCTTGGTTCTGCTGCGGATAGCCTCATTTCTGATGCGATCGCGCAGAGAAACTCCCAACATAGCCCTCTCCATTGCCCTTTGGGTGCCTTTGAGCCTTCTTATGAGGCTTTCTTGTGGGTGGGGCGGCACATTGCACGTAGAACCGATGGCCGCTGGAGCGGAAAGGTTCTCGAGTGGCCGACCACGTACCGCAAGGCGCAGCGTGGGTAGGCCCCCACAAGGTGGACTGATGACCTGGTGAAGGTCGCGGGAGTCCGTTGGATGCGGGTGAAGCAGGACCGGTCATTGTGGCACTCTTTGGGTGAGGCCTATGTTCAGCAGTGGACGTCTTTCGGCTGATATGACGAATTTGCAAAATGGCAACACATGCTGAGCTTTTCTCTGTCGCACACATTGCTGGACCCTTTGTGCAATGTACACCTCTCTGTGCCTCTTACGTTAGCATTTGTCTAGGTTTATGTTATCATTAATCCTGTTATGTGTGCTTTATGAAACAAATGGTTTTTCTTTCTTCTTTCTTTCAATACTACCTACTACGCGGCGGTAGGTTACTAGCAGGGCCCGTAATTTTCTTGCCGATGACATCAATTTGGCGTCACGCTCATATAGGGTGATCCCAAAAAGTTTTATTGTAAATTATTAATCATTAGTCGTCAATCATTTTAATCATGTACAAATGACTTAGAAAAGTAGTCTATTTACACGTGGAATAAATAATACTTACTTGATACGTGAAACTTAAAAAAAACGATTTGATTTGTTTTTATACATACTGTAGCGGTTTTACTAGTGTGTAGAATAAAACAGGATTTACAATAAACTTCTATAATTAAAAAATAATAATTTAAACACGTTGTTGACAAAATGTGGGTACATTAAAGTTAAATCTCTCAGGGCCAAGGGTACTAGATTTTACATTTCTAGAGAATGAACCGCCTTCACTTGCACTGGTCGTTTAGAGTGCCACTTCCCTGCTGTATGTGCTGCGCCCGGGGTGATAGATAAAAGACGAGTTCGTTGTGACGTCACGGGTAACCGGGAACGTTCTGAGATGGCAGGGGCTCACAACATCGTCGCAGCACTCCCAGCTCCTGCTCTCGGTGGTGGTACCAAATCCCCCTGGAAATTTCCGTTTTGGTCGTTTAGCGGAAAGTCTGATATTGTGTTACTGCATGTAACATTCGGCGCCGCGAAGAGAAAGCGTAGATATGAAGCGCTAGTATCAAGAAGGGCTAACCCAAAAGCATTAAATAGTGATCGTTGATGTGGAAGCAGCATACAAAATCAGCTTAATGTAGCAAGTAAGTACTGTGCGATTAAAATGTAAAATTATTTATTTTCCGCAATTCGGAAATTATTACACAAGGTGTAGAAACGTGTCTCAGAACAGCTCAGTATACTAATTTATGATTAACATTAATATATTCTTTATTATAACGAAATTACTAATCATGGTTTTACTTTTTAGGCAAGTGGGTAATTTTTCATTACGCTACAACGGACAAAGGAATTCTTATGTTTGCAGTACGCAGCTACAATAATGGATTATAACTAAAGGTAAGCATTATTAGATGTTAGGCATGAAAACTATCTACTGATTGACATTAATATTTGTTATACATAAATAATGTGCAACACTCACCTAGTCGGGGAAACACTCACACACAATTTCTTTAGTAGAAATTACATTTAATTTTTAATTATAAATACGTTGTTCCAGGTACATGGCGATAAACGCTCATGTCCGGGCAAAGTGCTGGATTTTATATCTGGCCAGTGGGATAGCGACCACTCAGTTAGACGGCCGTATGTTCAAATGCCAGTGCCGGCACTCTCCTCTGCGCTCCGCACTCCCCCGCATGTGACGTATACCAGTGACTCGCTGATTAGCACCTAATAAGACGCCTGTGTTTTTTTAATAGCAAGGAAACTACTTGACGCGTTTAGGTTGCATCAAGCGTTAAGGAACCTTAGTTTTTAATAATATTCCAATATAGTTATAGCTTAGTAAATATCTAAGTTAATATTAAGTTTTCTATATATTTAGGTATTTAAGGTGATAACAATGTTTTCTCAGATAGCGGTATCGCTACAATACATTTTATTAAATAGTATTGTTAACAGATTTCCATAATTACGTAGAAAACAGAATTCCTCTCTAACGTAAAGCACGCCATACTGCTTGCATTAATTCCCATGCAAAGAAAATCTAAGTCATCTTCGCGTTCATACGTAATACGTAAGTAAATATTATTTATTCCACGTGTAAATAGACTACTTTCCTAAGTCATTTGTAAATGATTAAAATGATTAATAATTTACAATAAAACTGTTTGGGATCATCCTATATGGAGCGTGAAAACAAATTGATGTCATCGGCATAAAAATGACGGACCCTGGTACTAGTTATCAAATCGGAATCGAATTTGGAATTCGGCCAGGAATCTATCGGTTGAGCATCTGTTTTACAATTTTCATACTATTATTTTGTAATACACAGCAAAAAATTTAAAGGTAATACTTACAGTTGTCTAAAGTTTTGTTTATCTGTAAATATTTATTCATTTAAGTACTAGCGACCCGCCCCGGCTTCGCACTGGTACTATATTATACATATACTTAAACCTTCCTTTTGAATCAGTCTATCTATTAAAAAAAAACCGCATCAAAATCCGATCCGTTTTAAAGATCTAAGCATACCTACATAGGGACAGACGGCGGGAAGCAACTTTGTTTTATACTATGTAGTGATAGTGATTTAAACTGTATTGCACAAAATACAAAAAATGTACTAATGGCGAGCTTAATGCAAAAATGGCATTCCCTTCCTGCTAACCATTGGGCTCAATAGAGGTTTTTTGAAAGGTGCAAAGTAAAAAGTATGATAATTTCTGTTACGAATACGAACACGCGAAGAAAAAAAACAAATGAATTATACACTACATTACATATAGATATACATTATCCTCCAAGCGTTGTTCCCGGTTGTGCCCTAAAGGAGCCCGGGCTCATATAGAAATACATACATAAAAAAAAGATACATATAAATGGATATAATACTACATATTCAATACATACTATAATTATCCATACTATCCACACTAATATTATAAATGCCAAAGTGTGTCCGTCTGTCTGTCTGTTACCTCTTCACGCTTAAGCCGCTGCCGCTGAACCGATTGAATTGACAAAATTGAGATTCGTATAAATTATGCGTCGTCGAAGGTCAGACTTTACTGGTTTAGTTGTGAATACAAGCCCTGATCCGAGGGCAAAGGTCTTGGTTGGCAATATTACTTTAGTGGATGCGGGAGACGCTAAGAGTACGCTAGTTTATGCGATCGACATCAAAATATATGTTTACAATGTTACACCTTATTCCATTGCAATAAGGTGAAAAGTGTATACATATCATTGATGTCCACGTGTCCTTTAGTTACATTTTTGACCACCGATAAGATAAATTTTCCTTGGTATGGGTATTTTGTTGCAGAGCAAACTCAGCACCCGCCGGGATATTGAAGGAATCTGTTCGAATTTATGAGTAGCTTATTGTATGAACTGTTATTGAAATATGAAGGATATTGATATTGTACCTACTAATATATGCGTGTCACTTGACGAGATGGCTTTTGTGTAATGTTAGCATTTTATTTTACATATTTTTGATGATAACGTATCAGTTAATAAATAATAGTTTGGATTCGAATTTACAGGTACAGACGACTGTGGAGGGGAGATGACCTTAGGTAATTAGTTAAGGGCCCCTTCGGGGCCCAACTTGGAAAGATAGGTGGGAAAAAAAAGGGAGATGACCTTAATTCATATCCGAGACTCGGTGTATTACCTATTTACACACCTACTGCCTAATACGTCTCACGACTACAAAGAGAAAGATACGGCCAAAGTTTATGTATACACTCCTCTTAACATTAACGTCTTGTATACATATTTTTGTAAATTTTTGCTGTATCATCTTTTTGTAGTCGTCTGTCTTAGGCACAGCACTAGCACTTAAGCTAAACTTCAAAAATTGTTTGGATTAATCTAGGAAAAAATGCTTTCTTTTTTAGTCGAGTTGACGCTAAGAAGCAAGTTTTTGGGTGGAGGCCACTTGGCCAGTATAGGCAATTTACCCTACTTATTTTCAGTACCTAGTTAGACACAATGGTTCATATCGTACAATAAGATCTAGGACCAGATGTGAATATAATCTTATCTTTAAGAAGATTTATTCTGGTGGCGTCTTTATCTATTAAGTACCTACGAGTAGGTACTTCTTGTGTTCTCGTTTCCACCGACGCGTAAACCAATGGGGATGAGCAGGATACACTATACGAATAGATTGAATATGAAATGAACCATTATAACAAAATGAAGTCTCTTATCTATGCGCCCTAATAGATGACTTTAAGTAGGGTTAACAAAGAAGTATAAAAATAATAGACTCATATAAAGATTAAGGTTCGTGTATTTCGTATGGACATGGGCATAGTCAAAAATTAAAATTCCTAATTTGTGCTTGTACTCACAATCAGCAAAAAGAGCGTCTCCTAAAAAATGTGTAAATCTTAACTAGCACTTAACACAACTTTAGTTTAGTTATTCAATCTGTTTGACCCACAAATTACAGTGCAAGTGTCTCTTAGAGCACGTCTATGATGAGACGGCCGCGACATACTCTCGATTTTTCTCGCACTATACTTCTTGCTCGAAGTGTTCATTAGATAGAGACGGATACTACGAGAAAAATCGAGAGCTCGCGCGCCGTCTGTGATAGCCGTGCTGCCCGTCTATTCTGTAATTTGTTTTAAGCACATCTCAACGCAAAATATATCTTGACACCGCAATTCGTAGTAACTAAGCGTTAGGTAGAGGTCCAGTTTCGTGACGGGTGACCGGCGGGGTGAGCCGCAGTAGCACGTAGCGTTTAACAGCCCTGATTAATAGTACATTACGTACCTAGGGCGGTGAATTCGTAAATTGCCCAGATCGCAGTTGTTTGTGGCCTGAACCGAAGGTAAAGCGGAATTACCGCCCGTGGTAAGTACACAATTTTTCGTCTTCATTTGGCCACAATGCGAGTTTTTTCGTAGGCGCAGCGTGCAGTAAAACTTGCATTATGGCCAGGTGTGACGTAAACATATGTTATCATATGTGTGACTTACGTTCATAAATAACGACATTAATCCACGATAATTATCTGTTGACTTTGGCCACGGTACATTATCTAATGAGAAAATAATGTATCAGTCGGTTCTGAGTTAGTATTGTGTTGAGTTTGGTGCAAGGATGTCGTATGAGTGGCAGGATAAAGTGGTGCTCATCACCGGGGCTGCCAACGGCATCGGTGCTTGCGTGGTGCGTCTGGTACTGGACGAGGGAGCTAAGGTAGGTACCATTTCGATTTACAACCACTTAAAAAAAAAAAAGATTTTATTCTACTGTTTTGTCGTCGTGATTGATTTATATACGGGTCAGGCCGTAGATTTTGGAACATTTTGTGTAAAATTATGGCCAGCGCATTTTTTTTGCCCTTAGTATTTTATCTGCCTATACTTTTCAAACTCGTGCCCGCTCGACTCGTGCTCGTTGCCCAAAAAAAGGTGAATCGCGGTCACCAAAGATATATAAATAAAGTGATAAGTTACTGACGTTATTGGTGGCGTTTACACGAAAAATGGTGAAATTTGCATCAAAATCGCTTGTCCTTCGTGGTGCGCAAACCGGTGGAGTGCAGTGCAGATCACTTTATCAAGGTATATTCTTTTCTATTATAATCACATTAAGGTATAAATTTGAATGCTCTGAGACCGACCTCGGAGCATCACGGGGGATTTCTCAGAGCATTCCAATTTATTTATTTGAAAATGCTAATATTGCTTACACACTGGAAACTAAGTAAATTGTCGGTCATATTGGAAAGAGCTTATGGCGCTTTAGCTGAAGCTTTAAGCTCTTTTCGGTATGATTAGTATGCGATTTAACCCATTAAAAGTACTTGTCCATTAGCTGAAGATCGCAATATTTTATCTTTTTTAGGGTGGATATCGACCAAGTGCGAAAATGTTTTCGATTTACTGTCATTAGGAACAAATTGAAACAACAGCGTTTTAATTTATACTATACGGGACTTAATCGCGTTTAATTAAATTATTTATTTGCCTCACCGTTTAGTATAAATGATGTATGAGAATCGTGAAAGTTTAAATCAATAACAGCGTTTTAAAAAAAAAAATACATATTACATTATTATACATATTTTTGGCAAACAAGCATACGCCCTTTTTGATGATAAGCAGAGTAAGAAAGGTAAGAACTCCAATCATGGACACAACAAGGAGACATATTTCGTTTTAGCAATTCAATTTATTTCTCATCGCACTGATAGATGTTGGATTACTACGAAGTTATAAAATACAGTCAATTTTAATTATTGAATGGTTCATCATACCACTTGAAAACGTAATTTTGCATAATTAAAAACATTTATATAATAAATAAATAAATAAATCTTTATTTCAGACTTTACATCCATATTATTGTTAGTATAGCTTACAACCTAGTTATTAGTAAAACACTTAAGCACCTAATTCTTAATTAATTAAAATTATATTGGGCTTCTGTTTCTGACTTGTCACTTCAAAATTATCAATGTATATTCATTTGTATTTTAATGTAATTAAAATACAAATGAATATACATTGATAATTTTGAAGTGATCTGCGCTGCGCTCACCGGTTTGCGCAGGCCTTTAATTATTCCGCAGCCGACATAGTTAATAATTGAAATAATCGTCAGCTATTACGATTTCAGTTTGACATAGAAATTGCATTACTTATGCCAAATTCAAATGATCTATTTTGTCAAAAGGAAAAATATTATACCTACGATATATGACCAGCTATGTTTAGGCGTTAGGCGTACAAATATAAATGTTAACTTAATAAATATTTAGACGCGTAATATAGCATTGAGATAAGTAGTTAGGTCAAGCATGTTAATACCGATAAGTAGGTACCTACTCGTAAAGGGATTAATCACACTATAGATTTCATCACATTACTAGTGTCTTATGAATCAGACATTGGCTGACTGCTTCTTATAAATCGTTGTAGAAAGAAATACTGGTATGTAGAAACAGAAACACATATTTCGTTTAAAACATTAAAATAATAGAAAAAATGGTTTTACTATTACTCATTTAGTAGTATAATTTATTATGCATAAATTACCTAATCTAAACAAATTTTGCAAGAATTATAAATATCCTGTAATAATTAAACCAGCTATTTGTCTTATTTATCAGACTGCGGCGAAATGAGCTGGTCCAGGGCCCGTAATTTTCATGCCGATGACATCAATTTGACGTTACGCTCCATATAGGCCAACGCTCCAAGTATTATTTATTCCACGTGTAAATAGATTACTTTTCTAAGTCATTTGTACATGATTAAAATGATTGACTACTAATGATTAATCATTTACAATAAAACTATTTGGGATCACCCTATATGGAGCGTGACGTCAAATTGATGTCATCGGCATGAAAATTACGGGCCCTGGTTATGTCTTATATATCGGACTACGGCGGTTAAAAGGTTAAAAAAAAAAACGCCTCTGACCGACTATAGCCGCGTCCAAATGTTCAAGCGTTGTTGACTGCATACATGACATAACCTATGAACGTTGAGCGGGATAGACTGTTGTCTATCTCGCTTTATCGTATGCCCCGCGTTAGTGGTCACCGGCTATTAGACGGCGTTTATTCGTGGTGTGAATATTTTGTATCTGTGATAAGCAGTTTATTAAAAATAATGGCGCCAAATTGAACATCTTTTCGCCTTGGTATAATTGTTGATTGTGGATGGATAATCTTTGTTTTTACTATTTTCTCGCAGTCGAAGTGAAAAGTAGAGTGTATAACTGGTCTAAAAGCCATATTACCTCTCGAACTATTTCCCCTCACTTCTTTCGGGAAAATAACCATCTCGTGGTAATATGGCTTACTTTAGACCCTTGTCATACAATCTACTATAATAGCAATAGTTTTTCTATGATGAGAACAAGTTCTACGCGAACAAAGTCGCAGGCAACAACTTGATTTGCTTAGGTACGCAATCCCGCGATTACGGTGGTCGTGTGTATTTAATCTAATTTTTTCTCTGGTTTTCAGCATATTGGCATTCTGGACGTAGACGAGACATGTGGCGTGGCTCTTCAAAACGAACTGAACTCCAGGCACGGTCCGGGCAAGACGCGGTTTTACAAATGCGACGTAACAAATGACGGTCAGCTGTTCACAGCGTTCCACTCCCTCGTTAAAGACCAGGGAAACATCGACGTGGTAATCAACAATGCGGGCATCATGAACGACGCCCCTAATGTGTATAAGAAAGAGATTGAAATCAATGTGGTAAGTATAGTATAAAATTATCGAACCAAAAGCCGCACTCATACCCTATGGACGAAACATAACGTCTACGTATGAATCACCTCGTCAGACGAGACTTTCGATAAAAAAACGCACTCAAATCGGTTCGATTTACTGTCATTCAGCACAAATTTACTTGGCACGTACTTGTTTGAATATAAACCTATTTCATACTGGACAAAATTCCATTTGCGCAAGATTTTTTTTTATTTTCAACAAGAAAAAACCGGCCAAGTGCGTGTCGGGCCACGCGCAGTGTAGGGTTCCGTAGTTTCCTGTCTGTCTTAGTTACATCGACGTGCGGTGCGGTTGCGTCGGCCGAATTTGTACGAAAATCGGCCTTTCCAAGTACACATTAAGTTGGTCGACTATTACTCGATAACTACTTAATGCCTACTTGTCCGTGATAGTTTTCCTTTGAAATTTATTATATGTACTTCTACCACGAATTTTTTCACATCCCCAGTAGTAGCCATTTAGCCGGCGGGGCGTCCTTGCAGTAATAAACAACAAAAATATAATAAAAAATTAGACAAAAGAACATCAGACACAACAGAATAATAGTAAGCCTATTATTCTGTTATGTTTTTAGAAAGTTAGAAAATTATACGATTACTTACAATTAAGACAATTTTTAATGTCAGGTACAGAGTCAGTCATAGGTATAGTCAGTTTAAATGAACATTACAATAAAGATGTCAAAGAAGAGAAATAATTATATCTTATATAATCAAGGAAATTACAATAATTGAGATATAAAATGGAACAAGTGATGGATGATTTTTGTGAACAGAAATTAAATTAAATACAATTAAATGATCAATAAAATACCTATCTTACCAAAGTATTCGTCCAAGTTATACTAATAAGTATGTCTACGTAATAAGTATGATTTTAACTTCCCACTAAATTCCCGTATGGTGCTAGAATTCTTAATGTCAATTTCGAGATGATTATAACTTTCGAAAGCTTTTCTTTGTGACTCATGCAAAAAGTATCTTTCACGATATTTCTTTAATTCGTACAGGTTTTGATTTTTATGTGCATTTTCGGTGCACTTTTGGTGATATTACTTTTGGTCCAATTTCAAAATGGTCATTTCGTGTTGCCGATTTTCCATTCGTATCGAATGACAGTAAATCATCGGTTCATCTGTTTGGGCTATTATGCCATAGACAGGCACACAGATACACAGTATCTTAAACTTATAACATCCCTTTGTGTAGGGTTCTGCGAACTAGTACTCAATGAGTAGTAGCGGGCGTGTTCATTTTTAGTCTGATCAGAAAGAAGTTAGTATTCTGGGAAAATAAAGTTTACTGTTACTGGGAAAAATATTTTTTAACTAAAACTATTGATCATGTTTTTATTATAGTTATTATTATTAACGTAAACTAGTAAAGTAAATAGGTGTGAGCTTCTGAAAAAAATAAGAATGGCAAACAGACTTGCCCACTGCATTGAAATCTATGGACTTAGTTTCTCCTCTGGGTTGAAAGGTCAAATGTCATTCACTAGAAGATATAAGAAGGAAAAGGATATTTAGGTATATACCTATTCCATATTACATTAGAATTATATACAAGATGATAACTAACATTAACTAAATTAAATTAAATCTAAGTTAAATCTAAAAAAGGCCCTCGAGGCGTTGTACCGAGGATGCTGGCGGCATTTCCTCGCTGAATAGGGGTGTAGACACTAAATAACATAATCAATAATGTCATATTTTTCGAAAAAGGATTAAACTTGTCAAATGGAGAAAAAGCTACGCAAGAGGTAAATAATCACGAAGTTATAAGTGTCCAAAGTTTTGAGAAGGGGTATGTTCTGTCCCTTTTTCGCAAAACGCAACTTCATATGAAACGATGACGCTTATAGATTGTGACGTCACTAGAAGATGGTAACGTGCCGTGCCCCATCGAGTTCGGCGCCGCCATCGACGCGGCCTGCCGCGCGCGCACCTAGCTCTGCGGCAGCCTTGCATATTGTGACGTCACACAAGATTTAGATTCGCAATCCTTTGAGATATCTGAATGGAATTTCCGTCACTAGGCATATTTTTGCCTTCTTTCTTGTATTTCTTGTATTGCGATGCTGATGCGTTGCGCGAGAATGCCGCCAGCTCTTCGGTCACCAGTTACGTCAACCAGACGTTTCGTTTATCTATTTAAGTATGTATATTGTCGCATAGTACTCATAGTACAAACTTTGCTTAGTTTGGGACTAGGTTGATTTGTGTAAGATTGTCCCCATATATTTATTTTATTTTATTATTTATAAGTACTGGCTATTTTTTTAGACTGCTCTTATTACGAGCACATTGAAAGCATTGGAGCTGATGAGAGCAGATGAAGGCGGTAAAGGCGGTACCGTCATAAATATCTCATCAATAGCTGGGCTGGCGCAATCTCCACTAATACCTATTTATTTCGCTACAAAGGCTGCAGTCATACAATTCAGCAACTGCATCGGGGTAAGTAACTGTACAATACCTAATCAATATATACCTATAGGTACAGACTAAGTACGTACACTGAAAGAAAGAAGAAAGAAAGATACATTTATTCACAAACACACAGGACACACGTGTTAAACAATAAAATAATCAAAAAACAGAAAACAGATAAAACATGAAACAAGTGTGTCTCTGCGGCAGTGAACCGGACACTGGCTCAGCATTATGCTGAGGTGTCAGACACCTGCAGCGCTGATTTTCACTGAACAGCGATACTGAGTGCGCATTATCAGATGCTCTCGGGTCGCGAGTGCGTTTCATTAAACGGTAGTAAGAACAAAATGTACATAAATTAAATTATAACTAAGTGAAAACAAATATACACTCGCGGGCAAAGAATACGGGTCGGTAAAATACCGTCATATTTCCTAAAATAGGGCGTAAGAGGTTGTACAGTTAATCCTGTCATGATCTTTATTTAATTTTACATATAAACTGCTAATAACAGTAAAAAATTTAACGTTACCAGGTTTAAATCGGACTCGTAAAAACCCATGAAAAAAAACAATGTTTGTAGACGACGCTATACAACCGCACCTGAAACCGAAAACCTGTAAAATAAAAAGATAAATATTAATTAGTATAAAATTTGGTAAAATAACAAATGTAGGTACTCACCGCAGTTGTTTCCTATGTGTTGAATAAACGTGTGCGCGAGCGCATGCATATGTGTGCATCGGCTATCGGCCAATCCCAGTCAGTTACCTTAAAGCTACCGAGCGATACACGCATGTCCATGTACTCAAGCACTTTACCTTAAAAAGCAACCCCTATTGCTTTAATTTCGCTCCTCTCGACCCGTGCCTGCACCCGTCCCCTATAAATGGTCCTTCGAACCGGATCATGAGGAGTACAGCCTAACAACAGGGTTCACAGGAATGTTCAGCACACCGCCGCGCACAATGGTTAAGCCGCGAGGCGCTCTCGATAGAGAAAAGTTGAAGCATGCCACGGAAGTAAATAGTGAAGTGCATTCGCATAAGTCATGCCCAGGTGACTCAAAAAGAGAATTAACGGATCGCACCAACCAGTTCGACGCAAAGGCATCCAGTTTAAGAAGTATGCCCGCTGTAAAGGAGGGTAAAATAAAAATGAAACCGAACATGGTCTTCATAGGTCCACCACGTCTTCAAACAAAGCTTCTGTGTCCTCTCTGCAAGCAAGAAAAAAACAATTGGAGTTAGACGCCGCTAAAGCTAAAGCTAAAATTGAGAAAGATTTGATCGATAAAAGGTTAGAGGCGGATCTCGCCGTCCTCGAGGAGAAGATATCCCAAAGATCCCGTTGTGGCGAACATCAATCTTTGGCTGGAGCATCGTCTGCTGAAACAGCTCACAAAGTGGAGCAGTGGCTCGAAAAAAGTCGACAAGACGAGCTAGAAGAACAAGTTTTCACCGCACCTCGGCTGGAACCGACATCTGCGACAAATGGACTGCAGCACCTAGCCCAAGCGATGGAAAAGCTGGCTACAACAACTCAAAATGCTAATACTCAACTTTTATCTCGATTAGCGACGTCAAAAGACTTACCGTTATTTTATGGTGAATCACTCGAATGGATTCAATTTAAGAAATCATACCAGCAATCGACGTAGTTATGCAACTACAGTGATAGTGAAAATATTGCCAGACTGGATAAATGTCTCCGCGGCGAGGCAAAAGAGACCGTATCATCCCTACTTACGAGCGACACCTCACCACGCACTATCTTGGAAGCGCTCGAGCTACGTTTCGGAAGACCCGATTTGATTATAAACAAAAACATGTCACAATTTAAAAAATTGCAACCTTTACCGCAAGCTTATCACGTCGAGTTAGTGAACTTTACAGTTAAAGTGAAGAATTACGTAGCCGCTGCCGAGTCTATTAATCAAACTGACTATTTAAGAAGCCCCGAGTTATTAAATATCGTTATATCGAAGTGTCCCAGCCAGCTTATAAACAAATAGGCAGACTACATATACGACCACTGTGATTCGAACAAAGCTAAATTACAGTTATTCTCGGAGTTCCTGCACAAAGAAGCTATTAAAATTGCCGCCGCTGGTGTAACTCATATTCATTCGCAAATTGAACACAAGTTTCCTAAAAGAATGGATGACAGAAAAATTCAAGTTCACTCAGTGCTAAACAACGATAATGTTTTTAATGCAAAATGCAAGTTCTGTCGCGTGTCATCTCACTCACTCTCAAGTTGCATTAAATTCAAGCGCGCACTACGCAAAGATAAATGGCGCTTCATCAAAATAAATAGAATGTGTCATAAATGCTTGTTGCTAGGCCACGGTAAAGAGGCATGTCCGGCCGCGCCGTTCGACGTCGACGGCTGCGGGCTGCCCCACCACCGCCTCCTGCACTGGCCACACAAACCGAATCCCGCATCTCGCAGCGCTGGCACTAACGAAGATCAAAATGATACGTTCCCAGTAATTACGACAGCCGAAAATGAAAGTCCTATCACCACGACTGAGACGGTTACACATACAACCCTGGCCCCAAGTGCAAGTGTCATGCTTCAAACAGTTCGCGTAAATCTTCATGGACCAAGTGGTATTATTACTGCACACGCGCTCCTAGATGGAGGGGCGACCGTGTCCTTGATATCAGCTGATCTTGCTAACTGTGTCAATCTACAAGGTCAGCCCGGAACGTTACGCATCAAGGGTGCCTGGAGCTCAAACATCGTATGTAATAGTGAGTTAATGAACTTTAAACTTTCAAACATGAATGGTGAACAATTCGGGATACGTGCACGAAAAATAAGTGAGCTAGACTTACCTACACAGGACCTATCGAAAGTGAACTTAGATAACTACGAACATTTGCGTGATTTAAAACCCGTTTTTTCGTGTGATAACGCAACGCCAAAGATATTAATCGGTCAAGATAACTTTTACCTGATTATGCCCCTTAAGACTGTTTATCGGAGTAAGCACGGCCCTTGTGCGACTTTAACACCGCTTGGGTGGTGCCTGCACGGAATCGTACCTGTAGCTGCTTACGGTCAGAGCGGCCGTCCTTTAACCGCTGAGCATACCTTGACGAACGACGTTGTATGAGCGCACCAAACCGGCCGCTGTTATCAGTACCGCCTGCACTTCGCCCTCCATCGCCACCCCCGCGGACATCCACGCCGCGCGGCAAGAGACGCACACATACGCAGACGCAGACAAATACTCGTCACAACAATGGCCAAACGATGCACTTAGCGACAGCGAAGATAAACAACTACATGAATTGGTTCGCCGATCCTTTGCACTTGAATCGATCGGCGTGAGCTCTAAGCCACGAGTAAATAAGGACGACATTCGCGCAGTCAGCATCATCGATAACTCGGCTAAGTTAGTTAATGGGCGATATGAAGTAGCCCTGCCATGGAAAAATGATATGAAAATGCCTGACTCGTACCAAAATGCATATAAAAGATTCCTCACAGTGGAAAGGAAGATGTTGGCATGTGAAAGCTATGCCGCGAGATAAAGACAGAATCAATCATTTATTTGAAAATGATTACGCCAGGTTATTGTCTGACGACGAACTGCAAGTTCAACATAACCGAATATGGTATATACCCCATTTAGGAGTGGACAATACGAACAAAGAATAACTGAGATTAGTCTACGACTGTTCAGCAACTACCGCTGGCTGGTCTTTGAACGATTACCTTCTTCAAGGTCCCGACTTGCTACAGTCTTTATTAGCCAATGAAGACTGTATCATGCTACGTTTTCGAGAAAAGCCTGTAGCAATCATGGGAGACATCAAGGATTATTATCTACGCATTAAAATAAACAAAGAAGACCAGCACGTACTATTCTTATGGCGCGAAAACGCAAACAGCGAGCTGAAGACCTATGTCATGACGTCATTAATGTTCGGCGCGAAGTGTTCATAATAAGTGTTTAATATGTTGTGTTATAGCACAACATATTAAAAACAAAAATGCAATGAAATTTCAAAAAGAAATGCCTGAAGCCGTCGAGGCTATACTGAAATCACACTATATGGACGATTATATAGAAAGCGTAGAAAGTACACACTCTGCAATGAAAATAATACGCGAAGTATCCAAAATCCACATACAAGGTGGTTTCGAAATAAGAAATTGGATATCAAATAAACAAGAAGTGTTGGTGTGCACACCAAAAGAAACCTTAAGTAATAAAGCAATAAGGTTTAAAACTGGATGCGACGATTTACCTGAGAGGACGCTCGGGCTGCTGTGGTTCCCGCTTAGCGACACCTTCGGCTTCGATTTATCACTAAAGCGCATTCCTTCTGAGATAACAAAGTTAGAAAGAAAACCTACCAAACGCGAACTCCTGCGCATATATATGACAATATTTGACATTTTCGGCTTCCTGGCCCCGTTTACTGTCAAAGCGAAAAGAATGCTGCAAAATATTTGGA
Source organism: Epinotia bilunana (assembly GCA_947049275.1). Classification (NCBI taxonomy): domain Eukaryota; kingdom Metazoa; phylum Arthropoda; class Insecta; order Lepidoptera; family Tortricidae; genus Epinotia; species Epinotia bilunana. The sequence goes on along the minus strand of OX346260.1, from coordinate 19,772,158 downwards.
AAACGGGCGTTAAATGGGACGACGAGATTCCTACGAAAGATTACATAGTGTTCCGTAGCTGGATAACGGAATTGCAATCTTTGCAACGTCTGCGCATTCCAAGATTTTATTTTCGATGCGACCAAGTTGCGAGCGAGAGCGACTACACAAACACCGCTCATTGCAGCACTGCGTGCCAGAACGAGACGTCTACATTGGAACTTCATATTTTCTGCGATGCTTCGCCAGCTGCTTGCGCCGCTGTCGCTTATTGGCGTAAAATATGAAAAAACAATGAAGTATGTGTGACATTCATCGCTAGCAAGTGTCGAGCAGCACCTGTGAAGAAATATATAACTATACCTAAACTCGAGCTTCAATCTTGTCTTATCGCATGCCGGCTAGCGGACACAATAGCACGCGAGAGCCGTTTAAATACCTACAAACGGTATCTCTGGACAGATTCATTAATCGTTTTGCATCAAATAAAAAACGATACGCGTAATTACAAAGTTTTTGTAGCCAATAGGCTTGGAGAAATAGACGAATTATCTCAGTCTCAGGAGTGGAATTATATACCTACAAACTTGAATATAGCCGACAAAGCTACGAAATTGAATACTTACAAATTGAGTGACGACTGTGAATGGCTTCGTGGTCCAAGTTTCCTGTACACGCCGCGGGAAGACTGGCCGAAGTGTGATCCTAGAAAACAAAGAATAAGCGATGATCAGCTGTTACAAGTAAACACAGTAGGGTTGTTTCGCCGGTTACGCGACCACCTTCGGTTGGCGACCACTTGACTGACTAGGCTTCTTTAACTAAAGATATTATCATTTCTACAAACCAATAAGATAAAGTATCAATTATAAACTATTTTTGAATAGTTCAATTTTAAGTATATTATTGCTTTAAAACCGACACTTTACCTAAAACGAGAAAAAAAAACTTTAGTTTCACATGGCCTCCGTAACGTGTTGACGAGCAGTGAAACTGTAAAAAAATTAAAGCGACATTTGGCGCGCAACGGTAAGTTATGTCACTTAATTTTAGTATTAAACTGAATTTTATAGTTTCATTGCTTAAATGATTTATTTACGGTTAGGATTTCGTTAATTTTCGGCATATTATAAAAATAGATTTCAGTAAAATGGGGTGGTCGGTAACCCAAATGAATAATTGCGTATGAGGTTAGATAGCGACCACATATTTAGTTTTCTACGAATCCTTGAATTGCCATTCCCGCCAAGGCCAAGGTATAGTTAGTGTTTTTCTCCAAAAAGGCGAGGAAATCAATAAATATTTTCACTACAACCTCAAATTATCAAAACAATAGCTCCCTTCCGTCCCTACTTATTTTTTAAAAGTGCACGGCCTGATTCATAATTCCAATTTCTGTCGAAATAATGTTTTAATACAAAATAGATCAAAATCAATTACCGTGATTGATTCAAATGGGTGATTATTAATTATGTTGGCATTTAAAATAAATGTATTTTTAATTAGATTTAAATCTAAACAACTTTCAGTTCATTTTGAATTCAGTTTTGTGAATATTTTTTTTCCTATTTGAAACTATTTGAAACAATTTTAAATACGCCACTTCTGCGACGTGTAAAAGTGAAGAGTAGTGAGTATTGCATTCAAGAAAAAAGAATACGTGGAACTACTTCAGGCACGCTACAGTCGATGCAATTTGTCACACCAACTTGCTATGGTCGGAATGAAAAGTATGTATCGCTGTCTCACTTCACCTACAAGAGCGAAAAGCCACGATTCCATTTGTCTTATTTGACAGAAAAGGCCGTCTCTAGAAGATTGCTTTGATTGATGTCTCTTTCATTCTGATTTTGAAGGACAGATACTTAAAAGCCAGACATTATTTTAACCTTTCTAACCAATTGTAATTTTCAATGCTTTTACGTAGTGGACTGTGGCTGTGAGTGTGAGATGATGATTAAAAGTATTAACTTAAGTACTGTAACTCGCTGGAAGCTAGACTATAGAGACCGATTCTGCAAGTTCACCTTCGACTTCAGTTCGGTGGAATATAGCTGAATCATTTCGTATAGACATCATAAGCGCATTAAAAAACGTAACAAGGTCTGCCTTTCTCTCCGACTGGAAAATTCATATGGCAGTCGCTTTTGTGAAACTAGTGCAGTGCCTACGCCAAATCTTGGGTTACAGCATTAAAGCGGACTCCGAGCTTCTTTATGATGGAACTGGGAAAATTGTAAGGAGGACGATGAATTAATACAACTGACGTTGGTAATTAGTAACATATAGTAAAAACAAATATTATCCGCCAATACCGCTCATTTTACAGACAAAAAAAAAGCAACAGTAGATAATCATTTTGTTAGCTATGTAAAAGTATTTCGTGTCATAAAGAAAATGTACAAACATGGAGTGACGACGGCAATGACAAAAACAAAAGATGGGGCGGAGGGGGAGGTTGGTTGTAAAAATCTTGCTTAGTTTAGAATTCCTGCTCCGTCTTCGCAATCGAAGGCTTTGATGTGTCTTCTGGTGCCTACTTATACACTATTTTCAACACATTTGCTCGTAACGTACCTCTTATCATGTCGCTTTTAGGTTCATAATTCTGGGTATTAAACACGCGTGTTTTATAACATTACGACACTCGTATACGGTATACAGAATATGTGATTTTACCCCAATTTGTCAGTACAACATGTCGAAGTCATAATTTGGTGTAGCGTACAGATGTAACAATCCGACCACATGTGCATACAATTTCTCAGTACAACTCGTTTGACAGTTGGATCAGCAGCGCAACATGCCTCCAGACGATAGCAATTACTCAGCTTCTGATAAATTGGGGCTGACAAATCATGACATGTATATACCCCATTTGGCACCTTGAAGCAAGATGTATGCATGAACACGGTGCATTCTTAAATGAACCGGGTTGTACAGAAATTACAGTTTTTTTTTAATTCTCCGCAAATGGATTCTTACTCGACTAAACAAATTAAATCCTTTTTGTTCATTAATTGACTATTTCTTTTTGGATATGATATAGAAACGTTTAATTTAGTAAAACTATTCACTTTTGATCATTTTAAAACGAAAATATTTATTTTATTTTTTATTGGCTGGTTAGAGATTTTATCTAAGTCTGGCTTAACACATGCGCGCGCACTACGCAAACTTCACGAAGAAAAACTGTTGCGCGCCATTGTAGGTTATTTCAAAAAATATTAGTAAACATTGTTTATGCGTGTTTGGTTATTATAAAAATGAATTACTCGTGGTGACTAAAAATGTGATAAACAGAATGGACGCCACTGGAAATTCTTGGCGATGTACAATATGTGAGTAAAGAAAATAACTTGGCAGGCCTATAAAATTTTCATCTTATGAAAAGGATTTTTCCTAGCAAAATGTGTTCAAAATCGTCGTATGAAACGCGTGAGCTTTGATAATTATATCAGAGGTGGAATTATTCACGCGAGCCGCATCACTTGTATCACAATGTACTATTTCAAAGTTGGTCGCAAACCAGTTAAGAGGTGGTCGCAAACCGACGAAAGCGGCCGCTATCTAGCGAATTCTCTATTTTGGAACCTTTTCTATATTTTTGACTAATCTATGGATGAAAGTGCTATATTTTATTGTTGGTTTCAAAACTCGACTATACTCCGGGCCTATACGAATGCCATCTATTATGCGTGTACATATAATATGTATATATTTACTAATCTAAAGTGACCAATTCGGCTAAGTGGTCGCTAACCGGCGAACCGACCCTACAAAGAATGGTCAGCGCAGACTTACCTGTTGTTCCTGACTTAACTAAGTTTTCATCTTGGACCCGGTTGCGGAGATGTATGGCTAACGTTGTATTGTTTATAGAAAGGTGTAAAATACCTAGTAATGTTCAACTCGATGCAGAAATAATGCAACCTGCAGAAACCGAGTTGTTACGCTACTCACAGATGAAATCCTTCGCGGACGAAATTCATGCACTAAAAAATAACATACCAGCCGACTACGTAAATTGACTCCCACTATAGATGAGCACGGGTTGCTACGAGTCGGCGGAAGGATTGAAGCTGCTTCCGATGTCGATCCATATCTAAAACGACCTATTATTTTGGACGGACATGATACAATCACAAGATTAATTGTAAAACGATACCATGAAATGGCTGCTCACGGAAATAACGAGACAGTAGTCAACGATATGAGACAAATACTGGGTGGTCAACTTGCGCCCTACTGTACGAACTGTCGCGGCACGATGCCTATATTGCCGCATAAGAAAGGCCAGACCCTCAAACCCACGGATGGGAGATTTGCCGGCGGCGCGGCTCGCTCATCATCAAAGGCCGTTTACTCACTGCGGCGTAGACCTGTTTGGATATATGGAAGTTACAGTGGGCCGACGCCATGAAAAAAGATACGGGGCACTGTTCCCGTGAAAGACAATAAGAGCCATTCATACAGAATTAGTGCCATCGCTGTCAGCTGATTCTTTTATTATGGCCTTGAGACGAATGGCAGCTCGACGTGGCTGGCCATACCGGATGTATTCGGAAAACGCCACAAACTTTAGGGGTACTGAAGCTGAACTCAGGAGATCGGTCAGAAAAATAAATAACCATGCCAGTTTAAAAGAGGTACTGACTACACGCCAACTAGAATGGCACTTTATCTCACCTGCCAGTCCTCACATGGGTGGTACATGGGAGCGGTTAGTCCGGAGTGTCAAGACTGCTCTGAAGGTGGTCTTAAAGGAGCGAGCCCCACGCGACGAAGTTCTAAGCACGCTACTGGCCGAAGTGGAAAATATAGTCAATAGTCGCCCGCCGAGCTATGTTTCTACAGACTATGGCGATCCAGAAAATTTGACGCCAAACCCCTTCCTTCTGGGCTCCTCTTCCAACCTCCCGGTTCCTGGAGTATTTGACGATTGTGGCCTGCTGAGGAAAAAGATGTGGAGAGTTGCTCAACGACTTACCGACGCGTTCTGGCGACGCTGGATGCGTGAAGTGCTGCCAAACCTTCTACCACGTCAAAAATGGTGCCAAGAAGGCAATCAACTTAAAAAAGGTGATGTCGTGGTAATAGTAGATCCTGCGATGCCCAGAAACGTTTGGCCAAAGGGAATAGTCTATGACGTTCACCCCGGCGCTGACGGACGCGTTAGAATCGTCGACGTAAAAACGCAAGCTGGAATGTTTACGAGACTGGTGTCTCGCTTAGCGTTGCTCCCCACAGCAGATAATGATTGTCCTAGACGACGCTATACACCGTCCTGACACCGCACCTGAAACCGAAAACCTGTAAAATAAAAAGAGAAATATTAATTAGTATAAAATTTGGTAAAATAACAAATGTAGGTACTCACCGCAGTTGTTTCCTATGTGTTGAATAAACGTGTGCGCGAGCGCATGCATATGTGTGATTCGGCTATCGGCCAATCCCAGTCAGTTACCTTAAAGCTACTGAGCGATACACGCATGTGCATGTCCATGTACTCAAGCACTTTACCTTAAAAAGCAACCCCTATTGTTTTAATTTCGCTCCTCTCGACCCGTGCCTGCACCCGTCGCCTACAAACGTTAACGGAGCGAGATATCGCAAAAATCGTGATTTTTGGATATCGATATTTTTATGGTAGGATCCAGGAAATTGTTAATACAGTTGGGTATTGTAAATAGGGTTTGCAAGATCCGCCAATATTTCGGATCCGGATATTTCGGATATTTAAATCGAACGGATCCGGATATCCGGATTTTTCGGATAAAACGGATCCACAAGGTTATTTTTGGTATTAAGTAGGAATTGTAAGGCCAAACTAAGAAAAAACTAAAAACGGCTATACCACCGCATTTATATACCTGAAAGATTTTAAATAGGTATGCATTCCCGAGGTCATGAGTGCTATAAAACTTTATTTTCTTTCAACTTTTAACTTACGACTACAAACTAACTAGCAAAGTTAGTTCAGTCACTGAAAGCTGTCACTTGAATAAGAACAACCAGGTCGCGTTAACTCCGTACCTGGTGCTCGTACATACATTTCAAAGAGCTCTATGTATACAGTTAATTCGATAGGGTTGTAAAAGAAATTGACATGATGACTCGGACGCCTTACTCAGTAATCGATTGGAAGAAGAGCCAACACGGAAATCGTGAAAATCAAGGGAAGAGGTGTTTGTTTAGCAAGGGACATTCCATTAGGCTAATAAGACTAGGTATGTCTAGATATGGCAAAAACGGTGAATTATATCGCTATATAGTTCACCACTATTCTTATTTACATGATCATACTCGTATTATAAGTCAAGACCATAATACTAAAAAAATATTACAATTATAAAACGTAGGTATTGTTGCTGCATTTACTTTTTACTTCCTGTGTCAAATATACTTCTTAAATATTTCTTTAGGTACATCTCAACTAACTCTTTAGTAAGTAGTGGGTACATATGTATAGCCTAAGTAATATTGGATTTATATAATTACTAAATGCCTATGGTGGATTAGTGCATTTAAACCAACGCCAACTTTCGACATAAAATTCCGCAATGTAGTGACTAATAAATTAAAAACAAAAATAATCTGATCTGGGATGAAGAAGTGGCGAATAAAAACAGAGATTTAGAATGATCTACATTATATCATTCCGTTTTTAGCGTGGACTCGGTACAAACTTCATTTTGTAGCGGTATTTTCGGTTTTCATGGTTGTATTTTAAGGATTCGTAATATCCGAAAAATCCGGATCCAGGAGCCTGTCAGATTCGGATCTGAAATTTGGCGGATATCGGGATATTTCGGATATCCGGATATCCGGATTGCAAACCCTAATTGTAAATAATAGCATATTATGTAAATAAAACAAGTATTAAATATTTTTAAAACCTATTGCAGTTATTTAATTTAGGGTGACCCGTATTCTTTGCCCGCGAGTGTAGTACATTACTACTGAGGCCGGGAAGTAAGGGGTTGCCGGCCAAGTACAGGTCGACACACGTAAAAAGAGCGCTGGCGGCCATACATTTAATATGGCGCGCAGGGCTCTTTTTACGTGTGTCGACCTATACATATAGCGAGGCCGGATAGTTATGAGGCTGACAACCCCTTTTCACGCCGAGGTATGTACCTACAATGCTTTTCTCAAACATGTAATGAAAGAAATAAAAAAACGAACCAAAAAGCAAACATTGCTTATAGTTTTTTTCATGGCTGAACGCCGTGATGCTGTGCCACAAATAAATGTGGAATGGAAATTAAAAAAGACCATCTCGCAGGCCTTCAATTTTGTATGAAATGCCATTACGGATCTTAAATTACGTACTCTCAAATTTCTGCGAAAAAATTGTAATGTGTATGTGAAGTTCCCACCCTGCACAGGGCCAGTGGCCTGTGCTCACCAGTGGGACGTATACCATGTAGATTTATTTATTTAAATTACAGAAAGAAGAATACTTCGCAAGAACCGGCGTCCGAGTGGTGACAGTATGTTTCGGAGCCGCCAATACCGCGCTCGTGACGCCCGGCAAGCTGGGCTCCCTCGACAAGAACGTTTCGCCCGAGTTTTTAGCTGGTGTGTTCGAAGAAAAATTGCAGATCCAAGAGTGAGTTTAAAGTGGATTGTTTTGGTCCATATATAGTACTTAATAAGTATATAGTACTCAAGGGCCACAAGTATGGTGATCGTTACGTGAAAATGATGTTCAGTAAGTATTTTTTCCAGCTAGGTATTAGACTTAAACACCACCATGAAAGAGGTTGGATTCTGAAGAATGACATCTCATTAATTAGCCATTTATCAATGAGTATAAAATAGAAACCTGTATTTTGTTTTGAGCAGTATGCTAATCTATACTTCTATACTAATATACTCACCGGCAATAAATTTGGCCCAAATTAGAAAAATGCATTTAATTATTTAAAACATTATTTAATCTATTCAATTTATAGTTTGAAATCACGAAAAGTTTTTGGGACAAATTTTCTGCCGGTGAGTGTATTATAAATAGAAAAAGTCTGTGAGATTGTATAGCTTTGTATGTTTTGGGTAAACTCAGGAACCGCAATTCCGATTTCAAAAATTCTTTCATCTGCGTGTAGAATGGCTTTTCTGGACGGTTTATGGTATAATTTATCTCGCGGGTTTGCTTCCGATCTTTGCAATACGCGGGCAGTTAGTAAGTATTATTATTTATTAATCTCACAGATTTTTCCTCTTCATAACATCAGTATTATCTAGACGAACCAAATCTTGGATTCTGTACACAATATCGTACCTTGTCACGACTCACGAGATGACTGCCACTTCGCCATGTCGATTCTCATTTATATGTCGGTGAACGTTCTCATAGCGGATATTCAGTCATCAAGGTGTAGTATATTCTGGATACTTCGACTTTTTACTACTGCTATACATTTTGGATGCGGCGCGCATCGTCAAGAGTTTTTCTCTTTGCTTTACGATTATTGCATGACGATCATTTTGATTTTATTGCGGGTCCTTGAAGCGCTCATAGCTTCGTGACGTCCTCACAATCGCAGGCATAGTATTGACACACATTGACTTCTTTAACAGTCACTTGACAGTTCCTAATCCTAACAAGGTTGTCGGGTTTGGAAGTCAGATAACAATGGTTTCCGCAAAGACTAGAATACGCCAACCCGCGGGCCTAAGATGGTTGCCATTTTATCAGATATCGCTGTCGATAAACGTCCGTCAAGTTCTGACTGGTATGCGAGTGCAAGAGTGACATATACCTTATCCACATGATATGTAATAAATTCTATTGGATTTCTATTTGTATCTGTAAGACCCTATAGTTGGGCTCCTGTTTTTATTATATCTGATGTTAACCTGTTTTTGTGAGATAGATGGAAACCATCTTAGCCCCCCTGGGATCAGATAGCCGAGCGGTCTCCAGGTTCTTTCAGTATTTTTATCTCATCTGATCATACCGTTTAACTTGTGTCAGGATAGGGGCAAGCGGAGTGATGTCAAAGGGTTCGTTACAATCAAAAATCATAATGGCCTTTTAAATATTTTACTAAATGTCAAATTGTCTTAGTTCCAAAATGCCTAAATTCCCAAATTGACTTATTTTCAATACAATAAAATGTCATAATAACATTTATACATCACATCCGATATCGAACACTAACAAATGTATAGTTGGTAGAATGAACAATAACTTCAAATACCGAATTATTATTAAGACTGATAAGTGATAATGCTGTAGTTTCATAATTACCAAAATTCAAAAATGCCTTTCGGTGACAGGCGCAAAGATCAAAATGACGCTGTCTCATAACACCTAAAATTTTAAACACGCAGTATTGTTAGTGTTACGTATTTATAAATGTGAATAATAAGTTCAGTCTAACAGAATTGGAATAACATTTATCTTTCAAAAACACTTCATTTTGCCACTGGCCAGTAACAGCATCAGTACTCGTATCTCCAAGCAGTCTTACTTAATGAATTCTCGATTGTACAGAATACAAATAGTAACAAGACGAAAATTGGGATGCCGTTGATAATTAATGAAGGAGTATATTTCCCAACCGCATTTTACGGTGTTCTAATCGCTCTGAAGGGGGCTGGATCCCACTTTGTGTCAAACATAAATGTATATTGTGTATGCCCAAAACTAAAGACGTGAAACGAAACGTTAATATTTTTTTCTCCCGGGTCATGTCAAAGTGACAACGTCAGTTGAGTGTTGCCAAAACATGGTAAATTCGTGTAAAATAGGTAAAAAAATCAGTGTATCGCTAATAAATCCGGTAGTACTTTTTTATTAGTGTTATGGATACCTACATTTTGAGTTGTTTTATGTTCTTGACAATTTCAGTGTAATTTGGAAGTTTCGAATTTGTGGGAAATATTATACTTCTGACCGCTACAGAAGTTTATTTTGCACCATGTGGAAAATATTTTACTTCTGACCGTTAATGAATCCATTTTTTTCATACTTGAGGCAAGTCTCAACTTCACGAGAAGTAAGTAAATAATATTTTTTATGCTATGTCGACGTAGCATAAAAATGCAATGTGCTCATCAGACAATAAGGAATCAGAGGATAGCTGTAAGCCAATTTTGGATATCCCTACTGAGGAGATGGACGTAAATTTGGAAGTACAGATAATTAGCCCTAATGCAGAGATTATATTATCTATGAATATATCAAATGTACCTACAGCTAGTCCATCAGCTACTTTCGAGTCATCTGGCCTAATTGGAGAATGATAAAAGTTTAATTGACTGAAAACCAGATATCCATATCTGTTTGAAGCACGATATTTCCCACGTGTTTTTTTTTATGAAAATGAAGAAATAAATAAAACCTAAGTATGGCGTTTTAATACTTTACCTGCATAAAAAAGTATGGAAACATTTCTAAGATCCTAATATCTATACCTTCACGCCATGCCCATTTAAGGGTTAAAAACGGTAAACTTCAACATAATTTTAGATATTTTGACAATGTGACGTTTTTGTATCTAGTTAGTTTGAGTTTTAGACATTTTGGGAAATGGTATAATTGAAAATTCATCAAAAAATAATCAATTCAAGTTTTAGACATTTTGGGAAATGGTATAATTGAACATTTATCAAAACGCGATAGAGTCTAAATGAATTATAGTCATACTAGATTCCGCCCGCGACTTCGTCCGCGTGGACCCGGGATAAAAACTATCCTATATTTTAATCCAGGGTATAAACTATCTTCGTCCAAAATTTCATTCAAATCGGTTCAGCCGTTTAAGCGTGATTGAGTAACAAACATCCAAACATCTAAACTTTCGAATTTATAATATTAGTAGGATTAAGAATACGGTAATTTAAGAAGTAGGCGTAAGTCATTTCGAGCTTTAGACATTATGAGAATAATCTGTTTTGACATTCTGATATTCTAGGAACACGAGGACATTATGATATTTGGCTGTAACGAACCGGAGTCCCATCGGCTACTCTTTGACCTCCTAACCTGCGTTCCCTCCCGCGCCGTCTCAGTAAACGGTGGACTGACCGGTTGCATTCTCGGGTGCTTCGAATTCTTCAGGATGCAATCTTGATAATGCTATGATAAGACGGTTCTCATCATAGCATTATCAAGATTGCATCGCATTGATCGTAACGTTTTGTGCAGGCCGAAGTCTGCGGCGGCGGGCGTGGTGTCCGCGTACAAGCTCGGCGCGAGCGGCAGCACGTGGCTGGCCACGCGCGACCTGCCCGCGCGCGACATCACCGACAACGTGGTACGCGCTTACCAGATCCTCGGCGAACACAATTGAGGCTTAAACATGAATATAATAGTTATATTATCTCATTTATTGTTTCATTACATATCTATTCTCTCGACATTCATAGCTACCGGCTATTACTACTAGCACTAGTTTTCGTCTAATCAGAGCAGTTTTGTAGGTTCTCCCATTTGTAAGGAAATACCGAACGTTTTAGTAAAAAAAATAGTACTAATACTAGTGTCATAATAGTTGCATTTTGTACGAAAATATTCCACACTAACTAAATATATTTTACCACTTTTAAGAGCAGAAGACATTATTTATCATTTCAATAACTATTTAACCTTCCATTATTAAAATAATCAATAGGTACAGATATTACAAATGCGAAACTAACTCTGTCTGTTAACTTTTCTCGCTCAATTAAACCACTGAACCGATTAAGATGAAATATCGATAAAGATAAGACTCTGATAAGGACCGGATAGTTTTAATGCCGGGAATCATAGAGGTACTTAAAAGGGGTGAAAAGGGGAATGAAAGCTTCTATTGGAATGCGGTAATTAATGATGCGCCAGCATGTTTGCTATTAAATTTAATGCAGGCGTTCATTAAGGAGTATACGCGGACGCAGTCACGGGAAAAGGCTAGTTCGAAACTAATTAAACATGGGTATTAGCGCGAATAGTGAGAAAAAATACAAAGCTTTAGCGTCACGCGCACAGCTGTCCTAGCCGTGAAGTAAATATTATACAGTCAAACTCAAAATATGTAAACGTTTTTCGCCGAAAAACGAAGATATAATTGAAGGAAAGATATAGGCTAAGCTAGGAAGAGGAAGACCTATAATAAATTACATAGAGCAGCTCAAAAAAAGAGTAGATGTTAGGTCGTATCGAGATGTCAAAGAGGTTGCTTGGGAGCGTAGTAAATGGAGGGTCTACTTTGAGCTACGCCGTCAAGAGCTTAGCTCTTAAATAAGCAGAAGAAGAAGAAAATAAGGTGCAAAATGATTTACGGCTTTGACGGCAACTCTACCGCGGCACATAATATTTGTAGAATTAAGAACGCTTACTAAATTGAGCCAAACTATTTAAACACTTGTTTAAACAGTGGATGACTACATTTACCACTTGCGTTAACAACTTTGTGCACTATAGACTAGTTTACATGTAGCATCAAGCATAAGAATCGCTTCTAATCCAGGTTACAAATTAATCGAAATTTCAAGTTCATTTTATTTGATCACTACCAGCGCTGAGAGCTGGCTGGTCAGATTTTCTAGAGGATAGTGTGTATGAAAGTTAGAGTTGATATAAAAGATCCAGGTTTGTGATTGTATTCAGTAAGAAGAATGTACAACTGGCAGGATAAAGTGGTGCTGATCACTGGGGCGGCCAACGGCATCGGCGCCTGTGTCGTGCGGCTGCTGCTAGAGGAGGGAGCTAAGGTAATTGCCATCATCGATCATCATCATCATCATATCAGCCGAAAGACGTCCACTGCTGGACATAGGCCTCCCCCAAAGTGCCAAAGTGACCGGTCCTGCGCCACCCGCATCCAGCGGACTCCAGCAACCTTTACCAGGTCATCAGTCCACCTTGTGGGGGGCCTACCCACGCCGCGCCTTCCTGTACGTGGTTGCCACTCGAGAACCTTTCCGCCCCAACGGCCATCGGTTCTACGTTCTATGTGCCCCGCCCGCTGCAACTTAAGTTTAGCGACTCGGACGGCTATATCGGTTACCTTGGTTCTGCTGCGGATAGCCTCATTTCTGATGCGATCACGCGGAGAACTCCCAACATAGCCCTCTCCATAGCCCTTTGGGTGACTGAGCCTTCTTATGAGGCCCATAGTAAGCGACCACGTTTCAGTGCCATATGTCATCACTGGCAACACACACTGGTCAAAGACTCTCGTCTTGAGTTCTCATCATCGTCTATAATTAGTTAAAAATGCAAAAGTAAATTGATGTAGTACTTTTTAATATATAATCCATCCTTACTATCCTACTAATATTATAAATGCGAATGTTTAGATGTTTGTTACTCAATCACGCTTAAACAGCTAAACCGATTTGGATGAAATTTTGCACGAAGATAGTTTATAGCCTGGTTTAAAATATAAGATAGTTTTTATCCCGGGTCCACGCAGACGAAGTCGCGGGCGGAAGCGCATATTATAAATCCGAAAGTAACTCTGTCTGACTGTTACCTTTTTTTTCAAGCTTAAACCGCTGAACTGATTGAGATGAAATTCGGCAGGTATAAGATGAGATGAGAGAGATAGAGTTTTTATGCGCGTACAAAAAAATTTGCGATAAATTTCAGTACACACTTGAAAAACCATTTTCATATGATTAAGCTATCTTAAATGATGTTCTCACTAAATTGATGTAGGTACGAAAAATGTTAATTTTGTAAAAAATATGGAAAGATGGAATCGGAAATGATGTGTGTTTATGTTTTTACTTTGGTCCATACCGCGTCCAATGTAACACTCTCATTGTAAATTATACCTTTCCTTTTTTCACAGCACGTTGCTCTACTTGATGTGGATGAGGCGGGTGGGCAAACTTTGCAGAACGACCTAAACTCAAAGTATGGGCCAGGCAAGTCTCTGTTCTATCTCTGCGACGTGACAAATGACGATCAGTTATTTGGAGCATTCCAAAGCCTTGTGGAAGAACATGGCGATATCGACGTGGTCATTAACAATGCGGGGATTATGAATGACTCTCCTGAAATGTATAAGAAGGAAATCGCTATAAATTTTGTAAGGAACAGATTTTGCAATAAACTTATTTACTTCATCATCAATAACATTATAAAAATCGAAGTGATTCTTATCTTTCTTAGTCTTTTAAACTCAGAGGTTACACGCCCTTAAACCCCCGTTCTCGAAGAACCATGTCCGTGTAGTTTTCTTGGGAAAAGCTCGGTAGGGAGTTCATTCCACACCAGAAGCATTCTTAGGGGGTTAACTTGTTATTTCCTTTCTTGCTTCTTATTCTTACTATGTTTTTTAGACTGCACTCGTTACCAGCACTCTTAAAGCTATAGAGCTGATGCGCGTCGATAAAGGTGGTAAAGGAGGCACCATCGTCAATATATCTTCTGTTGCGGCCCTGAGGAGAACAGCTTTCACGCCAATTTACAGTAGCTCTAAGGCTGCGGTGTTACTTTTCAGTAATAATATAGGTGTAAGTCAAACAAAATATCTTTTACGTAGAATATATTATTTTATACGCACGGGTAAATATTATACATATAAACCTTCCTCTTGAATAATCTATCTATTAAAAAAAACACATCAAAATCCGTTGCGTAGTTTTAAAGATCTAAGCATACATAGGGACAGACAGCGGGAAGCGACTTTGTTTTATACTATGTAGTGATTAACTGGCAAAGCGTCTTGTCGATGCGTCAGGTGACCAAGGCTGATGATGGAACTGATGCATTCTTTATTCCGTGGGCTGGCGTACCTTGCACACTTTTTAAAATCCTGGCTGTTGATATAATAATTATAATACCGGTGCCCAGGCGCCTTTAATTTTATTGTAAGTTTAGCATAACTATAGAACACTAACCATTGCTCTAAGTTTGTAATGTAACCTCTAACACATGCGAAGTGTGTCTTCGAGAGAAAGATGACTCGCATAATTATGTCGAGACAAACATAGTGGACAGATTGACAGCTAATTTCTTGCAATTCCCTCACTTTTCAGAAACATGTTTACCTCAAAATTCATCAGTGGATGCAGTTTTGTACATTCGAAAGGAAATATCTTCTTGCAAGTCAATTATCTATAAATCTAGCTAACACTATGGATTTTATAGTCCGAAATAAATGATTTGTATATGTATAATAGGGCGAACGCAATACAGAGGTTGAATTGCGTGGATGGAGGGTAGCCTGGGGAAATCCAGGGGAAACCTCCTGCACGACCACGCGGTGGGAGTTGAAACACTGGAATACTCTACGACTTTGCACTTCAGTGACATTGGTTGAACGGTATCAACCAAATCTGGGGAGCGAGTGGTATCGAATTTTTATCGCTGGTTCGCTCAAACCTAGCCTATCTTAGATGAGTCCACCAGCTAGGCCCGTTTTGCGTAGGACTGACTCTACCCGGTATGCGGTGGTACCGGTACGAATAGGGTCTGTGTCTGTGTTGTCGCGATCTCGCGGTGGACGTTCCCGCGCGGCGTTCCATTTTTTGATGGTTGTTGTGATTTCGTCGTCCGGTCCGTGCGGCCCCTAATCAGTGAGCGCCGACCGAACGACAGAGGGGGGGACGGATGGGAACGTAGCCAACAGCCTTCCTAACTAACGGATTCCTATGGTGGGGAGCGTTGTCCAAATAACGTCTGGCAGCCTGACCCCTCCTCTCCCGCTGACCCATATGTGGCTCAGCATGTAGTATGGATTTGCGAACAAAAAAATTTTAGCCTGGGACAGGAGGGATAAAATCATACATGGTGTTAATCCCCATGTCGTGGTGCAGGCTGAGGTCCGATTGCTACCACGGGGCACCAGTCGCCCTACGAAGAAAACGATTCTGAATGACCTGAAGCGACTTGAGCGTTGACATAGGCACGTAAGCAAATACTGCAAAGACGACCGGTTTAGAGTGACCCTGCCTACGAAGTTAGAGGTCCCGGGTTCGAATCCCGGTAGGGGCATTTATTTGTGTGATGAGCACGAATATTTGTTCCTGAGTCATGGATGTTTTCTATGTATTTAAGTATTTATTTATGTATATAAGTATGTTTATCGTCGTCTAGTACCCATAGTACAAGCTTTGCTTAGTTTGGGACTAAATAGGTCGAAATATGTAAGATAGCAAATATTTATTTGTCATGATTAGATGAACACAAGTCTTGTAGTGTCAGCTTATTTCTAGCACACTATTTCTGTCACTTCTGTGACATTTTACTAAACTTGTTGATCATCGGCCCAAGCCTTCCTAGTACGAACAACGTGCGGTTGCGTACCCTACGGATGTGGCTACGGAAAGTCAGTTTCCAGTCGAGGGTCACTCCAAGATATTTGGCCTCGTTGACCCAGGGGATGGGTCGGATACTGTCCTGAATAAGTTGCATTATATGATACTTAGGGTTTTTTATTTTTCAGAAAGGTGATTTTTTCGCAAAAACAGGTGTACGAGTGCTGACCGTGTGTTTTGGAGTCACCACTACAGCTCTCTGTTCTGTGGAAAATTTGAGATCTCATGATGGCGAATCCCCCGATTCGATGCACGCTCGTATGGTATCTCAAATGTATTTTCAAAAGTAAGTACTCGTATTAAGTGGCACGGTACGACTATTTTAATTATTATTGCACATTTGGCTACTCATGATCAAATACCTTAGCGATGAGATCCCTAAAAAAATACATGTTTTTGCCATCACTTATGGTCAGGATTTCATGTAGGGTAACAACCTGGAGGCAAATCGGTTGCCAAAAAGGGACAACATTTGCTTTTAGAAGGAGTATCTAAACTTATATATTGTTACCGGTGTGGGAACCGTCAGCAATAAGTGTTCGTGCGCTTATAACGACGACTTCCAGGTCCCTGTCACAGAAAGCTGCATCGTTACAAGCACACGTACACATACATAAGGCACGACCAAACGTCCGAGTGTGGGCGACGGCACACTGGGCATAAGCTGTAAGTGTAAGACAAAGCAGAGAGACAGGGAAGATTTTGTTTTCTATCACGTTTAATCTTCTAGCTTATGCGGTATGCCAAGGGTATGCCCGCACTTGCTCGTTTGGGCGCGCCTATATAGTTGCACTATGAGTTAAACTATCTATACATACTTTTG
The DNA here is from genome assembly GCA_947049275.1 of Epinotia bilunana. Lineage (NCBI taxonomy): Eukaryota > Metazoa > Arthropoda > Insecta > Lepidoptera > Tortricidae > Epinotia > Epinotia bilunana. The sequence goes on along the minus strand of OX346260.1, from coordinate 19,755,090 downwards.
GCAGGCAGGAGTCGGCGGCGGCGGGCGTGGTGTCCGCGTACAAGCTCGGCGCGAGCGGCAGCACGTGGCTGGCCACGCGCGACCTGCCCGCGCGCGACATCACCGACAACGTCGTACGCGCTTACCAGATCCTCGGCGAACACAATTGAAAAACTAAATAATAAAATAACAATTTCCTAACACGGTTTGTTTCATTTGTAAATAGATAACTGACTTAAGTTTATTACTTCGCCATGCCACAACCATGCACAGTATGCAGTTACACATTTACTCGCAAACTGCTTCCCGAGAGCAAATGCGTTGGTCATTACACTTCCATCGAATTCCAGTTCTACTTCAAAATGTATATCGCGAATAGGAAAAACGCTTGAGTAACTTTAACCAGTATTTTAATCGGAGATAGAAGATTACAGACAGCCGTGTTTTTTTGGTAGGTAACTAAGCAACAACATACGTCACACTCCCAAGAGGGAAAAACCGGGAGGCTACTTTATCAGTCCAATACAAAATCAAACAGGTGCTGAGGCAGCTTCCTGGTTCGCCTTGACCGTGCGTTATTAGTGTCAGTAGTGTCAGTATGCTCAGTCAGTTCAGTTTCACATTGTCTATGAGTCGAGTCAAGTACACATTCGTTATAAAGTTCTAAGGGGAAAATACGTTGGACAGGTCTTACTTTAGATCCAGCTGAAGTTCGTACTCGCACCACTCTAGCGACGCCATCAGCGCCAGGGCACACTTCTTCGACGATCGCCAATGGCCACGTGACACGCTTGCCTTCAGTTTCTAACAAGGCAATGTCCCCAACCTGAAGTGGTTCCTGTTTAGCTTGCTCACGTTTTTGTACCAGCAAGCTAATGTATTCGTCTCTAAAACGTTTCCGTAGATCGTCACGTAAACCTTGACAGTACCTACCCTACCCTACCTACCCTACCCTATACCTGATGTTTATTGCTTGTTTATCGACTTCATCAAAGTCGCTTGTTTGGTGGGACAACAGTGGTTGGATAAACATTGAGGGAGTTAGGGGTTGCAGATCCTTTTGACCACCTACGTAAGTGAGGGGCCTGCTGTTTATGACAACCTCGCAGTCACATAGCACACAGTCTGTAGCTCTGTAAGTGATAAGGAAGCTTTTCCTAACACTCGGCGCAGGATTTGTTTCATGAATCCAATCATACGCTCGTAGAACCCTCCCCACCAAGGAGCAGCCGGAGGCAAAAAGTTCCATTTTATTCTCGTAATTGAGGAAAAACGTTCTATTTCGTCCCAGTCAAGGGAACTAAACGCATTGTCCAGGCCTCGGAAATTGGTAACATTATCACTAAAAAATCGCTCTACTCTTCCTCGCCGTGCCACAAAACGCCTCAGCGCCATCAAGAATTCGCCTGTTGATAGCGACTCCACTACTTCTAAGTGCACAGCACGGTATGTGGCGCAAGTAAACAGGACGATCCAGGCCTTGGCTCCTGAGCGTAATGTCAGAGGACCACCTAGGTCGACGCCCGAGAACTGGAACGCATTGCTAGCTTCCATCCGTTCCACTGGTAAAACTCCAGTGGGTGCCTGACATCGTTTTGTCTTAAACCGTTTGCATTTAATGCACCGATGTATGGTATTACGGACTAACTTCCTGGCTCCGATAATCCAATAGTTTTGGCGTAAACTGTTGAGTAAGGTCTGTGCTCCAGCATGCTTCAGCTCGATGTGCCTTCTCTCCACAAGTCGCTTGACTATCGTGTCTTCTCCAGGAAGAATTACGGGAAACTTGAAATCGAAATTTTCGCGTCCAAGTGACAACTTCGTGTTTAGCCGTATAATGTCATTATCATCTTTGAAGGTTTGAATATTATTTTTACTCAGTAAAGAGTCTTTATACTTTTGTTGAATTAACCTTATCAATACATTCTCCGCGTATTCAAATTCATCATAGGTCAGTTCCTTTGATACTGATTTATTCTTAAATCTTAGCATCCAGCAAATCATTCTGACCAACTTGGTATAACTTGAGAAGTAGGTTAATCTGTTTAAGAAAGATGCAAAGAAGCATAGCAAGAGTATTAGTCTTCTTTCGTTCTTCGTTAGCGTCTGACGCGTTTAATGTGAAGTCTGTAGCTGGCCAATGTTCTTCGTCTAGCCGTAACCACGCTGGACCCTCCCACCATCTACTTTCCAAGAGTCCCTTAGGGTCCACACCCCTGGAAGGCAGGTCTGCAGGGTTTAGATGACCTGGAACATGTTTCCATGCAGAGGTAGAACTCAGATTTCTTATCTCTCTGACACGGTTGGATACAAACACGCTCCATGGTCCATCGCACTTGATCCATGTGAGTACTACGCTTGAGTCTGACCAATAATATACGACACAGTTCGGTATAGCTAGCGATTCAATAGCTGTTACAGATAACCGGCTAGCAAGTGTAGCAGCAATCAGCTCTTGTCTCGGAATCGTAATTTTATCAACTGGCGTAACTCTCGACTTAGCTAGAACAAGGCTTAAGTTAACCTTTTCATCTACTTTTGATCGCAAAAATATGCAGGCAGAATAAGCATCCTTACTTGCGTCAGAAAAAACGTGTAAGGAGGTTTCACACTCCTTTATGGACATACTTGTAAGCCGTCTGGGGATAATGCAATCGGTGATGCAGTAAACTTGTTCCAACCATTTTCTAAAATCTTTAGCCAAATTATCGGGTAATTCTTCGTCCCAAGAAAGTTTCAGACGCCACGCCTTTTGCATAATCATTTTGGGGACTATTGTCGTGGGACAGGTTACTCCAATCGGATCGAAAACTCTTTGTGCTACCGATAATAATGTTCTTTTTGTCAGTTTTATATCAACATTGCTGAAACTAACATTGCATTGTAAGGTGTCATTTTTGACATTCCATATTACCCCTAATATTGAGGTATTTTCCACACTATTGTCAACAATGACGGGACTCGTGATCCAACCTCTAAGGTCAAAACTACCGCTAAGCATTACCTCCTTGGATTCGCTCATGAACTTCTCCAACTCTTCCTCAGAGTCCAAACTAGTGACGCAATTGTCTACGTAAAACGATTTCTTCAATTTCATCGCGGTCTCTCTGAATCTTTCCGCACAAGTATCTAGGTGGTGATTGATGGTAGCTACGAGGTGGAATGGGCTGGATTTTACTCCGAAAACGACGCGTCTATGGCGATATGTGATCATCCTTCTACCTTCTTCATCCATCTTGGACCACCACAGGAACCGAAGATAATCTCGATCTTCTGGGACGTGTTTTTTTTTTTTTACTAAGCAACAACATACGTCACAATGTATATTCTGATAAGTATTACTTGCTGCTTCAACCAAATCTTAACCGAGTTGGTGAGTAGGTAATTTAGATGGAACCACCCTGCTGATACCTGCTTTGCAACTAAAATATTGTTTAATATTGGACAACGGCGAGTAAATGTGTAATATTGGAGTGCGGCCTTAGCGCTCCAATATTACACATTTACTCGCCGTTTGTTATTTAGTGTCTATATTAAATATTAATGAACTACCCGATATAATTCCATATAAATCAAATATGTTTGCAGGTGATATATCTTTTATTATATCATCATCATCATTAACCCCCGACGCAAAGAGAGGGGTGTTATAAGTTTAACGTATCTGTCTGGGGTATCGTAGCTCCCAAACGGATGAACCGATTTTCGTTTAGATTTTTGTGTCATAGATAATTTTATCCCGAGTGTTCTTAGCCATGTTTAATGAAAATCTGTTCAGCCGTTTGAAGATCATCAGGTCTTTTCTAGTTGATGAGGGGATCTGACTAACTTTCTTATGTCCGGTCGATTCGAAATTTGGTACCGCGTTACTTCAATGAAAGTATATGGTAAGGTAACCATGACCTGATCAGCCGTTTGAAGATCATAACTTAAAAAGGACAAAATAAAAGAAAAGTTAAAAAAATTATAAACCCCCCGACACAAAAAATAAATTCTAAAAACGAACAAATAATATTAACATATTAAAAATATTAAAATATTATCGTCACAGAGTTTATGTAAGTCAAATATTTTTATTTTCCAAGCGTCGTCGAGTCGGGGGACCGTCGGGGTTTTTAAATTTATTTTTTTTAGCCCCTAATCGTTCACTGCTGGGCATAGGCAGTACGCCACCCGTCTTTATCCTGAGCTAATCTTATCATCAAACACACTGAATGAAAATATTCAGGAACATGAATGTAAAGTTAACGACGTGCTCGACATTGTTATTAAATGGTTAGAAATACATAATTTAAAGATTAATATTTATAAAACCAACTATGTACAAGTACAATATAGAAAAAACAAAATACAAGAAATGCAAAGTGTAATTCTTTTGCATCTTACTTTAGATAAACATTTGGACTGGCAAGCACAAATAGAAAAGATCTGACGTAAACTTAATTGATCTGTCTATGTTTTACGTAGTCAAAGTCGCCAGAGCTCCCAATTTTGCTCTCAACACAACAAATCAATAAAGTGTCTTATTATGGAGTCACAAGCCGTATCTGGTTACCATCAGTGAAGCCGTAGATATGATTGTTTGTCAATGTCGCGTTTGATAAAATGCTTCATGGGGTGTGTTTAAGTCGTCAAGCGTTTAGATTGAAGAGCGTGCCGAAAAAATACACCCATATATATACACACGTACGTTATTCGGTTAAATAAATTAAAGGACCGTCTTCAGTAGATCTATTTGATTCCACGTATTGGTTTGATAACAAAATCACATTTATCGCACGTGATAAGTTCCATAATGCATAAATACTAATTTAATGTAATCCCTATGGGAATGCCGTAGACCTGCACTCACCTGATGCAATCGTTACCAAATGAGTGAAGATTTTGCATCGTACATTATAATTAATAAGTCCATCTCTGGTTAACACCACACGCCACTTACGGCGTCATGTTTTATAGAAAAGTAGCTGCACTTCCAAACACGTCCACGGCGGCGGGCGACGTCGAGTAAGACCTAAGTAAAGCGACTTTGTAATGAATGCTATACGGCTAAATAAACAAATCCCGATACCATACCAATACGCAAAGTCTGATTCACTTTTATCTCCAGGAAAATGTTTCCCTTAAATTTAACCTCGAGCAAAAACGAATTACTCGGGCACTACAATGGGCCAATATGTCAAATTTATTTTGAATACAGCCGGCGCTCGACAGCCTCTTCAATGGCAATCGGTAAAATTACCTGAGGACCATTCCGTGAGTAGTCAATTTGCGTTCTAATTTAGGCTGATTCTTTAATTCCGCCGTAAGTATTATTTGATGTGCTGTTATCAATATTCCCATTTCTAGGAATACTGTACTGTTATGCAAACTTGCTTATGTTGTGCTTTAATAAGATAATAAAGTCACATTACAAAAAAACGATGTTGTTATTCGTGTGCAATCAATTATTTGGAGAAACTTTAACGATCTCAGGAGGGTAAAATCTACCCACGCCACGCTGCACCTTCCAGTACGTTTCTGTCCACGCGGCCATCGGTTCTGCGTGCAGTGTGCACCCATTGCCACTTAAGTTTAGCGATTTGGAGGGCTATATCGGTTCTGCTGCAGAAAGCATTATTTCTGTTGCGATCACGCAGAGAACGTAACCCTCTGCATTGCTCTTTGGGTGACTGAGCCTTCTTATGAGGCTCACGAAAAAATGTGCCGCAACTTCACTTACGCTGCCCAGCCGATCGAATTCGACGATTGACCTATCTCGAATTTAGAACTACCCAACTAGACCGTAGGAACTCAAGGTCAAACAGCGGCTTTCGTCGATTGTGCTATTGCGAATACTAAAACATATTTAGGAACGAGCACTCCATTGCAAGACTGGTGGTGCAGGGCCAGCATGTAGAGGACAAACGGTCTAGAGGTCGATCACCCACCCGATGGACATACCTTTTTAAATCATCCACGAAAAGCTAGTGGAGTGTAACAGAAAGGTCTCGCAACGCAAACCGGCGAAAATGGAGAGACGTTGCCAGGAAAACAGTTCAGACCGAAATTACCTACGAGGATTTACCATATACGCGTACCCTTAACTTCGTCACGTACGCCATCGCAAAAACCACGACCACTCTGTAAATCGTGTACGACTGAGGAGGAGGAACTAGACTGTCTGTCGGTAGGTATACATAATCGTCTACAACCCTTGTACGGTCAGCGTCATATAGTTAGTAACAGCCAGAGTAGCCAAATATTTCGTAACACACCCTTATTTTTACAGTAATAAAGACGTGTACCGAAATATTTGGGTACCTTGGCTGCTACTAACTATATGACGCTGACTGTACCTCATTCTACTGCAAACCGTACCTCTCGTAACTCGTAACTCGTACCTATATCTAGACTAGACCGACATCTTAATGCAACCTTGCGTACAACAGGCGGAGCTATGCAATTAATAATCTGTCTAGTCTCACCCCACCAGTTCTTCCTCATATAACTTGGTCCTAAAATTAGAAACAACAGTGCGTAACATCAGACCAGACTTATACAGGTTTACCCGAAGCAGATAGTCAGTGAGCTTTGGGAATATCTGCTCTGGGCACAAGTAACAAGCCTAACGCACTGAAGTAGCGCCTCTTTATACTTGAGTGACCAGATATTGAGTCGGACTTAAAATATTATAAAGACCAATGCAAAGTTTCAACTTACCCAGTTAGCCGTATAATTTGACAATGCGTGTTGCGGATGATATCTTGTAATGCTGTTTATTGACGTAATTTGTGGCGGATACTTATTCTGTGAATGGATGATATCTGTGCTATTAGTCTTGATCGTATGTAGGGTTTTCGATTATACCTACAATACATTTTAACTGTTTATTTGTGAAATTTGCTAACAAACTTTAATGTGAATTACCGCAGAATTTGAAGACAGAAAATTGAAGGAATGATAAAACTTGCAAACAGAATTTCACTTTAACTCGTTTTCTCGTAACAAAATTCAGAGTATACACAAACAAACACACGCACACACACACACACACACGCACGCACGCACACACACACACACACACACGCACACACACACACACACACACACACACACACACACACACACACACACACACACACACACACACACACACACACACACACACACACAAATCTATTAAAATGACAAGTAGAGCGAGCACTAGCCTGACATTGTCATTCACTTCTCAACTAAAAAGACTAGATGCGTTTAAATGTTAGGCCTGCATCACACTGACGCGGCCTGCGGTGGCGATCAATAGTAAATAATGGGGTTAGGCAGCGTGTGGCATTGTTTGCGTCCTTGTCAATGTATATAGTTCTCGTTTGTTTGTTCATATTCCTATATTGGTTGATCCTTACTTTGGTGTTCGGTTTGTTATGTTTTTATTTTTGTGCCTGTATATATACTTTGTATATACTTGTTATGGTTTTGTTGTTAGTTAGTTTCTTGTACATGTATGTACATACATATTTTGTGTGCATGTTACCCTTCTGGCTGTATATTTTTTTAATTATATGTTAAATTCTAAGGTTTGTACATTACTTAGTTAGTTTTACAGTGCATGGTTTGCACGTTAGATTTAAGTATGTATTATGTCTGGGTCGAGCCGAGCGGCTGTATGCTGTCTCGCCTACGACTCGCGCTCTCTCGCTTTGCCTTGTGCTGCCGCATGGCGGCTGGCTGAGCGCGTTATTGTTATCACCGCACTTAAGGTGTGGTGTCAATTGCGCGCCCTGCGGTGTTTCTTGTTTATTAGATTTAAGATATTATAGCTATAGGTAATTAGTTAAGGGCCCCTTCGGGGCCCAACTTGGAGGGGGTGGGAAAAAAAATAGTAAATTTGACAGCTAATGTCAAGTTTACTATTGACCGCCGTGGCCAGGCCGCTCCAGTCTGTGAGAGGCCTTACACAAAAACACTTGAATGGTAAACAATGGGAACCTATTCTACAGCATAAAACCTTTCATGCATAACATGTGTATTTCTACTTTCGGCGTACAAAATAATATGTATATCAATGCTCTTTAAAAATACATTCGGACATTATTTAAAGAAAGTTTCCTCTCTTAACTTTTTTGTTCGCTTCCTTTCAGCTAACGAGAAACTCTTGCAGTAACTCGGACGTGTGGCCACGGTACTTATACCATAGGTACATAATGGGTACATAACGTCTGCCCTAAGAGGATCAAGAGTCTGTTCTCTCTAAGCAGCTTTAAACAAGGACATACTTCGCCCGCAAACTATTCCTGAGATTGCGTATATTGGAAATTGTTTGATGTGACTTCAATTTGGCCGGTAATACCTAACAGTTTCAAAATGTCAATTCGACTGGAGTTGAAATATTTGTGGACTTAATAACGTATTTAGGCTGTGAAGTCACGTTAAGAATGTGGTAAGTGTCGATAGGGATTTTTGTAAGACCACAACTTATTTGGTATTTATGTACTGACGTGTTGCAAGTGTAAAAAGTGCGATTTCCAGGGACCAGCGGCGTGGTCACGAAAATTGAAATGCGTAGTTCATTGTACAGTGTTAAAAGTTCTTTGTGCGATAGAGACGGAGATATCCCGTTCGTTGTTTAGGTCAAGTAAAGAAATAGAAAACCTTTCTGACCATAGACACCTATTTGTGCAATCCGTCGAAGTCACGTTGAAGTTTCTCTAGATGCGTTGAAGACCCAGTTCCCATGTACTTACGTCAAATTTACGTTAAACGTCAACCGTCAATCATGTTGGTTTATCGACTGTTCGTAAAGATAAAATATTTTTAACTTTATTTTTAAATTGCATAATTACACACTAAACAATCATGGCGATGGCCGAAAAGAAAAACGAGTTCCCGGTGGCGGTTGAGGCCGACCGGAGGCTGCTCGCGTTCGATTCTTGGGAGGACTATTTGGACTCTTTAATAGAGATCGCGGATCTAAGGAACCTTAGGAGCATTACCACGTCACGGACTGTTGCTGCTTTGGGATACAGGTAATTGATTTCAAGGCTGGATAGCTAAGATGGACTTACCTGACTGTACAAATGCCAACACAGTTAAATGACCATCCTGTTTTTATATTTAACCTTATTACAATGCACATAAAATGCACCACGTGGCCAGTTAAATGTATTAGCGATGGTTCTGTATACATAGATGTTGCTGCCCGATTTTGAATTATATAAATCGTAGTAGCTCCTCCAAACTCATTGCTTAGTCTGCGTATTTATTTTCTTTATTTGCTTCAAGCAACAAGGCCCATATTTACAAATACCTCACTGACTGATATACATATGAATACAAAACGTAACAAGTTTCTGTCAAAAACTTCATTTTTGGTACAAGCTTTTATTGCTGACTGTACTTTTCTCTATACCATCATCAACTACTCATTGAAACGATTCGAACGAGCCCAAACTCAACGGGGTTACGTCGGTTAAGTACTGAATTCCCATGGCTACCTTCCGTCTCCATCATCAGATCAGCTCAATGGTGCCATAAAATTGAATTGTCATCCAAACTATACTTATACCCAAAATTTCAGCTCAGTCGGTCACCGGGAAGTGGGTCAAATTTAACTGGCAAGATTTGATTACAGACAGACAGACAGACAACGGGACAGGTGAAATTAAATAAAAGCTTGTAAAAAAAAAACAACTAACTTTTGCCCGCGACTTCGTCCGCGTGAACCCGGGATAAAAACTATCCTATATTTTAATCCAGGCTATAAACTATCTTCGTGCAAAATTTCATTCATATCGGTTCAGCCGTTTAAGCGTGATTGAGTAACAAACATCCAAACATCCAAACATCTAAACTTTCGCATTTATAATATTAGTAGGATTACAATAATTTGATGGTTTACTATCCATCCATCCAAAATTTCGTTATCCATTTTAACATGAGGAAACTACCTACCCTATTATAAGTTAATTTGTTAAAAACCACTTTCGTATTTACCTACCTATAAGTCTATACACGTCTTTAAAATGTTTCTCATCCTAACCTTGCATCCTATTTTAACGCCCATAGGGATAGAATTTTCTAAAACGCTGAGTGTGGTTTTTTATTGCAATAATTAATCTTTCCATAACGTTGAAGTAAGAAGTCTCTACCTAAAAAAAAGCGTTTCTCATCCTAACCTTGCATCCTTTTTTAACCCTCTTAGGGATGGAATTTTGTAAAACGCTGAAAGTATTTACTGTTTTTGTATTCTAATAAGCAAACTTTCTACAAAGTTTTAAGTTTCTAGCTCCAAAGGAAAAGTTTCCCTCATACAAACTTTGCACCCCTATTTAACCCCTATTAAGGGTGGATTTTTTTAAAACGCTGACAGCTCTTGTTTTGTATTCTAATAAGTAATCTTTCTACAAAGTTTTAAGTTTCTAGCTCAAAAGGAAAAGTTTCCCTAATACAAACTTTGCACCCCTATTTAACCCCCTTAGGGATGGAATTCAAAAATCCCGCCTTATCCATTGCCTACGTCATAAAAGAAAGTTGTGGTGTAAATTTCAAGTTTCTAGTCCCAGTAGTTTCGGATACAAACTTTGCACCCTTAGGGTGAAATTTTCTAAAACACTGACAGTTCTTTTTTGTATTCTAGTAAGTAATATTTCTACAAAGTTTCAAGTTTCTAGCTCAAAAAATAAAGTTCCCTCATACAAACTTTGCACCCCTATTTGACCCCCTTAGGGGTAGAATTTTCACAAACGCAGAAAATACTTTTTTTGTTTTTATTAAGTAATCTTTCTACAAAGTTTCAAGTTTCTAGCTCAAAGAATAATGTTTCCCCCATACAAACAATGCACCCCTATTTAACCCCCTTAGGGGTAGAATTTCCAAAAATTCCGTCATCTCTTGCCGACGTCATAAAAGGAAGTTCTGGTGTAAATTTCAAGTTTCTAGCCCAGTAGTTTCTGAAACAAACTTTGCACCCTTATTTTACCCCCTTGGGGGTGGAATTTTCTAAAATGCTAAAAGTACTTTTATCTTAATAAGTAATCTTGCTACAAAGTTTCAAGTCTCTAGTTCAAAAAATAATGTTTTCCCCATACAAACTTTCTACCCCCATTTCACCCCCATTTGAATTTTGAAAACCCTTCCTTAGTGCTCCCCTAGACCTTATAAGGAACCTACATGCCAAATTTGAAATCTCTAGAACCAGCGGTTTGGGCTGTGCGTTGATATGTCAGTCAGTCAGTCAGTCAGTTTATTCTTTTATATATTTAGATAACACGTCAAGTAAGCTAAGTTGTAAGCTAAGTCCAATTTACGAGTATATGAGGTACGATTACTGTTAGTTAACCACTGGCAGATGGATTGCCTTCATTTAATTTTCAACTTTAATTTCATACAGATAAAGCATTTTTCAGAATACTGTTACCCACATCTACCGATTTAGTAATATCTATTTTATTAGTATAAAATTAAAGTTGAAAATTAAATGATGGCAATGTCAGTGGTTAACTAACAGTAATCGTACTGTATATTAAATTTGTATTTTATCTCTGATCTTTCTGTAGATTATAACAATGAATATTCACGTTATTTCGTCAAGTTTGGATATAAGAATAGGCTTGTGACCTGCGATTTATTTACGATGCCAATAGAATCAGTCTTTGGAAAGGAACAAATATTTGTATGGGAGCAACTACAATTAAAGAACATAAATACCCAAAAATTCAGGTTAAAAACGGACCTCGCTGGCTGCAGCCGGAATAGTTAGGGAGCTGGCGAGCATTTCGGTATATGATTTGCACACGTTTCACGTCGAGGTGGATTGCAGTTTACATCATTACGAATAGATTTGGTCCAATAAATTAAGGTCCTATGTCGCTGCGTTTTCGCGTTACAGCGGATTGAAGTTGCTTAAAAAAATCGAGGTTTTAAATCATTTGCACATGTATGCCTCTGGAGTTTATGGTCACACTCATTTTGGAAGCGAAGAAAATCGAACAGGCAGACATTCAGGACTCTGCATTATCATGTAAAAATGTTTTTAAAAAAAAGCTCTACTAAGTCATTTGCACGCGGTTCTCATTGCGCCCATTCGATTCACTATGATTCCCTGGATTCGAAAAAAAATGTGGCAGACACTACTTGTCAATGACATACTCCGGTAGTGCGTTTCGGCACGTTTAAAAAAAAAACAAGGACGAAGGCGGGATGTGGTCTTGTCGGTAGCATTTTGATCAATTCAATTTACACCTGCTTGGTTTGGCGCGATCGTCGGGTAAAAAAAAAAATCAAATGGTCTGCCTTTGGAATATCAGAGGCCTGAACGTCTGCCTCATCAATTTTCTTGGTTTTCATAAGGAATTCAAACATCAGTCCAAGAGGCAGACGTGTGCGCATGATATAGCACACCTTTTTTTTTACATTTTTGGAGCACTGTCAATAGACAACGCAGAGGCAACATGTTAGAAGATATTTTTCCGTGGTTCTTCTCATTGTTTTTGATCGAACAATTGTAACCTGCCAAGTGTGCACTTCATATACAGTTTTTTACATCATAAAAAGAATTAAAAAATTGAATACTACAAAAGTTAGAGCCCTGGATGTCTGCCTTTTCGATTCTTTGTGTTTCCAGGATGACTGTGATCATCAGCCCCAGAAGCAGACGTGTGCGCATAATATAGCACACCTTTTTTTTTACATTTTTGAAACGCTGTAAATTTACAACGCAGCGCCACCGTGGTGGCAGACAAGGTCCTTGATGTTTCTTAGGGCATAAATATCACTATTAATAACGTCTGCCTTGTGTGCTGATCATATCGAAATTTTGCTCGCCAGCTCCCTAACTAGAACGCTCCATCCTAATTGACGTAAAAGTATGACGTCACACTGGATGGAAAATAAAGTAATTTGCTGTTTAGGTCCATAGTTGTCATACAAATTTGTTTCTATAAAAGCGTATGGTAAAGGATCCTATTAGTATAGCTTTAAATTTACTCTTGGACAATACAAATAATGCATATTTTCTAAACTTTCAAGGTCCGTATCTTTTTATGATATTAATTATATTTAGTAATTAACACTTTATTAATAATGGTTTACTATCCAATTAGCAACACTACGTTATCTATAAAACATGACGCAACTACCCTATAGTGCCATCGTAAAAGAAAATATTACAAATTATAGAATGAAGGACAAGACGTAAAAAACTCTCATTTTATAACAAAACTACATATAATTTCCCCCTATTCTGCAGAGCCAATGGCGACACCCTATCAGAGAAAGAGTTCAACCAGCGTCGCACTGTCATCCACGAGATCGTGTACCCAACCGTTAAACCGTACGTGTTGGTGAGCGAGGGTTGTGATGTCAGCGACCCTTTTAACCGCGAGTTGGCGGTACGGGAGAGGGCCAACCGGCTTGGCATACTACAGGTGATTACTAACAATCTGTTGGTTTAAGAAGGCGCGCCCCACTTCTCATCTATGCGTAGTAATTGGACAAAATTGTCGTCGTAACATGGAATGCGGCGCGCCGTCGCGAATGAATATAGATATATGATGACAGATGTGCCACCTTTCCTTTTAGGGTTCCGTAGTCAACAAGGAACCCTTATACTTAGTTTCGCCATGTCCGTCTGTCTCTCCGTCCGTCCGTCCGTCGGCTTAGCTCAGTAACTCTTACTACTAGAAAACTGTAGTAATGCGGCATGCGTATATAAATATTATAAATCACGCCGACAAAACAGTAGATATAAAATAAAATCTTGATTTTTTCTCTTTAAACCCATAGTGTGGGATGTTGCTGGATAGCTTGTTCAAAAATATCATGAGTTTCTTTAAACTATTTTTCAAATTAGTGACCCGTTGCGAGATATTAGGCTTTAAAGCCCTAATTTTTGTTCGAGTCATGTACCCCCCTGCCGGCTAAATAACTACTACTGGGGATGTGAAAAAAATCGTGGCAGTAGTACATATAATGAATTTAAAAAGAAAACTATCACGGATAAGTAGGCATAAGTAGTTACCGAGTAATAGTCTACCAACTTAATGTGAACTTGGAAAGGCCAACTTTCGTACAAATGCGGCCGACCATTTAGTTGGCGCGCGCGTGTCGATGTAACTAAGATAGACAGGCAAAAACGAAACCCTACGCTGCGCGTGGCCCGACACGTACTTGGCCGATTTTTAGTAGATGGTTCTGGCAGATTTGTCGGGCATACATTTACATAAATTTGCCTGTGCGGTCGAAAGTCGAAAGCGGCTCACGACCTGCCGAAAATGGGCAACCCAAACGTACACCTATGGCACACGGAAGATGATTAGACCGCTAAATGAAAAGCCAAGTCAATATTCCAAAATGATAAGTTGCCTTTATCTAGCTATCGCTACTTATTATTTGTACCTACACCGATATCACAATGCAATGTTGGTTTATAATTATTAGAATGCTTTCTGTTGCTCTTCCGCAGTCCATCATATTCATTCGACACTTCACCAAAGGCGGTTTCGAGATTTCCGGCTACATCGACTACGCTCATCGACTCATATCGGAGAACTGGGGCCCTTTCTTTAAGTCCAACAAGATGCTCTGGCCGAGAGACAGCGATTTGGGCTACTACCATTGGCGCCACGGTACAGTGAGGAGCAACATGAGCAGAAATTATAAGGTAAGTGAGCGAACGTGTTTAGAATAGCTGAGGCTCTAGTATAAGTTTTACCAAAACAAGACTTTACGGTCGCGTTTACGTTTTACCCTCAATTTGTATGGGATTTGACAGCTAAACGCAAACGCGGTCGTAACGTTTTTTTTCGGTAAAACTTATACTAGAGCCTCTGGCAATAAAATTGCTTGCCTGCCTAGTCACATGACTTACCAATTCCAGACCCTCTAGCACTGTAATAATTAGTGAAGAAAGGAGGATTCTCCGAGTCGCACATGGCATCGTGCAGTCATTTATGTTATGCTAGCCCATATACTTTGTGTTACACGAACCATGATAACATGTCTATCATTGGAATCATTATTGGAATTCAGCGAACAGCTCGTGTACTTAACGTACCTACCTACTAAAGAAGTGTAAAAATGAGGATGCATTCAATTACTCAAAAAAACATCCTAACACACTGTAGTTTAAAGTTCTTGATGTGTGTTTTGTGTGGTCATTGGATATAGGAAACGCAAAATGGAGAATAAGTTGAGTAATGGTAAGAAATGTAACCTTATTGATTTCCGCTTGGGATGGTTGTTACATAATTACATAACTCATTTTATCCGCTGTTGTGATTGCTCCTGTTTTATGGCTACATTCGACAACAATTGAATATCAATGTGTATAGGATAATAAGTTTCAACAAAATAAATAGGTAAATAATGCTTAGATGTAGTATGTAGTAATCTCTCCATACATGATTCCATTATTTGACGTTAATACAAAATATCATTATGGTAGAAAAAAACTATTTCACTCCTTCTATTCGAAAACAAGGTTTTTCTAGCCCGTTTATATAGGGAGAAAAACTTGTTTTTGATCCCTCTGCATTTTATTTCAATCTGTATTTTGCCCAAGGGAGCAAAATTCCGTTTTGCTCCCTGCACGCGTGTCATAGACCACAGAGAAGAAAGCTTTCAAAACATTATTCTAAAAACACTGTGGGCCAGAGCGAGGCCAGAGACAATATAATATATAATTTTAATAGCGTGTTTAAGGAGACACTTTCATTGACCTTTTTTAAATACCGCGCTTTTTTAATCCCCGACGGTAAGAGAGGGTGTGTTATAAGTTTAACGTGTCTGTGTATCTGTGTATCTATCTGTGGTATCGTAGCTCCCAAGCGGATGGACCGATTTGCATGCGGTTTTTATTGTGTCATAGATAATTTTAACCCGAGTGTTCTTAGCCATGTTTCATGAAAATCTGTTCAGCCGTTTGAAGATCATCAGCTCTTTTCAAGTTGATGAGGGGATCTGACTAACTTCCCTATGTCCGATCGATTCGAAATTTGGTACCGTGTTACTTCAATGACATTGAAATTATATGGTAAGGTAACAATGACCTGATCAGCCGTTTGAAGATCATCAGCTCTTTAATCGTTGATGAGGGGATCTATAGAAGAAATAGAAATATTTATTACCATACATACATTATGCGAATACATTTAACATAATGGTATTATTACATGCAAAGGAAAACAACAGCACTGACGGTATCCGTTGGTCCCACAAACTAGGCACAGCCTGTATCTTGGGCACCAGTGGTACAGATTTAACAGTATTTTTTTTTACATTTAAACAATAACTTAAGAGTTAGCAAAGAGACAATGTATATATCTTAACAACTATGAAGTGTATTTTCATGTGTATATATTATGTGAGATTGATTGTGTTTGTGTGTGTATGTCTAGGTTAGGTGCGTTTATGTTTTAGTGATGTCCTCTGTTTGTTCATATGTCTTTGAAAGAAGCCATTTTTTAACTTTGCTTTTTAGGATCGCGCAGGAGAAGTTATCAACTGCGCACTGTTTAGAAACCCTGTTGTAAACTGTAGGATGCAGGAAATAAGGCAGCTGCCTTGCGAATGCGGTTTTGACTCGAGGGGAGCAAATGATCAGGTGATTAAGACGTTTTTGTCGGCGCCTGTCATGGTTCAGCTTTTAATATGAAAACCTATCTGACTATTTACCTTCCATATGTCCTACCGATTCGAAATTTGATACCGTGTTACTTCAATGATATTGAAAGTAAGTATATGGTAAGGTAACCATAACCTGATCAGCCGTTTGAAGATCATCACTTTAAAAAGGACAAAATAAAAGTAAAATTAAAAATTTAAAAAACCCCCCGACACAAAAAACACAAATAATATTTTAAACCTATTATAATTATTATCGTGACATATATGATGTAAGTTCAAATATTTTTATTTTCCAAGCGTCGTCGAGTTGGGGGACCGCTTCAGTCGCCCGACGGTCCCCCGACGCGACGACCCTTGGAAAATAATAGTAGATTGTTTAACGAGGGGCGGAGGGCTTTTGATGACTCCAGTTTGCAATATTCTTACGCCCGTGTTATACACAATGTTTTTCGTCACATTTGCGAGGAAACAAATACATTTTAGATGAAATTAATACAAATCGTAATAAAAACTGCGACATGTCAGTTGTCCATTTTGTTGAATTTGACGTGAGGCGCGTATGGCAAAGACCCTTCGGTATACCGCCACGATTTGAAAACACTTAAAAACATTTTACATAGACACTAAATAACTACATATTAAATCTGTAAATAATTCTGTTCAACATGTTTTAGTAGTGTTTTTAAATTAAAATTTGTTTATAAATACGTTTTCAGACATCGTATTTGATATAAAACCTCTTTGCTTTGTAACTGCCGCATGAGTGACAATTTAGGAAAAAAACCATTACGCCCGTGGGCGTAACATAGGCTATTACAGCTCTGTATGTCTGCGCATTATGAAGCCCGTTTCGAGCAAGTGTGATGAAAAAATATTTGAACTTACATCATAAATATGTGACGATAATAATTATAATAGGCTTAAAATATTATTTGTTAGTTTTTACAGTTAATTTTTTGTGTCGGGGGGTTTTTCTTCGTGTAGCGCTTAAGGTCTCATATATTGTCCCTTTGAACGCTTTTGAATATTAACATGCTCAATAAATAAAAATATGGTTTTATTTATACTACCTTCTAATAGCTACATGTTATTTCAAACAATGTTTATTTGATATCCTTAATATGGTATTGATATGAGCAGTTTAAGACCATGGAACAAAAAGCCCGCGAAACATAACTTACGTATTTTTTTACCCGACTGCGCGACGCAAAGGGCTAATGTGTTTATCAGCCTATACAGGGTGGCTCATTCAGAGCGGTCAGTATGGGAAAGGCTGAAACTATAAGATATACGAAGATCTGTTCTTAGGAACCATGTCATCGATTTTAATAACAAGAAAAACTGCATTCATACATTTTTAAAAAACTTGTACTCAGCTCGGGAAACGAACCCGGTCGTTTTGAAAAAAAAAAACTAACACTATTTCTATTTAGATATCGATTGTGTCGGTCTTAAGCAGTAAATGTTTCTATGGAACATGATGTCTAAAATGAATAAAAGGCATTGTTTAATAAAATACCTAAGCAAAATTTTAAGTTCCCGCCAAAAAAATTACACTCCAATGTTTTTTCTTTTTTTTATTGCTATTTGGTCAGTCACACGAAGACGTTCCATTTTCAAATGAGGTTTATCATGTCTCTGTATCTGCATACTTAAAATAATAAATAAATAAATAAATAAAAATAAATAAAAAAGATATATTTAGCAAAAAATAGTACAATAAGTGGATATAATCTAATTAAGTTATTAACAACAAAACTTATATCTAACAGGATGATTCGTATACAATATTAATACGCCAATCAATGCGTCTGAAAGAAATGGTCTTAGGGGACCAATATACAAGTTTATTGCCTAAACTAGGTTACAGTTGTAATCTGTGTTTTAGGCATAAATAAATATGTAGAGGGCTTTTCAATTTATTATTAGTGTTTGATTAATAGGAGTAAGCAATTGCAGTCATGAATAGATTATATTATCGCAGATAACAAAACTTCCGGAATGGTTTAATGCAATGCCAATGCCATATGATATGTAAAGCGGTGTATGTAACAAGTTGCGACACCAGCAAAGAGGTACAAACAACCATAGAGACAAGTTTAAATGCCTGAACTTGTTGAATATTGTAATGGTGGTCACTTCGAACACCTACTAAAATAAATTAAAGTATGTGAAAACAATGCCTTTTATGCATTTTAGACATCATGTTCTGTAGAAACATTTACTGCTTAAGATCTACACAATCGATATCTAAATAGAAATAGTGCTAGTTTTTTTTTTCAAAACGACCTGGTTCGTTTCCCGAGCTGAGTACAAGTTTTTTAAAATGTATGAATGCAGTTTTTCTTGTTATTAAAATCGATGACATGGTTCCTAAGAACAGATATTCGTATATCTTATAGTTTCAGCCTTTCCCATACTGACCGCTCTGAATGAGCCACCCTGTATATGTATGTATGTATGTATGTATGTTTGTTCCTATGTGGCACTCCAGAGTGAAAATTATACGTTAACACCCGAGTTAGTTCAAATGGAAGCCAAAAACGTCATTAACAATGTCCTGCCTGCAAAAAGCAAAGCTAAATCTTATTTGAACGCCTAATATGAAACCTGGACCCTGGAACGCCTGGAAGAATAGTAAAGGTGCAATATCGTTTTCAAAAACTATTCGAAATATAAGCAGCCTTCTTATCTTTGGACTCTTTGGAGTATTATATTCAACGCTTAAAATGAGAGTCCGCAACTCCGCATGAACAACGACATTCAAATAAATACCTATTTAGGCGCCTAAATAATCACAGTTTTCTCGCCGTATAACAAATACTTACCGATAGATTTAAAAGTTGTAATGGTTTGCCCTTTCTGAAGGTTCCGTAGTCTTACTATTCCATAGGAACCCTTATAATTTCGCTATGTCTGTATGACAAAGCCATCCTTTTGAAATACCTACTTATATTAAACCTTGTCCTTGGGTAAAACATTGCTTTTTGCAGGTGGCAATAATCTTCGGAGTTGCGGGCTATTCAAAATTACTGACATCCTACTAATATTATAAATGCGAAAGTTTAGATCTTTGTTACTCAATCACGCTTAAACAGCTGAACCGATTTGAATGAAATTTTGCACGAAGATAGTTTATAGCCTGGATTAAAATATAGGATAGTTTATAGCCTGGATTAAAATATAGGATAGTTTTTATCCCGGGTCCACGCGGACGAAGTCGCGGGCGGAAACTAGTATACAATAAAAAAAAGAAAAACAACCGAATTGAGAACCTCCTCCTTTTTTTTGAAGTCGATTAAAAACATTCGGACACATATATATATAACTAGTAAAGGTTGGTATTAAAACTAAATCGGATAAGATCATTTGTCGTCCAGGATGAATATCTTCAGATCATTGAAAAATATATACCAATCCCTGCGGCCATTCATTTCTATCTTTTTAGTTAAATATATACTGTTAATATCGTGTTTTTAATTATCATTGAAGAAGTGAAAAGAAGAGTGTATTACGCGGTAGCATAATTATGTATATCTCGGGCGACGTTGCTTGAATTCCTCACTACGCTCAGGATTCCACGCTAGAATCCTTCCCTTCGTTCTGGATTCAATCAGTCACCCTCGTCACAATATACCATTTTTCTCCCTAGTAATACAATATACTATTTTTGGTGGCGTACTCGACTATTGAAATTGACATACCATGTCTTGGGCATTTAGGTAACTGTTTTTGCATACTGTTTAAATAGTGAACACTAGGTAGCTGCTTGATCATGTGTTAACTGTTACTGGATTTTTGTTGTTTACTTGATTTTCAGGCAAATTCAATAGTCCAGTACGCCACCAAAAATGTTTTTTTTTTCTACCATGATAAATGGAATCGAGTATGGAGAGATTGCTGTATACATCTTCTAAGCATTATTTACCTTTTTGTTTTGTTGAAACTTATTATCACATACATATTGCAGTTTATACGTAGGCATTAGGAGCGGGCTTACGGACTATAGGTATATACAGTCACAATATCTGCGACGACAAAGCGCGCAAATATCTGGCACGACTCTATTCCTATAGGGCCGTTTGGATGTGTCAAATATTTTTGCCTGCTTTTTTATCCTCGTAAGACCCTGCGTACAAAATTTTGTACATATTTCAAAAATTCCACTTCTTCTTTTGGTCGTTCCTAATTCAAAAGCACTAAATCGTACCCTGGGTCTCAGGAGGTTAAAGCAGATATTAATGTTGCCAATGTTGGTGACTGTACCAAACAATAAGCTGTAGCCGTCATTTATAGCCAATAATGGACCCGGACAAAGGCCTGCTGTTCCAAAACCGCCATGATCACAAGATCGTCTGGCCCGACCCTCAGCAAGATCCAGGTCAAAACACAATGAAGCAGAGAATCTTCTCCCCAAGATACACCCAAATAGAAATATACGACCACGTCGTCAGGAGAAAGAGTTAAACAACCGGTTTCTAGAGTAGTTTTATTATTAAAAAAATGTAAATTACCAAAACTAGACACATCAAAAGTATTTAATGGTGTATAATAAATAATCTAACATTTCAAGCTGTGGTTTGATCTTGTAATCGTGCACTTTCGTAAAATAGCACGTATTAGGCAGATCAGACTCAAATGACGAAATTATCAATACAATGCCATCAGTGCCATCACACAAGCGGAAGCATTACTGCGCACGACTACGCTTCCGAAGTTTTTTTTAACTCTTTCAGATAGAGGTGACATATCGACCACATTATTATAATGCCTGTCAAGTTATAAGATCTTAATTTAAATAAGTAATCCTGACTGATATTTGATTGTTTTCAAATACTGGTACGACATTTTCTTGGTTCAAATTTACCACTTCGTGGGTCAGTCACGTGGCTCGCATTCATTCAGGATTCCGCTTTCAGGGGTGTATTGCATCCTTCTCTATACTATATACCAAGGACGCTTACTCGACCCCCCACTCCTAACGTGCGAAATATCACAACCTATCTGAGACCTGCAAGGTTTAGAACTGGGTCAAGCCCTAGTAGTTCTGTCACGTACAATATGCTTCGAGTACGGTACGCACACGCGTGTTATTGTCTTTGTACATAATGAATGAACAGTGTAACGTTGCATAGAAAGTGTATCGTAGATTCTCGCGCTTTTTTCTAACATTATAATATTTGGCTTGTTTCATGCTTTTCAGTCAGTAAGTATACAAAAGTAATAAGTCCCTTTAAATACATTTAATACCTAAATTGATTTTTAAAATTATACTCTTAAAACTATGACACTACTAACAAATACATCATATTATGGTGGTTAATTGAATCGAAGGATTTATAATAATTATAAGCCCGCGGGGGCAGCTTGTGGCGACCTAACGGTGGGAGGTGACACCGCGGACCCCTAGCCTCCAGAAGAAATAATAATAATTATTATTTATTTCGGTCTTGAAATCCATAAGGTTAATTAGGTTAGGTTAGGCTAACCCTGACCCGTGTGTCGTTACATATACAAATTTATGAAACTTTGAATGAATACCTATTGGTGCCCCTGACTGTACCTAATACAATAACTTATACCTATATCTAGTGTTACTACCTACTACGATTAAACACAACAAAACTTTTACATTAACGTACCGCTCGACCACGGGCGAGTCCCACCGCTGGGCCAGCGTACTTAGGAAGCTGTTCGTGCTGCCTCTATCCTTTGTACAAACACAAGATTAAATTTTATATTAAGGAGAGATTTGATTAAATAATACTGGATAAAATGCGTTTTCATATAATTTAAGTTACAGTTATACAGTGAAACTATAATACAATAAAGCTATATAAAGTAAATATTAACACATAACTACTTATAGATCTACCACTGAACTGAGTCTGTTCATCATTTTTATCAATTGTAGCATCTCAGTTACTAGGGGACTAAGGTTCCGCGTCACGTGTCGCCAATATCGTCAGAGAAAATTCGCAACTTTGCCCGAGAGCAAATTCCATGAATCCGATTGTCATCGACCGTGACACTTATGCAGGACATTTTTATCTCCTTTTGAGAGGCTTTATACAATTTATTTAATATGTGTATAATTTTCTGGAGTGTTGGTGTTGTTAATAATATTGTAATTTGCACGTTCCGAAGACAACGCTTCGCTAAGTATTTGACCGAGAAATGTATCTTAATCATAGGAATCTTGCAGACTGCAGATGAATTTGTAAACCATCACAATTTTTGACCAAAATCAAATGCCCAGTGGCAACATCAAAACTTTGCTAGCATTACTATTGAAAATAATTTCATAAAAATATGATTTCATTTAGCACTGAGATTGTGCTGATTCAAGTCGAGATCGGTTACGGGCGATTTTTCTGGACGCTGTTTTCACTTCTGCTGTGCGCAAAGTGATGCCAAATATGTCTTCATGGTACCGATTGTCATCCTGAAACAAGTGAAAAAAACGGATGTGTAATAATTTAGTATAAAAACAATTTCTATATTGTTTTTATCACATTTACCGATTCCGATAATTATGTATTAATAATAATTTATATAATTTCATTTTCTTTATAAAATAATATCATAATTTGAACTTGTATAAGTGATTTAGTTGCATAAAAACAAATGGTACAATAACACTTAGCAATTATTCATAAAACATAATGATCAGTTTTCCGATGATGTATAAAAACAAATACCGTATCCTTATTTTATATGAAATTATGATATTCTATTTTATGCTGTATAAACGTTATAGCAAAAGTTGTTATGATAATATGAGTTTTATATAATTTGAGCGTTATGCTTACTAAAGTTATGATAATTGTTTTTATGGTAATTGTTGATTGTGTTTCGAATGAATGTTACATGAAATTATACAAAAAGTTTTTATGACAATTGCACCGCTCCCGAAAACAAACACAACAATGTTCGAAAAATTATGCATCGAATGTATATCATAAAAGTTTACAAACACATTTTTTATATCTTTCTTCAATCGTCGTCTTACTAAAACACCTTCGTGTATAGAACAACGACGTAAAAACTATTCTTGTAAATATGCTATTGGAAGTTGACAACCAAAACTCACTAGAAAATCCTACACTACTTTCAGAAACCTCCTGTCTCTACCTCTATACTGGGTCAATACTATGTTAAGAGCTATGTTTTAAGTAAGTTATTGGTTGTTTTGTGGGTTTTGGTGGTTAGCCGACAAAACGCGTTGTTTGGTATACAAGGTGCAATTTTTACTTGATACAAAATAGCAAAATGTGAATCTATCCATGATCCTGGGCAACTTTTACTATGGGACCAACTTTGTGTTATGCCAAAAAAATCCAACTATTTCATTAAATCTGCTCATTTCAGACTGACGAGAATGTGTTTTTTTTTGCATAACACAAAGTTGGTCCTATAATAAAAGTTGCTCAGAATCATGGATAGATTCACATTTTGCTATTTTGTATCAAGTAAAA
Organism: Epinotia bilunana; assembly: GCA_947049275.1. Classification (NCBI taxonomy): domain Eukaryota; kingdom Metazoa; phylum Arthropoda; class Insecta; order Lepidoptera; family Tortricidae; genus Epinotia; species Epinotia bilunana. The sequence continues at coordinate 19,731,031 of OX346260.1, read as the reverse complement.
AAATGCACCTTGTATTAATAAACAAAAATACTTTCGTAGATTTTTTTTAAATTAATAAATAAAAAAACAACACAATGAACTAATTTACCATCAAGCTCATTATGAAATGTTCCGCGTCCATCTCAGACAAGCCAGCGTTTTGCTGCACAGCTAGCTTCAACGTCTGCTGCACGTCGTCAGCCATCTTGCAGTCGCCGCACACGTAGAAGTGGCCACCTTCGTTCATCAGCATCCTGGTAATTGCGGCACCCTCTTCTCTTATGTGATCTTGGACGTATTTCTGCAATAGAAATTGACTAATTCAAATATTATTTTAGTGACCACCCTTGTGCCCTTGTCCGTCAATATCTGACGATAGTGTGTCTAATAACAACTTTTATTATGGGGGACAAAATTGTAGCACCCTCTTCTCTTATGTGATCTTGGACGTATTTCTGCAATAGAAATTGACTAATTCAAATATTATTTTAGTGACCACCCTTGTGCCCTTGTCCGTCAATATCTGACGATAGTGTGTCTAATAACAACTTTTATTATGGGGGACAAAATTGTGGCACCCTCTTCTCTTATGTGATCTTGGACGTATTTCTGCAATAGAAATTGACTAATTCAAATATTATTTTAGTGACCGCCCTTGTGCCCTTGTCCGTCAATATCTGACGATAGTGTGTCTAATAACAACTTTTATTATAAGGGACAAAAATTGCTGCACCCTCTTCTCTTATGTGATCTTGGACGTATTTCTGCAATAGAATGTGGCTAGTTCAATAAAATATTATTTAAGTTACGACCCTTGTGTCCCTTGTCCATCAATATCTAACGATGGTGTGTCTAAAACAACTTTTATTATGGGAAACAGTTAAATTGTTTAGCTTTTAGGAATCTATTTCAGGAATCAGAATTACCCCTCCTAATTCGACTGATTGATATCAAACGCTATTACATTTATTAAATCATTTTAACCAAATGTTAACTAAACTGCTCTTACGAGTACCACGAAAATCAGAATCGCATCTTTTCGACTTTATTCGTTGCAATGAGGGTTCAAAAGTGAACATTTTCATTCCTCGACAGACTTGTATAATTTGTATACTGTCATGTTAAACTACAAATGAAGATCACTACAGTAAGAAACATTTACTTAATTTACCTTTTCTTTTCCCGATTCTCTTGAGAGCGCCAAGAACACTCTAGTAAGAGTTCCTTCCCTGATAGCTTGCTCTTTCTCTACTCTGTATATATCCATCCCTTTGGTTCTGCAGCCGAAGAACAACCAGACTTGTCCAGGCCTGTCGCTGGGGTTCATTTCCTTCATTTGGTATTTTCTATGATGCCAGAAGCCTCTCAATGGGGCAATTCCAGAACCAGGTCCAATCAAAATTAAGGGTACCGTCAAACTTTTTGGTAGATGGAAGCTGGCCGCACTGTATGTAACAAAGCATTACTTACTTATTTTTTTTAAGTTTCATACGCAACACCTGGCCATAATGTGAGTTTTATCGCACGCAGCGCGTACGGTAAAACTCGCATCATGGCCAGGTGAAGACGTAAAATTGTGTACTCACCACGGGCAGTAAAGTTTTACAGCCCTTGGTAAGTAATGTACAAAAAACATACGTGGCTAGTAATCAATTATTTTTTTACTAAACGGGATTTAATCACGTGTAATTAACTTATTTATTTACCTCCCGCGACGAAGGATATTGCGACACATCCGAAACGTCGGGGAGCCTCAAAGAGGTAGATAAATAAGTTAATTACACGCGATTAAGTCCCGTTTAGTAAAAAAATATGTGTGAGAATGGTGAAAGTTTAAATCAATCTATATAGAGCAATGCCAAAGTTACATAAATTGGCCTCTTCTTGCTCATCAGTCATCCATCTCAAAAATATTTGCCACTGAATCAGAATCAGAATCAGAAAATTATTTATTGCCACAAAATTATAGGTACTAAAAGTTTACAATATAGGTACTAAAAGTTTACAATACTTAGTGTAATAAATTTATATATACCTAAATCAAAAAAACAAATCAAACAAACACAAATACAACAATTACAACTAAGAGAGCGAAAACGAATAAAATAATAGAAAAATGAGGCAATGGGTCTCAATCTCACCATGAGCTGGGCAGGTGGCCCAGCGCTGGTTTTCAGACTGAGCCCTAGTGTTGTCGGTCGCAAAGTAATAATGTTGGGGTTTGGTATTATTGCCAAATTACATGATTACAAACTGCTGACATCATGGGTGGGTAATAAGAATATCTAAAGTACCTAGCAGATACACTTTCTGAATTTTTATTATTCGTCTATAATGCAACATATTTATTTTAATTATGAATGAAATCTCTTACCGTCTCGTGAAAACGAAAATTTCATCTTGATTTTCCTGTTGATTCTTCAAATAGTTCGAACAAACGCCATAGCGGACTGGGCCTTCTCCATCTACGAATTCATCAAGATGAGACAATGATCAATTATGAAACTGAAACTACGTAATTGAATTTGTATAAACTATTGTTACCCACTTAAGTACGTACTAACCGTGAGCTTTGTAAAATACAACAGACACTGTCAGGTGAATGTGTTTTGGGTGTGCTAGCGGGGAAGAGGAGATAGAATAGAACCTTGGTTGCAAGGTCGGGAGGAGCGCCGCAAGGACCGACCCTTGAGGCCTGCACGATGGGAATAGAGCAAAAAGTTCCGCTAAATGAGGTGCATGAAAATGTTTCCATTCATCATATTCGTCCGAGTCCTGCAAGAGAAAGTAATTTTGAATTAATGAAGAGTTAAAAGTGTAATAAAATTTTCTTTGTTTATACAGAGCTATGAAAACGCATTATTAATTTTAATATCGATTAAAGTGTCCTCTTTTTAATCCGTTGTGTAACGTACATTTAATCACTAATTAAAAAAATAAACACTGCATGATTCTGCATGATTTTGCTTATGAAGTTTTGAGGAGAAAAAGTTTCATTTTTCAATTCAATTCAAAGAATTTATTTGTAAAACACAGGTTTACAAAGGTATGGTAGGGTATCAAAAAAACATGTCTCACTGTGTTTTGCCACAAGACATTCAAAATTCATAAAATATTAAAATAACGACTTCAGTATGATTCAAATTAAACATTATAATTGAAATGAAATGTCAAACTTGTAATTTCAAATTCTATACATTAAAAAACTAAAAAAAAACGTGATTCATTGGGAAATAAGTATACACAGTATTAATAATAAAGCATTTATTCCTATGTCTATAGATGTATTATCAATTTACCATATTTATCATGCATGTCAACTAAATACTCTTATCGAGTAGTAGGCTTTTTTTTACAAATAACTGTATTGTAGCTCTTTTTTAATTTAATTACATCCTGTATATGTAATATGTAGTATGGCTTAGGGCAAATTATTAAAAATTTTGGTTGCCATGCCATATACACTTTTTCCGAGTAAGGCGGTCTTCATCGGTCTGGTGCCTATTTTACCTCGTTGACGTGCACTATTAAAACTACGGAATTGGTTACCATTTGTTTTTACATATACGAGTGAAGCTTGTGGTTCATAAATGTATAGGCACGGAAATGTGAGTATGTGAAACTTTACAAACAGTCGTTTACACGACTCTGTTGGTTGAATACCACAAACAGCTTTTATACATTTTTTTTGTCCTCTAAATACCAGTTCTCTTTCCATTGCGTTCCCCCAAAACATAATTCCATATTTCAATGTTGACGTGACATATGCGGGATATGCCATAAATACTGTTAATGTGTTAACTACTTTTCTAAGATTATACAAAGCATATGAGAATTCATTTTTATATTTAAGTATAACATACTGATTCATTTTGATTCATGTCAGCATACTATCTAAATTTTATCCTAAAAATTAGTAATCTCAGTTTTATCAATGTCTTCGCCATTGCATGTCACAGTTAGAGTCGGAAATTTGTTAAGTCTGTGGGCAAAAGTCATTATTTTTGTCTTAGATAAGTTAATTTTTAAATTATTTTTGCTTAATCATTCGATTACTATTCGATTAGTGTTCTATTTGACTCGTAGGTGTTTAAGTTCTCAGGCGTGACGACTACTGCGCTGTCATCAGCAAAGAGCACCATAGTATATTCGAAGGCACGCGGGAGGTCATTCAAAACGCTTCCTTGCGGCACTCCGTGTGTTATTTCGCGTGAATCTGAAGAATATATCTCATGATTACTTATAATATGTTTCAACTAACTTACCCGTATTAAATCGTTTATTTTCATTGTATCCTTTGCGTCAGTACAAACACTAGCTAAGTACTTTAAAACAGTTGTTGAAGGAGGAGTAGTTACGTCTAAGAATCGAGTGAAAAGATCTCGAATGGACACAGCGGGTAAGCGTTCATGTTTCTCCCAAGTCTTCGACGAACCTTGAAAATAACGCCAGTAAGTAATATGATTGACATGTTTCCACGGTTCTACTTCAATAAATTAAAAGTCTATCTTACCGAGAGGTGAAAGTTTTTCCTTCATCACTTGTAGCTGTACGGGGACATCGTAATCTGTTTCTTTTAGTCTTTTTAATACACTATCTACAATTTTTTCACGATTGCACGGCAAGACGCCAAGATGATCTCCAGGATCGTATTTTACATCTTCCTGTAATATTTAATCAGTTCTATTAGTATTTGAAACATTTTCAAAGCTATATATGTTGTCACGCGGTTTTGAACATACCCTTGGCTGCATATCCACAAATATGGTTTCACGGTCTTCTGTATGGTCTCCTAGACGTTTAACCTTCTTGATCAAACTTGGTATCACTTGCCTCCTAAAGGTACTCTCCAGTGCTTCTTTGATGTTTATGATAGCAGGTGGTTTGCCAAATCTGACGGTGTCCTCTGATAAAGGCAATTTGGAAAGTGCATTACTGCCATCTATTACCATGTTTTCTTCTACGCAGAATGTTTCAGCGGCCACCTAAAATATCACCACTTAAAATAAATAATAAGTATTTTTTTAAATGTAGATAATTTTACCATGCTTTATATTCGTAAGAACATCGTAATATGTTATTGTTATGACAATAAGTACAGAGCGGCTACCGCACACCACAACAAAGTTCGTTCGTATATCTCCGTCTCTATCGCACTTCCTAATTCGAGCGTCAGAAAGGGCGATACACGAACGAACTCCGTTTTTGTTTCACGGTACGCAACTAAGTGGCATTACCTGGAAGATTTTAGAAGACCACGAACGGAACTCTTGTTCTTGTGCGAACATCTCATCTCCAGTAGCAATGTCCAAGATCCTCTCTCCTCCCAATTCTCCCAAAACTCTGTCGACAGTTTTGGCGAAGTTCGCAAATTTGGGGTATGCGCTTGATCCGAGCCCAAATACGGCAAAGTTGACGTTACCCAAAGGTCCAAGGTTTTCGACAGACGATCCCCCAGTTGTGCCTGTGTTTGTGTATAGAAAATTAGAGATAAAATAAAGATGGGCAGAGCGATAAAAATATAGACGACGATGTCCCTTTACAAATAGGTAAGCATTCATTATAAACTAAGACCAGGCCCCTATTTCACCAACACGACAATTGTCACCTGACAACGACAATTCTCCGTACATTGCTGGATCCACAAGTAACCTAGCAACCACCTTAACTTCTAGAACAAGCAATGTATGGCGAATTGTCAGTGTCAATTGTCAAGTTGGTGAAATAGGGGCCAGGTGTGCATTTATGAGTATGTTTTTGGTAGCAAGATCTCTGTCAGTAGCAAGTAGTCTCCGTTAACCGGACTGAACATTAGCTAATATGATTGTATTCTTACTTTTATTGGATTCCAATCGCGATAGGGGTATCTTGCTTGAAGGAGGAGGTGAAATGACGCTGTTAGTCCTCATCAAAGATTTTGGTGTTGGTGTTCTGAAACTAAAAACAAACATTTATTCATGTGCAAAAGTGTGCATGTATTTTTTGTAATTAATGTAATTTAATCTTACCCTGAACTGGGGCCGTTTTGACCATCACTCTCTTTTTCTATGTTTTGCATTTGGAAAAGATGGTCTATGAAGTCCTGTGAAGCAAAGTAAAGATTTAGTACCTATTAGGTTGAACGACAAGTATACCGTCTTATGGAGACTGAACCTAGAAATGTACAGTTAGCAATTCGTTTATATCTAATAACGTGGTTATTAAAACGGGGCTTTTTTATGAAATAAAATTATTGTGTACAATAAAGTGCTTACATTCATACATACATAACATTAACTTAATAGTAAGTACTTTTTGAGAAAAAAATGTTTTTAACCTGGCCATTTGCTGGAGGCTCCCCATTACCAAACGTAGACGTCACAATCAGAATTAGTGTTTCGTGTTCAATGGAGAACATGTCGTATTCGTCCATCGCGAAAACCTGGAGAAAAGAACAGTTAAGCTTACACAGATTATTAATCCGATTGTGTTTGTATGATGATAACGCTTGCGTTCCGAGGAAACCCCAGGTCCATATATTCTAGAATTGGACGAACGCGACTGCGACATGACATGGACGTAGCATGGTTGCCATTTTATCACTTATCGTTGTGGTAAAAGTATGCGAGTGCGAGAGTGATGGATGCCTTATCCACAACGATAAGTGATAAAATGGCAACCGTGCTACGCCCGCTGAATGACCCTGAGAGTTTAAGTAGTTAGTGATATATGCGTATAATTGCTAACAAACCGTAATAAATAATATAATCTGAAACTGCAACTATTATTACAATCTGGTGTCAACTCACCTGAGCATTAAAAGCGTGTCCAAAAATGGTCCCTAATTCATTGGCATACTGTTCAGATTTGCCCGTCTCCGTGGCGTAGAGGATAGTGACCTTGACGCGCCGGGACAGTGCCCGGGTGAACAGCTTGGAAGTAAACTTTACAGCTCTTGCTATTTGCTTGAAGTGGAACTTTCGGCGAGGCTTATCTCCTGTTGTGTGCCAGTTATACGTTTTCCATGGGTTGTCCTATGAAATCAGGTTTTTGTTCAGTAAAGATGTATATTTCTATCAAACCATTAAGAAATTTAAACGGACTAAACTAATATTTATAAAAAGAAAGGAAATACAAAATTATGCTTGAATGATTCTACAATCTTTGCGGTAAATGTGAATAGCGGAGTAAAAATTAAGTAAAATAGAAAAAGTATCGAGCACGATAAATTGGTGGAGCGACAGCGAACGACCGCATGAAGTGACAAAAGTTTTAAGTTTCCGCTAAATTCCGCTCTTTGAACATATTATTTGTACTTTGTTCACTTACTTGGTACTCATAAGACGGTTTGAGGTAGTAATTAGCCATTTCTTGGTGGAAAACTTGAGTAAGTGAGGATGACAGCGGAGGAACAATCCAGACCCAGTCAGATGGACAACCACCCCTGGAAAATTATAGCACATTATAAGACACAGTGTCCAAGAAACGTACATAAACGATAATTATTATTTTTACCAACGACGGAACGGAGAAGGTATATCCGTTTAGGGCGAGCTGTTGAGTGCCCACATTATATTAACAACAAAGATTGAAAATAATCATACAATATTTTTAATTCACTAAAAGAGTCCCAATGTGCCTTTTGAGTTCGTAATAATTAATTAATTAATTCGTTTCTTGCTCACCAGGTACATTGTTTTACTAATAAGTAATTGTATATCATGGACCCTGATCAGGGTATTGCAAAGATGGTTCCTAAAAACTAATTCTTAATTCTAACACAAATTCAATTTTAATACCTACGCACAAAGTACTAATTACATTTTTATTAGAGGTATATTACTTACAAGTTACAGGTAATCGTTATGCTACTTTATCCTCCATGAACTCTTGGACAGAATAGTATGATTTTTTCAAAGAAGTGTTTTTAGTTTGTTTATAAATAAATTGTTGCTCTCTAATCTCTATGTTCTTGATATGGTTGGGTAATTTATTATATATTTTTATTGATCGGTAATATGGTCCCTTTTTATAAATGTCTAGTATTGGTTCTGGGGCGACTAGTTCGTTTGTGCGTCGAAACTTTTGTTAAATTCGAATATGTTAATGTTGCTTCTTACGAAGGTAGCTATTTCAAGAATAACATAAGGAGGGACTGACAATATTTGAAGACTTATAAAGTGTGGTTTACAAGTTTCTGTTTGTTTGATATTTGCTATTACGAGTATACGGATACATTTTTTCTGGGATATGAAGAGATCGTGCGCGTCAGTGCTTTGACCCCATAATAAAATTTTATAGCGTAACCATATAAAAAGTATCAAGCGACGTGTCGAAAGGAACCTTATCAACCTTTATCATGTTTGACAATATTACAGCTCATACAAGCAGTGTCAGCAGAAAAGGGTGGCAATGCCCTTCAAAGTTATATTCAGCCCGCCGCGAGAGCCAGTGCGAGGACGGCATGTTTGATCACAAGCCTAGCTGCACGGCTAGCACGCGACGGCACGCGAGCTCTCTCGATTTTTCTCGCACTATCCGTCTCTCTCTTATTAGAACACTTAGAAGAAGAGGTATAGAGCGATAAAAATCGAGAGTATGTCGAGAGCCGTCGTGTGCTAGACGTGCAGATGTTAAAAATTTCATTTATTTTATACAACATTGAAGATACGCACCTGACTTTGTTTTCGTTTTCCAAATGCTTCATAAACTGCTCGGAAGCGGAATGGTGGTCCACTATAGACACGGTGTCCCTGTGGAAGCTGTGCAACACTGCTTTGTTGATTTCCACAACCGCTTGGTCCTTCCAGAGGGACACTACCGAACTGGTCTCGAGACCCATTCTTTCAGCTACCTTCTGCAAATTCATATTATACAGGTTTGAGACAAACACATTTCCCATTACTATATTTCTTAATAACACTTTTTATTTTCTTATATTAAGTGCCTTTCAATGTTTAAGGCAATCGTATATTGGGTTAAAAAGTATGAGCTCTATCACAGAAAACTTTACAAGCGTACGATTCACTAAAATTTTGCGTGAGCCGATCTCCGTATTAATTTATCAGCCGCAAAACGCGGCGGCAGTGAACAAGAGACCACCGTAATCCATTCTGCAACTGCCACAAGCGCCCGATCCAAGAATAAATATGGTCAGTAAAATATACACACTCCCAGAATATTGGGACGGCCCGACGGGTGGTGTGACAGAAGTTGCAGCAGCCGATCTCGGTAATAATCTGATAATGTATCAGCCGTTGAACGCGCTGGCGCTGATCTCTACCGCCACAATGCACTCTCATGTCGACAACTGTTACTAGCGCCCCATTAGCTAGGCCCGATCTTTACCTCCGATTAATGTATACATATGGTTACAAAAATATACGTACTCCCAGAATATTGAGGCGGGTGGCATCGCAGAAGTTGCGGCAGCCGATCTCAGTATTCATGTACCAGCCGTTGAACGCGGTGGCGGTGAACTCGAGGCCGCCGCAGTCCATTCTCATGTTAGCGACGGCTGGTAGGGCATACCAGCGCAGGTCCATCTCTTTGAACCAGTCGAATCTGATCAAAGGACAAAAAGGGTTAGCGTTTTCTATAAAATGTATACCAATTGTATAAAAAAGTTAAGTTTGTGACTTCAAAAAAAAATAATACTTTTTTATAAATTATTTCACCAGAGTATAAAATTGGCTTCCAGGGTGGACGGCTATATTTTATTCCGCGGATTTGATCGCGTTATTTGCAATACGCAGACGGGTCTGTACCTGCAGCTAGTAGTATATTAAAACAGGTTGTAATTTTATTAAATGAATAAGTCATAACGTTTTTCCACAATAAAAAATAATCCACGCCATCACATTTAAAATACAGTACGTTTGTAGGTAGGTACGTAAAGTAGCGGTAGTAAGTTATCTTTCCATAATATTTTTATTTTTCATTCGTTTCTTGTGTGAGAATCGATTACACTAACGAAACGATTTGAACTAAGAATAATGCAAATAAACAAATAAATCTATATGTAATTTCCTATCGGCCAGTTTTTGAATTACGAGTTGGTAATTATTAGCAGTTATTTTTCCAGCTTTTCATGATCACGATACTTTAAAATAAATTAAAAGAAACTAGACGATTAATGGACCTAACACATACATTACTTTTTCGTCGGAACTCATAATATCAACAACGCACAATTAAATCCAATAAAATAGAATTTCTCATTTATAGAATGAAAAATTATCAATTTTGCCTCCATTATGTTAAAAAAATACCTATCTACGCGGTTTGAGTAGACATTTTCCCCGTATTTTGATGAAATAATTTAAATGGGTATTTGTCTAGTTAAATTTGCAATTGAAAATTGTTGGAATTTGTTAATAATGTGTTATTTATTATGTTCATGTCGATTTTACATAACTAAAACTGCAAAATATAGCAAACATCGTTTGTTGTTTTTTTTTAATAATCGTAGTGGCAGAATGTAACGAACCAAAAAGCAAATATTGCTTATAGTTGTTTTAATGGCTGAACGACGTGATACTGTGTCACAAATAAATTTGGATTGAAAATTAAAAAAAGACCATCTTGCAGGCCTAGAGGCCTCCAATTTTGCATGAAATTCCATTAGGTGTCTTTCGTCGCGGAGAGACCTGAAACGTGATACTTCGCTTCCTATTATAACGAACGTAACGTCAATATTTCATTGCATGTTTGAGAGAACGTACTTATTAATGTTTACGTCATACCTGGCCATAATGCGAGTTTTACTGCACGCTGCGCGTACGGTAAAACTCGCATTATGGCCAGGTGAAGACGTAAAATTGTGTACTCACCACGGGCGGTAATTCATAAAGCCCCAGATCGCATATTTATGGCCCTCACCTTCGGTTCGGGCCACAAAGACCTGCGATCTGGGCCATTCACGAATTCACCGCCCTAGGTACGTAATGTACTATTAAAGTAAAGTTTGATCTGCACTTGTTTAACACGCAGAAAGCAGAATGCAGAAAACCGTACATAACAGTTTACTGCAACATCTTTACATTTAGAACGTGTGGCATGACGCGAACGGGCAATTTGCGGCGCGCTTTGCGGGTAGGTCCGGCCAGGCCAGGAACGTTTACTTGCGTAATGAAGCGATTTCAATCAACGCTGTGTAAGTGCTTGGCGAGTAGACGTAAATAGGAAAATTTAGGCATAAATAATTAAAGCTTCTATACTAAACCGACGAAATAATATGTACGCTCTTATATGTGGGTCATTTTGGCACTTGGGTATACATTTTTAGGATTTTGATGTTGACTGTACATGAATGAATGACTTCCATGTAAGTGATTAGAGATTTAAAGTAAGAAGAGCCTAGGTAGCGCAATGTTTTAGATAATCCTTCAAGACTACTTTTACAATTTGTTAAAATAAAAGCCTGACACGCATTTTTATTAAAGGTATTCATTAACTTTGTATATACCATATTCAACTTCTGTCAGTATTTTGACTAGCGATGTACCGTTTCCGCGAATATCCCCGAAACTTCGTGGCTAATCATTAATTTTGATACAATTATTGCCAATATGACATGTTAAAACTAAGGCACGTAGCATGTTTACAACCAGAAAATACGTAGAATCTTCATAATTCTGAATCACGTTTCCAAGATCAGTTTAATTACCAAGTCATTACTCTTATTTACGAACATCCCGTGTGTCATCATATCGTCAGTCGAGTCGCCTACGTTCGACATCCGAATGAAAGTAGTTACGAGTTACGACATCGCCCATGTAGAACAATGACGTTTTTATTTATCCCTTTACGATCATTGATGTCTCATAAAATATTATAATTAAGTGTTATTACTGTTCGGTATATCAGCATTACACTATTCATAGCGGCCTACTCATCAATAAATAATTTTCCCATCATTATTTCTTACTAAGTAGCATCGATATAATGAATACATATATAAATCTAAAATTATGGAACAATCCTCGTACTTATAGCTGTGTGGCATAATTTATACCTGTGATGACTATGGACATATAAACATCTAAGCAAACATGATTCACAATTTATTTTAAATCAATTTGTAGGTATAAATTATTACCATCTGCTGCTTAATATTGTAATACCAATTTCTGCTCCTATAGCGGTTCAATATGTTACTTCGAATGAATTAATAAATGAATGAGTCATCATATCAGCCGAAAGACTTCCACTGCTGGACGAGAGAAGCGACTGACTATATGATGACACACGGAATGTTCGTAAATAGGAATTAATGAATGAATGAATTAAATTACTTTAAGAATATTCATTATATTAATTAGTTGGATACTTACTGAGGATGCTCCATATGTACCTCCAGCACAATTTCCCGGGGCAAATCGAAGAATTCTGGTTCCTTGCCGTCCGCCTGTAGCACCAGCGGCAGGATGTCCCACGCCGTGTATGGCGGCTTCCAGCCCAGCTTTATGCAAATCTAGGCAAAGATAAGACAAAGTTTAGTAAACAATATATTTATTATATAGTTTAATCATAAAATCTTTTCCACAGGCCAGGTGAAATTAAATCTATAATACATTTTATAGACTTTGAGACAAAATTTCTCCCACTTTATCTGTTCCTACACGCGGTGCCTACGGTGAGAACGGGTTTTTTTTGTATCCATCCACCCACAAAAAAATCACTCCCGTTAAAACGATATAGTCTTTGACGTTTTGTTGTATAGTGTTTGTTGCACTGGACCTAATGCAATTCTTCGGTGAAATACGCCCTTTACGTATACGAATTGTATGTTATCAGCTACTCAATGGAGGAGACGAGTGGGCATTTTTCCACACAAACTTTCTCGACTGTTTCGTCCGAGGTTTTTGACACTAAATCAATGTTATTTTGTAATAATATATATATTATCAATATCTATGTCGGTATGTTTTGCTTTATTGTTATTCTTTTTGTATAGTACCTTCTCGGTAACTGCAAACAATGCTTCAAATGGCCGCAAAAATAGGCCTATTATACGGTTGTACGTTATTTCATAGACTACATTTTTATAGAATTTCGTTTCATTTACACATAACATAAATTGATCCTCATATTTTCATTTTAATAGAATAGTCATTTCGCTGACTTACTCTGTAGAATTTTAACCATAGTTTTTTTTGCAAAGAAAATTTCATTCTTCGATATTTCTGTTCACAGAATTTCATATCACATATTTTTTATACTTATATTATTCAGTTTATGCAAAACTAATTTTCAAGAAAATAGTTTTTTTTTCTCATCAACTGATTTCCCAGATTATCGTTTCATCGAATCATCAATTCGCAGAATACTATGTAAAAAAAATAATAGCAGTTTTTTGTTGTAAAGAAAAATTTATATTGCGATATTCATATTACAGCATTTCAAATCATATTATAATATTTATCCTTTTAGTGATTGTACGTTATTTCATAGACTACGTTTTTATAACTTAAGCAACTTTTTGTGTAGAATCATGTTACATTGTGTAAATAGAGTAAGTAATTAAAGTATTATTAAAAACTGTCGGTCCTGGCGCTTCGCCGGCCGCTGCCCCTGTAAGGTCGCGGTTCTACCTAAGACTCCTCCTCGCTTCGCTCGTCGTCATACCTACACGGACCTGCCTTAGAGTAGAATAGGTAGAAATCGTTTTCGATGTGATAAAAAAATTAAGGCCTAAACTTTATGTGAAATGAAAATAATTCAAACAATGATTGTATCAATGACAATGTTAATTATTAATAATAAATATGTTTCATTCAAGTAAAGAGGCCGTGAAACCACAGTATCCGAAATAAATTACAAGAACCAAATATTATATTAAAGTACTTTCTGTGAAGCGATTTTCTATGAAATTTCTGTCTGCGAAACAAATATATACTTAAGATAATGCTACGGTTGGATAAGTCTGTTATGAGTATATTATTATTTATGAGAAACTACTTATAAGTATTTATGAGAAATATGTTTCGCTCAAGTAAGTGGAACTTGAAACAATACTATTCCAAATATTTAATGAAACATTTTCTGCGGAACAAAATCTATGAAATTTCTCTGTAAAACAAGGGATCACCCTATTATACAAATCCGTCAACAATAAGCGCAAAAATCAAAACAGTCCGACATTTAATTCAGTTACCAAAATGGTAATAACATTTTCAACTTATTTAATTGGTTATTTCGGAGAAGGAAACAGTCGAGAACGAAACCGCAACTTTTTAGAAATTTCGATCGACGCTACGGTCTCACCTGCGTCAGCGTGACAGAAGTACTGATCTAGAATTCTTAAATCTGAAATAGCGAGTTCGCTCGCCATTCCCTCGTAAGTGTGTTCAGTAGTTCGAAATGACAACCAATGAAGCTATTTAACAATTAAAAAAACACGGTTAAATACAGTTCACTGGACTGGAAATGGTGCTGAAAATTCCGGCCTGAGATTATCTGGCCTTATGTAGTACCTATCTAAAATAATAAAAATTACGAAACCCTTTATTACCCCTCAAACTGCCCCTTTTATTGGGGTTTACACCTTTTTGACTTTATTTATGTATTTAGGCCATACATTTCTATATCTATACCAAATTTCAGCTTCCTATGTCAAACGGTCTTCGAGAAAACTGGCTGTGACAGACGGACAGCCTCCGAGTGATCGTATAAGTGTTCCGTTGGACCAATTTTGGTACGGAACACTAAAAATTTATAAAAAAATATACCACAAGGGCTTTTAAAAAAATTACTTACATTACATTTGTCAAGTCAGTATAGTGAACACTTGATTCTCATAAAAAAAACCTCAAGTTTAGTACATCGGTATTCTAGGTTTCCACCACCATGATTTAATAACAAAATGGTACAAGAATCCTGTTATTCTACCCGAGAACAGTGAACGTGTTAAACACGTTGCACTATAATCACTGGTCGGCTGATTAGGCGAGTTAAATCGGTCAAAGGGAAACCTCTATTTTGGTTCATTTCCTAATCCCGAGTCACATCGGCTAGGAAATTACCACGTTGATTAGATCACCTCCGTGAATTTGACTTGTTCAACTTGGTATAGTCGTTCGGTTTGAGTTGTGTCCAATTTACTTAAAGGAACAATGCCTTTGTTGACTGAAACCAAAATTACCATATTGTAAAAAGTCATTACAGCCACCTAGAAAGTTCAATTGAATATCGACCTTGAATATGTCCCTAGATTACGAGTGCACTAATAGGAAAATGGTGGTCCAGGTGCCTTTGTACTTGTTCGATTCTCAGTGCTCAGGTATAAATAAACGCCATATAATAAATATTATAAACGACAGGGATGTATTAAAATATTATAATTCTATAAGCAATTTAAACTTTTGGCAAAGGCCCTAAAGTTGAAAATTCAGTAAAATGTTAATGCATGCAGTTTTTATCTACGAAGTGTGCTTATCTTTTATGACGGACCATAATGAGGTAGCAAACCCGCACAATGAGACAATGGATTGGACACAACTCAAACCGAACGACTATAGCCTAAAATTGGTTCGCTATGGAGGTGAATTTGATCTGCCACTTTACTTCGCAAAGTGGTTTCAGCGTGATCCGCGCGCTTGCTTTCATGCACGACGCGCAAACGTGTTAGAATAGGTACGCGCAGCAAATTCTTCGTTCTCTGTACAACCCGGTTAATTTAAGAATGCGCCATGTCCATACGTACACCTTGCTGCAAGGTGCCAACGTTTCTTGATCGCGATATAACCATAAAACACGAGTGTCGTAATGTTATGAAACACGCGTGTTTAATACCCAGGATTATGAGCCTAAAAATGACTTAATAAGAGGCACGGTACGAACAAAGGTGTTGAAAAAATATTATCAAACGGGCCACTCACTTCTTTGAAGCTGATTTTCCACCGGAGGGGCGAGGCGAGAATTGTAATTCGTATGGCGAATATTCAATTCTCTCCTCGCGCATCTTCGGTGGAAATAGTAAGTTCTAAACAAATTTTAATTCTCGCCTCGCCTCGTCTCGTCTCGCCCCTCCGGTGGAAAATCAGCTTTATGTCGAATATAGCTCGACATGTTTCGAACCGCTTCGCGGTTCCTATTAATGAGCACACGCATTGCCGCGTTCATGTCATGAATAGGAACCGCGAATCGATTCGAAACATGTCGAGCGATATTCGGCCTCACAGGCGTGACGTGAGTGACCCGTTTCATAATATTAAAAACGAAAAGATCCGTGAGTGAAACATTGTCACAATTGCGCAGTGCCAGCATGAACGTTCATAATTGTCAAAGCCGCTAATGTAATATTTTTATGTAAACCGTATCAATTCCCCCACGGGACAGACTATACCTAGTGTTGGGGTCAGCATAAAATGTAACTGAGTTTTTATACATACATACATACTACATTCACGCCTTTATTCCCAAAAGGGGTAGGTAGAGCACATGAAACGTATGTTCCAGCGCCACTTTTAGCATAAATGTGGGTATAAAATCGATCGACAAAATGTGATATTGCAGTGATAGGTTGCTAGCCCACCGCCCACAACACACTTCAACCCTGGTCCCTTAGTCGACTTTTACGACACCCACGGGAAGAAAGCGGGTGGTGAAATTCTAACCCGACACCACACGGGTCTGGGAATGTGTTTTTATACTTTTTGGAAATAAACTATTTGTATTTGTTGTATTTACGGTAGCCTAGTGGTTCAGCAGGCATGCGGCTGTCAAGCGGCGGTCGTGGGTTCGAATCCCGGCTCGTACCACAATGAGTTTTTCGGAACTTATGTACGGAATATTTACCGTTAGCTTTTCGGTGAAGAAAAAACATCGTGAGGAATCCGGTTTAATCCCAATAGGTTCTAGTTTCCCCTCTGGGTTGGAAGGTCAGATGGCAGGCGCTTTCGTAAAACTAGTGCCTACACCAAATCTTGGGATTAGGTGTCAAAGCGGACCCCGGGCTCCTTTAGGGGCACAACTGGGAACAACGCTAGGACGATGATGATTGATGATGTTCTCGGGCCATTTCCACACGCAACGCCTTGTTCGGTGTTAATATGGTTACGGCCCGGCAGTGCAGCTTACATTTATAAATTCAATTGGACCCCGATTGCTAAAACGGATCTATTTTTTTGTAAGTACGTAAACCTCGTAAGTTATCCAGTGTTAGGTATTCTTAAAATTTACGTCTTCCAACTCTTCACCTTCATCTATCACCTCACCTAAAGGTATTCTCCACTTTGCGTGTAACAGCCAATATAACTTGACCCCAAGCAAGATACGTAACATGTCTAGTTTGATAAAATATAGGTTCTGTAGTCGTGTTAGCCCTCCGTAAGCTGGACGACCACGGTCTTTATTTTTATTAATTTCTCTAACTATCTTAACATGAATTCTAATCATAGCCTCCTAAGGCCCATGGGCCTACTCATAGGACTTATTCTGTCGAAGGAATTTAAATTATATACAACTGGAATAGAGCTGCATTTGTTTTGTTTCGGCACATTTTAAAGCAAACGAAAATCGACTCTATTTCCGACACAATACGATTCCAATTCCAATGCCATTTTGTGTTGTACCACCGTACCTTAGGAGGATAGTAAGCCTGTTCAACTTACATTTGTAAATTCCATTCGTCCCGGGTCACCCAAGATGGTTCCGTCCTCTCGTAGATAGCCTGCGTAGTTGATCAGCTGCGGGTTCCATATCCTGTAGTCGTGCTTGCCGTCTGTACGCTGGGGAAACACGGTGATAGCCGACCTGTTGATAAAATAAGTGTTTTTTCATCACACTTGCTCGTAAATGGTCTTATTCCATGCCTGTATACAGAAGGACAATGGCCTAAATACTAACTTCATAATTCTCTAGGGAGTTATGAGCTTGTGTGTGATCTGATTGGTTTAAGCAAATCTAGTTGGCCGCGTGCCACTACAATTCTGCTCTGTGATTGGTTGAAAAAAAAAAGTTGGCCACGCGCCGCAAGAATACTACTGTACTGCTCTGCGGTTGATATATTGAAGCTGCGCGCTCCACTCGCACTGATCTGACCCCGTATCAGGGTTGGCCTTATCACGCGATAAGTGACAAGATAGGAGCGTCGTCTCGTTCTATCGAACGGTGTCAGCCAGTGACGGACGCTCTATCTTGTCACTTATCGTGTGACCGACCCATGATACGGGGTCTGGAAGCGAAGTTCTATTTCGTCAATTTTTGATTGGTGCAGTTGTATGATTTTTTTCTATTTTTTCTATTTATTATTTCCTCGCAAATGTAATGTAAAACATTGTGTATAACACGGACGTAAGAATATTGAATAATAAAAAAAAAAAATTGTTAAATACTTTCGTATGTTGACTAGTTGTCTCCGCGGCGCCTATTGCCTCCCGCTCATAACAAAAAACTTACAAACTTTAAGTACCTACCTGTTTATTTCATTACGAGTATTAGGAAGAAAGCGCATTTATGAATCAAGACAATTCACATATGGCTTCCATAAGTACGCGGAAAACGAGAGCCAAGGAAAATTTTTCTTGGAAACAAATAGGCTCCCACACATTTTACGCTCTGACAACTAAAGTTATTACAGTGCGGTAATGAGACTATGTTACTTTTGGTGTTATTGGAGCACAGTAGCGTATAGACCTACATAACTGTAAGTTCAGCTGTCGGTACATACATGTAACCGAGAAACTGTTCGCCAAATATATACCTACGAGTACACTACACCACACTTATTGTGGAATCTTCGTGGGTAGATCAGAAGTTTAATCTCAGATTAAGTTTTATTTTAAGAATGGTCCAATCTGCCCTTAACATGTCGCACTTAAAATCTCTACATATAAGATATAATTAATATCACCTTGACACGTAAAAAGATTTTTACTTGCAAAAAACCCAATAACACGCGATATTCTAGTATCTCATTATTTATCTTAATACGACGTTTTATCATGATCTTGTGCTGTTCGGCATCTTTAGATGTTAGAAGTGATTTGTGACTGACATTGTATCCGATGAATGGAGTTCTTACCGAATATTTCCTTTATTCGTCGCGTATTTGATGTGAGTACAAAGCGCCTCGAACATTCCCTTAGCAGTTGTTACTTCTCTGCAATCGAAGACCTGGAAGAATTATGCCGTTTCGTTATATTTTCCTCGTTTGTTTATTTTAATAATTTAAAAAATAAAGAAAACTAGGTAGATTGCTTCTGTTTTGGGGTTTATTGCCTAAAATAAAGATGTGTTCATTCATTAATTAAAACAGTCTGTTTTGTGTGTCAGCGTCAGTTTTTTAACGAAAAATAGCATATTTAAATTATGTGAAAATGAACTCGTTTCACATTTCAATGTGTTTATATATATAGTGGCTGTACCGGAAATGGGGTGTGAGTCGATCAAAATATCGGGCTACAGAGGTTGGAGGTGAGGCAACCTTGGTCATTAATTGTCAATCACTGATTACAATATATGGTACCTTTGATGTTAAAACCCGGCTGAGTTAGTTAGTTGTTTCCACCTAGTGGCCATTTTCCATAGTAGGGAGGTGGAAAGTTAACTGAACTGTGTTGTATTCAAGCCCCAGCCACGATACAAAACGTCTCATTTTAAATGTGACACGAGACTAAGGTGGTTGTCACACTGCCGCCGCATCTCGTTGCGAGACGCGGAGCTCGTTGTATGCAAGTACCTCAGTTTGTATATAAATTCCGTGTGGTACGACACAATGCACCGCACCTCCGTCCGGCGAAATTTGTATGCAGCTCCGCACTTCCGTCCGGAGATGCGGCGCAGTGTGACATCCGCCTAAACGGTGTCCCTTCTCAGGCTCGTTATAAGTTGCCGCTGGTATTTAACTTTGTAATCCTAATTAAAAGTTCGCATGTGTTCTTTGCGGTTAACTCAAAGAAATATTACGTATGTGTCGTGTCAAATTTACGATTGAAGCTGAAATCCTGCCAAAAGGAAAGCGCGCAATGATTAAAGTGCACTTCTTTCAAGGCTAATACACCACGTCGTACCTAGTACCTACCCATTGATAATAGTATATTTTCCAATAGAGCAAACTTCCGTAGACATCGATCGCACATACGCGTCATATGCGGTGAAAAAATTCAAAAGAAATTGGTATTATTGTAAGACTCATACGTCGTGCACTCAAGGAAGAGCTAGCAACAACGGATGAAACTAATTTATATGTATAAGCCAAACAAAAGCAAGCGACTTCAAGAGATAGAGATTAAGACACTAGTTCGAGTCGAGAAATAAACATGTGAGTTTAGCTCGAGTTTGGTATTAGGTCCTTCCAGAATAATCAGTTTACTCTAGTTCAGTTTAGTGTACTTTGTTTAGTTTTATTTTCCAAAATCCGTCAAATAAATCGTGAACAATAATTTGTCATGGCTATAAATATGAATCGCAACTTGCACCTCCAGGGTATACCTCGCACTTACATTCAAGCGACTCTCTGAACGACAAAAGGCAACAAGAATGTATGAAACAAGGGTTTTGTCGCTCTTTTTTCATTTACAAGGTACCGCTGTACGATATCATCAACGCGCTATTATACCTATCCATGAAGTGCAGATTGCCTCGCCGTATTTCAAAACAAGAACGAGTGCGTTAAAAGTTACTCGAAACTCCTGGTTTGAAAAATGCCAATGTCTCGCTTCGTTTGGCAAGTTGTCTTATTTCTGTCCAAAGAAAATCAGCAACAGTCATATTATACATACACGACATGAATGTTTGTAAATCTTGTTTATGAATGACAGCGCTAATATTAGATGCATCATACGCATCTTATGTTACAATTACAATGTTCTCGCTATATGCAAAGCAAAACGATATACGAGTATTTATACATTTTCGTTTATTGCAAAGGAGGATGGGCAGATTGGCCTATATGACCAATAAGGACAAGCGATATGTCACTGGATAGCTTATTCTAAGTTCTACTTTTACGTTTTTATGGCAAGGTACTCCTTGATCTAATGCAAGATTGACTTCATGTTAATTGATCATGGATGAACGAACTTAACTTTTTTTACACAGCGATTCAAGATTTCCTGCCTTACAAAAAGTTGTAGAATACCTATGAAAAAACCTTTCCAATGATATATGGCTTGTCATTATTGGTTTCTACTCGTAGGCCAGAGTCCATACAAATCTGCCCATCCTCCTTTAAGGGTAATAGTTATGTTAAACAGCAAATTAGGTACAAGGCAGGTAAGTTCACCCAATATGTTGGAATCGACTTGGATGTAACTACCACGTATCTCGTCGTAAGGCGTTATGTATCGGCTCAGTCGCCATGATTTGCGGTTAGAGCGGTTCTGAGGTCTCCCGGTGGACCCTTCGCTACCGGATACATTGAGCGGTTGCTATACATTTTCAGATAACATAAACAATACTTTGGCAAATTAAATGATTGAAACTTTTATTAATTGATATTAATACATATGTCATGAGAATATATTCGTAAATATTTTGATATGGTTGGTATTCCCTTTTTCTCATCAGGTAGGTAGTTAAATTGTTATTAAGTGCAACATGACGTGACACAAAACTTACGAAGTTTGGGAAATATTTACATTCGGCGATAAAATTACTAACTAATTCAAGGCCTGGGTGTAAATTGTATTATATGTTTAGGTACATATTTAGCAAGTATAATGAGCATAGTACAAAATGTTATACGCGGCGGCTGTGTAAGTTTCTTTATAATACGCTAGTTGCCGCTTCATGTGATGTTCATGATCCTATAAATGAATTTCGATACAAATTTTAGTCACTCAGTATCTTTTCCTTCTATTAAAATTGGTTTAGCGATGAAATTATGGTCGGCAGATCGACGGTCCCAATTAAATGAGACGGATCTGCAAAATTGAGATTTTGGCTTTCCAGCGACTTAGGCCGTAAAAATCTCTAAATTTTAAAACCACTTTCACAGATTTCGATCGTTTTTCTCCATACTTTTCGTAAAAACCACGATAAAAATGTCAGATCTAAGAACAGATGACATGTATAAACGTCGGTTGTGACAGTTCCGATATTTACGGGACACACAGTGAGTACAAAGGGTCGGATATGACACATTCTACTACACTCGCGGACAAAGAATACGGGTTGGTAAAATACCGTCATATTTCCTAAAATAGTGCAAGGTTGTAGTTTTGTTTAATCCTGTCATGATCTTTATTTAATTTTACATCTAAACTGCTAAAATAACAGTAAAAAATATAACGTTACCAGGTTTAAATCGGACTCGTAAAAACCCATGAAAAAAAACAACGTTAACGGAGCGACATATCGCAAAAATCGTGATTTTCGGATATTGACATTTTGATGATAGGATCCAGGAAATTGCTAATACAGTTGGGTACTGTAAAGAATAGCATATTATGTAAATAAAACAAGTGTTAAATATTTTAAAAAACTATTGCAGTTATTTAATTTAGGGTGACCCGAAATATTTGACCGCGAAGTATAGCGTGTTTTTTGTTGTGTATTTTATGTAATTTACAGCCTGTTAAGTTATCAAGTAAATTTTCTCTGTATTAAATTGTTACATAAGAGTTTCCGTGTACCAATGTCAGTTCTGCCAGTTACGACGTTTTTGGAGTACCTTTTTTGTCGGATGTAGTATATCAGATATATTAATGTATACAATTTGTCGTATGTGGCACTTCTGACAAATGATGCTTAAGCTATTCCGGTTAAAAAAGTAATATAGGAGGTTTTCGTATTTTTTTTGAAAAATAGCTGAAAAATTACATGTATGCTCAACGGCTAGTAATAAAAAACCTACTAATAAGCAAACATTCGAAGTTTGGTAACGATATTCAATTAATTGACAATTACGCCGATACAAATTTTTTTTCAAAAACTTCGACTACTTCTCCTGAAAAGTAGCTGTTTTGCAGATCCGACTTTTAATTGGGACAGTCGAGATGGTCAGTTAAGTGTGTTACCATTTGTTCACAACCGACCTGCAATTTCTTCCACTGTATCCGGCCGATGCACCTTGTCGCGTTGCGCCACGCGAGCTTGGTCGCGTACACCAATTCCGGACTTTTCAGATCGTAGGTGCCGTTCTTCAACAACTCTGCCTTAACGGCCTCCAGCCGAGCCAAGTGCGCGTCGGAATTGTCTCTGTGAAAACATTGCTTTGTTAATTAACACCCGGGTAATGTTATCAGAAAGCGAAAAATAATATTATTGTATTTTTTAGTATCAGTCCGTTATATCCAATCCAACGTATGTTTTCTTTCACGTTTTGGCCAAGTGTTTTGAAGGAGGTAGGTATCCTTAATTAAAATAAAATTACGACTTTTCTTGGTTCTGTAAGTACCAAGGTCGCAAAGGCACTTTTGCAAGAAAAAGTGTACCAGCGCTCTAACTGAGGAAGTTAGTTATTATACTAAAATTATAAGCGTGAAAGGTTGTATGTTCGATTGGCGATTTTTACTCAATAATAGTAGGTAGTTTATAACTTCCTGGATTCAAATAATAGGTTCCTTTTTATTCCGAGAGAGCAGAGCAAACTAGCAGGAAAATAATAAAATATTTTGAAGGACAAATGTAAACAGGTTTTATATCAATCGGTGTCAATGTTTAAAAGCAATATGCACGGATGAGTGCTTTTGTGCCTCATTCTGTACGCTTTAGTGAAGAATAAAGCATAAAAAACATATTTTTAAGCAGTTATACCTGGGCATATTAAAATATACAGGATTGCAAATTAACCTTGGGTTTTAGTTATTTATACGGGACTGATAGGAGTCGGTTAGTGACGTAAATGTTAATGGAGAATTACGTAACGTTCTTTTCGGACGTACGTTTACTACCTAAATGCAATTTTAGGCAAGGGAAAATTATTAAACGACAGTTCAGTTCTCTCTATAACTCTCACAATATGTGTAAACAAATTTTGAGGCTTAATCCCCAGATATAAGTTTCAAAACGTATCAACATTTAAAGTGTTGCACCTCCGTATGGACGCGTAGTAATCCTTGAAGAACTTCTCCGCGTCGGAGTAGACCTCGTCAGGTGTTCGCACGACATCGGGCCGTGGGATGTCGATGACGCTGCCCGAGCATACGATGCGCGTGCATCGGGACTCCTGAAATATACCAAGCAAATATAAGTAACATAATATACATGTTACGTAAACTCAAGCCTTATTCCTAAAAGGCACTTTTTTGGAAAATTTAATTTAATCTGCACTAACACTGCAACGTGGTAGAATCATGAGGGCGCTTAACGGCAGTGAGTTGACGCCGCAGAGTGGTTTAGTGGGAATTCACTCATAAGGGCGAGTCCCACATACCCCCTAGGCCTTTCCCGGATCCGGGGGATGCGTAGAGGCATTCCCTCTGCGTTAACAAAAACAGGGCCCCTTTGCATAGTAATTTATAGGTTTAAATAAGATGTGGCTGCCTGGGTTTCTTTCTGGAGGCTTGATGTCATCTCGAGGGTCCATTCAATAAATATACCAAAGACTTTTGGAGCCATATTAGTAGTCGAGTACAGATGCTGATATTGGAGTGAGACTTTATTAGCTTTACATGATATCCTTGATGTCTTAATATGATCGCCGATCAAACCCATCAATTAGAATAATTTGAGAAAAATGGTTTTCCCAAAGTATGACGTCACAAACTAACATCTCAAATTATTCTAGTTTATACAGGTTTATTCAAGAAAAAGGGGAATTTTGCACAAATGGAAAGCTAATTTATGAAAGTTAGTTACATAAGTTTCTTAAAAAATGATGCCGTTAGCCTGCGAATGTCAAATAACGTTTTGTATGGAAATCGAACCACCTTAACTCAATTGTGCAAAAAAAGAAACAAATAGATCCTTCACTGACCTTGTTACAATTATAGATCAATTGCGATTTCTTTGTATGGGAAAATATAGCTACTGCCTGCAACAGCCAATCATTGCTTCGCTGTATTTTACAATAAGCATTCGTAGGTAGGACAATGACAGTACAGGATCTAATGGTACTGCCTACTTGACTGGTTAAACGGGCCGCTGTTTGCCAAAATTTTCTAATACTAAAGTAATAAATTTACTTAATTATTCTTGTATACTTACTTATTTGGATTGAGACTATAAAAAAGACAAGACAAGGGTACCATCTTTTCGTGCTAGTTATGAAGTAATTTAAGGCAAGGTAAATACTTACTATAGCTGTACGTACAGTTTTTAACAAAACGAAATGCAACGTTTTATAGCGCCAGTTATTTCAAATCGTTGGGAATCATAAGTAAGAAAGTTTGACAGTTTTTTTATTTTTATCAGCTGCCGGCGCTATTTTAACGTTTACCGGCCAGTAATTTATAGTTGATGCATCCCGCATTTAACCGTTTGAATATTTGTCAACTCTATCAATAAATTCAAATTTGAACTGTAAATGGGTTAGAATACAATATGACGGCAAAATATGTTGCCGTTGAGCACTTAAGGGTTAATCTGTTAATGTATCAGTGCGCGATAGGTAATTCTAGGAATCGTATCTATTTTTAAACTATAGCTATTGTGTTCCCGTAGTTACCACGTAGATTTGCATTAGCCGTAATTACTTATCGGTGTCACAGCTGCCCGGGCCTTCATTGTGTCTCCCACTATACGTGTAATCAAGCCAGATCGTCAATGGACCAGCATATGTATCGCGTTAATATGTACAAGACGTATTGTTAAATAACTATAGGCCGAGAGATCGATTTGCGTAATTTAGGTGCGCCTACTTGAGTGGGTTTTGCACGTGGTGCCTTGTGATTCATAAAAGAGAGAAGTAATGTCTGTTATATAAAATTGACTTTTGGGATGGATGTAAGCTATATTTATACTTAGATTCTTTGTAATGAGCGACCGGAGTCGCGTGGACAGATAGTTATTCTGTTCATAAACTGTTCAGGACGACTACGGTACCGAAAAATACAATCATTAGTTCTTAAAAATGTCCTCATAGGAACAAACGTAGTAATTAAATGCTACTCCATACCCACGTGTAAAAAAATAGATAGTGTTTAAATCTTTTGAGCATTTCTTCGGAATATCTAGAAAACAAAGATGAAAGTAGGTAATTTATCCATCGCGTAGCTTCTAAGACCAATAAGATTTTTCTCATTTCCTTCAAGAAAATTAAAGGTTAAGTGGTAATCCAGCATATTAAAATCGTTTGTAGAGCGAAGAGATTGTAAGAAAAAATAAAACACGATTGTAATGAAAAGTTTTCAAACGTTTGATATTAATGACAGATATAAATAATTCTGCGTAAATGGCGAAACAAGCTATACCTACACAGGCAATAAAAAGTAATAAGATATTGCACCAATATCTCAAAAGCGGTTCTCTATTGTATGGGCAAAAATTATTTCTCAAAGTGTCACTTCCCAAAAAATGTTTCCCAAATGTTCATTTGGCAAAAAATCACTAGTCAAATTATTGTTTCGCATTTTATCACTTGGCATCATCTCCTATGGCAAAATATTACTTCGCAAATTATTGTTTGGCAAAGTTTTATATAGTCAAGTTTCATTTGGTCAAACTTATTATTTGGCATATCATTCTTTTTCTAAATTATTGCATGGCATACGATTTATATCCTAATTGTCTAGTGCATACGAAATATATTTGAGTGAGATTACATATTTTGTTAAGCCGGTACTTTTGTAATTAGCTTACAAATTATTACTTACAAGGATTATGATTTAAAATTAAAATAGTTGGCATACTCAGTTATCTGTGGCAATTATTTTAACCTAACCTAAACCTAACCTAACCGCCAGCATGTCGACGTCACCCCGCTTCGCGGGGTGCCTATTTTCGCTCTGAGGGACACAAGTGAACCCTAACCTAACCTACTTATAATACAATTGTTACGGTTGTTTGTTTTTTTTACTGCGGGCGGCCTTGACCCCGAGCCCCCGTTTTTTGGCTACCCTTATCTAGTTAAACCCCTGTAATCAGTTGTTGTTTGTTTTTGTAATGTAATAAAATTACGAACAAATGAAATTCGTTGTTTTGTTATTCTGCCATTTAAAATTCATGCAAAATGAATCATTTGCCAAATAATATTCCCTGAACAATTATTCTATGAAATAATAAAAATTTGAATGATCTGGTCTTGAAATAAAATGACATAAAACAATAATTTTTCAAATATTTGCCAGTTATGCTATGTGAAGTATGCGAATTGAAAATTCGAACAAATGTTTTGTTTGGAAAACAATATTAGCCCAAACAAAGTGTTTGCTTAATAAACTTTTGTCTTAATAACACTTGACAAAGCAAAATGATGCCAGATGATATTTTGACCAAATGAACAAAATGCGAAACAAAAATGTGCTATTTGTTCGTTTGGGAAATGAAACTACTGCCATAAGTTTTGTGCGAAATGAAATTTGGCGAAAAATATTTTGCCGAAACAGCAGGATACCCTCAAAAGCATTTGCATCTCAGACTGATCAGTCAGTCTCTTTGGGTAAGCCATTAGCCATTATAAAACAAGTTCTCAATTTAGCTGCATCGCCTTTTCGTCTCTTATTGTGGCACGTGTACTTATGGGATTTTTCCCCCGCGGACTCCCGCGACCTTTACTAAGTCATCAGACCACCTTGCTGCGCAAATAGTCATTACCTTACATAATAGTTTATAATGTATATGTTGTTGTTGTTATATATTAGTTTAGGGCCTAGATTCCTTGCAGCAATTTCCGTAATCGATATCCGTAAAGGCAGATGATTCTAAAGATGATATCACTGGTCTTAAATCCACACGCTAATTTGACATCTTAATATGTCTCAAGTATGCATAAAACATGCTCATATATTTTAATATTATGTTTGTGGTAATCATTAAACCAATAACACATAATCAACGTTATCTACCTACCACGCTTTGTTTGCGGTGCGCACAACCACGAAACGCTTTTAACTATGTGATTAAACTGTAATCGACGTACGATATTGCACTCAACATTAATTCATGAGTTGCGATTGTGTATAACATGACAAAACAAAACAAGCTCGAGCGCGCCCCTCCTATATTAGGACTTTTAGTTTCTTATGTTTCCATTTTGCGACAACTTCATGCATATTGCTTAACAGGGCGAATCTCCTGGCGTTTGAACCGCTCGGTTCTAACGTCATTGTGGCTTCAAGATTATTTCAGCAGAGGTAAAACATACCGCGGAAACTTTAATCAA
Organism: Epinotia bilunana; assembly: GCA_947049275.1. Classification (NCBI taxonomy): domain Eukaryota; kingdom Metazoa; phylum Arthropoda; class Insecta; order Lepidoptera; family Tortricidae; genus Epinotia; species Epinotia bilunana. The sequence goes on along the minus strand of OX346260.1, from coordinate 19,702,863 downwards.
AAAAGACTCAGTCAGTACCGACATTGGCTTACGTTTTCATCAAAAGTGGACTCTGATATTCGTATCTTTTAATAGTATTCCCTGTCGACGACAATGACGAAAAAAAAACGCCTTCAAAACGCTGAATATTCGCCCATCAAACGTTTATCTAAACATAAAAAGTAGCAAACAATATTGGTATGAATTTTATTTTTAGTAATCGTAATATTTTGACTACGAAAAATATTAATGATTAGTATTGTATACAGTCGCGCTAGATATGTTAGTTTTGCATGTACCACTTGGCGCGATAACCTTGAGTAAAACAGTACACATTGGTTCGTCTTTTATGTACAGCACAATAACGTCGATAAGAAGAGAAAATCACGAATTGTTGCGGCAAATATATACATATACGCACGTCCAATTTTAAGCGTAGTGAGCTTTACCTTACATATACGAGTAGGTATTTAATTGTCATCATGCTTTTTTATTTGCACCTTTTATAAAACTCTGTATAGCCCAATGGTTAGGTGGTAGAGAATGATATTTGCCATTAAGCTCGCCAATTGTACATTTGTGTATTTTGTGCAATTAAAAATAAATAAATAAATATATGTATTTTTATATACAGCATGGAACGGAACGATGGTCTTTCCCGCAAGAGGGGGATTATTGAGCGCTAATACGTTACATTTTCCAGATAAAAAAAATTTTTTTGACGCGATTTTTTTTTTACATTTGTATGGAGCTCGTCGCTCTAGTCGGCCAACGCTCCATACAAAGGTTAAAAAAAAATCGCGTCAAAAAAATAGTTTATCTGGAAAATGTGACGTACTAGCGCTCAATAATCCCCCTCTTGCGGGAAAGTCCATCGTTCCGTTCCACGCAGTATATTTCCATGATCCTACTGTTTGATAAAGGTTGGACTCTTTGTTTTAGAAACCATACAATATTTATATCTGATCAAATTGGGAACATTAAGTAATGAATATCAATAAACGTGTCACTTAAATCTACATTGAATATTCTAATTAAAGTTAACATGTCAGCCAGAATTTTTGCTCTTTCGTTTGAACCTTGAAACATGCATGCGCTACAAACATATCTAAATGTGAAATTAATGATATGCGTTTATTCATATATGGTACTAACAACAACTAACATTATTATTTAATTTTAAAATATAAAGGTTTTTTTTTCTTGTCAGAAGGAGTGATACTTACCTACACTTGGAAGCTGAGTTACGCTGGTATTAGTAGCAGCTATTTACTCCATTCTTCCTACCTAAGTTCAAAATCCAAAGTCACCAAAGTAATTAAAGGCCAACTTCCTTTCTTAGAAAGACTTACCAGTTCCTCAATTGTCACAACTTTAATGCAGGCCGCCCAATTACCAGCACCATTCTGTTTTAATTGAGCGTGTAATATGATTTGTACAAGGTGAACGACTTATCATCGATCTAATTTTAAATTAAGTCCGGGTGAGCATTTCGCAGTTCTTATCTTAATCGCGTTAGAAGGCTTTGTTAATAAAATAATGCCTGCGCGAGCGCAGGGTATTTCCCACGTCCGTTTCGTTCTGGCCGCTGATTGGCAGATCGCCGGCGTGACGTCATGCTCTGACACCGTTACTTCGATCTTGCTGTTCTTGACTTTGTAATCGTAACTATTTGTCTATTTATCGTTACAAATGATGTAGGTATTGTGACTTAGAACAGCGTATCACCTTATTATAATACTTTAGTAAGTAGTAGTTATAAAATCTTAAAGGAAAAATTCCATACAAATGCGATACGCGTGAGGCAGACCATAAGACACGGAAAGGCGATGCAGCTAAATTGATAACTACAACTTAAAAAAGTTGAAAAACCTCCGACATTTTCATTTCAAAGTCCATTATCTCAAAAACGGCTGAATAGATTTTCATGAAGCATGGCTAAGAACACTCGGGATCACATCAGCTTTCGAATAAAAAACCGCATCCGTATCGGTCCATCCGTTTGGGAGCTACGATACCACAGACAGATACACAGATACACAGACAGGTTAAACTTATAACACCCCTCTCTTTGCGTCGGGGGTTAAAAACTTGTTTTAAAATGGCTGACGGCGATAGGCACGAAATACCATGGCAAATTAATCAACTGCTGTTAATTAGGTATGTAATCCAATAACTATCTAAAACATCCGTGTTTATAGGTCTGCCACCTCGCATTAACGTGTTAGTTAAAACTAATTTGTTACGTAATAAAAAATAAATTTTATATAGATGTTAGAGCCTTTTTAAAACATTATCTTTCAAGGCTACAATAAATAGGTTTGGGTCTTTTTTGTAAATGATTCCATAAAACTCATACCTAATTTGATTCATTAGTGGTCTATGAATAAATATGACTTACATAGCTTAATAAGCTTCTGGTATATATATATTAGAAACCGTTAAAAATAGAGTTGAGTTCCCACATAAATTAAAATATGTTGTTTACAACCCAATTGGAAATCCGTTATCTTGCCAAACATCTTATTTGTATGACAAATTCTTAAATAAGTTTAACTAACCCAATGGATATAGCTATCCTTTGTTGCCTTATGGACTTATAAACAACAACACTCAAATCATTTTGAGCCTTTTTTTTTAATTGATAAAACGATAATGACCATTGAGGAACATGAAAGTAATACGTCCTGTTGTAGCGGTAGGTTTAAGCTGAATCGTCTACCTAAAACCATTAGAGTGCGGGAGGTATTTAAACTGTGTACATATAATGGACGAAGCAGGTTGCGGAAAGCGGATTGGTTGCGTTCCAAATGTACTGAGAATGCAGCTGGAATTATGGATACAATGCATGCAATGGATTGTTAACTTAGTGTTGAAGTGTCGAGGTTTGTAGCGTGTCAGTTTATCACCTCATCAGCACAAAATATAGGTTATATACCGAACTTCGGCAAAGGAATTCTTATAGTTGCGCCATGTCCGTCTGTCCATCCGTCCGTCTGCAGCTTAGCTCAGTGATCCTTACTACTATAAAGCTGTAATTCGTTATGGGCATATAAACGAATCATGCCGGCAAAACGGTAGGATAAAATCTTGAATAAAAAATTATTTTACCTACGGTACCCTAAAAATGATTACATTGAATTGGGATTACTAATGTATGGGCAGAAAACTTTTCCCAAAATATTACATCCCTATTTTCAGTCAAAGCAACTTATCGCATTTTTACAGTTACTACATTTTTGGAGACATTCCTTAAGGTAGATATGCTATATGTTGAAAGTGCGAAGTGACTATTTGAACCTAAATTTTTATGGAATAAAATATTAGTCAAAGGAAAATGTTTGCTTAATAAACAATTATCTTAATAAAAATTTGCAAAGGAATTTGATGCCAAATGATAATTTGACCAAATGTATAAAATGCGTTATGTAAATGTGCTAAACATTCGCTTGGGAAATGAAACTAATGCAAGAAGTTTTTTGGGCTGTACAATTTGGCGAAAAATATGTACCATTGAATTGACTAAGTGCTACTTTTTAGTCATCGTGACGTCAAATACCGGGAATTGTGGAATATTTACCAGTTACTGGTTTCCATGGCTGCCTTAACTATGCCTTAGCCTAATTGTCATAAATATTATTTAATAGTTTTGGCGATAATAGCCACTAATGTAAAACATGTTGAATTTACAGTGGTTAAATTAAGTAGTTATCGACTTATGAAAAGTAGGTAGACACCTATGCTTTTCCTTACATTAGCACATACATATATACACACAAATTAACGTCGGTGTTCCAAGAAGAGGTAGGGAGAGCACATTCTGTATTTTTAGTAGCACTTCTAGCAATTGTGGGTTTAAGGGTCGACACGGTGGTTAGCACTCCATACAAACGTTCTTTCTCATTTGAAAACATTTTATACCCATACACAATGGGGTCCGCTACATCTAGGTTGAAAACTAGTTTCTGCTGCTAGAAACTAAAATGGAATTTTCTTTTAAAGTGAGCAGAACGTAAACTAGTTTCCAACACGGATATGGTTTTTATTTAATCGTATGGCATACATGATTTGGCCTTTTTAAAGTTTGTCACTCTATAGTACCACCCAGGGGATACGTGCAGGGTTGTGGTACGTAGCTCCTGCGGACGCGAGTAACAGTTGTCCCCCCTTTGTCGACTGTTAGAAGTTCTTAAGCCGCCCGAAGGCGTCTAACTCGGCTTAACGACTACTGTCATAGACAGCAGCCGGGATCAACTGCTTAGCGTGCCTTCCAAAGCACGGAAGCGCTCATTTACAGTAACCACTCAAACAGGCGGTCACCCATCCAAAGACTGACCGCTGCCATCTTTGCTTAACCTGCGTTATCGTTTCCGACTAGAAGGCGCCGCTACGAGCGCTTAAGATATGGTGGATCCCATTGTGTTTAAAAGTATTCATGTTATTCTGGTATGCCGTTTTAAAATGAAATCCAAACAACGTTTGTATGGAGGACATGAGTGGACCTTGACAGACAAAACGTGATATTGCAGTGACAGGTTGCTAGCTTGTCTCCCAAAGTGTAATGTACCTACAGCGAACGAAAAAAACCATAGAAACCTAAGTAGCGTCGCAAAATAGTCACACAGAATGGGTGAAAATTGCATTATGCGGGGTTGGAGGCGGGTTGTCATAACGGTACCAGGCAGCCGTGTTTGGGTAGAAATTTGTAAGGTAGAATGCGAGCTATTCTATGGTTTTTTTCGTTCGCTAGTAATGTATTAGTATTTTACTTACAAAGATGCTGGTGCCATTATATCTTAAAACGGAAATATAGGCAAAGAAAATTGATCACATCCTCAAACATAAAATACAAGCTTCTGCCCGCGACTCCGTCCGCGTGGAACTCGTATACATGTATCGTAGCTCCATGCTAACTTTCAGCCCTATTTCACCCCCTTAGGGGATGTTTCCAGGGTAAAATCTATCCTATGTCCTTCCCGGGAACTCAAACTATCTCTATACCAAATTTCATCTAAATCGATTCAGCGGTTTAAGCGTGAAGAGGTAACAGACAGACCCATACCCATCTTTGCATTTATAATACCTGTAGTAAACTTAGTTGGATGTTACTCCTACAAGTTACAGTCATAATCACTTGATTTTCTGTCACTGGTCGTACGTACAGTCAGCACCATATAGTTTAGTAGCAGCCAAAGTAGCAAAATATATCGTAACACGTAAGGACGTGTTACGATATATTTTGCTACTTTGGCTGCTACTAAGAAGAGAAGAAAGGACTTCTATAGTAAAAAAGACGTGTTCCGATATATTTATGATGCTAACTGTACAAGTTACATTGATGACCAAGAATTGTCCGACATAAATGTTTTTCATTTGGGACACCTTCGCGTCGCCACTAACGTTTGGCAACCTGATTCATTTCGCAACTTTTCATTTCCCAAACTCTGTTGGATGTTTATAAAACTAACCTAACCTAAAGAGTTCTACACGATGGCCCTTAAATAAATCCTGAAATATTTACAGTTTCAGAAATATTATAAGGTTGGGAAATGAAAAGTTGCGAAATGAATCAGGTTGCCAAACGTTAGGTCGGAAAACATTAGTGAACCATTTTATTTAGCTGTGTACTTGTGATAATTCACAAGCTATTGTAATGATTCGGTGTCAAGGTACAAATCACAATTAAACAATGCCACAATTAAGCGATTTAAAAAGGTCGACCGTTGAATTATAACCAGCGGGCGTAAGATGGTTGCCATTTTATCACTTATCGTTGTGGTAAAGACGCCCATCACGCTCTGACAAGTATGCGAGTGCGAGAGTGACGGATGCCTTATCCACAACGATAAGTGATAAAATGGAAACCGTGCTACGCCCACTGGTTGTCACTCTCGCACTCGCATACTGATCAGAACGGGACGGATGTCTTATCTACAGCGATAAGTGATAAAATGGCAACCATTTTAGACCCGCAGACGTTTGTCTGTGGAACACATCAAACTGACATTTACTCGTATCTGTGGAGCTGTCAAATTACGCCAGCTTTCAATTTTACACGTATCTGTGGGAGTGCCAGAATCTGGCAACTACCCGCGCTCTCAAATACCCGTTATTATCTATGTAGCGTCTCATCTCATTCTGTCTTATTGTAACCTATTGAATTATGGTAATTATAGATCATCGGCCACAGTTTGGCATATCTGTAGCAGGTGCCAATATTTGGCATCCCCACTTATAATAAACTAGCTTCTGCCCGCGCCTCCGTCCGCGTGGAACTCGTTTATATCGTAGCTCGATACAAACTTTCATCCCCCATTTCACCCCCCCAGGGCATGATTTCCGGGATAAAAACTATCCTATGTCCTTCCCCGGGATTCTAACTATGTCCATACCAAAGTTCATCTCAATCAGTTCAGCGGTTTAAGCGTGGAGAGGTAACAGACACACTTTTTCATTTATAATATTAGTATGGATTGGTAAGATTTTTTACCACGATGTGGCATGTATACTATTATACTCGTATGAATCTGTAAAAAATCTGTGGAATCGTCTATTTTGGTTGATCAGTAGAAATTTCTCATCACCCCGCCGTAACACTAAAATTGCTATTTGTAAGCATTTTGGTTTGATCAGCGCTTATTCCATATTTCACTGGGTATTTTATGCCTTGGTCTAAAAGAATAGTAGTTTATGCAATCGTTATATAATGTATGCTTTTTCAGTCGAGTACCATGTTTATGCCACGAAGCTTGCTGAGTGGCCTAATTGAGGTACGAGAGTTAAAGAGCTAATTATAGAACTAATTGCATACAATACTTATTCTACGAGTTAAAGGAAATAATAATTTATTAAACTAAATTGGTATCTATTGAAATTCGCCCTGCTGAAACGAAGTGCAGCCAACCGCTTTTTTTATTTTTGCGCGTTGATGTCTTCTGGAAATCGAGCCTCGTGATTGGTCAAAATTAATTTCAGTTCTGTACACAGTTATCTTATATTCATAAGATGACTGCTAGCAGTCATCTTATGAATATAGCCCAACTCAAATGAAGTTGATTTAGATATCGCTGTCAGTCATTTAATTGACGGATAGAAGTGCTCCAGTAGAAAAAAGATATTATAGGTTCAATATCTATCAATGTGATCATTGCGCATTGTTATGAGATGCCAAGAGCGATCCTGCAGGCGCTCCCTTTGTATGCGGAGCCGGATCTCGTTGGTGGTTTTAAGCTTTATAGCTTCGTTTAGTCCGTCATACCTTTAGTTAGTCCGTTAGTCCGTATTACCCCTCCCCGGACAGAGCGGGATGCGTAATTTCATTTCCCCAAAAAAGTGTCCTTGATACCGTAGGATAGGAGCATCACATTCAATTATAGTACAGAATGATCATCTACTTTTGCTGTTGACTGAATGTATTATTTCGGGAGCGATAATGCCGTATTATGTATGTATTTCACGGGGAAAATTTGCGGTTCAGTGTTAAGACGGGGCATGTGCAGGCCCACCAGAAAACTACGAAATGTTTCTACGTTTACAAATGACAACGAACCCTGCGACCTCCAGATTTTATTTCATCATCATCATATCAGCCGAAAGACGTTCACAGCCGGTCATAGGCCCCAAAGAGTGCCCCATAAGCAGCGAATATAAAAACAATAGAATGCGAGCTCCCATTCTATGATTTTTGCTTGATAAACCAAACCGCAAATACCACGGCCGGCATGCCTAACCGTAACATATTCACTGCCAAGAATCGCTACGTTCGCAGCCAATCCCGTGTTTTTCCGCTAAGTAGCGGAAAGCGGCTACGGCTTAGGCATGCGCTTGGCGGCTTCCCGGCAGTGAAAGTGTTAAGCATGTTTTCCATCAGCGAGCAGAGACAAGGCGATGCGAAAGATTCCACAGTTGTGTGGACCTTCAAATAAATGACTACTTTATCTCTGACTAGCTTCCGCCCGCGACTTCGTCTGCTTGGACTCGGGATGAAAACTATCCTATATTTTAATCCAGGCTATAAACAATCTTCATGCAAAGTTTTATCCAAACGGTTGAACCGTTTAAGCGTGATTGAGTAACAAACATCCAAACATCTAAACTTTTGCATTTATAATATTAGTAGGATAATATTACATTACCCCCTGCTCAGTTATTCTGTTTCCGTGTTACCAATATATTTTCAAAAAAAAATTGATTATTCAATGCTTTTCCTCGAATCTCCTTTAACGGCCAGACGTTTTAACTAGTATCGGAGCGCTGCACTCACGTGCGAATTCCCCGTACCAATAAATTAATAATAACTCACTAACAAGCTGGCTGGAAACTTGCGTATTTAACTCGAACATTTGCTACAGAACCGCTTTGTTTATTAAATTAACACGTGAAGTTCTCACGGCCGTCAAACGACGCCTAAAGGTACTTTATCATCGTTATGCTTTAATGAAGGGCAGCAAATTGCCCCTTGCGGCTACGAGGACTATCTTACTCAACGTATCGATATGATATCACAATTATATTTGGAACATTTGAAGAAAATTTCGCTTACGGAACGCGTTACCACTATTATGACTAATGCTTCAATAGATACTGGTTAACTGCTTCAAGCTCGAATATACACTGTCAGTTGCTAAGAGAAGTCACAAAATATTGTTAGACCACTAATCAGCCCCCAGAAGGTGGACTGATGACCTGGTCTGGTAGTTGAGGGAGTCTGCTGGATGCGGGTGGCGCAGGACCGATCATTGTGGCACTCTTTGGGGAGGTCTATGTGAGGACGTGTTTCGTCTGATATGATGATGCTGATGAAGTACATGCTATAGCTATAGCTACTAACACAGCTTACTAGCTGTTCAGGCAAGAAAACATTCGAGGTATGAATATTTCGTTGAAGTTTATTTTAAGCGACACATTTTAGTTTTTTGTATTTTGTAATGTTTGAATTCACTAACCAGTTTAGTAAATATTTATTTCTTCTTAGCATTATCATAAGTGTTAAAAATTGCGTATACAGCATTATAGTTTAGTCTCCTATTTTTGCACACACTCTTCCAAACACTGTAGACTTAGCACGATTGGAAATTTAATTCTAATATCATACCATTGTGTCTAGTCAGATAGAGCTTTAGGCGTATGTGTGGTATTGACGTGAGAGATTGGTACAACCTTAAATTAAATTCCGCACCTGAGAATGACCGCACTTGATTTAACATGCTAATATATTCCTTAGATCGTACATTTAATAATTGTGTAGGTAAACGTTCCCAATTATTTACGTAATTCAAATCAGTCTGTATCCTTAAACTTTAGCTGAATTTTAAACAGAAAGAACAGGGAAGTCTGAATTCCACAAATAAAGACAGTAGTGTAATAAGTTTTTATTTTCTTCATTGAATAGTTATTCACTAAATCCATCAAGTCTAATTAATATCTACCAAAATTCTTGCTTGAAAATTTATGCTAGAGATGGTTGACATTATTTAATGTAGCCTAAATTTATAAAATTGTTATTGGAATTGGAATCTTCCGCCGTGGACGGTAAAGTTGCTTTTTGAAGGGACTAGTTTGATGCAATTGGGCCGACTCAAATAATCTCAAGCAGCTAGTCACGCCGCTAGTGGGGGTAGTGTGAATAGAAATTATTCGACTTTGATTTGTAGTTCTTTCATTTTGCTCTGGGCTAGTTTCCCAATACTGTAACTGTTAAGTATGTAGATCGTCTTGGTTTTATGCGGTTTGCAAGGGTCATTGATGACAGATGCAAATGGTACCTAGATACAATTAAAATGACATCGTTAAGTACTTCAATATTGCATGAAGGCGATTCTTTGTCGCATCAAGTCTGGATAGTTTATAATTATTAAACTAGATAGTTATAAAAAGAACCGTTATTCTACCATAATTCCGTTTGACAATAGTTTATCTGCATGCTGCATGCTAAATCATGTTGCATTACTCCATCATCATTCATCGATCATTCGATCATTTGTCTTCTGCCGATCTCAAATTATCATATAACATAACTTATATTTGACTATAGTAACATACAATAATAAATAATTTAATTTAACATTCATTTCATTTTAACATACCAATACAATGACCATTTGATAACATTCATGAAAATTAATGAAAGTATAAAAGAATAATTTTATTTTATATAATTAATTAAAAATTATTCATCATTCAACATTATGGCATTATTCCTGATTCATTATGGAAGTCGCATCTTTGGCGTAGGCCTCCCCCAGCGTTCTCCATGTCCCTCTGTCTCTAGTTTCTGTGTTACGCAAACCTAATTCAAAATCTTGTATACACATACATACATTCATACATTCACGCCTTTATTCCCAAAAGGGGTAGGCAGATCACATGAAACGTATGTTCCAGCGCCACTTTTAGCAAAAAGTCAAAATCTTCTGTAAGATAATTATGTTAGTAAGAGTATACATTCTTACCCTTCGCTATATAAGTTTGTTCTTGTTGTTACAGTCGAGTAGCGAAATAAAATGGTTTCCGCGATTCTGTTATTGCTTGGAAATTAACCTTAAAAGCGGTGTACAAACTGTTTCGGGTGTACTCTAACATAACAGTACGATGATAGCGACACTAAAGCTAAGTTCACACAGTGCTTCTAATAGTTGAACGAGGGATTATTCTTACTAAGACTGAGTATCACAGCGCTATGATGCATGCCCTTGTTTAAAAGCACAGTGTGGCGTTACCTTGACAACATGAGCATGCGCAACTGTCAACACAATACCGTTTTTGGTCACGATACTAATACGTAATTATGCGTGATTATTTCCGCCAAACGCTGGACAAATGTTTGATTGTTATGATAACTTTTAAGGCTGGGTGTGCGCGGAATAAGAATGGTCATTTCGACCGGCTTCAGTACACACACACATACATTTAATGGTTTACCTACATATAAAAAGAGTTAGTTTGAGAGTTTCTAGGTTTAAGCATATAGCATAAGTAATCCTCGAAACTACTCATCCGATTGAAAAAGGAAACTTATCATATTTCTCATTGGTGTATTTTATATAACTGTATTACGCAGGCGGAAATCGTAATTAGATGTGCTATAATTATCTCGTATTAAACCTTAATGTTCTTTTAAGAAACGCTTCACGTATTTAGATATCGTTAATAGCACTCCCATAGAAATTGCCATATATTATGCCTTTTATCACGGTACTTAAACTCCACACCAAAGAACATAGGCCAGTCATATCGAACATTAAAAAAGCAAACTAACGGCTAGTTGTGATTTTTTTATATGTTGTTATGACCAGTACCAGCGTATATCTTAGTTTGCAGCTTCGAAAGACCTAAAGTTGGCTTAGCAACATTTTTTTGGAGAGTGGTATCTCGGTAAGTATTGAACCTACAGATCTAGTTCTGGTCTCATATTGTAGCAATTTTAGTCTACTAAAAATCTCTTTTTATATTAAAAACCGCATAGTTAAGGATTTCTATTGCCAATACCAAAAAAAGTTCGATTTCGTGTTTTTTCCAGTTCTGCAAAGTTAGCATAGGTCTTTCGAAGCTGCAAACTTGGATATACGGTACCGGTAGTGTCCCTAAGAACATATTACAAAATCAAAACTAGACGTAAGCTTGCGATTTTTGCGATTTGACAGGTCAAATATGACTAGCCTAACAACCGGTTGTAAGGTTATGATGGTGCTGTGTGCGTAGTCAGACACACCACAACCATACGCACTGCTTACGGTACAAGAGCGGTTTTACCAAGCACACTTAACCTCCTGGAGATTGATAAAATTAATTTCAACCTCAACAAATCTATATATATAAACGTAAAAGTCCTGACTGACTGACTGACTGACTGACTCACTCACTTAAATCAACGCCCAGCCAAAACCGTTGAACCTAGAAAGCTGATTTTTTCACAGCAGGTAACTTATATGACGTAAGTACCCACTAAGAAGGGATTTGTGAAAATTCCACCCTCAAGGGGGTAAAACGGGGGTTGAAAGTTTGTATGGGGATGGAGTCAAATTTTAAGTGAGAGGCTTGGAACTTTGTGTATGGACTCCTTATTATAATACAAGGAAAGTAATTTTAGGGTTTTGGAAAAACCCACCCCTAATCGCGTTAAATAGGGGAGCAAAGTTTTTACGGGTGAAATTAGGTATAGAGATAGTTTGAGTCCCGGAGAAGGCCATTATCCCGGAAATCCGTAAGGGGGTGAAAGTTTGTATGGAGCTACAATAAAAATGAGTTCCACGCGGACGGAGTCGCTGGCAGAAGCTAGTGTTACATATTAACAATCAATTGTTTTTTATGGGGCCTCAGGAGGTGAAATCTAGGGTTTCCTTGAGCCTTGACAAATGGTCTCGTGCAGCAGTCCTTTTGAGATAGGGATCTAATGTAAATATCACTTATGCATGTGTTGATGCTAGTATGTCATGCGGTACGATTAAAGATACATTCTCTGTTTTTATAGTTCAATTTCGCGTGATTTTAAAGGTCGTGACTGCTCGACATGCCTGTTCTCAGTATTGTTAATTAGTTACATTTCAATAAGTACTTTAAAACTGTAACATAATAACAAATGGTTTAAATCAATATTGTTGAGTCGAATAATTATTTTTGCCAGTCTTCCAACTATATTAATGATATATTGAAATCACACAATATTTCGAACTCGTCGTTAAGCGTAATTCAGTCCAGGCATTTAATGATACTTTTCGTATATTATGAGGATATTTTAAGTGTGAAATTGTGTTTTAAATGTGATTCATACCCATTGCATTGTTGAGCTAGGTAATGAATGATAAAAAATAAGCTTTATAATAGAATACCTATTAATGAATTTTTATTTCTTATTATTGACGATCGTGATAAGGATTCTTATAATTTTGACATAGTATGCGAATCTATATTGTAATTTTTATCTCGAAATAAATAAATCTAAATCTAAATCGATGAAAACATAATAGGTGTAAACAATAAGCAGCGAGTGTTGAAATATGATTTTATTGCCAAGTTCTGCATATAAAGTAACTGTTTCTTTGCTGATAGTAAGTTTTTTTGTAAGTAGTAATTTATTAATCATTGGATTATTAGACAGATTGCTCTGCCTGATCCGTGAGGTATTTTGAGAATAGTTAGTACCCTTCACTAACTAACTCGCTTAACAATTGTATGTACAGCAGTGGCGGCGCGTGAATTTTTGGAATAATCCATACTTAAGGTGGTTCGATGACCATACAAAACATTTTTTGATATTTACAGGCTAACGGCGTGATATTTTAAGAAACATATGTAACACACTTTCATAAATTGACTTTCCATTTGCGCGAACTACCACCTTTCCTAGAATAAACTTGTATAAACTAGAATAATTTGAGAAATTAGTTTGTCCCGTGATACTTTGGGAAAACGATTATTCTCAAATTATTCTAGTTTATATAAGTTTATTCTAGGAAATGGGGAATTTCGCGCAAATGGAATGTCGATTTTTGAAGGATTGTTACATCATCATCATCATCATCATCATATCAGCCGAAAGACGTCCACTGCTGGACATAAGCCTCCCCCAAAGAGTGCCAAAGTGACCGGTCCTGCACCACCCGCATCCAGCGGACTCCAGCAACCTTTACCAGGTCATCAGTCCACCTTGTGGGGGGCCTACCCACGCCGCGCCTTCCGGTACTTGGTCGCCACTCGAGAACCTTTCCGCTTCAACGGCCATCGCTTCTATGTTCTATGTGCCCCGCCCACTGCCACATAAGATTGTTATATAAGTTTCTTTAAATATCACGCCGTTAGCTTGTGAATGTCAAAAGACGTTTTGTATGGTCGTTGAACAACCTTAATATTATAAATGAGAATGTAACTATGTCTCTCTGTTACCTTTTGACGTTTAAATTGCTTGAGTTTAAATCCTGGCAAAGGGCATGGGATAGATATTATCCCGGAAACCATCTACTAAGGGGATGAAATGGCAGGTGAAAGATTGTATGGAACTACGAGATAAACGAGCTCCACGTGGACGGAGTCGTGGGCAGAAGCTAGTCTACAGTCGACGTCAAAGATATGTATACATTTTGCAAGAGTGTACATATCTTTGAACTTGACTGTACAATAACTTGGTTTTCTTACTTATTTGAAATAATTATTGGTTTGGACAAAAACGTTGTATGTAGATTTTCGCAAGTTTCCGCGCACGGGCAATGAGAACAGCATATTGAGATTAACAAGAGAACAGAGGCTCTAGTTTAAGTTATACCGAAACAAAACCTTGCGACCGCGTTTGCGTTTAGCTGTCAAATCCCATACAAATTGGGGGTAAAAGAGGCAAACGCGATCGTAACGTTTTGTTTCGGTAAAACTTATACTAGAGCCTCAGGACAAACATTTGTACACTACCGTTTTCTATTGACGATATCAGACTCGTTGGTGCTCTACCCTGGACAGTCCATTTGGCCTAGAATTATTTGCTTCTCCATATAATGCTTTGTTGATCGCATTATATATCCAAGGAAGTTGAAAGCCCGCTTAGGCATATAGCGGAGAGCCGTTTTGTTACTTTCAACTTGATCAAGATGAACTCGTTAGTTCTTCTAAGCGTTTTAATTAGAAAGAGACCGCTAGTCAATCTCGCCGCGACACAGCTCGCGGGCCGTCCCGTGATAGCCGTGCTGCGGGCGTAGCACGGTTGCCATTTTATCACTTATCGTTGTGGATAAGGCATCCGTCACTCTAGCACTCGCATACTTGTCAGAGCGTGATGGGCGTCTTTACCACAACGATAAGTGATAAAATGGCAACCGTGCTACGCCCACTGGTTATACGCACATATGCGTAATATTACCAGCACGGTTAAAAGCACATTAAGCGTCTACCTTGGCAAAGGTAGCCTTAATAATATGCACAACTATGTACATAAAAACAATCAAATTACTCGCAAATTACACGCTCTCTTCTGTCGAGCAGAATGAATCTATGCCTCCGAATGAAACCGCCTGTTGCATATTTATGCGTCTTTTGTCCGGGAACATTGGAAGTCACCTATTTATGCGAGTGATTGTAACTTAATTACGGTTTTGATATTTACAGACCGCTTTATGTGTGAGGTTGGGTGGAGATTGAATACCATATGTATCCATTTGTTAATCATTGTGTGAAATATTTGTTTAGAAAACGTTCAGTTTTTGTAGTGGGGCAGAGTGCTCGAACAAATTGTCGTAAATGTGGACACGCTGGACAAAAGCACCAATTTTTTTCAGGCACTTTTTAGCTTTAAGTTTTTGATAGGTTATGGGCGGGCAAAAAAATCGCCAATAAATTACGTTTCATGTATGAAAGCACTGTTTAATTTTTAATTTAATTAAATTTTTATGAATGTATGTTAAAGCAGCAAAAGAAAAACAACTTCTGTGAAAATTTGAACAGTCTAGCTATTGCTGATACGCAGTCAGCCGGATGGACAGCGGAAGCTTAGGAACAGGGTTCCGTTTAATATCCCTTGGGAACTCGACTCTAAAAAATATCTAGTTGAATTCCTTGACCCCAAATATGTATATTTAGACACTAAGTTGGTGATTCTACGTTATTTAGAACTCGAGATATTAATGCTATGCTATACGTAAAATTCATAATGACCGCCATAAAATTAAAGATGGCTGACGGAGGAGTTGGTTCCTATCAAAAACTTAAAGCTATGGACCTAACAAGTACCTGAAAAAAATTGGTGCTTTTGTCCAGCGTTTCCAAATTATCACCTGAAACTCTACTGTTTGTATGTCATGAAACGAAAAGTCACTATTCTCTTGTCGTCTGTCTGACTGTCTGTTATGTACGTCTGTCAAGACCCTTTTGCGAAAGAACGCGTTAAGGTATTGAGTTTAAATTAAAACTAATTTGTAGTTCCATGGAGCTTGAACGCAATCAAAATATATCGCCGTTTGTGCCACATAAATACATTCGCAAGGGAACCAAAAATCTATTTGTGTTACGATATTATCTGGAAAGAAAAAGTCTGAAAACTATGAAGCGTTATACCGGCCTTTGCATTCCTCTGAAAGCGAGTAGACAGGTGGACCGTGGCAAAGTTCTTTAACTAAATATAAATTACTTTGGTACACTATTTCTAAGCAAGAAACAAATGAGCGGGCCATTTGTTATAAAAATAGAGTATACAATACATACCTAGTTTAAGTTACTATACTCAAATCGTAAAACTATATTTTCAACGTTATAATATAACCAGTCAGAATAAAAAAATACTATAATTGAGGAATCGATATCAACAGTGAAAAAATACCAAGTATACAACTGCAGCTTCCATTTCAATCTTAAAATTCATCATATTTTTAAACAAAAGACTTCTATAGACGCTGATTCTATTCAACACGCGCCGTAGCCATTTTATGTATTAGTTAGTATTAGTTATTGGTTTTAGTTAGGAAATACGCTTAGCTTAGCGCACATGTACGGTACATTACGAGTACTAAGAAGTTTCTAAAGCCCTATGCGTGGATATTTACGATGCATATTAACGAAAAGTGGATTGTTGAGTTTCGTATCGAATTTGATTTTTTTAAGTGCAAAATATAAACGTCTCTTTATTACGCTTTGCCGGACAAACTTTCAAAACTTGCTATTGGTAACTATAGTCCGACCGCTTCACTCAGTCCTCGCCTGCGCGGACTATAGTAACCTCATGCTAATATTATAAATGCGAAAATGTGTCTGTCTGTCTGTTAAGTCTTCCCGCTTAAACCGCTGAACCGATTGACATGAATTTGGTATGGAGATAGGTTGAATCCTGGGGAAGAACATACGGTAGTTTTTATCCCGGAAATCATCCCCTAAGGCGGTGAAATGGGGGATGAAAGTTTGTATAGAGCTACGATATGAACGAGTTCCACGCAGACGGAGTCGCGGGCAGAAGCTAGTAATCTATAATATTTAAGACATTGGATCCCCATAATGTAGGTAGAAACAACTAAATAATCAGCTACCATTACATCAATCTGTCTTCTTAAACCATGCATAAAGAGACAGAGAAAGATAAGAGGACATCGATTAGGTATTAGGCTGTATTGTGTTCCGTAGGAGATCCCAGACCCGTTCTAAATGGGTCGAGGAGGACCATTGGGGTGTTTTTAGTCGGTGCGAGTGACATAACCCCCGCGATAAAGTATTTTCCGCCCAATAAAAAGGGTATTTAGTCTGTATATTTTATGGATCTTAAGAAATTTTACTATTCATTTGAGTAGGCACACCCACTGATTGTGATACGGAATGCGGCTATCATTGTCACTTGTGACAGATTTATTGCAATTGGGGTCAATTTGAATCTGAGCTTACACAAACTAAGATTGAGGTCCTACCATTTGTCACTTGAATACTCGTATACCATCAATTCAAGAGAAACCCTGTCAATGACCATGGCTTTCCGTCTGCAAGCGTCCGTCCGTCAGTTCAATTCGTGTGCAAATCTTTTTACGGTTCCGTACATCAAAAAAAAATGACACCCTTATAGGATCACTTTGGTGTCCGTCTGTCTGTCTGTCAAGACCCTTTATCTCGGAAACGGGACCATTGAACCCGTAAAAAAAATCTAAGGAGACTTAAATATCGAGCGTTATATACGGCCGTTTGTGCCGCAAAAAACGCATATTTCGACAATGGGGAATCAACATTTATAGGGCACTTTCCGTTGACCTAGAACTATGAAATATGGCAAGTAAAATATCGTCTTAATACAGGGAAAAATCTGAAAACTTTACATTTGTAATTAAGTATGGAACCTTCGGTGGGCGAGTCCGACTCGCACTTGTTCGGTTTTTTTGAGATTCGTAATTGCGTACTGATTTGAACTGTCTACGAGCGTTCCTAAATTATTTAATTTCTGTGCAACCGTTTTATCACGTACTGAATGAATATTTAGTACTATGATTCTGAAGCCCAAACAATTACATTAATACCCAGTGCAAGTTCTAACTCACCAATTACACGCCAATTTTCTCGTTATTTGTCATCAAACAATTTGTCGCTTTTAGGTGAGACAGAGGGGTGTTAATGGAATTAGTCATGTGTAATTTCAATTAAATTGATGAATTTGTGTTACTAATGTTAAAATTTATTTTTACCTATTCCGTAAACACCATCTTCACCAAAACGACTACTATAACTGATTAAATTCAAACTCTATGTAGGCTATAAAGCCCTTATTTTTATACTTCTAACAACCCTGTTTTAGTTAAAATTCCTACGCGTTTGTCTTTATCTGTCACTTTGATATCTATATGTGCGGGAAATGGACTAAATACGTTTTAGTTAATATGCACCTGTTAAGTTTTATGAATGAAGGTTTGTTGACACATGGTATCTGTCGGGAAGTCACCTGTGAGTGCTGATAGCGTCACAATATTTTTATGATCAATTGACATGCTCGTTAACATACAACGTATATTTAGCGTTGAGATAAAAATCCTTTGACGTTAGGAATATCCAATGCGGGTTAACATTGAAAAACAAAAGCCATAAGAATTCGATCAAAGTCGGATGTTAGAAACATTGAAGCGTGTATTTTCCAATACTCAACTGAACATTTATATACAATACACCATCATAATATACTTTGTTTCATTGGCAAAGAGTAATTAGTCTTTGGTACATTGTTGATAAATTGGTTGACTGTTTTTGACGAGTTATGAAGCTGTTTGAGATACGGTGCAGGCCATCTGAAAATGAATAAAAGTCGTGAGATTGCTTTGTCGTTATGTACTATCGAACCAACTGAATCATGACCCACCATAGAACCTTGTCATAATTAACGAACATACGTACGATCATATGACGTTAATATGTCAGTTAATTGTAACAAGGTTCCATGGTGGGTCAGGATTCAATTTTGTCGATAGTACGTGAACAATTTGATCTAAATGCGGTCGTCATCGTGATTGAGATTGTATGAAAGAGATACCATGATATATAGCCGATGTATTAATTGTTGGTCCCTCATATCTTATTATGCATGATTTAGAGTTAGTAGGTATATTGACAAGAATTATATTCATACTACACAATGACAACAATTTGAACGCTCATAAACTTTTAGAACATTTATCTTTTATCGTCATATATGGTTATATTGTCACTGGCACAAGTGTATGTCTGCTATGCTAATTTAATTATTATAGAACGACCCATTGCTTGTAAATTACTTCTTTAGTTTTTCCCGAGACGCTTTTGTAAGTCGTCTCATAGTAATATGAACTTTTTAGTTATATAGGTATGTTGAATACTATGAGTAATTATTCTTCTAGAGTTTATTAATTCAGATCAGATACAACATTTCCGTTCGTACCAAAATATTTGCTCGTCATAGTTGATAGTCGCTGAAGGTTATTTTACAATATCAGCATGGCCATTAAAATGCAAAATCAATATTGTCAGTAGCTGTGCTAACCAAATGATGGTGAATGACTGTGTTGGCGAATAAATGATGGCGATTTATCAATATGAGTTCTTTACGAATGTCTTCATGGAATTGTGTTTTTTAATTTCCTTGTAATTTCACGACTAGGAATACTTCGGCCGTGCCTATTTAACCCTCGCATTCCAGTCCAGATTTTCACTATAATAAACGTCTTTTTTGGAGGACCACTTGCTATGTGGAATTGTTCATTTTAATTTCCTTGTTATTTCACGACTAGGAATACTTCGGCCGTGCCTATTCAACCTTCATTTCCAGTCCAGATTTTCACTATATTAAACGTCTTTTTTGGAGGACCACTTGCTATGTGCACCTTCATATGATTTTATTGGTGAAAACACCAATTCGTTTTTACCTAGACTTAGAAAAGTCTAGGTAAAAACGAATACAAAGACAACTGAAATAAGCACAGCTCGGACAGGTCATCGCAAAAACAGATATGAAAATAGAACAAGACTCTATAGAGTCGATACTTAACATTATGATTATCTAAAGCGGATATTATCGTAATTTAACATTTAACCTTTTGAGTTGCATATCTGTCATGGTTGTGTCAAGGTGGCATTTTTGAAACAGTTTTGTTGTTTCTAAATATACTTATTCAATATGGTGAAAATAAAAACGATTACTAAGTGGAAGAACTACCCCGAGCTCTATTATGATGAAAATGTCAGGGAAATTGTGTACAGCATCTGACATTCGTACGAGTATTAAGCAGTTAAAGGTTTTAAAGTATTTTTTAACAACTAAGTATTTAGTATTTATTAATCAGACCTTTCTAAAATGTATCGGAGAATAAATAAAGCGGCCCTGACAAAGAAAGCTTACATATGTCCAAAGATACATTTGATTAATTTACTTTAATGAAATGAAAATAGTGAATAAAAATTAACACAATTCTTTAAATAAAAACATTGGTTTGTTTCAGAAAATGCAGTAGGTCATGGTTGCATATGATCAATGCAACGATCAGCATTTTAAAAAATGTTAATGGAAATACCTTCACAAACATATGGTGAATTTTGGGTTACCGTTATAAATGTAATTGAAAAATATATATAATGCGACTTTATTAATCTTGTTCTATTACCGTGTTACGATTGTTTTGCGATTACCTGTCCGAGCTGTGGAAATAACGCCTGTCGTGCGCCAAACATATGATTCAAAAAGTGCTAGATGTTCGTCCCACCGAAGAGATGAAAAAATCGCGATTGGGTAACCATTACTGTAGAAGGTAGAAAGGGTCAATATGTAAAAAGTCCACATCAGACGACAATCCTAGTAAAAAATAGCGAGCCGATTTCAGATATTGAGAACAGGACGAGAAGGAGATAAGAAACAAAAGATACAGTAGCGTGACCATACTGCATAAACTATTGTGGCGAATATAAATATAATGCAACTTTATTAATCTTATTCTATTACCGTGTTACGATTGTTTTGCGATGACCTGTCCGAGCTGTGGAAATAACGCCTGTCGTGCGCCAAACATATGATTCAAAAAGTGCTAGATGTTCGTCCCACCGAAGAGATGAAAAATCGCGATTGAGTAACCCTTACTGTAGAAGGTAGAAAGGGTAAATATGTAAAAAGTCCACATCAGACGACAATCCTAGTAAAAAATAGCGAGCCGATTTCAGATATTGGGAACAGGACGAGAAGGAGATAAGAAACAAAAGATACAGTAGCGTGACCATACTGCATAAACCATTGTGGCGAATATAAAAATTACCTAAAAAATATAAAAATGACCATTGATTCGTGCTTGCTGCGTGCTTTAGTATAATTTTTTTATCGACAGAAATCCTATATTTAATCTGTCAGATTCCTCTATTCCCTCACTTAATAATTTAGTGTAATAGCGATGGAATAATTAGGTATATTAATAATTTATGTAGTAGAAATAGCAAAGGAATAATTATCCAGTTTGCCACGAGATTATGTAACTGTTAGCTATTCTATGCAGTAATGGAATAGTTACTCAAAGTCAGTTCGAACTAGTTTAGTCTTTACTTTATACATAATAACTTGTGGCTTAAGTTTACCTTTGTCGTCGGTTATTCCATGGAAGTCTTTTTATTGATGTTATGCACGTAAATAATACATTAGTGGACAACTGCTTCCCGTCATTATTAACTTTGCTAATCAAAATGAAGTAATGTTGTATTTTATTATAAAATTTTGTTAATAATATGGTGTCGCATGCTCAGACCAAGAAAAAAAGATAACTAGGTTGTTCATAATACTCTATCGTTTTTCTTGGTCTGAGGTCGCACGTTGCAATTTTTTTAAGTCGCGATTTTACCTGGCGCTTTAGAAATTTGAGGTGTTTGTCACCAACACGATGACGTTTAAGACATGACCAGAAAGTTTGTATTGCTGTTACTAAAACTATTAATGGTAATTGGTTTAATTTCGAATAGGGAATGATTTAAAAAGCACAACAGAATAACCAATAATATAGAACTTGCAAGGGCAACTAAAATTATGATAAGTGATATTAAACAAAACATACACGTTTAAGTCGCAAAAGATATAAAGTCAGGTGTATTAAGTAGGTAAATACTTTATAAGAATTGGTCTTGTATTATGTTAAAATTTTATTGAAAGTACATTAAAAACGTCTCGAAATCTATTTCGAGACGGGAAGGGTTTCTGGGACTCTAGTCCCAGCCCCAGGTTTTATATCGAACATGGTGGAAAAAGCCGCTTTATTTTCTTATTATCGTTTTATGCACGACTGCATTGTTTAAGAAACGCCTTTTTGTTTCTTTGTTCCCTGATCCATAACTTCCAGTGCGGGCATTTTTTAAGTTTATTACCGAGTCTGCTTTCGAGATTAAGTGCAATTTCCGTGCACTGTCTAGCCCGATTACGCTTTTAAATTTCCGCTTTAGCGAAAATAATATTTTTTTTATAATTTTATTGATTGTCTTTGGTTAGATATTATAATACGACTAATTAACTCAACTTAAGATTAAACTTCTACATATAAGGTTTTTCGTCCATTATCATATAATATATATATATATATATATACAGTGTCGTCTAGATGTTAAGTGTCATAGTAGTTAAGATATTTTGTTACATTGCTTTATACATCGTCGCACACACCTCTATGAATTATTTATCAAGTAAATGTTAAGATGGATTATTATCTAAACAAATGAAGACCTACTTATGTTAATAAATCATTCATGGCAATTTAAGTAGGAGTAACTAACGACAGGGAACGAGTACGTACCTAATGACTTTCCATAAAAAACTTGAAAGTGGTCTGTTTGAATTCAGTTTTCTTTGAACCGTGTGTAATTAAACTTTTTTGATGCAAACGATACACAATTAGTGTACTAAATTGTTTTTACTATTCCTGATAAAACACATTGGTTACCGTTGGCGCGATATCGCGTCCTTACTACATATATGGAATATTTTCACCTCGGCGACGAATGGGTTAGTTAAATAATAAGAGGCAATCTTATGCAAATGTTATAGGTAGATAGACGATGATATATTAATTAAATCATTAATATGTACAAAGCCCTAGACTCAGAAATAAATATTTGTGTTCAACACACAAATATTTGCCATTACCTGGATTTGAACACGAGACGATCAGCTTTGATGGCGGGGTCACTGCCTAGGCTAAACCGGTCGTCAAAAATTATTTGCGTTTATTAACCCTTCGAGCGGCAGGCAATATTATCCAGTGGGGCCGCCATTTTTCCGAGTGCTTTTTTGGGTGGTCACCGTAATTTCATTCTATCTGGCATAAATATTTTATACCATTATGCATCGCAACAAGTGGCAAGGTTGCCACGTCAGAGGAAGCCCGGAAATGGAAGAATTTCTAAGTACGAAGAAGTTCTTAGTACAGTACTTTATAGATGGTTAAAATTCCTTTATATCTTATGCAGCAAAATATATAGGTTGTAGACAATATTCTTTGCGGTTGTTGACGTACATTAAAATATCGTCCTTGCTTTTTGCAAATTCGGTGCAATCGTCCGGAAAATCTAAGCTTGAAATTTGCTTATCTATGGTGAAAAATGCAGCTGGAACTTCTGATAACACTACTTTGTCGGACTCTATATTACTTATCGCTATGAAAATTGCTTCTGTGACCTTTAATGTTGACCACAAGGAATGTGATAAAATCAATCGTTTAATGCTGCGATGGAGATGAGCACCCTGTTGAGTAATTGCCAAGGTTTCTACAGCTTCTCGGTTTTCTGTTAATGATTTGAATGTTGCAACAGCACCAGCCCATCTAGTTTTACTGGGTAGTTTCAGGGTTGTATATTGACTTCCGAATTTTTCTTTTTGTATTTCTTCGAATGTTGCCAGGCATACATGTCTCCTGTTAATGTGTTTTATGATCTTCTTACATTTCTCGAAAAAAAAAATTAAGCAGGGTATCTTCATTATGTCGTTAAATAATAAATTTAAACCGTGAGCGGCACATCCAATGTATGTAACTCGTAGTATAGGTAATGCGTTCCGGCCCGGAACGGTCAGTAAGAATCTTGCTTTAGATACTTCTAGGCAGGTACAGGTACTACGACAATGCATTATTATGAGTAATATATTGTACAATAACTACTCGTAAACGTTAATTTACGTAGCGTTGTTATAAACTACATCTACTTTTGTAATTTGTAACTGACACTGACAATAACACTGTTAAACTAAGTACCTACCTGATGAATAATTGCTATAACGTATGCATAATGAACACTACAAGTATATTTCATACTTCATCGGTCATGCCATGGAACATGTATAAACAATTTCATTTTCGCGAAAACACAAATCAGCATCCTCCTAGCGTTATTCCCGGTTGTGCCCTAAGGGAGCCCGGGCTCCACTTTGACACCCAATCCTAAGATTAGGCACAGGCACTAGTTTAACAAAAGCTACTGCCATCTGACTTTCCAACCCAAAGGGAAAACAAGACCTTATTGGGATTAGACCGGTTTCCTCACGACGTGTTTCCTTCACCGAAAAGCTAACGGTAAATATTACGTACGTTCCGAAAAACTAATTGGTGCGAGCCGGGATTGGAACCCACGACCGCCGCTTGACAGTCGCATGCCTGAACCGTAAGTTGGTGCAACCCACCCTTAGACACAAGTGCAGGTCTCAATATAGTGCATCCCCCGGAGATTTTACTCCAAGCAAAATACGGTTTTGAAAAGTTAAACATTAATTTATAATAGCGTTTTTTTTGTTGATTGTATTTTAAAAAGTTATTCTAAGATGATTTATTCATGAATCCGGCTAACTTTCCACCCGGAAGTAATTATGTAGAATTAAATGAAGCAGGCATTTGTACGTTTTATCTTGAATATTATAGAGCAAATAAGTATAAATGAATCAAAATAAAGACAAAAATATTTATGAATATTTTTTCTGACTTTTCAGAAGCTAGTAAATATATAATTTTTTTGATGTCTGAATCTTTGTCGGATTTTGTCGCTGGGTAACTATTTAATTGATAATATATTATCCGTTACACATAAAAAATAAGCTAGGTATTATAAATTATTTCTAAAATTGACGTCTGTTTCATACAAGTTGTCAGTTCATTGACTGGACTATTTGGCGACCCTACTCACTCCCAGGAACACAAGCCCTATAGAGTTAGTACCTAGGTAGTGGTTTTACAAAGGCTCCGGTCTTGCGGAGACTGCGATATTCCGTAAGGTTACAGAATATCTCAGTACCACATACTGAGTAGGTACCAGTTGGGATGTTACAAATATGAGGGGGAATGTGTATGTACAGTTATGAAATTTAATTTGGGACCCATTTGAGGTTGACAATCCTATTAAATTGTATAGGAATACAAAAAATATTTTTGCGAAAAGAGTCCTAAATTAAAGAACGTAAGTATACACCCTACTAAAACAAAGCGTTTTCTGTGTTTGCTTTTGAATAATGCATAATGAAAAGATAATGTTCAGTTGTACCGTTTCCTTATATTCAATGTTATATAACTTAGTGACATTTAGTTTGTTAACCTTTTATATATAATTTTAAATTATTATTGTGTAAGATTATTATTATTATTTTATTGTAAATTACGGTTTGACATGTAAAAGTGCCCTTGTCTATTAGCAGAATAAATAATTGATTTGATTTGATTTGATATAACATGGGGTCAGAAGCATGTCCCAAAACAGCAATTTACTTATTTTTCCATACAACAGTTAAAACGGATAAGATAATGTTGTGTCATCATAATTTTCTGTGAATTTGCACAGTGTAACTAAGCCGTTTTTCGGTCGCCGGCGATGTCCGAATTTGACTCTTATTTTTGCGCTCTAAATTACCGAACGAGCCAAGCGAACGAATATGCGCGGCTGTTCTCCACAGGACGCATTTCTTATCCGATACTCGTGAAATTTTGTGAGCAGGTTCGTTAGTTCTATGGATTTTTTTAGGCTAATTGTAGTTGGTCCCATACTTTCACTAGTATAATATATAATGGACATTTGGGATGAACATAGGCCATCTTTTATCTTGCGGTTCAATTGTCAAGGGTTTTTATTGTACATACCTATGTTGAACAAATAAAATATTTGAATCTTTATTAGAGAGTGACATTTGAATTATTTAATTTGCATAATTTTTTTGTCATTCGCCATAATGTTTTTTTAAGGAGGTCCAATGTAGCTCCTATCTCCTATCACAAAACAAGTTCCAGTCATAAACAAACGATTTCGATTTGACAAGTAGATAACTGCTATGTGATTAGAACAATGATTTGTGTTACATCATCCTTTGATAGACCGTAGCTGTAACCTTGTTTTTTATAGTTTTTCGGTACCGTTTCGTCATACCTAAATATATTTTATGATCAGTCATTATCGGAATCATCAGGTCGGTGATTTGTGGTAAGATTTTGACACGGTTGTTTGTTTATTTAGGTAAAATGTAGCTCAAACCGGAATATTGCGGATTTTTATTAAATATTGCTCGCTCTTGGTTTTTGGAATTTTTGGATTCTGCTACATTTATGAACTTATTGTGTAAGTAAATCTAAGGTGGCAAATAAGTTAATGGTTATGATTTTGCAGAAACTGCAGATGAAAATAAAATAAAAACATATTAATAGATACTTACTTTAATATTGGCAATGTGAATGTGACTAACTTTTATTAAACTAGATCTAAAATAAACGATACTCACGATACGAAACAGATTCATCACAATAAAAAAGGTATTTTTTTGCGATGCCAAAGCATTGGCATTTAATGATTTATGGCCCTAATGGACTAATTATTTATGCTATAATTGGTTTTAAACCTCTTTTTCATTATTGACAGTGAAGAAAGTACAAAATGGGCAGGTTTAAGAAAAGGAAGTGTTGTCCCTGTCAAAGCAATTATCACACGCCCTGCAAAGTTTTTAAAAATGAATAACCGATATTGATTTACTTATTCTTTTTTTAAGGAAGGTCTCTGAATGCGGCAGACATGCCTACCTACGTAATATTTAAAGTTAATTGGACATGAGGAAAATTTGTTCATTATTTGATATGTGTAATTATAGTGTGTGAACCATAATAATGATGTATTAATTTGCCAAGATAGGTAGGAATAAAAAAAAGACTGAAGAGGTGATAGCACAGAATAAATAGAGTACCTGCGCGTCGGAGCTCTGCTCGGGTGAAAATACAGCAAAAAATACGTAGAAAACCAATTTTCCCAGACTCTATCCATTTTTCGCCCCCGATACCCTTTGTTTCGAATTTTATTAAAATCTTTAGAGCCGTTTTCGAGAACGTGAATACCTACGTGTTTTATATTGACAAAATAGAATGTCTATTAGGTGTCAAAGCAGACCCCGGGCTCGTTTAGGGCACAACCGGGAATAACGCTAGGATAATGATGATATAGATATTTAATAGGTATCAAAGGCAATAGGTATAGGGTAGATGTCAAAGGCCTATTACAGGGTTGAGGACTATCTAACTGACAGCAACGCATGGCCTAAACCAGAGCCGAAAATAGCTTAATCATTCGTATAGCTTATTCGGACATGTTTTCTTGTAGAACAACTTATGATGATTTTTTTCTTTGTATTCATATTCAGTTTGACTTATTTTAAGTAGGTTAAGAACTATCATTGTAAGAACCATTTTTTTAGCAAAAAATGACTGTTGAGTTTGTTTCGGCGTTTCTTCTTAATAGTAGTCTTCTTTTTCAGAAACGCTGGTAGAAATTTTAGTTATAAAAGTGCCATTACGGCCAACTTGCAGAATAAAAATTAATTAATTAAATTTAATTCATAATGAAATATTGATCGTTTAAAAGTTTGGGATTGGATTATGTTTTCAATTAGATAAGACTAGGAATTTATACTGACTTAATAACATACCTAATAAGTCGATGATCATAGGCCTTAAACTAATTTCAAATGAATGTTTTGCCTTTTTTATTTGTATAGGTAATGAAAAAGCAGCATATTTTGCGTCAATACGTTATGCAAACGTTTTCATCGACTTTGACTAGACATTATTAAGGTCGAATCATAAAGCTCGGTAATTCTTGAATTTTGGTGTAATAAGTATTGCATAAAAAATAATACTTACAATCATAGCGATGTCCTTCTCCTTGGTGTGTAATATGTCGGAACTCTGCAATGAGTCGTCGAGGTAATTTCGCAGGTTCATTGGTTGGCTAACACGCAAATAGGCACTTTTTCCACTAAACGGACAAACTGCGGGAATATGATTACCATTAATGGGAATGGTTTCAATTTTGTCAACAGAATTGTCGTCCTCATTTTCTTCAGGGGAATTGATTTCAATTTTGCCGATATAGTTCTTTTCTATATTTTCGTCTACGACATTGTCAATTTGGTCAATAAAATTATTTTCTACATTTTTATTAAAGCTGGTTTCCATTCTATCGATTGAATTTGTTTTTGCACTATTATTAACGGCCACTGGTTCAATTTTGTCAAGGGAATTTCTTTGTAAGTGTTTGTCAACAGCAACAGTTTCCATTTCGTCGACCAAATTATTTTCAAAGTTTTGATTTTTTTTTAAAGTCTCTTTCTCAGATACATGAGAGATGTGTTCAGAGTTACAATTATTACAACAGAGGAATGGATGAGACATTTTTCAAGACACTGTTCACACGTTTAAATTTCTTAAACTGGCGGATTTTTGGCTCGGGTATAGTATATAAGCATGTCGGCGTCCGGAGCCGTACTGAGTGGACGTTGTCTCGGCAACGCCGACATTATAAACAGCGCAAAAACATTAACAAGTTGTAGCGTCACGAGTTACGTGTTACGTAGAACCAAGCGGAACTGCAAAGGAACTTTAACAGAATTTTCGTCAATTTCTTTTAACAGAATTTTCGTCAATTTCTAGTCATTGGAAAATACATACCACATTTTGCAGTCTTTTTCTACTTTTGTACCAATTTCGAAAAACAAATTGTGAGACGATTGTTAAAAAATGGTATAGATACTAATTATATCCTAAGATATAATGCACAGAATCACATGCTCCAACAATTTTATTAACACAAAATTAAATTAGATAATGACATACAGACCGGTTCACGAAATGGAGTAACGGCACATTCGCGTTTTATTAACTGACTTATAACGTGCTTGTGCGAGTCTTTCAATTGAGTTTAGTTAAATCTCTCTTAATATATTACAAATTAGATATAAAATGTAAAATTGTTAAGTAAGTTTGTAAGTATAAGTAAGTTTGTGGCACGGAGTCAGCAGCTAAGTACTCGTATTAGCACATAAACTAATAATACAACGTGTACCTACAAGAAGAAGACATGAATATAACAATTTGTTTTGACTTTAATTGGTGTCCTTTTAACTTACATGATTTTAGCGTGTCAAAACTTGTTTTCACGGTCACGCATTGCTCTCCCAATCAGAATCAGGCCGCAATCGTGTTTCAACGAGATAATATAATCTGTATAGATTAGCGGGAGAGGATGATGCTTGATTTCCTTCTAATTTGGATTTATTTGAATTTAGTTATCAAATAAGGCCGTCAAACAAATAGACTCTGAATGCGGGCACGTCGATAACAATAGGAAACGCCCGCAGTTCTGTTTGAAAGAATTCCAGCACATTGTGTTTTGTGAAATCATTACAAATGTTATTATGAATTCGTGTCTGATTGTGATTTATTTTATAGAACTTTGTTAATAACAGCACATTCAATCACAAAGTAAATGCAGCGCTAAAGTTTTAATCAATGCTAGAAGAGAATGGTAGCTAAATAAATAGACGTAAAACAATATACGTTTAGTACCTTGTGGTATCGCTGGGATTGTTGATATCAATGATATTTGTCACTTATTTGTCTACGATTAGTTGAACTTGACATACAAAATCCAAACATCGATGACATCAGAAAAAAAAATAAGGCATAGTAATAGTCGCCATGTGTCGAGCCATCATTAAAACCTGCTGAATAGAACCCCAACTCGCTATAACAACTAATCGTAATTGTCATGACTACTAGAAATACGTTCATAACCTAGTCGTGTAAAAATAAACTTCACAATGTATACATACCTACCTTTAAGGGTTTTCTAGGCATAATAATTATCTTTAATGATTGTTTGTTAGATTGATTAAAAAATATTAGATATTATAGTGTATCTTATTTTTTTTCCGTTTTAACATATCGTTGCCTATCTAAAACAACTCTGTATCTCAAAAACTGTGTTTTTTCAGGACAGATGTTTGAAAAAAACACAAAAAAGATTTCGTTATAACTTTTTATTAAAAAAACCGAATAAAAATCTTCTTTCAGTAACAGTACCGTTATTTATCCACGTATCGAAAATTAGGAAAGTAAAAACGAACAACCTAAATCTTCACAAATAAAAACTTAAAAATGTACCACGGCTTAGAGTTATGACACGATATTTACCTGCTTTCGATAAGCTTTTATGTGCACTAACGTCACAATAGTAAATAATCCAAAAAAAATGTTTATTCTTATGAATAATAGTGGATTATTCGTCTTTGAGACAAATGTTTATATAAATTATTAAAAAGCATACTAACTTATTTTGTTTTGTTCCTCTAATACAATTTTTTTATATGGACAATAATGGCCTAAAACGACATGCATCATAATAATACTAAAACTTTGTGAACAATAACGGTATAGTTTACTTTACAACACTTGGTATCGATGTAAATTGGAAACTCTTTTTATTAAAATGCCTCTATTTTTATCTAATTTAAGTTTATACAAAACTTGTTTCCGTAAACAAAGTAATAAAAAATTATCAAATTTCTCAAATTATACTTCTCCAAACTATAAAAGTAATAAAAAACCACACGATATCTTCTAATCTAATCTTCTAATAATCTTCATGGTCAGTATAGTTGCTAGGATCTTCTTTATAAGTTTTTGGTGCTGGTTTTTTTCCCAATTTTTAGGTTGATCCGCAGATTTCGGAATATTTTTCCAGTCCGCGTGTTCATTTCTGTAAACAAAGTATAATATATAGTCGAATTAAAGAATTACTGAATCTATGACACAAATACAGCAAAGTGAGGTATGACAAACCCCTATTACTATTAAACGACTTTTTATACAAAAAAGAGACACACACTAACATCGACCGACACGCGTAATTGATGTCCCCAATCCGCATGTACATCGAGCATGCAGGTATATCTTATACTTATATTTTTTGACATTACAAGATAAATAAATATCAACACAATCTTATACAAATTAAACTAGGTCCATAGTAAGCTCAATATAGTTGGCCATACACGCAAGGGTATGCCTGCGCAGTTTTAACTGTACAGTTCAACTGCACAGGTAAACCCCAGCTGGGTGGTGTGTGCTCCACGCATTTATTGAACGAGATCAAATTATATCCGGAAGATTACCGAAACTATCTTAGAATGGATGAAAAGACGTACTTGAAGATTTCGTTTCGTTTACGAGACATGTTTTTCGAGCAAACGCAATCTACCCCCTTCCGCGATCACTGGACAACTAAGACCTGCGCAGGCGAAAGCCACACAGGCTCAGTTTTAAAGACCTTCCACACGATCGGGACCAACCGCCAACCATCGTGTCCTCGGTCGGATCAACCATTTTTTGTATTCGTTTAACACGATCGGTGGTAGACTCAACTTGTCAGTTCTTCTCCGATATTTGAACAGAACGGTTGCGATGGCACCTTGCCTTTCAAAGCAACAAAAAATCGGTTTGGCAATAACTTATTTATGTTTGAGCGAAAAAGAAAAACAAAGAAAAAGGCCTCTGGGTCGATTATTTTGAGCTTATCCTTCATAAGCTCCCATCCTTGATTTTTTTGGTTCCTATCTTTATAAGATTCGAATGCAATTTCCCAAAGACATGGTAAATCAAAGTACAGAGCTAAAAATTCGGTCAAAACTTCTCGTTCGCGGCTTTCTTTTAGCGAATCCATTTCGCAGCGTGCGCTCGCGACGACTAACCAGCACACACTGAATCGCTCCAGTCGGCCGATAGCGTTCCAGACCGGTCGGAACAACCGCTTTCTACACGATCCATTTTTATATCAACCCGATCAAGGACACGATGGTTGGCGGTTGGTTCCGATCGTGTAGAAGGCCTTTTACCTGCACAGTTCAATTACCCACAGGTAAAAAATATGTATTTTCATGTTTGCGCAGGTAACCTGTACAGTCGTAGAAAACTGCACAGTCGAATGCCACATACGCTCAGTTTTACCAGTGCAGTCGAACTGTACAGGCAAAACTGCGCAGGCGTACCCTAGCGTGTATGGCCAGCTTAAGGCTTGTGTCATAGAGGGACAACGGTATATTATTATTTGAATAGATATAAATACTTAAAAACAGAGAAAATACCTTTTCTTACAATAAAACATCTAAATAAATTTATTAACGTGCTCCTTATTTATCGTTTATAGTGGCTTTAGTCGTTTTGAATCAAGTAACTGAATGCATATTTATGATAAACATTGTCCTAATTCGTATAGTATACCTATAGTGAAGCAAATATTATGTAGTATAGGGGTTTATTTTGCTTACAAGAACAAGCCAGCTTACATTATTTTCGTGAATTCTCGCTTATTTGTTAAGTCAAAATATCGGTACTTACTGTTTCACGGAGAGTGTCCCATCCATGAATACTCCTATATTGCACAAAACATCACCATTGGTCCACTGATATATTTAGCGTAATGCCGCTGTTGTACATAAAATTTGAAGTAAACTGTCGTATTATTTGGAGATGTGCCGGTAGACAACAAAAAACGTGGTAACGGCGACGATCGCTGTGACTCAATTGGCCTACGGACGGTCTTCCAGATAAAATAACTTCGACTCTCCACCAATGGCATAACGGCACAATGCTGCCACGGTGGCATTTTTTTGAATTAGAACTCGGGAGTCTTAGTCACGATAAACTTCAACGTGTTCTGCGTCTAGTCTTATACTTAGTAGCAAAACGGATTATTTCGCGATACCGACTTGTTTTAGATAAGCGTCGATATATGAAGATATTCCTCCAAAACCGATCAGTAGTAGTACTCATCTAGTACAACTACAACAGATTATTTCAAACGAAGCTCCAAGCAAAATCATACTCTTAATATTCGGAACTCAAATACGTCGGTTACCATGGCGATATTTTTATAAACGTTCTGATCAGTAAAGCTCACTTGTGTTGCCAAAAACCAGCACACCACCGACGATCCCGTGAATATTGAGCCTAGCAATATTGATTCAAGGTGCGATTGGAATTTTTCCAGGGGTAATTACGAGCTTCTTTATCAGTTGTTATCAGATGTGTCCTGGGAGGGAGTCCTTGAGTGCCAAGATGTCAATGTTGCGGTAGACCTGTTATACCAACAGATGTACTTAATTTTTAACATGTGCATACCTAGAAAAATAAGACCCTTAAAACCTTCTAGGCGTTATCCAGTCTGGTTCACTGTTGATTTAATTAAAGATATAGAACGCAAAGCCAATCTTCACCGCGAGTGGAAACGTTCTGGGGATTCTGATGTTTATGCTCGATTTTCTAGACTGAGAGCTGACGTTAAATTGAATCTCAAGTTACTTATAACGGGAAAGTTTGCGAGGGCGGAAAAGCGGCACAGGCTTTTTCGGACTTCTTCTCGAATGTTTTTTGGCCCTCCGCTCCTATCCTCGACTGTAACAGCATTCTTGCTGAAGATCTTACAAATACAGTTAACTATGTCCATATTAATAAAATTTCACTTCAAGACGTGGAAATTGGCATTAAACTCCTAAAGCTCCACAGCTTTCCTGGTCCAGATAATGTTCCAGCATTTATCTTAAAAGGCTGTAAAGACTCGCTAGCGTTGCTGCTGGTTCGGATTTTCAACTTAGCCTTGGATTCTGGGACGTACCCCTATCAATGGAAATTGACACGCGTGCGTCCTATTCCCAAATCAATGGACACGGCTAAGGTTGAAAACTATCGACCCATTGCTATTTTGTCCGTGATTGCAAAGCTCTTTGAGTCCATCTTAAGTAGGCATATAACTCCCCAAATAAAACCCTACCTCAGTGACGCTCAGCATGGTTTCAGACCTAATCGTTCGGTTCAAACGAATCTTCTGACTTTGGTTGACTCGATCTCTGAACACTTAGACAGGGGGATCCAAGTTGATGTGTTGTACTTCGACTTCAAAAAAGCGTTCGATCGCGTAGATAATGATGTGCTTTTGAGTAAGTTGAATGGTATCGGCTTCTCCCCCAAATTACTTAGGTTCTTTGGCAATTACCTACGCGACAGACGACAGTACGTGCAGCATGGATGCTTTGTCTATGAATCATACCACACCCGTTCTGGAGTCAGCCAGGGTTCAATTTTGGGTCCGTTATTGTTTGGAATCATGATCAATGATCTGGCGTCAATCCCAAAGAGGGCCGGATCACTGTTCTATGCTGATGACCTGAAGCTGATGTATGGCGTGCAACAGCTTTCAGACTGCGAAGCACTTCAGGAAGACATTGATCGGTTATATCGGTGGAGCATTCAGAACAAGCTTGTATTTAATATAGATAAATGTTCAGGAATGACCTTTGGTCGTATCCATAATCCCATACAAGCCAAATATACACTAGGGACGGAACTACTAACTCGCGTAGATACCGTCAAGGACCTGGGTGTCATTTTCGATTCACGCCTCACATTTCATGACCACATAAAAGCGTTAGCGGCGAATTGTTTCAGAAGGTTGGGGTTCGTGATCAGGAATGCGCGTGATTTCGACTGTCCTAGGGCTATACAACTCATATTCACCGCCCTAGTTAGAAGCAAACTTGAGACAGCATCTATAATTTGGAATCCGCATGAAGCTTCTTCACCTTGCTACTGGAAAAAATCCAAAAAGCCTTTTTGCGGTTTCTTTATAAGAAAAAATATGGATATTATCCATTTTTATATCCCACAAAAATTTTATTGGGCGTATTAGGTTTTAATTCACTTGAGGTGAGGCGTAACTGTGTGTTACTAACGAGCGCTTGCAAAATCTTGCGAGGTGGATCAGATTGCCCTGAGCTGGTGGGTCAGGCGGTGCGTCTGCTAGTCCCCTCACTGTCTAGGATCAATTTTCGTCCGCGTAACCGGCTACTGCTAGCTCCTCCAGAGGCGCGCACCGTAGCGCGCAAAAACTCTCCTTTTGTCAGAGCTCTACACAGCCTTAATGCGCTTCTTGCATCAGCACCGGATGTGGACGTCTTTGGAAGTAGTTGGGGAACTGTGTATCGTGAATGCTTAAGGTACTGTGAGATGATGGATAGACGTAATTCTTCTGTCATATATTAATATGCAGTGTATATATTAATTTGTAATTACTATATTTGTAATTCACAGTGACTTAGTTTCTAACTGTAATGCTGTGTAATTATTTTAAATAAAAAATAAAAAAAATATGTTGCTGTTTAATATTAATGAAGCTTGCATAGCCTTATTTTGTTATTAATCTTCAAACCTCTTTATAGGTCTATGTGATGTTGTCTATCGTATTGGTTTGACATAAAATTTACATTACATTTAAATTGACTTGTTCATTCTCATAGCTTAGACACGAATGCGCTGGACAAATGTAAATTTTATGTCAAACCAATACGTTCAATCCTGTAGACTAACGTACTGTGCACAGTATTTGCACGTCCTCTATTATTAGTGTTTATGTTATAAAAAATGGTTTCTGCAAAAATTCTGATACCCATAATTGTAACAACGAAATGAAAATAAAATAGCAACCAAAAAGTTTCGTGTTCGTAAAGTATCGTGTGCCGTCTTTTTCACCTAATTACTTGAAAAAAACATTGATGTCGAAGGCTTATTACAGGGTTCAGAACCATCTAACTGGCAGAAATGCATGGCCCAAATCAGAGCCCAAAATAGCTTAATTATTCATATAGCTTAATCGGATATGTTCTTATAGAACAACGCATTATGATATTTTTTTTTCTTTGTATTCAAGTTCACTTTGACTTATTTTAAGTAGGTATTATAATAAGAACTATCATTGTAATAAGCTTTTTTTGGCAAAAAAATACTGACTGTTTAGTTTGTTACGGCGTTTCTTCTTAACAGTGGTCTTCTTTTTCAGAAATGCTAGTTTTAGTTTAGCTAATTTTGACTTGTAAAAGTGCCATTACGGCCTACTTGCAGAATAAAATTCTTCTTTTTTTTCATTTATGGTAAAACTCAGCAAATTTAAACACTATTTAATCAACTAGACACAACAAGTTCTACGTCTCGACAGTTTTTATATATGAACATAAAATCACAACTCAAACAACTGGTTTCCCTTAAGGTCAACATTACGTGCATTCCTTTTCTGAAGGTAAAACTAGCCCTTACTATTTTATGGCATTTCAATATCCAAGGTATTCGTCTCCTATATAATATAGTAACATTTTTTATGTGATTAAAAATTACACTATTATTAATTGTATTTTTTTAGTGTTATGTTATTTCCGCTGAGAATTACGAGCGCGATCCTAATGGGACAAAAAATCCTAAAGATTGTTTTTCTATTGTGTTGCCATTTCCCTTATACTTTATATGGCGGAGCGGTAATTTAAAAATGTATGAACAGTGATTCTGTGTAGAGATAAGACAAAATCTCGTGAAAAATGGTGTCACATTTTTTCAAAGAATATCACATTTATTTTGTACCTACTAACATTTTTTATATCTTAATACAACCCTTTTATTAAACAAAAAACAAAAAGACAGTGAAGAAATCTCAATGAATTCGCTGATTGAAACAATTGTGTTGAAAACGTCGCGTTATGAATTTTAAATGAAAGGAAAAGAAGAATAATTAATTGCTTTGAGCAGAATTTGAACCTGCGAAATTTCGATAGACCGAGCCGATTGCTCTCAACTAACTGAGAAAACCAGTCTTTTTTTCCTGTTTTACAACTAAGGGAGATTGGCTCTATGACCAAACTAAAACCAAGGCGTTTCAAGTATCCATGACAATTGCGTCTAAACCCGATGAACATGCGAGTCATTGTAAGGATTACATTGATTCAGAAAAATGTAGGGACATCCCACTACATGATGTTCCCTAATGAAAAACTATGAATTCATACTGTGTATAGTGGTGTAAATGGGTGGTCTTGTGGTGATGAGACAATGGGTTTCCTTATTTTTTGCCTTAAGGGAATGAGTAACGGAGTGCAGGACTCATGTCTGCAAAGAGCTAGGGTTGCAATAATAGAGGAAATTACTTTTGTAATAAATTAGCACCAACCCTCTGGATATCAGCAGCTCCCAACAGATAGATGATTGCAGTGGAAGTAATTTCCGTCAATAACCCAACTACTAACTTTACAACATTTTTCCAAAATTTGCAAAGCTTTAATAATAAAACCCATATTTTAGAGTTATCTAGATCAACATTCCTATGACGCACTATGTATAACGAAAACCTGGATGACGTCATCACCAGTCGATCTAGTTCGTATTCCCGGATACGAGTTAGTTACAAGCTTCAGCCGAAAAAAATCACAATGGAGGAGGAACTTGCATTTTGCTCAAAGACGGTATACCGTAAATTTCTTTGATGTCTTCTCTTACAAAATACTCTATAGAGTATTTTGTAAGAGAAGACATCAAAGAAATTTCCATTGAGTATGTAGTCGAGTGCTGTTGTATTGAATTGCCCAGATTAAACACTATATATAGGTATATATATATATATATATATATTTATATTTGTATTTATAGGCCAGACAGGGATATTGAAACCTTTTACAAATGTATGGTAAATATATTAGACAAAATTAAATAGACTAAAAATATTGTTATAGGGGGCGACTTCAATGTAAATAAGTTATTAAAATCTAAATACACTCGCCGTTTGGCCGACCTCATGTTGACCCTCAACCTTGTTCAGACAGTAAAAGAACCAACACGTATTACATCGAGTTCCGCTAGTTGCATTGATCTTGTTTTTCCTAACTGCACCTTGTACGAAACTTTAATAACGGAGTTCGGACTCTCAGACCATGAAAGTGTTATTTGTAAATTAGAAAACCATTCTAATAAAAATAAAACAAAGAAGCTGGATAAACCACATATAATATATAAAAGAATTCATAACCTACACAATCAATTAGCATATAAACAGGAATTAACCAATGTAAACTGGAACCTAGTATTCACCCATAATAACGTAAATGATAATTGCAATGCTTTTGCACAATTACTGAAATATATACTAAAGGAAAAAATCCCTGTTAAACGACTAACTATAAAAAGAAAACCTAAAAAGACTTGGCTTACTAGAGGTCTTAAGATATCTTGTACGCATAAAAGGCTTCTAAAAATACACACAAGTAAAAAAAAAGCTCCGTCCTGAAGGCACACTATAAACATTATACTAATACTCTGAAAAAAACAGTCATTAAATCAAAAAAGATGAATTATATTCACGAAATGCAAAAATCAACAAATAAAACGGCAACAATGTGGAAAATTATAAATAATATAAAAAATAGAGTAAAGATAAAGAAAAATTTAAAATTAACAATCATGCCTCAAAATTTCGTTACTGAAAATCCTAATACAATAGCAAATACTTTTAATAACTTTTTTGCCTCTGTTTACGATTGCCAAGGAGACCAAGAGAGTACGCCTGGTGTGTCCCTACCGAGTGGCCGCCCTGTGTGCTCTCCCTTTGACAAATCATTATATCTACAGCCAGTCTCCGAGTTTGAAGTACTTAAAATTATACGAGGACTTAAAAACACGCATAGCACTGGAATAGACGAAATACCTACGACGTTATTGAAGTTTTGTGCTAGTGAAATAGCGCCGCCACTAGGTAAGCTAATCAACCAATCTTTTAATGAGGGAGTTTTCCCCCAGGAACTAAAAGTAACAATCATAAAACCATACATAAAAAAGGAAATCCACATCGATACAAATAATTATCGCCCAATTGCACTCCTGTCCAGTCTGTCAAAAGTCTTTGAAAAAACGATGTGTAATCGGGTTTACTATTTTCTGGAAAAAGATCTTATATTAAATGACAGCCAATATGGTTTTAGAAAAAATCGTTCCACTGCCCTCGCCGTTAGTAATTACACTCAGAAGATTCTAAATACCATAAATAATAAACGAATTGCTGTTGGATTACTTTTAGACCTCACAAAAGCATATGACAAAGTCTCACATAAGATTCTGCTCAATAAATTATATGGATCGGGAATTAGGGGCATAGCATTCGATTGGTTTAGATCTTACTTAGAAAAGCGCATGCAGCTCGTTCAAATTGATTATCTGAACCCGAACTCTAATAGGTTGGATATTGTACGGTCTAATATCACTGAATTAAGGGGCTCTATTCCACAAGGAAGCGTGCTGGGATGCCTTCTTTTCTTAATATATATTAATAATCTTCCCAGAGAAATAGATGCTAGCTGTACTCTATTTGCAGATGACGTGTCTATTCTTTTTGATTTTCATAATAATGAGAATTTTAATGAAGTATTATCAAACACCTTGCACCAAATCAATCGTTGGATGAATGATCACAACCTTTCAATTAACATCAATAAAACTAATTCAATTCAATTCTATCCTTATCAAAGAACACCACCGCCTCTGAAACTTGAGCTGAACAATAATGAAATCGTACAAGTAGGAAACTTTAAACTCTTAGGTATTACTTTAGACAGTCACATGAATTGGAAAACACATATTTCAATTACTAAAACAAAAATATCCCAATTTCTATATGGGTTACGCTCCGCAAAACAACAGACTTTGCCACAGCACTCTCTGCCTACTACGCCTATGCCCACTCATGGTTGAGGTACGGTATTATTTTGTGGGGTGACAGTACAGATGCTCATGACCTATTTATAATGCAAAAAAAATGCATACGAGTACTGGTCGATATACGATACTGGGATAGCTGCAGGCCCCATTTTACCAAACACGGAATATTAACGTTGCCATGTATAGAGTCTGTCTAATGAAAGCTGAACCTGAAGAAAAGCGGCAAATTCAAAAAACCTTCATATGGTATTACCGATCTAAGTAGGAATAAACCATTTTGATACTTTTCTTATTTTGTTTATTTTAGTGGGCACTGGGCACTAAGGAAGAGCAAAATGCGTACTTTTTCACAATGCAATACTAAGGCGCGTATTAATAAACTACACTCAAGTCTAATACTGCTCTCAAGTGTCCGTTTGTCCATACTTGAGACCACACTTGAGCTTGGTATGGGGATGGCAGCTGTCAGTATTTACTAATTATATGCCGGGTACTATAGTTATGCATTCCTGTCACTTTTAGTAAATAAAATCATCAGAATAAAAAGTCAAGTAAAATTAAAAAGGTTTTATTAATATTAGGAACTGTAATCAAAATCGGATTCTAGATACTCAACTTCCAATGATTCATCTGAACTACTGCCAGACTCATCATCACGCACACTTATAATAAATGATTCGAGGTCTTCGGTTATTCCATCCCTGGTTTTGTATTCTGCTTCAATATTAAGCACATGATCAGTCATTTTCTTCCAATGCTCTGGTGTTATGCTGTCAAAAGCCTCTTTAATAATTTTTTCAACTTCAGCTGCTGATACAGCAATATTTTTACTTGCGACTTTTCTCTTCGCTGAACTCCAGATAAGCTCAATGGGGTTAAGGTCACAATGATACGGTGGAAGTCTTAAGACCTCATGACCATGCTCCCTTAGAATTTCATCTGCTTCATAGATGGGGTCCGGTTTGTGTTTCTGTATCAAGACAAGAAGTTCTGGAATGGTATAATATTCTTCATAATGAATTTGATTGGAACGAAGCCACTCTTGTATTTCTGCTTTGCGGCTGTTAGTATTTGGTGCCTTATTGATTTGCACCGTGTGATAGCTGGCATTATCCATGACTATGACACTTGGTTCAGTCAAGTTGGGAATAAGCTTCTCACTTAACCATTTATTGAAATTTGTGGCATTCATATCATGGTGGTAGTCGGCTTTGATTGATTTTGTGCTAAACGTTAATAATGCATTTGGCACAAAACCATTTTCTGATCCAGCATGAACGATAATAAATCGTTTTCCTGACGAGATATTGTCAACTACACCTTGGGTGGACGGCCCCTGCCACGACTTTTTTGTTTTGTAGTTCTGGTGAACGTAAGTCTCATCCAGGTATATTATTTTTTTACCTTCAGCACGTTTTGATGCAATAGTCCTTAAGTAACGGTGTCGCCAAGCTGCTATGTCAAAGCGCTCAATAAGAATGGAGCGTTGGTTAATATTTTGTTTAAACTCATATCCATTTGCAATTAGTATTCGGCGTAAAGTTTCTAGGCATCCTGTAAAATTTATGCTTTCTCTTAACTCTGCTAATAAGCATCTGAGTGTAGGCACTTGCTTCTTTACGATATAAAATTCATTTATTTTATTTCGGATGGCTTGGATGTCAAAACTATCTAAATTGGATACTGTGGCCTTGTGAGGTCGCTTCTTTCCCGGAGTACTGAAGACACCATGGTTTACTTTTCCTATATTGTTTATTCTCTTCAATGTCGAAAGGCTTAGATCTGTAAGAAAGAATGAAATAAACAGAACACCATTTACATATACATTGTGACACATAGTACAGCCTCATTTACATGACTGGCCCTAGATTGAGCTCCGCCTAATTAGTCATCTGAATATTTAATTTAATAAAATTGCGAATGTTAAGAGATTCAACATGATATAGTTAAAGGAGGTAGGTACCTATATATAGGGAGACATTTATTTTATTAATTTTAGTATTTACCGGTCATTGAAGATATTTCCTCAAAATACTTGTTCTGACTTAACAAATCGTTTTGCTCCAACTCTTTCAGCTTCTCAAGATTTTCTAATAGGCCTTGTCTTTCTTCAGAGACGTCAAGCTTATCTGAAAGGAATACATCGTTTAATTTTTTAATGGAATAGAAATGCCAATTTAAAAAGAGAGTTTGAATAGAATAAGGTTTATATGAAACTGGATTGAAGATATAGAAATAACAAGTATCAAAATTAACATGCCTTACTAACCTACGAATCCGGTCACCGCATCTAAACACTCTTTTTTCTGATTGAACAAGGCTTCCCTCTCCTCTTGTTTTTGTTTGCATTTGCTTATCATGGACAAAATAATTTGTCGCACACCACTTTTGATTGTTTTACCCATATTTCAACAGTAAATTTCCAAAAACACTTTTCTATTTGACACTCGAATGTAACCTCAACAACAACGTTTTGTTTGTCAATGTCAACATGACATTTTAATGGTGTTGCCACTCAAATAATAGGTAGGTTCAGCTTTCATTAGACAGACTCTATATATATTGGAATTATGTATATTTGTGCGAAAAAATATCCACCTGTTCAAGGAGCAACAAAATAAAAGACTCAAATATAAACTTATATTACCTGTCCCAAATCTCGAAATATTCCGAAACAGTCCTCATTATGCAGCAGTTAAATACTATAATCATCTCCCAAACTATTTAAAAGCAGAAGAAAAAGACACAACATATACAAAAAAGTTAAAATCATATCTGGTAAACAAAACCTATTACAAAGTAAAAGATTTTAAAGTAAGAGATAGATAATAAGAGCTAGATTTATATTTATTTTTTGTTTTGATTTTGTAGTATGTACAATAATACTATATTGAACTTAATTTAGATATAGATGAGCTTTGCTATGTATTTAGCTCTTCCTGTTTTTGCCTGGTATAACAATTTAATAATATAACGTACTCCATGTGAGTTGCTGTACTTAGTGATTAAGTTTGCAATACCCGACTAGGGTCCATGAGCCATGAGACACTTTTATAATATTGTAACAACTTTTATTTACCATGGTGCAAGAAACGATTATG
This sequence comes from Epinotia bilunana, assembly GCA_947049275.1. Classification (NCBI taxonomy): domain Eukaryota; kingdom Metazoa; phylum Arthropoda; class Insecta; order Lepidoptera; family Tortricidae; genus Epinotia; species Epinotia bilunana. Next base: position 19,659,992 of record OX346260.1, on the reverse strand, counting down.
ATAAACGCGCAATATTGCAAAGGTAACATTTTTTCAGATGCTGAGTTTTGTGTCGTACTCGTATAGGTACCGGTAAGTAACCAGGATAAAAAGATGAGATCTTTTTTTAATAAAATACTGACCAGTGATTGCCCTATTCTGACCTGATGGTAAATGACGACAGAACTTGAGATGAAACTCACTCATGGTTTAGTAATAGTTATTAACTCTTGTTTTGAAGGTACGTAGATCATAATTATCAAAAAACACACATTGCGGGAGCGAATTCCATTCCTTAGCAGTTTGCATTAGGAAATAGGAGGCTAAACGCTTCGTGAAAATAAATGGCAAGTTTAAAACGTTTGGGTGTATTCGCTCCCCACGTACTTATTTCATTTTAATGCCGCATATATATTTATATATTTGTGTTAATTAATTATTTATGTTATTGTTGTTAGTAAATTTGTTTAGTTTGTTCACTTTTTTTTATTCTGCTGAAATAAGTAGATCATGATGCTATTAATGATTTTGTTTTCTCACTGCACCCACCTTAGCAAGTTTCTGTTTGGCCCCACAGTTGACTGGTTGAGAATGCCTTGTCCTGGCAATAATGCCACTTAACTGCACGAATAAGTGCAAAGGATAACCTTTGCACTTATTCGCGAACTGCACGAATAAGTGGAAAGGATAACCTTTGCACTTATTCGTGCAGTTAAGTTACAATGAATAAGTAAATGCCGACGAATTCATTTGGGTCAGGATTAGTGATGAGCAATTTCAAAAATATTTCAGAAAAGATAACTGAAAAAAAAGTAACAAACTAAATTTCTGATTTCTGAAAGTAATTGATTAGTCTAATGACAAGAATGAGCGGTCTAAATTCAGAAGTTTCATGCCAGTAAGCAAGTTACAAAAAAAGTTGTATAAATTGACGATGTTAACTGACATCTTCAGTGAAGGAAATCTGCAAAGGAAACCTGAAGATGTCAATACGGACGGCCGGGAACCGATTGACCTGGAGAGCATAAATAAGTAGTGCGCACAGCGAAGATCTTGTGTAGTCACGACCCGCAGTCATGAGGATAACATGAAGAAGGAGACATGGCAGTAATAAAATGTAAATAGTATCAGTGAGCTTTATAATTCTAACCTCAGTCTAACGAAAATCCCTAGCCATGTGTGCAACATGCTTCACTAATGTTAGACCAAACAACTTTTGGCCAAATGTTTCATTTGCCATTACATTCACGTGACCTGTGGCGAGTTTAACAATTTTTCCCCATCACAAAAAGTGCGCAGTGCCGCTAAAGAAGTTTTCACTTCAAAAAATTAAAAAAGTTTATTGTATAAGGGCAACATTACAATATAAATCACGACCCTGTATACTGAGGAAACCCTGTGTTACAGGACCCAGTTTCGTCGTACCAAATACTTAACCTACGTACTATACATGTGTACAAAGAGAACAAAATACAACTTACAACTAAATATGCCCAGTTTTAGATGGCTAAATTGTGTGCGTATGTGTGTGCAAATTTATATAATATAATAGAGTAAAAAATATCTACACTGCAGTACTGACTAAATGGTTTGTAGTAATTATTTTATCAGGGTCATGAGGATTTCAGTCTCATGATAATCCAGTTGCATAAGCTTGCTGAACAACCGTTTGCTTGGAGGCCTTTTTATGAGGTGACATGTGCAGTACAATCTCATAACTAGAGGAGAAATGAAGGGATGAAATCTCTGGGCAAGTTTTGTACGCGTGTTTGGGGTTTTCCAGCGCCGGCGGCGTCTTGTATATTGTACCTTTAAAAAATCTTGTCATGTAGTTTTCCATAACAGTACAGTATTTTCCTCAAAAACAGCTGGCGGAGAGAGTGGGACGTTAGCAACTTTGGTACCGAAACGTTATGGTTTGCGGTAGATAACCTTATGAAGGGACCTTTGCGCTCTTTCCAAACTAATAAGATGCGTCTTTGCTGAATTTCAATAGCCTAGTACGGATTCACAGTGCGGAATAAACTATTTTTAACAGTTCGGGGTACGCAAAATTTCTTAGAGCGCGAAAGACAAACATTAGCTTTCGAACGCAACTTTAAAGTTATTCGATATGCTGCAAGTAGGTATTTGGTCTTCTAAACGTTTAATGACAATAAGTTAGTGTCAAGCCATTCGACTACTAGTTTAAGTTAGCCTCTGCAGTACTTTGAACTTCGGGCCAGTCTTTCGTGGCGTTTGCCAGATTAAGATTACAGTACTATGTTTACTAGTTTTACTTATTTTGACAATTAAGTGCTTTCCAAGCATAAATATACACTTTTCATTGAGTTTCTAAATGATTTTCTTTAAATCGCATTTTAAAAACCTTAAGTTTGTCATGAGCAATAACATTTTATTCTAAAGCCTTATGTTTAAAACTGTACATTTCTGCACAGCTGGTTGCACAAAACTGGCTTGTATTTCCCCAATATTAAAAACAATAAAATTAAGGTTGAATAAAACACGACGGATATTTTCGAATATGAAGGAACTTTATTTGACCAATTACAGACAAATGTTTTGAATTTCAAGTTTTATACTCGACAGCGTAACATGTTTAGTAGTCTTTATTATTTCAAATAGTGCATTATATATTTAACATTTGCGTGATATGATTTAGACAGTAACATTATTATTATTTTATTCGTGCACCCTATTATAAGATATGAACTCAGTTATTTGTAAATATCCCGTTATTACAATAATAAGGTATAACTAGGAATTATATTTTAATATAGAAATATTAGTTATCAGAAAGATTTTATTTGTATATTAAATTCTTGGAACATGGATAATAGAAAATATGAATACATTTCTTACATCTAGTTTACAAGATCACAAATTCAACACTCACACCTAGCATAAAAGGACAGAACATTTTTGGAATACCACAGAATGGAGACAAATCGTCGCAAATATTAAATTTGATTAGATAACATTCAATGTGAAGATAAATTTCAAACGTAGTCAAATCTTTTTTTAAATTTTAATTACAAATAATAAGGTTTTATAACATCGACTACTTTTGATGTTTATCAAAGCCAACGTGACTTAATTAAGCAGTAAATATTGTTTAAATGTAAAATATTTGTTCAATGTATTTAATAAGTTTACAACTGCGGTACAATAAAATGTCAATCTAAGCTCTGGTAGCGGAAATTATATACAATTAAAATATAAAACTTACTTTTATTTAGGTACATAGTATTTAATAAATTAATATAATCTTTTGTACAAAACTTAAAATCTAGCAAGATCGGCTTAAATTATAAGTATCGTTGTAAATATAAGTATTATCTATCTAAGGAGAAAATATTAAAATTTTGCTAGCTCGTCATATAATTAGAGAAAATTTGAAAATCAAATGTTAGCTTTTTAAATATACTAGTGACTGTGAGCTGTAGACCCGGAGCGAGGTTCCAGGCTATTTCTGAAAAGTCGCCGCCCCAACTTCTTTATAAAAGTCCTCGCTTCGGAACACTAACACCCTGACCTTTCCACGGCTCGTGGGACAAAATATAGCCACGAGTAATTCGCAAAGCTGCCAACTCAGCCGCTGCTCCTTCCTTCCGCACCGTACTACTAATGTGTGAAGCAGCACAAGTACTCACGTACGTGGCGCCCCAAAGCAAGCACTTGCCTTTCTCCCAGGGCACAAGGGTCAGACCGTCAGGTCTTTTTCCATCCTACCGACTTAGACCTGGTGGTTCCAATTGACTCGGGACATTGATAGACATAAAAGCTCTTTTTATGATGTCATTAAGGTCATGGTGACGTGACGCGAAAATCTCCCCGCACATTGCCAACAACTCAATGCGTGGTAGCCATTACTTTCCACCATGGCGAATCTGTATTCGCAAACATCGCCGCCCAGGTGAAAAGCGACAGTCACCCAAAGGTGGAGAGGGAAGCGCATGAAGCCATGACCCCAGCATTCAGCCTTGGCCTGTCTGCACCAACTAACTTCTTCATAAGGTCATCGAATTCGTTTCATGCATATGGTTGCCTTGTCACCATCTACAGATAAAATTTGAGGGAAAAGGTCCACAACCTTACCAGCTGAAGCCAAGAAGGCCGGAAGACTCACATCGCGTGCACGACGTATGCCCAATGCACGGTTCCGTATGGGAGATGCCAGGGTCCACTGATCTGAGTTGAGGGAGACATTTAGTAAACACTTCACAGACTCGTTTAAGACAAAGTCAAAGAAGCCCAAAAGTGGAGCAATAAACCAGGTTGAACAGCGCGAAAAAAGTGCGTGAGCTTGGGAACGGCGAAGCAAAACCGCAGCAAAACAAGGGCATCAGGTGCTGACAGTTTTTTTTTATATATCCTTTGCGGACAAGTGGAGTAGCCTTCTTAACTCGAAAGCATCAAGGATGGCTTCTGGGAAAATAGAAGAGCCCAAGAGGTTGAAAGTTTGGACCGACAACTCTTTGAGCCCCGCACGGCTATCACGAGACTGCGCGCGAGCTCTCTCGATTATTCTCACACTATACCTCTTTTTCCAAGTGTTTTAAAAAGAGAGAGACGGATAGTGCGAGAAAAATCGAGAGAGCTCGCGCGCCGTCTCGTGATAGCCGTGCAGGAAGCAAAGAACTGAAAATACTGTGCTACAGGGAAAAATCTCGCATTTGCTAGAGTTTACCTCTAGACCTATTATTTCTCGGAAGCATGAAAGGAAAGTAACTAGATTTATTTGATTTCTTAAGGCTTACTCCTCACAGTCCCGTCAACTACATACCAGACATTTAAAGGAGCTTTTGGTTCTGAAATGGCTTTTTGGATTGTGAGGCTGAAGATCAAAGGGCCAAGCGGATCCCCCATTGCGCCCATACCTTTGAAAGAATGAGTACTTCGTTGTAAAAGAGTTTCGAAGGGGACGAATAGACCTGGTATAAGAAATGGTAGAGTTTCGGCAATTTTTCCCTTACTTCGGATAGAAGTACATCTCACGTCCCGACAGACGGCAGTGGGAACGGGGGGTTAGACCTCCATTCATTTTAGACAAAGCACACAAAGATGCTCCGTATATGTAGGTACATACGGTTGGATTTAACTGGCCACAGAAGGAGAAAAGTTTTGTTAAAGACGCAAGCAACCGAGGGCCATTATCGCCATCTGATCCTGATATTAGCTCCTTTAAATGTGATGATCGGATGCTGTCCAATCCAACAGCAGAACTATTATAAAAACGAGCCCTTCCTCCGGTTTAGCCCGCCCGCCCAGTGAGTGGGACATGACCTGTTCGGTACGGATACATTAAGGGCCGGGATGGAGACGGATGCTTAGAAAGTAAGCCGGCAAGGGTGTCTGTGCTCGAAGGTGCTACTCTATCGTCCGTACGGCTCCTTTGAGATCACCCTCAAAAACTTTGGACTCATTCTTCTTAAGAGTTGAAGGTGGTCTAGAGGCTGAAGATTCGGTTTCGACAAAAAGATAATCAATAAGCCTGGAAGATTCTAAGTTCGCCTTATTTTTTCGCTTTTTCGCTTAATAATTCGCTTAACTTTTTTTGTTAAGTTACCGGAATCAGAATTTCCAGGTGCTTTAACGGCAGAGTAAGCAAAAGATTACAAACAAAACCAGTCTGATTTCTCATTATTGTTGACGCATTTGTCTATTTTTACCTGCTGCCAGCTTCCGTGCACCCTTGGGGATGTGACACAACACATGCACTGATTGTTGGAGGGTAGCCAGATCGTCCAGATCTAGACCTCTAGTACTAGGTTAAGATGGCAGCTGTGCCGACTGTGCAATACCAAAAGAGATCAACGGGGCACATTTTTGTGTAAGCGCCTATGTAAACTTTTACCCCGCGTGCGGTGAAGGTGCGCGAGGATTAACAAACTAACAATAAGATTAAAACTAAACAAAATAATTATAGAGTGAGAAACTATAAATGCTTATTAAAATATTCTCGACTGATTAGACAAGTTCGTTTACAACGATCGTTACTTTTATCATACACTTACTAAATGAAATTATAAAATAAATAAACGCACAAAAATGTATGAACTTGAAATGTATTCTTGGATGATATTGAAATGTTGTTATCTTGTTTTTAATGCCAATATGTAAACGTTATTATTATTATATAGAGTAGTAATAAGAGGTTTTTTGAGAATATACAAAATATAATGCATTGTGCGTTATTCATTTATATGTAGATGTATCGCTAAAATGGCGAGAAGGAACTGGTTCATTATGACCAACATTGATAGTTAACCTCATTGGAGGTATCTACAAGACCAATGAGTCAATAATGTTTATGTACACATAGCAGCAAGACGTGACCTGCATTCCAAAAGCATGCACGTCCAAATGGCCTAAGTTGGGAACATGGAGTAGGAAAGACATGACGGACTGTCAAGTATCCGAGATCTGGTCACAGAAACAATTTCAGAAGGACAATAATGAATGTTGACCTCACTGTTTTAGTGGGCCCATCCATAGCAGGAACGAAACAAAAGCCCATCACGATTTATTTTTGACTACTCACGCCATTTCTTGGGACTATGCAGCAGGCACGATTTATTTTTGACTACTCACGCCATTTCTTGGGATTATGCAGCAGGCAAGCGGCTCTCGAGCTTCTTCAGAATGTTATTTTATTACGATAACGCTAAATATCTTAAGACACAGAGAACAGGCGATATTTAATTCGTAAGCTGATCCGCTTTGGTGCTGTGAGATTTAGCCATTGGACCTTCCCGAAGTAACCCACCTTGTGCCATTGAGTTTTGCGTCAAATCTTGAATTCAGGTTCACAATATTTGTAGGTACTTTTAGTTGTTACAGTAAATTTAGTAGGGCACACTGTCTATATGAACGAGTTTAGCCGAAAGCGCGACGACCGGCGTCAGGGCTGTGCAGCGACGCGGTTGCGACGTGCTGACTCCCGTGAAGCGCTGTGTACCTCGGCGGTGCGAAGCGTGATGCCGAAGATGTCTTCGTGGTAGCGGTTCTCCTCCTGAGCGTAAAGAAACTTAATTTGACGATCAATGTAATTTTGTATGATATAAATATACAGTTACAGTTTTCCGTTCTCCCATTAAAAAAAAACAGTTTAGATATTTAATTCGATAATAAAGCTTCTGGAGTGCGATCGATAACAATAAATTTATCTTTATTAACTAGCGACCCTATTTTACTTGAATCACTATCTATTAAAAGAAACCACATCAAAATCCGTTGCGTAGTTTTAAAGATCTAAGTATACATAGGGACAGACAGCGGGAAGCGACTTTGTTTTATACTATGTAGTGATAGTGATAGTGATTCCTACGTTATTAGACCCACGAAATTTAAAACAGTCATCCACTAACCTTTAATTTAAACATGAAGCTTTGCACTTGATCTTTAGTCATGTTACTGTGTTTCATTATGATGCCTTTTAGCTTTTGGTTGACGTCTTCAGCCATTTTGCAGTCACCGCATACATAAAAATGTGCTCCTCGCTTTAATAGCAAATCGTGAATTTCTTGTCCCTCCTTTTCAGCTTGCTCTTGAACGTACATCTAGAATTACCAAGAAATGAAGAAATTATAAATGTGAATAGGAAATATCACATGACACCATGTAAATCAATTTCATATATGTATCCATGATTCGTTTTTAGGGTTCCGTACCTCAAAAGTAAAAAACAGAACCCTTATCATTCGTGCGTCTGTCTTTCCGTCCTTCACAGCCTATTATCTCCGAAATTACTGAACCAATTACGTTGAAATTTGGTACACATATGTAAATTTGTGACTAATGTAACTTTGTAACGCAAACAAATGAATTTTAAACATGGCGGCCACTTTTGGGGGAAATGAGAAAATTTAAAAATAAAGTTTTGCATATACTATCGTGTTACATATCAAATGAAAGAGCTCATTGTGTGCATCTAAAATATTTTTTTTTGTAGTTTTTAAAATAATTAGTTTAGAAATTATTTAAGAAAATAGCCAAAAAATGACCATTGAAGGGGGGGCCCCTTCATCTCCGAAACTACTGTCTAAAATTTTGAAAAAAATACACAAAATAGTTCTTTACCTACAGATGACAGGAAAACCTATTAGAAATGTGCAGTCAAGCGTGAGTCGGACTTAATACGGTATTTGACAAAAATCAAATCAGCTTATTTTTATGAAACCTCAAAAACGCTCCGTTATTAAAAAAAATGTTTAAAATCTTGTGATGTACGAAACCCTTGCAACGCGAGTCCGACTCGCACTTAGCCGGTTTTTTTTCTTACCTTTGGAATTTTCTTCTCCCTCGATAAGGCAAGGAAAACTTTAGTTAGGACATTGTCTTTCAACGCTTGTTCCTTCTCCTCTCGATATAGGTCCATTGTCTTCGTTCGACATCCAAAGAACAGCCAAACAGGCCCGGCATTATTGCGACCACGAGCGTTGAGAAGAGCTCTACGATGGTGCCAGAATCCACGGAATGGTGCAATACCAGTACCAGGTCCAATGAGGATTAACGGAACTGACAAGTCTTCGGGAAGATGGAAATTCGGGGCGCTAGAAATGAATATTTTTAAAGTTTATACCTAACAGTAGTTTAATAAGCATAACATGAATGATAAATAAGATAATATTTTTATTTGAACAATACCTTCTAATGAACAGGTACACTTCATCACCAGGCTTGCGGTCCATAAGATAGTTGGAGCAAACACCAAAGTGAACGGGGCCTTCTCCATCTGATATAAAAGATAGACACATGTAAACAAATATTGTAAACAATTAAATAAGCAAAGCATAATGAAGCAGTATGTACCTTGCGTTCTGTATGTAACGACTGCCACAGTGAGATGTAATCGCTTAGGATGCGCAATAGGTGAAGACGATATCGAATAAAATCTCGGTTGCAAAGGTGACAGCAGAGCAGCCAATAAAGACGCGCTGGGTCTGGCTGAAGGGAACTTATCCAAAACTTCGGGCAACGTGGGGAAATTGAAGTGCCGCCAATCTTCATACGCTCCAGGATCCTATAAAAAGATGAATAACTCGAAGATTTAAATAACAATGCAAATGATATGAGAGAACAATAAATTATTGTTTATAGACCAAACTAAATGATCTACTATCATATGATTCACGAGTTTTTTTAAATGCTTACAGTGGATAATAAGTTCAGTTGAAATCTCTCCTCATCGTTTTCACAGGTCGTCGCCAAATACTGCAAAAGTATTGTAGTTGGAGGAGTAGTGATGTCTAGGAAACGTGTGAATAACTCCCGCACGGTCACAATAGGTAATCTTTCGTGAGGCTCCCAAGATTTGACTGGACCTAAAAATATTCCAAGTATAGAAATACCATCTTTACTATTTATTACTGTGTTCATATTCTTCATTTTCATTTTGAGAGAATATCTTACCGGCTGATGTATGCGTTTCTTTCATAAGCTGCAACTGCAACGCTTCGTCATAATCTACAACATCTATTAAACGTGCTAATAAACTCTCCACTAGCTCTTTACGATTGCAAGCAATAATTCCCACGTGGTCTCCAGGGTCGTATTTGATTTCAGCCTGAAAGCAATAAAAAAAAATTTTTTACCCAGTAATAAGTACCCAATGATAGGTCAAATGACCAGTCATTATAGGTCAAGCGCCTCTGTGTTGCTCGGTTAGACTTGTTCATTGTAACTTCCGGAAACGAGCCACTGCAGTTACGTTTTTTTTTAAATGTTACCTTTGGTTCCATGTCAATGAAGATAGTAGACCTTTCAGCTGAATCATCACCCAAATCTTTATTTGCTCTTACAACGCAAGTAATTAGTTGCCTGTTGAGAGTTGACTGCAGCGCAACTGTTAAAGCGGGGGCTTTGGTTTCTGGTATACAAAAACGAACAGTTTCTTCACTCAGAGCTACCGTTCCCAACGCTTTTTTTGCCTCTTGAAGTGTTTCGTCGTCATCCAAGCAGAATGTCTCACAAGCAACCTACGAAAGGAAAAAAAAAATTATGCTTATAATCATCATTTTACTTTTAAAATTAAATACAAATTAATAATAAATACTGACATTAAATACACTGGAAGCCCATTTTCTAAATGCCTGATCTTGTCCACACATCTCGTCTCCAGTGGCTACGTCATGGATTCTCTCACCGCCAAGGTCACCAAGTAATTTGTCCACATATTTTCCAAAATTGCAGAAATTGGGATATGCACTTGAACCAAGCGAGAAAACGGCGAAACGAACATTGCTAAGTGGTCCAAAGCTATCAATGGACGCAGTATCAGTAGCACTCCCTAAAACAGTGATAATGTATAGGATTTGTTTAAACAGTTTCATAACAATGTAGTCTGAATATGAGCGGGTTGCACCAAGTTAAGATTGCTGACCGATCAACGTTAAATATGGCGCCAAGCCGAGCAGTCATTCCATAGAAACTTGTCAAACTTTCCACACACTCAGATTACCGAATCATTTAACGAATACCGCTTACAATTACAGACGGTTGAGTGCAACCCACCAATAATAATACTATGTTTTGTTTTTGCTTCTGACTGAATTACTTCAGGTTTTATACCTTTCAGTGATTCCAATCTATTTAACTGTTTGGGATTCCCAACGGTGAATTTTTGCAATTCCATTTGGCTATTAGCTTTAATAAAGGACTTCGGTGTCGGCATGTTATGAGCTCTGAAATTTATCAAAAGTATCAATTATTTTCTTTGATATAAATATAAATGTGATAATTTGATAAATTTAAATAATGTTTATAATTCATACCCAGCGTCTTCAACTTGATCTGCGTATAAAATTTCACACAGATGTTCGCCAAAAGCCTTAAAATATTAAAATCGATTAGTGGAACTTATTAAAAAAAACCATCACGTGAGATTAAAAATATACTTACCACACCATTTTCGGGAGGGTCCCCATTACCAAATGTGGACGTCACAACCAACAAAAGTGCCTCGTGTTCTATAGAGGTTATATCGTAGTCTGCCATGCAATGCACCTAAAATGGAACAAATGTTGAAGTGTGCTTCAATGTTCATTGCATTAGTACCTACTTCACCTAGTTAGCAAACTAATAAAGTACCTGGGCGTTGAAGGCATGTCCAAATATGACTCCTAATTCCTTGGCGTATTGTTCAGATTTGCCGGTCTCGGTCGCATACAAAACCGTCGCTTTAATCCTCTTAGAAAGCGCCCGACCGAACAGTTTGGATGTAAATTTGACAGCTCGAGCTATCTGCTTAAAGTGGAACTTTCTGTTTATCGGCCTTTTACCGGTGATCGGCTTCGACTTCTGCCACTGATGGGTCTTCCACGCTGGTTCCTAATTTACGCAGACGGAGGTTAATAGTAAATCGTTGGCAATCTTTTGTCTCTTAATCAAACAAGATAGTGTAAGGGTCGGCGTTGTTACGTAAAACTGAAGATCGTCAGTAATTTATTAGATTGACGGTTTTCTAATGCTGATATTGTAGAAATGAATAGAAAGGGATCTTCCTGTTTGTTCTTGGCAATAGGTAAAGATTAAACCGACCTAGGGAATGTCAAGTCTATTGTAGTTATGATTAGGAGTTTTTAGATAAAATATCAAGAGACAGACCTGATATTCGTAGGAGGGCCTGAGATAGTATAGCGCCATCTCCTGATGAAATACCGGCGTGATGGATGATGACATTGGCGGGACGATCCATATCCAATCCGCAGGACAGCCCGAACTGTGGGATATATTAGAATATTTAATTTAACGTACTCTAAGTAATCCTTAAAGTCCAAAAGAAAAACTTAATTTATCTACCTACAATAGGCAGTACCTAATGATACATATCATTTTCTAACAATCACGTTTGGAGCAAAACAGTAGACTTAAAGTAAATGTTTAAAAGGTAGACTTAAAAAGACTGGGATTTTAAAAAGCAATATATATATATTTTTTTTTTCAAAGATGTAAAAGCAAAATTGTAAAAAAGTCCAGTCTATTAACAATTACTTAATATGATGAAACCCTCGTATTTTATATGATCTCTAAACAGTTTGAGTTACACAAAGTAACAATTTATCTATTATCAGCTTTGGACACATTCATTAGCATATTTTACGGGCGGTATGTCATGCGCAGTCATGTTAGAAAAACAAGCTGTAAATTACTAATGCATACACGTTTCTACAAACTGATTGTTTCATAGGAGCCGAATCCAAATATAATTCACAATAGTTCTCGAGTGATCACACGACATCATGTTTACATGGCCGTCGTAACATGTGCATAATATTATTTTGTTTACAGTTCTCAAGACTGCAAGGACACCCGTAATTAATGTAATGATAGGTTTATGGTTTTAATGTAGCACAATGCCTGGAATTAGGCAAAGCCGCGGATTTTTCTGTTTTGCGTCGAGGACATCTTGAGGCCTAGCATAATAGCCGGATTAACGGATATTAAGATTCCGGAAACCATTAATAATGAAGCGCTGAATGAAACGTGGTTTAATATTTTTTATGTTATCTTTTTAAATTTCCAGGTTAGTTAGCAGTATAGCCTAAATTAGACATATTCTAACTCCGTTATTCGTAAAACTTAAGGTGGTTCGCCGACTAGAATAATTTGAGAAATTAGTTTGTCACGTGATACTTTGGAAAAAACGACTATTCTCATAGATTGTTACACAAGTTTCTTAAAATATCACGCCGTTAATCTGCGAATGTCAAAAAAACCGGCCAAGTGTGAGTCGGACACGCGTTGCAAGGGTTCCGTACATCACAAGATTTTAAACATTTTTTTTTCTAATGGAGCGTTTTTAACGTTTCATAAAAATAAGCTGATTTGATTTTTGTCAAATACCGTATTAAGTCCGACTCACGCTTGATTGCACATTTCTAATAGGTTTTCCTGTCATCTGTAGGTAAAGAACTATTTTGTGTATTTTTTCAAAATTTTAGACTGTAGTTTCGGAGATGAAGGGGGGAATGGTCATTTTTTGGCTAATTTCTTAAATAATTTTAACTAATTATTTTAAAATTACAAAAAAAACTTATTTTCCTCCCCAAAAGCGGCCCCCATGTTTAAAATTCTTTTTTTGCGTTACATGTTCCTCTTTGGGTCACAAACTTATATATGTGTACCAAATTTTAACGTAATTGGTTCAGTAGTTTCGGAGAAAATAGGCTGTTTTACCTTTTGAGGTACGGAACCCTAAAAGCGGTTTGTATGGTCGGCGAACCACCTTAATAAACCTCTTCTAACTAAAATGTGCTTTGTTCCTTTTCCACAAACACGATTTTTCGCGGTATTTTAAGTAAAATAGGTTTAATAATAACAAACCATTTATTTCAGGCATCGAAGGCCCGTAGTGACAAATACCTTAGAGACTAACATACAATTCAATGACAAAACACAGCGTCAAGTCCGGTGTAGACTTCGTTTTAAGATATACATATCTCTTGAATTAATATTAAATAATGTAGGTATACTGTTTTGGATAAAATACAAAGTACCTCGTCGAGTTTCTTACGTCGGTTCTTCTAGTGTCAGAGGTTTATTTTTAGGAACCGTTGGTAGTTTATATTCGTAGGTCTATTATACTTGTTATAAATATATAACTTAATTCCTTACCGTAGCCTGTTCTCATTGTCCAGATGTTTGATGAAGCTCTCAGAAGCGGTGTGGTGGTCGACGATGGTGGCATTCGATTGCTGGAAGCTATGCAATACAGCAACGTTCACCTCGACCAGGGCCTTGTCCTTCCACAAGGTCACTGGGGTCCGAGTTTCACACCCCATTTTTTGGGCCACTTTCTAATAAACAAATGAAAATATAATTACAAATATAGGGCAAATATTCGACATGTACAAACGTGATGTAGTGGTATGATTCTGTGAGATTTTCAGACACATCGCTCCCCAAGAAAACCGACGACAATAACAAATAGACAATTCAAATATTATTTATTGCTGACCATAAATAGTATGTAGTGCCTACATAATAGAAAAATAAAACAGAAATAAATTAAAAATAAACAATGATATACAACAGGCGGTCTTATCGCTAAAAAGCGATTTCTTCCAGACAACTTTTTTTGTGTAGTGCAGACGACGCAAAATAATTACATGATTTGAGTGGGTGAAACAGAAAAACAGAGTGTAAACCATTAAACTACTTATAAGAAAGACTTACGTATATAATAACAGAAATACCTATGTATGTAAACGTACAAATACAATAAATAAAAATGAAAGAAACAGTATCACATCACAGTCGAAAAACAAACAGCACACACAAATAGTACAGTAACAGTATAAAGAGGTACGGCCGTATTCATAAACGTTCTACAAGCCTACTTTAACTAAAATGGCGTTAAAATTAGTTTATCCTTAATCTGTCACTTTGATATTTGTGTTCGTTAGAAAGGGACAAAGCACATTTTATTTAGCAGAGGCATTTTAAGTTTTATGAATAAGGGGGTAAAGTTTAAAGCTTTGTATGAAACCTCCGGGACTGCCTATTTTATTTCAAGAATTCTTATTCTACGCCATATACATCCGCGTACTTTGTAATGTAACACGCGTCCGAATCCGCCCGGGCAGTTATATGAAACGGGATATACGAGCATGAAGCATCGATATACTTATATAAAGCATACTTGCATTTTATTTTTTAAAATGGATGGATGCTAATTTTTTTAACGCGCTTTAGGTGGCGGTAAGTTCGTAATTTAAATGTTTGCTTAAATCCTTATCTGCTTAAATTTCATTTATGATGTTTATGAAATCGGGTAAAGCGACAATGGTATTGGGATTTCTGTGGAGTTTATTCTAGATTCTTATCTCTCCAAGAGTCCTGTATCGCAAAACGTGTTGCACGTACACATGGTTTCTTACAATCTAATAATCTCGCGCCCTATTTATGTGATTTTATTTCTGTAAGGGTCAGGTCACGTCTGTCGCTTATACTGCTAACGTGATTCCTTTAACGATTATAATCGTTTTCTGAATAAGGTGGAAAAATATATGTACAAATGTGTCGACCTGATTTATACTTCTAACAATAACATTAAATATGATATATGGACTTCGCTTAGGGGTCAATATAAATTGACATTCGCGTCCCAGTATGATATGCGCGCATTTGTTCTGATACGATAACGATGTGCGCAGAAGCAAGCTTGCGTAGCACATTGATAATGATATCATATTGGTATGCAATATATCGAAACAGATTATCATTCATTTCAGATCAATCAATTCAAACAAATGTATGTTTGATAGAAAATATATGGTGGTAGTGCTATTATAACCAGCATACGGTTTAAGTTGAACATGGAAGATTTTTTTTATTGTATGAAGTAGTTACCTCTAGCATATTAAGCCGGTTGACATCACAAAAGTTCCTGCAACCAATTTCCGTGCTCATGTACCAGCCGTTGAAGGCATTCGCTGTAAATTCGATGCCACCGCAGTCGAAACGCATGCCCGATACCGCCGGCAGCGCATACCAGCGGAGGTTCAGCTCTTCAAACCATTCGTATCTGTGCAAATTACATCGTTCATCAGTGCATTTGTTGGTTACGGGTTAGCATTTTGAGGTTATTGAACAGGGAATTTTGCAAAAAGCGAAAAGGCTAATTAGATCGGATAATTGTGTTTTGAATGCAAGCGAGAAACGGCCGATCATAAAACCGATCAAAACTCGATCACAAAGAAAAATCTCATTAGTCAGTGCTATAAAGCCCCATAATGATAACGTATGAATGATAGCTCTAAACGTGCCAATCCTTTGAAAAAATACATGTGACATTTTTACCTACCGAGCACTTAATTATGAGATATCACGCAGTTTATCGCATTAACGCCTGATAACATTATTATCAAAGCAATAGATTATTGAATGGGCTAAGATTTATAGGCCATAAACGCAGATTGGAGATCAGTGGACCACAGTTTTACGATAAGCAATCTGCTCTGTATGGGCAGGGCAGCCCGCTCTTTTCGCCTATTTGCAGGCCTTTACTCGCGAGGCACAATATGCATTCCCCGACTTTTTATGTTGGCATAAATCTGTGATGGAAAGCGATAGGGCGACGTGTTGCTCGTAAGTAGCCGTGTAATACATAGTTTGCTGTCGTAAATCGTACATCTTGTATGCAAATCCGGCATTTTATTTCCACGGAGGCATCTATATAGGTCTTATTGCGATTTAGAAGAAAAATTGGTTTCTATTCTGCCCAGATGCACTTCATAGTGTTTTTATTAGATCCTTTTTCACCTTCATATATCGGAACTAGCGTATTCGATAGAGAGAACCATCTACACTTTCTGTGAAGTATATCCTAGTTTCTAGCCGAGACATATCTTTATAATATTATAACATAATCCTACAAAGAAAATATGGGTATTTAACAGGGAAATAACCAACACGTAACGTTTCTCATATCAAATTAATGTATTTGATGTCTTAACCTGTGGCCACATAAGTAAGAAAATAATATACTTACGTCGGATGGGTCATGTGAATCTCCATGATCAGTTCTCTGGGGATCTCGAAATAGTCAGGGTCCTTCCCATTAGCGGATAGTACCAGAGGCAAAATGTCCCAAGCGGTCCTCGGCGGCTTCCAGCCCAGTTTCAAGCAAAGCTGAAGCAATTGTTTGAAGTTAATATTGCGTGTTATTCCTGGTTATTGTCTGTTTAAAGAGACGAGGGGGAGGTTAATGAAGCCCTAAGGGTTTAATTAGTAACTTTAAAATGAGACGCTATTTTATGCTGGCTAATAGGTTGTTTAAAGTTAAAAATCACTTAAAATAATTTGCCTTTTGAAACTGATAAATGAAAAAACTTTTGCTTAGTAGTTACTGAGTTCACAACCGTGACTACATTTAAGAAGTATAAGGTTTGTTAGTGAACAGGTGAACTTGATTAGAATTGACAGATTTGGAAATAAAGGAAAAATTTAACGGTAGTAATATGTATAAGTATATATTAATGTACCTATATTATTTTGTATAAGTGTATCTTTATTTTATATTTTACATTTAAGTCAATACTACTTATAAATGGCAGGTTTGAAACAGTTTGAAATATACGAAAATATTTTTTTGCTGTTATTATTTAATTTAGGGCGGACGAATATAAAGAATAGGCAGGTAAATTGGAATACGTCAAACATGGAGTGATTTATTTTGGCCGCAAACAATGATTGGAAAATGGTGCGGTTTCGATAGAATGTATCATTTGCGCGTAGAATTAGATAATTAGATACAAAAAAAGGTCTATAACTAAATGTATTCATTGGTTTGGTATTTGGCGCGCGACCTCCACGGTGCGGTGGCTTGGTGCACCAAGCCACCGCACCGTGGAGGTGCACCGTGCATACGGCCTGCCTAATGGTAAGCAGACCCCATAGCCTAAGTCCGCTTGTGACTGCAGAAGAGTCACAAGCTCGTTACGGAACCTTCATTAAATAAACAGTAAATGTTAGGAGACACTCTTACACAAATCAAACTAGGTCCATTGTAAGCTCAATAAAACTTGTGTGACATAGATACAAATACTTAAATCAAGATAAATAAAACGTCCAAGACTCAGAAAAAATATTCATGGTCATACAATTATTTGCCCTTACCTTAGCTTCATTAGTAGCCAGGCTTAGTCGGTCATCATTGATTTTATGAGAGAAATACATCACTCCTCCGGTTCTTTGGCGACTTTACCCAATGTTATGAACACTGCACACGAGACCAATTAATTAACGAGTGGTTTTTTATTGTTGTTTTATTTATGTCAAGTAACCTACAAAACGTAGCAGAATTAAATCATGCTGTATTTTTTACATATCGTGTACGAGTTATCTGAGCCGTTGCAGGGTCCATTATTTACATTTTTTATTTTTTATTTAATGACTTCTTCACGGTCATCACTTTTAGCAGTATTTGTGGAAATTACGTAGGTGCCATCTCATTTTTTCTTCATCTAGTTGGGGCAAATATTATCATAGTATCTGTTATTAGGAATTAGATGTTAAATAATCGAGCTTTAAAAATAAAAGGCTTTTTCTGTACATATTATCATGTGACTACTTGAAATGACATTATTTAATAAAGCTTTAATGGAAAAATTTCAACAAAACATTATAATTTCCTTATAAACTGCATAATAAAAATATTGACATTATGATCACATCCCGGTAAAAAACAAGCCCTATAAGGTTAAGACACACAATGTGATTACTATTTCATTTACCTTATTTGTGTAAATATTTCATCACGGGAATTTACTTCAACAAACTTAATAGACGAATATGAGAACTATTATTTCCTGAACTTTTTAAAAATAGAACGTCACCATACCAAAAGTTTACTTTGGTCGTATAATAAATACGTTCCTTATCTACCGTCAGATATCTTAATGCAACAGAAAATCACCCAAAGCTTTATGGCTGATTATTAATGTATGCCTCTATGCTCGAATCAGGTTTACGTATTTTTTTCTATTTGCTCCTTAATAATGTTGACGCAAGACGAGTATGTTTTCTTTGGAGATATTGGGGCATATCAGGAACATCAAGACTTGGATCAAATGTAATATGTAGGTATCGGAGTTTTGATGGCATTACGAATATGAAGTGTAATAGAGTCGTTGTAATACGTATACGAGAAAGGCTGATCCGCAGGTCAGGTGTAATTCAATCTCATGTCAATTTCTTAAAGGGTTTGACAGGAAAATATTTTCTACTACAGTGCAGTTTAGTTCGTGTTCCTGGGGGCCTAGACAAGGTTACAATCAACAAGCGCTAACGCCAATAGAAAACTAATAAAATGTATGGGAATGACAGATGTTAATGAGTGTTTCGTCGATTCGTTTTGTTTGTTAACAAAATGCCCCACGTGTTCATTTTGTGGTGTTATTTGTTACAAAAATATTAGTACTACAAAAGTATTTTTAAACACACACTACGTACACGTAAGACAATTAAGCAAGTTATACATGTAAGAGCATACACAAAAAAGTTATGGGGCTTCAAACGTCAGATGTTGGGTAACTTAGTTAAAAATCATTAAAAAATCGTACCTCCTTGACCGTAATTCTTAGGACCCGGGGTCCAAGGGTGGAAAGGTAGGAAATAACCCTACCAGCACGCCAAAAAATTTAGACGGTTCATGTGCCGAACACGCTGTATAAACTAAGGTACTTGTAGTTTATGCAAAATTATAAAAATTAAAATAAAACAACATTCAAAGTAATTAGCGACTCTACTCCACTCTATATTCGAGACGCTCACGAAAACTCCGAGCCATAGGTACAGATATGTGATACATATTTAACGACCTGTTGAGTCCATCTAGGCGGCGGTGTCTTTATTGACATATTTGGCAAATAAGAATTATAGTGATGCTTTTGTGATTTGCGGTGACAATGATTTATTAGACAAGGCATAACATAATATCATCCATGGAATTACGAGTAAGGACATGTCTGGCAAACCTCTGTTTTAATCAGATCAGAAGATTACTAACAGTACGGTTATAATAATTAATAACCCACATTTAACACACACGAATAATATTTTTTGTTATTACGAGTAGGTACTATAAAGAGTTTTACTATTAATATTATAAAAGATAAGTTTGTCGGTGTATCTGTCTGTCAACTTTACATTAAGTAAATGAAAATGTATCTAATGAACATGAATAGCCGTCCTTACGTGTTGAATGATTTTCTTGCATTTTATTATGTATTTATTGATTTATATAATATACATTCGTTATCTAGTACCCACTTTATACATAAGCCTTATATAGTGTAGAAATAAATAATACGATTTGAGAAATGTTATTAAGTACGTGTATTATTATCTCATCTTTTCGTCCAATATTTCACAATAATTCGCAACGAGAGTCCTTGACCACTGTGTTGGCAGTGGTGACGTATGGCACCGAGACGTGGTCGCTTACTATGTGCCTCATAAGAAGGCTCAAAGTCACCCAAAGCCCCTAAGGGCAATGGTGGCTATGCTGTGCCTCTGGTGTGTTTGCGGCGGTACAAACTGACAGCTTTGCGGCGATAATGCGCAAGAGGTGCGCCTCACTGATGCGTCGCCTGCGCGGCAGCCCCAACAGCTTTCAGGCCCCGTATCATGGTCGGCCTTATTACGCGATAAGTGACAAGATAGAGCGTCGGTCACCGGCTGATACCGTTCGATAGAACGAGACGATGCTCTTATCTCGTCACTTATCGCGTGAAAAGGCCGACCATGATACGGGGTCTGAGCGTGTTTTCGGAGCGCGAAAATGGCCCCATGCTCAACCGCTGGCAGAGACTGCATGCAGTCATTGTTTAGTTAAGTCTCTATGACATACTAACACTAGTAACAGGATTTTATTGTTTACTAACCATGTATGGAGTCCATACATGGTTAGTAAACAATAAAAGGACCTTAGTCTGAAATAATAGTACATTACTGCAGAGGCCGTGAAGTACGAGTAAGGGATTGCTGGACGAGTTTGGAGTAGATGGCTGAGTCGTAGACGAGGCCGGATACAACGAGTCCAGCAATCCCTGTTCCGGCCGAGGATTGTATAGTGCTTTTCTCAAACAATGTGCGGAAAAATAAATATTAAAATAAATACAAGGTATTCAATTAAATATTTTTTTATATGTGTTGAAATTACAATCGGAACGAAAGATCAGGAAACAATTGTGTAATTTGTCGCCTTTTTTATTTTTTAAACATGCCGTTCGAGCACCATGTTTAACCGCACGTAAGTATAGTACCATGGATTTTTATTTATTTTTTATGTCGCAAGTATGCTTCCAGGGTCTAGTGGTGGTTGGCAGTATGTAATTTTTCCTTTGTCAGTTTAATATTAGTAAGCAAATTTAAAAAGTTAGATGGACTGATGACCTGGTAAAGGTCGCGGGAGTCCGTTGGATGCCGGTGGCGCAGGACCGGTCATTGTTGTACTCTTTGGGGGAGGCAGTGGACGTCTGTTCTGCCCTCACACGGCAAAATAACGTAACCCGAAAACGACTATTTGGAGAAAAATAGGTTTTTAGACTTTTTTACCCGCTTTACAAATAAATCGATAATCTCGAAATCTGCTAAACAGTTTTCGTGTTGTTACTAAATTATACCGAAATATTTCAACTGTTACGTTTCTAACTTCGTAAATATAATCGAAAAAAAAATTTTTGAAGGTCTATATGGTAGATGGTAATATCAGGAATGGATTCAGCTTAGTTACGACAATACAACGTAACCCGGATTACGTGGTTTTACCATGAGAGGACAGTGTTGGCTGATATGATGTTGATGATGATTTCATTTTATGTAATAATCATATTCCTTACTGCAGGTGACGACTTAACCGCATAGTGGTCTCTTGTTAGGAAAAGTTACCTAATTATTGACGCACTTATATTTAGTTGTAGGGACTTACCTATTCCTTGACGTATTAATGAAATTAACGCACAGAGGGCTGACTAATTTCAACATAATTATGCACTATGTTCTTCCCTAATAACTACCATATCCCTTTATCACTGGGACTTTATGTGCAATATAATTGAAAGTAATATTTTTGTAGTGTATCAAATATGGAACGAACACAATACTACCACCCACCCAACCACATCCCTTGAAAATCTTAAAATTAATTGATGCAGATTTACTTATAAAAAACCTAGTCAGCATTAACCAGTATCGATAATGTACCTATAGGTACACAAGTTACGTACCTATACCACCAATAGCTATTCTCGGGTTTTCTAAAATAAACGGGTAAGTATTTATTATTTCAATTGCAGTTTTGAATAAAGTTTAAATTTTTAACCCAATTATTTTATTGCGAGAGCAATTAAGGGACTTGTTCCGATTAATTGCTTTTGGGTGTTAGCATATCTGATGAATTTGTACGGAAAGTGTCTGATACAGGCTTAAAATTTATTTACCTGAATTAAACTCCCTGGTCACAAAATATGTCAATTCAATTATTTATCTATAGGTACTAATATTACAAAGAGGAGAAGTCTGTTAGATTGTAGCCTTGTGTAAGTTTGTATGTTTTGCGTAATCTCCGGAATCGCTGATCCGATTTCAAAAATTATTTCACCGGCTTAGAATGAACTTTCTGAATAGTTCGCAGGCAAAGCTGCGCAGGCAGCCAGTCTGATACATATCTCATTACTTTGTTTAAACAAGTAGAAACTTATGTTTTTGTCAAATAGATTTATTTTAATTTAAAGCTGGGCTTTTATCGGTGGAGGAGAGGTTTTAGCTCTTTATTAGCCGAAACCATACTACTTTAATTCAAATAGTCTAACAATTTAGTAAGTTATATCAATTCTTAAAACCAAAAGGTTACGGTAGCCTAGTGGTTCGGCGGGCATGCGGCTGTCAAGCGGCGGTTGTGAGGTCGAATCCCGGCTCGTATCAATGAGTTTTTCGGAACTTATATGTACGGAATATTTAACGTTAGCTTTTCGGTGAACGAAAACATCGCGAGGAAACCGGTCTAATCCCAATTAGTTCTAGTTTTCCCTCTGAGTAGGAAGGTCAGATGGCCGTCGCTTTCATAAAAAAAGTGCCTACGTCAAATCTTGGGGTTAGGTGTCAAACCCGAGACCGGAACCCGGGCTCCTTTAGGGCAACACTAGGACTGGGAATAATGCTAGGAAGATGATGATATTAATTGTTAAAATCAATAATTTATATTTATTGCCACTTTGAAGATTGCCGTGTCTGTCATGTATATTATGTCTATATTATATTATCTGTATTATTAATTTAAAACGTAAGTAGATATTACTTACAGGGTATTTTGGTCTGTTCTCAATGGCAAAGATATGTTTAGGAATTTTGTTGCACTACATTTTGTTCGCTCATCGCTATTACGATTGATTCTCTTAGGTTAGTAGTAGACTAGTAGTCTTAGTTGTAGTAAAGTAATTATATATGTTGTGTTGTTTAAATGGATCCACTGAAAACCAGCGTTAGTGCACTCTTTGCCCTGACACAAGCTGAGTGGACTCCTTATTTGGAGACAACCCTCAACTCTGCATCTTTTACTTCCTATTTTAAACTCTGCGAAATGTGTTGTTGATGTCGTTATCGAAATAAATATTTTCTATTTTATTCTACTCTATTCTATTCTATTATTTAGAGTGAACATCCTCCAGTGCTCGCATGCCTGACATCTCCGCACATCTGCCGCAGAGATCTGTTTACTAGGTTAAATTTATGATCAGTTACGTAGTTACAGTTCTTGTTCACGTTTAATATTCACAACATGAATTCGGCTGTTGGCGATCTCCGTTTATGATAACAAAGCCATGTGTCCAAACCATATACGTAATTTCGATGATTCCAATAATTCCGTGTTAAAAAGCAAACAACGAAGTAACTAAAAGACTATTCGCAACATTGTGCGATTAGAAAATACACGAGTACTTTACGTGCTTATCCATACGTACATACGTTTTCACGCTCTAATTTGTTAGTGAAATAGTTTACTACAGTCGATACGGTATACGTGGATCTGTCAAATTTGTAAGCCATGGTGCCGATGCCGTACGAGTCCATCGTTCAATTACGCATCGAAAACTAAGCGACTAACGTTTTGAAGATGTTGCTGGAGAACATCGGCACCATGTGACTTACAATGTTGACAGGTCGAATTTGAAATCTATTCGAAGTGCGTTTATTCGCTATCGACTGTACTTACGTATCGTGAATTTTCTATAGTAACTCATGCTGGCAGTACTGTGCAGTAAAATTCGATAACCGAGTACGGTTAAGTTGACTGGGTTGCATAAGTTGCACTGGTGTTTTATAAAGTCACCGCTTGACCAACTAATCCTTATTGTTACCTAAATAACGTACATAGGAAAATTTTAATATCGATTGAATTCCGGAAAGTACTTCACTTACTAACAATTCGGGAAAAATAGTTACTCATGCTACAAGTGCGGAAATTAGATTTTTCCCGATAAATGCAATTTTTATACATGATCGAGTGAAGCGAGCGAATCTATAATTCGACACGAGTCGGAAATCATCTTTACGCGCGTGTATCATACAACGTTTTACTTATTGTTTCATGCGTGAAAATATAATAAATACTTAATGAATTGTCAGTTTAAAACAGATAGGTTAAATAGTATACACCTATGTTGTCAGGTAGTATTTGGAGCTGCATTTAACAACTTATCCACATCTTTTGCTGTCTAGCTTATTCACTTAAAACAATTGTTTTGTGATGTAGAAACGCAATAAATTTTGAGTAACTCATTACATTACGTTCTATAAGAAAAAGAAACTACTACATCACTCGTAGTTATAAGAAACAACATGAAACTATTGAAACGCAATAACATAATATTATTATTATTGATTAGTCACTTTCACTCGACATTTTTAACAAATTTATACGGAACACCTCCACAGTCAACAACAATGGCGGGCTTTTCGTTTTAAATACTCAACATTATGAAGGTATTAAATAACCGCCATTATGTCATATCGCAAAGGCTTATAAGCAAAATATGCGTTCAGCCAAACATAAGTGTATATTTAAAATTAACAGACGACCTCTGTAGCCTTTTTGGTGTGACCCTGCCTACGAAGCCGGAGGTCCCGGGTTCGAATCCCGGTAAGGGCATTTATTTGTGTGATGAGCATGAATATTTGTTTTGAGTCATGGATGTTTTCTATGTATTTAAGTATTTATTTATCTATATAAGTATGTCTATCGTCGTCTAGTACCCATAGTACAAGCTTTGCTTAGTTTGGGACTAGGTCGATTTGTATAAGATTGTCCCCAAATATTTATTTATTTATTTATTTAATTAATAAATCGATGAACTTCTAAATGATTAGCATTTATTTACCTCGTTTTTGTAAACCTTTCTTAAGTAATAAAAACTCTTTGCGCTGGCTGACAATTAAAAAGCACTAGTGTTTCTGGCACGCAAAGCACGTTTTGGCTGCTTGGAAAACGCTCTTTTCGAGCACATGCATTGTAAACCAATTTAGTATTTAAGCTCATATTTAGTCTTTATTCCCATACCATCAGGCCTAAGAGTTTAAACTACAAGAAACATGCAAATCACATGATGCTAAAATTAAAATTAAATAATTAATAAGTTTCTACGCAGACAAAGTCACCACCAAGTCAATTGCGTAGCTTTACGAACGGGTGACATGTTTTTTTTAGGGATAAATAAATTGCTCGTTCTAAAAGTTACGCAAATACCCCGTGCAAAGTAGCTTCTACCCGCGACTCCGTCCGCGTGAAATTAGTTTATATCGTAGCTCCATACAAACTTTCACCCCCCACTTCATCCCCTTGGGGGATGATTTCCGGGATATAAACTGTCCTATGAAGGACATAGGTCTCAAACTATCTCTATACCAAATTTCATCCAAATCGGTTCAGCAGTTTAAGCGTGAAGAGGTAACAGACAGACAGACAGACACACATTTATAATATTAGTATGGATGGCTACTTGACAAAAAATACACGGTGCCATTCACACCAGTTTTCGAGTGAATCAAATGTTTCTATGGAAATTAGCTACGATAAGAGCACGTAAAAGGACAAAAAGAGAGCCAAAGGCCGACTCTCGCTAGCTACAGGCGAATACAAATTACCATAGTATTATGACGTCACAGCATTACCTACTAACTGCTGTATGGAAAACCGTGTAAATTGCTGTTTTGGTCATGAAATACTGCGTAGTTGATACACATTTTTAGGGTTCCGTAGTCGACTAGGAACCCTTATAGTTTCGCTTTGTCTGTCCGTCCGTCCGCGGATAATCTCAGTAACCGTTAGCACTAGAAAGCTGAAATTTGGTACTAATATGTATATCAATCACGCCGACAGTGGTAAAGTAAAAAGGGTTTTTTTATTTTTTATTAGGGTACCTCCCCTATACGTACCGTGGAGAGTGTTTTTTTTTTCATTTCAACCCTAACGTGTGATATATTGTTGGATAGGTATTTAGGGGTTTGCTAAAACCATTTTTTGATAATGTTAATATTTTCGGAGATAATCGCTCCAGAAGTTAAAAAAAATGTGTCCCCCCCCCATCTAACTTTTGAACCATAAGATTAAGAAATATGAAAAAATCTCAAAGTAGAACTTTATAAAAGCTTTCTAGGAAAATTATTTTGAACTTGGTAGGTTGAATAGTTTTTGAAAAAAATGCAAAATATTTTCTGAACTAAGTTTGTAATTTAACCGTATAAGCAGGTGTTTATTGTACCTGTAATTTCTACAAAATCACAATTAAATGACGTGCTTTCAAATAAAGTAAAAAAACGGTGAAAATCGGTTCACGCAATAAAGAATTATCCCATAAAAATCATCTTCCATACTTTAAGCTCGCGCGCAATAGTTTACTTAATTTGCCGATAGATGTCGCTGTACGCGGAACGCTCACATTGTACATGGAGCTGTTGAGATTTTTCCTGATTTAATGGAGTCGGAGCAGGTGCGCCCATACATTAGGTCGAAAATTTGTCGTGCCCGAATTGTCTTAGTTGTCTTTGGTCGTTCGTTGTCTACAGTCTAATAATAAAATTGTTCGCTAAGTATTGCTTGTATTGTGTCTGTCTATAATACATAGTCGATTTGATTTGGGAATTTGAACTCTCTTGCTCATACATTCGGTTCACGGAACGGGCTACGGAACCCTACACTGAGCGTGGCTCGACACGCTCTTGGCCGGTTTTATTAGTAAAGGAGGAGTTATCTTTAAATTGGTTCACGGCCAATAAAACATTTCTTTTGTTTATCTTCAAGTCTCATATGTTTTTATGATTTAGATTATATTTTGTAATTTACTATCAATATAGCAACGTTATACATTTTAACATGAGGAAAGCACCTAACAAGTAAATAAACACTTACTTCAGTGAATTCACAGTGCATCGGATCACCCAGCACGGTGCCATCCGGCTGCTTATAACCCGCGTAGCTGATCAGCTGACTGTTCCATATTCTATAGTCGTGCTGCCCGTCCGTGCGCTGCGGGAACACCGTGATAGCGGACCTGGGAATATCGACGAGTTTAGAATACCACCCCTAAAATTTGTTTATCGGGAAAACGACCGTGCGCGCCGCGTGATAGAGTTCTTATTTAGAAGTTTCATAAGTTAGATGTGCCATTTAGTAAACAACTAATAGACGAAATCTGGTGAGTGGTGGCCCAAGACGGCGTATGTTATGTACCTATGTTATTGTTGAGAGATATGACGTTTAGTTGAGAGTGAAAGGGAATCACGTGAGATGGAATCATCTCAGCTCTCACCTCACGTGTCTCATCACAATATGTACCGACATGTGACAACACTCCTTTGCAACATAGTTATTTTTGGGCAAATATCGACGCGGGCGCCGCGCAGCTATAAACACATCCCTAGTGTTCTATGTTCGAATAACATTTCAAGTCCATGTCTAAAATCGTTACATTTATGTTGTTATCACAGGACTAAGTGCATTTTTATGTTTGACGTAGCGACGTCCGACCTTTCAAAAGGTTTAACACTAAAGTATCCTGTTACATGATGCATTCGCCGTAACTGAACCCCTGTCTTGACGCTCATTAACCTCAACATTGACTGCAGTGACATTGGAAACCGATGCAACAGCCTACAGGAAACTATCAAATATGGCGACTTATTTTTTTGGCCGTTGAATTCGAAATTTGATTCTTCATAACCGTTTAACGATTGAGTCAACAGACTTTTATCACACTATAATAGCTGAATAAACATTTCAATGGCTCCAATGAGACACCTTCAGCTGTTTGTGTTTTGTGTTGTATTATGATATGGGTTTAGTGGTATTAGCGATTTGATACTGGTCACACTAAATGTACTGACTTTATCAAATGTCAACGGTTACTTTTAAAGACAGTATAGCAAGTACATACAACAGCTAAAGGCAGACAAGGCCAAGTTAATTCAATTATTTATAGTTGAGATTATTTAATGTGGGAGACTTTTTATACTACTGTCGTTGAAATTGGAATCTTCTACCTTGCACGTTAGAGTGGCTTTTTGAATGGACTACTTTGATCAAGCACTCAAGTTTTAATACAATAAAAAACATGGCTCAGAAACAAATATTCATGCTCAGTAGCTCAGCACACAAATATTAGCCCTACACGGGATTCAAACCAAGACCGTCAGCTTCATAGCCAGGGTGCTCCCACTTAGCTTAACCGGTCATCAAAAGAAGTTGATCCATCAGGATTCACTTTTCTAATCAGTATTTCCTCTTTCCTCTACGAGAGCCACGGTAGCCTAACGGGTCAGGCACGCGGCTGTCAAGCGGCGGTCGTGGGTTCGAATCCCGGCTCGTACCAATGAGTTTTTCGGAACTTATGTACGGAATGTTTACCGTTAGCTTTTCGGTGAACGAAAACATCGTGAGGAAACCGGTCTTATCCCA
Source organism: Epinotia bilunana (assembly GCA_947049275.1). NCBI lineage: Eukaryota > Metazoa > Arthropoda > Insecta > Lepidoptera > Tortricidae > Epinotia > Epinotia bilunana. The sequence goes on along the minus strand of OX346260.1, from coordinate 19,631,557 downwards.
ATACGGTCTAGTTATCTCTCTGCGTTGGAAGGTCAGATGGCAGTCGCTTTCGTAAAACTAGTGCCTATGCCAAATCCTGGGATTCGGTGTCAAAGCGGACTCCGGGCTCCTTTAGGGGTATTACCGGGAATGACGCTAGGAGAATGATAATTTCCTCTTTTCCCTATGAGATGCATCTGTATAGACATGACGCGTGGGTCTTACCTAGTGGTTACCCACTAGGTAAGACCCACGCCTGGGAAACCCCGCCTACAAAAACGAACCTAATGTAGTCGTTTTTCTGGCGTTTATTATTATAGTGGGTAAACCTGGTGTACGGAAACTTTCCTAGTGATGTCCCTGTTTCCTTGATTTGGGTCATCCAAAAGTGATCAATGTTTTTTTTCTGTATTTCAACATACAGAACTGGGGTTCGTGATCTCAATAAATGTCTACTGGAGCTTTTTGTGTTGTTTTTTTTTAAATAAATAAATGAAATAAGTAGATAAATTGTGTGGGTTTGTGTGTTGAAAGGTCAGGTGGCATTAGCTTCTGGAAAAAAGTAGTGCATATGCCAAATCGTGGTATTAATTGGCAAGTACACCCCGGACTTTGAAGCAGTATCCGAAGGTGCTACCAGGAAACGAAGCTCTGCTCATTATATTATTTTCTCAGTTAGCCCAGCTGGTCGATTGCATAAAGTCTTAAGTAGATATATGTCATTTTTTCTATGGAAAAATTACATTTGAGTTGTCTGTACGGTTAGCACAAGACGGCGCGCGAGCTGTGTCGCGGCGTGATAGACTATCCGGCTCTTTCTAAGCGTTCTCATTAGAGAAAGACGGGTAACTGTGCTGGTCAACAGAAACGTACCTGATGTTTCCTTTGTTCGTGCTGTACTTGATGTGGTTACAGAGCGCTTCGAACATCCCGCTTGTGGTCGTCACTTGTCGGCAGTCGAACACCTGTTGAGGAAACAAGTGAACTTATAATAAAGTTATATTCAGATGCACTTTAAGCGTTTTTTTGTAAATTAAATTTATTTGGACATACTTTTTATGAGGATTTTACATATAACTGATGCGTATGATGATTTTCTACCAGAAGTATTCTTTAATAGCGTCGTCCTAATACGGAATCGAGGTTGGCAAAATAGCATTAACTGCTGAATTGGGGAAATTTCCATAGTCACCCCGTGAAAATGTCAATGTTGTACGAGTGGGTTAGGAAATAACTCTTAGCACCTAGTCGTACTATGAGTTTTTTCCTACCGACTCGTTGCTACCTGCGAGTATTATATAAAATTAGTATAGGTATTATTGTGTTCTTATCGAATAATATAATATATACTTAATCTTTGTAGTGACTTACATAAATCGTTTTATTTTCTATTCTTGCGATGTTAATGATAAATCTACGCGCATGAATATATTAAATTACATTTTCCTTTTTTATCTTCAACGATGTATTATTTTTAAGAGTATGTTCATTAAATGCAACCGAAATCGTAAATGAAAATCCTGATCGTAACAAGCTCTTTGATCGCAACTTGCCGAAGGAAACGCAAGGAAATCGGAAAAGGATAATTTTGTGTGCTCTCTCCCCCGGTGAGCGGGCTAACATACGCTCTCCAATGAACTGTGCTTCTGTCAATATTTAATCTGAGAGGTGTATTTAGTTTGTAACCTGCTAACAATTTGCCAGAAGGACCTGTGAGTGTTGAGGCGATACTTGTATTTTTCTTTCATTTGCATTATTCTATCCTTTACTATTAAACTATCAATATTTGGATATAAATATATATATTTCTCGAAAATGGCTGTAACTATTTCAATGAGATTTGGAATATAGGGGCTTACGGGGGCGAAAAATTGTTCTAGCTAGGTCACATGTGTGGGAAAATATTTTTCTCCCTCTTTTTTCTATTTTCACCCGAGCTCGCCCTGGGACTTGTGCTTTATTAAGAAGAACGCGCGTATATACGCGCATGTAAATAATCAACAGTACAATGTATTGCACACCAACTTTAAATGTAAAAAACGCCTAAAATAGCGCGCCTGCCTACGGCGCACCAAGAACAGTTTTAATTACATTAGTGTACGTTACCATTATCTAAGTTTCATGCATGTACGCGGTAGGCACCTAAGGTTTACAAACGCTCTCAACTGCTCAAAGACTTTGGCAAGTGATTTTTTTTTTAATTAGTTCTCAGATTACAGTATATATGTACAACATGTTTAAAAGGCGTAAGTTGCTTTCTGAACCGATATAAATAAAGTCATCGTAACTTAGTCCGATGCGTGCTTATCCGGCAAACCCTTGTGAAATGCAACTTTAGATAGGTACGTTTCATTTTCTTGATCTCACCTGAGTTGCTCCGACTTCACACTTGAGTAGCTGAACTACAAAATGACCTATGTATTGTAATGCAATTAAAGTAGCATCGGCTCACATAACTTCCGAGCATCAAACCTGAAATTGGAATGTTGATCATCTTGAAATTATAAGCAAGCGTCTGCATTTAGTTTAGATGTTTGTAAGTCCCCTTGAACATTTTAATAGGATATCGGTTTGTATAGTGACTTAATATACAAACCGATATCCTATTAAATTCCTATTAAGACTATCCTATTAAGTATAGACATACTCGCAGTAGACGGATAGCGAGAAAATATCAAAGGTAGGTACTAATAATTTAAGGTAACAAGACTTTTCGAGACGTTACGTAACGATCTATTTTTAAATATATAAAAAAATACTTTTTAGATCGAGAAGAATTGGATTTATTTTATCTAAGTGAAGTGGAACATTTATTTTATCTAAGTGAAGTGACCAATCAAGAGGGTCCATAAGATAAGGGGGATCATAGAGATATTAAACAATGAATAATGATTATTTCAAGATCGTAGCAAGTGAAAATCTGTGATATCTGCCTACACCTCCGGGAAATAGGCTTGATTATGTGTATTTCATTAACAGGGTGTTTTAGGTACCCAAGTTATACTAACATGAACTTTTAAATGTTTTAAACTTGAAGTACCAAGTGAAGAGTAGGTACTATTAGCTCTAAAAGTATTGGTACCGAAATTATTAGCACTGTATTATATATAAGTTGTAATCATTCGGTGTCTATTTGGAGTGTACTCCAATAATAATACAATTCCACTATCTCAGCTCATTTAAGTGTTGATGAATCAGCATCGACCAAAGAAGTTGGTTATGGAGATATATTATTTCTACCTTGCTCGCGCTCGTGTCCAAAACATGGAATGTGATCAATCAGACCTATCACGAAAAACAAATTGGGAAATGCTTGAGCCATACCATCTCTTTCATGAAGGAGTGGCATCAGTCAACATAATAAATATTATTATATGCTTATGCAAATATGCACCTCGCATTCATACGAAGAGTTGATTGAAGTGTATGTTTCTCAGGTAATTTTTCATTTTAATATCGACTTCTTTACCTAGAATTGAGAAGTTCACGTATCTTGTGCAATTCCTTTTAAATTGCTTAGATTTACTTATATAACAGCAAGTCTAAGTAATATACTTTTCAACACAATTGCTCGTAACGTAACTTTTATTGTGCCGCTTTTAGGCTCATAATCCTGGATATTAAACACGCGTATTTTATAACATTACGACACTTGTGTGTTATGGTTATATCCCGATTAAGTCTCGTTGGCACCTTGCAGCAAGATGTATGCATGCACACGGTGCATTCTTAAATTAACCGGGTTGTACAGAATGTACAGCTTTTTTTTTTAAATCTCGGCAAATGGATTCTTACTCGACTAAACAAATTAAATCCTTTTTGATCATTAATTGACTATTTATTTTTTACGTATTTTATTTTAACGTTTAATTTAGTAAAACTATTCACTTTTGATAACATCTACATAATTAATAAAGATAATATTTTAAAACGAAAATATTTATTTTATTTTGTATTGGCTGTTTAGAGATTTTATCTAATGCGCGCGCACTGCGCTGACTAGAAAAGTGATAAAAAGAATGGACGCCACTGGAAATTCTTGGCGATGGATGTACCTATATAACATGTGAGTAAAAACTTGTTGCCATAAATAAGTAAAGAAAATAACTTGGCAGGCCTAAAAAAATTTCATCTTATGAAAAGGATTTTTTCCCTCGCAAAATGTGTTGAAAAACGTCGTATGAAACCTTGAGCTTTGATAATTACATCCTCGGCTTAATCCGCCTCTGATGTAGTTATCAACATACCTCACTTGTATCAAGTATTTTTATTTATGGCCAGTATTTCAGTTAACTTATTAAATAGTATTTTATTGTTATATCTTGAACCTTTCGGGGGCTCCCTTCTCTCCTACACCCCCGCCAACCAACAAAACCGTCATGAAGCAACCTATCAACCCTTACTATTTGATTCAAACCAAATTTGCGCGTAACATGTATATTTCAAATATCACCATGAAATTCTGGATATAAAAAATATTTTTTCTGCATTTACCTACAATTTTTAAAATGGTCGATTTTTACAAAGGTTATAAATATGATGTTATAATGTACCTGGGTCATAGTACATTATAACATCATAGTAAGTTCTTAGTAGTTAGTAGTACATAGTTCTCAAATTGCAATATTTTTAATTATATTACCCTTATAGGTATAAATTCATTTTACGTCGTAAAAACTCTATGACGAGTAAAGGTAGTAAAGCGTTTGCTTAGTGAAGTGGCTAATACTGAGTAAATATTTGATCGACATGGAGCTCATCGCGTCTAGTGCGCGTCGGTTAATTTAACGACGATATTACCACGACAGGTTACGGGGCTTATTCTGTTTCAATTATATAATTTGATGGTCTGGTGCGACATATATAAATTTCTTAAATAACTGCCAATAAACTTTAAATTATTGTCGATGACTCATTAGTAAACTCATGTCGAGTACTACAAACATAACAAAATGTATAACTTATATTAACCTAAAATGTATAAGGAATAATAATGATCCCGTAGTTAGAGCCCCATTGACTTAAAATTGAGTAAATATCTAAAATATATAGGCCAGTTTTGTAATTTTAAAATCCTTAATTGTCGAGTATATCTCACTAGTTTGACCGCAGCGACGACCGCGTATTGAATGCGGATCACGCTGCGCTGTGGTTGGCCGAGACAGCCAGGGTAAAATGGCTTGACTATATTGGAGACCACTGCTAGTCTCTTATTGGCTAAAAAGAATGTCATGTAAAAAGTGAATATAAACTTTATATCAAATAATTAATGCTTATTATTAAAAGCTGTCAATTTTTAATAGTCGTCAATTTTTAGTAAGTAGTATTAAACATTTTAATCAATCATAAGCTCGTAAATCCCGATAACGCTCGTTACTGATTCCAATATAAATACAAATGTAATTTAAGAATAAAAACGGGTCAGATTTCAGTACAAATTGTGTCAGCTGAGTCCTCTTGAGAGAGAACAACTAATTGTGAATGAAAGTAAGTAGGAAAGTAAGTATTAAGAAAGTATAAATAAGTTATTGTATAAAAGTTGCCAGAAGTTCAAATATATATTTTATTCGTCAAATCGGCATAGTTTGTTTTATCACATATCCGGTAATATTTGGTAACAGTTTATTAAAGGTAACAGCGGGTGTCGATTGGACCTTGAGCACACAACTCAGGGTCGCACCCGTGAGTTAACACAGCTTCCACAGGCGTCGTCGAGTGGATCGCGGGCCTTACAACCCCGGATCGCGCCTGTGCGTGAAGCATCTCGATAATTTCATAGCACGAAGGGCGGCGTTAACGCGCTACAACCGTGCCTCTGCAATTATCATTATTAGGAGACTGTATCGCAATTCACTCAGTCGCCGCTATAGAGGCCGTCCTAGCGCGGTACGGCGCTGCGCGTCGAGCGACGTCGATAGCAAGTAGGTACCACGAGTCGCAAAGATCGGTGCGTCGTGCACAAGTATGTTCTTACTTCTTTCTGCTCAGAATCAATTGTTTGTCCTATTAGGATCAGAAGAGCTCGTAGTTCTTACTAGAAATAACATTAAAACTCCAAGAAAAAAGAAACGCTTACAGTGTTATTGACCCTACAAAATAAGATACCTTAAAATACTTGTATCTTTACTTTCCCACTTGAAATCTTTTCTAAAATGGGAACTAGAAACAGTCTTATCCAGCAGGCTTGAAATATGCCCGACGTAAAACGTAGATATGTAGTCAGGTACATTAATTAGTAGACTTAAGTACGAGAATGCTACGATACTTGCAAAAATACCAGCTTATTTATCAGCAATTTTTTTTGGCTATTGCTAATCTAAAATGATTAACGTCACAAGTTCAGTATTGTGCTAAATAAAAGTCTGCATTTATATAATTGTCATAGAAATCTTCTAGTTACAACCGGTAAAAAAAATAGTAATATGACCATAAAACCAAGAGAGACAGTGATAATGATAGTGATGTGTTTACATAATCGTCCGCTTTTCATTCAATTAATCAGCTCCCTAAAACGCATCGAAATAGGCCCCACAGAATCCATCAAATCGGCTCGATTAGCGCTTGCAATCATGAGCGGTAATTACAAATCGCTCGCTATCATGTCGACGATTTAACTCTAAGCCCTGTAATGCTCCTTTAAGCTTCTAACCGCGACACTCGATTGAACGAATGGAAGTGAATGAATAAATTAATGTCGTTTGAAGCCAATCGGGACACTAATTTGAAAAGCATTGAGGGTTATATAGTGATTAACTTTCCCAGGGGTTCAATAACAAATCTTCCCATTATATACTTAATATAAAAAGAAGAGTTATAAAACTGTGCATACAATTTTATAGCAAGTGTTCCATGGACTATCTGTGGTCTAAATTACGAAAAAAAAAACATTCGTTGCATGAGCGAAATTGCGGCAGCATCATCGTTTATTTTGTCGCGAGATAATATTGTTACTGTTAGGCAAGCTGGTAATTATGTACTGTTTACTGGGTTCCCTTAAAAATACAATGCACACACAGAAGGATGGCCTAAACTTGTCATTTGTACGTAGTTTGGTTATAATGTCGAAATTTTACAAATTATTACGACGAGTATAAGATTTGTCGGAAAAAGTCGTTTTTTTTTTTAATTTTATAAAAAACTGTATCATCTACCTAGCTCGCTCTAAATCACCGGGAATATTTAACTATTTATACGTGTTTACATTATTAACATTATGCTGCAGAAAGCACGGTCGATATAAATATTTTATCGATTTCTCAAGGTAGTAAATCTCGCACAGCTAGGAGATTGTTATAGTTACCCTTGTCTTCTCATCATGCATGATACAAAACGTCTAAAACGTCGAGGTAAATAAGTATATGTATGTGATTAAGCCCCATTACTTATAATACAGTCATTTCAAAAAAAATACGGTAACATTTGTACGTTTTGGATGTATTAGTATATCTAAAGTAAAAGTCAATAATGTCCAAAGGCAGCCCTATAATTTCAACGTTTAAAACTATGAACAGCCGAAATGTTTTTATAGAGGATTAATGTCCTAAAGCAAATATGCTCCTCGATTACACAAATACATACACTGATCAGACAGTCAAAGCATTAAATTACTTTTTGAGGTAACACCACGAACAACTTACTAATTTTATTGACTTTAGCTACCGAAGTCATGTCACTTTCGTTACCACATATATTGCGTTCTCAAACCTACTAAAAATGTTCGTTTTTGTTTGGTCTTAGGTACTTGAAATGTTTGATATTACAATCCCTTATGTGTGTAACCAAGAAGCACTTGTATCGACAAGTGCTTCTTGGTTACACACATCATTTTATTTGGATAACCTTAAAATTTATTCCATCTTAATAACAGCATGTCTCGCTCACGCAAACTTGGCTATATGCTAACTATTACGATATGGGATGCATTCACCGGGATGATTCACTTTTAATTTTAATTCGTCAAAAAGCGTGCCAATATTGAGTCATAGTATTCCGAGACAAACGAGCATACGCCAATGACCTTCTATCTGAATCCCTTAGTTTTCTAATGTTTTTTGTAGCTTATTATATTAACAACAACGGCTTTAAGCAATATAGTATCCCATATTTACTTCTAAGTTCATCGTTTTCGAGATATTAGGCATCAAAGTTGAACAATTTTAGGCCAAAAAATTGTTTTTCTGGCCATAACTTTTGTGTTACTTAATTGATTTAAAATGAAAACCCCACCAGTGTAGAGACGTCACAGACGAACCCAAATATGTAGATTTCGTATATGTTAGATCTTTCACGTCAATAGAGATACGAAATAAGTGTTTTTTTAGACAATGTTTCAAGAAATCATACAAAATGAAGTAGTCATTTGTTTTAAAATCCGGTAGATGAAAATGGAGATAAAAGATTGAAGAACCGATAGCCGTTTGATTTATAATTCTATCTGTAATGGAAAAGTAGGAGATACGATTCAAAACTTGTCAAAAATTTGTCGATGAAAACCTCGGGTAGCCCCTTAAGTATCAATTCCCTAAACGTTTATTACACTTTACCAGTAGCGGGCGACCGATTGAAAATATATAAATTAGAGCGAACTATATATTTCATTTAATGGGACTTATTTTCTGAAGGAAAACTACTAAGGTCTCTTATCAAACTCGCGGTACCCAAATACGAACTAGCGGCTAATTGCCTATGTTTTTTCCCCGCTGCAGTGCGAAATGGGAGTTTTCTCATTACAGTGAGCAAATTCATTTAGTTGCTTTGCTCTCGCCACTTAGGGGCCATTTGCCATGAACAAGGTAAATTGATTTGAGTGTTCTGCTTATCATGGCTAGTTTCCTTTTTTCCTTAAAGCTGAAACTAGTTTTTTAATTGCTAGTTTTTATACAAAATGTAGGTAAAGCTCTTCTATTTTATAAATGCCAATTTCGGTTTTAAGACTCAATATTACGAGGGGCACACTGAAATGATCGGGAATAGAAAAAACCGATCGAAGATGTAACTCAATTAGGTTTTTTTTTTAGATTTATAAGTATACATTTCGTTGATATGAGCACTTTTATTTATTTATTAATTATATTTTATTAAGAGACTTAAGTGTCCCACTGCTGGGCAAAGGACTCCCTATTTGTCTTCCACATATCCCTGTCCTGGGCAAACTCCCACCAGTCTTGGTGAAAGACGTCAAGCTCGTCTCGCCATCTCCCTCGTGGTCTACCGAGACGCCGTATTCGGTTCTCTGGGACCCACTTGGTGGTAATTGTAGCCCACTAGCACTTTTGCCAAACATAAAATATTTTATTATGTCGATGATTCAAGGCTGAAGTTAACATTGAAATGATGATTGCAATTTTTTTCAAACCTCGATCAGTCCCGGATAACGTGATATATCATTTTATTAGTAACAAGTCTTAATTTGCAGCTAAAAGTATATTATTATGGCTTTTAACGTTTCGCACTAGAACTTTTGTAGAGTAAGTGAGCAAAAATCTAAACAAGTCGCATTTCTTTTTCCTATATAATATGAGGGAAGGAAACTAGCTTTCAAACACTTTTTTTTAGATTACGTTGTTCTTTTTAGACTCATTTGTATACTTATAGACATAAATATCGTGCTATACCACATGTAGATTATGCTATATTATTTTTCCCACTACCGCCGGGGTGTATTCAGGAGTTACCTACCACTATTTTTATTCGACCTGTAGAAGGTAGAGCTATGTCTGGAAATACTGAGATGCTAGCGAGATATTGTCGTTGGGCTGGAATAGATAATAGCATTGAAATAAAAAAAAAACAAAAAATAAGCTTACCCAGGTCAAATTCTAAAATATCCCTTGTGCTAATTTTGAAAAAAATATTGACTCAGTGATTTTTCCGTGCAAGCTCTTGATCATTGCAGACTTTAAAAACAAACAGATATTTTGTAAAAAGAAAAAAAACATAATTATTTGAATGCCATTATGGTTTCAAAAGTCCAATGTTAACTTTATTAAAGAAAATTTTCGGGTAATTTAGACCTAAGTTATCCATTCCCGATCATTTCGGTGTGTCCCTCGTATTTATTTATTTAAACTTTATTGCACAACACCAAAATAATGCGGATTTGGGTCGTATAACTAATAACTATTGATAACCGATAGCCTTGATGAATATCATTATCATTATCATTATCATCATTTACTTTGTATGATGAAAAAATAACTTTAGAAAATATGATTTAAGCAGCGTATGTGTTATCGTAACGCGGCACCATAATTACGTATATGACCATAAGGCCGATACGGGACCGACAGTTACGACTGCTTATTAAACACGTAAAGTCGGATTCACATTTATCTGATGTGTTGTGTTGTGACGCAACGGAACGATATCAGCTTTATACATTTAGATTCACGCTCATCTGATGTCCTCTGACGTGCCGCGCTCCTTTTGTGTCAGGCGTCACACAGCATCAGAAAGCACCACGTCAGATAAGTAAGAAAATGTACATTTTTAATGAAGCTGTAAATAATTAATCGGGTACGCAAGGAAATCATGAACTTCCTTGTGTCCTTACGTTAAAAAACTTAACTTATTCGTTTACAATAAGTATATTATGATGTTAGTGTTTATTATTTAATTAGGTACTTGGGTTGAGGATATTGGGAAAGGCAAATAACTAATTGCATTAAGGATGTGGTTTGAATTGAAATATAATTGTTTCTAATAAATGTGTAGTTTTGCTCTATATGCTGCGTAGACAATAATATTTATAATACACTTCCATAAAACAAACAAAAGCACAAGCACTAGTTGATGATTTTTAATAGTAACCATGGTAAGCATCAATTTTATAATAAACTGAGTTATGTAAGGCAAATAAAATAATATAAGGGGACAATTTTTTTTTTTTTTTACACAAATCGACCTAGTCCCATAGTAAGCTCAGTAAGGCTTGTGTTATGGGTACTAGACGACGATATATATAATAGATATAAATACTTAAATACATAGAAAAACATCCATGACTCAGAAACAAATATTTATGCTCATCACACAAACATTTGCCCTTACCGGGATTCGAACCCAGGACCTTCAGCTTCGTAGGCAGCGTCACTACCCACTAGGCTAACCGGTCGTCAATCGTCTTCGTCAATCGTCAAGTCGTCAAAATAAACATCCATTTATGGCAAATATCGGAAAGTATAAGTAGACATCCAATTTAGTAGAATAGACGCATGCCAAATGGGGTCCTGCATGACCATAAATTGTAAATGTAAAACCAGTCTAGCAGCTGCTTATATGCATCGTGGATCAACAATTCACTTCAATAATTAAGATTAAAAGAAGCTAATAATTAATTAGACTGTCTAAATGCACAATACGTGTATACAGTTTTTTTATCATACCATTCATGATAAACTGTACATATTGGCTTACTGGTTACTGGCTTGCAGCCCAACACCAGTTCAGTGGTGGTGAGTTGTGTTCATGGTCTTGATATATCGCCAGATAGAATTGTCATCGGAATACATATCCAGATTTCCCCAGAGCGCCAGCGCCCTGTTTGAAAGAAACTATACTGGACCATCCATGAATGGGGTACTGTTGCCACCTTTGGAATGGATCCCCTATATCAGCTAGCCGCCTTGGATTCGGTTGATGGGCGTGCTAGGAAGCTCATTAGTGATTTAGATTTGGCTGAAGGTAAAATGTAAAGACTGGAATACCGTACAAAAGTTGCCTGCTTATCGGTGTTCTACAGGACACATTTCGGAGAGAGTGCGTTAGGATTACACGAATTAATCCCGCCGCAATCTTGGGACGAGGCACGGATTTGGGTTCCACTTTTTTATTTCTGACATGCCACTGATTTGCAGGAAGCGCTTTGCTTCCAGTTTTCTCGCGAGGACAGCTAAAGAGTGGAACACTCTCGGTAAACCATTTTTCAGTTACATAAATTGGATCTTTTCAAGACGAGAGTGATAGGCACTATCTAGTTATGCATGTGACACCCTCGACCTCATCATCACTTACCATCAGGCGAGATAGTGGTCAAATGCGTACCTAAGCATACGCACTAAAAAAGTTGTAGTATTTAAGTGATAGCGTACCTGTAACTTGGACCACTGTATCCTGCCTATGCATCGACTGGCGTTCCTCCAGGCCAGTTTGCAGCCGAACACCAGCTCGGTGGTGGTAAGTTGGTACGTCCCCGTCTTCGCCACCTCCTCCTGCACCGCATTCCAACGGGCTTCGTGCGCTGGCGTGTTGGCCCTGAACCAGACAATATATTTATTTACTACATACAATGCATATTATACACAGTTGTACACTTAGTACAAAATGCCTACGTGCATTTGACAGTAGAGTTGTGTTCAGCTTACATTTGTGTCGTGAACGTAAACGTTTTCTACTGTGCTGTAAAAATAAGTTTATTTTGCTTAAGATTTATTTCGCTATATATATGTATACTAATGTTTTGTGGAAAACCAAACCGTACCTACAATTTTACAAAACCCTGTCAAACATGTATTTCTTTTTTTTTATTGGTCTGTTTCGGCGAGATTTTGTCTAGAATTACTAGCGTCCGCCCGCGAGTTCGTCAGCGTGGACCCGGGATAAAAACGACCCTATATTTGAAATCGGTTGAGCCGTTTAAGCGTGATTGAGTAACAAACATCCAAACATCTAAACAACCAAACTTTCGCATTTAAATAAATGAATTTTATTCTGAAAGTAGGCCGTAATGGCACTTTTACAAGTAAAAATTCTACCAGCGCAAATTCAGCAAATTCTATTATATTATATTTATAATATTAGTAGGATAATGCATATTCACTTTTCGAGAACAAACCAACCATATTTTACGTTAGTGTATTGTAGAATCAAAGATGCAGTAATAAACGTGAAGTATTCGAAATTACCTCCGTATAGAAGCAAAGTATTGACCGAAGAAGTCTTTGGCATCGTTGAGCACCTCTTCAGGGTCCCGTGGAACATCGCCGCGCCCGGGTATAGCCATGACGCTGCCGAGGCATGACTTCTCGTTGCATAGCGTCGGCTGTAACGAAATACATTGTTTGTTTAATATGAAGAAGTATGTGAAGTCTAACCCGCACTGGGACAACTGAGACAACTGCTCACTTACTCCTATGTCTGAAAGGATGCCGGTCCAGCATTGGGACGTATGACGGCTGATGATGATGATGATATTTGATAAATATGGAGAATATTATATCAAGGTAATATGTGAAGTACCCAACCCGCACTGGGACAGTTTGGGCATCACAGCTCATTCGGTCTCATCCATGAGAGCATGTCTGGGTTGGGATATAGCAAAGGGGGCGCGGGACTTTAAATACTAGACAACATTTTTGATGGGGGTGGTGTTATTATGACACCTATTTTGTCTGTGCCCAGCAGATGATGATGAATAATTGCATAATTGTAAGTAGCTCTGGTAGGAAGTTAATTATTGAAATCCTTTTAAACGACCCGGAAAGAAGATATGGACTGCACATTCTATTCAGAAAGTAGTTGTCTCTATATTTTGTGCGACAAACGAATAATTTAACACCACATCCAATAATTTTGACTCATTGCTATTTTTTTAAGATGTTTTTAGGTAGGTATGTAAATATAACCTAAAACTTTACGTTCCAATAAAGTTAAAAAAGCTACACCAATTATAATCCCCAAAACTAAAACTAAAGCACTCGTAAAGCTGTAGTATAAGATCTAAAGGATTTTCTGACTAGTATATTCGCCTTCGCCAAGGAATGAAAGTTGAAAACTAACGCAAATATTTCACTTATATTCCCTCGCTCGTCTGTCGTTTTCACAGGAGTTCACTTATCAAAGCTTTGACTTTGAGTAGGAATATCTCGCCAAATTTCTTTTACTTAGGTACATTGACTTTGACGCTATGAATATCTATAATCCATAAATTCTAACCTATCCCAACAGGAGTTCGATATCGCTTCGCTAAAATCGAAATAAAATTGAACTAGGAATTTACTCGGTTATAGCGTCCACGCTCCAACTCACCCCCACATTGAATATATTGGAACAGGGCTAATTTATTTAAGATCAAAAACTAAATCATGCGTCACTAAATGGAAATCACTACGCACAAAGCGGCTGATTGAAACCTATGATGCGTCTGAAATTGAATGATAAAACACGTTAGTATCTCTTATTAGTCTGTGGATAAAACGGGAAAACAAACCAAATGAATGCCGACTACCTACGTTCCGCTCTTGGTTCCTTATTAAATATCAAATGGTAGGTATAGGTGAAAAACTTAAGTAAGTCACCTGTTGTATGTGTGAGTAATGTGTGCGAATAGACATTTGTTTTGTTTGTATTCTTATTTTAAACATGTATTGTCTATTCGAATACGCCACTACTGCATACAACAAGTCCTTTTCTTAAGTTTTTCACCTATACGCTTTTCTTAGAGAATTCCAGTCACCAGTCACTGATTTTGTTATGGAGAACTAAAAAGTGTTTACTTTTTGTAGCTAGCCAGTATGAAATAATATACCGTGCTGTGTTTATGAAACTTTTTAGATTAAGCGTATTGAATTCTGACTATTGTTGCCGTGTGTTGTTTTCTGAAGAGTTAATAAGCAATATGTTTGGAATTCAATCTGGAAAAGCAGTTTATTTGAATTGAAATTGTTCATATTGAACTGCATGCCGATATAAAAACTAAACAAAGTTCGCTGTTTTCCATATACATATTTGATTTCGCTTATCATTCATAGTTTTGGAGTACAATATCAATCCAATCTAAGCAAAACTCTCGGAGCAAATTATACATGACTTGATTATGCAATTGCATTGAGCTGCAGTGAAAGTACCCGCTTTGAAAGTTAAATGTAATGCCATTTGTTTGATAAATTTGGTGCATCTGAGGACTCAAATACAAATACATAGTGATGAAAAATTGGTTAAGGTTTCACCTGGCGGAATGTAAAGTCAAGCTGCTACTCCACCGGCGAGATGAATGAATCAGAATGTAAATAATTGGTGACAAAACAAATGACTACTTTAACGCCGCGCCGATTGTACGATATTTATATTCCTTGTCGAGTATGAGTCAGATTGCGAATCTGTGAAAATATAAGTTTATTTTTTTACTGTCCATCTTCCCTCCATAATTATGTTATTAAATATTGATCCAAACGAAAAAGTGTATAGAATCTGTTTTTGAGAAAGTTGTAGGTATGTAGAGAACACTTTTTGATATGGGCCACCGTTTACGACTTTATGATTTACGAAAAACTAAAAAGGGACCATTATATCTGCGAAGAAATTCAAAGCAGCCCCTTTAACTAATTTGAAGCTCACCTCAACGCACACCCACAAATATATCTTGACACCTTAATGCGTTCTATTCTAACTATGCGTAGGTCTCTACCTACTAACCCTCTGGCTAGTTTCGTGACGGGTGATCGGCGGGGTGAGCCGCTTTAGCGCGTAGCGAATATCAGCCCTGTACATGTGGAGTCCCCAAGGCTATGGGCCAGCGTGGGGACTACTGCCCGTTCCCTCTCTTCCATGGACAGCGAGTACAGCAGTGTAGACTCTGCCTTGAAGCGGAGGAGACGCCTGCACATATCCTAACCGATTGTCCCTGCCTTATGCGCAGCCGTGACTCCTTTCTGGGCAAACACATCATGTGCCCGGAGGAGATTCAATTTCTTGAGGTCAACAGTATCCTGCAATTCTTCGAGTTGGCAGGACTTGACCAATAATTGTAGTAAGTGGCGATCACAATAGATCAGCGATGGTCGCAGTGATGTAAGGGCTCTCACAGCCCGGAAGCCACTACCAAAATAATAAATAATAAATATATAACGACGCTTTATGTGCGTAGGTACTTATTACGCAATACCTATTAATACATACAGTTAGATAAAAATTAGAAATATCGTGTTAAATAAATAGTTTTCTAAAACGACTTACCTGCAGCACAGACCAGTAAACCTATAGACGTCGCTTAGTCGGGCGACCCCCGCTGCCACACATACGGTGAATTCACCCTATATTTGAGACACGCGCCCTTTACTAAGTTCAGTCTGCGGACGGCGTTTGCGCAAGTAACATCGTTACAAAACGCATTATTATTGCGTAAAATTGTGTGGAAAAATCACTAAAACTTCAAGTGTGCAAAAAGACGGTCTATCATTTGAAAGGTAAGCCGATTTTAAGAAAATTACATAATAAATAAGCGAGTTTTTATATAAAGTTCTGTGTAGACCGTGCTCGGGGCTCGTTGATGTCTTTTAACAGAAGTCTCTTTCTATCCCGCTGCACAGAATAGTCGCTCCTTCCTTGTCTAGCATTAGGCAAAGTAGGTAGTGATGTCCACAGTATGTATTCGTTTACTATCGATAAGATAATTAACGAAAGCCGCAATACATCGTAAGTAATTTGAAAATAGTAAAATATTACATATCATATGCAAAATACACAGCACAGTTCACAGTTATTTATATACTTAATGTGGTAAATGATCTTCTCAAGCTGGTGTTGTATTATAAAGTATTCAAAGCATGTTAGCTAAAGTCTTCAACCATAAAGGAATGTGGATTGACGCTACAAAACGACCACCTGATTGGTTGGTTTCCTTCCCCAAGCAGTGTCATATGTCCTCGGCACTTTAAATCAGAATATTTTAAATTGCCGACGTCTAATAATAGGCGACTAATATATCCATATGCCGTGCCTACGCTTCACTTACGAACTATGTTGAGTATTGTTGACGTGTATTTTTGATTATTCAACCACATTTTTTTATTTGATCTAACAGCTATGATATTATTAAACTTATCGTTAATTTATTAATGTGCTGAAAACTCTCGAGCGTCTAGCTTGAAATCAATGTTTTGAAAGTAAAATCTACCCTGTCTAAAATCTAAAATTAGGTTTGCGCAAATGCCCATTGAAAATATAAATTCTTCTAGGTCTTATGTAAAGATAGTGTTGTTTCGGAAAGTCCACACACTATTATTCTATTAGTAACGAATGCAGCACTGTCTATACCAACTAGAGAAGTAAGTTTATCTTCTAAGTTTCTACCTAGTGAGTTTCTGATTAATATGTTTAGTTATTAATTGAAATGATTAATTCTTATAGGTCTCGCGTACAGATAATAGGGATCTGGAAAATCCACACTCTGTTCCGTGAGTAACGAATGTGGCACCGTTTATGTCAACAACAGAGGTTAGTTTAAAGTCTAAATAAGAACATTTTGATAATTCCGCGTCGCCTCGTCTTCTCTGTCTCTGTTAGTCAAGGATATGTAAATCGTAAATTTAAAACTAGAAATAAAACTGTTATTTTATACGATTAACATTTCTTTTTTTTCACGCCCTACTTTGTACAACGTATTCTTTAATAAATGCAAAATTAGAATATATTTATATATTATTTCAGAATCGGGAGTGTAATCCATTATATTTGCTTCTATTTCAACGTAAATATGTCAGATAAAGATAATTTATTATGAGTAAAAAATGTATGTCCTAAACGTACTAATAAATAAAAACAAACATTTATGTTTGCTTTACATTTTGTCTCGCAATATATTATTGTATTTTAACGCGTGGTAACACGACTGCTGAATATATTTTTGATTATTATATAGTATAATCATTCTAATTATTATTACTAGTACTACTTTATAAAATCAGATAAAGTATCGCATGTGTCCCATTACTACAGGCAGGCACGTGTTACGCGCGGCCTTGAATGCACCAATCACAGCGCACTAGTCGTCCCCCGCGCTCCGCAAGTTTGGCAGCTTTGTTTGTAAGTAAAAATTAGGCTAAGCGGGGTCTTTAGGATAAATGGTCTGTGACCTGCAGACAAACTGTTAAACAGTTTTTCAGGGAAATGTAATAGATTAAGTTTCGTATACCATTGCATGGTAATAATAAATAAATAAATAAAATAATACGTTGATTTACCTGATATTTGAAGTGAAATCAAATGAGATATTTTGTTTATAACATAGTTACAGGTCATACGTACAGGCGTTAATATTAATCATTATTATAATTTTCTTACGTTCTATTTTTAGGATTATATAATTGCAAGCCCGTTATAAAAAAAATATAATTTCGTCAACTACCTACCTAAGATATCTAACGCTACGTGTATTAAGCTTACGCCCAATTATGTTAAGACGAATTACAACCGCCATCGATAAATATATGGTGCGTGAGTTGAATGTCGAACATCGTAACCTCGGTAAGACGGATGGCCGAATATATAGCATTTAGGCTTGGAAAGCATGTAAGGAGAAAAACTAACAGCCACGCTGCTATGCGTAAGGACGCGAATAAGATTAGTGGCAGTAATGAACAGTTAACGTAGATACTCTTTTCATCATCATCATCATATCAGCCGAAAGACGTCCACTGCTGGACATAGGCCTCCCCCAAAGAGTGCCACAATGACCGGTCCTGCGCCACCCGCATCCAGCGGACTCCCGCGACCTTTACCAGGTCATCAGTCCACCTTGTGATACTTTTTTACGGACCATTAACTCGTTTACATATTTAACTAGTGGCTCTGCGAGATATAGATCCCTTGAGCCTGACATTTTTTTTATTTGATAAACTTTTTCGACAAACTATATAATCATTGAACCTGCTCAGAAAAAATCACGAGAATCGGTTGCGAAATGCGACCTGTAGAGGAGAGCAGCCGGACATCTGGACATCCGGAGAAACGAATGAATTTAGCCCCAAGCTGATAATGAGAACTTTGGTCGCCTTCGGTCGCTCGTTCAAAAAGATCATATTTTTGAATGACCAAGTGGCCCGTGTCAAGCAGCTGCAGACTTCTAAAATTTTCACTTGCATCGTCGTCGTGAACTGGGGTCATTTATTTATTTATTTATTTATTTAATAACTTACATAATAGGCTTACAGTAGTGGTACCAAAGCGCCTACAATGTCCGGACTTAAAAATAATATAGATATACGACAGATACACAAACAAATAAAAAGTAGCACTAACTAAATGTATTGCACAAAGCACTTATTTTAGTTAGAAAGCTTTGCCAATTGTCTGCAAACACGTCGGCATCCTGCCTCAGTACCAGCTCATTGAGCAGCGCCGACGCACGAACGCCAGGCGCGTCGCTCGCGCGGTGAACAGCGGGCGGCGTCGGCGCCCCGCGCGCCCGTACTGCTCTGGGACGAATAGACGAATGCCTTCCAATACCACTGGGTTGTCAATTTGCCCCCTGAGTAGAAGACAGTAGTGGACTGCGAATTGCAGTTTACGTCTTAAATGGAGAGTCTCCAGCCCGACCATACCGGCTACAAAAAGAGACGGATATATATTCTTTTATTTAAATATATCATCTTTTTAAGTAGGTATGTACATATACGAGTAAATAGTCTGTAAAAGAGTCTGTATGTCCCTTGTTCACTTGTAAGTAACTCAAGATTTACTACACGATTTTTGATGTAATTTTATGTGTATTGGGAGATTGACTTTGGCCAACGTAATTTAACATAAAATAACGGTTTACTCGTATGTACTTTCACACTTAGTTACATGAATAAGTTCGTAACTCAGTAAATTAATAACCGACGTACTATTAGACTGATTAACTCATATTGAATGCTTTATAGCATTAAGTTCGCTTCTTGCACGGTATTTTTTTTGTGCTATAACGATTAACCCCCTTGAATAAGGATTCATATAACGTAAAATGCCTCTGTCAAAGTGACAGACAGACGAATTTGAATGACATTTTATTAGGTAAAATTGGGACGGTTATGAATATGCTCATATCATAAATAAATGACTACGAACTAGTAATTTTTTATCGTAACTATCCAAAATTCGACTGAACCGGTTTGGAATATTAAATAGCAAAAAATATTCACCCATTAAATCATGCGGCGACATTCGATTTCCTATATCGTGTTATCGCCTACGCCTACGCCCAACAAACTTGGTTCGAGATTCATTCCCGCTGTTTGAAACCGCCTAAGGCTTCGCAATTCGCAATGTATCTGTATGAATCTTTGCTGCAATGCAATAGTTAGGAGTTGCGTCGCATCTATTGGTATGGAATATTGTTGCTTTTATCATACTTACACGAGCATATATATATATAATCAAACTATCTTTAGTTTACCTACCTATACACATATTGACGATAGAAAAATCTTTTATTTAGTGGACACAACAACATTTTCCCTATATAACTATTACTACTAGAGATTAGTCCGTTCATCCTGGGATCTTGGAGTAATTAGAATAAAATAGCGCAGACTGCGGCCGACGTGGAGTTTTAGTGGCACGCAAGTTTTCTCCACAATAAAAAAGAAAAAAATGCTACAGTTATAAATATGGCTACCTTGGATAATCCGTATCTATATATATCAGGTGGCACGTAAAAACAAGCGCCGGATGCTATATAAAGATTATATAATTTACTTTAAAAACAAAGTTTTAACCGACTTCAATTTAGTACTCCGCCAAGCCACGAGAACATTTATTTTCCAATTTACCTCATGAACTGATTTCCGAGAGCAAATGCGTTGATTATTATAGAAAAAACCCAATCGCTGTATGTGACCCGATAATATTTGAGGACTTCCGTCAATTCCACAAGGATCACCCTTGGCACTTCATTAGTTGCTATTTCAACGGAATCTTATCAGAATCTGTGATATACTTTTGTACTTTTAAGTACATAATTGAGAAATTCCATAAGTCATCTATGGTCTTCATCATCAATTCCACTCCACCAATTTATGATTTCCGTATGTAAATACACGAGTTATAATAGAAAATACCAAAATCACTACACGCGTGCCTAATATAATTGAGAAGTTCCCTCAATTCCTCATGGATCCCATCATCCAATTGAATTTTCAAAAAAATGGGAGCCACCTGGAAGCAAATACTTACAAACAAAAAAAAAAATTTATGCGTCGGCTCATCAATGACTGAGGTAACAAACATTGAAAAAAAAAAAAAATACAACCGAATTGAGAACCTCCTCCTTTTTTTCGAAGTCGGTTAAATGGATGGTCGCCAGCGTTCTTTTTACGTTCATTATTTATTATTTCAATTTATTACAAGACAAGGTCCACTGGTGTTAGTTATTCTTAGTCCAGGTTAGTACTTAATGGTAAAAAGGGATTTGGTGCGGTCGGTAAGTATTTTTGTCAAAGGACAATCAAACTTACCAGCTATCATTTTCATTACAGTCTATATCTACTGTTTGTACAGCCCATGCGTCGACATGAATGTCAAAGTGACAGGTAGCGTTTTCCATCGATATCATAGCAAAACTTTGCATCTAGATTGAATATATGGCACGGAAGTATTTATTTTATTTTATTTATTTATTGAAGAAACAAACAGTCGTTTACAGAAATTAATTCTTAAACTATCGCTTACATCTTAGACCTGGAGAATAATAATAAGCATATGCTTCATCTATTATCATGAAGCTAATACTTAAGTTTGTTGATAATGTATGTTAGTAATATTACTAACATACATTATCAAAAAACTTAAGTATTAGCTTCATGATAATAAATGACTTAAAAGTTTAACTTGCTATTGTAACTAAGTAATCAAATTCTAATATTTAATATGACAGCTTACAGTCAGGTTGTGATAAACCCATTCGTAAGTATATGTACATAACAGTCAAGTGATTGATCATATTATTATATAGACCATTGTTACTGGAAAGCATGTTTGATGAAGTATTGAAACGCTCTGTTGATATTATTCTTTAACTATTTAAAATTTTGAGTTGACATGGTGCTCTAATAGACGAAATAATTACCGTGTTCGACAATTTAGTGCGGCGCAATGCAAACAGAGAATGAAGCTAAATTATCGTTAGCATTATCGCTGCTTGATACATTTGGACGTAAGAGCTAAGGGACAGAATAAGTTAATCCAACCGTACGGTAAAAAAAAATCAGGGCATAATATTATATTGTGACTTCATAGAACAATAAAATACAATTTTCCGACCGTAAAAACGTATTGCTTGATTACTAAAACTTATTATTTTAAATACTAAACCTAAAACCAGCGTATTAGACGCTCTCATAACCACGTATTTATATAGAACATAGGTTCCCACGTAGATTGGTAGGAAGAGTAAACATTGACGCTCGGAACACACAAATCGGTGGGGTAATAAAATCAGAGACACCGTCATGCTTGTTCAATGTAATCAGTGTAACGTAACTACGTCCAATAGCTACATAAATATGTAGAGCAATATAACTGGAAATGATATTTTTCTAACGTTAAGACTTGTAATAAATTAGTCGCAATTTCTCTGTTCTGTATTAAATTTATAGGTACACATATATTGAAGTGTGTAAAAATAGTACATTACTCACCTAGGGCGTTAAAACAAGGAATGTCTCAGTTCGTATGTATTAGACATCCCAGCCGAAGGCAAGGGCTTTCTTTATTACCACCCGTTGTAAGTACAACATTCTACGTCTCCCCCTGGCCAGGATTTCTGCATGCGTAGTGGGCGGTAATTGGCGTTTTATAGCCAGATGTGACGTGATGCGTATTTGGATTGTAAAAACCATAGAAATTGAAACGGTCTTTACAAAAATGCCGCAAAATTTCCCTACGGCGCGCGGCGACGAAATAAAGGTACGAAAGGAGCTGCAAATGATTATTTGGGTTTTCCTAATGGTAGGTATAACCGTTTGAAATTGAAAGCCTAACTCTAAATATTCACAGGACACAGTAAATGCTATAATTAAGATAACGCTCATATTTAGCTTAAAACGCTTAATTGGCAAAGTTGAAATGAGTTCCATAATGTTACTGGTTATGTTATCTCGAGCCGAATACTCATGCTGTCGTATCTAGAAATCTAAGCTCTTATGTTTAAATATTTAGTTTAGTATCTAGTGTGTTATTGCTTTTAGGTAAATATTGTACTTATTTGACAAAACTTACAGTAATTCGTCATTTGGGCGTAGACTGAGAAATCTTTTGTTGGATAACCCTCTGTACTCTGTTCACGAGTTCATGGAAATAATGTTTTAAGTAATTATTTGATTTATTGATACCTATTTCTGATACAATTTCTTTTGTAACATTTATATTTTATTTCTACTGTGAAATCGTAATACGTATATTGACATTGTTTATTTTTGTTTAAAATGAATTATCCACTAGTTGTTAAATGACAATACGTAATCGGAGATACTATTTCCACTTTCTGTATTGACATTTTGAATATTATTTAATTTTTATTCTTATTATTGCCGATCGTGATAAGGATTCTTATAATTTTGACATTGTATGCGAATCTATATTGTAATTTTTATCTCGAAATAAATAAATCTAAAATTTACTAAGGATTCTTATGTGTATTATGTCGTGCTTTTCGTCGTGTCATGTATTTTCTAGATTTGTTTGATGTAGAATCGATATACGATCTCTTTAAATTTAAACAGACATTAAAATGGCATAGTCTACTTTAAAATATTACGTTAATAATTTATTTAGCTACGAGTTTAACGTACAAAATCATACGGAAAAAGATGATAGTTTTCGGAATGTGCCTATATCAGTTACTTTTTATGATTATTTGATTATTGTATATTCGGTTAGTCTAAGTTTCGGACATTTTATCTGATTAAATTTTTTAAATCATTTTTATTTTATAAAATATTTTTTTAACTTGATTAAATGTCCAAAATTTAGACGAACCGAATTTATAATAAACATAAAAAGTAACCGATATAGACGCATTCCGAAAACTTTTTGTAAGTTACTAAGAATATTTATTTCTTGTACTAATGGCACTTGTATCGTTGTTTAAATCGAATATAATTAGGTGAAAGTTTATCAGATTAATTAAGGCAGGAAAACGAAGTTAAGCCATTAAAAAGCGGAGAAAATTGAAAGATTCGAAAGTTCAGATAATATTCTTCTAAGATCGATCCCTTGCAAGTGACATTGGAATCTTGGGTAATAGTTAGTGTATACTATATTTTGTAACTCCTAATTCAAAAGATTGTAAAAACTCCACTTACCACCATAGGACATCCACTGTTGTACAAGCGGTCATACAGATAATCATAACTTTCATAATTCTTTAGCACTTTAGGTATTACTACTTTCCGGGTTGGTGTCTTAGCAATCAGCTTCTTAGTCACCACTTCTTCATTCGCGTCATTCTTAACGCTATTTTGATCTTTTGCTGCTTGCTTTGAAGTTAGTTCACCATTGGATACGTCAATGGGACAAGTATTCTCAACATTCAGATCATCAACAATCCCGTCTACTTCAGCTCTTTTCAGGCTATCCTTAACCAAAACACCGTTCTCGACTTTATTGGTATCAAAGATCCCATTCATGAAGAGTTTGGTATGGTCTATTGGACATTTTTCGTTAGAAAGATCTTTTTGAGCAATCAGAGCACTAATTAGAGTCTCACTATTGGCGGAGACGATCTCCTCCAAGGAATTGTTAATTATAGTATCAGCGTTAGAAATGATTCCAGGTGCCATTTTCAAGGCAACAGGAAAATATTGTTTAATAGTAGGATAATAAAAATGTTAGTATTTGAAAACGTTTAGACAGTACACTGTGTGCATGTGCGCGGATACACTGTGGTCGAATAAGTGGCTTCGTTGTATTTATAAGAGTTTTATCTTGCGGAGTTCCAGGTCTGTTTACATATTGTCACAAGTACATGGAAGTTATAGGCGGTGCGGATGTTTTTTTTTGGGAAATGATCTTTTGATGGATGTGGACTTTTCATACATGTGAGTATTGCGTGGATAGAATGGGATTAATTGTATAGGTGACGTGTGAATGTGTATCGATATCGTGTAGCTACTTTTTAGGGTTTCGTAGTCAACAAGGAACCCTTATAGTTTCGCCAAGTCTGTCTGGCCGTCCGTTTTCGGCTTAGCTCAGTAACCATTACTACTGGAAAACTGTAATTCGGCATGGGTTTTTTTTGGGGCAGCTCCCCTACCCCTAAAGTGGGGATGTAATTTTTATTTTCTCGATAAACCCATAGTGTTGGCTATCGTTGGATAGCTTATTCAAAAATATTATGGTTTTCTTTTTACATTAACGATTTATCAATTTAGTGATTCGTTGGCTTTAAAGTCCAAATTTTTGTTCGAGTCATGTGTCGCTGCCGGCTAAATGGCTGTTATTGGGAATGTGGGAAAAAATCGTGGCAGTAGTTCATAATTATAATGAATTTAAAAGGAAAACTATCACGGCTAAGTAGGCATAACTAGTTACTGAGTAATAGTCGACCAACTTACAATGTACTTAGAAAGGCCAACTTCCGTACAAATTTGGCCGACGCAGCCATTTAGTTGGCGCGCGAGTGTCAATATAACTAAGAAAGACAGGCAACCGTGGAACCCTACACTGCGCACACACTTGCACATGCACACACTTTTTAAACTCCAGATACTAAAAATGGCAGTGCCTTGCAGGGGCTTGTTTTATGTAAAGTATTAAGAATTTAATATGGAAAATTCGAAAAACACGTTACACTATTATTTACGATAGGATTTGTACCTACTATGCACTTGGCAAGTGAAGCATTGGCTCGAGAACCTTAGGGTGAAAAGTGACTATTTAAAGGCCCATGTTACATATAAAGTCACGTCTGAAATACGTCATTATTTTAGAACTTATATATGGGGCTTAAAATTGTGTGTAAGTAAGAACCTGTTTTTTAGATTTTTTATGAATATTGTTACGTACTAATCTACACTCATATCATATTATAAAAACGCAATGTTTGTGATTTTTGAGTTTTTATATAACGGCTGTCACTGGAGGTACTCATTCAAATTACAAAAATCTTCCACCTTAATGGTTTCCTCTTGGACATTGCCTATTTTATCTTGTAGCCTGTATTATTTGGGTGGATCAACTATTTTTGGCCAGTAGTTGCCATGGTTACGTCTTCTGAGTCACCTCTTAAAACTGCGATTTATGAGTTTTAAGTAATTTTTTTGTAGTTGGTTTTCTTGTTAAGTTGAACCCCTTTTGGTATGAACTATCTTCTAGGTTACGTTAAAAGTACGTGTTGTAACATTTTTTCAAAGAAACTGTAATTTTGTCTCCTGGCAGAATAACAACAAGGAATAGTTGATTGGCCCATTTGTAAAACGCGGGAGGATCCGAGCGGTTATCTAGCAGTAAATAAAACGTTTTTTTTTTTATTGTCGTACAGTAGACTGACAATTCAAGTAAGTGTATCCCTGAATATTTGTAATTTTTATTCATTTAATCAGTCGCACCCAATTTTGAAAAGGGTCATAATTACGCTAGAAGCCCCTATTTACTTTACAACCTGTGTTTTGGAAGGCACGCTAAGCCGTCGATCCAGATGATTGATCTATAACTGCAGTCGTTGAGCTGAGTTAGAGGCTTTCAGTTGGCTTGAAATCTTATAACTGTCAAGTTATCCTTGACGTAGCTCCTAAGGTATATTTTCCGCTCCTGGTTGAATCTCGGCTGAATGGTCAGACAACAGTCGCTCCTGCAAAATAAATGCCTACACTAAAACTTGGGATTAATTATTAACCCCGGGCTAATTTAGGTTGCATTACTGGCTTTCGAGTAGGAAAGACAACTTTCCCGTGTCTTTAATAATACACACAAAACTGCAATTAAATGCAGGTTCATTGCACTTCCGTCGACCCTTTACTTATCAACGTAATCAAATATAGATTTGATTATACCCAGAATAAACAAAACTCCTCGTGGTTTTATCACGTGTCTCAAACAATGTTTGAACTAAGTCATGCATTTCGAATACGCTCATTATGTTGACTAGTGATCTCTGGTCATATGATCCTGTTGTATAAATATAATTTTTATGTACATTGTTCTGGCGAATCTAGTACATCATAACATCATAGTGAGTGTCGTGTCGTTGAATTTGTGCTTAATTAATCGAATTAACTAGGTACGGATTTGAATGTGTCAATGTTAAATCGGGAGTTGATTTAAAAATCTATGCAGTCGAAGATAGGGAATGCAATCTCGAGTCGAAGTCGGTAATTCCAGAGGCTCTAGTATAAGTTTTACCGAAACAAAACTTTACGATGGCGTTTGCGTTTTACCCTCAATTTGTATGGGATTTGACAGCTAAACGCGAACGCGGTCGTAACGTTTTGTTTCGGTAAAACTTATACTAGAGCCTCAGATCTCACGTAAAATTCTGATGTCGAGATTAGGGATTTGAGCTCTCATCAGCCAAAATTGACAAGATCTCGATTTATCTCGTCAGAATAATATGGAACATAAGATTAATATGGTCAAATATGCCCAAATGCGGCTAAAACAATACATACTTACTTACTCTACTTAGGGTACTGCTTTTCCATTTTGAGCATAAAATACATCTACGGAATAAAAAACAAAAACATTTCGTTGACAAAAATAATTAAGTACTTTTGACTTGTAGATGTCGGCGGCCGATTGTAAAATCCGCCAGATCATGAAATTCCTATAGGCATATCGTGAATCGCCGCCATTTCATGATATGCCTAAAAGTTGGCCAAGCTTATCACGATGTGCCTGATAAACAATACGGCAGATCGATTAGAGCAACGCATTCGTCGATAGTCCTAGCTCTATATACCCGGCACGTCGTAAAATAGTTTCTTTCTTGGCCAATGGTGTCGCTGCGTACGCGATGGCGGCCGTTTTTGTTGGCAGCCAATAATCAGGGCGGACAAAAATGGCTTGAAATAAGCGAACTCTGTCTTGCGTCGGTTAGGTTAGGGTTCACTTTTATTCCTGAGACGAGAAACAGACACCCCGCGCGGCGGGGTGGCGTCGACTCGCTTGAGATTATCAGTTCGCACTTCTTTCTTTTTTTTACCTGCTTCAATTTTCGACACCCTACTTACGTATAACGGTGGGTATTGAACGATATGGCGGCGTTTTATGATATGCCTAGGAATTTCATGATCTGCCTAAACGTCGCTAGGCAAATCATTAAATGGCGACGTTTCACGATATGCCTAGGAATTTCGTGATCTGGCGGATTTTACGATCGGCCGCCGACAGCACCCACAGCCTATTCGCGGAAGAGATAGGTGAGTTAGCTCACTAGTTTTCGACCTCATTTGCAGGCGTTGAAAGTATAGACGCGGCATATACATGTGAGGATTCCAGCGCCAAAACCATGAAAAATCTATTTCAATTGAAGATTAAAAACCAACCTTATTACAATAGGCGTAAAGTTAGTTATAAGTAAAACATAAAATATGTAACTAACTAACAATATGTGGATCCTGATTATCTAAATAAAGAACTTTATTATTATTATTATTCAAAAAGTTTCAGTTAACTTTTGTTTTGAAAATTATATAGACTTTAATCGTTATTCCCTGGACTTTTCATGAGCGGCATATTTTCACACGCATCTGTTGTTTTTTAGCAATTTCTGAACACAACATTTACAAAGAAAAGAGTGTTTTCTGCTAGTTTGTTGTAGGCAAATTTTGAAAGAGGAAAATTTAGTCCAATTTATCCAACCACATAGGTAATGTAAGGAAATCTGTAAGGCCTATTAAGGCCGATTTTATCAAATAGGACACAGGTGGAACAAACTTGTATCTATCTGTCTTCTAATAGACCGTCTTGGAATAAAATCTAGATTTGGGTGGTAGAATGACGACTGATTACGATCTACTTTTCAACAATCGGTACATCAGCTGGTCGATCACTTATGCTCGTCAGGTAGATCGAAATGACACTTTGTATGGGAAAATGACAGATGATTTGTCCCAACGTGCGTTCAAAAAGTTACGTCAGTCTTCGTATAAAAACTAAAATATTGCGTTGCATTTTATGATGGCAGGTTCTAAAGCCATGTTCAAAGGACCTTGGGCAAATTGGTCGCGTAATATTTCGCGACATGAGCTGGCAGACAACTTTGGCGTCAATAGTTATCCTCTCAAGTGACAAAGACAAATTCCGGTATGATCTGGTTACCCAAAGGTAAGGGGGCGCTCCAGCACCAGGCAGCAAGCATATAGCGATGTCCAAATCAAAGGATATATCTTTAATTTACCTTCGAGCGCTTGGATCTTAATTACTTAATTAATACATTAAAATTATATAATTTCGTTTTGAGCAACCCATCAAAATAATAATTTCCCTCAAATATCTTCCATTTTTAACGAGAACCGTGAAAATGATTAGGCCCGTCATTAATCGTGACACTTAGTAAGATCGATGGTATCCTCAGGGATGAATATTTATGTAAGTATCCTTCGGGATATCTTTGGGCGGATATTAATAAGATAAGATTAACCTAGTGCTTGAGCTTAATACAACTATCTGAGACTGAAGGTGAAAGATGCGATGGGAAATAAATACTGGCACGATATCAATGATTTTGCTAACATTCGTTAAGTTTTTTGAAGTAAAAACTTCTTTAGCGGCGCTGTGCACTTTTTGAGATGGGGTAAATTGTTAATCTCGCCACAGCTCACGTGACCGTAAGATTGGAATGCGTAAGATAAGATTAAGTATTGCCAATTCGGATTATTGAAAATCCGGATGGCGTACTAAAAATTCCGTAGAATTCTGTATTTTGCCGCTGTAAGAATCCGTAGATCTACAGAAGGGGGGAGGGTTTTTTTTTTTATTTGCAAAATTAAAATTATTCAAGTTTTCACTTCTGCCGTGCAACCCGGTCTTTTTTTTCTTTTATCACAACCTTGCTATGCGTGAAAATAAATCTACACATAATATATTCCTTTGCGGGAGGCCTATGTCCAGCAGTGGACGTCTTTCGGCTCATATGATGATTACTGTAAACATTTATTTATTTATAATAACAATACATCTATCATTACAGTCTCCCAATGCTCAAGCGTAGCAAATTATTAACATAAAAAATATAGGGTACTACATAACACATGCAAAGTAACACAAGTGAATTCATTCAGACCCCGTATCATGGTCGACCTTATCACGCGATAAGTGACAAGATATAGCGTCCGTCACTGGCTGACACCGTTCGATAGAACGAGACGACGCTCTTATCTTGTCACTTATCGCGTGATAAGGCCGACCATGATACGGGGCCTGAATGAATTCACTTAAGTTACTTTGGCGCCACACGTACCGCGACGACGCGCACAGGCCCACTTTAGCCAGTACCCCAGAGTTCCTGACCTTACCGCGTAAAAGTTTGAACGTTTAGGACACCGGCGCTACCACAAACTTCGAAAGTCGAAGTTCGGGTATTTCCCACTCTATTGCACTTACATTACTCGAGTGACAGGGATGCATGTATACGAACTTTGAGTTTCGATTTTCGTGGTAGCGCCGCAGAGCCAACTCCCTCGTAACCTGATTGACTGATCGTAACGTCTAACTGATTGTACCCTACCATGCCCAAAACCAATAACGTAGGGTACACTAATAATAATGGGTCAAGGGTCAGATACAGATGGCGGTCCTCCCGGACACTAGGCGGATATAGTCACGAGGTTCCTTTCTCTGTTGTCGCCTACGTGTTTTTTTATAATGGTTTTTTTCACTGCTCATGCTCGAAAAGTGTGTCATATTATGCTTAGATAGCCGGGCTAAAGTAGGTAATTTAGCCTCTAGGGAAAATATGTAAACATATTTGTGATCTTAAAACATTTTAATTTGACCAATTAGATCACTTCAACGTATTAAATCCGCCAATCACAACTATTTAAAAAAACAATTTTATTTGCTATAATCTAATCGGAATACAGCTATATATTAGAATCAACCAATCAGGGAACAGAATAAATTTCAATTATTATTAGGCGTTTTTTATTCTCGAATTCACAATCATTAAAAAATATACACCTTCGGCCGTCTATAGCCGCGTCCAAACGTTCAAGCGTGGTTGGCTGCATACATGGCATAAGCTATGAGATTGAGCGGGATAGACGCTGTCTATCTCGCTTTATCATATGCACCGTATGCCGTCCGCCGCGCTCGGCCGTTTGGACGCGGCTATTAGACGGTCAAGCGTTTATTCGTGGTGTCAATATTATGTATCTGTGTTAAAGCAGTCTAAAAAAAAATGCTTTCGCCGTGGTATTTATTATCGATTGTAGATGGATATTCTTTGTTTTAACTGTTAGAGAATAATATTATTCTGATTAACCAAAAACGGTTCTGGCAGCATCGCAGTTCTAACTTAACCTAACCTACTTTTGTCTAGATTATGTATTTTGACTACTAATTTAATAAATGGTTACCATATGGTACCTACATGTATGACCTAAGAATTCCCTTACCTACCCTTTTTAACTTCTGCAGAGGATGAATTTTAAGAAACGGTGTAGGTAATTAGTTTCCTAATCTTTAACCGAAGTTACTTTAAAATTGTCTTGTTCCCCGTACAAACATCCAACTCCTTTTAGCCCATTAAGGGGATGAATCTGTTTAAACCCCTTATATAATCAATTTAAAATAGTCTAAAACAGGAGTTACAAATCTCTTACATTAAAAATGTCTTGCTCTCCATACAAACTTTGAACCCCCTACGGAATGAATTTCAAAAAACTCTGACATCAGTTCTGTAGTCTTTTAACATACAGGCTAGGACCGAAGTTAATCTCTTACTATAACATTTTCTTGGTCGCCATATAAACCTTGAATCCTGTTTTAACCCCCTTAGGGGTGGAATTTTTACAAAACGCTGATAGAACTTTTTTGTATTCTAATAAGCAATCTTACTACAAAGTTTCAAGTCTAGTTCAAAAAATTATGTTTCCCCCATACAATATTGCACCCCTATTTAATCCCTTTAGGGGTGGAATTTTCTAAAATGCTGAAAGTTTTCTTTTGTATCTTAATAAGTAGGTATTTATTTGAAATGGATAATATATTTATTTGGGAAACCAATTTACAATGACAGCAGTAAATAGTACCTATAAAATAAAACTTAACACTAACACTTAAATCTACTTAACTACTAGTATATGCACTCTCCGAGGTCCCTGCCCCTGGGAAGGGTGCTGCCCATAAGGCTGGCCACATTTCCTCGTTGGATAGCAATTCCAATCCGTTGGCCGAGGAAGTAGCCAGCTCTATGGTCAGCCGTATTTTCGCCAATTTTTCTTAATAAGTAATCTTCATACAAAGTTTCAAGCCTCTAGTTAAAAAATAAAGTTTCCGCCATATAAACTTTGCACCCCTATTTAACCCCCTTAGGAATTGAATTTCCAAAAACCCCGTCTTATACCTGGCCTACGTCATAAAAGGAAGTTCTGGTGTAAATTTCAAGTTTCTAGTCCCAGTAGTTTCGGCTGTGCGTTGATGAATCAGTCAGGAAGTCTTCTTTTATATATTTATGAATATAAATAAATAATTAAAGCCACAACCATCATATCAAAAGACATTCCAATTGATATAAGATGATGATAATTTACTCGAATTTTCTAATTGGTAATAAATCCAGGAAGACTGGGTCCGCTTTGGAACCGTAATGGACGTATTTCTCTCGTTGCACCAATTGTTAATAACTCTTATCTTATGATATGACTTATGCTTTTTGATACAATATTGACAATCCAACTCTGTTTTCCTTTATCTAATTAATACATATTTTATGGAACTATCAAACGTACTTACGAACTTCACAAACTGTTTAAGTATGATTTGCATCAACAACACGGCTATAAGTCTCAGTTGTTTCAAACATGAGAATTTTATTTTTTAGTTCGTAAAATTTGATCGATGCAATACGTTGAACGGGAATACCGAACACATCGGGCTAATGAAGAAAATCGATTTTACCTCGAAGTTCAAATGTATTCCTAGACGTTTTTCACAATAACGCTTCCACGACAACATTCCACATCGTACATCCCCGGTATACCAAGGCTTGGATCGGCTTAATGAGTGATTAACTTTTTAGGATTCCGTAGTCGACTAGGAATCCTTATAGTTTCGCTTTGTCTGTCCGTCCGTCCGCAGATAATCTCAGTAACCGTTAGCACTAGAAAGCTGAAATTTGGTACTAGTATGTATATCAATCACGCCGACAGTGGTAAAAAAAAAGTAAAAAAAGGAAAAAAAAAACGTGACGTGGGGAGTGTTTTTTTTCATTTCAACCCTAACGTGTGATATATTGTTGGATAGGATATTTAAAAATGAATAGGGGTTTGCTAAAATCTTTTTTTGATAATGTTAATATTTTCGGAAATAATTGCTCCAGGAGTAAAAAAAGATGTCCCCACTGTAACTTTTAAACCATAACTTTTAAAAATATGAAAAAAAGCTCAAAAGTAAAACTTTATAAAAACTTTCTAGGAAAACTATTTTGAACTTGATTAGTTTGAATAGTTTTTGAAAAAAATTACAAAATAATTTTTGAACTAAGTTTGTAATTTAACCGTATAAGCAGGTGTTTATTGTACCTGTATAAATAAAGTAAAAAAACGGTGAAAATCGGTTCACGCAATAAAGAATTATCCCATAAAAATCATCTTCCCGCAATAGAGTACTTAATTTGCCGATAGATGCCGTTGTACGCGGAACGCTCACATTGCACTAACCCGCTTCACTAGCTCGGCTTTTAACACAAGCACTTGTGCCGAATAACAAATAAAATAACGATTAAAATGTACAATAAAATATAATAAAAATACTCTTTTCATCTTTCATACTCTGAAAACTCTGAAATGACGTGCTTTCAAGTAAAGAAAAAAAACGGATTTAGGGTTTTAGGGTTTTGAACTTAACATGTCAACTCAATGTAACAAATAGCCCATTTTTTAACGCTTAAGTGGGGACACTTACTGTGACGGACGAAAAACTACGGAACCCTGAACTGAGCGTGGCCCGACATGCTCTTGGCCGGTTTTTTTATTAATGCAGCGTGTAAATGGTGTAACTAAGTAGTTACGAACCATAGCTTTGACTGATTTAGGAGGGATTTTCGAACTTCATCCTTTAGTAGCTATTTATAGTAGTTATAGAAAAAGTTATAGCCCGGGATTATTCCACGTTTCCGATAGATCCAAGGGTAGTAAGCAGAATCATGTTACGGGTACGGTTATACAACCTTTTTGACTAAATAATATTGTGAAAATGCATAGGAATCAATAGAAAAAGTGACCGCTTTAAAATAAAATAAAATTTTATAAAATTTCGTTGGTAAACAGTTTGTTGAATCGTTCGTCCGTCGGTCCGTCAGTCTGTCTGTCTGATGAACCGATTGAGATAAAAGGAGGATTGATAGGAGGTAGTTGGAATCCCGAGGAAGGACATAGATTAGTTTTATCCCGGAGATCATGTCCTGAAGGAGTGAAATGGGGGATGAAATTTTGTATGGAGCTCAGACATAAACGAGTTCCACGCGAACGGAGTCGGGGGCAGAAGCTACTCGTCTATACTTAACATTTGGAAATTAATTAGTTATGCAAAGTCACGTTTTGTGAGACATCAATACTTAAACCCACGTCAAAATTAAAGCTAGCGCTGCCACCAAAGATACACTATTGCACTATTATATTCGTTGACGCCTCCTCTGTGTAACTATGTAGTCATGTTCATGACGAGCCAACGACACGAATGTTTAAAGCATGAAGTGTGGGGAAATAAAAAACTTATTACTGGTATCCCTATTTATCACTAGCAACACTCCGTGCTTATGTCACCCATTGTGTTTTTTTCGTGTCAAACGATACGCTGTACAATTGTTTTTGTTTAAAGAAAATAGAAGAAATCAGAAGAAATATCAACAAAACCTTAAGATGAACAGAAAAAAGTTCAGGGAATTATTAAATCTGCTGGATGATTCAGATAAAGGTAATTAAAGGAAATAATAAGTATTGAAATTACTTTGAACCGCCATGTTTGGAGCGGCGTTGTTTTTTCCGATTTTTTTTCCGAAATACGACATGATTCTCATGTTAATATGGGCATTATTATTTAATATACAACATATATTGCTTGCGGTATCACGAGCGGATACACGAGCAATGGACAATGAACAAACTAATCGCATTTTCTCGCGGTGCCACTGGGCGGGTACACGAGATTTCTTTTATATCCCACATTTGTTTTCATCATAAACTTTATGGACTAGAATGTATCCTC
This sequence comes from Epinotia bilunana, assembly GCA_947049275.1. Classification (NCBI taxonomy): domain Eukaryota; kingdom Metazoa; phylum Arthropoda; class Insecta; order Lepidoptera; family Tortricidae; genus Epinotia; species Epinotia bilunana. The sequence goes on along the minus strand of OX346260.1, from coordinate 19,596,460 downwards.
GCGGTGCTACTGTGCGAGTACACGGGATACAATGCTATGACTGTCATACACGAAAATTTTTTTTGCCGTACATTGGTTCTCATCATCAACATGATGAATATATATAGCTTGGATGTATCCTCGCGGTACTACTGTGCGAGTACACGAGATACTATGCTATGATTGTTATATATATAAATTTTTTCTTGTCTTTCCCGCGATTGCCACTGAGCGGTACAATATACAATATGAATTTGTGTCCACAGCACCTCAAAAAAATAGAATTATCAGCGATTCTAGTGATGATGAACAAGAACAGCCCAGAAAACGAAGACGTATTGTGCCAATCATTGATGACGATGACAGTGATGAGGGTCAAAATCAGAAGATAATTGAGGATGGACCGAACATTTTAGAACTGATAGGCGAACCCACAGCAAAAAACAATACAATTAATATCAACCCTAAACTCGCCGATCTTTGGCGTAGTATTCTGGAAAAAGGGCTAAATAGTGAAGTAAAGAAAAAAATTCAAGAAAAAATACCAACCATTGAAAATTGTTTTTTGGAAGCCCCTAAATTGAATGAGGAAATCAAAATTACTTTGAGTAGCAGCGCAAAGACCCGGGATGAGAAATTGTGTGACAAGCAAAACCAAATTGGACAAATCATCTCTAATTTAAATGTCATATTAAAAAGGTTAATTGATAAAAATGACAAGGAAAACATAGAGCCCTTGGGTGACTCTATAAGGCTTTTAGCCGACCTACATTACATGGAATCGCAGACCCGGAGAGCAGTGATACTACCTGGTCTAAATAAGAATTTAAAAGAGACGCTTGAGAACACCGGGATCAAAGACTCACTCTTTGGAACGGACCTACACAAGGTCCTAAAGAGATCAAAAGATTTGGAAAAATCAATTAAGGATTTACAATCAAAACCAACTAGTAGTACAAAAACTTTAAACTATTGGAGCCCGTCCCTGACAAGCAGTCAGCCACAGGGCGGGCAAAGAAGAAAATACAACAACCAATACAACTACCTGAACAGGATCAGACATCAGCAGAGAAATTACTACCGATATGGAGGAGCAGCTGCGCAACCAGCTCGCAATGCATCAGACCAATTTCAGTGGCAGCCTCGTCGCCCAGCTCGAGGCAGGGGCCCGATGCAGCAAGCGACAGCGAAGAAAGTTTAGAGGAGGTATGTTTTGCAGGTCGGCTGACTCTATTTTACAATAAATGGGCCCATTATTTTAAAAATAAGACTGTACTAGAATGGATACGTAATGGGTACAAAATTCCTTTACTTTCAACACCCCATCAGAGAAATATTCCCAAAAATGATAATTTTACTCTTGCAGAAAAACAAATAATACGTGACTCTATTAATGACTTGTTAAAAATAGGTGCAGTCAAAATGTGTGAACCGGTAAAAAATCAGTATTTATCTAAGATCTTTCTGGTCCCAAAGCCAGATGGAACCTCACGTTTTATTTTAAATTTAAAATCATTTAACAAGCATGTACTTACACACAATTTCAAGATGGAAGACATTAGAACAGCAATTAAATTAATTAATAGGGGATCTTACCTAGCTTCTTTAGATTTGAAGGACGCATACTTTTGTTTAAGAATACATCCTCTGAGCAAAAAATACTTAAGGTTTATGTTTGATAAAAAGCTATATGAATTTCAAGTGTTAGCGTTTGGTTTATCCTGTGCCCCCTATGTGTTTACAAAATTGATAATACCTATTACTTCATATCTCAGAGAACAAGGCCTGATGTCAGTCAGTTATTTGGACGATTTTTTATTCATTGGTAACTCAAAAGAGGAATGTATTAACAATGTAAAAATTAGCAAAAACTTTTTAGAGTCCTTGGGTTTTGTAATAAATATAAAGAAAAGTAATTTACATCCTTCAAAAGAGTGTCGATTTCTAGGTTTTCTTTTAGACTGCTCTAATTATGTTGTGTCAATACCAAGTGATAAACGCATTAAGATACATAATAAAATAAAATCATTTACGCTTTTGAAACATACAACTGTAAGATCCTTCGCGTCACTAATAGGCACATTCATATCTATTTGTCCAGCTGTACCATATGGCTTAATGTATACAAAACGATTAGAACGCCATAAATTTTTACATCTTAAAAAGAACAACAATAATTTTGAGTCAAAAATAACACTGACATATGAAGTTAAAGAAGATTTAAATTGGTGGAAAGAAAATGTCTGTTTTGCAAGTAATCCAATTAGAGAGGGCATCTATAAACTTGAAATATTTACAGACTCTTCACTTTCAGGGTGGGGAATTGTATGTGGTTCAAAAACATTACATGGTTTTTGGAATATTGAGGAAAAAAAGTCACATATAAACTATTTAGAGCTAAAAGCTATTTATTTTGGCCTACAGTGTTTTGCTAAGGACTTATATGATTGCGAAATATTATTGCGTTGTGACAATACAACTGCAATATCATACATCAATCGCTTTGGGGGTATACAGTACATACATTTAAATAACCTTGCTCGTCAAATTTGGAAATTTTGTGAACAAAGGAAATTATTTTTAACTGCATCTTACATAGCTTCTAAAGATAATTATAGAGCAGATAAAGAATCAAGAAGAATTAATGAGCAAACTGAATGGCAACTTTGCAATTATGCATTTAATGAAATCAAATCGAAACTTGGATGTCCTTTGATTGATTTATTTGCCACAAGAGAAAACGCAAAATGTAAAAAATTTGTTTCCTGGCATGTTGAGCCTAATTGTTGGGCAGTAGATGCTTTTACTGTTTCATGGACAAATTTAAAGTTTTATGCTTTCCCACCATTCTCTCTTATTTTAAAATGTTTAAAAAAGATAGAAATAGATAAAGCAGAAGGTATAATGGTTGTTCCATTTTGGCCATCTCAAACTTGGTTTCCCACATTCATGTCATTAAAAAAGTCAAGTTTATTAAAGTTTTACCCATCTAGATCATTGCTGTCATCTCCTTTCAGAGATCACCATCCGCTACACCAAAATCTTACACTGGTTGCCGCAATACTATCAGGGAAGTCTACTCAAGAAAAGGATTGAATAGGGATAGTATTGATATAATGTTAAGATCACTGTCAAACAATACATTCAAACAATACGACTCCTGTCTTAAACAATGGTGGATATTTTGTAAACTTGAAAAAGCAGATCCTTTTTTAATGTCTGTTCCAAGAATTTTCTCTTTTCTATCACAAAAGTTTAATGAGGGTTCTGCCTATGGAACCCTAAACTCTATCAGATCAGCTTTGTCACTTCTTATGGATTGTGATTTAGGTACGCAAAGGGATATTAAACGTTTTTTCAATGGCATATATAAAATAAGACCTAGTAAACCAAGATATAATGAGACCTGGAACCCGGCTTTAGTTTTGAGTTATGTATCAAAATTATATCCTAATATATCTCTGACATTAGAAAAATTGACAAAGAAATTGATTATTCTGTTAGCTCTGGTTACTGCTCATAGGTTACAGACTATGTCTTTGATTAGATTAAGTAATATTATTATGACCAATGAAAATATTAAAATAAAAATTCCCGACACAGTCAAAACTTCTGGGAAAAACAGATTACAACCATTGTTAGTAATTCCTTATTATAAAGACAATAGTAGTATTTGTCCAGCCACAGCTTTAAAAGATTACATAGATGTCACTAGGTCATTAAGAAAGTCTGACAAATTATTTGTGACTATAAGAAAACCTCATACATCAGCCTCGCCGCATACTTTAGCTAGGTGGATTAAGGCAATTTTGACTGAGGCTGGTATAGACACGTCTATGTTTAGCGCTCATAGTACAAGGCATGCGTCGACTAGCCATGCATATAGAAGTGGAGTGAATATTGATTATATAAGGAAAACAGCTGGATGGACGGAGTCGTCCAGATGTTTTGCAGATTATTATAATAGACCGTTAATTAATGAAAATGTTTTTCCTACCAGTATTTTAAATTGTTTATAAATGTTGAAGTTAAATACTAAGTGTGCAGACTGATTATTTTAAATAGATATATTTTAATATTACAGTAATTGTTGAAATTCACACTGTAGACTGATTTAATATTGCTTATTTAATAAATAATTAAAATAAAGCAACCATGTCTTTAAACATCTACATAGTTACACAGAGGAGGCGTCAACGAATATAATTGATTGATCAAAGTAACTTACCTGTAAGTGACCTTCGATCAAGATTATATGAAGTTGACGCCTCCTCTGTATAGACCCAACCCTAATAGTTATTTTCTCAATCCCTCCCAAAATATGTTTGCCTACTATTTTAATTATTTATATTGTTATACTTTGAACTATAATGGGTGACATAAGCACGGAGTGTTGCTAGTGATAAATAGGGATACCAGTAATAAGTTTTTTATTTCCCCACACTGCGTGCTTTAAACATTCGTGTCGTTGGCTCGTCATGAACATGACTACATAGTTACACAGAGGAGGCGTCAACTTCATATAATCTTGATCGAAGGTCACTTACAGGTAAGTTACTTTGATCAATCAATTATAGATTAATTAGTTTCTGCCCGCGACACCGCGTGGAACTCGTTTCTATCGTTGCTCCATTAAAACTTGTGGGGGGGGCATTTCATTTTCTTAGGGGATGATTTCCGTGATGAAAACTATTCGAGTTCCTTACCTGGGTTTCAAACTATGTCCACACCAAATTTCATGCGGACCGACACAAACACTTTCGCATTTAAAATATTAGACTAGATTAGCGACACCAGAGATGGAACTGAAATTAAAATTGTATACCGGCGACATAAGATGTAATTTGTGTTAATTTTCTTTCAAATAATGATTTGTCATAATGACCGTTTAAGCCCACTAAGGGCCGGTTTTTCAATTCCCAGATAAAACCATCTGTCAGATAAATGTAAGCTCTGTCCTTTTCTTTCATATGACTTAAGAAAAAGATGGTGATAATTTTAACTGACGGATATCTTTATCTAGAGATTGAAAAATCGGCCGTAAAGGACATGATTTCTGGGGCTAAAACTAATTTATATCTTCATCCAGGTTAAACCTTTGTGTTAACTTGTATCCAATTTTATTCAGTCACATTCCATCCTAGGATAAAGTTCAAAGGCCTATAATTAAACGTCAAATATTTGTAACTAGCTTCCGCCCGCGACTTGCGTGGACTCGGGATGAAACTATTATATATTTTGATCCAGGCTATAAACTTGAAACGTTGTCGACAGATTACTTATTTGAATAAAAAAAATATATTTCAGCGTGTTGGAATAAATTACTCTTAGGGGGGTTAAAAATTCAGTTTTTTGAAATTCATCCCCTAAAGGGGTTAAAGGGGGTTCAAAGTTTGTATGGAGAGAAAATAATTTATTAAAAATAATTAAGTAAATGATTTTTAACTTTGGTCTTAGACTGTTCATTAAACGACTACAAAAAATATTACAGCGTTTTTTTTCATTCATCCCCTTAGAGTGTTAAAAGGGGGTTCGAAGTTCGTATATTTAGATACAGGAAATTTTTAAAGTAAAAGATTTGTGACTTCGATATTGTTTGTTTAAAACTAGAAAACAAATTTTAACGTTTTTGGAAATTCATCCACTCTCCCAAATCAGCCGAAGAAGGCTGTTGGAACTATCATGCACACGATAATGGCACTGAAACCATCGACCCGTTTCTCTGTGAACATCCTTGATGTGCTGCAGTACCGTGACAGTCCTATCAACCCTCTGAAGCCGTTGTTGTACTGGACTGGCATTGAGCGACTTTTTAGTCTGGTTCATCCATAGGCTGCACGTGTTAAAGACCAACTGATAAAAAGCCTCACAACTGCCAACATTGCACTCTTTTTGGTGTTATACTTCAGGCCATGGGTCATCGCATACTCCTCACAAATCTTCAACAGCCGGACAAGAGCGCTGAACTTAATAAGGGGTTCAAAATTTATACGGAGAGTAAGATATTTTTAAAGTAAGAGATTTGTACTTAGATTTTAATGAAAGTGATTGACTGTTTGTTTAAATAATAATTAGAAAAAGTTTACAGCTTCTTTTTTAAAATTCTTCCCCTAAGAGGGTCAAAAGGTTGTATAGAGCAAAAAATTTTTAAAGTGAGACTTCGTGCTTAGAGTGGTTGTTTCAAAACTAGAAAACAAATGTGTTTTTTGAAATTTATCCCTGGGTTCAAAGTATGGATCAAGAGCAAGAAATGTTTAAATGACTTAAGAGAATTGTGACTTCTGTTATAGACTGTTGAAATTGATTCCATAAGGGGTTAAAAGACATTCATCCCCTGAAGGGTCTAAAAGGAGTTGGAAGTTTGTACGGGAAACACGACAATTTTAAAGTAACTGTAACTTCGGTTAAAGACTAGACAACTAATTACAACAACGTTACTTAAAATTCATCCTCTAAGGAGTAAGTAGTGAGTTGGAAATATGTGTGAGGAACAAGTAATTTTTGAAGCAAAAAGGGAATTCTTTGATTATACAAATACTGTATGGTAAGCCAGTTAGTCAAAATTCATAATCATGCTAGCAGAAAAATAGTTTCGGTTAAGTTGGAACTACGACCCTTACAGAACCGAACAGCTACCAGAAATGTAAGTTAGGTTACTGCGATGCTCCCATTCATTCTTTTAAATTATAATTTATTAATTTAAAAAGTTTATTTTGAATAATTAAAAATTATTTATTCTCTAACACGTTAAATGGGGTCTGGGGTTGGAGATGGAAAGTTTTACGTCTTTTGGCATAAGATGATTTTGCTTTCACAACTATACAGGTAGCCCGGACTAACGTGAGTAAAACTACTGGACAGATTTTAGGCAAACGTTTCCAGTTATGTAGCTTAGGAGACATAAAAATATATTTTTCTTTAATACATTATGATAAAATATAGGTACAATTTAAGCAGAAACGTCTGTTGATGATACTTAAGATATTATTAACACGCTTTTATTAGGTCGACCTGTATGTAACTAGCTATGTAATGGAATCTAAGGTAACTAATTTAACTATTCTTCCAAGGATCGTAGCGTCATGAAAATTGGCAGCTGTATGTAGTTCTGATGACAATACAATAATATGGTACTGTCGAACTGATCTGATGATAGAGCCGGAAGATATGAACTGAAACTTCATGATGTAAAATCGTATCATAGCTGTGTTTGGATTTGTTAGAAAAGTGTTGTAATGAACTTTGACCACGATTAGGTTTCAAGGTCTGATGATGAAGCCGGAAGATAGGCACTGGCACTTGTGTGAAAGGTCACGTAATGGACTTTGAACACGATCAGGTTTCAAGGTTCAAGGTTATGCTCTTGTGCGACCTCATGCACCTTCCGCCAGGAAGTTAGTATTTGTATTTGTTTACAAGAAAGTCTTTCCTGTTCCAGCGCCCCACGCTTTTACAATCAAATATTATAATTAAAAGCACATAGTTTTACACTTCAGCCCAGAAATAGAGACAACTTGAACGATCCATAATTTATTTTTGGTTTTTACGTGCATTTATAAAAGCGTGTTTATTTATAAACTATTAATTTATTTATATTTTTAATATATTTATAAACTATTAATTTATTTATATTTGTAAAAAACGGTGTTGTATTTTAAATTAAGCAATTTAAATCGCACACTACCTTTTACGCTTAATCCCTGAATAAAATTTTCCATAAAGATAATTTGAGACCCTTGGAAGGATATATGATAGTTTTATCTCTGAAACCATCCCTTAATATGGTAGAAGAGTTTTTGGGACAGTGATAATTAAGCTTGCGCCTATAATAATTTAATAGCAATCATTTTACTAAGACCATAACAAGTTTTACGCGGACGAAGTCGCGGGCAACAGCGAGTTATATAATGTAAAGTGCAGTCGCATAACACCCAAAACCATTTACATCGGTAGCAAAACAATTTACACAGTCGTAATCACAAAAAAGGAGGATGGACCCTTATTTCATTACAACTTCGGTACACAACGAATAAAGCCCATATAGGGTTTTATGACAAATTATCGTTTAGCAAAATACTTTTATTTGTTCTTTATAGCTTTGATAAATTTATGACCACTTTGGGAAGTTCGCTGGTACGGTTAGACAAAACGGTAGGATATTCACAAAATAAAAAAGGAAGCATTTTGGAGCAGATCTGTTAATTCCAAAATAATGAATGGACGGCATGAAATTTTGAGCACTATTAACTTATTAATAAATTAATAAATATTAGGGGAGAATCTTTCACTAATAATATACCAGCATTGTGTGCGTAGTACATCAATCACACAATGCTCTCACTGCAAATCATAAAAAATGGTGAACAATGAAGAATATTAAAATGTCAGCGCGGCCGTAAAGGGCTGGTAAATTTCAAATTCGCCAAGCACAAGTCTGCAATTATAAGGCCCAGTTTCGTTGACCCCTGATTTATGACATCAATTCTTGGCAAGCTGAGAGCAGTGCCCAATCGTTTGATATCAGCCAAAATATTTGTGACATGTAGTTTCGAAAGGACGCCTCTTATAGCCCATCATTCGTTTCCCTTGGCGACGCACAGATCTGCGCAGTGCGACGCATACTCGTACCCTATTGGACTGCAGCTGCAGCTGACGCATCCCGGGCAACCCGTCAACAGTGCTTGCGCGCATTGCAGCGTTTTACCCTTTCACAATAGGGGTGTAGACACTAAATAAACTTGAACAAGCCGTTCAAGCACCATGTTTAACCGCACATAAGTATAGTACCATAGATTTTTTTTATTTTTTATGTCGTGAGTATGCTTACAGAGTCTAGTAGTGGTTGGCAGTATGTAATTTTTCCTTTGTCAGTCTAATATTAGTAAGAAAATTTAAAAAGTTAGAGTAGCGGACAATAATTGGTTTTACTTAGGGTTTTCATACATTACTTCGTGGCGTAAGGCCAAGAAGAAATGTAGGGAGCCTTAAACAAGAAATTTCATGTCTTCATTTCGTGTAATTAACGCATACATTTCCGAGCATGTTTGAAAAAAGGGGAGTTTCGTCACTAGGTATATTTTTTTGCCTTCTTTCTTTTAGAGTAGTAATAATTTTCGAGTCTACACCCCTATTGTCAAGATTTGTGTTGTGACGTTCGTGTAAACAAACAATTTAGTATGCCAAATCTCTGTATTTTTATTAAGATTTTATTCGTTTAAGTTTATTTTTCTTTTATGGCCCCAAGGCTCAAGCAACTAGCAATTCTTAAGGTGCTTGGGTCCAGAACGGTGCCTAACTGTCGCGACGAAAGCGCGTGGAGCCAGTGCCCCGACTCGGGCGCGGAAACCGCCAGGAGGCAGGTCCGTTCAAAATCGTCCGGGCTACTTTCTACTAGGGATGTTTCACATACATGCGTCTGTGAAAAAAGCGCCGATGGGTTGGGTAGGCATGGTCTCTCATGTAAAAAAAGCCCCGACCGCAATGCAATGACTAAGCTCGTCGACGCTTCAGGGGGTCATAGGGCTGGCGCTTACCTCTCTCGCAACGTATTTCATATTCATTAGCAATACAGAGAGGTAACGCCGTCAGCGTTATGGGCTCCATGCCGCAGACGGAACTGCTGGACGGGGTCTTTTTGCTATGACTGGGTTAAAAGGTTATTTGGTTAATTTATCTTGTAATGTTGTTTCTTCGTTTATTTTGTTCATTATGTTTTTAATTGTACCTGTTGAATATTAAAATACATTGTGCGTAGTTTAGAAAGTAAATAAAATTAGTGCAAATAATTATACATGTTTTTGTTCAAATATGGAATTTAGAAGATTCTGCATAATTTCGTCATTTAAATGTACCAAGAGTTAGTTATATGTTTTTCTATAATCTAACAAGATTACTTTACTTCAAATAAATGATTTGACTCAATCTCGAGGATAATAAAATTACTAAGCGCATCACATACGCCTTCTACTAAAAATATACGGATGTAGCTTGCTTAATCTGTTAATAGCTTTACAAAATAAATGTTCACTGAAGGGAGGAATTAGTATTTATTTATTTAATCAATAACTTAAATCTATCATTACAGGCTTATAACCTAATGCGATAGACAAGTAAATAATAATAACTAAACACTAACACATTTAAATAAAATAAATTAGCAATATAATTACTGACCATAGCGCAGTACAAACATAGTGGCCTTTCAAAAGTCGTTCAGGGAGCATGTAAATATCTCCAACGTAAGTGCGACTTTATTTATGTTACGAATAGCCCGTGTTAGCGGTGCGTCCTTCAGTACGGCTACCATGAGTTTGACATTGTCATTTTTCGTTATCGAGGATCGAGTTTTAGAATCTGTGCATCTCTATTGCACTTTGACAGTACGAGCGGGATGCACAGATAGAAAACTCGATACTCGTTAGCGTAAGCTGTCATTGTCAAACTCATGGTAAGCGTACAGCAGCTTCGTGCGAGCGGCGGGCTCGGCCAGCACCGACGCCACACGAACCGGTCTGGCACGTTTAGCGCCAGGGTGCCCGTAGTAGGGATGCTTTGGGTGACAGCACGATATCAACTTATTATAAAGTTGATTCTTTGATAGCTTTGCTTCTTCACATTTACCGATCACAAGCGGCACATGGCATTCTCGATGTGCCTCTTTTTATCGGTCTGTTAAAAAACTACTCATTAAAAAATATTGCATAAACTTGCTTTCAATCATACATGTCAACTCTACCATATATTGTGTAAAAAGTTAAAAGTTCATAAATTTCAAACAATATGTTTGATAGTTTTATCACGTCTCGAGGGCCTTATTCTGATTTAACTTAGTTTTTATTAAATTTACTTAGTTAATGTAAATTATCATCTTGAATATCCTTTATGAATCACTGTCCATTAAAAATGTTGTAAATCGCTTGGAGTCACATATTTCCTGGCGACAGGCGATAAACGTTTGGAAAACGTCTCTTTATAATTCATCTTTTCTTCCTGACCCTATTCCGCAAGCGGCGGGTGGCAAATGAGTTCATTGTTTGTCTCAGTCCGTTTTTTACTCCCACACAGAGACTAGTTCGAACAAACCGTACAAAGCAAACTAGGGGACTCTAAATTTTGGGCGGAAAATGAGAAAAGCTATTTGTAAATTTTCGTATTAAAAACACAAAGGGAGCGAAAATCCAGAAAAATGTGTGTAGTACTTTAAATTTTGCAGCAATGACTACTACACTGATATTTTGTTACTTCGTCAAGTTTGCGGAATCATTATTTTGGCGGAATAGTTTAAAAACGTTATATTTCCGCCCCAGGTAGGGGATGCAATATCGGACGGTTTTCAATTCCGGAACTGATTTTCGAGATTGGCCTTCAATTCCGGAATTCCGGAACTAGTTCCGGAATCAAGGATTTTATTCCTTTATGTTGTTGTGATTCGTTTTTTTAGCAAAATAAAACCAGAAATAGTAATCAATATTTATTTATTAATAATCAACACACGTAAATAATTATTCAGTGGCCTTTTTTTACGAATATTATCACACTACAGAGGTAATCGTTGTTATAAAAAACTACAAAACTAAGAATACTACACAATACAATATTATTTACATTCATCATATTCATAGTTCAGTTACTTCAATCCATTATTTTTCAAAAAATAACAAACAGGTAAGTAATACTTACATTATCCCTTGGTGGCACGCATAACACACACTTAAAACACCACAACACTCCTAAGAGACACAAGGTCGCACACAACTTTCGTCAACGGGGTTGCACTGGGAACTGCGGGGCTAGCACAACTGACGCCGCGCCGTGATGCGAGTAGAGAAAGATCTACCCTCCTCTTTCCAATTTGCACAGTGCGAGTGAGACAGGAGACGCTCAGTCGCGCGAGAAGCGACTGAACAGCAAGTTGTGCTAGACGTACTGATTGCATATTTATTATTGTTTAAGGGAGAAAACGGAAAGGGACAAAGATATTTGTGTTAACCCTTAATTTGGCAGAGGAAAAAATAATCTAAAATTTTATATTGCTGTGTTTGTTCGCCTTCATAGAGGTCAAATACATCATGGAAAAATATGAAAAAAATAATTTTTGTTGTATTTTTTGGAAAACAGCATGTATGGCAGAGCATACATTGCCAAATGAAGGAAACGACTTTTACAAGAAATAAAACTAAGTTTTTGTGTGAAACTGTAAGATTGTATTTCCCAAGTTGCACAAAACCAAACTAACAAAAATTATAAATCTCCTCTCAAAACAAAAACCAAAAATTCTATAAAAAAAAACACATGATAATGTTCTTCTCTCAAAGTACAGGGTCTAATAAAAACATTAAAAACAACACTAAGTTTTTTTTTTTAATTGTAAGTTTTTGTTCAGTGGCATGGTCAGATACTACTCTTTTGAATGGTATTTTAAATGACAATTTCTATTGTTTTTGCCAGCTACAAAACACAAGCGAACATTACATTTCATACAGATCACTGGTAAATTTCGAACAAAGACGGCATCTTATATTTGGCAGTGTATGACTCGTCATACAGGTTAGTTAGGCCATGCTTTCTTACGTCTTTGGCAGTGTATGTCACGTCATACAGCGAGTTTGAACTGAAATTGCTGTGAGTAGTTCAGTGAGTTAGTGAAATTAAGCAATGCAGTTCGATGCACAATATATTGCAGCGTTATGAATTAAGAAATAAAACAGCATGTTTCATAGAAAAAATAAGAGAAAAACACAGTTATTTACCTTTGAAAGCACAACACTGTTCCGCCGCCACGACATTTTAATGACATTTGATTTTTGATGTTGCCAGAGTAATGAATTATTTTTCCACCCATTTCGGGAGTAATGTTGCTACCATACAAAAATTAAATGAAGTAAATCTTGTCATAAATTTAGTCGTTAATTTTGAAGTGCTAGTATGACACGTCATACAGTGCCAAATTAAGGGTTAACGGGTTACAATGATATTGTTTCGCTCGGGCACTCGCTTGCAAACCCTTGTGGCCATAAACATTACCTGACCCCGTATCATGGTCGGCCTTATCACGCGATAAATGACAAGATAGAGCGTCCGTTTCGTTCTATTGAACGGTGTCAGCCAGTGACGGACGCTCTATCTTGTCACTTATCGTGTGATAAGGCCGTCCATGCTACGGGGTCAGGACACTGAGCGGAGCCTATAAGATAAGATAAGGGTGGTACTCCGAAATTTGGTTAACTTGGGTGTATCAGCAAAATTCACACATTTACAATAATCTTATTTAATATGTCTTAGTACTAAGTGATACAAAGTTCATTTAATTTGGTCACTCACTTTGGTGTACACAGCATTAATTTTTTATTGCTAAATTCGCCCTTTTGTACCCCAAATGAATACGTCATACTGTCAGTCCCTCGTCATATAAATGACTATGAATTATCAATTATCATATATCTGAAACTATTACCACAGTATAGAAGAATAATACAGTAGGTAATCTGAGGCCGTTTAGGAGCGTTCGTTACCTACTTTCGCTCGATGCGCAGGGCTGTGTCAAGTTTGTGAGTTGGCATACCTATAATACTAATTTTGCTTTTAAGTATGCAAAGTACTTCTGCTACAGTTTAATAGACAATATTGTATACACAAAGTAATAATATTATAGATAGTTGGGTATGTGTTTAGTTTCCCACTTCATGGAATATTTTAATACCACTATACTATGCCTAAAATATTTCCTAGTAAGTATAATAGTTGCTAAACTGCACTAGGTTGGTAGGTGCTTAGTTACAAGCCTATTCGGCTCCTTTTGATATCGTGGCACTGGCGGCTCGCTGTCTTCATACCTACGAGGCGGCTTCCTTTGACGTAGCGAGTGAGAACGAGCGAACACCGCAACGGCGCGGCCCCGATTGAAGCATTCTCCATCATTCCCGAAGGCTATGTGTGTGTGCGTACCGAACACGCGCGCATGTGTGCAGCCGTGCGATGTACCTTTGTTCGAAGTTTATCTACTGTTCCTATACTGTGCTATTACTTACTAAAGCTAAACGGCCAATAATTCGTAGTAATGGAACCTTTCCTTTTTATTTTGCAATAAAATGCAATTTTTATACACTACTTACAGTACTTACACGATTTTATTGAGGAAACTATTTTCGGCGTCAGTCCCTGGCAGGCTGGCACATGAATAAATATGTGATTTGACATTGATGTGGTGTGATTATTTTGAATAATTTACTTTAAAAACAAAGTTTTAACCGACTTCAATTTAGTACTCCGCCAAGCCACGAAAACATTTCCACATTTATTTTCCAATTTACCACATGAACTGATTTCCGAGAGCAAATGCGTTAATTGTTAGGGGAAAAAACCCAATCGCTGTATGTGGCCCGATAATATTTGAGGACTTCCGTCGATTCCACAAGGATCACCTTTGGCACTTGATTAGTTGCTATTTCAGCGCAATCTTATCAGAATCTGTGAAGTACATTTTTACTTTTAAGTACATAATTGAGGAATTCCATAAGTCATCTGTGGTCTTCATCATCAATTCCACTCCACCAAATGTATGATTACCGGATGTAAATAGAAAATACACGAATTAAAATAGAAAATACCAAAATCACTACACGCGTGCCTAATATCCAATTGATTATTTGAAAAAAATGGGACCCACCTGGAACTACCTACTTACAAACAAGAAAAAAATTACGAATCGGCTCATCAATGACGGAGTTCTGAGGTAACAAACATTGAAAATAATAGTAATAATAATAATAAAAAAATACAACCGAATTGAGAACCTCCTCCTTTTTTTCGAAGTCGGTTAAAAAAACTATAGGCGGCGTCAGTCCCTAGGACACAAATACAAAAAGTCATAAATTTATCTTCAAATATCCGTTAAAATGACTGGCTCTTTTGGATACATCAAATACATTATACAAATCATAATAGGTATCTTACCTGCCGTGCAAAGCGTAAAATTTTGTAACAAGCATTTAAAACCACCTCGGTCAAAATTAGTCAAAAAAGTAACCGAATTCCAGAGAAACACCCATAATTAGCTTTCAACTAGACGACAAACTATATTTGTTTAAAAATCGGAATTTCCGATATTGAGTGCGTCTCAATTCCGGAATTGTAATATCGGAAAAAAGGTCCGAAATTCCGGAATTTCGAAATTCCGGAATTCCGGAATGCAAGCCCTAGCCACAAGCCAAGTTAGCGCGGTTCGGGTTGCATAATGCATAGGGCGGTTCCACAACACTTCGGAGTTCATATACCGCGAGTCCGCGAGCCATCCGGTTGCCTCTTGCGTATCGCAACTACGCGTCATTATTGCTCTGAATGTTCCCTACATGAGTGACATGAGCCGCCGTCAAGCGGCATACATAATATTTTTAATATACTCTTTATAACGCCTGTATAAGTATTTTTACAAATATGGCTGGTTTACACAACTGTAAACAAATTATGGTTTAATATTATATTTACCGTAAGCTTTTCGGTGAAGGAAAACATAGTGAGGAAACCGGTCTAATCCAAGTAAGGTCTAGTTTTCCCTCTGGGTTGGAAGGTCAGATGGCAGTCGCTTTCGTAAACTAGTGCCTATGCCAAATCTTGGGATTAGATGTCAAAGTGGACCTCGGGCTCCTTTAGGGCACAACCGGGAATAACGCTAGGAGGATGATGAAACAAATTATAATTTAATGCAGGCCTACTTCTATTACTGCATGTAAATTCGTATGCTTCCGGGTACGACATAGTGAAACAATACTGACCCCGTATCGTGGTCGGCCTTATCACGCGTCCGTCTCGTTCTAATGAACGGTGTCAGCCAGTGACGGACGCTCTATCTTGTCATTTATGGCGTGATAAGGCCGACCATGCGACGGGGTCTGCTTTTACCACCATCTGCAATATTATGTCATATACCGTGTGATCGACGAATAAAGTATTTGTATTTGATAATTCATTTATTTTCCTTGCTTTTTAATCTTATTTACGGCAAAATAATTTCTTACACTATAAAGATTATGTAATCACAATCAATTAACAATTTAAATTAAAAGGAGCTATTTTTTATCTCCAAGGCTCACTTTAATTATTATTTCGATCTTGAGCTCTGGGTATCGATTTTGGGGTTATCGAACTGCCAATTGACCAAATCCCGATTCTTGTTAAGATACATTTTCATTTGTTTTTCTAATACCAATACTAAACGCCTGGTTCTGACAAAAAGAAACCTTCGCATAAAAAATATTCTGTTTCTTCTTGCTAGTGGGTAAGAGGCTATCTTACACAGATAGAAATATATTTTATTTAAACATCAAAAATTAACGAAATATTTCTTTAAGAACATATTGTGTGTAATCACAGTTTTTTTTGTATTTAAAACTATGCATCTAATAGTAGATGGTCAACGAGGGTTGAAAGCCTAAGAAAATAATTTCCGTCGAGATCTATCCGGGGCGACTCCCCCGACACGACGACGCATTTATATAATATTATGTGACGATAATAATTATAATAGGATTAAAATACTATTTGATAGTTTTTAGTTTATTTTTTATGTCGGAGGTTTTGAATTTTTTAATTTTACTTTTATTTTGTCCTTTTTAAAGTGATGATCTTCAAACGGCTGATCAGGTCATGGTTACCTTACCATATACTTTCAATATCATTTAAGTAACACGGTACTAAATTGCGAATCGGTCGGACATAAGGAAGTTAGTCAGATCCCTCATCAACTAGATCAAAGTCCAGCAATATCTCAAAAACGGCTGAACAGATTTTCATGAAACATGGGTAAGAACACTTGGGATAAAATTAACTATGACACAAAGAAAACTAAATGAAAATCGGTTCATCCGTTTGGGAGCTACGATACCGCAGACAGATACACGCTAAACTTATATCACCCCTGTCTTTGCATCGGGGGTTAAAAATATCTCGTCGGAAATGGGTGGCTTTTTACCCTCGGTTAACAATCTAGGATTTCCCCGAATTCTCTATTATACGCGGGCGAAGCCGCGCGGGCAGCTAGTGACATATAACCTTTAGACCATTAGACCTTCGATTAGTTGGATTTCGATAAAATTAGATTTTAGTCGTATTTAAGTACTCGGTTACTTACGGCATGCTCATTTCCTCTCGTTACCAAACAATATTTTTTACCGACCATTCACCTAGAAACGACTTAAATTCACCCTGTTTATTCTCACATTGCCATTCAGGGTGTTAATAAGCAATTTCGGGTGCCAAGAGGTGAGATTTCCGATAAGGCACGTATCGCCCATTCAAGAGCTTGCTCGATGGAAAAATCTCCGCATTACATTGTCTCAAAAATATTATATCAAAATGGGACCTTTTATTAAGCGGAGATGCTTTATCTAACTAGTGGAAAAACTATCTCTAACAACGTGTGTCTATTAAAAATATAACAACAATGATAATGCCCAAGAGCATTTTACTTGACTACCTTTATATGTATTTTATTACATATTTTCTTATAGAACTCCTACGGTTAGGTAGTAAACTTAAACAACGAACGCCTATATATTAAAAGTCGATACATGAGAAGTCCCTATGACAGCTCATAAATGCCACCATAATTCCGGACTCTAGTTGTAGTACCGAAGTCAAAGGCATGTGCTAATATATTAGTTATTGACGTTATTGTGAATTGTTTTTTTTGGTATTACTATAATATTATTATTCCTTTATCTTTCATATTATTATTTTCTAAACATTTCAGTTAACATGATTGTCGTGCGTTGATTGTGTATAAAAGATCAAATTAAACGAATATTTGTAAAACAAAGCAAACAATGCGTTTTATCTCGCTAGCGTCGTCGGCGTTTTATTCAAATATAGACATTTATTTAACCTAATAAGGTGGTGAGTTAATTCCTTTTTATAGTTGTACCTGTATATATTTTATCAATATTTTAGTTGACTTTACTTGTTGATGGCTATTTTATTGTTACGCTATCAATATTTACCAACGCGTGCTGTTAGACAATATTAGATGAATGTAACAATGTCATAATTATGTTCGGATAATGTTATGATCTCGGTAGCAAGCATGTCAATGAAATTGTTACCTACAAACCTTGCTTACAAAATATACATGAATTAACCAGTTTTCCCAGAAGGGGTATATAATATAATATATAAGCAGGGCAAAGATATTGAAAAGGTTTTAATAAAAATATATAAATAATAATATTTAACTTAAGTAATTTTTTTAGCTGAGTTCAGAACGCATAATGCAATTCTTTATGCTTTTATGGACTTCTGAATTCGAAATACTGTTTGAAGTGAAGTTAGAAAAGTGTTTGCACCTGAATACCTGACGTTCGTATATCTCTCTTTTCAGTTGAAAGCAGTCTGAAACACTTATGCAATCGTACATCAACATTTCGATCACATAACGCATTGAACGTACGTTAGGTAGATCTAAATGACAATTTTTATACGAAAAATGACAGTTGGATCTACCAAACGCGCGTTCATACCGTTACGTGTTTAGTACACGTTGTATAGTCAAATCAGTAACTTTTTATGAAATGTAAAACGCTCAGCTGATGTAGTTTTTGAAGGAATATCGTGACGGCGGCCATAACAAAACCATTACTTGCTCTGTAGGTATGTGGTGTCGTTTTGATGGCGGGGAGTGAGGGACACCAGAGCTCCCGCGGATGCACTGTATTGAGTGTTCGTTTTTTTTCACAGTAGAAGCGAGAACGCAAAGCCCCAGATCTTGTTGGGGATTTTATCAGGATAAATACTTACCGTAAATCTCTCATCGCCAAACCTAACCGTTCGTTTGCTTGTGCAAAGTTCACAGCACATTGAGGGTTGCTTAATAGCTGTATGGATTGTGTCTCTCAAGTCGACCACGATGTCCCATGGTTGCTTCTGTGCTGGTATTCACAAAATATATCACAAAATACTTCGACAATATTTGACGTACCAATTAAAAAAGCGGTCAATTTAACGTAATAGTACATTACGTACCAAGGGCGGTGAATTCGTGAAAGGCCCATGCCCATCGCACGTGTTTGTGGCCCGAACCGAACCGAAGGTGAGGGCCATAAATATGCGATCTGGGACTTTACGAATTACCGCCCGTGGTGAGTACACAATTTTACGTCTTCACCTGGCCACAATGCGAGTTTTACCGTACGCGCAGCGTGCAGTAAAATTCGCATTATGGCCAGGTGTGACGTAAAATATAAAACTACCCCTAAGTCTGATTTGAAATAAGTAATGCTCAATGTTTGGCAACGGCCTGTAGGCCGAGGATCGGAGATGCAGAATCTGGATGGATTTCTGACGGGGCAGCAGTGGGCGGGAAACCGGCCAATGTATTGCGGCCCTTTACACCATGAAATCACTAAATAATGAAGAACTGGCCATATTGCTCTAAATTTATTTATGCATGTGTTTTAGTGCTGGAGACGGTAAGTGGTCCTATAAAATTGTTTATATAGCCGCATAGGCACTATTCTATTACCTACAGTTAAACTACTGACGTGCACTGAGGTAAGCCGAGATAGTCGTGAAACTCGTGAATGGCATAGCTGGCTCGAATGCACAATTGCGTGCCATTTCGGAATAAGCCGCCACGCAGCTGTGCACCACAGGAGGATCGCTTACGGTCACAGCCCGGGAGGCCTATTTAAAATTGTTGCTTCACATCACACCTAAATTAAATTTCAATGTGCGAACTAAGTTAAACTGTGGCCGGATTATGGAATGTTACGACAGATTAACAAAGAGTTGTAGTACGTAGGCTTATTGGGCTGAAAAAAAGCCAACAATTATCAGCGTACGAGCGCCGACCTACGATAGTAGAAGCGTGCACTCGAAGCGCAAACAAAATCGCTGGCTAATATTTGGGGGCACGGCAGTGCCCCCGCCAACTCGAGCAAAACAGCGAGCGGCACGGCCGTACCATCCTTTTCTCGAAGCAGTTCAGGCCATTTTCGACCCCCCTATAACTTCGTTGTGAATAAAACTAGAAGCCTGAATTTTCAGTAACCAAGCACGCATTTTATAACCGCGATATATTTAAAATTTCATCCAATTTGAACCAGTGGTTTAAGAATTATAACTAGTCAAAGTTTCTTAATTTTGTCACTCACTGAATGACTCACCGATCATCTAAAGTCTAAGGCACTTCTAGCAGATATAGAAGCTTCAAATGTAGAATACAATTAGTGTTTAGTGTATAAATAAATCAAGACAAAAAAAATATTGCAATTTCACTCCAGTTTTCTAGATACACCAACTGCATAAATAACACAATACTACATAGATTTAGGTATACAGAAATCCATAAATGCAGGAAAGTAGTGTGATTGCCAAGTTACAGAATTTTATTAAGCAAGCAAATAAAGATTAATAAGAATGCCTGAGACTTGGCTCTACGAAATATCTCACAACTTTTTACGGTGGAAGAGTTTTGAGACTTGGCCTCTTTTTTACATGGAATGTTTTTTATGGGATTACCTATTCTCCGAACGTTCCAGAAGGGAATGCTAAGTCTTATACATTCAACGGCGAACAAACGCTTGCGCAATCTAAAATGTACGCAGCGCCATCTATCGGCAGATTGAGCTAGCTGGACTCTGTAGATTGTGCTAGATAAATGTGTTTTGAGAGCTCGCTAAGTGAGCATATTGAATTGTGATAAAAATGTGATGAACCCAATCGAGGCTTAAAGCTTAGTACAGAAATTCTTGAGAGACAATGTTGTAAGTTTGCAAGTAGTTACTTTTGTTTTCGCATTCATCTTTTGCATTATGAGGAATATAATGGCTAATTGTGAGAGAAATATTCATCTCTAGAAGTGACTGATATCGAGAAGTTAGAAATTGACCGGTTGATCACCTATTAATTATATTGCTAAGTTTTAAAAACGTACGTATTTATTTAAATTTTTATTGATATGGTCACTACCATATCAATAAAAATTTAAATTAATTTACTAAAAAAGAGACACTAACGTAATGTTTTGTTACTTTCCCGTATATGGTTGAGAATATTTCATGTGGCCGACGTTTTATAAAACTGTCATTGGAATTAGGATCTTCAACAAAGCTTATCTTGGTAAAAAGCTGCGTAGTTACCTTGTCAAACACAAAATAAAATATTTATTGTACCTGTAGACCGTAGTACTTATAGATAAATATTATAAATAGAAGAGAGTAGAGACTGCTCGATCCCACAGTCAAACTGTGCAAACGGTTTTGCGGGACCCTGTACTTGTTTATGTTGTATTATCGTTTCTTTCTTAATAAATAAATAAATAAATAATAACCCTGGACGGTAGAGTTCTTACCCGACTGCCGAAAGAGAGGAGGGTTATGTTTTTGAATGGACTACTTTGATGAAATTCGGCCAACTCAAATAATCTCAAGTATACGATCAGACCCCGTATCATGGTCGGTCTTATCACGCGATAAGTGACAAGATAGAGCGTCCGTATCGTTCTATTGAACGGTGTCAGCCAGTGACGGACGCTCTATCTTGTCACTTATCGTGTGATAAGGCCGTCCATGCTACGGGGTCAGGACTGCGATTCTAAGTGTCTTAATGTGAGAAGGGGCCACTCCGAATTTGAAAGTCAAATAAATGGGAGTGTTGATATCCCTATGACCTATGGTCTTAGTAGTAACATTCTGATTGTCAAATTAGGTCCCATATCCATTGACAATTATCCTCCCCAAAAAAAGTCTTCCTAACTAAAAAAATATGCAACTACCCGCTGTTGCTGGCCTCCGATAAGGCTTAGGTACACGAGTAAGTAAATATGTTACTAACTTACCCGCCGTCGTTCCACCTGTGTCACAATGAATGCAGGAGGAGCTACGAAATAAAATATAGCCTATGTCCATCGCAAATGTCCAAAGTCGATATTTAATTAGCAGTTACAAATGTACAAAAATCTTTCGTATGTGTAGCGTCTGTCTGGTGGCTGTTCTCCTCTACAGGTAGCATTTCTCAAACGAATCTCTTTAAATTTTGTGAGCAGGTTCAATAACTATACAAGGTGTAACAAAAATAACGCTAAAGCGTTTAAGGGCATAACAGCTATTGTGTTCTGATAAGAAAAAACAGAGAAAAAAAAAATGACGCGTTTTTTTTCATTTGTATCGAGCACGTCGCTCCAGTTGGCCAACGCTCCATACAAATGTAAAAAATCGTTCCTAAAAAACTTTCTCTTGGTTTTTTTCTTATCAGAACACGATACCTGTTCTGCCCTTAAACGGTTTTGTGTTATTTTTGTTACACGTTGTATAAAGATTACCTACTAACTTAGTTCAGTAACTATAAGTCCATTCAGATTTTCGAAATTCAAAAAAAAGACAGGATCGTGATTACTGCTAGTTCACAGAGCCACTTCTAACTAGTGAAAAAAAACTTGTTATTCGGGACAGTAGTTCCAGAGATTATAGATAAGCTTAGAGAGCAATATAATTTTAGACGACCGGTTAGCCTAGTGGGTAGTGACGCTGCCTACGAAGCTGAAGGTCCTGGGTTCGAATCCCGGTAAGGGCAAATATTTGTGTGATGAGCATAAATGCCCAGCCCATGCGCCGCGACTGGCCCGTGCCGCCGCGCGCTCATTGTGATTGTGTCTGGGTATCTGTTCCACTTGACCCTGGACGGAACACTCTTAGTCCACACCAGCAGTTTTCTCTCAATATAGCTTGTATTTACATCCCTCAGGGCATTGGACATAAGGAATCATTGGATTCTTTCTTTGAAATCGCTAGTCAAATTATTATTGAATTGCCGAATGATTATTTTTTGCTGACGGGAGACTTCAATATACCTGAGGCCGAGTGGGTGACTCACTCGTCCCCGGGAATGGTTTTACTATCTAACAACAGTTATGGAACTCAAGCATTACAAGATTTTTTATCCTTTACTGAATTGAAACAATTTAATTATATTTATAACCTAAACAAACGAGTCCTTGATTTAATAATGTGTAATGCTAAATGTACTGTAACTGCTTGTGATTATCCGCTAACACCGGAAGACGTTCACCATAAATCCCTTATTGTAGATATAGACTTAAATTTCGAACCATCCCTTAAACCAGCCCCTAATTTAATTTTTAATTTTAATTCTGGTGACTATGATAAGATAAATTTAGAATTATCTGAAATAAGTTGGCATTCATTTTTTGAAAATTGTGACCTGCCGACTTGTATCACAAAATTCTACAATCTATTAAATGGGCTGATTAGTGATTACATCCCGAAACGTAGGGTTTATGCATCTGCGTCTGTCCCTGTGTGGTACACTCGACCGTTGAGAAGGGTACTCAATGAGAAACGTAAGTTCCATAGGTTATGGAAAAAGTATAATAACCCTCTTGACTATGATACATTTAAATTATTGCGAAAACGTGCAGAAAAAATGGAAACACAGTGCTATAATAATTACATAACTTACGCTGAACAAAAAATAAAATCATGTCCAAACTATTTTTGGTCTTACATAAAATCAATAAACTTTAAAAATAATTTACCACAGACCATGAGTTATAAAGGTCATGTCACTTCCGATGGGGAAGAAATTTGTAACCTCTTTAATCATCATTTTAACTCCGTTTTTGAGAAATCTGACAATTCTCTCATTGACAGTTTAACACCACCTTGTGAACCCTTAATTGACATAAATACTATAGCAATTAACCGTACCATTGTCCTCAAGCTGCTAAATTCAATAAATGTCCATAAGGGGGCTGGCCCAGATGGTATTCATCCGATCTTAATTAAAAAATGTTCATCAAACTTAGCAACCCCGCTTACAATGCTGTTCCAGCAGTCAATAAAATCTGGTCATGTCCCCGAAATATGGAAAAAAGCTTTCATCACTCCTATCCCCAAGGGTAAAATTAGTCATAACATTGAACAATTCAGGCCCATCTCAAAATTGTGTCAATTTAACAAAATTTTTGAAAAAATTGTTACAGAGCAACTATCTCAATTAGTTAAACATCACATTAGCCCGCACCAGCATGGGTTCTTTAAAGGTCGCTCTGTGGATACCAACCTATTAACTTTCAGTAGTGAGGTTCTCAATGCAATGGATAAAGGGTCTAGTGTGGAGGCCGTGTATACCGATTTCGCCAAAGCTTTCGATAAAATCTGTCATAATACGCTTCTCCTCAAGCTTTGGCACCTCGGTATACACGGTGATTTGTTCCGATGGATTAAATCATACATTGAGAATCGGAGTCAGTGTGTTGTCTTGTCTGGTTACTCCTCACAATGGAGGTCTATTAGTTCCGGTGTACCGCAGGGATCGCATTTAGGGCCCTTGTTGTTTACACTTTTTATTAATGACATAGGCAAATATATTAAAAACTCTAATGTGTTACTCTATGCAGATGATACAAAAATTTTCAAAATAATAAATTCGATAGAGGATTGTAATATGTTGCAAGAGGATTTAATTCATTTTGAGACATACTGTAAAGACAATAAATTATTTTTAAATCTTGATAAATGTTTCATAATAAATTTCTCTAAGAAAAAACATAAAATCAACTTTAATTATAGCCTATGCAATAATCAAATAAATAGGGTAACACAAATACGCGATCTTGGTGTGCTAATGGACTCGGAACTTTCTTTCAAACCTCATTTGGACCTAATAATAAAAAAAGGATACAAACAACTGGGCTTCATTCTACGCGTAGGGAAAGCTTTCAAAAATCCTAGCACCTATAAAATTCTGTATAATAGTTTTGTTCGCAGCAATCTCGAATTCGCTTGTACAGTCTGGAAACCCTATCATAATATTCACATCGAGAGAGTGGAAAGGATACAAAAAAAATTTGTTAAAGCCCTTAATTTCAGAACTGGCTATGAGTACACTAGTTACACTGATTCACTAACTCACCATAAATTACAAACACTCCGTGCCCGCAGAGATTGTGTAGACTCTTTTTTATTATATAAAATCATATCTAATATGTTGGATGTCCCCTCACTATTACATCAAATCAATTTAAGGGTACCTTGTAGACGTCAGCGCCAATGTCAAAAGAAATTCTTATTTTCGATTCCCCGCAATCGAACTTGTTATGCACAAAATATGCTGTTTATAAGACGTGTATGTAAACTGTTTAACCATGATGAAAGACTTAAAGACATTGATCTGTTTAATTGTTCTATTAAGTCATTAAAACATGCTTTCCAGTAACCATGGTCTATATAATAATATGATCAATCACTTGACTGTGTACATATACTTACGAATGGGTTTATCACAATCTGACTGTAAGCTGTCATATTAAATATTAGAATTTCATTACTTAGTTACAACAGCAAGTTAAATTTTTAAGTCATTTATTATCATGAAGCTGATACTTAAGTTTGTTGATAATGTATGTTGGTAATATGCTTATGTTTATAAAATAAGGAAACTCCAGGTCTAAGATGTAAGCGATAGTTTAAGAATTAATTTCTGTAAACGACTGTTTGTTTCTTCATTAAATAAATAAATATTCTTCATTAAATAAATAAATAAATAAATAAATATTTGTTTCTGAGTCATGGATGTTTTTCTATGTATTTAAGTATTTATATCTATTATATATATCGTCGTCTAGTACCCATAACACAAGCCTTACTGAGCTTACTATGGGACTAGGTCGATTTGTGTAAGATTGTCCCCTTATAAAAAAAAAATATATATATCACCATAAAATCACCAAGTTTACCCGTTTATAATTCGTCGTTACGAATTCGATCAAGTTTTACCCTCTAGTATATTAAGGCAGGTTGTGAATTAATTACCGGCTTAAGTTACTTAAATAACATAAGACTACAGTAAACAAAATATTACAGAGGTTTACATAACAGAGCTGTCAGTGCATCGATTTAAAAGCTGTAGATCTACGAGTGTTTGACTAAGATACCCCGCATTGAAATTACCAACTCAAGTAATTAGGATCGAGTAATCTATGTTGTCTCGAGTGGCGACCACGAACCGGAAGGCGCGGCGTGGGTAATGACCTGGTAAAGGTTGCTGTAGTCCGCTGGATGCGGGTGGCGCAGGACCGGTCACTTTGGCACTCTTTGGGGGAGGCCTATGTCCAGCAGTGGACGTCTTTCGGCTGATATGATAATGATGATGATGAATCTTTGTTGGTCGTAAGATTTAGGTAGGTGAACATAAATTGTTTTTTCATTACAGATAAACATTACGAAGATACTCAAAAAAGTATCAATATTACGTAATGTTTGCCACTTTAAGATTTCTAAATCTATAAAAACTAACAATAAGGCCGTTGTTTGACTGTGAGTTCACAAGCGAGGGATTCCTACAAATTCCATACTAACGGAGCGTTTTTAACTTTTCATAATTTACTTTAAAAACAAAGTTTTAACCGACTTCAATTTAGTACTCCGCCAAGCCACGAGAACATTTCTTTTCCAATTTACCTCATGAACTGATTTTCGAGAGCAAATGCGTTGATTATTATAGAAAAAAACCCAATCGCTGTATGTGACCCGATAATATTTGAAGACTTCCGTCAATTCCACAAGGATCACCCTTGGCACTTCATTAGTTGCTATTTCAACGGAATCTTATCAGAATCTGTGATATACCTTTGTACTTTTAAGTACATAATTGAGGAATTCCATAAGTCATCTGTGGTCTTCATCATCAATTCCACTCCACCAATTTATGATTTCTGGATGTAAATACACGAGTTATAATAGAAAATACCAAAATCACAACACGCGTGCCTAATATAATTGAGGAGTTCCCTCAATTCCTCATGGATCCCATCATCCAATTGAATTTTCAAAAATGGGACCCACCTGGAAGCATATACTTACAAACAAAAAAAAATATTTATGAATCGGCTCATCAATGATGGAGTTCTGAGGTAACAAACATTGAAAAAAAAAAAAAAAAAACAACCGAATTGAGAACCTCCTCCTTTTTTTTGAAGTCGGTTAATAAAAATAAGCTGATTTGACTTTAAAATAGAAGAAAAGAAAAGATAAACCATTTATTCCATAAAGCACACATAACAGGATTAATGATAACATAAACATAGACAAATGCTAACGTAAGAGGTACAGAGGGCCCAGCGATGTGTGCGATAGAGAAAAGGCTGAGACTCAGAGCATGTGTTGCTATTTTGCAAAGTATGCAAATTCATCATCATCATCATCATATCAGCCGAAAGACGTCCACTGCTGGACATAGGCCTCCCCCAAAGAGTGCCAAAGTGACCGGTCCTGCGCCACCCGCATCCAGCGGACTCCAGCAACTTTTACCAGGTCATCAGTCCACCTTGTGGGGAGCCTACCCACGCCGCGCCTTCCGATACGTGGTTGCCACCCGAGAACCTTTCCGCCCCAACGGCCATCGGTTCTACGTGCTATGTGCCCAGTCCACTGCCACTTAAGTTTAGCGATTCGGAAGGCTATATCGGTTACCTTGGTTCTGCTGCGGATAGCCTCATTTCTGATGTGATCACGCAGAGAAACTCCCAATATAGCCCAGTATGCAAATTGCAACGCTGTTATTCTGCCACATGAGTCTAATAAGAAGTCAAGTCGATTGAAAAACTTATACAACAGACTACATTTAAAAAAATGTAGACGTGGATACCAATACTACTTATTATAGACAACTCAGTACAGAGTGTACCAAAAATGGGGTATGAACCGCTCAAGAGCATAACACGTGGTATCGTGTTCTGATAAGAAAAAAACGTGTTTTTTTCGACGCGATTTTTTCTCGTAGTCTTTTTCTTATCAGAACACGATACCTGTTACGCCCTATCGGTTCACACCCCATTTTTGGTAAACTCTGTATATTGACAAGAGGATTAATGAATATCGTCGTATACTTAGTCAAATACCGTAGTATATACCCATAAAAAACATTCCATGTAAAAATAGGCCAAGTCTCAAAACTCTTCCACCGTAAAAAGTTGTGAGATATATGTATTCTTATTAATCTTTATTTCATGATGAGATTCATTTATTTATTTAATCTTTATTGCCACAAGAAAACAACTTATCGTACAATAGGCGGGCTTAATGCCGTAAACATTCTATATCAGTCAACCCTTGGGCAAAGCAGACAAATTGTGGGCGGTGCAACAACAGATATTAACACATAGTGGGTATGAATAATGACATACCTACCGCCTACGGTCAGTCTCTTAATAAACCGCTTGCTGAACAGAGCGTGCCTTTCATTTGTAGCATATATCAAAGTGGGGATCGAGGTTTAATAAATAGTAAATTGTACAACAAGTACACAAAACGCACCATATTACGCGAGACGTTTAAAAAATCGTGGGTGGGTCTTATTTTATGGACGAATTGTACACTCTACTTTTCACTTCGATAGCGAGGAAATGAAATGAAAATCTTTTTCTTTCAGTAGGTACGTGACATCTGCTTCAGGGCGTTACATACTGCTCAGTTATAAAAATATTTTATTTATATCTGATAACTTATTGTTATGGTTTAAATATATCGATTTACTTATACAAAAAGCAAATGAAAAATAAATAAGACGAAACAAAAACTATAAGTTTATTTCATGAAGTTTTATTGTGTACTTTGGCTGTTGGTATCCTTGCCTTGGTCTTAGAATACTAACGAAACATAATAAAATAAAAATAAAGAGTTTATTTTATGAAGTTAAAGCTGCTCGTGTGGCTGTTGGACCGATTGCCTTGGTCTTCGACGAAGATTTTTCTTTAGGCACTAGAGCATAAATAAAAAGCTACTTAGGCCTCCCCAAAGAGTGCCAAAGTGACAGGTCCTGCGCCACCCGCATCCAGCGGACACCCGCAACCTTTACCAGGTCATCAGTCCACCTTGCCACGCCGCGCCTTCCACTCGAGAATCTTTCCGCCCCAACGGCCATCGGTTCTACGTGCTATGTGCCCCGCCCACTGCCACTTAAGTTTAGCGATTCGGAGGGATACATCGGTTATCTTGGTTCTGCTGCGGATAGCCTCATTTCTGATGCGATCACGCAGAGAAACTCCCAACATGGCCCTCTCCATTACCCTTTGGGTGATTTTGAGCCTTCTTATAAGGCCCATAGTGAGCGACCACGTTTCAGTGCCATATGTCATCACTGGCAACACACACTGGTCAAAGACTCTCGTCTTGAGACACTGCGGAATATTGGACGAAAATATGTGTCGTAGCTTCCCGAACGCTGCCTAGCCGAGTCGGATTCGACGATTGACCTCTTTCTCGGAGTTGGACCTACCTAACTGGATAGTCTGTCCTAGGTGGTTAGCATTATTCATTATCATCTAATGGATGAGTTTAGTATATTAAGATAAAGATAAAGATAAAGATAATTTGTTTGTCCAAACATGAGTAAAAAGACATGACTTGAGTAAGTGCTAATTTATTTGATTAGTGCAGGGTTGTTCTTCTCGAGACTTCGACTAGGTACTATCTCATGATAACTTCCGGCATTTTCATCAAATTATGGTACAGAATCTACTCGTGAAACTGATTCGGGCAAGGGGCTGAAAAACTGTATACCGTGTTGCTTTAACGTAATGTTTAAACTGCCATGCGAAGCTGTCGAACACCCGTTCGAAAGATAAAGATGTTTTATTGCAAGAACAGTATACAAGATCTTAATAACAACTGGAGTTCTAGTGTTCGACCTACAATAGGCATGCAATATAATTAATAGTTTGTTTGTTTTAAATATACAAAAATAATAAAATATTTAACATAAATGTCACAATGTTATTTTTAATGATAGATTATTATTATTATTAAATAGCAGTTGTGTGTCAAAATCAGGCAAATCATTATTATGTCATTCATTTAAAAAGTCCTGAATGGAGAAGCCAATTTGTTATGACTTTGCCAAATTGATTTTGGGGGCATTCCTGAATATGCGTCGGTAAATTATTGGAAGTTTTAATTGCCATACAATACGAATTATTACTAAAAATATGCGTTTTAGATCGAGGCAAGTATAATTTATCCCTATATCTAGTTGATCTACTAAAGAATTGATTGTGTTTAGCAAAGTATTCTGGGTGTCGTTTTATAAATAGCGCAATCTGCTTAATGTACATGCATGGTAAAGGTAAGACCCCGTAGCTTGGAATATAGGTTTATAATGGGCCAGATAGTGGGTGTTACACACAGCTCTTATGCACTCTTTTGTGCCAATAATACATTTTTCACGTCTACTGAATTACCCCATATCAATAATCCGAAGTGACAAGGTACCAAGTTGTTCATTCACTTACTTATGAGATGAGTTCAACTTTACATAATCTACACGTGGAACTGTGTTGATCATGAAATATTATCTTGACAATAAGACAGATTTACAGGTTACATTGTTTTTCAGTTGTATACTGTGAATATTTGCTATCTAATTAATATATAAACTCTGTACCAATGTAAACCCACTATAAAATCCGTATAGGTTCACTTCGCCCGCATTCCCAACTCGTCCGTATTCCCAACTCGTTAACAATCCCATTTCGTCCATAATCAATTCCGAAATTCCGCAAACATTCCCATTTCGTCCTATTTCCACTTCGTCCACATTCCCATTTCGTCCCCATTCCCACTTCGTCAACATTCCTATTTCGTCCGAATTCCCACTTAGTCAACATTCCTATTTCGTCTGCATTCCCACTTAGTCGATATTCCTAGCTCGTCAACAATGGGAAGTAGGTATATGGTGGTTATGGTTAGTTAGTTGTCAGTTGGTAATGCGGAGGAGTATATACATTATTGTACATAACACATTGGTAAAAATACGGACAAAATGGGCTAAGTCGGCATAAAGGTAAGGATCTCTTCCAGTTAATCTTTGAGCTTTATTTACCTCGAGCTACAGTAAATTAATCTTAATACACATATTTACCACTATATGCGGTAAATATGAGACAGATTTCCTTCACCGAAAAGCTAACGGTAACTAAATATTCCGTACATAAGTTCTGAATAACTTATTAGTACGAGCTGGAATTCGAACCCACGACCACCGCTTGACAGCCGCATGCCTGAACCACTAGGCTATCGTAGCGTCTGCAAACGCTTAGTAAAATTGCATTATTTTACTGCATGCAACGGTCGCAGCAGCGTGTGCACTCCAGGCTGCCCTAGGATGTAGGTAATGGCTAGTGACGCGAATCGGTGGACTGAGACGCAACGTTTGTTATATGCCATACCACACAATACCACCCAACCCCTCCAACCCCAGCAAGCTCTTTCATAGAGGTTTATGAAAAAGTTTGTACCGACCAGGTATGTCGTGCTCTTAGTAACTTACAAGTACGTATAAAACAAACATTACTGCCTCCGCTCTGTTACCACTGTTGGCAGTTTTTAAAAGAAATTTAACGACGCACTGAAAATGTAAAGCGGACATTAAAATGACAGAACGTTAGACTTATAGGAAATCGAATAGCTCTTTTCATCACCCCGTTCCATAATCACGCCGGCTGACTCACTCGAGCCGTCAGCAGTAGCCGTTAATGAGCGAGAAATAATTACGAGACACGCCACCCATTACTCAGCATTACGCGCGATACGCCTCCGAATGTGCCTCCTAATGTATTTCATCAGTGCAGCGAGGCGCCTATTACCTATGTGTCGCCGGTGACAGGATCGCTGACAGTTTATGACAAGTTAGCAGTTGCAAACTGCTGAACACACAACAGAACTAAAATACAAAAGGAATACCTTTATATATGCTTAAAGCATGCTTGAAACATTTGTGAGGGTTTATTACGTTGAATTATAAATGTTTAATAAGTGTCGTTAAATTAATTTTAATCTGGCACAATCATGATTTCTTTGTTGTAAAGAGATTGTCTCTTAAAAATCTAATCTGATGCTTGAGAAGAAAATATACCGAATAGTGTCATCTTTACAATTAAATATAAGTTAGTCACCCACGTCATATAAATTACGATGAAGTGAAATAGCACGGGCACGGCCATTTTAAGGTTTTAATAACTTTTTAAGAGCTGAAAAATAAAGATTTTTCGTCATTCGGCTAGAATTCTCAAATTTTGTGTCTGCGTCTAATTATCACGACTCCATATAAAATGTTCGTAAATGGTCGTGGTAATTAGACGCAACCGCAGACACAAAATTTGAGAATAGCCACATTACGCGCCTTAATGCCGCGTGCATCGGGACTTGCTGATGTAAGGAAACTTAGCTTATAGGCTTAGCCTACTATTGTATATAATAATCTATTAATTCAGGGAAAATATTAACAATTTCAGAACCAAATTACTTACACTGAATCGGACAATTTACGAGTAGGTAGGTACTGATGTATGCGACTGAATAAAACATCTGCTCTAAAATTTCAAGGAGAAAGACTATCTAAAATGATTTTAATACAAACTGTGTCAAGAAAATACGTTTTCAGGGAGATGGGAGGACTCTAAATCATCACAGAGTAAAAGCCTGCCTTTAAAGTTATTATTTTTCAGACTGATTGCGGAGACATTAAGATATTAACGGATATGCTAGCAAAATGGTTGTTTAAAAAATACATGATAAACATTATCTCTTGGTTGTACTTTACAAATACTCACCGCTTACATTTTCAAAGTTTTTAGATGTGTTCTGGGCACCTTCTACGGCCAATTGCGGTTCTTCACTAAGACGATATCCGGGCTACCTACCTACTCACGCACGCTGGTCTAGTGTAGAATGGGTAAATCCATACGAAAGTTGGTCTTTATGTCTGTCCGTCTGTCTGCCTGTCCGACTGTCTGTCTGTCTGTCTCTCTGTTACCTCTTCACGCCTAAAAGGCAGAAAGCCGATTTAGATGAAATTTGGTGTATTTATAGTTTGAGTCTCGGGGAAAGACACAGGATAGTTTTTATCCCGGAAATCGTCCGCTAGGGGATGAAATTGGGGGCAAATGTTTGTATGGAGCTACGATAAAAACGAGCTCCACGCGGGCAGAGCCGCGGGCAGAGCTATAGTTTCTTATCATCATCATATCAGCCAAAAGACGTCCACTGCTGGACATAGTCAGTGTGCATGCTTCGCATCCGTACATAAGGATTGGTCGTATTACGGTTTTATAAACACGGATTTCCTATAATCATATAATATTATATTACATCATACTTACATAGATAATTTCGGAGTTCAATTAGATGGACAATTACAATAGTACATTACTTACCAAGGGCTGTAAAAAAAGAAAGTCCGAAATCGCAGGTATTTGTAACCCGAGCCGCAGGCGAGGCTTTCTTTTTTCCTGCCCGTGGTGAGTACACAATTTTACGTCTTCACCTGGCCACAATGTGAGTTTTACCGTACGCGCAGCTTGCGGTAATACTCACATTATGGCCAGTTGTGACGTAAAATGTATTAATGACCTCATGACGTGTATTATTGAATTGCTGGTAAAATAGGCAGCTAACATTAAACAAGTCAACTAAGGTCAGGCGAGGCAAAGGGAACACCCGGGCTAGACAAAACTTAAGGGATATTGGACTTAAGAACATTGAACTTAACCCTTAATTTGGCAGATACTTTGGTGACTGAAAGTGTCATGTTTTTCTAAATATGTTGAATCACGGGTGTTTTAAGATCTTCGGAAAAATAAAAAATAAAATCTAACTATATTAGTTTTGGAAAAAAAACATGTCCGTCACAGTGGACACTGCCAAATATAGAGAACTAATTTGATGAATTGATGTGTCCGCTAGAGCGAACATTGCCAAATAAATAGTCAAAAAAGAAACAAAGAATAAATTTGTTAAAAACTATATTTGAACATTCATTTAATGTGGAAATCTAATTGACAATTTCTGGGTTGCTTTCCGGTTACAAAACAAAGTCTCACGTTACACTTTATACAGTAAACAACTGTTTTTTTATTGCAGTACATGCAGCGACCCTCAGTTTTTGTGCTCATGAAATGCCCAATGTTATCAAAACGCACTGAATCAACCGGTCGAGCTGAAAGTGGTCTTTTGATGCTGCATTCTTCATTTTTTTCTTGACGATCCGCCCTATTAGACTTCGTTAAGGCAACAAATAACTCATGACGAAACATTTTTAGTGGTTTGGATTGCACCTGTCTCAAGCCGCAGTGTTTTCTGTACAACAACCACCCGTTGTTGATACATATATCAAGGAGTTGGGAAAATATACTAAGGTACCATCTGCGACTTTTAAGTGGAATCCTATAGAGTGCGACCAACATGTCCGACAAATCAACGCCTCCCATAGTCTTATTATACACTTTTACGATGTTGGGGCAATCGACATCAATTTTGGCTTTGGCATTTTTACAATACCGTTTTATTTTTTGAACTGGTTCAGAATCGACGTAAGAACTTATGAACGTTACGCTTTTATTGTCATTCCAGCGTAAAACTGCCAGTTTGTTAGAATTGCAGACAACTTGAGAGAAACTGCCTCGTGGTTTCTTTTTGAGTATTTTTTCACTTACCAGTTTTTCATCAGCCCCTCTCAATCGGTTACGTCGAATGGTTCCTAGCGAAAAGATGCCATATCTTTCACGTAAGATGAAAACAAGCTCTGGTGATGAAAAGAAGTTGTCAAAACAAACAGTAGCTGGCCTTTTTTTTATCGATTGACAGAGAGCCAGTACAACTTGTGCACCAAAGCCCATAGTCGCTTCATCGTCAGCAAATTTGTGAAATCGGAAGGTATCTTCGCCCCCATATAGAATGAAATCATAAATCATTCCATTTGGACCAGCTCGCACGTAGTTTTTGAAGCCCCACTTATTAGGCTTGTCCTTCACGTATTGGCGACGTTTCCCAGCTTTGGTCCCTTTATACGGAATCATCATCTCGTCGATGCTAAAATTTTTTTCTGTTTCCTGGGCGAGGCAGTTGTTCCTAATTTTTTCGACTATGGGTCGCACTTTGTAATACCTATCTGAGTTTTCAAAATTTGAGTCCGCAAAATGTAAATAACGACGTATTTGTTGGTATCTTTTGAGGCTCATGAGGTCGGCTATTGGAGCATATCTAAACTGTTTTTTCCAGTAGTCTAGATAAGATGGCATCCCAACTATACCCATCATTATTTGAATTGCCAAGAAGTCACGAAACTCATCAACTGACAAATCAATGGACTTTCCAGATTTCTGCACAGAATAGATGTTAGTTTCGCTAACAATGTCCACAAAAATATCTTCTGAAAAGAATTTCATGAAATAATCCAGTATAGTATCGTTCACACTGATGTCTTCGTACTCATCATTTTCATTAGTTGTTTCCAGTTCAGCTCTATGTTGGAAAAATGCTCGTCGCCATGTGTACTGCAATGAAAACTTTTTGACAACTTTGGGTCTTTTGCTCACGACCTTGGGACGCTTAGATCGGGTTTTTCGTGACGTGGCAGTCGGTGTGGGCAAAGATGGAATTGATGAGATAGATGGAATACTTGTGTAATTTTCTTCATTTATAACTTCATGCATGATGGGAGTTAAAGGGACATCCATTTCATGGGTTGTGTGCACTTCAAGGTGATTATTTCGCAGTTCGTAGTCATGATCGGAGCTTATTGAAATGTTCAGACGTTCTAAGGAAGATGCCAAAGATGGTGCTGGTGACGAATCATTTGAACTTGTGGCAGAACTTTCATGCAATTCATTTTCATCGGCTGATACTTCACTTGTCTCAGATTCAGCATGCTCTTTAGGTATTAGTGCCAAGATTTTAGCTGCACGGCCCAACACCACACGCTGTTATAGAGCAAATAAAATTTTGTAAGCATACAAGAAGACATACAAACCAAAACAGAAAAATAATTGCTAAAAACACATGCCCTTAAAGTACTTGCAATGTTAGCAAGGTCTGCCCCGGCGAACAAATAGCTTATATTGCGTATTTGGCATAGTCCGGTGGGGCGGACAAATAGTATTTTGGTTAATATATTGGGTATTTGGCATTGTCCGGTGCAGCGGACAAGATATTTAGGTGATGATTAAGAATATAAATAATAACAAAGTGCAATTATGAGTATTTGGCATTGTCCGGTGCAGCGGACAAGATATTTAGGTGATGATTGAGAATATAAATAATAACAAAGTGCAATTATTAACCCCTGACGCAAAGAGAGGGATGTTATAAGTTAAATGTGTCTATATGTGTATCTGTGTGGTATCATAGCTCCTAAACGGATGAACTGTTTTTTTTTTTGTGTCATAGATAATTTTATCCTGAGTGTTCTTAGCCATGTTACATGAAAATCTGTTCAGCAGTTTTTGAGATATTGGACTTTGAACTGAAAATGTCGGGGATTTTTCAACTTTTCTAAGTTGTAGTTATATAAAAAAATTGTACTACATCAGTCTTCATTTTCTCTTACCTGTAACTCTTTTATAATTCAGTTATTTTATTGAGCTTTTATAAAAAAAAATGGCAGGTAAGAAAAATCTAAATCGGTCATTTCATCCGACCCCAAGGTGAAAAACGCATCAATATGGGATCAGGTGGGGTGCAGTA
Organism: Epinotia bilunana; assembly: GCA_947049275.1. NCBI lineage: Eukaryota > Metazoa > Arthropoda > Insecta > Lepidoptera > Tortricidae > Epinotia > Epinotia bilunana. The sequence goes on along the minus strand of OX346260.1, from coordinate 19,559,957 downwards.
ATAGGGTTTCCTTCTCGGTAAAAAGTGAGTTATTCCAAAAATAAACCGTTTTTTATTTCACTCAACTAGTAATTATAAAAGAATTTCTAAGCAGTGTCAACCTTAGCGTCGATTGGCCGGCACGAGCGGGCAACAACCCGCGCGTTCAAGGTCGCTCCATTGTTGAATTTTCTCCGAATGCAAAACAGTAGGGTAACCTTTATTATTCAGACTTGAGTAGGTATCTGTTAAAAAAGTCAAAAGTCAAAAGTATTTATTTGCCAGAATACAGTACAGGAAGGTCTTACATAAAACATAACAGTGTATTCAGCCTGCATGCAGGCGTGCAAATATTTTACAAAGAGGCGATTAATTTAGTAAAAATAAAAATTATCAATTGCAATAAAACAAATTCAAAATAATAATGTCATTTTATGCCACTAACACTCTAAATAACTTTTAACACTATGAAAACATTTGTCGAGAAGCAAATTCGTCAACTAATTATTAAAACTGTTTCCCCGGAGGACCTCAATGTTCTCAGGCAAGTTATTATATAATTTAATGCACATGTTGGCCACATTTTTACCATATAATTGCCTTGCTAACGAGGGGTTTGTACAGCAGGTCCATGATCCTTTTTCTGGTCTGTCACCTCGTGTTCGGAAATCACTTAGACGTGTGTTAACAAGGACACATGCAAATCTGATGTACAAACAGGGCAATGGCAATATACGCATATTCCTAAACAAAGGTATATAGCTATCATCAATCCGAGAGCCACAAATGCCCGGACACATATTTTTAAAATTTTAAATGCTCTCTGCGTTCACAGAATTTCCCCATAAAAATAATCCATAACGGAGAACAGACGACACATATCCATGGTAAGCTATCAGTGATGCTTCAGCCGATACAGTCTTCTGAGTGCAAAGACAAATCTGTTTAGTTTGTTCCAAACCTGTTCAGTATGGTACTTCCAGTGGAGATGTCTGTCCAGAGTGTAGCCGAGAAACTTGAGATTCAACTTCTTTTACATTTTCATTATTATGTTTTAATGTGATCGGTAAACTATTGGAATTATAAGAAATAAATTGTATCCATTTGCTTTTATTTATATTTAAGTCATTTATATTCATCCAATGTATTATGTCATTCAAAGCATTATTTATGTCTTGTTCATAAGGCATTCTGTTCTTAGAACTATTATATAATCTGTGCCGATAGCTCGAAACGGAGACGCGGCAGGCCTCACCGGCGATGGCAGGACGAGCTAGGCTCGTTCTCAAAAGATTGGCCACAAAAGTTTAGGATCGAGGACACTGGAAACGGAGGGGGGAGGCTTTTGCCCTGCAGTGGGACACTACAGGATTCCAATAATAATAATAATAAATATTGTATTTAAATTACGACTGGTAAAATGCTTATTTTACCAAACAATTCTGTATTCTGTAGGTACTGCTATAAGATCATAACCCCTCCGCCGTTCTACCGTACTTAGTTGGAAAAAATATACCAAATCTTTTAGTTATTTAATCCATTTAGCACCAATCACACATGCGTCAGAGCGCCAAGGGCGCTTTTGCTACAACTGGATTTTAAGCTGCTATGTGTAGCGCTACGACTGTAGTAGCATGGCGGTGAAAGTTAATTATTAATTTACTTTTTTTAATTTTTAATACTTACGTCAAAAATAGGCTGTTTTCAACGATAAGTATTCAGATGGATCTTTATTTACCATTTATTTGTTTTTTTACCTTTTTCGCAAGATTCCGTGAGCTGGCAAAAAGCAATAGCAAGGTAATATTAGCAACATTCGCTTTACAGGTATTTTCATGTCCATGGCGTTTACAGATACGTATTAAGTCAGCTCCTCGCAAACATCTGAAGTGATAATGTATGGCCCGCGTACAGTAAGTGCCGTTTTCAGTTAAGTACTCCATATTGTAATTAAGTCGTGAAGAGTTGGCAGGAGGACGGCGAAATGATATTTGATAATTTAAATAGTATACGTGTTTAAGAGGACCTCATTGAAGAAAGTAAAAAGTATAATTATTGAAAGTTCTGATGACTCAGAAAACAGTACACGATTAAATAGGTACAGTCAAGGGCAAAAATATATATACAATTTTAGACCTTATTGTAATGCAATAAGTAAAAATATGCATAGATATTTATGCCCTTGACTGTACCTAATTATAATTGTATAATTTACATTAATTTGTATAAGTTATATAGGAAACCTTAGGCCTAATTTCTGTCAATTTTTGTACGTATTATTTTACACGGGCATAAACATGCCCGTGTAAATTAATACGTACAAAAATTGACAGAATAAACATTTACAAAAAAAAAATACTTTTGTGCTCATAATTTTTCGAACTGTCTTGCCTTAAATATGACATAGTGTCAAAAATAAATAATTTGGTATTCGGAAGCTTTAATAAAAACTTAGCCAATGGCGAACGAACTCGCTGTCGTCTATTGCCGAACGGCGGCAAGAGCAGCCGCTCTTTTTTGCATAGTCGTCAACACGTCAACTACTCATGAGTTTTTATTCATTTATACTTTATTGCACTTAAGAAAAAAATATCGTACCAAAGGCGGACTTAATGCCATATGCCATTCTCTACCAGTCAAACCTTAAGGCAAAACGGAATAGATCAAGCAGGCCACATAACAAATTAAAAAAATTACTTTATGGTTAAACATAACATAAACATAACAAATTAAAAAAATAACGTAATGGTGTAAATAAATACTTACATACATAAATAAGTAAATACATAAATATACCTACCGTACATACACACTTACAAGCGTAATTTTCAAACCTGAAACTTTAGCACTACTCGCAGGATTCTAATGAGTCCAAACTGGACGGGTTTATTTTGCCTATGACCATCTTCCCTCTCAATTATCAGACTAGCTTAATTCTAATATAATATTGCATTGTCATGCGACCAACACTAGTGTAGAAAATTTCGACTCGATGTGGGATACCCGACCGAAATGATACAGTGTCTGGACCCCATTGCTGTCATTAAAAGGCGAAAGCGCTGTACTGTACTAAGCTAAAATAAACCCTCAGCGGGCGTAGCACGGTTGCCATTTTATCACTTATCGTTGTGGATAAGGCATCCGTCACTCTCGCACTCGCATGCTTGTCAGAGCGTGATGGGCGTCTTTACCACAACGATAAGTAGTGATAAAATGGCAACCATGCTACGCCCACAGAAAAAGCAATTCCAACATGCAGCCGAAACATAAAACAACTGAACAACATTTTCGTTTAAACAACTACAATTCAGATTTGCAATTTTTTAACACCATCAACGTAGTTGTTCCAGTATTAAATTCGTTGAAAATTACTGTTCCATTTGTGAACTATTAGTGCAAGTTTGCAGACCACAATCAAATATACCTGCAGCTTTGCAGAGAAATGGACTGAGGCTTAGGGTTGCCAACCGAATACTAAGTAAAGGTTATGTATCTGTTTGTGAAGTTTGACAAGTGTTTGACAAGGTAATTAACGAGATGAAGGAGACACAGAAAGACACACACGAAATAGAAAAGAAACTACTTTATTCTTCTTCTTTACTTTGTTTTACTTTAGATGACGAAAAGTACTTAAAGCCAACCGTTACCGAAATATATTGTTTAATTGATATCTTCAAGTAGGATTATAGAACAATAAAACAATTAAGCGTAAACAATAAAACAAACAGTAACTAATCCAGTACTAGTGCCACACTTCGGTCGGTATTATGGCGTATATTTGTTGTCTTTCCCTCTCATATTTAGCGACAAAAAAGGTTATAAAATCCCACGATAAGTGTATTTTCGTAATTTAGGTAAAACCAACTATACCTTTAAAATACCAAGAAATTATGTGTATTAGTGAAATTAGGTTATTTCGTATTCCCAAAAATGTTTATTAAAAGGGAAATACCTTGAAACAATCCTGTATGTTTAGGCACTGGTCCCACCGCCGGCTAGTAAGCTAGAAAAGTTGGGCGAGTAGCATTACATTGCGGATCTGTAAAGGTCGATTGATCACACTGTGCCTGGTCAGCACGCAATGAACCGTTACTCGCCCAACTTTTCTAGCTTACTAGCCGGCGGTGGGACCAGTGCCTTATGTAGCAAAGAGTGTGCAAACTGTCTGTTGGTAGCCCACAAATGCGGCTAAGCACCAACAGAGCAAACAGTGGTTCGCTTTTCACTAACTTTTTTTGAATTTAAATTTCGGCGCCAAGTTCCACATTTTAAAACGAACGCGGCGAACGTTCTATGATAATACGCTTCATAGAGTGGGCGTAATTGTTGCCGGTCAATAATAGTGATTGAAACGTATATCGGATTCATGTTTAGATTTATTATAAGCGTAAAGGCTTATTCTGTGATATTTATTAAAACTGCTAGTGCAAAGTTTAATTAAGTATTTTGCTTATAGATAACATTTTTATAAGAGTAGAAAACCTACTCTTTTACTGACGCCTGCACTAATACCGTTATTCATATTTCTTTTATACTACATAAGCAATGTTCAACATTTTATTTATGATAGGATATTTATGATAATGTAATGAAAATACAATCGAATTAATTTCCCATTTTTGTATAATTATGAAACTCATAAAAGCAGACTTCGTTGTTCATTTTATTCTAAACAAAATGCTATCGACATTAAACCTAACAAGATTACGACTTAAGCGGAATAAAATGAAGCTAAATTTCTTTATTATTAAAAGAGAACACGGATTAAAAGGATTGACATCTGTTTCGGGCCTCGAGCAGCGTCTGTTTGTATTTCGTTAGCGGCATTTACAAGTCACGGGTCAGTCTCCCAGAGTAGCTAATCAAATAATGCTTAAAACCCTCCATTTCCTTAGTTTTTTTAGCTGAATGGTAAAATGATTATGTAAAGCGGGTGCTGAATAGATAGTACCAGCCGCCTTCCAATTTTTTTTGAATCAGGGAGGTGGTTTTCATTTGTCATTAGGAAAAGAAAGTGCTTCATTGAACCATTTGTTCTCTACTTCAATAAGGTATTTTATATTGTCAAAGCGTAAGTACATTTCAATTCTGTGTTTTAAATAGACGTTTAAATAGATATTTTAAATAAAATCAAAATTCAATTTACCAAAAAAATAAGCTTGTATAATTTCTAACAAAGTACCACAATTGAAATTTTTGAATTGGATTTTCCTTATCAAATATTCAATTTAGGTGGTCTGTGAATAAGTATGAATTTGAGTAAAAAAAACTTCTATTGTAGTATAGTATGGAGCACGCTAATACACTCACGTGTGATCTATATATATCTATATATATATAGGACTAGAAAGTTGAAATTTACACAAAACTTCCTTCTATGACTTAGGCAAGGGATAAGACGGGATTTTCGGAAATTTCATCCCTAAGGGGGGTTAAATAGGGGTGCAAAGTTTGCATGGGAGAAACATTATTTTTTGAACTAGAGACTTGAAACTGTGTAGGGAAATAAATTATAGAATACAAGAAAGAAAGAAAGAAAGAAAGATACATTTATTCACAAACACACAGGACACACATGGTTATTAAATAATAAAATAAACAAGAAAAGCACATGAAACATGAAACAAGTGTGTCTCTGCGGCAGTGAACCGGACACTGGCTCAGCATTATGCTGAGGTGTCAGACACCTGCAGCGCTGATTTTCAGCCAGCACCGTTGGTGACTCACGGAAACGTCAATCAATTTAATATATATATAAACTACTATACTAATATACTATTGGGATAGGCGAGAGAGAAATAAATATAATTTTAAAAACCAGGTGAGAGCTGTGTACGTACTACCTACATGCAGCATCAATATAATAAAAAAAAAAATACGAAAAAAATACTTTCTGCGTTCTAGAAAATTCCACCCCTAAAGGGGTTAAATTGGGATGAAAAGTTACATATACTATATGATAAGTCATTTCTTAGTCAAAATAAAGAATCCGACTGCTAGCAGAAAAGTAGGTTAGGTTAAGTTAGAATCACTACCCTTACAGAACCGAACAGCTACCAGAAATGTAGGTTAGGTTAGGTTAGAACTGCGATGCTCCCACAACCGAAAAGAAGGTAATGCTTCCTGCGGATTATTTTGTTAATTTAAAAAGTTGATTTCGGATAATGAAAATAATTTATTCTCTAACACCGTTCAATGAAGACGGCGGATGGAGATGGAAAGTTCTACGTCTTTTAGCATTAAATAAGTTTACTTTCAAAATTATACAGGTAGCCCGAACTAACGTGAGTATTAATAACTACTGGACGGATTTAGGCAAAAAAATCCAGTAATGTAGCTTTCTTTAATACATTATGAAAAAAAAAACAATTTAAGATATTTATATTTGTTTTAGCAATTTAAACCAATTACCTCATCGCACTGTTACCTTTTACGCGTAATCCCTGAACGGATTTAGATGAAATTTTCCGTATAGATAATTTGAGACCCCTGGAAGGATACTTTTAATCTCGGAATCATCCCTTAAGATGGTAGAACTTTGGTTACCGTAAAATGGGGTGAGTAGGGTTCGCGGGGAGAGTTGGGTTATGAATGGGGAGACAAGGTATGAAAGGGGGGTGAGATGGTTTTTTAAGGCTACTGCTACAAAAATAATGTATTCCAATTTAAAATGGAGCTATAGTAATACTCATAAAAAAAAATCGATCCAACAATCTTCCAAAATCACCTTTGTATGAAACCCATCTTACCCCAATTACGAGGGACTACGGGGTGAGGTGGGTTTTCCTGTTTATCGTCAAAGTTATGAAATGGAACTACCCAAAATAAAATAAAAACTAAAATACAAACGTCCGGAACACTTATTATATACACCATTCAGTTTGTATAAGTAAAAATAAAATGTTATCGAGGTTTGAATGTCAGTTTTCACCCCACACCCCATTTTACGGTAGGTCGGCGATAATTTAGGTTCCGCCTACAATAATTTAATAATGGTCATTTTTCTAAGACGGTAACAAGTGCTACGCGGAGGAAATCGCGGTCAACGGCTAGTTAATTATACTTCCCTGGTTCTGAGTCTGTTTCCGCATCACCTTTGCTCTGTGACCGGAAAATTCTGAAATATGCAGACCAAATCGACAGGGTAGGTGTAATGTTAACGCAATTACAATCCAGGAGTCAAAGAATTGACGTCTCGTACAGCAAAGCTGCGTATTTCTTTGATCACGTCACACACGGCTAACCAATCACTTTGACCTGCCACAATACAGCGACCCCTTTCGCTGTTACCGAGTATGGTACACAAACCCTGAAATCCCAAGGGTCCTGGTAAATTGGCCGTTTAACAAACCGAAACAAATTAATGAGAATTTCGGCGGCAACATGTGCCGATATTTTCGTTTTGGTAATCAGTTACAATAAGCGTTTTCCCGGCAAGTAATTTGCTTGTGGGCGGATATGTTTTAATTGTTTTTTGTTCGGCGTAAATTAGAAAATTGGAATTGTATTATTAACAAGCGCAAACTTGGAAATTCTATTAATTATTGACTAATAAATAACGGAAACCAAAAATGCCAAAGTAATTGCGTGCAAAAACCTGGGTAATTTATTTCTTGTTGATTGTTTTTTTAGCGAAATAGTAGCTCCTTTTGGGTGAAATCTCATTAAAAAAAACTGGGCATTGAACACGTTTTTAATTGAAATTTAATTGAAAAGTTGTACAGGTGTCTCAATGATTGTTTGGGCTACTAATCTCGGCACGAAATTGCGGATGCTGTTCGCCATTTGATGGGTCTCGTCTCGTTTACCCTTGTGATGTGCGGGTTTAGCCACACACACATATCCCTCAGCCTGAGGGGCTATCGAGGGTTTCCTAGTTAACTCAGGCGGTCAAGGAGGCCTAGCAGGAGCAGGGGTGAATAATAACAGCGGTCGGGTTAATGGTTAACACTGGGTCTTGATGCCCTTTTATTAAATACAAATAATCCCTACACGGTCACTATCGTTCGCGGTACGGGGCACGGTTTGCCGAACTGGTACGATTCGGGTTGGTAAAGACGGGAACGGCGGGATCGTGGTACAACGGCAGTGCACTCGGGGTCTCCAAGCGGCCAGGAGTATCACGGGACGGGTTCGTTCTCCCGGCAGTGCACTCGGGGTCTCCAAGCGGCCAGGGATAACGCGGATCCTAACCAACTCACTCCTCCGGCAATACGCCCGGGAACCAGGCGGCCTGAGAGGGGCGAGGGGAGCGGAAGACTTCGGCGGTGCTCGGTGGCCAAGCAGCCAGAAGTCGGGAAGCCACGGCAGTGCACTCGGGGTCTCCAAGCGGCCAGAGGCGGGAAGGTAGGGAGGGCGAGGGGAGAGAGTTGGGCACACGGCAAGCCGCTAGCCAAACTCCTGCGTTCTGACGGGCGCGCGGGGCTTATATACTGGCCGGCGGGTGGCGGTGCGGTGGGGCGCGGTGCCGTGCGCTGCTCTGCCCCGCTCGTCTGTCCCCCGCGTCGGCGCCGCTCTGTCGCGGCGGCGGCTGTGGCGTTTTCCATGACGTCACACTTCCTCCCCCGTTTTGGTGATTTTTACCTGGGGAAAAATCACCGTTAGTCCTGTGGTAACTCGATATGTTCCCTTCCGGTAGTTATAATAATAAAAATGGGACAGTATTCCTAATCACAAAAATATAAATATAAATTAAGAAACAAAAACAATATTTCCGTCCTTATGACCTAGACGGTGCGGTTCAATTCCGCGTGGCCATTGTCTAACGTGAGTCGGTCGCGTGGTGTTTCATTTATTGTTTACGTTCATCTTGGTTTGATCGGTTAATCTATTATGCGCCTTATCTGCGCGCACGCACGGCGTGTTCCCGCTTGTGCCGCCGTCTGCGCACTCGACTCGTCTTATAATATTTCAACGGCCGCTCGCTGTTGTTATGCGCGTGTCGGTCGGGTTTTGCGCTTATCTATTTCTCGGGTTTTAATTTTGGATCGGATGCGCTTATTTGGTGCGTGTTTATTTTTTACTTTTTTCTTTTTCGGTTGATTATAATAATAACCATTCTGTTTCCAACGTAATTCGTCTATTTGCGGGAGCGGGTATGCGTCTTCCTCTGACGCCTCGGTTATTTTTGTGTGATTGATGCAAATCCGGTACTGACCTTTGTCTTTCCTGGCGAGAACGACTGGCGAGCTATATGTGCCATTTGACTTCTCAATCACCCTTTGCTCCGGCAAGTCTTTCTCACGGACGTTTATTATTTCTCGTTGTTTCGGGTTGCTGGGATAACGTCTCTGTTTTATCGACTTACTATGCTGTAATTTAATTTTGTGCTCGATCCACGTATTCCGTTTTGGGCTTTGCTCGCAAAGCTGAAATTGCCGTTTCAGCATTGCTTGGGGTATCTTATTATTCCTGGCACACTTCTCGGGTGATAACGCCTGTTCGGCCGGTGGTTTGCTCTGGACGTCTCTCGGATTGTCTGGAGTCCTCTCGCTGACTTTCTCCTTCCCTATCTCCTCGGGTAACGGTAGCACGTCCTGTTCGTGGACATTTTGATTGGTTGTAAGTGTTTCGGTGTCCCCTGCCCATGTTATGGCCATTCCGGCCCTTCTGAGTACATCCATGCCGATTATTGTTTCCGCCGCGGTTGGAAGAACCCTCACCCAGTGTTTTATTGTGGCGCCTTTGATGTGCATGTCAACCAGTATGGTTGTGTTGACGGTTGTTGGGGTGCCGTCCGCCAGCACGACGCCCCTCTGGATTTGTTTTTCTATTACCCCCTGGGCTTTGCACGTTTCATACACGTCTTTGTTGACATAGGTGTTTGTTGAGCCTGTGTCTATCAAGCAGACCCATTCCTTTCCAGATATCGTGACGTTCTCGTATCGTCGGTTGTCTTCCCGACCGTGATCTCCGGCGGCTCCCAGGAACTCTCTCTTCCCGGTCTCGTCTCTGCCTATCGCACGTTCTCGGGGTTGACACTCATTCCTGTCCCTCTCTTCGTGTCTCGGTACTTGCGGCTGTCCCCAATATCCTGGCGGTCTACCATGCTGCTGTGTCGGATATGTGCCCGTTGTCTGTGGGATATATCCTCGGTCTGGGGCTATCTTGTCATCTGACGGGGCGATAATCCCCTCGTACTCGGCGGCTAATCTTAGTAACCCGTTTAGGTCCATATAGTCGTTTTTCTTTATGTACAATTTGTATTCTCTTTGCATATTTTCGTGAATTCGGTGGAGTTTTTCAGTCTCGGTCAGGTTCCCATGTCTACGCATGAGCGTTTGCAGGTCGTTTAAATAATCTACGAAGCTCTCTCCGCAGTCTTGCTTTCTAGCTATGATTCTAACTATGAGGTCGTCCTCGTAGTTATACGGAAAATAATAAAGTTTGAAGAGCTGCATAAATTCATCCCACGACTTCCAGGACTCGACATTGTTCCTGTACCATGCTAGGGCTCTTCCTTGCAGGATCCGGGGCAGCGCGGGCAGGACGTCTTCCTCGTCTACGCCGCTGGCTGCGATCAGTTCTTCCAGTCTCTCTATGAACTCTACCGGGTTGTCGGACGTCCTGTAGGATAGGTTCCACTCTCGGATCGCCTTATTGAGCCTGTCCGTCTTACCTCTATCCTGGTCGTCTTCCATGGCTCTGGATGTGGGTTTCTCTGGTGTCTTGAATACCTCGGCGGTTTTGACGGACTCTACGAGCAGTTTACGGATCTGGTCCACCGTTAGGCCCTCTGTACTTATGCCTCTGCTCTCTGCTTCCTTCGTGAGGTCTGGCTTGTGCAGCTGGTATATCCAGGCCGTCTGCATCTGTCGGTAGGGACCTATCGGTTTCTGGTGCGACGCGGGATTGTTTAACGGGCGGGCGGGAAGCGTCGCGTAATCTACACGTCGGTAACGGTAATTCGGAGTTTAAATCGTAAAAGTAAAAAAAGATTAGATTTTCCCTGTCTCCTGTCTCCTAATGAACTACGAGACTCCTGTATGAGTTATTACGTTGGGCGCCAAATGTGATGTGCGGGTTTAGCCACACACACATATCCCTCAGCCTGAGGGGCTATCGAGGGTTTCCTAGTTAACTCAGGCGGTCAAGGAGGCCTAGCAGGAGCAGGGGTGAATAATAACAGCGGTCGGGTTAATGGTTAACACTGGGTCTTGATGCCCTTTTATTAAATACAAATAATCCCTACACGGTCACTATCGTTCGCGGTACGGGGCACGGTTTGCCGAACTGGTACGATTCGGGTTGGTAAAGACGGGAACGGCGGGATCGTGGTACAACGGCAGTGCACTCGGGGTCTCCAAGCGGCCAGGAGTATCACGGGACGGGTTCGTTCTCCCGGCAGTGCACTCGGGGTCTCCAAGCGGCCAGGGATAACGCGGATCCTAACCAACTCACTCCTCCGGCAATACGCCCGGGAACCAGGCGGCCTGAGAGGGGCGAGGGGAGCGGAAGACTTCGGCGGTGCTCGGTGGCCAAGCAGCCAGAAGTCGGGAAGCCACGGCAGTGCACTCGGGGTCTCCAAGCGGCCAGAGGCGGGAAGGTAGGGAGGGCGAGGGGAGAGAGTTGGGCACACGGCAAGCCGCTAGCCAAACTCCTGCGTTCTGACGGGCGCGCGGGGCTTATATACTGGCCGGCGGGTGGCGGTGCGGTGGGGCGCGGTGCCGTGCGCTGCTCTGCCCCGCTCGTCTGTCCCCCGCGTCGGCGCCGCTCTGTCGCGGCGGCGGCTGTGGCGTTTTCCATGACGTCACACCCTTAATCTCGCGATTAGGCCGATTTGGAAAGATTTTTTTTTTGGTTTCAAATGAAGCAGTTGCATAAATAAAAACATTTTTTTTTTATTTCATCAAGAATTGCATCATTTGAATGTAGTTAAGGTCGCACAAGAAACACAATACTTTCAATAAATAACATAGATGAGTATCAGAAACACAATCAATCACACGTACAGGTAGAATTAGAGAAAGAAGACTTCTAGTTTTGACGATAAAGTTAAAAATCGGCCAAGTACGTGTCCGGCCACGCGCAATGTAGGGTTCTGTAGTTGCCTGTCTTTCTTAGTTACATCGACACGCGCGCACCAACTAAATGGTTGCGTTCGGCCGAATTTGTACGAAAGTTGGCCTTTCTAAGTAAATTTTCAGTTGGTCGATTATTACTCGGTAACTAGTTATGCCTACTTAACTGTGATAGTTTTCCTTTTTAACCCCCGACGCAAAGAGAGGGGTGTTATAAGTTTAACGTGTCTGTGTGTCTGTGTATCTGTGTATCTGTCTGTAGCTCCCAAACCGATGGACCGATTTGATTGCGGTTTTTTATTCGAAAGCTGATGTAATCCCGAGTGTTCTTAGCCATGTTTCATGTAAATTTGTTCAGCCGTTTTTGAAATATTGGACTTTGAAATGAAAATGTCGGGGGTTTTTCAACTTTTCTAAGTTGTTTTTTATAAATTCATTATATGTACTACTGGGGGCGGGGGGGGGGACACATGACTCGAACAAAAATTTGGGCTTTAAAGCCCAATATCTCGCAAACAAATCACTACTTAATTTGAAAAATAGTTTCAAAAAGCCATAATATTTTGGAACAAGCTATCCAACGATATACAGAGAAAAAAAAATACATCCCCACTTTAGGTGTAGGGGAGATACCCCAAAAAAAATTTGTTTCAAGTTTTATTATTCGATTTTGTCGGCGTGATTGATATATATACCCATGCCGAATTACAGTTGTCCCTTCGTAATGGTAACTGAGCTAAGCCGAAGACGGACGGATGGCCACAGGGACATGGCAAAACTATAAGGGTCCCTTTTTGACTACGGAACCCTAAAAAAGATTGTAGATAAAAAAATACTTTGTATATGATATTTCATTTGAATACATTTAACATCCAAACTGCTCCTAGGGAACTCAAGCTGATCAATTGCGTTGCGTTTTTTATGTACGTAAGGTAAATCAGAATGTATTTTTTGTTTGGGAAAATGATAGTTGACTTGTCATAACGCTCGTTCGAAAATTTACACAGTTACCCCGCAGGTCAAGTTGTTGCTGTTTGTTTCTACTCGCCGCATGCAGCGATGAGTATTAGACCATTTAAGTAATATTGCTTGCAGCTTCTTCATGAAATATTATTGAAGTGGACAGCCATTAACGGTAAAAATAATACTACAAAATCATTCGAACAAACCATTTGAACAACCAACGATAAATATTTATCTGCCCGCCTTCTCCAGAATGATGTTTTTGTAGGTACAGTCAGTCGAAATAATAGTTCCATTATAACAAGGTAGAAATAAATACAGGGTGAATTTTGAATGAGTTTCCAAATTTTTTGTAGGCATTTGGTATAACTAATAAACCCAATTTTTGAAAAAAGAAACTAGTACTTATGTTTTTAATTACAAATTGTCTATCCCAAAAGAGATCCGTACAGCGTTGTTTCTCGGGATTCAGTGTCGCGCGGAGCGGGGCGGGGGCGGGGGAGGGGAAGGCGTGCCGTGTTAACCCTTACTACCCACTGAGGTGCAAGCACGGTAGGTTTTTTGGGATAACTTTAAGCAGCAATTACTAAAAATTTTAGTACTGGATGATATGAAAGCAAAACGCGTATTTTATAATTTTTGCTGAAGAATCTCATACTTGAATTTGGACACTCGTTAAAGATTCACCCTGTATATTTGTTATCTATGCCTAAAAAACAAACGCAGTTGGTGTCGTCGAATTCGAGTCGGTGTCAAAATATTTCAGGGCACTTTGATAGTGAAGAGGTTATTTTGCTGACTGCTTTTTTGGTTATCTGTTATAAACTACAATTTCCATTGAATCGTGCATTTATTCTACATTGGTTTTTCGATTTTTATCATTAGTCATCTCAAAATAGAGCTCTCTGATAGACAAACGGACAGGTGTAGAAACAGACGCGAACCTCTATGGTTCAGTGCAAGGATCATACAATTGGCAATTCTACATTGGATTAATTCCAAAAATGAGTGTTAGAAACAAAGATGTATTCCTATTTTACGTAGACAGGCTAATTATTTATGCTCAGACACTAAAATACTAAGACGAAGGATCATTCCCACCAAATGAATCTACTTCAGTATTAAAATTAATACCAGCTATGTAATTCACAATTTATTCAACCTGACCTCAGCGCTCTGCCCTAGTATATCCTCACGCCGGGATTCGTAATAATAAGGAGTAATCGGAGGTCGGATTTACCTTGGGTTTCTTGAGCTGAGGTGAGGTGATATCGTGAATATAAGCTAAGAGTTTGTTCGTCTAATTTTAATAACTTTCGGAATTTGTGAACGCTCTAAAAAGGCGCGTTTAAGAAAGTCGGATTCTTTGCTGTACCTATTCATGAATAATGAGGAGGGCTTGAAAATCTCAAGCTCGGGTTTTTATTTTGATTGTGCTGAGTTCCTGTATATATTTTTCTTGAATGAGATTTTTAAACAGATATTTTTTTCTAATAAGCTATAAAGGAAGGTTAGGTTTAAGACCTAAGACAATAAGTGAATCAAGTATTAGAATGATCATATCAAGAGTTATCCTCTTATCGGTGGAGTATTTTCCATTTATCTCTGTCGTTCGCCAGCCCTTTGATTGCTGATACACGACACGACACAATCTTTTCCTTTATTTGGTCCATATAACTCGCCGTGTTCTTCCCCTGCCTCTCCTTCCTTCTATATTTCCTTCCATGATGGTTAGAAGTTGGCATGCCGTATCAAATGACCAAACGTTTTCCCCATTTTAGAGCTAATTGTGTTCAAGATAGCTTTGTTCTCTTTTACCATTCTTAAGCTGTCCTCATTTGTTTTTTCTCTCATTCCAGCTTATGCCTTCCATCCGACACCACCACCACATTTCAAACGCTTCTAGTCTTTCCGCGTTTCGCTGCCATAAAGGGCAATACTCCCTTTGTAAACTTTAATTAGCAACTTTTTGCACCTACATGACAGATTGGATTTTAAGAGAAGTTAAGTTTTTAATAAAGTAGAATAAAGTAATTAATAAAAAAAAGAATAACGACACTGTTACATAATGGGAAAGCGATAAAGCGAAACTAGGCCGAGCCTCATCATCATCATCATCATGGCCTCCCCCAAAGAGTGCCACAATGACCGGTCCTGCGCCACCCGCATCCAGCGGACTCCCGCGACCCTTACCAGGTCATCAGTCCACCTTGTGGGGGGGCCTACCGACGCTGCGCCTTCCGGTACGTGGTCGCCACTCGAGAACCTTTCCGCCCCAACGGCCATCGGTTCTAGGTCACAGGCCGAGCCTGTATCTTTGATATCATGATGTTATCATTTGTAACTGTATCGATAATTATAATTAGCTATGTGACAGGCGCCGTTGGCCGGCAGGAGGACTGTGGCGCGGAACCGGTCACTTTGGCACTCTTTGGGCGAGGCCTATGTTCAGCAGCGGACGTCTTTCGGCTGATATAATGATGATGATGATGATGTGACAGAGGGTTGATTGTATTTATCATACTACTTGTTTTTTACATTGATGGAGACTGGACCA
Organism: Epinotia bilunana; assembly: GCA_947049275.1. Lineage (NCBI taxonomy): Eukaryota > Metazoa > Arthropoda > Insecta > Lepidoptera > Tortricidae > Epinotia > Epinotia bilunana. The sequence goes on along the minus strand of OX346260.1, from coordinate 19,544,438 downwards.
ACAGTACATTTTTAAGTAGAATTACGTCAAAACGGGACGTTCCCGTCATATCATAAAAATAACCTTTGACCTGTCTTTAAAAAATCTGAATAAGACTAGTTACAAGCGATATCATGATTTATGTGCTACAAATCTATTTTATCTAAGTAAATCCCGGTAAAATGCGTTTGTTTTTATCTGCCGCTTTGACTGGTATTTGAAAAAAGGGACAAAACACCTTTTACTGAACAGAAGCACGAATAAGCTTTGTGAATGCCACCCTGGAAATAAAATCGTTTAATATCACGATTTGACATTATCGAACGAGCGAGCATAGCGAACAAAATTTTTCGTTTCAGCTAAGGCAAAATATATTTCGTATGTCCGGCGTCTGTCCGGCTGTTCTCCTCTGCAGGCCCGTATTATGGCCGACCATGATACGGGGCCAGGTCGCATTTCTTAACGGATTCTCGTGGAAAATTGTGAGCAGGTTCAATAATTATATACTTACTTAGTTTGGTTTTGACATTCAGTTTTTGGAAATGAAATATAAACATGCTTGCAAGTTCTTCTCACAGGGCCACTAGTTTTAAAAGACACGGTTATTGTAGGTACTCGCGACTAACCTTTTCTGATTACAAATCAATGTCGAGTGAGAAACACCAGTAGATGTACCTACGTTAAGTGATCCGGTAAAAGGTAAACAGATTGACCGCAAAGCAGTGATCCAAGATAACTGCCTGAGGCCGGTAATTGGAACTAGATCAAACCGGTTAGTTAGTGTTGCCAATCTGAGACGTAGTAATGGGTCATAAGGATCATATTTGCGCTGTAAGAGCAAATATCAGTTAGTAGCCACGGTTAGGTTAAGTATATATTCATTAAATGACCTGTCTCTGATTTTTTCCCCGACTACGGCAGAGCCGAAAGGAAGGGATATGACTTTTTTAGAGTTTAAGAAAAATATGGGATATTTTGATAAATCAGGAAATAATGCTCCGGGTGAAATAGGGTAGCACTATTGCAGTGTTTTTCAATCTTTTTCATGCCGCGGCCCCTTAGTACAGAAAAAATATTTCGCGACCCCCACCCTACGTTGTTCAAAATACTTACAGCACTTTAACTTTAAAATGTAAGTATCCGCGACCCCCTTTTAGAAGGCTTCGCGGCCCCACTGGGGGTCGCGACCCACAGTTTGAATAACACTGCACTATTGTATTAAAAAAAAACGGTTATCTTTCCGTAGTCGGGTTACAGTTTTTTTGAACTAATTGGAGTTTAATGTTTACTTACCAAAACTTATAAATTGGCCATCTGGCTTTTTTTTTGACGGATTGGAAATGCACTTACGCATCCCCCCCCCCAGGCTGGTGGGCTCTCACCCTCCAGCCAACTGTATTTGAACAGAAAGGGGAGGGAGTCTACCCACTAAAACCACTCCGGCGTTTCCGTACCTGCCGTTAATGAGGGCGCAGTGGGATCGCGAGCATTCCACCACGACGCCTTTGGGTTGGTAGGTCAGCGGCCATCTGACCTACCAACCCAAAGGTTATTCTGAATGCAGCATATTGATATTAAGTCACATGTGCCCTCGGCGTCAAGAACACATAAAGGTGCGTACGCTGTAAAAGTGCTTTTAAGTACGGTTTATCATCATATCAGCCGAAAGACGTCCACTGCTGGACATAGGCCTCCCACAAAGAGTGCCAAAGTGACCGGTCCTGCGCCACCAGCATCCAGCGGACTCCCGCGACCTTTACCAGGTCATCAGTCCACCTTGTGGATGGGCTACCCACGCCGCCGACTACGGTTCATATTCACACTAATGCAAAAACACTCGGCGTATAGGTGTCACTTCCGTGAGTGAAGAATGGCGTCCAAGGGATAGACTTTATTATTACAAGTTCTAAAGCCACTGAAACTCGCCCTGGCAAGTTTTAGTGAGCCTTATTCCTATAACACAGTAAGATATTTTATGCTTTGTGAAATGGATTTTAGAAGAATGTATTCAATTGACCAGCTGAATATTTATGAGTTCTAAACAACCCTTTCTTGTGTTCACAACAATCGGGTACTTCGTATTCTCCTCATCAACCCTCATTTGATACCCATGTCACAGTTCTGAAAAGAGAATCGACTGCATTGAGCGTACGATTGATTGTAGGTTCAGGAATGCTAAATGAAATAGCTGAGCAATTTATTTTGCAGCCTTGGTCGTCGTCTACACTAACATAATAAAGACGAACATTATTTGTGATTTTGCATGTACTCCAAAACCACTTATCCGATTTTTTTATTTTATTTTATACAACGACGGTAGCAAAAAACGTACGGCCCGCCTGATGGTAAGCGGACACCGCAGCCTCTAGACGCATGCAACTCCAAAGGAGTAACATGGGCGTTGCCGACCCTTGATATGTTTGAGGATTCGCCGTGTTGACAGCTGAAGGAACCAATTCTTTTGATACTTTCTGGATGTACATCCTACTAATATTATAAATGCGAAAGTTTAGATGTTTGGATGTTTGTATGTTTGTTACTCAATCACGCTTAAACCACTGAACCGATTTGAATGAAATTTTTCACGAAAATAGTTTATAGCCTGGATTAAAATATAGGATAGTCTTTATCCCGGGTCCACGCGGACGAAGTCGCGGGCGGAAGCTAGTAGGCTATATTTTATCCCGCGGGTTTGCCTGAATTCGGGTAAGTAGTATTACTTTATTTTGTTATTACCTAAGACCTCCATAATTTCTAAGTCTATTTTGATATGCCTTTATTGTACTGAAAACTTAAATTTCCTGAATGGTTGACCATTCCATCATCAGGATCCATCATCTTGATTATTGGAGGCTGATGATGGAATCGATTCCAGGAGAAACCGCCGGAACTCATAAATTATCGTCTCCCTCCGCGTATTACTGCAGTGAGCCTGATGATATTGCACCATGGGTAATTATGGATGCCTGTCACGGTTTGTGATAATTTTACTTGAATAGGTATACTTACGCTTACTATGGGCCTCATAAGAAGACTCAAAGTCACCAAGGGCTATGGATAGGGCTATGTTGGGAGTTTCTCTGCGTGATCGCATCAGAAATGAGGCTATCCGCAGCAGAACCAAGGTAACCGATATAGCCTTCCGAATCGCTAAATTCAAGTGGCAGTGGGCGGGGCACATAGCACGTAGAACCGATGGCCGTTGGGGCGGAAAGGTTCTTGAGTGGCGACCACGTACCGAAAGGCGCGGCGTGGGTAGGCCCCCACAAGGTGGACTGATGACCTGGGAAAGGTTGCTGGAGTCCGCTGGATGCGGGTGGCGCAGGACCGGTCACTTTGGCACTCTTTGGGGGAGGCATATGTCCAGCAGTGGACGTCTTTCGGCTGATGTGATGAGGTATACTTAGTTCAATAGGGGCAGACAAAATACTGATTAAATCTTTAGGTAACCCAACGCCATCATTTACACATGTGGTATAATTGGTTAGGTTTTTCTGCACTATTTGGCTATCGAGGCTGCGAGTGTGCACTTTTTCAAATTTATAGTTTATAATGTGCTGTAAATTAACAACGTCATTCATTAAAACATTCATCCATTCATCGTGGCTGAGTTTGCTCAGTTAGATTTCATTCATTTATTCATTCATAAAGGTGGAAAAACGTTTGTCTAGACGCTATTACGATGTCACCAAAAATATTTTACAACCTCAGTTACTCCACATTAATCTCCAGGCAGAGGGAAGAAATAAATAGGTAATAGTCGGCTGTCATTTGAAATTTATTCTTCAAGTGTTTTCCTTATCCAAGGATTACCTTTCCACGTTAAATTCGGGTATCTCATAAAATATCAGTGCCGCGAATGAGAATAAATAGTCTGAAATAGAATATGCATTACAAAGACGCTTAAGTTAAGGGGATCATCTAACGAACAAATTAAGATTTGCAAGGTTTTTGGAGATTCTGAATTCTTATTTAATTATTTGATGTCAATATTAAACCTGTTTAATTATTATGAAGATTTGTACTTTCCCTAACTAAATATAAAAAATAACTCGTTAATAACTTAAAGCTGCTAACAAATTATTAACTTAGGACGGTACAAACTTAAATATATTTAACGAGCCCGTTGAAACCTATAAACGTTCAGGACAAACATATTTTTTACTTGACAATATATCATGTAGGTTAGTGATGCTAGTTACTGTGCATTATAAAATCATGGAACGTCTCTGTCTATCAACTTAACATATAGTCTCTCTCTCACAGACCTCAAGTTTCATGTTGTAAACTTTCCACAATCGAGCTAAATTGGAAAAGACTGTGCTTAAAGACGACAGGAAACTGACATAGTTTTTCAATTAATTGTGAGTTGCATTTTCATGGATACGTATTAACATACAGTTTGCTCTAGGTAGAGTCATAGATTTGCATTGAAGACAGTATTGAAAAGTAGTCGAATTCTCCAAGATCTAAGACGGTTAATAATATTTCGGATCTAATATCTTTCGGAATATCAATCGATATTGACCTAACCTTAAAACATAAAACACGAACCCTGTTATTCATAATCATAACCCTCTGTTAAATCACACTAATATCAACGTGACAGATAAAGACAAGCAAATGTAAACAGTATTTTAACTAAAATAAATTTCATCATCTACTTCTATGAGAGTAGATTTATATTACATACTACGGTAACTAGGGTACAGTAACTGTTTTCATTGAATAATGCAGGTATATGATAGCTACTTCTCAGTACACTTGCAAGTAGATTACGTAACGCAGATCTTAATGTCAATATTTGTATGGGAAAATTACAGTTGAATTGTCCTAACGCTCGTTCAAACGTTACATGTTTAACCCTCTGCTCAAACCTTTTGTCAGTTTAAATTTATCTAGTAAATATAATCATTGCGCATTTCTCCTTATCCTCCAATACTAGTTCGCTGTCACTACCTTACATTGTATCCCGCGAGAACATGACACGTTCGAGATAAAATCCAGACGTTCAAGTGATAAATTACGGCAACAAATTGTAACGGACCTTGAAATAGCATGTTCCTACGACGCTCATAGTTACATACAGCGTTATTCCACGAGGGTACAAATCGCGACACAATAAATATCAAGCCTGTTTTCATTCTATTCTAAAAAGCCCTATCGTCATTGGGATTTCTATGAAACCTACTTTATTACTTCCTTGCGACGGTATAGTAAACAGCGCTCTAATATATTTGTCGTAGCTTGAAAATGATGATTATATTTACCAGGCCTATGTGCTAAGCCGGGAAGTAATGAATGCCGAGTACATAAATCATACAATATGTTCCCGTAATACGATTAGTAAGGTTATTTTAACGATGTTTGAATTTAGCGATTTCTGGGCCATAAATTACAAACGTAAACGAAGCCCTTACTAAACTTTATGGTAAACAAAGTCGAGTGGTAGGTAAGTTTAATTTTCAGACACAATCTTTGCGTCACACCTTGCCATAAAGTCGCAGTTACCGCCCACTAAGCGTGCTGAAAGTCCCACTTCCGAACCTAGGAGGACGTAAAGTTTTGTACTCACCATGGTCGGTAATAAAGAAAGCCTGAGAAAGCATATTTGCCTTCGGCTTGGTGCCAACTACCTGCGATTTAAGACATTCTTTGTCTTAGCATCCTAGGTGAGTAGGTAAAATATTGTAACACTTTCGCTGTCTAGAACCCATTCGGTGGGATCTCTGCTCGAAGCCAGCTTATGCTACAGGGTACAAAAATACGATATCGCCAATGCGCGCGTAAGTGCAACCATATTGCCTTCCATCGTATTGTCAACCTTTTTGACGGTGATTGTCAGATCTTTCTCTGTCATTTTAATTTTGCTCGGCTGATTGTATTTATTTATTAGTTTAAATTGCACCATACAAAAATAATAGCAGATTCCCTTATTTTATTAAATATACTTCTTAAATACTCATCGTGAAGTTGAAAATGAGGAGACTTAAAACAAATAAAATCTTAGATCAGGGGTAATTGAAGCAAAGGTAAAGGCAGCGTTGGTATCTTGCCAGCTAATAGTTACAACAATTGCAATCAGATACCTGTTTCCAGCTACCTCAAAAAATAATTGCCGTTTTTGCAGCTTTGTTCAACTGTAAAATCTGTTTTGTCTCGCAGCTGTTATGTATGAAAATGTAATCTCTGAACAGCATGCTGCGATAGATTTAAATGTTAGCTAAATATTAGAATTTAATATTCAATGTAATTAAATCGGGGGTTTCTATGATCGCCGTTACACGACCAACTCCTATTAAGCTAGCATATTTAGAGTTTCAGTTAACCCGTTATGCGAATTGCTGAACTTGGGCAGTAATTTTAATATTACAAGGAACAATAAAATAGTTGTTGGACTTGCGAGTTAATGTCAGGCCGCAGGCTGTTGAGATAAGTTTAGGGCCGCGATGAAGGTAGTAAATTCAACGTGCGCTATATTAGTGCGGGCGAAATATGTCGTATTAGAAGTGTCTGTCTCTTATGAAGTTACTAAGTTGGGTATTGTTGGACACACCTAATATGCAGTGTGAATAGCACGCGTTAAATAATCTGTTGCAATCTTGTGTAGTCAATACTCAAACCATTGATACAAAAATCTAATTAATTACCAAGAAAAAGAAAATTATGTGTTGGCATGCGCAATTCTCTGTAAGAGGTTCGCTCGGTAAGATAGAAGTAACGTGTTCGTTCCAACTTTAATTCCTATTATTGCCACCATTTTGTCCACACTCATTGCTAATGTGTCAAATACTAGAGCAGTGTCGGGTACTGGAACGTTTATCTATTGTTGCTTTTTGGGGGGTGTGTAATGATCGGTATAACAACTCTATATATATTTTTACTGGATATAACAATATTTTATATAATTTCGTAGTATACAATCACTTATGAGGCGTAATAAACTTTTGATATAACAACAAAATAGATAATTTCATGTTGTATAATGTTCAATAAGTAAATCGGTTTTGGCTATAGGGTCGCAGTTCACCTAACACTCCTCGCTTCACTCGTCGTCGTACCTACACCGACCTGCCTTAGAGTAGCATAAGTAGGTACTTAATCAGATAGCCAGAGGTAGAGGTGGGTAGTATGTCATTTGAATAATATTTAAATTATATTATTACGATTTGTATATGGCCTACTTTTCCGGCACAGTTTCGTGTTTGCTGGAGTCACAGTTCTAACCCAATATAAACTTTTTTTTTTCCATATAAGCATGATTATTAATAGTAGTACGTATTCCATATTACTTCATTATACCCACTGAACGTTATATCGAACATAGTTATATCACATATACATTATACCATATTACTGCTAGATTAATAGTTGTTATATTACAAGTTCTTTATACCTGATGATAGTTAGATCGCATCAGAATATACCAAATGTTGATATACCAAAAGTGCATTATATCCCTTAACCGTTATATCGATCAATAATATATCAAAAGTTGTTAAGTACGAGGTTCGTTCAATAAGTACTTAGCCTTACCGTACCATGGCGATGCTGTTACAAAAAAGTTTTATCATCGTGCAGTACATTCTTTTTGGAACATACTGTCAAAGTTTCAGTCAATTACCTTCATTTGTTTTGTTTTCATAGCCTTCGGAATCGAGCGTATCGGTCGATTGTACAAAAATGGAAAAAGAGCAATATCGTTCTGTGATTCGGTTCTCGTTTTTGGAAGGGAAGACGCGCAGCGAAATCAAAGAATGATGCATACGGAAGAAGGATGCTGTATACGGTGACTCTTCTCCTTCGATGGCGACCGTTAAGAATTGGTACAACGAGTTTCTTCGTGGCCGCACGTCGGTTTTTGATGAACCACGCCCAGGTGCCCCGAAAAAGGCTACTACGGAGGAAAATGTGAAAAAAATCCACGATCTCGTATCGGCAGACCGCCGATTGAAGGTTCGCGAGATAGCTGAGACTCTGGGCATTGCAGAAGGAACAGTGCATCATGTTTTACACGAAGAGCTGGGCATGAGAAAGCTGTCGATGCGTGCCGCGTTTGCTTACACCAGACAACAAGCGCGTGCGTGAGACCATATCGGAGGCGTGTTTGGCGCGGTTCAAGCGGAATCCGGCGGAGTTCTTGCGTTGTTTCGTAACTGTCGACGAAACATGGATTCACTGGTACACTCCAGAAACCAAGGAAAAGTCGAAACAGTGGATTTTACCCGGCAAACGTGCTCAGAAGAAGGCAAAAACTGTTCCATCGCCCGGAAAGGTGATGGCCACCGTTTTCTGGGATTCACTAGGGGTGATCCATATCGATTACCTAGAGAAGGGTAAAATAATAACGGGGCTCTACTATGCCGACTTATTGGGCCGATTCGATGCCGAATTAAAGAAAAAACGGCCGCATTCGGCAAAGAAAAAATTGCTGTTTCACCACGACAACGCGCCGGCTCACACCTCCGGCGTCGCCATGGCCAAATTGACCGAATTGCGCTACGAATTGCTTCCTCACCCACCGTATTCTCCAGATTTGGCTCCCTGCAACTTCTTTTTGTTTCCGAACTTGAAAAAGACCCTCGCCGGGAATAAATTTGGGTCGAATGAGGAGGTCATCGCTGCCACGGAGACGTATTTTGCCGACCTCGGTAAAACGTATTTTTTGGACGGGTTGAGAAAGTTGGAGCATCGCTGGGAAAAGTGTATCGAGTTAAAAGGAGACTATGTTGAAAAATAAATCGCCATTTATCCAAAATTTTCATTATTTTTTTGTAGGCTAAGTATTTGTTGAATGACCCTCGTATAGCAACCGTTACGCACCCCTTTTGGGTAGTTAGTATATGTAAAAATTTACTAACTAAAGCATTTCAACAAAAAATTTAAAACGAGTTGCCGGTAAGATGCCTATAAGATATGGTACAATTAAATAAAACGACTAAAATGACTAAAACTTTCAGGTTGATTATAAATGTAAAGTATGTCATTTGAATAATATTTAATTGATATTATTACGATTTGTATATGGCCTACTTTTCTGGCACAGTTTCGTGTTTGCTGGAGTCACAGTTCTAACCCAATATAAACATTTTTTTTTCCATATAAGCATGATTATTAATAGTAGTACGTATTCTATATTACTTCATTATACCCACTGAACGTTATATCGAACATAGTTATATCATATCATCATAGTTATATCTCTTACCAAAGTTGGCCTTAAAGTTTAACAGTAGTAAATCTTCGTCTTATTTCCTTAATTCTGGGAAGTTATCATTCTTCCTATATGTACGTTGGTACGTAAAAGCATAAATAAATGGTAAAAGTATCGGCTCAGAAGGCAGGTGTCGCCGAATATCTGCAGAGCTTGTATAAATTGGGGCTATATCACGCACTGCGACGCTGTTCCGAGGAAACAAAATATCTTCCCACCTATATCGACTAGTTAGACTCCTAAGATAGAAGGTAAATATTTGATGCAATTCCAACCTTATTCTGTTCAGCAGACGAATGTTTTTTCTTTAACAAATTTCAGTTACTTTCGACGGGATCGAATGATGACTCAACGTTCACTTTTTTAATGCCTACTTGACTACTTAAGGCATATTACTAACAAGGAAGCCTATCTTATTTAGCTATTCATTCTCCTATTTTTATACCAAGATTTGGAAGGTATTTTTAATATGTACCTACCAGCTGTTTTATTATATTTAGTATTCACCCTATTCAACCGGAAAGAAACATCCTATAAAATTCACAGGCTAACGGCGGGATATTTTAAGAAACTTATTTGTCAAGCTTTCATATATTGGCTTTCCATTTTTGCGATTTTCTCCCTTTCCTAGACTAAATTTGTATAAACTAGAATAATTTAAGAAATTAGTTTGGGACGTGATACTTTGTGAAAACTATATATCTCTAACTGTTCTAGTTTCAATTTAAGAAATTTTTATACATACGTTATTTAAAATATCACGCCGTTAGCCTGCGAATGTCAAAAGATAATGTATGGAAAGCGAACCACCTTAACAATAAATATTGAACAAGCGCTAACATGATTTCAACTTCACAGTAACAAACACCATAATTCAAATCAACAAACTCCTTTGCATATTTATTTTACGAACGGTCCGAGTGAAATAGGAATGTTTTTTGAGCTAAACAATTTGCTTTTGTGCAGGCGTTTGGTACGAGCTGGTAAAATTTGAAATTACGTACAGCAGCGAGTCTCCACACTACACAGCATTTACCTAAGTGTTTACGCACATAGTTAAACCTATTTTTAAAGTACTTACTCTAAAATGGATTGCACTGTTAAATAGTCTTGATGTTATGACCAACTTAGGTATAATGGAATACCATATATGTGACATTGGATAATTAATTTTAGAAGTACATTACGCCAACGATGGTAAAATAACATTTTCCATAGATTAGGTTATTGAAATATCTTAGGTGTTCTTTGGAACATTGTGTTATTTTAATAAGAATCAAACAGATTAATTCACTTAAATGTAAAATGCGCACCCAATTCTCAAACGTTGCTTCTGAGAACATTTTCGAATTATACGCCACAACATTTCCTCAGCTGATTGACTACTATTTCATTTCAACACATTCGCTGGTTGAATATAATCCCAATTTTTAATTTAAATACATTGTCTTTTGAAACTTAGTGCGACAATACTTCCGCAGAACAAAAGTGTGCGAGAAAATTTGTCTAATAACGTATCTTCACAATGAACAAAACATTATAGAGAAAAGGAAATTAAGTTACTGGAATTTCCGTGTGTTGATTTTAGCGCTAAAATTTTCCACCACTCAGAAACAGTCAAGTTTAGATCGGGAAATGTCTGACAGATTGAGTTCAGGGTTTCGATTCAGAGGTAGATCCGAAATAATAAATAGAAATGAAAGAAATAGTTACCTGAGCCAATATTCATTATTTGATAGAATGAGTCATTTTATGCGAGTGCCTTTCAAAATTTGTATGACAGATATATCTAAGCGGGGATATACCCAGCGAACGTAAAACACAGATATACCCCCTTTTGTCAAGTACGAGTACATACCTATCGCGGATAGAAAGCCGCCGGCCGTTCAGAACCCTCAATATGCCTTCTCCATTAGAAACCAATGAATCTCATTGCAATTCCTTTTCAATATGAGTGCGTTACACCAAGACGACATATAAATAGGTACTTAATTTAAACGTGTTTAGAAGTTGAGGCCCAGATGGCAATCTTATTTTTTTGACGGTACGCAAACTGGCATCTACTCTACATTTTGTGTATTTTTCTCTCGTATCCTAGTGGCCGCCTTTGAAAAAAGTTTATACAAACATATCTGTGTTGTTATAAGTAGTGGGTTTTAACACCACCGAGAAACGGTCACAGCTTGCATTTGATAGGAAGTTGGACATGGCTGTTTCCAATGCGTATTTTCCACTTATTAGATTCGTGTCGCATTTCAAAGGTCTATCTATACAGTTCCGCTGGCAAACATTTGAAGCTCCATAGTTGAAAGCAATATTGGAGGTAATTAGTAGGTACTACTGTACGAGCTGGATAGGTGTCGGGATGAATTGATGGCAATTAACCAGGCTAGGTTATAGGTTATAGGTGTACGCGGTCTGGGTTTCCGCAACTCGACGTCATAATAGCGCATATTTTGCGTATGGGTTATTGGCACTACTGTTATTAGTGCCAACCCAGTTCTATCAGGAAGCCTAGTAGACCCGTTACGTTGCCGACGGCCTCCGGTAGTGACCCCGGTGTTCCGAGGTGTTTGCCCGGTATCCTGTCACCCCAGGGCACGTCAGGATGTCGTGGGCGGCTCTCTTCCTCTTCCATGCAGGCTCTGCAGAGAGGACTGTCTGACCAGGATAAATAATAATAATAGGTTAGGTTTTTATAATGATTTTATGTTTTGTATGTATAGTTTTATATTTTACTTTTTATAAAATTATTGTACAAACCTAACTTAAGATGAAATATGAATAAAGAGATAATAATATCTTTCATTTATTACTACCGTACAAGTGTGTGTTATGTCCGCTTGTACGTGAAACGAGCTACGAGTATATCACATTTATATAAATCATCTTAACTACTACTCAAGCGCCGCAAATATGCCGTCCTAGGAAACGGCTACATGTTTGCGGTGTTTGGCGTTGAAACCTTGGGGCCATGGGGGCCAAGTGCGCGTCGGCTATATAAAGATTTGGCGACGCGCTTAATATAGGGTCCCAAAAAGAACGCAAGATTTTCCATACATTATGTATGGAAGATCTTGCGTTCTTTTTGGGACACCCTTTAGAAGCCTCGGGCGACCAGAGGGCTGGCCACTATTTCGCACAGCGTATTAGTATCGCTATACAGCCAGGAAATACGGCCAGCCTTCTGGGCACCTTGCCCGTTGACGGCGATTTATGCCAAATGTTTTACCTATAGTTTAAGTTTGTTTGTTTTTATTAATTGTCGTTATTTTGAAATAAATGAAGTTCTTAATTACAAGTAGATCTCTACACGAAGCTTGAAGGTTCCGCTTCGGTATGCAAAACATACACAAGTTAGTACGTTAATAATGATCGTACGCTATTATCAGTTTCAAAGTCTGAGCAATATTAATAACTAGCAAACGCGTGAAACCCCCTATAACGAGAGTAAATCAGATTGAACACAAGGATGATTCTAATCTAAGATAATCAAATTCGTAACGTGAGCTATCATGTCGGTTTCCCATTTTAATCATATTTCGTGACAGGATAATGTAGTGAGCCATCAAATTTGTAATTATATTGTACCAAAGCTGTTTGCTTTGATATCCAAAGATCACGCGTGCCAAGTAACTAAATTATTAGGGGATTATTTCGTGATAACTTGCTTTGTAAAGTATAAGTTTAGGTGCGTACGAAATTCCAGCTACACTATTTTAGTGATATACATAACGGTATCTTATGAATTTGTAAATCATAAATCAATCATTTATTCGTGACAGCAAATACACACTAATACATATAGAAAAGAAACAAAAGAAAAATTATATGCGTCACGAAATGGACCCGGCTCAGGCTCTTTTTTTTTTAATAATTTATTGTACACAACAAAATTATGTACTTTGGCGGACTCAATGCCGAATGGCATTGCGCTAAGCAGAGAGACTTAAAATTGGTGCATAGTAATGCTCTCACGTTTATAGCGTAGGTGTCACATGTGTTAGTATTAAAATATAATCATAATTAACTAAGTATCATAATGTTGTAACTACATCGTTTACATCATTGGGGGTGTAGTGTTGCTATCCTTATCTCGTGCGCATACCCCACGATGACTGGAGTGGGTGGCAGTAGTGGTCCGACCGTTGCCGGGAGTGGTGGTGTGCTGTCGAGCCAAGGAACGTGAAGCAACACAGATAAGCCTATAGAATGTGCCAATTAAGTGAACACTACAGGGGGTTTATTCTAGGTAATGAATAAAAACCCGCTTATTGACGACGAATTCAGACACAGTCAAATGTAAACTGTAATGTAATATTCCTACTTTATGGGAGCTGCTGTTATTTTTCTAAGTCACTTTGATATAATAATTTAGTGATGAAAATAAATAAATCATGGTGGTTTTTGATGAGTAACTAACTATAAGTAACAATCTTAAGAAATGAACCCCAGCAAATTGCCTTTTCGACCAAGCCTCTAAACATGTACTTAGTGTTAATTTGATTTTAAAAATATGACGACTGAAATATATCCGAACAATCGTTCCATACGCGATTACATAACAGGTTTACTTAAATAAATACTTCAAACAGCTGCTAAGGTAAAATAAAACAGCACATTTTAATTTAAAAACAGTGCTTTTTTTAGAAACTCAAAAATAATCCACAAAAGTGGCACGGATACAAAAGAATCGCACGGCTTTAGAACAACGGATGAACAAAGTTGAGATTTATTCATTTAAATTCGACCAGTACGAAATTTAAATAGGAAATGTGCTCAAAAGAAAATACAATGCCGGTTGCTTAAATATGCATAGGGAAAATGTTTCATGAGCTGAGATGAATTTGGATCTTACCTTTGGTTAGGACAGTCGATTAGTGTAGAGATTATTACGGGTTTTGATTTACAAAGTCGTCTGTTTCAAACGTTGGAATGATTATCTCTCGAAAGAGAAAATATTTAGAAATTATTTTAAAGAACGTTGATCAAATGATTTTCAAGATTACTTGCTATTTTATTTGGTTCTCAACAACAAGACAACAAACCACAACAACTTATATCATTTTGTATTTAATTCATGAAGGGGATAGCAACGGGTTATCCCTGTTAAAAAAGGAAAATTTGAGATCGGGCTATGAAATCTCTCCTCCTCAAAAGTTTAATGAAGAGTTTGTCTGTCGCTTATTTTTTTTATTGATACCTACATAGCTAGTAGATTTTTAATAACGAATTGTGTAGTGTATATGTTAATGCAAAAAAGCAAAACAGACTTATACGAGCTTTATAATGTTCGGTATAAAAAAGTAAAAGGCTTGAATTTCGTAGAAAACAGTCGAGAGAAGGAGCTCAAAAATGCAGTTTTTGTATGGACGGAGCAAACTTACCTTACCTCTTAAGGCGAGCCTGCACGAAAACCATATTAATATCAACATTATTGGAATTGTAAACTAAAATCAATGAAAAAAAGTTCTATAAATAAAACAAAGAAGCTATTCTTTTTATGTCGGACGAACATTTGTCTGCATATTTTAACTAAAGTGCACCTCTGGGCCGCCGCTCTGTTGCGACAAATAACTTCATTCTGTATGATAAGCTATGAAGATACTTTTTTGCCATTTTACTAATTGGTCACGCTAGTATAAATTATAAATTAAAAATATTTATCAATATCATGTTTAAAAAATCACTAGTCTACCAGGGTTAATGCGTCTTGGAAGAAATCTTCGAAACGCAACATTTTAGAACTAATTACAGCCCTCGTTGTTCTAAGTATGGTTACCAAACGTTCAATATAGACATTCTAAAATGTTAAATTTCGGATCATCATGAGACGCATTTATCCCATCGACGCATTTGCCCCGGTTGGCCTTACTTATATTATTATCCGTTTTTAGCAAAAAATGCTATTTTTGTGTACATATTTGGTACTTGACGAAGCTTTCGTTGCGGATATTTTTCTTAATAGTTCTTATTTTTATAAATAAATTATTACACTTACACCCGTGTGGTGTCGGGTTAGAATTTCACCACCCCCTTTCTTCCCGTGGGTGTCGTAAAAGTCGACTAAGGGACCAGGGTTGAAGTGTGTTGTGGGCGATGGGCTAGCAACCTATCACTGCAATATCACATTTTGTCGACCTTTATACCCACATGTATGCTAAAAGTGGCGCTGGAACATACGTTTCATGTGCTCTGCCTACCCCTTTTGGGAATAAAGGCGTGAGTATGTATGTATGTATTATTACACTTTGGCATCTGTAAACTAACTAAGTGAAGGTTGTTTACGCATAGAATAATGTTATCCTATTAGGAATTCGGAATCCTTACTTTCAGTCCTGTCCCTATCATAGAATACTTTTTTATTTCATTTTCTGGGTTCCACAGGGGGAGAAATCAAAGCATGATAATAAATGGTTTTACGTCACACCTGGCCATAATACGAGTTTAACTGCACGCTGCGCGTACGGTAAAACTCGCGTTGTGGCCAGGTGAAGACGTAAAATTGTGTACTTACCACGGGCGGTAATTCGTAAAGCCCCAGATCGCATATTTATGGCCCTCACCTTCGGTATGTAATGTATATAATGTACTATTACAGATATCTTCATTGTAATGGATTAGTAAACTGTGGGCCCCCGTACAAGAATAGTACATTGTGATACAAGTGAGGTATGTTGATAATTACATCAGAGGCGGAATTATCACGCGAGCCGTAGGTGAGCGTGATAAGAGAGCCGAGGATGTAATTATCAAAGCTCACACGTTTCATACGACGTTTTTCAACACATTTTGCGAGGAAAAAATCCTTTTCATAAGATGAAAATTTTATAGGCCTGCCAAGTTCTTTCTTTACTTATTTATGGCACCAGGTTTTTACACACATGTTGTATACATCGCCAAGAATTTCCAGTGGCGTCCATTCTTTTTATCACTTTTCTAGTCACCACGAGTCAACATTTTTGTTAATAACCAAACACGCATTGACAATGTTTACAAATATCTGTGAAATAACCTAAAATGGCGCGCAACAGTTTTTTTTCGTGAAGTTTGCGCAGTGCGCGCGCATTAGATGAAATCTCTAAACAGCCGATACAAAATTAAATAAATATTTTCGTTTTAAAATGTTATCTTTATTAATTAATGTTAAGATGTTATCAAAAGTGAATAGTTTTACTAAATTAAACGTTTCTATATCATATCCAAAAAGAAATAGTCAATTATTTAATAAAAAGGATTTAATTTGTTTAGTTGAGTAAGAATCCATTTGCCGAGAATTAAAAAAAAAGCTGTACATTCTGTACAACGCGGTTAATTTAAGAATGCACGGTGTGCATGCACACATCTTGCTGCAAAGTGCCAACCTGACTTAATCGGGATATAAACATAACACACAAGTGTCGTAATGTTATAAAACACGCGTGTTTAATATCCAGGATTATGAGCCTAAAAGCGACACAATAAGAGGTACGTTACGAGCAATTGTGTTGAAAACGTATTTTATTGACGTTATGTTTGTTGTTCTGTAAATAAATACCTACGTAAGTTTAAGTCAAATAGAGAAAAAACCTAAAAAAGTTTTATTGCATATCATTGCCCGACTACGGCAGAGCCAAAAGGAAGGGATATGAATTTAGCTGTCCATGTTTGTATTAACTTGTGTTCTATCGTAGCGTTTAAGATACTACACCGATTTTGATAAATGAGGTGTCAATCGATTCAAAATTATGCTCCAAGTGACTTGAAATTGAGGCTCACGTTTTGTCTCACTACCAATAATATATCTTCATAATACCCCGAAACTTGATTTATAGTTTGATAGTTTCCGCTTAAATGGTACATTCCCCTTTCAATGTTATTTATGTGCGCACTAACAATACATTACTTGCGTGTATATTTAGTGAAGGAAAGTCTTCTGTGTGATTCAGAACCTGTTTCAACTGCACTCACCACGCGTCCTGTATATCCTGACTCCGAAATCCGTAGTAACTATGTGTCAATAGAGGTCAGACTTCTTTACTGATTTGCCTAAGGCGATGTGTCAGTAACCGTTGCAAATACGACCTATGTTATTAAACGAGCGAGCGAAGCGAACGAAGTTCTTCGTTTCAGCTTGGGCCAACATTATTTCGTATGTCCGGCTGTTCTCCTCTACACGTCGCATTTCTCAACAACACACACACAGTACACAGCAAATAAAAAAACTAATAAGTAATGTTGAACTTTCCCGAAAAAGGATTAAAAATATTGTCAAATGGAGAAAAAAGTAAATCAGGGGATTAAATAATCACAAAGTTATAATGACGGGGTATATTCTGTCCCTTTTCCGCAAAATTCACCTTCATATGAAACAATCGTCATAGTAATAAGTCATAGTATTTTTTCTCTAAAACGCAATATTAACACGTTCACTGCGGCAAGCCAAAACCTGTACCTAAAATGTAGTGCGTTACAAGGCCTAATCCGCCCCGTGGTGGTTTACACCATCGTGGTGCTTTACGGTTATAAAAGTGCCCCGTAAAACTAAGTCTGTTAAAACTGCTATGAAGTCCTGAAATATTATGTATGTTTTTTTTTTGACAAATGAAATTTCCTACGTCGTAGTCCCTTCGCACGTAGACACGATAAAAACTCATGAAATTATATAAAAAAGAAAGGACTTGGTTTTCTTATCCCCGTATCGCACTAAAATTGAAATACTACGGGGCTCAGCAAACCCCGTAACGCACACACCTTATCTATGTCGATAAATGAATAGTGATGGGAAATAAAACAAACGATATTTTAGTACGTACTTTGTTACACCTTCATTTTTTAATTATTTATTTTTTACACTTCACGAACGTTATTTATTACACCTTAATTAATTCGCAAAGAAATAAAAAAGTAACAAAAATATAACAATATAACCTCCCAAGTTTTGTAAATCCCGTTGATATCATTAAGTAACAAAAATATAAAAGAATATAAACCACCACCGACATTACCTACATTTTTAAGACACGTATATTGCCTGCCAATTAGTCTATTTTGAGGTTGAGATTTCATTTTCAAACTGACCTCCAAGCGGTGAACAATAATGCAAATGCAATATTATTATTGCTATAGGACAATGGTGGTATAGGGTAATGGTCATAACCCCGTCCGGGGCCGCTAAAATCTATACGGGGTTCACAGGACCCCGTATCGCACTAGAGATCAGTTTTTGTTCCCTGGTCGGTACGGGGTTCCTGGGACCCCGTATATGTTTAATATAGCACTTGATAATACTTTTAATGAGAAATGCAAATGGATATTTGTTTTTATCGTACGTATAAAAATAACTAAGATACAGCTTCCGCACCAGCGAGTAAACGCGATTTTTATCCCACGCACTGAGTGATGACATCTTACGGGGTTCGTAAGCCCCCGTAACGCAGTGAACGTGTCAAATAAAACGGTTGTAGCTTCGTATTAATTCTTTGAGATATCTGAATGGGATTTTCGTGACTAGGCATATTTTTTGCGTTCTTTCTTTTGGAGTAATAATACATATTGAGTCTACATCCGTATTAGGTACCTATATAGAATTTTTTGTTCTAATCAGCTTTTCGAAATAATATAAAAATTTAAAAAGAGGTTTACAAGTTCTACAGCTCACAGAAACACTAGTTTACATTTTTTTTTCAACTGTTCCCACCCCTCACTCATTAAGTACCTTGACGGCGTATGCGTAATAAAAATACATAATCGGGGGTCTACCTTACACTGGTTCACCTGTGATGAGAAGTGAAGCGTTGCGAATAACAGCCCTTCACAGTGGCTTACACAATGCTTAAATGAAGTATGGAAGGTGCTTACGTATCGAGGAACCTTGTTTGGCACGTTGAAAGCTGGCTTTTTATATGTAATGCAATTTATGATCGGTTGTGAACATCTGCCTATGGTATGATCATTAGATATTGCGTAAGCTTAAAAGTAATACCGTAAATGCTACTTATTTGTATTGTCTGTCCATCGCTTTTTTATGCATTTGAACTTGATCAAATCACCGTGTTAGTTTCGCTGACTATGTTATTTTTTATATGTGAAATTGCTTTGTATAGTTTGCATGTGAGCCAAAGTAGGTCAAAGTAACCCGCACTTACGGTAGGTACCCAAGTGTTTCAGTGGCTACAATAGTGATGTCTATTTATTCTTGAATAATTTGCGTTGCACTTCTTCGTGATAACCATGGTAATGGTAACTGGTATTTCAAACGAGCTGTGTTAGCAGTAAGGGAATATACACACTGTTGGAGGCGCTAACTAACCAAATAAGTCAATTCAGTCGTTCTTAGTTCCTATAGTTGCAGATACACATATAAGATTAATTCGTGTAAATAATAATAGTTTTTTTTTTAAATAACGTGACAAATAAATTATACTTACATAATATTATTGTTAGATAACATATACATGAAATGCAGAAGTTTGAAGATGTTAATAACTACGAGTATTTTCATAATTAATGAAGTATTTATTTTTAATGACATTCCCCAATGTAATAGATTACAACAAGTAAACCCCATATTTAATTCATATATGTGTTTAAATATATGAATTAAATATGTATTTGACTACGGACCAATGAAGGACCGAGAGCAGAGAACGCCAGCAAAGCAACAATAAATGTAAAACATATAATAATTCAACACTTTTAATCGAATATACCCGTAGTCGTAGTCAAAAGTAAATGATCTCTGCAAAAACTTATAATGAGATAAAAACCTTAGCTGATAACCCAAACACGTTCTCAGTATTTTCACTAGAATGCAAAAACCTTAGCTAGCCCGTTATGCCCGCAGCGCCTAAAGCGAGCCACAAAGTCCGCTCGCTCCTCTAAAATGCATTATGGCTCCTCTTTGCATCCCCGATGCATGACGCCCATTGTGTTCAGAACTTCGGGGCACATTATACATGGACCTAACTGGGAATTAACATGCTATACTGTAGTACTTCATCATATCAGCCGAAAGACGTCCACTGCTGGACATAGGCCTCCCCCAATGAGTGCCACAATGACCGGTCCTGCGCCACCCGCATCCAGCGGACTCCCGCGACCTTTACCAGGTCATCAGTCCACCTTGTGGGGGGCCTACCCACGCTGCGCCTTCCGGTACGTGGTCGCCACTCGAGAACCTTTCCGCCCCAACGGCCATCATTTCTACGTGCAATGTGCCCCGCCCACTGCCACTTAAGTTTAGAGATTCGGAGGGCTATATCGGTTACCTTGGTTCTGCTGCGGATAGCCTCATTTCTGATGCGATCGCGCAGAGAAACTCCTAACATTGCCCTCTCCATTGCCCTTTGGGTGACTTTGAGCCTTCTTATGAGGCCCATAGTAAGCGACCACGTTTCCGTGCCATACGTCATCACTGGCAATACACACTGGTCAAAGACTCTCGTCTTGAGACACTGCGGAATATTGGACGAAAAGATGTGCCGTAGCCTCCCGAATGCTGCCCAGTCCAGTCGGATTCGACGATTGACCTCTTTCTCAAAGTTGGACCTACCTAACTGAACAGTCTGTCCTAGGTATATATAATCGTCTACAACTTCGAGCGTAAAGTGTCCGATTGAAATGGGGGTTGGTACTACATGGAGGTTTGACATGATATTTGTCTTATCCATGTTCATCCTTAGACCAACTCGCTCGGAGGCTTTACTGAGGTCATCGAGCATCGTGCTTAAGTCCTCCATGGTCTCAGCCAAGACTACTATATCGTCAGCAAACCGAAGGTGAGTGATGTACTCGCCGTTGATGTTGATGCCTAGCCTTCTCCAGTCTAGAGTCTTGAACACGTCCTCCAGTGCAGCGGTGAACAGTTTTGGGGAAATAACATCCCCTTGTCTGACACCCCGCTGCAGCGGAATAGGCTTCGAACTCTGATCCTGGAGTCGGACTGACATAGTGGCGTTCTCGTACAAACACTCAGCACTTCGATGTAGCGGCAGTCTACTTGGCACCGTTGGAGAGACTGTAGTACAGCCCAGGTTTCGATCGAATCGAAGGCTTTCTCGTAGTCCACGAACGCTAAGCAGAGAGGCAGGTTATACTCCTCAGTCTTCTGTATAACCTGGCGGAGCGTATGAATGTGGTCTACGGTACTAAAACCTCTTGGGAAACCGGCTTGTTCGGGAGGCTGGAAGTCATCAAGCCTGCGTGCGAGACGATTCATAATGACCCTTGAAAACAGCTTATAGACATGGCTCAGAAGTGAGATGGGTTGGTAGTTCTTCAGCAGAGTGTTGTCACCCTTTTTGAAGAACAGCACCACCTCACCTCTGTTCCACGCCTTTGGCGTTTTCCCTTCCAGTAGGACGGTGTTGAATAACTTCTGAAGGGCCGTAAGGATCGGTTTTCCACCCGCCTTCAGGAGTTCGGCTATAACTCCGTCTTCACCGGGTGCCTTTCTATTCTTAAGCTGTTTCAGAGCCATTCTAATCTCGTACAGGCTGATGTCTGGGATGTCGTCGGTGTAGTGTCGGGTAAGACTAGCTCTAGGGTCTTCTGCCGGACCAACTTCGGGTTTGCGAGTTGACGTGTATAGCTGTCCGTAAAAACGCTCTATCTCACTCAAAAGCTCAGGTTTGGAAGAAACGACTGTAGTACTTATCGATATTAAATTCTTGTGACTTCTGGATCACTTATCTCCAAATATTATGGTATGTATTATTATTGAAATGTGTTTGATATTAGTATGAAGTTGGGTTTTATTACAAAATGTTCCCTTGTTGACTGGTAGAGAATGCCTTATGGCATTAAGGCCGCCAATTGTGCTTGTTTTTGTATTGTGCAATAAAGTTAAATAAATAAATAAATATTAAGTGTATAAGCAACGCTGTAACGACAACAGAATTTATGATTTTGTAACACAAGCACTGTCATGCTTGAGGTCATAATTATTTTTTGTTAATATGTACATTGCTAGCGGATGGTTTTGAAGCTAATAGGATTGATTCCATAGTCAATAAAAAAATGCGATCCTTATTAAATATTATAATCTCAACATTGCCCATGTACAGTTATTGGCGCGGCAAGCGGAAGCGACTAAGCTATGAAACGAGTTCTTAAAAAACCATTAAGGCTGCACATTCGAAATTTTCGTGAAAATGAGTTGTTTTGTAACCGTTTTATACATTATAACGTACCTAACATTTTTGATGTCGGAAAAATATATAATAATCTGCAAGATATGCGACGGGTCATAGTTTTCCTAGAAATCCATTTTAACAATAAAAATTAAAGAAAAAGAAATCTAAAGTCACCCCTATTTTTTTACTTGTAACCATTTTACTGCTCCATTTTTTATCAGAATAATATGAAATTTTATAACTTTCTTCATGCAATAATTAACAAGGGCATCATTTTCTTACTTTCTTAATTTTCTTAAAATGTTTATCTCGTTTTCTGAAATATTCCGCCAAAGTTCCTACGCCTCCCCGTTTTCGTCCATACGGTCAGTGCGGGACGAGACACGTTGCATGACGGACCTGTGTCAATTTGCGCTGCGCCGAAATTTTAAAATATTTGCGGAAATTGTGGACTATATTTGTTGCATAGAGTGGACAATCCGTTTTGTGATTCGTATAGTAGGTAACTAATAAACATTTGCGTATAGTTTAGTTTTTAGTGACAGATAATTTTGTTGCATAGAGTGGACAATCTATTTCGTGGTTTGTAAAGTAGTAGGTACTATAGACAAGACAGCTGACTGACCATCCGTGCACTTTATGTGCATTGTAATAAAGTTCTTGTATAAATACAGGATGGTCAGTTAACTGTGTTGGCTTTTGTACCTAATTAACATTTACGTAGGTATAGTTTCGATTTTGTTTTTTTGTTCAAGATGGGAAATAAGCGCAGGAGAAAATTACGTAATATAAAAAAAATTTACAAGAGAAGAGGAAAAAGAATACACAAGTAAATACCTATTCTATCAAAGTATCAAATATCTAAACAGTATCAAAATTGGGAAATCGCTAAAACCAGTCATTTTATTAGTCAATATATTAACAATATCTATTGCTTAGGAGCATGGACAATTATAGAAACAATATTGTTTTATCTGCTCGTATTAATGACTGTCAAGTGTTAATAGAATAAGTTCTAATAAAAATAGTGGGCTTGGCAAATATTGTAAGTACCTACCTATGGGTTGCATTCCAACTCCAAGTTAGATACAGAGTTATTATTTGATATGAAACAAAGTATGGTTAACGTACAACTAATCTATAAGTATATATTTACCCGAGGCCGATTTCTGTACAGTCAGCATAATATAGTTAGTAGCAACCAATTTAGCCAATGTATATCGGAACGTACATTCATCGAGATAGTCTTTGTTACTATAAGTAGGAGTAAGGAATGTGTTACGATATATTTGCCTACTTTGGATGCTGCTAACTATGTGATGCTGACTGTACACGCCATCATCATCGAATCAAGGAAGTAGAAAGTAATAAACATACCGAAAATTAGTTTAAAACTTAACAACCTTACACTTACACAAAAGGTAACGGACAGACCGACACCCTTTCGCATTTATAATATTAGTATGGAGTATGGATATGGAAGTATGGATAGTATGGATTATATGTCTTTCCCGCTCACGGGACAATGATGTCCCGGACCTTTGGGAGGCGTGCGTGGAGCTCTGAGCCAACACGTAGAGGCCCTTTTGACAATTTAATGAAATGCAAGGAGTACACCAAGCGGATGCTGTCTCTGCCCGTGTCATGGGACGCACACAGAAACAGCACCCGCTGGGGTGTAAGAGTCTATTGCTAGTTGATGGAATCTAAATAAAACGGGTTATTGGGTGAAAATGATGGACTAGTAGCTGGGCTATTGGATGAAACATCGGACGCCTGCCCAATAAAACTGTTTCACATTTTATCTCTGGCAGACGGTGACTCGCTAACTGGTAGATGGGCCCCTATTAATAGCGACATTAAAAAATGGCCTAAGGGCAACAGTAGGTATGGATTATTATTATCACCTTTATATTTTTTCGCACTACCCGTTTCTCTCTTATTAGAATATTTAGTAACAGAGGTATAGTGCGAGAAAAATCGAAAGTATGTCGCGGCCGTCAAGTGCTAGGCGTGCTGAGGGCCTACCGCGAAACGAAACCGAACTTCGTTCGTGTATCTCCCTCTCTGTCGCGCTTGCTAGTTCGAGCGACAATGAGAGTTATTCGACCGAATTTCGTTTTCACTAGCACGGCTAGCACGAGACGGCCGCGACATACTCTCGATTTTTCTCACACTGTACCTCTCTTTCCTAATGTTCTAATACGAGAGAGACCGATAGTGCGAGGAAAATCGAGAGTATGTCGCGGCCGTCGTATAATCGTAAGTAAATAGTATTATAATAGTAGGGACATAATTTTTGAACTTAATCAATTATGTAATTTATGTATGACAAATATCACGTTTCAATTAAGCATGACGAATGTCACCCACCCACGTCCACCCTTGCATTGGTAACGATGCGCGATGACGCGTCTGTAATCTTACCTAACTTAATCTATGTAACGCTTAATAAACGACGGCGACTTGTGCGACTTGCGCGGGGAGAGGGTCGAGGCTCCGCCCATACGCTCAAGGACTTTAGCGGGTGTACAAGCCTCTAATCGTTGGACCAAATTCCTTTCCAGGAATCCGTAAGGAAACCTTTAAACGAATACCTCCTCAGTCTTATCTCTATACATAATTAATCGGGCTTACCTTTAGTCCGCTTTTTTAAGAGCATGCAAATTAAGGGAATTTTCTTCGGAGCATCCGGTGTAACAGATGACGACTCTCCCAGGATGTGACAACGGGACGGCTGCTATTTGACACAATTACAGTGGAACCGTTTTGAAGGGCATACTGATTGGGAAGTACCTGTAGAAGGCTGTTCATCCACGACGTGTTCCCTAGCCACTCACTTGCTTGTGGCAACCACAGTTGCCACTTTCGCACACCCCTAAACTGATGTTGGCAACTGTGGTTGCCAAGCAAAGTATGGACTTCATTTATAACGAAAAAATGGAAGCGATTTAGTTTACCTTTTTAAAATCCGAAATCAAGTGAGTGGCTAGGTGTATTTTCATTACATAATTCTCAAGAATCATGTGTCCGAAAGCATATTTTTTCCAGATTTCATCATTCTGAAACCATGTTCCGCTGAAGGAATTCTAATATTTTCAGTATATATCACTAACCATACTTAACCTTATATATTCAATTAAAACATCTGCATCCAAATTTTTGTTCAGTGGAAAAAATGTTCAGAATTTTGTAATTTTGGAATAATTATGGTTTCGGACAAATAACGCTTCGGATTTGACACCTTACATGGCACACTGCTACGAGTAGGTGTCACTGATTTTTGAAAAACAGCTGATTTGTGGTGAATTTCGAATTGAACCTGAACGGAGTTTCGTGGATAGAAAATAACCCTCTTTTAGGTGCCGTGTTTAATGATCATTAATATTTGATATTTTAAATTAAGTAACTCAAATATCTTGAAACATGAATTGAAATAATCTTTCTTTTAGTTATTAGTTCCTATATGAGAAGAAATTTCTTAGTTAAAATATCCCTTTTTACCAATGATATTAAAACTAAAAAACACGACCGACCGACATTTCTTACTTTCTTTTTAACTCGTAGACACGTTCCTTTCGTGCGAAAGGAATCGCAAAGCGCAATAAACTCAAACTATTTGAAGTCATAGGAACGTTCCAAGTCTAACTTATTACAAACTTACAAAGTAACTTATTGCACTCATACTGCAAAAGTAAACAGGTATAATGATGGTTTTTCAACTTCTACAAGCATTTCACAAAATTATCTAAATTTGACAAATGTTTTTTTTTTTCATTTTTATTTGTATGTTTTTTCCATATCCTGGGACCGTGACCGTCCCGGACTTTTGGAAGGCATGCTTTTTTTATTTTATACAACGACGGTGGCAAACAAGCGTACAGCCCGCCGGATGGTAAGAGGACACCGCAGCCTATAGACGCATTCAACTCCAAAGGAGTAACATGGGCGTTGCCGACCCTTGATATGTTTGAGGATTCGCCGTGTTGACAGCTGAAGGAACAAATTCCCTCGCTCTCAACACAACGCATCCTCGGGAGCTCTTTATATTTTAATTTCTAGCAACATAAACAAGTTTCCGACTTAAATATGGCAGACCCCATTGTGTACACAAAGTTTCATGTTATTCGAGCAGGTCGTGTTATAATGAGAACCAAACTACGTTTGTATGGAGAGGCGAGCGTCATGGCGTCCCGTATAAGCTTTAGGCTCGCCTTGTGTCTCTTGTCTCTATAATGTTTGACTCGGCTCTTCTGATTAGATTTATTAAAACCCGAGTCATT
Source organism: Epinotia bilunana (assembly GCA_947049275.1). Taxonomy (NCBI): domain Eukaryota; kingdom Metazoa; phylum Arthropoda; class Insecta; order Lepidoptera; family Tortricidae; genus Epinotia; species Epinotia bilunana. The sequence goes on along the minus strand of OX346260.1, from coordinate 19,517,847 downwards.
ATTGCCCATGAATTTAAATTGGACTAAATTGGCATTAGCTTCACCCAAATCTCTGTCAAACTGCAAAGATAAGACTTACAACAGACAGTACCGTTGCAATGTATTTACGGGCCGGAATTCGTTCATCATCATCATCATATCAGCCGAAAGACGTTCACTGCTAGACATAGGCCTCCCCCAAAGAGTGCCAAAGTGACCGGTCCTGCGCCACCCGCATCCAGCGGACTCCAGCAACCTTTACCAGGTCATCAGTCCACCTTGCGGGGGATCTACCCACGCCGCGCCTTCCGGTTCGTGGTTGCCACTCGAGAACCTTTCCGCCCCAACGGCCATCGGTTCTACGTGCTATGTGCCCCGCCCACTGCCACTTAAATTTAGCGATTCGGAGTCACCCAAAGGGCTATGGAGAGGGCTATGTTGGGAGTTTCTCTGCGTGATCGCATCAGAAATGAGGCTATCCGCAGCGGAACCAAGGTAACCGATATAGCCCTCCGAATCGCCGAATCACGGAATTCATTCTTAGGGACAAATTAAAATTAGATCTGGTTACTGGTCATCATGCCCCTGACGTTATCCCGGTTGTATTCTAAAGGACCGGTGTCGGCTTGTCGCCGGCTGCCGTATCCAAACAAATCATATAGAAATGTATGGAGCTTAACTCACTTGGCAATGTAGCCAACTACAACCCTGTTTTTATGGGATACGTCGCCATGGCGTCCAGGTGAGGTGAGGCGGGGCTCCATCTTAAGATTTAGCGTCGGGGTAGGTTTTACGAAAGCAACTGCCATCTGACCTTCCAACCCAGAGGGAAAACTAGATTTTGTTGGGATTAGACCGGTTTCCTCACGACGTTTCCCTTCCCTGAAAAGGTACTGTTAAATATAAAATTATATTTCGTACATGAGTTTTTTTTCGAAAACCCCCGTGAAACCGACCTCCAAATTAAAAGTCGCGTGCGTTACCGCTCGGCTCTAATAGGGCTCGCACTCGGTTCTAATAGTCTGGTTAGAAAAATATGTGAGTACCAGTGAAGATCACAATATTTTTATAGTTTATAAGATAAGCCATAATTAAAAACAAATGTTGAATACCTCTATTTATGGAAGGAATTCTATCGCTATCGCTGTCAAATTTAGGGTTTCCAACCGTACTATATTATATATTATTGTACTATATTTTGACTCTTTGTACTATATACTGCTGAAGAAATATATAGTACGCGAAAATACTATATTTTGAGGGACCTTACGAAGTGCTTCAAATTGTCGAGATTTTTTACTAAATAGCAACAATGCCCAGCCAAGTACTATATTTTTTTACAGTGTACTATATTTTTGTCGTTTTTTATGGAAAATACTATATCTCCCCCAAAAATAGTTGGCAACCCTAGTCAAATTTATAACCTTAAAAACGTAAAATTGTACTGAAATGACAGCTGTCATAGGGTTCATTACAATACTACCCACAATTGCTTTTATTTATTAACGAGCCCCTAACGTCACACTGCTATGCACAGTTATACTTCCTTCCTTCTTTTTTATTTCTTAAGAATTAACATTCTTTTGACTGCCAATACCTTGAGCTTCACCAGAAATTATCCACTTGCTAATGGCTGTGTCTAGTTAAGCCACAGGGTTAATTACGGAATTGATGGTGCCATCAATGACTTTCAGTAATGTACAATGTGGATCCTCTATCTAAGATTACATTCTGATTTGATTTCAATGCGTTTCGCGTGCTCGTTTTGACCTCAGCGGGCGTAGCACGGTTGCCATTTTATCACTTATCGTTGTGGATAAGGCATCCATCACTCTCGCACTCGCTTACTTGGCAGACCGTGATGCGTCTTTACCACAACGATAAGTGATAAAATGGCAACCATGCTACGCCCACAGTTCAGACCAAGAAAATAAGATGGACGGAGTTTTTTTTTTTTTATAATATAGAAGGCAAACGAGCAGTTGAATCACCTGATGGTAAGCGATAATCGACGCCCATGGACACTTACTTGGAGTATGACGCACACGCACACATAAACAAATTAAATTGCACAAAACTGGAAATAGATTGTATATTGTTACAACGACCGGCGTTCCCACAGCGGAACGAAGACCCTAAATACTAACATTAATTATTTTATCCTATTTTAATATTTCTGTACGTAATTTTTAGCATCATTACTCAGTCCTCATTTTAAAAGTAGCTTAATAGTCAGATTTTGGTTTGATATAATTATTATCTAGACTGGTTGTTTTGTGTCAGTCAACCAGGGTACTTATTAAGTTTCAAGTTAAGTTAAGAAGTGTCAAACTGTTAGCAATGATTATTAACTAATTGAATAATATTTAAAACTCGGTTTGTTAACAAAATTACACCGTCTAAACGGAATGTTGAATAACAGTAATTTAGTTGGCCGGATGGTTAGCGACGATCAGCGCCGCGTGGCGGTTCTGGGAAGTTTCGAGAAGAAGGAAGGAGTATTTTGTAAATGCGAGGACTGTTTTCATGTAACTTTGATTTTTATTGATAAACTATCAAGACAACGTTTATGACTTTAATTTCTAAAGTGCTAAGTGTCTCCGCAACGTCATAACATATCAGAAGTGGTTTTTGTGCTCACGTAGCCATGCTCGGGCCATACTTTCGTGGACTGGGGAAGAGAAAGAATAGTGATGAAGAAGACGAAGAAAAACAAGAAATGTACAGGCAGATCGAAAAAGAATCTGCTATAGCAAGCAAGAAACGTCATATTTCGCACATAGACGCAGAACTCATTCCAAAATTCGATCCCGGCAAGAAAGCCACAAATGTGAACGGATGGCTCCATAAAATTGAACAACTAGGGAGCCTATACGACTGGGATGATCGTGACAAAATTTTCGTGATGCAAATACGGCTACGAGGAGCCGCCAGAGAGTGGTATGATGACCTTGATGACTATGCTGCATCTTGGAATTTATGGAAAGAAAAGCTCTCTAAAGCATTTCCACGATCCACTGAATTCGTCGACCGCCTAGAAGAAATGCTAGCAAGGAAAAAGACAGATAGTGAAACTATGACAAATTATTATCATGATAAAATGTCGTTGTTAAAGAAATGTAATATTGAAGGTGACGCTGCTGCCTCTTGTTTGATACGTGGCCTACCTACAGAATTACAGGCTAACGCGAAGGCATATAATTGTGAATCTCCTGATCAACTCTATTACGGATTTTTGTCGTCGCTTGAGAATTACAGAAAAGTCGAATTAAGAAATACGGAACAAAGAGCTGGATGGCGCCGCGGAACCGCCGCCACCGCCGGATTACTGCCAAAACTTTGTTACAACTGTCGCAAGACAGGACACGAAGCTCGAGACTGCCGCGCCACCCGCTGCCAGGTTTGCCAGCGCGCCGGACACGACGCCGCCGCCTGCTGGTTCGCCGCGGGCCCGTCACCGCGCCCGTCGCCCGCCCAGCATCAGCGTTCGCAAATACCACAGCAGGTACAGTCGGTATACTTTACTACATATGAGATTATGTATGATTTGTATAAAAAACGTGTTACAATTGATGGTTTAGTAGGAACCGCATATATTGATACGGGCAGCAAGGTGAATATTATAACGGCTAAAATGGCTCAAACTCTGCAAACAAAGGTTTTACCATCAAACGTTTGTATGAAGGGTTTCGGCGGTCTACATACAGCTTCAATGGGTAGGGTACAATTTCAACTCCTTATAGACGATTTGCACTTAGATAGCAGTGCCGAAATTACGACTACACAACTTAACGACATTGATTTAATAGTTGGACAACCAATAATCAACCACCCCAATGTGAGCCTTATTACAACGGTGTCAAGTGTTAAATTGCATCCTACAGTTCAAAGTGGCCATTTTTTGACTGATATACAACTGACCAACAATGACATTATAACTAAGGTCCCATTATACCTACAGTCCGATTTGGTACTCCCCTCCGGTGGCGAGAGAGATATTCCTGTTTACATCAAACATGATTTAGGGTCACAAAACATACTAATCTCGAATCCTGTGGTATTTTCACTTGGGGCAGCTTCATTTTTCATACCGCAAGCTATTTTGGAAAAGATGCCTTATAGTTTACGCATAATAAATCTCGGTGACGTATGTATACAATGGCCAGCTGATAAACTCATTTGCCGCGCGGAAGTGTATGTCCAACGCGAAGTTATGACAGTAGCAGGTGTGTCACACGCGGATTCTGCTACACGTAAATATGTAAACTTAGATCCATCTACCATAGACATGGGTCAGATAAGCGAACATGACTCCACTCAGTTACTAAGGATTTTAAATAACTACTCGCACTGTTTTGCTGAATGCTCAGGTGACCTTGGGTGCAGTGACTTAATTGAGATGAAAATCAAGACTACTACCGATCAACCCGTCTATTGTAAACCATATCGGATGTCTTACAAACAAAACGAAATTGTGAAGCAAAAGGTTGATGAACTCGTTTCAGCTGGCATAGTCCGAGAGTCGACCTCCGATTATGCGAGTCCTGTCATTTTAGTTCGGAAAAAAGATGGAGATTATAGGCTATGTGTCGATTATCGGGCATTGAATTCACGGACGGTAAAGGATCGATATCCGTTACCACACATTGATGATCAGATTAACCGGCTTGTAGGAAAAGTTTATTTTACCACATTGGACCTGGCTCAAGGTTATTATCAGGTCAAAATGGATGAGGATTCGATATCTAAAACGTCTTTTGTAATTGCTGATGGTCAATACGAATTCTTGAAAATGCCGTTTGGTTTGGCAAATGGGCCAGCTGTTTTCTCACGGTTGATACGTCGCGCACTAGGTTCGTTAGAAAATAGACTAGCCATATATCTCGATGATGTCACTATTCCCTCTGTCACAATTGAAGAGGGGTTAGACCTTCTAGAGCAAGTTTTAGATTTGCTTACACAAGCAAACCTAAAATTAAACGTCAAAAAATGCTCATTTTTACAAACTAACGTTAACTACCTAGGCCATGAGATAACGGAAGGTTCTATTCGACCAGGCAATGCAAAGATTGAAAGCGTAGCACGCTTCAAGCAACCTCGCAATGTACACGAAGTGCGCCAATTTATTGGATTAGCATCGTATTTCAGAAGGTACGTAAAAGGCTTTGCAGAGATTGCTCGACCACTCACTTACCTGACAAAGAAAGGAGTAGAATGGGATTGGAGTTCAGAACAGGAGGCTGCATTTGAAAAATTAAAGAAAATTCTAACGGAGAGGCCCGTATTGGCTATATATGATGTATATGCCAAAACCGAACTTCACACGGACGCAAGCAAAATAGGTTTGGGTGGAATATTGCTTCAATATCAACGTGATGGTGATTTAAAGCCTGTGGCTTATTTCAGTCGCGTAACTAGTCCTGAGGAGCAGGTTTACCACAGTTATGAATTGGAAACCTTAGCTGTAGTAGCGTCCTTGAAGCGCTTTCATATTTATTTGACTGGTATTCCTGTTAAAGTTATCACAGATTGTGCAGCTCTCAGAACGACGTTATTGAAGAAAGATTTGATTCCACGCATCGCCCGATGGTGGCTTACTATACAAGAGTTCGATATTGAGATTGAGTACCGACCTGGAATCCGGATGCAGCATGTTGATGCGCTTAGTAGGAACCCTGTGGATATGGTGTCAGTACTACACATAGAAGAATCAGATTGGCTTATAACTTTACAGCTTCAGGACGACCATACACAAAATATCATAAAACAACTGAAAGAAGGTAGCAAAAACCCGGATATTGTGAACAATTACAAGCTCGAAAATGGTTGTCTATATCGTAAAACGCTTTATGGTAGTAGGTTTGTGATACCCAAACTTGCAAAATGGGGTTTAATACAAAAATATCATGACCAAATAGGACATGTAGGATTTGACAAATGCGAGAAAACCATAAAGTCTCAGTTCTGGTTTGCAGGTATGACACGGTTTATAAGAAAATATATTAACTCGTGTCTTACATGTGCGTATGCTAAAGGAAACCATGGCAAAAGAGAGGGTGAATTGCATCCAATTATTAAGACTGATATGCCGATGCATACGCTGCACGCTGATCATTTGGGACCTTTTCTGAAAACCCGAAATGGAAAATCTTATATACTAGTTGTCATTGACTCCTTCACAAAATTTGTTTTTGCAAGGGCAGTGAAAGGCACTAGTTCAATAGAGACGATAAAGAACTTGAATGACATCATATCTCTCTTTGGAAACCCCTCACGGGTTATCACAGATCGTGGGGTAGCATTCACTAGCAGATATTTTAAAGAATTTGCCGCCGAAAAGCAATTCAAGCATATCATGAATGCAGTTGCGTGTCCCCGCGCTAACGGTCAGGTAGAGAGGGTAAATCGCACTATAATAAATGGCCTTAACACAACAGCTGAGAGTGAGTGCACTTGGGATGAGAAACTAGCAGCTGTTATCTGGGGTATTAATAACACTCCGCATGCTGTCACAGGTGAAGCTCCATTTAATCTAATGTTCAGCCATAATAACACTCTCCTACCGGCGTATCCCAACATTGATAACGGCAACAATGACCCCAAGGCACAGCTAGATGAGAGAAGAAAAGCTGCAAAAATAAAAATAGACAAACACATGACCACCATGAAGCAACAATTTGACAGGAAGCATAAAAAGTGTACAAAATATCAAGTTGGACAAATGGTCTTGTGGAAGGGTGGTGTTTCTCGTGATCATGCAACGGGTGTCACAAAGAAACTCGGTAGTGTGTATACAGGCCCGTACAGAATTTCAAAGGCGGAGCCGTCGATAGATCGATACACTATTAATAGTATACAAGGAGTTAAAGGATATAGGAAATTCAGTGCAGTAGTTGCAGGAGATTCTCTTCGTCCGTATAAACCCACCATATCAGATAGTTCAGACTCAGACCATGAGGTAGACCGTGACGACCTTATCGATTTATTCGAAAGTTAATTCGCTACCTACCTTATAGTATTTTTCTTTCTGCCCTGTCACAAATTATTCTGTGTGTGATTTATGTTCTTTAGAGAAGTTACACGTTAAGTGTACGCGGAAACTAAAAATGTTCACATCTATGATTATATTGTTATATTAAATTGCCACATTCGTTATTATTTTCCTATCTATATTAATTTTAAATGAAATATGATATTTTATAGTTATTCATCGAAATGAGAAAAGAGTAAGACATGAAAATTCATTCGTCATGTTCGCATCGCATGATAATATTGATATTAAGTTCTGTGTGAACACCACAAAGATTTATAATCTACAAAATTAATACGTTTTTTTTTAATTTTCTTCTCATCAATCTGTGTGAAACACTTTAATACTCTGTGTGGAACTCTTCCATAATCTGTGTGAAAGACTAATAATCTGTGTGGAACTCTCTCATAATCTGTGTGAAACATTAATAATCTGTGTGGAACTCTTTCATAATCTGTGTGAAAGACTAGTAATCTGTGTGAAATATTGCAACAGCAATCTGTGTGTAAGAGCATTATAACCTGTGTGAACTATCGAAATAGTAATCTGTTCGGTAGAACAAACCTAACTACGTGCTATTGAATAATCACTACATATCATGGTCTTATTTTGATTGATTTCCCTGTGTGAACTACAGAGTTACAGTATTCACATTTGAGTGATATACAATAATTGTCTAAAAGATTTACAAGAAAAAACTATATTATCACTGCATAAGTAGTGGTTGGCTCTTAGACTATAGGACCAATGGTGGAAAGCATTCATGTGATGTTTATAGATGGCGCTGGTAAACTTATCTGATTGATGTGTTATTTAATAGATGCAAGTTACTGTGTAAATGTTTGTTAAATTCCAGATTCACACTGCCGGTGACAAGAACATGTCCATGGATCGGCGCGCGGGGCGGCCGATGATGCAGGATGGCCGAGTGTTACAACGACCGGCGTTCCCACAGCGGAACGAAGACCCTAAATACTAACATTAATTATTTTATCCTATTTTAATATTTCTGTACGTAATTTTTAGCATCATTACTCAGTCCTCATTTTAAAAGTAGCTTAATAGTCAGATTTTGGTTTGATATAATTATTATCTAGACTGGTTGTTTTGTGTCAGTCAACCAGGGTACTTATTAAGTTTCAAGTTAAGTTAAGAAGTGTCAAACTGTTAGCAATGATTATTAACTAATTGAATAATATTTAAAACTCGGTTTGTTAACTAAATTACACCGTCTAAACGAAATGTTGAATAACAGTAATTTAGTTGGCCGGATGGTTAGCGACGATCAGCGCCGCGTGGCGGTTCTGGGAAGTTTCGAGAAGAAGGAAGGAGTATTTTGTAAATGCGAGGACTGTTTTCATGTAACTTTGATTTTTATTGATAAACTATCAAGACAACGTTTATGACTTTAATTTCTAAAGTGCTAAGTGTCTCCGCAACGTCATAACAATATATAGTTTAGTATGGTGCAATTTTGATTGTACGATATGTGTGCGTGAGCGTGTGCTAACTATCAGTAAGGACAGAGCAGTAGGACCAAACTTATTCGGCTTGGCTGAAAACCGGCTTAACTAGGTGGTTCGTAATGCTCCGACAATCTTTTTTCTTGGTCTGAGGTTCTGACATGTCTGCTCGCAATACGTGAATGAGCGCGCGCAAAACACATTGATACCAAATTAGAATGCTAAATGTGTTATTCAAATTGACCTCAATACTTAAACGATATGAGGTGACAATGGTGCATTACATTAGTTACGCGTTATCTCAGGGACATGCCTGCATTTGTGTTAATTGACGTAAGTAGCTAAGATGCCTATCGCTTTTATATTTTTCTTTTAACACCTTTATTTGACTAGTCTGATATTTAAGTTTCAAAGACGGGCATAGATAGCGGCTATTTATTTAAAGACGTATATTACGGGGACAAGGCTGTTTGTTTCAAACCGTCGGTAATCGGAAATTATGTCCGTTAAAGTCTTTTTGAATTGGAACTTTGACAGTTTTTTTTATGGGAGTAGCTGCCAGCGTGGCTTTACTCGCGTAATGCAAAGAAAGCAGGCCAACCAGAGGTAAATCCGTTCAGGGATTAAGCGTAAAAGGTAACAGTGCGATGAGTTCATTAGTTGAAATTGAAAACTCTGATTTTACACATATAAATATCTTAAAAATCATTAACAGACTGTGGCCAACGCGTCGCCTCGCGTCGCGAAGGGCGACTATGTCGCGTCGGCTGTGGGTGGTACGCCTAGAGCGACAGCGCACGCCACTCACCAGCCACGTGACAGACTGCCCTAGGGGCGACCCTGCAGCAGCCCTCGATAGCTCTCGGGCACGGCTCCCGAGGCGTAAAGTCGGGGCTCTTGATGTGCCCGGGGATTCCCTAACCAAAGGGTAAAAGAATTGAATGAACGAATAAATGACTGACTTATTACTGCCCTAAGGTGACTTTTACTAAGTCGCTATTTCCTATCACTTTCCCTACTTGGTTTCTTGAGGACTTCTTCTATTAGTGTTGTTACTTCGGCGGGAGGCTTCAGCAGATACAAATTGCACGCGCTGACCCGTTTATATTCTAAATTACGTCCGCGGACGTCCGGCACCAGTTAGTTAGGGAGTAAGGTACATATTTGTAAAGCGAATTAATATTAACAATAATAATGAATAATTTATATCATTTCATATGTAATTCTATCTTTACATTCTACAATTACAGTGCAGTCATCGGCAAATAAAGTCACTGGGTTATTTACTACTTTTGGTAAGTCATTAATATAAATAATGAAGAACAATGGAGAAGATCCTTGCGGTAAACCATAAGTATTAGTGGGACTCTCGGATAGGAATGACGTTTCTTTTTTGTCTTCGAATCTATCAATATATTTCTAGATATTGTTGTCTTTCACTTACTTACGTAAATATGTTTTGTATATACACGGTGCTCGCGAGGAATACAAAAGACTTTAACCACACATCCCTGAGGTCATATTAGGAGTAAAAAAAACCCGAGTCAAATTCAGCAAAAAAAAATTTTTTTTTTGTTCCGTTTTTTTATAAAATGTGGATGACAACTATTGCTTCTGTATGAAACTTTTATCCTTTTTAATAAAAAGTTGCCGATTGTATTTCCAAAAAATGATGAATTTAGTGAGTGGTAGCTGTCACTTTGATGTCTGTCAATAGCGACGCTAAACTTAACAACATAGGTGGCAACGACGCGATCAAAAGAGCTTAATACATTTAGTACACTTAGTCACAATAAATAGTTTACATGAAAATGTATAATATCTATAAAACTAAGTCGGGTTTGACTCCGGTTCTTATATACTTTTTAAACCTTATGACCCAAGGAATGCGTGGTTAAAATCTTATGGATTTCTTGCGAGCACCGTGTATAGTTTTATATTTTACTTTGTATATAATTATCGTAAAAACCTAGCCTAAGAACAAGTAAATAAAATAAAGAGACATAAATAAAGATAATAATAATAATAAATACGACGACAAATATATTAATACAGATAAATACATACTTAAATACATAGAAAACATCCATGACTCAGGAACAAATATTCGTGCTCATCACACAAATAAATTCCCATACCGGAATTCGAGTCCAGGACCTCTAGCTTCGTAGGCAGGGTTACTACCAACTATACAGGGTGTAACAAAAATGGGGTGTGAACCGATGAAGGGCATAACAGGTATCGTGTTCTGATAAGATAAAACTAAAAGAAAAAAAATTTACGCGATTTTTTTTTACCTTTCTACGGAGCAGGTTGCCCCAGTCGGCCAACACTCCATAGAAAAGTAAAAAAAAATCGCGTTAAAAAAAAACTTAGTTTTTTCTTATCAGAACACGATACTTGTTATGCCCTTGATCGGTTCACACCCCATTTTTGGTACACTCTGTAGGCTAAAGCGGTCGTGATCGTGACTAAGGCGGATGTCACACTGCGCCGCATCTCCGGACGGAGGTGCGGAGCTGCATATAAATTTCGCCGGACGGAGGTGCGGTGCAGTGTGTCGTACCACACGGAATTTATATACCTTAACAATATAGTGATGATTGACAATATAGACTAGGTACCTAGTTATAGCGTATTTTTTCTTATTCTAATATTAAATAAGTTGTTCTGCTGTCAATTCTAGGTACCTAACGAAATGAACATTTAACTTATTTTGTAATAAAAAAAATTACATTTCAAAACTTTCAGTAAAATCTTAATGTAAACTTCGTAAACGCAGATTGCAATATCTGAAAGAATTCTCTAGTCTTATGAGCTTTATGCAAACTTAGTTTTCATATCTTAAAACGAATTAAAGTGACAGTTTACAAAACTTCAAGAGAGATGCTGGAATGTTTCGTTGCAACTTGTCCCACCTGCTCTATGGATGAAAATAATTTTGTACATTTCTCTTTGATAAATTGTTGTTCAGTCTTTCTCAATGCGCTTAACGATCCCAACTACTATAAAACAAACGACTTCCTAGATTTAATTAAGTTATTTCTAAGTTAATTTAAGTTGAACTTTGTTTATCCGCTTGTCAAACAGTCGACGTGACCGATTGACAATTTGACCTCAAAATTCTCTGTTGCTGACTCGAATCCCTTGCGGGAAGTACTCTGGTTAACCCTCTAGGTTACATCTTGAGGGTTTCTTAAGGGTTAGTTGACAACGGGCTGATTATTAATGTTTGAAACTCAGACGGGCTTTTAGTCGCTTAAGGCCAGTGTCCTTAAAATTAAATGCGATTAATTGAAGAGCATTGAGGCCGCAAAGGGGGTTATGATACTTATGGTCCAGAGAAGTGCCTCTTATAGAACCTTGTCGCTGTTATATATGCCTGTTTTAAATAATCTTTGACGTCTTCTCTTTACACTACATAGTATAAAACAAAGTCGCTTCCCGCTGTCGGTCCCTATGTATGCTTAGATCTTTAAAACTACGCTACGGATTTTGCTGCGGTTTTTTTACATCGATAGTGATTCAAGAGGAAGGTTTATATGTATAATATAGTACCCGTGCGAAGCCGGGGAGGGTCGCTAATTATTTTATATATTATTGCGACTTGTCTTTATTGTAAATTAAGTATTATAATATTTGCCTTTATTTACAGACGGTAGCGTTGTTTGAATTTGGCAGCTGCTATCTTTCCATTAAGCATTAAGTAAGTATAAAAAAAACTTTTTTTTCCAAGCTACGTTTTTATTAACTTTTGCAAGCTCTTCACTATTTTAATTTAAAATTTAATATCAGTAAATGGCAGTTTTATTCGCCTGAGTGTGTTTTATCCTTTGGTGAATAAGAACAGCAATATGAAAACTTTCGCGCATAGCTTCAAATAGTACTAAAAGTTTAATTAAACCCTGAACCCTTTTCGTTATCAAAGCTAGCAGTAGTTGATAGTAGATTTTATTTTGGGGTAATAACGAAAATGAAAAACATGAATCTGAAAAAGATATTTTTTCTCTACAGGAGCATCACCGGTGTCACATCCGATCTCAGTAATAGTGCAGTAAAGTAATATAGCAGTTTTTCTGTTCCCGCCTATTAAGCAGAAATATGAATATGACGAACATAATTTGCCTTGATTCGCCTTACTTGTTCGAGGAATCGGAGCGTAGATATTATATTTCCTCTATTAAACCCAAATCGATAGAGCCTTAAAGAAGAATAAAAATTATTCACTTACACTACCTACTAACAATAGAAACAAATGAATGAGATGGATCTGTGGCGTGACGAGAATGGATCAAATAAGGAATGATTATATAAGAGGAAGCCTGAAAGTAGCGCCCATAACGAAAAATCTAAGAGCAAATCGCATACTGTCGTATGGACATGTTATGCAGAAGGATGATAGTCATGTTACTAGAAGGGCAAGTATGAATGCGGAGGATTGTAAGATAGATGTAAATAGGTAGCCCAAGAAAAAGTGCGTGAGAGACAATTATGAATAAGAAGGTGTGTGATGAGTTGACGGGCGATAGACAGATATTGGAAGGAAATGAACATGCTGCGCTGACCCCAAGTAAATGGGATAAGGATAAGCGAATGATGACACTAATACGAATAATAAACATAAAATAAACATGTATATTACAAATTAAAAATGTTTAAATTGGTATTTAATGAATAATTTGGAAATAGCGGGGGATTTGCATAAGACTAATTTATGAATTTTTCGTTGAAATTATGTTTCCTAAACTTTAATATTAAGACGCTTTAGCAGTGCAGTAATATTATGTAGACGTTAGTTATACGTATCTATCATACAAAATTGGTATAGGGTAGGATTAGGTTAGTTAGGTTAATTTACTTTGTAACTGTGGCGACCACTGTCACATTATTTTATAGAAATAAAACGCTCCAAATAAACAAGGTGGTTTATTAAAAGTAGGGCGTATATCCGATGCCGACAATATTCTGCCTATCACTGAGGTGCTTAAAACTAACTTAAAAACTTATCTGCTATGTGGTTGCTAACAACATTTGGGCCGCGGAATGTATATGCCGCCTGGAGGCCTTCTTTGTGCAGCCAGTTGCTTGGCAGCGCCAACTCCCGAGGTAGTTCCTGAGATAAACAGGAAGGTCATAAAACAAAAAATATTTACATTTGGCCACCTACTGCGCTATCGTCAAGCGAAACGATTTATTATGAAATATCCTACTATATATATATATATGTATATTATATATAATATTATAAATGCGAAAGTTTGGATGTTTGGATGTTTAGATGTTTGGATGTTTGTTACTCAATCACGCCTAAACGGCTTAACCGATTTGGATGAAATTTTGCACGAAGATAGTTTATAGCCTGGATTAAAATATAGGATAGTTTTTATCCCGGGCCCACGCAGACGAAGTCGCGGGCGGAAGCTAGTTTAAAATATAAAACGGTAATGAGTGAAACTAACAAGTGGGTAGACAACAACTAAGCGCGTACTTAGATAACTACTTATGAATTAGTATTTAGTTTTTTGCATTTTATCAGTATATTAGGGACATTTTCGCCGGGTACTTATCGGGCCTGGTATTCAATACCGTTTTTTTTTGTGGTGTGTCTTGACGAAGCATGTTGCTGATCACTGGTTGTAAATATATATAACTAGCGGTTTAAGCGTGAAGAGGTAACAGACAGACAGACAGACAGACAGACACACTTTCGCATTTATAATATTAAGTATGGATTGGACGAAGTTTGTTGCGCCTGCGCTGTGAAAAAATGGATTCTTTCATTAGTATTCAGGTTTTATATGACTTTACCGACTTCAATAACATTCGTGGCTCACTGAAGGCAGAATTGAAACGTCACCTTGCATCATGTGATTCATGTGGCAGGTTCGTTTCGATTGTATGGCGATGACAGTTAAATTATAACTCGAGGGATCTAGTGAGCTATGATCTCGACTCGCTTGTCGCAATTCGATACAACAGGATATCGACTTGTGTTCATTTTATTTATGGCATTGTGATTGATTGTGTTTAACCCCCGACGCAAAGAGAGGGGTTTTATAAGTTTAACGTGTCTGTCTATCTGTCTGTGGTATCGTAGCTCCCAAAGGGATGAACCGATTTGAATGTGGTTTTTTTATTCGAAAGCTGATGTGATCCCAAGTGTTCTTAGCCATGTTTCATCAAAATCTGTTCAGCCGTTATTGAGATATTGAACTTTGAAATGAAAATGTCGGAGGTTTTTCAACTTTTCTAAGTTGTGTATATTGAACACAGTTTATCGAACGAGAGAGCGAGGCAGAAGTATAGTTTTCCGTTTCAGCTTGGGAAAAATATATTTCGTCTGTCCGTCTGTCCAGCTGTTCTTCTCTACAGCCCCCCTATTCTGTTACTTGTTTTAAGCTCACCTCCACGCTCATTCACAAATATATCTTGACACCGCGATACGTAGTAACTATGCGTAGGTAGAGGTCTGGTTTCATGACGGGGGTGACCGGCGGGGTGAGCCGCATTAGCGCGGAGCGAATAAAAGCCCAGGGGACCGATTTTTGACTTTCGAGCGCTCGACTCTTTCACTCGAAAACTGACAAATATTATGAAATGCTATTTTGAAATGACGATACAAAATTTAAAAACGTGCGGTATTGACCACTCGTATTCAATTCTATCGGTAGAAAGTAAGTCCCTGTGATTGTGACACTACAATAGCATTTACTTTTATTTCATTTTCGAGCGCTCGAAAATCAAAAATCGGCCCCCAGGTCGCATTTTTCAACCGATTTTTGTGAAATTGTGTGATGTTTAATAATGACATAGCTTTTTTTGTCCACTCAGTTTTTCGAGTTTAAAAAAAAAGACGGGCGCGAGAGTTCTACAGCCACTAGTTTTATTTTGAGTCCGCTTAAAGGCCTAATAATTCTTTCTTTAGAAAATTTTAAGCATTTCAAACTAAATATCAAACGCTTAAGTATTTTTTTGTGGGCTGTTCATTAATTATTATGCTGTAGATAATTTATTTATTTATTTTATTTATTTAATCTTTATTGCACAAAGAATATCTTATAGTACAAAAGGCGGACTTAATGCTATAAAGCATTCTCTACCAGTCAACTTTAAGGCAAAGCAGATAACATACATGACTTTATCTCATGTGCCTTTGTGATATAATGTTATCAACCATGTATTACTTTGAATGTTCAATTTAACTTACTTAACTACTTAATATGATCAAGTAATTTCATTCGGCACGACTTGTTAAACAGCTTTTTAAAGTTTTTAATAACATGATTCTAATCCTTCTTTGAATTTTATGCCCTTAATACCTTCCCCTTAATGTTCATACCTTTACTATCGCTCTTCCTTCAAAAGCAACTGAAATTTGGTTCGAACGAATAATCGTTCATGTCGTTTTGCAATAAGCCTTTTAATTGACTGGTTGTAAAATATCCAAAGATTGTCGTCACAAACTTGACAGAGTCTGAGAGTTTATGCATGATGAATAATAAATCAATAATATATATATTAATATAACGATCCAGTCTGAAAGTCAAGCATGAATATAAACGATCAAATGTAATGGTGGTACTCACAAAAAAAAAAAAAAAACTGACCAAACAATATGAACACACCTCTCGACTTACCTAATATACCGCATCCATCCAACCAAGCGCATATCGTATTTCTGTTCGTACATCGCAGTGTTGCAGTGCAGTTAGCAACGCGGAGATACGGTCCGAGCGCTTGGCGCAATAATTATTGTAATACATTTCTACCCACATTGATTATTAATATGCATACTCTCTTACCTTATTTTTAAACACTGTATGCTTAGTTTTAGTTTTAAATTGTATAATTTCTAATGTAATTAGTGTGTGAATTCTTGTTATTCTTATGGGAAATAAAAATTTCTTTGAACCTAAGTCAACAAGACTTATATTTACATATATATATACATGCTTATGTGAATGAATGAAAATATTAAAATAGATACACCGAAGGAATATAGAATACTCGTTCTCATCACAAAAATAAATACCTTTACCGCGATTCGAAACCTAGGGGTAACTATGCTCTAGCATAGTCACTAGGCTGAACTGGTCATCATTTCTTTCTCCAACGTTTTTTAGGGTTCCGTACCTCAAAAGGAAAAAAAACCAGAACCCTTAATAGGACTTTGTTATCTGTCTGTCTGTCTGTCAAGACCTTTTATCTCGGGAACGCGTGGTGATATCGAGTTGAAATTAAAATCATATACTCAGGTAGTCCCTTGAAGCTGTGAAAAAATCGTATATGTTACATGTTACGTAGTTTATGCCGCAAAAAACGTATATTTCCGATACTCTCAAGGGAATCAAAATTTATAGGGTACTTTCTGTTGATTTAGAATTAAATATAGCCTTTATATTTTTCTGATTTAATTTTAACCTCCCTCGGAACCCTCGGTGGTCCAATGGCATCGCTTCTCCAACGTTGGCATGGAAGCAAGCACGGGAAACGCATTGAAATTTAAATGCATAACGCAAGTCTCCAATTGAGCCCTAAGTTCAGGCGGGTTAACACCGCGACGCGATGGGAAACGAGAAAATCTACCCTCCTCGTTCTAATGTGCTGAGTGCGAATGAGGCGGGAGTGGCTGAGCCGCGTGCGACGCGACTTGAAAACAAGTTGTACTACCCCCCGATTCACATTTTTTATTTAATCTTTTCACGGTTTTGAATCGGCCTGACGTGTCCGTTTTCCCAAGTTCCGTATTTTTTCATGAGACGTGTGTTTTCTTATGAATCTCGTGATGTACGGGCGCGACGTGCGACTTGAAGGCTTCCTTTATTGCCCTTATACTGCATGCACGGCGTTCCGCAATAGCACTTCTAATGGCTACCTTTTTGTTTTATTGGTCTACCCGTTTCGAATTATTAGAGTTCCATACAGGTTCAAGCTAAGGTTGAGTAACTAACAGAGATTTGCAAAGTTGTATTTTCATAAAGGTGACAACTGACTTTCCCTCGATTTATGAAAACACAGTGAATACTCACCCTTATACTAAGACTCCAAGGACACTTGCCCGTCCGTCTGTCAGTTACTTTAATATAAGGTTACCAGCACGGCTATCGCTCGACGGCGCGCGAGTTCTCTCGATTTTTTTTCGCACTATCCGTCTCTCTCTTATGAGAACACTTAGAACTAGAGGTGTAGCGCGAGAAAAATCGAGAGTAGGTATGTCGCGGCCGTCTCATGAAAGACTAACTCGTTGATACCATTTACAAATAATCAATCGTTGCGTCTTTGACTAAACAATAACAGAGATGACTCCAGGAACAACAGTTGCTTAAAAAGCTGAACCGATTTGGATGAAATTTTGCACGAAAATAGTTTGTAGCTTGGAATTAATGATTTTCGCTTCGTGCGGTGTATAATGACGCCATGATGCAGATTCAGATATGAACACTAGGGGTCCATATCGGGGTGCATAATATTTGTAGCCATAAGGCCGATACGCATAACTACTTGTGTCATAATCATCATTACGCATAAACGACAATAGTCATAAATTAGTTCGCATACATTTTTTAGCCATAATATTTGAGAGCATAAATAGCAAATGTCATAAATTTATTATGCATAAAGCTTTAAGCATAATTATCAGTCGCCATAATAGGTTTGCGCATAACGTTTTCAAGTCATATAATACAACCATTTTTAACCGCCAGCGTGTCGACGTCACCTCGCTTCGCAAGGTGCCTATTACCGTTCTGAGGAACACAAGTGAACCCTAACCCAACCTAGCAATAGTAAAATTGTTACGATAGTTTTTTCTGCGGGGGGCTTCGCCCTCTCTTTGGCCTTTTTAATATTTAAATATTTGACCTAATCTAAGCCCCTTTTCTATCAATTGTTTATTTTGTAAGGTCACAGACTTCGATAGGTTACCAGTTTTATCAATATCCTATACTATTAAATGAGCAATATGTGCATACATATTTGCAATCACGTTCTCGGAAACGGCTCTAACGATTTCAATAAAATTTGGAATATAGGAGGTTTACGGGGGCGAGAAATCGATCGAGTTAGGTCTCATGTCTGGGAAAATTCGTTTGCTCCGTATTTTCTCTATTTTCACCCGAGCAGAGCTCGGTCGCCCAGGCACTGAAGACTTAGTTGAGTCCATGTCACCGAGGGTAGGTAGGTATGCAATGGGATTGAACATTACTATGTTAATAGGTATTTTACGTACTAATGAGTACTTATCGAAAATTGGGTCATATTAGTAAAGTCACATAGTAAAATAAATGGTCAAAATTCATGAAATAGAGACTGGCTAATAAAAGATGGGCTTAGAATGAGCGGAATATGTAAAAAAAAACCGGCCACGTGCGAGTCGGACTCGCGCACGAAGGGTTCCGTACCATTATCTATAAAAACGGCAAAAAAGCACGTTGGTCGTATGGGAGCCCCCTTAAATATTTACTCTATTCAATTTTTTTGTATTTGTTGTTATAGCGGCAAATAGAGATATAGAAAGAAATACATCTGTGAAAATTTCAACTGTCAACTATCACGTTTCATGAGATACAGCCTGGTGACAGACGGACGGACGGACAGCGGAGCCTTAGTAATAGCGTCCCGTTTTTACCCTTTGGGTCCGTAACCCAACCCTAACAACGTGTTGCCTCACCGTGTAAGTATCGCGATAAAATATGAATGGTTACTGAACAATTATTATTTTTCTTCTATATACACAGAAACTGAACTAGCAGAAGGATATAAAAAAATAAATAATAAATAAATAAATAATAAACATTTCGGGACAATCTTACACAAATCAATCTAGTCCCAAACTAAGCAAAGCTTGTACTATGGGTACTAGACGACGATTTACATACTTATATAGATAAATAAATACTTGAATACATAGAAAACATCCATGACTCAGGAACAAATGTTCATGCTCATCACACAAATAAATGCCCTTACCGGGATTCGAACCCGGGACCTCCGGCTTCGTAGGCAGGGTCACTACAAACTAGGCTACAGAGGTCGTCAAATATCATATAAAGGTATATGAAATTGAAATTCCATGCAGTGTGTATTACATCATTATCAGTTTAGGTCAAATCTTCCAAGGCAAATTTGGCTAATTTCTTCGAAGTCCATTCGAGTTGCAATACGCTTGTGTAAGTCAGGTGACAGTGCAATATTATGGTAGGTACCATAAGACTCGTCAGATGATGGAAACTGAAGGTGGTCATAGCAACACCTACACTTCGCAAGATAAACCCGTCATGTCTAGACTCAATAGAATCCTCTTGAATAGTAATTTTGATACTAAAAAGCAGCCTGAATAGAATCCGATATTGCAATGTTAAATATACGAGTAGCTAATAGAATTCATGAATGATTAGCTTCACAATATATCAGCAATCATTATTGTATTGCATAGAAAACACTGCTCCGATGAATCACATTTTCCTTCTTAACAATGTAAGGGCTGAGTATACAACATATTTTAGCCGTGACCGTAGAAAATGCAAGCACGCGTGCATAGGATACATTCACAAAGTCACATATAAGCTTGTTTGCGTTCGTAAGCGATTTTATGTCCTACACGGCGAGTCTAGACGCGATGACATAAACGAGCACGTATTTTAGCTACAAACTACAACTTATGTGCTGTATGGCTCGGATGTTTCCTAAAATTTGCAGCATCTTTACACATACAGAATGTAAGTAATGAAAACTTAAATTATCTTCAAAGTGAACTCAAGTGGTATTTATTTCTGAAGTTCAAGGAAAATAAAACTCAGTAGCACTTTGCCACTTTCCTGTATCTTGCTAAGAGATTGGGATTTTTGGAACATTATGTATATAATTTAATCGGTTCAGCGGTTTAAGCAAGTGAAGATGTAACACACAGACAGACACTCCTCCTCATTTATAATATTAGTATGGATATCATTGTGTTGCGTCACACGTCAGACAACAGATGAATCCGGCTTAAGCAACTGCAACGATACGTAGATATTCCGTTCCGTTACTACCTGGAACTATTCGTAGTGTAGCTATGCGATCATGAATGAAAGATGATTTTCCTCTCAGGAACGGCAAGTTAATTGAAAAGTGCAGGCTTCCTTCGCGAGCACCCGAGGCACCGCACGTAAGTTTGCCAATTCCGTCCATTAAAGTTGCAACCACAAGATACCTGGTTAACAATTACCTCCTCTTTACACGGAAAACTTTACAAAATACGAGAACAATAAATTAATTTAACTTTTGGTATTTATCAGAAATCCTTTATTGTGTGTTTTCTTTGAGACATTCATTCGAGTTCTTTAAACCTACAAATAGGCATGAGGCATAAAACTCAGTTACCTACTTAAATTAAATATTTGGAATGAAAAACCTTTTCACCTTTAGTCACGTCTGCTGCACAAAACATTGGTTGATTATTACAAATATTTTTAGATTATAGATTTTCAATTACAGGGAAAAATTGGTTATCTAACTATGTTTGTTTTAAAACTGTGGACAAAATAGACACACAAATGCGTAGTTCTACTGGTAGAATCAAACGGACTAAAATCAAAGTAGTAAGTATATATACTTCCATAGCATATTATATATATACTACATATTATTTACTATCTTCTGTTTATATAATAATAATAATACATATTTCGTAGGTATTATAAATGCGAAAGTACCTAAGCGTGAAAAGGTAACAGACAGTCAGAGTTCTCTGTCTGTTACCTTTCACGCTTAAACCGCTGAACAGATTTAGATGATAGTATGGAGATATTCTTATTCACGGGGAAGGACATAAAATAGTTTTTATCCCCTAAGAGGAAAAAACCGGGGGCGGAAATTTGTGTGGAGTTACTGAGAGAGATATTAACGAGTTCCACGTGGACGGACTCGCGGGCAGAAGCTAGTACAGTTATCATTGCTTCGAGGTGGATTCGAACAGGTACCTTTCAGCAGACTACGCGTATCCCGTTTAACATAACCAACTAAGCTAATAACGCCGTCACTTGAGGAATTATATGATATGTCACAATTAAATAATGTTTTTATTATTATTATTATTTTAAATTACTCCAGAAGAAAAAAGGCATAAAATAATATGCTTAGTGACGAAAATCCCATTCAGATATCTCAAAGAATTACGAAGCTACAACCATTTTAAAATTGCTTGTTGTGGAGAGAAAACGCTCATCGTTTCATATAAAGTTGCGTTTTGCGGAAAAGGGACAGAACATACCCCTCTTAAAACTTTAGACACTTTCAACTTTGTGATTATTTAACCTCGTTGCCTTTTCCTCCATTTGACTACAATATTAATAATTTTTCTAGAAATAAAACATTATTGATTCTTTATTTAGTGTCTACTCTCCTAGTAGGTGGATGAGAAGGCGTGAGTATTGTGAGGCGTGTGCGTGTTTGCAACAAGAAAAATCTGACGTTGTCTATTAGATGAAATGATTTGTGACGTACCTATATACTAAAATAATATGAATATTTTTAGCTCTAAATCGAAAGAGACATGAGCAGCATTCAATGTTACAAATGTGGACGGCAAAAGGAATGAGTCGATCGTGTCTTCAATGCTATCTTTATTGTTCGCGTCCTTTCCTGTTAAGGCTTCGTTGGTTTCAGAATGCGGGATTTTCATGCAAAGAAAATTTTGAATTTAGAATTTTGTTTTGTTTGCAGCCACAAGTTAAATATAAGTCCCTGCGAGTATATAAAATAAAGCTAATAATAGTATATGGATGAGATTATCTGAGTTGGCCGATGTGGTTTTTAAGCTGTCCTTGGAATTTGAATCTTCTAACTTGGTCGATACAGACGTTTTCCGAATCGACTACCTTGATGCAGTTCGGCTGACTCAATCAATGTCAATTGTAAGGTTGAAGTGGTTTGTGCTAGATATTAAGTAGGTATACAATGGGTTAAATAGTTTAGATTCTTTAAATGACTTTTCTTTTTTCTTGTATTACACAGTAGGTATAAAGCGAGTTTAAAGAGTGAATTCGCCAACAAATTTCCTTGCAGTTTGGCGAAGATTTGTGTATGTACAAAAGCTGTGTAATTATTTGGGTAATAAATAAAAAAGAAGAAGTGCAAACAACATTATAGGAAAGAAAATCGAAGAGTATATTCTGTCGTCTAACAAACGCCCCCAAGTAACGACTGATGCGATTTGAGAATTGTATTATATTAATATTGGTATATGAATGTCACATTACAATTAAGTCAACGTTTCCGAACGCTACCTGTGCTACTATATAAGGAAAGTAAAGATGGCGTCGCGCCCTCTTTCGCTACCACGAAGACACAAGAACAACTCCATTTTGTAAGAAGTAACATAAGAAAATAAATGCGTGTATCCCTCGCTTCGCTTTTTAATTTATACAACGACAAATATTACTTGGCGCAGCCGGAGAAGAACCAAGCTCGTAACAAGTAAGAAAGACGAAATTATCAACAATAAAGATCGATCATGGCGGGCGTGGAGTACCGCATGCCGGCGCCGTTAAGCATGGAAGCCATGGAAGACCTGTACCCGGCGTGGCTCAGGTTTAAACAATCGTTCGCGATTTTCATATCGGCGGCCGGATTGAGCAAGATCTCAGAAGCTAGAAAAGCCTCCATTCTCCTCAATTGTATTGGACAGCCTGCGCAGGAGCTGTACTTTAACCCGCTTAAGCTAAACTCCAAGAATGAAGATGACGATCCAAAACTCGAAGAGGTAATCTCGGCCTTCGAGCAGTATTTTAAACCCAAAAGTAATGAGGTCATAAGCACGTGGCAGTTCAACAAAAGAATTCAGGAAGATGGCGAGAGTTTCGACGCATACTACACATAATTAATAAAAATTGCCAAGAATTGCAATTTCCTTGATCAAGACCGGATGCTCCGGGATAGAATAGTTGTTGGCATCAGAGACCAGCGCGTGCAGCAGCGGCTTCTAGAGATAAGGGACCTGACCTTGGAGCGCGCGGTGGAAATTTGCAGATCAGCGGAGCTGTCTCGGGAGCATGCAAGATTGCTGACCAAATCACCGGTTCCGGTCGTGGATGCTATCCAAAGGAAGGTGCCACTGCAGCCTAAGAAGCCATCGCCTAAAGCTAAGTATTACAATAGCAACAACTTTTCTCTGCCTCCTCGCAGAACATATTTATGTAAAAAATGTAACACTGAACATGGGCAACGAGAATGCCCCGCCTATGGCAAACAATGCGAGCATTGTAAACTGTTTAATCACTATAAAGTGGGTTGCAAATTCATTAACCAAGTAGAATGCATTGATAGTAATGAGGAGACAGAAGGAATATGACTAGTAAAAGTTTGTCATTCAATTAATGAGTGCACCCGGGAATGGACAGAATCACTTCTAGTAAATAATTATATTAATACAAATTTTAAGTGCGACACTGGGGCACAAGTGAATGTCTTGTCATCAAAAGAGCTTAAAAGAGTTGTCGATGATGAGAAAAGCCTTAAACTGTCGGAGACAACAATAGTTTTAGAAGTATTTGGGGGTGCACGCATTATTACTGAAGGAAAAATTAACCTGAAACTCACTCATAATGATGTTTGTTACAACACAGAGTTCATAATAATAAAACAAAATGTAAAAGCTATTCTGGGCTTAAGCTCATTACTAGAACTAAAACTTTTGAATACAGTTAATGACATCAAGTGTAATAAGACTAATAATAACAATAAAAATGCCATTATTAATAAATACCATGAACTTTTTCAGGGTGTGGGCAAGTTTGAAAAGCCATTGGAGCTGCACACTCAACCAGGGGTCGAGCCAGTGGTGAGGCCGCCGCGCAGAGTACAGTCAGCGTCAGAGATAAGTATACCCCCTGAGAATAGTACTAGGTCTTACACAAAACGGCAGAATAATTTCGTCCCATGACGTATGTAACATCTTGATCGAGTGGCGACTTGCTACAGAAAACTATTAAAGTATAGACACATATGTATGTCGCAGGTTCGAATCCTCGGAGTAGGATAACCTTTTTGTGTTTTTATTTTTATTTTCCATAAGTTAATTTAGTATGTTTATATTATGATGTTTTTATTCTTGAATAATTTTGAAAAATATGTTTATTACAAATAAAAAACGGTTGAATGTTTATAAATATTTTTATTTGGCTATTATTTTGACTTAGCAAAAAACTGAATGCATAAAGTTTTGCTGTTATTTACAGACTTTTTTGAATGTATTTCAGAGATTTATATATATTAAAACATTATTTGGTAAAACTTGCAGAAATCGGTATAACATGGTTACTATTTTCATTATTCACATTTCAAACAAAAACTGTAATCTCTATTGGTACAAATTACGGTAGGAGAGTAGGTATTTCTAGAAATATTAGTGTCTGCTAGACGGTCGCCAACACGCCCCTCCGACCGAGCGACCGTGGTCCGCACCCACCGTGTAGACAGTAGTTTGCAGCAAAATTTCATACTACAGCGGTCGGTGCCGACCAAGGTCGCTCGGTCGGAGGGGCGTGTTGGCGACCGTCCAGCAGACTAAGAATAAGTAGATATCCTAATCTACGAAGGTATATAATGGGCAAGTTCATAATAGGATTACTCATAATATGTTATAAATAAAGCAATGTATAATACTAATCACACACACATAATCACACACACAACACAAACGGAAGGCATTCCATGCGAGCCTCTCAACGAATCTGGCCCTCACGGCCTGATATTTTTTAATGATGATCCACCACAAGATGCTGGCCAGGATCCACCAGTGCCTGCGTCCTCAACACATCAAGCGCCAATGGTGCCGGTAAGCCCCACGTCAGAGGACTCTGTGACTATCGGTTCCGAGCCAATGAGCCCCGTGCTACCAGCCACAAATGCGGCAAATCTCATGCTAAAGGATCCTGAAGTCACAGATCCTACGCAGGGGAAGCGCCGAACCCGATCGCAGCGAGTGGCTGCTCGGATCCGGAGTAAACAGTGCACTAATGTCAACGCGCCTGCTGCTGCCGGTGTAACCGATACTGTTGCATCATCACTACCGGCCCCACCTGCTGAGGCACCTCGAGCTCCGACTTCTGCTGGCCTGCGTGCAGCGGTATCAGCCGATCCACTTCAGGCCCCCGGTCCCTCCGGCCTACGTGCAGCTGCGCCTCGCGTGGTTAGCTTACACGTGTTTAACTTAAGTGAGGACACCACCACTGAAGATGTCATCCGTCATGTCCAGGATAAGATGGGCATCTCAGCACCGGTTTGCCAGCAGCTGGCGGTCACCCGCGGCAAATATACGTCGTTCCGCCTCGACGTACCAGCTGGCAAGGTGAAGGTCGCCAGAGAGGCTGCAAATTGGCCTAATGGTGTGGCGGTACGGTTCTTCAACGTCGTACAGCCAAAAAACTCCATTATACACCAAAAAACGCCGAAAATGAGGTAGCATCGAAGTTTGTAGTGATTCACCAGAATGTTAGATCAATTTGTGGTAAACTTCATTGCTTGATCTATTATGTTGTAATTCTAATCCAGATGTACTCGGTTTAAGCGAAATTTGGTGTCGTAGAAGTGAATTGGATCGCGCGAGGTTATGTGGGTACACGCTCGCGAACGGATACTGCCGCGCCCGCGCCGACGCGCACGGCGGGGTAGCACTATATATACGCGAAGGTATAAAATATAGACATCGAAATGACCTACACAGCCTATGCGTCCCATATCACATTGAGTTTACTTCTATTGAAATCCCATGTTATAATTTGATTATTATTGTATTGTATAGGACATGTAATGGAGATTTTGACATATATTTAGAGCATCTAGAATTATTATTGACTAAGTTAACTGACGAAAATAAAAAGTTTCTCATAGTTGGCGACCAAAATGTTGATTATTTATCTGACAACAGTTCAAGACGGAGGGTCGACGATGTACTAAATTGTTTCGGTTGTGTAAACACCGTGAATTTTGCCACTCGCGTAACAGCTGATTGTGCGTCATCGATTGACTGCGGAATAACAAACAACCCTTGCGATAATGTCAGTGTATCACCTGTAGACACTGCTATTAGTGATCATAACGCACAGCAGTATGTGATCACTTTGACAAAAAGAGTACAAAGAAATAAACCTAATGATATGATACAACGTCGATTATTTAATAGTGATGCAATATATTTATTTTATTCTGACATTGCCAATTATAATTTTAATTTTATCTATGATAGTACTATTGACATTGATTGCAAATTTAATAAATTATTTAATATATTGACTCACTACATTGACATACACTTTCCGATTAAACCGATGCGGTTAAAAAAGAAGTCGAATGTTCCTTGGATGACTGACGAGCTGTTAGGATATCTACAAAAACACAGTGACCTACACGAGATTAGACGTCAATATCCCGGTATCCACCTCATATCTGACTGTATTGAATATTACTCTAGTTTGATTAAAACAGAGACCCTGCGAGCTCGTCAGACACACATCGAAACTAGGCTGAGAAAAAGCCAAAATCCTTCGAAAGAGATGTGGAAAGTCGTTAACGAAGAGATAGGCTTAAAAACGAAGTCGCAAATTATATGTTTGAAGGACCCGTTAACTCATTCTGACGTATGTTATAAAGAAGTTCCCAATGCGTTTAATTCGCATTTTCTAAACATAGCTGCGAATTACGTCATAAATAGTGATGAGACGTTGTCCCAAGAGTACGTATGCAAGCACCTCGGTGGCTCAGACATTCCCTTATTTACCCTTCCCTTTGTTACGAATGACATCATGGACAGAACGGTTAAGTCAATGTTAAAGACTCGCGGAACAGCTGATGTATATGACATGACATTGAATATTATTTTAAGTATTTGGCCGATTATATCTAATGTTCTGTTAGTTTTAGTAAACAATATGTTCCAAACTGGTACATACCCAAACGTGCTAAAAAGTACTAGGGTATGTCCTGTTTATAAAGGAAAAGGCGATAGGTCCGACGTAAATAACTACAGACCTATAACCATTGTACCTACAATTTCCAAATTAATTGAGTCAATTTTATCATCTTACCTTATGATGCATCTTGAATCGAATGAGTTGCTCACAGAAAATCAGTATGCCTACAGGCAGGCAAAGTCTACAACCATGGCGGCGAATAAAATTATTGATTGTATCATGACTGGACTAGACGAAAGATACAAGATAGCCGGCATACTATGCGATTTATCCAAGGCATTCGATGTTATTAGTCACCAATTATTATTATCCAAATTAAAACATTACGGTATCGAAGGGTCCGCCCATCAGCTGTTTGCATCGTTCTTAGGCGACCGTAAACAAGTAGTCAAAATGTCAACCAACGGCAAAACACTTGTTTCTGACGCTGGACAGGTCTGTCTGGGTATTCCGCAGGGATCAGCGATCGGGAATACGCTATTTTTATTATTTATTAACGATCTTCCATCGGCAGTCACGAGTGGCTTATCTGTGCTGTTCGCAGACGACATCGACACTACAGTCATAGTGAGCGCGAAATCTTACGAACAACTCGTGATGAAGATCGATGAGGCGTGTGGTCAACTGCAAACATGGTTTTCGTCAAACGGCTTACTCCTTAATCTTTCTAAGTCGATGGTAATGATTTTCTCGGGTCGGGTGACTGCACTACCCCCATCTGTTGCCAATGGTCCAATGCCATTATGCAACGAGTGCAAATTTCTCGGCTTTACACTAGACTCGAACCTTAACTGGAAGTGCCATGTAGACCAACTATGTAACAGACTGAGCGGTGCTGTATTTGCCCTAAGAAGGCTGCAACCATTGATATCACGAAATTCTTTAAAATCTGTTTATTTCTCTCATTTTCACTCGTTGATGTCATATGGTACAGTCATTTGGGGTAATTCAACCGATGCTAAGCGAGTGTTCTTACTCCAAAAACGTGCGCTTCGATTGCTGGCTGGAGTAAAACCCAGGCATCCATGTAAGGAATTATTTAAAACCTACCGCATCATGACGCACTACTCCCTTTACATGTTTGAGGTACTAATGTTTGTGAGAACCAATATACGAACGTTTAAACGGTTGGAAGTACCAGGTAAACAGCTCCGATCCACTGGAAGGCTAAGAACAGTACCGCGTCGCATGGCACTTTCAGTAAAAAATCCTAGGGTAATTGGCCCAACGTATTACGAGCGTCTACCCGCCAAACTGCGAACTGAATCATCTGACGAAACATTCAAACGTCAGCTGAGAATCTTTTTATTAGAGCATCCATTGTATTCTGTATGTGAGTATATGGACATATAATATATTTGACATGGTTAATTTAATTTAAATTGTTTTATAATATCATAATGTTCTGGTTTTATTTTGACGATCATTACGAGATACGAGTATCAATATCAATATTTATATTCCCTATTTTGACTTTATCATGAATCATTTTGTAATATATGTCCATATGAATGTTGTATTGTACCTGTGATTTCATTCAATTAATATTCATTATTTGACGATCATTAAATAAATTCGTGTAAATTAGCTTAAAGTTAACTTATAATGTAAATTTATTTTATGAAATAAATAAATCTAAATCTAAATCTAAATCTATATGTGTGTAAATAAGCATTGCAATAAATACAATGCCCACTGTTTTAGTCTTTGAACATTATATTTCTAGAAATACGACTTATTATATATATATATTTAGGTATTCTTTTTTTGTAAAATCTTGAACTTTTTACGTGGGAAAGAGAACCAACATGTTATACTATGAAGCAGTCTGACAATTTATATCTCTCGTAAACAAGTATCACAATTTTTAACAGACGCGAATGGCCTGACAATCAGAGTATAATGGGCTAGGATAATTACAGTGATAGGCTATCAATATCGAAGGGGGTGACCGTGATTGTCTATGATTTGTTGGAGCCGGCTTTTCATGTGCATGGCCATGTTCGAACATGCACTGCTGCTTCGCACAACTCCCATGTTCTTTTGACTTCTTGGTCTAATTGCTGTTTCGACTTGACTTCACTAGAGTCCCAATTCAAAACCATTTGACCCCACAAGTTTTCAATTGGGTTAAGGTCAGGGCTTTTAGACGGCCAATTAAAAACAGTAATGTCATCCTGTGATGACAGCCAGTCCTGGACGAGCCGTGATCGGTGGACCGCACTGTTGTCTTGGACCAGGTGAATTTGGCCTTCGGGGTATGCGACTCGCACCGTCGGCAGCATGACATCCCTTAGCACCTCCAAGTAGCGCTGGCTATTCATGCGGCCACCGACTTCCACTAGTTCTCCGGGGCCCATGGATAACATCCAGCCCCAATACGCTGTAAATTACAATAAATATACAATTCCAGTGTTTTTTAATTCTATATATGTATAAAAACACTATAATTTTTTACATATTTTTTACACAGCTTATACATAGATAAAATTTGATTACCCAATGTTATTCTTCCACTAGTTCTCAAATCTAACATATTTTTAGGATTATACCGATCTCCACTTCTTATCCATCCACTTTCTGCCATCTTTATCAGATTTAAAACATTTTTCATCTGTAAATATTACTATCTCGTTTTCCCAATCAAAATTAAGGTAACGTTCAGCAAAATTTGTTCTAGCGGTTCGATGAGCATCGGTGAGAGGTATTTTCCTTGCAGGTTTGTAATTATGGATATTGGCTGCATGCAAATGTCGCCGAACCGTACTGAGCGAAATCCCAAATGTTTGAGCACTTGACCGAGTTGTAGTAAATGGGGCCTCCGTGTGAATATTTACAATATTACGGTGTCTCTCTGATTCATCGGTGTATACTCGAGGACGTGGGCCGGGGAGATCACACTTCACATCACCCGTCTCCTGATATTTCCTAATCCACTTCTGAATGGTTCTTCTCTAGAAAATAAATATGAACGCTTATAAGGAACACTTATTTTTGAATATTAAAACTTAGATAAGAAGGCTTGAAAAAAACGTAGATATTTATGGGTAACCAAAAATATTCGTCCATTTCATAATCTCACTTACCGTTATATTCATATCACGGGCTATTTTCTTAATACTCTGGTTTTGTTCCCAGAGAACAATTATTGTGGCTTTTAAAAAAGTCGTCAATCGAACCATGATAACACTTTTAAAACTCCCAAGAATATAATTCATAAGCGGTGAAGGTTAACGCACACTACACAACACGTATTAATAGATTTCTAAAAATAATCGTTTAATATGAGCTTACCCTCAAATGCAATTATTAAAAAGAACTAATAAAGCATTCGATTTACGACGCTATTTTAAAGATAATTGAAACGTTTTCATTCAGTCCGAGATGCATTGACCGATCAAGTGCAATAATAAGATAACAAACAAGGACAAGACTAGCTCCATTTTAACGCTAGACAAGGATGCATAATAGAGTGAATGCAAATAAAGAGTAAGTAATTTCGACCAGTAGTCATAATGTTCAAGTAGCCCGGTGGCACCCTGAGCGGGTTAAATAAATCACAGTGCCGATGACGCCCGTTCGATCCCGACGAGTTTGGTTGGTGTCTTTTTGTAAGTTTATGGCCTTCTTGGGTAATATTAGCTGGTTAAGTAGTTCGAATTTGAAGAAATCGGAATACATACTCAATGGCTAAAAACTAATTTAAACAATATTCAAATGGCCGCTAACTCCGACGGAGTCACGTGATGCATTGTTGCAGTCACGTGACTCGGTCAGTCGAGTTTTACAAGCAAGGGGTATGCTTATCTCTGCAGCTTATTTATTACTGTACCTAACGCGCTCCAGGCACGGTTGGCTGACAAGTTGAAGTCGTTGGAGGAACGCCAAATAATCACCAGGGTCGACCGTCCTAAGAGTTTTGTGAGTAATCTTGTGATAATAGAGAAAAAAGATAAGTCTTTAAGAATTGCCTTGATCCTAAGGATCTTAATAATGTATTAGTAAGAGAATATCACATAATACCAACGCTTGAGGAAATAATTCCGAAGTTGTCCAATAATTTTTTTTTCTCTGTACTGGATCTGTCAGGTTTTTACAATATAGTCCTAGATGACAAATCCAGTGATCTATGTACATTTAATAGTCCTTTGGGCTGCTATAAATTTCCCGTTTGGAGTCTCGGTAGCCTCAGAGATCTTCCAAAAATATAATGAAAGAGCCTTCGGGGACATCCCCGGCGTGATAATATATTGTGATGACTTACTCATATGCGCTGACACGGAAGAGGAGCATGATGCAATTTTAGCAAAAGTTTTCGAACGAGCAAAACAACATAATGTTCGCTTTAATAAAAATAAATTTCAATATAAACTCAATGAAGTAAAGTACTTTGGGCATATTTTTTCTAATGAGGGAATGAGAATTGATCCCGAAAGAGTGGTTGTCATAAATAATATTAAAAGCCCCAGCAATAAAAAAGAATTACAAATATTCTTAGGCATGTTCAACCTAGCTAAAATTGCATCACCTCTGCAATTACTGTTAAAGAAGAATGTTGGTGACTTGGTGATTCTTCAATGATCTCTGCTTCTGGATGGGTGTGTACTTTAAATGTCTGTCGCATGATACTCGTATGTTACTATGTCATTGCCTACTTAAAGATAAATTTAATACCTACTTAGCATTGTAATGTAGCTCTTATTTTGCTCTTGTTTGAAGGATGTAAAGTAATAGTCCTTGTTGTATTCCTGTTGACGTCGCAATGCAATTGTTTCAAGTGGATTATGGTCATTCAATATGGTACATTTTTGGCCATAGTATATCTATATAATAGTGGAATTTCTTGGTGGCCCACACAACGCTGAGTAATTCTTTCTCAATTTGCGAAAAAAAATGCTCTGATGGAGTTAAGCTCCGAGAGGCAAAGCTAACAGGTTTACCATTTTGCAGTAAGCAGCAACCAAGCCCATCCTTACTTGCATCACATTGAATAACTACCGTTTCTTTTACATTGAAATTTTGTAGTACAGGTGCCTTAGTTATGACCTTTTTTATGTTATTAAAGGAATTTTCGTGTACAGCGGTCCATAGCCAACCATTTTTAGTATAATTTATTAGCTGGGACAACATTTCATCTTTATATGTTTCTGATATAATTATTTCTTTTTGTTCATCAGTACATTGGATATAGTTTGCAAGGCCAACACAATTAATGACATCATACATATAGGACTCATCTACGTCAGTACACTTTATATATGCTCGAGATAATAAATCTGCAATATACATGAACTTTCCTTTAAGATATTTAAAATTAATGTCATATTTTAGTAGCTTTAATTTCATTCTTTGAAGTCTAGGAGATGGTACTTCATGTATGTGTTTTTTAAGCAATGTTTCAATCATGTCAGTTTTTGCTTGCGTTTTTTTTTCAGCGTTTCTTCTTAATACAGTTTCCATTTTACTATACACAAGTTACCAGCAATTGGAAGATCCCGATGGTTCTCGATTAGAAATTTATTTAAAACACAACTACACCGAAATATCAATTTGACTCGTCACTATCGCGATAGTAATGTTATTTCAATGTTTGTGTTCATAAGTTCTGACACGTTAGCTTGGCAAGCGTAATAGTGAAATCTGATTGCGATGCGAAATAACAAACTAGAATGGACCTTCATTATAATTTTATGTTAGAGTTAGTTAATACAAGTTAGATGCCCGCGCGGCGCACCCGCGTAATACAACAATAAATCATGGGATAAGGTTTGTATGTAGAGGGTAATCTCCAGAACCACGTAACCGACTTCAAAACTTCTTTCACCTTTGAATGAATCGAACTTTCTCGATGTATGTACTTATAGTATCCGCAAAACTAAGTGGCGAGTCAGGTCATAAATAATTAGATCATGCTATCTCCTTCGCACCTGCACTGCCTTATGGAGCGGGCCGTGCAACAAAAGTACTGACTTTTATTACCTGACTCGCCACTTGATTTTGCGGATACTATACTCAATATTTTTGCCGCATGTTTGTGAGCACGAGAGTGGAGTCGGTCAGGCAGCTAGTCAAAATGAAAATACTAATACTTGTACCTTTTTTACCCGACTACCGAAGGTGATAAGGGTTATGTTTTTCGAGCGTATGCATGTATATATGTGTGCATGTCTTATTCTTTAGCACGCCCTGCAGCCTAAACCATTTGAGGGATTTCGATATATGTGGTGTTGGATTCCTCTTAATCGTGGGAGTGACATACGCTATAAGATTTGTAAAAAAGCAGTTTGGTTTTTCGGAAAATCTTTTGATTTTACTCGTTTGTCATTGTTTTTTGTTGAAAAGTTTTGCGTATTGTTTAGATTTGTACGGGACCAAACCAATTAATGGCTGTTCTATGTGTTACTAATGAAACAATAGTTTCCATTCGGTACAATAGTTACAATGTACAATATTTATTATTTAAACAAAGTCTTGTTCCAATCAGTGCTACAGAAAATCCTATTCCATTTTACAAGAAATAAAATTGCCTTTCACTGCGCTCACTAACAATTCATAGCCTCGGCCAGCTCTTAGCATTGACAAATAGACTGTGATTCTCAACAAGGACGTATAAAAGTACATTAGGCTACGTACTTTCAGTGAAGTACGTAATCAAATACTTCGTTTGTTGAGGTTTTGTCGTACGAGTCTTGTGTTATCGTGGTCGATATTTGGTGCAAGATGTTAAAGCGACTTTTATGGCGCATGTTCATTGCACTGAGGGTATATATTGGGCAATTATTTTCAAGATGGATCAGGTACAGTTCATTCTATTAGATACCTAAATGTCAAGTTTATTTTAATCTTGTCTTCTTCTTCTGCTTATTTAAGAGTCCGCAGTAAGCTCGGCCGTGTTTCACCTTCCCATGCAAACGTAGTTACGCTCTCATTATATAACTACCTGTTGGATTGTGAAAAACTTTGCATATACAATTACATGAAGTATATCTGTCTGTAATTAGTTTATATGGTTCCAGTTTATAAAACAAACGAAATACAGTAAAAACAGGTTTTGTATGAATAACTTAAATTCGCTGTATTTTTTTACTATGGTATCTGAAGCTACATAAAGATCATCTTAAGAGCTATGTTCTTGTTGGTGTAGCTCAAAGTAGGCCCTCTTTGACATCTCTATACGACCTAACATAAATCCTTTTTGAGCTGCTCTCTTATTCTAGGTCTTCCTCTTCCTCGCTTCCCCTCTATCTTCCGTTCAATTATATTGAGTATGAAGTTTCTCAATAATTGCCTGGTTTGCCTCACTCTATTCAGCACTTCTTCATTGGTTACCCTTGTAAACCGTCCGGTTTTTGTTCATTTAATAATATTCTGTATTAAATAGCTATATTATTATGAACTAAGCTGAATCATTGAGATAATATTCGATCTCTGTACGAGACAAAATATACTGGGGCTAAGACCTCTTGGTCTTAGCCCCAGTATATTTTGTCAGAAAGAGACGTAGAAAAAAGACGAGGACAGGCATGATAATAGCTTAGCAGGGTTGCATCAACCATAGGTACTTATTACAATACAGGGTGACGGGAAATTCGACGTATTCCTTGATAGGGGTTATTCTATAGCTTATTTGCAATGATTTAGTTACAGTCAACCGGGGGGTCAAAACTCATTGGTTTGCAAGTTATTCGAGTTTTTAGAGTTTTTTTTGAAAACCCTCCTTTCGGCCTAAAACTCGTAATTGTGAAAAAACTAATTAAATTTAGACCTCAAAAAAGCATTTATTTAATAGCCAATAAATTACTGATTAAGGAAAATAAAAAACATGCCAAAACTCTTCAAGATATTGCAAAGAAAAGCATTTAAAGTCACAAGTTAATTTTGTCACACTTCGAGGCATTACTTAAAAAGAAGTAAAACACTTCGCGTAAAAATTACATAAATTAGTTCCTCAGTTCATAAGCTTTCATGAAAGGTACAATTGGCGACATTTTTGTAATAATTTTTAATAATAATGATAATAATAGCGGAGCAGGTAGGCCGCTGCCTAAGGCACGCTTGCCTTCGGCGACGCGACACAAACAAACCAATTAAGGGGTGGTATTTTACATGTTACAATGAGTTTATCTTCGGTTCCTTATCTTATCTTATCTTCTTAGGGTAGGAGTCACTAAAAGTAGCCTTTGGTGTTTTAAGTAATTTATTAGATGGTCTCTTGATTTTCTTTACTTTAATGACAGACACAAGGAAAGGATTGAAAAGAGTTACGAACAATTTCATTAGTAAAAAATAATTTAATCAATCATAAAAAATCAACGAAATAAGTATCTTACAAAGTCACACTAACCTTAGTTACAAGAAAGAAAAAAGAAAGACTTAATTAAAACTAAACTGCCTAAAAATAATCTTTAAAAATACTCTTAAAAATCACAAGTCTTGCTCAAACTGCCTGCCTCGGTTTCGTATGCAAGCACGAAGCCTTTTTCGAACTTCAGTGATTGTCACTCGCGTCGAAAGCCCTTCTTTCATTGTTTGTGCAGCTGCTTCAATTTTTTGCCGTAACTCTTCAACGTTATTCATCGGTGTATCGTAAACCAACGCCTTCATGTGATCCCAGATGTAAAAGTCACATGGAGTTAAATCTGGACTTCTGGCTGGCCAAGGGGTTGGGCCACCTCGACCAATCCATCTTCTTGGGTAGTGCTGATCCATCCATTCTCGCACACCTCGGTGAAAGTGAGCAGGGCAGCCATCGTGTTGATAAACCATATTCAATCTTGTGGCAAGTGGCACATCCCAGTAATGAGGGTAACTCTTCCCTTAAAAAATGTTCGTACGCGATGCCGTTTAATCGCGCTGGCAGAAAGAACGGTCCGATCAAATTGTCGTGCACCATTCCCATCCACACGTTCAAAGAAAATCTTTGCTAATGAGCTCCTTCATTGGATTTTCTTGGGTTTTGACCTTTAGGCGCCCAAAAGTGCAGATTCTCTTCAGGTAATCGGGGTCTGTCTGCAGAAATCAATCCTTCTTGCTGGGTCTCTCTCTTCAATTGCGTGGACTGGAGCAAAATGATATGGATACTGCCGAGCTGAGTGCAGGGTAAACCACACCTTCCACTGAGAAATACCGAGCCGGTTAGGAACAATTCTCGCCGAGGTAGTGCCGTCTGCTCGGAAACACTGTAGGATTTGTTCCTCTTCAGCAGGATCATAAATTCGAGGTCTTCCAGCATCAGCTTGGCTGCGTCGAACTGTTCCTTTTTCCCGAATAAGTCGATACGTCGTCCCAAACACACTTCTGTGAGGTAAACGGCGGTTAAATAAAAATAAATAAAATAAAATAAAATCCATTTATTTCAGACGTTTTAGGTCCATAGTTCTTGTTAGTAAACATATGTATGTTTTTACTACCTAATGTTAGTTTACAAAACTTTTACTATATCATTAATTCATTAGCAACCTTCAAAAGTCACGTGTAAGAGGCAAGTATAGCATGTTCCCTGGTCCAGTGCAACACAAGCTGACTGTCCCACCTGTCTGCTATAACGGCCAAGAGGCTGTTGCGGTTAGGGAAACGACGTTGGTACTCTCTTCTAGCTGCAGCGGAGTCACCATCACAGAGTCCGTAACAATAAATGATGTCTGCGTATTCTGCAAATTTGTAAGCAGCCATTTGCAAAGGAAGCTTAGTTGTCAATAATCGTCCGAATTGGAAAGAAAGTTGAAACTGACTGATTGGTTACTTAATGCATGAAGAATTATCAAGCCTAGTTTAGTCCCTCTCCCAGGTCCTCCCCCACCTCATGAAAATGAGTAAGATAAGGAAAAAAATACGTAAAAACCAAAATGAACAATTAACCTAATGACCCTTCATTGGTTTGTTTGTATCGCGTCGCCGAATGCACGCTGCCTACCTGCTCCGCTATTATTATCATTATTATTAAAAGTTATTACAAAAATGTCGCCAATTGTACCTTTCATGAAAGCTTATGAACTGAGGAACTAATTTATGTAATTTTTACGCGAAGTGTTGTACTTTTTTTTAAGTAATGCCTCAGTGTTACAAAATTTGGCACAAAATTTTAAAACTTGTGACTTTAAATGCTTTTCTTTGCAATGTCTTGAAAAGTTTTGGCATGTTTTTTTATTTTCCTTAATCAGTCATTTATTGGCTATTAAATAAATGCTTTTTTGAGGTCTACATTTAATTAGTTTTTTCACAATTACGAGTTTTAGGCCGAAAGGTGGGTTTTCTAAAAAAAACTCTAAAAACTCGAATAACTTGCAAACCAATGTATAACCAACCAACCTGTATATCGAATACGCACACCGGGAAGTATAGTGAAACCGGTTTTTCATGCCAAATAAGTTCAGCACAAGCGCACGCACACATATCCTACTAATATTATAAATTCGAAAGTTTAAGAAGAATATTAAAAAAAACTCGTCAAGTACGAGTCGCAAGGCTGTGTTAGTTTTCAAACTTAGTGCAATTTAGTGCGTCAGCGCGTGCCACTGTTCGTGTTTTTAGCTGTCAAACGTCGATTTGTTTGACTGAGAACCTTCTGTACGTAAAAACTATTATTTATTCAATGCTAGTATCCTATAAATCTAAAAGCCAGAGTACCTAGGTGAAGAGCCGATGTGTTTTTAATCCTTGTTATCCGAAATACACAGCCAAGTTGAAAATCCCGTAAGCCGCAGAACATCGGGAAGTTTGTTAGGAACTCGGTCCGTGCGCTGCACTCAAACAACGTTCGATTATGAGGGTTTGATGGCTTAAAATGCGTGCTAGTCGATTACCCTTATAAATACCGTTATGGCTTTAAAACATCATTAATATAAGCATCCCAAAGGCTTTGGAAGTTATGACGTCCCTATTTTATGTCCGTTACCTACCTACATTACCTAAATTAAGTACTAGTCCAGAAACTTTATACATCCAGAGCTTGCGTCAAATCCGGTAGTTCTTATTTTTTACAGACTTATGTATAATGTTGGCCCAAGTAATAATCCAAGTTTGTGACCTCGAGCGCTGAACGCAATTTGTCAAAAATCGAAAACACCGCGAAAGTTTTTATTATAACCCTTAAGGACTAGTTTTGATAGTACCCACTCAGGGGATTTTTGAAGAAGACTAAATTTTCTATAATACGAGACTGGAATTGTCTCTGTCGACCCAATAGTTTCCGAGATAAAACCTTTCAAACTTTATCATTTTTCGAAAATACGCAACACATACATACATTACACACATACATTATGTAATCGCGCGTGATATATATTTTTGTTATTTACATCGATGTTTCGGATATGTTACATCATTACAACTTCCTTGGTCGCCGCCAGCGCAGGAAGAGCAAGGATCGTTTTGGTAAATAAATACATTTACAAATGCTCGATTAAAACCCGTTTTTTATACTATGACGGTGGCAAGCATTCAAACGATCTGCCTGATGGTAAACATAATACCGTGGCCTAATTAATGGACGCTTGCGATTCCAGAGAAGAATCAAAAGTGATGCTTTAATGATTCGAGGATTCGTTGTGTTGATAACTAGAGACGAACGCAGGTGCCTCACTCTCAACACGACACATCCTCGGGAGATCTAGCGTAATGACTCACCACCAGGGACGCAACACCAAGTACCAACGAGTAGTGGCATTATCATGGCTGCGGTATTTTGTCAGGTGGAGGTTCTCCCCAGTTGGGCAGCTCCAAATTTCAGCGAGGTGACATTTCGCTGTACCCTACTGCTCCATTCTCCTAAAGTTATTACCGGTTGTTCCGTTAAGGAGCCAGGGGCCCGCTTTGACACCTAATCCTTAGATTTCGCCAGGGCACTCATTTTATTCATGTGGCCTTCCAACGCAGAGGGAAAACTAGACCTTATTAGGACTAGACCGGTTTCCTCGAGGTGTTTTCCTTCACCGAAAAGCTAACGGTAAATATTCCGTACCTACATAAGTACTGAAAGACTCATTGGTACGAGCCGGGATTCGAACCCACGACCGCCGATTGACAACCGCATGTCTGAATTGGCTACCATAGCTTTTTGTACCGATTGCGTAACCCGTATCCGTATAATAGGTTTCACTATTACTCCGGTCACGCAACTAAAAGAACTGAAATCCTAACTCCTTGTAAAATATATAAAACGCTAGTAGTACTCTAACGTGTTGAGCCGTTAAAATAACTACAGTTTTAACAACGTGGTGTGAAAACTGAAAGCAAGAGAAATCCAAGGTTTGTAATAACATAAAGAGATTTCGAGTTGAACGTACAAGAAAGTGCCCCAGCTTCCAGTACAAGATTCAGTTGTAGGGAGCTTCGACATTAATCTTGTACTGCGGGCTCACTATGGTCACGGGATAAGGGCACGATAGACGAGAAGTCACATGACAGTCACGTGATGTCTACTTAATCAATCAAATTACCGACTGACAACATGGTCACACTTGTCAAAACGGAGTTATCCAACTTTGACAGGGATAAATGACAAATGATAGCCGTGACCGTTATGCATAGCATGGTCGCTGGTTAATGTGATAGATTATCGTAATTTGACGTCTCAATTTAGTTTATTTGATCTAAGTGCTTCCGAGGTGACGATAAGCTATATCGAAAGTAAAAAAACTTGGTTTTCACGAAAATTACGAGTGATTTATTCGATTTTCTAGTAATAGGAATAAATAAATAAAATAAATAAATATTAAGGGACAATCTTACACAAATCGACCTAGTCCCAAACTAAGCAAAGCTTGTACTATGGGTACTAGACGACGATAAACATACTTATATAGATAAATATATACTTAAATACATAGAAAACATCCATGACTCAGGAACAAATATTAGTGCTCATCACACAAATAAATGCCCTTACCGGCATTCGAACCCAGGACCTCTTGCTTCGAAGGCAGGGTCACTATTAACTAGGCTAAAGCGGTCGCCATGTTAGTTATATGGTATTTTTTCCCTTTTATCAAACAGATTTGTTTGTTGCACTCGCAGCTATTATTGAAAAAGTAGTCAAGATGATTCATACTAAGGCGCTCTACCATCTCAACCTTCAAACACCTGGTATAAATATGACAACCATTTTTAGGATATTCTTAAGAATTTGTTATGCAAAAGGGAAAACACTATGGAGTTCTTAAACAAAGGTAATTTTTAAAGAATTGGCAACGCAAATTGCAAGCATACATAGGCTATGATGACCGCTTACCATCAAGCGGGTCGTACGCTTGTTTGCCTACGATGTGGTATAAACAATAAACAAAATATAATGATCGCATTGAATTTATTACTTTCATTTTAATTTGGGTCTATTGTGCAGAATAAACACAATATACAATTGTTTAAGAGTAGGTGAGTACAAATGCAGATTTAATTATCAATTTCAAGTCCAAGTCAACCTTTGAGTAGATTTGAGTTTGTTTAACTGCTTCGGTGGTTTGTTTTCATTGTTCTATTGACAAGTTGACAAAGGTATTATTGTATACATTAAACATAGAATGTCACACTAACCGTATATTTAAAAAAAACACTTTAGTGTGTTAAACACAAAACATTTCTAAATAGTCTTCATTTGGTGTCATAATAATAAAGCCTAAATCCTATTGACGAACAAGCATCCATCTAGCATAGCCAGCAAATGTATAAAAAACCCTAGATGCTAAAGTATTTGAAAGGAAAACTCGCTAACACCTATCTCACGGCAGGTGATAGCTATCGTGTCACTAACTATATCGTTCTTAAAGGAAGCAGGTTCTATAAAACGATTAAATAACGATAGTGATAACGAATTTTATCTATCTTTAACAATCGATATAACCATCTTAGCCGGGCTGAACGCTTGTACAAAAAATTGTACGACGTTACCTAATAACATCATGACAATGAGAATATTTAACTAGTCATTTTAATTTAATCGTAGATAGATGGCAGGCAGATACATGTGGACCTACATTCTACGACAATCAATATTACGTATTAATACCCTTTGGATACTATAATTTTCTATAATAAAGTCATGTCATTTTTGAATAATTTGTGACTCTTTTGTCTTTCTACTGCATCCTTGACGGCTAATTGTTGCATCGCCTGTGGCCATGGTGGATTATAGCGCCCGATACAGCTTCGCTTACCTATAGAATCGGGAATTGAGGCGATAATAAGAGAAGACCAAACCCTTTTCTTGTTTGAGATCTTCTAACCTCATTACGTCATGATTTTTCATTCCAGCGCTTAGGTCTCCGCGCCACTGGTCTCATTTCAGCTCGCTGCTTCCGGCCGGCAGGGTTGATGGCAAAACATTCCATGTCACGCTTGCAGCAGTCTTTAAATCAGAATAAACCCTGACGTAATGCTCCGCTAGGTAATGATGAGCCAAATAACATACGTAAAAAGACTCGAGAGACGTTCTGTGCAGTTTTTTTTTTAATACCTGTCGTGAAAAATGTTGAGAGAATCAGTTCGTAAATATTTTCCTACGAACAATATTAACGTTATTATCGTGTTGTCTACGTTATCTATTTTATTTAACACATTCGAAAAATAGAAACACGGGTCGTAGATACTTACTAGGCATCCTGCTGTGATATCGTATTTTATTACATACGTTTCAACGAATTTCGTAGCACATTAAATATTTGCGTGACATTATGGTTTTTACGATGGGATGGAATAACCCGCGAATGCTTTTATCATTGTACTGGATTTTTTCAGATCCCAGCCAGGGATATAATAACAAGATACCTCAGAAATGGATTGGATAAAGTATCATATTTTGAATCTATTTCAGAACAAGTAGTACTTACCTAGTATTTTTATGTTTTTTTTTTATATTCATAAAACAAAATAATGTATGTTGATTGCGGACATAATATTAAATGACATCATCTACCATGAGTACAAGTAGGCACTCACTTCTTTGAAACCACCACGTCAACAATGAAAGCCTGCACTGTAAAGTGTTTTTGCAGAAATGATGTATATTATAAATTATAAATATGGTCATATCTGCCGGTTGCCAAGTGAGCTGTGGGCCAAGATTCCCACTGAATGGCAGCCCGACAGCTCAAAACGGAGACGCGGCAGACCTCGCCGGCCATGGCGGGACAAGATAGATTTCTTTTTTAAAGGATTGGCCAGAGGCTGCTCGGCATCAGGATGGGTGGAAATGGAGGGGGGAGGCCTTTGCACAGCAGTGGCACACCATAGGCACAAAATAAACTATTGGTGACTCAATTATTTGAGGTTTATATAAAAAGGCGCGGCTTCACGCATTAAAGACTCGATACAAAAAACTGTGCCGACTCTCCGCATCACTGAAATTGGTAAAAATTGTGCAGATTATTCAACAGATCCAATTTTCAA
Organism: Epinotia bilunana; assembly: GCA_947049275.1. Classification (NCBI taxonomy): domain Eukaryota; kingdom Metazoa; phylum Arthropoda; class Insecta; order Lepidoptera; family Tortricidae; genus Epinotia; species Epinotia bilunana. Next base: position 19,475,044 of record OX346260.1, on the reverse strand, counting down.
AACAGAGTTATTGAATTTCCGTTCACACTTCGATGGTTTCGACGATAAGCGTGTAAATTCCATTATAATGTAAGGGGATTGTACTAGGGTGGATTTTCTAAGTAACTTTTTTAAGTGTCACATTAAGCCACTTATATAAATATCAGTCACAAAATACTTTAAATATATTATTTACACGTTGATGACTGACATAAAAATGGGGTCAGGTATAACATAATTTTAAACATGGTTATAAACAAAACTTGGAAAATAAATACCTTAATGTTTGTGTAACAGAGCGCAGCAACTCTGTGAGGCATGTCACATTCGCGGATTTCTCCAAACATTGAGCACAACATCACTTCAGAACAACCTATATAAAAGTACTACATATAAAAAAGATAATTTAATTACGCTTAAGAACGTATTCTTTTTAGTATAAATAATAAGTTATTAACAATAAGATCGGCTATAATGTCTCTGTCACACGTTTACCCAGTAAATGACTTCGTGAAACTACCTGCAAATATCTGATTGACCCAAGGCACTGAGACGCCATGAATGCAATGTTACGAGAAAGTATATGAGTTGTACTTACGCATTGCAGTGAGCGGAAGTGCAGCTGTGCGTTTTTGAGCGGTTTACGTGGTATGTACTTCTAGCGATGCATTTTGGTTCTCTAAGAAGTCAGTTCCATGGATAATAATTTAAGCACTGTTAGAACGTCATTTGCTTGAAACATTTTTTCAACGTTTTGTTGCTCGTTATGTTCTTATGTTCGTGTTAAGATCATGTTATAATGGCGTGTATCGTTTAGCCTTAATCACAACAGACAATAGTGGGCGTCATTTCCCTGGCGTCATTTCACTGTATTTTTGTCCATGGAAATGACGAGGACGCCATGGAAATGAATGTTAAATATTGAATTGTGACAAATTGAAGGTTTTACGAGTATATGTACTGTTTATGTTGCTATGTTTATTTTATATTCAGAAGTAAATCGTACTTGAAAACATAACATTCCATTTAAAAGTTAATATTTTTCTATACAGCCGTCATTCGCTGCCTTGAGCGTCATTTCCATGGCGCAAATAATCTTAGTCACTCTTTAATACTAAAGTATTTATGTTTAACCGATGCCTTATATACCTTTCAAATTCGAATGCAAAGGTGTTTCATATCCCATAGAAATTGAATTTGTAAAAGTTATAATCCCTTGAACCAATCGTAATTTTCTAATACAGCCATCATGTCGCTGCCACGAGCGTCATTTCGCTGGCGCGAATAATTTCAATATCTGTTTGCTACTTAACCATAGAGTTTTAACTGGTACCTTTCAAATACAAATTAAAAAGTGTTTCGTTATTTGTTGTTATTTTGTGCAATATAAAAAAAGAATACGCCACCGAAATGACGTAAAAATATTATTTCAAAAATTCACCCTCCTATCTGCTATGTTTATACATTATTTCAGTATGCTTAGACGATTTTAATAAACCTTTCTGTTTTTATTTCTTGGGCACAGTTAATTTATAGTATAAATAATAGGATGATTAGTATGGTTTAATTTTTCATTGGTTTACATTACATGTTTGTGTGAATTAGGTACTGAAAAAATCAACTTTATTTCGCCCGTGGATTGGATATTTTTGGAGTTATCAAAATTATAAAAAGACCATGTAGTATAAACTTGGTGAGTCGTGTCGTTGAGGTAAATTGTTACGTTTGTTAAATTGGAAAATTTGCCGCAGACGATTCGTAGTTTCAACCTAAAAGCAATGTTACATTATTAGTGTAATGAGAATGCACGAAATGAATGACGCTCTGCTATTTCAGCATTTTGGTGATATCTACCTGTGCATTTGCGTGTTTTCTGGCGTACCTAGTTCGAAATTAATTACAGCTTATGAATACCCACTAGGAGTACGATACTGCCAACGTGCCATAACAACGTTCTGAATGGAGAAATGATAATTTGCTTTTACCGTCACATTGAGTACATACTTATGTCATTTATGATTGATATGAATGGGGTGAATGTAAATACATAATAATTAATCAGAAGGTACATTATGGACACGTATCTTTAATTTAAACGGCATATGTTTAACGGACCACCAGATATAGTAAAATATAACGCCAAAAAAATACTTTTTACTGCCAAAAATAGTAAATGATCACCAAAATTTTATCTCCATTTTAATGTGAAACAGTAACCCAAATTATAACATCTTACTATTCTATTAAAGAAATGCTATCCTAATAAATGATTGTTAATTCAAAAATAGTTAAATGATCACAATTTTTTTATCTCCTATTAATGTGAAATAATAACCCAAATTGTAACATCTTACTATCCTATTAAAGAAAATGCTATCCTAATAAATCATTGGTAACCCAAAAATAGTATAATAATTTCCTAAATTTGACGGAGCCCCGCTTTTGTTTCTGGGACTCAGTCTCCTGCCCTCCGCCCGGGCTCCCGCCAGAAACTCGCTTCTGCTTCCGCGGGCTTTTATATACACTAGGGGTAGGACAGACGAGACCACGTGGAAGTGGGGTGCGCTGATTTGGTATCATTGTACTTTATTTGGTAACATGCATACACTTTATGGCAATCATAGTGGGTTATTTAGGTAGAAATATTGTATAAAGCTCGTTAAGATTTGGTGATCATTTACTAAATTTGGTCTTCGAATACAATTTAATGTGCCATCGTTACTAAAACAGCTAGTACTATTGTAATTGTAGATTTATTATGTTTGGTGTTCAGTATATTTTTTTGGTAAAAGAGCTTAGGGTATCAAAGCATTTTTTGGTGGTTATTATATTTGATGCCTTTTAAACACGGTTTTATTTGCACTAAACTGATAGGTATAATACGCGGCACAGAAAAACATATATATAATTTGATACTTTGTCACAATATATGTATACATACCAATGTAGAATTTACAATAATCGCATTGCTGCTGATAGCGTTCGGCACGGGCGGGATCAAGCCTTGCGTGTCCGCGTTCGACGGCGACCAGTTCCAGCTCCCCGAGCAGGAGAAGTTCCTCGGGTACTTCTTTAGCTTGTTCTACGCTGCCATCAACGCAGGCAGCCTCGTGTCCACCTTCCTCACGCCGATCCTGCGCACTGATGTGCACTGCTTCGGGGATAAGGACTGCTACTCGCTGGCGTTCGGAGTCCCCGGCGTTCTTATGATCATTTCAGTCGGTAAGTTTCCATCGGATATATAATGCATGGATACAACATATTCCTATCTAGGGTGGGTTGCAGCAACTTAAAGTTTTGTGACAATTCACAAAACTCAGAATCCATCTTAAAGGATAAAATAGATCATTATTCGTGTCACAATTTGTTTGGTACGAGTAGTTTATGTATTCGGTAGGTACTTACAATAAGAGCAAAACAAAGCTTAAACATGTATTCTAGCTCTAATTGACACAAAACCCGCAATTAGGTTTTGCGATTCGGGCACAGCAGGCGCACATTAATCATCACCATGTATTTAGGAGCTGCGCTCTTGCTTGCCTATTTAGGTATGATAATTTCTCATGGATATATAGGAAGACAGTGGTGTTTGAGATGTATAAATACGGCCAACATATCAATAGTACATTACGTACCTAGGGCGGTGAATTCGTGAATACCCCAGATCGTAGGTGTTTGTTGCCCGACCTTCGGTGAGGGCCATATATATGCGATCTGGGGCTTTACGAATTACCGCCCGTGGCACGTACACAATTTTACGTCTTCTCCAAGGTGTGAATTGAGATTTGCCGCAGCGCCCGTGGGCCTCACTTACCGCCCAGAGTGAAGTAAATGTTATTTCAGTCTAATATGTCATATAATACGCAAAGATATAGCATTAAACAAGAAATACATATACTTACACAATAAAAATCATTAATCTTTACCATTAAATATGGTTTCTACGAGAGTATACAATAGTTTTATGTTCTTCTATCTCCATTTATATTAACCCCAGAGATAATGGAAGATAATGGATTATTATTGAAGGAGGTTATTATTATTCTTCTAAATTCCAAAATGTTGTTTTTCAACCTTTGGTCCTGACTAGAACGGCATTAAAAAACTCGCGAGCTTGTCTTTTCTCTATTTGTTTTTCGAAAAACTGTTTTTTTTATATAAAACTAAGTATATATTATTGTACCTGCTCACAAAGTTTCACCAGATTCGGTTGAGCAATGCGACCTGTAGAGGAGAGCAGCCGGACATCTGGACATCCGCACATCCGAACATAGGTACGAAATAATTTTGCCTCAAGCTGAAACGGAGAACTTGGTTCGCTTCGCTCGCTCGTCCAATTAATGCGCAGCCACGCCATGCAATTTGTCTAGAAAGACATGTTCCGTTTTTCTACCAATTCTCGAATAATACTAAAATTGCGGCAGCACAGAAATAACAGTAAAGTAGTCTGCAAATTTAAAGAACATTTCAAAATAAATAAAATCCTATCATCGTCTTATCTCAAGCTGCAAGTAAAGCCTTCGTTCTGCAACTGTAACAATAGATGTTTCGAGCTTATTGTGTTAACTGCAGCTCTATTATCGTCACAATCCTAATCCTGTCTAAAGACAACTGCATGGAGGAAAAACGACGTCCAATGCAGTAGCTCGTAATTGGGCCAATGGGGAATTAGTGGGATTAATTTTGCGGATTTAAGACCAATTATGTGCCGGTTTAAGAAAGAAACTGAATTTTGTAATAAATTGAAACTTCAAAACGAAATCTGAAATTGAATCACGATTCAGTTGACACTAATAGTACATTACTTCAAAGACCGGGAAAAAAGAGGTGCCTGCCGGGTGTCACATAGACCGCCTAGCATAGCGAGGACAGATAATATTACGAGGAGGCTGGCAATCCCTAGTTCCGGCTGAGGTATATAGGTATATAGTACTTTCCTCAAAACATGCAATTTCATTTTATAAAAACTAAGTTTTTTTTTATTGCTGAACGTAACCAATTGATGATGAAACAAAAGAAAATCATTTTGCAGGCTCCCACTATCAAATTTAATTATGGGCCAATCGTCTCGCGACACCTGAAACGTAATACTTCGCGGCATTATAAGCATCATAACGACAATATTTCATTGCTTAAATCTCGTTAAACCTATAGTGTGGATAGCTTGTTCAAAAATATTATGGGTATTCTAAAGCCATTTTTTAACTCAGTTAGGTATCGTTATTTAGGTATCGTCATCAGTTATTAATTAGTCGTCAGTTAGGTATCGTTAGATATCGGTAGCGTTTGCGAGATACTGGGATTTAAAGCCCTAATTTTTGTTCGAGTCATGTCCACCCCCCCCCCCCCCCCGCCGGCTAAATGGCTACTATTGTCATTGGAATTTGAACCTTTTACCGTGGACGGTAGAGTTGCTTTTTCACGGCACGGTGCTTCTTGCCCGCGGCGAGTGCGCAAAGACCTGCCGTGCTTGTGATGTGCGACTTGATGCTGTTCGGAGATTTTTGTCATTATTTTACGTCAATAACCTGTTCCTGCTAAAAGTTTGCGATCTGCGGTTCGATTAGTTTTAAAGTTGTGTACCTAATTACCTACATATCGTTTGAAAAAACTTAATCTACCTACTGATCTATCTATCCTGTGAAACGTTTCATCATTTAATCCTACTAATATTACACGCTTAAACGGCTGAACCGATTTGAATGAAATTTTGCACGAAGATAGTTTATAGTCTGCATTAAAATATAGGATAGTTTTTATCCGGGGTCCACGCGGACGAAGTCGCGGGCGGAAGCTAGTATAATAATAATTTCTACTATTCGTGAGTTCCTTTAATTGGATTTGTATTAATATTTGTAAGACTTATATCATGTTTTTGCAGCTGTTGGTACTCCTTAAGTATAAATAAATAAAATAAAAATAAATAAATAATAGTACATACATTACTACAGAGGCTGGGAAGTAAGCGGTTGCCGGCCGAGTACATATAGAAAGCCGAGCGTAGCGAGAACGGATAGTTATGAGGCCGGCAACCCCTTTTCACGCCGAGGTATGTAATGTACATATAGTGCTTGTCTCAAACATGCAATGAAATAAATTAAAAAAACTCCAAGAAATCAAACTTTATTTTCATGGCTGAACGCCGTGATCCTGTGCCACATGCCACAAATTGAGGAATGGAAATTAAAAAAGACCATCTTGCCGGCCTAGGCCTCCAATTTTGTATGAAATGCCATCACGGGTCTCAGAGACCGCGACACTTCGAAGCCCATTATGAATAACACAACGTCAATATTTCATTGCATGTTTGAGAAAAGTAAATTAAGCATAAACCAAAATTGGTTAGGATCGCACATCATCAAATATTTTATTTTATTTAGGTGAGTTACTTATATAATTATGATGTCGTAGTACTAATTTAATTTAATTTCTGTCCCAATTATTAATCATAATTGACAAAAGCAGAATTAATGACATGTATATACATGTCACCACTCATTTGAGTAATAGATCTAAGTTAAAACTATCAGAAATTCCACCTGAAATGTCGTATACATACGCAACTTTGTGCATTATAAACACATTGTTTCATAAATATTGCACTTTATTTATCTGAAAATATAAGTCAGATGCCCAGACTTCTGACCGTAATCACAAAGTATCGTAGCAATTTCATCCGTATTGAGTTATCAAGTCGGTCACGACTCAAAATCCACCAAGAGTAATAAAGCCCGGCCTCGCAAATTACTCTATTTTGTGCGCCGTCACGTGACTCCCCGGTACGTGCAAAAGCATCCTACTGTCTACGCTCAAAACCAAGTATACAACGTTATAATTAACTATATGCTTATTTCGTTAAAATGAAGTCTGTTGTATTGGGGACCACTAAAATAACATGTCAATTAGGTATTAATTCAATATTGTAATAATTTCGTATATCCAACATTATTATAATTTATATAGTTCTTGATGCTGTAAAAACATTTTTCTAGTAACCATTTGGTCATTTTTCGCTTGAAAATATGTCCCGACAGTGCTCGTAATTCATTTGGTAATTTATTACAAAAAACTATGCTCATATTTTCAATATTCCTTTTGTACATGTCTTTGCGACAGGGTGGTTTGTATAAAAGAGACATGAAATGTGGTCTTGTCTGCCTTTGTATCACTACACTATGTTTGATAAAGAGTCCTTGATGACAATTGACAAAACACATACGTCTCTAATATACAAACATGGTAATGACAGAATATTTTGCTTCCTAAAAAGCGGGACACAACTGTCATCCATCTTTACGTTACTTATCGCCCTTATACACTTTTTTTGTATTTTAAATACTCTATCAACTTAGCATTTCTCTGCATTCTCAGCATTGTGTTGTACCTATTTGCTTCTTGATTGTCGTTTTTTTATTAAGTTGTTGTTGTGTTTGTCACAGGAACGCTTCGCCACTTCGTTTCTCAGGTTCGTTATTCTAGTGAATCTGTTGAGTGTTGTTAGCAGTCCTAAAACAAATAATTTGGTACTCTATACTTCTTTTCAATGGGATTAGATAAGATGTTAGCACCAGGGACTGCATAACCGAAAAATACCGGTATGTCTTATAACCGATATCACGTCATATCGGTTTTCAAATAGCGGTTTCGGTAGCGGAACCTTTATATTTCGCAATCGAAATATAACGGTAACCTTTATTTTTTTCGGTACTTTAACCGATTTTCAAAGGTTACCGTTATTTCGATTTTGGCGTCGTTGCCAAACCGCCGGCGCTGCCGTATTGTCTTTCCGTGACATCGTCGCATCTTCAGTACATTCAGTACATTGGCACAGCAACAAAGCGTGAGGTGCGGGTGTGCGGATGTCAGCACGTTTATTTTTTTCGGTAACCGTTGTTATACCGGTTTCGAACCGGTATTATAAAGGTTTCGGTTACCTTTAAATCGATTACTGGTAACCGATATCTCAAAACGGTTACGGTACCGTTATGTTGGCGCGGCGCGCGTAACCTTTACACCATTACGGTACCGTAATGCAAAACCGGTTTCGTATCGGTAAAACCGTAACCGAAATCATTCCCTGGTAAGGACGCTCTTTCATTTGTCGGTTGGTTACTGAAACAATTCATGTTAATGTTACATCCGAACCCGAATCTCATTCATATTTCTGAGCTTTTTGTCAAATTGATAAAGACAAACAGAATAATGTTGCGTCGATACAAAGCAGGATCTCTTTTATATTCATTATTGCGAAGCTATAAATAAAACATACAACAATGGGGGAGTCAATATCACGGTATCTTGAGCGGTGTGGGCATTATTATGAAGAAAGGCTCGCTCACCGAACGTACACGAATCATGTAAATTAGCATCAAGTGGAACAAATAATATACGGCGCAAAGGCCCATTATCGTAAAAACGGCCTTTGAAGTGCGGCTGCACCATGCTAAAAAATATCGCGTAAATTTTATTTAAATATTTCCTTCGACGTTTCCAAACCTTCGGATTCTTGAAAAAAAACTCCCCGTATTGAAATAACTTAACATGTCTAAGTGACAGATCAAGACGAACTAATTTTAACTACATTTTAATTAAAATTGGGTTGATGAGTTTGCATGATAAAATAATTGAAAGTAATTAAAACGTTAGTTACCATTCAAAAGAAATGCAACGCTCTAAGCAAAAATCGAAACAATTTGGAATCACACCAATCAGCGTTCGTAGTCTGTATTTATGTAGGTGTTCCTAAAATGATAAAAGGGAAACTCATCGTCGGCGCAACGTCAGAAGAGAGGCTAAGTCATAAACGGTGTACTGTTATCAACTTGATAACAACGCAAATGTGTTGATGACCTTATCATTTTTTTATTTTTAGAAATGTGAAAATACGTTAGTTAATACAATTCCCGGCAAACAGCGCAAAGGTGAATTGTATTGTAATAGAGTTGACGCATACTCGCAGTTCAATGGAATAACCAAAACATTGTGACATGCCGTAAATATTGATGAAAAAAAACTTCTAGTTGACTAAGGCTTTGGTAGTTCAGTTGGCCAGGTACTCCATCATCCTGCTTTTTAAGCGAGAAATAAATGTATTTCCCCCTGAATTTAAAAATAAGTTTGCAGACGGTTCGGTTTAGAACGCATTAGTTACATATGTTTAGGCACTTTTTGTTTGGACCTTTTAAGCCAGATATGTTGTTGACATTGAATAATTTACTTTAAAAACAAAGTTTTAACCGACTTCAATTTAGTACTCCGCCAAGCCACGAGAACATTTCCACATTTTTTTTCCAAATTACCACATGAACTGATTTCCGATAGCAAATGCATTGATTATTAGAGATAAAAAGCCGAATCGCTGTATGTGGACCGATAATATTTGAGACTTCCGTCGATTCGCCAAGATCATCACAGATGAATGGCACTTCATTAGTTCCTATTTCAACGGAATCTTATCAGAATCTGTGACGTACTTTTGCACTTTTAAGTACATAATTGAGGAATTCCATAAGTCATCTGTGGTCTTCACCATCAGTTTCACTCTACCAAATTTACGATTTCCGGGTGTAAATACTCGAGTTATAATAGAAAATACCAAATGCACCACACGCGTGCCTAATACAATTGAAGAGTTCCCTCAATTCCTCATGAATCCCATCATCCTACTGGATTTTTGAAAAAATGGGACCAACCTGGAAATATATACTTACAAACAAAAGAATGACGGAGTTCTGAGGTAACAAACATTGAAAGAAAAAAACCTCCATTTTACAAGTTGGTTAAAAAGCTGTAAAAGGCAAAGAATTGTGAGACCTGGGACAAATGGCATAAAGGGCAATACCATGAGAATGTGGTAGCGTTTCACCAAGCCGTACCTATTTATACTTACGGTTTACGCGAAGCTGTAAAATATATCTTCTTTCCATAAATATACTTATATTTTTTCTTGTTAGTAGTCTTGTATGCTAGGACGCTTGCTGTGCTGATTATTATAAAACAAAATATTATGTCATTTACTGCAAGATGACTCCACGCGGTATTCGTTCACAATTGTGGCGTTTTGGTTAGACCTCTTATTTTTCAAAAAGAGATATATTATATTATATTTTATTGAATATGGTTTTTTATTGAAACCTCGTCTCTTTTTCAAGTTAACTTAGACAGCATGAAAATATAATAATAATTCTATTTGTTACGAGAACAATATTCCTTTGCTATTCCGCCAAAAGCGTGCTGGATCACTTTTTTTTAAATTGAATATTGTTCTCGTAAGCGTAACATATGATAAGTATCATGGACATCCGTAAATTAACGCATGAGTCAATCAATTTTAATTTTAGTTGCCTATTGCTATTATTTATCTACCAGTAAAATATTTTGATAATGTTATAACTAGCTATATCCTGTTAATATCTGGATTGCAGACCTTGAACAAGCTTGTTTGTGATGCTAGTCTACCATACAAAAACATATTTGTTCGATGATATTACCCATAAAAGCTTAGAATATTCATACACATAATATCGTTGAAGAAGTTTGCAACGAAAATTCGTGCACGTTGCTCGATTTCACTAACGACGTCCGCATAAGCAAGTTATTTTGAAACTTTATTTGCTTTAAAAAAGTCAATTAAACAGTTAAAATCTTAAATAAAACAAACTTTTCACTTCCCATGCTCGTAAAGTGAGTCATTTTAGGCTTAGCAAGCCGGGCTAAAAAAGTACATGGAGTCCCTAGGCGAAATATGCATACATATTTATGATTTTTAAAACATTTTAATTTTCTCAATCTAAACTTGATTTACCACCAATCACAACTCTTTAAAAAAACATTTGTAATTTGCTATCAACTAACCAGAATAAAGTTAGTTATTATAATCAACCATTCAGGAAACAGAAATCATTGCAAACATTAGGTGTTCCTTATTCCTTAAGTCACAGTTATAAAAAAATAACGCTTCTGACAGTCTCTAGGCGCGTCCAAACTTTCAAGCGTGGTAGGGCTCCATACATGACATAAGCTTTTAGAATGTGCGGGATAGACTGCTGTCTATCTCGCTTTATCTTATGCAACGTATGTGGTCCGCCGCGCTCGGCCGTTTGGTCGCGCCTGTATACGGTAAGTAGAGCTTAATTCGTGGTGTCAATATATTGTATCTGTGTCAAAACAGTTCATTAAAAAAATCATGCCACCAAAGTGAACAATCTTTTCGCTGTGGAATTTATTATTGATTGTGGATGGATAATCTTTGTTTTCACTATTTTCTCGCAGTGTAAGTAAGTCAAAAGTAGAGTATAACTCTGGTCTAAAAGCCATATTACTCGAACAATTTTCCCTCACTTGGCTCGGGAAAATAACCATCTCGTGGTAATATGGCTAATTTTAAACCCTTGTCACACAATCTACTATTGTAGTCCATAATATTCATTTTAATTTAATTTAACCTACCGGTATCGGTAGTTCCATTTGTCACAAAGTAACTGAATAAATCAGGCAATAAATCTAGTTCATCATCATCACTCCCTGATGAAACATGAGAAGTCTGGAAACACTTACCATAATGCTGTTGGAGTAGAGTGTGTCATATGACTCTGCCTTGGAGCACACATTCCTCAACTTGTAGGGTTTCTTCAGTGGCGGCGGAGGCTGCGCGTGACCAAGCTTGTGCGAGGGAGATGCCTGCTGTTTCTCAACACCCAAGTGGTTCGCGTTAGACTTGTTTTCCTTCTCTTTCATTTGTTTGCTATTGTGAGTCAGGTTGTTTTTCGTGAAGTTGCCGATTTGCTCGAACATACTCGTCAGGTGTTGGGACATCATTTTTACTGGTTATTAGAACTACTTTATCTACTTAACCGAATTCGAATATTCGCATGTTCTTTTATACTACTTTAGTATTTGATTTCAATTATTCATGCTGCAATTTAGGTTGTATTTTAAAACTTTGTCACTTGTTCTTTTAATTTAAAGACGTCGGTACTAGACTCTCAGGGACGAGAAGAATATCATGTAACGAATAAGAGCCCCAAAATTCGTTTTATTCTGATGTTGTTATAAGCAAAGCGAAACATTTATTCTCAAGTAGATACACCTAGAAAACCTAATTAACGAATCCAGTACTATGACGAAGTGTATATTGTATTTTAGGAGACTACACAAGGGAATTAATAAAACTTTGTTTCCAAACAGAACACAAGAACAGCTATTTATCCATTAAGTCACCAGTTTACCTATTATGAATATTCAGGACTTGTTTGAGTTGGTAATAAAGCCTTGAAAGTTTTCTAAATAATGCCTTGCGAGACATGTTTGGTCGAGTTCGGATGTAATGCTGTTGCATATCTATGTCTGTTTCGTATTGAATTACTAGTAATTCTTTTAAATTGTTTCTGCATTGTTTAAGGAAGATATTGCACGATCCTTTCTAATAATGATTGTCAACACTGCACTTACACGAGTATGCACCGAAACTCATATACCAACAGGTACGTTGCATTGATTTGAGCATACATTTGTACATAGTATAAGAATTTGTAATGAACACGAAATTGAATAAGGAGATAAATCATGAAATCTATGGTGGTTGTCATCAATGTGAAGTAGTACTCGACATGGTAAAAAGAAGAGTTGCTAATTGAATACCATTGGAAGTAAAAGAAAAACATTTATATTCTATGATACTTAATCAAGTGTAAAAGAGAAAACAAAAATCGCGGAAGGAAAAAGGCCGAGGACAACCATATATGGACCATGTAAAAGAAAAATAAAATTCGTGGCGTGTCAGACTATATCGAAGAAATTGCCCAGGAAAGCGAATACGGAAATTGCTAGTTCCCCAAAACCTTTCCTCTTAAATTATGATGATGACTTTACATTCCCTTTACAAATGCTATTCTAATGGTTCCCTAAATACAATCTTAATGCAGCGTCGAACATGCTTCAACATGGGCCGACGTGTCGAACAATGTCGCGACATCGATACCGTCACTTGTTTCCGCCGGAGTTTGCCCGCGGGACTTGCCTAGTCTGTTTACACAATGTTAACGATTTACAGATGAACCATGAAGAACGGTTATTAATACACGCGATAATACACCTTTTTGTTATGTAGCTAGAGTTGTAAGGTAATATGAATACGCTGGTGCTGTAGTGCTGATGTTATTTTAAGTTCACGTGTCAAATGTTACTGTCGTTGATACAAGTAAAGCAAAAAAATGTTTACAAGAACTCCTTTTCCAATCTGAAAACAATATGAATTTTTGTACTTTTTATTTGGTGTAGGTAAATAGAATAATTTACTTTAAAAACAAAGTTTTAACCGACTTCAATTTAGTACTCCGCCAAGCCACGAGAACATTTCCACATTTATTTTCCAATTTACCACATGAACTGATTTCCGAGAGCAAATGCGTTGATTATTAGGGAAAATAAAAGGGCTTTAAAATTCTTTATATTGAATAATATTAATGAACACACTAGTCGGAAAGACAATTTTTTCGAGAGTTTCCCTCAATTTCTTCAGGATTCCACCATCAGATCCTGGTTTCCTTACTATGGGGCCACCCTTGGGATACTCCCTTTCCAACAAAAAAAGAATAATCAAAATCGGTTCATAAACGACGAAGTTATCCGCGGACATACATAAAAAAAATATATATATATACGGTCGAATTGAGAAACCTCCTCCTTTTTGAAGTTGGTTAAAAAATAAGTCCAAATGCGAGCTTATCCTAGCTATAACCAGTCAGATATCTAGGTATAACCAGGTCACCGTTGAGCACGCGAGTTAAACAAAAAAAACTGAAAATGAAAGCAGAATAAATTGATATTGAACTAGTTTAGCTTTGCACCTAATAATCTAATTATAGTTAGTATCTCATCATTAGGATAGTAAAAACAATACTAGTGGCTTAAATGTGAGAACTACAGACCTGCATTCAATGCAATAAATGCGCGATTTAATGCCAAAACAGTTTAAAATGTATTAGCGAACATATTTTGGTCGGCTATAAGACTGTTACAATGTGCATGTTCGTAGTAATTTTTAGATCTTGTTTTATTAATGAACATTTTTTCTAGTTCATTATTATCTTGCTTTTTCTTTCCACATCACCGTAAGTATCGCCAATCAGTCACGACGATCGTTTCGTTACAATATTGGTCCAAAAAGTTTAAAAAATATTACGACAATATTTTGCGAGAATGTTTTTTAAAACAAAAGCTTGGCAATAATGGCCCTTCAAGAAGTTCTCACAAAGAGAACAGATCGTGAGCAAGCTTCCAAGCGTCTTATCACGACCAAGTTTCCCGAATTACTTTTATCGACTTTACCCCTTAGCCTGATTGAAATCTAAACAATCATATTGTTCTTGTGCTACTTATGTTTCAACAAAAATGCTTAAGTTTAAGTATAGGTTAATTACGCATTGCTATTTTAGTCAGGAATTAAAGTAAGCTTTCCTGCGCGTGACGTATTTATTAATTACATTATAATCAGGCCGAAACAAGTGGCGATGAAAAATAACGTTATAAATTAGGTTATACTTCTGCTTTCATCAAAATTTTCGACTGTTTGAATTGCTTTGTTTGTGCCTCTTTGCAAATACCAATTCTTGGTTTAATTAAGTCGACCGTTCCAAGTCCATAATAATAAAGTCATCACTGAACAGGACTGGAGCGTGATACTCAAAAGTATTGTACAATTAATTAAGTAAGAATTTACATAATTTCCTTTGAAATTGTTATATTGTTATTTTTTTGTGCATAATCGTTGTGAGATTTACAACCTATAGTTTACTAAAGGAAACGTTTGTATGTTGTTTGGAATTATTTTGATGTTAGGGGTTTTTAATATTTTAATGGCTGCTGCGAATTTTATGACCGCTTTTATTTATTTTATACTATTTAACGAGGGTATATTAATGCCTGCATTGAATCGGTAATGATATATATAGTTTAAATAAATACTTACCTATCTAATAGATTTTTATAAAGTGAAATGTAGGCCAAAATCCGTTTTTTTTCTCATGCAATATTTATGACAATGTTGATTTTTGTCTTGTTTCGTCTAAATATTCTAGTTTACTGCGCAAAGAACTACAAAATACCCTCATGAATACATTTTCCGAGACAGCATAATATTTATGGTAAGGGAATCTCTAGAACCTTTCAGCTTACAGGGTATCATATCACGATAAAGAGTCAGTCCCTTTTTCAAAGTTTTAGTCTCAAAATGGCTTTGATACAGTTGAAAGAAAATCGAAGTATATTGCGGATTCTTATTTCTTAGCATTTTTAGGGTTCCGTACCTCAAAAGGAAAAAACGGAACCCTTATAGGATCACTTTGTTGTCCGTCCGTCCGTCCGTCCATCTGTGAAGACACTTTTTCTCAGGAACGCGTGGAGGTATCAAGCTAAAATTTACACGAAATACTTAAGTCTACTGTCCCTTGGAGCTGTGAAAAAATCAAACTGCTAAGCTAACGCAATCAAAAGATACAGCCTTTTATGCCGCAAATTTCCGCAAATTTTAGAAACTCGCAAGGGAATCAAGACCTACAGGGTACTTCCCGTGAACTCAGAATCTTTGAAATTTGATACGAAGCAACGCCTTATAGCACAGATGAAGGAAAAATAGCGAAATACGTAAATTTTTAGTTACATCATATAATAAAAATATTTTTAATATTTTTAAAGTTATTACTTATATACCTACAGGTTTGCACGGAACCCTCGGTGCGCGAGTCCGACTCGCACTTGGCCGGTTTTTTTCTCTTTAAATAAAAATATATTTGAGTAATAAACGCAAACATAAACTTAATTAAACTAATGCAGCAGCTTTGCATATATAAATAACGGAGTGCAGTTTCCATGCTAAGTTAAAGCTATTAGCTACTCGACATAAAAGCATGTTTGTTTTATGGTAATCACTGAAGATTAATATTAGAATGCAAAATGCATAAAATGCAAAATACTTCTCCTTTTTTAGTTTCACTGCAAAAACTACGATAGAATCTGTTCGCAGTGTTGGGAACATTCAAACTTTATTCTGCAAAGTAGGCCACACGGCCACTTATACATCCGATACCTCTGATACTTTCAAATACAAGATATCTTCCAGAAATATGGCAACAAAGATCTGCTGTGTATGTGTAACTGTAGATGTGCAGTTAGCAAAAAAAAACCAATAGTACTGCAGACAACAAGACGTGGCAAATTTGGATATACATATGAAAATTTTCGTGACTTGATGGGTGATTTCATGGCTCTTGATATTTTTTAATATTGCCTTATTATTACGTACATTGGATAATAGTCACAATTGGTTGCAAACACTGTCTTTGGTCTCAGAACAAATGAAGTTATAATACAAAAAAGGTCATAATTATTATGCACAGGGCGGCGGATGTCGATATACGATTCGATAGACTTAAACTGCGTGGACAATACTTCTTCGAACGTTTTGTTCGATATTACAGTTTAAATATTACACTATAAGTCATGCGTATACTGTGCTCCGTTTAAAATAAAAGGGTCAGTCACGTGGGCGGGTGAAGCTCACCCTCACGTGAAATGTCGAACGAACGAGCCACGCTGTCAGTAATAACGGGGGTTATTTTCACCTAGTTTCTTAATGGAGAGTTCACGCAAAAGTTGGTTCAGGGTTCTAAATCAATCACGTTGCTTGGTTTTGGCATGTAAATTCTGTTCCAATTTATGTCCGAAGTCTTGTAAACATTAACGAGAATACAATGTTATTTCTATTCTTCATGTATTATTCTTCTGTTTAATTTTTTTTCCTAATATATACACTTGGATTGCACAAAATGATATTTTACTTTAAACATATCCTACTGTCATGATGCACAAGATTAGATATATAATATAATGATAACGCAACTATTGGATTGGTTGTAGTAGTGCTCTTCTTAAACGGAATGAAAAGGTATATACATCCTAATAAGTACCCATGCCATCGAAAAACAAACTCAGAACACTTATGATGTTATATGTTCGCCTTTTCCTGAAATAGCCTACATTTTCAAAACCCAAGTTTTCATTATGGTCATTACATGGCATCATTAGGGTTTTGTTGACGTCATCGGAATTATTGAGGCAATTTTCCCATGCAAGCGTGTTGATGGGATATTAAGTCAGTGGTTAGTTTGAATCAAAGGCGCTTACTATGCTGTTTTAAGGGTAAATGTGTTTGAGCCGCCTTTATGAAAGTTCATATAAAGTGATTCATCACTTTTATAATAACTTACATTTTAAATTTTGCGTTTGTTAGGTTTTATTGTTAGCGAATAACCGTTGTCGGGCTGCGATGTCTGAGAAATGATATTTCAGCTTTTATTTACTGGGACGGAAGTTTTTTTGTGTATTGTAGGTATATAATATAATTATATAATTTAGGTATATTTTTAATTGTTGTTAATAACTTCGTATTTATTTATTATGGTGCAGTCGGTTTGCCGAATCATCTTCATATTGTAAGTTGTAATATCGTAAATTGCAATGCGTAAGAAAAGTTTAATTAAAGTTTTTTTTTTATCACCGAGAAAATCATTGGTAAGCAGTTATATTTAAATATAATCTAATAATAATAATAATAACCTAATTAATATTGACCTTGGTTTAACGATAAATAATTAAATTAATAAAAAACTATGTTATTATATTTTTGAAAATATTTATAGGTGCCTTTGATAAGTATGAATTTTGTCACGTGAATTAATTTGTTCAATCTTATAAGTTTTATACACTTTCATAATATTTTCTCTATATCAATTTTTTTATCAACGATTCATACATTAACGAATGCAACCAAACTTACAATTACTTATTGCGACCAGCTAAAAGTGACAAAGTTACAAATTACAGTTTCCCAACTTTCCAAAACTTACTCTAACTTTTATTTCGAAATGTCTAATATAAGTAGTATTTGTTTCACGAGTGCGTGCCAGGGTGCATGGCGGGATACCGTCACCGTGGTCTCGCGTGTACTGCCTGCTTCAAGAGGCCATCAGCAGTCGACGGTGGTGAACCATTCTTCAGCGCACGCAGGACGCATGCGCGGACAAACTCCGCCCAGCAAAAGTTTTGGTTCGTAACTTTTACGTTAGATAGTTTATTGAGATGTTTGCCGATCGTACATGTTGTTTATTACATCTGCTCTTCATTAGGTCTGCTAGTCGATTATGTAACGCATTATACGCGCGTCAGGTAGATTTAAATGTCTTTTTTTATGTAAAAATGACAGTTGAATTATCCTAACGCTCGTTCGAAACATAACGTGTTTACGTGTTTTACGTGCACTATGAAACGAGCAATATTTGTATGTATATATATTTGCAATCACGTTCTCGGAAACGGCTCTAACAATGTCGATGAAATTTGGAATATTGGGGTTTATGAAGGCGAAAAATCGATCTATAGTAAGCACCAGTTGAAAACGAAAAAAATGTAAACAAACAATGTATTGATTTTTTTTCGTTTTCTGGTGGTTACTATAGCTAGGTTTCATGTCTGGGAAAAATCGTTTTCTTAGGCTTTTCTCTATTTTTACCCGAGCAGAGATCGGTCGCCCTGGGACTACTGACAACACTGTAAGAGTAAGTTCGTCGTAAGTAGTTCGTCAGGTCTGAATATAAACGTTAGGTGTACGGTTGAAGTTGATTTCGCATGGATGCAAATATATATTAAAACCATAGTAAAAGAAATTCAAATTATTAGTCATATTTTATTGAGTCTTAGCAATTTTTTTATCGATCTCTAGTGTTCAAAAAAAGTTAAAAGATGGTTCACACTGTTCCTGCCCTTGCCGAGTGCGGCTGGCTCTTGATTACTGAGTTTTACATACATACATTCGCCCGTGCCGGCCCGCAAACGGCAACAGCAGCCGTCTAAATTGCGTAGGACACAGTATGTCATTGATGAGCATTTGTATAATAGTTCGTCCCAATCCCAATTCGGCGGACGTAGCATGGTTGAAATTTTATGACTTATCGCTGTCGATAAGGCATCCTTCAGAAAGTTTCCTTTCTGAAAAGTATGCAAGAGCGAGAGTGACGGATATATCTTATACACAACGAAAAGTGTCTTATCCATATTATCTTAGGCCCAAGTACAAAAAAAAAAATTTTTATTCAGTATAGGTTCCTACAGAACACTTTTTGAAGGTCAAAGTTTATATACATTTTACAATTAAGCACATGTTAACTTACAAACTTAAATGCTGTTTTAACAATGTAAAAAATGAATATTATTAGGTAGTCAGCAATTATATAAAACAAATTCAAAATTATAGTATGTCAGTTCACAGAGAAAAAATAAAATAAAATAAAAATCATTTAAAGTCATTTAAAGGCGTCTTTGTCATTTATAAAATCGTTTTCAACACAATTGCTCGTAACGTACCTCTTATTGTGTCGCGTTTAGGCTCATAATCCTGGATATTAAACACGCGTGTTTAATAACATTACGATACTTGTGTGTTATGGTTATATCCCGATTAAGTCACGTTGGCACCTTGCAGCAAGATGTATGCATGCACACGGTGCATGCTTAAACTAACCGGGTTGTACAGAATGTACAGCTTTTTTTTAATTCTTGGCAAATGGATTCTTACTCGACTAAACAAATTAAATCCTTTTTGTTAATTAATTGACTATTTCTTTTTGGATATGATATAGAAACGGTTAATTTAGTAAAACTATTCACTTCTGATAACAATTTACATGAATTAATAGAGATAACATTTTAAAACGAAATTATTTATTTTATTCTTATATTTAGTATATATTTCAATCCATCGTTCTTTACTGTCTGTCTGTATAGGGGGGAACTCACAAAACTAAACTCTTGGTTCTTGAGCGTGCTCAAAGGTCCATTCTTAAAGTACTTTTAGGTAAAAACAAAAGATACAGCACTATTGATGTTTACAGAGATTCTAATGTTCTTACAATAAGAAAGTTATATATCCTAAATTGTATTCTGAAAATTCATAAAAATCTAAAACGAGATCACTATATAATGCAAAAACGTAATCCCTATGAAGTAATAAAGCAATTATCAAGAGCTAGGACTAATTTTGCTAAAAGACAATTTAAAGTAGCATCTGTAAATCTTTATAATAAAATAAATAGGAAAACTAAAAATTACAGCACAACCTACAGATAATGTAAAAAACTTATTTCTAACTGGCTTAAAAGCCAAAATTACGACGATATCGAACTACTTATGACTAACAGTTAGTCATAAGTGATTCGATATCGTCCCAGATAGTCGCTAACTCGTAATTATAATTATATTTGTACCTCCATTCAATCATTTCATTCATTTAGATTAAATTAATTTAAGTTCACTTAATTAATGTGTAACCTTAATAACAACGGAAGCCAATCTAAGTATAGTAATAAGATAGAAACTGTTATTTAGTAGTAAGCTGAAAACAAACTATGTTTAGTCTTATTTTTAACATGCAGTTACCACCTGTATGAAAGAGCGTTTCCTCCTAATACAAGTGTTTAACTTAAAAGGGGGAAACGAACACTAAATGTAAAACCTTTGTTGAAAATAAATAATTTTGAATTTTGAATTTTGTATTGGCTGTTTAGAGATTTCATCTAATGCACGCGCACTGCGCAAACTTCACAAAAAAAATTGATGCGCGCCATTATAGGTTATTTCACAGATATTTGTAAACATTGTTAATGCGTGTTTGGTTATTAACAAAAATATTGATTCGTGGTGACTAGAAGTGATAAAAAGAATGGACGCCACTAGAAATTCTTGACGACGTATACAATATGTGAGTAAAAACCTGTTGACATCAATAAGTAAAGAAAATAACTTGGCAGGCCTATCAAATTTTCATCTTATGAAAAGGATTTTTTCCTCGCAAAATGTGTTGAAAAACGTCGTATGAAACGCGTGAGCTTTGATAATTACAATCCTCGACTCTCTTATCACGCTCACCTGCGGCTCGCGTGATAATTCCGCCTCTGATGTAATTATCAACATACCTCACTTGTATCACAATGTACTATTATCGTGTAGTAGGCCTTGGGAACTAAATGGCTTTTTATAAACAACTTAAATTTATTTAATGACAAACCTTGTACATTTTTGGGAATGTTGTTATAAAAACGCACACAATTTTCCATAAGTTTATCCTTATTTCTAGTATTCAGTGAGTGACAGACAATATTTTGTTAAAAAATAATAATACATCAATCAAGACATGCTTCTGCTTTACTGATTTTTAATGAATCCTATTACTATCTTTATTATAGATTTTTTTGATTACAAAAATAAATATTGATGGTTGGCAGCGCGCTTGAGATTCATCTAGTGTCAAAATGAATAAAATAATTACGGAATCACTTATTGGGCAGACAAACGACGGTGCTCTATATAGTCTATGAAAATATAAGTGTACGATAAATATACATACTTACATACATGCAATAGGCGATTAATGTATGTTTGTACTGAAATGAATAAGTAGGGTCCGGAAAATCTTGTTGAAGCGGATTAAACTGGTTTTAGTGTTTCACGATTTCAACTATGGAAATAATTGCTCGAACTCGTCATATTTGAGTTGAGTATTTTCATTAAATATCTGGACGTAGTAGATAAAACATATAAACCTATATATCTAGCAACTAAACTAACAAATTAGACGCTTCCTATTATGTGGAGTTATTATACATTACATGAGAAGTCACTATGACAGATCGAAAATGCCACGAAAATTCCGGTCTCTGGTCATCACTCATCATCGTCAGTCAGTTAATAATATACTAATTATTTTTCAAAGTTTCTTTAGGTACTATAATACTAATCTAGCTCTGAAAAGTGAAAGTATGACTGCAACCTAGCTAACCTCGCTTGCATATCCGGATATTTTGCACTTTTGATTTTTGGTACAGTATTATTGCAGTTAGTACAAACTGATAATTGACGTAGTTAAAAATGATTGCTGTACCATAAAACACGTCATTGTAGGTATCAGAATAAAAATACAGATAATAGATAGTACCGGTAAATAAAACTGAAAACCTAACGCTGAACAATTGACCGAGCCACTTTGGTGTGAAGTTCAATCGATTTCAGAACGAATACCTTTTCGCCAATTAAAATACCTGTGCATTTGACCCCTTGTTTTTAACAGAAAAACTCGACTTTTCACCGAAAAATACGGATTCGTTGAAAAGTTTTGGTAATTTCTTTATCGGATACGTACTGTTGAAAAGAGGGAATTGTTTCATCCATAACAGGAAATGAAAGTAGCTAAAAAGCTAAAAACAAAACAAATATAATACTAGTAACCTTTAACGTAAGGGTTAACTAAGTAGTTGTGGGCATAATATTGCCCAATATACATTTTAATAGTTTTTATGTGGAGTGCAATTTATATAAAATGTAATTAATTATTTATACACAGTTAAATCAATTGATTACTATATAAATGTCAAATCAAATTATGTCTTATGTCAATGAATTTAATATAAATTTAATATCTAATTAGGCCAGTTATTAATTACATAAAGTAATTTTAATAGTTAATTAGGAATGCATGAATTTTATCTTTTAATTTTATTTATACAAAACAATGTAACTTATTACAATTAGTCAAGTGATTTTAAATGTCAATGTTAATATATTTTATATGTACAACGGGACAAGCAGACAAAATTTATTAGTAGATATCTGCGGCGGCGCAGCGACAGACTACGTCAGCAGTTTACCGTTAGCCGGCGCACACGGCGCGGGCGCACTCTCCCGCGGCCGCGCCCGGCAGTCTCTCAACCACCTAGACGCAAAACGCATGTCGCTGAGCCGCATACGCTACCGCTTAATTCCTGTTCGCTCGGGTTTCTTATAGTGCTACTGCTTGTCCTTTTCTCCTTCTGCTTTTATGCTTGACGTTATTGGTACGTGTGTAAGTGTAAGTGCTTGAAAATAAACATTAAGGCACATTGGACTGGGTTGTTTACATTGCTACACCGCTGCGAGTTCCTCCGGCAAGTAAGTGAAGAATAGCCATACCACAACCCAACACACTCATTACCACATAGTTATAGTGTAGCGCTGACGCCCTAGGAGTACCTGCATTATTTAAATTAGCCGCCTCTACTGATTACTAACTGGGCGCTCCCGTACTTTGGAAGGCTAGTTATACCGTTGATCACGATTGTTATCTATAATCTCAGGTGTTAATCTGAGTCTGAGGCCTTGGAGCGACTTGAGGAAACAGTTCGCTGCATGTAAGAGCGATAAGTCTTTTTATGTCTCTGGGCGGTAAGTGAGATTTACCGCCCACGGGCGAAGCGGCAAATCTCACTTCACACCCAGGAGAAGACGTAAAATTGTGAACACACCACGAGCGGTAATTCGTAAAGCCCCGGATCGCATATTTATGGCCCTCAACTTCGGTTCGGGCCACAAACATCTGCGATCTGGTGCATTCATGAATTCGCCGCCCTAGGTACGTTATGTGCTATTCCATCCGTTTCTAGGTAATGTTGACATTACCGTGCTTCCAGGACCGTTCACACCGCAGCTTGACGCCGCATATACGCGCTGACGTGGCTCACGATTTCTACAAACATATTTACGCAACCGCAATAAGTTTGGGCCTGGAATAGCTGTCAGTTCATATAAAATTTAACGTATTTATATGGCAATACTGTCACCTCCAGTCCAATTCCAATAGCGGTTTAATAATACATTTTGCTGCTTAATCGCAGTTTTTTTTTATCGTATGGCGATCTGTAGAATAGGCAAATATCCATGTGATATTTTTATAGGAGCGCCTATTTCGCCGAAAGTGTTGTCGCTTATTTAGCACAACCCTGGGGACACGTGCAGGGTTGTGGTAGGTAAATCCTGCGGACGCGAGCAAGATATTGTCCCTCAAGCAACAGATTGGCCCCCTTAATCATAGTGTGAGCATATTTTAAGCTCTAGTCTGGGCGAACCTTAGAAAGAGACCTGTGCGACCTGTGGAGCCAACAACCATTCCCAAAATATAAAGCTACAGTCGTTAGGTTGTAACGGATGATAGATAAGCGCAAACGGGCGTAATGTCAGCTGTAAACTGTTTACACTTGGACGTAAAGCGCCGACCTCCGAGTTTAGCTGTCAAATGAAAACGTTCGCGATTTTATCTCTTATCGTAAACGTGAGCTGTAAGTGACAAGGGACGTGCGGTTTTGGAGCATTCCTTATCGCGCGTTACAGTTAGGACACTTGCAAATGGGTGTTATGGCTCGGCAACTATTCTCACCGACCGGACCGGGCCGGAGCGCGTCGCATTTTACAAGTTGCCAAAGGAATTTGCAGCTTCAATGCAGACGTTACATTTCATATTTGAATGGGCTTGCGACCCGATCGGCTCCTCGCGGATATGGACGGTTGTGCTTGCCGGTCGTCGCATCTGACCGGCTTCGTTCGGCTGTCGCCTACTGCATTCAACACGGTCGGCTACCGGGTGGTCGTGCATCCGTTGCGACGCGGCGCCAGGCGACCCGCCCGTTCGGTTGGAATTGGCTTATTAGGCTGACAAAAACGTGTCACAAAAATAGATCCCATTGTATCCTAGCAATTTCCCCCTTTGAATGAGTCCGCCCCTCGATTTGTCTTTTTGTTGTTTGTCCATCCGGAAGGTCAAATCGGATGAGCATTTTCGGCGATTACCGCCTTCGTACAAGACAAAGCTACATATTTACATTTCACAGACTGATAGCTTACCATTATTAGTATAGATTATAAAATGACCTAGAAAGTACCTAACTTTTCAGAAACGATGCAACAACCCAACCCTGTTAATTTCTTATATTACTATACACCTTGATGGAAACATGTATATTGCTGACTTCCTCTTCTGGCTTGCACTGGATAAGGTGACAAACATTTCCGTTCTTAGTAGCATTATAGTAGCTATCAAATATATAATGATAGTATATTCTCACCAAAAACATACATACCCACTCATATAAAAAGAGCATTAGAAAAACAGTTGCACTTAAATGTCCTTATTAAAACCTCAAGTGTGGTTACCATGAGTTTAGTGAGTTTAAACGTTTAAATGATGCTGAAACATTAAAATTATAAAAACGTAATTGCAGAGATTACTGAAAATGGTGTATTTCAACATGTTATCTTAAAATGTTGTTACAGTAGAATAGTATGTAATTACTTAGTAAAAATATTCTAAATTTCTACTGAACTCCAGTCTAGTGATAGGTCTTAAAGTATACAACAGTAAAAGTTGGAACGATTGTGGGATTTTTTCATACATACGCTTTTCGGATTAACTTGCTTAATTCCAAAGCAAGTTTTAAATCACATCACTTAATTACCGCAAAATTAACAAAGTCAATAAAATTGCCATGATTTTACGTTTGTATTGTGAACTTCTCATAGAAAACAAATAATCCTACTATATATATAATATATAATCCTACTAATATTATAAATGCGAAAGTTTACATGTTTGGATGTTTGTTACTCAATCACGCTTAAGGGAGTTTTTAAAAATTCGTGTACTCAATTAGCGTGAGTTGTTAAATAAAAATTAACTCGGTGTCAGTTTTGTGACGACAATTAAGCAATCCAATTATGTGAAATTGAACTTGTTTCACATGAAAATAACGTGTATATGCATAGCATTTATACATTGAAAAGAAACAGTTAATTTGTATACAAACTGTATACTTAAAGGTACACGATTTTTTAAAAATGCTCTTAAACGGCTGAACCGATTTGAATGAAATTTTGCACTAAGATAGTTTATAGCCTGGATTAAAATATAGGATAGTTTTTATCCCGGGTCCACGCGGACGAAGTCGCGGGCGGAAGCTAGTAATATTATAAATGCGAAAGTTTGGATGTTTAGATGTTTGGATGTTTGTTACTCAATCACGCTTAAACGGCTCAACCGATTTAGATGAAATTTTGCACGAAGATATTATAACCTGGATTCAAATATAGGATAGTTTTTATCCCGCGTCCACGCAGACGAAGTCGTGGGCGGAAGCTAGTTTGACATATTTCCATAGGCAGTCGATAAGGGTTCTATTTTGCATTGATGAAGTAAGTGCCTACGTACTATGAAGATTTATAAATGGAATTCATAAACATAACCTGGAATTTTAGTAAGCATTTTTTGTACTAGCAGGTTTTTAAGCCCGATAGATCTCTACAGTCTCTATATTTTACGTAGTTTGCCCCAGAAAGAAGTAGGAACATAACACTTTTTTTAGATTCTTCCAATAATTGGTTGTTATAAAATGTACCATCGTGACATAATATGCGATTGGTGTCATAACATAACAGGTAATAAATAAATTTCAGAATATTTATTTTAATATACTTTAAGTTAAACATTGGTAAGTTGACCAGTATTTAACAAAGTGTGTGTAAGTACGAAGGCGATCCTACTACATATCTCGTTGCATAAAACACATTACACGCTACAAGGTTTAACTGCACAGAATACACCCCTGATTCTTACTCAGTTATAGCCAACTCTCATAGGTATAATATTTTTTTATAACCCAGCAAATAGCACTCATAATGTCCCGTGGTCAGACCTTTGAGGCTATCATATAAACGTTGGCTACATTTATACGGGATTTTGCATTTTTAGCAACAAAACGAGTCCTTACAATGTTTGAATTGGTAGCAAACTGCATGAATAAAGGATACAATGTTACAAAAATAGCCTTAGTTACATTTTAAACACTGCCGTGTATTTCGATGACTAAATACTTTAGTAATTAAATGCCTGTCTTGTTTAAGTGGCTTTTACAAAATTTACAGTAATGGAAGAATATAACCTCGTGCTGTATGTCTCTATTGCCTAATGATAATGAAGATAAAATGTACCTAGTTTTCAATAATAACGCGTTTTGGTTTTGTCTATGATTAGTAAAACATTTTATTTCTGTTTATTTGCTTCTTCACCGCAAGCACACACAAAACACACATGTAATTAACTGTCTTCGTTTTGTCAAAGTAGGATTTCCCTTTTCTCTACATAACGTTTATACTGACTCCCTTATTCATTAAACTTAAAATGCCTCTGCTAAATAAAATCTGCTTTGTCCCTTTCTGACGAACGCAAATTTCAAAGTGACAGATAAAGACAAACGAATGTTAACGACATTTTAGTTAAAATATGCTTGTAAACGTTTATAAATACGACCGCTGAGTCTTTCTTTTAGATACCAGTAGGTATAAACGACAACACTGTTAACTGACCATCCTGTGTTTATATAGAACCTTATTACAATGCATTTAAGGTGCACCGATGGTCAGTTAGCTGTGTTGTCGATAGTACCTACGCGAAATGTACTTAATACTTATCATGCTATTTATCTTTACCTAACTAAAATTTGAAATTAGCGGCCGCATTTTATTTTATACTTACTATAGCTTTTCGATACTTATAAATCACTAGCTTCTGCCCGCGACTGCGTTCGCGTGGAATTCGTTTATATCGCGTCTCCGTACAAACTTCCACCCCCTATTCTTCTTTTGGGAATGGTTTCAGGGATTAAAACTATCCTATGTCCTTCCCTGTGATTCAAACTATCTCCATATTTTATCTTAATAGGACTGCTGACAGTTTAAGCGCGAAGAGGTAACAGACAGACAGATACACTTTCGCATTTATAATATGGTTTTATTTTGCCAAATAAACTAATTTGTCTTTGTAAATATTTTCATAAGGTGGTTCGACGACCATACAAAACCCTAGGCTAACGGGGTGATATTTTAAGAAACTTGTAATTTGAGAATAATCGTTTTCCCAAAGTATCACGTGACAAATAAAATTCTCAAATTATTCTAGTTTATACAAGTTTATTCTAGGAAAGGGGAAATTTCGCGCAAAGGAAAGCCATTTTATGAAAATGTGTTACATAATTTTCTTAAAATATCATGCTGTTAGCCTGCGAATGTCAAAAAAAGTTTTGTATGGTCGTTGAACTACCTTAAGGCTTGTACACCCGCTAAAGTCCTTGACCGTATGGGCGGAGCCTCGACCCTCTCCCCGCGCAAGTCGCACAAGTCGCTGTCGTTTATTAAGCGTTACATAGATGAAGTTAGGTAAGATTACAGACGCGTCATCGCGCATCGTTACCAATGCAAGAGTGGACGTGGGTGAGTGACATTCGTCATGCTTAATTGAAACGTGATATTTGTCATACATAAATTACATAGGTAATTGATTAAGTTCAAAAATTATGTCCGTACTATTTACTTACGATTAGTGTAGTTCCGTCAGCACGGCTAGCACGAGACGGCCGCGACATACTCTCTATTTTTATCGCACTATCGGTGTCTCTCTTATTAGAACATTAGGAAAGAGAGGTACAGTGTGAGAAAAATCGAGAGTATGTCGCGGCCGTCTCGTGCTAGCCGTGCTAGTGAAAACGAAATTAACTAACAAGCGCGACAGAGAGGGAGATACACGAACGAAGTTCGGTTTCGTTTCGCGGTAGGCCCTCAGCACGCCTAGCACTAGACGGCCGCGACATGCTTTCGATTTTTCTCGCACTATACTTCTGTTACTAAATATTCTAATAAGAGAGAGACGGATAGTGCGAAAAAATATAAAGGTAATAATAATAATAATTCATACCTACTGTTGGCCTTAGGCCATTTTTTAATGTCGCTATTGATAGGGGCCCATCTAGCAGTTAGCGAGTCACCGTCTGCCAGAGATAAAATGTGAAATAGTTTTATTGGGCAGGCGTCCGATGTTTCATCCAATAGCCCAGCTACTAGTCCATCATTTTCACCCAATAACCCGTTTTATTTAGATTCCATCAACTAGCAATAGACTCTTACACCCCAGCGGGTGCTGTTTCTGTGTGCGTCCCATGACACGGGCAGAGACAGCATCCGCTTGGTGTACTCCTTGCATTTCATTAAATTGTCAAAAGGGCCTCTACGTGTTGGCTCAGAGCTCCACACACGCCTCCCAAAGGTCCGGGACATCATTGTCCCGTGAGCGGGAAAGACATATAATCCATACTATCCATACTTCCATATCCATACTCCATACTAATATTATAAATGCGAAAGTGTGTCGGTCTGTCCGTTACCTTTTGTGTAAGTGTAAGGTTGTTAAGTTTTAAACTAATTTTCGGTATATTTATTACTTTCTTCTTCCTTGATTCGATGATGATGGCGTGTACAGTCAGCATCACATAGTTAGCAGCATCCAAAGTAGCCAAATATATCGTAACACATTCCTTACTCCTACTTATAGTAACAAAGACTATTTCGATGAATGTACGTTTCGATATATTTGGCTAACTTGGCTGCTACTAACTATATTATGCTGACTGTACAGAAATCGGCCTCGGGTAAATATATACTTATAGATTAGTTGTACGTTAACCATACTTTGTTTCATATCACATAATAACTCTGTATCTAACTTGGAGTTGGATTGCAACCCATAGGTAGGTACTTACAATATTTGCCAAGCCCACTATTTTTATTAGAACTTATTCTATTAACACTTGACAGTCATTAATACGAGCAGATAAAACAATATTGTTTCTATAATTGTTCATGCTCCTAAGCAATAGATATTGTTAATATATTGACTAATAAAATGACTGGTTTTAGCGATTTTCCAATTTTGATACTGTTTAGATATTTGATACTTTGATAGAATAGGTATTTACTTGTGTATTCTTTTTCCTCTTCTCTTGTAAAATTTCTTGATATTACGTATTTTCCTGTTGCGCTTATTTCCCATCTTGAACTAAAAAACAAAATCTAAACTATACCTACGTAATTGTTAATTAGGTGCAAAAGCCAACACTGTTAACTGACCATCCTGTATTTATACAAGAACCTCATTACAATGCACATAAAGTGCACGGATGGTCAGTCAGCTGTCTTGTCTATAGTACCTACTACTTTACAAACCACGAAATAGATTGTCCACTCTATGCAACAAAATTATCTGTCACTAAAAACTAAACTATACGCAAATGTTTATTAGTTACCTACTATACGAATCACAAAACGGATTGGCCACTCTATGCAACAAATATAGTCCACAATTTCCGCAAATATTTTAAAATTTCGGCGCAGCGCAAATTGACACAGGTCCGTCATGCAACGTGTCTCGTCCCGCACTGACCGTATGGACGAAAACGGGGAGGCGTAGGAACTTTGGCGGAATATTTCAGAAAACGAGATAATTTTTTAAGAAAATTAAGGAAGTAAGAAAATGATGCCCTTGTTCATTATTGTATGAAGAAAGTTATAAAATTTCATATTAATCTGATAAAAAAATGGAGCAATAAAATGGTTACAAGTTAAAAAATAGGGGTGACTAGATTTATTTTTCTCTAATTTTTATTGTTAAAATGGATTTCTACGAAAACTATGACCCGTCGCATATCTTGCAGATTATGATATATTTATTCCGACAGCAAAAATGTTACGTTATAATGTATAAAACGGTTACAAAACAACTCATTTTCACGAAAATTTCGAATGTGCAGCCTTAAGCAAGAACTCTATTGTGATTATAAAAGTAACCTTTTCTAAGCTGCTTGGGACGCGTGACGTGTTTCAAAATCCATCAAACGCTTACTTTATGTCTCAGGATTGACGGCGGTGTCAAATAAACGGGCGGATTTTCACGAAGAATCTGAGCGCTGCGGCACAGTTTAGAATAAAGCGGTACGCTAACTTGCAATAAAAAATATATATTTAAAGATAAAATCGGTGCATGTGAAACTAACTCTGTTTACAGAACAAAGAGGGTTGTAAATTCTTATTGTATCATGAAAATTTTATTTGTATGTGGGTAACATGGTATTTCATGATCTTCGTCGAGTAACCATGACAACTGGCGTTTCAATCGTTTTTATAACTAAATGGCCCTAAATTTCGAACCCTCTTTACTCTGTAAACATAGTTATTTTATCATGCACCCATCTTGTTCTTTTTTTGTTATATTAGAATGACATGTCCTCCAATAGGGGTGTAGACACTAAATAAAATAATCAATAATGTCATATTTTCTCGAAAAAGGATTCAAAATGTAGTCAAATGGAGAAAAAATCAACGCAAAAGGTTGAATAATCACGAAGTTATGTGTCCAAAGTTTTGAGAAGGGGTATGTTCTGTCCCGTTTTCGCGAAACGCAACTTCATATGAAACGATGACGCCTGGAAGATTGTGACGTGACTAATAGACAGCAATGTGCCGTGCCCACCGTGTTCGGTCCCGCCGTCTACGCGGCCCCCCGGCAGCATCCCGTAACGTGACATCACACGCTGTTTGCGTTTTCTCTCTCTAACAAGCAATATTAAAACGGTTGTAGCTATATCTGAATGGGGTCACTAGGCATATGTTTTGCCTTCTTTCTTTTGGAGTAACAATAATTTTCGAGTCTACACCCGTATTGTTGATTGTTGATCTTGCCATAAGGAATTACGGCTGATTTCGAGCAGTGGTGATGACGGTAGCGGTATGCCATACATAAAAACGATATCTGACCTCTCGCTCTGACGAATGCGCTGCCGCTGCCACCGTTGAAAGTAGTGACCGAGCCCCTTAAGAGGAAATACAACGGCCGTTTTTCCATAGAAACGTAGTCCCCTGTTTTCTCTCTGGATAATGGCAGTAGAGCAACCATTTTTATTCCATAAATCTATGGCTACTATTGACATGTTCCTATGTTTTCCTTTTTTTCATAAATTTATTCTTAAAAGAGATATTAACCT
The DNA here is from genome assembly GCA_947049275.1 of Epinotia bilunana. Classification (NCBI taxonomy): domain Eukaryota; kingdom Metazoa; phylum Arthropoda; class Insecta; order Lepidoptera; family Tortricidae; genus Epinotia; species Epinotia bilunana. Next base: position 19,443,293 of record OX346260.1, on the reverse strand, counting down.
CCAAAAACCTAAAAAAATGCCAGATTTTCCGCTGTGTTCAAACATCCAGAAAACAATTTTGACTAAATTATTAAAAAAAAGGAAAACATTGGAACACGGCCAAAGCCTTTCTTTGATTTTTAATAAAAAATAGTTAAATAAGTCAAGTTTTGGAGAAGAAATCAGGGGACTACGAAACGTTGATTTTATGTAATTTTAATAGGTATTTTCGGTCCAAGCTGCAGTTGTCTCTATTGCGCTCTGCAGCGGGAGGCTTGTGGTTGGCGCGACAGCAATTTTTTACAAATACCTATTTCTGAATTATCTTGACCTTAGTGTTTCCTCTTAAGGCACTAGACCCACCATCGGCGAGGAAGCGATTAGCTATAGACTATTTTTTCGCTCAAGAAACGAACAAAAGATATAGATGGGTAAAAGAGGCAGATATACTTTTATAGTTGATCGTTGGCTGTTCACACTGCCGGCCAGGACTCTCTCTTCACTAGTTTGTCGCAGCAACAAGAGCTATCAAAGATAAAACTCGCTCAGTGGTACTCGCTGAGCGATGCTCGCTTGGTGCCGCGGCCACCCTGGTTTAGCCAGTGGAACGAGTAATCGCCCGTCGCAACCGAACACTCGCTTGTAGCCCAGTGGCAATAGGTATCTACTTTGCACTCGCTTCTCGCTGCTCGCCAACTCGTTTTTAGTTTTGGACCAGTGCCTGAGGCTCGAAAAGTTCTTGTTGTTATACTGCATTCTTGTCTAATTGTGGCAATGTCAAGCACAAAATCCGCCACAGATACCTACGAGTTAAGACAATATTGGTTCCACCGCCGACGCTCAGCGAGAAAATATCAGATGTTTGTTGCAACGACATTCCATTATAAAGTCTCGTATCGATTTGTATGCGAAAACTGCAGGTGAATTGCAGTATTATGCGAATTCCTCTTAAAGATTCACTAACGAAATATTTAAGTAATAACATTTGGTATACTAATTTAACCGATTGTAGAATTTTATTTTACGTCAAGTCTGCTTCAAAAATAATGTTGCCTTTAATTGAACCTACGTATTTTTATTTCTCAATATTACCCTTTTTCTTTAAACCATAGGAGAAAAAAATATATTTTCGTGTTGGGTTAAGTATTATATTAATATTAGTATGGATGTTCAATATTGCCTACTTTAGGTAAATTTAAATTATTAACATAGCAACACAAGTTGCCACTCTTTTTTCGAGTTTAGTATGGCAACATAGAGAGAGTTAAGATTCGAAGCATATAGTTCGTTGCTCGTCCGTTTCTTACGGGATTATTTTCGATAACGCCCACAACTCATGGTAGTTGGGCTTCTCGGGTCAAGGCAGTAACTCATTTCACCTTCCGTGCATACCAAGATTGTTATCGGCGACAGTTTACCTGTGTGTGCATTCTGCAAGTGGTAGGACCGAGGGTACCGCTTAACTGGATCCAGCACTGAGCTTAGCCTGAGGGAGTGCCCTTCCTGTATGCTGAGCCTCGCCTAGAAGATCTCCAGGTAAGCCGATACGCAATCCATGGCGAAGCTAACATTTGTCCTGTAAAATCACGGCAATTGCGCGAGGACTCATTTTGATACAGTCCACTTAGATTTCTCGCCTTTCGCTATAGTAATACACTTCAATGGATTTGTACAAAAGTTAGGTACGCAGCGTGAGCATCAATCCAAAATTTTGATCAGAGAGATCTATTGTCCACAATCATTTTTTGTAGCATGACTTTATACTGTGTGTTGAACCTAAATTATCTTCAAGATAATTTTGCAAACCACAAAGACGCCATATTGGCTACTCGACCTTATTCGCGTTTAATCAAACCATTATAATGGGATCCCATTGAAGACTTATTAATAATCCCTGAGCCATCATTTTCACCGTTTCCGTTATGTCATCGACCTATTTTCTAAAAGAGCTTTTGCTATAATAATTAAGTGTCAGTAACCTATTGTTTAAAATAAAATGAGTCCAGACACCGTTAATATCAGAAGAGCAAGCTAGTACACCTGGCAGCGCAACTCTTTGTTGCTTAATAAATATTATGCATTTCTTTCTTCTTTAGAGAGCTTGAGTGCAATAGGTGATATATATTGTAACTACAGGAGCTGACTGATACTCGTAAGTGTTATTCAAAAATATAATATTTTGCGCAATTGTTTCGTATTGAAAATACTACTTATATGAGTAGACTTCAGCAGGTCGATCACTTAACGCATTGCATGTACGTACGTTGGGTAGATCTAAATGTCAATTTGTATGGAAAAATTACAGTTAGATTTATCTAACGCGCGTTCAAAACGTTACGTGATTCCACTCTGGTCGATCACTTAACGCATTGTACGCAGTTCTAAATGTCCATTTTTATATGGTAAAATGACAGTAGCATTGTCCTAATGCGCGTTCGAAACATAACGTGATACCGCGCGGTAGGACAATTGAACTGTCATTTTTCCATATAAAAAGTGACATTCAAATCTACCTGACGCTCGTACAATGCGTTACGCGATCGACCTGCAGGATCATCATGGGAACTTGGCAGATTTGGAATTATAATGCCTTAATCACACTTTCACACTGAATTGGCCCGCGGTGACGGTCGATACTAAACTTGACAGCTATTGTCAAATTTACTATTGACCGCCACCGCAGGCCGCGCTAGTCTGTGAGATGCTCAAGAGAACATACATAAATTATTAATTATTATACAGTCTTATTATTAGCACAAACGTGAGCAATAGACCAAAAAATGCGATACTTACTTAATGTAAACTCAACAATACACGCCATGCATTGCTTTAATCAGCTCACCGCATTTTTTTACTTCTATCTCTAATGGAATTGTACTTGAAACCTATTCGTGACCTAATTGAAGGTTTTTTTTCAATAGATATTAGACAGGATAATTGATCATCATTATGGTTGGCATTTTTATGGCACTAGAGAAATATCTAGCTAGTTTTCTTTAAAGTAGGTGTAGGTATCTACTTGCTTTCATCGCCCATTGCGTCAATCTATGTTCTTGCGCACACGGACTTTTCTTACTAGTTTTGTCCAAAAGAGGTGTTTTTAGTTATTTATTTTTATACAACTATGGCAAAGGAAAAATGAAGTCTTATTATATTATCAATCTATATATGTATTTACTTATTATTATCACAAACCTTTACATATGTAACATATACATGTTTGATTAGATAGGTGGACTGATGACCTGGTAGAGGTCGCGGGAGTCCGCTGGATACGGGTCACACAGGAGCGGTCACTTTGGCACTCTTTCGGGGAGACCCATTAGGCAGGAGCGGTGGACGTCTTTGGGCTGATATAATGATGATGATGAATAAATGCTTGTTTGTATATTTATTTCGAAACTTGCTAGTCGAGTATTCCAATTGTTAAGTGAATTTAAAACCGGAGCTTATAACGTTTTGATTCCAATATTTTGCACTTGCTCGCTTGAACGCGCGCCGAGCTGTTATGCTAGAAGAGTATGCAATATATAATTGCAGTTAAGTTGGAATCAAATTGGTATGACTTGAATCTCTGATAGGTAGGTTTATGATGGTAGACGTAGGATAGGATTTTCTTCATTATACACGATAAACCCGTGTCGCGTTCAAGTATTCGATGAGTAACATAATTATAGTCCATATTAAAAGGTTCTAAAACTGTTAGATTAAATAAAAATATTAGGGGACAATCTTACACACATCGACCTAGTCCCAAACTAAGCAAAGATTGTACTATGGGTACTAGACGACGATAAACATACTTATATAGATAAATAAATACTTAAATACATAGAAAACATCCATGACTCAGGAATAAATATTCGTGCTCATCACACAAATAAATGCCCTTACCGGGATTCAAACCCAGGACCTCTTGCTTCGTAGGCAGGGTTACTTCCAACTAGGCTAGGGTAAATTTGTATGCCGCTCCGCATCTCCGCCCGGAGATGCGGCGCAGTGTGACATCCACCTAAAGCGGTCCACAAAATTAATGACAGGCATTTGATTAAGTTGCGGACACTTTGTAAGCTCGATTCTCCATACAAACGTATAACGCTGTCATTTTAAAACTACGTGTTGGATTGTAACGAAACTTTGCATGTACAATGACATAAGGTATATCCAGGTCTGTAATACCGTTTGTATGGGAAGGTTGAAATTCCGCCGAGCTTACTGCGGACTCTTAAGATTTCTTAATTTCATAACAAAAATGAACATTATGATCTTCAACGAATGAATACAATATATTATATTAATAATAAGTGCCAAGTAATTCAATGAAATGTCACAAGGTGCAATACGATATTTTTATGAACACATAATAACCTATTATAAAATGTAATGTACTAGGTATAGTTAATATGTTGATGTAAGAAATTTTCTCAAAAAAATCCCTGAATCAACCCTATCGGTATCATTACAGTAAAAACAATCTTTACTAAGATCAATTATGCGCAAGGAATTATGCGCATTTAAATACACGGAATTTAAATGATTAGTTCATTGAGCGTCAATTTACTTGTCACGCGAATCTTCGTTTTGGTTTAAATACAGCGACGGTAAGAAAATACAGTTATTGCATCTGCTGAGAGAATACCACAATGTCGCTACAGGTCAGTCTTTGTCTAAGTGCCAACCGTTTTTTTTTTATCTAAGCGTGGGCCTTTTTTATTTTTTGTTATTTCCACGATTAAAAAGATGTTAACTAATACACCTTCTAGAAATGTTTCGTACCAAAATTGGAAAAGTATGGATAAAAAATATATTTAACCCTTGACAAAAAAAACTTGGCCACGGTCGTGCTGTAGATAAAGCTTAAAAAAGTAAATGACCACATTTGTGCATTTAGTGCTTAACACGGCCAAGTTTAGGGAACCTGCTTTAAAAAAAGATACTTATACATACACTTAAAAAACATACCCCTCCTTCTCTCGCAGTCGGGTAAAAAGGACACACTCAAGGAATCTCTTCCGTGTATATCCGTGTCCGTCTGCCCTAGTCGATTTTTCATCGCTTCCGTGTTTTCAGTACCATTTTTTTTCCAGACTTTTGCTATCCTGTTCCTGGCATTAACCTTAATTACGATATATGGTGTGACGTCACAGACAACAGCTGCATCACCAGTAACGCTGAGTCCAGAACAACAGAGGTTACTGGCCCTTTTAAATTTGTTAAATGGATATTCTTCCGACACTAGTATTTTAGGGTAAATATAAATGCGACATTTTGTTAGGTACTTAAAGTATGTTAACGTTAAATGTATAAAGTTTAATTTAAAAGAATTAAAAAAAAATAGCGCATCGTTACTGATGATTCCTTTGTATTTATAATTTGAAACGTTGGTGACGTTAGGAAGCCCCAGTATTCGCTACACGCCTCCCTAAAATTTTGTGGCCGAGATGGATTGTTCCGATAGCTCAGTTGGTTAGTAGCGACAGGCCGGGTATGCCTGGTTGGAATCCGGCTCAGAGATGGAATCTTAAAATTTTCCTTTAATGTGATATTTTGGGTTCAATCGATCTACAAAGTTGAACCCTATATATGTAATACTTTAAAGCAGCGGTCGGCAACCTTTTAGCACCCAAGGGCCACATAGTAGTTAAAGAAATTGACGCAAACCGCACTTAATAATTTGTGACTATCATCACAAGTAGGTAACTCAAAGGTTACATATTAAGCAGCCAGTGAGGCTCGGGTGCGCAAGTAAGGGGCCTATTGTCGACCGCAGCTTTAGAGTAATTAAAAGAGACATTAAATACTTTGAAAAAAATAAACTTAAGGTAGTAAGTTATTAACTTTTTTTATCTGTTATGTTTGTTCTAAATAAGAGTATTATAACTAAGACAATATTATAAAAAGAGGCCAAAATGTTGCACTGAACTATTTTCGTCTGAGATAAATGTTCAAGTTGCCTAAAGATACCGAAGTTTACCCATTTAATGAACATGAGTTTTCTCCGCCATCAATCAAATTATTACCTACACTGACAAAACCATGAGGACGTTTCTTTTTGCGAAAATGTGTGGAGTATGTGAGTAAGGTGTATAGATTATGAGTATACATTGAGTTTTCATTGTACTTACTGTATAAGTAATTATAATTATTAAATTTTAACACATGTTATTTTTCCTATTTCAGCCACTGCATTTTTTTTTCTTTTATATCTAACGAAGTTTTACAATAACTTCGTTCATTTATGCTGTCTTTTTTGTTCGAGGCTTCCGGTCCCTATATTTCAATGTTTCGCGCACTAGTTTTCACACGCGTCGAGGGAACTTGTGTAAAAGAGTGAGCGACACGTATTGACATGCGTTTCGAGTTCGAATATGGAAGATAAGAATCTAATAAAGGCCCGGTTTTCAGTCATACTCGTATGTATCGTGCGGCCTTGAAACGATTTTTTTTTCTCTGAAACTAAAGCTACCGAATATTTAGAGAAATATATACATTTTGGCCATGTTACTTTACTAATAATTTCATTGTTTGGTTTATTTTCAAATTTCAATTCGTTTTTGGTTCTAAGCTACAAGTGCTTATGAGGTTATATGTTTTATAAGTATTCATTTCTATAAGCACCTCTACCGTCCAAGGTGGAAGATTCCAATTCCAATGACAGTTTAAATTTCTCAATAAAAGATCGGCCACATTAAAATAATAATCTCAACCAATATATATGTACCTACTCGTATTGCCTCAGGCATGAAAGAAATAAAACCAGCTGCGGCAAATTCGAAACACGTGCCAAAATCACGGATCGTACAATTACAAAGTTACGAAATATTTTCAATCTTATTAAGGTGATATTTTAAGATGTAAAATAGACATAAACTTATTTTGTTCAGGCAGTATCTGAATCGTCTTATTTTACTTGGAACGTTTTCAGAGCTAGCTTTATTTAAAGGCACTGAAGTGTAAAAAAAAAAAAGTGAGGATGCTAGGTATGTATTAATCATAACAAAGAATGTATAAAAAATATTCTTTGTCAGTTTCGTAAGTAATACAATTTATCAATAAAACTGGTAGTAAACTATAGAATAGTAATAAGACTAGAAGCAAGTTTCAAATGTAATCATTGGAATAGCATTGGCTTTAAAATTCAAAAATATCAAACACATAAAATATATGTAGTGCTTAATTCCAACACAGGCTAAAAAGCATCTGTAAGCATCTTTAACCACCCTAGGGTTTGCAATCCGGATCCAACTTGTATGGACTTGTATGGAAAATTTCCATACAAGTCGGATCCGGATGCAAACCCTAATAACCACCCATAGATCAAGCTAAGTTAGTTTTGATAATTGCCTGACTAGGGTTCGATTCCAATGACGTATGAAGTTGAAATAGGTTTCACAACGTTCTCGTAAGCTCGTCACCTATGTATGCTTAACAACGGTTTAATTAAGGTAGCGGATCCGAACATATAAACGTGATAGAAAGAGCACACATGCCAAATTTTAAACCAACTTCAATAAAATACGTAAAGTTGAGTAGGTCTAGAACAAACCCGTCTTAAGCTGCAAGCTGTAATGTTCATCAGGAATCTCACCGATCATCGCCATTGATCCCATTCGCTAACAGCAAAACACTGAAAAGAACTTTCAGAAGCTAGAATTTAGTAAACATGATGACATGTTACCATTTCATTTATTCCAGTGCATGGAATTTATCGATCTAGATTTAAAAGTAACAACCTAGACCTTTGCAACATGTTGCTCTTACAATGGAGTCGAAGAACCTAGAAGGGCTATGAAGTAAAGATATAAATATTTGGGGAAAATCTTACACAAATCGTCCAAACTAAGCAGAGCTGGTACTATGGGGTACTAGACGACGACATACATACTTACGTATATAGATAAATAACTACTTAAATACATAGAAAACATCCATGACTCAGGAATATATTCGTGGTCATCACACAAATAAATACCCTCATCGGGATTCGAACCCGGGACCTCCGGCTTCGTATGCAGCAGGTTGATCACGTAACACATTGTGCGTACGTTTGGTAGATCTAAATGACAATTTTTATATAGAAAAATGACAGGTGGATACCTAACGCGCGTTCAAAACGTTACGTGATTAGCTCTCTGGGCCACTGTCAGCTAAGCTACAGAGGTCGTCAAATAATTGTTCTTTCTTACGACATTAATAGTTCTAGCGGCTGCGGCAGCGGTGTGCCATACGCGGGAGCGAGAAATCGGAGCGTCCCGAATGCGGGCTCTATAGATAAGTGAAAATGGGGCCCTATGGCATGCTTTTTAAAGCTCCTCTGCAAAAGCTGCGATCATTGGGCCCTCATACAGAACGAAGCTATGCGTTACACGTAGAAAGACATACTTCTATCGCATTCCAACGCAATAACTGCGCCCCTGTCCTGCGCCATGATGGCCTACTGTGTAGCCTGTGGAGCCTTTAAAAATCTCCCGTACCCCGCATGCGGGTTCTATTGACTAGCAGACCGCCTTGACTCTCGTTGCACTACCCCGCCACACCGTACTGGTGTTGATTGAGATAACTAGTTTAACACTCGTTTGAAAAGTTACGCAACGACCCTGCCGGTGTAAATTAATATAGTTTTTATTCGGGCCCGTGTGAAAGGCCCTAAGTATTATTCACATGGCAACACCGGCGGATTGTAAAAAAAAGGAAAATAAGTGACACCTGTCAATGGGACACTTGTCAATTGGGTCTGGTGCCACGCGGGATGGTGGTTTTGCCTTGAAAATTTAACCTCACTTTCTAGGCCGGGCTGTGTGGAAGAATTGGAGTAATTGTAGAATCTGTTTGAAAACTTAGTTGGAGGTACACATTTATTGGTATTTTGTACGCGCTAAGCGCGAGTGGGAAATTTGTGTCGAGTTTAGAGTTTTGATCCCGAGAGGAGTGAAGATCCCGTTGCGTGCGGCGGGCCTCTGCAGGCCTACACGAGGACCTACCGGGCGACATTACCTTGATCCTTGAGTTTAACTGTTGACTGTTAACTGCCCGTCTTGACGCGAAACGCCGGCACACTCAGTAAGTGTTGAACTTTTAGTAAATTTAAGTGGCTAGTTTTTAGGTGGTAATATACGACCCACGTATCGTGAGGCGTCCAAGACGGCTGAAAGGTCGCGTTTTGAAGATTTGGTAGCAGAGCGTGGTGTTTAATTTTCGATTCAAGGCGAAAACCGCATGAATTTAAGTGGCTAGTTTTTAGGTGGTAATATATGAAATATGACCCACGTCGTGAGGCGTCCAAGAGTTTGCCTTTGGTGTAATTTATTTGATGTAAGTTGTTTTGTATTGCCACATGCAGTCCAATAGGAAACACAAGTTTCCAATTACCTTTTATTTAAAGACATCCTGCTTTCATTTGTTGATAGAAACTAAGACTCAAAGGCGCTTTCTACACAATGCTTTGTAGAACTTCCAGAAAGTTTTTAACTCTGATGGTTGTTTTCTCAAATAATGCTCATTTTGTTATAACTTTTAATGTTTATTGTAATTCAACTTGGCTCTGACTTATTACTATTTGTCATGGGCTACCTGAGTGAATTATCGTTGAAAAAGTTCAGAGATTTATTGTTATAAACTTTGTGATATCATTGTCTGAAACAAGACTGTAGGTTCATATTGTATGCAGTAGGTACTTCTTGGCAATTTAAATCTTAGCAACATTTAATTCTGCAGGACCATTCTGAAATTTAAATTTCGACTGGAAATTTATTATCTTTTATTACTCTCTAGTTAAGCATAGGTAGGTTCTAACCTAGTAACATACTTACTAGTACATTATTGTTGTGGGATCAATAATATATATATATATGTTTTTGCTTACATAATACTATAACTTAGGTCTTTTGGAATAACTTCGTCATGAAGCTCATTCCAGTGTAAGTACCGTGGGAGCAAATCCCCTAAAAGTGGGTCGATCACGACCGTGTTAGTTTCCGTGGTGCACCCACATGATAAACGTACAAAATATAACCTTGTATAATTGGGTATCTTCCTGAGTAAGAAAAAATCTATTTAATCCGCCAGTTAGATTATCAGAAACTATCAACGGGTGTAACTTAACTGGCGACAAATATACAATAATATGATATCACACGGAACTTTAACGGGCAAAATCTTCGTAATTTTATGTTTGATTGATAAAAAGACGTGTCTAATATTTTTTGATAATTATATCGTCCACACAGATTTTTTCTCTGCGTGATCATCAGAAATGAGCCTATCCGCAGCAGAACCAAGGTAACCGATATAGCCCTCCGAATCGCTAAACTTAAGTGGAAGTGAGCGGGGCACATAGCACTTAGAACCGACGGCCGATGGCGACCACGTACCGAAAGGCGCGGCGTGGGTAGGCCCCCCGCAAGGTGGACTGATGACCTGGTAAAGGTTGCGGGAGTCCGCTGGATGCGGATGGCGCAGGATCGGTCACTTTGGCACTCTTTGGGGGAGGCCTATATCCAGCAGTAGACGTCTTTCGGCTGATATGATGATGATGATATCGTCAAAATAACATGGCCGTTCTACACTATCGGCGATGATCGGTGATCGTGTGATCGTCTATAATCGGCACGAGACAGCAGCCTGTCGTTAGAAAGTTATGTATTTAAAGCTCTAACCACAAATCAGAAACTACCGCCCGATACACTCGCAGAAAAAGATAGATTAGATTAAAGTAAATAGGTTACTATAGTATAAAACATGAGCGTTTCTCGCCATCAAACATCACAGTTTGGCGAGTTTTTATGTCAAGGTATAAAATGTAATTTCTTTTTTTAAATAAATAAATTAAAAAAAAAACCACTTCCTGACTATGGGAAGACGTAAAAATTGTTGCTCTTCACGAGCAGTATTGAAAGAGGCCTCAGTTTTACATTTTTGTCGACTGGGTTTTTGGTTTTGTTTGGACAAAATAATCATTTTGATACAAGAATTGATTGGTTTATGATATTAGGATTGTTTATTCCACAGAAGATCCATAAATTGTTACGTCTTTTGTGTAGAACAAAAAATGATCGTTAGACTTAAAACTGGTGTAACTTAACTGGCAACAAATATACAATACCTTCGCCTTTGTACTTTGATCTATTGTGTGACATGTATATTCTTTAACCTGTTATTGTGTACAATAAAGTGCTTACATACATACATACATACAATAGAGCTAAAATAAGCCTTAACTGGTCGCAGCTAAGTACCATTTGAGCGTTTCTCAAAAAAAATGCCACTACATTTTTTCGGAGATTTTCTGCAACTTTTATGTTATTTCTACTCAAAATCACGATGTCTTTCCATCCCAATAGGAGAAAAAAGTGTCCCAAAATTTTCATACATTTTTGAACTTTCCTATTGTGTTACCACCATACAAAGTGTATGGTAAATGGTAACACAATAGGAAAAATATCTTTGGGACAGTTTTTTGTCCTACCAGGGTCGAAAGAGCTCCTGATTCTGAGTGGAAATAGTAAAAAAAAAAAATCCTAGAAGTACAATTAATAATAGTGGCATTTTTTTTGAGAAACGCTCATTTACAACAACAATTCGTGAGCTGAATCAGATCCCAGTTAACTTGCTTCGCCACGCGCACTGAATACAACCCGGTTTGATTTACGAAGTGCAAGACACCGGCGGCGAGCACGCCTCATTGGCGTCGTCCATTTTCCACCACATGCATCAACTACATCGGTGGACAAATTAATAGGCTATAATGTCTCAAGACAGGCTGCAGTTAGGAACTTACGCAAAAAGGGAGCAACCAAACCGCTCAAATTGCACTGAAGCACCGTAAACGCAGCAAAATGAATGAAGAAAACGTGAAGCATACGGCAAGGTCAACGCGTTTACGCAGCGTTACGCACCAGTACGTCTAGCACAACTTGCTGCTTAGTCGCCTCGCGCGCGACTGATTGTCTCCTGTCTCACTCGCACCGAGCAAAAGGAAAGAGGTGGATAGATCTTTCTCGACTCGCGTCGCGGCGCGGCGTCAGTTGTGCTAGCTCCGCTGTGGCCGCTCCCTCAATGATAAACGTGTAATCGATATATATATTTAAGTAAAGTGTAAATTGATACCTGTGCACTGTCCGCTGTGTGCAGATAATCCATCTGCCTGGCCAGAGGAAAACATGCAATTTTTTACTCACTACGGGTGGATACAACAAGAAATAAAATTCAAGTCTGCCAAAGAGGTATAGAGAGAAGTATGTTAGGAAAAAAAAATTAAAGGACAAAGTTCCAAACTATGCTATACGAAAAACTACTAAAGTAATAGATGCCACAGAACACACACAAAGATTAAAATGGAAATGGGCGGGCCACGTAGCGCGAATGAGCCATACAAAATGGACAAAAATAGTCACCTCCTGAAAAGGCCCGCAAAAAAAGCGGAAGAGAGGGAGACCGCCTGAACGATGGGCAGACGAAGTCATAAAAATCGCCGGAAAGGAATGGGAAAAAGAGGCACAAGACAGAGAAAAATGGAATAAACTGGAGGAGGCCTTCACCCTAAGAGGGGTCCTTAAAACTAAACACACACATATATTATATATATCGCACCAACAATTCTATTTTTAAGTACGTCGGAATTATCATTATTATTAATTAAAATCTAAATGGAATGCAATTATTATTATTAATTTCAATCCAAATGGAATAAATTATTTATTTATTTTTAAATTATTTAAAAGGTAATTATTCATTATTTTTTAACTAAATTATTAATTTTACCAGAGTGGAAATACAAATTCAAATGTACGTTTATAGGTAACACTGTTAAAAAAGTGTTTGCATGAAATTTTATTGTACCCATTTTAAGTTTTGAGGAATATTAAAGGCTTTTTTATTTTTATTTTTTATTTTATTTATACGGGTGGATACAAAAACTATAAATCTAACTACTTACGCGATTTGAGACAATCTTCATTTTACAAATATAAACGACTTACCTAGAGAACCTCTCGTTTGCATTATTCTTTATCTTCGTGCTCGAGGAAAGAACCCGCTGCATGCCTCATTGGCGTACTCCATTTTCCGCCACATGCATCAACTGGTGCATCGGTGGACAAATTAACAGAGTACGGAGCAGTTGGCCTCAAAATACATTTCATACTGTCACTAATAACAAACTACAGAATTTTGAATTCGTGGCAACAGACTTTCATCAATTGTAACTGATCCAGAGTGTTTATTGAACACAAATAAAAGAGCCAAGCACGTAGAACCGATGGCCGTTGAGGCGGGAAGGTTCTCGAGTGGCGACCACGGACCGGAAGGCGCGGCGTGGGTAGGCCCCCGCAAGGTGGACTGATGAACTGGTAAAGGTTGCTGGAGTCCGCTGGATGCGGGTGGCGCAGGACCGGTCACTTTGGCACTCTTTGGGGGAGGCCTATGTCCAGCAATGGACGTCTTCCGGCTGATATGATGATGATGATGATGATGAAAAGAGCCAAATTATTTTGTGTGTATATTGTATATATTGTTTGAGGAGTTCCCTGTGAGTAATTAACATGACTCCTGGATCTCATCATATTTTCGACTGAAATATGTTGAACTTGAGGTAGGTAATTCATTAAAACATCTTTTAAGAAATGACAGAGCCTGCCATACCAAAAACACTTTTTCACGCTTTTTTTATGTCATTGGCGGTCTATTGACATCAGATTTGCTCTTTAGTGGAAAACGAAGAACGATGAGAAATATAAAAATGGTAGAATGTCTTTTCTGCTATTACTTAAGTATACAATGTGTACAAATGCAAGGCACAGGCATCGTGCGAACGCTCCATTGCATCATGGATTTCCCGCCACATGTGTCACCCAACGCATCGGTGGACAAATTAGCACCTAGAAACAAAAATAACGCAAATTCATGTGAATGTTCGAGCCATTATAGTTTATAAGTTTATTGAAATAAGCGACGTTGTTGTGTGACAAACCTAACGGACTTTGATCACTCTTGTCCTCGAATGCAGAAAGGAGCGCGTTACAGTTCAGTTGTTTACAGTGGTTATATTTATATGGGAAGTTAAGTTGCTGTAAATGCAATGAAATATTAAAGTTCATTGTTTTTAAACAGGATATAGTGTACCTCTTATACTTTACAAAATATGTTTCTTAAAAGAAGCTAAGTCCCCGAAGAAAAAGCTCGTGCAATTATTTTTAGAGAATTTCAAAATAATTTCTGTACTCTTTTCAAGGCTGGGGCTGGTTTTACTTCAAAGGCTGGGATTAGCAAAAACGAGAAAAAAAATTGCATGAAAAGGAAAAATACATTATTTTTGTACTTAGCGGTAGGTGCGCGTCTTATATGGCTACTTATGTCTAAAATGTGGAAACATCTACTTAATTGTATCATCTATGACTAAATTACATACTAAATTATATGCCGTCATTTACACAATTTCTTAATTTTTTAATGTTAATAAAATAAAAATAAAATAATTAAATTTTAACACTAAAAATTATATGTTGTTAAACTTGAACAAAATGCGAGTATAGGCACTTGAGATTATTTGGGTTGGCCGAATTGCATCAAAGTAGGTAGTCCATTCAAATAGCAACTTTCAAGTTAGACGATTTAAATTCCAATGACAGTTGTATAAAAAGCCGGCCACATTAAATAATCACATTGCCTCCGTAAATAGAGGTAATTAAAGTATTACAGTACCAAATGTAGGTAAATGTTTGTACATAAGTTCCGAAACCGACCACGTACCGGAAAGCGCGGCGTGGGTAGGCCCCCCCACATGATGGACTGATGACCTGGTGAAGGTCACGGGAGTCCGCTGGCTGCGGGTGGCGCAGGACCGGTCACTTTAGCACTCTTTGGGGGAGGTCTATGTCCAGCAGAAGCAATATTTCACCTATAGAATACTCAACAATATTATAATTAAATACTCTCAAATGGTAAACGGGATCCTCTCACGCAACTAAATTCGCCATTGTCTTTATATTCAATCTCGTAATACGTTAATTATGAACGAAAGTAGGAGCATTAATCTTGGAAGAAACGTGTAGGTAATTATTCTTTACTAGCTGATGCCCGCGTCCTCGCCCGCGTGGTTATAGGAAAATGTAAGATATTGAATTTTCCCGTGGGAATTAGATATTTTCCCGCTGGAAAAAGTAGTCTATGTCACTTCAGCTTCTTAACTATCTCCATACAAAAAATCACATCAATACGACGCCCCGTTGCGACGTGAAAAAAGGACAAACAATCACACACACTTTCGCATTTATAATATTAGTAAGGATAACAATAAGTTTCCACACATATGTACCAGATTGTTTATTAACTAAATAAAAAAAAAACATATATCATATCATATGTACCTCTAAATCTAACTCGAAAAAAAAAATCGCATTTTTGCTATTAATTATTTCCAATCTGATTGGTTTTTGCACAGAGACCGATTTATTGCCTGGGGCCCGGTTCACGAAGGTATAATTTGCAATAGGGGTGAAGACACTAATGGGGCATCCAAACGGGCCACATTTTCCCGCAATTTCTGGCCGGCAACTATTGCTGTCTTACGCTGACTTTGTACGCTAGAGCAAGATGCCCATACTTCCCGGCCACACATTGCCGTAAAAATGTTGCCCGATTAGAAGCCCCATAAATAAAATAATCAATGTATGTTCTTGAAAAAGGATTAAGAATGTAGTCAAATGGAGAAAAGCAACGCAAGATGTTAAATAATCACCAAGTTAACTGTCCAAAGTTTTAAGAGGGGGTATGTTCTGTCCCTTTTCCGCAGAACGCATCACCTTCATATTACACGATTGTCATTTACTATAATAACTATAGTAAATGACAATCCTTTCATATTAAATATGACGCTCGAGAATCGTGACGTTACGATCTGCTAGCGTTTTTTTTTCTGTAACAAGCAACATTAAAACCGTTGTAGCGTCGTTTTTTGAGATAAGTATTTGAATGGGATTTTTGTCATTAAGCATATTGTTCTGCCTTCTTTCTTTTGAAGTTATAATAAATTTTTGAGTCTGCACCCCTATTAACTTAGCTATACTATAGTGGCTCCAGTCTGTGTCCTGTAGATTTTTTCTGCAAAAAATCTAAATAACTCAATCGACAAAGAGAATCTATATAATTATCGATCCTGCTCACAAAATTTCATGGAAATCGGCTGAGAAATGAGACTTGTAGGGAACACAGCCGGACATCCGGACTTACGAACGAATGACGGACCATTTCGAAGCATAGGACTTCGATCGCTTCGCTCGCTCATTCAATAAGTTGGAACTGGCAACACTGAGGCATTTGAGCTAAATATTAACTGGCCAGTGTTCCCAGTTTACTTCACACTTGTAAAATTGTAACGTGTGGCTTGGTGAAACGGGTCACTGGAGACGGTGTTCAGTATCGTCATGGCCTCGATGAAATGAGCTCCTAAATAGTATGGATATTTTTGTGGGGTCTATACAAAAAAAACATATATTTTTATAATAAAACAAGTGAAATAAACAGATTTTATGAAAAATCCGACTTCTTTTTTACTAATATTTACAGCCTATGTCATTGAGGAATCCAGCGACACTCTTTTGTCGAAATCCGTCAAAGCGTTTAGGCTGCAGGATGTGCCAAAGAATAAGACGTACACACACACATACATAAATCGCCCGAAAAAAAGGACCCTGCTCTCCTTCAGCAGTCGGATAAAAACACAAAAATCTCCTCTAATAATGATAAATCGTCAATAAGTTTTGACACATTCCGATAAACTCTGAAATTAATCAACCTAGAAACTTTTTTAATTGATAAACAAAAATACAGGTTACTGCGAAATATTTTACATTTGTAACAATACATAATATTGATTCGTTCACTACAGCAATTTTTTTTAATGAATGCAGATTTGTAAACTGAATGCTTTGCGACAAAACAAAAGTGAAGAATTCCACATTTCACGCTGTCCTATTAGAAAAAACGGCTTTGGCCGACAGGTCACAGCGCGAATAAAGCCATTTTCAATTTACACACATATTGCTGGCCGGTCAATTGGCTTAAAGCGCCTCTGTTCGCGCGGACTGTAACGCAGCGGAAAATTGGCTCAAAATGGACGAATCTTGATGTTTTAGAGAAGGGGAGGCGTGTCGGAGAAGCTGTGGATTGTTAACTTTCCATTAATGTCACGCTTTTTTGTCATATTGTCCTCTATCACATTGTCATCTTTAGTAAAATTGAAACGTAATTCGTTTGTGCCTCATATCAAAAAGGATAATGACAATGGAATGGTACATGATAAATTGATATTAGAATCAGTTTCGAAGTGAAACCGCATTAATTATAAATGTAATTTAAATAAGGCGATTGCCACGCCTTACACATTACATTAAACTTACCTAATGTCAACCCACAAACACTACTGAAGCTAACAGAGACACAAATACGAACGCACTCCTAAATACGACAACATAGTCACTCCGTGTACAATCAGCCTCATATAGTTAGTTTCGGTACACGTCTTTAAGACTGTAAGAATAAGGGTGTGTTACGAAATATTTGGCTACTCTGGCTGCTACTAACTATATGACGCTCACTGTACTAAGAGACAGAGTCATGTGCAGGACCCGTATCCAGCATAGAGAGCCAACTTGGAAAACTTTGTGACGGTGCGGTGGTTTGGACGGTAGCTGATAGGCAATCAAAATTTGCATCAAGTTCAGTGCATCCCAATTGAAATCCCGTCATCCATATTTTTTGAGTTCATGCTACGACGGTTTCTCTATAGGTTCAGTCGCCATCAGATAAATCGGAGCGGCCAAAGTGTAGAGACGTGTTCAGATATTTGTGAGCACTTTGGCCGCTCCGATATATCTGATGGCGACTGTACCTACAAAATTATATACAGGAAAGGTTGTATGTCATTACATACAAACTTACATTTTACCCATGGTAATCTGCGGAACCGTTTATCCGATTTCAATAATTATTCCACCTGCATGTAGAATGGATTTTTATGTCCACTAAGTGCTCATTTGATGTTGTTTTATTTTCGTCATTAGATATATCCACTGGAGTTGTATTGAAAATATCGCGAATGTTTTAAGTACCGTAAAATGGGGTGAGTAGGGTTCGCGGGGAGAGTTGGGTTATTAATGCGGAGAGAAGGTATGAAAGGGGGGTGAGATGGTTTTTTAAGGCTACTGCTACAAAAATAATGTATTCCAATTTAAAATGCAGCGGGGAGAGAGTAATACTCATAATAAAAAAAAACGATCCAACAATCTTCCAAAATCACCTTTGTATGAAAACCCATCTCACCCCAATTACGAGGGACTACGGGGTGAGGTGGGTTTTCCTGTTTATCGTCAAAGTTATGAAATGGAACTACCCAAAATAAAATAAAAACTAAAATACAAACGTCCGGAACACTTATTATATACTTTTCCTGGAGTATAAGCAGTTATCAACGTTCCCACCTCAGGCAGTGACGATAATTTGTTTGTTTAGTCATTATTTTCACAATAAAGTTTCACTAAAGAATAGGTATTCAATTCGATAAGTTGAGAAATGGTTTCGTAGGCGAATACCGGCCAGTTAAGACCAGTAATTTTACAACTCGAATTGAAAGAAATTATGATAACCGACTTACGAGGGTGTTTACATTCAAACACGGTAAGTCAATAAGCTAACTTACGTAAGTAAAACTAAAGTCTAAACTCGGCCTAATACTAACAATTTATTTGTATTATTATTTTATACCTTCTTGCAGGTATAAAGGCTATCCAACTTATCGTGATTGAAATGACTATTCACATTAACAAACACGTGCAGTGTGAAAACTTGATTGCTTTTTGGGCGCGCGGAAACTAGCAATTTGTTCCCTATTTACGCACAAACTAAGTTGCTGATTCATTTCCATTCACAGCATATGAGGCTGTACCATTCCTGCCATGAAAAGGATAGGAATAATGTATGGCGTGGAACGCGGCAGCTACATAATTTAATTTCAGTATTCTGGGTAATTGATTTCCGCTGCACAAAGTACCTTTCATATGAAGTATTTTCAGTGATAATATTAGTGTTCACATTTTGGGAGATTTATAGGAACTTACGTCTTATTTAAAGTCGCTACTAAAATTAGACAAGCCTGCACTTGCAATGACCATACTTCGCGCCTGAGACCGTGAGAGTGAATGAATACCAAGAACATTTAGGTGAATATAAGACTTTATGTAATATATTTATAATAATCTCCTACTTTATCGTACAAGTGTAAAGTTAATGTTATTATTGAAGGTAAGTAATTGTTCTTGTTAAAAAGTACGTTTAAATGAATACACGAAGGATACGTAAGTGTAAACTATTATAGTACATATTATGGCAGAAATCACAGGTTTTGTAAAACAGTGAGCATACACACACAGTATTTTACGCTTTTTGAAGCGTAAAGCTGAACACAAGGTGAAGTGTTGAGCTTTACGCTTCAAAAAGCGTAAAGTATAATCTAATGCAAAAATCACATAGCAAACACTACAACCAATAATTCTGAGTCAAACAGTTAGTTTCCAAGCTGAGCTGTACTATTACCTGTCTGTTGCTGTCTACCACGTCTACTTTTTCATTATGCTCTGTATCCAAATTGACTCTATCAAGTTATAGCAACATGTCAACATAGTGACAACACAATCCGTCACATGGTTCCTAATCCGACCCACCTGCCTGAGCTTCCGATTTATTTCCTATTCAAGTTTATGAGCAGCAAACGCGACGAAAGGAAATCTCGGGGGAGCACCACTTTACTGTTTTATGTCACGAGTAACAGTCCAATTTGTCTATTCACTTCTGTCACCCTTTTCATCTGGATAGGAATGATATATGGA
The DNA here is from genome assembly GCA_947049275.1 of Epinotia bilunana. NCBI lineage: Eukaryota > Metazoa > Arthropoda > Insecta > Lepidoptera > Tortricidae > Epinotia > Epinotia bilunana. Next base: position 19,423,437 of record OX346260.1, on the reverse strand, counting down.
CGAAAAACGCGACCGGTAAGTCCGCCGACGTTTAAATAGCGTTTATAAGCCTTTTTTGACAATGCATGTATAAGGGTGGTTTAAGCAAAATGTGAGATGCAAATACATTGGACGGATGGTTGTCCAATATATTGACCTCTCACATTTTAATTTAAAAAAACGTGAGACGCAATGATTATTGCATAAAGATCCTTAACAAGTGGAATACCACCCTAATGCATATTATACCTACAACTTTTTTGATGCAGTTTTTGCCCTACAGGCCGCAAACGAGGCTAGATAGAACTAATGTATTTTCTCAAAAATTTGTAAAGATGTAAGTTCAAAATTGTCTTTGGTTCTTACCTTGGTAACTTACAAGGTTGCAAATAAAAGAACGACAGGTTTTTCAACTTGGTTCACGTGTGGGAGAGTTGTCATCAATATGATATTATATTCCAAACATTCGTGTTCTTAAAATTATTTGTTTGTGAATGGTTTGTCGACACTGTCGACAGTGGTTTAGGGTGGCCAAAAATCGATCTAGTTCTCTCATATTAATCTTTTTCTCTAATCCAGTTTACAATTACCTACGACGCCGTTCAAAACCTGATCGTCCAGGTACTTAGTTATAAATTGAAAACGATAAAGCCCACCATGAAAGATCATTAACCGCCGACGCAAAGAGAGGGGTGTTATAAGTTTAACGTGTCTGTGTATCTGTGTATCTGTCTGTGGTATCGTAGCTCCCAAACGGATGGACCAATTTGAATGCGGTTTTGTTTATTCGAAAGCTGATGTGATCCCGAGTGTTCTTAGCCCATGTTTTATGAAAGTTTGTTTATCCGTTTTTGAGGTATTGTACTTGAATTGAAAATGTCGGGGGTTTTTGAACTTTTCTAAGTTGTAGTTATTTAAGTATAATATTTTTACGATGTTATAAAAAAGGCAATTCGTAGTAGGTACGCAACCCTAACATAAGTTACTGAAAGTGTTGAAGTAGTTTCATATTCCGGCTTCTTCATTAGATCAACTTGACACACATACTTGCAAACTTTTAAATATTAGGTATACGACTAACGAAAAATTGGGTGAATATTGACCTGCAAGATTGTAGTACATTGCTGCACAGGTACCAGAATCAATATTTGTCACAACAATGAGCTCATAAATATCTGACACGACTATATTGTTAGAGCCGTTGACTGTACGGACATACATACATACGTAGCCATAGTTGAAGTTAAAGAAAGGCAATAACAATACTAACAAAGCAATTATACCTGTAGTTGAACTAAATTGATTACACACACCAGCGGCAAATTACTAAAATACCTTAAACCGAGCTCTAATGGTGGATTAATTTCGAACAAATTGGAAGCCATTACAGAGAAAACTATTGAAAGGGTAGATGAAGTGATAAAGGTGCCTTGTTTTCTAGGCTTTTTAAGTTTTTAGCAGTGGGACGTAGTTAGGCTGATGATATCATCTCTTCATCAGCTCGAGAGTAAATAAGTGTTTTATATATGACTTTTTATTTTGACCCTTAGAGTATGGATACATCTCTCTGACAATACTGGAATAAATAAAGTTACGAACGCTTAAAGACCTCATACATCTTCAAAATGATTTAAAATAAACGGCTTTCTAACGGACTCTACTTCTTAAAGTTTTCTTGCCTGTAATAATTGTACTTTATCTGAATTAATAATATTCTATTATTATTGTAAGCTAAGTTCATTTTTATTGGAATTTGAAGTTGTATAATAAATGTTTGATTTTGATTTAAAACCTGGATTTTTATTTTTACATCTAGTGCCAATATAACAGTATAACACTACTAAACAGTTTATAGCTCGTTGTTGCAAATGGCTAATTTAACTGGGATGTGTCGGAGAATGTGTGTTATTTATTTTCTTAAGGCTTTCAAATCTCGTAAATAGTCGAATCGTAATATTCGCACATAAGGATTCCGGTACAAATACAAGAGATCCTTTCTTACGCTAAGTCGCATCCGTGGGATGTAAGACGATTCTAAACACAATGTCCTTCTAAAAGATATTTTTCCTGAAAACTCAACCGAAAACATTTTCTTTAGCAAACGTCAACCTTTACAAGGGTAAAGAATTTTAAGTGCCTTTACATTTCTTACAGTCAGAGGCGGAGATAAAAAACGATCCCTCGTGTTTCAAATGCAGAGCTTTATTCTATTCCCATTTTTCTATGAAACCTCGAAAATACCCATTTATAAAAATTTTGTTGGCCCGAATTAAAACACAGCAATGTTGTCGTAGTTAACTATATGGATCGTATGACTATTACCTGGGCCGTATTCTATTCGTTTTAATTGACAGAAGGGGACGTCCGTAGGGTTGCTTCACGAATGATTAGGATTTGCTTTATGAATGTCATTATTTTTTTGAAATTCGGGCTGCAATTTGATTTTCAAATATTGTGTTATTTTATCAAAATGTTATTGAAATAGGTATCTTTCAAAATGAGAATGACGAATACCTATAATGGAACAGTAGTTTACCGCGAGTCACTATCGAAATAACACATTACTTTACTATTCTGTAGAGCGAGTAAACGCGCTTCGAATCATGAACCTAGAATACTCTGGACAGGCTCTACGTGATGCCACAGTGAGGGACGGAAAGGCTCCTATGCAGCTAAATTATGAACTGGTCTTAAAATGGCTGATGACTTGCCATAAACAACCTACTTAATTTGGGCGGGTAATGGGTTATGTGCCACAACTTCATACTCAATCAGTTGTGGCAAATAAAAAAAAGTGGAACTATGACAAGGACAATCTACTATCAGCTCGCTCGCACGTGGTATTATTATTACCATATCCTGTCCAGAGTATTCTAGGTTCATGGCTTCGAATAGATTCGAGCCGTCAGTATCTCATAGTACCACTGTTCTCCGAAAACAACTTCAAAACGTCACTCCCTAGACTTCAGTTTTCGATGCGAAATTTAAACCTTCGATTCATACGACTAATCGGTACCATGGCACGCAAATTTGACCTTCCGAATCGACGAATACCGTAGCAACTGTAGTAAACTATTTCACTTGCAAATAAGCGCGTGATAACGTATTTAGCCGTCAAGAGGTACCGTAGATCCGATCGAGCCCTATCTCAAATTAAAGAACGTATAAAAATAAGGGTTTTGAATTGACAGCATATATCATGACATGAAAGGGAAACGTCATATTTTGCAAGATGTATACCGGCCCAAAGACACGAAATTGGGGGTAACGCAATCAGAGAAGTCTAATTGTGAATGTCCAATTGGATCCCTTAGGTGCCAATTTATCAGCAATTTTTGTTTCCCTACTAATGGGCATTTTCTTAGCTTTTAGTATATATATATATATATTACAAACCCGCACGTCAACTCATATTTCCTAAGCTTAAATTAACTAATACGGAGATATCTTAATGTATGTAATTACTTAATTACCTATTGATAAAAAACGGATATAAAATTATATTATAACAGCCGTGTATAATGTTCGTATACAAAATAAGCTAATATACGCTATGGGGTTGAAAAGCGGCTTTGTGTGCGGTATGAAGGTAATATTTTTATCTCCATGGGAAAAAACACATGTTCCTGTGAAAAATAAATCCCACTAAGAAAAGACAGCGACATTGCTCAAACACCGGGTGCAGGCGCTGTTGTATCAGTTCACACGCGACTTCTTTCTTTTGCCGATGCCGTTCTCAGGCAAAAGGTGCCGCTTTCTCAAAAGTCAAGAAATACATTATCACCTACAAGCAATGGTAATCTTTTTATCTATGAAATAATCCCGTGATAATGATGTCAAACATACAAGGAAAATTTAAAAAAATCCGTGCATGATTAGCCATTTGAACATACCTACATTTTTGTAGTACGTGGAAATATTCGACAAACAAAACCACGTAAAAAATCCGCCACGCGTCATTTAGACTTTACACACATATAAGTTGATACCCACTTACAGGATATTTTTGGATTCCGAATCTTCTTATCTTTTCTATTAGGCACAGGTATTTTAATGCTTTACTAACTGACACGATACTCCACAGGTTAATTAAACGAAATATTGGCTTAAAACCTACACAGCACTTTTGGAGTTCTACATATATTGGTATACACGTCAATTTAACAACATTAAACCTGTAGTGTGCATTCTCTTCTGACGAATTCGCGTTTAAATGACAAGCTCGAAGAGGCATAAAATGTGATGTCAATCAACACGTTGTGCCAGGTAGACCCCCGATGACGTAAGCATGAATAAAGTATGACGCGACATGACGCCGTGACGGAACGCGTGACGGTTTAGTCTAGCGTAATTTTCGCGCACAAACGTAAGCCTTCATTAGTGCCGTGAATTCTGTAAGCAATATTGTGTTGTTCATTGCGATTATTGTGATATCATAGAACGTTAGCAAACAAGGATAATAACCTAATATTACTTATTGTTCCTCATCGCAAGAAAAAAATTACGGCATTTCATGAATGGATTTGTAAGTAAATAGGTATTACTTATAACTAACAAGGTACTCATTTACAATGTATTTATTAATTCAAGCTACACAATGAGCCATAAAACAATACGAGGTATGTGAGAAAGAAAATGCCATACATATTATTGAAATTGGATCAATCATTAAAAAGCTAGAATCTACACGGAGAATTTAAGATAAACAAATGAATAGACTATTTGAGTCATTGCTTTATTATGGGTTTGTTTTCTAGATTTTCTTAGTAATAAGTGCTAACAATGATACAACTTATTCACAAGTTTCTAGCCGCAACCACGGAACCGTAACAAACCACAAACCATAGGTAAGCACAACGAACTATTACAGTATGCGCTACACAGCTGCTAGAAGAGCAAGCATCAAGAATTACTTAGACTAATGAAAGAAGATATAATTAGAGGTCTTTATAGTGTAAATAAAATACTGCGATTTAACCACTTCTGAAATCCGGGAAAAAATAAATAATCATGATCAGCCGGAGGAGCGATGGTACTATCGACATACAGCTAACTGACCATCGGTGCACTGTAATAAGGTTCAATATAAATACAGGGTGGTCATTTAACTGTGTTGGCGTTTGTACATTGTGAGATTAGTAGGGACCCATTTCATTACAACTTAGAACTAGATAATTAGAAGCGGAAGTCTCTTTCTCGTCAAAGTAGTTCAAAAGAGATTTCTAACTAAAGATTTCTCGGTGCAATATACGAGCTGTCGAACACCCAAAAAGAGTCTTAGCTTACCATATCAAAACCGTTTGTTAGTAAAGTATCATACACATTTTTTTCTGTTTTTAAATCAGTTTAAAAACAGCCCAAGCGTGCTACAGTTGTACTTCTGCAGTAATAATTACTGCCTCACTAAGCTAGCCCAGGTCGAGTTCAGATATTGTAAATGGATTGGGCCTAGATAAGAAGGTGCTTTATTAAGCAACTAAACCTGGCACAGTAAAATTAACCAGTGGATTTTGAACAACCGCATTACTGAAACAACCAAATAGTATTTGATCCCAAATCTAAAGTTGGTTGAGCAGTGAGTTGCGCGTGTCTCCGGCGAGGGCGGGTTGCCGACAACTCCGTGATGCCCACAAGATAGTGATAAGCCGAATATCCACCTTGATTGATGAAGCCTGTCTTCGACCGCTGCGTTATCCAACTTTGACAGTTCGATTGGGGATAAACAGAGTAGTTACGACGTTATTTACTATTAATAGAACAATTTGACGTATTCGAGGCTTTAAATGCGACTTTATGTCACAATGAGGCCATTTGTAACGAGAGCTTTTTGAATTGAATCACTATGTGCCTAAAATCGTATAGCTGTTTGAACGACTTGTACCCGCTTTAATTCAATCTGCTGATCTGAATAGACTCCGGCATGTAGTTAATAAAAACAAAATTACTATTCTCAACAGTGAGGTAATGCCTCCCAATGATAAAACTAAATTACAACGTCAGAAAATGATGTTGCCTTAACACATGTCTATTTTGAAAACATATTGTAGAAAATCTGACCGATTTAGTTATACACCGTTCCTAAACGAATTTCTATCAGCCCTCGGCAATCTGCGGACTTGTTGTATTATATATTGTAATAATCGTGTTTACAACAAGTTTTTTGTGTTGCTCAGTTGATTTATAGAAACGAATAGGACTGTATCAAAACCATATATCTCAGAATTCAACTAGTAATGTATCTGTAAGTATGTTTGACATAACTTTTAGTTATTAAAATAGGAATTCAGTTTAGGGAAAAATCCAGGATCATCAAAAAATATTATTTTAAAGATGGATTCGAAGAACGTATAACCATTTTCTTTATTATGCCTTTCAAAAGTGTAAGCCTAATAAATTCACATAACCTGCAGCTTAATCGGGTAAATTTGATTTGTTGATGATGTTTTTCACCGTAGGCTCAAACTTGGGTATGAGTAATGTGCAGTTAAATTAAGTTGGTAACAGGTGTAACTTATGACATGACTTCGCTTCGACAGCAAGTAGGGTAGTTAATATAATAATATACGTTTTGGTACTTACAAGGAAACATACCCAACTGTCCGGCGCAGATTTCAAAGATTTTTATATATGTTATGACACGTAATTTTTTTTAAGCTGCCCAAACTCAACCTCGGAAACGTTGAAAAGTATGAAACATTTGTTTTTTTTGTAAAATATTAGTTTTGAGTCAAAATAGCAAAACACGTTTCCGTTCTTTTTTCATGTTCTTCAACTTATATTAAAACTAGTAATTAACAAGCAGTTTTCTTGAACAAAACTCTCTTCTGAATTTATAGGGTTTCGCCATTTTTCAGTATTTTATTTCTTTGGAGGACAATATCTCCCGATAGGTTGAGTTTAGGCAGCTAAAAAAATTACGTGTCGGTTATTTTAGACTACTCCATTCTATTACATATCCTATCTTTTAAAACAAATTACCAGACAAGCATCACGGAAGCAAAGTCTTCCATCCTTTAAAGCTAAATTAAAAAAATGGCTTATTGAGCAATGTTTTTACAGTATTAAGGAATTTTAAGAATTTTTTTTTAAATAATAATATATACCAACTATAATGGAATGTCATAGTCTTATTAAGGTAACCTATAAATAAATGTACAATTGTAAACAATGACCTGTAATACCTTATTACCAATAAATTATGTCTATGTCTATGTCCATATATAAAAATCATTGAAATCGGCGCCGGCCAGTTATCATCAGACAGTTATCGCCGGGTATATTTCCTTGTTAGTAGTGATTTCGTGACACTATAATGTGCTAAAATAGTGCATTTTATTAATACACTCCCGACATCTACACAACACTCATAGTAAAAGACCACCTCAACAGACAAGACTTTCGATAAAAAAAGCACTCATGTAAGTTCATCCATTTGGGTGCTACGATGCCACAGACAGATTGGCACACACACACACACACAGAGAGAGAGAAAAACATATGGAAAATTGCAACTCCAGCTGTGTCACAATGCGTGTTACCGACTCTAGTATTAGGAACAATTAATTGACGTCTTAATATCGTGTCAGATCGAGTGCACGAACAAATTGAAACAAGGATGCATTGTGAATTGACGAATCAATTCGATTATAAGCAGAGTATTGTGACTCAGCTCGTACGCACTATTCTTATTCACGAACAATACAAATTCAACTTAAGTAACACAGAATGCAGAATCAATTATGTATAAGCTACATATAATAGACCAATATATATTTTTATCATTTTGCATACAAGAGTAAAGGACCTTTTTGTGTTCATAGTGTTATGCTTGCTTGAGCGTGCGAGACAAGTTGCCATAAGATAAGGCGGATAAGTAAACGATGCTATGAGAGCGAGCTACACTTCTGTAGTAGGGACATGTTTGTGCAGTGTATTACCACAAACAAAGTGTGTAAGCTGCTCATTGTGAACATTTTGGCGTGGAATTTGTTGCGAACGGGCGCTTTACATGTCTTGATACAGTGTTACCATGGTGTGGTAAGACTCAGTTTTAAGTGGTTGATCTATTTACTAGTAGATACAGATCTTTCACATCTCACATGCATGGCTTATTTATTTGATCTTTATCTCACAAAAGAAAAACTTATCCTACAAAAGGCGGAATTAATGCCGTAAGCATTCTCTAACGGTCAACCTTACTATTATAACTTTACTTCATCCATTATTATTCATTTATTCCATACAATTGTTTAAAAACATCGTATACAGAGTTATATACGGTAAAATAATTAAATTGGTGGAAATTGGTTGTTGATCGTGAAATACTGCGTTATGGTTACATAATTTGTCACACTCTTTTTGCTTTTAATTTATGCTTGCGACGGTAAAAGACGACAATTTTTTTCCAATCTTTGAAGTGCATATCTCTTCATGATTGTAATTATTTTTGTAATTTACAATTTATCGTAAAGGCCGACGCCGCTATTTGACTCTGAGATAGCGTCGCTGTGTATAGTACGTGGCTGGGTCAAATAGAAACTTGTTGGGCTACATCATTTGATATTTTAGGCCCTATTAACACTTTAGTGATACCATGTTGTTTAATATAAGATAAGTAAGATAATTTATTTCATGATAAGAAATTACAGTAGGTATAAATTCGCATGTACATATCAAAACTTATATAATAATTTATATCATGATCGCCATTAGAAAAACAAATATAGCACCCGTTAGGTATCGTCATATGTTAAATTTGTTGAATACAATCTTAAGTAATAATGATTAACATGTCTAGTCGAGATCCATATAACGAATCTACCAAATTGTCTGGCATAAAACACGACTGAACTAAATTAAATTATATCGGGAGCTCATGCTTACCCTATCGGTCCCATAAGCTTCCCGCATTTCTGTGTATTTAGGGTATCAGGTACTGCGCCAGTATTATCACGAATAGTAAAACATCTGGTAAAATAATAATGATACTTCTAGCTTTTATAAAGCCGGTGTATTGAGATCGTTACGCAACAGTACAGTGCTCCAGTTACTGGTCAGGAAACTTACTTCACTAAGCGCTATGTTGGTCACAAGTTTCGAGTTTTGGGTATTCACTCTACCGTGTAAGGTTCGTCTGTATCGGGAATACAATATGGCTGTCGCACACTTTGCATGCATACGCAAGTTTCTTAAATGAGTACACCTACTTCAAGTAGGTAGGTACATCTACTTAACTACGTACCTACCCGGGGCGACACATCGTGCACCGAGAAGAGGTACAACATATCACCGCCCAAAGAATCTGGAATTTCCTGTAGACAACGGGCCTTAACGGTGAACTCTAAAAAAGGGCTGCCACAATAGATTACTTGCTGGTCGAAGCGGCATACCAAGGCCCACGATCAACAACAATAATTAAAAAAACTGCGTTATTAGAACCTTTATTTCGAAATTTGTATTAAGATCAACCATCAAAGGTGTTGTTAATGGAAATGGTTCCAATTAAAATACCCGAGGTGCCTTCCGCATGGTTTAATATTGATTGTCTTACAATTTTCTTATTTCAAGTAAGAAACTTACGAGAAATATGTGTTACCATGTACGTCAAATGTATGAAAACAGCTTCGCATAGCGCTGGTGCATTATCACCCTAAGAGTATTGATAAACATTTCGTAACAGCAGCAATGCGGAAGGTACCTTTTGTGCCTAATTGAAGTATGGCCGCGAATCGTACCCCATTTGTGAGTCTATCGCAGCGCTGCGTTTGAGTCACAGCTGTGCTCCGCTTTAAACTCATAATACTTATCGACAAAGTTCAATATTTCGTGTTAGGTAAATAATGTTGTTTCACAACAAAGTTATAGTTAACTAAGTGGTAAAAGTAAAGAAAAGAGTAATAGAAGAAAACTAGAATAAAAATGTATTTATAGTTATTTTATTCTGTGTGGCCATTACCATCTACAATAAGTTACGAAGATTATAAAAAATGCCCTTTATTAAATTTAGAATTGTATCAATTATTTATGAATTAGCATAAAATATGATAAATCCTGTTAATATTACCTGTTTTACGTATTGCACTAGCAGCAAAACGTGATACTTTTGTTAAAATTGTAATATCTTTTAACACCATGTTTTTCTGTAAATTAAATGATTGATTGATGACAACTTTGTTTAGTATTTTATTATAAGATCATGTTTAACTAATCTGATAAAAAACTTACTTAAATAAAATGAGAATAAAATTGAAATGCGATGGAGAGGTTTCCTAAAACGACGAAATAAAAATCACGCGAAAATATAAAATAAGAAAATATCGTCGGTCTAGAATCAGAAACAAAAATTAAAAAATTTAAAAACCCCCCGACACAAAAAATTAACTCTACAAACCAGCCAAGTGCGTGTCGGGCCACGCGCAGTGTAGGGTTCCGTAGTTGCCTGTCTGTCTTGGTTACATCGACATGCGGTGCGATTGCGTCGGCCGAATTGGTGCGAAAATTGGCCTTCCCAAGTACACATTAAGTTGGTAGACTATTACTCGGTAACTATACTTATGCCTACTTGTTTGTGATAGTTTTCCTTTTAAAATCATTATATTATGTACTGCTACCACAATTTTCACATCCCCAGTAGTAGCCATTTAGCCGGAAGGAGGGGGGGGGGGGGGGGGACGACGACGACACACACACATACATGACTCGAACAATAAATAGGGCTTTTAGAAAACCCATAATATTTTTTAACGAGTTATCCAACGATACCCCACACCATGGGTTTAACGAGAAAAAAAAATTACATTCCCGCTTTAGGTGTAGGGGAGGTACTTGGCCTAAAAAAAATGATGATTTTATTGTATTGTTTTGTCCGCGTGATTGATTTAGTTTTTTAGTAGTACCGAAATGGTCTTTCGTGTACACAATACAATGGTTAACGATTTAAGTAAATTCTTATATGGAAAAATGACATTTGGATCTATCTAACGCGCTTTCAAAACGTTACGTGATTACCCCTCGGGTAGATCTAAATGTCACCTTTTGTATGGGAAAATGACAGTTGAGTTGTCCTAACGTGCCTTCGAAGATTTACGAGATCACCCCTCTGAGCGGTAAACACGTAACGTTTCGAACGAGCGTTTGGACAATTCAACTGTCATTTTCCCATACAAACATTGACATTTAGATCTACCTGGCGTACGTAAAACGCGTTACGTGATTGACTAGCTGGTCAAAAAAGTCTTAAATCGCAAAATTACTTTGCAACCTGCGCCAATATTAGGTCTTTACAACTTTGGATGTGACCACAGGAAAGACTGAACATTACCTAATAATAATAAAAAATGTGGACCAATTATTTTACGCCCACGTACCTATAGTTTAAAATATGCATTGCACGGATATAACCGGTATTTGGTTCTACGAAACAAGTAAAACCTACCTTGATAAAACCTATGCAATTATTTATTTGTATGATATTTATTGCACATGAATTCTCTGCCAGTCAATCTATACAGTACAGATTATAGATATATTTTCTCCCGCGGGTTTGCCTGCGATCTTTACGATACGCGGATGGGCCGCGGGCAGCTTGTATTTTATAAAATTTTGCAACTTGCACTTGAATGAGAATTACCTCTGAGCCTGTCGTGTCACATTTGGTAAACTAAATGTCAATAGACTTTGCTAATTATGTAAACAAAGGACGTCACTTTGTTTTGTCACTGTTTCTCCTTGAATTTTCACATCACATTATCAAACTCCACCGAAATTATACACTATTAATCCGGTCGTTACCGTAAAATACAAAACCTTAACATATATACCTGAAACTTGGATATTTCATTAAAAGTTTAAAATGGTTTCATATGTTAGGTTAGTGACGATGGGTAGTGTTGTGACTAAAGTTAGTGATATTGTAAAGCCGCTACACACTACCCAACTCACGCTCTGTACCTGTCATCGCGGTTGTGTACACTACGCGGTAGTTTTATCAGTGGGTAAAGAAACGAAGTGTTTTATCCTTGGGTAAAGAATCGTAGTGTTTTATCAGTGGGTAGTGGTTAAAAAAACCTACTTGTTTTTTACTTTCGATATTTTAATATTCGATATGTTTTGGCATAAAAGAGTACAGTAAGATTCTTCCCCATCACTAGTAAATTCATCATTCAGAGACAATTTCAATATGGTGGTTTGTTTACATACTTAGCAAAGTCCATGGACGGCGAGTTTAAGAGGAAAAGCATTCCACCGTCCAATTCACGTTGAAAGAACTTGACAAGGAATATTAAAAACATTAACATTCATCACATTTTCTAGTAACCACAGCTTAATTGGGGAGTAAATAAATATGTTTACGCCTAACCGCTGTTATCTAACTGGATTAATCTTTAAAGTCAATCAAAGTATAAATAGCTCATTTTAATGGCATCAACGTAATCTAAGTAATAATATTTCCAAAGGCGTCCGAAGTGGTGGTCAAAGCATTACTGATGATATGAGTGTTCAGTTCAGTGTGAAACATGTTATCGCTTGTATGTTTTCAAATATGAAAGAAATGGTGGTATAATACATATCGGACTCGTAAGATCGGTCTGCAAAAGAAAACATAATTTAAAGGAATTTCTAAAATTATGCGACGTATATGCACCTTGCATATAGGTACCTACATGTCGCAGGATTTTGACTAGCATTTTTTTCCTAATCTTCACTAGTCACAGCCTATGTAGGTATACTTATCCTTTAGGGTTAATTACTGAAGTTGTAATTTGTATCGCTCCTTCATCATAAAGTAGCCTTATCATTGAAGTTGCAATATTATACAAACTAACATTTATAATTCAATTACCTCGGGTTCTGTTTGATATCTAGGATTTAATTCGAATTGACTCGTTCAACGCCACAAGCCAAACCTTATAACGCTTTTCAGATAGCTTGGTTACAGTGACAGCTGTCATTGAGCTGTCATCCCAGTATGATTTATAAGCTTAAATCGTAAAAATGGGTTATAAATTCATGTCACCGTCCAAAAGCAATTTAAAAAGCAATATGCAAACGAGTGCATGAGAAATACGAAACAAATTCAAACTCTATACACTAAGTCAAATAGAGCCCCTATTCAACTTATAATCTAGCGTTTTCTCAACACACGTGAAACATGATGGAATCATTGGGCAACCGTCGGCTACACATCAAATTGCACCCACGATTAATCAACTTCGAAAACCATTCACTCCCATACCTCTGTAATTAGCGGCTCGTACTTAGCCCCATACTAATTTGTCGCCGCAAGATGGTTGCAATTAGAAATGAAGTAACAAGTCTTTCGTCTAGTATCAAATAAACTAGTGTCTCTGTGAGTTGTAGAAATTCGTGAGCATTTCTTTTTATCGAAAAATATCTATTGACAAAAAAAAATATCGAACCTGCTCACAAGATTTTACGAGAATCGGTTGAGACATGTGACCTGGTAGAGAAGAACAGCCGGACAGCGGGACATGGTACATTTCGGCCCAAGCTGACGAATAGAACTTCCTTCGCTTCACTCGCACGTTTAACAAGGAAGACGTCCAAGTACCCGTCACGGGCAATACTTGACACTTTCAATCTTATATGACACAAGTATATCCTTACTTACTAGGTAGCCCCAACGGACCTTTGTAACAGAACAAAATTTTGAAATAATATAATTTTTCATTTTCATTTTATTTTTCTTAAAAAAACAACAGAGGTGAACAGTAGGTGTCAAGAGGGCATTAAGGGCCAACACACAATTAGATGTTACGGCGGCGTCTTGTAAGGGCCAATGCGCATTTTCCCATACAAGACGCCGCAACGTGCCACGGTACGTCGTCGTAACGTCTAATTGTGTGTTGGCCCTAAAGCCTTGTTCGGACTAGGCTACTATTTTAGTGCGAGTCCATACATTTGCTGCAAGTACGAGTAGCTTTTGTATCGACTCGCACTAAAATACTAGCCTACAGAACAGTCAGAACAAGGCTTAAGGTGTCAAGCATTGGGATGTTTACCGTTGTCTTCTATACTCATCTAAGTATATTAAAATTATCAAAAAAGAGTTTGTGATCCTGGAAGTTTGTTTATTGAGGAAATATCCGGAACTACTCATGTTATCGGGGTGTTTCAGGCGATTACCGCCTACACGCAAAATGGTCACGCATACTTAACGTAAAAAATATCACTAAAAACAATTAATTTATTAAGGATCAAAATTATTATTTGGCTTTAAAATTGAAAATAAATAAAAAGTTATATTAAACCAAAAAATATTTTATTTACTTTACTTACATAATAAACTTAACATAATCCTTAATTAAATTATAATGGCACTGTGCATTGCAGCGTATACAAAGCTAACAAAATCGACTGTCAGGATGGATTATCACTGCAAACAGACTTGGAACTTACTTACTACACGCTCAATCAAGAGTTTTACTTAATTAACATAGGTAAAAATCAAACTAATTAAACAAGGAAAACACCAAAAAGCAGTTACACGGTTACACTTCAGAAAAAAATATTGAGAAGAAGAAGAAAACAATCAATTTATAAGTACAAAAAGGCCAATTATTTAGATATTTTAGTTCGGTATTCGTGAGATTTACATCGCGTGTTCTAGCGTGCATCCTGTAATCGACTCGCCTAAGAAACTATACTTAACGTATCGTCAATCGAAACTATTTAATAGGTGAACTCCGTTATCACAAGGTTAACACATCCAATGACACAAAAGTCACTGTGAGCAGTTGTTTGTCACTTTCACTAACTCTGCAAAATTAACAAAATGATTAACCACTAGATTCATTACTGAAGCATGGGCTGGATCTCAATCAAATCTACAAGACATGAGGTTTCAGATAAATCGGAGAAAATACTAGCATGTGGACATTTTATCTTAGTCCTCAGAGCATATGCATTTTGAGACTGTATTATCATAGGTCTAATCGTGTGTGCTCTTTGCTTGCCATGCCATAAAAACCTGTTTTTTTCGTTGTACGTCAAGATGGTTCTAAATTGAGATCAACCCATCCTCATGATGTTCCGGCGCCGTAGCAGCCGCTCCATTGCGTAGAACACGCGATCCGACCCTCAGTAGGGGCACACTACTCCCGACTGGCCAGGCGTTCCCGATATGGAATCCGGGAAATGGACTTTGCAGATATCCCTCCACGTCTTATCGGCTTGCTTTCGCGGATGTCTTTCCGCGTTCCGATACCCGTTGTAACCATTGTAGCCATACCCAGGGTAAGTGTTCTGGTAACCGTAATTTTGGTTTCCATATCCGTTGTATCCATAAGATCTTCTTCCGTTGCCGTTGATGGCATCGTAGAGGGCGTCGAAGAACGGAGCACTGTCGACGGACGAAACTGCTAGAAGCAGAGCGGTTACGAGGGTCAGGAGACGTATGGAAGACATTGCGGAAGGATCGCAAGTGGCAATTGTGTCAATTCAGTTCGCGGTCAGCGTGACCTCGATCTGCGGAAGCTCGCGGCGGGGCTGTGTAGTCGCGAATGGTGTCGGGTGTACCCACAGCCGGCTTATATACCGGCCTCGATTCATCCGACAGCGCGCGAGCAGGCGCGTGCGCCGGGTTCACGGTCTCCACCCTGGAATCGCATTGAAGTGTTGACACATTACAGATTGCGGAGGTTAGGCGACTGCGTCTGGTGAGATAACTTTACGTCATTCCTTAGAACATCGTTTCATTAGAAATAACAAGACTTCAAGGCTTCATTACAGTTCTCATCGTGAAATAAAATAAACTCTGTAATCGCAAAAAAGCAACAATACGTATAGACCTATGAAATTTAATTACACTAATAATACTGATACTTTTGAAAATAATGATGTACATAAAATGAAATGACGATACCCCTGTTATGTTAATGTGTCAAACATATACTCAGGCTTTCCTGTTATCGTTATATCACAGTTAAAATGCTTGTAGACGCAATGTTAAGGTAAAGCCGAGTCAAGTTCAGCGTCGCTGTACGTTCACCTCTGGCCGTGAGATGCATTTCTTGATGACCAATCTCAATCTGTCCGGAGTTCGTTATTTATTTAATTTATCATTGTTTTCAAGTTTAACATTCGACTCATCCCTTTTATAGCAAGGCAATGTTCTCGATATTGCATTGTTATATGAGGTAAAGGGATGCGGTAGCCAAAACAATATTAACTTATGGTAATATTTTTTTATCAGGGTTTTTCTCGATTTAATCTTTGTATCGATTATTAAAGAATCGTTGTGCTGTTCCCATATTAAAAATGAGGAAGCATTGTGAGATTTCCGTGACTTTAAATTATATTTTAATTTTAGAAACCGGTGCATGTATAATGATGAATATTACATATCAGCCTTTAAATTAAGTTTTTTATTTAAGGCGCCCACGGAGCGTCAATATCCCACACAAACGTAGTTTCTTTTTAGTTTTAAAACGGTACAATCAAACTTCACCAAACTTTGTACACATAATCCAATGCATCATATCTATGCTTTTAATTAGGTTTGGTTAGAAAATATTAACCAAGAACGAAATAAGAGCGTGTGATGCATATTAAGCGTAAACAGTGGCTAAAACTAAATTCGCTGGCAACTGTTATGAAGAAGTCCATAGTTATTTGTCCGAATTATGACTTGTTCTACTTCAAAAACAAGAACAGTTCATAGTTCCGAGAATGATATTTCTTCACAAATACAAATAGGTATACGGTATACTTCGTTACAATACAGAAAATAATTATAAAAGATCCGTGTTGTATGAGAAGTATCTTTCTGAATCGTTGAAAATTTATTTATATTGTAATGGAACCCTTTACCTACGACTCAAATTTATTGTAAATCTATACCCTACTTGATAGCGACTTCTTAGATACAGAAGGTGACACATAACGTACGGCCGCGTAATGTATTGCTACTTGAATTTTACTAAACAACATAGATAAGTGGATTGAAGACCGCGAATTATACTTTATTTTACTTGTGCAATAAAGTTGGAATAAAATAAATACAAAGAAAATATTATATGTTACCTGTAAAAAATATGAGGTGAGAAACTAACTTTGTTAGTCGAATATTATTAAGGGAAAAATTTCTTCGAGCGCTGTCATGTTTTATAATTAGGTATTTAAATCTATTCCAATAATGTTGGAATATTGTGAACCTACCCACGCTGTTCAATCTAATTGATAAATTATTACAAAAATATATCCAAAATATTCTAAAGAATCGGATGAATTATTAGGAAGGGCGATGTGACACTGTAGAAACATTCAAAGTATTCAATTACATTAAATTGTGTAAATTCTGTGAGAATTTAAAGCAATCTTAGGTCTGTACTTCTTTCTTATTTACTCTTATACATTCTTATGCTAAAATTTCAATTTCACCCGAAAGTGAACACTGTTACTGTTACACTAAGAGCTCACTGTTTTTCGGTTCTCCTGTAAAATTTGCAGAAGTTACTTGCGCCACTCCCACTGCAAAATCAACATCTCCTGCCAGCATCTCCAGATGATGTCTCGTAGAGTACTCGAAACACGTGACGAGGTTCTGTCATTATTCGCGGTGGCTTGCTGTAATTATCTGCACGTGCGGAGGGACTGGTCGCAAAATTAATCTATAGACCTGCATGTTTTTTTAACGGAACAGCAAAGGAATATTGTTCTTGTAACTTATCATCGACTTCCGCAAAGATTCAAATTATTACTAGTTACTTAACTTTGACTTTGATCAGCCAAGGTGGTACGATGTGATTAGTTCGTCCTTTTCGAAATGACTTATCCAGAATTCTTAACTTAACGATGACCATGGCCTTCTATAATTTTCTTAAAGCCACACAATACAACATTGACAGTATATTGATGTATTTAAATGCAATTATTCTACGGCAGCACGTGTCTGCAGCAAATCAAGTCCTTTGTCCCCCGTGAATTGCTCCACTCAGCCAGAATGTTAACAAGATACGGCAAATAGTGTACCTAATATCACCAAGATCAACAAGACCTAATCAAGACAACAACAAGATCTAATAGAACCGCGTACAGCCACATACACATTTAATTAAAATATTATTATTGTATAGGATTTTCACATGGCATACTTACGCTGACGTACGAATATTAAATGGTACGCTTTGAATCCCAGCGAAGGTAGTAGGCGGTTAAAATCGTGATTTCTGTGTTACTGAAAAAGCAGTCACAATTTTACAAGACAAAAGCTATTAATATTTGAACGAGCGAGCGAAGCGAACGATATTCTCCGTTTTTGCTTGGGCAAAAATTATTTCGTATGTTCGGCGTCTGTCCGGCTGTTCTCCTCTACAGGTCGCATTTCTCAACTGATTCTCGTGAAATTGTATAAACTGATTCAATATTAAAATATTTTTTTGTCGATTCAGTTTCATCGATTTTTTTGAACAATGGAATTTTTATTTAAAATTTATGTGGGACCAACTTCCCTTTCTAATAAAAAAATAATTATCAAAATCGGACTACTCTGTAAAAAGTTATGCGTACATAAAAAAAATAAACGCCTTGACTTGAGAACCTCCTCCGTTTTTTTCGTCGGTTAAACAAAATACTAGTTCGGTTAGTTAGTTAATAGAGCCACTGGTGTTAGAATTGGAAGAGAAGTGAAATTGATACGCCTAAAACTACGTGCAAAGAGTATGTATCGGATTTGTCCCCTAACCCTTATTAAGTATCCTAGTTACTCGTATTCTGTAATCCATTTCTCATAGTGAAAAAAAAGTAGGTAACGAAAACTATTTAAACAGACCCTCCTGGCCCTATCACATCGAACCTATGTTTTATATTCCATGAACCCTCAATCATTGATCAGCAAATAAAACTAGCAAACTTAAACCGGCTACACAAACGTTTTCCAATCGAAATGTTGACTGCAGTCTGGCGAAATACCGGCGAACAGGCAATAATGGCCAGTATGTGTTCGATACTGGAATTTAATAGGCTTAGCTTTGTACACTATGGTTATACCAAGTTACAGCCTTAAAGTGAGTTAATTTGCGCATACGATCTAAGTTAGAATGAAGAGTAAGGTATACGATATATTCTGAAACCGCATTTATAACGTTTGAAAATTCTTTGTATTAGCTATTTCTAACAAAAACAAATTTAATGGAATAGATGAAGTTAAATGATATTGAATGCAAAAAGAATTACATCGGAATCCCAGACTACGAAGGTACCTCATAGGAAACGTTTAAACTTAGCTTGAATGAGGTTTAGGCTTTCAGAGGGTTATGACCTGGGGGAAAACTGCATAATATAAAATTACTAGTATTTGCTCACGCTGATTAATTTGTAACTCAATTATAAGTTTACGAATGATGGATATTTAAATATTGTGTGGTTATGTGTCAATTGTTGAAGAGTTGCTTAGACCGTGCACATATCAAATGACCACATTAATTATTATAACTGCTTACGTTAATCATTTGACTTGTAATTATGGTGTTATAAATAAAGTATTGTATTGTCATTCTCATTCTTATAGGTACTTATGTACATAAACAAATCTTACTTTGCTTATCTAGCCATACCTTTCCAGCGCCGTACAATTTAATAAGTCGCGGTGCCCCTTGAACTTTATATAGGGCTCAATGGTGCCAGTGTCTTAGACAGCGAGGCCTGTACCTTAGAAAGCATTCCAACTCTCCCTTTGTTAGGTAACTTTATCGTGCAAGATTCCTTTGGCAGGCCAACTAATTTTAATACCATTTTGAAATCCATGTGTTGTCCAGTTACCTATATGAGTATAGAGTTTGTATATAGACAAACAAACTATGTTATATAGAAATGTACCTATCGGTGAGAAATATAAGATGTATTTATTTGTTTCGGTACCTTGAAAAGCATTACAACTCTCCCTTTGTAAGGTGTAACTTTATCGTGCAAAATAGCGCATACTAATTTTAATACCATTTTGAAATATATGTGATGTCCTCTGAGAATAGTTTTTTACTGGGTTTTATCATAAGAATGTTTTCTCTACAATGTGTCAAGTAATTACAGAGTTACCTATATGACTCTATACAAACAAACTAATGTTACATAGAAATATACCTATCGGAGAGAAAAATAAGATGTAGGGTACTGATTTATTTCGTAAATACATTTGCCTGCATTCTATTCTATATCTCTTCTTCAGCAAATATTGCACAACAATATAAATATAGTACATAATTATAATTATACATTGCAACAAATTCAGAAATAAAATTAAGTACAAAGATAAATTTGTTAAACTATTAATAAATACTGATATACTTAAAAACAATCCGTACCTAGAAACGGAAAATATGTAGGTACTACGGACATCTCTAGTGAAACAAAAAGGTCCTTACGTACTTATTACGAATGTTAATTGTTTCCATAAATTTTCGTCTTGGTTTAAATACTGACAGTCAACAAATAATTAACTGTAAAAGAGACTCTCAACTCAGAACTCGATGCAATTTTGAAGTAAATTTTCTATCAAACGGCATTTAAGCAGAAGCCGGTATAGAAACTAAATAGCAGTAAAATACAGAAATGGCGCTATTGTAACGCGACGCCGTTTTGCCACAGACGATATTATTGAACAGTACGCGAAACCAAATACAGTCATATAATTTGGTTGCTTACATTATTTTTTTATAAAAGTCTGCTTAGCGATTTACTCTGTCTCACATGATGGCAAACATTCGGTGATGGAACGGGGAGGTGGAATTATGTTAAACACATTAACGATTTTTTTTTGTAAAATCAGTGCCGGCATTACATCTGCGATATTTGACAGAGGCATCTGAATCAGAATTACAATCCCTCTGTCAAATATCGCTTTTAGAATACCGGGCTAGGGTTAACTTGTAAGTACATAGGTACCTAATGTGCAACACGGTCCCAAGATTGCTCATCATTTCGTCTTTGCCTACTTGATACGAATGTGTTTAAACTAGTACGATTCGTACTATGGTACCTACCATCTTCTGAAAGGTGGATATACCTACCCAGTAAAGGTGTTCCAAATATGAGCAAGATGACATTCCACTCTGCCCTCTGTAATAAGGATAAAATAATTTTCTACGAAAAAGCGTTAGTAACTAGAGGAAATCCTAGTTCAAGTTGGTATCAATATCAATACCAACAATGACACAACCATTGTGAATCTTGTTACATTGACATTAAGGTCTAACTAATATTGGTATTTAGCGTGCCTTTATGAGGCTCGAACTACATTTACGGTCACAGTCCAGGTTGATCTAGCAACTTTGACAGATTACTTATTACTTCATATTGATATAGTCGCTTTACATGCAATTGTTTAATGACTAGGATATTCTTAGTAAAAAGAGAATAAATCTTGACACTATACCCGGTGTTCGCGGGAATTTCCGTTAAGTTCGGCATATTGCAGAGTACATTCACAGAAACAAATAAGCATAATTATTAATTGAAAAAAAATAGTGGTCAAAGCTGCAAATCTGATTAAATTAAAATATTGAATATCTTGATAACAGTAAGAGTTAAGATACTACTTGTCTTGGATAAATTAACTTTATTTGATCTAACCTATGCCCCCTTGCAATTAACGGAAATTGACAAAAACACGTACGGCCGTATTCATAAACGTTCTACACGCCTATTTTAACTAAAATGCAGTTAAAATTCATTTGTCCTTATCTGTCACATTGACATTTGTGTTCGTTAGAAAGGGACAAGGCAAATTTTATTTAGCAGATACATTTTAAGTTTTATGAATAAGGGGGGTAGTATATACTTACTAGGAAATTATCCTATTGTGGCATTTAGAATTTAGTAAATTATATATATTATATAAACAAGGCATTTATTTTCTAAAGCACATATAAGATGATAACTATTAACATTATTATTATTGTGAGCCTGAAGTGTCCCACTGCTGGGCAAAGGCCTCCCCCCACTTTTTCCAGTGCTCCCTATTCTGAGCAGTCTCTGGCCATTCTTTTAAAAAGGAGTATAGCTCGTCTCCATCGCCGTCGTGGTCTGCCACGTCTCCGTTCCGTTTCGAGCTGTCGGGCTGCTATTCAGTGGCAATCTTGGCCCACAGTTCACTCGGCATGCGGCAGACATGACCAGCCCAGTCCCACTTCGACTTGGCTTCTTCCGAGCGTCTTCCGAGCTACATCGACTATTTGAGCTTTGGAGCGCAGCGTGATGTTGCGATCCACTAATTTGATACCTAATATGCTGCCCTCCATGGCTCGTTGGCAAACCACGAGTTTGGACTTTTGAGATGACGTCAGAGACCAAGTTTGTGCACCGTAGGTGAGAATTGGGGAATGCACGTATGTCCATGAAGACTCATGCGGAGACCCGCTTGAGTGGTGATGGAAGGTCACCTTTCATCAGATGTTTCATGGACCAATATACCTCCTTCTCTTGTCGCACCTGGAAGGAAACTAGTTGACGCAAGTAAAGGTAGGTACTCATGGACATGTGCAATTTATTCTCCGTTCATCTCAATCCTACGTGCGGTGCTATTAGTCGTAAGCTTAGTTTTTGTCATGTTCATCTCCAGTCCAACCTCGAGGCTTGCGTTGCTCAGGTCTTGGAGCATAAGTGGTAGGTCAAAAGCTGTTGACGAGATCAGAACGATGTCGTCGGCAAAACGAAGATTGGCCAATCTTTTATCACCAACGACGAAGCCCCTTCTTTCCCAATTCGGCACAAGTTTCCGGAAGACGTGTTCCAGTGAGCTGGTAAAAAGCTTCGGCGATAACGGATATCCTTGCTTGACTCCTTTTTGAATTTCGAAAGATACACCAGAGGACTCTAACTTTATTGCAGCTGTACTATAGTCATAGATGGCGGCGATTAGCTGAATGTAGCTTTCATCTATATCCTGATTGCGTAATGCTGTAAAGATGGACTCATGAGAGGCTGTCGAATGCTTTGAAATAATCTACAAATGGGAGGTTGTTTCTATGGCATTTTGCTATTACTTGAAAAGGCCCTCGAGGTATTGTGCCGAGGATGCTGGCGGCATTTCCTCGCTGAATTGCAATGCTGATGCGTTGCGCGAGAAAGCCGCCAGCTCTTCGATCACCAGTTATGTTTCGGTATTAATTTTATCATAAATCAAAAAAAGAATACAACTTGGTCTGATTCAGAAATTTGGTAAAAAAAATACAGGTCCGTAATTTAAGCTTTCCTGACACTGAATAGTCAACACGATACCAGTCACGAAGAAAATAAAAAAACGACGGTGAAAAATATGTCCAGTTGTGTGGAAGTTGTTAAATATTAAAAAAACCGGCCAAGTGCGAGTCTGACTCGCGCACCGAGAATTCCGTACACTCTCTCATACAGTTTAACCGTCTTTATAGCAGAAGTGAAGCATCATGAGAACAGCGCCATTTAAAAGTGAACTAGCTTCCGCCTGTGACTTAGTCTGCGTGGACCCGGGATAAAAACTATTATATATTTTAATCCAGGCTATAAACTATTTTCGTGGAGAATTTCATCCAAATCGGTTATTTTCTTCATTTTTTTCTTAAATCGAAATTTATTCAGTGTATAAGTCATCCTCCTAGCGTTATTCCCGGTTGTGCCCCGAAAGGAGCCCGGGGTCCGCTTTGACACCTAACCCCCAAGATTTGGCTTAAGCACTAGTTTTACGAAAGAGACTGGTAAATCTGACCTTCCAACCCAGAGGGAAAACTAGACCTTATTGGG
Organism: Epinotia bilunana; assembly: GCA_947049275.1. NCBI lineage: Eukaryota > Metazoa > Arthropoda > Insecta > Lepidoptera > Tortricidae > Epinotia > Epinotia bilunana. The sequence continues at coordinate 19,399,728 of OX346260.1, read as the reverse complement.
ATTAGACCGGTTTCCTCACGATATTTTCCTTCACCGAAAAGCTAACGGTAGGTAAATATTCCGTACATAAGTTCCGGAAAACTCATTGGTACGAGTCGGGATTCGAACCTACGACCGCCGCTTGACACCCGCATGCCTACACCCTGCACTAGGCTACCGTAGCATTATTATTCAGTATATGAGTATTTAAAAAAATCTGTTTTAGAGTGTGCATTTGAAGCCCTTTCATTTGATGCCTCACTTGATACTGGGGCAGAGTACTCGAACAAATTGTCGTAAATGTGGACACGCTGAACGCACTATTTTTTCCATAGCTTTAAGTTTTTCATAGGAACCAACTCCTCCGTTGGCCATATTTATTTCATGGCGGCCATTTTAAATTATAGTTAATTACTAATATCTCGAGTTCTGAGACACTTAGAATCACAAACTTGGTGTCTAAATATACATATTTGGGGTCAGGGAATTCAACTAGATAAGTATTTTACCGATATAACACGGCATATAAATGTAAACATCTTTGTTCTTACAGTTTGTTTAAGTTATTAACGTTATTATATTTTTATTACTTTTTATTATAGAGGCTACTATATAGTAATACATAATCTGCGGAAATTTCAATGTCAAATCAAATTTTATGGGCGGGCAAAAAAACGCCATAAAATTACGTTTCTTGTATCATAATGTATGAGCACTGTTTAATTTTTAATTTAATTTAATTTTTATGAATGTATGTTAAAGCAGCAATAGAAAAACAACTTCTGTGATAATTTGAACAGTCTAGCTAGCTATTTATATTATTGATATATTATATTGCTGATACGCAGTCAGCCGGATGGACAGCGAAAGCTTAGGAACAGGGTTCCGTTTGATATTCTTTGGGAACTCGACTCTAAAAATATCTAGTTGAATTTCTTAACCCCAAATATGTATATTAAGTCACTAAGTTTGTGATTCTACGTTATTTAGAACTCGACATATTAATGATATACGTAAAATTCAAAATGACCGCCAAAAAAATTAAAGATGGCTGACGGAGGAGTTGGTTCCTATCAAAAACTTAAAGATAAAGATAAAATCATTTATTTGTCCAACATAGGTTACAGGATGTTGCAGAATTATGGTCAGTTTCACTATGGGGCGCGTTACGGCTTACAAATTGTTGAGCATGCATGTCAAAGTCATTTATATATTGATTTATGGTATAATAACTTCTATGAGCTAGAACATTTTTTAAGGCTTTTTTAAATATATGTAGTTGGTCTATTGAAATTAAACACTTTGGTAGTTTATTGAATATCTTCGGTGCCATTCCAACTACAGTTTTTTGGAATAACATTGTTTTGGGTATCATTGGTTATTTTATTTTATGTTGTAAACGAGTGCTCTTAAAGTTTAGGTACAAATGGGAGTTACATTTCAGGAAAACACACATTTCATAGATATACAAACTAGGAAGAGTTAGGATCTTATGTCTTTGAAAATGGGGCTTACAAGATACCAAAGAACTGATAGCACATAAAGATCTTAGACACCTCCTCTGCGCTCGAAACGCAATTTCTCGATCTGTCGAGTTCCCCCAGAATATTATACCGTATCTTAAATTTGAAGTCACAAATGCATGGTATGCGGTAAGCACTGCAGCCAAATTATACTTACTTACTTATATAATGCATAGGAGAATTGATTTAAAGCTATGGACCTAACAAGTACCTGAAAAAATTTAGTGCTTTTGTCCAGCGTGTCCACATTATTACCTGAAACTGCCCTACTATAATTACTAGACTATGAATTTTACCCCAACTCATTTTATATCTTAATTTTTTCATAGGAAATAAAAATATATGTTTATATTTTTAATTTTCATACATGTGCATTAGGCTCGTTTACAAGTATTTCAAATTCCAAATCGATAGAAAAAGTATTGTATATCTGTATCTTGAGATATTTCACGTTCTGACAGACAAACGGACAGAGGGTTACTTTTTTACCTTTTTGGTACGGAACCCTAAACAGACTAACCCAGCACTATGTTCCGTCCCGTCATTATCTCACATTGAAAAGACGGCAACTGATTTACGCTTACTCTGTTGCTATACTGTGTAGTATGGTAGAGATTTTCTAAGATCAGATGAAATGAAACTTTACGACAACGCCTGGGCAGTGGACAGGACACAATAAATAAATATTTAACTTATTGCGATATGGCATCGAAGGGAAAGCCTATTTTGATGGACTAAGAAAAACTTGCCTAACTAACTCATTAAATATACTCTTCACTAAAGTCTACTGAAGTTCGAATCACAAGTAGTTAATGATGTTAATGAGATTCTTAGAACTTTATACAGATGAAGGTATCAGACTAATCTAATTTGCATAAATTTTCAAACTATAGCTGCGTAAATTTACCAGAATGTACAATCAGCGTCATAAACATGTAGCTTAATCTTATCTCTAAAACAATAAAATTATAGAATGCATACAATATACATACTTAGATGCTTGTCCAAACACTGACCTGCTCTGTAGGCTGGTAAAGGGATAATCTGTATTAAACGGCAACCAGCCTCCCAGAGCGCGCTCGGCTCCTAGCCGTTGCTGAGTGGGAATCCGGGCAGTGGCTCCAAGCTCTGCCTTCATCACCGATCAGAACGCTCCTGGACAATTCCACATTCCGCCTTTCTGTCGCTCTCCGCCTGGGCGTGACCTGCGTTGCCCCTCACCGCTGTCGCTGTGGTGACCCGGTCAAACAGCTAGGTCACCACGGATTGACCTGCAGCAGAAGGCAAGGGCGTGCTCCCCGTCATGCGAATTTAAGCGACGTCATCCGTCGGGCCCTATCCAGTGCGGGAACGCCGGCTATTTTAGAACCAACCGGCCTCTCCCATGATGACGGAAAGAGACCCGACGGCATTACCCTCGTGCCATGGAAGATGGAACAGCCGCTGGTTTGGGACGCGACATGTTCCGATACTGTAGCGCTGTCTTATCTCCACGGCACCGCCATAAAGGCTGGCTCTGCGGCAAATTCGGCGGAACTCCACAAGCGGCGCAAGTACACAGTCATCAGTAGTGGCTACCTTTTTGCGCCGTTTGGGGTTAAGACTAAGGGACCGTTGGGGGAAAGCGCCCATGAACTATTCAAGGAGTGTTCCAAACTCCTGGTAGAAATGACGCGAGACCAGAAAGCTGGATCATATCTGGCAAAGCGGATCAGCATTGCCATACAACGTGGCAATGCTGCCAACCTTCTGGGCACGCTGCCCAGGTGATTTGTAATTATTTTAATCCTAGTTTCTAATTTAGTCTTTAGTATTTTACTGTAAAGTATACTACTCGTATGTTTTTCTTGTTTTTACACCTTTGATACTTAATAAATATTGTGACCAGACATGTATATAATGCTGAGTGTACCTATTGTCTGCGAAGTCTGCCTATAGTCTGCGAAGGCGAAGCCAGATAAATCAAATCCCAGTAAGGGTAACTATGGTCTCACCAACATAAACAGTCCTACTTTCTTCTGAGTCTTCTAAGATTTTGTAAAACTTCGTCAGGCCTAATCCTCTTGCCGATATATCTGTCTCTCTTTTTTTCCATTATGCATTGGATGGTTTGCTGTATTGTGTCGAATGAATGTTTCCTTATTTCTTTCTTTTCAGCCGCTTTGGCTAAGATCGGATCTCGCGTACTTCCGAGGTGCAATTAATCCGAACTCAGTTGACAGTTGCACTCATCGTGGCCGGCTTTGCTTGTATGACCACGCCATGACAATGACACGCAAACGTGACGACGCTGACTATGACGTTTTTTACCACTCTTATAGTGGCTCTCTTATTCTAGTTATTTCTTAATTTTAATATATATACGGCCGTATTCATAAACGTTCTACAAGCCTATTTTAACTAAAATGGCGTTAAAAATCGTTTATCGTTCTGTCACTTTGACATTTGCGTTCGTTAGAAAGTGACAAAGCACATTTTATTTAGCAGAGGTATTTTAAGTTTTATGAATAAGGGGGATAGTGTTTACTGAGTTGTAATAATATATTATTTGTCCTGCCACGGCCACACTCCATTGTAACGTGTTACACATCTTCCATAACAGGATTTATTTCAATTATTTATTCGACGGATTGGATATGGCAGCTTGAAATCGCAAACGGAGAGACAAACATACTAACATTCGTTTTTGTAATATTAATTGACAATATAGTAGATACGTAACAGCAAGTCAATAAAGGATCAAAACCATAAGTTACCGTCCAGTTTCCTTATAGCTTCGTGTAAGAGATAAACGAGAGGGCCCTTCACGCCCAGTGTTTTCAAACAGCTCCCGAGCGGGCAATGGAATCATTATATTTGCTTAGGACCAGCTTACGTCCTAACTTATTGATTTAAATGCTTACCCGCTGGGTTGACTACCTTCTTATGACTATCGATAGTGTAGATTCGTGACTATCTTCGGACGGTTTGCACAGGTGCTGGGTTTGCTGGGCTTGCGTTTTTCTTTAAATATATTTAACGGTTTTTCGTCTGGGTAAACAACGGCTGGTACGTACATATTTAACAAATCAAGAAAAAGTGACGCTTATGTAGCGTAACAGGTTCCCTATTCCGCTGACAGTTGATATAGGTAATCAAATGTGTGGCATGCATCATGTTTGACATGCTGGTCGATCACGTAACGCATTGTACGCACGTTAGGTAGATCTAAATGTAAAATTTTATATGGAAAAATGACAGTTGGATTGTCCTAACGCGCGTTTGGAACGTTACGTGGCTACCCCTCTGGTCTACCCTATAATAGCAGGACTTGCGCACTTACTTTAGATGTAAGTAACTTGTGAACTTTGTGTGACAAGTAAAGCTAATAATAATGTTTGGTATATTCAATCAAAAATATTATTAATATTTTTTCTGACTTTTTAGAAGCAAGTCAATAAAAAAAATATTGATGTCTGAAATTTTGTCGGATTCTGTCGCTACGTAACTATTTAATTGATAATATATCCGTTACACAGAAAAGTTAAGCTATTATAAATTATTTCCAAAATTGTTTTTTTTTCCATACAAGTTGTCAGTTCATTGACTGGACTATTAGATCGATTTGGTTGGAGAAATGTATTGTCCATATACAATTATTTTTGTTACAGTCATATCTGTACACGCCTTTATGATATTGACAAGAGAGTCCTGTACGGATATTTATGTACGTATATTAATACCCCTGACTGTACTAGCTTTTATTCATATCAAATATGTACTAGATTTTGCCGACGATTTTGTCTGCTTCACCACTTCCAATTTATTCCCTTCTATAAAAATATTCTGTTTTATAATTCAGGCTATAATTTCTATTGCTCTTGCCATTATCCCACAACATTTGATCATATTTCTGCTAGAAATAATAATCATGTTCAGGGTTTAGAAATATAAAGCAATAAGATTTATAAAATCTCACAACTTTAATAAAATATTGTTACAGGAAAAGTGCCAGACAAAGCAAATAGTAATAAAAAAGCAGCTTACGACTACCCAGTGGCCAGAATTCGTAAGGAGCAATTTTATGGCAACGAGTTTTGAATCTTGTTATGTTGAGACATAAAAAATTGGGCACGGTATGTTTATGTCTTGACTTGTGTCCGATGCGCGCAGCGAAGTAGACGCATCGATGATTTAGTTAATTATTTAATTGTGAATTAGCGCGGCTCGACCGCTGCCACTAGTTAAACAATGGGTGACCCTAATAAAAGTGAGCCCATTGTCAACGGGATTCTCGCCTTTCTGCAACAGAAGCTGCTGCTGGAAGGTCAGATGGATGCGGTGACTGCTGTTCAGATCTGTTCGTCGCGTTTTACTGTCGACGAAATCTGCGCTGCGAAGATGGTGCTGTACCAGTCTCTCGGGATTGTTGGCACATTTGTACCTCATCGCAGAGAAGATGAAGCCGGAAGGAAGACCCTCGGGGACATCATTGAGGTCCTAAGGGAGAACGAACACGACATAAAATGTATGCTTTTTCAGTCGAATACCACGTAGTTTTCTGAGTGGCCTAATTAAGGTACGAGAGTTAAAAAGCTAATTATATAACTATTGCATACAATACTTTTTCTACGAGTAAATGGAAATAATAATTTATTAAACAAACTTGGTATTTATTGAAATTCGTCCTGTTGAAACGAAGTGCAGCCAACCGCTTTTTTTATTTTTGCGCGTTGATGTCTTCTGAAAATCGAGCCTCGTGATTGGTCAAAATTAACTTTAGTTCTGTACACATCTTATATTCATAAGATGACTGCTAGCAGTCATCTTATGAGCCCAACTAAAATGAAGTTGACTTAGATATCGCTGTCAATCATTTAATTGACGGATAGAAGTGCTCGAGTAGAAATTTGAATTTTTATGTTGAGAACTGATGACTAAAAAAAAAAAAAAATGTAATTGGAATGTTAAAAATGTTAAACAATGAAGTGAAGTACCATGAGTTGTAATTTTATTAAATTAAAATACTAACTTAGATTAATTTCTAGACCTGGCTGAAAAGTTATCTATATATATAAAAGAAGACTTCCTGACTGATGCATCACCGCACGGCCGAAAATACTGGGACTAGAAAGTTGAAATTTACACCAGAATTTCCTTTTATGACGTAGGCAAGGGATGATGGGATTTTTGGAAATACCTCCCCTAAGGGGGTTAAATATGGGTGCAAATTTTGTATGGGGAAACTTTTTTTTAAGCTAGAGACTTGAAACTTTGTAGAAAGATAACTTATTAAAAAACACGTAAAGTACTTTCAGCGTTTCAGAAAATTCCACCCCTGAGGGGGTTAAATAGGGGTGCAATATTTGTATGGGGAAAACATTATTTATAGAACTAGAGACTTAAAACTCTCTAGAAAAATTACTTATTGGAATACAAAAATAGTAATTTCTGCGTTTCAGCAATTTTCACCCCTTAAGGGGGTTAAAAAGGGGTGCAAGGTTTGTATGGAAGGAACTTTATTTTTGAGCTAGAGGCTTGAAACTTTGTAGAAGATAACTTATTAAAATGCAAAAATAACTAATTTCAGCGTTTAAGAACAATCTATCACTACTGGGGTTAAAAAAGGTTGAAGGTTTTATACGGGGAACACTGGATTTTTTAGCTAAAGACTTGAAACTTTGTACAGATTATGTTTCTATCGCAGTATTTTAAGGCAAACTCATTATTTCATCATCATTATCGTATTAACTCTAGAACCAAACAATTAAACTTTATTGGTAATAATTTGAAATAGCAAAAACACCAATCTTATGGTCACCCTAATCAACAAGACTTGGTCTATAGCTTAGAGTGACAGTTTAACGTTTGACCATGAGACTCAGTACATTTAAAATTTTTTTTTTAAATTGTCGAATTAACAAACGTTTACATATTTTTGCCTGTTGTCACGTCCACATGTTTAAACTAAAGTTAAACAGTAAGAAACGTATATTTCTGTTCACGACGTAGGATTCACCTTGTATTATAAGGAGGAAATGTGTGTGAGTTTTTAAGTTGGTATGTAATATCCAGACCTATCGGTTTATAGGACGGACATAGGGCATATTTTATACTGCGGCTCCGCCTGGATTCTTTGCAATCCGTGGGTGGAGCCGCGCAGGTAGGTCTGAAATAAAACTATTGTACCAACTCCTCAGAACAAAGACTGTGATGTCTCAATCAAAGAACTCATTTTATAAATATGAGCGAACCTGCAAAGTAATATTGAAATGTATGGAAATGATATAATAATTGCATTATACAAATGCATCTCGCGTAAATCTGCTCCGTAAAATAAATATAGTTGAATCATTCGTGATATAATCACGCTATAAAATAATGTAGGATTTTTATTACACTCATAAACAATGTCGGAGTATAGAAACCGGGAAGTCGGGGATTGTTTGACGTTGACGAACTATGAATTTGTATTACGTATGACAGTTAATCTCATTCACTCGTAAATTAATCATTATTTCAGCGTTTTTCAGCTGTCTTGTCTCGCTTTTGTTGTCAATTTTTTTGAGATTTCCGCGGTTCCATAAAGTAAAAATTACAGACATCTCAACAAAATTGTGGTCACGAAAGTGAGGTTACTGAAATTATAGCAGAAAAAAAATACATAAAAGACGTCACATAAAAAAAAACCTTTTCATTGCGCGAACCAAATTGACACTTATGCAATAAAAATATACAGCTTTAAAATTGGACTCCAGCCAGATGTATAGTAGAACACAAATGGCCTCTTAAAGGGAAGTGGTGGCAGTGCATTATGAGAGCATAAAACCGTTATACCTGCCCCGGATGGATAGATCCCAGCTTTTACTTTCATGGCGATTGCGATAATAGAAATGGGTAGTGTTTATTGACTGAGTTCATTGCAGAACACTGGTATAACACTAGTAGACTATTCAACCGGTCTTCAAAATTCGTTATTCTTCAATTTAGTAAAATTTAGCCTGTTTTATGAATGTCTTGGCTATATTTTATTATATACAAATTTTCTTGTTTAAACATTCTTTAAAAAAACAATTATTGAAAAATATAAGCGACTAAAAATAATATGCTACTTAGTTTACCTACTTACCTTGAAACTAAAAAAACTGCCAAACTCGGGAGATTAATACAATTAACGAGAGTTGACGACTGATTTATGACTAACCAAACTAGCTACTCGTAGCTATTTCCCTTTTTTAGACAAGCCGCTACTTTTGTTTAGTTATAGAGCATTTTCAACCTTTACCCCTGGTTTTTTCATTACTTATTCAATGTTCCTCTTTTTATTTTCCTTAGCCTACCTGCTGACAGCACCTAGTATTGGTCGATCAAAGATTTACATTTCGCTTACGAATTAGACTTTCTGGTAGAAGTAGTAAAACTCTTTAGTGTACACAATAGCAAAAAATATCATTTACGAAAGGAAATGGCAAGTACAACTTATCCCTTTAAGGTATCACTCCCAGTTAACCTTTGAGTAGTTGAGAAAGAAATGAACAAAGGTAGACATATTCAGCAACCTGTGTGACATCATCATTTGATTTTAAGTCCGTTTTTTGCATTTGTGCTGACAGTCATGATGGCTTGAAACTCATTTATATCAAATCATGACATGCGAAAATATGTATGTCTCTAATCGACCCCCTGCTACCAAATTATTAAAATGAGGTAAATATATAAATGCACGGAAATATTTGGTCGTTAGGGATCATAAAAACATAAATTATATTTTTTTACTTCACGTAAACACAGTAATCATTTGTATCTCAATATAGTTTGTGTTTGTACTCGTTTTCCACTACGCTATAAATCTATGTACATACGTATTTAGTTACATTACACATTATATAATTGTTCCTCTGATTATGACTATACAGTCGACTTTGGCTCGATTATCCCAAACCATGGTAAAAAATTGTCTGTGACACCAAAGATCATAAGAAGTATTGTTTTTTCGATTTATTAGAATGGAATCCTCCATGGATCAAGGTACCAAAGTGTAAACACATCTGTGACGCCAACGTTACAAAGTAGTTCACATTCAGTTCTATTTTCTAATGTAGAATTTCACAGGGAGACGAAGGATCGATAATGAAAGCACTTATCTAGTTTAGAACAAATAACGGAAAAAGAAGATTCCAAGCGAAAATAAACTTTATTGGTGGTCGTTATTGGAAGTGACTAGTCACTAAAGTCTCCTTTTTGCAACCACAAGTTTCATTTTAATTTAACTCCAATCCCATTTTATACAGTGTGTTGCACTCATACGCCCGCGGCTATGCCCTAACACAAAAGAGAGCGCATGAACTAAGGCGATTTATAACTCGTTCTGGAATTGGCCCCAGGCTAGCCTCAAAGAGACGTGATAATGATCAGTAAGGAACTGACTAAGCTAAGTGAAGAACAATTCAGTGTGTAGGTACATTACTTTAATGTCTAAAGATGGATGGAGATATTAAATTTTGCTAATTAGAATTAAAACATTGCTGTCGCCGCCGGGGGTTGTGTAAACGAAACCAAACTGACTGTGACAAATTGCAAGAAGGGTGATACAGAGAAAGCAATGGAGTTACTAGTGTTGATTGTAAGATATCAATAAAATAAAACATTTTTGTGTCTTTTCCCCTTACTTTTATCTAGATGTTCATTGTCACATAACTGACACTGACTTAATTTTTATTTAACAAATCACGCTAATTGGGTACACGAATTTTTAAAAATGCCCATCTTTGCGAATTATTAAAAACAATAAAAAATATACTCAAGCCACAATTAATCGCAAGAAAGAACTTTCTCAGTCACGTGAAAATTTAAAATAAGAACAAATCAATTTCGGAACATCCGATTTCCCACACTATGGTGCCACGGAATGGAACATATTCAGACGCTAAACTTAAAACACCTCTTTTTTATTAAAGGTCCTCTTTTCTGTATATAGGTTAAATTAGAAGAATAGGTATGTACATTTGTATTGATAGTTTTCAGTATCTGCGGTTTGGTAAAGAAGAAATAAAATGAATGATATAAATATTTCTACTTTGGGTACAAGTTGTTACATAAAAATAATGGTTCAAATTACAAAACCTTAGAGATAAAACGGTAATACAATAAAAAGGAATCGCTTACTTACTGGTTACTTAATTCAGTAAAAAAACCCGAATAGGCGTGATAGTATCACGATCAGTGTTCTTCACGGAAACCTCTCGCCAACCTCCCATAAATCTTACCATTCATGTCTTTGATCCTTACTATCACGGAAGTTACGATTTCTTTATAAAACTTTTAGTATATTCTGCTTCTATTTTTAGTCACAATAAAAAAAAACAGCTTACACCATAACAAGTAGGTGGTAAGGTGAAAATGAGTGCCTAAGTGCGTCGATTTTGTAAATTTCTGCATATTTATCCTACGCTTTTAACATAAAAAAAATGAAAAGGATAGAAAAACATTTACAGCCTGTATTTTTAATATTACCTCAAATTGTAACCAGATGTAGTAGGTGCTAAGGATATGAACCGATTACCTTTTCTTCCTTTTATCATAATTCACCACGCAATGTATCACTACTTCGTCTTACTGACGTGACGTCACAACTGTCACAAGTAACCCGCTTCTTCTATGAGTCAAATGAGTTACGCAATACATTGTTGCTCGATACATTTTCAAAGATTTTACGCTTTGGTAGTTAAGACTAACTTAAAAATTTCTTGCAATATCGCTTGATAAGTACTGTTGATAGCCCTAACACCTACGCCTGGTTATAATTTGAGGTAATATTAAAAATACAGGCTGTATAAGTATTATCCTTTCTACATTTTTCCAATGCCTTCCCAACGCTGACTCTTTCACACCTACTTACTACTAACATGACGTTTTATTGAAAAATTTACCTTGGCTAGTTTAGTGCTTACCTACGCGGTGATTCGTTACATTTATACCTACCGGTAATTAATAATAGTAAAAATATGAATCGCACTAAGGCACAAAATAAATAAAAGTACTAAGGCAATATTTTTAAAACGACAAAAATTATATTTATCCTTTAAATTAGTCTGTTGTATTGCGACTCCGCGGAGTCCCTGTTATATTTACCTACATTTTAGAAGGAATATTTTACAGTTAATGCTGGTGTCAGTTCCCGATCTGACGTACCTACTTGTTAACGGGATTAGCTCCCGACTCACTTGGAAAGTTAAATGAGTAACTGCTGTGTATTTTTCACTTTGATTTCGTATTGCTTGCGAGTTTTAAAAGTTACGAAGATGTTTTTCTCTTCTTCATTGAATACCTACCTAGTACCTACTGGACGTAATTAGATATTACTATAAATATTGGCGCAATTTAGTAGCCTTTCTCTATTATAGTATTATGAAACCACAAGTGTTTTCTCTATTCTTCACTTTATTTTTGTACCTATAAGTACCTACCTGAGTGCTACCTAGGCGACGTTTGGCAATATTTTTTTTTACTTTTGAATAAAGTAGGTAAGATACACGTCTTGTAAACGTCTTCAACGTTGCACTAGTGTAAGACATAGGCACTTTTTGTCAAAGTGGTATGGCTTAGATTGGAATGAAGAAAAATCCGTAGTGGGCTTTGGCAATCCATCACTTTACCGAAAATCGTTTCATCGATTATCGTTTCCTATAACACTATTCGCAGAATTTTATTATCACTTAAGATTCATTCATCGAACTCCGGTAAATCGCTCATACACTTGCTCGAATTATCGTTCACGAAAAAATCAATTTATCGAATTTTATTTCATTATTTTATTTGTTCATCGACGTAATCGTTCATCGAATCGCTTTTATATCTTGGCCTAGCTTAAGTTTCAGTACCCAAAATTCTTCTTACATAGAAAATCGTTTCACCTCTGTTACTATACCTCAGTACCTATTTCATAATACGTTTCAATAACAGACATTTTAACGGGAACACTCAAATATTCCGAAACATTTTATTCCGATTTTTAAAACCCCGAATTTCATAATTCCTAAGAAATAAAATTCCGATTACTAAAAAACACTAAATTTATTTAACCGAATTCCAAAATTCCAGGAATTCTCGACTTCTACATATTCAATTTTAAGGCAGAGCTCAGGTAGGTACGATGACGAGCGAAGCGAGGAGGAGTGTTAGGTAGAACTGCGACCCTACAGCGCGCGAGCCAAGCGAGCGTGCCGCGGTAGCGGCCGGCGAAGCGCCAGAACCGATTTATTTTATAAGAAATGCATCGATCGGTTTGGTTAGAGTAAGTTTAGGTTAGGTTTGAACTGCGACCCCAAACAAACCGCGTCAGCGGGGGGTCGTCGACACGCTGGCGGGTCATCAGACTGTCAAATAGTTAGGTATAAAAATAAAAATAAATACATTACAGATTACATATTTCACACGTAAATATTAAGCAAACACCTCACACAGAAAGTCAGTGATAAACAATAAAATATATTGGAGGTAACGTGTTATTTACCGCACCTGCACCGCAATATGTTTTCCTAACTCGCTGCAATAACAAATATATCGTTCGATGAAACGTTACTGCGATGAATCATGTTTTGCTAAATGAATACAACGACGAACTAATTAGTCTATGAGAGGTAAATTCGATGAATAGTTAAGCTATAATTTGAGACAAATTCGTAACGATTTACGATGAATAGTTGATCGATTATTCGAAAAGAAATGAATTGATGATTATGTGAATAGACAAAAAAAAGTAATGACATGCATGGAATAGTTTTCGGTGATATGAAATTCGATGATAGGAATTTCGATAAAGTGATAGACACCCGTGGGCTTTACATAAAATACGTAGACGGTACTAAAAGTACGTCATACTTTTGTAACATTTCACGATAAAAAATTTAATATCTCAAGGTGTTGTTTTACTTTTGTATGTATGTTATCCTACTAATATTATAAATGCGAAACATTGGATGTTTAGATGTTTGGATAGTTAGACGTTTGGATGTTTGTTACTCAATCACGCTTTTTTAAACGGCCTTACGGATTTGGATGACATTTTGCACAAAGATAGTTCATAGGCTGGATTAAAATATAAGATAGTTTTGGTCCCGGGTCCACGCAGACGAAGTCGCGGCGGAAGCTGGTTTATACATATTTAAATCGGTGACAGCATACTTAAGCGGTTTTACTTCTTGTAAACGTTTAAAAATACAATACTTACACTTAATTAAAGCACCGTGACGCAAGTATGTAATAACCAAAATAACGCAGTAACGCAACATCAACATAACAGCCATTATCTTGAATAGACTAGCGAAGCGATATAACTGACCTCGTGCAAGTTCACTGCCAGTGCGCAGCGCGCAGCCGGTAGACCCTGCGCATTGCAATCAAGGGGTAAATTTGGTTAGACACTTCGCAAACCAATATTACGATATTCATGTGTTGCGCGTAAGAATAATTTAGGGGTGTTTACAAAAAATACATAACTGTATAACTATGTTCGTCTGTGAAGACGCTATTGCGCGGTAGACATCGTTTAATTAGGAACCCATTTGTCCAAAATTACCCTTTATATCTGTAAAGTGGACAATTGGAATTACTCAGTTCTTCGGAACTTATAGTACAATAATAATTACATTATATTATACATATATGTATGATTTAGAAGGAATAATACATTAGGCAATAAAACAGTTTTCGTAAATTCTATAATTATTTTTACTACTTATAGGAATGTAACTGGTTTTCGCACGAAAATAACTACTTACCAAAATATTTTTTACAAGAACAGCATAAGTGCCGAAATTATTTAAATATTTTTAAAGAGATAACCGATTATTAATGTAATCCAAGATGCAAGTGTAACTCTATGGCCTGCATAGTAAAAAGGTATCGTTTAAAGAAATAATATTTAAAGAGAAATTACGTTTTTTCGCTTTCGTCCGTAAAATCGACACCATTGTAGTTATGTTGTCTTTCAATGGCAAATTAATTGAAGTACATACCTACCTAATATTGGGTCTAAATGTCAATACTTTTACCGCACATACTTTTATTACATTAAATGATAGTTAGTACCTATAACTCAATAATATTAACATTTTATTAGTCGAATCTAACAATCCCATATGAAACTGTCTTTTAAATACTCTCATATTGCATACTTCAATAAAACCACAAAAAACTACAGTCAATAAGTAGAGAAAAACAACAGTTGATCTTATCGCCAAAGACCGGTCTCTTCCAGACAAGTTTTGGGTAGCGGAGGAAAAAAATACAAACATTACCAGTACGTCTAGCACAACTTGCTGCTCAGTCGCTTCTCGTGCGCGGCGCGACTGAGCGTCTCCTGTCTCACTCGCAACGTGCAAATTGGTAAGAGGAGGGTAGATCTTTCTCTACTCGCATCGCGGCGCGGCGTTAGTTGTGCTAGCCCCGCTGTGAAGTTGTCAGATGCGGTTGTTGTAAGAGTGCTGTGCTTCCCCAGCGGAATTTCATGTCGCTCATATTTGGAGCAGCCCAAATGGGGAACCTTAAAGAAAATCGCAGCCATAATAACATCACTACTTGGTCTGTAAAGGTGGTATTGCTGGTGGCGAGTAAGGTCGCCACAGCTCGCGAGGATCTGCTGTGTTGAGAATAGAGAGTAACGGAATCACGTTCATATCTCGCTTTAAACAGAACGAATCCTCAAATCACTAAAGGCTCGGCAACGCGCTTGTGATTCTCCTGGAATCGTAAGCGTCCAGAGGCAAGGATGTCTGCTTACCACCAGCTAGGCAGGCCGTGTACTTGTTTGACACGTGTGTTGTAGTGTAAAAGAGAAGAAAACATTTTGTGTTTTGTCTATGGTAGAGGGGTGTTTTGTGAATATAGACCAATGAATAACACCACACAATTTAAAATATCGGTACAAGGTTGACAAGTGGACCTAGTCTGCACCGCGCAATACCCACACATTAGTGTCCAAGCAAGCAAATATTAGTCTGTTCTAGATTCCTCAAACCTAAGGCCTAACTTATTACGTTATTGCCATTGACCCTAATAGGGCTTTGTAAAACTGACAAAGATTTATTGACACGCTGCCTACATGCATATGTTACTATTATTTGTGTTGTTGTCTTATATCGGAGGTAATTTTTAGTAATTTGCGTTGGGTTTTTCGGTTATGGTTGGTATTGGACCAAAACAAAAGATGATAATTCGAGGTCACTCTCACACAAAGTGTTTGCTTAACAGTTTTCTGACGTAGAATATGTATTTGATATACTTTCGTTTGACATTGAGAGACCTCTCTAATACTTAGTTTTTTGGCGAGTCGATCGATCAAGTATTATATTTTTTTTAGATTTGACAGTCATAAAATGATCGTTTTAATTTTGGCATCATGACGTTTTATAACATCTTAGTACCAATTAAAGTTTATTCGATTTAGAAAGAAAGAAATATACACTTATTTACAAACACACAGGACACGCATATTAAACAATAAAATAAACAAAAAGATAAAACATGAAACAAGTGTCTCTGCGGCATTTATTATAGGTATCGTTCTCAGTTCATCGTCGGCTTATAATGAGAGGAAATACTCTGTGGTTCCAGATGAATTGCGTTTAAAATATTAACTTATTTGTAAAGGATATGGGTACAGTTTGTACCGTGAGTGTATTTGCGCAGTCAATTCAATATTATTCCGACAAACATTTTTTCATGACCTTGTTACTCATAGAAGATTATCCCAATATTTGACCTAGATTATCTAACTGCTGCACTGTTCTGGCCCCTCCCGAAATAAATCACAATAATGTTCCAACGGTATGTCAACATCAGAATTATGTCATGTCTTTTGGGCCAAAATTATTTAGAATCTTTCCGACCCAATCTAACACGCAATTGTTATTTAAGGCTATGCCTTGATTGGAGCCAAACACGCCCCCTAGACAGAGACACGCTGATGCCTTCCGCGCACGAGAAAAAGAGATGTAACACTATTCGGGACAAATTTCGATAAATGCCTAACTTAGAGACGTTTTATTTAAATTTCATGAAGTGAGATTTTAGATGAGATAAAATACTGTAGTATTAACTTGATTGTGTCGTAAAATAATGTATCGTTTGAGTAGGCTGAGTAAAAAAAGGAAAATACAGACCCAACTTTGGATTTTTTTTCTATCGAGGAAATTTTAAGCAATCATGTATCGATAATATCAGATAAACAATCATATAGTCAAGAATCATATATCTGAAAATAAGACCTTATTGTTTCTTAATCTAGTCAGAACGGCGTTCCAAAGCACGCGATAATTTCCAGTGCATCGTCATTGCTGGTAACCCTGTTCCTGTTTTGCTTATAGTTCTGTCAGAAGATAGCCGGGATCAAGGAGAATTTCGAAGAAGCGGTAGTACGTATCGCAAATGCTGTTCGGCCTCCACCCGACGGCATTGGACGACAATTACGACAATATTTGTCTCCCGGTGGAAAGGCCAGAGAGATTACAGGCGAATTCGGCTCGTAATAGTTCGAAGGTTGTTCCGGGTTATGATTAGTGGAAGAATTGCAAGACCTTAGGGTCTAATATTTTAGATGCCTGTTGACATTGCGATGGATTTAGACCTAAAGGTCAGGGGATCTTGCCTTACGGGGTCCATTTTATTACTTGTGTAATATTACGCGTGTAATAAATATTTTGAGTTTGAGTTTGATTGATTCAGAAGAGTTAAAGTATTTCAACTGGTTCTGTTACTATGTATCGAATGTCAATTTATGGTTAAAACTGATAAAAAACATCTAAACGCTTTCCTAAACTTGACAGTGTATCTTTAAATGCACACATTTTTTAGTCACATCTTTGCATTTTTTTGTGGACGATGTTTAGCGCTCTATACAGTAAGACAGAGGCTTGAACGACGATTTTTTTTAATTTTTGGCACGTTTAGGGTTAATGTCTTGTAAAGTGGACTTTATATTGGTTCTGCTTGGAACATTTAATATAAAAATATATTGCTTATGTAACAATGTTATTTTGTTAATTTTACTAATATTTTACTGAATGTAGAATAAAATCTTGAGTACACAATTAAATAGGTATTTAGGTAACGAGTATTGTTTTGACTAAAGAGTGGTCCAGAGCGGATTTCTGCTGCACTGGTACTTAACGTAAAGTCTTCAGGGGACGTAGACAAGGTTACAATCGACCAGCGCTAACGCCAATAGAAAATAATAAAACGTAGGGGAATGACAGATGACGACGAATCACTTTTTGTTAACATCTGTCATTCCCATACATTTTATTAGTTTTCTATTGGCGTTAGTGCTTGTCGATTGTAACCATGTCTAGGCCCCCGGATCTATTTTCAAAAATCTTGTTCAATTGTTAGGTCTAACTCCATGTTCTAAAACCCGGATACTGTTAGTTATTTATTTATCGTATGCCAAATCAGTGTATTTAGAATCGTGAGATCTTCGAAAAGACAGTACGGTTGCCTGATGTTAGTTATTAAACATTAAGATGCACGGAGTTTATCAGTTAACGATAGAAAAAAAAATGAATATCCAACAGTTTGTTTACGTATATGAGTAATTCATTTTTTTATCGGTGTAGTTGCGGTTCACTCAAGTATTAATTAATATGAGTAGGTACCTTTTGTGACGCTTACGGGAGGTCAGTTTTTGTAAATAAGGCCATTGTCTTAATGGTACATCTTTATTGATTATCAAGCTATTTCTAGAGAAGCAGGTTTAATGAAGCCATACTTAAGGTTAAGAACGTATTGCTAAAATGTATGTAACGGAACTAGCTAAATAAATCGTTCTCAACAAAATATATAGAAAACTCGAAACAATATCTTGGTAAGTAGTTTATGCATTTTGAATACATTTGATGATCGGATCGGAAAACATTCATTTATCATTGATCCAATCATCATAATATCATAATTATAATATCTTAACGAAATTTTGATTCTATTACAATATTTTTATTGCAAAGAATTACTTCTGGCAAAAAAGACTAAGAATTAAAAACTTCCTTTTTGATATGTCCACTATAAATTAAGTACAGTCAGCATCATATAGTTAGTAGCAACCAAAGTAGCCAAATATATCGGAACACGTCTTTATTACTAAAGGAGTAAGTAAGGAAGTGTTACGATATATTTGGCTACTTTGGCAGCTACTAACTATAGTGATGCTGACTGTAATACGTTTTTTTTACACACTACCATATTTTGAGTCATTTGTTATTATAATGCACCTGGTGTACTCTGTAATTCCCCTGTTATTTCGACGTATATTCGGTAGGTATGTTTCATATGTTCCATATTCATTTTGTTTATTAAGGCCTTGAGACGCAACGACGTTGTTTTAAATGACACGTCATGAATTTTTATTTGGTCATTATATCAATTTAAATAGTACTATTAAAGTAGTCAAATAACAATAGTAAAACTAGTATTAAGTATATCTAGAAGAAGCAGTCATTTATACACCAAGCCTATGGACACGGACATCGTGATGATCTTGAACGATTTTAACAGCGTATTCCGAGAATAGGCATAAGATAGTAGATAGTATTTAGTAACTCTCGTAATCTAATAATACAAGATTTAAAGTGTAAAGTAACGCAAACGATTGAGGAAGCAAAATATGTGGGGTCCATTTGTTTCCCATAAACTTATTGTTCGGAATTTCGATTGTCGGAAATTTATAATTAATTATCATTGTTATTACTGTTTACATTAACCATTTTACATGTAACTGTGGTGTTATCAATAAAGAATTGTATTGTATTGATATCCATATAATTTATAGACATAAACATCATTAGTCATAATATTTGTTAAGTATAACGCTTGAAGTTATAACATAACGACCTATAATATAAAATGACCTATAATATTAAGTATTATAATCTCAAAAGTTAAAAAAATGATGTCCATAACGATCAAAGGTCTATCGATAACTATTCATAAATATTCTTCATAATATTCAATCAGGCATATACACCGTGCCCGCGAATAACCCGAAAGATTTTACCCACGTATTCCCGAGGTCAAAAGAAGTTAATGTCATATGACTTTTGGTCAATTTCACCAAAAAATATTTTTTTTTCTGTTTTTTTTTAATTTTTTTTTTGTAACTCTTTGAACGTTTTTAAACAAAAAAAGCATTTTTTACTAGAAAAAAAGTCGGTTAAAATGATTTTTTTAGTTTTTTTTCCATAATAACTAGTTAAGCAATGTGTTCCTTATCACATTGACATCTGTCACTTAAGATGTCTTTATACTTAGCCCCATACCGGTGACATCATCACCAAACGGGCATTTTCAGTTGAGTTACAAGTGTTAATTTTTTTTTAAATTGACATTAACCCTGAATCTAAGGCGAAATCGACCTAGAGTCATATGACATTTTTTACTTCTTTTGACCTCGGGAATACGTAGGTAAAATCTTTCGGGTTATTCGCGGGCACGGTGTATTTGAACGTACTAGTGGTTGTTATTAATATCGTTTTAATGCCTAAATTGAATTACGTCTAAGAGACCATATCTATAACATCCATATTCATATAGATAATTGCTCAGAAACGTTTCCAGACATACATTTGAAAGGGGTACTAGGTACTACTGTACGGTGTCATTATGACATGTACTTTTTATATTTTTTATGACTGTTTCGTAAAGAATACATTTAAATAAGCATGTTTTGTTAGAAACTTTTTTTTCTGAAATTAAAATGGCCAAGATATTGGACCTCTATGGCAGGTCGGTGTAGGTACGACGACGAACGAAGCGAGGAGGAGTGTTAGGTGTATCGCAACCCTAAGCGCGCGAGCCGATCGAGCGAAGCGAGCGAAGCGAGCGTGCCGCGGCAGTGGCCGGCGAAGCGTCAGAACCAATAATAACACAACTTCCATCGAAATATTTACAAGTACAGGTTTTCCCAAATTGCGGGTCAAATATCTCGGCCATTTTAAATTTCAGAGAAAAAGTTTCAAGCGCGCATTTGAGGAGTGTGTTTATAGGCTTTAACATTATGAAGTGTGACACCACCATGACATTGAATGATATGACTAACTAATCAGATGACTATCAATCATTATGAATTGCGAATACAGACCTTACAACAATTGTATATAAACTAGATTATTGCCTTTAACATTATTTAATTGCATACCACCGGGACATTAAATGTTATGGCCAACCAATTTTATGACTAACAATAATGATGACCTGCAAAAATGGGAACTCCAATTTATATTGTTTTTTATGACTTTCGACAATATGACTAGAAAAAATTATGGTGGAAAACGTTATGGACTGAAAAAATCGGATCTTAAATTTTATGGCAAACAATAGGGAACCAAAATATGTAAATCTCATTTCATGTGTAGTGTATTAGGGCCATTATTGTTTTTGATTTACATAAATGTTTACCAAGAGCTATCGAACATCTTATGGTTCTCTTCGCTGACGATAGTACAGTCGTATTCGTAGCTAATAGAAACATACTGAGCAGACATAAATAACACATGAGATATTATTATACAATGGTTGACAACGAATAAATTGAAAATTCATCTGGATAAGACAAATATGAGACTGACATTTAGACAAAAATTGCAGCCAACTAGTAAATTAAACATAGCTTATAAAGGATATAGAATAAATTAAACTAATGTAAGAAGTTTTTTAGGGCTAAGCGTATAAGTTGACGTAGAAAAACCAAATTGACATAATATGTAAAAAACTTAGTACATTTTCATATGCCTTATACAATCTTATAAAGTATCTAATCAGGCATTCGTACTAACGGCGTACCACGCATATGTTACATCGACTTGGAGATATGGTATCCTTATTTGGGATAATCTTCAAATCGGGAAAATGCATTTAAAGCCCAAAAAAGTGTCTGCCAATCTGTGGGATCAAACAGCGTGTCACTCATGCAAACCACATTTTATTAGGTAAAAAATACTTACTACCTTGGTTGTATATATATGAAATAGTAAATTTGGTAAATATAAAAGTGCCCGCCTACAGAATATATTAAAAGCCATTTCAAGTAATATAGCGCTATTGCAAAAGAGCATTTAATTGGAATAGCCTACAAAATATAATTTTGACTACATAATATTATTTAATGTTTAAAGGACTGCGAACTTAAATTTTTATATATTTTTAACTAGCTTCCGCCCGCGAGTTCGTCCGCGTGGACCCGGGATAAAAACTATCCTATATTTTAATCCAGGCTATAAACTATCTTCGTGCAAAAACTCATTCAAATCGGTTCAGCCGTTTAAGCGTGATTGAGTAACAAACATCCAAACATCCAAACATCTATACTTTCGCATTTATAATATTAGTAGGATAATGTTGACTACCTAATTTATGCAGAAGCATGTTACAAAAATATAACTATATTTGTATGCCGCAAGGCGGCACATAGTGATACTGAAAAAAAATGTAATACCTACCTAATAACTATACGTATGTTGGACATTATTGAATCTTTTTTGTATGAATACCTTAGCTACCTAGTGAAAAATACTATGGTGACAACTATTCTACACGCTTATCAGAAATATACTTGCGTACCTTGCGCTTTGTGCTTGCCGGATAGTTAGCGGAAAAGCGTTTCAGAGTCGACTTGCCAGCGCGGCTAGCACATCTTGTCCGCGAGTAGACAAATCTGCGCGACTTGGGGCTTCGCTCATCGGTAGCATAACTCGCACGAGAAAACAGACAGACTCGCGGTCAAATGTCATTGCGAGAAACTGGCATCGGCTCGCGAAACCAGAATAAAAGAACCAGACAAAACTTTTTAATATGTGATTTGGATGGATCTTTACAGCTTTTAGACAATGCTCTTGTCGGTGTCTCAATAAGATGATCTCGATGCCTGATGATACTGATCTTATAATGATGACGATGATGAAAATTATGAACATCATAAAGACCGTCATGATGAAGAACTAATATTGTTTAACGCAAATCTGTTTCATTTGAAACAAACCGGCAATCACAGCGAACCACACCATTCGTTACAGTTAAACCATTTCCTAAGGACGGCACCCATCACAACTCTGTTCCGGGAATGGCGCAGTGCAGAGCTACCGGTTGCATTCCGCGTTCTCACACCAATGTATGATAGACAGCCAGCAAGTAATGGGACACGGTAGTGCA
Source organism: Epinotia bilunana (assembly GCA_947049275.1). NCBI lineage: Eukaryota > Metazoa > Arthropoda > Insecta > Lepidoptera > Tortricidae > Epinotia > Epinotia bilunana. The sequence goes on along the minus strand of OX346260.1, from coordinate 19,377,052 downwards.
TTATACACTAGAAGTCAATGTCACGATGTAACGTCCAATCATTCGATTAGGTAACAATATGCGTTACTGAATCACACCGACCCGACACGTGCACGTGTGTTTAATAAGTTTTGAGAATTGGTATAAGAAACATAAGTTATTGGTGTACTATTCATTTTAATTATTAAATACGCTCTTTCTTATTTTACGTGCATGTTTATTATGATAAAAATATTTTTGCTTGGATTAAAAAAAGTTTTGGTCGTCGTTATGATTATGAGGCTTATTTTTTACATCGACGCAATTGCACCTATTTTATTGAAGAGTTTTCAATATATAAGAATAAGAAGTATTATAGAAAAAGAGTTGGTCTAGATTCTAGATAAAATATGAAAGAGCATTACTGAATTAAACAACGAATTCAAGAAAATATCCTCCCGTTAAGTGACGTCAGAATTTATTCTATACCATCATCTTGTTTAGCTATTAAAGACACGAGGAAACAAATAAATACTATCCTTTTTTAACTTATTCATTGTATTCATGAATAATTACACAGTATGACCCATAATCAGAAATTATCATGAGACGTATTCAATGAATACTATTCATGCCGATTCTCACTTCTTATTGAACACCCTTCGTAAGTATATATAGTAAAGAGCCCAAAACTACGCCAGAATAGCACCCCTACATCAAAGACTAGATTAGGGTTGATATCCACCAGAGTTGCGAGAGGTAATCGAGCAATGCAAGGCCGTGTAGTCAATCTCTGAAATGTGTGCAGATGAGCGACGCGAGGATATGTTGGGTGGGAGGCTGTGAAATGTGCGCGTTTTGTATGGCAAAAACTGCGCTTCGCTGAGCCCATATCGCGCAGTGCTATTCTAAGCTAGGATATTAAAACGAAACATTCCTATTGATAGGTCCTCTATCACCGCATAACAATTTCGCACAACTCTGGCGGATACTTACCTTTAATTATGATTTACTTACTTGTATGGAGAACAACAGCTTTTGTGACATAACAACACTTTGACATAAAGACAGATAGTCAATTCAAGGATCTCACCGGTAGTAACAGAGTAAATAGGTAGATATAATAGAATATAAGTAAACTTATAATAGTGTCATACACTTTTAAACTAATAGTATTAAAAATTGAGCGGTCAGGATTAGTATCTCCAGTTATTTCGATTTTTATTACAAAACACAACTTTTTCTCTAAAATAAACGTGGCCATGGGGGCGTGGTTTACGAGAATCGAAGAGCAACCTTAAATCGAAAACAGGTATTTGCGGTTATGTTGACTGCCTACTTTGTATGCCCAAAACACAGTAGCTTAATCAATTACCAAACCACGTATGCCTCAAAACTAGATTGTGCAGAACGCGGGTCGAGTAAATAAACAAATTAACCTTTTTGTATTCTACGATAAAAAATGGGTATCCGGCTCCATGGCTCGATAAATGGGTTACTTAAGGGGGAGTTTTGTTTACGCTTGTTTAGGGGATCTCAGATGGGGATTATATTTTTTACACAGATGGTAAGGGCCGTGAAAGAGTTGTGGACTAAAATTAATCGATATAATTACTCTTTTAAACAACAGCAGACTGAGGCTTAGATACTTTGGAAAATGGGGGTATTTTTCGTTCCATTCTGCCGATCTTTTTACCAGCGTTTATTTAGTTTCACCTGTCCCGATGTTTGTCCTCAAATCTTGCAAGTTAAATTTGCCCCATTTTGGGCTTAAGTATACAGGGTGTACCAAAAATGGGATGTGAACCGATTAAGGGCATAACAGGTATCGTGTACAGGTATATTCTGATAAGAAAAAAGTAAAAGAATTTTTTTTTGACGCAAAAAAAAATCTTAGTTTTTTCTTATCAGGACACGATACCTGTTATGCCCTTAATCGGTTCACACCCCATTTTTGGTACACTCTTGAGTTTGGATGACAATTCAATATTATGGTGCCGTCGAGCTGATCCGATGATGGAGACAGAAGGTGGCCATGGGAATTCAGTACTTAAGCGACGTAACCCCGTTGAGTTTTGGGCTCGTTAGAATCATCTCAATGAGTAGTTGATGACGGTATACAGAAAAGTACAGTCGGCAATAAAAGCTTGTACCAAAACTGAAATTTTTGAAGAAACCGTTTTTCAAAGTAATTTTGGAAAACTGTATCGACAAAAAAAACCTAAGTAAGTATAAAATTATTGAATTAGTGAGCACAAACTTTCACGAGAATCGGTTGAGAAATGCGACCTGTAGAGGAGGCCAGCCGTACAGCCGGACATCCGGATTTGGCCTAAGCTGAAACGGAGAACTTCGTTCGCTTCGCTCGCTCGTACAATAATGGAGTAATGTACTTACTAGCTTTCAATAACAAATTAAAAATATGGGTAACTGGAAATGACTATTTTAATTTAAACGATAATACCCACTTGATCAATATATTAAACATGAGTTAAAACTATACATGGTAATAATATGCAATTGTGATATAACATTATCATTTCAATTTTATAAATACATGTTGTTAATAAATAATAATAATAATAATAGATGGCTGGATCAAGGGTCAGATACAGAAGGCGGTACTCCTGGATACTGCGCGGATAGTCAGGAGGTTCCCGTCTCTGGCGCCCTGACCACCGGCAGCTTAGGCCCCGCCTCGCTGCCGGCGGTACCCTAGGTTAGGTTTTTATAATGATTTTATGTTTTGTATGTATAGTTTTATATTTTACTTTTCATATAGTTATTGTAAAAACCTAGCCTAAGATGAAAGATGAATAAAGAGAATAATAATAATAATAAAATTTATTTATTCAGACAACAAGATCCACAGTTTTTTAGTAGTTTTCTTAATACTATGTTATTCTATGTTAGTAAATATATGTAGCTAAAGAGAGTATTTTTAATTAAGTGTTGCATTATTGGGCACTCACTCCTAATGGCTACATTTTTTGCTCATGTTCATAAATAATGGGCAACGTTGGCGTTGTTACTTCATACCCGGCAATATGGCAAAATGCATTTATTTTCTCAATCAAAGTGCCAGATCGGCTGTAAGTAAAACAAAATAAGATAGTAATCATAATCAAGTACTGACTCAGTATTACTATTATTCTGACGAGGAACTTGTTCATTGCAAGGATCCAGTATTTTATTTAGAACACATAGGTGTGTAATTATACCTACTAACTGCCCGTGCGGCTTCCCGTACTACTCTAGGAAAAAAACGGTTTTGAAAAACATTCGTCTATAGTGGCGTTTCTTTTGTTGATTTAATTTCAAAAGGTTATTCTAAGATGCTTTATTCAAGAATCCGACAATTTTTCCACCCGGAAGTTATTATGTAGATTCAAATGAAGCATGCATTGTCTGTTTTTTGTATGATTTATCTTGAACCAAAATAAAGACAAAAATATTTATTAATATATTTTCTCTTTTCAGTAGCTAGTTAATTTATAATTTTTTTGATGTCTGAAATTTTGTCGGATTCTGTTGCTGGGTAACTATTTATTTGATAATATATCCGTTTTACGCCGTTACACAAAAAAAAGCTATTATAAATTATTCCTAAAATTGTCATTTTTTCCATACAAGTTGGCAGTTCATTGACTGGACTATGTATTGCAAAGAACGCAGGCAACCCCGCAGGATAAAATATAGTCTATAACGATCCAAGGCCAGTCTACGTCTACACATAGGTGAAAGAATTCGTTCAAAATCAGGCAAGGGATTCCGGAGGTTACCCAAAACATACAAGCTTCCCTTTATAGGTAATATTAGTATAGATTACACCTTAACCCATTCAGGGCCAACAATCGCTACGCGCTACGCTCGTAGCCTATCCCGTAGTTTTTCTCGTATGTAGCGGAAAGCGACTACGGCGGTCTGACGCATATGTGTCGTCATGGGCCCGGGCTTAAAAAATAGACGGACCCCTGAAACACTGTCGACCGACATGTATCGGTTTGGGTATTTTCAACAACTAGCACATAGGTCTCACTAGCTCTGGTCAACTAGGATTTTAGCAACTAGGTCACAATTAAAACAAATAAAACTACACACTTAAAACTTCTCAAGATGTTATACCCATAACTAATGGGTACCCATAATACTCATGACAAATTACAGCTTAAAATACTGCTGTAATTTGGATGAGATGTGTGAGGGTCACTGTGCTAAGCCGCGGACAGACAGACGGACATCCGAACATGACGAAACTAAAAAGGTTTCTTGTTGACTACGGAAACATAGAAAACTGTTTGTGCAAAACCTAACGACACCTTTCGACGACGGTTGGAATCACAGTGATTTCCAGTCCTGTCCGAGTTCAGCAAAGTAGCACATTTTATTCCTGACTAAATAGTTTGCAAGAAGTTGCAGAGATGGCGTTGTAATTACAAATTTAAATAAAATTGTATATTAGTGTTAAATAAAAAAAAAAAAAGTAAAATAAATATATATTCTATTACTTGATTATTATTGCAGCGCTTACTCTAAAAGTTTTGTAGAAATTATGACAGTGGTATTTAAGATTGAAATACCTGCATACAAAATAGACTGGCTTGCTAATTTGTGTAGTGTATCTTTAAACCAAGACGTAAACTATCATTTGTTTGATTGTTTTTAACGTTGTATGTAGATGCTCTAGCAACTTAAAATTATGTTTACGTATAGTTCGGAAACTGAAATGTCGGATTTTTAACTTTAGTAGTTTGTTAAGGATATTTTGATAACAATGCACTGTCTAAAAATTATAAACATTTAGTGGGGTATAAAAATGACAAAACACGTATCATGCAATAAATAATTTATTTTAAAAACTTCTTATCATCATAACTCTTCGTAATCAATGTTTTGAACGTGAAATTAGGTATATCTGCTTAGCTATAATCCATCATTATTGTCATCCAGGCTGAACCTGATGCGGCTTGATTTCATCTTTCACTATAATGCGTTTGTAAAGTTTCCATTATAATGTCCATTTTGTCACGCTGCGTAATAATTTAAGGCCCTATCCCACCAAATTGAGAAAATTGATAACGACATTGGGGCGTATATTTCCTGGTCCATAAGAAATTATTGTACCCAGCGACGATCTTTCCTTGTAGACCCAGCACGATTCATTAACAATTAGTGACTATTATTATCAAGCCACGATTAGAATGAGATTAGAAGTGACAGTTAATTTTGCCATATAAATACGTTTAAGTTTATATGAACTAACAGCTATTCCAATCCTAAGCTCATCGCGGTTTTGTCATATGACAATGTCAATTTCACGTACATTAGGTAAATAAGTAAAGGTGTTTTCTCTAACATGCAATGAAATAATGACGTTGCGTTCTTTATAAATTGCGTTAATTTTCGTTTAGCGTTGCGTTTTAATAGGCTTCGAAGTGTCACTCTTCTGGCGCGGCGAGACGAGGCGAGAGATCTGTAATGGAATTGCATACAAAATTACCATCATTCATCATTTTCATTTGATGAACGATTGCCTAGGCCCGCAAAGCGACCTTCTTTTGTTTCAGTATCAATTCTTGACGCAACATCGGGGCGTTCAGTCATAAAAAATACCTTGGAGTTTTTTTTTTATTTCATTGCATGTTTGAGACAAGCTCCCTATTCTCCCGGCCTCTGCAGTAATGAACTATTACGGTAGAGCATCATTACTTGTCGAACCCAAAATGTAAGTTGGATTATCATTGTCAAATTGGTGAAATAGCGGCCAGATGGAGGGAAAACAAACCGGATTTCTCATACATTATGGAAGACGTACCAAACATTTTCTAAATCCAGTGTCACTATAATTCCTTAATTAATAAATTCACTAGCTTATGTTTAGGATATCTACCTAAACTGAAATAACAGGTCGTAAACTAGAATAACAAAGCAGGCTTCAAATTATTTTAGAACAATTTAACTCATCGTTGAATTATTAAATAGGTAATATTTTGTTATGTTTTCTTTATTTTTTCTATCTAACATTTTCAAATTTTATTTGGATTTCTAAAAACATTTCAAATTAAATGATAACGCTCATGGATTTTAATATGTATGAAAAAAAAATTGGCTTTTGGCAAATGTAACGCTGCTATCATTTAGACGAAATCGTTTGCTAAATAATTTTATTAATTTCATTAGTAGTTAACGCGATCTCGTAAAATTTTGTAATTTCCCTGGGAAACAAACAATATCACTTCAATACATTTCTAAGATATGAATAGTCTTAGTTATATTTACACCGTTTCCAATACAATAGGATATTTCATGAATTACAATAGGTAGGTAGGTCTTCTACATTATGAATGATTTCAAGGTGGTATTAATTGGAATAGTTGTAGGTACAGGAAATATCATTGAACAATATTGTATTACATTCAAAGAACTAGTAAGTACAAAAACAAACAGTAAGAAATAAATTATACAATATTCATAACGACATACGAACAATATTTTATATAAAAATGGCAGTTTTATATCACTTATACGAATACTAATAAAGTTATTCAGAACACAGGGTATGAATTCGATTGCACCAATCAAACAACACTACTTAAATAATTTTATTGCCGTACCGATATCAATTCATCTTAACAGTAACTAATGAGAACAGTATTTAGCTACAAATTTACTATTTATTTACAATTGCAATAATCACAATAACTTGTAAACCAAAATGTTCAAGAGTCGACCGGCCACTCACCAGAAGCATTGTGCGTTATCACTTTAATTTGGTCTTTATTGACCTTTATTAAATTTTCAATGGCAAAATGACTAAATACTCAAAAGAGAACAATTGAATGCAACTGCTTTTTTGGTATGCAGGTTAGGCATCTTGTAAGTACCATTATTTGCTTCGATTGATGTCTCTATTGCATTCGTGTTTCATAAAACATTGCCCGTTTTTAATCTTTGCTAATGTCATTTAATTATGTTAATGATTTAACTGATAGAAACCGATAGTTTAGCAATGCTATGCTCTCTTATTTAACAGACTTCAACCAAGTTACAACGCCGATCGACTGCACTTGGTCCGAAATGTACGAATATTCTCATCGTCAAATTATTCGACTCAGAACCAGCTGTGAGGACACAATCCGATTCTTAAAAACACTACCTCCATTAATAATTTCTCTATTAAATACCAATTGAGTTCGTCTATAGTGTCTATTCCAATAAAAACTGGCTGTCTATCAAAAGTGTTTAAAACCTGAACACTTTCTCACACAACCATTAAACCTATCAACAAGTCGACTTACAATCGCTTTCCTTGTCTAATCCCTCTAATACCAACACCTTTATTGCATTAGCGATTACTCTTAACAACAATACCATTGACGCCACAATTAACGGACCATTCTTCAACCTTATCACAATGCAATAAGGTCCATTAAGGATCAGTATAGAGTTTTGTGGTTCGTAAATTTCCATCCTCAGAGCTGGCGATACTGAAATTGAAACATTAACATGCGCCCGTAAGGACCCCGCGCAGGAAGCCAGTCACACAGTGGTGACGCGGTCGACTTCCACATAACGCACGGAGTCCTCGCTTGGTCAGCAAATCACTTCTTTCTCGTCGAATATGGCGGTGTCGGAGGAGAGGCTCTTCAGGCGCTGCTGGAACGCGGAGCGGCGGCGGCGGCAGTTGCGGGCTACGGCCAGCTGCAATGAGAAATGTTACGAATTTTAGGAAGAGGGGGAGAAAAGGTGCAAAGAACTGTAATGTAAGGACGACTTAAATCGGAAGACTCAAATCCGTAATTTGTTCATTGTGTGATATCAATTTACGTATTTGTGCGTACGTAGTGATATCAATTTACCAAAAGCGATGATTATGCATAAGATCCGGGAAACGTCATCACCTGCTAAGACATTAGGTACACTGTGCTGACAACATAGTGGCATAATAAAAAAACCTGCAGGCAAACTGTTTAAACAGTTTTGCAGGGAAATGTATTAGAATGAGTTTTGTCTATAATAGTAATTAATATATAATAATACAAGGTGGTCAGTGGCAGAATTCCGATTTCAAACTCAAATAATTTTCGAACGTGAAGTCCAAGGGAGATGCCGATTGGTTTTTTAGTATTGCGAGAGTTGCGGATTGATAAGTCAAAATGGATCGCTGGCCAGCTGCGCAGCGTGCATATGCCATAGAGGCGTACCTACCAAGGGTTTTTCGCCCATCATCGCAAGGCGTAAGTTTTGTGTTCACTTCAATACGGCGTATTTGTGATGGACCATCAACTACATTGATTGAGAGCTGGGTCGCGCGATTTAGAGCTACAGGTTCCGCAGTAAATAAGCGAGGACCGGGCCCGCGGCCTACGGTTACAGCTGCACGGCTAGCACGCGACGGCGCGCGAGCTCTCTCGATTTTTCTCACACTATCCGTCTCTCTCTTATTAGAACACTTAGAAGAAGAGGTATAGTGCGATAAAAATCGAGAGTATGTCGCGGGCGTCGTGTGCTAGACGTGCTGAATAAAACGTGGACCGCGTCAAGCAATCTGTACTCGAAAATCCGCGACTGTCCACCCGCAAACGCTCTACGGTCCCAGGTTAATTCTGAAAGATACTGTGAAATGATTGACGGTTTTTTAGACAGCATGTTGAAGCTGGTTCTTTCTTCAATCGATACACATGGTTTCAACAAGATGGTGCAACTGCCCATACAGCCCGCTCATCAATGAATGCAGTTAGGGCATTATTCCCAGTAAAATTGATCTCCAGATTTGGCGACATAGCCTGGCCTGCAATATCACCCGATCTCAGCCCTTGTGATTTTTTTTGTGGGGCTATCTCAAAAATGTCTTCTACAAAAATCAACCTGCCAACATCGTGGAGTTAAACAACAGGGGGCTGATTTTTAACTTTCGAGCGCTCGAAAATTAAATAAAAGTAAATGCTATTGTAGTGTCACAATCACAGGGACTTACTTTCTACCGATATAATTGAATACGAGTGGTCAATACCGCACGTTTTTAAATTTTCTATCGTCATTTCAAAATAGCATTTCATAATTTTTTACAGTTTTCGAGTGAAAGAGTCGAGCGCTCGAAAGTCAAAAATCGGTCCCCTGATCGCAAATATCCTTGATTTCTAGGGCGCTCTGTAGCAGAGTTTTTGAAAATATGCGGAGTAGGTTGGAGGAGTGCGTACACAACGGAGGTCATCATTTATAAAATGAGATTTTCAAAAAATAAAATCCGCAGTCATGATCTTTATACGGGAATAAATAGCGTTGCTTAATATTTAGTTTTTTTTAAATACATTTTTGAAATCGGACATCTGCCACTGACTACCTTGCATATATATACAAGGTGGTCAGTGGCATGGTTATTATATAATAATAATAGTACACGTCAATCCTCTCCATCCGGGCATTCGGCTAAATCTCATACCACGACCCTGGTTCGATACGCACGTTAAGAGAAACAGCAATATTTTCTGTGGCCAGAGGCTCCTAGTATAAGTTTTACCGAAACAAAACGTTAAAATAGCGTTTGCGTTTGGCTGTCGGATCCCATACAAATTGAGGGTAAAACGCAAACGCGATCGTAACGTTTTGTTTCGGTAAAACTTATACTTACTAGAGCCTCAGATAGAATACTAACCATAGCAAAACCCGCTAGTACTGTGAACGCCAGTATGGCGGCCGCGTAGTGCGCCGGGACGCGCAGCAGCGCGGAGCACTGAGCCAGCCGCTCGTCCTCTCCGTGCGGACACTGTGCTATGCCGTCGCACCATAATGCTGGCTCTATACAGGCGTCGAGGGAAGCGCAGCGGTATTCGCAGTCACCGGACAAGGCGAAGACACCGCCTCGTTCGCTGGCGTGTCTGGAATGAAAGCAATATATTATGAGAAATTTAATACAAGCCCATTCATTATGCGAGAGAAGAATAATAGAACCTGGCTGTCTTTAAACCATACTTTATTGCTTTTTAATCAACGTACATAAATCGACCAATCAATCTCCAGCTTTTCCTAAAAACCTTAGGGTGCAAGCAAGCTGTCAAACACGAGCATTATCAAATATGTATATGAAAACACAGATTTGCACATTTCTGGTGGATATTCACCATTAAGATTCCGTATAGGATTTTGAAACCAGAGAGATTATATAATACTCACGTAACGCTCCGAACGCGCGTTAGGACAATCCAACTGTCATTTTTCCATATAAAATGTGACATTTAGATCTACCTAACGTGTGTACAATGCGTTATGGCCGCTCCACACGTTGGGCCACCCTGACCCATCATAAAGGGCGCGGCTATGCGGTAGAACGAGACATAAATATGTCTTACTCCCTTTAACGCATAGTTGCGTCCTGTATGATGGGTCAGGATGGCCTATCGTGTGGAGCGGCCATTACGTGATCGACCAGCTGATCTCGAAAGTAGATGAAGTTGGCAGTAATGATGATTACCTACCGAGAGCAAGGATCGGAAATTTCTACGAAAAGAAAGTGCTCATAACAAGTGCATCGTGTACAGCGACGCTTAGTATATAGTATATAAATCATCAAATCGTTTCACAGCGTTATCCTCAAATCATCACAGTATAGATACAGATCATTGATCATTCAATTACCTTCTAGAAAGTTCCAGCCACGTCACATGGTAAGAGCCGTGCTCCACCGCAATTAGCTCCACAGAAAGGGACCTCGGCCAGTCGAGGTCGAAGCGGTCGGGTGACGGCGGCGGGCCGAGCACGTGGCGCGCCATCTCGTCTACTTCTTTTGACCAGCCTTCTGAGAATATCTCAACCACTTCCTCCCACTGGAATAGGTACATTATAAATGGTTCTGTTACGTAAACTATGTACTTATTGAAATATATAACCATCACTTCCGCCACTTCATGGAATTGTGGTTATTACACGCACACATACAGCAGTTCCTAAGACGAAAATATTCTAGTGACTGCATGTAAGTAAATAAGTGTGCTGAGTGTATCCGATCCTTTCGTTACATTTTTAACTATTTATAATTTGTATGATCAGGCCTTGCTACTAGGTTATTTTACTACTACAGTACCTAGTGTTTTTACTGAAATAATAATGATACAATGATTGAAAAGAAAATAAAGCGCCGAAATAAATAAATAAATAAATAAATATTAGGGGACAATCTTACACAAATCGACCTAGTCCCAAACTAAGCAAAGCTTGTACTATGGGTACTAGATGACGATAAACATGCTTATATAGATAAATATATACTTAAATACATAGAAAACATCCATGACTCAGGAACAAATTCGTGCTCATCAGACAAATAAATGCCCTTACCGGGGTTCGAACCCAGGACCTCTTGCTTCGTAGGCAGGGTCACTACCAACTAGGCTACGGCGGTCGTCCAAGAAAATAACTTGAATACCATTTCAGAACCCAACCCTTTTTTCTAGTATTTGAAAATACAAATCCGCCCCACTTGGAACGGCCATCATATAATACCCAAACATCATTCTCACATTTGTTAGTTTATTAAGTTAATTCTTAGTCCAACCAAATAAATGTATCTTTCCGTATCTACCTGTTCCTCGGGTGGTTGCGGACAAATGAAGATCGGCGATAGTCCCCCCGCATACACTGCTATTCTATTCTGCGTCCGGCATAAATGCCGCAAGTCGGGAGCCACAGTGATGTTGTTCAGAAGAGTGAAGTTGTCCAGTTCTGGTTCCTTTATGATGCTGCCCTGGATATGCATGTAAAGGTAACGGCCAGGTGATGGGTCGATCAGCCATGGGCGGTGTTCACAGTGCTCCTGTAATATGAAAGATTAGATTTACTATATGTAAATAATGTCATCAGGTTATAGTGAGCGCATTCCTATTGGGATTATGACAGAGTGCCATCCCAGTACAATAAACGGCAATATTAAACTTACTATAAATCAATCAGGAAACGAGGAATAATGGATAGTAAGCTAGTAATCAAAATCAAAATCGATTGGTTATTTTAGTATAGTTTTTGGTATCACACTTGAGCTTATTTTAGGATTATTTATTGATTTGTATTTAAATACATTCAAGGTCAATTTTATTCATTACGTCGTATCACAATGTATTCCTGCGTTGTCGTTCTGACACGTTACCACTTATCACGGGGCGTATGGAAACTATCTTGCAAAACACAATGATATCTCTTTGCGTTGCAAAGTGACGAGCATGTTTAAACTGTAAAAAAGTAATTCAAAACTCGGTACTAAAGGGACTGGGGAACTCAATCTCGATCTCGGTTTATTTGAAACTCCAAAGGCTATTTTATTAACCGAGATACTTTTATTACAAATACATCTTGATAGAACAATAAACTTAAGTAATATACCTCCTACACAACAAACAGTGAAGAAACATCTCGTCAAACAAGACTTTCGATTAAAAGAACCCCCTCTAATCGGTCCTTCCATTTGGATCTATATACATATAGGTAGACACAAACACAGAAACTTACCGCTTCCATATCGGGGTGCATTGCAGCCAGCCTCAAGTCCCCACTAGATCCATGCACCTTATGGGAGCTCTCGCACACCGTGTCCAGCCTGACGAACTCCACCGAAGCCTCGAAGCCGAACGACCTGAAGTCGTCTATTGCCGACATGTTCACTACGTCGAACTTAAGCTCGGCGATCATCGAGGTTGATGTGAATTCGTAGTCGTTGATGTCACTGGAAGTAGGTATAATAGTTTAACCCATGGGTCGCCAAACTACGGCCCGCGGGCCAAGTCCGGCCCGCGAGCCCTTCTAATCCTGCCCGCAGAAAGAAAGCGGACAGTCCGGCCCGCGATAGCGATGGGGTATGGCTGGTCATGACCAGCCATGAAACCAGTCTTGGCCCGCACGAATTTATATAAGTGCAGTGTGGCCCTTGAGTCAGAAAGTTAGAGTTTTGGTTTAACCAATCATTTTACTCTTCCTCAAAACATAAAATATATAACTTGTGACAAATCAACTCAGTAAATATTACGATGTCGATTGCAATTAAATGTTGCGCCACTAATTTAAAAGATTTGATAATAAATGTAATTCTTTGTCTGTCAATTTGCTTTCCCCTTCTACGAACGATAGCTTTGAGATTTTTTGGGATGTCGCCATTAGTTAGGTACGCCATGTTTTTTTATTTTCTTTACTCCTGATAACGCCACTGATGCGCTCTACAATTTTCATGGGCCTATTCATGCTGCACACGCCCTCTCAAATTCCATGAGCAATGGCAGCTACCAGCTAACCCACCTGCACAAGCAATCCCTCGGCACCCCGGGCCCACCGTCCCTCCAAAGTCTGTCGAAGACCCTCACAGCCGCAGTAGGGTCTCCTGCGCAGCGATACCAAGGCGAATGCGCCGAATGCACCGAGCGACATAGCCGGCCGCCGCTGCGGACGCCCCACACTCGCAGTCGGATCACCTCGCCTGGGTTCGCCTCGAAGCGGTAGGTGCAACTGAAATGAGAATACCAAAAGCGTTAATAACTAAAGTTTAATTCAGTTTTGACTGTAGCTGGAAAACAATGGACGCGAGCGAGCATATTTGAATATTAGTTACTTACCAAGGGCCCGATTGACATTCAAAATGTTACATACTTGACAAAGATTTCTAACTAAACTCAACTATTGCCATATCTTTGCAAATCCACATAGTTAAAGCAATGGCGCGTAGTTTCAGTCTACAAGAGGCAACTGGATGGCTCGCGGTATTTGAGCTCCCGAAGCGTTGTTGGCTCAGTTCGGAGGGCGGTTCCACAACACAGGTTTCCAATACTGCAACTACGCGTCATTGCTCTGAATAACACACGACGGGGACACAACTTTGAATTTTGTAAGTCTAATAACTGTATTTAGACTTACAAAATTTAAAGCCTTGTACGAGCCCAAAACTTAAGGGCCTGCCCTAGTCCCCTTTGCCCACAACGACTGTAGAAGAAAGGACTAAATAATAATTAAAACAACGTCAAACTTCTTCAATATTTGTAAAATCTACACCAAAGTAAGGTATAATGTTGACATTGACATGCTGTTGCTCGCTGCTTAGAATAAAAATTAAAGGAGCCAAGTGTTGGGCCCTTGTCAAGCGCTGACTAAAAATATTTCATCATCAAAAAAAATTTTACCTAATATTTCTTGAGCCACCGCGGCCATACAGAAACACGTCTCTGGGTGAAGAAAACGTGACAGGCGGGTCCGGTGGCGCTTCGGGAAAGGAACGCGAGGAAAATCTTCTAGAACAAGGTCCGCGTCCCCAAGGCTCGCCATCTTGGTGGAGGTCGACGAACTCGTAGAGGGCTTTGAAGAATATTGGTCTGGAAAATAACACAATGTTCAGACCATAAATAATTTTATGTCAAGTATACTGTTTTGGGACTGTTATAATATAATTGATCAGTAAGGTACAACTTGGAACCGGACTGCAGATAGCAGCAGCAGACGATGTGTCGCAGCGACACTACCAGATTCTATGTATTTGTATGACGCGTGACGGCGACGTGCCACTAGCTACGAAAGGTATTTCATAGAAATACGTATAACCAGTCGCTGCGACACGTCGCGGGTCGTCTGCTGCTGTCTGCGGTACGGTTCAACTTGTATATATAAAACTAAATAATTCTTGATTTCCTCAATATGGCGTGCTTAGGAACTTGGGTGCCAGCTCGCGACATAAGCGGTCTGTGATTGTGGCGTTCGTAGGCGGCAAACACGAAAGGCTTGAAAGGTTACTTGACTTACTTCAGAGCTGTTCCCTGGGTCAACTTGAGCTCCAAGGTGAGCGAGTCTCCCTTCGACAGGAAGCTCTCAGTGCGGGCGCAAGTCCTAGATCTCCTCAATATAGCGTGCTCGCAAGTCCTCGGTGCCCGCTCGCGACAGAAGCGGGCTATGAGTGTGGCGTTCGTAGGGGGCCGGCCGACTATCACCGACTGTGCTGATGTCGCACGAGACATTTGGACTGAGCGCTCTTTGTCACTGGAATTAAGAAGGATAATTATCCGTTATAACGAGCAATATTTTGTATACATATTTGTAATCACGTTCTCGAAAACGGCTCTAACGATTTCCATGAATAGAATAGAATTTGATTTGCATAGAATGAGTAGGGGAACATCAGTGTCATTGGGCGGTAGGTGACAAAAGGTAGCTTATTCTGCTATTTATACAAAATACTGGCATCCAAGTATCTTGTAGAATATTATCATTATTGATCAACATTTTGAAAGAGGTAATCCTTTACGGTTAGAAGCGTGACTAAGTTATTTTTAAAACTATTTAGAGGTAGCTCTTGTATATTTGAAATTTGTAATAACGGTTTACGGGGGTGAAAACTCTGGGAACGATAGTTTTCTGCATTTTCTCATGCGTTCTTTGATCTGTGACCGAGAATTTTGTGAATTAATGTGAATTAAATGTGTGGCAACTGGCAACCGGCATACCTACTCTGATCCTAACTAAAGATGATGCTTTGAGTGCAAATGCATGCTGGTGTCCAAGGACGTATTAGCTTGGCTATAAAGTACTTATGCAGAGGCTGGACATTCAAGTGGTTATTATTTGTGTTAATATTAAGGAATTTTACAGATGCCTCTCGAAACAAAAGGTTTCGGCATTCAAATACAAAAATATAAAATACTAGCTGCCCGGCCCGGCTTCGCACGGTTAGTGCGTAGGAATGAAGCATTTTCCCGCGGTAAAAAGTAGCCTATATGTTCATCAGGGATAATGTCGGCTTCTAATGGTAAAATAATTGTTCAAATCGGTCCAGTAGTTTCGGAGCCTATTCAATACAAACAAATAATCAAATCTTTCCTCTTTATAATATTAGTAGTACATTTACAATAATAATAGTAGTAGTACTTTATAATACAAGTGTCAAGTTATTGACTCTTTTAAATGAAATGATATTTAAGTTGTTTGTACCAATAACATTTTTTTTTGGTTATTTTTTCTTACGTAATTGTGAATCTGAAAATTTGAACTCGTTTAATTAAATACAGGTTACTAGGTTGATACTATACCATAAGAAGTTCAAAGTAAGTAAGTTATATATCTAATACGAACCTCTCTTAGCATAACAAATTATATTTTGTTACGTGTTTACGTGGAAGTTACCAAAAATAAACGTTATTACTTGAAAGCCCACGCGATCCAATTTCATCTTTAATAATAACAGGCTAGGCAATTTAATTGCAATTAATATTAGATTAGACGTTCTGCTTCAGCTGAAATTAAGATAACACTTTCAATTTATCCCGCGAGGGTCATCAGCTCAGTCTCATTCTACATGTATGCATTGACATAACTACGCGTAAAATGAGACGTTTTTAAATTTAAAAAAATATATAAATCTGTTGTGCGATCTAACTATGTAAATTGTTCAATACACTAGGATGCGCCCCGCCACACTCGTTCTAAAGGCGATGCCTTGATTTGAGTCGAACACGCCCCCTAGACAGAGACACGCTGATGCCTTCCGCGCACGAGGAAAAGAGATGCAACACTCTTCGGGAATGGCTTTTTTGGACAAATTTCGATTAATATCTAAATCTTAGAGACGTTTTATTAAAATTTCATAAAGTGATATTTTAGATGAGATAAAATACTATATTATAAAATCAGATAAACAATCATATAATCAAGAATCATATATCTGAAAATCAGACCTTATTGTTTCTTAATGTAGTCAGAACGGCGTTTCAAAGCACGCGATAATTTCCAATGCGCAGCCTTAATTGCATATTACTTTGTGTTTTGTTCATGAGTCATGGATGTTTTCTATGTATTTACGTATATATATTTATATATATAAGTATGTATATCGTCATCTGGTACCCATAGTACAAGCTTTGCTGAGTATGGACTAGGTTGATTTGTGTAAGATTGTGAGAAAATATCTATTATTATTTTATTATTGATTATATGAGTGGGTCGCTTTTTCGTAGATTAAGATTGGATTCGACTAACAGGAATGAGAACTTAAACGGAGGTTACTTTTTTAAATATTAAGCACCGTTGAAATAGAATAACGCACGTAAATCGTAAAGACTTAAAATAATTCAAACTCACCAAAAAATATCGCTGCACCCGGGTGATATTCTCATCGGACCGTCCCAAATATTCAAATGGCTACCGCAGTATTCGTCCTCAGGTAAATTAGGATTAAGCGCATTAATTACGTAGAACTTCAATACGGAGAACCACACTCTGAATCTTGGAGCAGAGAAAGAGGGTTTTCTGTAAATGAGGTTTCTCCCCGACGGGCCGGACGTGTCGATTCCCTGCATGTGATACAAACATGTCGTGTTTGGTGGGAGAGAATGCTGTGGGTGTTCCAAAATGCCCCTCCCGGTGCCTCGGATCCAGAACTCGCAAGCTCTTTTGTTCTTAGCATACGTTGGTGACTGTTGATCGACGAATCTGACCTGAAATAGATTAATTAGATTGTCTAAACAGAACACAATCGTTAATCAAACCCATTGTAATGGAAGCGAGATTCGATTGTTTTCTGGTATTCGCTTGAAGGTTACGCAGGGGTAGAATAACATTGGCTTCAGTATTTGCTTTTAAGTTTCAATGCAAAAAGGGGACGCGCCCTAATTTCGTAGTTTAAACAATGTGGATACAGTTTGGTCGGTGGCCCATTATGTGCCCGGGCCTACAGTACTAATTACACTTTGGCCGGAGCCCAAGCGGGGTCTCCTGGGCACTTGATTTATTTCCGTTCACCCGAAACGAAACACTTTGAATAACTCTATGCTATGATACATAATGTTCATTCGCGTTTGGTAGTGTATCAGGTACAAACTCTCGAATTATATATTTGAGAATAGCTACGTGTCGAAGTCGAATACGCTAAGGAAGGAATTAGGAACGTCAGTGTTAGTAATACATATAAACTGAAATATGGTACGCTTTGGTACCTGGTACATACATAGTACCTGCAAATAAAATAATTAATCTACATATGATGTAACGAGTAATCTCTGGAACAACTCATTCAAATGTACAAATTTGTTCACCGGTATATAATGGACGTTCGAAATGGACATTTAAGTAAACGATATGATACACAATAACAAATATATTGGAAAATTAAACTATCATCGTCTGAAACCCAGAGCAAGACTCGAACTTGCGACCTCTGTATTCTATATTGTGTATGTAAGCATATTTAATAAAATAAGTTGTTTCGTTAAGTAGTATAATGGACATAAGTGTTATTTTATGTGCATAGTATCATAACTATTAAGACAAGACCCTACCCAACTGCTAAAGTAAGTAGGTATAAAAGGCAATTAACTACGATTAGTTAAAAGCATTTGATTATGAACACCTAAATGGTTGAATTACACAAGATGATCGCTTATCTTAGCTAATGATCATTAATGAACGCTTATCGTGAAACAACTTTCGCTTAATTGCAAGTTGGCAAAGAGCCAAACCTGCAGCTCCAGCAGTCCAGGCGACGCTTTAAATTGTTTAAAAACAAGTCACCGTTAAAATCGGACAAAGACGATAAACTACGGTGCATTGAAACATTAAAACACAATTTAACTTGACTGTATAGGCAACTTTCGTTATAAGATAGTTAGGATTATAACATTAAACTATTTCAAAGTATAATTCTGCATTTACAGCGAATGATTATAGTTCTAAAGCCACCAACGACGACGCTGCGGCGGCATTTGCATTTATTATACGACGTAGAGCAAACGCTGACACTCGGATAACTTTTTCAGTCGCTTTGCAAATTAAGTCCTAGATTTGTATAAAAAAGTATTTTACTTTGCAACTCAGCTTAATTTTTAGTACAAGACTTTACTTACCTCCACCTCTAACTGAAATCCGTGTAGAGATTGCAAAGTTGCCGGCTGCAAGAATGTTCCGAATGGTGATGTCGTGAATTCAACTAATAATTCAGGTCCGCTCGATATCGCTTCAGGGACGGCAACGCCGCCGCCACAAAACTTCAAAATAACAGGATCTCTAGTCGTATAACCGTCGTATACCGTAACATAGTCTTGCACTTCGTCGCATTGTTGCCAGACTTTCAGCTCGCGCCCATTGTTTCCCCGCTCTTGTTGAGACGCGGCGTACAATGCCTTTTGACTTCTAATTGAGACGAGCTGACCATTCGGCTGTTTCACCACAATTAAAGCGTGTTTTCCTTGAGGCACTTCGTGTTGTCGCACGGCGTAATAGCAGGTCAAGTTTCTGGGGTAAACGCCGGGGAAATTGGGCGACTGTAGCCTACAGTTTTTACGATCGCAGTCGCTGAAGATCCGCGAGCAATAAGTTCCAGAGATCAAATCCCCGAGGTAATACTCGGTTTTTGTCGTCCTCGCGACGTTCGTGTCTTCGCCCCGTGATATGTTTTCGGGATAAGGCATCGGCTTGAGCTTGAAAAAAGGGCGTTCTGAAACGAGAAATTGTTATGAGATTTGTGAATGTTTTTTGTTGCCTATTTCTTTTGTTTTCCCGAAAGCAAGTAATATCTTTGTGTGACGTTTTATTTATTTCCCGCTTTACGGCTGAAGCCAAATGTAAGTCTTCAGGGGAACAATATGTAATAGGCAAGCGAGTTAGCTCGCAATAACAAAAAGCATCTCTTAATCGAATTAATGTTACTTTACCCGAGGGAGGAGTTCCTCCAAATCGAACTGTCGCATACTCTCTTCTTAAAACTTTATACGCCATTCGGAAGTCGAAGTTGTAGTTATTCTGGTCTTTAGATAGGTGTAGTAAGCGTATAATGAGCGTGATGGACTTGGTTTCACTGTAGTATATCGACGGGCCCCATGAGGTCCCGCACCAGGAACCACCGACTTGCGGTCGGCTGGCTTCCTGGATCTGCATGTAGCCGTCTGGACAGCCATCTTCCGTGAAGGACGTGAAGCGACCAAGGGTGAAACTGTCGAATAACACCTATAACAAAACAAAAATATCTTTATAAATACCAACGAATAGAACCAGAGAACAAAAATATATTTGATTAACCAACTTATTACGTCATATACTTATATTTAATAGAAATCAGCACAATCACTACGACGGCTAAAAAATGATAGTCAACGCTGCCTTACCCTACAAAAGTTGAAACAGCGATAGAACAGAAGTCAAAGCTGATACAAAAAATCCGGACATAATTTAACCCATTCCAGCAACCCAAACACTTGAAATATGCCATTCCTCAGAAAATGCGAATTATTTTTGTTTCAAAAAGCTCGCACGGTTGCGCGGCTTGCGGCCAGCCAGGCTGTGGGATTTACCTAAGCAACGTTTTATATGATACTTGCACGCGGGACGAAGCGCCCTTTTTATTAGTACGGCCCTAAAACAAAGTATTTAATATTGCAAGGCACGCTCGACACAGGTACTAATAAAAGTCATATACGGTGCTTCTATACGCAGCTGGCTTAGGAAGCGAATGTTTTATTATTTACTAGCTTCTGCCCGCGACTCCGTCCGCGTGGAACTCGTTTATATCGTAGCTCGATACAAACTTTTATCCCCCATTTCACCCCCTCAGAGGATGATTTCCGGGATAAAAACTATCCTATGTCCTTCCCCGAGATTCAAACTATCTCCATACCAAATTTAACTTCAATCGGTTCAGCGGTTTAAGCGTGAAGAGGTAACAGACAGACAGACACACTTTCACATTTATAATATTAGATTTGCGGCTAGCGATCGGGAAAGATTCAGTGAATTATCAACAGCGGCAAACAATATATACAAGAAATCGAGAAGAAAAGGTAATATACCTACCCATTACCTTACGAGTATTATTATGTTCTTTTACCCGAAAATAAAACATTTTCAATTAATTGAAAGAACGTAATAATATAATTGTCTCTTTATATTACAAAGTAAGCTCTGTACTACAGCGCTTACTTTTAATTCCTACTGTAAACTCGAGCTGCCAACACAAAAAAACCAACGCCAGTCTTGTACTGTAAATAAATCTCTACTGAATCTACAATTTACTGTATTTGTTTTGCGTTGAAGTAACTGTTTGAAGGTGCGACCACACCGCTGCTCAAAATTCGCTAACGCACCGTAAAACGCAGCAAAATTTATGAAGAATACGTGACGCATACGACACGTCAACGCGTATAGGCAGCGTTAAGCACCGGTGTGGTCGCTCCCTAATGCGGAGTTCTGCGGCGCTGCCACGAAAATCGAATCTCAAAGTTCGTATATCTCTGTCTCTGTCGTTCGTCTACCATAAACAATCAGTGTGATAGAGATGGAGACATACTAACTTCGAGTTTCGAATTTTGTGGTTATAGCTCTGAGGCGAGCACTTGACCGAAATGGAACTAGGCAACGCGGAAAACGCAATTTGAGGGTGCAAATTGCATACGCCGCTGTATCTACCGGATAAAGTGTCGATAAGGATTCGACTCTGTTGAAGATTTATGCTTGGCTGCAACAAAGAGAGAACAAATTTTATTGCAGGCCCCTGCGGACCTTTGCCGATTGAATGTGCTTTAACGAGAAATTGCTTAGAGACTTTTTGCGGACGCTTTGGCGTGTTCTTGAAGTTCTTGGCTTTGCATCGTTGGAAAGAAATTGAAGGTAAAACTGTGTAAGTGAAATTTTCAAAATTGTGTACCTGTTACCTAATCACAGACTGGTGGTTATTTACTAGTCGTGGTACAAGGTACAAGTGGGTACTAAATTAGGTAAAAGTTTAATGTATTTTTTAAAATACTCATATGTATGTATGTATGAAGCTTTATTGTACATAAAACAGCGGGCGTAGCACGGTTGCCATTTTATCACTTATCGTTGTGGATAAGGCATCCGTCACTCTCGCACTCACATACTTGTCAGAGCGTGATGGGCGTCTTTAGCACAACGATAAGTGATAAAATGGCAACCATGCTTCGCCCACTGGTGGAATGGAATACAGTAGATAGCAAAAATAATGTATACAGAGGCAAACTTATCCCTTTAAGGGATCTCTTCTCCTACGATATACAAACTTAAGTAAATGAGGACTACTGTACCGTGCCGTACCGTGTGACTACCTTATATTGTCATGCTCATACCATGTTGTGCTAAAGCCGATTCCGTTAGTATCAAGATATCAAAATAAATCTAAAAGTAAGCAAGATGAAACAAAAAGGAAGCGACATTTATACACAAAATATGAAGAGAAACGAAATTGTACCCGACGACTTTCGACATTACGCTTTATTCGCGTAGAAAATACAATTTCGTGTCGCGAGACATGGTTCTCGGGAGTCTTTGATGAAATTTAAATGTGCTGCTACCGCCAACGAAAACACGTCGTGGCATTTCAATTTCCGTGCTAGGTGTACCACACGTGGTGTAAGCAGGTTACAACCTAAGCTGGATTGCAGTCTAGACTTCAATTTGCCATATCTACAAAACAAGATAGAATTTTATAACGATATTAAGATGATAATAAAATAAGATAAGATTTATTTGCATAGAATAAGTAGTTTTTTTACAGCGCCCTTAGGTGGTACATAGACAATAGGTTGGTTATTCTGCTATATAATGTATATTAAATAGTAGCGTGCAAAATTTGGTTAAGTTCTATGCTAACATTACATTTTGCGATAGAAAGTCTTTTACACTGTAATACTGTTTTTCAGCGAGTACATCATGCATTAACTTCTTTTTAAATTAATATTACTGGAGTGAATTTCTTAGTTTTTTAGGGTTCCGTAGTCAACAAGGAACCCTTACAGGTAGTATCACCATATCCGTCCGTCCGTCCTCGGCTTAGCTCAGTAACCATTACTACTAGAAAACTGTAATTCGGCATGGGTATATAATTCAATCACGCCGACAAAACAGCACAATAAATTCTTGAAAAAATATTTTTTTAAGGGTACCCCCTCCCTACATCTAAAGCGGGGATGTAATTTTTTTGAAGAGAAAACTTCTTCAGCGGCGCTGTGCACTTTTTGGAATGGGGAAAAATTGTTAAACTCGCCACAGATTTCGTAAGGTGAGATTTGAGAGAGGTCACGTGACCGTAAGATGCATGTGGTGAGAGTGGGGGCGGGGGGCGGGGGTGGGAGCTATAACCCCCGTCCTCCTGTGTGATAGAGATAATAAGAGAGATATTAAATGCGTTGGTAGTGAGAGATACCTACCGACCCGCGCCTCGCACGACCCGCGCCGCGCCCTACCCGCGCCGCGCCCGACCCGCGCAGCGCACGACCCGCGCCCGCCCAGCGCCGCGCACGATCCGCGTTCGGTGTGTGGAGGCCTTAATAGTCGACCAACTTAATGTGTACTTGGAAAGGCCAATTTTCGTACAAATTCGGCCGACGCAACCGCACCGCACGTCGATGTAACTAAGACAGACAGGCAACTACGGAACCCTACACTGCGCGTGGCCCGTGTCGCAGCACTTGGCTGATTTTTTATATATTCTTTTGAAGGATTGGATAAATTGTATTGCATACTAATTTACCATATAGTACCTATATGTTTACTTTGACTTTGCCTACTACAGAGCAGTTGTAAAGTTAACTGTGAGTTAATTGAGATTAACTCTAAATTAACTCACAGTCAACTCTTAATTGGCTGTTTCTTTTTGCGATTTCGTGATTGGTCTCATGGGAAAAGTTATCATATATTATCATCTTATTAGCTTTTAATCATTCCGGATCATGATCCCGAAATCACCCAGTATAGTGGTCTTGCTAACGAAAAATCGTAACGTTCGAATTAGTAGTAGGTATAACATAATTGATAGCCTAAAAGAAACTTAATATCCGAAAGTACAATGCACTTCTTTAGGCAGTGGGTATATAAAATACTTTCCTTAATATGAATCGGCCACGACATGCCAGCATTTGTCCCTCTCAGACTTAGGGCGGGTTGCACCAACTTACGATTACAGACCGATCAACGTTAAATATGGCAGCTGTCATTCCATAGAAATTTGACAAACTTTCCATACATTCAGATTTTAACGAACACCGCTTACGATTACAGACACTTTGGTGCAGTCCACCCTTATATTGTTTGCTTGCTTTTAACGGCCGAATGTTTGTGAGGCGATAATTGCGATCTTGCTAGCCTAGTTAGTCCAAAGCGGTATAAATACACTACTATAGTGGCTCTGTGAGCTGCAGAAATCGCGAGTCAGTAAACAGAAAATAGTTTTAGTTTTCCTTAAGGGGCTCCCATACGCCAATGACCTTCGATCTGAATCCCTTAGTTTTCTATTGTTTTTTGTAGCTTATTATATTAACAACAACGGTTTTAAGCAATATAGTATCCCATATTTACTTCAAAGTTCATTGTTTTCGAGATATTTGGCATCAAAGTTGAACAATTTTAGGCCAAAAAACTGGTTTTCTGACCATAACTCTGCCTCCCTAAGCAAAAAGGACGCATCTAACTATGAGACTTAGTCAGATGCGTCCTTTTTGCTTAGGACGGCAGAACTTTTGTTAATTAGTTTAAAATGAAAACCCTAGACTCGTTTTTAGATACGTCATAATTAAGTAGTTGCTTCAAAATCCGGTAGAGAAAAATGGAGATAAAAGATCGAAGAACCAATAGCCGTTTGACTTATAATTCTATCTGTAGAGCAAAAGTAGGAGATACGATTCAAAACTTGACAAAAATCGATGAAAATCTCGGGTAGCCCCTTAATTTAAATCGACAAAAAAATCGAAAGCGTCAAATCAGCTCACAAAATTTTACGAGAATCGGTTGAGAAATCGACCTGTAGAATCGGACAGTGGGACATCCGCACATACAATTTTTTTTAGCCCAAGCGGAAACGAAGAACTTCGTTGGCTTCAGGCGCTCGTTCAATAAGATAAACAGCGTTTCGATAAATCCGGCGCTGATATCTTCTGACTTTCGCAACTTGTGCTCACGAAACTGTTAGTAAGTGTTAATACACTACGACTTGGTTCCTAAGTTAACAACTGCAACACACGAACTTTGCCTAACTTCTGCATCTCCAGTGAACTAGATGTAGAAAAATCAACACGATTCTATATACACAGTTTCAGTAAACATGTTTACTGTTTGGAAATATTTCATAAGTTTCCTTTTGGACTTCCATTTTAAAGCAGTGAGTTAGGTATTTGATCAGAAATGAATTTCTGTTTTCAAAATCTTTGTAAAATCTTGGACGATTCAGACGGGTGATCACGTATTTTTTCGAGCGTGGGTGAGGAAAACCCTTTCGCATACAATTTTTTACATTTAGACCTACCTGACGTGCGTACAATGCGTTACGTGATCGACCAGCAGGTTACATGATCACCCCTTTGCTGTGGGGTAATCACGTAACTTTCCGAACAACGTAACGTTTATAAAAATTACATTTAGATTTACCTAGTAGGTATATACAATGCGTTACGTGGTCAACCTGCAGGTGTAATCACTAGGAGCTATTGTTTACGTGGACAATGTGTTGCTCGCGTCCGCAGGATTTACCTACCACAACCCTGCACGTGTCCCCTGGGTGGAACTAAATAAGCGACAACACTTTCGGAGAAATAGGCACTTTCGCCTATTCCACAGATCGCCATACGATTAGATAAATTGTATACTGCTCAAAATAAAATAAGGGCCACTTACAATTTTCTATTTTATTGTTAACTATTTATACATAAAACTAATTGATAAGTGGCTAATTAATGGTGGCCTACAGGCATCCATAGCTAGAAAATATATGTATTACTGTTTAATACAATTTTCACGTAATATTCACCATACTTGTGGCCCCTATTTTCTTTTGAGTAGTATATTAGCAATAGTCCATACTGGCTGACTGACTTCCTAAAGCCTGCTCTATACAGTGGGCCATCACGACCCATCGTACAGGACGCAACTATGCGTTAGACTGAGAAAGACATCGCCGCGCCATAAGCCATCTGACGCCACTACCCTCTCTACACGTTGGCCCATCCTAGTGGCCATTAGGATGGGCCATCATGTAGAGGAGCCTTAAACCACAGTTTTTAAAAATTCATTGACCTCTCTATAGAAAGAACACGGGCTATATTTTATCCCGCAGGTGGAGCCGCACGGGCAACTAGTGAGTAATAAATCATAATTTAACCTAACATAGTGTCCTGTTTCCATACGCAAGTAACAAACTTGTTTACTCATTAGCCCCAGAAGCTTGTAAATTCTTCGTACATCAGTCAACAAGGCAACACCTTAAACAATAATATTTGGTATCAGCATATAGTCAACAACAATTTACAGCACAAATAAATATATTAATGTGGGAAAGATGTTGTCAGAAACTGTGGTTACATGCCTAAAGACAGTTGTTGAATCAAACTTGAAATGAAATCTGTTATTCTGCTAACCGACAGGTTGTTAGGACGGTCCGCGGTGCCTTCGCCCACATAGTGCACAGATGTGATGACCTTGAGATTATTGAGTGAAGTAAAACTTATAAATCTTTTGCGAGGCACCGAGGGTTGGAAAGATAATTAAGGAATAAAACCTTAGGTATATCAGTTAATGTAACTTTTGTCGCAAAAATATAGTTTTGAAGTCCTCTCATGAATGAAAGTGCCTTGTGCCCAGCTGTGGCTGATGATGATGATGATTCAGCAAAACCTCATCAGTTTACCCAAACAACCTCCACTGCTAGACAGGCAAAGTGATCGATCCTGCTCCACCCGCATCCAGCGGACTCCCACGTCATCAGTAGCAAAAATCTCACTTAAAGTTAATTAAAAATAATCCTTGTTAACCGGGGTACACTGCGGCTGACTCGGCCGCATTCCAACTCTGAAGTGGCCGGCTTTGTCTACATGCCGGAATTATTCTACTTATTTCTCGCGTTTCACGTTAATAATATAACAATGAGAGCTCTAAAATGAGCAGCGTGTATTTTTAACGCGTTCTGCGTGCTTTGCATTGGGATTGTTGAACAATATTGTAGGTAGGTAACAATTTCTTTCCTAAGGAGTTGGTTTAAATGATTTATGAATAACTCTTGCACGGCTATCAAAAGACGGCGCGCGAGCTTTCTCTATTTTTCTCGCACTGTACCTCTCTTTCTAAGTGTTCTAATAAGAGACAGATGGATAGAGCAAGACAAATCGAGAGAGCTCGCGCGCCGTCCTGTGATAGCCGTGCTCCGATATCCTTAATTCCTCCTTCTGCGAAAAACTAATGAGGGCAAATGATGATTACGGCAAGCCTTGCATTTATGTCAAATGAAATTATGGATTTCATTAGTAACCCGCTTCATATGTTTTGGAGTGGACATAAAGTGGCATAGTCTCTCTTTGTCGTAAAAGTCGACCACGGAATAGGTATTAAAGTGTGTTGTATTGTAAACGAGAGGCTACCTATTACAGGCAATATTATGTATTACTACATTTTATGAACTCCGTTTGGAAACACAGGCGTGTAGATAAGAAAAAAACCTTTTAATATTGAGTCATTTTTAAGTGAACCCGCAATGTCTAAAGTATTATATTATACCTGAACATTTCTGAAATACATTTATAAGCAATGTTTACAAAAAACAAAATGTATGACGCTAAAAATAGACACGAATAGCTTTATACCACATCATAAGTGCGGATATTTGACCCACCAGTCCATTGTGTATCCAGCTTTTTTTAAGTCACTTCACGCCTCTATGGCCACCCTTCACCGCTTGCCCTCTCCCTCTACGCAATTTTCCATAGCTCTAATAAACCCTGTATAACACGAGCTGATGCTCGCGTTGTAAAAGGTCACGTTTTTCAAGATGAGACACACGTATGGTAGTGGCAAGCGTCGGTGTATGAAAGTAAAGCTTAGCTTTCCAATTTTATTTCTAAGATAAAATTTTCCAGCGAGATTTTATGCATTACTATTTGATAGAAAAGATATACGAGTCAACTCTAGACGTCCATGTTTTATTATGCATTTGATATTGTAAGTATTTTTCCATTATACTTTTTATCATGTTTAGTGACTTGAACTAAATCAACTTAAAATCCATAATAACTAATGACTACACTTTTGATATAGTTATGGTTAAAAGTTGGATAATAATTTTTACGGTTACAGATAATAAAATACTAGTATTAGTAGTATAGTAAAAGTTACGGTTTATATATAGTTTCTGGTGTACAGTCAACAGCAAATACCTATTGATAATCGTTTTAGTACTTTGTCGCACTTAACGTAACAATACTGCGACAGTTGGGATGCGTCAAGTAGTGACAGTGACAAGGTACTAAAATGATCATCTACTTTCGCTGTTGCCTATACTTACTTAAAAAAATAATACCACGCATTTCACTAATATAATAATATAGTCTACAGAACAACGTCATTTGTGTAAATAAATGCAAAAAAACGCGCCAACAAATCAAACAGCATCCACATCATCCCTAAGGCCTGCATCACACTGGTGCGGCCTGCAGTGGCGGTCAATAGTCAATTTGTAGCTGACAAATTGACTATTGACCGCCGCGGCCAGGCCGCCCAGTCTGTGAGAGCCTTTAAAGTGACAGCATCGTTAGCCGCTCTATTAGACGTCATTGTTGCGTGTTGAATGGCGCACTTGACGTCGCCGCATTGGCGAGTACACCTCAAAACTTCTCTCTTTCCTTCTTTAGTAAAAAGACTGTGAATAAAGCAGACGACACGATTGCGGTCAGATTTAACTATTAGCGTCTGAAGTACAGAGATTGAGGATCCCTTTTAAAAGAGGTCTTGAAAG
This sequence comes from Epinotia bilunana, assembly GCA_947049275.1. NCBI lineage: Eukaryota > Metazoa > Arthropoda > Insecta > Lepidoptera > Tortricidae > Epinotia > Epinotia bilunana. The sequence goes on along the minus strand of OX346260.1, from coordinate 19,348,365 downwards.
AAAAACTCGTGGTAACGGGTCCTAGAAGGAGGGACAAGGAGGGCATTATTATTAGCAGCAAAACTTACTAAGTGCGTGCGTCAAAGTTACTCTTTCGTACCTACCTGTCATTTTAAAAGCAATCATAATTTCGCATTTTTTTACATTTCTGGAACCTAAGTTGTAAGTGAAGTACACAAACTTTTAACAAGGAAAATAAAATGAGATATTTTTATTAAGTTTAAAATGTAGACGAAAAATCAACACACTAGTACTCCTCTCTGTTTCTTTTATTTTATGCTCTAGCAGTAAATATATTATAGGTATGTAACGTTTGCAGAGAAATTCATCACAGATTACACAACACAAGCGTCAAGCAAAGTACCTACACAGTTAGGTATACAAACACACTTACGCAATTAAATTCATATTCCCTTAGACACACATTACGCGGGTGTTCTCATTACATTATACGCAACACAAACAGCCTTATTCCCCGCATGTCTAAAACCTTTGAGTTCCCGCATTACACCTTGAATCCAAGATATGTCGGAGAGTTGCTTTCACAACTATGGAACTGTTGATTTAAACGTGTTAGACACTCGAGCATTCACTTGTTTTAAGCATTCTAGCGAATGTCGCTTTTAGGGAAATGCTCACAAAATGGACAGGAGCGTTTCAGCCAGCATTTTAGCGAGCGTTCTAGCGAGCGAGTATTTTAGTAAATTTGCTTTGAGCTTTTTGCCGAGCCGGGCAAAGTTATGGTTCTGGCGCCATCCCACTGCGCCCACAGCATTTAGGTACTACTAGAAGTGATCTTGAAAACGTTCTTAGTGATGTTTGGCTCTATGCTTGGCTGTGTCGTTGTACAGTTCGACAAATCTTAAAACGGCGAATTCTCGATGTTTTGTTAAAATGTGTTTTGTACTGTACCCGGAAGATTTTTAGCAAGCGCTAATGCTAGCTGGATATGGTGTACTCTTTGCCCGCGCTCGGAGCAGCTAAAGGAACATTCCCATGGTCAAAGTGAGTTCCAGTACTTACAGCACAGAAGATCATTTTTAGGGATCCGTAGACAACAAGGAACCCTTATAGTTTCGCCATGTCCGTCTGTCCGTCCTCGGCTTAGCTCAGTAATCATTACTACTAGAAAACTGTAATTCGGCATGTGTATATAAATCAATCAGGCCGACAAAACAGTACAATATAATCTTGAAAAAATTTTTTTTTTATGGTGCCTCCCCTACACCTAAAGCGGGAATGTAATTTTTTTCTCGCTAAACCCATGGTGTGGGCTATCGTTGGATAGCTCGTTCAAAAATATTATGGGTTTTATAAATCATTTTTCAAATCAGTGATTAGTTTGCGAGATATTGGGCTTTAAAGCCCTAATTTTTGTTAGAGTCATGTGTCAGTGGGAGCCTGCCGGCTAAATGGCTACTACTGGGGATGTCAAAAAATTCGTGGTATAATGCATTTAAAAGGAAAACTATCACGTACTTGTAGGCATACCTAAGTAGTTACCGAGTAATAGTCGACCAACTTAATGTGTACTTGGAAAGGCCAATTTTCGTACAAATTCGGCTGACGCAACCGCACCGCACGTCGATGTAACTAAGACAGACAGGCAACTACGGAACCCACACTGCGCGTGGCCCGACACGCACTTGGCCGATTTTTTAGGGTTCCGTAGTCAACAAGGAACCCTTATATAGTTTCGCCATGTCCGTCTGTGCGTCTGTCCGTCTGCGGCTTAGCTCAGTGATCCTTACTACTAGAAACTGTAATCCGGCATGGATATAAAAAACAATCACGCCGACAAAATGGTAAAACAAAATGTTGTTTTTTTTTTAGGTTCCTCCCCTTCACGTAAAGTGGGGATGTAACTTTTTTCATTTTATGATTTGAGGAATATTGAAGGGTTCTTTATTTTTAATTTATTTGCTGAACAGATTTAGATAGTTATATTCTTTATCGAAGTAGTTCGAGCCTAGGAAAATGATAGACTATCATTGTTAATATAAAAGAAACTCAGGGATATAATTGATGTACATGGCACAGGTCACCACAACTACACCACCAGATTCATTAATGTTTTAACACAGAACATTACATTTATAATTGTCTTATCATCGTAGTTCTAGTGTCGCAGTAACAAAGACAGTGACTGGTAAAAAGGGCCAATGGTAAAGATGTTCGTTACAGTTTATTACCAGATTGCCCGACGACTACGGGCGTAAAAGACGTTGTAACGAGGGTTATCAAGAGATAATTCTATATCAAAGATACTACACGCGAATAGATAGCGATAAAACTTAACAGTCTCCTTTATATGGAGTTATCTATAAACAATTGATTTGGATGGTGTTGTTTGTCGAAAATTGTGAAATATGGCGGCAGGTTTTATGAAACTTTCGGAAAATATTGATGATAGAGTGTTTGTGGTGACGGGCGGTGCGGTTGGCGTCGGCGCAGGCGTCGTCAGGGCTTTGTTGGCAGAAAATGCGAGGGTAAATATTGATTGTCTGACAGGATATTAATGACGAATAATCAAATAACGATTAAATAAAAGATATGACTAAGCCTTATTTGTCTTTTTAATAATAGTAGTTTTTTAAATATCAGATCTATTCTGTTTTTACTTCGAGTATTCCTTTTATATTAAATCTGATGCAATACAAAAAACTTCAGTAAACCAAGAAAGAACAAATCGGATTATTTTATAATATTGTAAATCTGAATGCAACGATATTTTACATGTTAAAGTCTCATCAATCGTCTAGTTGTTGAGGAGACAAAGCATAGATCCCCCCCCCCCCCCCCTGATGCGCTTATGAGGATAAAAATGTACTACACCAACTTGACAACCATTTATAACAACGTACAACGGATAATAAAACAAGTAATTTCCCCAATATTGCAGGTCGCCTTCCTTGACATAAGAGAGCGCGAGGGCGCGGCGCTCGAAGCCGAACTCTCCAACAAGTTTGGCGCCCTAAGAGCGAAGTTCATAAAATGCGATATTGCCAACGAGCAACAGCTCAACTCCGCGTTTACGCAAGTTGTCGGCAAATATCATAGGCTGGATGGCGTTGTTAATAACGCAGCTGTTCTGAACGCTGATGAAACACAGTACTTTAAGAAGATTATTGACATTAATTTTGTGAGTATATGCTTTCTTGTTACATCCATGGTTTTATTCCTCTGGGATGTAGTTTTTGCTTGTCAACAATGACAACGCATTCAAATAAGTATTACGTCTTCCACATTGCAATGATGAAATAACTAAATGTGTTTATACTAAATAGTTCCATGTCTTCGTATTATTTTACAAATCTACTAACATTTCTTACGTAACTGAGGGTCTATTATAAGATTTATAAGTTTTACCGAAACAAAACGTTACGACCGCGTTCGAGTTTAGCTGTCAAATCCCATACAAATTGAGGGTAAAACGAAAACGCGATCGTAAAGTTTTGTTTCGGTAAAACTTATACTAGAGCCTCTGATCCGTTGATTTTGCCCTCGTACAGTCCACGTCAAAGTCAAGTTTAGACTTATTTATTTACTACTATGAAATAAGCAGTTAAGTAAACACATCTTTGGCGTTAACGTAACCAATTTCTGTAATACTAATCCATCTGTTTAGACAGCCACAATCCAGAGTTCATTGGTAGCGTTAAATTTGATGCGGGCAGACAAAGGAGGCAACGGCGGCACTATTCTCAATATATCCTCCCTATGGGGTCTCCGACGTAACAGTCAGCTACCTGTGTACGCGGCCACAAAAACCGCAGTGCTCCATTTCAGCAATTCCATTGGGGTAAGTTCGAAAAGTGCATTATCGAAGTTTATACGCGTCTTTTTGATCTGACCTCAATGCAAACTTTGCTGTTCCTTTAGCTAATGTTTCTTTTGTAGTTTATTTTTGTTCCTACGGAAATTTCTCATAATTGCTATGATGATTTAAAACATTTACATCCACAGGCAAATCCGTACAACTCAAAAACAAATGTGCGAGTTATGACAGTTTGTCTTGGTCCTACCGATACGGCAATCCTACACAGAGACAGCTTGAAAGAAGATACAAATTGCGTATTAACATCACATGCTGATGAAAGGCAAAGGTAAAAAACCAATTTATTTATTATGTATGTCTTTCTCGCTCACGGGACAATGATGTCCCGGACCTTTGGGAGGTGTGCGTGGAGCTAGGTACCTACAAAGTACCAACTGAGCCAACACGTAGAGGCCCTTTTGACAATTTAATAAAAAGCAAGGAGTACACCGAGCGGATGCTGTCCCTGCCCGTGTCATGGGACGCAAACAGAGACAGCACCCGCTGAGGAGTATAGGGCCTATTGATGGTTGATGGAATCTAAATGAAACGGGTTATTGGGTGAAAATGATGGAGAATATAATAATATAATAATAATCCCTTTCGATCCCTTTCAGTCGGGCTTCCGATCCGTGAAAATAAGCGACGATATCCGTGCAGGCATGGACAATATGAAAGTCACCGTGTTAACGCTATTAGTTTTCTGTAATGCTATTAACACTGTTTATTTTGAAATTTTGCTTAGTATATTATGTTCTCTTAACATATCTCCTGCGGGGATTGTTTGGTTTCATAGTTACCTAAATGGCCGTCGGCAACGCATAGGGGTAGATTCTTCCCATTTGTAGTGGCGCAGAACGCTTGCCGGCGTCCCGCAGGGCGGCGTGCTGCCTCCTCTTCTTTTTTCAATTTTCATTAATTCCATTACTTATAGCATTTTCTCATCTTATCACCTTTATGACGACGATCTCCAAATTGATTCTCAAGGCATTATCAGTGAACTACCTTAGATTATCCACTCCATGAATAAAGACTTGGAAGATATTTGGATGAGGACCAAATTCTTGGCCAGTAGTTAGCCTAGTTAGTCGGTAGTTAGCCATACAAACTGAAGAATTCAACAAAGTTCCATACTAAAATTTACCAGAGAATTGTATGGTTCATTTTTGTGTCACAACGAAAACGCGCCAGCAAAAATGTCTTTAAATCGAAATTGAAAAAGCTTATGTTAAAACAATTTGAAAATAGAATGTACTCAGTTAGTTGAAATAGTTTAAATAGATTATGTTATAACGTATAACGTATAGCGAACTTACATTTATAACTTACACTACTACAGCAGTTGATAGATATTATATACTTATAAATAGCTAGCTTAAAACAGCAATGTACAGAAAGGGAGTTTATTTCTGCCAACAAACTGCTCTACAGTTTGGCGGAAGTTGAGATTGTTAAAAAGCACTGTTTTTTCGTGAATAAATGCTTTATTTATTTAAAAATAATAATTGAGTGAGTTAAGCTGACCAATCATTTGGTCCTTACCCATTGAATCTAACTGGAGCAAACTTAATGGACTTAATGACGGTCAACCCCGTCAAAACTCAGGGTCATAATTGTAGATAGGTAGTTCAAAGCTCATTTCTAGGCTCGATTGTACCACTTTACCTGCCATAATGTTCAATGGTGTTCAAATTCCGCTCTCGCACCAGGTAAGGAATCTTGGTGTTATAATGGATCGCACTTTGTCTTGGGTACCTCAGGTGAGCGAGGTCAGCAGGAAGATGTTCGCTTCGGTTGGTTTTCTTAGTCGGCTCCGTAACTTTTTGTCCCTCGCTACTAAATTAGCGCTAGCCCATTCTCTTCTTCTTCCCATTGTAGACTATGCTGACATTTGCTATCTGGATCTTTCTTAGGACCAGCTAAATAAACTCGAGCGCCATCAAAATTTGTGTATTAGATTCATGTTTCTGTTTTTGTTCTCTGCTTAAATGGCTTCCAATTTGTCTCCGTTGTAATTGTCATATTCTTGCGCTATTTTACAGCATACTATTTGTTCCCACTACTCCTCCAGAGCGATTTAATCGACTCACTTCCATCAGATCCTCTCGAACCACCATCTCCTCGCTCCACCACCTACATCTACGAAATTCTACAAAACTCCTTCCGAACGGTTTGGCTGTGGAATGCTTTGCCATTGCATATAAGATGTTCTGAATCTTCCCATCTTCAAAAATCAGTTTTTTTAATTTTGTGTGTATACATATGCGTTAATACGCTCTTTTAGCTGTATTCTTGCACTGCCTGTTTGCAATTCTAGTTAAAAATTCCTGCTACCCAAAGGTTGTCTGGAAGAGATCGCTTCAAAGCGATAAGACCGTGTTGCTACAATTATTTATATTGCCTAGCCTCGTAATAATCTCTGTTATTTGTGTTGCTATAACGAATATTATTATTATTATATATTCGTATGGCCAAATTACAATCGTTCTGGCAAATCCATTGAATGTAAAATATGAGACAAAAATCCTCCTCATTGTCCTTCTTGACAGAATGGTTGTGGTTTCATGAGATGACGCATTTACTGTGGATATATAGCAAACCTCGCGATCCGTCTCCACTCCTCACGATCTGTAGCGTTAGAGGATCATTAGTCTATGCCGGTTTGTGTCGCAACTTTTATAATATCTGTCCAATGTGTAGGCGATTTTATGTACGATTACGTGACCACTTGACTGCCCTACCACCCTTTGTCAACAAATCTTTCTATGGCGTGCCTAAAGTATTTGTGGTTTCATATTTACACAGTAACAAAGACGAAAATAGCGATACGATAAAGGACCAAGAAGTGCCAAGCTGATCACAAAAGAATCAATTTTAGTCACGTTAAATTGAATTTCACAAGGGTATTTCAAGTAATCGTCGTCCAAGTAATCGTCAATCGTGAGTTATGGAACGTGCCAGCAGCTTTCTTGCGATTAGACGGCTGTTTATTCATTTTCCCCTAAGAGTAAGGGGAAATTCTCCCCAAGGAAAATAGGATTCTTGCGTTAACGGCTCCACCAACGTAAGTGGTGTTCATAAACATTTTTTTATGAGTTTTTCTTTGTAGGGTTGAGTCAGCTGTCACAGGCATATTAGAAGTGATCCGTAGAGGCCAAAGTGGAACCACTTGGATGGTTTCCGATGACAACCCAGCTGTGGATATCACAAAGAACGTCCACGAAAGCTATGAAGTTCTATCTAAAGGTGTAAACGATCTATTATTAGGACCATAATTAACATACTGCAATGAGGATCCTCTTATTTTGTGTTAAAACATGTACCGAAGACTGTATGATAAGGTTGCAAAATGTAAACATATTTTAACGACAACTGAATTTTAACTAATAAAGGCACGATTTTTCACTTCCATGCTATTTTATTTATCATCAAACAAATCACCATCAATTTATCTTTCAGAAGAGAAAAATCGGAGGAAAGCGTATCAATGAATTTGAAAAGGTTATTTAAACGTTCCGTGAATAATATTGGTCTCCCTCTGAATGAGCGATCGACGTCATCAGACGTTCAAATTCTGCTTCCATTTTTACTTTTTCTTTTTTATTTATTTTATATTATTGGAGGCGGGCGATTGTTAAAATGTTAAGGTTTGATTATGTCTTTCCGTTTTGGTATGCATATTTTAATAAAGAATTTATTGATGCTTGAAAGAAGAAGCTTCATCTTGAATATTTCAACTTAGGAATTTCGCCAAAAATTCGTTGTTTCTAAGTAATTGCGTGGCTCACTGCAAATATGGGACTGAAGCTCAGTTTGAGAGAGCCCGATAAGGTCTTGGAATACCAAACTCAAACACGCATCGCAATGAGGCATATCGCAATCGTCAAAGCAATTAAGTGACGGTGTTCTAACCGGGGTTGTAGAGTTGGCAGCAAAATGCAGTCGTCGCTGTTCTCCCCAGGATCTGGCTAATTTATGATCAGGAATTAGCCTTAATCTAGACTACGTTTGCATGTGGAGCGACGCAAAAAGAGAAAGACTCAGTATTTAAATGGTTAGGATGATAGTAAGAATCGGCTTAAAAAACGATCAAAAGTTTACGTAGGTATGACAAGTAATACGCTAAGTATTACTGCTAACACTAATCTCATGACCCATTTTACAAGATTTTATTGATTCCTTACTATTGTAGTGTTAGTATACTAATTACTATGGCAGCATGTAAAATATTAAGTAAGTTGCCCTTCAGAGTACGCACGATTCATGTTTTTTTTTCGATGCCATTCGAACCAGTTTTTAGAGAGGAACCAAAATGTTTGTATGGGAGCAATTACAATTAAAGAACATAAATAGCGAAAAAATTTAGTCAAAGACGGACCTCACTGGCGGCTGCCGAAATACTTCATACTAATTGTCACAGAAGTATGAAGTCACCGCTGTCTATTTGTACTAGTCATTGTATGAAAATCAAGTACTTATTTAAGATTTTTACCATATTTTTTTATTTACCCTTTATCAGAATAATCTGGAGGTTTACTATCCATATAGCAACACTACGTTATCAATTTTAATTCAATCTCAATTTTTGAGTCTAGACCCCTATTAGCAAACCGGTTTTCAGCCCTTTGCCTGTCCCATTTAGCTGAAATTTTACATATTACATACGTATATATTCGGTGATATCGCAATATAATGGCACCGCCGAACCGATAGGATGATGGAAACAGAAGGTAACCATAGCAACTCCTAAGCTACACAAGATACACCGCTCGTGTTTGGGCTAATTCACCGGGGGTTGAAGAAAAATGGGTACGACTCCAAGACCTGAGCAACGCAAGCCTCGAGGTTGGACTGGAGATGAACATGAGTAAGACTAAGCTTATAACTAATAGCACCGCACGTAGGATTGACATAAACGGAGAATCAATTGCATATGTCCATAAGCCTTTAACTTGGACCAACTACTTTCCTTCCAGGCGCGACAGGAGAAGGAGGGCGAAAGACGGACTAAAAACGCCTGGAGGAGCTATTGGTCCATGAAACATCTGATGAAAGGTGACCTTCCATTATCACTCACGCGGAGACTGATGGACATGTGCATTCTTCCAATTCTCACCTACAGTGCACACACTTGGTCTTTGACGTCATCTCAAAAGTTCAAACTCGGTTTTTGCCAACGAGCCATGGAGCGCAACATATTAGGTATCAAATTAGTGGATCGCATCCGGAATACTACGCTGCGCTCCAAAACTCAAATAGTCGATGTAGCTCGGAATTTGGCCAAGTTGAAGTGGGACTGGGCTGGTCATGTCTGCCGCATGCCGAGTGAACTGTGGGTCAAGATCACCTCATCGGCGATGGAGAGACGAGCTAGATTCCTTTTTAAAAGAATGGCCAGAGACTACTCAGAATCGGGACCACTGGAAAAAGTGGGGGGAGGCCTTCGCGTAGCAGTGGGACACTACAGGCTCACAATAATAATAATAATAAAAAAATACTTAATTTTACAGACCCTTATTCAATATTAGATCTTACAGGACAAAAAACGCATATTACTTTTATAGCATGTATCCTATTCTTCTACATTTTTAGCTTTTACTCTAGGAAAAGTACGGTTTTGAAAAACATTAATTTATAACAGTGTTTTTTGTTTTTGATTTTAAAATGTTATTCTAAGATTCTTTATTCAAAAATCCGACATTCTTTCCACCCGGAAGTAATTATGTAGATTTGAATGAAGCATGCCTTGTCTTTTCTTGTATGATTTATCTTAAATATTATAGAGCAAATATAAATGAACCGAAATAGAGACTAAAATATTTATTAATATTTTTTCTGACTTCAGAAGCTAGTTATATATCATTTTATTGAAGTCTGAAACTTTGTCGGATTCTGTCGCGGCAACTATTAGTTCATGATATATCCGGTTACACAGAAAAAATGAGAAAATGAATAATTTCCAAATTTTTTTTTTTTTCATATAAGTTGTCAGTTCATTGACTGGACTATTTATCTATTAGCTTAAGAAATAAGTTATTGTTAAGGATAAAACTTTAATTCAATATCGACAAAGTAATAACCTAATTCTGGTTTGACAAAGAAGCTGCTTAAATAAATCTACAAACTTAACACCATAAAGCGTCATACATATTATAAACGATGAAGCTAAAAATTTGCACTTTAATTCAATGTTCACAAATCATATATAAAAATATATACCTAAACGCTCGTTCTAACTTTTCATCATATATTGCAAATATGATTAAAATAATAAATAAAAAATTACTTTTCCATCTTTAGAATTATCAAAACTTTTAGGGCAAAAATCCGGTCCCACTATTGATCTATCAATATAACTCACTCAACAAGACTGTTGATACTGTTATTATTATATTTTTCTCTTTCTCTTCTTTTAACGATCGTGGATACAAATCCTTAGTTTTTTGACATGTATGCAAATGTGTATTGTACTTTTTATGATGAAAATGAGACCAAACAACCCGAGTTTCTTCGGTTGCAAACCTTATGCTAAATCGTCGATTGGCTTTGGTAGTTTTTACCCGACTGCCGAATGAGAGGAGGGTTATGTTTTTTCCTGTTAATTAGATACCTATGTATGACATGTTCCAATAGAAAAATTATGTAAAGTACTTGGTAACTTAATTTGATATCAAACTTGAAATGTAAGGCTAAGCTCTCCTATACATTTAAATGTATAAGCTAGCTTAGAAGCGGAATGTGTGCTTTAATAGGAAGTTAATAGTTGTGCTTTTAAACTTATATAAAGATTTTGAGTTAAATTTAACAGATGATCCTTACACTGAGTGGATGCTTTAGAAGTTGGGAGAGTTCGTAGTAAACAGTTGGCACATTTAGACGTCAAACCGTCGGCCGTTAGTGCGGTCATCTTAAAAACTATTTAACGATCAAAGAATAATGTAATAGACGTACAAAGGCTGGTTGATGTTAATTTTTCAAGGAATTTTATAGCTCTAAAATGACTATAAAATTGAGGATACTTTGGTATATTCGATCGCGTATAACGGTCCATTTACGGAGGCCCCTATCCCGAAAATTACATCAAATTGCGACTGAACCGCAGCCTGGGTTCTCTTTAACTTATCTCTGCCCTATAATAACAGCTGTAGGCGAGGTGAGGTATATAACCAGTTAAATTAGTTTGTGGATTTTAAATATTGTGTTCGTTAAAACGGCCAGTGGGATATGTATCAGGAGTGTACTCACATGAACAAGATAATAAACTAACTAGTTAGTTAGTTGTACTGGGCTCTTTTCCGCAAGTCGACATCCAGTGTGCCTATTTTGCGTGAAATGGTGGGGAGCGCTACTCTAACCACCCCAGCTCCTCTAGAAAGTTGGTGAGTGCCTTTGTGTTCTTGAATGCGTTCCGTAGTGTATCTGGAGACCCTAGGTGCTTTTTCCTGTATACTTCTACCTGCTTGCAGTCCAGTAGAATATGTTTGGTCGTTTCCTCCTCCTCCATGCAGGCCTGCACATGGGGCTGTCTGTGATACCCATGTTGTACAGGTGTCTGTTCAGGATGTTATGTCCTGTTATTATTCCTACTATCTTGCGTAGTTGGTTTCTGTGTGTCCTCAGTAGTGCGGTTGTGAGTTTGTTGTCGCGTTTTGACAGAATCTCTTTGGTCTGTCTGCATGTGTCTATATCCTCCCAGTATCTTAGGCGTAGGTCTTTGGTGTATAGGTCAATTTGATTGTATATGTAGCTTTGTGGCAGGGGTAAGATTGGTTCCAGTCCGTATGCCGCCGTTTCTGAGCCTTTCCTGGCCAGTTCGTCCGCTGCATCGTTTCCTCTTGAGCCACTGTGCCCCTTGATCCATTGTATGGTAACGTCGTTTTTGTCTGCGCACACCTCTGTTAAGTTTTTGTGGCATTCGTATATCAAGCTAGATGTGATGTTGTCACTGTTCAGTGCTTGTAGTACCGATTTACTGTCTGAGAGTATCCGTATGTTTGTGTTCTCAACTTGTCGTCTCTTTATGGCATTGCAGGCTTCAATTATCCCTACGCATTCAGCCTGGAATACTGTGTGTTGTTCACCCAGTGGTTTGGATATGTGTATGTTTAAGTCCTCTGAGAACACTCCACATCCCGTTCCCGTATTTGTTTTCGAACCATCTGTGAAGATTCTGAGGTCTGTTTGGTTTAGCCCCTCTCTCGAGTCTTCTGTTAGTAATATGCCGTAGTCTTTCCTGAAGACTGCTGTTCTCGGTATTTTATCGATTGGAGCCTCCATGATAGGGAGGCTTGTGATCAGTCTGTTATGGATCTTCGTGTGTGATCTTCGTATTGCCGTCGCAGCCGCTTCCTTTTGTATATGCATGTGTTAAGGTAGGAACCCTAGCATTATTTCTAGTGCTGCTGTTGGGGTTGTTCTCATACATCCTGTAGCCACCACCCATGCTAATCTTTGCGTTTTCTGGATTTTGATAATTGCAGCGTCCAAGTCTCACATCCATACATGAGTATTGGTCTAATGACAGTCATGTATATGCGGAGTTTGGTGTTTCCGCTTAACAATTTGGTGTTTTTGGTCAGCAGCTTGGACGCTAACACTTTATAAAGGGTGGCACTGCATCGCTGCATGAATAGGGAAGATGCAGCTATAATATTTAAGTACCATTATTTTGTGATCATAATGTTGAAAAAACATAAAATAATACCTACTGAAACGTTTTTACTTTAATTTATACTAATTTCAAATAATAATGACTATTTGAAGTAATGTGAAACGGAACGTGTCTTAAAACAAAAATCATTTCTGATGACGTCACTCCTGTCAAATGTGAAAACTTAGGCAACTCTTGGGCAACTCTATGACATCTAGGGACGAACTCCGGACATACAAATATGGCGAGTGACACACATGAGTAACGTCACATGAACGGTAGATCCGTTTAGGCGCGAAAGTTTAAATAGTCAGTTTGTAACAGGAATTTTTGACTATAAATTTATAGTATTTTAATTTTTTTATACTTTCGTGGTCTATTCTACATGCGTCTCCTGAAAGCAAAAATGAAAATATTGCATCTTCCCTACCTATGTTAATTTCATTTATCTTGCGATAAGCTTTACTTTATATTTATTTCATTATATCTTCCAGTATATAGAAATTTTGAGCTAAGGAAAATTTAAAAATAAAATTAAATATCAATATTGCTTATTTTCATCAACAGAACAAAATTTTCAAAGAGCACGTTTTTCTTCAGAACACGCCCATCTACGAGCACTCATTGAAATTCACTACCACATATCACACCACACTGCGCTTTCAGCATAAACGAAACAGTTAACGGTCCAATTATGTACCTTAATGCACCGAAATAAAGTTCACTAATGTTAGGTGCAGCGTGTTGCCGTTGGTATCTACACAGTGTGAACATCAATAGCCACAGTAATGGCATTGGTCTAATGAGTCCGGCCTGAATAGCTCTGTATCAATGGATGACGCAAACGACGATTGACCCAGTTCGGAATTCGACAGAACCCTCAATACGACTGGTTAGTGCTCATTTGGGCTTTGTGTCTACGCATATTGGACTTGATTGATTCTGCTTGAAGTTATCTCACGCACGTGCTTCTAGCAACCAGAACCAAACCAAATCAATTGTTGCACGACGATGGCAAACAAGCATCTAATGTGCTTGATAGTACGCAGACTCCGCAGCCTATTAAACGCTTGCATGTCCAGAAGAATTAGAAACGCGTTGCCGACCCTTTATTGATTTGAAGATTTATTGAATGCGATGTCCCTCATTCTCAACACAGCACATCCTCGGGAACTCTGGCGATCTGGAGATATTGTCAATATATTGATTAAGTCAAATGTTAAGTTTATTTTGAAACTGTAACAGGATCACGTAAATAGAATATTGAAGAAAAAATCCTGCTGAATCTTCATAATGCGATGAACACGTACATATCCCAGTAATAATCGATCTTTATTTATTAACTCGTATAGCTTTGTTACCGATGCCAGGATATACATATTCAATTCACAGCCAAAATTTAGTGGTGCGAGAATATTCTGTAGGTAAATTAAAATCGGGGTTTTCGCGGTCAGTTACCTGACACTTACGAAGTTGCATAACATATTCAAGTTATAGTGTATTTTTATTATAGGGACCTATGTTTTATATTGATATGTATATACGTCTGTATGGTATTTAATAGTAAATGTGGGCCTTGTTGCCTGAATCAATTGAAAAAGAAACTAAATTATATTTGAATATGTGGGGGAACAAAACATCCTTACATTACGTACGAAGCCCTAATCAATCGTGTTCCTCAATAAGGCACATTATATAATTAAGCACTGTTTGTTGAAGCAGACTCCATTGAGTTGAGGGGAGAAACAAACACAATTTCCGGTCACTGCGTGAATCGCCTGACCTGCTTTCCAGAGTGCCTTAGTTTTACGTAACTTGCTACTGACCACAGGCTGTTTTCGATATCGGTGTTCGATATATCGAGTTATTTTATACAACATCAAAGATTCATAAATTAATTTGACGGTGTGGCGTATAATTTTGTATAAGATTCGGGTGCCTTTGAAGTAACGGAGAAATTTGTTTTAATTAAAAATTAATTGAGCTATGCTAAGAATCAAACAAATTAAGAGAACTGTGAAGGTACCTCATAAAAATTCATGAAATAAGTTAAAGGACTGTTGAAGGAAATGTACACAAAAAGAGTGGATCTCAATATCCATTCTAACGTGCATCAAATAAAAAGAATGGAACAAAGAAGTGGAAGAAAAGTTTCCCAAGTTACTGTAAAGTCTCTCTAATTGCATGCAAATTAAAGGATACAGTTCTAACAGACAACGCAGTGGAAATTACTTTAACAGGGAAATGGGTAATGTTCGAGAAACGAATTAGACAACAAAACGTTGCTTAAACATTAATGAAACAAATGGGATACCTTGAGCTGGTAATTCTTTCCAATAGTGAATTCTAATGTGGCCGCAATTAGGATTTGCACCCTTTGTGGCAAGAGACGTGTAAATACTAAAACGAAACCTATTTTTTTTGTTGCTACTGTTCCTTTTATTTCGTTTCAGGATTGGTGTTGGTATCGAAGTAAGAAATCAAAGTAAAGTAAGTACATGTTTGTAAAGTAAAGTACACGCAAATATGTGGCAAGCTGTAAGACAATATGTAGGCCAAGGAAAAGGTCTATGTAGTGTAGGAGAGATGATTTGAATTACGGACGATTATCACACGATAAGGAGGTGGCGAATAAAAAAACCGTAATTCATTGATCCCAGCTTTTGGGTTAGGCGTAAGATGAGAAGTGTGTATTTGATTGTACAATAACTTATGAAGAAGGATAAATAAATGGAAATAGTGTATATTTTTAGCTATTTTTTTATCCGGCTATAAAATTGAATCAAATCCAGCGCTACTACAAAATTCGTCGATGAAAAAGAAAATGGGTTGAATGATTAGTGGTCCACAACGAAAATACAGGATCGAAGGCTATCCTGGCTCGAGATGAAAAGGGGAACTACAATTAGGAGTAAGTACACCTTTTTAGTTCGAATCGTTTTGTTATGCCATATGCTGCAACATTGCCTATGAAGCCTAACTTTGCCTACCTTATAAAACGGCTTTTTGTTACCTAAGTATGTAACCTGCTTTTTTGTGAGAAGAATGCGAGCAGCTGTCGGATACAATCATTTGTATCTTACTCACCCAATCGAGTTAATCCCAGTTTTATAAGGTAGGCAAAGTTAGGCTACATAGGCAATGTATCGCAAGCTTTTTAATACAGAGTACCCTAAGGAACCAAATGTGTCTATACTGTCTATACTATCTTCGTGAATTTTAAGTAGTAAGTAGGTAAAAATAACGGTGGATACTTCACATCCCTGCTTAACAAGAGTTGTCATAGGATACAAAGGTTATCGAACATTTCATAAAATGTAACTGTAATTCTGAAAGTAAAAAATCATCTCCTGCTTGTGGATTGCGCAATGTTTTGTACCAACGTAATGTAGATCTAAATGTCCAAACGCTCAGATTACTTACGTGATTTTGTTTCTAGTTTTAGAGCTAATTTACCTACTTCCCCTAAAATTTATATTGTTGTAAGTCGTCATATATAGTATATAAATAACTTTTTGAAGGCTTGAACTTTTGAATCTAATAAAATAAGTACATTTTGAATGATTTAAAAAAGACGACTGATCTGATTAGGCGTAACAGTTTTACATTGATGTTAGTCCTTTGGTTAAGTACAGTAAGAAACTATACCTACCTACTTTTACAACGCTTGTTAAGCAAGTAGTAATTTGTAGCATTACATTTTAATCTGAATAAAAGTTTGTGTTTTGAAGCGTTTTCGTGTCACCTACTCCGAAACCTGAATACAAACGATATCTGTTTTGTGAGTCCGCATTCCGTCACGTGGAAACTACAGAACCAATCGACCTGAAATGTTGCATGTCGACCGTGTAAAGGCAAAAAGATGTGTCCTAGCGTTTTTGTTACCGGCACAAAGAGAATATGGGTATTATTTACGTTTTATCAGATCAGGTAGTACACGACTGTACAGTGTATATGTACGTACAGTCAGCAGCAAAAGTAGCTAAGCGCGTCAAGTGTTCAAAATGACCTACACACGACTCTAATGTCAAGAGGATAAGGACTGTGTAGGTCATTTTGAGTAGCTACTTCTGCTGCTGACTGTACCTACCTGTAAACTGGTACTTTATGTCACATCATGCAATAGTTAATTGGCTAATATGTTTTAACTAGGGCTCCCGCTACACGTGTAAACCCGCCCGCCCGAATACCCGTGTTCTTAAGCCCGCGGTGCTAAGCGCCCGTTCTACACGGACACGGAATATCCCGAGTATCCGGGTACCCGTGTACCCGTACACACGTACCCGCGGGTTCTAATTACACGCGGGTTCGGACCGCCCGTGGCCGTTTGAGTTGAGGCAAATCCATACTAATATTATAAATGCGAAAGTGTGTAAAATTATAAATGCGAAAGTGTGTCTGTCTGTCTGTTTGTCTGTCTGTCTGTCTGTCTGTTACCTCTTCACGCTTAAACCGCTGAACTGATTGAGATGAAATTTGGCATGGAGATAGTTTGAATCCCGGGGCCTTCCCCGGGATTCAAACTATCTCCATGCCCTTGTCTCTATGTCCTTACATAGGATAGTTTTTATCCCGGAAATCATCCCCTGAGGGGGTAAAATGGGGGATGAAAGTTTGTATCGAGCTATGATATAAACGAGCTCCACGCGGACGGAGTCGCGGGCAGAAGCTAGTAGAGTATAATTAATTAATTTTACTCTATTTGCATTAGCAACTCTACGGGTTTGGTGTGTATGATGTTGTTTTATATTAGGTATGTGGCAAAAGGTAACATCGCAGGAAGCCTATGTTTGCTCTATTGCGTCATAATATTGTATAAACCTAGTATTTTATTTAATGATTGCCCGACAACGGGCACGCGAACTGCTTAACTTTTATTAATAGCCGCTTATAGATATAATAGCTAAACAAAAACAGTAGGTAAGTACAGTCAGCCAAGAAAGTGGTCTACCGCTTTTCGACTTTATTGCATGCAAAATAAGGTCCAAAAGTGGTAGACCAATTTCTTGGCTGACTGTACATGAGAACTATTTAATTTTAACTGAGCGCTTATTGTATTGTACAGTCGAGGAAATTTAATGTTTAGCACTTTTAATCCGTAACGTCATTCAAATAGAGTTGACATTTGCCAAAACTTCATTTTCCTCGACCGTACATGTCATTATGGTTCTAAATAAGGGACTGAATGTGGTATCGAAATTAAGGTTTTTAAAGGTATTTAAGGTATTGCAAGGTATACCATTTTAAACCGTACCTTTACTCACGAGGTTGAGTATGAGCACCCAATAAAGGCACTGAATCAAAACGATACTTGCAACATTACTCTGCCTACGATACCTATCTAAAGGATATAGTAATCATTTTAAAAGAAAGGTACTCGAACAAAACGATATTGCGACAATTTGCTACAGCTTCAAAGTATACCGTTATCATTATATAATAAAAGTACTCGAATAAAACGATTTTGCGACAATTTGCTACTGCTTCAAAGTATACCGTTATCATTTTAAGAAAAGGTACTCGAACTAAACGATATTGCGACTATTTTGCTACTGCTGCAAAGTGTACGAAGTATATAAATGTGACCAATTCTTAATAGATACATGCTTTTTATTAACTGATTTCTTCCCTTTGTGAGGTTATAAATATGGTCGTGCTAATCTCATCATTATTTCTAATATCTACTATTAGAGCTGGTGGTCTATAATTGGGACCAGCCAATTTTAGACCACCAGCTTCGTAACTATTCTGGTTCAAAACCAAAAGTAGATTAATGCTACTACATTATTTTTCACATTTAAGCTCAAATAAAAATCTGGGGGCACGGCGGTGCCCCCGTCACTCGAGCAAAACAGCGGCACATATAAGTTTGATTTAAGGCCAATTTATAGTGTACCATGGAATAAATTATCGTGTCTTATCTTTTTTTCTGTTCAGGTAGCAAAAATGTCTTTGACAACTGTTAATACCATAGAATTAGGGTCTTAAGAGTCCGCAGTAAGCTCGGCCGAATTTCACGTTCCCATACAAATGTAGTTACGCTCTCATTTTAAAACTACGTGTTGGATTGTGGCGAAACTTTGCAGATACATTGACATGAGGTATATGGTTCACTAATGTTAGACCAAACAACTTTTGGCCAAATGTTTTATTTGACAAAAGTTTTATTTGACCTAATGCATTTTTTTCTTAAATAGAAAGCTTTATAGGATTATTATTATTTTATTATTATAGGAAAATACCACTGTTTTGACGAAAAATGCATTAGGTCAAATAAAACATTTGTCAAATGATACATTTGGCTAAAAGTTCTTTGGTCAAGGGACAGGACCACGAGGTATATGTATGTCTAATTAGTTTATATATATATAAAACAAACGAAATACAGCAAAAACAAGTTTTGTATGAAAAACTTAAATTCGCTGTATTTTTTTTACTATGGTATCTGAAGCTACATAAACTAATTACAGACCTGGATATACCTTATGTCATTGTACATGCAAAGTTTCGTTACAATCGAACACGTAGTTTTAAAATGAGAGCGTAATTACTTATGTATGGAGAATCGAGCTTGCATTTTTTCGAAGCATTTCAGGCCATTTTCGACCCCCCAATAACTTCATTGTGAATAAAACTAGAAGCCTGAATTTTTAGTTACCAAGCAGGCATTGTATAAACACGGTATATTTCAAATTTCATTCAATTTGAATCAGTAGTTTAAGATTATAACTAGTTTATACCTAGTCTATACCTAGATTATAACTAGTCAAAGTTTCTTAATTTTGTCACTCATACTCACGGACTGATCAACAAAAGCACTAATTTAGAACATAATTAGTATTTAAATCAAGGTAAAACTAAAACATTTTGCAAATTTCGGTCCAGATTTATACATACATACATACATTTATGCCTTTATTCCTAAAAGGGGTATGCAGAGCACATGAAACTTGTGTTCCAGTGCCACTTTTAGCATCAATGTGGGTATAAAAGATCGACAAAATGTGATATCGTAGTGACAGGTTGCTAGCGCATCGCCTACAACACACTTCAACCCTTACGACACCGTCTTAGTCGAGTCTTACGACACCCACAGGAAAAAAAGGGGGTGGTGCTATTCTTACCCTACACCACACGTCAGATTTTTAGATACGCATAACTAATATAAGCAAATAACTTTGTAATAATAGATAAATATATAGGATTACAAAGTTACATTTGCAGAAAAAAATAAAAAGCAAGAATGAGACTGCAATCATAATTTGTATGTATTGATAACACAATAACCTACAAAAAGAAGTAAGATCCCATAAAAAAACATTCCATGTAAAAAGGCCAAGTCTCGAAACTTCCACCGTAAAAAGTTGTGAGATATTTCGTAGTACCAAGTCTCAGGCATTCTTATTATTCTTTATTTGCTAGCTAAATAGAATTTTGTGAATTGGCAATCACATAATACTACAGTTTTAGGTGTGCAAAAATCCATAAATGCAGTAAAGTTGTGTGATTGCCAAGTGGCAGAATTTTATTTAGCTAGCAAATAAAGAATAATAAGAATGCCTGAGACTTGGTACTACGAAATATCTCACAACTTTTTAAGGTGGAAGAGTTTCAAGACTTGGCCTCTTTTTTACATGGAATATTTTTTTATGGGATAAAATCTACTAGCTTCTGCGCGCGACTCCGTCCGCGTGGAACTCGTTTACATCCTATGTCCCTCTCCCAGACACAAATCTCAATATCAAATTTTTATCTAAATCGGTTCAGCGGTTTAAGCGTGAAGGGGTAACAGAAAGACACAGGCAGACAGACCCACTTTCACATATAAAACATTAGTATGGATTCGTACTTACCTTTTTTAAATCTGAATTTGAGTAGGCGAACATTACGTACTTTGTTATAATTTGTTGCATTTATTAATCTGATATTTTTATTCACAAAAAAAAGATGTTATAATTGCAAAGCTACGAACACCCATTTAGTACTTGTATGTACATTCTTAGAACAACGGGACAGTTCCTAGCCTCACACCTCAAGGACGGGTAGTGCTACCCGCGTGTAAATAGGACGCGGGTACCCGTTTACACGTGTACACGTGTACACGGGTACCCGTGCGCTAATTACACGGATCCGTTCGGACCGGTCGCTTAAACCCGCGGGCGTGTTACACGGGCACGGGTACCCGACACGAATACACGAAACCCGGACACGACCGCGAGCCCTAGTTTTAACTAAACAGTTAGTGACTATTACTTGATCATCTTCTCATCTTGAGGGGTCATTTATACAGCAAATAACCAAAATTGTCCCGTTGATGATCTAGATGCATTAAAATGTAGATCAGTAGACTATTACTCGAAGACCGCTTTAGGCACTGGTCCCACCGCCGGCTAGTAAGCTAGAAAAGTTGGGCGAGTAACGGTTCATTGCGTGCTGACCAGGCACAGTGTGATCAATCGACCTTTAAAGATCCGCAATGTAATGCTCCTCGCGCAACTTTTCTAGCTTACTAGCCGGCGGTGGGACCAGTGCCTTAGCCTAGTTGGTAGTGACCCTGCCTACGAAGCAAGAGGTCCTGGGTTCGAATCCCGGTAAGGGCATTTATTTGTGTGATGAGCACGAATATTTGTTCCTCGGTCATGGATGTTTTCTATGTATTTCAGTATTTATTTATCTGTATAATTATGTTTATCGTCGTCTAGTACCCATAGTACAAGCTTTGCTTAGTTTGGGACTAGGTCGATTTTTGTAAGATTGTCCCCTAATATTTATTTATTATTTATTTATTCATTTATTAGAGTAATATTTTATACATTTTGGTAAAAGCTCAAACAAATGCATCGTTGTAAATTATTTAACCACAGCAAATATACATGCAAGCTATAGTTTGGCCATCGTGACACACGCTATATTTGCATGGGCCTAAATAAAGCGCATGTTTTCAGTGCATTGCATTCATATTGACGTTGTTGAATTCAAAGGTGATTTAAACGACATGTATGTTGGCCGCTCGCCCAACGATTGTACTTTGCTAACCATACTATTGGAATCAGTTTGATACTTGCGCGTGGAAACGGACGCCGAGTCAATACCTACGGGGCACCTATGTGCCTTATGGCCCAATCGAGCCCCAAATATAGACTATTTGATATCAGACAGCTTGTTGTACATACGTATAAGTACCATTTCTACATTTGGTATACCTACTCGTATAATTTTTACAAAACTAACATCAGGGTTCCAATTTTGACGTTAGTTGCAAAGCCCAAAAGTGTCGAATGCGAGGGACCTGCTAAATAGTCGATCACGTAACGAATTGTACGCGCGTCAGGTATATACAGGGTGTTTTTTTAACAGTATCAGAGCCGAAACCCAGTTAATGTACTTATTC
This sequence comes from Epinotia bilunana, assembly GCA_947049275.1. NCBI lineage: Eukaryota > Metazoa > Arthropoda > Insecta > Lepidoptera > Tortricidae > Epinotia > Epinotia bilunana. The sequence continues at coordinate 19,326,507 of OX346260.1, read as the reverse complement.
ATTACAAAGAACTTAAAAAAAGGTTTTTTCCATTTTTTTTTAAATGTATTAATATTAATTTTAATCATCCAGCGAAGTGACCGCAGTGACCACTAGCCGCCATCTTATGTAGATAGGTACGAACTCTAACCGGGCGAATGAACTTCGCACCGCGCGCCATACAGGATTTTTCAAACTTAATCACCTCTTATTACTAAAAACTTAACTAATACATTTTTTTTTCACGAATGATTACTACCTTTTGGATACTTTGTACTTGGAGTGGGCTTCGGCTCTAAGACGGTTAAAAAAAACACGTTGTATAAGCGCGTCATAGATCTAAATGCCACCTTTTGTATGGAAAAATTATAGTTAAAAATTGTACGTGCGTTATAAATGTTACATGATCACCCCCCTGCATTTATCTCTCCCTCTTAACACAATTAATCCCAAAATCAATAAAGGGACGGGCATTGCATTGCTGTTTACCGGTTTACTTTTCGATACTAGCTAGGCCTTTTTACATTTTACAGAACAAAATAGTTCCATTTGAGAAGCAAGTAATAGCTTTGCATTTCCAGGTCCAAGGTAAAAAGTACCCTGTAACAAATACGACATAAAATACAGAAACACAAAAATACCTAAAATGTTCCTTTATTTGTCCTCTACCCTGGTATAATATCTACCAACTGGCACTCAAAGCAGCATCAATTGTTCACCTACCACAAAATACCTACGATCGCTTTACCTTTTAATACAAAGCTTCAACGGACGGCCGGATATTACGTCAAAGGGTTGAATTGAAACAAGCCAGCCTCGCGGCCTCGCGCCTGTGCATAGTCCTTGGTACCGGATATAGATATAGAAACGTAAAGCCTGGTGCACACATAAGCCGACGTACAGTACGTTTATAGTACTGCATGAAGTTTTCAGTTACAGTATCAGCTGGGACGGGAGTTATGGTATTTGGAAACACCTGACCTACTTTGGTTAAACGAATAATTCTAAGCACGAAAAGCACTCAATAATACAGCGTAGCATTGTTTTAGAATGGTATTTCGAACATTGCAGTCTTTGATTTGGATATTTTTTTAATGAGCTTCGTATCAATTACCATTTGTGTTTCTCTACAAATTACGATAAGAAAATTTTAATTATAACAAAGTTAGAATTAAATATATTAGGTTAGGTGGCAAAGCGAACCCCGGAGGCCTAGGGAATAACGCTAGGAAGATGATAATAATTAAATATGTTTATTTCAATATACCTACATTAAGGAATAATTTCCCAGATATTTATTTGCTTAAAAGGTAGACACAATCTCATCTTAACCTTGCTTCTAATACAAAGCACAACTAACTCGAAAAGCTAGGAAGGTATTTTTGATCTCAACAAAGCTTTTTAAAAATAAGTATGCAAATATCCGTGAGTGCCAGCCCTAAGTGCGGTAAGAAACGACTTTTCTGACAGCACATTTTTCATATTCCTCCATTTGGTGCCCGAGAGCGTTCCACTATATTTCCCCTCATATCCCGGATCCCGGGGAAGATTTACCCACGGGCGGATTTGACTTGCCGATAGTTTTGTCTATTTTCTGTGCATATAATATCTATCACTTCGAGAAGTGTCCTGAAAGTGTGTTGAAGATATTGTAATACGAATATGTTTTCGTAAGAGGATTAAATTGATATGAGTGATAACGTCACACACTGAAAATGTGGTTTTTATACAATAAGTCATGATTAGTCAAAATACATAATAAGTGAAAATCTTGAAAGCATAAATTTCGATAATTTCTAGGTATAGCGCATGATTTATGACTAGGAATTCTAATTAAGGTAGTGAGATAAACGCATTATTAGTCTTAGACTCGTAAATCCTGTTGGTCATTAGGTTGATAATCCACCTATTACACACTTTTATGTGTACTCGCCATATTATGTAATCTACGGAAATTGTTTAAAGGTATACGCGACTAGTAATGAACTTTCGCAGACCTATTTTGCAAAAACCTCCGTCCTTTTCCAGTATCGATAAGAGTTCCAAGCAACAAATAGGTGGTTGCTTGACAAATGACTTCACGTTAATTCATTAGTGTCTAAGGTCGCCTTTGCCGATCGCAATCAATAACAGCTGAAAAGCAATTTGCTGGATATTCATGACTTTTCTACTGACGAACAAGCAATCCACTGTAACATTGGGACTAATGACGAACGACAAGTGATTAATGATAATCTTACACGCACGGATATGTTTAACCTGATTTCGCTCTTATAAACAGACATGATTGTTGGAAGCTATACAAATTATTAGGATTGTTTTGTTCTTTTTTCACAGTCAACAAAGTATACAGAGGCTCTAGTATAAGTTTTGCCGAAACAAAACGTTACGATCGCGTTTGCGTTATACCCCCAATTTGTATGGGATTTCACAGCTAAACGCAAACGCGGTCGTAACGTTTTTTTTCGGTGAAACTTATACTAGAGCCTCAGATCAAGATTTAACTCACGTGCTGCGTTCATTGTATTTCTGACATTATCATCATGTTCAGTGAACTAAACAAAACCAATAATTATTTTCTGACGCCATGATGATGGGGAAACTGACGTCTTGAGAAATCTGACAAGATCATTTGGTGATCGTCAGTAATTGTCATTGGTCATCTTCAGGGTTGTCACAGTAATGATGCACCTATAGCTATTCGATTTTGTCACGTATAAAAATAAATATTTATTTTTCTAAGTGACAAAATCTAATAGCTAAAGCCCGCTAGCATGATAGGTTTTATAGTCACGTATTACGGCCTAAATGTACTGAACCGTCACGTAAAAAGTAACCATAAAAAGTATCTTGCTACTACGCCTGACCCCCTAGCACACTAAGTTTTATGTCGGACATAAAGCATTTGTCCCTCTTGCACTCGCATATTTGCCAGAATGGGACGAATGCTTTATGTCCGACATAAAACTTAGTGTGCTAGGGGTCCTGGAGTCTTTAAATTTGGTCTAAGAGCTGCTGTCACAGACTAAAATCGGGAACAACGGCTTATTATTATAATTGGATTAAGTACGCTTAAATTTTAGACATGGTCAAAGATGCAACACGCTCACTGAAATGCCTATTCACTTTTATCTTAAAAACATTTTAATGTCAAGTTTCTCGAAATACCGACGTCGGAAGAGGAAGGCAGTGAACAAAAATGTTTAAAATCGCGAGCGGCACGCAGGGAATTCATGGAAGCGCTTCGTTAGTGATCATTGGAAGAATTATTCATAATAAGCAAGAGATAACAAAACCGCCAAGTGCGATTTGGACTCGCCAACCGAGGATTCCGTACTTAATTACAAATGTAAGTTTTCAGATTTTTTCCCTGTACCTAAATGAAGTATAAGACTATATTACTTTCCAAATGACACATTTATAGGTCAACGGAAAGTACCCTTTAAATTGTGATCCCCTTGTGAGTGTCGAGATATACGTTTGTTTTTTTCACATTTTTAAAGGACTATAGACCTGCAGGTAGATATGTCAATTTTTATAAAGAAAAATAACAAATCCGCCTAACACGCGTTCAAAACGTTACGTAATTACCCGTCTGTACATACACAAAAATTACAGTTTAACTGTCCTTCTGAACGCGCGCATCCAACTGTCATTATTCCACATAAAAATTGTCATTTATATCTACCTAACCTAACGTACATGCAATGCGTTTCGTGATCGACCTGTTGCGTATATGCTTTTAATTTCAACTCGATACCTCCAAGCGTTACCTCAAGGGTCTAGACAGACAGACAGACGGACAACAAAGTGATCGTATATAAGGGTTCCGTTTTTTCTCTTTTGAGGTACGGAACCCTAAAAATGATACCACGTTGATGGCAAACAAGCAAACGAGCCGCCTGATTGTTAACGGTCACCTCACCGCAGCCTTTGGACGCTTGCAACTCCAGGGTTGTAACGTCTTTAATAATTACATTCCTCTCTTAACGAACCCCATACCATCATCATCGGAAAAACCTTGGCAAGATGCTCATTCCGCAACCGGGGTGTTTGAGGGAGGGACCATTTAGGTTCCAGAGGATCATAGCCGAACTGACCTGAACCAAGTCTCCATGCACGCCTCCAGGAGCCGTGATGGTGAGGAGACAGACGTACGGCACGAGATCTTCCCGAGGCCGGTGAAGCTCCAACTCGTAGGTGCGACCGATGTCTCCGTAGTAAGTCTTGTTGCAGCCTGGTGTAAATGAAAGTGTTTGTCAGTTTTAATATGCAAGTACAGAGGCAAACAAGAGTGTTAATTGCCAAGGTGTCTGCATATGAAAGCTTGTGACGTCATCAGCGCGATGCCTACTCTCTATTGATTTAACGATTCATCGGATTGTTACCTAGAGATAAATATAGGTATAGCCCGACCAGGGGGCGTAGCACGGTTGCCATTTTATCACTTATCGTTGTGGATAAGGCATCCGTCACTCTCGCACTCGCATACTTGTCAGAGCGTGATGACCGTCTTTACCACAACGATAAGTGATAAAATGGCAACCGTGCTACGCCCGCGGGAAAATAAAAAACTTCGCCATATTGCGGAAAATTATTGGAACTAATTTCCTCAACTGGCAACAGTAAAGACGTCATCCATGCCATCTGTCAATTGCTGTCAAAGTGAGTTGTCGTTGGTACGTGTTATATTGCGTTAAAATGCCGAAAACTATTAACTGCGACTTAAGAAAAGTGATTTACAATATGACGAAGCATTTGCCGGAGAGAAAGTCTGAAAGATTAGACTCTATTCATCTAAACAACATCACCGACCTTGTTGTCAACATGACAGAGTGGAAATTAATTAGTGTTGCTACAATTATTGCTAATTAAGCGTTTTTTATTTTCCTAGTCGGGCTTTATCTCACTCCCAACACATTGCACCGAGAGAGCACATAGCACAAAATACCAACTATTTACAGTCGCTATTACATACCGTCGACATCATTTGTTGACAAGATTATACATACCTTTGTCAACGACTGTACATACTTTGTTGAATGCAATTTGACTAATTTTTTTGAGGCGTGCATGTTCTTATGACGTGTATGTGATAGCGACTTGACTTTATTACTCAACTGCGGATACATTTCATTGTTATGTTATCATCTCCTTGTTGAAGGCAACATGGGTGATCAATAAAAAAATTGAGCTATGAAAAAAGTTCAACCTGCAATTTTATTATGAACTGGATCTCAATCGCACAAAGTTCGCTTTGCATCTGAAAACTTTCAGATTTACAAACATTCAGATATGAAACGTACTCGGTGTATCCAATCAACATGTCTGTGCTATTTGTTCACTTTTTTCTGTGGGATCAATCAAGAACTTGTGTATCGCATTCCTCTCCCTATGACCACCCTACCGACATAGCCCGTTGAATTAGCATGTTCAAACGCTCAATAGTCGACATCCGTGCGAGCCTTATAGAAATAGTTATTTGTTATACAAGGGTGCAAAGTTGTATTTTACCCACGAGTGTTTCAACACACGAGAAGTAAAATACTTTTGCACCCGTGTGTAACATAAAACTTCTCACCTCACTGTAGTGAGGAAAGTGCAACATGCAAAACAACTTTAGTTCATTTAAATAATAACATTTTTTTAACAGTAATAATAACGTGAGTAATATCAAGTAGAATTTTGGTCAAGTGCGAGTCGGATTTTCGTTTTCCCATACATTTTGAGACTCAGCGCTTGATGAAGGCAACAAGCTACTCTTTAAAAGTTCTTAAATATTTCTTTTATTCTGTTTTTTAGTATTTGTTATAGCGGCAACATCGGCGGATACATCAACTGTGAAAATGTTGTATTATGAGCGTTTTACGTTTTGTTATCTGTCAAAAGCTACTTAAACACGCTCCAAGATCAAATTACTTTCCCCACTAGTGATGTGCGTACGTACAAATGCGTTTTTGCCCACTGGTTTTAAAGTATAAAAGACTGCTTTCCGAGGCAGTGAGGGGAAAGGGAATTTACTATACGTTCCGAGGTTGGAGCAGGAGCCTAGTCTGGTATCCAAATAACTTTTATTTGTTTATTTAAAGACCATCAACGGATAATATAATACGTCTGACCAATACATATATGGCTTAAATTCAAACACTATTCTTTCAACAAATAACCCCAGGAGGATTGATTCTTCACATTTCCGCTTGCTGAGCTAACTTGTCAGAACGATTATGCGCAACACCTTGAAATTAAACTGGTATGCGAAAGTCAAGTCTCTGATCGACCTACAGAACCTATTAATCACTCGTACCATGACATCTTTATCTTTCTCCGAACCGTTTGGGAAAATTTACATCGTTTTGTCGTTTGGGCCAAAGCTGAAATTGACGTTGGATTGAAATACGAGAAATCCGGCATAATTTAATGGTAAAATAAGCTTCGTCCACATTGTAAATAAGCAATTCCGTTTTTGTCGCAAGCTATTGAAAGTCCATCTGGAAAATAAACTGTGTATTTGTTGTTGTAAGCTATTGCAGCCATTTTTTTACTAAAATGTTTTGTACGTGGACAGAATGGAGTATTCCAATGAGGATTACTAAGTTTCGTGGAAGAAACAAACTTGCACCAAGCACGAACACAACCCAATGAAAATATTTGCGACGTTGCCTTCCAAACAAACGACCTGCATCTCCAGACAAAGCAAAGTTCTCTTTAGGAGCGGAACTGTCACTGGTGTTACAGGAGACATATTTTAACAGTAAATCGGATTGAACTAAAATAGGTTTTAACCATTTACGGAGACAACCTGCCTAATTTACCTATTTTAGTTGTGTAGTTCCGAAGCTAATATTGAAGTTATTTTCTGTTTTTTTAGAAGATCAATTTATTCAACATTTTGCATCAAATTATGATATCAGTTTGTCATCTACATCAGTGGTTTTATTTTCACACTCGTATTTATTTCTACTAGTAGTTTATTTGAACTACTTATATGAATAACAATGAAAAAAAGACACGGAACAGACAAAAAAAAAACTTATAAACTAACTTAAACAATGTGAACCTTTTCTGTTTTTAGAAATTGAGGATTACAAATACCCAGTTAATATTCTTAAGGGGATGCCTTGATTCGAATCGAAGACGCCCCGCCCCCTTGACAAAGACACGCTTATGTCTTCCGCGCACGAGAAAAAGAGATGCAACACTCATCGGGAATGGCTTTTGTGGTCAAGTTACGATAAATACCTAACTTAGTGAATTTTTATTAATATTTCAGTAAGTGATATTTTAGTTAAGATAAAATGCTATGGTATTAACTTGGTTGTGTCGTAAAATTATGTATTGTTTGAGTAGGCTGAGTAAAATAAGTTTCTGTCAAAAATTACATTTTTGGTACAAGCTTTTATTGCCGACTGTACTTTTCTTTATACCGTCATCAACTACTCATTGAGAAGATTCTAACGAGCCCAAACTCAGTTAGGTTATGTGGTTTTATTACAGAGTTCCTATGGCCACCTTCCAGCTCCATCATCAGATCAGCTCCACGTCATCATAATATTGCATTGTCACGCGATTTGCATATTCGTGCAAAATTTCAGCTCAATCGGAAACCGGGAAGTGGATCAAATTTAACTTGCAAGATTTGATTACAGACAGACAGACAGACAACGGGACAGGTGAAAGTAAATAAAAGCTTGTAAAAGGGAAAATGAAGATCCAACTTTGGATATTTTTTCTCTCGAGGAAATTTTAGGCAATCATGTATCGAATAAATCAAATAAACAATCATATATAGTCAAGAATCATATATCTGAAAATTTGACCGTATTGTTTCTTAATCTAGTCAGAACGGCGTTTCAAAGCACGCGATAATTTCCAATTCACCCCCTTAAACTCAGTTGTGTTCCGTAGAAAATACAAGGCCATGTGCGTCTGTGCGAGTCGTGCACCGAGGGTTCCGTAAAAGTACAAAATAAGGGTTAACTAATGTTCAACTAAAGTTCTTTTAAACGATAATAAACTTGAACTAAATACTAAAATTCGAATTTTGCGAATCCCCCACTCATCGATATTTTCTCATAGCAAATAACAATATAGGTTGCAATTTATTTCTTTGCAAACCAATAATCATCTCTTCTACGAGATCACGTCCAGATCCACTTAGATTCAATTTGCACAACATGTAAAGCTTAGCTACGTAAAAAGTTCCTATTTCGTCTTCTATCTTTTACTGAACTTAATTTTTTTTTTCTAGAACATGAATTAGTCAATTGATTATGATCGTACTGACAATATCAGCTTTACTACGTCTATACTCTGCTTACGCTTACATCAAAGTATACAACGGAAACTTATACTCGCCTCTTCTTTGCCGCTCTAGAGTGCTTTCAGGCTGATTGGCCGAACAATAAATAAGTTTCCGTTGTCTACACGGAGCTCATTTTTCTTTACTCATTCTTGTATTACACGTGCGATGTTAATATTTGAGTGGCGTTACACGTTCTCCGTAAATTTATGAAAATGATTATGCTTGATGGATTATTACTCCGCAGTAAAATTTTCTTTGAAGGAAAATTATATCCTCTTTGAAAAATGAGGAGCTTTAAAGCGACATATGTAATGCGCGTAGCATTAAATTCTAAATGTTACCATTACTTTGTTAAATTCTTTGGTAGGTGCTTCACATCACCGGAAGTGTAACCCTTAAGTATGTTCTCTTATTTAAATAGGTAAGGGAGAACCCTGTGGTCGCTTAAACCATAAATGTAATGTTTCACATAATTTCTTTGTTCAGAACGGAGCAGAATGAAACTCATTTCAGGTCACCATATATTGAGTACATATACTTAATAAGATTGAGATCGGATCTCATTATTTGATACATTTTTAACCGCAAATATAGCGAAAGTTCTTAGTTCAAGCCTCAGTGACGCTGAATAGTCCAAACGATTGTAATCAGAAAAAAAAAACAAAAAGACGGCTTACCAGTGTGTTAACCCGGGTGGACGTTGCAAATTAAAGCAACCAAATTACAAGTTAACACCAATCACATAAAATCGACAGATATCCAACTATACTTCAAGAAACAACAAATTTAAAAATTAATTTTGTTAGCGAGCGTTACTGCTTAATACAAAATTAAATTATAATAAAATACTTATAACGATAAGATAATTTAAGATGTCAAAAACGGCAATATTAATGTTTAATATCCATATTGTGTATATATTCCATATTGTGTTTTATACATTTTTATTTGTGTTATTTGTATATATGTATGATTGTGTATGTATGTTTATATATAGAACTATTTATGTACGTGCATTAATATAATTATTTTGATTTTTGGCTTATTATAATCTCTGCACCACCTACTACATAATCTAGTTTTATCAATTTCTCCGATACCCAAAGGTTTTCTGGAAGAGATCGCTCTTCAGCGATAAGACCGCCTGTTGTCTACCTCTACCTACATGTTATTGTATTGTTTTTCTTTTTAACTGCTTTGTTTGTGTGAGATCAGAGGCGGAATTATCACGCGAGCCGCAGGTGAGCGTGATAAGAGAGCCGAGGATGTAATTATCAAAGCTCACGCGTTTCATACGACGTTTTTCAACACATTTTGCGAGGAAAAATTCCTGTTCATATGATGAAAATTTGATAGGCCTGCCAAGTTATTTTCCTTACTTATTGATGTCAACAGGTTTTTACTCACATGTTGAATACATCGTCAAGAATTTCTAGTGGCGTCAATTCTTTTTATCACTTTTCTAGTCACCACGAATCAACATTTTTGTTAATAACCAAACACATTTGTAAACAATGTTTACAAATATCTGTGAAATAACCTATAATAGCGCGCATCAATTTTTTTTGTGAAGTTTGCGCAGTGCGCGCGCATTAGATGAAATCTCTAAACAGCCAATACAAAATAAAATAAATAATTTCGTTTTAAAATGTTATCTTTATTAATTCATGTAAAATGTTATCAAAAGTGAATAGTTTTACCAAATTAACCGTTTCTATATCATATCCAAAAAGAAATAGTCAATTAACTAACAAAAAGGATATAATTTGTTTAGTCGAGTAAGAATCCATTTGCCGAGAATTAAAAAAAAAGCTGTACATTCTGTACAACCCGGTTAGTTTAAGAATGCACCGTGTGCATGCATACATCTTGCTGCAAGGTGGCAACGTGACTTAATCGGGATATAACTATAACACACAAGTATCGTAATGTTATTAAACACGCGTGTTTAATATCCAGGATTATGAGCCTAAAAGCGACACAATAATAGGTACGTTACGAGCAATTGTGTTGAAAAGAGTATTTGTATTGTATTGTATATTCCTTTAAGTTCGAATGTTTCGTCAAATGACTCCGTTCGCAATTCGGCGGGTAGTCGTTCGTAATACCATTTGTTGGGCAGTTGAGGCTATCACCCGAGGGTTCCTACCTGAAAGTGCCATGAGACGCGGGACCGTTCTGAGTCTCCCTGTTGATCAGAATTGTTTTCTCACCTCAACAAGTTTAAACATTGTCCAAATATTTGTCACGAATATTAATACCACGTAGTAAAAGATGTTGAAACCTTGACGCCTAGAAAACTACAGCGAAAGATATTCTTCTATAAATATTACATACAGCATTCAAAGGCCCGGTATCTCAATTCCACCGTCCCGATTCAAACTCCTTGGAACAAAGCGGTGACACATATAACTTTCGGATGCCCCACTGAGAGCTCTCACTTTGATTGCTACGATACTAATACTTGGGACGATGCAGTTTGCAAACTCGGAGGGAAATCCAAGTGGTCTGACTTAGGACGAATTTTGTTGGATTCCATTCGGCAATTGTGTGATCGTTAAAATATAATTATAGCTTAATCTGATACCCATAGTTACATTAGTAACATATATAAGAGAACAACCGATCACGTAGCGCATAGATACACACACACATACAGCTTGGCAAAAAAGTCTAGAAACGGAACTAATTTTTTTCGACCCTGGTAACTTCATTAAACTTGTCATTGTAACAACAACAATAACAAGTTTAGCGTATTTGTTACATTTCGCGGATTTATTAACATTCAAATGCAATAAAAATTCCATTCAATGAGTAAAACAATACCCTGTTCTCCTCGGGAAGTAATATTTATAATGTATACAAGCGATGTCTTGCAGAATATCAAGCAGGAATCATTTTTTCGGAATTGGACTAAGTTTATAGATGAACTGCTGGAATGACAGGTTTTTTAGTTATTGTAGACTACTAACTCTCTTTCATTTCATTAAATTGATAATACTCGCCGTTTACATAGTGCGTTTTAGAGGTTATCTTTACATAAAACCAACTTGGTACTTGCACTATATTTTGATGAATTTTAAGTGTTTTACTAAAGTGTAACATATCCAAAGTGCAATATTTTGAGGAAGAAGAACTGTATATTGTACTATTTAATAAAATTGGTCAACAAAACTTTTATTTAAATTACTAGCATTCTGACAGCATAAAAATTATATAGAGGTAATATTTGTGAGTTTGTATGTCTATACCAATATATGTATTTGTTTGTATGTCATTTTTCTAAATTAGGAACCAAATTTTAATAATGTCCTAGTAAAAAGTGAAGTACTATTTGTGTTGCTATATGAGCGATAGACGCCCCTATTATTTTCTACTCTTTTTTGCCAGTATATACAATGCATTACGAGATCGACCTGCTGTTTTTATTGTAGAAATAGCTTTGATTCCCAGTTCGACCCGCAAAAAATAAAAATGCTCAGTATCGCTAACTTGAATTACGTGTTTTTATTTTCTTTTTACTGTCCATTTGATTTTACTAATAGTTGAAGAGCTAGACAGTCTTGTAATATCTTTAAATACTCGTACATGCTGTTTGCTGTTAAATAATGTCTCGCTGCATTTTTTATTTGTATATTTTTTATGCATAGCTGCGTATCTTTTCGCCTAAAACAATCCGTAAATAGAATGCAATGTAATTTTTACAAAAGTCCGCAGTACACCTTAATACATCAGGGTACTAAGACCTCAGAGCGCACGAGTATATGGGACGCGACGCAGCCACTTGGTGGCTAAGAGCCCTCCAGTTGATGCATTTTCGAGCTCGGAAAAGCAACGTCATACTTCCTGATATCCTGGAAGCTTTGCCTTTGACTCTCCATCAACTAAGCGATTGACATAGGATTTTGGAATGAGAGCGTTGCACTGTGAAAATATAAATAGAAACATCAGTTTTCAGTTACCTAGGTACAGTATGTTGCTTTCAGTAGTTCTTGTGCAGATCACTTAGTATTTTAGATTTTAGGAGTGTTTCTAAATAGTGGAAAAGTTGAACTATGTATTTATTCCGTTAATTATTTTAGGATATTTACACTTTATCGGCGCTGTAAACTTCTATTCGTATTCAATTAATATTCCTTGAGCTGAGATTCATATTGGATGTTTCATGAGGCCCTCTATAGCACTTTTGGTATCACGTGAGGATCGTTTGATGGGTGCCAATTGTTTTTTTTAGCAGCGAGATAATGCAGATTTTTTTTTGTAAGACGTTTTTCTTGTCGAGGTGCAATAAAGAGTACTTATTATTTAGCTTTAATAATACCATGTCACCAATTTATGAGAAAGTAGCTCTTCCTTTTTTGAAAATAAAACTAAACGAGCCCTTCATTTTAAGTTTCCTTAAAATAATCTCCGGAATCTGTTTCGACATTATATTTAGGACTGTAAAATATTTTTTTATCATAAACCTCAACAAATAACTTCAACTTAAACCTAGACAACTTTCAACAAAACTGCTTATATTTACGAGTTTCCATGCACAATATTAACCCGCTCTCTGAAGCCAACTTATAATACGCTTGAAAGAGCTATATGTGTGAATGTGGGCTGTTTGCGTTTCGGCCATAGATTACCGTGCTATTGAACGAGTGCATCCGAAGTGTTTGCCGACAAGTCCAGACACGTTTGCCCAATGCAAACGCCGGATGGAAGGTATATTCTTATTAGATGCTTCCGATCATGGTTCAGGCTGTTTCGAGCTCGGCTCCACGCGTGTCGAGCTAACGTGTCAGAAAGAGAGTAAAACGTCTTAAAATGCAATTGGAATTTGAAAGCGATTAATCAAATTGCTGATGCGTGCAACAAATGTAAACAGATTAAAACCAATAATTTAAAACAGGTAGACCCCAAGATCTCAATTCACAACCATCATAATATCAATCCAGTGCATGCGGTCCACAATAGAACCGTAGGGAAACACATGGGAGTACAGAAATCGAGCCACCCTTGCAATTTTCGCATTATTGCTTGATTTGTATAAAAACCATAAGTTAAAGAATGCACCGTGTGCATGCATACATCTTGCTTAGTAGGAATAGTAGGAATTTTCTTTTGAATACTATATTTTACCAAACAAATGAGATCTTTTTCAGTAGTGGGATGAAAGTGTCACAAAATTGTGGTCGTTTCCAATACACCCCTCCAAGCGATGTGTTTTTTTTTAAAGATTATTGTGTAAGGGCAACATTGATGATGATTGATGATAATGATGATGGTGGTGAGGCAACATTACAATAAGTATATATCACGACCCTGTGTCCTGAGCTAAGAAACCTTACAGGACCCAGTTTCGTCGTTCCAATTACTTAATTTATTTATGGATCTATGTACTCGTATCATAAGGTATAAACCAAATATTTTTTTTTATTTACTCATTATTTATGTACGACAATCTCCGTTAACTCTTTTCTTCCAAGAAAAATTGATACCAGCCCGACTGAAGCAGCCCATACAATGGACCCGATTCTACAGTGGTCTCTAAACTTCTTAATTTTATTTAGGTGTCGCTAAAACACTTTGCTATTCTATGAGCAGTTATTCAAATGACAGCGTTAATTTCAATCTGACGTTTCTTATTTTAGGCGGTCTATACAACTTACTTAGCTGCCTAAATGCTATTCTAAATATGTCGTTTTTAATCTGCCGCCTAAATTATGTCTAAAAATTAGACAATTTAGTTTTAGGCTAGTTAAGCCATGTCCACATAGAATCGGGTCCAATATTTCCTAAAAAAAAAACGAATTCATGATCCTGCTAACAGCTTTACCAATAATATAAAAATTGTGAGGGTGGCTCGATATATTTGCTCCCAAGTGGATTGATAGAAATGGGTAGTTTTGTTCACATGAAACAGGATCGTTCAGAGGAGTCTATAATAAAGTTTAAATTAACTGCGAGTGTGTGTAACAGTGTCCGTAATAGAATAGTTTGCACAATTATATTTATAGCTTACATTTGCACTTCGCCTTTTTCAATTAATCCCTATTGAATAGAACCTAGGGTAGTATAACAAAACAAACGACGGCTTTCACACTTCTCTTCAGAGCTGAAGCTGAGTTTCCTGACTGTCAATAATTTAATGTTTCGTTTTACGAGAAAATTCTGTTTAATTGCAATCTTTTGAAGAAACTGTTCTATTTTTTATAACCGTGGTAAATCATCTCCGTTTCAGATTAAACAAAAAATATAATTATATGGTTTGATCTAGTAAATTGTGGAATAGTGTCAAAATAAAAGATTATTTTAAAGGATGTATGTATGTATGTAAGCACTTTAGTGTACACAATAACAGGGTAAATAATGTACATGTCACACAATAGATCAAAGTACAAAGGCGAACGTTTCCCTATAAGGGATCTCTTCCAGCTAACCTTTGAGCAATTGAGAGGAAGGTGTGTAAAACGAGATAGGCAAACTTATACCGTGTACAAAAACCCACAGAGAAAATAAAAATAAAACCTAATAGGTATTCATTCTAGAAAAATGTAAATATGCCAATACATATATAAATATACAATATAAAATATAATACACACTATCATATGTAATATATATCGCAAATATGCAATGAATAAATAGATACTATATTCAACCAATTCACAAGTCATTGGAAAGCCACAACTTCTTCAAATTAATTTTAAGTGACGCAACAGACCGCGACTGTATCAGCGACACAGGCAACTCATTCCACAACTTAACAGCGCGTGCGGTAAAAGATCTGGAGTAGGTTCGCGTCTTTTTAGACGCTACAGCACGCGTAAGGTTAGCACTCGACCGCAAGCGGTGGCCACTGTCGTCTGCCATATAATTAAACCGATCAGAAAAATAAGGAGGGGGAGTAGGGCTGAACAGTGTGTTGAAAAGTAATGACAGGATATGCACGTCCCTGCGCCGGCGAACCGGTAATCATCGAAGCTTAGAACGGAATTCAAAGATATGATCGTACTTGCGTAGACCAAATATATGTCTGATATATACATTTTGTAGACGCTCCAGCTTATCAAGTAGCTCCTCGTTGAGGTCCAGAAATGCAATATCGCCATAGTCCAGAAGAGGAAGCAAAAGAGATTGAGTAAGAGTCAACTTGACGAAGAGGAGGGAAATTCTGGAGACGCCTTAGGGAGCGAAGGGATCTAATGATCCTCTGACTCACCTCAGCTATATAAAAGTGTACTGCTCTTTTACAAATATTAAAACTTTTGTCACTTCCGCAACTAACAAGAATCAAACGACGTTTCACATGTTAAAACCCGTCAAGCCAACACTACAGAGCGTACAGAAGTAATATCTACTCCTTCTGCCGCAGTCCGGTAAAAAATGGTCGAATTATGATACTTTTGTGAGCAGTCTATCATAGGACGGCCGCGACATACTCTCGATTTTTATCGCACTATACCTCTTGTTCTAAGTGTTCTAATAAGAGAGAGACGGACAGTGCGAGAAAAATCGAGAGAGCTCGCGCGCCGTCGCGTGTTAGCCGTGCAGGAGCAGTTTATAAAATAACGCACATTATGGAAGTAGCTTTGGTGGAGCACTCCCAAGAAAATTATGAAAAGTACTTACGTAACGTGCATGACTGAGCTCGTTTGCGTGACCTGAAAACTGATACCGTATCTAGGGTTGGTCAAGTTTGAACAATGACGTGGTGGTGAGGTTTTTTTGGAAATCAGGTTTAAGCGGAAGATATCATTATCGTGGATCTTTATTCGTCGTTTTAGCAAAACGTGTTCTAAAACTTGTTCCCTATATTCAGCTGGTAGTAAAGTATGCAAAACCAAGTCTAAACTGTTAAATAAGCCTATTTCCAACCATTTTTCTACATCATTTTCTTACTTACTGTCATCGTGTCTAAAAATGTTAATATCTTTATAATTTTAATAATTTTAGCCCAAAATAAGTAACGGCAGTTCTCAAATAATGGATCCACTCAATCCTTCTTGAAAGATGTGTGTTTGACATATTAATATATTAATAGTTTAGAAAATATTATTTAATTATTAATAGTTAAGTGAGTGGAACATAATTACCAGATAATAATAATCAATAAAAAATAAAATTGGCTATAACTAAAAATGCAAAAATTTAGAGCAAATAAGATTCAATCAATTTTCTCAAAAATACCTTATGTACCAACACATTTATGATACGTATTTGGCTAAGACAGTTCTGTTTTTTTTGTATTTATATGAAACAGACAACAATAAATGTGCTTTAACTAAATAAATAAATATTAAATACTTAGGTTTCAACGAAATGTGTTAGATAAAGCCATGTCATCAAGTCAGATTGGAAAATCGGTGGTAAATGTGGTTGGAAAACCAGTAATGTTTGGGCAATTTTTTATTCTATTTTATTTTATAAAAAATGGTTTTATGTATACGTATAATAATAGTACATTGTAATACAAGCGAGCTATGTTGATAATTACATCAGAGGCGGGATTGTTATGTGATAAGAGAGCCGAGGAATGTAATTATCAAAGCTCACGCGTTTCATACGACGTTTTTAATATGGTATTTTTTTTAAATAATAAGATGATACTTTATTGACTTCCTAAGCTATATTCTTTAGTCTGATGGCAACAGGTTTTTACTCACTTAATTTCCAGTGGCGTCAATTCTATTTATCACTCACAAGAGTCAATATTTTTGATAATAAACAAACACGCATTAAAAATGTTTACAAACATTTCTGATGTTCCTATAATGGCGCGCATCAATTTTTTTCGTAAAGTTTGCGGTGCGCGCGCTGGAGTTACCCTTAATTGGATACTTCTATCCTTCTACCCTTATATACTTCTTCGAGTATATTTCCAAACCGCATTTTACGGTGCTCTAATCGCTCTTAAGGGGGCTGGATCTCACTTTGTGTCAAATATAAAATGTATATAAATTTTTCAATGCCCAAAACTAAAGATATGAAACGAAAACTTTTTTTTGTCAGTGACAACGTCAGTTGAGTGTTGCTAAAACATGGTAAATTCATGTAAAATAAGTTTTATAAAGCGGCCAAGTGCGTGTCGGGCCACGCGCAGGGTAGGGTTCCGTAGTTGCCCATCTGTCACAGAATGCGGACTTAAAAGGGGCTTTTGGGCAAGAAGCACCGTGTCGTGAAAAAGCAACTCTACCGACAACGGTAAAAGGTTCAGATTCCAATGACAATGTATATGCACCCGAAATTAAGTGCATTTCTTACCAGTTAACTAGTTATGTCTACTACTCGTTAACTAGTTATGTCTACTTAACTGTGATAGTTTTCCTTTTAAATTCATTATATGTACTACTGCCACGATTTTTTTTACGTCCCCTGTAGTAGCCATTTAGCCGGCAGGGGGGGAACACATGATCTCTCTGAATATCTCGCAAACGCATAACTGAGTTTAAAAATAGTATTAGAATACCCATAATATTTTTGAACAAGCTCTTCAAGGATAAACCACACTATAGCTTTAACGAGAAAAAAAAAATACATCACCAAATTACATGTAGGGGAGGTACCCTAAAAAATATATTTTTCAGGATATTCTACTGTTTCGACGGCGTGATTGGTTTATATACCCACGCCGAATTGCAGTTTTCTAGTTGTAAGGGTTACTGAGCTAAGCCGAAGATGGACAGACAGACAGACAGACAGACGGACGGACATGGCGAAACTATAAGGGTTCCTTGTTGACTATGGAACCCTAAAAATCAGTGTATTGCGAATAAATCCGGTGGTACTTTTTTAATTAGTGTAATGGTAACATTTTGAGTTGTTTTATGTTCTTGACAAGTTATAAATGATATTTTCGTGATTACTTGAGATTTTCAGTGTAATTTGGAAGTTTCGAATTTGTTGGAAATATTATTCTTCTGACCGCTACATAAGCTTATTTTGCACTATGTAGGAAATATTTTACTTCTGACCGCTAATGAATCCATTTTTTTCATACTTGAGACAAAATTTCATAAATATACTTTATTGTATACCTACTCGTAGAACAAGAAAACTCTCGACAACACGAGGAGTAAGTAAATAATATTTTTTATGCTATGTCGACGTAGCATAAAAAATGCAATGTGCTCGTCAGACAATGGGGAATCAGAGGATAGCTGTGAGTAGGCTGTGGATCAGCCAATTTTGGATATACCAGCTGAGGAGATGGACGTAAATTTGGAAGTACAGATAATTAGCCCTACTGCAGAGATAATATTATGAATTTTTTAACAAATTCAGGGCCAATGACCACACATATGCGTCAGACCGCCGTAGTCGCTTTCCGCTACATACGAGGAAAACCACGGGATCGGCTATGAGCGTAGCGCGTAGCGATTCTTGGCCCTGAATGGAAAAAAATAAATAATAAATAATGGAATATCAAATGTATACGTACAGCTAGTCCAGCAGCCACTTTCAATTCATCTGGCCTAATTGGAGAACACAGATAACCTCCAATAGATAGAGCCTATACGCGATTTAGTTCAATGCAAAGGTCACCACAGTTGGCGGTAGGTGCGGGTTGCGGGGAGGTCGGTAACGGCGCTGTGATTGGCTGTTTCGAAAATAGCGCGCTTTGTCACATAATGGCGCCAGAAGCGTAGTGATGGGGCGCGTTGGTCGTTAACGGTTTTTAGCGAAGCCGCAATTAATTGTTAGTAGAATATTTTACATGGCGTAGGTACCTTTAACATGGTTTAAATTTTTGAACGGCTGTCACTGTTATATTATTATCGTTCTTAGAATATTGTCGTTCTTAGAATATTTTGATCACCACGTAACATAAAAAAGGTATGTTATAATCCCGTCAAGTAGTCATAAAAATAGTTATTTCTAAGCATTTTACAACATTTACTGCATTATCGTGTTTATGTCGGACAAGAAGCCTTCGTCTCGTTCGTATTTACATACTTACTAGTATACACATACATATACATTAACGCGAATGTGCTAGCTAGGCTAATGTATGATATTTTAAGATTGGTATAGGTATGGAAGACATAAAAACGATGTCATTAAAAGTAGATATATTTTTTCTATGCGATCAAAATAATGTGGTTGATGATAATCCTCACCATCATTTAAGAGGGCGTTAACGTACTCACTAGCGCCACTGGTAAATAATTGTGATTACTTCAATTTAACGATAGATATTTAAAAAAGCAGGCCACTACACATAGTATTTTGTATTTAAGCTACATCACTAACCACTTCCGACATCCATCACACGTCGTCGAAGTCCAGCATCAGGGCCTTCTCGTGACACTAGTCCTAATTGCTCACAAAGACGATTCGAAAAACTTCAATCGCCAGTTATTAATATAGGGCCTGCTCATGGCACTAGTAGTAGGTATATTGCCGCGTCCAGACGTCCGAGCGCGGCGGACGAGGGGTGACATGAGCGGTAAGAATTCATAAGAAAGTGCGAGATAGGGATAGAATTTTGCAGGTTGGCAGTCGCCAAATGCGTGCCTACATGGCTTCTATTTACGCGGGCCGATATCAGGCGGCAGACTGCAGTCCGCCGATATCTGGCGCCGTCTTATACTTACACGTTAAAGAAAAAAAACAGGTCAAAGTATTATTTCAATTTATGGTCAATTTATGGTCAAAGTACGATTCTGTAATATTGTAACTTCAATTTCATTCTATATTATATGTATACTACATAGCAATAGCTTACTTCGGCACTACATAATATTCTACAATACTCTAAATTACCCAATAAATAAAATAAAACTACTTACATAATAATGCTAATATTTACACGGTTCAACTCACGTATTAAATGTCACTACGGGCACATGTTTCGAACTCTTCGGGAGTTCTTCTTCAGGATGAGTGTTTTCGCGGCGGTGTCGCTTGAATCAACAACAACAACATGCCCGTAGTGACACTTAATACTTGAGTTGATCCGTGTAATTATTAGAATTATTTCAACATGTCACGAAATTTAAATCCGATTAAAACTACATAATATCCACACACACACCAACAAAGAACTTCCAGTAGGTACAAGAATAATATATTCCGTTAATTAGCTCTGGAAGCTATACAACAGAGTGAGATAGTAATTTACTACGTCTCCCTCTACTTCATAGCTAAGACGGTTGCAGTCCGCCACGCCGCCTTCTTGATGCAGTCGAATATATTATCTATGTTATGACTCCTGAGAGGTTTTTTAACAAAATAATTATGACAATGCAATGGCAACGATATATATATATATAATCTTTAGTGAATTTTCGTATTAAAACAGTACACGAAAGCAAGGGTGAATTAACGTATTGTTTCCTTAAATGAATCTGAATCGATAAAATTCGAAAGCATCACTAGCCCATCACTAGAGTGTCATGTGCTTTCGTGAGAGAGGAACAGTATATTGTCATTTACATTTGATGAAAAGGGACATGCATACTTTACTACTTCTTATGGACCAGTGTAAAATGAACTCCGCGTGACAGAATGAAATTTACATTTAAGTGATAAATTTGACTTACCTGTGAAATGTTATTCCGTCGTTTGTGTAATTAGAAGTTCGGGAGATTTTCCCACACCACTTCACACAGCAAGAACTATATTTAATAGCGCAAAAACAATTTTAATTTGTTGGTTGTTTGACGCAGGTATAGATCGCGTACCTGGTCGATACTGACAATATGGCGCGGGGTAGGGATGGGTTATCAGTGCAAAAACATATATGCGTGGTGACCGCACGTCGCCCTATAGGCTCTATCTATTGGAGGTTATCTGTGTTGGAGAATGATAAAAGTTGAATTGACTGAAAACAAGATATTCATATTTGTTTGAAGGACGATATTTCCCACGTGTTTTTTTTAATGAAAATAAACAAATGCATAAAACCTAAGTATGGGGTTTTAATACTTTACTTGCATAAAAAAAAATGGAAATATTTCTAACATCCTAATATCCACCCTCACGCCATGCCCATTTAAGGGTTAAAGCCAGACTTAGATGAAATCTCAATACAGCCGATACAAAATAAAATAAATATTTTCTTTTTAAAATGTTATCTTTAATAATTCATGTAAAATGTTATCAAAAGTGAATAGTTTTACTAAATTAAATGTTTCTATGTCATTACTAAAAGAAATTATAGTCAATTAATTAACAAAAAGGATTTAATTTGTTTAGTCGAGTAAGAACCCATTTGCCGAGAATTGAAAAAAAAAGCTGTACATTCTGTACAACCCGGTTAATTTAAGAATGCACCGTGTTCATGCATACACCTTGCTGCAAGGTGCCACATGTTTTAGTCGGCATATATCCATAAAACACGAGTGCCGTAATGTCCTAAAACACACGTGTTGATTCCTAGGATTATGCGCCTAAAAGCGACGTAATAAGAGGTACGTTACGAGCTAATGTATTGAAAATAATCATTTATTTGGATTTCATAATCAGTATTTTCCGTTCTAATTGGCTGACACACGGGACATAATAAAGGGATTTCATTAAAGGACCGACGTTTACATGGTTGAAAAGAAGACAGTGGGATTCGGAAGGAAGTATCATCAGCACGTCTATCATGCGACAGCCGCGACGTACTCTCGATTTTTGTCGCACTATATCTCTTGTTCTAAGTGTTCTAATAAGAAAGAGACGGATAGTCATAGTCGTAGTCGAGATATAATAAAAATCGAGAGAGCTCGCGCGCCGTCGCATGATAGCCGTGCAGGGCGTCATGAATGTGTAGGGACTAGGGCTCGTGGTCGTGTCCGGGTTTCGTGTATTCGTGTCGGATACCCGTGCCCGTGTAACACGCCCGCAGGTTTAAGCGACCGGTCCGAACGGATCCGTGTAATTAGCGCACGGGTAGTACTACCCGTCCTTGAGGTGTGAAGCTAGGAACTATCCCGTAGTTCTAAGAATGTATGTACTAAATGAGTGTTCGTAGCTTTGCAATTATAACATTATTTTTTTGTGAATAAAAATTAACACATTAATAAATGTAATAAATTATAACAAAGTACGTAAAGTTACTTCTTCAAGAAACGCGAGCACAGAAAGTGGACCTGGATGAGTCCCGATGGTGTGACTAAAAACGAGATTGACTTCATCATGTCGACGAGGAAGCATGTATTCAATGATGTCTCTGTAATCAATACGTTTAAAACCGGGAGTGATCACCGCCTGGTAAGAGGCATATTGAATATATGTGTCAAGCGAGAGCGCTCTCGCCTGATGAAGTCTACGCTCCGTCCAGTATCCACCCAAATCCAAACCCCCGAGAGCTTTCAGCTGGAACTCCAAAACCGTTTCGATTGCCTAGGTGGCGATGTGGACGAACTCAACGATGGGTTTGTGGAAGCTGTCCGTGCCACTGGGTCTAAGTTCTTCAAGGCTCAGCGGCCCAACAGAACTAAAAGGCTCTCTAGCTCCACTCAGAAGCTCATGAAGGAAAGGAGTGAAATGATTCTGCAGTCTTCAGCCGATGCGACTTTATACCGGCGGCTCAATAAACGGATCTCCAAGTCCCTTACCCGCGATCTGCGCCAATTCAATACGAACCGTATCGAAGAGGCCATCGAGCGAAATAAGGGCTCGAAAGTATTCGCACGAGATCTGTCTATTGGGCAGAGCCAGCTCGCAAGGTTGAAAACTGAGGACGGCAGAGTCGTTTCTTCCAAACCTGAGCTTTTGAGTGAGATAGAGCGTTTTTACGGACAGCTATACATGTCTACTCGCAAACCCAAAGTTGGTCCGGCAGAAGACCCTAGAGCTAGACTTACCCGACACTACACCGACGACATCCCGGACATCAGCCTGTACGAGATTAGAATGGCTCTGAAGCAGCTTAAGAATAGCAAGGCACCCGGTGAAGACGGAATTACAGCCGAACTCCTGAAGGCGGGTGGAAAACCGATCCTTACGGCCCTTCAGAAGTTATTCAACACCGTCCTACTGGAAGGGAGAACGCCAAAGGCGTGGAACAGAGGTGAGGTGGTGCTGTTCTTCAAAAAGGGTGACAACACTCTGCTGAAGAACTACCGACCCATCTCACTTCTGAGCCATGTCTATAAGCTGTTTTCAAGGGTCATTACGAATCGTCTCGCACGCAGGCTTGATAACTTCCAGCCTCCCGAACAAGCCGGTTTCCGAAGAGGTTTTAGTACCGTAGACCACATTCATACGCTCCGCCAGGTTATACAGAAGACTGAGGAGTATAACCTGCCTCTCTGCTTAGCGTTCGTGGACTACGAGAAAGCCTTCGATTCGATCGAAACCTGGGCTGTACTACAGTCTCTCCAACGGTGCCAAGTAGACTGCCGCTACATCGAAGTGCTGAAGTGTTTGTACGAGAACGCCACTATGTCAGTCCGACTCCAGGATCAGAGTTCGAAGCCTATTCCGCTGCAGCGGGGTGTCAGACAAGGGGATGTTATTTCCCCAAAACTGTTCACCGCTGCACTGGAGGACGTGTTCAAGACTCTAGACTGGAGAAGGCTAGGCATCAACATCAACGGCGAGTACATCACTCACCTTCGGTTTGCTGACGATATAGTAGTCTTGGCTGAGACCATGGAGGACTTAAGCACGATGCTCGATGACCTCAGTAAAGCCTCCGAGCGAGTTGGTCTAAGGATGAACATGGATAAGACAAAGATCATGTCAAACCTCCATGTAGTACCAACCCCCATTTCAATCGGACACTTTACGCTCGAAGTTGTAGACGATTATATATACCTAGGACAGACTGTTCAGTTAGGTAGGTCCAACTTTGAGAAAGAGGTCAATCGTCGAATCCGACTCGGCTGGGCAGCATTCGGGAGGCTACGGCACATCTTTTCGTCCAATATTCCGCAGTGTCTCAAGACGAGAGTCTTTGACCAGTGTGTGTTGCCAGTGATGACGTATGGCACGGAAACGTGGTCGCTTACTATGGGCCTCATAAGAAGGCTCAAAGTCACCCAAAGGGCAATGGAGAGGGCTATGTTGGGAGTTTCTCTGCGCGATCGCATCAGAAATGAGGCTATCCGCAGCAGAACCAAGGTAACCGATATAGCCCTCCGAATCGCTAAACTTAAGTGGCAGTGGGCGGGGCACATTGCACGTAGAACCGATGGCCGTTGGGGCGGAAAGGTTCTCGAGTGGCGACCACGTACCGGAAGGCGCAGCGTGGGTAGGCCCCCCACAAGATGGACTGATGACCTGGTAAAGGTCGCGGGAGTCCGCTGGATGCGGGTGGCGCAGGACCGGTCATTGTGGCACTCTTTGGGGGAGGCCTATGTCCAGCAGTGGACGTCTTTCGGCTGATATGATGATGATGATGACGTAAAGTTAGCTTCTCAAATTCAGATTTTAAAAAAGTAAGTACGAATCCATACTGCTATAAATGTGAAAGTGGGTCTGTCTGCCTGTGTCTTTCTGTTACCCCTTCACGCTTAAACCGCTGAACCGATTTAGATAAAATTTGGTATAGAGGTTTGAGTCTGGAGTCTGGAGGAGGGACATAGGATATAAACGAGTTCCACGCGGACGGAGTCGCGGGCAGAAGCTAGTAAGTTTTATCCCATAAAAAATATTCCATGTTAAAAAGAAGCCAAGTTTTGAAATTCTTCCACCTTAAAAAGTTGTGAGATAAATATAAACATAAAATAAATATATGAGGAGACAATCTTACACAAATCAACCTAGTCCCAAACTGAGCAGAGCTTGTACTATGGGTACTAGACGACGATAAACATACTTATATAGATAAATAAATACTTAAATACATAGAAAACATCCATGACTCAGAAAAAATTTTCGTGCTTATCACACAAATAAATGCCCTTACCGGGATTAGAACCCGAGACCTCTTGCTTCGTAGGCAGCGTCACTACCAACTAGGCTAAAGCGGTCGTTGACTTTGATATTTCGTAGTACCAAGTCTCAGGCATTCTTATTATTCTTTATTTGCTAGCTAAATAAAATTCTGCAACTTGGAAATCACACAACTTTACTGCCTTTATTAAATTTTGCATACCTAAAACTATGTAGTATTGTGTGACCCCTTCCACCTCCCTAATATATCCGTTCAGCGGTAAAACACCACAACTCAGGTCGGCGAAGATAACAGATAAAGAATGATTACCTGCTTTGAACGATGAAGTTCGTGCCTATTTAACCTGTTAAACCCTTTTCGCGGGCAGGCGACGAACAAAACAAACAAAGGAAGCTTACAAGTATTGAGACGTAAGTAATTAGCTTCAATTTTTTTGTTGAAATTATTAATTTATCGCAAACGCATAAAACTTAATATTGCTATGGAATTCAACGACTTTTGGGTTTATCCAAAAAAAGTTGCAAGACACTGATAATGCCTTTCCAAATTATAATCTCGTTGCTGCAAATTATTTTTACTTCGTTAAACTACATCAACGATGTTTAGTACGTCCGAAATTGTAAGATAAAATCCTGTCAAAAGCGCAAGCAGAAAACGACTTTATCATGAGAGCACAAAATGTATGCATGTATTTTGCTTGCATTCATTTGATAGAATTTACTTTAGTTTCGGATATATAATAACGGTAAACTTTGAAGCTGTAGCCAATTGTCACAATATGGTTTTGTTCGAGTACCTTTCTTTTAAAATGATTACTGTATCCTTTATATAGGTATCGTAGGCAGAGTAATGTTGCAAGTATCGTTTTGATTCAATGCCTTTATTCGGTGTTCATATTCAACCTCGTGAGTAAAGGTACGGTTTACAACGGTATACCTTGTAATACCTTTATTAAGTACCGTTAATTAAAACCCTTAATTTCGATACCACATTCAGTCCCTTATTTAGAACCATAATGGCATGTACGGTCGAGGAAAATTAAGGTTTGGCAAATGTCAACTCTATTTGAATGACGTTAAGGATAAAAAGTGCTAAACATTCAATTTCCTCGACTGTACAATACAATAAGCGCTCGGTTAAAATTAAATAGTTCTCATGTACAGTCAGCCAAGAAAGTGGTCTACCACTTTTAGACCTTATTTTGCATGCAATAAAGTCGAAAAGCGGTAGAACACTTTCTTGGCTGACTCTACTTACCTAGGTACTGTTTTTGTTTAGCTATCATATCTTTAAGCGGCTATAATAAAAGTTAAACAGTTTGTGTGCCCTTTGTCGGGCAATCATTACATAAAATACTAGGTTTATACAATATTATGACGCAATAGAGTAAACATAGGCTTCCTGCGATGTTTCTTTTGTCACATACCTAATATAAAACAACATCATACACACCAAACCCATAGAGTTGCTAATGCAAATACTGTAAAATGAAATAATTATATTCTATTTGCCTCAACTCAACCGGCCACGGACGGTCCGAACCCGCGTGTAATTAGAACCCGCGGGTACGTGTGTACGGGTACACGGGTACCCGCCCGCGGACCGGGCGGGTTCGGGCGTGTCCGTGTAGAACGGACGCTTAGCACCGCGGGCTTAAGAACACAGGCGGGCGGGTTTACACGTGTAGCGGGAGCCGTAGTAAGGACCACAAATCATTAATGTGACGCACTTTCTTACCCGGTTTGTCGTTTTAATCATGCGTGCGCTCAGGGGAAACGGGCGATTCTTTATTTAAATAAAAGTTATAATGTACCTACGTAGTTAACACAAAGTTTTCCGTGCAATGGGTAGTTTTTAAAACGAGAAGATGAAAGTAATACCTAGTTATCTTGGATCTTGGATTGACGATTTCGTAAGTATTTTATATACCGTCATGCATTAAAACATAGTATAGTGAGTATAAACTACGACCCCTTTTTGTATTAGTTGCCAGCATCGGGAAAAATTTGTGAAAGATTAAACAAGCATTTTTCAATAATACATATTAAACACCTAGCTGCCGGTGCGGCTCCGCATATACCCTCATATTACGGGATTACCCAGGCGGCGCCGCTAGATAAATTATTTTTTGAAATCGTTTCAGCTACTAAGAAATACAGATGCGCCATTTTTATATATGACCGTATTTTCATAAACCGTAACAAATGCCGAGTTTCCAATTACGCTTTTAGATACGGAACCATGAATTATCCGCAAATTGATAAAGTATAATTATGCGTATTGCGTAAGGCTTGAAAAATACTTCAACATAATTACGGGTTTGCTCGACCGCGTAAAGTGAAACACTCGATACGCGTTTTACGTTCGCGCCGGCTATTCATCTTATCTTGGGCGGTTTACGGCCAAACCCCGGTAATGGTGTTTGCGAACGAAGAACGCTGTTATCCGGTGGTTCGGGATTTTTTATTTATTTTTATAAAGAAGATTTCATCATTCGTTCCTCTGTTTATTTACGTGAAAACCTTTGAAAGTTTTAATTACATTATTGTTCCGTCGTTACCCCTTTTACTTGATAAATATTTAGAATGCTGATCATATTTTGCTCTTTCTTTTTTTTCAGCAGTTTTCATCTTCCAACCCTTGTTTATATTGGAAAAAATATAAATCTAAAATCAAAGAAAGACTGAAATGAGTAAAACAAATGAAAACTGGAGGGCTCCTTTCATTCATTTTAGTTTGATACAAGAACCATCGTGTTTACAAAATATCGGTAGTCAATGTATAAAACTACAGAAACACCAGAACTCCAAAATGTAATTCCAGATTCAAAGATAAATTGAACACTGTGGCAAGTTAACGGTTTTTCGTTGCCAATCATTTTTCAGTACCGACCAACATTTCTTCATCGAAGGGATGTTTTTATTTTAATGCTTCCCTTCTAATGTATATCCACTCGATGGAAGAAATAATGTATCGCGTCCCAATCCCAATATTATAAGAAAACAATACCCAACATAAGAGTCCTTTAATGTATGTCAACCCTACTTGTGCCCGCAGCTATCCAACGACAGAAAACGCTTGGATCTATCTTTTATTTCGGGATAATGTTATTTGTGTTTGTGTTTAGCAAAAAGCGGAAATGTAAATATTAACAATGTATTGTATTTTTGTTCTGAATATGAAACAAATTTTGAATTACAATATTTCTCTCATAGATCTATCAGAACTAAAGATTACTAGGTAGTTCAGAACTAAAGATTACTAACTACATACATAATTTTTAAGTTCTTCCTGACTGCCGTGGGATGCGCGGAAGCGAAGCGGTACAATGCAGTATACTGCATGCGCATCGCCCAGTTCCGCGCATGATATTACTATTGCGCAAATGTAACAGACAGTATACTGACAAGTGGGGAAATCTGTGCGTCGTCAGTAAGCTCACGTTCAATTACAACATACCGTAGACCGATCCCGCACCGGTCTGGGCAGTCGGGAAGTCGCCTTGACCCTTAGAACTTTACAATACACACGCCTTTATTGGTAAAATAGCGAATAACACCCCGAGAGCGCTGACTTTGCGCCGGATTGTTTACCGGCAATGGCACGCTTTATAAGTTTGCTTTGCTTCATCGATGAGCTCATGAAATGGCGGTGAATGTTTAATGGAATATTAATGACACTTTAAATCTAGTTCCCGAACCTTTACCTCATAAAATTACAATATCATGGTAGTTACGTAAAATTTAAATGTTATTACTGGGAATACAGCGTACCTACCTACGTTTGTATAAGTCTTACGGTTCCGTGATAAAATTTGTCACATTAAAACACTTATGGAATCACATAAATGCAATCACATCGCATGCCTGGTTGTCGAACCGCAACAGACATTTTGTCTGATAAACCGTTTAACTACGACTGAATAGTAGAATAGTCAAAGTCTTTAAATGCTTTATTTGATAACCTCATTAATATTCGTTTTAGTTTCTTTCTTATGACTTCGTCGATTTCCGCATCTACATGCGCAAAATGATTTCTAATACGACATAAAAGGGAGCTGAGGGTACCTACAATAAACAAGTTTATATCAAAAATTTAATTTTTGGTACAACTTTTATTGCCGACTGTACTTTTCTGTATACCATCATCTACTACTCATTGAGACGATTCTAACGAGCCCAAAATCGACGGGGCTACGTCGATTAAGTACTGAATTCCCATGGCCACCTTCTGTCTCCATTATCAGATCAGCTCGATGATACCATAATATTGAATTGTCATCAAAACTATACTTATACCAAAAATTTCAGCTCAATCGGTCACCGGGAAGTGGGTCAAATTTAACTTGCAAGATTTGATTACAGATAGACAGACAACGGGACAGGTGAAACTAAATAAAAGCTTGTAAAAAGAAGCCGACTTCAAACAAGAAAACCTCGTTACCTGCACCATGAATTTTCACCCCCAGCACCCATGTAAAGTTTGGAAAGTAGGTACCTACAGTGAAAAACGTTTATCTTTCATCCCAAAACAAACACAATTGCCGAAATACGGCTCACAAAATGTAAGCCAAATTTTGCTTCCACTGTACTTCTTTTTCCTTTTGAATTCTCGTGCACTGTACTTATTGGCGTAGGTTTTTCAGAATTTCAATTTAAGTTATAATAAGTTTGGCAACTTGTCGAAATTAGAGCGAGGGTGAACTTTACAAGTTACCCGAAATGTAGGATTGCTCGGTATTGGACAGGCTACAAATCGGTTTTTTTCTCTCTGAGTCGTACGTAGTTAGGCATTTTCTTTTTACAGCTTTTATATTATAATGGAACCAAAGCTATTAATAAATAAGTACCTTTTTTTCAACAAAGGCAGCCATAGCAAACAATACCTACCTACAAACTAAAAAATGTCGTAGTTTAACCAGGAGGTAGTCACGTAACTTTTTGAACGCACGTAAGGACAATTAAACAGTAATTTTTTTCATATAAAAATACATTTAAATTTATCTAACGTACAATGCGTTAGGTGATCGACCTGCAGATTAACCCAACATCTGTCAATTCAAACAACTTTGTCGTAAGTAGGCCGAAAACTGTAAAGGATAATAAATTTAATATATATATATACTCGTAACATCGGTATATTTACTTAAATATCTATATAAAAAAGAATCAAGACCAAAACAAATATTCACGCAAATATTTGAGTGACGAACTCAAATATTTGCGGGGTTTGAACCCAGGATCGTCAGCTTCATAATACTACCCTTATTCATCGTACCGTTTCAAAAAAACATTAGTGAAACGTGTCTGGTAATCATTTGAAAGCTTTTATCTAGTCTGCAAACATTATGCTCTTCTGAATAAACCTAGGTCAGAAAGGAACCCAGTTCCGAAAGTAAATGCTTGTCCACTTTGTCGGGCAGCTGCTCACACGGACCCATTGTTTTAGCTGTTCCATTTGGAATGCTCTATTAAAATTCCGCCAGTTCCACGCCTCTGATAATACGGAAATCTGCAAAAAGACAGCAGGGATACTTCCAAATACTTACGCGAATCAAACAACACGAAACCTTCTGGCAGATAATTGTATTAATACTTATTGTTAGTTTAATCAGTGTTTTTCAACCTTTTTCACGGCGCGAGGCGCGACATATTTTCCTCCTTAGAATGGCAAAATATTAGATAGGCCCAACGCGCGCGAGTAATTCGTGCAATGCTGTGGTCCTAAACTGGCAATTTAGGACCACCGTGCCTAAGTCCTCCGTCCTCACGCCGTACCGTTCAGCTGTCAGTGTGTAGTGTGTCAGAGCCGACTGTCTCAAAATGCCTAGTTGCGCAGTGAAAGGCTGCAAAAATTATGATACGAAAGTCAAAAAAAACCATGGGATGTCGTATCATCGGTAAGTATCGTCCGTTTCTTTTTAGGGTTCCGTAGTCAACAAGGAACCCTTATAGTTTCGCCGTGTCCGTCTGTCCGCCCGTCCGTCTTCGGCTTAGCTCAGTAATAATTACTACAAGAAAACTGTGATTCGGCATGGGTATATAATTCAATAACGCCAACAAAACAGTACAATTTTATTTTTTTAATTCTTTTTTAGGGTACTTTCCCTACACCTAAAGAGGGGATGTATATTTGTAGGCCAATTTTCGTGCAAATTCGGCCGACGCAACCGCACCGCACGTCGATGTAACTAAGACAGGCAGGCAACCAACGAAACCCTAAACTGCGCGTGGCCCGACACGCTCTTGGCCGGTTTTTTATCGTTTAGTAACACATTTTCCAAATAATTATTTTGTTACCTAGCGCCATTACGTTTTGTTAGTTCTCAGCCACTAGTCAATCAGAATTAACCTTGTAAGGGCGTCATTTTTATACTGGAGTTGTACTATATATTACTTATTCTGTGCTGGAGTTATGAACCATTGACTATGGACATTGTTTGATAATTAGCTTGATTGTTAATGTTTCTTATTTTTAATTTTCATATTCATTACCTTTAAAAGGGTACTTTGGTTTTGAATTGCTCTTATTCTATCATTTGCTACATTGTAAACTGGTGTGCAACTAAGAATATTTGTGTTGTAATTATTGTGAGCCTTTGTGGCCTAAGTCACTAAATAGCGCCCGTGATTTCGTCCTTGTGGTTTTCTATCATTTGAAGACAGTAGTGTTTTTGTGTATTAGAATGTTTGTTCATTGGTTAAGTACGGAAAAATCCTCTAGCGCATCCCTGTCAAAATTTCGTGACGAACCGTTCAGTAGTTGAGCCGTAAAAGTAAATACATATACAAACTCACTTTCACATTTATAACGACACGGCCGTATTCATAAACGTTCTACAAGCCTGTTTTAACTAAAATGGCGTTAAAATTCGTTTGTCCCTATCTGTCACTTTCAAATTTGTGTTCGGCAGAAAGGGTCAAAAGCACATTTTATTTAGCAGAGGCATTTTAAGTTTTATGAATAAGGGGGTTATTTATTACATAGGTACCACTATCTCTATGTAAACATCAGTCTGCATGAATCACTGCCAGCCACTTCATTAATATTGAGAAAAATCCCCCTTACAAGGTTACTCCGGCCACCCAAACGTGTAGTCCGCGCGGTCCGCCACGTGGTACGCAGTCCGTACAACAGATGGCGCCACTCTTTTCCATTATGGACAGATGTTAAGCGAATTGTTCGGACAGACGTATCTGTCCCATCCTCAGCTCTTCTTAATTAAAAATATATTTTTGATTAAAAATATGGAATCCTTATGTCTTATTTATAATATTATTTTACACGGGTCTAACGCGATATTTATTTGAATACCTTTATTTCTGACGTTTCGACACGAGTTGCACCGGTCACGGTCGCAGATGACTGTCATCCCATCAAGTTGTCATCGGAGATATGGTGTACAATATTTCACTACCCTACAAAAGTCAATAAAAATGTCCTTATGCCTTTCTAACTTTAAAAATACAAGTTGCTGTGTATCAAGCGGATATACGATCCCCCTAGTAGCTAGGTAGTTGCATACATATTAGGTTATTTGAAAAAGTCAACTATAGCTACATAGACAAACTGTACTTTTTTGCGCATGATTGAAAGAAACACAAATCATATCGACAAGCCAAATCATTCTGAGCATTGCTTTCTACGTGTTGATTGAACCTTTAGTAACTTGCTTTTAAGCTTTTGTATTTTGATCACAGAATATTCCGTCGAGGTTTTATTTCCTGTATTCATTGTTTCAATCGAAGCAGAACAATACCCTAGAGTCAGGGAATTTCCATATATCGAAAATGGAATGTCGATTTCCGAAGCTGAAAATGTGCCAATCGGGTGAGAAAAGCTACCTGTAGCGAAGAACAGCCGGACATCTCGACAAACGGATATACGAAAGCATTTTTGCCCAAGCTAAGACGTAGAACTTCATTCGTTTCGCTCACTCGTTCAATTAAAAAAGTTTTTAAGACTCAACAACTTACGTTACGTTCACTATAAACTACTTCACATCGTTTTAGTAAATGGGAACTCTGATTTAAAACGAGATAATATCGTTTCTGGAAAAACAAATCTAATCACAAAAAAAATCGAACTTGTTCGTAATTAAATTTGTTGCCGTGCTCGCTTTGCGATACTGTTTCAGTTACAATATAAATTGAACTTATGAGAGAATTGGTCTGCATTTGTACTGTGCTCCATTGTAAATAAATTGCTTTTATTGCACTGTTAGGTAGATAGTTACAGTTTTTTGCGTCACTGTTACTATTTCGTTTATTTTTTTACCTTTAAGTTGCAATGCTAGCACGAGCTTTTATTTACTTGCAATTGTCGTATAGGTAAGTAGTCGTCCTTTAAAATGTTCAAACCATTTTTCTGCCAATTGACGGTTTTTTAAAACCACGTCAGTGGCAAATAAGCTTACGGCCCGTTTGATGGTAAGCTGTAACTGTAGCCAATGGAAGCTTGAACTCCTGGAGTGTCACATGCGCATTGTTGACCCTTTAAGAATTAATACACTCCCTTCTTGAAGAACCCCAATACTGTAGTCCTTCGGGAAAACCTTTGCAGAGCCCATTCCACAACCGGAGCGTTCGAGGGACGAAATTTCTCTGAAACCATGCCGAAGGTACTCGACCATATAGGTTCTAGGCTGTGAGGATGAACGCCCTGCCGCATAGCCTCCCAAAGCAGCCATTGGCATCATGTCAAATAATTCAAACAAGTCAAACGGGTAAGGAACAATATAGGTCAGTACTATAGAACAACAGAAGTGCCAAAGTATCATTTCAGACAGCGCGGCGAGCTCCGACCATCACGTATACGCCTGGCGAAGTCGAGGAAGTGCCTTCACTGGATCGCCCCTAAGATCTATAACAAAATCCCAGACGACATAAAAACCGCTGAAAGCAACAGCTCGTTTTCATCGAAACTCAAAACCTACTTAGTCTCCACTGCTTTCTACTCGCTGAACAATTTCTTGTCTTCTGAGAGCACTAAATAAAACGATAACGGTAGATAAATTAAATAATTAGTAAAATAAAAAATGTAACTGTATTTGTACTATTATACGACTTGTAAAATGTATATTTATAACGAGTGGTTGATGTCTGTGACTAAAAGAAGTATCGTCAGCACTACAAGCTTGTACCAAACACTCACCACAGTTGCTAATTTCGCAGACCCCTAAACTGATGGTGGCAACTGTGGTTGCCAATCGAAGTATGAGCTGCTTTGATAAATAAAATTTAGAACCAGTTTAGGCTACCTTCTTAAAGGGGTTAAATATAATGACCACCAAAAATGCTTTGATACCTTAACTGTCTTACCAAAAAAATATACTGGACAACAAAAAAAAAATCTATACCATTACAATAGTACTAGCTGTTTTAGTAACGACTGCTCATTAAATGGTATTCGAAGACCAAATTTAGTGAATGATCACCAAATCTTAGCAAGCAAATTAATAAACATTTCTACCTAAATAACCCACTATGATTAAGTATAATGATGCCAAAACAAGTGCTACCAAAACCCGAATCAGCGCACCCCACTTCCACGTGGTCTTGTCTAGGGGTAGGCTAGAGTGTATATAAAAGCCCGCGGAGCCAGAAGTTCGCGAAGGAGGTTCTGAGTTGAACGGGGTGCACGATGGCCGAAGCGAAGCAAGTGGGGGAAGGTGGCGACCTCCCGAGCGGAGCGTAGGTCGAGTGCGCACGTGAAAAGAAGGGCCGACGAAGCGAGTTTCTGCCGGGAGCCCGGGCGGAAGGCGTCCCAGAGTCCCAGAAACGAAAGCGGGGCTCCGTCGAATTTAGGAAATTATTTTACCATTTTTGGGTTAGCAATGACTTATTAGGATAGCATTTTCTTTAATAGGATAGTAAGATGTTATAATTTAGGTTATTATTTCACATTAAAATGGAGATTCAATTTTGGTGATCATTTACTATTTTTGGGTTACCTAGTAAAAAGTGTTTTTTGGCGTTATATTTTACTAAGTATATCTGATGATCCGTTAAACATATATCCTTTAAAAAAAAAACATAAATCAAGTGAGCGGATACATTTTTGACATAAACTTTGACATTTGTTAATTTGCTGCTCGTACCTATAAATTCAACAACTCTATAAAGTAAAATCATACATAGTTGATATATCACAGATACAACGGTTAACGGTTGATTTAATCACACATTCTGTTTAATCACCCCCCCATATCTTTATCCGCTTACGGAGATCCCTCCCGTATAATCGGAACGTTCTACTACGTCATAACTCAGTTTCTGAGGGCGTGTTAATAAAATGAATGGTTCAATAGTTTACTATTATTAGAAAGTTACTTCATCATCAGCCTTTATACGTCCCACTGCGCATGAATAGATGGGACATGGGAAAATGAAAGTTATCTATTTTACAAGCTTTTGTTTAGTTTCACCTGTCCCGTTGTCTGTCTGTCTGTCTGTAATTAAATCTTGCAAGTTAAATTTGATCCACTTCCCCGTTTCCGATTGAGTTGAAATTTTGCATGAATATGCAAATCGCGTGACACTGCAATATTATGATGACGTGGAGCTGATCTGATGTTGGAGCTGGAAGGTGGCCATAGGAACTCCGTAATAAAACCACATAACCCCATCGAGTTTGGGCTCGTTAGAATCGTCTCAATGATTAGTTCGGTAGGTATACAGAAAAGTACAGTCGGCAATAAAAGCTTGTACCAAAAATTAACATTTTGACAGAAACTTATTAGTTATGAGTACACACTGTGAAAGTTTGAATGTGAATGTGTGTGTGAATTTAACCCATATTGCTTTGACATAGAGTGCTCATGCCATATACTAAACAGCGTTGAGCACTCTGACGTTTACCTTATACGGTCTACGTACTAGGATCAAAGTACACTTAAAACGTTATGAATTTAAATTTTTATAAATACAGTCAGCGTCATATATTTATTAGCAGCCAGAGTAGCCAAATATTTCGTAACACACCCTTAATCTTACAGTAATTAAGACGTGTACCGAAATATTTGGCAACCTTGGCTGCTACTAACTATATGACGCTGACTGAACCTTTCACAATACACCAGCTATGCTATAAAGATTAAAGTCCCGCGACACGATTTATCTACGGCCCGTAACAAGCTGTCAGTACAGAATCAACAAAAATACGCCCCAGTAAATTTAAGCTGACCTCAATTTTTATGCAACACTACCTTCGTAAAAACGGCATGCGGTAAACAAATACCCATGGGCAATTTAGCAACATTGGCCAGCATCATAAATACAAATGAAAACACATTACCTATAGGTTATATTAGCTGAATTCGCAGAGCGGTCCCAAAATTGCTCGTATTTTTGGATTGGATAAAAATTATGGGTATTCATGTTACGCTAAGATTTTTTATAATACTTAACTGTCATTTAAACAAAAACAATAGAATCTGGATCTGCTTATGACCTAGCCAAAACGCTACGAAAAGCTACGACCTTAAAACCTTAGAATCTTGAAAAATAATCCAAACTTTACAAATTCATCATCCATGAAAAAAAAAATAGGGTTCTACTCTTTCAAACTAACATAGCAATGCACCAACGAGGAATTTCCAGAATTGCAAAACTTCCAATGCGGAAAGTTCTCGGTATACCTACTTATAAAAAGAAGAGAGGAACGTTTTCCTGGAGATATTGGGACCTGTCGAGAGATGATGAAAACTGGACTATCCGGATAAAATTTCGAGATGGTCGAGCCAAACATCATCGGCGAAACGAAATCCCACAAACTTTACTGGTTCGGTGACCACTGCAAATGAGAGGGGATTGGGCATTCAAGAGAGCATACTCGGGCCGATCAACTGGTCGCCTCCCAGAAGGGCCCAGGTATCGCTGGGGAATAGCGTGTTGGCGGATCTGCGTCAGCTGAAAGCTGGGACAAATTGGCGCAGGGTCGGGATAAGTCACGTGTTCTCGTTTTGGAGGTCAAGAACCTTTTTGGATGACTGAGCCAAAATAGTTAGTTTAGACTTACTTACGAAAGCAAATGTTGCCTTCAAGGAACTTTCTAAACGCCTTAACGGAATTCGCCTTAAGTTCATTGCTAATCCGACGTGTCGCTGCGCACACATATTGCCTTAGACCCGCCATATACGGACTGCTTAGAGCAGTCGAGACCCGCCATAGACGGACCGCTTAGAGCAGTCGAGGCCTCATTTAGTACGAGGACTGCTCTCGTGCCGTTGGTCTCGTCTGCTCTAAGCAGGCCGTGTATGGCCCGCGTTAGAGATCTACATGTTCACATCAATCCAGGTCACCGGTTCACATCCCGAGAGTAATTGGATTGATGCGCTGAGAGCGACGAATGGTGAACGCAGAGCGCTTTGTTGCGCGGTCCGTCGCGTGTCCTGCACTAATTCAATTATGATCAGTAAATGACCTAATGAGCTCACGAGCGTAGCCCCATTGAGGAAGACTGTTTTTGCATGTTGGTACGCTACTATACCGCGTAGCTTCTTCTTCCTCGTTTTCACTCTTGACCGAGTGGTCGTGGTGATAATTTCAGGTGTTGGTAGCGAGCTTCACAATACGCCGCCATTCCTCTCTGACAGTCGCGTTCGTTATACTTGCGTGTAGTGATGCATCTACTGCAGCTTTAATCTGGTCTGTCCATCTCAATGGTGACCTGCCTCGCAGTCTGTTGCTCTTGACCTTTTCCTGGATCAAGTCGCTCGATAGCTATAGTTCTCGGCGATATATATGCCCGAAAAACGTAAGTATGCGAGACGGCACTATTAACATTCGGTAGCTGCGCCGCGTAGCTAGTTACCAGATATAGACTACTAGCTTCTGCCCCCGACTCCGTCCGCGTGGAACTCGTTTATATCGTAGCTCCATACAAACTGTCACCCCTACTTCATCCCCTTGGGGGATGATTTCCGGGATAAAAACTATCCTATGTCCTTCCCCAAGACTCAAACTATCTCTATACCAAATTTCATCCAAACCGGTTCAGTGGTTTAAGCGTGAAGAGGTAACAGACAGACAGACAGACAGATAGACCGACACATTTTTCCGCATTTATAATATTAGTATGGATACAGTGTTGCTCATTCTATGAACAGCTGTTTTTTCTCGCTTTTGTTACTCATTTGGTAGTGACAAGTCGCATTACAAACTAGGAATTATATGAGATCTTTCAACAATTTTAGATAAACATTTTTTAGTACTTTGACGCTGACGGAGGCCAACTAGCATACGGCCTGCCTGATGGTAAGCAGCAGACACTGTCGCCTAGGGACGCTTGGGACCCCAGAAGAATTACGGCGCGCTGACTGATTCATACACTATTTGACACATTAATGTCTAATAGTTGACACTTATTGATTATCTCTATTGTTATTGAATTTAGATTGATAGTGTCAAGTATTGGGCCAATTTCAAGCACAGTGACGTTTACCTTAATTAAATTATGCACGCGATTGGATAATTACTACAATCTACTTACACGTTGATTGGGCTATAGCAGGGTAAGCTATTTAAGTGAGCACTGATGAGCGGTCGCGGGTAAGCGACCATCGGACGTGTTTAAACGATCGTAACGGATATAGTTCCTAGGCAATTTGCGAGCACGGTTAGGCAATTTGATCGGCCATTTTATATTTTAGCGTTTCATCGCAGTTGTCGCGGAAAATTGTTGACGAATGAAAACCGCTTAGTAACAAGGTGACCGAACTTACACTAGGAAGGTATTTCAGTCTTACCGGTTAATTTATTTATCAAAGGGCACTATGCGAGTAAGTATATGCCAATTCTGCATTTGCCGTCGGAGTCGGTGCAGCATCAGTAAGCTGTCAGCTGTTAGTGTTAACTCCCAGTCAAATCATTAGTGTCAGTGCTAAATCTTTACTGCGCCTGTCTACATTTAGATGAGTTCTTTCCTGATAGAAAATAAATGCGCGGAATTGCAACAGTACTTTTTAGACCGTATCTATATTATATCTGACTCTCACCAACATTGACTATCATTAATACTCACATAATAGTCCAGTACACTGTCTTGTTCCACAAATCACAAATTCGACCCATGCATACAACCAATATAACTCATGAACTACTTCTGGGAAAGGAAAATCTATTAAATACACCCACCATGCAATTTGTCACAATTACCGACAGACACTATACAGTAATTGAATTTGAAATTGAATTGAAATTGAAAATATTTATTTCGGACCGTGATCCATAACGTGTTAGTTACAAAAGACTAATACCTATTGTTAGCAATTAAATTACACACAAACAAAACAAAATAAGATAATACAACAAAACAATGTCGATAGTATGTCACACTGCTCTTTGTACGTGAAGTTTCATCCAATGACGAAAAGGGCAGTCTAACCTAGAACTAACTACATACGTTTTATAACCACAGCTGCATCTCAGTCAGTCATTTGTTGTGACATATTGCATAGTCGAACCAGCGAGCGAAGCGAACGAATTATTTCGTATGTCAGGATGTCCTGCTGTCCCGCTGTCCGGCTGTTCTCCTCTATAGGTCGCACTTTTCAACCAATGAAGTTTTGTGAGCAGGTTCAATATTTATATAGATATTTTTTCGTCGATTCTGTTTTTGGATATTTATCTAAATTATATTTAAAAAAAAAATTAAATTTATAAAGTAAACAAACTCGTGAGTTCGACAGCTCACAGGGCCACTAGTTTGTAGAGTGGTGCGTCTCTTGACGTGTTTTCGTACACGGTTAGAAACGAAATAAACGAAAACGTGACACCATGAAAACTATCTCACTCTCTATACGACGCAGTTATTACCTCTACATCACCCCATAACTAAAACTAATGGCTTCTAAGAGCTTCCAGTTAAGAATATACAAATGGTCCGGAAGTGATCCCGTTTATGGAGAGGTTTAATGGTCCTTTATGGCTTACTGGCCTGGTTATAGGCGGCCTTAGTATTAAATAGTTATAGTTGTTCGTGGGTCGCTAGTAGGCGGTATACAACATAACATTCTCTAAATTTCTGGAAGCTTTCTTGAGAACTAAAGTAATGTAGATGGTGGTAGGTACACTTGCCTTAATGCTGTCGCCAAGCGTGCCGGTAAGCGGGTGCAGGTGCCGAGATAAATAACAAGCACTAAACGTTCGTTGCACACACCAATTTATTGTCTATTAATACGGCACACGGAAGGAACAGTCAGCACAGTACACATCAGTCAATAGAGAGAAGCAGGAGAAAGAGCGAAAGCGAGGAATAAACTATTTAAAATACAATGCAAGCGGAATGCAATTTAGCTGGGTAGCACGATAAAAAGAGCATGCGTCTCGCGGCGAGGTCATGGATGAACTGCCTGCGCCTGCGCTGGCGGGCGCAATACATCGCTGTCAGCGCTGCAGCCGACGGCCGCCGTTAGACCGTTCCGTACGGCGCGCAGCGCTTACAGCGGGACCCGATCTATTTACTCCACGACAAAGTGCATTCCTAGATTATCTAATACGAAAATCGGTCGCTCTGTCCGCGAGTGATTTATATACATATAAATCTTAAGATTTTAGATATACATTATTTGTTGTTATTATTGAGATAGTTATTTATTTACATATTATATAATCTTAATATAAGTTATAAATTATTATAACTATATAAAATTATGCGTAAAAAATATTATTTACGGGGATGAATTAGGGAAATTTATACACGATAAATTACCAATTAATACAAACAAAAACAAATTATAAATTGTACGATTCCGATCCCACATCACCCCCCTCCAGAGACCGTCAAGGGCGATAGATAAATAAAAATAAAAATTACGTTAGTAATAACCTGGGACACGCACTGTACGTCCTGACTTTGTCTTTTTGACCGTGTTTTCAGTCTCTGGAGTAGGTTGAATGGGCGGGACAGGAATTGGTACGTTCGGCACGTCAGCCAGTATGTATGCAGGTTTAATGCGGTCTATGGACACTGTTACACTTTTGCCGCTCACACGCAACTTAAACACTTTATCACTTCTTTCGAGCACTTCGTACGGACCAGTATACGCTGGCTGCAGTGGTGGATGACTCGCATCGTCTCTGAGCAGCACGTGACTGGCGGTGTTGAGGTCCTTATATATGAAGACTCGTCTATTGTTTGTATGGCGTGATGCCGGCACTGGAGTGAGGTTATGGGCAAACTTACGCAGGCGTGCGACATAATCCGTCACGTCAATAGTGTCATCTGGCGACTTCGCGTGTAATAACTCTCCCGGCAATCTAAGTGGCTCCCCGTACACGAGCTCAGCGGTCGAAGCGTTGAGATCCGCCTTGTATGCACTACGTATACCGAGCAATACCAAGGGTAATGTGTCTACCCAGTTGCTAGTCGCGTGACAGGTGATAGCGGCTTTCAACTGTCTGTGAAATCGCTCCACGAGGCCATTGCACGCCGGGTGGTAGGCTGTTGTGCGACGATGATGGAAGCCGGCTAGCTCCGACAGATGCTTGAACAGGCAGCTCTCGAACTGCCTGCCACGATCAGTAACGATGTCATCGGGGCAGCCGAACCGCGATATCCAGCCATGTAGAAGTCCTCTGGCCACGGCCTCTGCTGTGATCTCCTGTAGCGGTACTACCTCAGGCCAACGTGTATATCGATCGACAGCTGTGAGGCAGTATCTGAACCCTTGAGAAACTGGCATGGGGCCTATGAGGTCTATGTGGACGTGCATGAACCTCGCTCTTGGAAGCCGGTATGTTCCAAGTGGTGCAGAAACGTGGCGAGTGACCTTGGCTCTCTGACATGACAAACAGGTGCGTGTCCATTCGCGGCAGTCTTTCTTGAAACCTGGCCAAACGTACCGGTCTGTAACGAGCTTTATGGAGGCGTTAGCACCAGGGTGGCTAAAGGAGTGTAAGCTCTGGAACACTTGCTCGCGTAACTTCTTCGTGACATACGGCCTGAGTGTCTGGTCACTCTCGTTGCAATACAGTTCAGCCTGAATACCCGGCAACTTGAACTTATTCAGGCGTAGTGAAGAATCACTCTGCATGAGCTCTTGCAACTCTGGATCTCTCATCTGGGATTGCGCTAGCTTCTCCAAATCGATTGGCTGTGTAACTTCCTCAACGCGAGACAAGGTATCTGCCACCACGTTGTCCTTCCCAGAGATATGCCTTATATCAGTCGTAAATTGCGCTATAAAGTCCAAATGCCTGAACTGTCTGGGTGAGCAGTTATCCTTGCGTTTGTTGAAGGCGAAGCAGATGGGTTTGTGGTCCGTGTAGATTGCGAAATCCCTGGCCTCGACCATGTGCCTAAAGTGCTTGAGCGCTTCATATATGGCCAGGAGCTCACGGTCGTACGGCGAATACTTCTGTTGCGCGGGGCTCAATTTCCTAGAGAAGAACGCCAGGGGCTGCCATTCTTCGTCGATATACTGCTGAAGCGCGGCGCCCATGGCGGTATCAGAAGCGTCTGTGACAATGGCCAGCTTAGCCTGACTATTGGGATGCGCTAGCAACGCAGCCTGACATAAGCTGTCCTTACAACGCTCAAAAGCCTCATTTTCTTCAGCGTTAAAGTTGACGGGCTGAGAAGGCTTTACGGATCCAGTTAAAAGCGCGTTAAGTGGGGCCTGAGACGCTGCTGCCCCAGGGATAAATCTGCGGTAAAAATTTACCATCCCCAAGAATCTGCGCAGCTCCCTCACATTCTTTGGAACCGGGAAGTCCTTGATGGCATCGACCTTGGACGGAAGGGGCTTGGTACCTCCGGCTGAGATTCTGTAGCCCAGGAACGTTACCTCGGGTGCGCCGAAGACACATTTGGAAGTGTTAATTACCATCCCGTACTCCTGGAATTTGGCAAACAGCTGGCGCAGGTGCTCTTTGTGCGTTACTTCATCCTCCGAGTACACCAAAAAGTCATCTAAATAGGCATAACAAAAATCCAGTCCCCTTACCATCTCGTCCACGAACCGTTGGAATGTCTGGCCTGCATTCCGGAGTCCGAAAGTCATATACGGGAACTCGTAGAGGCCAAACGGCGTGGTAATCGAGGTCTTCTCGATGTCTTCTGGGTTCACGGGGATCTGGTGGTACGCCTTCTCAAGGTCGATGGTGGAGAAAACCTGGCAACCACAAATACTGTGAGCAAAATCATGTATATGACGAATAGGATATTTATCCGGAATAGTCCTTGCATTTAGCATCCGGTAGTCACCGCAAGGCCTCCAGCCGTTGTTTTTCTTAGGGGCTAGGTGTAGAGGTGACGACCAAGGTGACTCTGAAGGTCTGGCTGTTCCATTTTGTAGCATCGCTGAAAACTCGTCCTTAGCAATTTTTAACTTGTCCGGGGCCAACCGTAGAGGAGAGCAAGACACAGGAGGCCCTGGAGTAGTTTTTATAAAATGTAGGACGTTGTGCTTAGGAACCCGATGAACGCCGGATGGGCGAGTAATGTCGGGGTATTTCAGTAGTATGCGATGGTAATCTGACTCACCCGACACCACCTTGACCGAAGAAATCTCGTCCGTTGAACATCCGAGCAAAGCCACGGCGCACAAGCTAGTCGTCCTGTCGATCAGCTGTTTATTCTTGCAGTCAGGAAGAAGGTCGTAATGCGCCAGGAAGTCCACGCCGATGATTGGCTTCGTCACATCCGCAACAATAAATCTCCAAGCAAAGTCGCGGCGCAAGCCTAGATTCAGCACCAAGTGTAAGTAACCATAAGTTATAATAGGTGAGCCGTTCGCTGCAGCTAACTGGTAGTTAGTTGGTTGTCGCCGATATTTCAGTTGTGACCTTGGGAAGACACAGACGTCGCTACCAGTATCCACGAGAAACTGTATCTTCATTGATTGGTCAGTAACAAATAAGCGACCAGGACTTGGGAAAACGGCGGTCGCCATTAACGAGTGCCCCTTTCGTTTCCCGCCTTGTAGTCGCACGGTTTCACGCACCTTGTTGCCTTCTCACCGAACTTCGCATGGTACCAGCACTCTGGAAACTTCCGATAACTCGACTGCGACCTCTGGGAACTGGAACGATTGCGGGACTTGCCGGATGCGCGAGATCTTGATCGCGACGGCCTATTGTCATTATTGAGCTGACTTTTTAGCGTTTTCATGTCCTTAGTCAGCTCACTCACTTGACGCATGAGGATAGCCATCTGAGGATCAGGCGCTGATGCTGCGGCTACTTGAGGAGTTGCTATGTCGTGAACACGGTCGGCCAACTCAGCGAGCTCTTCAATTGGGTCATTGAGCTTCGATGCGATCACAAATTGCAAGTTACTTGGCAGGCGAGATGTCCATATAGATAAAAGAAACTCGTCGGGTATATTCGGCCCGGCCAAATGACGCAGGTGGCGGAGAAACTGGGAAGGTTTTCTATCACCCAACTCTTCCTGACTAAGCAACTGCTTAACTTTCTTTTGCCGGGACACCGAGAGTCGTTTGATGAGCTCATCTTTTATTTTCTTATATTTGTCGGTAGCTGGTGGCGAAATAATTATATCCTCCACCTCGGCGGCATACTGAGCATCAAGCTGCGCGACGATGTAATTATATTTGGTCGCATCCGAAGTAATATTCGACACACTAAATTGCGATTCCATTTGGGCGAACCATACTGCCGGTTTCTCCGGCCAAAACACAGGTGCTTTCACGCCGATGCGGTAAATTTCCGTTGACATACCGCCATCTTGAACGCCGTGTCTTTGTTTGCTCTGCCCGGAATTTTCCGCATCCTCATACTCAACACCGGTCATTTTCAGTGTTCCAAGGGGTCACCAGTGTAGATGGTGGTAG
Organism: Epinotia bilunana; assembly: GCA_947049275.1. Lineage (NCBI taxonomy): Eukaryota > Metazoa > Arthropoda > Insecta > Lepidoptera > Tortricidae > Epinotia > Epinotia bilunana. The sequence continues at coordinate 19,281,609 of OX346260.1, read as the reverse complement.
GTACACTTGCCTTAATGCTGTCGCCAAGCGTGCCGGTAAGCGGGTGCAGGTGCCGAGATAAATAACAAGCACTAAACGTTCGTTGCACACACCAATTTATTGTCTATTAATACGGCACACGGAAGGAAGTCAGCACAGTACACATCAGTCAATAGAGAGAAGCAGGAGAAAGAGCGAAAGCGAGGAATAAACTATTTAAAATACAATGCAAGCGGAATGCAATTTAGCTGGGTAGCACGATAAAAAGAGCATGCGTCTCGCGGCGAGGTCATGGATGAACTGCCTGCGCCTGCGCTGGCGGGCGCAATACATCGCTGTCAGCGCTGCAGCCGACGGCCGCCGTTAGACCGTTCCGTACGGCGCGCAGCGCTTACAGCGGGACCCGATCTATTTACTCCACGACAAAGTGCATTCCTAGATTATCTAATACGAAAATCGGTCGCTCTGTCCGCGAGTGATTTATATACATATAAATCTTAAGATTTTAGATATACATTATTTGTTGTTATTATTGAGATAGTTATTTATTTACATATTATATAATCTTAATATAAGTTATAAATTATTATAACTATATAAAATTATGCGTAAAAAATATTATTTACGGGGATGAATTAGGGAAATTTATACACGATAAATTACCAATTAATACAAACAAAAACAAATTATAAATTGTACGATTCCGATCCCACAGTAAAATTCCGTTTAAGACCAGCTGGTCGATTACGTTACGCATTGTATTCATCTAAATGTCACTTTTTGTATGGGAAACTGACAGTTGAGTTGTCCTACAGTGCGTACGAAACGTTACGTAAACACGTCACTATCCTCTGAGGGGTGTTTACCCCTCAGAGGATAGTGACATTGGTGAGTGGGTAGTGGCGCATCGCTCTTAACAGTTAGATATAGTTTTATTTGACGATTGGCTCATACATTGGTGACTGTTACCTAAGAGTCACCTAAGGGATGATTCAGAGTACACCGCAACAAGTCTTATCCGTGCCCTCCAAAATCGCGTTGGCAATCAAATGTCAATAATTAACCTGTGAAATATGCGAATCTGACAATATGTTTTCTTAGTTGTGACTCGGCAAGGTGTACAGTGAATCATTATTAAAGCGATACCTACTCGTTATGGTGTATTTAGACCAAAAGTAGAAGAACACTCGAGTAAAATATGAAAATACACGAATATGATCAAAAAAAATTCCGTCTATAAACAGCTTTAGGTACGGTTGATTTAAGGAGAATAAAAGTGGTCAGATAATGTCAGAATTCGTGTATGCAATGGCTTGCTCTAAGCCCGCCATAATGTTAAAAAGTTTGTTAATATGATTACAATGTTATTGAAATGTTGCATCCATTAATACACAGGTTTTTTTGGAGCGTGTTAAGATAAGAAAACGGATCAGTAGGTAGTCAGCAGAAGAAAGTTTCGTACGTAACATAAATCAGGGCTATCTCGTGTTTACACGCGAAAACACGTGTAAGCCGAGATCGGAACTGGGGACCGAATTTTGACTTTCGAGCGCTCGAATTCAAAAGCGAGCGGTAGAAAATATTCGCACACGAAGTCGCTATTCTTTTTACATGAACCTAATAATAGCTATTTTGAAATCATCACTCGAAAGCTAGTGATTGGCTATCGATACTTTTGCATTTCGTTGTAAGTATGCAAACAGTAAATAATTACCGGTTTTTCTGTATTGTTAACATATCTAATATAGAGAATAGTATTTTATTGGAAGTTGTGTATCTATAATATAGTAAATTGATTAATTTTAAATATATTTTGCGTTTCACAACAGAAAAAAAAACAAAAGTAAGTAGCGAGTAACAGTAAACAAAACTCGGCAAGAAATTAAATATAATCGTATACACCAGCCAATCACTTAGCATCGAATAAATATATTTTACTTAAATATATCTATCTTTTAAATTAATAGTCAGTCCAAAATGAAATAGGTTTAGGGTAAGTGAAGTGTCAAAATTTTCTACCGATAGAATTGAATACGAGTGGTTACCACAACTCGTTTTTCAATTTTCTACCGTTCTTATTTCAAAAATAGCATTTCAACGTTTTTGACCGTTTTCGAGTGAAAGAGTCGAGCGCTCGAAAGTCAAAAATATAAGAAAGTCAAAAAAAGATAAGTGTACTCCTTTTGTAGTCAGGCGTTTTCTACTTGAGCCGATTCATTAATATGGAACCTTAAATCAATATTTTGCATACATTTTGTGAGCCTATCTATAGGTATTTTACTTCACGCAATGTGCTGTGTAACTTGTAAGTTTACTTTGATATCTCGTTATATGAAGCGTATAAATAAAATTTTGTTTACTAAATCTAAAATAAACTGAAACATATACATTTTCTCCCTATCATAGTAATCGTAGTAGCTTACTGAATAATTAATCTTTAAAGTCTACGAACAAATTTTACTGTGTAAGTAGGTACTTACACAGTAAAATTTGTTCGTAGATTATAATCCATGGTTATAATCCATATGTAGTATGGTACATACATATGGATTATAACCTGAAAGCGACAAGATGAAAGTGACAAGAGCGACTAAAGTAGATAAATTATTTGACATTACCTCTTAAAAGTATTTTTGAGACATTTACAAGCACAGTTGAGTAGTAGAGTCGTGTAAAACATAAGTTCATATAATGCCATCGACGTCGGAGCAGTAAAGAACCGTGCTATAATGTGGTGGTTTTATCGGGGACTTCGGCTTCGACAGGAAGGCTCTTACTGATAATACCTTGTTACTGGTGTGCTGTAATGTATGACTTTATGTAGGGCAACGTCATACACATTACGTCAAAAAGACGTGTAATGTAATGATGGCACGTTTCATTATACAGTCGAGTATATAAATAAATATACGTACGTTCCCAGCGGTTCAAATTATCTGAGCAAACTTATGTCCTTAACAAAACAGATGTATAAACATACATGTGTCCGTGCATATATTTTTGGACTGGACTGTGCAATGGCCTTATATATGTAGGTACAGGCGACACCTTCGATGTCAAAGATATGTATACACTTTTGCACATTATTTCATTGTAATAGGGCAAAAAATGTAGATACATGTATGTAGTCGACGTCGATTGTAAGCAAGACCTAAATTAAACAAGATTATAAAGTTTATTCCAAAATTGATAAACACAATATTATCGTTGAAACTGGGTGAAGATCTTTAGTTCTGTTTGGTGGAATCCAGCCCAAGTCCACTAACAAACAATGTAACAAAAAGTTATCCTCATCATTGCAAGGAGTTTCGTTTTCAGACAAGTAATTGTTTGCATCAAACTGTGCATAAGTTACGGGTAAGAATAGAATAGAATAGAATAGAATATCATTTATTCATGCCAACAACACATACATACACATAGATCACTAATACAAAAGAGAGAACAACATTGCCACGAACAAAAAAAGGATATACCTAAAGGATTTTATTAATTTTGACCTGAGCCGTATTTTCATATATTTGACACCTCACATACTTAACAGGAACGTAACATATATGAAAACATATCTTCGCACATTTTTGATGGATAGTCACCCTTACTCCCTGATTGTTGAAACCAAGAAAGAAACTCTTGTGCGTGAGTCCCAATGTTTGACCTATGAATGATTATTACTTCATTACAAAAACGACCGGTTAGCCTAGTGGGTAGTGACGCTGCATAGGAAGCTGAAGGTCCTGGGTTCGAATCCCGGTAAGGACACATATTTGTGTGATAAACATGAACATTTGTTTTTTAGTCTTGGTTGTTTTTATGTATTTAAATATTATATCTCGCCTATTACCCATAACACAGATAATATGTTAGTTCTACGAACAGACACTCAAGTTTGAATAAAAAAGGTAATATCCGTACTACTGTTTTGCATGCCTACGAAATTTAACAATGGAGCGACTTTGAACGCTCGGTTTGGTGCCCGCTCGTGCCGGCCAATCGACGCTAGGGTTGACACTGCTTAGATTTTTTTAATAATGTATAGTTGAGTGAAATAAAAAACGGTCTATTTTTGGAAATAATCTTAATAATTTTAATTTTAGGAAATATCTTAGTTAAAACATATTTATTATGATTTGTCTACAATTGCTTTACCTTAATGTAGCGTTGAATTCCTTCTTTAAGTGTACGGTTATTAAATTCAAGATTGTTAAAAATTCTGAAACTGATAAATAATTTCAGTAAGTTTTCGAACGTAAATAATTCACGACGAGTAATATTTTTAATGATTGGTCACAACTTTTATTGTGTGCGTAAGCAGCGTCCAGCTGTGAGCGCGTGTGCCAACCGACTGACTGAATCACCGCTAGCGGCGCGCAAAGTGTAGGTATAATTCTAAGTTCCCACGGTGCAGCTAGGTAGCACTGCCCATAACACAAGCCTTATTGAGCGTACTATGGGAATAGTATGATTTGTGTACAATTGTCCAATACCTTTTTATTTATTTAAAGATAAACAATAATAAGAATGCCTTATCCCCACTTTTACGGATAAAACAAACAATTTCTGACCTAAATAAAACCCAGAGCATTCGACGCATTTTCGCAAGTCGTCTGATGGCGTCCATAACTCTTAATCACAATGGAGTAAGAAATATAACTTCAAGCCGTAAAAACGCTAAAAGCCCTTTGATAGACCGTTGAGTAATAAAATGTAAAAATTCTCTTAGAAATATTTTTTCCTTAACTGTCGGTTTACGAACGCGGCGCGGGTCAGTCGTAAAGATGTCGGACTTTAGATAAGAAGTGTACGATCTAGTTATGTAGAACTGTAAGGTGACTTCTTGAATTAGCAGAGTGGAATTACAGATAGGGCTAAGGAGTATTGAGGCTACCTTTTTTTAAATCCGAAATCAAGTGAGTGGTAACTCATTCACATGTCACGCTACGATCGTAGCTCTTTGCCGTAATCGGATAGGCGTAGGCGCCCGTAACGTTCTGACGCATTTGTCTCGTGATTGGCGCTGAATGGGTTTAATTTGAGAAACAGGAAAAATATTACACCTCTTAACTCTCCTCTCTCCTCTTGATAGAGGAGAGAGGAGAGTACAGGAGGATCTGATGATCGTTCAGGATTTTTTTTACTAATTTGGACACATTTTCACTATTTCGAAATCCTACAACTAAATGAAAAACTTGTTCCTATCAAATACTTATAAAGATTATAAAATAACGGGCGTAGGTACACAGGAAATTAAAATGAAATGCACTGTTAAGTATTCCAGTCCAGTCATAGTAACGAATGAAATGAATGAAAAGTCGTCATGATTCATCACACACACAACAGATTATAAAAACTGCACTTCAAATTAAATTTTCCATAAAGGATGTAAATAACGTGTTGTCAATATGTTGCCATTCGTAAAGCGGAAATTACGTTTTTCACAAACTTTGTATTTCCCAGCCAAAAATTAAATTACTTCCGTTCTAAAGAGAACTCCGGCTTTAAACTTTAATATCCAGTTGAAATCAGTTGCAATACTTCATTTTTCAATGAAACTCCTGACTATCGCGCTGTGAATTGGCACAGTTCTTAAACACCGATTTATGAATAAAGTTGATGATGAAAATCCGAAGATAAAGGCTCTTGGTTCACTGGCAGCACGCCAGGCGGCGACGATTACTCCTATCCACACTGGTTAAGATTTAATTTCGAATAATGAAGTCAGCAGTATTATTACATTAGTGCAATGGAAATTTGGATAATATCGCTTAGTCGGCAACTTTGGACTGTTTGACGTTGATTATTTTTACAGACTTTGAAGGTCATGAAAATCAGCAGAGCTCTTTGGTTTCGTTTTGAAATCATAAATCATTAAGAATTTTGGTAGATTTGCACGGAAAACTTATTACTTATACTATTTTATTCATTATATTTGTAATACCGCCTCCTTCAACCCGGTTTAATTTTATTCCAATTTCATTTTATACACAGTTGCAAAAGGCACACAAAAGCGTTTCTGTCTATTCTGAATTCTTTACGAAATTAAGAACCAAACTTGTTACTTATTCCATTTGTATTCGCTGAACAGCAACTTTTGATAAAAAAAATACGCGTTAATGTTGACGTAACTTGATTGAATTAAAACACATTTTGCAACTTTACACGTAAAATCAAAGGAAAACAATACCGATCCAGAGAAAAAAACCGCAAAACTTAAGATTAAAATCGCTAATTTCAAAGTAAACAGCATTAAAAGGAACACCACAAAATGAAAAGTTTTCGCTTGCTATTAATGCACCTACGGATTCCTTGGAGTTGATGGCTAAAGTTGTTTGGCAACACGTTTCGTATTTATACCTGCCGACACCTCTAAGGAAATTGAACATGGAACTTTGCCTTTATCTGCACGCAACAGTTTGAAATCTAATCAAGGATATCTTAAAGCTAAGGTGATGGTTGTTTGTTCTTTATCCCACTCTTGTGCCCGTTGTTTTTAACTGCGTCACGTACTTAAAGTAACTTCCCTAAGCTTTCCACTGTTACTGCTACTAGTAGTAAATGGAGTAAATTTGTCAAAATCGTTATTTTTCATAGGTTAGCTTGAAAAGATTCCTTATAGAAATTGTTTCGGCCGTGTACTGTAATCTCGCCTGGAAAATATTGTATGTTTGCTTATAAGTAGAGGTTGGCTTGAAATGAGGGTTTTAATAATCAGAAATTTTATGTAGGGGCATTTTCCAAGTTTTTTTACATAGGTAGGTAAATACATTTCTCATTCAAATCTGATAAACCTTTGAATGAGATTTTTAATATAATTTGATAGTTGCTTCTACTTGCTCTTGTACTATCTTAGTGTACGTACTTAATGTTCTTAAGTATGTTAATTAATTAAAGTCACAATAAGTACACATGTAAAATGCATTCTGCATTACCCTTTTTTTTTAATATTCCTACCACGTAACTATACTAAACGATATTAAATATGATGTACCTAAGTCATGCTAATTTAATTTAATTCCGTTGCTAAAAGGATCAGTACATGCATTCACAATTACCCTCATTCAAACCAACATGAACTAATAGGAAGCCCAGCATTAACATGAGCCTTTCTTCATTAGGCTAAACGTGATTGTAAGTTCAAACACGCGCCTTGTCTGGTACGGGCCGGTCCTTCGGTATTGTAACTAAAGCATTACTAGGAGTAGAGAAAACTTTACAAAAATACGAATGGCCGCTTCATCTAAAATCTTGATTTGACGGCTCAAATTGCACTAAACTGCTGGCTATTTTCTGAATCCCCGTAATCCCAGTTAAAAATAGTTTTGTCCTACATGGCGTCAGAGAAAAATACTACGGATTTAGAATTTATAGTGGTCAGGTAGGAAATCGGAAAAGTTTAGAGAATTATCTAGAAAGCATAGGTCGAAAAAAGTTATCGATAAATGACAGATTGATGGACGAGTTGTTAAGTAAGTTACCATAGATATCAACTTAGAGAACAAGTATAGCTACATTTAATATATTTGATTCACGCTGCTCAAAATCTATTTCCTACTCTGTGGTAGCGCCTGTGCCGATGCACGATGCCAAGCCCCAACTCATTTGCATATACTGTTAGGCCCTATTAGTAAACCATCCGCTGTCGAGTTTACAATCATTTACAATGGAGATGCTGTGTAAAAATTCAACCCTACATTTACATGTTGCAATCGCTAAGTAGTCTGAAACGGATTGCGGCAAATGAGGTAATGATAATACATGAAGTTGTTCATAACCAACTGGTTTTCTCTAACAGGTACAGTTGATTTTTATATAATATATAAGGTTGCAAACGCAAAGTTTTTTAATAAAATACACATACAAGCAACGATTGGCAAATGAATAAGAATGTGATAGAAAACAAATACCGGAGACATACGCTAGCAGTGATAGGCTTCTAACAGGTTTGTATCACAGGGGGTTTATTCTAAAAAAGCATTAGATTGGACTTCGTTATGTACCTACTTTTTTATGTAAGTATGTACGCCAAAAGGTACCTTCATCGTAGTGATTTTGGTTGCACCACAGTCAACTATATTAAAATGATTATTTGATTAATGATCATATCGCTTTCATGCTGAATACTGAACAGGGGCCGTAGACAAGGTTACAATCGTGAAACGCTAACGCCAATAGAAAATAATAAAATGTAGGGGAATGACAGATGCCAACGAAACACTTTTCGTTAACATCTGTCATTCCCATACATTTTATTACTTTTCTATTGGCGTTCGCACTTGTCGATTATTGTAACCTTGTCTAGGCCCCCAGTTCTGCAAAAAAGTGTTTCTTTTATTATACTAGTTAGTAAGAAGATGAAGATCAATCAGCTCATACTAATTATTACCAGTGATAATCGCATAATAGCCAACTGTAAACGGTGTAAAATAATTAAAGAATTAAATGGATCGGTTCACATTAAAAATAATTAAGATCTTGAAATAAATAACGGCTTATAACTTAATCCCCGAAGATAAATCAAAGCTGAACCGTTCATCTTGATAGAACGCCCTACCCCAATTCGTTTTGAAACCTTAATAGACGAGGGTGGACATATATCACTGGTTGATAATGAATTAGATACATGTATACCAATCAGGGTTGTAGGTACATCTTATTCAGGCATAGCAAGGTAATGGAATCCATGAATAATTTCTATATAATTGGAACTTTTAAATAAGCACCAGCAATTTGACGAAGCTTTAAATATATTTTCAGTTTAAAATGAATTTCGATCTCTGTAAATTAAAATTAAGTATCAACAATTACTCGATTGAATTAATTTGTTAATGTTATTCATTAATCATATACTTAGTAACGCTTACAGCACGACCTGTGCAGCTGTGTACAGTAAAGAAAATTCGTGCTATAATTATCTTTATCTAGAACATCAAAACATATTTTCTAAACTGTGATTTCCCTGCAATTTTAAAGCACAATGCTAGTTATAAACTCGAACAAGCAACATCGTGCGATGCTGTTACTTTTACATTGCCACCGTCACTGCCGCTAAGCTAAAAAGTTGTATCTCCGTACGGGGTTTCAAGTGACTTAGGACTATTGTTTCTTACTGGGTTAGATCAAGAACAAGGCACCATGTCTGAATGTAACTGGCACATAGATACTCTTTTATTATTTAAGTGCAGTTACGAATTGGTGCATTGTAAACAAGTTGAGAACTCTCGCTGATAAAGTTCGAAATTAACTCCCTGCCATACGAGCACGGTGGGTATTTAGTACACTGCAATTATATTAGTGTGAGGTCTCGGTGAGACGGAGTGGATAGAGGTGCGGTTGATGCAGGTTGTAGTTTTAGGTGCTGGGAGGACTGGCATAATTACATAGGAAACTACCGCTTTGTAGTGTTTGAGCTAAACGTATTGAGGATTACACGATTAAAGTTGTCTCATCTCTGATTACTCCGTTTCCACATCTTTTTTAATTTTCCCAACAGTTTTCACGAATAAATATAATGCAAAAATACGTCACACCAAAATAAGAACAAACATGAAAGCAAAGGTCGGTCTTGTACAATCAGCCAGGAAAAATATTTGTTACGGCAACATTTCGAACCGGAGGTTGACTTCTTTTTTGACTAACACACTATCATTAGAATGGAAATGGGCGGAATACGCAGCGCATCTGATCGAACTAGCCCAACCTATAGAGAACAGGTTTTTGCATTAAGTTTAAATAAATAGAACTTAATAAAGTAAAAAAAAGTGAAACAGACTATCATTAAGGAAAAAGATAGGTAATTTTATACGTGTACTACATAATATATTGTTTATACTAGTACACAATTCACCACTTACTCATGTCTAAAAAAATCACTTGACTCCATTTCGCTTCGAGCTGTCACTAAGTCCGCTTCCTTTATGAAAGTGGAACGTATGTAATGTCGTAACACCCGTTCTTTGAGGTTTCATGAGAAGTTATTAGTTGCGTTGCTCTGATTTAATCGAGTTTCACGTCTAAGGTAACATTTCGCGTGTCAAGTACTTGGGGTGCTAGATTAATGGGAAATTGATTATATCCTTCAGTGCTAGTGACTTCACTCCTTGAAATATATTTTTTGATTTAGCTTAGCAAAATGTCTGTAACAGGAACTGTCTACGTAAACAATATTTTTACACTTTGGTACTTTATTCTTTGTGATCAAATGAAAAATGTGAACATAATATATAATTTGCGTCGCTTATTTGCACATAATTCGTCACAGATTAGATATATAGCACATATTGTAGTGGTGTGCGCAGATAAAAACAACGTTACTATACAATGGATCAAGGGGCACAGTGGCTCAAGAGGAAACGATGCAGTGCGGTTGAATTGGCCAGTAAAGGCTCAGAAACAACGGCATACGGACCGGAGCCAATTTTACCCCTGCCACAAAACTACATTTATAATAATCTGGACCAATGCACCAAAGATCTACACCAAAGATACTGGGAGGAGATAGACACATGCAGACAGACCAAAGAGATTCTGTCGAAACGCGACACCAAACTCACAACCGCACTACTGGACACATAGAAACGAACTACGCATGATAGTTGGAATAATAACAGGACTAACACCTTGAACAGACACCTATACAATTTAGGTATCACAGACAGCCTCATGTGCAGAGCGTGCATGGAGGCAGAAGAAACAACTAAACACATTCTACTAAAAACGCATTCTACGGAAAATGCCCAGTATTACTAACTAGCACATATTACACAATTGGGTTTCTTTCGGATAAAAAGTATATTATAGGTAAGTATTCTTTTCATTTGTCTATAACGGAAGTCCTAACGAATTAAAATTTTCAACGTAAATATAACGTAAGGTAAACGTCCGAGTGCTCGATGCTGTACTACTCGTAGTAACATATGGCAAGGCACTCTATGTCAAAGCAATATGGGTTAGATTCGAACTAAGAGGATTTTTCTTCATTTGAATTTAAGACGTCACTGACAGAGTGCCGATGCCATATACTAGTACAGCGTCGAGCACTCGGACGTTTACCTTAGTTATGTTACATTTTGTTAAGTTTTGTAAAATCTGCTCTTTTTTGCACAAATAAGAATAGACTTTCATGCACGCATTAATTTATTTAACATATTAAGGCTTGTAATACCTAAACACTAAATAACTTAGACCAACATTCTTAGTATCTAACGTTCATATTCTATTAAATACACTAGATACTATTCGCGCTATGCGCTTGTAATATCGGAAAGTCGTTAAACTAGATTGCATTTTTAATCTTGGTAGCAAACTATCAACATTAGTAAACATTGATACAAGCACAGACCAATTGCAATTTATAGACTATAGTAAAGTGAAGGAATAGCTCGATTGAAAACTAATAATTGCAGATTAAACGTCTGACTGGAATGCTGCTAGTACGCTTGGGTTTTATATTCTCATATCGCTAAAACCGAAAACGATGAATGAATCGACTGTGGTAAGTATTGCAAAATTTGTCTTGTTTTTGCCAATCAAAGGGGTAAACACGTAACTTTGTTGTGTTAGGACAATTCAACTGTCATTTTCCCAAAAAAAAAAATTGGATCTACCAGATGCACGTATTTTGCGTTACGTAATATATCTTCTCTTTTTATAGGTCCCAGAATCTTCCTTAGGATCTTCCTATCTGCCACTTAAAGCTTGTTCTCCTTCTTCAAGGTCAATGTCCAAACTTAGCATCCATACTTCAGCATTGGTCTTATAACCGTCTTGTAGTCCCTGATCGTGGTTCTTCTCCTGATAAGTTTGGACGCTAATATTTAGTGGAGACCCGCCGAGCATTTTAGGGCGTTCTGAGTTCGGATGTCTTCCACCTGCCTTTGGTTGGTATCCGTCGCTGTGCATCCAAGGTACTTAAATTAGTTCTTTCTTCCCTTCCTCATCCAGAGTTTTAGCCATCGCTCGAACTTCATCCTCACACTATCCTAGAAGGACCAGGTCATCGGCATATCCTACAATTTTGTGTCAGCCATTGAATGTCACTCTGCCGTCATACATCAGAACCTTTCGAATGACGTGTTCGAGTATTAGATTAAATAGGATCGAAGATAATGCATCGCCTTGTTTCAGCCCTGTAGCCACTACGAACTCTTCGGATAACGAATGAGAAAGTGGAAACATTGGTTCCCGAGCCCAACATCATCGGGGAGAGCTAATCTGCTCGACTACGATGGCTCGGCCACGAGAATGGAGGAGGATCGTACCGCCAAAAGAGTAGGGCGCCCAAATGGTCGACGTCCAGTCGGACGACCAAAGTATCGCTGGATTGACGAAGTCCAGAAAGACCTGTGTCAGCTTCAAACTGCCGATCCTGATTGGCGGCAGGGTAAGCAGGACAGAGCACAGTGCGTGTCTTAGTGTCTGAGCCAGCGTAGTAAGTAAGTTAGTAGGAATAGAAGCCCTGGATGTTAATGGGGAATGCTAAGAGTTTAGAAAGAAAGAAAGAAAGAAGAAAGAAAACATTTTATTCTTGGCAAAAAAAAAAAGACAAACTGTGGAGTGGACACGTACGCACATACACATTTGCCACGAAATGGTCACAACTCAGCGTAATGCTGGCAACGCCAGCGCTGGTCTTCCGTTGTGGCCATTTGGTGAGGTGAGGACGGAACAATGACGCCACGATCACACACAAGGACAAATGGCAAATTACAAAAACAATACAAATAACGAAGAACACAAACTCATTAAAAATAAAAAACAATAAATAAAAACAAAAAAAGACACCTGCCACTTAATTTATAAAAAGAAAAAGAAAAAAGGTACTACAACTATGGCTTATCTATGGTAAATTTGGGTTGACAATTATTGACATTACATAACTACAGGTGACAACTAACGCGTGTTGATGCAAAACATTCTGTGAAAACAAGTAAACGTTGACCATTAAAACTAAAACTATACTATGAGACTTACTGCTAAACCAGATACTACAACATGGAGTAATATTCGAAGAATTTAAACAAAGAACAATAACAGCTAACTACAAAACATTCAGGCCACGGAATGCTCGTTTAATGAAAAGTATTCTGTGATTTCTGTGTGGATTGAATCTGTATTTCTGTATTTTACTACCTAATATCCGATAGTGTAAAATGAATTGTTAGGTAAACGCCAAACTAATAAATTATGCATTCATTGTAAGAAAATACCTAGTTATTCTAAAGATCGCGTTATTAATTTTTACTTAAATAGAAATATAAAAATGGGAATTTCCTAAAAAAATGATATTTTTAATGAATACGAAGGCGTGACTATGTCAGCTAAGGGTGGATATAACAGCCTTTCAAATTTGTGGTGTATTTTTGTTACGAACATTCCTATTTCAAGACGTCCTTTTTTTTACGACACGAACCACCAACAATATCAATCTATCCCCGAAGCACCCATTAAGATTTATTGTCCAATCTTTTGTTGTATTGTACCTTCATTCATTTCAATTTTATTCATGTTTAATTTCAGTCGTCTCGAGATAACATTGCCCCCGGAGCTGGCCAGATTGTGTTCGCGGTTATATATCTTATCACTACTGACACAGAGCCCATTATCCTTTGTTTATCGCTGCGAGGCCTGGCATTGTGGCCGACGTCATTAAAACTTAATAATGGTGGATTGAATCCGCTGTAGGCTGCGTTTTACCGTCCAACGACCATGTGTTTATTGTGAAAAGGGGAGGAAACTTCGCCTCGATTTGAGTTGCCGAGTTTTGGAACGTGACGGATAGAATTTTTCAAGTAATTCCTTTTTTATTGGTATTGCTAACCTAAAAATCGAGCATTTAACCACTAAATGTTGCGCATACATTATTAAACAATGAATTGATTAAAAGATATATCAAACGTATGGTTAATAATAGGTATCACAGTTCTCGATTCCCTTTAATTTGACACCTTCATTATTAACTAAGTACTGTGAAGGCCACTAGGGTGTGAATTATTGGAATTGAGGTGTATAATATTGAGAATTCACACGTTCTAAATACGAAAATAAGACGATTAAATTATTAAATTATTATCGCAATGACTGGCCACGTTAAAAAGCAGACATTACCTGAAGCGATGTTTACAAAAACAACATAACTAACATATTTTACGAAATCAAAGTTATAGTATGTATGATTATGTTCGTCTGTGAAGTCGCTGTGATTGTCCAGTAGACAATGTTTAATTAAGATCCCGTTTGCCCAAAATTACCGCCTTTTATATGTTACATAATTTACTTTAAACACAAAGTTTTAACCGACTTCAATTTAGTACTCCGCCAAGCCACGAGAACATTTCCACATTTATTTTCCAATTTACCACATGAACTGATTTCCGAGAGCAAATGCAAATTAGGGAAAATAATAGGGCTTTAAAATTCTTTATATTGAATAATATTAATGAACACACTAGTCGGAAATACAATTTTTTCGAGTTTCCCTCAATTTCTTCAGAATTCCACCATCAGATCCTGGTTTCCTTACCATGGGACCACCCTTGGGATACTCCCTTTCCAACAAAAAAAGAATAATCAAAATCGGTTCATAAACGACGAAGTTATCCGCTGACATACATAAAAAAATATATATATATACGGTCGAATTGAGAAACCTCCTTTTTTGAAGTCGGTTAAAAATGGAATTACTCAGCTCTATGCAACTTATAGTACAATAATAATTACATTCTTGTATACATTTATGCATAATACATTTGGTAATAGAATAGTTTTCGTAAATTTAATAATTAGGTATTTTTACTATAGGAATTTAAATTATGTTTGCACAAAAAACAGCATAAGCGACGACGGTATTTGTTATATTTTTGAAGATATTGCCGATTATTAATGGAATCCAAGATGCATAGTGGGGACATTATGGCCATAGGCTGCATAGTAAATGGAAGGTATAATTGTTTAAAGAAATAATATTTTAGGAGAAATTAAGTTTTTTTCGCTTCCTGTAAAATCGCCGCGAATGTAGTTAAGTATATTGTTTTAGTAAACATTCCTTCACCTGTATTCAATCTATCCTTCGTTTTGCCATACCTACTGACTACACAAGAAATTATTCATTCTGTCAATTGGACGTTCCGAACAAACAATTGACAATACAAACAGGCCCCAGAGCCCTAGAGCCGATTCCCGCCATGTAGCGGAAAGCAACTTTTTTTTTTTTCGTGGAGAAAACCTGCGAACCAGGTAGGTACCCAATCACCGGGGGATGACCGGGTTTAGTGGTGTTTCTATCCACTAAAAACTCCACGGTGCCCTGCATCCGCGCTCTCATGCAGGGGACTCCAGGATCTCATGTTGTACGCACTGGAGCAGTGGAAAGCACCTACCGCGTAGGAGCCCGCTAGGCGGGTTCCTGGCAGTAAATGTGCTTTAGAGGAGGTAAAGGGAACGGCGGTAACTGGTTTAACCAGACGATGTGACACCCACGTTATCACAGGGTTAAATCACTGTTGAAAGTGTTGAACCTCCCAAAGCTTCACGGACCCACGACCCGTTGCCAGGGTACAGCAAAGTATAGTATAGTGCCCAAACGGCCTAACTCTAAACCAGGATAAACTTCAGATTGACCTTATCTACAACATTACTTAAGTTGGAATTGCTTACAAGTTAAACCTTTTCGTAAATTAGTGACGCGGAGGCAAATTAACGAGCCACGTGATCTGATTAGCTACCTCTCTTGCCATTAGCTCTTAGCTGAGGCGGCATCGTGCTTTACCTGTACAAATTTAATAACGGCAACCTCAATAGAACTACATTCTGCTGGCTATACGAATTCAATTTTAAACTGCCTTCCCGGTAAATGGGAGTTATAATTTTGAATTTAAATAGCTCGTAAAGTAAATTAATATTTTAATTTAGCACTAAGCGACGTAAACTGGTTTAGTTTAATAAGGAAATCCGAAGGGCGGTTTGTGATTAAAGATGGCGGCGGTTACGTATCTTATCAACTTCATTTAAATGAATTTGTGAATGTTTTCCACTTCCAGCGCCTTCATAAGTGTACGAGTATCATCGTGGAAGGCAACAACCTAGTCATATATTGCGTAATACAGTGATACTGTACTAAATACTACTTATCTGACTAGGGTAACATCACGTCATTTGACTTGAAGTACATAAAGCCATGCCATGCTATGCCTAAGACCATCGTGCGGAACTAGCGTTTCGGAACGTATCATCATCATCATATCAGCCGAAAGACGTCCACTGCTGGACATAGGCTGCCCCCAAAGAGTGCCACAATGACCAGTCCTGCGCCACCACGCAAAAAATAAATACAGACAGTTTTACAATATCAGTCATTTTATAGCCCCTCGTATCTGGGACAGTTTTCAGTGGCACGAAAACTGTGAATTTATTTAATATTTCAGTGTTAAATTATATAATAAATATGGTGTCCAGGCGAGCTATGATTAACTATAAAACTTGGATGATAAGACAAGACACAATGGCCATAAATATGGAGCAGCTTCAAAACTTTCTTCATAAACACCTCGCTGGGCTAAGTTAAAATTAGTTCCTAGTTACCCTATTGACGGAATCTAGGTCAACATAATAACTGCACACTATAAACATAAAAGAAGTGTTAGTTCCAAGTGACAAGTGGTTATTGGGCTTGTTTTTTCGAGGCAAGATACCATTTTAGTTTAAAAAATTACCTCATTGAGTAAAACCAATTCTTATGAACAATATAAATGTCATCATCATCATCATCATATCAGCCGAAAGACGTCCACTGCTGGACATAGGCCTCCCCCAAAGAGTGCCACAATAACCGGCCCTGCGCCACCCGCATCCAGCGGACTCCCGCGACCTTTACCATATGAATATATAAATCAGTAATAAAATAACCAAGCAAAAAATTACATCAAACTTAAATCAAACATAAACCATTAAAACTATTTCAACTATAGAACATCAATTGTCTGATTGGCTGACGATGATGATAACTTAGATAAGGTATTTGTAGTCCGAATTCTCCATTGATAGGATTTTTATCCTGACAGTCATTTATTTCCTCGGTTATTTCTCTATTTTCGAATTATAAAATATCTGGCTTCATTATATGTAGGTACCGATATTACGGTATGCCTTCCAGCATCTCTGCAATAAAAGAAAATCCCGAACGAAGGATGGTATCAGGAATGCGGAAGATAAATTGCATTTTTCCAACGTAAAACCTCGCACCTGTACACTGCATGGGAGTATGGAAGGCTAGCGAAAGTCAGGATGAAAGGACAAACTTTACGAGCACTCGAGTAATAACTATTGTGGTTTTAATGGGAGGAGAGGATATCGTGAAAGATTTAGTTTGACGACCGCTTTAGCCTAGTTGGTAGTGACCCTGCCTATGAAGCAAGAGGTCTCTGGTTCGAATCCTGGTAAGGGCATTTATTTGTGTGATGAGCACGAATATTTGTTCCTGAGACATGGATGTTTTCTATGTATTTAAGTATTTATTTATCCATATAACTATGTTCATCGTCGTCTAGTACCCATAGTACAAGCTTTGCTTAGTTTGGGACTAGGTCGATTTGTGTAAGATTGTGCCCTAATATTTATTTAGTTTAAGTTGGGGAAAAAGATAAAGATTTACGCGTGACCGGAGGGCTGGCTCATACCTCGCACAGAGGATAAGCATAGCCATCCAACGTGGCAATGCTGCCAGCCTTCTGGGCACGTTGCCCAGCGACGGCGAACTGGGGCAAATATTTTATTTGTAAGTTATTTTATTTTATAAGATTTCTTCATTTACAAAACGTATAATTATGTTTTACAAAATATTCCCCTATATATAAATTTTTGGACTTAAAAGTTTGACCCAACTTCATGCGAGAAGTACAAATTGCACAAATAGTCCAGAAACAAAAAAAAATGAATTTGCATAACTTAGGTAAGTATATACAATTAATAGCTTAAAAATAAAAACACGTTGTGAATATTCAACTTATTGAACTTCCATTAAAAATATTTTTTTTGGCTATAAAAATAATGGCAACAACTTAAACACAACTAGACTCGTTTTTAAAGCCTAATATTATAACTGTTCTGTATTCCAGGTACAAAATAAGAGCAAACTTTGTCCCCTTCATACTTAAGGTAACTAATAAGTGTACCTACAAGAAGACACATTTCTCTTTGTAGACATCTATTTGTAAATGAAAATGTGATTAAAGTCTGCCCAAGCAGCAAATACTCTTTCGAAATAGGTTTACAATTAATTCAATCCCATTGTCTGAAGAAGAACGTTCAGAGGATAAACCACTTTTCTGAGATGGAGTCTGAATCGAATTGGACCGTGCTCGTATTCTGCATTGTCTAACATGATTATTTTCAGTTTCCTGTCATATTATTGGTGCTAGGAGAGGCTAGCAAGGGATGTAACTTGGTGGGCGACGGCGGGTCTAAGATGATTGTCATTTTATCACTTATCGTTGTGGATAAGACACCCGTCACTCTCGCACTCGCATACTCATCAGAACATGACGGACTTTTTCTTCTTCTGCCCCTTGGTATTTACATAATAGACATTTTCTTGGTTAAAAAATGTGTGGTGATTAAGTGTGCGCAAATAAGAGGTGCACTCGGGTAATTTCGACAAGTGAAATTAAAAGATTTTTCAAAAATCCCAACTGCTTTTTTCAAATTTTATAGCCTATGTCACTCCCATGATTAAGAGGAATCCAACGAGACCTCAAATGTCGAAATCCGTCAAACAGTTTAGGGCGTGCCAAAGAATAAGGTCACATACGTACATAAGTACATACGCTCGAAAACATAACCCTCCTCTGCTTCGGCAGTCGGTTAAAAATCGGGATATTCCGAAAATTACTAATATCTACTAAACGCGGCTACATTATTTGCTCTGGCAACACTCCCTGTGACGTTCAAGTTGAAGTAAGGCAATTTTCGTAATATCCCGTTTTTCGGAATTACCCGAATGCACCTTACGTAAATGTAATTTCAGTGAAGGCTCTCTTATATTTTTTATTGTATGTTGTAACTGTAATATATACCAAAAAGAGCCATGAATTTTGTTCAGTTAGATTAAAAGGTAGGGAACTCGTAGCTCAGTTTCCGATAGAGCTGTGGAAGAATATAATACAGGATTACTAACAAATTGACGACCGGTTTAGCTTTGCCTACGAAGCTGATAGTCATGGGTTCGAAACCCGGTAAGGGCAATTATTTGTGTGATGAGCATGAATATTGATTTGTTTCCGAGTCTTTGATATTTGTTTCTTATTTAAATATCCATGAAATACATCGTCATCTAGTTCCTACACAAGCCTTATTGAACTTACTTCTCGGGCTACTTCGATTTGTGTGAGATCGTCACCCATTTTTTATTTATTTAGTTACATATATTTCGCTTATTTATTTTTAGGTCAATCCAGTAAGTAGAATGAAAGTAAAAAAAAAGTTGATTAATACTTTTTTTTACTTTCATTCTACTTAAAACCATTGTCCATCAATATTGTTTGCAATTTTGCAAGCACATTATCGTCTTTATCACTAATTCAGCAGGGCTGTAAAGTCAACTTTGCCCTTGGTAGTTGGAATAAGCGATGTAATTTCACTCTTGTGTCATGGACTTAGATGTAAGCTTAAATTTTGCCCGCAGCAGGAAACCTGGTATGAACGTTGCACGCAAGCCCATTACTAAATTACTGGTTTTAGCATTTTGCACCCAGAAAATGTAGCAGGAATTTCCGAACCAACCTTAATTATATTAGCTTGCATCTTTTTCGCAGATTGACATAATAACATGTTGCTGTCATCTTCGTGACGACATGCGCGTTATAACGTTGTTAGAAGAAAAGAGATAAGTAGCTACATATTTTTGTAACTTTGGCCGTATTGATGCCTTTGCAGTACTTGTATTTTGGAATAAAACATGTATTTATTATGTCTATGAAATGGAGCCTTCATTGAATCTTCCAATTTCGTTCATCGGCGGTGGTGAGTGGTCGATATGGTGTAGGTAACAAGTCAATATAATAGAATCAGTATATCGCCAAGTAAGGAAATATGGGCGACATCAGTAAGCTATCGGTAACGTAAACAATACCCCATACAGATTCCGCCTCGCCAATAAGAGGTAACATGATAGCGTTTATGTCGGACATAAATCATTATGAATAAATGTCTATCATTATTATTATTATTACAGTAAGGAAGGAACGCTGGGTAAGACGAGTGCTGCGTGAAAGTGTCACATTTCTAATCTGGAATAAGGCTCCACATTTTTTAAGAAAAAAATTACAATGTTCGTGATGTTCGTAAAATACGGAATCGAAAAAAGCTGCCGTGTTTGAGGTTTCACTTATTTCTTCGCAAGACGGATAAGTTTCCGGAATAAAACATGAGATTATCAGACGCCACGTGTATAGCTAACATAGGGAATCCGGAGCCGACGCTGAAATAAGTCGAACGTAAACATCACCTGGCAAAAAGGATGAAAATATCGTCATGCGTCAATATCGGCTTGGTAGTTCAAGATATTATTTTTATGGCACAAACATACACGAAGCTCAGATTTTTAGCCCA
The DNA here is from genome assembly GCA_947049275.1 of Epinotia bilunana. Taxonomy (NCBI): domain Eukaryota; kingdom Metazoa; phylum Arthropoda; class Insecta; order Lepidoptera; family Tortricidae; genus Epinotia; species Epinotia bilunana. The sequence goes on along the minus strand of OX346260.1, from coordinate 19,261,032 downwards.
ATCTTGCCCCGAAGAAGAGTGGAAGGTTTTAGGTCACCAAACACAGAGTATAAATATGGCAAAATTCAGCTGGAAAGTTTGACAAGTTTCTATTACTCGTGCATCGCATAAGATAAACGTCCGTCCGAATGTTCGAAGCTGTACCAGTATACAGGGCGTCCCAAACTTATGGGACATGAAGGGGAAGTACCTTAAATATCGTAGATAGTGAATTTTGCTCAAAGAAGACTTTATGTTATTTTTAAAAGTTAGTAATTCTGCATTCATAGATTTTCTAAAAATTACTTGCTTCGTCTGGGAATCGAACCGACTAAAATGTGAAAAAAAAATCACCCTTTTTTATGATGCCAATCGAAAGAACAGCTAAAAAATAATAACTCAGCTTAAGTAACATAGTATTTTAAAATAAAGGAACACCATAAAATGATTGAGTCAAATTTCAAGAAAGTTATTTATTGCCGAAGACGACGTTCGAAAAGTAGCAATATTATCATTCCAAAGATAGCATTGATTATTCGTAAATAAGTACCCACTTCAGAAAATAGGTACTGGCATAAGTTTTCCTTATTATAAGTGCACGTGTGGATAAAATGATAATTTGATAAAACTTAGTATTTCAATACGTCCTCTGTAAGCTAGGCAGAAGGCAAATTTAAAACAAAAATAAATAATTGTTAAATTTGAAAATGGAACAGTTTATGACAGCGTTTGTTTGAATGCATACTTTTTAAGATATTTTAAAAAGAAGTGATATTTTTAAATGTTGTTCTTAAATTTGAAAATGGAACAGTCTGTGCAAGCGTTTGTTTTTCGGATATTGATCTGTTTAGTCTTAATTCACTTACACAAGAAAATTTAAAAAAAAAAATTTTTTTTAAATTTTAGAAAATCTATGAATGTAGAATTACTAACTTTTAAAAATAACATAAAGTCTTCTTTGAGCAAAATTCACTATCTACGATATTTAAGGTACTTCCCCTTCATGTCCCATAAGTTTGGGACGCCCTGTATAGCATGGTCACTATGTCAAAGTGACGGCTTAAATTCGAATGAAGCAAAGTCCTCTTCGCTCGAATTTAACCCATATTGCTTTGACATAGAGTGCCCATGCCATATACTAGTACGGCGTCGAGCACTCGGACGTTTACCTTAAATACTTTTGCCTTAATGGAGTTTGAAACCATGACCACAAGCTTCTCAGGCATAGCTACAGCCAACTAGACTAACATATTTTTTGGAGAGATTAATCATTACAAAAACTATGAAGATTTGGGTTACCGAATTTCGTACCCACAAAACGCAGCCAACTCTCAGGGCATGCTAAATCACACGCTCACAGTGGCACTTAGCAGTAACGTCCCGGTTTCCTCATTTGGAGCATCTGTCGATGGCGCCCCAAGATCTATGAGCCCAAGAGGCGTTTCAGCAATGAATAGCCGGAATTGCGTAAGAGGGGACTAAAGACGCCTATTACACTTGGCGATCGAAGGGTCGAGGTCGGCTCGATCAGGTATACGGGCAAAGATTAGACGTTCATGCGTCAGGTAATATGTTTACGCGAGGCGGGCGCAATTATTTATCAAGGGACAGCGGTTATGGTTCAAAATTACCTACTTAAGTGTTACCAATATATATCTAATAATAATAATAAATACTCTTTATTGCACCACGACAAGAGAGAAACATCTTACAAATTATTTATATATATATTGTAGAGGTATGAAAGAATGCGTGTAAGAACCAATTTTTACAGGTTTTTAGTGTATAACAAGTTAACAAGCAATATACCCAGCTAGCTGTGGCCCGATCACAAAGCTGGAACATGCAACTTCGTGAAATGGGCCCCTCTGGTATAAAAATAAACTTTCTTAATACAAGACTGTTGTCAAATATGGCAACGGTTTCGTGAAATCTATAAATAGGTTAAATACCTTCTTCGTTCCGCTGTTGGTAATTTTATACTGTACTATACTTATATAGGATTTTGCGACAGATTGCTTAGAGTGTTTATTTTTAGTTGTAAGTACATTATTTCGTAACTTGTAGTACTTTGGTCTCCACAGATCACTTTATAATCCACTAAATTTGGTTCAAAATATTTGAACCATTGAAATCCGTTCTATACAAAATTAAACGCAACTTTTCCATAGGCTCAGCAGTGGAATTAAAAATAAATTTTCATTATGCTCGTCACGAGGGACCCGAAGTTGACGGGCAGTGGTCGCAAATACCCTCCTACGCGATAATTTTAACCTTAAAAGTTGAGCGCTATAATCCTTATTTTCCCCAGTTTAATTGTTGCCCAGTACTGAGCAAGGTTATTTTCTTTCTTATTTAGAGTAAAAGACATGTGATATGCATGTGACATGTCATTTGTTTACTAACAAACTATGGGCCTAAAGTTGCCTGAAAATAAAGTTTTTTTTTATGCATAGATTGCCACGCCTGTTGCTGGCACAAATGAAGCCACGGCGCGGCGCATCGCGAGACGAGAAAATGTACTCTGCTTTTTCTAGACAGGTCAGCTCGCTTCTTGAAGTAGGCCCTCTGAAAGTAGTATTTTACATGGTGAAGGACTTAACAACTTCTACTTATACTAAAGTTACCCGGCAAATGAAGACCGCTTTATTGACATGGGCGGTAGACTAGTTTTCAATATTTTATTCAAAATTATAATGCAGGTAATGAGCGCGCCGTAAAACTGTAATGCGTATTCATTATTGACCGGCCATTTGGCCTCGCACAGAGCCTGGCTCGGAACCGTGCCAATTCAGGCACTCGTATCGACCCACCTGTCCGACGACCTACTTAAGCCGATTATTTTTCCTCATTTGCGGACACTTGCGGTTGTAAGTGTTCTTGCTTTGTTCGATGCTGATTAGGTATTTAGATTTCTCGCCACGACGGTGAAGGTACAACCTTCACTGATCGTTTATTTATATACAACAAGTTTCCAACTTCAACTCCCGTATATCAACAACGATTTCCATGATATGAGCTCATCTAGTAACTTCGGCTATAGGTGTAGGTATACTAAGTAGATAATGTGTATAAGTAAACAACCAAATGCTCAATTATTATCTTTGAAAAACAATTCAACTATCATATTAGTGTGACTCTTCCTAGTTTGAATATTCGCCAACTTGGCACAATCATTGAATTTACTTTGCAGAGTTGAGCTGAATCTTACATAACGTACATTCATTTCCATAAAAACTTTAATATCTATCTGAACAAACATGAACTCATGAAAAATTCACTACAACTTTTATTTCAAACCAATCCTCAAATTCGATAAATACATACGTGTGCAGTGCCTTGGTTCATCCGAAGAGTCCCCGCAGTCGTTGCTCCCGTCGCAGAATCGGTTTATCGGTATGCATTTCTTATTAGTACATTGATACTCTGAAATACGACATCGGGTATCGTTCCCGGTGAGTACGGGCAAGCTCTCCGGTTCCGGGATGTCTTTTATGGAGTGCGAGTCCCTTTGAAATCCGGTGATAATACCGTTCGGAGCCTCGGTGACGACGTCGCAGTCGGTGAGTTTGATTGAGACGATGAAGAGGATTTTGACAGCGGTGTGGTATTCTGAAACAAAGGAAATGCGGTGAGTGTGCTGGGCTATAAATTAATATTTTAACGAAGTTACATAATATAATGCTAAGCTATCAATACACTGTGAAGTGTTTTTATTTAACCGTTAACTACTTATATTTTTTCTTTTCTGTTGCTGTCTTAGGCTCGAAAAGACTCTCCAATTGTCTGACTCTTTGATGTGTTCTATGACACTATTTAATTATTAACATTTATAAAATTATATCGTCCTCTAGTTAGTGCCCAAAGCACAAGCCTTATTGAGGTTATTATGTAGTCTATTCGAATCGTGTAAGATTGTCCCCTAATATATATTTTTTGTAAGCTGACCATTAGCCCACAATTACAGGCTTTAGTCCTACAGAAGGCCTACAGCACATTAGTTTTCTTAGGGCGGGTTGCACCAACTTACGATTACAGACCGATCAATGTTAAATATGGTGTCAGCAGCTGTCATTCCATAGAAACTTGACAACCTTTCCATACATTCAGATTTAACACCGCTTACGATTAGAGACGGCTTGGTGCAACCAACCCTTAGTCATCATCATCACATCAGCCGGAAGAAGTCCACTACTGGACATAGACGTTACTCAAAGAGTGTGACAATGACCGGGCCTGCGCCACCCGCATCCAGCGAACTCCCGCGATCTTTACCAGGTCATCAGTCCAGTGTCAGAACGAGAAGGTGCGATAAATACGAAACCAATCAGTAAGGTAATTTGAAAATAACCCCTAGCCTTACAGTAAATAAAGCCAAGGTAACCCAAGAGCCAGCTGATTCGGAACGTAAAGCAAACAGTGTAGTTCTCCGCCATGTTTGCTTTTAATTCCGTATCGTTTATTTGGGGAACAATCAACATTGCTTGATTCGATTTTCTGTTGGTCGGATTTTTCTGGGTTTATTATTTTACATTTTTATAGTGAGCCTGTTTCTTTTATTAATATAACAAATGTACATTTTCTTCATCTCTACTTATCTATATATATATTATAAAACTCTTGCGTTACTAATCTATTAACAGACAGCACACAGCCTAAACCGCTAAAGATATAAGCATGAAATTTGGAACATATATTCTTTACAGTACGTGGACATGTACTAAGAAAGAATTTTTCGAAATTCAACCCTTAAGAGGGTGAAATAGGGGTCAAACCGTTGTATGGAAATCGTTCATTTGTAAAGTACAGTTGTCTGATCTTTGTATGAAGGTGTCTTATTAAAAAGCAAAACAAATTATTTAGCGTCCCCCCCCCCTAAGGGGATTAAAAAAAAGTTGAAAGTTTGTATGGGAAACATGTCGTTTTTAAAGTTAGCCATTTAAAACTTCGGTCACAAGCTCATAATGTACAGTCAAAAACATTGATGAGGGATTTTTTTTCTAATTCATCCCTTGAAGAGGTTAAGATAGGGGTCGAAAGTTCACATAAGTAATGTGTAATTTTTAATGATAAAGTGTGGCTAAAACATATTATGAAAGCAGGACCGCGGGGTTCTTTTATAATATGTAGATCTATCCAGAAATATATATTTTTAACTTGCCCCCTAAAGGGATGAAATACGAGTTGTACCGAGAAGACGTTCTTTTAAAAACTTAGAAATATAATTGACATAGTGTTTTCATCAGAACTCATTCCCTAGGGGGTGGAAAGGCCATATGGAAAAAATAATATGAGAGTTGAAACTTTGCTTTGCTTTTATAAAGTTAAACTTGCTGAGTACCTACGGTGATTTCAGAAATTCATCCCCTAAAAGCGTTATAGGAGGGGCAGAAATTTTTAAAATAAGTGATTTGTAACTTCTGGTTTAGACTGTTTGAAATTGATTACATAAGGGGGTTAAACACAGTCATCCCCTAAATGGGTTCAAAGGAGTTGGATGTTTTTACGGGGAACAAGACAATTTTAAAGTAAGGGACCTATAACTTCGGTTACTAATATCGTCTCTTAAAAAGTATCCTCTAAGGTGGTAAAAAAGGGTTGGAAGTATGTATGAGGAACAAGTAATATTTGAAGTAAGGGAATTCTTAGGTCATACTCATACATATACTATATGGTAAGCCATTTAATAGTCAAAATACATAATCCAACTGCTAGCAGAAAAGTAGGTTAGGTTCAGTTAGAACCACGACCCTTACAGGACCGAACACCTACCAGAAATGTAGGTTAGCTTAGGTTCGAACTGCGATGCTCCTAGAACCGAAAAGAAGGTAATGTTTCATTCAACTTGCGGATTATTTGTTAATTAATAGTACATTTTGATACAAGTGAGGTATGTTGATAACTACATCAGAGGCGGAATTATCACGCGAGCCGCAGGTGAGCGTGATAAGAGAGCCGAGGATGTAATTATCAAAAGCTCACGCGTTTCATACGACGTTTTTCAACACATTTTGCGAGGAAAAAATCCTTTTCATAAGATGAAAAATGTATAGGCCTGCTAAGTTATTTTCTTTACTTATTCATGGCAACAGCTTTTTACTCACATTTTGTATACATCGCCAAGAATTTCCAGTGGCGTCCATTCTTTTTATCACTTTTCTATAGTCGCCACGAGTCAATATTTTTGTTAATAACCAAACACGCATTAGCAATGTTTACAAATATCTGTGAAACGTGCTGTGAAAAAACCTATAATGGCGCGCAACAGTTCTTTTTTTCCGGGAAGTTTGCGCAGTGCGCGCGCATGTGTTCAGCCAGACTTAGATGAAATTTCTAAACAGCCAATACAAAATAAAATAAATATTTTAGTTTTAAAATGTTATCTTTATTAATTCATGTATAATGTTATCAAAAGTCAATAGTTTTACTAAATTAAACGTTTCTATATCATCTCCAAAAATAAATAGTCAATTAATTAACAAAAAGGATTTTATTTGTTTTAGTCGAGTGAGAATCCATTTGCCGAGAATTAAAAAAAAAACTGTACATTCTGTACAACCCGGTTCATTTAAGAATACACCGTGTGCATGCATACATCTTGCTGCAAGGTGGCAACATGAATGAATCGGGATATAACCATAACACACAAGTGTCGTAATGTTATAAAACACGCGTGTTTAATATCCAGGATTATGAGCCTAAAAGCGACACAATAAGAGGTACATTACGAGCAATTGTGTTGAAAAAAAGTTTATTTTGGATACTATCAAAATAATTTATTCTCTAACACCGTTAAACGGGGACGGTAGATGGAGTTGGAAAGTTATACGTCTTTTAGCATTAGATAAGTTTGCTTTCAAAACTATACAGGTAGCCCGAACTAACGTGAGTACAACTACTAGACAGATTTAGGCAAAAACTTCCAGTAATGTAGCTTTCTATAATAGGTACATAATGAAAAAATATACAATTTAAGCAGAAACGTCTGTTGATGATTCTTAAGATATTATACTTGTAAAAACGGAGTTTTGAATTGAAAGTTAGCAATTTAAACTAATGAACTCATCGCACTGTTACCTTTTACGCTTAATCCCTGAACTGATTTATTTAGATGAAATTTTTCGTACAGATAATTTGAGACCCTTGGAAGAATATAGGATAGTTTTTATCTCGGAAATCATCCCTTAAGATGGTAGAACTTGGTTTGGGTCAGCGAAAATTCAGGTTCCGCCCACAATAATTTAATAGCAATATTTTTTCTAAGGCGGTTACAAGTTCAACGCGGAAGAAGTCGCGGGCAACAGCTAGTCTTATATAAAATAGAAGCGTGTGAGGTTTTAGCGTTGAAACATGTAAGTTTGTGTATAGGGGCAATACGCAACTTCTTATCAGATTTAAAAAACAATCACCAGTATTTGGAAGAGATCTTCAGGATACACATAAGCAAAGACTGGTGGGATAATATAGATCGTTAAATCCTTGATGAACCTCGCTCTTCTGACAAACTATTGACAAAATACTAACCAGTACGCAAAAAGAAGTGGGGCGCTTCGTCTATAAATACAATCAACAGCAATTCCTAAATCTCTCAATCCGTAAGTTACATTTATCCAGATTAACACGGACAGTCCAATTTCCTTGGCAACGTATTTATTATTACCCGAGCCCCAGCTGAATTAACTACGCAAGCACCTGCAATCTATTTGAATTCAAAACAGCTCATCAATATGGATTCGCCGGTCCCTGATGCCCTGATGCGTGCTTCTACCCCTGTACCAATGAGAAACAATTGCAAGGAGGCGCCATAATATTGTATCTTCTTTTAGTTTAAGCTACCTAGGCTAAGCTGCATTGCTCGTTGAATTCACACATTTGCATAGTTAGAAAAAACCGTTTATTCCTCGCTAAAACATTACATTTACAGCGATCACAGGGGTAGTCATGTAACAACGTTTCAAACGCGCATTAGGACAATTACCTGTTATTTTTTCTTATAAAGATTGACGTTTAGACCCACCTAACATAAGTAGGTACAATGCGTTACGTGATTGACCCGCATGCTTAAACTTAAAGTTTAATACTTGTTTTCTTCTTGTTCTTTAATAATTGATTTAGATATCGCTGTCAGTCATTTAATTGACGGATAGAATTGCTCGAGTAGAAAAACGATAAAGTGTTTTTTTTATCGGTAAACCTATTTTTGACGACCGCTTTAGCCTAGTTGGTAGTGAGCCTGCCTACGAAGCAAGAGGTCCTGGGTTCGAATCCCGGTAAGGGCATTTATTTGTGTGATGAGCACGAATATTTGTTCCTGAGTCATGGATGTTTTCTATGTATTTACGTATTTATTTATCTATATAAGTATGTGTATCGTCGTCTAGTACCCATAGTACAAGCTTTGCTTAGTTTGGGACTAGGTCGATTTGTGTAAGATTGTCCCCTAATATTTATTTATATTTAATGAAGCCTTCGTCGAAACTTGTCCAAGGAAGCTGTGGATTATATAAGGATACGAGTTGCTTATGCGGTTAATTGCATCTTGATTAACAAATATCAGCTGCAACAGTCGAAATTACTCGGTCTTAACTTTGACAACCCTGTTCAGCAATAAGAATGATCAACACATGTTACACTAAATATTAACATCATATTCCAGCTACTTCATAGCCCTCTTACAACTCTCTACGACGATAATTTCCGCCAGTAAGTACAGCCATGAAAGGGGAATAATTTTCAATAACTAAGGAAATCCAGCTCATCTCCGCAATAACTACGAGAAGCAACTTTTATTCGCCGGCTCAATGTGAATGGTAATATTTGAGAGGAACTGTCATCAATCTTTCCAGTCTGAGGCGATGACACCCTTTCATACTTCCCTTCTTTGTATTGGAGCATTAATAGGGTGGTCAATGATAAATCTTTTAAGCCGCTTTCGAGTGGGAGCTGTCAGATGTCGGCGTCCAATCAAGGTGTGGTGAATATTTTGTTTAAATTTTTTTGAGTCTTGGAAATTTTCTTCGCTGTTAATTTTCAGGAATACGACTTAAAATATAGATAGACGAATTCATGAAGTCATTGTATTAATTTTATTATTTTACGAGAAAAAACTGTTACTAAGGTAAGCAGAGTTAGGCAATGTTAAGAATCCCCAAAGGGGTAGTCACGTAACGTTCCGAATGCGCATTAGGACAATTTAACTGTCACTTTTCCGTATAAAAAGTATCTACCTGAAGCGTTACGTCATCGACCTGCAGGACACTCAACTCTACATACAAACATAGTTTGGTTCTCATTTTAAAACGCCATGCTAGGTTGGAAACTAGTTCCTTTTGCTAGAAATTATAATAGAAAAACAAATACAGAGAAAATAAGTTTACTATAAAAAACTTCTTCTGTCTCAATTTTTTTTCCTACTTCTCTATTTCTATTTTTTTTACGCTTGTATGGGAGCCGACTTGTGACGAGCTTCGTGGGGATTGGGCCATGTATGAACAATACGTGACGCATACGGCACGTCAACGCGTATACGTAGCGTTAAGCACGGGTGTGGTCGCTCCCTAATAATACCTGCAATAATACGTATTCTTTGAATTAGCAACTATTTCTAACTTTATCCTTTTACGCTAGTTAAACCCCAACCTTATAATTACACCGAATAATTAATCGTTAAAGCAATATTCGTCTCAAGACCTTCTAAAATTTTCAGTCTACCCTTGAGTTTTGGAGAAACTTTTATGAGCAAATTGTCTCAGAAGTAGCAAGAAATTCCATTGTTTATATCTCAGCGGTTGAAAGTTCGGTTAAGTTCGCCGCGGGGTCTAGCTGTTAAAATCCCGCTACCTTCACAATACATTATGCTTTCACGAGGGTGTACGAGTCATAAACAAGATTGTACACATTCGTTATTGTACCTGATTAACGAAGTACGAGTCATTAACTTTCCGCGAATTCGCTGCATGTTATACTTGTATTATCTGGCTATTCGGTTGATCCCTCGGTCCCTGCCGAGGTTTTCCCGAGGACGCGCATGTAACACCCCTGGAGTTGCCAGCGTCCACAGGCTACGGTAACCACTTGCCATCAGGTGGGCCGTAAGCTTGTTTGCCACCGACGTGAAATAAAAAAAATATATAAGTATATTTTTTCTGATTCGACACCTAAGGAGACCTACGCTAATTCTCAACACAATTGATTTGAAGTGCAGAACAGCTATTTATGAGCAAGCTTTACCGTTACTAGTAGTGCTACGACGCGACGTAGCAGATACTTATTGCTACGAGTTATGAATTCAGTAAAATTAATCTCAATGAACACATTCAGAGTTCGGAATCCGCGTAGCGAGCACTCTTTTCGTACTTCGTAGGAGCTTTTCCTCTTCTTCGCGGGAATAGGGCTGTTTCGTTGTGTTAAAATTGATAACATGCAACATATTTTGACGGAATGTGCACGGAATGAAAGCGATAGACAGTCGTTACTAACTACCCTGAAGGTAAATAGATTAGATATAGGTGCTTTTCAGAGCATCTTATCTGTACCGACCTCAGAAGAAGCTAAAGAGATTTTTTTATATGTTACAGATCTTTTCAAACGGTACATGAATATCCCATAAGTAGACATGTAAGAATACTAGTATAAGGCACAATGGGGCTGGCATAATCATGTAACTGATTTAAGTCCCTAAATAATAAATAGAAAAAAAAAAAGAAAAAAAAAACATTATCTTTGTATAAAAGATATGGACCTTGAAAGTTTATAAAAATAGCATTGTTTTTATTGTTCAAGAGTAAACTTTAAGCTACCAATAGAATCATACGCTTATAAACAAAATTGTATCACAACAATATTTGCTCCCATAATAAACATTTGTTCCTCACAAAAGACTGGTTCAAATGGCAACTTAAAAAAAACTAAAGACAGCCTATACGCGTAGACCACGTAGACCGCGGCATCCGCTACGAGCTATATGCTACGAATTAGTTAGCATTGAATGTATCACATTTCAGTATTCACGATTTCGTAGCCAAGACAAAAATGCATTCGTAGCGGTTGCGTTTTTATAATATACGAAAACCCGTTTGTAAAGGAAAGCGCATGAGAGCACCTAGTGGACTAATGGAGAATTATAATACGAGTATCTACATCGTAACGGTGAAGATTACATAATATCGTGTGATACTATACAGCACGGCCACGAACATATCGACATATCGACCCTCCGACCTATCTCTCTGATAACAGCTTGCTGCGGGATGATAGAAACTAACTGCGACACTTATTTTAAGACACTATTATTTATAAGTACTTTATATTTAAAATGAAATTCTTCCACTATTTATCAACAAAAAATATGACGTTACAAAAGAAATGATAATTAACATTCATCATCGTTCTAGCGATGGCGTTATTCCCGGTTGTGCCCTAAAAAGGCTCATATAAATTTTGAGTCCACTACAGTCGCTACACTAACCACCACAATTATGGTTAACTTTGTGTCAAATTGTCACAAATGGCGACATTTTTCGCCAGCGCACACACGGATTTTTTCAGCGGCTTACTTATTAGCAAGCATAATTTGATTCTACATATAAAGTGATGACATAATAAATTCTGTCAATTTAATCATCGACAACATTTCCTAAACTCACAAGGCAATGTCCTCGCTCAAACGTCACCTTACTAGTTCTCAGTATCACCTGCGAATAGATTCAAAGGCACCTAAACCTGACACGTGCTTTCAACTAGCACAATGACTACAGATCGCGGCTGACTTATCACTCGATCGATCTGACAAGGGGATATAAATAGACACGTCATTTTACATGTCATCTGCGCCCTCGTACGTACAGTCAGGCAAGAAAGTGTGTTATCACCGACTGTTATTTGCGTGTTAAGGTTCAAAATTGGTAGAGCACGTTAGTGGCAGAACAGGTTTCGCTCGAAGTTTTTTGTAAAACTATAAGGGGTTGCACACGGCGACTTATATACATTCAAATACTTTTAAATAAAATTTGAAATTTTACACGTCAAAAATTATAAGAATACGAAACTTATGTTCTAAGTATATAATGTTCTGGCAAATAGGTCCTTAGTTGGTACATAAAACATCGTTTTTAATTCATGATTTTCAATAAGAAACTTGAAGAATTACGTTGAAAATTTACATTACCGGAATTTATTACATAATTGTAATTTAATTATTGAATTATATACACACATTACATTACAATGTCATGATGACCATTATACCGGGTGTACAATCCAAATGGGTCAGTATGGAGAAGTCGGAAACTATGAGAGATAGAGAGATCTGTTCTTAGGAACCATGACGTCGATTTTAGATTTAATAATAATTACATTCAAACTTTTTTATTAACTCTCATACATAACTGGGAATCGAACCTGGTCAAAATCAATGTGTATAAATTCTTCAGGTCGCAAGAAGCACAACACTAATGGAATCTTGTTTAAATAATTGAAAGAAAAACCCACCAAAACAAAGTTTGAATGTAATTATTATTAAATCTAAAATTGACGTCATGGTTCCTAAGAACAGATCTCGCTATCTCTCATAGTTTCCGTCTTCTCCATACTGACCCATTTGGATTGTACACCCGGTATAGTATAAACTCGTTTACACTGTAACAAGCTAGTTTACAGAGCAACATTTTAAATTTATTTGTGAAGTTTGTGTGACTGGCTGAGTATTTAATATCAATTGGAATACAATTATACATTTTGGGCCCGAAGCATCTCTCAGCGTGAGAGATGCTTGAGCGTTGGCCAGCGGTTGTCGCGGGGGCGCGAGAAGGTTTTTCGTGCGACACCTCTCGCTTCTAAAGCCGTACGCTGAGTAGTTACATTGGTTAGCTCTTACGTATTGGCAAGCGGTTACAATGTATACACAGCACGCCTAGCACACGACGGCCGCGACATACTCTCAATTTTTATCGCTCTATACCTCTTCTTCTAAGTGTTCTAATAAGAGAGCGACGGATAGTGCGAGAAAAATCGAGAGAGCTCGCGCGCCGTCGCGTGCTAGCCGTGCTGGACAGCGTTAAGAGTTTGTAATGTTGGTAAAGGTTTACGAGCACTGATTCGCAATGCACGCTTCTGAAGCTTGAATGGTCTATCACGGTCATCAGATGTGGCCCATAAGTCCATTCATTGTAATATTGAATGAAAATAGCCAAAATATGCTTTTTAATGTTATTAATGGATAGCGTAGGAGCGAGCCTGGATAACGTATATCACGCGGAAGCTAGTATTGCAGCGATTCATTAGCGATGCAGTCGCGATACTGTCACTGGTCATAGACCCTATCGCAATACAGCATTTCATTATTAATTGTAACCGCTTTTTATTTACGTTGTACTAAGTATGCTTCAACTACGCTTGCTTTATAACAATAACTAAGAATAAAATGTTGTTTACACCTATATACCTTTCGTTTTAATTTGAACCTTGCTTCGTGAAGAATAGAGTCACTAATTCGAGTAAAATATTAAATATGGCCTTTTCATTTCGAAGTGTTTGTTGCACGTGCCTAAAAAGATAATTTACTTTAAAAACAAAGTTTTAACCGACTTCAATTTAGAACTCCGCCAAGCCACGAGAACATTTCCACATTTCTCTTCCAATTTACCACATGAACTGATTTCCGAGAGCAAATGCGTTGCTTATTAGAGAAAAAAACCCAATCGCTGTATGTGGGCCGATAATATTTGAGGACTTCCGTCGATTCCACAAGGATCACCTTTGGCACTTCATTAGTTGCTATTTCAACGGAATCTTATCAGAATCTGTGATATACTTTTGTACTTTTATGTACATAATTGAGGAATTCCATAAGTCATCTGTGGTGTTCATCATCAATTCCACTCCACCAAATTTATGATTTCCGGGTGTAAATACACGAGTTATAATAGAAAATACCAAAATCACTACACGCGTGCCTAATATAATTGAGGAGTTCCCTCAATTCCTCATGAATCCCATCATCCAATTGAATTTTTGATAAAAATGGGACCCACCTGGAAGCATATACGTACAAATAAAAAAAAAATTACGAATCGGCTCATCAATGACGGAGTTCTGAGGTAACATATATAAAAAAAAAAAAAAAAAATACAACCGAATTGAGAACCTCCTCCTTTTTTTTGAAGTCGGTTAAAAAGGGCTTTGTTCGGCCGATGAGTTTTAAGATAAGATCCGTTCTAGAAAAAAAGCATTCTGACTATACATAATTTACTTTAAAAACAAAGTTTTAACCGACTTCAATTTAGTACTCCGCCAAGCCACGAGAACATTTATTTTCCAAGTTACCTCATGAACTGATTTCCGAGAGCAAATGCGTTCATTATTATAGAAAAAAACCCAATCGCTGTATGTGACCCGATAATATTTGAGGACTTCCGTCAATTCCACAAGGATCACCCTTGGCACTTCATTAGTTGCTATTTCAACGGAATCTTATCAGAATCTGTGATATACTTTTGTACTTTTAAGTACATAATTGAGGAATTCCATAAGTCATCTGTGGTCTTCATCATCAATTCCACTCCACCAAATTTATGATTTCCGGGTGTAAATACACGAGTTATAATAGAAAATACCAAAATCACTACACGCGTGCCTAATATAATTGAGGAGTTCCCTCAATTCCTCATGAATCCCATCATCCAATTGAATTTTTGATAAAAATGGGACCCACCTGGAAGCATATACTTACAAATAAAAATAAAAAATACGAATCGGCTCATCAATGACGGAGTTCTGAGGTAACACACATTAAAAAAAAAAAAAATACAACTGTATTGAGAACCTCCTCCTTTTTTTTTGAAGTCGGTTAAAAAGGGCTTTGTTCGGCCGATGAGTTTTAAGATAAGATCCGTTCTAGAAAAAAAGCATTCTGACTATACATAATTTACTTTAAAAACTAAATTTTAACCGACTTCAATTTAGTACTCCGCCAAGCCACGAGAACATTTCTTTTCCAATTTACCTCATGAACTGATTTCCGAGAGCAAATGCGTTGATTAGTATAGAAAAAAACCCAATCGCTGTATGTGACCCGATAATATTAGAGGACTTCCGTCAATTCCACAAGGATCACCCTTGGCACTTCATTAGCTGCTATTTCAACGGAATCTTATCAGAATCTGTGATATACTTTTGTACTTTTAAGTACATAATTGAGGAATTCCATAAGTCATTATTATTATAATTTATGATTTCCGGGTGTAAATACACGAGTTATAATAGAAAATACCAAAATCACTACACGCGTGCCTAATATAATTGAGGAGTTTCCTCAATTCCTCATGGATCCCATCATCCAATTGAATTTTCAAAAAAATGGGACCCACCTGGAATGATATACTTACAAACAAAAAATTTTTTTTTGATTCGGCTCATCAATGACGGAGTTCTGAGGTAACAAACATTGAAAAAAAAAATACAACCGATTTGAGAACCTCCTCCTTTTTTTGGAGTTGGTTAAAAAGAATGACTATTTATACTGACCTATTTAATTAAAACGTTCATAAATCTGCTCAGATATTTGGGTAAGTAAATCTATTTTTGGAGTTTTCACGATTGAACTGTTCTACTTTCAAAGTAAATAAGGCTCACCAAATCGCAATATCTGCATGCAATATTGAAAACCTTACATAAATAAGCTTCTGGATAAAATGTTAAGAGTAAAGTAGCGTAACGAGTTGAATGCTGTTACGAGTTGGATTTAACACGTTAGGCTCGTATTTACGGCATTTAAGCAAATTGGATGCTAATTCGACGTGACAGTTGATGGGAATTTCAGCGACATACGGGGAAAAGAACGGGATAGCACTATTGCAGGTACTTTTGTAACTAAGTGGGCTGTTAAAGAAAATTGAAGGTGCGATAACACTATATTTTCGATTAGTTAACTGGACCAGACAAGTTGTTTGAATGCTTCTGTCTTGTTTAGGTACTTCAATGAAATGACTCCGTAATAAATATATATAGAAACTTAAGTGGTAGTGGGCGGGGCACATTGCACTTAGAACCGATGACCGTTGGGGCGGAAAGGTTGTCAAGTGGCGACCACGTACTGGCAGGCGCAGCGTGGTAAACCATCCACAAAACCCACTGATGACCTGGTATGGTCGCGGGGGGTCCCCTGGATGCGGATGCGGAAAATTAGTGCTTTAAAGCCCAATATCTCGCAAACTAATCACTGATTTGAAAAATGGTTTAAGGAAACCCATAATATTTTACGGTTAATAATATGTTTAACATGGTTTAACAAGAAAAATACATACGCTTTAATCGCATAATTTTTTTTTCAAGATTTCATTGTACTGTTTTGTCGGCGTGATTGATTTATATACCCATGCCGAATTACAGTTTTCTAGTAATAATGGTTACTAAGCTAAGCCGAGGACGGACAGGCGGACATGGCGAAACTATAAGAGTTCCTTGTTGTCTACGGAACCCTAAGAAGTACAGTCGAGCGGTCCATACACTTGTTAATTACCCCTCAGGTCACAATTTCCCTTCATAATAGAACGAGTTTATTTTTTATAAATACGAATGTCATATATTGGAAAAAGTCTTAATTAATATTACTATTTATTGACAAATTTGTTTCTGTATCGTAAAAAAAACATCTATATAACCCTCAAATCAGCGTGAAAAGAAATGTACAAATCAACACCTAGCCCCATAGTCGTTCTTGGCGATTCCCTGAGGAAATTATAGAACATTTCCACAATAGACAAGATTGTCTTCTGCGCGAAACTCATTTACATATTTTTACCTCTCTTCACATTTCGATTTGCCAGCGAAATTGCCAGACTGAAGCAAGATTGAATAATATGAATGCCGGAGAGACTTGCTCAAGTTACCATTTTTTAACGGTTTCAAGGCTGCTACCCTTGAAACTGTTGAAGTCTTAATCAGAGGTCATCATGACCATCATATCAGCCGAAACACGCCCACTGCTTGATAAATGCCTCCCCCAAAGAGTGCCAATGCAACCGGTGCTGCGCCACCAACCTGCTGCCGGCTGCTGTGCTTAGTCAGAGCTGCTGGGTATTAAGTAAAAAACTCGGCCAAGTGCGAGTCGGACTCGCGCAAAAAGAGTTCCGTACCATTATGCGTTAAATGAAAGGTAAATTGCGGTTTACGATTTATGACGTACTAGCTTCCGCCCGCGACTTCGTCCGCGTGGACCCGGGATAAAAACTATCCTATATTTTAATCCAGGCTATAAACTATCTTCGTGCAAAATTTCATTCAAATCGGTTCAGCCGTTTAAGCGTGATTGAGTAACAAACATCCAAACATCCAAACATCTAAACTTTCACATTTATAATATTAGTAGGATTTTAAAAAAACTACTTATTAGATCTCGTTCAAACCAATTTTTGGTGGAAGTTTGCAAGGCAATGTACATCATATATTTTTTTTAGTTTTATCATTCTCTTATTTTAGAAGTTACAGGGGGGGGGACACACACACATTTTACCACTTTGGAAGTTTTGGAAGTGTCTCTCGCGCAAACTATTCAGTTCATAAAAAAAAAATATTAGATTGAGGTTTCTAATATATTTTTTTTCTTTATCTATCATTTTTGAAGACCTATCCATAGATTCATTGATTTTCTATTTTTGTGTGAAAATCTTAATGCGGTTCATAGAATACATCTGCTTCCCAAGTTTCAACAGTATAGTTCTTATAGTTTCGGAAAAAAGTGGCTGTGACATACGGACGGACAGACCGACATGACGAATCCATAAGGGTTCCGTTTTTTGCCATTTGGCTACGGAACCCTAAAAATTAATTCAAGTTAAATAAAATTTATTGTATCGTCATCATCACCGCTAGTCTGAATATATCCGAAACAGATACTCTTTTCCGGATTTCTTGCCGAAAGTTCTCGATTTATGTGGTACCATTCCCCAATTTTTACACTGTCTGTGCAGCCACGTGCGGCTCCGCCCGCAATTACACAAAACCCAAGCAATGCTGTGGAATTATATCTAGCCTGTCCATCCATACTAATATTATAAATGGGAAAGCGTATGTGTGTGTTCGTTTGTCCGTCTTTCGCGGCAAAACGGAGCGTCGAATTGACGTGATTTTTTAAGTGGAGATAGTTGAAGGGATGGAGACTGAAATAGGCTACTTTTTGTGTCTTTCTAACTCCCCACTTCCCTAAAATGGGGGGAGGAAGTTTGTATGGAGCTGCGATATAAACGAGTTCCACGCTGACGGAGTCGCGGGCAGAAGCTAGTTCTATATATTGGTGAAAGACCTTCAAATTGGATGAGTCATTTCGGAGATTACCCCCTACATACAAAGTTACAAAACTACAAACTTACATTTCACAAATATCATCCTCCCAGCGTGTTCCCGGTTGCGTCCTAGGGAGCCCGGGCTCCAGGCTTCCGCACCTAATCCGAGGATTTCATTCGTTCTACGAAAGCGACTGGAAAAACCTTGTTATTATTTAGACGGGTTTCCTCGCGATGCTAATGGTAACTGTACACCCCCGTAGTGTCAGTCCATTAATAGCTAAAATTTGTATGCCTTGCGGCCCAACATGGTGGTACCAGTAATACCTACACGTATTTAAGACCTGTGCTTGTGCCTTACCTTACCTATGTTGAACAAATAAACTATTTGTATTTGTATTTGCTTTATACTTCACTGAAATTATTATTGAACGAGCGAGCGAAAGCGAACGAAGTTGTCTGTTTCTGATTGAACCAAAATTCTTTTGTTTGTTCGGCTGTCCAGCTGTTCTCTTCTACAGGTAGCTTTTCACAATTGATTCTCTGTCACTTAAACTACCTAGCGTCATATCCCTAAAAAGAAAACCACCTATGCGCTTCTAAAACATATATTAACCTAAAGAAATATAAATGATATTAAAATTAACTTGACTTGGCCAATAGATCGTCTAGTGTCTACGTTATGATCCGAGCAACCTAAATTCTTTTATGTGTAGCAAATTAGACTTTGACTCCTTCCTACCTACTCAACCCTACGTACACCTACTGCATCCTAGTTCAAGAAAATAATCATGTAATAAATAAAATTTGTTTTTGGTTACTAAACCCCAACCAGATCCTACCGTGGCCGGTTAACGTAATGATAGCTTTATCAATATTTTCTCAACATGTAATATTTTCTTAAATCAAAGCATTGATTTCTTTATATACCAAAACATTGCCTCAACTTATAATCATATCATCAAATCAGACAACAAAACAACCTAGCTAGCTAATTCTTATTATTATTGTTGTATGAAAGATTCTCTGTCATCCATACTATGCTACCATTTCCGTCTGGATGTGGGTCTGGCCATCTAGCTAATTAAATACCCATTTATTATATTTTGTTTCTAATAGGTCTTCCTAACATTTTGAATTTACCTGTGCTTCGTACCTAATTTCTGATGAGAAGAAGCACTCAACAAACTCATCAGACCTAACAATTGAATATTATTTCATTCAAGGAAAATTATGTATTAAGGCATTATTCCACCCTTTACATAGAGACTAATGTATCCATTAGATTCCTATAAACTGCTATAGTGAAGATATTTGTAATACTGAGGTATACCGTCCATTAAATATGAAATATTTAACCTAAAGTTTACCCTAAATACTACATGAGTATATTCCACTCATGATAATTCGATACCTTAGTATTAGACATAATGGACTGCTCCGCTTGCCATTAGCCAAGAATCATTTCATCTTTTTGAAACAATTCTGATATCCTAATCATAACTGGAAGTATAATACCTTGATAACAATATGCAATACAATTATTACACCTTTAATATTTAATATGTAATAATATACGGAACCCAATACTACTGATCCACACATATTCAGTTACTCATGATTGCGATTAAACCTTCAAATAAATGCTATTTGATTTGTAAACCTTCATTCAATTATCCATCCCTAAGAAAATCCTAATACCCTTTTACGGTGACTCTATACCTAAGCCTACCTACCACTGAATCCTAATCTACTGTATGCAAAACTCCCATCATTACTTTTATTAACGTTATGTAATGTGTATGTACTAAGCTAGGGATCTAAGCTGTAAATCGTTCGGAAGGCTAGTCCGAGAATGCAACCTAGAGCCTGTGAAATGTACATTTCACAATGTGTCCGTGGACTTAAGGGTTCTGTGAAATGCACGCCCTATTTTATAACATATAAATATATATTCAATAAAAGAACAAGCCTTAAGCACACACAAGTCCTCAACGAGTGGATAACAATCCTAGCGATCGACTTATGGGAAATGGCGATCTTCTCGCTTCAGCCTGTGGCCAACCTTAAGACGAGTGAGAGGCCCATCAAAGATAGGCTACACCATCTGTGTTGTTAAAAAGATGGTGCCAGGTTTCTCTCAAACCTGGCCTACTACTAACAGGATCCCGAAGTATATTTCCTTGTCACCGTCAGGGGAAATGCACTTCGTTAAGTTAACCATGCAACTAGGACTTTGATCTGGTTCGAAATAATAATAAAATCATCTAAAATAAACCCAAAATCTAATAGAAAGTTAAATAGTTCATTACTATGCAACATAATTGCATAATACTGAACCTTAGAATAAACTCAGAATCTAATAAGTAGTGGAATAGTTCAATACAATGCAAAGCAACCGCACAATATTGAACCTTCCCGCCACAACAATAAATGATGACGATTAATGTATTAATCTTTATTATACTGTATTATTGCTTCATTTAGTATTCATTAAAGACCATAATAGAGCCATAGGCATAGTTCTAGTTACATCTCGTAAAATTTTGTAAGCACATTCGATAATTATACAACGTGTTTTTTACCGTCTTAGAGCCGAAGACCACTTAAAGTATCCAAAAAGTCCATTCGTGAAAAAAAAGTTAAGTTTTTAGTAATAAAACGTACTTAATTAAGTTTGAAAAATCCAGTATGGCGCGCGGCGCGACTTTCATTCACCCGGTTGGAGTTCGTACTTATCTACATAATATGGCGACTAGCGGTCACTGCGGTCACTCGCCTGGATGATTATAATTAATATAAATCCTAAAAAAACAATATTAATGCATTAAAAAAAAAAAACGTTTTTTAACTTCTTTGTAATGTAACATTAACTGCGCTTCGGCTTTAAGACAGTTAAAAAAACACCGTGTATAGAGGAACTTTTTAGTCAATTCAGTTCTTCGAATAAAAAGAGAAAATTCGTTCTACAGCTTACAGAACAACTTGTTATTGTTAGTACCTATAGATATAGAAACTTTATTACTAGTATAGAGTAAGAATAGATACCTATAGATTATAATCTCCAAGACCCAAGTCATAAGAGACGATTCAAGTTCCTTATTGGAAACTTGTCAGGGAGGCATGACGGGCACGGAAATGTCACCCGCGGAGACATCTGTCGCTGTCTGCCACCACGTTCCACGTAGAATCCGTTGGTGTGTAAGAAAGAATCACCCTCTTGCTGTTACTTCGTTCTACATTGCATTTTTATAGGTCGATCGAGTTTTTTTTGAGACGATCTATGAAGTTCTTGGAAAACCTTGGACTGTTACAGTCATATCAGCCGAAAGTTGTCCAATGCTGGACATAGACTTGCTGCATAGAAACGCTGCCATTTAAGTTTAACGATTCTGAGGGTTACATCGGTTACCTTGGTTCTGCTGTGGAGAGCCTAATTTCTAAAGCGATCACGCAGAGAAACTCCCAGAATAGCCTCCTCCATAGCTCTTTGGGTGACTGAGCTTTCTTATGAGGCCCATAGTAAATAACTGACTATTACAGTGCCCATTAAATGTAACTAACCTAAATAATGTAAAATGTAAATATCTCAATCTCATTCAAAATTAACTATTCATTCCAAATAAATTCTCCAGATGAGCTCCTAAGCAGCGCTCCTAGAATGAAATGTGACAGACACCACATTTTAAGTATTTAAACCAATATACTAAATTTTAAAAAAAACATCTCAAAATGTGGATGTGAGGTTAGTATAAGGTTTGTAATGAAATATACTGGCCGGTTCGCCAGGGCAGAGATCCGCAGTTCTAAGCGCGCCGGCATTGCGAGTGCTCATGAATAAGAACCACATATTGATTCAAAACATGAGCGATATTCGACCTTTAAGACGTGAGTGAACCGTTTCATTATATTTTTTAATATGAAATACCCTGTTCGTTAATACGATCAAGATATTACGATTAAGTATATTACAGCATAGCAATATCCAAATCCTTTACTAGCGATGTACCGCTGATATTATCATGCATAGCTCAGCCCATGAGGAGGAATGCTGATTAGCGGCAAGCATTTACTAGCGTAGGATACCACAAATGCTTGAAACGACGCATTACGGAGTTCAGTAACGATCTAATTTGGGGTTCTTACACTTCACTATCTTCCATAACTCGTTTACTATTAAAATAGTACTATTTATTTATTTATGGTATGGCAAATCAGTGTTTTTAGAACCGTGACATCTTCTAAAAGCTAGTAGTACTGTTCGTGTATGGGCTGCGTTCACTTTTACCATTAAGTCCCATACGCACGTAGTGGTTTGTTGGGATGCAACTTTTTGCAGGCCAACAAACCATTACTATGCAATATTATAAAAAAGTACTGTTTATTCCTTTTTTGAGTATTTTTTATGTTTGTATTTTAGATATATATTTCCTTTTAATTTTTTGTTTGTTCCTCTCCGTGCTCTCACCGAATGGACCCTGCGGAAGGCCAGCGCTGGCTGGAAAGCTAGCAAAATGCTGAGCTGGGTCCATTTCGTGGCAAATAAAAATATAAGAAAATTATTTTATTTCTTTTATTATCCGGGTTGTGTTTGTCACGAATAAATGTTTTGATTTGATTTAAAAAGACTGTACGGTTGCCAGGTTGTTGCACTTTTACCACCGCAACAGTACTTTAGGGACTGCACTGGACAACTGAGATTTTTTGAAAGCCTGCCTGCCTGCTGGAACAAATCTATGTTTAAGCAGGAAAGCAGGCTTTACAAAAGTCTCATTATTTATACAAAAACAATACATTTTCCTATACACGTATTTTGACTATATATTTTATTGTTTAATTGAAGTCAAAACACAATTGCTTAACGTTGTCTCGACACAAAAAGAAGTTTGGTTCTTTTATTTTTTATTTGGAAAGCGATCAGAAATAAGTGAGAAGAACTTCATTTAAAAGCTCTCACTAATGGACGGAGAGCTAGCGACAAAATCGGTCATGTAGCTTCAGCTGTATTGAAACTCCGTTAGCTACTTCCCTGAACAACCTTTTCCGATAATCTTCGCGCTGGCAGCCCGCGGGCGGTGGGTGCGGGTGTGGTGGGGTGGGGAAAAAAAATGTGGGCTCAGCGACTTTTTTTTTTTCAAACAGTTGCTCTGAATCAAAAATTAAATCGATCGGGTGGTGGAAGGGGTTGCCAGCGTTAATTAAAAATACCAAAATAATAATAATTTTCATGTGGGCTCAGCTGTATTGGCTTTTTTTCTGACGCGAGATTAATTAATATGTAAGCCCCAAAAAATAGCCATGCAAAAATATGGAGGTGGAAAGGTATCGAAAAAAAAAACTATATTTTTGCATGGTATTTTTTGGGGCTTACATATTAATTAAATAATAAGAACGCTAATCATTTGTTTTGCTTTTTAGTAAGAAACCTTCCTATGACCATGTCCAGCAGTGGACGTCTTTCGGCTGATATGATGATGATGAAGAAACTTTCCTACAAAGATTCAAGTCTATAACTTTCCAAATGAACGATTTCTATACAACGGTTCGACCCCAATTTCATCCCCATAAGGGTTGAATTTCAAAAAATCCTTTCTTAGTACACGTCCACGTACTGTAAAGAATATATGTTCCAAATTTCATGCTTACAAAATATTTTTTTGAGTATTTTACACGATTTTACCGAAATGGTTTTCTTATTAAGATCTTTTGAAAATATGAAATATTGTCAATTGCAGCTAGTAGAAAAGTATATTTAATTGAGTTCTCTTTCATTTACTACAAAATTCTAGAAAAAGACAAAACAGAGGCGGCATAAAACGAAGAAAATTCCAATTTGAATACGTCCACACACGCCGCCGTTATTAAAACCACACATAATATCCCGTGCGAGTATTAAAACAACGCCAAGTACGCAGAAGCAAATAGCATGAAATTTGAATACCGAGCGCCAGGGCAAGGCTGGCAAATATTACTTTCGAAATAAAATGCCATGAGACATGTAGGGCGGGCGTGTAATGTAAACAAATGTATTTCTTCGCAGAAATTTAATCTCGCATTTTTCACGCTAGTGCGAAATCAAGTATGTACGTCAGAATTAACTGATTAAGTTGCCATTAGAGATTTAATGGATATCACAGACTTTTTAAGTTACTAATGATTTAATGAATAATGAAAGTTGGTGTAAATATCAGAGGAATGAGTCGAGTAATAAATGTTATTAGTCAGAAATCATATCTTCATTTAATTGAAGTATTTTTTTTGTCTATTTCAAAAACATTACATAGTTTTTCACACAGTAAGTACTGTACTGTTTAATTTTTAATATTGTGTGCGTAATACGTAACGTATGGCGCTGGAACATATGTTTCATGTGCTCTGCCTACCCCTTTTCGGAATAAAGGCGTGAATGTATGTATGTATGTATGTAATACGTACGTTTACCAACATCGGGATTAGGACCTATTCATAAGTATGCATCGTACTACGTAGATATTTGATATTGTTTGTGAGTGGATGCACGCTCATATAACCCGACCAAGCGATCTAGACAAGTGGCACGGACAAAACCCTATACATTTTGTGTTTAGTTGACTTGGTCGGTTAGTAGGCATCAGCACCTACCCTACCTTCTTACTCCTGAGGGTTTAATTTACAATGGACCCTTAACATTTCCTTCCCGAACTTCGGGGCCTAAATACCAATAATCGCCAAATACAGTTCAGGGACGTAGGGATTTCAGCCACGCCACATCGCACACTGCTTGTATTTGTTCTGCACCTAAGACCAGCTTATATGATATACCCATTTTACACAATTCAGATCCGTTGGCGCGCCTTTGTTAATGCCCAATCTATAGCGATCATAATCTAAGGTACCGATTTCTAGAACAACGTCTACATAACGTATAAACAATCGGAGCAAATTCTTATATTTCATGTATCATAAGTGGTTTGTACCTATCGCTATCACTAAATTTTGCTTCCCAGCTGTATCGTTTGTCCGAATTTTCATTTCATCAAAAAGTAGTTTTTCTCTTAAGCTATGAAATTTTTAGGGTTAAGTATTATAAAACAAACCAAACCTAACCTAATGGGTTCTACACAATAAGTAGGTATTAAAGAAAAAAAAACTTTGTGGTCTTCGAGAAAACTGGCATTTTGCCGAAATTAAAATTCGAACAGTTTAGAAGTAAAGTTTAGTGATTGAGATAGGATACCTCATAAGTAGATACTCGAAAAATATGCATTAGGTAGATTAATGAAACGAAACAAATCGTTATTGGGCCAAGTAAATCTTCATTTTGGTAGTGATTACCTGTCTAATATGTTTTCAACATGATTAACCTGTTATTACATTCAACCATAAAAGTAGAATTACTTTGTAAGGGATAACATCAAAGGTCTTAATCCCAAATGTTTCCACTCAGTTTTCAATGATCTTTTAAGTCCCGTAGCCTTCTAATTCCACGATCGGGTTTATCGACTGTCTGGAAATTAGGTCAGACTGTAAGTTAAGAATAAGTTAGTGCCAGTGGACAGAATCGCGAAGATACCTAGTTGCCTAGTTAAATTGAATGGGTCGTAACTTCAATTGCTCTGAATGCATTCGATTCGATGGATACAGTCTCAACAACTAAGTTATGTAACTTGTGTAACATCCGGATGTGTCTTAGAATAATAAGTTGGTTATCCTTAATATATTTGTTATAGTACAGTATCTTACTTATTAATTTGTAAATGGGTTCTCAACAACTGCTTGAATGATTTTGACTATATTTAAAATACGGGGAAGAATCTAAAAGATCTTGCTGGAATTCATTTCTGTTGTTTTTTGTTTTATCCGAAAAAACACTGTCTCTTAGATACTGAATAAACAAATTGTATTTATTTAAATTTTCCGACTATTCATCGAAGCTTATTAAGATGTTTGTACAGCTAAATATAGAAAATACGTCGTCATATTGAGTATACCATCTGACGTCTATGCTAACTTAAGATACAGATAATCTTAAATCTTATTTCGTTCACAGGCTGAAACCAGTCCACAAATTGTATTTATATACCTTAGGGTATATAAATACAAATTGCCCCAAATTGCCTTTAAGCTAAACAGCTATTTATGTAACAGAAATAATTCGATCTATAACTGAAATTCCGCAACCTTTACCGGGTAAACAAGACAACGTCAACGGACCAAAACATTTTCGCATCGCAATCTTGGCCGCTTTATTTAGATTAGCGCGCCTGCCATCTCAGAATTCATGACGTCATGACTCGAAGGGTTTCAAACTCGGAATTACGCATAATTCCACAATGAGTTTCCGCGTATTCATCCCTATGCTTGCGGACGCTTTTTGAGGTGAACTTTTGCTTATAAAGTCTCGTTGTATGTGATATGATTGCAGAGGGTGTTTTAAAAGCCGAAGGCGGATGTTTGTTTATGACGTGCATTAATGAACTCTTTGTTTACGTTTAACGTTGTTGTATCTTACGTTAGATTTATTTACTACCGATAATGGTTTTAGATTGAAGGGAGCCACTGTAGCTGAGCGGTAATGCACGCGACTTACAAACAGGAGGTCGTGGGTTCCCCAGCTCGTTCCACTGGGGTTTTTTTAAATCATCCGAATCAGCCGAAAGACGTCCACTGCTGGACATAGGCCTCCCCCAAAGAGTGCCAAAGTGACCGGTCCTGCGCCACCCGCATCCAGCGGACTCCAGCAACCTTTACCAGGTCATCAGTCCACCTTGTGGGGAGCCTACCCACGCCGCGACATTTCACAGTGTCTTATCAGTGAAAAAAAAAACATGGTGATCGGTTTAATCCTAATAAGGTCTAGCTTTCCCTCTGGATTAGAAGGTCAGAAGGCAGTCGCTTTCGTAAAACTGGTATCTATGCCAAATCTTGGGATTAGGTGCCATATCGAACCCCGGGCTCCTTTAGGGCACAACCGGGAATAACGCTAGGAAGACGATGATGCGTTCACATTGAAACTTTTTATTGTATTAAAACGCAGGACGCTTTATTTGTAAAGGACTCAATAACAGCGAAATCGAATCCATCCGCGAAGTTTCAATAATTTTATCAGATTTTGGAAATAATTATTGAAAGATTTGGTAGAAAATATCCTCATTCAAACGACAAAAGATTGAAAGCACATAAAATAGGTATCGTACAAAACGCCGACGCAATGTTGACTGACCTGCGTTGCGTGTGCAGTGTATTCACATGGAACGCTTCAAATACCGCAGGGAAATTGAGGGCTAACTTTCTCCACCGCATATCTGCTTCGCTTCTGTTTTCCAAATACGGACCATATTTCGTGCGCAGTAGAGATTGCATTGTAATTAGTAACACTAATCGAAATAAGCCCTTCTGAAAGTAATCATAGGAATGTAAGGCTTGCCCTATTAATATCAGTCGCGTTGGGATTACTCGTGTTTTTAGGAAGGATTTCTTCGTGCGCTGAACCTTTTTGTTACTGTAATCCCTTGATTCAATCGAGAAGATCGTTTGGTATCCCTTTTACTGATGTTTTATATGTTGCGTTTGTAGAGGTTGTTAGGTTTTCATCTACCATCGTAAATAGGTAAGTATATCACTTTTACTGCAGAAGCTTTAAGTTCTTATTTAGTACTCTGTTTCGACTTGTCGAAATATTTTGGTATTCATCATCCTCCTAGCGTTATTCCCGGATGTGCCCTAAAGGAGCCTGGGGTCCGCTTTGACAACTAATCCAAAGATTTGGCATAGGCACTAGTTTTACGAAAACGACTGCCATCTGACCTACCAACTCACAGGGAAAACTAGACCTTACAGAGATAAGACCCGTTTCCTCACGATGCTTTCCTTCACCGAAAAGCTAACGGTAGATATTCCGTAAATAAGTTCCGAAAAACTTATTGGTATGAGTCGGGATTCGAACCCACGACTGCCGCTTCATAGCCTTCGTAGCCTGAACCACTAGGCTAAAGAAATATTTTGGTATTGCAGACGGTATAAACTGATTCCAACCAAGACTTTACTGCCACAAAATTATCGAATAAAATAATATACAGCATCACTTTTATAAGTGAATATAATTGGTAGATACCGAGTACATCTCGGTACAAGAAGGAGTAGGTTTGTCTCAATGACAATACCTTCTAAATTAAGCTCCTGGATGATATCATTTTTATTGTCAATCAAATATGTCACTAGCATTAAAAAACGAAAAGTACGTTACAGCGTTATTCTTTTGAACAGCATCGACAATATTGTTTCCGACCACTCCCTATGTCAAAACATCCTTCAAATTGAGTCGATGTTGACTCTGGACTCTTATGCTTAATCAAAGGCGTGTATGCAAACGTTGGTGAGGAAATACTTGTATTGTAGAACAAATTGCTTATATTGTGCGTTATGTAATGTTTTTCTGGGTGAACGAATTATTTAAAGCTTTATATTTACGTACTTGTAGATGTGAAACTACGTACGTAAGTTGTTTTTCAACATATGCAAAAAGCATTTCAGTCACTTACGGGTTTCGATTGAGCTGGCATAATATGTAAATCGGTGACAACAAAATGAAGTCAATGAATCACTGAAGTCATCTGACGACGGAAACGTTGCTATGACCACTACTAAACTACACAAGAAAAACCCTTGAATCATATCAGTCGAAAGACGTCCACCACTGGATATGGGGCGCCACAACGACTGGTTCTGCGCCACCCGCATCCAGCGGACTCCCGCTACCCTTAGTCACCTGCATCTCCCGGTACGTGGTCACCACTCAAAAACTATTCCCAACGGCCACCGGTTGCCACGTACAATGTCCCGTCCCCCCCCCCCCCCGTTTTGCAGCGGATAGCATCATTCCCGATGAGACCACGCAGAGAAACGCCGAGCACAGCCCTCTCCGTAACTTCCTGAATGCACTTAAGTCCTCTATGGTCTCAGTCAAGATTACTTGTGCAGTAAGGTACTCACCTTGTACTCACCGATGTACTCGCCGTTGAAGTTGATGCAGAACCTACCCCATTCAAGAGTAAAAAAAATCCTTCAGCGCAACGGTGAACAGTTTTGGAGAAATAACATCTCCTTACCAGACTCCAAGGTGCAACGGAATAGCTTTTGAGTTCTGGTCATGAAACCGGACTGACATCGTACTCGTATAACCACTTCATTTCTTCGATATAGCGGTAGTCTACTTGGAACCACTGGAGAGACTCTTGTACAGCCCAGATTTCGATCAAATCGAACTGCTATCGTAGTCTACAAACGCTAATCTATTAGCCTGCGTGCGAGACGACCTGCGTCGTAATGACTCTTGCAACAGCTTATAGACGTGGCTCATAAGTCAGATAGGTCAGAAGTTTCTTCAGTAAGGTAAGGTGTTGTCATCCGTTTTTTGAAGAACAGTACCACCATACTTCTGTTCTATGCCTTTGGCGTTCTCCTTTCCAGCAAGGCGCGAGTCGAACAACTTCAAGGACAACTTCCCAAGGAATAGTTGATCACTATACAAAAGAAAGAACAGTCGGCAATAAAAGTTTGTACCAACTTGAACTCACGCATCTCTGGTAAATATACTCGTACGCTTTCATAAGATATATAATCTATCTCCCGAAAACCGTAATCTCAGATGACAACACCAATGACAGCTATATCGAGGCCAAATATCCGCAAAATGAAACGAATGCCTTTATGGAGGTTTTCTTTTTTAAGCAGCCCGATATTAAACTCCAGATATTTAGGGAACAATCCATTTCGGGCCAATTGACAAAGCTAAATTTGACGTCATTGACAAGGTAGCGAAATAACAATTTTGTGTGCTGATGGAAAAAATAGACAATTTACCTATACTTTATTCATCAAAGCTTGTTGATAGCTGATGAATATTAATGGAAACAGATGTATAAAAAAGGCTACGTTATTTAGGACTTTACCATAACATTAACATTTTTTTTCGGAGGTGTTATTTAATTCCTCGGTAATAAAGAAACCTGATTTATTTGTGCTACTGGTCTTTCCGTTTAAACAAATAAAATATTATTGAAATAATTTTATAACGCGACTATTCGCTAAACGCTAAAGTTTTGACGTGAGCAGTCAAGGCACATTATGATATGTCTCAATAAACTAAAATGTATTTAATCTTTTGATGTTGGTAATATGGTGCTTAGAGTTTAAAACACTGAGTTCTTTTTTTATGAAACATATATCTTGATGCAGGTTATAATTTAACGCTTTAGCAACTACTAAAATGTAGCTAGAGATCATTCTGGGGCACATTTATTGGCATATGTGTTTGACATTGTGCATCTAGTTCTATATACTAACATAAAAACAAGTGTTATTTTAACGGGTTAGCTGTAATAAACCTGTGACTAACACAACATACCTATTCATGCTCAAAATTTGGCAACACGTTTTTTAGCGCTTTTCTAATAATGTAATATTACTATCCGCTATTAACATTACCGTTATTTATCATACATTTGTTTAAAATGAACCTAAATGGATTAACAATGGCTCGAAAGTAAATAAATCATAACAAACCCCTCAGAGGGGTGGTTAACAAACCAGGAAAACCCCTCAGAGGGGTACCCACATAATACCTCGTCACGTCACTATGATCCGCACTCTATACTAATCATGACCTATATTTATATTGTTTTTAGATCATGTTTTGATGTGATTTTTGTTTAACTGATGATTATATTATAATTTAAACTAAAGGTATACATAATGGGAATATTAATAAACTTAATGTGTCTTGTTCAAAACATATGGTTGCTGTGATCATTGCAGTCGTTTGGAAGAGGTTATTTTATATGAAAGTAGACATACTTTTTTCATTTTACTCTCACATATAACCTGCTGCACCTACAATAAAAAAAAGCTTCGGTTACACCTAGTTGATGACCAAAATTTATTTTTTAGGCACGAAATTGATTACAAACAGTATAAAACACTTCAGATATAAACATGTAAATCGAAGCAAACACGAGCAACTTCTGAGTGTAGGCATTATTTTGGTAGAATATTTCAAATGGTCTAGTGTAAAAAAAATACTCATGAGCCTGCCATTTTATGTTTTTAGAATAAGTATAACACTAATATCTTTAAATTAAGCCTATTAAACACCCCAAAAAACCAATTTATTATATTTAAAATAACGAAAATATGTCGTAAACTTCGGTGACCTGGTGACGAGGTCAGCTAGATAGTGTTAATACGACTAATGTAAAATCCAAAATTCTGGCTTCTGGCTGTGATTATGTAAAAAACTAAAGAAAATTTAGAAAGAAAGAAGGAAATAATTCATTTATTCAAATAGGATTCTTTGAACCACTTTTTTTAATTTTACCAAATCACTTCACCTCACAAACCTGTGGAGCGTCCCTCAGAGGGTACCACAGACGTGGATAAGCGGCCATGTTTTTTCGCCACAGCTGAAGGGTTATTTATCTCTATAATTATCATGACTGGTAGAGAATGCCTCATGGCATTAAGTCTGCCATTTGAACTTTATCTTGTATTGTGCAATAAAGTTTAAATAAATAAGCAATTAAATAAATAAATATTTATAGATATTATACCTACTTACGTCAAAATCTACAAGTTGACAGCTGTTCGATTTTCAAACTTATCGCAGTCGAATGAGCCGCATCACAATGGGGCGGCCGGGCCACAGCGGTCAATAACATATGAGTTAAAAACCTGTCCTTAGCTGTCAAACTTACTATTGACCGCCTCGGCTAGGCCGCGTCAGTCTGTGAGAGGCTCTAAGCCTGATTCACACTGGAGCTGCCTGCGATGGCAGTCAATAGTAAATTTGACAGCGAATGACAAGTTTTCTATTGACCGCCGCGGCCAGAGCGATGCTCGTGCGTTTAAACCGTTCGTCGCGCACAGGCTAGGAGAGATATTGGAAACCAACCACCAATCCGTCTAATTGTCAACCTCTCTCAACGTCGCCGAATGACGCAACTAAACCAAAGAAAATTTACTTTACCGCGTCTCATCGGTAGTTTACCGGTCCGCAGTTTCTTCTGGAACCGCCACGCACTTGGCCTACCGAGTGCGTTGCTGACGTGGAAGAGAGTCCACCAGATCCCGAGTTAAAATCGAACCTGGTGGTTCCGCTCCTCGGCACCCTGCCATCGAGTACAGTACCTAACCCAACGCGGTTTAGCTCTTGGCTGCGTCTACTTCGCGTCACCGTCCGCGTTCTCTATGGCGCACGACTAAATATTTCGGCTTAAACTGCCTCGGCCTATAGCTCCAAATTCTAAATTGTACCTAGACAGCATGACATCTGCCTACCAACTTCACGCTGTAGATATTATAGAAGCCGAGAAGATGGTAGTGTTACAGACAATTTCCCGGAGGAACTAACAGCTTTACGTTCTTCAAAGCCAGTGCCCAGGAACAGCAGGATCGCAAAACTTGCACCGACTCTCGACCAATAGATGGTTTATTGAGACTGAACACACGCCTTAGTTCTGCCCCTATCCTTGACGGTCGCAACCATGCTGTATGACTACTCATCCTCTACGAGCACACCAGAGCGTCGTATCACTTCAACGAACTAGTGCTGAACGAACTCCGACAAAAGTCCTGGATACTTAGAGCACGTAACAGTATTCGCAGTGTAGCGCACGTCTGTATGCACTGCCGAAGGTGAAAAAATCAACCTGCTCAACCTCAGACCGGCAACCTACCGCCCGAAAGACTCGACCACCATAAAAGGCCCTTTACTTATCTAGGTCTAGACTATTTCGGTCCCATAATGGTAACGATATACCGCCGCCAACAGAAGAGGTACGTTGCATTATACACATGCTTAGTGACGAGAGCGTTTCATATTGAAATAGTCACTTCACTGTCATCCGATGCTGCCATAATGAGCCTGAGGCGTTTCATCGCTCGCCGAGGATCACCTACGACCATTTTCTCAGACAACGGCACAAACTCTATCGGGGCTCCCCGCGAGCTACGCTCTCTACATGACAATTCCGTTGAAGAATACGTCACAAACCAGAAAATTTAATGGCGCTTCATCCCACTCATCTGCATCTACATCTCCATTCATGGGCAGCGTATGGGAAAGGCTCGTGCGAACAGTAAAGACAGCCTACAGATCCTGTCTCATAAATGTCATTATAAATCTCTAATGCGATGAAACGCCTCAGGCTCATTATCTATCTCCGAAGCAGAAACCTATAAGTATCTTGGTATGTCACAGTCATTGGGTATTGAGGGTGAGGGCGTAAAGCGGGCGGTGAAGGAGCGCTTATTTTGTCGCCTGACCAAAGTACTTAATAGTCTTTTGTCGGGCGGCAACAAGGTGCGCGCCTTCAACGCCTGGGTGATGCCCTTGCTTACTTACTCCTTTGGCGTACTAAGGTGGACTCAGACTGAGCTGGATGCCCTGGACCGAAGAGTCCGAGTACTGCTTACTGCGCATCGCATGCTACACCCACGCTCGTCTGTTATGAGACTGTACATCTCGCGGAAGTGTGGAGGTCGCGGCTTTTTAAATGCCAAAGACCTTCACAACCGTGAGGTGTGCAGTCTCAGGGATTATTTCCTAAACAACGAGTGTAGGATGCATCGCGACGTAGTGGCAGTAGACTGAAATTTCACCCCGCTCTCCTTGGCAAACGAGAACTGGCGCAGACTTAAAGTAATGAGCGTCGAGGACCGCAGGGCGGTGTGGAGGAGCAAGGAGCTACACGGGCGGTTCTACAAGACCCTCACAGGACCCGATCTAGATCTGCTCGCGTCGGTGAACTGGCTACGTTTCGGGGATTTCTTCGGGGAAACCGAAGGTTTTGTCTGTGCAATTGCGGACGAAGTTATCATGACGAACAATTACCGGAGGTATATCCTGAAGGACGGTACGGTCGACATTTGTCGGGCATGCCACCGTCCCAGGGAGTCACTCAGGCATATTATCTCCGGTTGTGGTCATCTTGCTAACGGCGAGTACTTGCACAGACATAACCTTGTAGCCAGAATTATTCACCAGCAGCTTGCTCTGCTATACGGTCTTGTGGCCTCCGAAGTGCCTTACTATAAGTACACACCTGCGCCAGTTCTCGAAAATGGTCGTGCCACGCTCTCTTGGGATCGAACTGTCATCACGGACAGGACTATTCTTGCCAATAGGCCTGATATCGTGCTGACAGATCGATCAAAACGCCAGGCAGTGCTCGTCGACATCACCATCCCCCATGACGAGAACCTCGTGAAGGCCGAGAAGGACAAAGCCAGCAAGTACCTAGACCTGGCTCACGAGGTAACCGCCATGTGGGATGTTGATTCGACATCATCGTCCCGATAGTCGTTTCAGCGAACGGTTTAATAGCGAAGAGTCTCGACCTGATGGTCGAGACTCTTCGCTCTTCTCTTGAGGTGATCCTCAAGAGACTCTCGCTAGATGGCTGGATCAAGGGTCAGATACAGAAGGCGGTACTCCTGGATACTACGCGGATAGTCAGGAGGTTCCTGTCTCTCTATAAATCATTTATTTCAGGCAGTGCCCATAAAAACTCTTACACAATTAATGTTAGTAACACACAAGGATCGTCAGAACATAGGCAACGGTTACGGCGAATGAGTTAAAACATATATGCAGGTACAACAAAGAAAAACAACAAATGTCGATAAACTGGTGACACATAATTATTAATTTAAATAAAATTCTAATTAAACATTACTGTGGTAACCATATACTGTGGTATAAGTATAGTTTGGATGACAATTCAATATTATGGTACCATCGAGCTAATCTGATGATGGAGACAGAAGGTGGCCATTAAACATCAATAAAAAATAATAATAAAAAATATAATAATTGATGTCAGAGAAAAAAAAATGTCAACAATTAAATTTTAAAATTAAAATCCAATCCAAATTATCAAAACTAAATACAGATTAAAATTAAAATAAATCAAATTAAATTCAAAAATAAATTAAATAAATTAAAATAAATTAAATTAATGGGTCAATATGTCACAATATAAGCATAATATATTAATATTGTCACCAGTTAAAATCCACATGGCTGGAGTGAAGACTAACCCATCTCCTCAGCATGGGCGAGTCCCATCTCTCAGCGAACACCCTCAGGATGCTACTGGGGCTTCTTCGAAGCCTGTCCAAAACAGAGGCGGATCGCTTTCTTATAATAGCATGAAAGCCGTCAACCCCCGCCTCAGCAAACATGCCCGACGCGCTGCACCTCCGTTGAAGTCCCAGCAGAGCCCTGAAGGCGTTGTTGTATTGCACACGGAGTGCGCTATACGTCCTCTGCGTAAAGTTAACCCAGAGATTGCAGGTGTAAAAGCATTGGCAGTATGCCCTAAATAGGGTGATTTTAACTTCTCTAGTACAACCTGCAAATCTCCGAGCCACCATGTTACAGCGAACAGATAGCGCTCTCCGCTCCCTCTCTATGTCCATGTTATCGGACAGGTCCTCAGCGACCCAGTGACCCAGATACTTTAAATGCTGAACTCTGTTTAAATTAGTGCCACATAGTGAAACTGACGGCACAGCCTCGTAGGTCTTTGAACCGGCCTTGAAAATTAAGAGCTCACTTTTCTTGGCATTGTATCTGAGTCCATGTCTCACTGCATATCCTTCACAGATACTGAGCAACTTTTGTAAAGCGCCGAGAGATGGTGTGAGCAGTACCATGTCATCAGCATAGCTGATGTTGTTAATACAAACTCCATCAACCGAGCATCCGACATGGGCACTGCTCAACTCCTCCATCAACCCGTTGATGTACAGGTTGAATAGCCGGGGAGACGTAAGCCCCCCCTGCCTCACCCCGCACTCCAACCTATAATCCTCCGAAAGAACACCGCCCCATCTTACGCAGTTTCTCTGGTTATGGTACCAATATTTTAAAAGAGAAGTCACCTCTGAAGGTACCTTGGGCTCGTTCTCAAACTGTTGCCACAGAATCTTATATGACACGAGGTCAAAGGCCTTAGATAAATCTAGGAAACATGCAAAGACCGGCGTCCTTCTGGAGGTATAATACTGGACGGTCCGCTTGAGAGAGAGGATAGCACTTTCCGTCGAGAGACCGGGTCTAAAACCAAATTGGGCATCGTTCAGTCGTATGTGCTTATCCAGCTGACGATCAAGCAGAGCGTCCAGTATCTTTGCTATAATATTAGCCAGTGAGATGGGCCTGTAGTTACTAATATCTGAGAAATCTCCGGTTTTACTTTTAATGATCGGAACCACTACTGTATATGTTAACTCATCCGGTAGGTAACTATGGCTAAAACATATACTGAAAAACATAGCCAACACCCTCGGCAGTTGGCAACCCGCGTATTTAAGGTGCTCAACACTCAAATTGTCATAGCCAGGAGATTTGCCTCTTACATTGTTTTAATCACAGAGGACACGTCTTTGGCAGAGACTTTCACCGACATCGCGGTGAAGTTTTCCGCCAAGTCGGTCGGTGTTGTAGGACCTAAGGGTGACTCCACTCTAAAATGACCTTTGAAGGCGTTGGCTATGTCAACAGGGTCATGCAGGCCTCCGACACTCACAGGTTGGCCAGACTTAGGATTTAATTTGCTGGTCCCTTTCCAAAACTTGCCAAAGTCCTTTTTTGAATGATGTTCTGCAATTATGTCCAACTTAATTTGTTGCTCATTATCCTGGCAAAATTTTAATTTTGATTTAAACAGCCGTCGCGACTCACACATACTGTTATAAATGGGTCCAGCAGTAGGCTTGCCGCAAGACATCCAGTTCAAAAAACAACATAGGTGTTGTATTGTGATTCTCATAGCCTTCCTATGAGAATCTGCCACATGCCTATTCCAACCTGTCACATAATTGCGTTATCTACATTTAGGTTCATTATAACTAGTCTTTGGACCAGTACTGAGTATATTCACAATATTATTGTACATATTTTTCAAAATTATTTTATGTTCCTCACACTTACAAAATATATGTGCACAGCTACTCAAGTCTTGCGGAAAATCTATTTTCCTTAATTCATTTTCACAATAGTTATAATATTTCTCAATTTGTATATTGTCCCTTTCCCCCCATTTTACTGTTTGACTCATTGGTACTGTGCGCCGGAAGTAACGGAAGTAACGGTTCAATACGCCCAAGGTCACATTCAATTATGAGTGGAAAGTGGTCCGACCAGTATGTATTATGTAACACTGACACCGCTACGACCGTTTGTCTTGCAGCCTCAGTTACTACG
This sequence comes from Epinotia bilunana, assembly GCA_947049275.1. NCBI lineage: Eukaryota > Metazoa > Arthropoda > Insecta > Lepidoptera > Tortricidae > Epinotia > Epinotia bilunana. The sequence continues at coordinate 19,223,529 of OX346260.1, read as the reverse complement.
CATAAGACGAACGACTAATAGAAGACGTCCTGGCAACGCTACTGCTTGAAGCAGAAGCCATAGTCAATTCACGGCCATTAACCTACGTACTATCTTCTCTAGATTCACCTGAGGCCCTTTCATTTTATTCTGGGTACATCACCAGTCGTACCATGGACTTCAATACTGCCAGACGCAGACCTAGTCCGAAGATGTGACTGGCGCAGAACACTACGGCTCGTCGATCAGTTTTGGGGACGATCCACCACCAACAACGTGTCTAAACTCAGCGAGGGTGATGTGGTGCTGATCGCTAATCCTAACCTCCCTTGCGGCCTATGGCCCCTAGGAAGGATAGCGAAGGTCTACATAGGGCCCGACGGAGCGGTCCGTGAAGCGGACGTTCGTACTAAGGGCGGCCTGCTGCGCCGACCGGCCCGTAAACTTGTTTCACTGAAATCTGCACCCCAGTCAGTCACCACTAAGTAGTAGTTGGTGTTCCACTGGTAATCCGGTATGTTGGCGACTGGATGTGTTGCCAACTTTTTATATAGAAATGTAAACTTTTTGTTTGTATTCTTCTTTTATATGTTTTTCGTGACGTGCGGTGGTTGATCTGTCTTTGTCACGTCACTGTTATATAGCTGGTTCTGTGTATTGATATTTTTAATAAATACCAGTCTTGAAGTGCTAACGTTGCGTCCATCATCTCTCACATCCATTTATACAGTCCACTAATATATTTTTAATAAACACCAGTCTTGAAGTGCTAACGTTGTGTCCATCATCTCACACATCCATTTATACAGTCCACTAATCAGTAATCACGTAACGTTTTGAACGCGCGTTGGGTAGATCCAACTGTCATTTTTCCATATAAAAGTTGACATTTAGATATAAAAGACGCGCGTACAATGCATTACGTGATTGACCTGCTGGTTGCGCCAGTCTGTGAGGGGCTTAATGGTTTATGGCTAGTAGAATGGGTCCAACGATTTACATTATAATGCCAACTTTTTAGAACATACCTCTCTTACATCTGCTGTAGATGTGTCATAGCATAAATCTAACCTAAGTCTAATTACAGAGCGGTAAATAAAAACCTAAACGGGGAGAGGATTGCTTACTCTTTTTGTGTGCCTATAAAACCGTCAACCGTTATTATTGCGTTTTAAATCCTTAAAATATATTATGAAAAAAGGCCGACGTTTAGGGCCTAAGCCTCGTCGATTTCGTTTAGGTTTAACAGGTTAAAATGAATCATTTAACGATGCGTTTTTTCCCTTTACCTTTTGATTGACCTTTAGGGCTTGGCCACGACTTCCGACGATGGATGTTTTATAGCGAATGTATTTCATCATATCAGCCGAAAGACGTCCACTGCTCCGAAGCCGAAAGACCTCCGATTCCCACAAAGATTGCCAAAGTGATCGGTCCTGCGGCAGGACCGATCATTTTGGCAATTCCTGCCCCACCCGCAGCTAACGGACTTTCGCGACCTTTACCAGGTCTACCGACGCTGCGTCTTCCGTTGCGTGGCCGCCGCATGAGAACCATTCCGCCCCAACAGCCATCAATTCTGCGTGCAATGTGCCCCCCACTTGTACTTGTTGTTGTTAAATATACTTTCATACGTTGCTTTCTTCATGATGATAGTTGTTTGACAAAAATCATTCACGTGCCAAATGTTTCATAGCATAAGAAAATTAATAAAATCAGGGGAAATAATTCGTGTAGTTTTGTAAATTGGTACAATTATACCTTGTGGTGTCCAGATAAACATACTAAAAGTCCTCGAGGGTAGGGGCTGTGCTGAGGGTGCGAGATTTTGTTTATAATATAATAAGTTTTGTTTTCAATGAAGGCCGATTATTTATTTAAATAAGTAATCACAGTCTAGATCTTTCATTGGCTTAGAACGTAATAATAACAACTCATAATTACAAATGGGGTACGAGGAGGCTATGTTAAAAGAGGTCAATACAACTTTACTATCATAATCTCGACGCCGAGAAATTGATCCGGTAATTTGATAAGTTAGTCGTATAGCTCAGAGTTTCGGCCCTCATAGAAAATTTAAAAGCAACCAAATAAGCAATTTATAGTTGCGACTTATTTCATCAACATCCTCCTAGCGTCATTCCCGTTAAGAGTTATCCTCTTGGCGGTGGAGTATTTTCCATTTCTCTCTGTCGTACGCCAGCCCGGTAATGCCCCTAAAGGAGCCCAGAATTAGCTTTGACACCTTAGCGTTTTACAGCTCACTTCATTGAGCAAATGAGAGGAAGATTATCAAAAAAGTATCAAAGGAATAGTAACGTTTGAAAGTTTTCAAACAATTTTAATTTGCTGAACACAAAAGCAAATCAAACGGAGTGGAAATTAAAGAATAATGAAATGCTTTTGAAACTTTGTGTAGCATTAATGTTAATTTATTATTTTAACTTGAAAACTTGAAAGTAAGCACTTCAACGTCTTCAACCAACTAAATAAGATGAAAGCTTGCTTAATCCAAAGTAAGCTTCAATCATAGCATAGCGGTGACCGCGCACCGGCCACGGTATCCAGGATAAGCAACGACTAGGCGGGATGAGTGACCGCGGGCGTGGTTACTAACTGAACGTTTCCAGGTTTGAAATGCACGTTAAGCTGTTGATCCCGGTTGTTGTCCAGGACAACGATCGTTAAGGAATCCTTGAGAACCCCAAAAGAGTAAAATTGCTCACTAACTTTAATAATTTCTGCCACTGAACTGTTCACAGTGGTTCATATAAAATTGTATCGGTTACCCACAATTTTTTTTTATTACTTTCGAATGTGGTGGTGTGTTTTAATTTAATAAACAATACGCCTAAAATGTTAGGTATGAATGTGGACGATTTGAAGATAAAATAAGTTACCTTGTAGAGTTGACAACTGACAGAGAAATATCGAAGAAAAAGACATGCTGCGGCAACCCCAAGTAAATGGGATAAGGGCAAGTACCTAAATGATGATGGTGAATTAGTTTAAAAATGTTATCAGACCTCCCGAGGATGAGAGTGAGGGACCGCATTCAATGCTTGCCGTCAGCACAACTAATTACAATATTTTTTATTTAGTTTCACCTGTCCCGTTGTCTGTCTGTAATCAAATCTTGCAAGTTAAATTTGACCCACTTCCCAGTGACCGATTGAGCTGCAATTTTTGGTATAAATATAGTTTGGATGACAATTCAATATTATGGTACCATCGAGCTGATTTGATGATGGAGACAGAAGGTGGCCATGAGAATTCAGTACTTAACCGACGTAACCCCGTTGAGTTTGAGCTCGTTAGAATCGTCTCAATGAGTAGTTGATGATGGTATAAAATGTTGTACCAAAAATTAAAGTTTTAACAGAAACTTGTTTATTCTCAAACCAATAAAGGGCCGGTACCTGATACGTAGGTGACTCTTGTGGAGTAAGTAATAGGTTACAGTGTCTGCTTACCATTAGGCAGGCTGATTGATTGTCACCATCGCGGTATTTAAAAAAACCTTCCAACGTATTCGTATAACAATAAATCTATCCTTGTTGCTAACCAAAGTGACTTCAAATTAAGTCTCACTTCTTCAGAAGTCAAGACATCCCTAATGATATTTAATATGAGGCAAAGTGAAGGTTTTGCTTACTTAGATACATAATTCAGCTTCAGTGGCTTGTCATAACTCACGCCGTTCTGAGACGTTTACGGTGAATTACGCCTGAACCGACGGCATATCCAATGCTTACTTGGTCGGCCCCTATACTGCTATTATGAATTGTGAACCGTAGTTTGAAGGACACAAGATTGAATTTACAATAAAGGAATTGAGTGGTGTAATAGACTGGGAGAAGTATTACACTTCAATGTCGCCTGAATGTCTACAACAAGGATCGAATTAGCAGTTGAAGGTAAATATTGTCTTGGTGGTAGTAAGCAAGGCGTTTAAGATCAACATTTTTTGGAACATCTTTACTAGGTATCTTTTACACTTATATACGCACTACTGTAATACCCACTAACTTACAAGATTTTCTTTAAAAAATGGATTATTTTTACTCATATAATAATGTGTAAATGAATCGTAACTGTAGTTCTTTATTTAATCTATATTGCACGAACGAAAAACTTGTCTTACAAAAGCGGACTCAACTCCAAATGGCATCCATTACCAGTCAACTCTCTTTGTTTTAAGGCAAAGCATAAAAATCACACATTCTTATTGGGCACTGAACTCTATACATATATGCTATTAAATATAGCTTTGCTATCTACAATGCCTAAAATCTTTACATGAAATGTCTAAGTTTATACAATTATACACAATGTTTACTTAACACAGAACGTAATTAGAGTAACTCTAGACACAATCATACATACCCACTGTTCTACTCAAGAGCTTAATTACAAAACTTGTCATATCTGGCGTGACAAACTTTTAGACAAACATAATTATAACACAATTACACAAACTTACACATAGTGTACTGTAAACCTCTTACCTCGACAAAGTTACATTAATAATAAACATAATTTGAGAGTATAGACTGGAGATCTCAGTTAAGGTGACGTAAAGGAGACGGGTTCATAGTCCGCCGAAAACATTGCCCGTCCCTCTTTGGCATATTGGTTTATGCGTGAGAAGGAGTCAGAGGCACGTAACGAAAGTCGGTGCGACCTCTGAAAGTCGATAAACCGAGGGATACAAGGTTTAAGGGTGAATGCGTATTAGGTTTTGTGATTAACGACCCAAAATAAAGGTAGGTAGGTGAAAAGGTGACTTTTACACAATTCACCCATTGAAGCGAGGTCGGGGGATCTCCAGATGAACGGACGAATTGAAACTTGGAAGAAGGTTCATATCTAGTTAACTTGATGATGCATTTGGGTTTTTTGTCTATGATCTTTTGTCCAAGTCCTTTGGCTATTAGTCCGGTGGCCGACTGCAAAAAACCCAACCTGATAAAAAAATAGATAATACCTACTCTGTCGGGCTAGCTGACTTTTAGTAGCTTCAACTGCTCTTGGTCGGCGAAAATGGCAAAAAAGTGATACAAAAATTCATCTAAAAAAACCTCATCGTAGAATGAAACTTGTAGGTACCTATAGATAGAGGCGTTTGAGCACAGTAAAAAAAAGTCGGCGGCCAAATCCTGTGGTCCCACCGAATTTGTGGTGCATTCAGCATCATATAGTTAGTAGCAGCCAAAGTAGCCAAATCCTACTAATATTATAAATGCGAAAGTTTAGATGTTTGGATGTTTGTTACTGAATCACACTTAAACGGCTGAACCGATTTGAATGAAATTTTGCACGAAGATAGTTTCTAGCCTGGATTAAAATATAGGATAGTTTTTATCCCGGGTCCACGCGGACGAAGTCGCGGGCGGAAGCTAGTATATCATAACACATCTTTACTGGTAGTAATAAAGACGTGTTCCGATACTTAAAAAATAAATCACCAATTTACATGTAGGGGAGGCACCCTAAAAAAAATTTTTTTTCCAGATTTTATTCTACAGTTTTGTTGGCGTGATTGGTTTATATACCCACGCCGAATTGCAGTTTTCTAGTCGTAAGGGTTACTGAGCTAAGCCGAAGACGGACATCCAGACGGACAGACAGACAGACAGACAGACAGACGGACGGATATGGCGAAACTATAAGAGTTCCTTGTTGACTACGGAACCCTAAAAATGAGTTCACTGTAGTCTACCCATTATGTTTAAAAAAAACAGCCCCCGAAACGACGTAGTATAGAAGTTATGATACTAGACACTTATATACTATACACCACTACGATAGGTACTACTTACTATATACTTAAATATATTTTTCTTGACTTTTATGTTATCGCTGTACGAAGTCTTCCCTTTACGAGGACTATGATTGGCTCCGACTTCATTGAACACGGTTTATGTTTTATTTAACTTTTGTTACAACAAAAGTGTTTTGATACAACTTGCACTAAAACCTTCTCTAGAATGTAACAAATACTTTTCTGATAACCACATCAAAATCGGTTCAGTCGAAAGCGAGATAATCACGGTTGTCCGCGATACATACAAACATACAGGTCAAACTGGCAACCTACTTTTTCTTAGAACGCACGCAAACATATATATATATATTAAAGGGCATTAAAATGACAGCGATAACATAAAGGTTAAAAAAAATAAATGTAAGTATATAGTATCATAACTTCTATACTACATCGTTCCGGGGACTGATTTTTTAAAAACATAATGGGTAGACTATAGTGAACCCCTTTTTATATATTTCTTTGCTGGCGATTCTGGTTATTTTTTTGGCCAAACCCTCTCCTGAAAATCTGTAAGTTTTGGTTTCAACACGTTTGTCACGATAAGTCTCGGCAGTATTTAAATTGGCAAAAAACAAATGAATGGAACAAAATATAGACAACTAGGTAGGTACTTACAAAGTAAAATTATCAAATTTTTAAATGCCATTAAATATGGATGTACGTGAAACATAATTTCCGAGCAACATCAGACATTGTTTCTAGACAGTAATTACTTTCATGTTCATGTAACGTATCAAGCCGTGTTTTGATGGATAGTTCGTTTCAGTAATAAATTAATGTGTAGAATGTTCCCAGGACTCCAGAGAACCTATACGTAATTTAATACTTATGTTCTGTAACTACTCTGCATCCGATTTTCAAACGGAGTAGTTGGATTTGGATTATCTTATTGGGGTAATGGTTTAGCCCTGGTTTAGCACGTAACAGCGTGGGTAGACCAGGACAAGGTCACAGTATAGAAGAATTATACAGTAGTTAATCAGAGGCCGTTTAGGAGCGTACGTTACCTACTTTCGCTCGATGCGCAGGGCTGTGTCACATATGCAAAATATTTCTGTTACAGTTTAATAGACAATATTGTATACACCAAGTAATAATATTATAGATAGTTAGGTATGAGTGTTTAGTTTCCCACTTCATCGAATATTTTAATACCACTATACTATGCCTAAAATATTTCCTAGTAAGTTTAATAGTTGCTAAACTGCACTCGGTTGGTAGGTGCTTAGTTACAAGCCTATTCGGCTCCTTTTGATATCGTGGCACTGGCGGCTCGCTGTCTTAATACCTACGAGGCGGCTTCCTTTGACGTGGCTAGTGAGAGCGAGCGAACACGGCAACGGCGCGGCCCCGATTGAAGTGAAGCATTCCCCATCATTCCCGAAGGCTATGTGTGTGTGCGTACCGAACTCGCGCGCATGTGTGCAGCCGTGCGATGTACCTTTGTTCGAAGTTTATCTACTGTTTCTATACTGTGACAAGGTGGACTGATGACCTGGTTAAGGTCGCGGGAGTCCGCTGGATTCGTTGTCTAACATAGAACCGGACATTGTGGCGCTCTTTGGGGGAGGCCTATGTCCAGCAGTGGTCGTCTCTCGGCTGATGATGATGACATAATTCGGATGGAACATACTCGTAAGGAGCCGCTACTTGAAATGGGTAGTTTCAAGTAGCGGTGCATCCAAAATATTTTCGGACTGTTGTCTCAGACCGTCCTCACCATGTAAACTGAAAAACAGTTCTTATCTGTAGGTAATCATTTGCGTCATGCTTTTTAAACAGTGTACCTATCCAAAATATTGTTTATAGTGAATATGTGGCTTTATTTATGCTATGGACAAAATATAAAGTAATACCTACGCAAAATGAAAGAATGTGTCGGCGCCTCCTTGTGGTTTGAATGATTGTAAACTCCAATTTCTAATTTAAATCCCAAAACATATACCAATGTGTTGCCATCAAAATTGTATGTTCTTTATGGCAACGTTAGTGACAAGGTATGGTGTTTATTAATATTGGTTAAATATACAGTTTGAATAGACACCCTGAATTACATTACTAAAATAAAAACTGCTTCTACCAATACAACTGTATAACAACTGTTTTGTAAAATAAATATTAACATTGCACCTTGCGATCTTAACAGCCAATAACAACACTGCCGTTGAAGTTAATGACGGGTGAGAGATCTTTTGTAGATTGTTTGCTCTTGATTTATACATTCGTTTATACGGAATAGGGCGCCAGCTGTGCCTGCAACTGTCGAGTGCGTCCGTAGATTGTCGTTTGTTTTTATCGCTCTCGCGCCATCTACGTTTGAATTGCTTCTCACGAATGTTTTTAAACGATTCGTCCTTTTATACTTATAAAAGTCGATGTCGATGGTTGGAAAATGTCAGCTCAAATAGGTTTATCGATAACAAAAAGATTTATCGTTTTTCTACTCGAGCACTTCTATCCGTCAATTAAATGACTGACAGCGATATCTAAATCAACTTCATTTGAGTTGAGCTCATAAGATGACTGTTATGAATATAAGATAACTGTGTACAGAACTAAAATTAATTTTGACCAATCACGATGCTCGATTTCCAGAAGACATCAACGCGCAAAAATAAAAAAGCGGTTGGCGAATTTCAATGGATACCAAGTTTGTTTAATAAATTATTCTTTCCGTTAACTCGTAGAAAAAGTATTGTATGCAATCCTACTAATCCTACTAATATTATAAATGCGAAAGTTTGGATGTTTGGATGTGTGGATGTTTGTTACTCAATCACGCTTAAACGGCTGAACCGATTTGAATAGAATTTTGCACTAAGATAGTTTACAGCCTGGATTAAAATATAGGATAGTTTTTATCCAGGGTCCACGCGGACGAAGTCGCGGGCGGAAGCTAGTAGTTATATAATTAGCTTTTTAACTCTCGTACCTTAATTAGGCTAAACGTGGTACTCGACTGAAAAAGCATACATTATATAACGATTGCATAAACTACTATTACACCTTGAGTGATTATCGTAATAAAGTAGAGAAAATATCAAGAAACCGCTTGCACTCGTATGTTTTCACAATTAGACAAATTGCAAAATTCGTAATACAATCAATCAATACAAATTGTTTTTCCTTATAAAATAAGTGGTTTGTGATCATTGTGGTACTGCATTAAAATATTCAAAACATATATTTGCCGATAATCTTTTCTTCAGGTCGCGGCTTTTTAAATGCCAAAGACCTTCACAACCGTGAGGTGTGCAGTCTCAGGGATTATTTCCTAAACAACGAGTGTAGGATGCATCGCGACGTAGTGGCAGTAGACTGAAATTTCACCCCGCTCTCCTTGGCAAACGAGAACTGGCGCAGACTTAAAGTAATGAGCGTCGAGGACCGCAGGGCGGTGTGGAGGAGCAAGGAGCTACACGGGCGGTTCTACAAGACCCTCACAGGACCCGATCTAGATCTGCTCGCGTCGGTGAACTGGCTACGTTTCGGGGATTTCTTCGGGGAAACCGAAGGTTTTGTCTGTGCAATTGCGGACGAAGTTATCATGACGAACAATTACCGGAGGTATATCCTGAAGGACGGTACGGTCGACATTTGTCGGGCATGCCACCGTCCCAGGGAGTCACTCAGGCATATTATCTCCGGTTGTGGTCATCTTGCTAACGGCGAGTACTTGCACAGACATAACCTTGTAGCCAGAATTATTCACCAGCAGCTTGCTCTGCTATACGGTCTTGTGGCCTCCGAAGTGCCTTACTATAAGTACACACCTGCGCCAGTTCTCGAAAATGGTCGTGCCACGCTCTCTTGGGATCGAACTGTCATCACGGACAGGACTATTCTTGCCAATAGGCCTGATATCGTGCTGACAGATCGATCAAAACGCCAGGCAGTGCTCGTCGACATCACCATCCCCCATGACGAGAACCTCGTGAAGGCCGAGAAGGACAAAGCCAGCAAGTACCTAGACCTGGCTCACGAGGTAACCGCCATGTGGGATGTTGATTCGACATCATCGTCCCGATAGTCGTTTCAGCGAACGGTTTAATAGCGAAGAGTCTCGACCTGATGGTCGAGACTCTTCGCTCTTCTCTTGAGGTGATCCTCAAGAGACTCTCGCTAGATGGCTGGATCAAGGGTCAGATACAGAAGGCGGTACTCCTGGATACTACGCGGATAGTCAGGAGGTTCCTGTCTCTCTATAAATCATTTATTTCAGGCAGTGCCCATAAAAACTCTTACACAATTAATGTTAGTAACACACAAGGATCGTCAGAACATAGGCAACGGTTACGGCGAATGAGTTAAAACATATATGCAGGTACAACAAAGAAAAACAACAAATGTCGATAAACTGGTGACACATAATTATTAATTTAAATAAAATTCTAATTAAACATTACTGTGGTAACCATATACTGTGGTATAAGTATAGTTTGGATGACAATTCAATATTATGGTACCATCGAGCTAATCTGATGATGGAGACAGAAGGTGGCCATTAAACATCAATAAAAAATAATAATAAAAAATATAATAATTGATGTCAGAGAAAAAAAAATGTCAACAATTAAATTTTAAAATTAAAATCCAATCCAAATTATCAAAACTAAATACAGATTAAAATTAAAATAAATCAAATTAAATTCAAAAATAAATTAAATAAATTAAAATAAATTAAATTAATGGGTCAATATGTCACAATATAAGCATAATATATTAATATTGTCACCAGTTAAAATCCACATGGCTGGAGTGAAGACTAACCCATCTCCTCAGCATGGGCGAGTCCCATCTCTCAGCGAACACCCTCAGGATGCTACTGGGGCTTCTTCGAAGCCTGTCCAAAACAGAGGCGGATCGCTTTCTTATAATAGCATGAAAGCCGTCAACCCCCGCCTCAGCAAACATGCCCGACGCGCTGCACCTCCGTTGAAGTCCCAGCAGAGCCCTGAAGGCGTTGTTGTATTGCACACGGAGTGCGCTATACGTCCTCTGCGTAAAGTTAACCCAGAGATTGCAGGTGTAAAAGCATTGGCAGTATGCCCTAAATAGGGTGATTTTAACTTCTCTAGTACAACCTGCAAATCTCCGAGCCACCATGTTACAGCGAACAGATAGCGCTCTCCGCTCCCTCTCTATGTCCATGTTATCGGACAGGTCCTCAGCGACCCAGTGACCCAGATACTTTAAATGCTGAACTCTGTTTAAATTAGTGCCACATAGTGAAACTGACGGCACAGCCTCGTAGGTCTTTGAACCGGCCTTGAAAATTAAGAGCTCACTTTTCTTGGCATTGTATCTGAGTCCATGTCTCACTGCATATCCTTCACAGATACTGAGCAACTTTTGTAAAGCGCCGAGAGATGGTGTGAGCAGTACCATGTCATCAGCATAGCTGATGTTGTTAATACAAACTCCATCAACCGAGCATCCGACATGGGCACTGCTCAACTCCTCCATCAACCCGTTGATGTACAGGTTGAATAGCCGGGGAGACGTAAGCCCCCCCTGCCTCACCCCGCACTCCAACCTATAATCCTCCGAAAGAACACCGCCCCATCTTACGCAGTTTCTCTGGTTATGGTACCAATATTTTAAAAGAGAAGTCACCTCTGAAGGTACCTTGGGCTCGTTCTCAAACTGTTGCCACAGAATCTTATATGACACGAGGTCAAAGGCCTTAGATAAATCTAGGAAACATGCAAAGACCGGCGTCCTTCTGGAGGTATAATACTGGACGGTCCGCTTGAGAGAGAGGATAGCACTTTCCGTCGAGAGACCGGGTCTAAAACCAAATTGGGCATCGTTCAGTCGTATGTGCTTATCCAGCTGACGATCAAGCAGAGCGTCCAGTATCTTTGCTATAATATTAGCCAGTGAGATGGGCCTGTAGTTACTAATATCTGAGAAATCTCCGGTTTTACTTTTAATGATCGGAACCACTACTGTATATGTTAACTCATCCGGTAGGTAACTATGGCTAAAACATATACTGAAAAACATAGCCAACACCCTCGGCAGTTGGCAACCCGCGTATTTAAGGTGCTCAACACTCAGATTGTCATAGCCAGGAGATTTGCCTCTTACATTGTTTTAATCACAGAGGACACGTCTTTGGCAGAGACTTTCACCGACATCGCGGTGAAGTTTTCCGCCAAGTCGGTCGGTGTTGTAGGACCTAAGGGTGACTCCACTCTAAAATGACCTTTGAAGGCGTTGGCTATGTCAACAGGGTCATGCAGGCCTCCGACACTCACAGGTTGGCCAGACTTAGGATTTAATTTGCTGGTCCCTTTCCAAAACTTGCCAAAGTCCTTTTTTGAATGATGTTCTGCAATTATGTCCAACTTAATTTGTTGCTCATTATCCTGGCAAAATTTTAATTTTGATTTAAACAGCCGTCGCGACTCACACATACTGTTATAAATGGGTCCAGCAGTAGGCTTGCCGCAAGACATCCAGTTCAAAAAACAACATAGGTGTTGTATTGTGATTCTCATAGCCTTCCTATGAGAATCTGCCACATGCCTATTCCAACCTGTCACATAATTGCGTTATCTACATTTAGGTTCATTATAACTAGTCTTTGGACCAGTACTGAGTATATTCACAATATTATTGTACATATTTTTCAAAATTATTTTATGTTCCTCACACTTACAAAATATATGAGCACAGCTACTCAAGTCTTGCGGAAAATCTATTTTCCTTAATTCATTTTCACAATAGTTATAATATTTCTCAATTTGTATATTGTCCCTTTCCCCCCATTTTACTGTTTGACTCATTGGTACTGTGCGCCGGAAGTAACGGAAGTAACGGTTCAATACGCCCAAGGTCACATTCAATTATGAGTGGAAAGTGGTCCGACCAGTATGTATTATGTAACACTGACACCGCTACGACCGTTTGTCTTGCAGCCTCAGTTACTACGCATAAGACGAACGACTAATAGAAGACGTCCTGGCAACGCTACTGCTTGAAGCAGAAGCCATAGTCAATTCACGGCCATTAACCTACGTACTATCTTCTCTAGATTCACCTGAGGCCCTTTCATTTTATTCTGGGTACATCACCAGTCGTACCATGGACTTCAATACTGCCAGACGCAGACCTAGTCCGAAGATGTGACTGGCGCAGAACACTACGGCTCGTCGATCAGTTTTGGGGACGATCCACCACCAACAACGTGTCTAAACTCAGCGAGGGTGATGTGGTGCTGATCGCTAATCCTAACCTCCCTTGCGGCCTATGGCCCCTAGGAAGGATAGCGAAGGTCTACATAGGGCCCGACGGAGCGGTCCGTGAAGCGGACGTTCGTACTAAGGGCGGCCTGCTGCGCCGACCGGCCCGTAAACTTGTTTCACTGAAATCTGCACCCCAGTCAGTCACCACTAAGTAGTAGTTGGTGTTCCACTGGTAATCCGGTATGTTGGCGACTGGATGTGTTGCCAACTTTTTATATAGAAATGTAAACTTTTTGTTTGTATTCTTCTTTTATATGTTTTTCGTGACGTGCGGTGGTTGATCTGTCTTTGTCACGTCACTGTTATATAGCTGGTTCTGTGTATTGATATTTTTAATAAATACCAGTCTTGAAGTGCTAACGTTGCGTCCATCATCTCTCACATCCATTTATACAGTCCACTAATATATTTTTAATAAACACCAGTCTTGAAGTGCTAACGTTGTGTCCATCATCTCACACATCCATTTATACAGTCCACTAATCAGTAATCACGTAACGTTTTGAACGCGCGTTGGGTAGATCCAACTGTCATTTTTCCATATAAAAGTTGACATTTAGATATAAAAGACGCGCGTACAATGCATTACGTGATTGACCTGCTGGTTGCGCCAGTCTGTGAGGGGCTTAATGGTTTATGGCTAGTAGAATGGGTCCAACGATTTACATTATAATGCCAACTTTTTAGAACATACCTCTCTTACATCTGCTGTAGATGTGTCATAGCATAAATCTAACCTAAGTCTAATTACAGAGCGGTAAATAAAAACCTAAACGGGGAGAGGATTGCTTACTCTTTTTGTGTGCCTATAAAACCGTCAACCGTTATTATTGCGTTTTAAATCCTTAAAATATATTATGAAAAAAGGCCGACGTTTAGGGCCTAAGCCTCGTCGATTTCGTTTAGGTTTAACAGGTTAAAATGAATCATTTAACGATGCGTTTTTTCCCTTTACCTTTTGATTGACCTTTAGGGCTTGGCCACGACTTCCGACGATGGATGTTTTATAGCGAATGTATTTCATCATATCAGCCGAAAGACGTCCACTGCTCCGAAGCCGAAAGACCTCCGATTCCCACAAAGATTGCCAAAGTGATCGGTCCTGCGGCAGGACCGATCATTTTGGCAATTCCTGCCCCACCCGCAGCTAACGGACTTTCGCGACCTTTACCAGGTCTACCGACGCTGCGTCTTCCGTTGCGTGGCCGCCGCATGAGAACCATTCCGCCCCAACAGCCATCAATTCTGCGTGCAATGTGCCCCCCACTTGTACTTGTTGTTGTTAAATATACTTTCATACGTTGCTTTCTTCATGATGATAGTTGTTTGACAAAAATCATTCACGTGCCAAATGTTTCATAGCATAAGAAAATTAATAAAATCAGGGGAAATAATTCGTGTAGTTTTGTAAATTGGTACAATTATACCTTGTGGTGTCCAGATAAACATACTAAAAGTCCTCGAGGGTAGGGGCTGTGCTGAGGGTGCGAGATTTTGTTTATAATATAATAAGTTTTGTTTTCAATGAAGGCCGATTATTTATTTAAATAAGTAATCACAGTCTAGATCTTTCATTGGCTTAGAACGTAATAATAACAACTCATAATTACAAATGGGGTACGAGGAGGCTATGTTAAAAGAGGTCAATACAACTTTACTATCATAATCTCGACGCCGAGAAATTGATCCGGTAATTTGATAAGTTAGTCGTATAGCTCAGAGTTTCGGCCCTCATAGAAAATTTAAAAGCAACCAAATAAGCAATTTATAGTTGCGACTTATTTCATCAACATCCTCCTAGCGTCATTCCCGTTAAGAGTTATCCTCTTGGCGGTGGAGTATTTTCCATTTCTCTCTGTCGTACGCCAGCCCGGTAATGCCCCTAAAGGAGCCCAGAATTAGCTTTGACACCTTAGCGTTTTACAGCTCACTTCATTGAGCAAATGAGAGGAAGATTATCAAAAAAGTATCAAAGGAATAGTAACGTTTGAAAGTTTTCAAACAATTTTAATTTGCTGAACACAAAAGCAAATCAAACGGAGTGGAAATTAAAGAATAATGAAATGCTTTTGAAACTTTGTGTAGCATTAATGTTAATTTATTATTTTAACTTGAAAACTTGAAAGTAAGCACTTCAACGTCTTCAACCAACTAAATAAGATGAAAGCTTGCTTAATCCAAAGTAAGCTTCAATCATAGCATAGCGGTGACCGCGCACCGGCCACGGTATCCAGGATAAGCAACGACTAGGCGGGATGAGTGACCGCGGGCGTGGTTACTAACTGAACGTTTCCAGGTTTGAAATGCACGTTAAGCTGTTGATCCCGGTTGTTGTCCAGGACAACGATCGTTAAGGAATCCTTGAGAACCCCAAAAGAGTAAAATTGCTCACTAACTTTAATAATTTCTGCCACTGAACTGTTCACAGTGGTTCATATAAAATTGTATCGGTTACCCACAATTTTTTTTTATTACTTTCGAATGTGGTGGTGTGTTTTAATTTAATAAACAATACGCCTAAAATGTTAGGTATGAATGTGGACGATTTGAAGATAAAATAAGTTACCTTGTAGAGTTGACAACTGACAGAGAAATATCGAAGAAAAAGACATGCTGCGGCAACCCCAAGTAAATGGGATAAGGGCAAGTACCTAAATGATGATGGTGAATTAGTTTAAAAATGTTATCAGACCTCCCGAGGATGAGAGTGAGGGACCGCATTCAATGCTTGCCGTCAGCACAACTAATTACAATATTTTTTATTTAGTTTCACCTGTCCCGTTGTCTGTCTGTAATCAAATCTTGCAAGTTAAATTTGACCCACTTCCCAGTGACCGATTGAGCTGCAATTTTTGGTATAAATATAGTTTGGATGACAATTCAATATTATGGTACCATCGAGCTGATTTGATGATGGAGACAGAAGGTGGCCATGAGAATTCAGTACTTAACCGACGTAACCCCGTTGAGTTTGAGCTCGTTAGAATCGTCTCAATGAGTAGTTGATGATGGTATAAAATGTTGTACCAAAAATTAAAGTTTTAACAGAAACTTGTTTATTCTCAAACCAATAAAGGGCCGGTACCTGATACGTAGGTGACTCTTGTGGAGTAAGTAATAGGTTACAGTGTCTGCTTACCATTAGGCAGGCTGATTGATTGTCACCATCGCGGTATTTAAAAAAACCTTCCAACGTATTCGTATAACAATAAATCTATCCTTGTTGCTAACCAAAGTGACTTCAAATTAAGTCTCACTTCTTCAGAAGTCAAGACATCCCTAATGATATTTAATATGAGGCAAAGTGAAGGTTTTGCTTACTTAGATACATAATTCAGCTTCAGTGGCTTGTCATAACTCACGCCGTTCTGAGACGTTTACGGTGAATTACGCCTGAACCGACGGCATATCCAATGCTTACTTGGTCGGCCCCTATACTGCTATTATGAATTGTGAACCGTAGTTTGAAGGACACAAGATTGAATTTACAATAAAGGAATTGAGTGGTGTAATAGACTGGGAGAAGTATTACACTTCAATGTCGCCTGAATGTCTACAACAAGGATCGAATTAGCAGTTGAAGGTAAATATTGTCTTGGTGGTAGTAAGCAAGGCGTTTAAGATCAACATTTTTTGGAACATCTTTACTAGGTATCTTTTACACTTATATACGCACTACTGTAATACCCACTAACTTACAAGATTTTCTTTAAAAAATGGATTATTTTTACTCATATAATAATGTGTAAATGAATCGTAACTGTAGTTCTTTATTTAATCTATATTGCACGAACGAAAAACTTGTCTTACAAAAGCGGACTCAACTCCAAATGGCATCCATTACCAGTCAACTCTCTTTGTTTTAAGGCAAAGCATAAAAATCACACATTCTTATTGGGCACTGAACTCTATACATATATGCTATTAAATATAGCTTTGCTATCTACAATGCCTAAAATCTTTACATGAAATGTCTAAGTTTATACAATTATACACAATGTTTACTTAACACAGAACGTAATTAGAGTAACTCTAGACACAATCATACATACCCACTGTTCTACTCAAGAGCTTAATTACAAAACTTGTCATATCTGGCGTGACAAACTTTTAGACAAACATAATTATAACACAATTACACAAACTTACACATAGTGTACTGTAAACCTCTTACCTCGACAAAGTTACATTAATAATAAACATAATTTGAGAGTATAGACTGGAGATCTCAGTTAAGGTGACGTAAAGGAGACGGGTTCATAGTCCGCCGAAAACATTGCCCGTCCCTCTTTGGCATATTGGTTTATGCGTGAGAAGGAGTCAGAGGCACGTAACGAAAGTCGGTGCGACCTCTGAAAGTCGATAAACCGAGGGATACAAGGTTTAAGGGTGAATGCGTATTAGGTTTTGTGATTAACGACCCAAAATAAAGGTAGGTAGGTGAAAAGGTGACTTTTACACAATTCACCCATTGAAGCGAGGTCGGGGGATCTCCAGATGAACGGACGAATTGAAACTTGGAAGAAGGTTCATATCTAGTTAACTTGATGATGCATTTGGGTTTTTTGTCTATGATCTTTTGTCCAAGTCCTTTGGCTATTAGTCCGGTGGCCGACTGCAAAAAACCCAACCTGATAAAAAAATAGAAAATACCTACTCTGTCGGGCTAGCTGACTTTTAGTAGCTTCAACTGCTCTTGGTCGGCGAAAATGGCAAAAAAGTGATACAAAAATTCATCTAAAAAAACCTCATCGTAGAATGAAACTTGTAGGTACCTATAGATAGAGGCGTTTGAGCACAGTAAAAAAAAGTCGGCGGCCAAATCCTGTGGTCCCACCGAATTTGTGGTGCATTCAGCATCATATAGTTAGTAGCAGCCAAAGTAGCCAAATCCTACTAATATTATAAATGCGAAAGTTTAGATGTTTGGATGTTTGTTACTGAATCACACTTAAACGGCTGAACCGATTTGAATGAAATTTTGCACGAAGATAGTTTCTAGCCTGGATTAAAATATAGGATAGTTTTTATCCCGGGTCCACGCGGACGAAGTCGCGGGCGGAAGCTAGTATATCATAACACATCTTTACTGGTAGTAATAAAGACGTGTTCCGATACTTAAAAAATAAATCACCAATTTACATGTAGGGGAGGCACCCTAAAAATAATTTTTTTTCCAGATTTTATTCTACAGTTTTGTCGGCGTGATTGGTTTATATACCCACGCCGAATTGCAGTTTTCTAGTCGTAAGGGTTACTGAGCTAAGCCGAAGACGGACATCCAGACGGACAGACAGACAGACAGACAGACAGACGGACGGATATGGCGAAACTATAAGAGTTCCTTGTTGACTACGGAACCCTAAAAATGAGTCACTGTAGTCTACCCATTATGTTTAAAAAAAACAGCCCCCGAAACGACGTAGTATAGAAGTTATGATACTAGACACTTATATACTATACACCACTACGATAGGTACTACTTACTATATACTTAAATATATTTTTCTTGACTTTTATGTTATCGCTGTACGAAGTCTTCCCTTTACGAGGACTATGATTGGCTCCGACTTCATTGAACACGGTTTATGTTTTATTTAACTTTTGTTACAACAAAAGTGTTTTGATACAACTTGCACTAAAACCTTCTCTAGAATGTAACAAATACTTTTCTGATAACCACATCAAAATCGGTTCAGTCGAAAGCGAGATAATCACGGTTGTCCGCGATACATACAAACATACAGGTCAAACTGGCAACCTACTTTTTCTTAGAACGCACGCAAACATATATATATATATTAAAGGGCATTAAAATGACAGCGATAACATAAAGGTTAAAAAAAATAAATGTAAGTATATAGTATCATAACTTCTATACTACATCGTTCCGGGGACTGATTTTTTAAAAACATAATGGGTAGACTATAGTGAACCCCTTTTTATATATTTCTTTGCTGGCGATTCTGGTTTTTTTTTTGGCCAAACCCTCTCCTGAAAATCTGTAAGTTTTGGTTTCAACACGTTTGTCACGATAAGTCTCGGCAGTATTTAAATTGGCAAAAAACAAATGAATGGAACAAAATATAGACAACTAGGTAGGTACTTACAAAGTAAAATTATCAAATTTTTAAATGCCATTAAATATGGATGTACGTGAAACATAATTTCCGAGCAACATCAGACATTGTTTCTAGACAGTAATTACTTTCATGTTCATGTAACGTATCAAGCCGTGTTTTGATGGATAGTTCGTTTCAGTAATAAATTAATGTGTAGAATGTTCCCAGGACTCCAGAGAACCTATACGTAATTTAATACTTATGTTCTGTAACTACTCTGCATCCGATTTTCAAACGGAGTAGTTGGATTTGGATTATCTTATTGGGGTAATGGTTTAGCCCTGGTTTAGCACGTAACAGCGTGGGTAGACCAGGACAAGGTCACAGTATAGAAGAATTATACAGTAGTTAATCAGAGGCCGTTTAGGAGCGTACGTTACCTACTTTCGCTCGATGCGCAGGGCTGTGTCACATATGCAAAATATTTCTGTTACAGTTTAATAGACAATATTGTATACACCAAGTAATAATATTATAGATAGTTAGGTATGAGTGTTTAGTTTCCCACTTCATCGAATATTTTAATACCACTATACTATGCCTAAAATATTTCCTAGTAAGTTTAATAGTTGCTAAACTGCACTCGGTTGGTAGGTGCTTAGTTACAAGCCTATTCGGCTCCTTTTGATATCGTGGCACTGGCGGCTCGCTGTCTTAATACCTACGAGGCGGCTTCCTTTGACGTGGCTAGTGAGAGCGAGCGAACACGGCAACGGCGCGGCCCCGATTGAAGTGAAGCATTCCCCATCATTCCCGAAGGCTATGTGTGTGTGCGTACCGAACTCGCGCGCATGTGTGCAGCCGTGCGATGTACCTTTGTTCGAAGTTTATCTACTGTTTCTATACTGTGACAAGGTGGACTGATGACCTGGTTAAGGTCGCGGGAGTCCGCTGGATTCGTTGTCTAACATAGAACCGGACATTGTGGCGCTCTTTGGGGGAGGCCTATGTCCAGCAGTGGTCGTCTTTCGGCTGATGATGATGACATAATTCGGATGGAACATACTCGTAAGGAGCCGCTACTTGAAATGGGTAGTTTCAAGTAGCGGTGCATCCAAAATATTTTCGGACTGTTGTCTCAGACCGTCCTCACCATGTAAACTGAAAAACAGTTCTTATCTGTAGGTAATCATTTGCGTCATGCTTTTTAAACAGTGTACCTATCCAAAATATTGTTTATAGTGAATATGTGGCTTTATTTATGCTATGGACAAAATATAAAGTAATACCTACGCAAAATGAAAGAATGTGTCGGCGCCTCCTTGTGGTTTGAATGATTGTAAACTCCAATTTCTAATTTAAATCCCAAAACATATACCAATGTGTTGCCATCAAAATTGTATGTTCTTTATGGCAACGTTAGTGACAAGGTATGGTGTTTATTAATATTGGTTAAATATACAGTTTGAATAGACACCCTGAATTACATTACTAAAATAAAAACTGCTTCTACCAATACAACTGTATAACAACTGTTTTGTAAAATAAATATTAACATTGCACCTTGCGATCTTAACAGCCAATAACAACACTGCCGTTGAAGTTAATGACGGGTGAGAGATCTTTTGTAGATTGTTTGCTCTTGATTTATACATTCGTTTATACGGAATAGGGCGCCAGCTGTGCCTGCAACTGTCGAGTGCGTCCGTAGATTGTCGTTTGTTTTTATCGCTCTCGCGCCATCTACGTTTGAATTGCTTCTCACGAATGTTTTTAAACGATTCGTCCTTTTATACTTATAAAAGTCGATGTCGATGGTTGGAAAATGTCAGCTCAAATAGGTTTATCGATAACAAAAAGATTTATCGTTTTTCTACTCGAGCACTTCTATCCGTCAATTAAATGACTGACAGCGATATCTAAATCAACTTCATTTGAGTTGAGCTCATAAGATGACTGTTATGAATATAAGATAACTGTGTACAGAACTAAAATTAATTTTGACCAATCACGATGCTCGATTTCCAGAAGACATCAACGCGCAAAAATAAAAAAGCGGTTGGCGAATTTCAATGGATACCAAGTTTGTTTAATAAATTATTCTTTCCGTTAACTCGTAGAAAAAGTATTGTATGCAATCCTACTAATCCTACTAATATTATAAATGCGAAAGTTTGGATGTTTGGATGTGTGGATGTTTGTTACTCAATCACGCTTAAACGGCTGAACCGATTTGAATAGAATTTTGCACTAAGATAGTTTACAGCCTGGATTAAAATATAGGATAGTTTTTATCCAGGGTCCACGCGGACGAAGTCGCGGGCGGAAGCTAGTAGTTATATAATTAGCTTTTTAACTCTCGTACCTTAATTAGGCTAAACGTGGTACTCGACTGAAAAAGCATACATTATATAACGATTGCATAAACTACTATTACACCTTGAGTGATTATCGTAATAAAGTAGAGAAAATATCAAGAAACCGCTTGCACTCGTATGTTTTCACAATTAGACAAATTGCAAAATTCGTAATACAATCAATCAATACAAATTGTTTTTCCTTATAAAATAAGTGGTTTGT
The DNA here is from genome assembly GCA_947049275.1 of Epinotia bilunana. Classification (NCBI taxonomy): domain Eukaryota; kingdom Metazoa; phylum Arthropoda; class Insecta; order Lepidoptera; family Tortricidae; genus Epinotia; species Epinotia bilunana. The sequence continues at coordinate 19,201,825 of OX346260.1, read as the reverse complement.
GATCATTGTGGTACTGCATTAAAATATTCAAAACATATATTTGCCGATAATCTTTTCTTCTACAAATCATAGGTACTAGTCTCAAACTAAACAAATCTTGTACAATGGATACTAGACGATGATAAAAGAAGGCACCGCTACTATAGGAAGAAGTTATTTTAAAACGAGATTATTTGAATGTTGTCTATGACTATGCAATTTTTTCATTTGATGACTAATTCATTCATTCATTTAATGTACGGCGCTCAGTTGCCTCATGTTGGGAATACACGATTCCACTTTTTTAACGAGTAAAAATGATAACCTAACAGCTCTTTTTCATGCCTTTGTTATTTAGATTCTGAAATGAATGTCTGAAATGCATGAAATGCCAGCCACGTCACATTTTGTAACTAGAACGTATTATGACATGAGACATGGTCCATCAACACATAAGGTACCGGTTTTTTTTCTTTTCTATATGTATTAGTGTGTATTTGCTGTCACGAATAAATTATTGATTTATAATTTTATTTATTTTGTATACTTAAGGACAAAATCTTTTCCACATGCCAGATGAATTCCAATCTTCTGTCAATAACATTAAGACTTTTATAGTGAAAACTTTTCTTACTATTGTTTTTAAGGTATGAATCACTTGAGTAGATTAACTGAGACTTGTGGCAACTATTACTTTTATAATATACCAAAATATATTGCTCATACTTACTTCTCAGCCTGCGGTATACATAGTATCAAATACATAAAGTGTATTTATCGCTGAGTGATGCAACCTCGGAGGCCAAATGTAAATAAAAAGTACCTAGTCAATGTTACTGAAGACGAATATTAAAAAAGTTGTAATAAATTCTACAGGTATATAGGTAGTACTTACCTTTAGAAATTCTCATTTTGGCAGCTCCGCACCACACTGTTCTTAGAATAGGTCACAAAAGTGTCATTTTCCTAAGTTATTGAACAACATTTTACCGTAACTACTTTAAACTAACGTATTTATTTAAACCTACGTCACACATGTCTGCTAAGCTCTACAATTTACTGGTTTATTAAATACAGTCTATGCTAAGAAACTTGATTTTAATAAAGGCTCTCGCTTTTGCTGTGAAGTGCAATTGAAAAAAAAGCAACTTCGCGCGGGAAAACGTGTCAAGGTTATGTTCGCTACACTGCAACACTCACATACGTAACTATTAAAAGCCTCAAACTATTCCAACTTAGCTTAGGTACACCGAAACTTAACCTAACACAAAACTCAGGTTAACTAAGCCGCGAGCGCCTGATAAACGACGATTGGCAAAGTCCACGTCGTTCCATTTTCGAACTATGATATTTTCAAAATTAGTGCCATCCCGTGCAGTTGCAGTGACGCGTCGCACCGCCTCTGCCCCCGGGTGCCTGTGGACTGGTACTGCCGTCAGAGGCCGCTGCTCGCGAAATTGGCGCAATTTCAACGCATGCGCCATACACTTGCGAACCGGCGGGAGCTCCGGTGGGGTTGCCAACTGTACTGTTTTCCCGGGACAACGCTGCAATCGCTTTTTGAGCCTATAGAACCGTTTTCCAAGGCTCGGAGAAAACTCGTTTAATAAAGGAAAGTTTGGATGCGATCGTTGTCCGCTGGCGATTGGGTATCAATACCAACTCAGATATTAAGTAGGTATCAATTATCTCACAAACGCTACCTATTTAAAATATTTGTTTGTGTGAATTTGTAAGGAAATACTTCTTCCGTTGTAACTTACGTTAGCTATATACGTTAGCTATAACAAATATAAATTATTTATTTATAAAACCGTGTCCAGATTCACTAGCCTTCTAATGTAGGTAATAAATATTCTTACCATGTAGTACCCACACCTACCTACTTCTCTTCTGTTTATTTTTAATTGATGATTCAGTGTAAAAATAAATTACAGACAAGAAAATAATGTTGCAAACGAATTGAAACGATACAGTAAACCTCCTAATATTTGACATCTTAATGCCAAACATTTTATTGGGTGGATTTTCAAAGTAACTTTTTTGAGTGTCACAAGTCAGTTATATAAGTATAGGTTACAAAAATACTTCAAATATATGTTTTACACGCTGATGACATAAAAATATGGTCAGGAATGACATAATTTTAAGCATAGTTACAAAAAAAACCTAGAAAAAATACCTTAATGTTTCTATAACAGCGCGCAGCAACTTTGCGAGGCATGTCACATTCTCGGATACCTCCAAGCAATTAAGCACAACATAACTTAGGAACAACTTATAGAAATGCACTATACATCATTAAAAAATAAAAATTCTACTCGAGCACTTCTATCCGTCAATTAAATGACTGACAGCGATATCTAAATCAACGTCATTTGAGTTGAATATAAGATAACTGTGTACAGAACTAAAATTAATTTTGACCAATCACGAGGCTCGATTTCCAGAAGACATCAACGCGCAAAAATAAAAAAGCGGTTGGCTGCACTTCGTTTTAGCAGGGCCAATTTCAATAGATACCAAGTTTGTTTAATAAATTATTATTTCTGTTAACTCGTAGAAAAAGTATGGTATGCAATAGTTATATAATTAGCTTTTTAACTCTCGTACCTTAATTAGGCCACTCAGCAAGCTTCGTGGCCTAAACGTGGTACTCGACTGAAACAGCATACATTATATAACGATTGCCTAAACTACTATTACTAAATAATAAGTTATTAACAAGACAATCGGCTACTATGTCTCTGTCACACGCTTAGCCATGGTAGTTTCTCGAAGTCGTTTACTGTAGTAAACGACTTCGAGAAACCATGCCAACAATAAGGCACTGGAAATCAAATACTAACAGGATTCCCCAAGTGAAACGGTACTACGTAACTACGCAATCAGGCGCTTTCCCGATTTAACTTAGCAATCATGGTAACCCTCGGACGTCCCTGACTTGATAGGAAAACGGAGAAACGTGACGTCAAACTCTCGTTCATAAATAAATGTAGGTTAATCGGACCAAAACAATCCACTACTCTATCGGTAAATGGTACCCAAAAATCTATGGCAGGTAATATGAATGTTACTTTTCATGGTACTTACCTATAGATAGGTAGATAGATTAGATCTTAGTTATTGAACTTAGAAAAGCACTAAGAACCTGTCCACACAGTCATGTTTTGTTCGATCTGGTAGGCATTTTTTTTTATTAAACTTTCCATTATTGATTGGCTCCTGTCATACCCGATGGCATATGAAGACAAGGCCAAAGTTGAAGCTTGCAAATGCAGTGAAAGACTTACGTGAGGACTTGGAGAACGACATCGTATATCGTCAAGCAAGGGCTTTATTTATTAAAGTAAATATTTTATCCGATGCCTAGCTTCGAATCTGCTGATTTGGTTCAAAAACAAGATCCTACTGCGAGTAAGGTCGATGGTTGCTGCGTACCTCTTACCCTACCCTTATCATTCATCCTGGGTCGGGCCGTTTTTCGCAGCATTAGTAGAATAAAGTATCAAGTGTGTATGAAGCCCATATTTACATGTGGCGTTGTCCTTTTGGGCATACATTTGGGCGAAAAAACAAATGCCCTTTCTCACCGCCGCGTATTGTTCTGAATTTTCGGCCTCAAGCGTCTGTTTTCGTTCTTGCCCGACTCTTCGTTGGTACGTAACGTGCTACTTTTTTAAGATTCTTAACTATTCTTTTTATTGACCGCTTTGCAGGATTTAACCTTGCGTTACTTTAAGTGTCTTAGTCTCGTAGTGTTTAGTTAGGAATGGGCAATTTGACTTCTAACTTTTAATGAAGCGTTTAATAGTTTTATTGCATCATTTACATTTTTCTATAGGCTGTGTTTTCCAACTAAGAAAGTCAACATTACTAACACATGTCAGCCTAAATGGATCACAAAACGGATCAGACTCTGCTGTAGACGAAAATGAGAAATGTTGTGGAAATAAAGACTGTCGTCAGATCTTGATAGTAAGATGTTGTTTAAATGTTATTTCAAGAGACTTGCAAAAATAATTAATTTGACCCAAAAGGCACAGAATGACCATCATGGTCATAAATACATTCAATAATAAGACAAAAACCACTTGGAAAACTATTAATAATCCTAAAGCTAAGCACCCTGTAGAAAACATTGAACAAATCACACTCGGTAGTCGCAATACCCGAGTGAACACTGGCTCACTTAGTTTAACTGCTAATGTGACTGTGTGCAGAAAGTTTGCTTAGCAAAGATGGCTAAGAACACTTTTCAGAAAAGTGTTCATTCTTTCTGTGGAAATATCCGAAATTTTACAACCTTTAAAAACGTATATGGTGCTAAACCATACGGATATGTTTCTTACAAGTTTTAATCCTCATACCATCATCATCATATCAGCCGAAAGACGTCCACTGGTGGATGCTGGGGGAAGCCTATCCCAAAGAGTGCCAAAGTAATAGGTCCTGCGCCACCCACATTCAGCAGACGCGGGAGTCCGCCGGGATTTGAACCCACGACCGCCGTTTGACAGCCGCATGCCTGAACCGCTAGGCTACCTTAGCGTCATAAAATAGGATAACAATAATAATATTTTTACGAGAGTATGAAAGTATGAAAAATTCGAAGGGCTTCTATGCGTATAAGAAAAATATTCTCTCAGACAATGACAATGCTCCGTACATTGCTGGATCCAAAAGTGCCCTAGCGACTACCTTAACTTCTAGAACAAGCAATGTATGGCGAATTGTAGGTGCAGGTGATAATTGTCCAGTTGGTGAATTTTCATCATATCTGTAATATATCATTTGATATTTACCGTTAGCTTTTCGATGAAGGAAAAACATCGTGAGGAAACCTGCATAAATCCATGAAGAAATTCAAAGGTGTACGTGAAGTCCCCAACCCGCACTGGGCCAGCGTGGGGACTACTACTACTACATGAGAGGAGGCCTGTGCCCAGGAGTTGGACGCTGATACGTCTAAATCATAGTTCACTTAGCACAAGGTTCACACTGCTTTAGATAGTTTGTCGAGTCTGTTTTTAAACTGGTTAACACTTCTAGAGTTCACTACTTCTGACTGTAATTTGTTTCATGCATTTCCAGTTGAGCGATGTTCAACAATTTCAACGAAGACTTGCTATCACATAACCACAATAACTATGAAATCGCGAGCATGTAGTTATTCTTCAAATATTGAACCTACTCACAAAATCACTAGAATCTGTCGAGAAATGCGACCTGCAGAGGAAAACAGCCGGACAGCGTGACACCTAGACATCCGTACGAAAGAATTTAGACCGAAGCTGAAACGGAGAACTTCGTTCGCTAAGTTCGCTCGTTCAATTAGGTATGTGACTAAAGTGGTACGAGTTATTCTTTAATCAGCACAGTCTTGTATCTGACTTATAAGGAAAAAATAAAAAGTAAGTTATTAATTTGAGATGTTTATTTATTTTTATTTGCTTATCTCATAAACATTCCACGTGTTTTAAACAATGCTTACTTAATTCCTAAAGTTTAGAAGCGCGCATTTGGTCGTTTGATTTCGCAGATGGGTCAGTCAACTATATATTTCTTTTTGTTTTTCTTACGTTAACCAGGAGACAATTTGACAAAGTTTCTTAGAAAAAAGTGACTTAGGTGACGTAAAAATTTGATTCACCCTGGTACTTTTGCATTCTAGGGAAGTTTCATGATACGATGCATCGGTTTCTAGTTATTTTGCGTACCTGCAAAACAATCCATACAAAACCGCTTGACTCGGTCTTCGCGCGGGTGCGGGGGTAGGACGATAAGGGGGCGCGGGCGACATGCGGGCCGGCGGGCTTCGCCTCTTGCATGCCGCCCGCGCTCCGTTAACGTTCTACCACGCACCCTCACGCCGCGCAGTCGAACTCTGAGTTAAGCGGTCTACCTGATAATGTACTATTTTATGGCCGATGCACCGAAAACGCTCCGTGATATTGCATTTTGGAACTATGCAACAACATATGACGGTTCCGTCATCACCCCACAGTTGTTGTCTCTCGCGGAGATGTGGATGTAGCCATTGATGCCCGAGTACGGCCCTTTGGAGTTTTTAAGGATCCAGAAAGTCTCGCCGTCTTTTTCTCCATAACCCACTAGGGTCATATGGGCGGTTAGTTGTTTTGGAGAATTTTTGCTGAAATTAAAGAACTTCTTTACCCTAAACTTGGCAAAAATAAAAAAAATCGTGCTTGAAAGCTCTGTTGTACTGTATAGAGAGCGAAAAATCGTTCCACAAAAAAATGAAAAATGCGACTAAAATGTCAAGAATTTCGTCGCAGTCATAGAATTGGGGCGTTTATGTTCAGGCATGTGCGTTTCTATACTCGCTTGACAGGTCGCGAAATGCGCGTACGCAGTACTTGGAGATTATTTGAACTGGCCGAATTGCATAAAAGTATCCATTCAAAAAGCAACTCGACCGTTCTAGGTATGATTCCAATCCCAATAACAGTTTTGTAAAAAGTCGGCCACATCAAATAATCTTAACCATACGCACGCATCGCCTGTCATTAAACATTTGTAATAGCCGAGCTGGCAATCACATCACATATTTATAGTCCGACTGCTTAACTGAGTCCTCGTCTGCGCGGCGTGCGGGGAGTATGACGGGGGAGCGGGCGTCGTGTGACTCGTGCGGGAGGCGAAGTCCATAGTGTACGGCCCGAGTTCACGCTCCGCCGCAAAAAGGGCGTGGATAGCAATGCAACGCGGCGAAGTTTTCACAGTTGCGAAATTTCTGATAGGGAAAGTTCAAAGAACTTAAATTTTATAAAGACTGGAAAAATGTCAAAACCTCTCAGGATACATGCATTATCAGCTGTCTAATTTGCCTGACTGAAGAATAATAGGTTAGGTACAGGACATAGTATCCCATCTCATCAGAAACTCCTAAAGGACACATTTTTTAAGTCTCGTGTTCTCGATGGTCCCCGCCAGGTGCAAAGACTATTGCAGTGCAACACTGTGCTGCGATGGAAACTAAGGTCATGGGTTATTGGGTTGAATGGTGGGTGGTCTGGAAAATAGGTTATGGGAGGAGACTAGCGGACACCTGCCGTGGCAATTAGTCTCAAAATTGTGAATAGGATGGCGGTGACTCGCCAACTCGCTAAGTGGGCCCCACAAACAGTCGCACGCACAGTGCGACAATGGAGCAACACGTCTGAGCGGCTGTGAGGTTGTCGAGAGGTGAGTCTGCGGTGCGACAGATCACGGTAATCCGTTCAAGGGCCGCCGGCTTTATGACATTTTACACTTCCAACCTGGAGCATAGGTTCCGCTCTTGCGACTCCACTCTGGCCGGCCGGTTAAGGCAAGCATTATTATTATAACCCCAGCGCGCCGCGCAGGCGAGGAGACAGTGAAGCGGTCGGACTAGAGTATCTACAGGTTTCTTACTGCGCGCCTTTCAACGAGTGTTTCCTGATTGGCACGGGGTGCGCGGAAGCGGGGCGGTACGATGCAGCATACCGTGCAATATGTCCATCTACCTACTACTGCGCAAATTGTATACCTACAGCAAGTTTATCAGAAGATGGCGCGCGAGCTGTGTCGCGGCGGGATAGACTATCCGTCTCTTTCTAAGTGTTCTAATTACCGTAAGAAAATCTAAAATATAAAATCGGTACCACATACAGATTCCGCCCCGTGTGATGCGGAAATGGCTGTATTTGTATTTCAGTATAAAGTAGTAATAAGTACTTACCAAGCAGATTCGTAAAAAACACCATCGTCATAAAAATGGGACAAGATTCTGTCTACTCGCACGACTATTGGTCCGTGGTTGATCACTGCGATCTGTAACAAATCCATAAAAAATATCAGAGCAATCCTACGACGTTTATCTAGACGACCATGCTGCCCTCCTAACGTAAAGTGCAATAACTTTCAATCGAAATGTAATTCAAATGTGTGCATAAATGTAATATAATAAAGTAAATATTTAATTCATATTTCGAATGAAGTTATTGCACTTATCACAAGGACGGCAGCATGGAGCGCACAATACGCAGGTATATTGCCATCCACGTAAAGTCTATTCATTCTTACCTGGCCTATGATGTAAACAAATATGACATCAAAGATGATCAACTATGTAGAGATTGGAAATGACGATAAAATATACATGAAGCGTGATTCATAGACATCGTTATGTCAGAATCTGACTGATGTTTTTGAGGTAATTTGTTCGTTACTTCGATTATTGACGAAAATCATATTAGAAGTGATATTTAGTGGTTACTTGGTTGATTTCCATACTTTGTGAGTTTGTATACTACTGAAAGGAAAATAGAGGCCACAAGTATAGTGATCATTACGTGAAAATTTTATTACACAGTAATATTTGTTTTTCCAGCTATTAGACTTAAACACCAGCATGAAAGAGGGTGATTCTGAAGGATGCCGGACATCATTAATTAGCCACTTATCAATTAGTTTATGTCTAATAATTAACAATAAAATAGAAAAATGTAAGTGGCCCTTATTTTGTTTAGAGCAGTATATACAGGGTGTGCCAAAATTGGAGTGAACCGATCAAGGGCATAACAGGTATCGTGTTCTGATAAGAAAAAACTAAAAGTTTTTTTTGACACGTTTTTTTACATTTGTATGGAGCGTTAGCCGACTGGGGCGATCGGTTCACCCCCCATTTTTGGTACACCCTGTATAAGTAAGTATACAACAACATTTAAAGTAATGACCATTGCGTAATCCCACAGAAAAGTGTGATAATGTCTTCGAGAATTGTTTGTTTACATGACAGGACACGTCTCTGCTCCCACTTATGACGCTACCGCTGCCTTCGCCGCTCTCACGAGTCGTTACATAGAGCATACTTATCGGAGTCAATAAGGTGCTACCGCACAAAATTCTATAGTTAACGCTTCTGGAGCCGTAGACAAGGTTACAATCGACAAGCGCTAACGCCAATAGAAAATAATAAAATGTAGGGGAATGACAGATGCCTACGAAACACTTTTCGTTAACATCTGTCATTCCCATACATTTTATTAGTTTTCTATTGGCGTGAGCGCTTGTCGATTGTAACCTTGTCTAGGCCCCCAGGTATTGTTAGTAGCTACCGTGATACCATCTGGTATCAAAATATTTCGACATCTTCAGATGAGAGCATACATTTTTTTTTTCTCCCTCGTTTTTTTTGTTGATCTTTTGTAGTTCTGGAGCACCTCCTCCAATTACTACACATGGACACATGGACGGAAGGGCTCCTTCGAAGTGATTTCAAATTGTAAGCTATGCTAATCTACAAGCCACGTTACTTATGGTCGTATTCATAAAACGTTCGACAAACCTATTTTAACTAAAATGCCGATAAAATTGACGACCGCTTTAACCTAGTTGGTATGACCCTGCCTACGAAGCAAAAGGTTCGAATCCCGCTAAGGGCATTTATTTGTGTGATGAGCACGAATATTTGTTCTGAGTCATGGATGTTTTCTGTGTATTTAAGTATTTATTTATCTATATAAGTATGTTCATCGTCGTCTAGTACCCATAGTACAAGCTTTGTTTAGTTTGGGACTAGGTCGATTTGTGTAAGATTGTCCCCTAATATTTAATATTTAATTAATTTGTCTTTATCAGTCGCTTTAACAATTGTGATCGTAAGAAAGGGACAAAACACTTTTGTTTATCAGAGGCATTTTGAGTAATTTGAATAAGGGTGTTATTGTTTAATGTGGTTAACGCTAAACAAACCCTAGTATTGTTTACCTTGAGGGCCTTAACATTCAACGGAGTGACTTCCGTGTATCCCTTTATTTTGAATGTCTTTGTCATATTTTCCATCTTACAAAATCCGTTCTGAAACATGCACAAAAAAAAATGTTTATTCGACAGTCAATATCGGGATAGCCGTTTCTACGAACGGTCTAATAGCGAAGAGTGGCGACCATCATCTCAAAATACTTTCACTGGATGGCTGGATACACGGTCAGATAAAGATAGTGCCGACTCCGATTCAGGACGTTCCTCTATCTCTTTCTCATTCTATATCTCTCTTTCTCTATCTCTCTATATCTCTCTCTCGTAGCTTGAGCCCCGCTGCGCTGCCAGCGGCACCCGGTTAGATTCTTATGATGATTTTTTGTTTTGTATGCACAGTTTTATATATCAGAATTCATATAATTATTGACAAAACCTAGCCTAAGAAGAAAGTCCGCAGTAAGCTCGGCCGAATTTCACCTTCCCATACAAACGCAGTTACGCTCTCATTTTAAAACTACGTGTTGGATTGTAACGAAACTTTGCATATACAATTACATGAGGCATATCTATGTCTGTAATTCGTTTATATGCTTCCAGTTTATAAAACAAACGAAATACAGCAAAAACAAGTTTTGTATGAAAAACTTAAATTCGCTGTATTTTTTTTACTATGGTATCTGATGCTACATAAACAATTACAGACATAGATATACCTCATGTCATTGTATATGCAAAGTTTCGTTACAATCCAACACGTAGTTTTAAAATGAGAGCGTCAATAAGTTTGTATAGAGAATCGAGCTTACTGCGGACTCTTAATGAAAGGAATTTATAATAATATATATTCTTTATTAGAACAGTCCTCCTCTAGTGAAATTAGTAATATTTACGGCACTCGAAACGTATTCAGGGTTATTTAATGAATGGTGATCAAGTAATCCAATAACTGTTACCCTAAGAAAAATTACCTTGTTCTTGTATGTCCCATAATCTTGTTCAGTTGGTAAACCATGCTCCAATATCCATTGGTAGGATTTATCAGGATGTCCAGATGCACATCCGTGATTGCCATATCTGTAGACAAAACTCAATATGATCAGATTTTTTTGAATTACTATTCATACTCGTATTTAATATAACTTGTCTGAGGGATAGTTCTGAGAATGATTATATACATACATACATTCACGCCTTTATCCCTAAAAGGGGTAGCAGAGCACATGAAACTTGTGTTCCAGTGCCACTTTTAGCATCAATCCAACCACTAATATTATAAATGCGAAAGTGTCTGTCTGTCTGTCTGTCTGCTACCTCTTCAAGCTTAAACCGTTGAACCGATTTAGATGAATTTTGGTATAGAGGTAGTTTGAGTCCCGGGAAAAGTTATAGGATAGTATTTATCATGGAAATCATCCCCTAAGGGGGTGAAATGGGGGGGTGAATTTGTATGGAGAGCGAACGAAAACGATTTCCATGCGGACAGAGTCGCGGGCAGAAGCTAGTGTGGGTAGAAATATGTAGTGACAGGTTGCTAGCCCATCGCCCACAACACACTTCAACCCTGTTCCCTTAGTTGACTCTTACGACACTCACAGGAAGAAAGGGGGTGGTGCTATTCTTACCCGACACCACACGGGGAATTTAAATGAGAATTATTTTCGTGTTTAAATTTGAATTCGCTCTCTTTCTGCGCTTCCGCTTTAGCTCGGCGCGAATGGAAGGAGCAAGCAACACACACTGGAATTTAATTCGAATGTGAAATGTAAGTACCAGATTGAGCTGTTGATATGTTGAAAGTGATGTGCCGTTCCCAGAATATTCCCAAGGTGGGAATATTCCCGGGAACATTCCCGGGAATATTCCCATACAAGGGAAAATACGGGAATATTGAAATTGTGTATATTTATATATCTTGCTATTAGGGATTCCATGATAACTTGGGCCCTTGATTTTTTTACAAAGACATTAACCAGTATAATTTACCCGCAAAAGTAAATTCCCAATGTTCCCGGGAATATTCCCCGGAACAATGGGAATATTCCCAGTTATTGGAAATATTCCCCCATCAGAAAAAAAACAAATTTTACAAAAGTACTTCTGAAAGTAACAAAAACGATACAAAGTTAATAAAAAACCACAATAAAATATTATAAGAATACAAAATATGAAAATATTTACATATTAAATGGTAATTGAGATAAAAAGTCAGAATTAGTACAATAATGCAGTTTTTGGCGAATGGCACTTTATTTGTCGGGGCACTATTAATTTTATTTACTTTTATTACAACTTTAATTTTCCTAATTTGTATTTAAATATTCCCCTGTTTGAGGAATATTCCCGGGAACAAGGGAATATTCCCCTGTTTGAGGAATATTCCCGGGATCAAGGGAATATTCCCCTGTTTGAGGAATATTCCCGGAAACAAGGGAATATTCCCCTGTTTGAGGAATATTCCCGGGAACAAGGGAATATTCCCGGGAATATTCCCATACGGGAATGAAAGGATTTTTAAGAGAACAGGCAGCTTCTCGGTTTGCTACAAAAATAACAAATAACGGACCCATGCGTTATAAAAAAACTAAAAACTCGCCCAACACAGCGTCGTGTCAAGGGTCCCAAAACTTCACAAAATCAAATTTATAAAAATCACTTGAGAATTAAATTTCAGCTAATTGAGATGTCTTTGTCAAAGAAAGCATGATCATAAAATAATTACCCCCAAGAGCAATCAATAAGGGCCTGTTCACTGAGTTTAATCCAAGTGCCGCCGTTGCTTCGAGTTAAGGCACCTTCCACTGCAGCCGTAACAGCGAACGCCCAGTCAGACTTACAATCATGCTGATCTGAAATAATACATTATCGTCTCTTAAGCTGATTTTCCACCGGAGGGGCGGGACGAGACGGGACGAGGCGAGAATTGAAATTTGTATGGCACTTACTATTTCCAAAGAGCGCACGCGAGGAGAGAATTGAAAATTTGCCATACGAATTTCAATTCTCGCCACGCCTCGTCTCGTCTCGCTCCTCCGGTGGAAAATCAGCTTTATACGTTCCACTGAAGATATTAGATAACATACAGTCCTGTATTGCAGGAGAGGGAATGGGCAATATAGACTATAAAATTTAATGTACACCTTATTTTTTTTAGCAGAAGCAAGATTACTCGGCGTATCTTTCTCTTCACAAAACAGCACGGCTAGCATGCGACGGCGCGCGAGCTCTCTCGATTTTTCTCGCACTATCCGTCTCTTTCCTATCAGAACACTTAGAACAAGAGATATAGTGCGATAAAAATCGAGAGTATGTCGCGGCCGTCGCATGCTAGACGTGCTGATAATAGTAAATAGCGTCTTATATTCGACGACGTACGATAATGTAAGCTTGGAAAAATAATGAAGTTTGTTAGGGTTCCGTAGCCAAATGGCAAAAAACAGAATCATTATAGATTCGTCATGTCTGTCTGTCTGTCTATCCGTCCGTATTTCACAGGCGTTTTATTCGAAAACTATAAGGTGTATTTGATTAAAATGTTGAGGATAGGTGTATTTTGTTAGCCGCTACATAGTTTTGTAATTAAATTACTAAAAAAAAATTTTTTTGTAGTGCACTCCATACATAAAACTGAAAGTAATTTTTTTTTTCAATTGATAGCCCATCTGTGGCACAGCAATCGATAGGCCTTTCAAAATAAATATAAGGTTTCTCAGCAATTTTTTTTATTAAGTTTCAAATAGAGTCGGAGATAATCGCCCCGAAAGTCACTAAAATTGAATCTAATTTTTGAACCGTGTATTTCAAAAATATGAAAAAAATCATGGACATAGAGCTTATTAAATTCTTTCAGCGAAAATTGTTTTGAACAAGATCTGTTCAAAGGTTTTCGAGATATTTCTAAAAAAACTGCCTTCCTTAAAGAAACGGACGTAAGTGCCATAAGATTTCAGTAACGATACGACCTTTTTAATAGGCACGGAACCCTTCGTTGTGCATGGTTCGACACGCACTTGGCCGCTTTTTTTGTTTTGTTGTCTTAATAATTGTGCCAAAGCTGACCCCAGGCTCCTTTAAGGCACAACCGGGAATGACGCTAAGCTGGGTACCTACCCATTGTATCATTCCGTAATTTTAATTAAATATTTAACGTATCCAAAGTGGTTGGTATTCCTTGCACAAAATGATTCCGTTTTCATTTTGCGATTAGGCGGTGCATAGATTAGCATTGAATACGTATAGATACTTACTTATAACTGGACCAACAAAACCTTCAAGTCTCAAATCGTACTCTTTTGGTAAAGTTTCTGCGACTTGTTTTATTTGCGCCTGTGAATAAGGAAAGGGTATATTCCCATCTCTTTCTGACTTCTCGCGTCTCAACCCTCCGTCTTGCTTGATTTCTGTATCACTAAGGTCAAACATGTTTAATCTTTGTGCAATACCTATACATCACATATTATTAATGAGGTTTTCTAATCAAGTTTAAACAAATGAATGGCGTAAATTAAGGTAGGTACTTATACTTTTGATTTTGCTAGTTTGTCACCAATTTTTAAAATAATATGTTATGAACATTTGGTATATTTTTAACCGACTTCAAAAAAAAGGAGGAGGTTCTCAATTCGGTTGTATTTTTTTTTTCTAATGTTTGTTACCTCAGAACTCCGTCATTGATGAGCCGATTCATAAATTTGTTTTTTGTTTGTAAGTATATGCTTCCAGGTGGGTCCCATTTTTTTGAAAATTCAATTGGATGATGGGATCCATGAGGAATTGAGGGAACTCCTCAATTACATTAGGCACGCGTGTAGTGATTTTGGTATTTTCTATTACAACTCGTGTATTTACATCTGGAAATCATAAATTGGTGGAGTGGAATTGATGATGAAGACCACAGATGACTTATGGAATTCCTCAATTATGTACTTAAAAGTACAAAAGTATATCACAGATTCTGATAAGATTCCGTTGAAATAGCAACTAATGAAGTGCCAAGGGTGATCCTTGTGGAATTGACGGAAGTCCTCAAATATTATCGGGTCACATACAGCGATTGGGTTTTTTTCTATAATAATCAACACATTTGCTTTCGGAAATCAGTTCATGAGGTAAATTGGAAAAGAAATGTTCTCGTGGCTTGGCGGAGTACTAAATTGAAGTCGGTTAAAACTTTGTTTTTAAAGTAAATTATTGATAATCAAGGTTCTGTTAAACTTTAGAAACTTTTAACATTGTATTCAAAATTACTCAAATGTTTGCCTGAATTAACGACGGACCTTAATTTGTACCAACTTTTTTTTAGAAATTCTCTACGCACTGCAAATACGATTCTTACATTGAAAATGGGTCTTTGGGCACTTGCTTCTCTTCAGTATTAGAAGGCAATACTTGATTAGCTCTCGAATTTATCTCGGCTACTTTATTGAAACTTCGTATGGAATCGCAATTATCTGAAATAAAAACACCATAAGCTTCCAATAGTTGCATCAGTTAAGCTATATAATCGAACGAGCGAGCGAAGCGAACCAAGTTCTATGCTAAAGCTTGGCAATCGTTCTCCTCTACAGATCGCATTTCTCAACTGATTCTCCTGAAATTTTGTGAGCAAGTTCGTTGATTATATAGTTTTTTTTTCAAGTCACTTTTTATAAATAAATAAAAAATGTATAAATAAAAAACAGGCTAGCGAGTTCTACAGCTCACAGAGCCACTAGGGCCCACCAGTAATATTATAGTATCTACTATTCGACTGCAATATATTTGGGAATGGGATAGCTGTTAATTCATATACAGTGTGACGTAAATATGTATAAAGTGTGTAATCGGCACGCGGGCGCCATTTACTGAAATTGATAATAATAATTATGTTGCATTAGCTGCAACATAATTATTATAATAATTTGCTGTAATTTAGCTGTTTTCTCGCCTAAATACTTATTTTTTATATGTATTTATGTATGTTTTGGGCCTTAGGTGCCTGACATAAATGGTTTATTATATATTATTATTTGCAATTGCTTGCAAATCATACATACAAATACTCTTTATTGAACACCGCAATAAAAGAATACTGTGGAGAACATAATCAAAACAAGTAGAGGGAAACAACAGGTGGTCTCATCGCTAGAGAGGGATCTCTTCCAGACAACCTTTGGGTAGGGGAAATCAAATCTAAACCGTATGATTCATAGTCGGTGATGTAGAGATAATTTATGAAACTTAGTGGTAATTTCAACACTAATATTAATGTTTTTGTCAAAAATGACATTTTTGGTACGAGTTTTTATTGCCGACTGTTCTTTTCTGTATAATGCCATCAAGTCCCTACTCATAGAGACTACTCTAACGAGCCCAAACTCAACGGGGTTACGTCTGTTAAGTAGCTACTGAATTCCCATGACCACCTGCAGTCTCCATCATCAGATCAGCTCGATGGTACCATAATATGGAATTGTCATCCAAACTATACCTTTACCCAAAACTTCAGCTCAATCGGATAAACGGCAAGTAACTGAAAAATGTATTGCAAATTTTGATGGAATTCTTACATGAAAAATGAAAATGAAAATATCTTTATTGAGACAAAAAACAGTAACATAAATACAGTTGTACAGCGGGCCCCAAACTAGGCTGGGCCTGTATCTTGGGCGCCCTACGAGTCGGTATTCTTTACAAAACGAGTTACAGTTGAAGCAGCACATACGAACAGTACACGTTGAAAAGCTTATAAAAATAAGAATAATACATATACATACATATATATACAAATATACTCATGGGCGACCGAGCTCCGCTCGGATAAAAATAGAGAAAATACGGAGAAAAATTATTAACTAGACATATTTTTCGCCCCCGTACGTAAAACCCTTATATTCCAAATTTCATCGAAATCGTTAGAGCCGTTTTCGGGAACGTGATTTCAAATAAATATACAAATATTGCTCGTTTAAGGGCATTTTCAATAAACAGTGTACCCAATTAGCGTGAGTTGTTAAATAAAAAATAACTCAGTGTCAGTTTTGTGACGACAATTAAGCATTCAGTTTGTAAAATATTCACTTTTTCTGTTTAATTTATAAATGATATGCATATACACGTTAATTAAATGTGATAAAAGTTCATTTTCACATCATTTGTATGCTTAATTGTCGTCATAAAACTGACACTGAGTTAATTTTTATTTAACAACTCACGCTAATTGGGTACACGTTTTATTGAAAATCTGCCATCCTAAGCAAAAAGGACACATCTTGAATATGAGACTCGTAGTCAGCTGCGTCCTTTTTGCTTAGGACGGCAGAAATGCCCTTAAAAGTATAGGATAGGATAGGATATACAAATTACAGAAGATTTTTTGAGATAGAGTCAGCCACAAAGTCTAAGGAGAAATAGTCATGAGTGACAAATCGTTTTTTTTTTAACTAAAAACACAGCAAGATATAAGATAATAAGTCTCAGCAGGTCGGTCACGTAACGCATTGTACAAACGACAACACTGTTAACTGACCATCCTGTGTTTATATAGAACCTTATTACAATGCACTTAAGGTGCACCGATGGTCAGTTAGCTGTGTTGTCGATAGTACGTACGTTAGGTAGATCTAAATGTAAATTTTTATATGGAAAAATTACAGTTGGATCTACCTAACGCGCGTTCAAAACTTTACGTGATTTTGTCTGTGGCATTGGGCAAATTGGTTCATTCTGTTAGGAGCTACGAACCAATTTTAATGCGGTGTTTTGTATCCGAAAGCTGGCGTGATCGAAATGGCTCTTAGCAACATTTCAAAAAAATCAATTCAGCTGGTTTTGAGATATTGACCTTTGGTTTGAATTCGAAATTCTTCAAATCCAAATTTTCTAAGTTTAAGTATTTTGTTCGTCGTCCGTATAAAGGTCTCACCCTAATCGGGTCTGAATTAGGAACGTCCGTTTGTACTACCTACGTCTTATGTGTCTGTGTATCTGTGGCGGAGCGCCCATACAACACGATTAGACAGGCTTGCTTAAAATTTACTATTATACAGGGTGTACCAAAAATGGGGTGTGAACCGATCAAGGGCATAACAGGTATCGTGTTCTGATAAGAAAAAACTGCAATAATTTTTTTTGACGCGTTTTGACCTTTTTACGGAGCAGGTTGCCCCAGTCGGCCAACGCTCCATCATCATCATCATATCAGTCGAAAGACGTCCACTGCTGGACATAGGCCTCCCCCAAAGAGTTCCAAAGTGACCGGTCCTGCGCCACCCGCATCCAGCGGACTCCAGCAACCTTTACCAGGTCATCAGTCCACCTTGGGGGGGGGGCTACCCACGCCGCGCCTTCTGGTACGTGGTCGCCACTCGAGAACCTTTCCGCCCCAACGGGCATCGGTTCTACGTGCTATGTGCCCCGCCCACTGCCTCTTAAGTTAAGCGATTCGGAAGGCTATATCGGCTACCTTGGTTCTGCTGCGGATAATATATAATATAATATATATATAACTTTTTTTTTCCAGTTGCCCATCGCATATTTTCACGCGCCGCCACTGCTGTGTTTTGATTAAGTACGGAAAATGAAGTTCCACCACCAACTTACATGTTATATTAAAGACGCCTTGACCGATGCCTTGCTTAAAATTGAAATAATCCCATATCTCATAGTTTTTTAAGTATCCATGCCATTTGTCTATCTCCTTGGTTCTGTATCTAAAAGAATAAAAACACTTCAATATCAAATTACTGCCATGATAATTATACACATAGATATATGGGGGGTGGGTATGTACTTAATACGAAGATAAGTGGTTTCAACGGAGAAACTCCATTATAATCATAATCATCAACTACAATATTGCATTGGGTATACCTGACGGGAATCCAGACTTCGGTAGAATTATCGTAGAGGGCCCATAAGGTCGTCTCTTTGCTTTTATCAGATTCGTCTTCATTTGTAAACTTGATACACTCTATGCCTTTCACATCTTCAGTTCCTTTGTGTATTAAAAATGTTACGTGTTCAATTTATTTCATGAATCTCATTTTTAAACCATCTGGCCTTTTTACAACGCATATAATATTTACGTACAGATCAATCTCGCTACTTTAAAATTTAATAAGGTGTAATGCTAGGTCAATTTTTGACAATGCGACCCAGGGGCTATCTTTTAAACTAATCAATTATTACAACTAATTATGATTATTTTAATTTAAAACTGCAAGATAACTGTTCAATAACACTTAGTGCTAGCGGTGCACCCCGAAATTCAGTAAAAAGCTGCAAAATGGTGTTAAAAGCATGAAAATCGCCATAAGAATCAATTTGACCCGTAGCACGACAAAAAAAAACAAAAAGGAGAGGAGTTACGACGTCATCTTTTCTTTGTATGGAAATGACGATAAAATATAAACGAAGTGTGATTTATGGACAATCTAGACATCGTTATGTTAGGATATTTTTTAGGTCATTTGTTCGTTACTTTTCAGTGGTTACTAGGTTGATTTCAATGAGTGTCTATAAGTACACAACCAGATTTTAACTGAGGGTTATTGTGTAATCCCAGAGAAAAGTATGTTAATGTCTTCGAAAAGTGTTTGTTCACATGACTTGACACGTAAGTATGATGAAACTTTAGTACAGCGCCACAAATAATAAATTTTAATGCTATTTCTCTAACCTTGCTCACTAAGTTCACTGATAGAGGGTAGAAATTCATCAGGCTGATTAGACCACGGAATGTTTTTAACGCAAACCATCTTGTTGGTTTCTTCTTTTGTTGTTTCAGGGTGGATCTGAAATAGCAAAACGTGAGCGTATTTTATTGGATTTTTTCTAAATTGTTCCATCATGCAAATACTTGTTAACATATCAGTTTTAAAGAAAAATATACCAATTGACTATGACCCACAGGGGTCACAGGGGTGGCTGACTGGTCGCATAACAACTATTGTCATAATATCGATTATCATACAACATTACGCATAAAGTTGATGCTTATATTTTTTTATTGGCATAAATTATATTATGGCATAATTGTTCCCTGTCATAATTATACGGAGTCATAATTGGTTTAACCATAATGTAGAATATCATACATTTATTTAGTCATAATATTGATAATTATAAATATTTTTAGTAATAATTGCAAATGCCATACATTTATCAACCATAATATAGATAATTATAATTGGGTGGGCGTCAAATAATTTTTTCTCTGAGATCAACCAATGCCAAGATAGTGGTGTATAAAGTTTAAGTTTTCACGTAGGCAGTAGGGACCAGGGACTTAGCGGCAAAACCGAATCAGATCGCGGATATGTTATTTTTTTTAAATAAAAGAGCGGAAGAACTTTTTATTAAAACTTGTATGTACCTACATTCACGAGCAGAACATAAATCTCCTGTGAAATTTATAATAGCAATGTTGTGAATTTACTACTAAGAAAAACATAGGCTTATGCGTTTTGTAGTTTATGCGTTTATATAGTATAGTTAAATTGTTTTATGAGCAACCAATTTTTTTCCATTATAAAGTATGCTTATAATTTTATGCGCATCAAATTTATGCGCATTACACAATATGTTCTTAAACATTATGATTAAAAACGTTATGCGCATAAATGTATGCCTATTTACAGTTATGCGTAATGAAGAGTATGACAAATCCACGTATGCCTATCAAAAATATGACTTATCCGCAGTTAGCTCGGCCGATTTTCACCTTCCCATACAAACGTAGTTACGCTCTCATATTAAAACTACGTGTTGGATTGTGACGAAACTTTGCATATACAATGACATGAGGTATATCTATGTCTGTAATTAGTTTATATGGTTCCAGTTTATAAAACAAACGAAACACGCAAAACAAGTTTTTGTATGAAAAACTTAAATTCGCTGTATTTTTTTAACTATGGTATCTGAAGCTACATAAACTAATTACAGACATAAATATACCTCATGTCATTGTACATGCAAAGTTTCATTATACTCCAACGCGTAGTTTTAAAAGGAGAGGGTAACTACGTTTGTATGGAGAATCGAGCTAACTGCGGACTCTTAAAACTTTATGCAACGTCTGCCCGAGGGGTCTATATCTATTGCTCTAAAAAATTTTGTCCGATATTTTTTTCGGCACATTATTTTTGGTCTAATAATCTTTGGTCGATTGTTTTTTATGTCGAGAATTGTTTGGCCGAAATTGTTTTGCATATATTTTTTTTGCCTAAAATTGTTTAGAATTAACATTTGTATGGAATTACATTGTTTGGTCGAATGTATTTTTTAAACACGTGAGCAAAGTTTCGTCGATGAATATAGTTGCCGGTATACATTGTATTGTTGATTCCGCATGGTAATCATAATCGTAATCATAATATTTTTATTTGCATTAATCATTACCGGTTACAGGTGTTACAGAATAATTGGTAGGTTTACATGTTTAACCATAATTGGTACGCAAAATAATTCCATAAATCTATGTATATAGAAAAAAACAGTGAGCACATGTTCTATTTGGAAACTTATTAAACAATTAGGTACACACACACGTATTAACATTATTTACTAGCTCAACTTCTCTAAATAGATATCTAAAATATTACCATGTCGAAAAATTCGTTTAAGCTGTAGAAGTTTTTGTTATTAAGCCATTGGTGTAGTTTTTTTTTAAATAACACAATATTCATAGACCGAAATTCACCAGGCATTTTATTATAAACTTGTATACACATAATCAAACAGCTTTTTTTATGTTTCGCTAAACGTGAATAGTCATCAGGTAATAGTCTATCTGGGTCTCGACAGGAGCGAGGGTGAGTATCACATGCTTTACTAAACAATGATTTATGCTTTTGGACAAACACACACACTTCGTAGATGTAAAGCGCGGTAAGCGGTAACAAACTAAGCTTTTTAAACAAAGGCCTACATATTCGTCAGGTCGCATTTTATATATTGTTCGTATACACTTTTTCTGTGCGACAAATGCTCGATTACTATCAGTGCTATTACCCCATAGTATAAGCCCATAACGTAAAGTCGATTCCACATAAGCATGATAACATGAAATCGCATTTTTAATATTTATTACTCTACTAATTTGCTAATAGTTAAGGCAATGTGGGTAAGTTTGCAATTGTTTCAATTTTGTCGTGGTTCAGTGTTGGTTAAAAAAAACGCAAAAAGACGTTTTTACGTTTTGTGTAAAGGTCGCAATTCTAACCTAACCGCCAACGTGTCGACTTCTGCTTCGCCCCCCGTCCCCCTTTTTGGCTGCCCTAACCTAATTTTACGCCCTTGCCTACCGACATAATTATACTTAACAACCTTACTTTTAGTCATAAAAAAATATACTAAACAAATTTAGGTCAAACATGTTTTAGGCCAAAAAATATGTATGCAAAAAAATATTTATGCTAAAGAACAAGTATATCATTAAATATTATACTAACCATTTTCGGCCAAACAATTTTAGAACATTAATTTTAGACAAAGCGAAGGGCACCCCTGCCCGAACGCCGCTCGACCAAGTTTTACACACGTACGCCCGTACCTATCGTACTGCGTCCGTACGTTGGCCAACAAACGGGGAGCCCAATGTTGATAACTAATCAGTTAAATATGTAAATGTGGCGGTCATTTTTCCTAAGTCGGCTTGAATGCTACCTAACCTTACGTAAGTCGTCCTTTACCCTACGTACTTAAGATTTACTTATAGGTAGACCGATTATCTCAGTCCTCCCTCCGCCCGTTATCGTCATACCCGCGCGCCGCGCAAGCGAGGGCTAAGTTAAACGGTCAACTTGTAGATACCTCATATTTTGCTTTGCCCGGTTTTGTGCCGATGAAGATTTTAATGTCTGCTCCGTCGTTGGCTTCCAGTCTTGATCTTGAATAAAATCTCCTGTGAGTAAAAATAAATAAATACGTAGGTATAGGTACTCTTTATCAATAAATTGTATATTAGGTTCGTTCGTTCAGCCATTCGTTAATTTTTAACCGACTTCAAAAAAAAGGAGGAGGTTCTCAATTCGGTTGTTGTTGTTTTTTTTTTTCAATGTTTGTTACTTCAGAACTCGGTCATTGATGAGCCGATTCGTATTTTTTTTTGTTAGTAAGTATATGCTTCCAGGTGGGGCCCATTTGTTTCAAAAATCCAGTTGGATGATGGAATCCATGAGGAATTGAGGGAACTCCTCAATTATATTAGGCACGCGAGTAGTGATTTTGATATTTTCTATTATTACCCGGAAATCATAAATTTGGTGGAGTGCAATTGATGATGAAGACCACAGATGACTTATGGAATTCCTCAATTATGTACTTAAAAGTACAAAAGTATATCACAGATTCTGATAAGATTCCGTTGAAATAGCAACTAATGAAGTGCCAAAGGTTATCGTTGTGGAATCGATGGAAGTCCTCAAATATTATCGGGTCACATACAGCGACTCTAATAATCAACGCACTTGCTCTCGGAAATCAGTTCATGTGGTAAATTGGAAAATAAATGTGGAAATGTTCTCGTGGCTTGGCGGAGTACTAAATTGAAGTCGGTTAAAACTTTGTTTTTAAAGTAAATTATGTATTCTTTAGATGCTGCTTCTGCAGTGCAATAACTTTCACTTTCAGGGTGGTACAGTATTTTGCCCACACTTACTCCTTTGCAAAGTCGTGTAGTTTTTCGAGATATACAAACATACAAACTTTCACAATGAGTACCTGAGTACGATTACTGTGGTAATCTGTAGTATTAAGAAACTAAAATGCTAAAAGGGTTTCAAAGTCTACAAAGTAAGGTTATTCCACCGATATATTTAAAAAGCGATGGCATTTTAGAAAATTAGGCAGTTCACAATGAATAAATCATCTCACCAGTATTTGAAGTTTTCAATCAAACTGGATCCCATGTAGTATTTTGTTGCCTCGACGGAGTAATTGAGAGACCATTTTAGCTCAGGAGCTGATTTTAGGAGATTCCCAACTTTCACTGCATTATAAACAAATATTATACTACTAATAAGGTAAGTTCGCTTAATAAGGACCAGGTTTTTGTAAATCTTTATAAATCTGATTTAAGAAGTACTTTGATTAAAAAAATATATGAAATGTGCAAATTGCCTATATCTGAAGTTAAAACAATAACCAAAAATCATGAATCCAAAGTAAATTAATGACAAAAATTGTTTTTAAAAAGCGTTTCAATGGACCTTATTAAGAACAGGTGATCTCAATAAGGCTCATTCCTCTTCCGTAGATAATTCCGAAACTACATAATTAAATTTTTTTGTTTAATTTTTTTTGTTAACTGTTACAATTGTTTTTGTCATTACCGAAGGATTCATCCAAAAATTAATAAGAATTGTAGTGATGGTCCTTATAAAGTCTATAGAAACTTAAACGCAGAATAATAGATTTGATTTATGTCTTTTAATAAAACACAGTTTTGTATTGTATTGATATATACAAAGCAAAACTATTTTAAGCAACAACATAATTAGGAACATTTTCAGTCATTAGCTTTTGGGCCTTATTAAGTCTTTAGAAATCACATTTTTGGCGGTGGGCCTTATTTGGACTTTTGAATTTTTGTCACTAAAACAGTTTTGGATGCCGTGCTTCTTACAAAACAAATAAGCATGTCTATGAATTATTTTTGAGGTTAAGGGAACTCCCACTGTTGAAAATCTCTTTATTCTCTCCGCCAAATGCTTTTCTTGCGCTTTCGTGAAATTAGCTTTTCTTCCCGTCCTCTTCTCTGTACTTTCAGACTTTATATGATTCTTAAGAGTTCGGCGTGGTATATTGTATTTCAAAGCGACTGCACGCTCCGACATCTGGGTATTCTTTAATTCTTCTAAAGCATTCTCCCTATCGCTTTGTGACCATCCTATACCACGCTTTTTTTTGGTTATTGGGTCCATATTTCTTGAACTAAAACTAACAATGTTATTGTAATTTATAGGGAGTAATATTAGCAAGCGTAGTCTATGAAAACAAGCGGTACAGAGATTTCATACACCTAATAAGGGCCGGTCCTTATTTGGTAACAAGGAGGTGGTTCTTTTTAGGCACTTTGCCATCCCGGAGAAAACCAATCAAAATTGACAAAAAAAATAGTTCTTTCAATAACCTTACCTTCTCAATCCACGCATAAATGTTACTCATTCCTTTTCATATGTAAAGTTCTCGCCGAAACGAAACAGAAGCACTTAAATAAATTAATTAGTATCAACAAATTTTATAAAACGACCTGCGCGACGTGACGTGAACAGCGTCGACAGCCATACTGGCAAAATGGCGGCGTAAAACCCAAGTAATGCTAATGCGCTTCAATGATTGGTTAATGAGGAGCGTCGGCGCGAGTTTTGATTTCAGTTTAGTATCGGGAGCGGGATTTTTGAAATCGTGGCTCTTATTAGGAACCGGTTCTTATTAGGCGAACATACCTTATAATAAATACGAAGAATAGATGTTTGGGTGTTTGTTACTCAATCAGGCAAAAACGTCTGAACGGATTGAGATGAAAATTGGCATGGAGATGGTTTTTAACCTGGATTAAAACATATATACTTTTATCCCCATCACCTAAAGGGATACAATTGGGCAGTCGATATGGGAGTTCACGCGAACGAAGTCGTGGGTAAATACTATTATAGAAATATTCTTCTACCTTCTATGCACACTATTTTTGACAGTGTCCTACCAGTTTGAGTGACATAACGTTTGAGATATTCGCAATGAACTGGATTTTTTGTTGTTAAGGATATTATTACAAAAAATCTCGAGCTCTGTCAAACTCCACTGTCACCCAATTCTGACGAAAAAAAAACAATCGACAAGAAAATTGAATCTGCTCCAATAAGGGTTTTCCGCAGCTGAGACCTCTAAAGGTAAACCTAGTGAGGTAGGGTAGGGCACAGCGAAATGTCATCACGCTCAAATTTGGATCAGCCCAACTGGGGAAGTACCTCCGCTTTGCAGAAGACCACAGCCATAATAACACTACTTGCTCTGTGTTGTGTTCCTGGAGGTGAGCAAGGTCGCCAGAGCTCCCGAGGATGCGTTGTGTTGAAAGCGAGGGAATTTGTTCCTTCAGCTGTCAACACGGCGAATCCTCAAACATATCAAGGGTCGGCAACGCCCATGTTACTCCTTTGGAGTTGCATGCGTCTATAGGCTGCGGTGTCCGCTTACCATCAGGCGGGCCGTACGCTTGTTTGCCAACGTCAATGTATGAAAAAAGTAAGCAACTTAGCACCAACACTTTAACGTAATATCGGTATGGAATTGCCGAGAAAAAATACCATATGTAAACCACTGGTATTAATCAACTTTGGTGGTAATAGCTTAGAATACTCCATAATAATTATTAGAATTGTCCCGATAGTCGTTTCTGCAAACGGTCTGCTCGTAATAGCGAAGAGTCTCGACCAACAACTCAAAAGACTCGCTAGATGGCTGTGTCCAGGGTCAGATACAGAAGGTGGTACTTCTGGACAGTCAGTCTCCTGACTACCTGTCTCTGTCGCCCTGACCCCCGGTAGCTTATGCCCCGCCCCGCTGCCGGCGGCACCCTAGATTAGGTTTTATGATGATCTTATATTAGAATTATAATTATTATAACTATCCCTAGTACAGCTAGTTTTCTCACCATGTTTTCCAGTAACCGCGTGCACTATACAAAAGAGCAATAGAACTTTCAACATCATTTTGACGCTACAATATGTAAAAAAAACTCTCAGCATTCGGTTTATATATAAGTATTAATTAAATAATACCCAATTAATTAAAATTATCGCCTTAACTACTAACTCCGATATAAATGACCTTTGATAAATTAATAATGTGCATTTAGAGAAGAAATTACGTATCAATTATTACCGGAATGCAAAATAAAATCCAAAACGCTATTCGAATTATTTTCAAACATCTCGATTTTATCATCGAGAAAAATCTCTCATACCTACGCAAGTCTGATTGATACTAATAAAACTTGTTTGTTATAAAATAAATGTAATTACTAATTAATTACATTTATTTTATAATAAACAAAAAAAACCATTTTCATTATTTTAACAACCGTCATTATTTATATTATCTTATTAATAATGTTAATAATTAGATATACAATTTTAAAAGAATGCTGCAAGTACACACTTGTAAATGTGCATTGATATCAGGTACCTATGTTTGATAACCACACAAATATTATGTTAATAAGTAATAACGTATGTACAAAAAAAAACTGAAATCTTAAAGCAAAACCACCGGAGCTGTGCGACATAGCGGAGCGGTGTGCGAGGCAAAGACCCGTCAATAGCATTTCTAGTCTCGCTCACGCATCTCTTGCTGTTGAGGAACGCTCGCATACCGCTCACTCCGCTACCTCGCACAGGGCTCTTATTCGCTACGCGCTAAAGCGGCTCACCCCGCCGGTCATCCATCATGAAACTAGACCTCTACCTGCGCTTAGTTACTACGCATTGCGGTTTCAAGATATATTTTGTGGGTGAGCGTTAAGGTGAGCTTAAAACAAGTTATAGCATTGCAGCGCGGTTAGCACAAGACGGCGCGCGAGCTATTTCGCACTATCCGTCTCTTTCTATGTTTTCTAATACGAGAGAGACGGATGACGCGAGAGAGCTCGTGCGCCGTGTTGTGCTAGCCGTACTGGGCGCGCTCATTGGTCATTGAGGCATTTTTTTCCTAGCTCACCGCCTCGCAACCTTGCACAGCTCTGATGGATACTGGCCCTTAGGGTAGGGTTCTGTTCTGACAAACACCGACATATATTTCCCGGCCAAAACAAGTTCCAATCGACGACTCGGGGTTTTTATGATTTGTGTGCTTTGGACTACGACTTTCACCTTTATTACTAATCTCATGACTTCGTTCGCGCGCATTTTTTTATTTTTTCGAGTACCTAACATGATTTTACAACAGATCGGTACAGTTTTTTTTTTTAAAGTGTCTGCTAATAAACCACATCGATATCCAAACTGTAAAAATAGCCTACCTTATAGACACTTCATCATCATCATATCAGCAGAAAGACGTCCACTGCTGGATACAGGCCTCCCCCAAAGAGTGCCCCAATGACCGGTCCTGCGCCACCCGCATCCAGCGGACTCCCGCGACCTTCACCAGGTCATCTCAGTCCACCTTGAAGGGGGGTCTACCCACGCTGCGCCTTCCGGTAACTACTGGTCACCACTCGAGAACCTTTCCGCCCCAACGGCCATCGTTTCTACGTGCAATGTACCCCGCCCACTGCCACTTAAGTTTAGCGATTCGGAGGGCTATATAGGTTACCTTGATTCTGCTGTGGATAGCCTCATTTCTGATGCGAGCGCGCAGAGAAACTCCCAGCATAGCCCTCTCCATTGCCCTTTGGGTGACTTTGAGCCTTACAGTTTGTGAGTTGAGTACTTACCCAAGACAGTAGAAATATGCATAGAAATGTTTTCAATTCACGGTAATAGTCTAAAACTATGTTTTCAATTTTCGGTACGATGTCCCTTAACATCCTGTATGGGTGGACTTGTAACTACCGCTGACGCTAAGCTAAGCTAACGATGTGTGTGTGCGTGTGTACGCACAACTGCCGCTGCCGCCTCCACTTGAAGTCGTGGCCTAGCCACCGGCTATGCACCGTCCTTGTCCCCCGGTCAGCCGCACGACGTAGTGTTGCAACTCGGCGCTGCCGGTGAGCACACCATATCTACCGTGCTCTCTGACTGAGCGTCATTCAGCGCGTAATAACAGCGCGGAGCTGCCAGTGCCACACAAATCAAACCTGCGTAGTAAAAAGCGTACGCGCATAATATAAGAAAAGTTGAACAAGAACTTAGAGACTTCAGTAAGTAGGTAACATCTGCTGGTCATAACAATAATAATAAATCAGCCTATATACGTCCCACTGCTGGGCAAGTGGGCACAAGCCTGCTCTGATGGATGAAAGGGCAGGCAGTAGTCCTGAGCCCAACGCTGGCCCTGTGCGGTTTGGGGACTCCAAATACACCTTTGAGATTCTTCCCAGATTTGTGCAGGTTTCCTCACGATGTTATTCCCTTCACCGAAAAGCTAACTACCAATCTAATTATTTTCCGCACACGAGTTCCGAAAAACTCATTAGTACGAGCCGGGATTCGAACCCACGGCCGCCGTTTGACAGCCGCATGCCTGAACCACTGGGCTACCGTGGCCATAAATAATCCAAGCCAATAAATAAATATTATTCCGGTATTGATAGGTTTATGCCTCGCAGTCCTGGGGTCGCGATAAATAAGAGATTACCTGACGCCTCTAAGATCCCGCTTCGGTGGATAATTAAATTTTATTGCGACTAAGTAGATAGATAGGTAGATCAATTTCACTCTTAGATAATGTTACTAAGAATAGTCTAGCTAGTGAAAGATTTATTTACAGTTATGTCATTGTCAAATGTGTCAAACGTCTTAAATTAGTAAGATGTCCTAATCTTGATACTTAATATTATGCTAACTAAGAAACTACCTGACTGTTCCATAATGAATTTATCGGTTTTTGCTTATTAAAAGAATTAAAGAGTGAAGCAAAGGTTACATACAGCATTGTACTTAATTATAAAGAGATCAATTATTATGTCTCATCCAAACTGAAATTTTGGAGAATTATTTTGATTATTCTCTAAAATATTCTCATGTTCGAAAAGTGTGTCATACATATTATGCTTATCAAGCGGGGCTAAAGTAGTACATTTAGCCTCTAGGGAAAATATGTATTACATATTGACGATTAATAAATATTTTCATTTGACCCATCATTTACCGTATTAAATCCACCAATCACAACTCATTAAAAAAACATTTATATTTGCTACCGACTAACCAGAATACAGCTAGATATTAAAAACGACGAATCTAGAAACAGAATTAATTTCAAACATTACTTGTATTTTATTCCCTAATTCCACAATCATAAGAAAAAAACGCCTCTGACTGTCTATAGACAGCGTCCAAACGTTCAAGCATGGTACCGCATACTTGGCATAAGCTATGAGATTATGCGGCATATACTACTGTCTATCTCGCTTTATCTTACGCCCCGTATGCTGTCCGCCGCGCTCGGCCGTTTGGACGCGTCTATCGACGGTCGATTGCGTTTACTCATAGTGTATGTCAATATGTTGTGTGTCAAAGCAGTCTCGCAGTCGAAATGAAAAGTAGAGTGTATACACTGTGGTCTAAAAGCCATATTACCCGTCGAACTAATTCCCCTCACTTCGTTTTTTTCTTTTACCACGTCGGTAGCAAACAAGCTTACGGCCCACCTGATGGTAAGTGGTTACCGTAGCCTACTCCAGGGGTGTTACATGCGCGTTGCCGACCCTTTAATAATTTACCTTCATTTATTTACTTTGTTTCGGAAAACAACCATCTCGTGGTAACATGGCTTATTTTAACTGGTTTTTTTTTATCACTATTTTCGAAGCTAACCGTTCATTCGCCAGACTCTAGTAGCGAATTTATGGAGCCTCGTGGTGGTCATTCAAGGTAGGCACAACAAATATATGAAAGCTTGGCTAAAAATAAAACGTTTCATTTGCAGAGAAACGTGACCGCCTCCTGCACACAAACTTCTACCCAGGACAGGTCACTTTCCTTTACGGCTACATTACACCCACTAATATAGAGTAAATTAAGTGTGTTTTCAGTAATGCGTTTTCTGTGAGCAATCATCGGGATGATCGGCCATAATTTTAAGTCAATTATCAAGAATCCAATATGTGTAAAATCTTAACAGCAACTGTTTGTATCTAGACATTGCTCTCCTGATTGAAGTAGGCGCTTATTTTATCCTGTTTATTTTAAACTGTGATAATTATCGCTATTCTTATTGAACGAGCAAGCGGAGCGAACAGTACGTCTAGCACAACTTGATGATAAGTCGCGTCACCTGTCTCACTCGCACCATGCAAATTCGAAAGAGGAGGGTAGATCTTTCTCGACTCGCGTCGCAGCGCGGCGTCAGTTGTGCTAGCCCCCCTGGTTCAATGATTATATCGTTTTTTTTACAGAAGTTCGATTGCTCAAAGAGCTACTAGTGTATACATGCTCTCATTAGTTCCATGGCTATACGTATTATGTGTATTACGCTCCATAAAGCAAGATTTCACTACCTATACATTATTATATAAAAAAACCGCAGTAAAATCGGTTCCTCTGTTCCTTTTGAGAGCGACGATGTCACAGACAGAAAAAACTGAAACAATAGTCATAAAAAAACTGATAAACACATGTTCTGCCCGTCTCTGCGGCGCTATACAATGGTTATTTGTTATACAAGGGTGCAAAGTTCTATTTTACCCGCGAGTGTGGAAAAAAAAACATGTAAAACAACTTTATTTAATTTATATAATATATTTTTTTTTACAGTAATAATAACGTTAAGTAATATCAAGTAGAATTTTGGTCAAGTGCGAGTCGGATTTTAGTTTTTCCATAAATCTTGAGATTACTCTATGAGATCGCCTGATGAAGGCAACAAGCAATTTTTTTAAAGTTCTTATATATTTATTTTATTCTGTTTTTTAGTATTTGTTGTTATAGCGGCAACAGAAATACATCATCTGTATATTTTTTTGTATTATGAGCGTTTTACGTTTTGTTATCTGTCAAAAGCTACTTAAACACGCTCCAAGGTCAAATTACTTTCCCCACTAGTGGATAAAATGCGTTTTTGCCGACTGGTTTTAAAGGATAAAAGGCGGCTTTCCGAGGAAGTGAGGGGAAAGAATGTTGACCTATACATATAAGTAGTCATATAAGTAGTAGTTACTGTCATCTACCCGTTATGTCTTGAGGACGAACTTAAAGGGTTAGGGATAATAGATGGGATTCCTGTGGGCGTATCCAGCAGGTTCCAGCCAGAGCAATCTTAGACCGCCCACAAAAAACCCTACGATCTTTTAATTAAGATGAATCGTCCATTTCGTTTTGTTTATTTTAGCCTGGCGGCCCTTGCTATTTTGGACGCTTATCTACCTTGAAAAAATAACTTACCTTTAAATGAAGGTTACCTTTGATCTTTATAACGATTACCTACCCATATTTAGAAAATGCGATAATTGTGTAATGGAAGCGACTGCATTGCTGCATTCATTGGAAAACGACTACCTACTACTGTAAGCATTCTACTTTAAGTATATATGTAATTATACATGCATAATGCGATTATACCCGTTTTCGTTTTTTTTCCTGGAGTAATCCTGCTAACCCATTCATCGGGGGATGACTATCTTGTCTTGATAACCTCCCGGGGGTTTTAGAGCGAATTTATCCTTATATTAATTTAATTTTATAAATTAATATGTAATCGTTATTTTAAAACTGGATTCTCGCACAAGCTTTGCGTTTAATGTTATCAACACTTAAAATGTTTACTTATAATATCATATAGTCTGTCAGCGTCATATAGTTAGTAGCAGCCAGAGTAGCCAAATATTTCGTAACACACCCTTATTCTTACAGTAGGTAATAAAGACGTCTGACGATATATTTGGCTACCTTGGCTGCTACTAACTATATGACGCTGACTGTACTAGCAACTTTCAAATATGTTCGTTCGGTACTCGCAAACAAAACGTATCAACATTGAATGTGAGGTGAGTCAGTATGAATAGTAAAAAACCGGCCAAGTGCAACTCGGACTCGCGTTGCAAGGGTTCCGTACCTACATCACAAGATTTTAAACAATTTTTACTAACGGAGCGTTTTTGACGTTTCATAAAAATAAGCTGATTTGATTTTTGACAAATACCGTATTAAGTCCGACTCACGCTTGACTGCACATTTTAATAGGTTTTCCTGTCATCTGTAGGTAAAGAACTATTTTGTGTTTTTTTTCAAAATTTTAGACTCTTAGTTTTGGAGATGAAGGGGGAATGGTAATTTTTGGCTATTTTCTTAAATAATTTCTAAACTAATTATTTTAAAATTAAAAATAATATATATTTTAGATGCACACAATGAGTTCTTTCATTTGATATGTAACACGATAGTATATGCAAAACTTTATTTTTTAATTTTCTCATGTCCCCCCAAAAAGTAGCCCCCATGTTTAAATTCATTTGTTTGCGTTACATGTTCCTCTTTGGGTCACAAACTTACATATGTGTACCAAAATTCAACGTAATTGGTTCAGTAGTTTCGGAGAAAATAGGCTGTGAAGGACGGACAGACAGACGCACGAGTGATCCTATAAGGGTTCCGTGTTTTCCTTTTGAGGTACGGAACCCTAAAAAGGGATCGAGATAGGTTCAGTGGGCACGGTGATAAAAGGGATGGCCTTCGATTTGAAACGGAACACTACACAAAAGTTATTAAGGAAATGAAAAAAATATACATTTATTTACGCTTCCAAAGGGCGCGTTGCATTATTTCGAATACCTAGCTATCCTAGCATTTTTTTGACGCTGGGTAAATGTGTTTATCTGACACATACCCCCCGGCCCGGGGAAGGCCATAGTGGGGGGTTATGTACTCCTCCCTCCTCCCGTCGCCCTCGGCACAAGTCGGAGGGAGGGGAGGAGCCTACCCACTAAAACCCCAGCGGCGTCAACAGCTCTGCCGTTACGGGGGTGTCATGGGATGGACATTTCTAACCACGACGCCTCCCGGCGGTCCTGGCTAACTACGCCAGGACACCCGCGCCAAGAGAGGGGTAAGTCAGAGACGCTTTACTTTCCCCCCAGACGTGTAGGGCCATGTGCAATGTGGCTCCCCAACCCACTGGCCCTACTGGGGGAGGACGCGGCCTGCGGCTGCATGCCGCGCGCGTCTTCGACCCCTCCGTCTGCGCCGGAGCGGGAGCGCGTCCGCACTGTCTTTTAACTAATTTTCACTAAATTCCTAAAATAAATTGTTCAACTACTCGTTGCATATTTTCGGAAATCTTTCTACACAGATAATTGATGTTTTAAATTCAGCAACTTTTATTGTACAGTCAAGTGTCAAAATATGAGTGCATATACAACTTGCTCATAAATATGTCCCATAACTCTTATGTCAGCGGATTAAGCTTTTGATACTCATTTATAAGAGAATGTTATCGATACATATTTTTGCACTTGACTGTACTCAAAATGACCTCCACGAATCTCATGTGAAGAGGATAAGGGCTGTCTAGACCCATGATAATTTTCCAAAGTAATAAAACGTTACGCTTTACCTGATTGATATTGCAAACACATACGAAAGTAGGTAATATGTAGTTTAGGCCATACTGAACAATTTTTACTATGTGGCCAACCCCGAATTCTCAAAAAAAATGGTCCTCTTCATACAAAATATCGACATTCGAACGGTCCAAATGTATGAAACGGCCAAAAAAATTTTTGAGATTTCAGGGTTGGCCCCATAGTGAAAATTGTTCAGTACGTATGGCCTAAACTACGAGTATCACCTACTTTCAGCTTTGCATCCTGTTACCAAACACCCTGTATCCATCAAGAAAGTCCGTTCAAGATATTTTTAAATCGGGTCAGAGTTTCCGGAGATCACCACCTACATACAAACTTACACAGCTACACAGAGACATTTCTTCCTTAATCATATTAGTAGGTATAGACATAGTCATGAAAATGCTCTATCCATCCCCATTTGTGCAGAATCCTACTAATATTATAAATGTGAATGTTTGGATGTTTAGATGTTTAGATGTTTGTTACTCAATCACGCTAAAACGGCTCAAGCGATTTGGATGAAATTTTGTAAGTAGATAGTTTATAGCCTGAATTAAAATATAGGATCGTTTTTATCTTGGGTCCACGCAGACGAAGTCGCGGGCGGAAGCTAGTAATACTAATAAATCCACGGTTACTCTCACGTATTCAATGTCACTATGGGCGACATGTTTCGAACTCTGCCAGAGTTCTTCGTTTTCGCAATGTCGCTGAAAGGATGTTATAAGCATTAATATTAAATATTTATATTTTAAATATGTCTCAGGAAAGTTTAAATTCGCCCATTAGAGCAGCATCTGAAGTTAGCGGAAGCCGTCGTCATTTTCTCAGGGCTTTGCCAAATCTGACGAGTATGTCGGCGCGTAAACAAACTTTAACATGCTTAGTCGGGAAGTTTTAGCTTTAAAATAAAATCCATGATAATGTTGTCAGACGCTGTGTGAGGCACTATGATAAGAAACGTGAAAGTACTGAAAGGGGACTTAAGAAGCTGCAATTTTGCTTGTTGTCGTTACACACGTCGTTAGGTCATTAAAGACATTATATGGAACTATTCTTAATGAGTAGCTCGTAATCTAATCGTGTTTTGATATGGCTGCTTGATAACACGATATAAAATCCACTTAACACTGTAAACCTGCATAGAAACTGAAAAATAAGTTTTGTGACCACTTTATATAATATTTGCCCATGTCCATCCTAAAAGTCTACTTTATATACTGAAGAAAGAATTTTTGAAATCGGTTCAGTATTACCGGAGATCACCCCCTTCATACAAATTTAAAGCTCACAGACTTTTCCTTTTTACAATATTACCATAGATAGATACCACCACTGCGTTGCTCAAATCAGAATTAAAATTAAAAACGTACTTTAGACTCTCAAACCTTTCGACAAATCACTGCTGACTTTTAATAACATCAAAATTAATTGTATGTAACCTGAATACAGACAGATAAAACAGGCAACAACAGATATCCCACCGAGTACACGTCTAATTGATTTGCGTTAGGAAACTTTATCTCCACGGGCAGTCCACCTTTAACGTCGTTCCTCGGTGAGGCAGCTATTAATATTTCGGCTGTGGCCATTTGTTTGGCTGTCTGCAACCCACGGTGCGCTATTGTTTTTGTCTAATGGCGTATTAAACGGTTTTGTCGGAATTTTGAGGTAATATTTTAAACCATATTGAGTAGACATTTAAATGACAATCAGCTGATTTCCTGATTCCGATGTATTTCGCGCGCTCATTTTTACATGTCATAGGGGAAAGGTGTACAAGATGATCCCCATGCGAGAATGGTGTATATTACGTGGAAGTGAGCGCGAAATATATTGAAATCCATAGGATTAACCTTTCGTATGCCTTGTTCCGGATCCCTTCGAACTTCCAACTTAAACTTCAAAGTCATGATGCCGTCGACATACGAGAGGTTAAGGAACGTAACTCTCCGGTTAATGAATAAAGTGACAGTCACTGTCAATATAGCTTAGAGAAATATAACTCGTGCACTCCTGCAAAAAACTTTTTTTTTTATTTAGCCAAACATGGATACTTGAATGGATTACTTAATTAGCTAATGAAGATGCCAACCTTACCATATTCTATATCCCACGACTCAGAGCTTCCATAAAAGGTGGCTCATGATCATACATAACGTACACAAATAAGTCCCATTATAGGTCACTTGACTAGTTGACTCTCAAATGACTCGTGATCGAATCGTGCGTGTTGATCCAATGAGTGATTGTTCAAAACATAGTTTAGGTAGGTATATCATATCATGACACATCAAAAAACTGTAGTTAACACGTTTCTATGATGGACATCTAAATGTGTACATACCTAATACTAGGAGTTTTTTTTCTTCCTACTTTTACATGCTTGTTATATTTTTCTCGTTATAAGTTTGATGTGTATATGGCCTGCTTAATGGAGAGCAGACACTGTACCTGCCCTATATCTAGACGCCTCTGACTCCAGATGAATCACAGCCCTTTATTGGTTTGAGGATTCGTTGTGGTGACAACTAGGGTCAAGTGTAGATCTCTCACCCTTAACACAGCGCATTCTCAGGAGCTCCAGCGACCTTACTCACCACCAGGGACCATCATACCGTCCACAGCAGACCTATAAACAAGTAGTGGTGTCATTATGGCTGTCTTCTGTAAGGGTATAGGTACTTCCTTAGTCGAGCTGCCCCAAATATGAGCAAAACGGCATTCCCGTTACCTCTCTCTTCGCCGCCAAGCTCATGATTCTCAGGTGAGATAGAAATATTCCATGACGTCTTTCTCAAAGACTCAATCCCAATAGGTACCACAATTAATCGATGATTATCGATATTGTAATCAATCGATTCAGCAGTTCATGCATAAAAGCTGATAACACGTTCAGAAAAAATACTTTGGTATCCGTAATATTGATAAAGATATATTTAGAAAGACCAAGTTCATAATGAACTAGTACCAAATCAAGAGATCACGAAACAATTGTTTCATCCCTCCTGTAATCTAAACGTGAATTGAACGATACCAAGAGCTTTAACTTTTAAAGGTTTTTTATGAGTTTCTGATAAAGGTCATTAATCCATCACTGGATTGAAAAGGCGGGTAAAAAAAATGGTTTCAGAAAGTCCACTAACGTTACCAAACATTGGCTTTAATCTGCTTATCTCTCAAATTATAAAAAGGTACAGAAATTTCAACTTTTATCAACGACCCGCGAGTGCTGTTAGATAAACGACAATCATTTGGTTCAACAGGTATCCATTGTTGTTCACCGTTACTGACTAGTTATCAATTTTATTACTGTGTATTAACTACAATTTAGAAAAGTTGAAAAACCCCCGACATTTTCATTTTAAACTCCAATATCTCAAAAACGTGTTCAGCCATTTTCATGAAACATGACTAAGAACACTCGGGATAAAATTATCTATCACCCAAAAAAACTT
This sequence comes from Epinotia bilunana, assembly GCA_947049275.1. Taxonomy (NCBI): domain Eukaryota; kingdom Metazoa; phylum Arthropoda; class Insecta; order Lepidoptera; family Tortricidae; genus Epinotia; species Epinotia bilunana. The sequence goes on along the minus strand of OX346260.1, from coordinate 19,164,433 downwards.
AACGAAAATCGGTTCATCCGTTTGGGAGCTACGATACCACAGACAGATACACAGATACACAGACAGACACATTAAAAATGATAACCCCTCTCTTTGCGTCGGGGGCTAAAAATGGATACAGAAACATCATTCATCAGACGCATCATTTACACATGCCGCCTATTTCACCAATTGTCCTGACATGAAAGTTCGCGGTACATTGCTGGGTCCATAAGTACCGATGCTGTCCAACGACCACCTTAACGAGCCAGCAATGTAATGTACAATTGTTATCTTCTGGTGACAGTTTTCAAGTAAGTCGGCGAATTTGGGACCTATACCCTGAATACAAGTAGAAGTTTATTTCTAAAGGAGTGGAAAGGAGGCGTCCGCTTGTATGACAAGTTACAAGCTTTTGAGAGACGGTCCCCAGACCCCGTATCATGGTCAGACTTATGACACGATAAGTGACAGGATAGAGCGTCCGTCACTGGCTGACACCGTTCGATAGAACGAGACGACGCTCCTATCTTGTCACTTATCGCGTGATAAGGCCGTCCATGATACGGGGTCTGGGGACCGTCTCCGGTCCGGTCACCTTTATTTTTCAACGAATGATTTATTTCATTTTGATTTCTTTCCAATCCCATCTGATGATCATTACGGCGCACACACATTTTAATTTGCGCTAGTGCAATTGAGTGTATGAACCATGACGATTCACTTTCACATCACTATTAAGAACAATATTTTCCTGCTTTGAGACATACATATAAATATAGGTATCATGATGCTGATGCAATTAAGAGGGCTGCAAAACAAAATGCAGTCTTTCCCATGCCGTCCACTTGACGATGAAATGAACTGCACGGAGGGTAGCATGCGGTCACGATCGTCAGTCATTAAAGATCGACTGAGAAAAAGAAGATAGGTATTAATACCCATGGATAATACAGACACATACATACAGCAATAATTTCTGACACAGTAAAAAACTACAAGGAAACTTCATTAACATTGAATTATGTGTCAATCCTTTTTAATCGCATCAACCAATACCAAACAAAACAGGCGTGTATCGAAATAACCGTATTAAGCACACTCGGTTTAATCCGAAAGATATCCTGTCACATCAGACGTCAGCTTAGGTCGCATTAATCTATTATGCTCTTACTTAACATACAGTCGACCACTATAGGATAGGAAGGTGTTTAATACAAATGGAGTTCGATTTGCTTTTTCCTTTTAAGTTGCCCAGTGTACTAAGCCAGTCCGAATGGAGTTAGGTTTCCGAATTGAAATCTTGGGTTGAGTGTACATTTGCAACATATATGAGTATACATGTGATAGCAACCCATTTGTTTGATTAATAATTGTTAAGAGTACATTAATTATGTAGGTACACTGGTCGAGTGCTAAAACCCAAAAAATAATATCTCTTTAAAGATTAATAAAAAACGTTCCGTAAAAGCAAACATCACGAGAGCATAACATTTTTTTATGAAGTATACTAACAAGCTTAGGTTAAGACATGCGATGTTAATCTAGCTACATAATTAGATTTTTTACATCATTTGTAAAAATAGAAGAAGGAATGACGAAATTTTTAATTCTAGTATTTTAACCCATTTATAGAAAAATACGCAGCCCTCCAATCGGCAGCCGACCGAAAGTGCTGGAGAAGAATATTGACTATTACTACGTCGGCATAGTCATGATCCGCAGCATTGAAGAGAAGGACAAAAAAATACTAAAATGCATGTCCGCTTGGACCATAAAACTCCCAACATTATCATATCAATCACATTTATAAAGAACGAGCCTTGTTCTCAACTTATTCACAATCCTTTCCCCGCGTATCAGCGCACGTAATAAATAAATTTAAATTGGATAATAGCGGGTGTCGGCTCGCCCGGACGTCACCAATCCGTTCACTTACTGTGCCACCGAAACTGTAATAAATGCTGCGTTTATTGTGTTAAACCGCTTTCTGCAGTATAGCATATATGCTCCTGAAGGGATACGGTAAATTGTCTTATTTAGAGTCTTTACGATAGAATTGACAGAGCGGAACATAGGAAAATTCCGAAGAGTCATTTGTCCAAAACCATAATTATTAGATGATGGTGGTGGTTTTGGTGAGGGGGGTATATCCCCGACTGGGGATGTACCTCTGCCTTGCAGAAGACCACAGCCATAATAACACTACTACTTGCTCTGTAGTAGTGTTGTGTTCCTGGTGGTGAGCAAGGTCGCCAGAGCTTCCGAGGATGCGTTGTGTTGAGAGCGAGGGAATTTGTTCCTTCAGCTGTCGACACGGCGAATCCTCAAACATATCAAGGGTTGGCAACGCCCATGTTACCTTTGGAGTTACATGCATCTATAGGCTGCGGTGTCCGCTTACCATCAGGCGGAAATAAAGGAAAGGAGGATTTAGGTAGTCCATTACTGGGGACCATAAGAAAATCATGACTTTCATGACGTTATTTCAAGTACCGCCCTACAAACTTTACACGGACGAATGACGAAGCTTATATAAAAACAACTTCTTTCAGGAACAGTAAACTTTTGAGAAGAGGGTACTTTCCTGGGATAAAAATATAATTAATTCTGTTTAGTCCGTCAGGTAGTTTATCAAAAAATATTGGACACGTGTTTATTACTTGTAAATCATACAATAAATTATGATGATAATAGCCCGATCTAGTTTTGCGTGACGTCACATTTTGCTAAAAAGTGTACCATGATGTGACGTCACACAGTATTTAACAGCTCTAAATCTTCATCATTGTTTGTGTGCTTGACAAATAAAAAAATACAGGTCCTATTTTTTTGATAATCTAACTGTTGGACTAAATAGATTTTTGTTAGGAAAGTATCCAATTATTACAAAATAAATTGGTTCTACACAATTACCTATTATAGTAGGAGATATGAATAGAGACACGACCCTTACCCATCCATTTAATGGATGAAAAATATTATATATCGAATTTAAATCACACTTAAAAAATTCACCTGTTAAGCCACCCAAACCAACTCGCAGTGAACCTGACCGTCCTAACCAAAAGACTGTGCCAAAAATCATCAGGAAAACTACATCCAACCTGCTTTAAATTCGCCATTGGAATTTGCTAACTATGTAAACAAACCGCCATAGTGAAAGACAATTTTAATATGGCGGTTTGTTTACATAGTTATCAAATTCTATTGACGGCTACTTTACATATAGTCACAACGACTGATTGCAGATACAAAAATTGGGTTTATCGAGAAAATAGTTTACATCCCCTCTTTACGTTTAGGGGAGGTACCCTAAAGAAAACTTTATCAAAATTTTATTCTACTTTTTATCGGCGTGACGGACGGACGTACAGACGGACGGACATGGCGAAACTATCTTCTTGACTACGAAACCCTAAAAACGGGATAAAAATACAAATTTAGTAGATTAACATTATTTTAACAGATTAACAGTTTCTGAAAAATCCCTAAGAAACGTTTGTCGATCAAATCGAGGGACGCCATTGTTTAAAAATGGTTTTTATGCTAGTATTATCTTTTGTGCGGAGCGGTGCTGTGCAGAGTATCGGTGGTCTACAATTAGACGCTATAGCGTACTAACGGGATGTAATCGCGGCATTATGAAAGCCGAACCGTATCCCATCACTAATTGCGGGACCTAAGTCCGGTAATGAGCTGCGCACACGCTAATACCGGGTTACCAAGAAAAGAAGTGAACGTCTGTAAATCTCTTGCGCAGTTACGCCTTTTTAGAAGGGGAGGTTGGCCCGTGGCCGTGGGAATGAGAGGGAACAATAAATGTTTAGTTGATAATAGCTGGCCGAATTAGAAAGAATTATAACAATCGACGAGGGACTTGACCCCTATAATGTTTTGAGCATGCTCCATGCGTGCTTTGTACCTACACCATGGTATTGGAGTGACGTGCGTTATGCTTTACGGTTTTATTACAATTGCGAATATCTGGTTAATCATCGTAAGTATATCGGATTACTTTTTAGTACAGTTGTACACTTTTGCACTTAATAAGGCGAAATAAGGCGAAAAGTATACATATTTTGACGTCGACGACGTGTTCCTAGTGATTATACTCAATTGTATTAAGTAATAATTAATAATAATAATAAATTATGTATTAATTTGTTACGTTGCTATTTTTCTTGGGCTCTTTAATATGCATAAACCGCTTCTCTTCTTAAATAATTTTATGCGATAAAAAACATTTTTATATAGGTACCTAAGTCCGAATTTCACCTTCCCATACAAACGGAGTTTCGTTCTCATTTAAAATAAAACGTGTTGGATCATGACGAAACTTTTCATATGTACAATGATATGAGGTATATATTCTTCTAATTAGTTTAAATATGGTTCTAGTTTATAAACCAAACGAAATACAGCAAAAACAAGTTTTGTATGAAAAACTTAAATTCGCTGTATTTTTTTACTATGGTATTCGAAGCTATGTAAACTAATTACAGACCTGGATATACTTCATGTCATTGCACATGCAAAGTTTCATTACATTCCAACACGTAGTTTTAAAATGAGAGCGTAACTACGTTTGTATGGAGAATTGTGCTTACCGCAACTTCGTCTGCGTGGACCTGGGATAAAAATTATCCTATATTTTAATCTTTGCGCAAAGTTTCATTTACCTAAATCGGTTGAGCCGTGTGTGCCTGATTGAGTAACAAACATCCAAACATATATATATCATCCAAACATCTAAACATCCATCATCGCATTTATAATATTATGTTATAAATCATGTATTAAAATATGCGTAGGTACGTTATTTAGAAATACCCGAGGTTTTCTCCAATTACCATTATATACGAAACCTTCTACGTGATCGTTTATCGTACATAACATCCGATAAATTTATTTAAGTAAGTAACCTTATAATCATACCATTCTTATATTATTTTAGAATTAGTCACGGTAGTTGTCTATATTTGGTAATTATGATTGCCTGTTAGTTGATAACATGAGATAAGCTAAGTTTTCCTATTTTGTAGGTTTGATGGCCAAAAAGTACGTAAGGATAACTCAACTGTCATTTTTCCATACAAAAAGTGACGTTTAGATCTACCTGACGCCCGTACAATACGTTACGTGATCGACCGTACGTGGTAACAGACAGATAGACACACTTTCGCATTTGCAGAATAGTTGCATTGCATGTAGTCTAGCAATAATCTAGTTATCACTGAAGCCTTGTTCGGACTAGGCTAGTATTTTAGTGCGAGTCGATACAAAAGCTACTCGTACTTGCAGCTAATGTATGGACTCGCACTAAAATACTAGCCTAGTCCGAACAAGGCTTGACAGACGGTCCGAGAGGTAAAATGACTATAATCCGCAGCTCTTCGCATCGGCGCAATGAACGCGGAATAGAGTGACAGTTGCAATGACACTGACACTATTTTAATTTATATTGTGTTTAGATTTACTTTTCTCAATATTTATTATACGTTCAAACGTATCATACGTTCTAACTTTTCTTTGTTTCAACTTGTCTAACTCTTCGAGTGGCCCGAGTCGTATGTCCCCTCCGCTGCAGTCAGTTAGATGTGTCGCCGTATGAATTTCAATGTACTGCAATGTGATGCGGACCCCAGCTATCGCCACTTAATCTGCAAGGAACTAAAGCAATTAAGTAAAAGTAAAACTAAGTTACCTACTCATCTCATTCTGTACGGGGCTAATAGCAAAACCGACGCCGCGAGAACATCTAAATATCCGCCTTATACTAATTTCCACAGTGCGACAGAGACCGGAGACGCAGAGACGACGCGACTTGGCAGAAAGTTGTCGCCCAGCGATACAACACAATAAGTAGAACCTGCCGAATAAGAGATATACGAGTAGGTGTAATATGTAGTGTAAATTGCGTCTCTTTTTTTAATTCTGGGATTTAATGTTTTATTGGACTTCTATTAAGCTCAATAATCGCAGCTCGAAGTGAAAGGTACGGCACTACGAAAATTAAGAAGCGTATCTCATTAAAGCGAGACAATTGAAAATTAGCCGCGTGAATCAATATTCTTGTTCTTTCTCTCGGGACTTTAACTTTCAAAAATCATGCTATTAATCTCGGTAGGCAATTTCATCTTTTATCATCTAATTTGAGAAGAATTTAACGCAACAATGACTGGCTCTTAATTTCATTACCACCCACGGCTGGACCGAGGATCTGTCATGCATGCAAAGATGAAAGGTAGTAAGTGTATGTCATGTTATGCCTGTTGTTGTTTTTTAAATCCGAGATTCACCTGGTGGATAGTCATTGCCGTTGTAACAATGCTGTATTGTTGACCAATGGAAACAAATTAGTGCTAAGATGAAGTGAAATGTGGTGTGGGTGACATATCTAAAAATACCTATGCAAAAAACTGCATTGGTAGCGGCAGAGAAAGTGCCGGTGTCGACATTTTGTATACATGTTTTTGTTCCTAAGATGTTCTTCTTATTCTCCTCTGGTTTTGTATATTTAAAGTATTGTATTTCGTAATACGCAATGAACGACAACAGTCTCTGTTATTATAGACGACTCCAACAATGTAGTATTGTGGGTTGTTTATACCGCAAATGCAATGTTACGAACGAGGTTCAAAAGTTGTCGATACTATAGGCGTCAATTACTCCAGACATTGACACGGGAGTAGCTGCCGGCGGAGCAGGCCGGCGCACGCGCAGGTAGACCAGCCCCGAGCGGCGCCGCGCATGCGACCTCTCGCTCGCACCACGTGGTGGGGCAGCGCGGAGGCGCGGGCATGTTCGAAGCCCTGTGCTACATTTTTATTAGTTTGTAACCGTTCTTTGACTCAGCACCACTGTTCTTGCGCCTGCGTGCTGTTTATCAATAACATTTCGGTAAATAAAGTCCAACAGATGAGTGACGAGGAGGTGCAGATTTCTGAAGCTCATGCGCGCTTTGGCGCCATTCGGCTCGGGCATGGCCAGCCGAAAGCTGATTAAAGTTGCCGCAATCATCGCTTTCTTATACTGCACCCTGTTGGTGTACCAGGGCGGTGTAGCTCTCAATTTCCAGGAACCTAGAGAACAAGTGCAAGAATTGACTATAGACTCAGTGACTAAAACCAGTGTTAATAATGATGGTGATGTAACGAAAAATATAACATTGGATGATTTGTTTATAAGTGTTAAAACTACAAAACATTATGAAGACACAAGACTGCCCATTATTTTGAAGACATGGTTTCAATTGGCAAAAGATCAGGTAAGAACTTTATTCTATTTAATTATAATAGTGATACATCCCAAATGGTAGGTACACTTGTTTAATGCCTGATTTACATTCAGCCGAAGTAGGCAGGAGGGCGTAAAACCGCATTTTACGCCCGTCCTGCCCACTTCCCTGCTCACTTCGGCTGAATGTAAATAAGGCATAAGACATAAACATCTGTTAGGTATAACATAACAAATGTCCTGTGCAAAGTATTCATAAAGTTGTCAAAACAAGTTAACCAACAAGATTATTCAAATAAGATAAAGAAGGTTGTTAGTGGTCGACAATATTTATTTCTAAAGCTATCGCGTCAGCATCTTAATGACAGTTCCAAAGTTGCATGGGTAGAACTCGTGTATACATTTGCATTTACGGTCGTTACTAAGTCATGCCAACAAATTACTTGACGTTTTGTGATAACAGCTGTCTTAAGATCACTAATTTAAAAGTTTAACTACTGGATTGAACTAAATAGAAAATAACTGCATACTTTAATACTGGACGAGATATGTTAGATTATTTTAACACTGAAGACTTTATAGTGGATTTGACTTATGTATTAAAATGGAAACTGAAGACTTAATAAGCAGATTGAACAATTTGGACGAGAAGAAGAAAATAGAAAATGCATATTAGGTACTGAAGACATGGCAGTATGGCCTCTTGTCCTTAGCCTGTACTGAGGGACGAAAAAAAAAATGTTTAACAATAATGCGAGTGTTACCATCATATTTAATCCAATCAAAAATCATCTTGGTATTTATTACGTGAATATGACCATGATGAAAGTTTGGAATAATTATATAGAAATATCTGCCAATTTAGCTTGCTATTGATAGTATGAGCTAAAATATCTAATACATAAATTCTTCTGTTAGCGAATTTTGGAGTTGACAATCACGAAACGAAATGTAAAGTGACATGAAAGCAAACGAATAGGGTTGTTTTATTATTACCTATTCCAAAAAGAAAAAGAGCTAAAGGTGTGAAGTCCAAAAAAAAACATAACAACCTACGATAGTTTTAGAATTATGAAGATATCTACGTTTTGCGGAAAAGGGGCCGATTATCTCTTGGCACTTAGGACACTTATAATTAATTATGTATGTTATAATCTAGTCCCTTTTGTTAATTTATTCTCTATTTTACCAAATCTTAAACCTTTTTGAGAAAATTAAAAATGATTGTTTTTTTTACTACATCCCTAGTGGAGCATTTCTGAAAAAGTTTGTGCCTCATTGGCACATTACGTCAATTACAGCATGAATTTAATTCTCCTCTTTGGTTACCTACCATTTTTATTCATGCTATTATACAAACGTAATAACATTATTTTGATAATGAACGGTACTGTTATATTTTTTTAGTTGTGAAGAATTTAAAAACGAATATAAAAAAATGCATATAGGTACCTCATAAATTCAACTTAATTGAGTGATCTGTACAAACTTTTCTAGAAATGCTCATCAAAAGTACTTTTTCACACCTTTCATTCGTAAAAGTAAGTTTTGCTCCACGACGAGAGGGATCAAAATGCTACACTGTTCTTTCTGTTCAAGCTACTTTTTTAATTTATTCATTGGCATGTAGCATTTACGCAATGTGCCAAATGAACACAGATCTTAATAAGATAATCGATTGTAATTTCATCGGAATCGATTTAAAATGAACAAATTTCAAGTTTTAACATTAACAACGTTATATTAAAATGTATGAATATTTAGTAATATAAAAAAACTAGTAATAAAAATTAAGAAAATTTATTAAAACCTTTTAAGTAATTTTAACAACATCTTTTTAAATTTCTTCATAGTCGGTGTGCAAAATAGTATGTGTCACTCGGTAGCCAAATTATCTTCGTCTCGGGCGTTAACATTTGTATCCCTCACTACGCTCAGGATTCTATACCCCGCCCTCGCCGTAAATATACTATTTTGCTCTCTTGTGACACAAATAACTATTAACACATTTACATTAGACAGACCTTTGTCTAAATTATTTAAAACAGGAGTTTCAGTTATTCGGTCCTCAAAATAGATTTTATTTTATCAGATATGCAGCTAAACTATACCTCGGACTTATTTAACTAGACGAAACGTTTTTATGAGACAGACTTCGAGTTCAATATTTAATACCTAGTCGGTAACTTAGCCATATATGACGATAAAAAGGCAACCCGCAGAGTTAAGTCTCAATACCAGGGTGATAAATGCACTAGAAACGATCGCAGCAGGTAGTGTCTGCAACAGGTCAATATTGCCATTAGCTTAGGAATTGCTTATAAAACAACGACTTCATCTTCTCCTCTGTACGGGTACGCAATGAATCTTAAACAAGCTGAAAAGTACCAGTTCCTTTAATAAACTCGTTTGAAGCGTCATTTGAATTTCCAACACATTATTATTCCATGAGCATACGGGACAGGGCCGACACAGCATTATTATGCAAACATTTTTGGTGATTCCATTTATCACTCAAGCGAGTATCGCGTGTGATTCGCGGGATTCCCGAAGATTAAAAGAAAATGTTGTTGACGAAAATGATTGCGGTTATCCAGGATTATATGACACGCAATATAGAACAATCCAGAGAATCATGCGCTTGACATCTACTCCAATCCCATTCTAATCGCACATTGATAATACTTTTGCGTTGTGTTGAGATCAGGGAATTTGTTCCTTCAGCTGTCAACAAGGCGAATCTTCAAACATAACAAGGGTCGGCAATGCCCATGCTACTCCTTTGGAGTTGCATGTGTCTATAGGCTGCGGTGTCCGCTTACCATCAGGCGGGCCTTACGCTTGTTTGCCACCGTCGTTGTATATTTTACATTATATATTTTGTTTATTACAAGATATTATCTTCTTCTTTCTTCTATATGATCCGTGCCTAGTATAAATATTTCATATCTTGCACTGCACCCAGCTATCAAACATTTGCAAGATTTCCGAAGCTAAAAAGAAAGTTAGTTTCAAAGATTCAAAAGTTTTTATTTTGCTCAGAATGCCGTTACATAGTTGTTAAAAATAAAATATAATATAGTACAGTGCATTTAGCCTGCGTGAAGGCGTATGCAAAACGTATTTGAGAGTCCTTAATAATAAGTATAAAAATTTGCATTTACAAGTCAAAATTATAATTATAAAATAACAAGGTCAAACAATAATTAAATAAAAAATTGACAATTACAATAGTGAGGAGAAGCGGAAAGAAAATAAAAACAATAATTTAATTACATAATATCAATAAAACATGTCAAACATAATCAAAAAAAAAAACACTATAAAAGCATTTGTCCAGAAGCCAGGTTGTCAATTTGTGCTTAAAGCTATTTTCTCTTACCAATTTTAAGTCATCAGGTAGTTTATTAATATTACTGCCTCTGCAGTAAGCACATGTTCAAAAATACTTATTGTAAATCTGTAAAAATGGCCGTGCATATCCAACATTATACAAGGTACAATTTTTTACTTGATACAAAATAGCAAATTGCGCCTTGTATATGCTATAGATCTCGTGCTTATACAGGATGTACCAAAAATTGTATATATATTTGTAAGCATTACTTGTGGCAGGAGTATCTAATTTCTCGCGCGGGATTTCCGAAGCTTAAAAATGTAGTCGACAAAATCGATCGTGAATACGTAGCATTCGGCAAACAATAGAGAACGGTCCAGATTCAGTCGTGCGCTCGTTTAACTTGCATTTCCTGCATGGTACGCGCATAATCGACCGTTAATCCGGCTCGAAGGACCAGCATAAATATATTGTGCGCTGCGCGCGCGCGTGGCCAGGGCGCGCGCCGGCCACGTGACCCGATTGTGATGTAGCCCTTTTGTATCGAAAGCTCGGCCGATCGCATTTCGAATCGTGGGTTTTAGAAAGGTTTTATGTGATGTTGCTAACTTTACCGTTGGTATTTTCTATTACTTCTTATTGTTATACTTATTAATTATAAGCTTACTTTATTCAATGTTGCATGAAATGCTGCAACTGAACATTTGTGGATAATAAAAGAAGTATGTCAAGCTATTTATTGGACACAATAATAGGGAAAACATACACATGTAATATAAAATCAAAATTCCCATACGGGATCTCTAATCTCTTTCAGCTAACCGTTGAGAGTTTAATAAAAGAAAATTTCCCATTTTTACACATAATTTAAGTAGTAACAGGAAACATAATTTATTTTAGCTGAAGTAAAGTTCCATATAATTCTCATGTAAAGGTCCCGACGGAAGACCAGCGCTGGCCTCCTAGGTTAGCACCATGCTGAGTCGGGGCCTTTTCGTGGACCCTGCTACTTTTACTTTACTGTGTTTTGTTTTGTATACCCATTGTTTTGTCCACGAATAAATGTTTTCTTTCTTTCTTTCTTTCTTTCTATATCAATATGCAAAATAGTTACAAACAATGAAATACATCTTAAAGAGAATATGTACACTAACACATATATCCTGAACCGTATACATTGAGCAATACACAAGTATACTAAGTTCAAGACTCACACCCCACCCAGGTAATAACAACAGCGAGGCGACTGTTTGCGAACGGACGAAATGTTTCCGGCTATCGTGTTTCTTTAGGTTATCTGCTTTATTTTGAAATTGTAGCACGCACCTTAGCTAAGTTCTGGGAAGTGATGCTTATCGCTTGTTATGTTATCCCTGTGATGTGGTTCTGTTAACAAGTTTGCTGGAATCTTGTTAATGAAAGGACTTTGTGTTCAACTGTCAAGATCTATTTTGCAATGGTAATCGTAGCTTTGTAAAAGGTTTAGAACACAGGTTCTTAGTTCTAATGAAGTTTAATTTAGATATTGGATAGTTCACTCGCTGAGATGGTATAGAATAGAAGTTGTGTTGTCATTATAAACGTTTTCAGCTTTTGTTGATAGTTAACACTAAACTTCACCAAACATTAATACATTGGTAATGACCGATTACGGTATTGATAATGTTCGCATTATGTTTTCAAAATTCACATTTTCACGAACCAAATCATGTCTATCAACATTGTGTGCATCAAGAAGTTGTTTTAAGCTATAGGCACTGGTCACACCGCCGGCTAGTAAGCTAGAAAAGTTGGGCGAGTAGCAATACATTGCGGATCTGTAAAGGTCGATTGATCACACTGTGCCTGGTCAGCACGCAATGAACCGTTACTCGCCCAACTTTTCTAGCTTACTAGCCGGCGGTGGGACCAGTGCCATACTAACTGCCGGGTCTAATTTTTCTTCCTCTGGAAAGTTATCATTATTAGCTAACATTACAAATATGACACTTCAGCTATGTAAAGAACTATCGCATAAGTAAATTATTTGACTGTTCATTGTTTCCTATCCTTACTTAAAGTAGTGGTTCATTAGGCAAAGAAAATAAACGTCTAACAGTGATTAGCGTAATGAGTTAACAAAAATTAACAGTCAAAGAAATTTGTTGAAAAGTTAAAATAAACGCTCATTAATAATTTATTACTTTTTCACAAAGCCAGTGAAACAAGCGAGACTTAAAGTAATTGCCACGGTTTTGTTTCTCGAGAAGAAAAAGAGCCATCAGGTATTATGTAAATAAACTTAAGCGAAGCCTGCCTATCGTTCAGCGCATTGTTAATAATTTATGCAACTTCTAATGATAAACAACAAATAGGTAAGTACCTAATATGTACAGAGATTTGAATGAAACAGCTGAATTAAGAGTATTTAACTAGTTCAAGTGCAGTAAATCTCGCTTCGTAGTCAAACAATCATTGTGTATCAGTTTTATCACCGATTAATGTGAAAATTACATTCCCAATATTATGGCCATACATACTGGAACTTATTAACAATAATAAAATATTTACACAGCCATGGGATACCTTTTTACAGACTACATTCCGAGATCACGAAATCTGCCATACGCTTACTTCAGTATACTCAATGGCGCATTGCAATTCAAAAACAAAATTAGTCAGTTTGTATACTTCGCCTCTTTTAGCTCACAAAGGTGGCCAATAATGGTCACCATGTCACGGCCTGTCATTAAAAAAAACTAGTCTAGGGGCCTAAAATTGTTGTCATTTTATCACTTATCGTTGTGGATAAGAAGCCCGTTGTTCTCGCACTCGCATACTTGTGACGTGCCGGTTGTCTTATCTTATAATAGCAACCATCTTGGTCATCTTACGCTCCTGTGGGCGTAGCACGGTTGCCATTTTATCACTTATCGTTGTAGATAAGGCATCCGTCACTCTCGCACTCGCATACTTGTCAGAGCGTGATGGGCGTCTTTACCACAACTATAAGTGATAAAATGGCAACCATGCTACGCCCACTGCTCCCCTATTGTATTAAAAGAGATCATTGACCCGCAACCACCACCTGGAGATAAAAGCCTGTGCCAGTCTTTATCTTGCTGCACACCACCTTGACAAACATGTCGTGAGCAAGCCAGGGTGTGTCTAATGCTATTTGCAGCCATTAGAGACTTATTGGTACTAGAAGAGCCTGAGGTTACTTTTTATTTTTAACTCCTTAGTTTTCCAATTCTTGATCATGTTAATGAAATACCTTTGATAATAGTAAAGCATAATCATTCATTGTAAATCGCTATCGGACATCGTCGGATGGTGACCATGGACGAACACGCAACACAAAAAAGTAAATTGTTCCAAAAATGTATTGAAAAAATAAAAACTACAACAATGACTAAATAAAAAACTGCAACAATTAAACAATTTTAAATAAATAGCAACACTTATATTAGCAAGACAATATTTTTGTTCTGAGAGGTTTTATGTCAACGACAGCCATATGTGCGCGTATGACTGATAAGTCACAATAAATCACCAGTTTAAATTGAGTTTAAAACACAATCCGCTCACATAAATTGTAATTATTAACTTCTTTGCAAATAACATCTAGATTTACAAGAATTATTTCAAAATGTTCTACAGAAATCGATATTTATCTTTATGAATTGTAAATTTTGACACAATTTTATTAAGGTTTTATAAATAGTAAGTAGAAATATTGAGTTTTTAAAAGAAGTTAAATTCCATCATCCAAGCTTTTATCAGTAACAGATAAGCCTTTGTAGAGTTTGTTGGCGTATGAATGGATAATTCATTCAGTAGATGTTTAGTTATCATGGAGGATCACGCCGTATACGCCGTCAAGAGAAAAGGAGAAATGACCAAAATACTTGCTTTAGTTATTTATTACTGTGGCGAAGTTGGTTTGCGTCATATGTTTTATAAAATCTCGATGATAGCAGATAATAGCAGACACGACTAATTTATAAAGACTATCAATGTCAACGTTTTAGGGTTAAAATTTTCCAATTTGCCAGTCTTAATTCATATATAGTAGAAACTATTACATCTCAGCATGGCACCGGCGTAATAATGGCCAGCGCTGATCTTCCTACTTCCTTAATAGGGACACTAAATTATACAATAATCATTAATGATGTATTTTCTTGAAAAAAGTACTAAGAATCTAGTTAAATGGAGACAAAAGCAACGCAATAATCACAAAGTTATGTGTCCAAAGTTTTAAGAGGGGTATATTCTGTCCCTTTTCCGCAAAACGGACCTTCATAATGAAACGATTGTCATTTACTATGACGCTCGAGGATCGTGACTTCACGGTCTTCTAGCGTTTTCTCTCTCTAACAAGCAACATTAAAACGGTAACTTCGTATTTTTTTGAGATATTTGAATGGGATTTTCGTCATAAGGCCTACTTATTTGCCTTCTTTCTTTTGAAGTAAAAATAACTGCTTCTATAACCCTATTTACTCATATCTAGACCAAACATTACCATTCAGCATCTATAGTTCCACGTATTGACGGAGCGAAGGTATTGCACGGCCGTGCTCTGTCAGCGGGCAACAAGATTGTGGCTATTCCGCCCCAAATGCTAATACAATTCAATTTAATTCAAAACATTTATTTCGACCAACTGGGATCATAGATAAAGTTAATTACAGTTTCTTAGCCTAAAGTTAGCAAATATTATGAGTAGGTACTTTATGATTAGGAATTATAAACTAATGTTTAGTTGGAACTTTTGAGTTTCCGATTTAGGTTTGCGTTTTTCATGTGAAATTTTTGGTAAGGCTCTTAATGCAAATTAAACGGCATCTCGTCTTATATACAGGGTGAATTTTTAATGAGAGTCCAAATTTTTTGTAGGCATCACTAAAAGACTCCATTTTTGAAAAAAACTGTTAGGTATTTTTTAAATTATAAATTGTCTATCCCAGAAGAATTATCCTTACGGCGTGGTTACTCGGGATTCAATGCTGCGCGGAGCGGGGCGGGGGCGGGGGAGGGGGAGACGTGCTGTGTTAACCCTTACTACCCGCTAAGGTAACGGGTAGGGTTTTTTCGGGATAACTTTAAGCAGCAATTACTAAAAATTTAAGTACTGAATGATATAAAACAAAAAAACACGTATTTTATATTTTTTGCTGAAGAATCTTGTACTTGAATTGGGACACTCATTAAAAATTCACCCTGTATTATTATGCGTTGTAATCATAATTTATATGCACGTTAAGCTCGTAAAACTATTGACCACAGGGAAGAAGATTTTTTTGAACACTGCGTATTACCCACAATGTTATTTGTAGTAGTTTATAAAATGTGAGACACGCTACCATTTCATCTTGTCTTTCAATCAAAATCGTCTGTAAAAATATGGCTTTGTCTGGTTACCAACGAATTTCCGATAGGTAGATTACTTACTTGTGGTGATAAATATTTGATTTATGGCATGAAAAAGGGAAAATGCGTCACTTAAGATGAATTTGAAGAATTGTGGCTTTCCAATGACTTGTGAATTGGTTGAACATAGTATTTATTTATTTATTGTATATTGGCGATATATATTACTTATGATAGTGTGTAATATATTTTATACTGTATATTTATATATGTATTGGCATGTTTTTATTTGTCTAGAATTAATACCTATTAGGTTTTGTTTTCATTTTCTCTGTGTTTTTGTACACGGTATAAGTTTGCCTATCTCGGTCTACCTACCTTCCTCTCAATTGCTCAAAGGTTAGCTGGAAGAGATCCCTTATAGGGATAAGTTCGCCTTTGTACTTTGATCTATTGTGTGACATGTATATTCTTTAACCTGTTATTGTGTACAATAAAGTGCTTACATACATACATACAAAAAGCTAAGTAATCTTAATAAATGTTTAATCCATATTTTATACGTGTATGTAAGGGTTTTAATGGATATATTTTTAATAATTGATAATTGTTTTAACACGATGCTATCGTTGTTTCAGACATGGTTTTTCACCGACGAAGAAAATCAAGTTCATCAAAACCAAACAAGTAAGTATTATGTCAAAACTCATTGCCTAACCGTCATGACCAGAATTCGTGTTACTATTTAATTTTAAAATGTTATTATGAGTTTTTAAATAGCTATTTATTAATTATTAATTTTATTCGTTTATCGATCGTTCCACCTTGATCATTTTTGCCACTACACCTTCCATTGCCGAGGTGGTTTTTGAGTAGTACTTACACCGAGGTAATGTCGGGCAGACGTACATAAAATAAAAATAGAATTCTAATGCTAGTTTTTTTCTAGCTTCTTGTTTGCATATGTGGTGCATTGCCGCAGGTGGCGTTGTTTAAATACTAATTTTGAAATAAAATTAGCGCCATCTGTGAGACGTATACCTCGGTAATTAAAGGTTAATATTTTAGAAGATTATGAGAAACCTGTGTGGTGTAGGTTTAGAATAGCACCACCCCCTTTCTTCTCGTGCGTGTCTTAAGACTGGACTATGGGGAATGGGGTGGAAGTTTGTGGGCTAGCTTCACATGACTGATGTATTACAATTCCGCCACTTCTTTATACTCACATTAATAGAAGGGTCACGTACTCTGTCTATCCCTTTTGGGAATATAGGCGTGACTTTATGTATCTAAAAAGATGTGTACTTTGAAAAACAAATGATGATGTGACAGGGTTTAAATTGAAACGTGTAGTACTGTTATGCTTGCTGGTTATTTTTTGCTCGGTCTTTGTAAATACGTTTGCTTTTTTAAAATACATAATTGTTATTTATAAAGGGACCTTAATATAAAAGGTTACAGTTGATTATTTTGTTGACAGACAACCACATGGTGAATACCAAATGCTCGGCGTCTCACTCCAGAAACGCACTCTGCTGCAAAATGGCGGTGGAATACGATCGCTACTTAGAAAGTAAAAAAAAGTGAGTTACCTTTTCTAATATTAGTTAGAGATGGGCGAATCAACTTTTTTAGTCCCTAGTTGCCATGGTAACGTCTCCTGGGTCACTTCACCTTGGTTCACACATAAAACTGAAACTTTATGGGTTTAAATGTGGGTTTTCTTGCCATGTTCAACCCTATTTTATACTGTACCATCTTTTACCAATGTAACAATTTTATTGTATTATTTTTTCCTTATTAACGGGACTAACAACAAGCAATGGTTGATTAACCCAAATACGTTATGTTATCTGGTCTTTTCCGTAAATGATTTCTTCTTTCATTATCATACCTAACGCTATTTAGTAAACAAAAAACAACGGATTCGACAGAAAAGAAACGTCCAATTTTTAATCCTCGAAGGATTTAAACCGAAAAAAATATTTAAACGGATGCTTTAGACTGTAGTAAGGTATTAACGTAATGAAGACTGGAATGCATTAAACAAATCGATCTAGGTAACTACCTAGATCGATTTGTTCAATGCATGTAACTATATAAGATTTTCGGTTATGTCGTTATGGGAGAGACTCAAACAACGATGCATTTTCTTACATTTGCAAGTTTTCGTATATTTCTTTCTTTGGGGAGTAAGGTGATTTATTTAATTACTCTGACGTCACAAGCTCTGACGTCATGACCGGTGAGCCCAAACATCGATACAGCACATCAGTCATCCAATACAGCCGAGCAATTATAATGCAATCAAAGCAGATTCTCACATACACTATTAATATGTATAATTATAACAAAGCCCCTGCAATTAGTCTTACAAAGTTATAAACATTGTTGCGTGATACGTCAATCTGGATCAAAAAGAAATAGACGGTTATTTAAAAAAGGCGGGGCCTGTCGTTGGATTCATGAGAAAAACACACTGTGGCATATCATAAGTTTTATTGTTCTAATTTATAATAACCGTCAAGATTTAAGCAAACGTCTTCTCACGAAGCGAAGCGTAAATAAAAAAGATCGCTTTACGCTTCAATTTAAGTCATAAAAGGTGGAACAATTACTATCTTACCTCTACCGCCGCAAATTGATCTGATTTCGCAAATGAATCACAAAAAGTCGCCTCTCGTCAAAAGGATTCATATCCAATTCCAACGTAGTCAACAAAACCTGGTTAGAGCAACAAATCACAGGCCCGCCGGTCTCATTGGCAAAGAAATTGGATTTCATATAAGTTATTATCTTTTAAATTAATTTAGAAATCATTTCTCATTATCTCAACAAGCTTGGACGAGGTTAAATATCGCCGGTTTGCACTGCGTACACATTTGGGGATCGGTTTTGTTTTTATTAAAAACAAGACGCTCTCAACTTCTGTTTTTAGAAGCTGTGTGAGTAAATATTTGGTTTCCGTTTTGTTTGAGAACTCTAATGATTATCTGATGACTTTTACGTAAACTACAATAAGCTATGCTTGTCATATTATCTTTCAATAAAAATACCACGATGGGTTGGTAGTAATATTTATAATAGCGTGAAAAGATTTTCGCTATCAGTCTTTATGACATTGACATAAGATTGAATTTCCTAATTTGTGGAAAAGGTTGTTTCACTGCATTTACATTTGGGTCACTGATCTGAAGTTTCTGGGGAATACCTAGATTATGATCTAATGCAGTATTATTTTAAATTTACACAACATACATCAAGACGTTATAACAACAGCTATAACAGCCTTCCGTGTCTGGACAGTCAGCTTCTCCTATACTGGACTAGCGAAACTAGCGTACACTCGGTGACCTCGCACAGTACATACAAGTGAGTGACCTGGATTTTGACATGACAGAACTAACTCTAGTTATTAAGTATAGATATAATTTTAAGATTTATGAACCCGTGGTTGTCTGAATTAAACTATTTTTTTATAACTTTCTGAAATGTAAGAGGAGGATACATGTTACGTATAAGAGTTTAGGTACCACTTAAGGAGAACCAACAGCGCAAACTCCATGATTTTTGTAGTATTCTGCCAAGAACGTACAAAAAAATCACTTACAATCGATTCATAGTCATTATGGATAATCCGGTGTCTCTTGCATACACTACATAAAGACAATAAATATCCAGCTGGAGATCTCAATAGACCGGTCCGAAGCCTAAACCTAGGTAGACCAAACGTAATTTTTCTGTGCATGAAAATTTCAATGCCTCAGCATCACAATCATTTAGGGAATTTAAATGCATTATAACATACAAGAAGTTCACCCTAAATTCTTTGCGCCATTGAAATTTGATATCCATCTCAAATCGTTAAATGTCTCCGATTTTTTAATGCCCTCAAATGACAGCCGAGACGACAAATATATCAAAGGAAACCTTTAATGGGCAACTCATTACACCGTCGGTGCCTCAAAAATTTGTTTAGGGACCACCATTCAGGCCAGCTTTTTGCCTATGCCGTGGGTACAAACATTTTTAATCCGCGGTCTCATCTCGAACCTCGGTGTTCAAACATACAACAAACGTTAATGGTTTTTGGAGAGCAAGTCCAATATTATTTTGGGGTCACAATAATTTTCACGCGTTGACACAGCGAGCGGATGTTTTTTTTTGGGTTCTTTGTTTACCCACAAAACTCGTGTTTTTAGTTTGTAGTATGATGCACTGAATAGTTAAGTAGAATATAATTTTGACACTCGGCTAGACTATGGCTTGTTTCATAAAGACTTTACACAACAATCTGGTGACAATTCATACGCACGTACTAAAGTGAAAACATCATAAATATTTAAATGTTTTGTACGTAAGTTTAAGTGTGTTCACTACGCAAAATCTAACCGCTTTGTCAATGACTATTCAGAGTTTTACGGTCGTATTTAAGGCCTTGTAAATCCCAGTTGATCCATAATAGATTTTTAGGTAATTTAAGAAATCCCTTTGCCATTTGCACCCGAGCGCCGCGGCTGGATTTAAGAACGGCCACTAGTTGGCGCAGGAGGATCTCTTTATTGGACGCAGGTGGCCGGCGGTGTAATAGGATTATGGGCCCTGAACAGCGAGCTAAATATGTCTAGATGACTTTAATTGTCTGATTGTGCGCTTTCTTGGAATATATTTTGAACGCTATTTAGTTATACAACATTATAATTATCCAAGTAAAGCGTGTGAGTCTAAATGTAAAAATATAAATCTGCCTTTTTTTGGTTGATATTTTGGAAAGAACGTAAGACAATTTATGCTGGGTGGTGGATTTCGGAACACTACGGGAGATTCAACAGTATTAATAACCTTGTCGTAGCGTGGCTGTGACATAACCTTAATTACTTATCCATTTGATGTATCGAATGCATATTACAGTCGTGTCATGACGAAATTAATAACCCTTTTAAATCCCGCAAAGTAGTAAAGGTTGTATAATCACCTTTACAGATCTCTTTCTGAAAAAGAGACTGGCAGGTAATAGTTTGGAATTTGGAGTAGTAACCGTCTCTGTTTTATGGAGAAATATGACGGCTTCAGATATCGCATGCCTGTTGAACAAGAAAGACTTATGTAAAAAATCGTATTGTAACACAATCCTTAGGGCCGCTTCAGATCGCAATGGCAGCGGCCGGCAGCGGCGCGGGAAATAATTTTAAACTTTATCTACATACTAAAAAGTCCAGTACCGCTTGAGAAGCTCGAAAAGGTCGAGCGGCGCCGCGCGGTGACGCGAGCCGCCTCGCGGCCAAGCGCGTCTTGGCGTACTGGACTTTTTAGTATGTAGATGAAGTTTAAAATTATTTGACACGGAAAGTGTTCGCCGCGCCGCTGCCAACCGCTGCCATTCCGGTCTGAAGCGGCCCTAAGGATTGTGTTACAATACGATTTTTTACATAAGTCTTTCTTGTTGAACAGGCATGCGATATCTGAAGCCGTCATATTTCTCTATAAAACAGAGACGGTTACTACTCCAAATTCCAACCTATTACCTGCCAGTCTCTTTTTCATTCTCATTGAGCTTAATGGCTAGTTGAATTTGTGTGAGATTGTCTCGTAATATTTATTTATATATTTATAATTATAATAAAGTAGACGCAAGTATTTCTCTACCGATACCGTAAACTGTGTGAATCATCTCTCCATCATACAATTGAGCAAAAGATTGTGTTTGTGTTTTTGAAATAATTTTCGCAATAAGCGTCCCCTTCCTGTTCTGTAATTCCGTGTCACGCCACTTAAGCGTGCCTAAGGTTGCCTGGCCGTAGGATCGCTTGTCCGAAGGCTAATCTCCTCCGGCATTTACGGTCTCAGCTTTGACTTTAACTACACTCTCGCTTAGATTCAGTATTCATACGAATTAGATAGGTGCATTGTTAAGTGCAATATATGGGTGCATACACCTCAAATATAGGTCCCATGGCACTTATGACCTCCGCTCCTGACGACCGCTTTGGCCTAGTTGGTAGTGACCCTGCCTACGAAGCCGGAGGTCCTGAGTTCAAGTATTTACGTATTTATAATTAATTATATATATCGTCGCCTAGTACTCAAATTAAAAGCTTTGGTTAGTTTGGGACTAGATTGGTGTGTGTAATTGTTCACTGATATTTATTATTATTATTGTATTATGTCGGCGAATTAAGCGTTCAGTATAAATTTATACAAGCATATTGATTATGATGTTCCTACTCTCGTGATATGGCTTCTCCGTATTCCATTAAATAGATGTGTATTAAAGGCCTACATCATATATGGCTGCGTAGCAAGATAAAGCTCCAGACCCCCTAGCACACTAAGTTTTATGTCGGACATAAAGCATTTGTCCCTCTCGCACTCGCATATTTGCCAGAAAGGGGCGAATGCTTTATGTCCGACATAAAACTTAGTGTGCTAGGGGGTCAGACGCTGTCAAATAGTGTCAGAAATAAACATATTTTATCCCGCGGTATAGACTCGCTGATAGAATGATAATTAAATGTGACTATAGTTAATAAGGCGTATAAAAAACAATTTTTACCAGTTTTATTTAATGTACAGTGTTTAGCTATATGTGCATGGTAGTAGCTTGTTTATGTCAAATCGTGGAAGTCAAATTTGACCAACTTTCCGACGTACAATCGAAATGAAATTTTGTATTCTTATGTTTGCCAGACAATGTAATATTATGGTACCGTCAAGCTAAGCTCAGACCATAGCACCTACGGGTTTGGGCTCATTGGAACCCTTAAGGCGTAGTTGAGGACTGTGCAAAGATAGTACAGTCAGAGCAATAATAGCTTGTACAGAAACTTATTCTCTGTTTATTCAGTCTTCTTCTTCTTCTGTGCCTCTTCCTATTATTTGGGGTTGGCCCTCCTCGTTCTCATGCGCCAGGTCGGTCGATCCTTCTTTTTTCGTTGGGTGAATACGTTGATGCACCGTCCGCCCGGTCGGAGGGGACCGGACGGGTGTGTGAGACTCCAGGGCAGAAGGCCATTTCGCTTACAAGGAGGGTCAAAGGTTTGCTTACGCATGCTACTTTGACCCTCACGACTAGCCCGCTTTACAGCCCTGGCCAGGGAGAGCGCCCCGGGACAATTTCGTCGCGCTTCAATCCCGTGGACCTATTAGGTAGCTGAAGTCCCCTAACCTTGCAACCCAGTCCACTATGGCGGGGAAGCAAGTGCGCATAACGCCGACGTTCGCGCCTCGCTCTACGTCTGCGGATACGAGGACCGGAAGGGTTGTCCCCCCGCGATCTTTGCGCAGCCTCCTCCTGCGCCATTACCGACTTGCAGAAGGAGGCTATTGCTTCCCATGACCTCTCGCTGTCAAGCATCTTACAAACAATGGTCGGCAGCGAGGGGTTCCCACCCAATACGTCGGACAAATTATGCGGCATAAATTTGCCTCCACTGTTGTGGCGCACATCGTCTACTGCTGCGCCAGACCCGTGGCAGTGGGGGCTTTATTCTAGTTCGGGAACTCGGTGCAGTTACGCCCCAAAGCAAGGTCGGTTGATCCTGGGCTGTCTCTATGTTCAACTCGGCCTGTTTCAAGTCCTTTGATATGGTGGCCCACCATGTAGCAAGCGGGCGACCTTTGCCTCTCTTGTTGTCCGGTAGTGCGAGGGCGTACTTCACGACATGGTTTACGTCGCGTCTCATGACTCGCCCATACCATCTCATTGAGATTCCTTGACCTTTAGGGACCTTGTAATCTATTTGTTGATTTTCTGTTTATTGAAAAAAAACAGAATTCATTATTAAGTAGCCAAATTGAAATAAGGACTTATAATTTATAATATAAGACGAGAAGTCAAAACTGTATTCACTCATCCTGGAATAAACTGCACACTTGGTTAATCAAATTGACACTAAGCTCTTGAAGCTGGCCGAAAGATTAGGCATAATCCTTAAACGCGAAAAACGTTATCCTCCTTTGGAGTCATCGGGTAAAAATTATTGTGTTCGTTTTATGTGACTAACTGTACACAAATTGCACTTTATATCTCAATAATACAGTAACCGAGAAAATAAACGATTTCAAAATAATCTGTCTCCGTCCGTTAAACATCTGTCTCGCTAGTTATGCTTCATCGGTTAAATTTTGCGAGCAATTTTGATGTGAACTCCTTACTACTTCAACCTCGTATCTTTCTTTTCCTTTGTTTTGGATTATCAACTTTATCATACAATCAGAAGGTTGGTTTTTTCATCTCACGATTGATGGAGATTGGAAGTTAGTAAAGTCGCCGATATGCAAGAAACCTGATAGTGATTATAAAGTTGGCGGCAAAGCCGTTTGTAAGTTGGCGGCAAAGCCGTTTGTCGTACGCCTTGCAATCATGCGGTCTCGCATGGCAACAGTGCACATAGCATAATAGTTTGTCATTGCAGAATTACACAATAAAAGTGTCATTAAAAAATACACTAGACCCATGTCCTATGTCGTTACCTACTTATATCCTGTTTTAATGAGCTACACGTAGGATAATTAATTAAGTTTTTAATACACTTACTTCAAAGATAAGTTCAGTGAGTCTGTATAAGTAGGACTTAGCCTATGTGGACAATATTCTGTCCGACCTTTTATACTAACCGATCAAGGTAACTAGACAAACGAATTGTGTAGGTTTTCTTCCATGGTTCCGTGCCAGTTCTACTTACCAAGCCTACCAGCCAAGTCTACTTACTTTTCTTGGTTTGTTGTATGTCTAATCTGTGTACTGCGACTTGCGCCAGCGCAGCTCCTGTTATTTGCGTCGCTTTAATGCCACTAAATTATACAGCACTAATTGCACACTCTGGGTCTGGACGCAACTCTGCGGTGCACTTATAAAAATACTTATTTCGTTAGGAACGTACGGCGCTTATAACAGTCTTAAATTAAAGCTGTGAATGGCAGAATTTTATTTTAGATCATTTTAAACGTTATATCGTAATCACACTTTAGTACTGGCCTTTAATGGCATTGAATTCTTATGCGACTTCATGTAATTTGTAGTTTTAGTAAAACCCATTTGCGCAGAACTTAAAAAAAAGTTAGATCCCGGTTAGTTAAGAGTAAATTGAAGCTAGCCAGTAGCTAGCTCGAGCTTTTGCAAAAAAACAAAACGACTTTTTAAATACGAGCAATGACAGCAAATTAGCGACTAGCGTACAAGGTTTATCGTGTAAAATTGATGTATTCAGTGCACCTTATTTAATACGAAAAAACCGGCCAAGTACGTGTCGGGCCACGCGCATTGTAGGGTTCCGTAGATGCCTGTTTGTCTTAGTTACATCGACGTGCGGTGCGGTTGCATCGGCCGAATTTGTACGAAAATTGGCCTTTCCAAGTACAAGTTAAGTTGGGCGACTATTACTATTTTTGAACGAGCTATCCAACAATACTACCATGGGTATAACGAGAAAAAACAATTACATCCCCGCTTTAGGTGTAGCGGAGATACCCTAAAAAATATATTTTTTCAAGATTGTATTGTACTGTTTTGTCGGCGTGATTGATTTATATACCCATGCCGAATCACAGTTTTCTAGTAGTAATGGTTACTGACCTAAGCCGAAGACGGACAGACAGACAGACAGACGGACATGGCGAAACTATAAGGGTTCCTTGTTGAGTACGGAACCCTAAAAAGGCTTTTTTCGCTGGTTAGATCATAACCAGAACCTCATACCTAATATTGAGAGCAAGCATTAATCCTTAGCCAAATAATACTAGCTGTTATAGCCTATAATGGCTATAATGCACGTAATAAGTAAAATATAAATTAAATAAAAATAAATTTGTTCTAGATGGTTCTGCCACTTCGACGACGACAACTACGTCAACGTGCCGCGGCTCGTAGAAGTGCTCCAGAGGTACGACTATAAGCGCGACTGGTATCTCGGCCGCACCTCGGTCTACAACCCTGTGCGGATCTACCAGAAGACCAAAAAAGGGAAGAGAACGAAGGTAAGCTGACGTACTGTTTTAAAACTAGTTGCTAGTTTACTTTGGGCAGGGTTTACGTTTGCAGTGCTTTATACGTAGGGAGACTGGACAGTCTTGATTCCACAGGAGATTTGATCGCCTATATGTACCTTAATAAAATCCTTCTATTTAATACATAATGAGATGTAAAATATTTTTTATCAATAAATGATCGTATGGTATCGTATCGTAATATAATTATTGTGAAAGTTCCGATGTTTGTCAATTTTATTCAATCACGCAAAAACAGCTAAATGGATTTGTCAGAATCAGAATCAAACATTTATTCGTGAATACAAAGTGTCAATCTATGCCGTGTTACTAACTAGACCCAAATCAGCATGATGATTTGTATGAAACTTATGACCGCAGGGTGATCACGTAACTTTCCGAACGTACGTTAGGGCAATGCAACTGTCATTTTCCCGTACAAATAGTGACATGGAGATCTAACTGGCTCACGTGCGTTACGAGATCGACCAGCTGGACTAAAACAGGATAATTTTTATCCCCAAAGGGATGAAGTAGGATATGAATATATTATTATTATTTATTTATTTCAGACACATGGTCCATAGCTGTTAATAACAATAATGCCAATATATATAATATATATATATAGATGTTACTTTACCCTAAACCTAAACGCATTAACTTTATTTAGTACTAGCTTCCGCCCGCGACTTTGTCTGCGCGGGCCCGGGATAAAAACTATCCTATATTTTAATCCAGGCTATAAACTATCTTCGTGCAAAATTGCATCCAAATCGGTTAAGCCGTGTAGGCGTGATTGAGTAACAAACATCCAAACATCTAAACATCCTAACATCCTTACTTTCGCATTTATAATATTAGTAGGATAATTAATTAATAGATTAGTTGATATGGGAGTTTACGCGGAAGAAGCAGGTAAATGCTAGTTACCAATTAATAAGAGATTGCAATTCTATTTCTATTTACTAGATCTACTGTTCTAATTCTGACCGCATTGGATTGCTAATTTAAATCTATTGGCAATTTAGATTCAGGGGATCAAACCTTCCGTGGAATCATGTCTCAGTCTCCATGTACATTCTCCAATAGATAGCAAAGACTAAATAAACTTTATTTGTTTCAGTTAAAATATTCCTTTTGGTTCGGCACTGGCGGCGCCGGAGTGTGTTTGAGCCGAAGTTTGGCTTTACAAATGTTACCTTTTGCGAGGTGAGTCAAAATAAACGTCTAGTTTTAAGTTGCTTTAGTCTAAGTAAATAAAAATTATATAAGTACATGACAAATGATGCCATCGCAAAACTATTCAAATAAGAACACAAAACATTTTGCAAAATCACTCTGCGTGTTAGCACAATGCAATGACGATGACATTACCTACATATAATTTCCACAGCACCATTTGAAGGTATGATGTGTGAAATTGTGTCTCGCCACATAATATGCGTTAAAATTGCACTGAAAATATAATAAAGCGTCCGTTTGATGTATTAATAACCACGTTTTATAGGTACTTTGACAGTCTTTGTCACATGTCACAGTACCTACAATATTTATGTACGAATAATGGTAACGTTTAATATTGCGAGTTAGTCACGTTCGCATTTGGTGGGGCGAAATCGGTATATGGTATTTTGTTCTTTACCGATAGCTTAGTTATATCTCCAAAAATTTTTGGTAGTCGGTATACTGTCAGTATTACATTTGCGATCTTGTATTATATTGTGCGGTGGTACGTATGCAGAACTGCATTCGCACTGCACCAGTCAGGAAACACTTACCTTACCTATTTCAATAAAGCCGCGTAGTAAACTTGCTAATACCGCACCGACTCTGCACTACCAAATGCGGACGTACTCTTATTTATACTTATATACTAATATTACAAAGAGAAAAAGTCTGTGAGATTGGGACTTTGTGTGTTTCTATGTTTTCTGTAATATCAGGAACCACTTATCCGATTTCAAAAAGCACCTGCGTGTATTGGACTTTCTGGATGGCTATAGACTATATTTTATACCGCGGGTTTGCCTGCGTTCTTTGCAATACGCGAGCCAAGCCGTGCGAACTAGTATGTATTTATAATGACCACATGGTAAATTGATTTACTTAATTCGCCACACAAGCCACGGAGCATCAAGCTGCCGCACCGTCAAATAGAGTTAGTTCGCTCTGATCCTTAATATCCGATCTTTTAAAAGATCAGATTAATTTAGACTTCCTTTTGGATGGGATTCTCTGTTTTATAAACATAGCACGGTGGATCAAACCGTAAAACTATTTAATAATGAAAGAAGCATCCGATTTAATGATCAGATCGGAATGCCCTCACTATGCAGCAGTAAAGTGTTACAATCATCTCCCAGACTATATTAAGCAGGAACATAAAAACAGTTTATATGCTAAGAAACTGAAATCATTTCTTGCACAAAAATGTTACTATACAATGAATGAGTTTTTCGATGACAAGCTTTAGGAATATCTTAGCTGCTGTCAGTATTCTATTGTTTAAAGTCATCTGTTCCTTATCATTAGTTCATTAGTTTATAAATTAACAAATCTAGATTTTATGCATATTAATTATAGTAGTTGCCATAAAGCTTATTTTTAAGGTTTTGCAACACCCTTCCAGGGTCCATGAGATACTTTTGTGTTTTATACATGTAAGAACTGTATTTGTTTACCATGGTGCAATAAATGCTTGATTGATTGATTGATTGAATGACTCGTCAAGCTATCCAATGGGTACGATTAAACCTATAGCTTAGTAATCGATACTTCAACAAGCTGTGTTGGGGTTAAACTGAAAGCTAAATTCATTCTATATTCAATTCAAGTGTCCCGTATTGGTTTTACTACTGGAATATTATTGGATTGCCAACTTGTAATACAATATTGGACGTTCAACGCAGGCAAGCGTGTAGCGAGAATTTAACCCGATCACTTTCGTCTGTCGTGTATTGGGAAATCGACAACACAGTTAACCGGACTATTCATAAACCTAATTGGGATAATATCTATTAATGTATGTTACTAGCAATCTGTACCTATATATAATCCAGTATTCTGTACAATACCTTAAATTTCAAGCGTTCAGCGGAATTTACATGATGATTCACTCTGTTCTCATTTGATTTTCAAATTTTATTGTTTAGACCGTACGCTACGTAAGCTACGGTAGCCTAGTGGTTCAAGCATGCAGCTGTCACACGGCGGTCGTGGGTTTGATTCCCGGCTCGTACCAATGAGTTTTTTGGAACTAACTTACGGAAGATCATTTAATATTTACCGTTAGCTTTTCGGCGAAGGAGAAACATCGCGAGGAAACCTGCATATATCATGCATGAAGAAATTCGAAGGTGTATGAAGTCTCCAACATGCACTGGTCTAGCGTGGAAACTACTACCAGTTCCCTCTCGCTATGAGAGGAGGACTGTGCCCAGCGGTGGGACGTATATAGGCTAATTTATATTATTTAGACCCCGATACTCAGATATCTATATATATATAAACGTAAAAGTCCTGCACGTCTATCATGAGACGGCCGCGACATACTCTCGAGTTTTCTCGCACTATAACCTCTTGTTCTAAGTGTTCTAATAAGAGAGAGAAGGATAGTGCGAGAACAATCGAGAGAGCTCGCGCGCCGTCCCGTGATAGCCGTGCTGGCTGACTGACTCACTCACTCACTTATATCATCGTCCAGCTCAAACCGTTGAATCTAGAAAAAGGATTTTTAAACAATAGTAGTACCTACTAATAAGAGATTTTAGAAAATTCAACCAACCAACAAGTTGGAGTAAAATTTTAAGTGAGAGACTTAAGATTTTTTGTTTGGACTCTTTATTACAACACAAGAAAAGTTATTTTAGGGTTTTGGAAAAACCCACCCCTATGCGGGTTAAATAGGGGTGAAAAGTTCGCATGAGGGAAACTCTTTGTTTAATCTACAAAATTAAAACTATGAAAAGATTCCTTATAGGAATACAAAAAACAATGACATTTTACATTTTGGAAAAATATGCCCCTAAGGGGTTGTATATAATTTTACATATAAATACGAAAGTCAGATCGATTTAGATAACATTTGGTATAAAGATAGTTTAAGTGCCGGAGAAGGACATAGGATAGTTTTATCCCCGAAATCATGCCCTGAGGGGGTGTATCAGAAGCTAGTATATTATATACGTACCTCTCTGATGATTGATGATAGATACCAATAAAATGTTAATATTTTAATTGTACGCTTTTGCTGTATTTTGAGAAGAAATGTTTTGGTATTTAAATACCTGAATTATGCAGATTGCCGGTAACAGATACACCGTCTCATCATTAGGTCATCGGTTGTACATAAATTAACAGGCCTACATGCATAAGTGCCTTGTGCTTCGACCAATAGCAATGCCAGTATGCAGCAGAAACTTCATAATCATACCTATTCGTAAAAATAAACAGTCGTAGTAAGTTACTGTAATAATTAAGCGAAGACAGAATTAGCGTCAAGGTTGTTAAATATGTGTCCGGCCACTGGCATTCCGATCCAACAGATACTTACATGTTTATGATTTACTGTAGCCAAATATAGCGTGGCTTGCAATTTATAAGTCGTATTAGGTGTATTATTTATATTATGTTTTAAATTGACCTGGTTTAAACTTGTGTGCAGTGCAGAATATATATTGAACATATTTATAACAAGCTAGCTGCCCGCGCGGCTCCGCCCCGAAGCAGGCAAATCTGCGGGGAAAAGAAATCATAAAGAAAGTCCATTCTATGTACCAGCGAGTGTTTTTTTTAAATCGGGTTACTGGTATCGTAGATTAACCCCTACGTACAAAACGACAACTACGTCACATCGACAAGAGTACGTACAGAATACTAACCCTTAAAAACGGACAGCCAGAACAATTACTTACCTAAAGTAGGCTGCAATGAAACCTTGATGCACGAAGTGATATCATATTATTTATTTTGGCATGCTTATGCCTTATTGTTTTGTCATCGTAACAAGGTTTTATAACGGCCTTCATTTAACTTGTTTGACTAGTGTAAAGCGGTCATATTATCCGTCAATTTTTTTAAGTGTACGTTTTCTTTCTACAGCGGTGGGCGATTCATAAGCTTTTGTGATAATGTTCGGTTTCCTGACGACGTGTCTCTTGGATATCTTATAGGTAAGACATTACGCGAACTTATTCTCATTTGGTAGCCAATGCAGCCTTAGTTTCTTTGAGTCTGACTTGGCAATAACCTTTTACCCTCACTGCCTCGGAAAGCCGTCTTTTCTCCTTTAAAACAAGCTAGTAAAAACGCATTTTATCCACTAGTGGGGAAAGTAATTTGACCTTGGAGTGTGACCATTTGTTGTCGGTTTTTGGCGGCGCGGCAAAGGAGCGTCGTCAGTGTTTTGTTCGCGCGCAGTTGGGAAGGATGTGTTTTGACCTCAGTTGGCTCGCACGGCCGTAGACATGGATAACGAAAAGTGTCGTACTTTAATTAAATTATACGGGTCTAAACAGCTTCTATGTGAGTTGTGAATAATGTGATAAATAATTATGAAAGCGGGAGCTGCACGTCGACGTGATACGTCCATTGCCGGATACAAAACAAATGAAGACCGATTTTTTATCTTAATTAGTTAATTACAATTTTAAATAATGTTGTACTATATTGATGATGATTATAATTAACCTGATGATGATTATAATGTGTAATGTGTACAAATAAAGACTTATTTTTTATGAGCTATTTATTTGCATGCTGCACTTTCCTCGTTACAGTGAGGTGAAATTTTTTGTGTTACACACGGGTGCCAATATTTTTATTACTTCTCGTGTGTTGAAACACTCGCTACGCTCAGGATTCTATTTTAGAACCACTCGAACCAACTATAGAATCCTTTCACTTGCTCGTTTTTCAATTCCACACTCGCGGGTAAAATACATCTTTGCACCCTTCTATAACAAATAACTATTTTTCGCTAGAGATATTCTACAAGCAGAAAACATACAATAAAGTCATAACGTACTGAAATACGTATATGTCTATATTAAGCATATTACAAAATTTATTATATGCCGTATTACGAATGAAGTTATGTCGAAATTAAATATGAGTCCTAACTTTGTTGTTCAAACTACAAACGTTAGGTGCAAAATTTGAAACTTGCCGTCACCAATTGTAGAATTTACAGTTGCATCCCGGTTTGGAGGACTTTCATGGAATTGGAATTAGTACTTAATATCTGTTTGATATGATAAAGTATACAGGATTGTTTGTAATAACTCTACCTCCAAAGCTGATATATAATGTAACTTATGTATCACAAGTCAATATGATACAGTATTTGTGGTTCTAATGAGATGGAATTTCTTCCTGATAACTATTTCTGCTTATGTATCTTTGCGAAATTTACAACGTGATACAGTTTCTTGTAGTCTTTTTAAACTTTACTTTAATAAAGCTCCACAGCATACGAGTTCCGCCTTTCCACGATTGAGTGGTATGGAAAATGTTGGAAATATTAACACTTTCATCATCTATGTCGTCCTCAGCAAACACACAAAAAATTGGAAAATCTAAATTTTTCCATAATTATATCCGCTCTTTGTCCACAGAAAACATAATGCACATAAACCTAACAGTGATACCAGAGTTCCATTCCCACTTGGAGCAAATGAAGCTCCTGGACACAGAAAAGTTGAAGGAACAGGTATCCTTCGGCTACAGCAGGACGAAGAACGAGTGGAACGTGGTCAACGTGCCAGGGTTCGACACTATGTATGATCCTACTAGGTGAGTCGGATTCACTTTCGCTTATTGGACCGAAACTGTGAGATTGAATTCTGAAATAAAAACCGGCCAAGTGCGTCCGCCCAGTGTAGGGTTCCGTAGTTGCCTGTCTGTCTTAGTTACATCGACGTGCGGTGCGGTTGCGTCGGCCGAAGTTGTACGAAATTTGGCCTTTTCAATTACACATTAAGTTGGTCGACTATTACTCGGTAACTACTTGTTCGTGATAGTTTTCCTTTTAAAATCATTATTTATGTACTACTACCACTTTTTTTTTCATATCCCCAGTAGTAGACACACATGACTCGAACTAACATTAGGGCTTTAAAGCACAATATCTCGCAAACGAATTACTGATTTGAAAAATGGTTTTAAAATACCCATAATATTTTTGAACGAGCTATCCAACGATACCCTACACCATGCGTTTGACGAGAAAAAGAAATTACATCCCCGCTTTAGGAGTAGGGGAGGTACCTACCCTAAAAAAAAAAACTTTTTCCAAATTGTATTGTACTGTTTTGTCGGCGTGATTGATTCATATGCCCATGCCGAATCACAATTTTCTAGTAGTAATGATTACTGAGCTAAGCCGAAGACGGACAGACAGACAGACAGACGGACATGGCGAAACTAGAAGGGTTCCTTGTTGACTACGGAACCCTAAAAAGGCAAGCTAAACCTTAAACTGGGTACAGTGTCGTTTTTTCTTGCGTTCGTTTGAGAGAATTTACACTTGTAGTTTTGGTCCTACTATACTTCTGGCATAAAAATAAGTAAATCGCAAACAAATCTCGATAGTAAAATAGTGATCATGCAAACGAATTCAAGAAGTTACTGAACTAATATTTTGTGGTAGTTATAAATCAGTTAGTCGTATTTACATTATACTACGTGTTTTTGTCAATTTCCGTTAATTGCAAGGGGGCATAGGTTAGATCAAATAAAGTTTATTTCTCCCAGACAGTAGTATCTTAACTCTTACTGTTATCAAGATATTCAAGATATTCAATATTTGAATTAAATCAAATCTGCAGCTTTAACCACTATTAATGCTACATTCAATTATTTTGTAAAATAAAACCTTTTTTTTAAAGTAATAATTATGCTTATTTGTTTCTGTGAATGTACTCTGCAATATGCCGAAGTTTACGGAAATTCCTGGGAACACCGTGTAGAATAATGTTGATATTTCAATGAAATCCAGTGCAAAGTAATATTTTTTATTGATGCTCTCAGAATATTTTTCGCTAGATCATTTTCTGTTATATTT
This sequence comes from Epinotia bilunana, assembly GCA_947049275.1. Taxonomy (NCBI): domain Eukaryota; kingdom Metazoa; phylum Arthropoda; class Insecta; order Lepidoptera; family Tortricidae; genus Epinotia; species Epinotia bilunana. Next base: position 19,130,471 of record OX346260.1, on the reverse strand, counting down.
GATGGCATACAAATCATATATTTTTATCTATCTAATTATCAACGTGGACTGCAAAGCTTTTAAAAGAAAACCTCGTTTCCTGTCCTGGCGCGATGATAAAAGCGAATTACGACTTGCTCTCCATTGTTACAGGTTCCTGTCTCTACATTGTTTCCTGTTTCCGCATTTCAAGTTCTGTCCAAGATAGCCCCGGTTTCACACGTGTGGAATGTATAGCTAGTTTGTATAATTTTTATCTGTGGTCAACTTAAATGGTTTCTGTTTTTATTTAATTTTTTATAGCTTGGTTTTATAGTCCCAAGCCAAGCATATTAAAAAGTTGTATTTTGTATTATTTTATATTTTTCATGTTTCTTTGATTTTAGAAGTTAAGTACAGAATTATACAAAATTGTTATTATGAAATAAAGCAGCGAACTTTAAGAGATAAAATTCGCTGCTTTATTTCATAATTGCACGATTTGAAATGCCTATTTTTATTTTGCTGAAAAAGTAAAAAATTACGATGGATAAAAATGTATTCTTACAATGAACTCTTCCATTTTGTTATAATATTGTTTTTTTTTCTATATAGCGTTTATTATCCAGGATATTAAACTGGTGAAATAATTTATGAATTGTAATACTTATAAACTGTTTCATATTTTGCTGTGAAACATTAAAGTAGCTTATTATTAAGCCGATCACAATCGTAAATACTGACATAAATTATTATTATATGACAGAGCTCGTTATGGCTGGAAATCGAGGAAGTATTTATATAAATGTCACGAATTCAACCTATTTAGGTGATGTATAACTGTTGTCTTTAAGAATAGTCTGTGATATTAGCTGATAGTTGTAAGGTAGACGCAAAATGTGCTATTAAAAATGTTATTTAAAATCTCTCTCAAGTCATGTTATGATATTGTTTTAAATAATCATTTGTTTATAAAATAAACAATTTCAGAATTAAACTTTCTTTTTCTCATAATATTTACCACCTTATCGACTTTACCATGTCAACAGCTTTTGGCATAACATTACATTATTTCTATCTATCACTTCAACGTCAATATTTAAACTGATAACGACAAAAAAGTCCGATGAGAACTGCTTATAAACAAACAAGAAAAGCATTTTGGCGATACGTGTTCCCATAAGCGACTTCCTTTACCAATCAAGAAATGCGTTGGACTTTTAATTGTCGCTTATGTTAAAGTTATAGCATTTTTATAGTTGCCGCATATTCGGTATCAGTTTACGTCGGGGAGACATCTGCTGGCTATGCATGTATGAATTTGCCGCTTTGGGAAACCACTAAACCTTTCACAAATCACACCAATTTCGACGTTAAAGGCTCGTAATAAGGTTGACGTTTCATGAGATTTTTTTTGTGACATAATTCTGTTTAGTTTTGGAGGTGTTTGTGTACGTTAGTAGTGTGGGCGGCGATAATCCGTCTGCCTCCGTCCGCCATGTATGGTCAGCTGAAACGGTATTTTGTTTTTGGACCGCACTCGCTTGGTCATTATTTAGGTCCTTGAATTTTTGTGTATAATTATTGTACTGATAATTATTAATTAATAATGAGGATCAAAGAGCTTACGGTTACTATTCTTAGATCCTATACCCAAGCCAGTAATAAGATGTTTGAACCGTAATGAGATTATATTGTTACCACGGTCTTTATTAAGATAGAAAATGCATTAAAGGAACGTATGAGCAGCATTGAGTATATACATTTGCGTATTTAGATCACGAGATATATTCGTCAGAGCGCTACGGTACATTTTGCTACATATGGACATGAATTAAGCTTTTACGGATTACGGTGTAGTTTAAGGCAAAATAATAAACGTCTACTGCGGTACAGCTACAGAACACAAGCTTAGCGAGTTTGACTTATATATTCTAGTCCAATGTCACCCATAAATTAGGTAGTTCCAAAGACAAGCCCCTAGTTAGATGGCCTGAGAGACGCTTGAATGGAACATTAAACACGAAAAGACATCTCTTAACACCTCCAGCGTTAAGTATTTATTGAGCAACGAGCACGATCGGTGAGCCGTAATCGGAGGACTACCGAACTTGGCTGACACACCGTGTTTGCGGTATAAATGCAAATAGTTCAGTGCAGCGAAAGGTCCGTTTAGGGGCGAAGTGCCATACAGGTGAAACGTGCAGGGCAGTGCCGACTGCCGAGCCTGCGATGGTTGCGTTTTCCAAGTAGGGTCAACTCGAATGTCATTATCGTCATTTCAAATTATACTTTGAAAAACAACATTTTAGGTACTTCTTTGATAAAATCGTTTGAAATAATATGTGGTTACAGTAATACTATTGTTGTCATAATAATATATTTGGGAACTATACTCTATTTTTTATAGTGGTTCTCATTATACAATATGTAAATGAAAATAGTATGGCGAAGTACTTTATAGTTTTAAAAAAACCGTGTTTCATATATATTATGTTTACGTCTAATGGGTAGTGACGCTGCCTACGAAGCTAAAGGTCCTGGGTTCGAATCCCGGTAAGGGCAAATATTTGTGTGATGAGCATACATATTTGTTTCCGAGTCATGGATTTTTTCTATGTATTTAAGTATTTATATCTATTATATATATCGTCGTCTAGTACCCATAACACAAGCCTTACTGAGCTTACTATGGGACTAGGTCGATTAATGTAAGATTGTCCCCTTATATATTTATTTATTTATTTATTTAAGAAGTATAAAAATTACAATTTGTAATTCTCGATGCGTGAACCCAAATCGCACTTCGCCAGTTTCGTAACGCCTTGGGTCAATACGATTGCGAAAAATACTGATACCAAATCTCGAACTTTTTACCGTGGAAAGCAATCGGTAACTTAAGATGTCATAAAATAAATGCCGAAGTAGTTCATAAAGTGGAGTTATTGCAGTTTTCGTAAGCTTTTAGGATAACCCCCACTTGAAGCGAAGCGAGCGTAAGCGGCTTAATACTTGCAGACGTCGCCAACGTAGATTTCAGCATTGTTATTAAGTGCGATGATTTAGATTAGATTGGATTTCTTTATTTCACAATACAAAATACAATATAAATAACGTTAAGTTACATGACTTGATATTATGATCGTCAAATAAAAATAAAACCGAATGAAAATAAAAATTAAAAATTACATATCAATGTCAATATACATTTTGCATAACAATTCACACTACACTACAAATCTAATACAAATACAAATAAATATTACTATAAAATGTCAAACATATTTTATTTTCATAAAGTCATACACAATAAAAACTATTTTCCAATAAAAAGATTCTAAGTTAGCGTTTGAATGCTTCGTCAGATGATTCGTTTTTTAATTTGGCGGGTAGATGCTCATAATACGTCGGTCCTATCACGCGCGCATTTTTTTCCGAAAGGGCCATGCAACGCGCAACGGATGCGACCAGGCTTTCCACGGTCTGTTTGAGGAGAATCGTGGAATTTTTTGGTCACATCGCCCGGAAAGATGGAAACAACCTGGGGCAGCTGATGGTTACCGGCAAGGTGGATGGCAAACGACCAAGAGGGAGGAGTCCAACTGGATGGACCGATCAAATACGCTCGAAACTGGGCAACTTGCATGAAGCAGTCCACGCTGCTAAGGACCGGGTAGGTGATGACGGAAGATGGAGAGGCATAGTGCGGAAATAACTTATTTCACATCGGGGAGTGCACGACCCTCAGCAATGGGGAACACGACGCAAGGAGTAGGATTAAATGCGATTGTTCGGCCGATTTAACGGTGGTAGGGCAGTTACATGGTTGCTCCAATATGAAAAACCTTGTGACAACTTACGGGTACATAACGGTAATATATTATATGAAATGAGACATTTCCAGCATTCAGGGTTGCCCAACCCTACGTTTACAAGTAATTGATAGAATATTTTTCATCTTTCTTATTCTTCTACTTGCATCCACAACATGTCATTAGACTACTATAATCTTGTTGGAAAAAAAACGAATTATCTTAAAATATCCTATTTGATTGATTGCTAAAGATGAATCGCATAATTCTAACGACTCTAATACCTATTTCTTCAAAGTTTTTAGTAAGTAATTTAAACAAGAAGGCAACAACGCAAATGACCTACATTCATTCTGTTTTTGTATGATATTGATGAGTCTATAACACATTTCAATCGACTTGATGGAATTAATTCTTAAATACTTGTTTGACACCAACTACCACTCGAAACCGTTGACATTTGATTAAGGCAGTACCTCAAGTGGTCAATACCAGTATCAAATGGCTAATACCACTAGACCCTAATATAATAATCAGTTCAAACAGCTGAAGGTGTCTCATTGGACCCATTGGAATGTTTATTCAGCTTTTATAGTGTGATAAAAGTCTGTTGACTCAATCGTTAAACGGTTATGAAGAATCAAATTTCGAATTCAACGGCCAATAAAATAGAGTCACCATATAGATAGTTTCCTGTAGGCTGTTGCATCGGTTTCCAATGTCATTGCATGAGCGTCAAGACAGGGGTTAAGTTACGGCAAATGCATCATGTAACAGGATACTTTAGTGTTTAACCTTTTGAACGGTATCACTACGTCAAAGATAAAAATGCACTTAGTCCTGTGATAACAACATTACTATAACGTTTTTAGGGTTCCTTACCTCAAAAGGAAAAAAACGGAACCCTTATAGGATCACTTTGTTGCCCGTCCGTCCGTCTGTCAAGACCCTTTTTCTCAGGAACCCGTGGAGGTATCAAGATAAAATATATACCAAATGACCTGAGGGTCTATTGTCCCTTGGAGCCGTGAAAAAAACAATAGAAGTTTGTTTTCCATCGCAATCAAAAGATAGAGCCGTTTATGCCGCAAATTTCTGTAAATTTTCGAAACTCGTAAGGGAATCAAAACCTACAGGGTACTTCCCGTTAACTCAGAATCTTGAAATTTGGTACGAAGCAACGTCTTATAGCACAGATAAAGGAAAAATTGCGAAAACTGTACACTTTTAGTTACATCATATAATAAAATTATTTTAAAGTTATTACTTACATACCTACAGATTTGTACGGAACCCTCGGTGCGCGAGACCGACTCGCACTTGACTGGTTTTTTAGACATGGACTTGAAATGTTATCCGAATATAGAATAGGGATGTGTTTATAGCGGTGCGGCGCCCGCGTCGATAGTTGCCCAAAAAGAACTATGTTGAATTGCAAAGGAGTGTTGTCACATGTAGGTACATATAAAAAGGTGAGGTGTGATGTGAGAGGTGAGATGAGAGTTGAGGTGATCAGTTAGTTGAAGGCGTACGACGCTGTTACAAAAGATATAATTGATTTAAAAATAGAGTCTGGCCAGGGAAAGATGAGCCTAGAAAAGAGCGGCAAATTAAAAAAACAGCGTGTTGCAAGTTGCAACACTGTGTTTATAAAATAAAATAATATAATATATTAAGCGATAAAATAATATATTAAGAACGTTATTACATAAAAGGTTTGAATTGTCATGAAATCTCATTCTCGCACGTATTTGGGAATATTGGCCCGAAATCCATTCCCGTACGGCCACCCCCCGGCCCGCCCCGCAGTGCGGGCATGGAGGGCTTCCCGTGATTATGTTGACCCATATAAAGGCGTACTTTCAGAGCAAGTGCATTGTAAAAGATATGCCACGCGTGTACATATGTAGACAAATACGGCGTCTACTTGATGGTGAGTTACCGACACCACACCGATATAAATAATTTGTCTTGGTTATCTACTTAGAGCGGCTTGCACCGACCTCACTATACTAACCGGTAAACGTTAAATATGGCGCCGACAGCTGTCATCTCATAGAGAACTGAATCGTCCCATGTTACGATCCGATTTTAAGTCGCCATCACGCTCGACACAAGCCGACTCCCAATGCAAACGTAGTTCTCTCATTTTAAAACGGCTCGCTGAAATAACTTTGTAATGAAAAAAAATAGAGATAGTAGAAGTTTACTATGAGAAACTTCTTCAGTAAACTAGTTTCTCAGTATGGTATGGAGTCAAGCTCGCTGGGGATTCTTAACAGTATCTTCCGATTAGCAATGCGACGGTTTGAATCAAACGACCTCTAGAGACATGCTAGATGATGGTTGAACTTAGTCTTATCGTGTTTTGTCGTGAGTAAGTATATGGTAGATTTTTATTTAGTATTTTAATGTTGGCAAGCCTTAGCAATACTAACAAAAGGTTTGCGCAAGCTTAGTATTTTACGACAGACGAGAAAAAGGTATACGTACATTTTTGCGGGCTTCGCGCGCAGGTGATTTGTGTTTCATATATACCGCCAAATAGCTTTCTCATCCACCTGCCTATTTAACGTTTTTCAACCAACTTATTAGTCAAATTAGTTTTAAACGAATTTCCTTAGCCGCTTGAATGATTAATTAAAGTGATTGTCACGACGATTCGTCTCGCCGCGGTGGGTAAGGTAAGAAGCACCTGGCATTCGGTAACGTCGTTTTTTAAATCGATTATTAGTGCAAAGTCACTTCGTGTAATTGGATTCCGTCCAAAAGTTAATACCTGAGAAGCAATAGGTCGTAAACACTGATGGTAAAGAGAATACGCCCTACGAATAGGACTTGGGGCTCAAATTGGTTCTGCACAAAGAGGTGGTGCAACGAGCGGATCTGGACCGATTAGAGCATTACACGGGTTATTGTCGCGGACTGCTTTTGTTTGATAATTTTATAGTTTAGTTCAATCTGCCTAACTGTACTTCCATAGCCCCCTGTATCCTATAATGATTTCGCTTCATTGAAATTGGAACATTCAGTTTGTTAGAGACTACCTCTCTACATTCAGTTTGTTAGAGACTCGCGAAGATGTTGGGTTCCATTAAATTATTGAACGATGAAACGGATGATATCTTATAAGCCTTATAATTATAACAGTTGATGAGGTTGGTAATGATTTTGTTTTTTTTTTCAAAACCTCTAATGATTGTATGAAAATAAAGGTTTTCACTATGAATTTTGTTACATTAACAATCACAAAACGTAACACATATATGCCTAATACCGAACAAACAACACAGCCGCAAACAAGAATTTTTGTTTAAATTTCGACTATCAAAAGAGACATTTTCACTCACAAGTCTTAATCAAGAAACAGTGAGCCCATTTATTATGACATTACCAACCATATAATAGAAACGTTTTACCGTCACTTACTCATTAAACTATAGCGTCACTCTACAAAAATGCGTCTTTATCAACGTCTTCGGGCCTATAAGACCCTGGTCATTTTTAACTTACAGACATAAAATAAGAAGACGACATAATTCCTATTAAGTCAAGATAAAAGGTGCATTACCAACCACTATCTCTTAAAAAGTTTTCTATGTATCCATCCATAAACGTATCGATTAAACGACTGGTCCCGGAATTAATGAGTGCGTATAAACATAATTAAGCTTTCAAACTATAAATGGTTTCTTAAAACTGTTTATTTCCATTTCAGTGGCACATGAAGAAGTGTTCTATTTATTTATACATCAGGTGTATTTTTGGAGTTAACTTTTAAATTATATATCACTTTTTAAAAGTCGTTTCTCTTAGACAGTACGATCGATCTTTTAATGATTAGTTCGAATTACATTCAATTAATGGATCCGTTTACTCATTTGTTTTGGGCTTACGTCTTATTTTTTAAATGAAGTTAAGTTAATACAAGACACACAACTGTCGTCAGTTTTTTGGAGCGTAATTATTATAAGGTGAATACCTGTTAGTTAATATACTCACGCATTATCATATAACGCTGTCACATAAAAATAATAGTAATAATAAATCAGCCTGTATACATCCCACTGCTGGGCACATACCTCTTCTCGAGGATTAGAGCATAAATAAAGTATAAGAAGATATATCCACGCCATACATTAAAATGAATCCGCCTTATTTGCTGTGAGCACCAGGGGGCGTTAGTGAACTGGTATGTACATTTGCTCTCAGCAAAAGATGTCGTTTATATCAATATTGCCTTTTACGGATTATCAAATACACTAACGGCATCTGTACCTACAACAGGTGATGTTGTAAAAAATCTGTTTTACGCGGTCAATAGATGTCACTTTGCAAGATAGGTTTACACAAAGTAAAATAATAGTATTTTTTTCTGTTTTGTTAGAGCACACGCGACCAGTCAATAAAATGCTCAATGTTCGTACTTTTTCTTAGAACCTCCACCGTACCATCATGTACCATAAATAAAGTACCTATATAAGCAACCTTACATAAGACCGCAGCCAAAGTTCCACTACTTGCTACTTAGGTATGTGGTGTGTTCTTGGGGGTAAGCTTGCCAGGGCTCCCGAGGGGGGAGTTATGTGGATCCCCACTATCAACAAAACTCATCTTGTTTGATGATGTGCATTTGTACTATCAATCTCAAAGCTGTACCTTGATTCGTCTATTTGCTGCCATGCGATTTATTTCTGTGCTGTAGAAACTAGCGAACCTCTTTTTTTTTAATTTCTAAAAGTAACAGAAAAAACTATATACTAAACCGAACCTGCTCACAAAATTTCACGAGAATCGGTTAAGAATGCGACCTGTAGAGGAGAACAGCCGGACAGCTAGACAGACACCGGACATACGAACGATTTTCGGCCCAAGCTGAAGCGTAGAACTTCGTTCGCTTCGCTCCCTCGATCGATAAAACCACAGCACATTGAATACTCAATTCAGTAAAGGATCGGAATCGCGCTTTTGACTCCCCTGGATTTTTCAAGATTATTATTACCAGGAATAACTGTAGGAGGACGATTATAGAACAAACTTAAGGAACAATAGGAAGGTACCTTAATATACAAAATTTAAAAGCTTTCAACCTCAGCTTCAGTTATAAAAAAAGGTGCGAACACCACAGGCAAGGCAGTAGTAAAAAAGCCTCCGATCGCATTTTGTTTGCCCTTGCGTGCGTACATGCGATCCGAGACATTCTTCTATTTACTGCCTGTGAGTAATGCAGATTTCCTTGAGAAAAGTAAGGTAAAAGGTAAGGGTTCAATAACACGTATTATATGTAAATTATTTCATTTACTTTGCAGTAAGTAGCCTAATTTTTTGCTGATTTTGTAGATTTCTTTTGTGAGATTTACAAATATATTTTTTTTAAACATCTACGTGCTCTGAATAAATACAATTTGAATGTGTTTAAATAATCTGTCGTTATATATAGTTAATAACGCATCCGGCGTTGCTCGACGCCGCCGCCCCCACGTCCACGCAAGAGGAGCTTTCTTCCAGATGTCTTTTTATTTGAGGAGCCTCAGTTGGACGTGATGATGTGATGAGGGCTGTGGCGATGCGGGTTGTGGTGCTGAAGTTGGCCACTCCTCAGGATCATTGTCAGGTTTTCTTACTTTGTCCGGTAGGTCGCACGTCAATGAATGTAATTTCAGTACCAGATCCTGAAATTTAAAAAATAAATATTAAACTAACCAATATTACCCGAGCATACTTAAATTTTGTTAATCGTCCCCTTTACCCCTTCCGTTGAGTTGATAGAATTAGGACTCATACGATAGATCGATTAGGTAGTGTCTGTATACGTTTGTTAAGTCATTCATGTGTGGAGGAGACACATTTTTTAAGTAATTTGAAATTCAAAGGTGTATGTGAAGTCCCCAACACGCACTGGGCCAGCGTGGGCACTTCTGCCCGTTCCCTCTCATCCTTGAGAGGAGGGCTGTGCCCAGCAGTGGGACGTATATAAGCTGATTTATTGTTTATATTATTATTAAATTATACTGCTAATATTTTCAAATATGCTTGCCGCCGTATGCTAATAAAAACCGGCTATATGTGAAACCTAACTAACCTAACCTAACAATCCTAACATCTTATAAGCATTTTTTTTTGTTCTGCGTGTTTAGCTAAGAAATTCAATACATTACATACATAATTCATTACTTACTAACTGTAAAAAACGCTGTAATGGAATTAATAAAGCTTTTTTATTTTTATTTATTTTATTTATATGTGATATAAAAACACCACGTGCTTTTATGATGCCAATAAGTAAGCTAAAAATAAAGAATGATTTCTTCTAAGTACAATTTAGCTTGAAAGAAAGGAGTTGGATTTAGCCGGATCATAAATAAATATTTCCTCTATGGTCGGATTGACTCTTAGACGAAGCAAGCAATTTTATGAAAATCTTTGAGTGCAGTATTACTTACTATAAAATATTCAATTATATCTCCTTTCAGTAAAATATCTTATCTACAATATTTAAGGTACTGTCCCTTCAAGTTGCATAGCGCTGGGACAGCCTGTATATATTTTCAAGTATAAGTTGCTTGGACCAACAACACCGACGGGAAGAAAGGGTGTGGTGCTTTTGTAACCCGACACCAAACGCAATATTTTCTTAAAGCTATCTCGTTTGACATGAACGGATACCAATGCCATCCTGTTTTCAATGATAAACAAATTTTTTGTACATTTCCCATGTGTGCCTTAAGGAGTCCCTTTTCAGAAAAATTGTCATCATGTTTTTAAGAAAATACTATTTGAACAATAAAAAATCAAGACATACCTTGCATTGGGTGCTCTACAGACACAAAGCTAATAACATCAATTGATTTATCTTCACAGTGATAGTGTCTAGTAATAGCTGTCCCGGTCAACCTTCTCTGGTTATCATTGTGACTCATAGCAGGATTCAAAATGCACTTCACAAAGATAGCAGTACTTTAACTGATCAGGTGTCAAAGATGTGAGATTGATGTTGCCTGAAATTAAAAATAAATAAAATAAAATATATATTAAGGGGCAATCTTACACAAGTTGAACTAGTCCCATTGTAAGCTCAATAAGGCTTGTATTATGGGTACTAGACGACGATATATATAGTTCCAATAGGTATAAATACATAGAAAACATCCAAGACTCAGAAACAAATATTTGTGCCCATCACACAAAAAAAATCCCTTACAGGGATTCGACCCCAGGACCTCTTGCTTCATAGGCAGGGTCATTACCAACTAGGCTAAAGCAGTCGTCATAAAACTAAATACTTAGATATTATTAATTTCCATCAAGTACATTTCTTGTAAAAAAACCTGCCAAGCCTTCCGGCCTGAAAAGTAGTGAAATCTCAAGCTAAACCAAGTACTTCAGCCATCATTTCCGGTTAGATATTTTCACGAATTGGCAATCACACTGCGAATAAGTAAATTCAAAAGATTCAAAATAAAATGCCAACAAGCAAACTCCTAACTAGTTTATCATTACCATTAGGTACAGTGCAAACATGAAATGAAGGATTAATAAGGACACTAATCAGTTTGGAGCGAGATATAAACTTATTTTAACGTAAGTAACGCGATAAAAAACTGAAGTACAAAACGATGTTTTGGAACATTGATAAAAAGTCGTTGACTGACGCATGCCCGACGTCACCAAGTATGTATGTGCTTAGTTGTATAATTTTATTTATTGTAAATAAAATAGAGCTTACCTGAATTGTTAATCCAGATCCGTAGGCGATTTTTATCACTAACTGGAAAACGAAACAATGTGTGACAGTTTATGAATTGGCACCGATGTGTCATTTTGGAAATGCAATAATATCAAATCAGTCCGGTAAAAGTCCAAGTGGTCGTATGTAAATCACTGGCAAACAAATCCGTTTCTAAATCAAATCGTAGGTCCATTCAAATAAGCGGTCAAATTTTAAAAGAATAACATTAACAATATGTTCGTGGTAGAGTTGATACCTATCGTCTCTAGTTTCAGTGTGGCCAGTTAAGTCTCTATCTTTCCATATACTTCTGACGTTTTGACTTTGCCCATGTAATTACACGTATATTTTCACTACGCTTTTATAAAAAAATATCATACCGCAGGTTATCTTTATTTGTATTTTTAATTGAGACAATAAACTCATACTAAATCATTTTTTTCGCATTTTTACAAATGGACAAAGTTTATTCTGTTTACCTACAATTTAAAGGAATAATTTTGTAGCAACATTTTCTCATTTCGTCTGTAATCTGTGTTTCGTCTGCACTGAGTCGTTTCGTTGTACGCAGTTCTCTTTACTATTATACAGTTTCAAAGACGAGTGCGAAGTGATAAAAAATAAATAATTATGCTCCATTATTTATTAATAATTTAAGAGATTGCAGTCACTTTATGTTTATTTTAATTTAATGTAAAATATTTGTAACACGCAGTAATTCATTTGTTGTAATATATAAGATGTCGAAATGGAACGTTATGCAGAGATGTTAAAAATAATAAAATAAATTGGAAATTAGTATACAGTTGGCGACGTTGCCAGATCGAACTACGGCGCTGCCAGCGCGAGCTGACAACGTCGCGCGTCGTAAGCACTTCGATAATTTTAGGTACTTATTGGCAATTCGAATCATAAATTGCTACATACTCAAATGTGAATGGCAGTAGGTACATATTATAGGTATTATTCTTTATTTATGGTACTAGATACCTATGTAAAGAAAGAATATTCAAATAAGTTGTAAAATAAAAACAGTTTTACGTATAGGTCCCGAATAAATGTATGTTATATTTTTTACTTACTGTAGTATTCTGATGTTTTAGGGACTAGGTTACCTATTCTAATAATTATCTACTAAGCTCATCAGTCGCATCACAATCCTCCTAGCGATATTCCCGGGTGTGCCCCTAAAGGAGCCAGGGGTCCGCTTTGACACCTAATCCCAAGATTTGGCATAGGCACTAGTTTTTACTTCATCTTATTTAAAAACTCTTCGTACGTTTTCGTTTTTCTTCCCGTGGGTGTCGTAAAAGTCGACTAAGGGAGCAGGGTTGAAGTGTGTTGTGGGCGATGGGCTAGCAACCTATCACTGCAATATCACATTTTGTCGATCTTTTTTATACCCACATTTATGCTAGAAGTGGCGCTGGAACATAAGTTTCATGTGCTCTGCCTACCCCTTTTGGGAATAAAGGCGTGAATGTATGTATGTATGTACGTATGTATGTTTTCTTTTTGAAGTGAAAACTTATTTAGCGGCGCTGAGCACTTTTTGGGATGGGGAAAAATTGTTAAACTCGCGACAGATATTTGTGACATCAGATGCGTAAGAGGCCACGTGACCGTAGGAGGATGGCGAGAGATTCGGGACGAGGCTGGGGTCGAGGGGGAAAACGGGGGTTTGACTAGGGGCACATAGTTCTAATTTGTACTTTATTGTTAACAGTATAAGGTCGTAACACATTTTCCGTAAATGCAAATTCCATTTTGTTTTATCAAACTTTTATATATCGCTGTTAGCCGATTCGACTTCATTCAAAGCTGAACGCTATTCGTAAGAATATAAAGCCGTTAAACACTTTGCAATTGCATATTCTGCAAATAAATTATTAATTTTGTCCGCGCGTCCTTTACCGCTTTGCTATTGAGCAAATTCGAATAGTTCGAATTTGGACGTTATTCCTAAAGAGATAAAGCTTTGAAAAATATTTGGCAATGGCAAAAACAAATTGGTATTTTATTTCTTCGTCTCCTCCATCAATTTTGCCGAGTTAAGTTGAACTATAGCGTACCACTAATAAGTTTGTTATTAGATATATTGGCACGCAGGGGGAGAGGGGGGCGGAAGGGATTTTTTTTGCAAAATTAAAATTATTCAAGTTTTCACTTCTGCCGGCACTCCCGGAGTGCAAAAACCGATAGGTCTTTTTACAAGTTTTATAGTAACTTGACTTCTTTCGTATGTAAGTATAAAAGTATGTATGTAAGTAAGTTGTCCGTCAAATCTTGCAAGTTAAATTTGACCCACTTCCCGGTGACCGATTGAGCCGAAATTTTGGGTATAACTATAGTTTGGATGACATTCAATATTATGGTACCATCGAGCTGATCTGATGATAGAGACAGAAGGTGGCCATAGGAACTCCGTAATAAAACCATATAACCCCATCGAGTTGGGGCTCGTTAGAATCGTCTCAATGAGCAGTTGATGATGGTATACAGAAAAGTACAGTCGGCAATAAAAGCTTGTACCAAAAATTCAATTTTTGACAGAAACTTATTTATATATTTTCGTAACAACAATGCGTTTAGGTTTAGTAAATATATCAGGTTTAAAACAGCACCATCTATGGACACTTATCCTGCTAGAATCCTGCGCATGTATACTTTGTCCACTTACAAGCTAAGCTGTAATAAAGGTCAAGCCGTTTACTAGATGGCGCACAAATAAAGGATGTTATAAATTATTTTGAATCGATTTACGATCTATTAAGGCCTGTGTCTGGTTGTTTTCTTTTTTTTTTAAGTTTATAAGTGAAAATGAATATCTATTAATGATAATATTTGAGATTTCGTATAACGTAAAATATGAATATCCGTCAGTGGTGCTCCAAGCGACATCTCTTAACGTTCTTCAGAAATATTCGACCGCAGTATGGGATAGTTACTCTATGCTATATTTACTTTATGATTAGAGGGAACGGGCAGTAGGTACTGCCCGTTCCAGCCACGCTGGCCCGGTGTGGGTTGGAGACGCTGTCACATACACCCTTGAATTTCTTGCATAATATGAATGACCATATCTAAACAAACTTAGTGTCAAGTAGCAGTAGCACTAGCGCTGACAGGTGAAGGAGAACGAAGATCTGGTTGGGTTCCTGTTCAGATATCACGCAGCGAGACTCAGTTCGTAAGCCGTGGTGTGGAAGGTAAGGCGGAAACCACTACGCTACACTTGTCTAAATTGGTTTAATGGAACGCTGTAGAATAAGTTTGATATTATACCGATGATATTTTATGATGATAAATCCATACTAATATTATAAATGCGAAAGTGTCTCTGTCCGTCTGTCTGTCTGTTACCTCTTCACGCTTAAACCGCTGAACCGATTGAGATGAAATTTGGTATGGAGATAGCTTGAATCCCGGGGAAGGACATGGGATAGTTTTTATCCCGGAAATCATCCCCTGAGGGGGTGAAATGGGGGATGAAAGTTTTATATTGAGCTACGATATCAACGAATTCCACGCGGACGGAGTCGCGGGCAGAAGCTAGTAAATAAATAAATATTTGTGGACAATCTTACACAAATCGATCTAGTACTACCAAAGCTTGTACTATGGGTACTAGACGACGATAAACATACTTATATAGATAAATAAATAATTAAATATATAGAAAACATCCATGACTCCAAGTATTCGTGCTCATCGCACAATTAAATGCCCTTACCGGGATTCGAACCCAGGACCTCCGGCTTCGTAGGCTGGGTCACTACCAACTAGGCTACAGATGACAAGATAAACTGTCTTTAGTGACTTCCTGTATATATTTGCATATAAGAGTAAACATAAACCACTTTAATATATTTCTTCTCATAAAGTGAGCGTTTTTCAGTGTAAGCAAGTAGCAAGAGTAGACACTGACTCTAAAAAAAAGGTAGGCTGACTATTCCACCGTCACCATAATGGGCCGTAATACTTGTAGCAAGTTAACCTATATGGAGTACGTATTATACGTATTTTGATGTATAGGTAGTCGAGAAGCCAAAGGTTTGTCATTTTTCGACTTTATTTTAACGCTACGAAGGTTCAAAAGTAAATAACCCTTTAAATTCGCAACTGTACATACATACTTGAAATAATGGTCGCAATAAATAGAGACTATAAGATTTCTTCGGAAATAATGTGAAATAGTTTTCCTCTCGAGATCCGCTCACAAACGTTTTATTATAGTTGTAAAGGCGTTTATTTCTCCCCTTAATTAAGCTAAACTTCTTCGACTTCACGGTATTTTCGAATACTTAAATAATTTTATGATCAAACTTGTAACTTCGTAATATAACAAAGTTGCTTCGTCGGAGGTCTTAAGAGTCCGCAGTAAGCTCGGCCGAATTTCACTTTCCCATACAAAGGTAGTTACGCTCTCATTTTAAAACTACGTGTTGGATTGTGGCGACACTTTGCATATACATTGACATGAGGAATATCTATGTCTGTAACTAGTTATATGGTTCCAGTGTATAAAACAAACGAAATACAGCAAAAACAAGTTTTGTATGAAAATCTTAAAATCGCTGTATTTTTTTACTTTGGTATCTGAAGGTACATAAACTAGTTACAGACATAGATATACCTCATGTCATTGTATATGCAAAGTATCGTTACAATCCAAAACGTAGGTTTAAAATGAGAGCGTAACTACGTTTGTATGGAGAAT
The DNA here is from genome assembly GCA_947049275.1 of Epinotia bilunana. NCBI lineage: Eukaryota > Metazoa > Arthropoda > Insecta > Lepidoptera > Tortricidae > Epinotia > Epinotia bilunana. Next base: position 19,114,252 of record OX346260.1, on the reverse strand, counting down.
CGAGCTTACTGCGGACTCTTAACTTCTTACGTCCATTTTTGTTGTACACAATTTAGCGGACGTGATTGGATTTTCCAAAAAAACTGCAGTAAATGTGGGTCGTTATAATCATAATTCATGTGTCAATACTATTTTTATGTTATAAGTGTGAGTAATTTAAAGAAGGCTTTTTATAATGATGGTGATGGCCGTAATTAAACCCAAACAAATCATGTTATGAGCGTTTCTCAAAAAAAATGCCACTACATTTTTTCGGAGATTTTCTGCAACTTTTATGTTATTTCTACTCAAAATCACGATGTCTTTCCATCCCAATAGGAGAAAAAAAGTGTCCCAAAATTTTCATACATTTTTGAACTTTCCTATTGTGTTACCACCATACAAAGTGTATGGTAAATGGTAACACAATAGGAAAAATATCTTTGGGACAGTTTTTTGTCCTACCAGGGTCGAAAGAGCTCCTGATTCTGAGTGAAAATAGTTTTTAAAAAAATCCTAGAAGTACAATTAATAATAGTGGCATTTTTTTTGAGAAACGCTCTTATTTAAAAACTTCTCTTTGTCTTTCTGAACCCATTAATTGTAATCAAATATATGAAGAATTGGTTGGTCGAACGCCGGTTGACACTCGTGTTACGTTTGCAATGGTGAAACGTGTTTTTTTTTTCAATAGGTATGTCTGCCACGGCGGTGGAATATAAACATGCGGCCGGCCTGATAGTAAGCAGACACCATAGCTTGTGGATGCTGGCGACTGCAGAGAAGTCAATAGTGCATTGCCGACCCTTTATTGGCTTCTGGAGCTGTGATGCCCCTATTCTCCACCGAAAACTCCGCACTACATGCCTTCAAAGCAAGTATTAGTTTTATTATACGCCTGTGGTTTTCTGTAAGGTACTTTCCTAGTTGGGCAGCTCCCAATATGAGCGAGGTTGTCTTTGTCTCGTATTATTTTTGACCCGTATCTACAGCTTCTATGTAGAAGCAAATAACATAAACGTAGATGTATCGAACAGCTACCTTACCTTTTACATACTTAAAAACTAAAAATCAGTCAAATATATTGATAGGTACTCGTAGTTACGAGTATTATGTAATTGAGATGGAAAGGTGATGAACTTTTATTTTACAAATCAATACTAATTCGTATGGGTTATGATAGTTTGATACTTAATAAAGTAGGTAATATAACTAAATTGAGCACCGGTAATAGAATAATGTAGGTATACACTGAAGAACTCAGGAAGCAGTGGCATTCGGTTTCAAAATCGAGTAGCTACATACTCGTATTTCTGAATGAGACCAAAGTGTAAGGCCTGACTGCAGGACGCCCCGCTCAGAGCGGGGCGTGCAGCATCCATATAAAACAAATGCAATTTATATGGACGCTCGACGCCCCGCTCCGAGCGGGGCGTCCACTCAGGCCTTACACTTAGAGGTTGAGCAGCGTGGGGTGAAATAATTTAAGTAATGCAAAATACGGATATTACCATTCGGTAACGAATGGTGACTATTCAGTCAACCATATATAAATAATAAATAAATATAAGGGGACAATCTTAAACAAATCGCACTAGCCCCATAGTAAGCTCAACAAGGCTTGTGTTACGGGTACTAGACGACGATATATTTAATAGATATAAATACTTAAATACATAGAAAACATCCAAGACTCCGAAACAAATATTCATGCCCATCACACAAATATTTGTCCTTACCGGGATTCGAACCCAGGACCTTCAGCTTCGTAGACAGCGTCACTACCCACTAGGCTAACCTGTCGTCATATATATATATATACGTCAAATCATTCACCGTTCTAAAACTATACAAACCACGTTCGATCGTTTATTCATCATCTAACAGCCAGCATCATACAGTCATCAAAAAGTACCAACCCCACACTCGGCCATCCTGCAATCATGAACTGTCCTCAGTCATGCACCTTCAGTCACCTCACTTACCCGTCGTCAGCACTCATCTTACTTACGTCGTCATAACACATCATATTTACACCGTGATACAAAAATACATCAGAAATCCACTAAATACTCATTAACACACCGAATAAACAATAACTGTACTTCCAAAAACATAGTAAATCGTCGTAAACACATCCAAATAGCGTCGTCGTGCCCGCTTCGTAGAATCTTGATGGGTCGTTTTTGATCGTATTCCCATCGAAGCTATCGCCATCCGCGTCGTGGTGAAAACTCTTGCCAGGGTCAAGGGTGTTGTAGTACTCCACTCGAGAGAACCGCTGCAACCGCGACGTATGGTTCCACATGCTTCTCTTAAGACTGCGCCGAGCTTTTGACGCGGGCACCGATTTGGCATTTGCACCTGTGTGTGCGTCATCACGCACACCACCGCCGGCTCGCTCGATCGGTACGGTCGGTCACAAGCTAAAAGTTAGTAGCTCATCATTCTCTAATAACAAATCTCAACTCCGCGTATAAAACCGTGGATGGTATAAGGAATAAAATACAAAACGCAATTATTATTTTTATTGAAATTTGTCCGTTAACTAAGGAAAAGAAAAAAATAAGCAAAGTAATAATAACGCAGTGTTACCGGTGGACTAGTGTTGCAATTGAATTAGCAATCAGCAGCGATGTGCACAGTCTTTAGACGGGATAGACAAAAAAAATAGCCAATCTAGCCAAGTCCACGAAAAGCTAGCTCTTGTTTCTCCAAAAAAGCAAAAATATCTTTGAGTGAAAATATTGTCGATTTCGGCCATTGAGTCCGTTTCAAAAGATTCCTGTAATAAGATGCAAGTGCTACATATAAATTTAAGTAGAGCATTTAAAATCGTAAGTTTCCATTTTTGCCATTTTGGCCATGGATTCGTCATGTCCGTCTGTCTGTCTATCCGTCCGTATGTCTTAGAATTTTTTTGTAAGTTGCAAATGCAAACTCGACTACAGATTGAAAAATCAACTCTAAAAATGTTAATCAACTAAACTTACTGTAAAGTCTTTAGTTGACACTGAATGTTCGTTCTGGACCTTTTCCTCACATGACGATTCCTAAAAACAGTTCAATACATAGTAATGTTGATAATGTTGATATTAGCTAGTTTCTTTAGTGTTAAATATATTGTAACCTCTTTATTATTTGAAAACAAAACCTTACCACAGATTCATTGCGTGCCGTAACATTGGACGCTGCACTTTTTCCATTCTCATTTTTTGTTCCCAATACTCCAATCGGATTATTCGATGATTTCTAAAAACATAATAAGTACATTGAAAATAAGAAATTTCTTATTATCTGCCAAATATCTGCTTATCTGCTTAATACAGGGTGTACCAAAAATGATAAGAAAAAACAGAAAAAAAAATCTGACGCGATTTTTTTTTACCTTACTATGGAGCGTTGGCCGACTGGGGCGACAAGCTCCATAGAAATGTAAAAAAAACGCGTCAATTTTTTTTTTCTGTTTTTCTTTATCAGAACACGATACCTGTTAAGCCCTTGATCGGTTCATACCCCGTTTTTGTTACACTTTGTATAATGCCAAAAGTATTTAAAAAAATATACTTACATTGGAAATTCCTAATTCATTTTGTCTCTTTGTTCGTGCAATAGAAGCAAGAAGCCGTTTGTGGAAATACTTAGGGCCATTTTTACGTGTATTATATCTTTCCTTGCGTCTTCCCATTTTAAGGGGCTCCCATACGATACGCCAATGACCTTCGATCTGAATCCCTTAGTTTTCTAATGTCTTTTATAGCTTAAGAACAACGGCTTTAAGCAATATAGTATCCCATATTTACTTCAAAGTTCATTGTTTTCGAGGTATTTGGCATCAAAGTTGAACAATTATAGGCCAAAAATCTGGTTTTCTGGCCATAACTTTTGTGTTAATTAGTTTAAATTGAAAACCCTAGACACGTTTTCAGAGACGTCATAGACGAACCCATTTGTAGATTTCGTATTATGTTAGATCTTTCATGTCAATAGTGTAGTGTAGTAGTAATCTTTCACGAAATAAGTGTTTTAAGACAATGTTTAAAGCCGATAGCCGTTAGACTTATAATTCTATCTGTAGTGCAAAAATAGGAGATACGATTATAACTCGGCAAAAATCGATGAAAACCTCGGGTACTTAACCCCTTAACTAAAACAATAAATAGTTGGTGCACCATCAATAGGTTAAATGTTTCCTCTATTATCATTTATCACTAAATGTTGGACACGTATGTTTTCTTTTGTCAAGGAAAAAAAAATACAGAAAAAGCACGTCAAAGTTCAGAGCTGCGGACTCGTGACGTCAGTTGTGGTAGAAAGTGTGGCACGGCGTGACGTCACGCGGAGCTTTAACGAGCTATATTTTCATTACTTTTTTTTAAATTGAAAAAATAAGAAATACCTGTCTAATATTTTTTTGATTTAATAACTGACTATAGAGACTATACAGGAATAAGCTAACGAGCTTGAGTTTGAAATCGACTATCTTAGCCCCTTCCATCATATAGTTCCACTAGCCATCTTCCGGCTTCATCATGAGACCCTCACCATCATGTTTAATGGTAAGTACTCAAGATAACAAAGCAAACGAGCCCAAACTCGACTATCTTAGCCCCTTCCATCATAGAGTCCCACCAGCCATTTTCCGGCTTCGTCATGAGACCCTCGCACTCATGTTTAATGGTAAGTACTGAAGATAACAAAGCAAACGAGCCCAAACTCGACTATCTTAGCCCCTTCCATCATAGAGTTCCACCAGCCATCTTCCGGCTTCGTCATGAGACCCTCGCCATCATGTTTAATGGTAAGAACTGACGATAACAAAGCAAACGAGCCCAAACTCAACTATCTTAGCCCCTTCCACCATAGAGTTCCACCAGCCATCTTCCGGCTTCGTCATGAGACCCTCGCCATCATGTTTAATGGTAAGTACTGACGATAACAAAGCAAACGAGCCCAAACTCGACTATCTTAGCCCCTTCCATCATAGAGTTCCACCAGCCATCTTCCGGCTTCGTCATGAGACCCTCGCCATCATGTTTAATGGTAAGTACTGACGATAATAAAGCAAACGAGCCCAAAGTCGACTATCTTAGCCCCTTCCATCATAGAGTTCCACCAGCCATCTTCCGGCTTCGTCATGAGACCCTCGCAATAACAAAGCAAACGAGCCCAAACTCGACTATCTTAGCCCCTTCCATCATAGAGTTCCACCAGCCATCTTCCGGCTCCGTCATGAGACCCTCGCCATCAGTTCTCGTTGCTCCTGAGGGGCAACCACGTAACGTTTCGAACGCGCGTCAGGTAGATACAACTCTCATTTTTCCATATAAAAATTGACATTTAGATCTAAACTGACGCGCGTACAATGCGTTACGTGATCGACCTGCTTAGAAGCTTATAATATCAAAAATAATACTTACCCTGTTTTGCTGCGTATTACTGCTGTATTCATACACAATTGACATCGAAGTATTTTTAAGTGTCACAGCGCCGCATTGAGACGTGCTCTCTCTCTGAGCTCTCGGGGGTGACTGAATATGTCATGCGTTGCTCGCGTATTATATTTCATCATTTTGTTCCATAGTCATTTTATATGGCGGATTTGAAGGGCGCTTTTAAAAAATCATAAGTAAATAACCAAAGCACTTTGAAATGTTAGGATTGGATTTTTTTGTAGTTAATACATTGGAGATTCGTTTGAGTAGGATTATGAAACTAAAGTATATTTATTTTTATTCAATTTTACCTAAACGCCGACACACGTTCTTCTCATTTTTTGTGCAACTTTACGGAATTGTATTTATTAAACTGTAGATGATTTGAGAATATGTATAGTTTATTATTGTAAACACACTCTTTGTGATTATAATTACATATAATTTATATTTTATTGTAAAGAATTGTGAACTCCACCGTCGAAACGGTGACTGCCGTTTTTGCCGATTATGCTCGGCGCAGTCTTAACGTCGCAACCATGCGTTTGCATGTGTCGTAGCACGTCTTGCTCGTCTTCTACAGTATTTAATGCAATGGAACTGTTTTCGTTGTTGGCTGCATCTTCAATCATATACTGTTCTTGCTGCTTCGAGAAAATTTCATTATTTTTATTTTGACACGTGATGTCAAATGTCATATCCACGTTTTCTTCTTTATTATGAAACGAACGTTTAACACTTTTAGTGTAAAGTTTGTAAGGAAATGAACAATTTCTTTGGTCGAAAAGCGTCCATTTTGATCAATATGTATTTAAAAGTCTTTACGTCATACCTACCTGGCCATAAAGTAGCAGGTAACCGCAAGCTACGCGTGTGGATAATTCTACTTCCTGCCCAGGGTCAAATTTTGTACTCACCATGGCAGGCAATAAAATAAAGGATCACATATTTATCGTCAAATACCAGAGATCTGAGGCATACTTTGATTTACCGCTTTCGGTAAGTAATGTACTATTAATAAAGCGAGAATTATTATTGAACGTATTTTCAACAGTTTTGTTTATTGGTAATAATCGAATAATGCAAGAATATATTATTTGTACTGTCGTCAACTACTTTACACAAATAAAGAATAAAAGACAGTATTAAGTCAACCTTTTCGAGAGCAATGTCGATCGACATGCCGCGCAAGCTGTCAGGGCTGTTATTCGCTAAGCGCTAATACGGCTCACCCCGCCGTTCATCCGTCACGAAACTAGACCTCTACCGACGCTTAGTTAGGGGGCGTCCACAAATTACGTAACGCAAATTGGAGGCAGGGGGGGGGGGGTCCGGCCAAGCGTTACGGTCCTGTTACGTTGGGGGAGGGGGGTGTCAAGTTTAGATTTTCACATCCCTAAAGTAGAATCTGCAAAATTTGTGGCTTATATTCATGCTCTATAAAAGCAGCTGCACACTACCGCAGAATTATTCACTCAAAATCAACTTCTGCAAATAAAGTCTCCGTTAGGCGATTACCCTGAAGACTTGTTACGTAACGGAATTGAAGGGGGGGGGGTGTCCCAGCTAAGCGTGACGGTCCTGTTACATGAGGGGGGGGGGGGTTGAAATTTAAGAATTTTGCGTTACGTAATTTGTGTACGCCCCCTTACTACGCATCACGGTGTCAAGATATATTTGTGGGTGAGCGTTGAGGTGAGCTTAAAACAAGTTAGAGAATAGGGGGGCAGGCGTCAGGCGACAATAGCGTTTCCTGGCGCCCCAGTAAGTATAAGTAATATTTATTAGGAATATAATGTGAAATTACTTTTATATCATTCATCAATATATTCTGTTTTTAACTAACTTGTTTAACCTTAATAGATTGAAATCAAATTAATCCTTACCTAATCTAGTGGAAACTTGGTGATTGAGGACAGAAATTTAAGTAACACAAAATTTGACTTTTTATTCATTAATCAATGTTATCAGTGGAGTTAGTTAAAATTCATGATTTTCTGGACCTTTTGAACACAGTTAAGTAATTATAACCAGTACAAAAGTTGAAACCACGGACATGCCCGTAACGTTGAACGTAAAGGTGCATATGCACTTGAGCATTCATAGTTAAAGCAATGACGCGTAGTTTATGAGCTAACCGCCTGTGCAACCCAAACTGAGCCAACTTGGACTGGGGCGGAAATTGGAGAGGGGGGGGGGGGGGGTGTCTAAATGGGTAAATAAGGTCGCTAGTATTCGATTGAATCGTAAATTAATCACAAAGAACCTTTCAAAGAGTTGAAAGTGTTTATCCAGTTACAATACTGGATTACCTATGTTATGTTTACTCCTCGCGTCGTCATCCACGTAGCCACGCGCCTGATCCCTGGTTCAAACTTCCGTTACGTTTGTTTTTTATGAACCAATAGGTTCATCTAAAGTTTATTAAACTGTATTTTTAAAGGTACTATTTTATATATCATTTTGGTAGTTATATGTAAAGTGGATTCTTATGCGTTATGTAAAATTTATTCAACATATGGCAAGATTCCAACACCTTGCGGCAGTCAATGATAATTGGAATAGTTAGATGAGATTATTTAATGTGGATGAATTTTTAAAACATTGGCGTTGGAATTGGAATCTTGTACAATGGACGGGAGAGTTGCTTTTTGAATTTGGTCGGGCGTTGGTCAGCATGTGAGTAGTGGTACCAGGTTTGATTGCCTTAGTATGTTCTTGCAGCACGCCTTTTGTTTTTTCTTTGTTTCAATATTTGAGCTAATAGTTTAAACTGTGTATGTTTTTTTTATAAAAGAATGATAAATGTTTCGAATAGGTACTAAGTAAAAATACTACTCATGTCTGACAAAACATAGTTTATAAATTAGCCCAATAACTCAGCTAAATGAGTTCACAACGGCCAAGGATTTAATGCTACTATAATTCACGAGCTAACAGTTTATATAATTGAAGTGTTTGTATCCTTTCACTAGCACCGGACAATGTGCAGGGCTAGTGTTCACTAGACTTACAAAAGACTTCTTGCTAACCAGTATAAGTTAGACCTCGGAATAAACACAGTGTTATCGATTAGGAGCATAACTTCTTATATTAAGCTATTAACACATCACTGCGTCACGTTACCTATGGCATCACCGCGCATGATACATTCCAGGATATCTGTTATAAATTAAATCTGGGTATTCTATGACCGATACTTTTAACAAAATGGGGACTCGTCTCTGCTTCTATGTGTCTGGTTTTCAAATTAGTGACAAAAATATCGAAGGTATCTACATTTTAATTATAACTAAAAGCTACAGCGTCATCCAGTGAACATGAAATAGCACAGAATAAATAATATTATATGTACTTACCCGCGCTCCTCTATCTAACAAAACCGATGTTGACAGCTCGCCGCATAGCACGTGCTCGTTTGTTCCTAGTGCTATCGGCTGTATCCACATCTCGGAGGTGTGCAAGAGCCATGTTTACAGTCCACTGCTGGACGTAAGCCTCCCCCTAGGTACGCCACAAGACCCGCTCTCCGGTTTTCGCTATCCGTCACGACCAGCTACCCTCCTCAAGTTATCGGTCCAGGCTGAAGGGCGTCCGAGACTACATTAGCCAAGCCGATCAAGTTATACTAGGGACCATGAATGAGGTGAACAGGTAGTGAATAGCACGGGGTGCAGTCGTGACCTGCCACGCCCTCGTGCCACTGCCGGCATAGATTGCCAATCGCAGACCATTTTGTATAGATATGACGGCACACAAGGTTTCTAAATGCATTGTCACGTTTGTGTTTGACGTTTTCTAGACCGATTCTGCAGTGATTCTGACATTTCTGACTTTCCCTTCTCCATAATGAAGTACTTGAAGCAGGTAGGTACAATATGTGGCGTATAGCGTCAAAAACCAACACCTAACAGAGACAAATGTTATAAGTACTCAAATGTCTTATTCAATGCTAGCCATTTTATTTAAAGGTGCAAAAAAATCTAACAACACAAAAATAGTTCATTGCACAGCTAAAATACCTACTAATCGTTTATCAAAATTCGGTAGTATTTTTTGGTGCGCCGTCAATATTTTTCCGCTCACTTGCTTTCGATCTTTTAATATAGGTAGCCTAAACTGCTTTAAATTCTTCTTTATCAAAGAAGCCCATACTTCGTTTGGCAACCACTGTTGCCACCATCAGTTTAGGGGTGCGCGAAATTGGCAACTGTGGTTGCCACGAGCAAGTGAGTGGGTAAGAGATTACAATTTTCCCTTATTAAATATGGAAAGTCAGTAAGATCTGTATACAAATAAAGTTTTATCTTGATATGTACTGATTAGTCCTAATCTTATCAGATTTTAATTAAACTAAAAATAAACGTTAGTTAATGTTTAAATATAAAATACCTATAAAATGTATTTATGTTGGACTTAAGTACCTATTCGTGTCAGCTTTAAGGCAAGTATAACCAGTATAACAGCAAGCTTACTTAGAAAAACATGATCCAATAACAGCGTTATCTTACGTCGACGCCATTTTTTCCGCGAGGTGGGTGTCAAGTCAATTTGTATCCATTGAAGGCTGACCTTCTATCGATATCGCTCCTTGGACGCAAAATAATAATGAACAGAAGAGAAAGGAAATGATCACGCATCTCCATCATTATCGTCGAAAATCCGTATAGTACTGGAGCCGTAGACAAGCTTACAATCGACAAGCGCTAACGCCAATAGAAAATAATAAAATGTAGGGGAATGACAGATGCCGACGAAACACTTTCTTTTTCTCTTTTTAACATCTGTCGTTCCCATACATTTCAGTAGTTTTCTATTGGCGTTAGCGCTTGTCGATTGTAACCTTATCTAGGCCCCCTGAAGTATGCAGTCACGTGTCTATACCTACCCTTTGGGGGATAAGTGCTCGAAACATACCTTTGATACCAAACCCCCCCAACCGAAAGTCCGGTATTGGTAAAACCTTAGAGCGCTAAAGCGTGTAAGGCAATGAACCTTCTGTAACTATTCATTTTGTGGAGGGGTCCTTACACACGTCCCTCTCATTTTTCAGGCGATATCCTACAACAGCCTATAGTTAAGCACCGGCAGCCAGTATCCGCAGCGCCATTTTGAATTCGTGTCGCTTTAAAATTCACCAAATGTGGGTCTTTGTTACGGCAGCAATTATGGCAACATTGGAAAGATATTGGTTTGGATAGTATTACAGAATATTGGATAGTCTCCTGCAAGGCGGAGGTACTTCCCCAGTTGGGCTGCTCCAAATTCGAGCGGGATGACATTTCGCTGAGCCCTACCTCACCATAGTTACAGTTGCAGGGAAAACCAACTTGACGTATCCTTACTTAGGGTTGGTGCAGCAATTATGTCAATGTACCGTAAAATTATATACGATGAATAGTAGATACGATGAATCAGACGTCACATACTCAGACGAGGGCTATTTATGAATGCAGATTCAATAAACGACCGAGCAAAGCGTGCAGTGACAAAGGGCTACAGAACGGAGCCACACAATCGAACGAGTATTGTACTTCCTCAATTACGACCATGTCGCTTTACTTTGTCTGATACACAGCAAGGAATCATTTGAATAAAGGTCAAATAAACGATATGAAAGGGAATGTTACAAGCCTTTCTTGCCACAAACCATTGGTCGTATAGTCTCATGTGAATACAAATAAAATGGCCAGGATATTCGCATTCAAATTATAGTTTTGAGGCATCATTCATTACTCTTTACACGTCAACGTTCGGACGGTGTGTGTTTTCATATTGACTAATGCATTTGTTTTAATTATACTAACAGAATAGTAAATGGAAATTCACATGTACGAGTTTATGGTTTGCTCTAAGTATGAGTGCACTATACTAGAACACAAGACTGTCAACGAAAAAAAAAATACAATTAAAAAATTTACTTTTTACAAGGTTGACCTACAAAATCAATATTGTCTGTCGAAACACATACCCCATTATTCATAAAACTTAAAATGCCTCTGCTAAATAAATTGTGCTTTGCCCCTTTCTTACGAACAGAAATGTCAAAGTGACAGATAAGGACAATCGAATTTTAACGGCATTTTAGTTAAAACAGGCTTGCAGGACGTTTATGAATACGGCTGATAGTCACTAAGAGCAGATCATTAGAATATTGATACCTGCCTCTTAATAATGATTCAGCAGTGGTAACATTAATTATTGTTAACTACTTACTACAACACTGCCCACAAAGCAAAAGTACTATTACCTACGTCACTCCAATTGAGCTCGACTGAATGAAATCAACTTCTGTTTCTTGGAAGCTGTACAAACATTCAGAGAATGGAATGAGGCGGAACCCCTTTAAACTAGATTCAAATATTGCATTTGATTGCCCCTTTAATCTTAACTTTGTAAGGAATTTTATATTGCTTTGGTTTATGACTTCAAAAATGAAAATAAATCGTTGTTCTGCTTATGTAATGCAGTTTCGCACCTCGTTTGGAAGCAACAACGGGTGAAATTAGTAGCGTTCCATAAACGTCATTTCATACAAGCCATGAAAAATAATCAGAAATCAAGCTGCCCCCATCCATACTTAATATCACTACATAGTATGCTGTCTGTCCCTATGTATGCTTAGATATTTAAAATTACGCATCGGATTTAGATGCGGTTTTTTTTAATAGATAGTGATTCAAGAGGTAGGTTTACATGTATAATATAGGACCCGTGCGAAGCCGGGGCGGGTCGCTAGTTACAAATAAGAAACCTAACCTAACCTAAACCGATTTAAATGAAATTTGGTATAGAGATAGTTTGAGTCCCGGGAAAGGACATAAGATAGGATTTATCCCGGAAATTATCCCCCAAGGGGGTAAAATGGAGGGTGAAAGTAGGTATGGAGCTATGATAAATAACTAACCTGCAACGACGCCGTCCGCGTATTACGACTAACCCACGGGATAAAATTATAGCCTATGTCCACACCCAAGACACATTATATACTAGAGTTTTTTTTTTTAATAAAATCCTATCAGGATATTACCCCCTACATACAAGCCTACATTACCTCTTTATGCTATTAGTGGCTCTGTGAGCTGCAAATCCTGCGAGCCTCTACTTGTCTTATTTGTAGTCTTTTTTTTATTTCAAAAATTTAATCGACAAATAAAATCTAGGTGTGTATATAATTATTGAGCCTGCTCGAAAAAATTTACGAGAATCGGTTGAGAAATGCTGCAGATAGATGAAATCAGCTGGACAGCAAGACATCTGGACGTGGACAAAGCTTATTTACCCAATAACACAATTTTTATCTGACATACCTATGCCCTTAATTAAAAATTACTCCATACTTTATATTTTTAATAATTTTGACTATATCATTTTTTTATGGACTGCGAACCTAATTTATTCATATTTTTAACAATTTTGACTAATTATGTTAATAATTTGTAAAGCATGCTGCATGTTACAAAAATATAACTGTATTTGTATGCCGCCAGGCGCCACATAGTGATAATGAAAACAATGTAATACCTAATAACTACTTATGTTGGACAAATAAATCTTTGAACATCCGGCCATATATACAAAAAAATTGTTGGTCCTAGCTGAAACGAAGAACTTCGTTCGCTTCGCTCGCTCGTTCAATTAGTAAGTATAATATAAGTAAACAGGACAAGGCAATAACATGGATAACATTAAATATACCTACTATAAACGAATCCCGGGTAATTTATTAACAACACCAGTATCCGCCATTTACTAGCAAAATGCATGCATCAGAATGTATCTATAGGTACTTACTTAGGTGTTATGTCCTAGATGGACGGAATAGATTCCTAACATGCGTAACTAAATCGCCTAGACGTTTTATAACTTCACTTTGGAAATAAATTGCACAATTTCCTAGCAGCAAACCTTCATTAATAATATCTATCGGCTTGCTACCGTTATATTAACGGTCCAAAGCGCTATTATAGTACCTAAATCATACCAGGTTGTGGTCAGAGCTAGGGTAAGCGAGAAACCTGACTATACAATTTCTGGGTTGGAACAGATATTGCCAGGTAGGTAAGTGATGTAGTGTTGTGGGTAAACTGACTAGCTGTTTATTTAGTACCGAGCAGGGAAGTCAGAGGAGAGTTCAAGTAGTTATTTGCAGTAGTTGTGCATAACTTTCATGTAAATCCAATACTAGGTAGAACGTACTATAACATGTAGAACAATTCAGACACAGAACCAACTATTCCCGTAATTATTCCCCGCAAATGGACATCAAAATTAACTACAGTTCAAAGAAATAGCAGCAGGTAACTTGCTCAAAATACGACGATACGATCTTTTGATCTTGAGAATAGTGTCAAGATAATAAATCCCAGTGTACTGATCGTTTTGAACACTTTGTCTGCATAGCTACTTCTGCACCTCGCAACACAATACAATAGGTACGTAATGGGTAGTGGATATGAGTTACATTATGTTTTTGCATACGTACTTCTCTTTTCTAACAAGCGTGTATATAGAGAGAGAGAGAGAGAGAGAGAGAATCGAGAGAGGGGTTCATTCATGTTAAAATGTATAACGTAGTGTTGCTAAATGGATAGTAAACCATCAAATTATTTTAATAAATTATAGATTAATATTAGTAAAATCGTAAAAAATCTTAGGTCACACCCCTATTGATTTTCTGTCATATACAACTTTGGTTTACTGCTGTATTTGAATTGAGCTTTCTGGTGAGGCAGTCACAATGAAAACGCATATCTTCAAATTGGCAATGACTAACAATAGAACCAACACCTCCACTAGAAATGAAAGCCATCGCTACACTTACAAACGTGGCTTTAAATTTACCTCCGTCCCAAAGTTTGATAACAATTTGTGTTGCTAATTCCAAACGAGGTGTGTCCTAGCCAAGGTTGCGATTGTGATTCGGCGCACCTTCCCTGTACAATAAAACGCGAAATTTACTGTACACACCGCTTTGAAATACAACCAGCCGTCTCTGGCCTCTGATCCGAATTAGCGTATATCAGAAGTCGGTCCACAGTACCTAGGTATTTAAATCGTGAATTAATGTGGCGGAACCTCTGGTTAGCGGGTGCGGCATTATAACGAGTCCAGGCACTTGTTCGATTAATTAAATTGTAACAATTTACAGATCCAATTTATTCTGCAGATGATTATCGCGCTGAATTACATTGGGATTACGGTGTTAATAATAATAAACTGTAGGTACTTTGGACACTACAAAATAACCAAATGCTAAAATCTTACGATTGAATATTCGGACAAATGACGTTATTTATGGATACAAATATATACTTAATATATTTTTTATACTCGTCGACTGTAATCTTTAAATTAGATCCTCGCAAACCATAACGCAATTGAATACTATTATTCTGATGCAAAAGTTTATGCTCTATGGACAATAGAAATAATTATTATTCAATTGTATGCAGAAGTAAAATGAATTTTGACCAATCACGAGGCTCGATTTACTGAAAGACAGGCCTTTTAAAAAAAGCGGTTGGCTGCACTTTGTTTCAGCAGGGCGATTTTCAATAGATACCAAGTTTGTTTAATAAATTATTATTTCCGTTGACTCGTAGAAAAAGTATTGTATATAATAGTTATATAATTAGCTTTTTAAGTCTTGTACCTTAATTAGGCCACTCAGCAACCTTCGTGGCCTAAACGTGGTACTCGACTGAAAAACCATACATTATATAACGATTGCATAAAATACTATTGATGTACCGTAAATTACTGGAATATTGCCCCTGAAGCCACTTTGCATACCCTTATAAATACGAGATATTCTACCAAATGTGTGTGCAATGTTTACCTGGCACCTGATAGCATTATTCCGTTTTGAACTAACTAGAACGAACTAGACTTAAAAGACGACTAGAATTATAAGTAGGTAATGCAATCATTTTGTTTATAACATGAAGATTAAAAACTACAAAGCTCAAATGAGTCACGACTTTCATTACATTTTTGCTCCCTGCATTGCTGCATTCTCGACATAGCATAATTGTACCGAGACGGGCTGAGATTTTAAGTGTAGAATTTCATAATCGTCTGGAAAATTAAAGTTCAAAATTAGTTGCACTTTAATGGTTTGCAGAATGCTTATTACAGCATGCTACCTTTTATTTAAGCTTTGCATAAATGCTGTGAAAGAAAACTTAAGCAGAAACTTTTCACTTACTTACTCTTAAATTTTGTTTCAGAAAACTTCTATAAAGCTAACTAGAACTTCTTTAGTTAGATAGACGATTTTTGAAAAGTTGAAGAATTGATGAGTAAAAGTTTGGAGTTACTCAGAATGGATTAAAAACCGTCTGAAGTGCTTTCAAACATGCGCCTTGCGTGCTGCCCATACAAAAAAATTAAATTAAACTGGAAGTAAAATTCTTTGTTAATCTATTTTAGAAAAAATATTTACATAGGTCCAAATATGACGAAGAAAATATAATTTCAAGATTTTTATGGGGCGCGCGCCAGACCCCATTTTAATTTGGCATCTTGTATAAAAAGAAAGTTATTACTCGACGGATCTCATAGAAGTATGATATCAAAATGTTGCGCGCACTCGTTCTAACATGCACGATAGATCGATGCGCATAGTAGTGAGCGCGCACAATAACTAGGTATACCTACTGATATGATGACGGTACGCGATAAGTTACAGTCAGCATCATATAGTTGGTAGCAGGCAAAGTTGCCAAATATATCGCAACACGTCTTTATTACTATAGGAGTAAGGATGTGTTCCGATATATTTGGCTGCTACTAACTATATGATGCTGACTGTACTGTTTCACATGCTCTTTAGTAGCACGAAAGCATGCTAGTTTCGAGCAAATAGCATGTGTAAATGTAAAGTTGCTTAGTAAGTAGCATGCTATTTGCATACCTATATAATAATTGAGCATGCTCAAACAAGCATGCTACTTAAGAGCATGTGTACCAGTACGCATGCTACTTAATAGCATGTGTACCAGTACCTATATGCTCGCTAGAGTAAGCTCGATAAATATGCATAGCTCCCGCACGGAAACTTACAAAAATCGGTAAAAATTGAATTTTGAAAGAACGCTGGTTATTGTTTCAAAAAGTGAACAATGATGTTTTTGATTTAAGTATTTCGATTATTTTCCTAAAAGAACTTGCTAACTACATTTTATGGTTAAGAAGCAAAAGCGAATTTAAAGTTGAAACAGCCTAATGTTTGTTCACATAGTAAGTATGTATTGTTCTAAAAAACATCAAACATTCCAAAGTGGAAAATATATAATTTTTCAGAATGTTTGCTCGCTAGCTGGTTTCAGAGCAGTTTTTAGGCTTTCAAATAACGTTGTTAACATCTACACTTGACTGCACGGCGTGATTTTTACCCCCACAAATACTTGTATAACAAAACCTTTTCACAGATCCCCAAAACCAGTCAGTCGCATTAAAAGAGCATACACATTGCACTTCGAATTTCGCATTCACAATACACGAGATAAACTTTCCAAGTACAAATATGCGAGGCGCACAGGAGTCACAATTAAACTGCAAGGAAACTAGCACAGGCCACACCTGTCTGCAGTACTTTCAAGTAACAGCTTAGCGGTTGCATGCAATTTAGTGGACACTGTTATTAGGTAGTACTAAAATACGTTCAATATTAAATGCAATTACAATTCTCCTTTAGTATCTGCCGTACCTATTATATTACATTTTATGTTCCGTGCGAAAGTGGCGCGAAAATAAAGCTGCATCTTGTTCAGGCGCGCACCCAATAATTTGTACTATTTTGACTGACAGGTTGCCAGTATCCCTTACTGACGCCGCACCGACTTCTCGTCACCAAAATGCAGAAGCGGCCTTAAGAGGAAACACAACGGCCGTTTTTCCATAGAAACGTAGTCCCTTGTTTTCTCCCTGGATATTGGCAGTAGAGCATTCATTTTTTTTTTCATAAATCTATGGCTACTATTGACAGGTTCCTATGTTTTCCTTTTTTTCATAAATTTATTCTTAAAAGAGATATTAACCTCCAAAAACCTAAAAAAAATCCAGATATTCCGCTGTGTTCAAACATCCCGAAAACAATTTTGACTAGATTATTTAAAAAAAGGAAAAAATAGGAACACCGCCAAAGCCTTTCTTAAAAAAATAGTTAAATAGGACAAGTTTTGGAGAAGAAATCAGGGGACTACGAAACGTTGATTTTATGTATTTGTAATAGGTATTTTCGGTCCAAGCTGCAGTTGTCGCTATCGCGCTCTGCGGCGGGAGGCTTGTGGTTGGCGCGACAGCAATACATTATACAAATACCTATTCCTCAATTATCTTGACCTTAGTGTTTCCTCTTATGAGTCAAGACTGAAGTGGGATCGTCGCATCGTCATACGATACATATAAGACTTTAAGATCATGAATATGAATAACTCCCGTAAGTATACATACATTATTGACATAGCTAAATGGCCATTATGTATCTATCTTAGCTATGAATGATATACTCCTATGCCCAGTCATCTATCAGGTTTTATCCACGAAAAAAAATGTCTCATCTAGAGTCTGGTAAACGAAACTTGAACCCACTAGATTAAATCACGCGGCAACACTTTTGGTCAAAATGTATCCGTATGACGTTTAGTGTTGCCACGTAAATGAACCTAGTCAGGTGGGTTCGACTTTCGTTTACCACTCTATCGACGGTCTACGTAACACTTTTTTCAACACAATTGCTCGTAACGTACCTCTTATTGTGTCGCTTTTAGGCTCATAATCCTGGATATTAAACACGCGTGTTTAATAACATTACGATACTTGTGTGTTATGGTTATATCCCGATTAAGTCACGTTGGCACCTTGCAGCAAGATGTATGCATGCACACGGTGCATTCTTAAACTAACCGGGTTGTACAGAATGTACAGCTTTTTTTTAATTCTCGGCAAATGGGTTCTTACCCGACTAAACAAATTAAATCCTTTTTGTTAATTAATTGCCTATTTTTTTTGGATATGATATAGAAACGGTTAATTTAGTAAAACTATTCACTTTTGATAACATTTTACATGAATTAATAAAGATAAAATTTTAAAACGAAATTAATTATTTTATTTTGTATTGGCTGTTTAGAGATTTCATCTAATGCGCGCGCACTGCGCAAACTTCACAAAAAAAAATTGATGCGCGCCATTATAGGTTATTTCACAGATATTTGTAAACATTGTTAATGCGTGTTGGGTTATTACAAAAATGTTGATTCGTGGTGACTAGAAAGTGACAAAAAGAATAGACGCCACTAGAAATTCTTGATGTATACAACATGTGAGTTTTAAAACCTGTTGACATCAATAAGTAAAAAAAATAACTTGACAGGCCTATCAAATTTTCATCTTATAAAAAGGATTTTTTCCTCGCAAAGTGTGTTGAAAAACGTGAAAGTGTGTTATACAATGTACTATTACGCAAAAGAATCTGCTTTGATACACATAATAATTTTGTTTGTCTAAGGGTCCTTTAGAACTGCTGTCCTGCAGGTAGATCACGTAACGCATTGTAGGAACGTAGGGTCATTTCGCCGGTTAGCGACCACCCAATTTTATGTGCCGAACTGAAAGGATATTTCCTCGGTTTTTTAGTAGATTTCTATTCTAAAACAAC
The DNA here is from genome assembly GCA_947049275.1 of Epinotia bilunana. Classification (NCBI taxonomy): domain Eukaryota; kingdom Metazoa; phylum Arthropoda; class Insecta; order Lepidoptera; family Tortricidae; genus Epinotia; species Epinotia bilunana. The sequence continues at coordinate 19,095,172 of OX346260.1, read as the reverse complement.
AACAAAAATGCATGTACAACTAATTGTCTCAATAGGGTCTGTAGAACTGATGTTATCTTCAATAGAAAAAACCTTCTCCTTCAGGTGGTCGCTAACCGAAGGTGGTCGCGTAACCAGCGTAATGATAGGGTCATTACATTAGTAAGGTAAATCTAAATGACAATTTTTATCTGGAAAAATGACTTGGATCTACCTAACGCGCGTTCAAAACTTTGTCGTGATTAACCCTCTGGTAAAGGTCGCGGGAGTCCGCTGGATGCGGGTGGCGCAGAATCGGTCACTTTGGCACTTTTTGGGGGAGGCCTATGTCCAGCAGTGGACGTCTTTCGGCTGATATGATGATGATGAAGGGTCCGGTGACAGCTCACTATGAATGCCCACTCGCGGCCCCGCTGCTCGCCGTGGCCTTCGAGCTGGCGGTGGTGCGCCTAAGGCCGGCGCCGCATTTCGTTGTATGCAAGTACCTCACTTTGTATATAAATTCCGTGTGATACGACACACTGCACCACACCTCCGTCCGGAGATGCGACATCAGCCATACGTGGGGACGAGGCCGCGCTTCGTCCCTCTCTCCCACGTATCCATGGTGCATTGTGCATCGCTGCTACTGCCGCGGCTGCTCGAATTTGTGGACGAGCCGTAAAGTCAGAACGTGTCATTAACATGGGATTAAATTTCACCTGGCCTGTGCGCCAAATTCAAGTCGATTCCCCATACAAACGTAGTTTGGTTTTAATTTTAAAACGCCATACTGGAATAACATGACTCTTTTTAACCGACTTAAAAAAACGGAGGAGGTTCTCAATTCGGTTGTATTTTTTTTTTTTCAATGTTTGTTACCTCAGAACTCCGTCATTAATGAGCCGATTAATAATTTTTTTTTTGTTTGTAAGTATATGCTTTCAGGTGGGTCCCATTTTTTTGAAAATTCAATTGGATCCATGAGGAATTGAGGGAACTCCTCAATTATATTAGGCACGCGTGTAGTGATTTTGGTATTTTCTATTATAACTCGTGTATTTACATCCGGAAATCATAAATTGGTGGGTGGAGTGGAATTGATGATGAAGACCACAGATGACTTATGGAATTCCTCAATTATGTACTTAAAAGTACAAAAGTATATCACAGATTCTGATAAGATTCCGTTGAAATAGCAACTAATGAAGTGCCAAAGGTGATCCTTGTGGAATCGACGGAAGTCCTCAAATATTATCGGCCCACATACAGCGATTGGGTTTTTTCCTCTAATAATCAACGCATTTGCTCTCGGAAATCAGTTCATGTGGTAAATTGGAAGAGAAATGTGGAAATGTTCTCGTGGCTTGGCGGAGTACTAAATTGAAGTCGGTTAAAACTTTGTTTTTAAAGTAAATTATTATACACTATTTTTTTATATTATAATTATCTATCCGCCATATCGATGTAATTTTTTATAAATAAAAAAAATAAGCGATTAAAGACTTCGTATGAAAAACGTTCTAGGTACTCGTTCCATTTCTTTTCTATACAAACTAAATAAATATGGCGGATCCCATTGTGTATACAAAGTTTCATTTTATTGTACAGCGTGTCATTTTTGTATGGAGAGTTGAGAATTCTGGCCACCTCTAGAACGTACGGCCTTGTATTTAGATACTAAATACATCATTCCAAACTAAATCACTCACAGTAGGTAACAATTTGATAGGTGATGGCGCTAAATCAAAATTAATATTCCATGACCCATCCGATGAATGTAGACCTACAATCTGCATAATATCTGATGGCCATAATTCGTTTACGACGCGTCGAATCGCGCAATTGGATTTATTCCGTGCTAATGGGTTTAGTGCAATGACCAGGACAAAACCCAATCCTTAATTAAGAAATAGGTACACTTTTAAATCAACTAAAAGCAAAAACGAATAAGAGGAATTACAGACACAGATATACCTCATTTTATTGTATATGCAAAGTTTCGTTACAATCCAACACGTAGTTTTAAAATGAGAGCGTAACTACGTTTGTATGGAGAATCGAGCTTACTGCGGACTCTTAATGAAAAAACTTTTTCCATAGGCCAGATGAATGATGAAATTAAATATTTTGACAAAGTCGTAAATATTTCATTAAAATGCTGTCATTTCCTGATACATATTTTTGGATTCAGATCGTTTGTTTCCATCATATAAATACTGATACCATTTTTGCTTGCAAATTCATTTTTTCCTAACTTTCGGTCCAAAGATTTAGTGATAACAATAATATAAGCTTTTAAATTAACAAAAGCCGTGTACAAATAAAAGGGGTGCGGTGTAGACACTAAATAACATTATCAATAATGTTGTATTTCCTCGAAGGATTAAAAATGGAGTCAAATGGTGAAAAAAGCAACGCAAGAGGTTAAATAATCACAGTGTCCAAAGTTTTAAGTTGGGGTATGTTCTGTTCCTTTTCCGCAAAATGCACCTTCATATGAAACGATTGTCATTTACTATGACTCGAAAATCGTGACGTCATGACCCCCTAGCGTTTTCTCTCTAACAAGCAACATTAAAATGGTTGTAGCTTCTTATTTTTTGAGGTATTTGAATGGGATTTTCGTTAATAGACATATTTTTTTGTCTACCATCTTTTGAAGTAATACTTAATAAATTTAGTGTCTACACCCCTATCAGCCTGATATCGAATTATGTATGTCCAAAAAAAACGAATCTTGCTCAGGCTATTAAGACAGCGAAAACAAATAGAAGAACATTATCATAAAAATTTAAACTAGTGTTAATTCAAGACTACGCACATAATTAAGGAGTTGAAAAAATAATGTTTCCAGATGGCTACTTATTATAAATACCTTAAAAGGTTCTCGTAAGAAAATAAATTCGATTTAAGAGTAAGTTACGGACAAATATAACTAATGCACGTGCACAAACTGAAATTTAATTAAACCTTGGAAGCGAAATATAATAAACCGGGAATCGATTTCTACTTCAGCTCGGTGCTACTTTCGTACTGAATTAATAAATGCAATTTACAAAGCTTGTTAGTGAACTCATTTTGTTACAAAAATAGCATTGCGCTCCCATTATTAAGAGGCACTATTTCTAACATTACTGTGTAATAATACGACGAAAAACAAAATCCATTAACTTGGTGAGTAATTTATCTTGATCAACTGGAAATACTGCTTCCAGCGTCTTTGAAAAAGACAGTGTTTCTGGTTGACCACAGGTAGCACTTTATCCTAGGCCGTACTAGATGGACCGGTCTAGATTACCACTAGCTTACATAGTGGAATAAAAAAGGTATCTTTAGATAGAAACTGTACAGCGTTGTGCCCTTTTGGATTTGGCTGTATAACTTGAACTGCATATTATTACAAGCGGTAGCAAATTAAAATAAGTAGGGACAAGCGAGGTGGAGTCTGTCATAATGCTGATGCATAGCTATCAATAGTACCTTATGTCCTATGGCAATTAATGTGTACGTTTATGAACGTTGGTTGGGTAAATATTTTAGAGTCTCATTATTCTTCATATAATTGAAATACTGAATAGCAAAGTGTAAGTTTATTAAAATGACGTTACTTTTAAAACTGGCTATGATATTATGCTCTTTGTGGATCAACACTGATTAAATATCAAAAATGGTGTCTGTCACAGTTTTAATGCCTAATTTTCTTATTTTGACTCATGGAGATGCCATGTATTGTAATATCGTAGATTTTATTCAAGGCCCCATTCTACCCTAACGAGAGGAATGAAAATAATGATGACCGTGTATAATTATTTTCATTTCTCTCGTTAGGATAGAAAAACAAAATGCATGTGAAAATGATATAAATTTTTACACGTAGCGCGATGATTTCGGTATAGTTTGTTTTTCACATGTGGAAATGAATAGCGCATTTTAAACACAATGACATTATTCAGTGATTTGGCACCCATTTTGGAAACTAGACCAAGTCCTTATTTAGCCCGCAACAAAAGCCGTGGTCTTTAACACAGAAAACCCACATTAACCTACCAAGACAATAATTATTGGCCATGCCCGCCTATCGCTATACAAGACACCATCGATATGGTAATGGTCAACGCTACGGAAATTATTAGCCACATTAGTTTAATGTGCCACGACTCGTTTTCAAACAAAACGACCATTTAGCGGCCATTAACATAAACATGTATTCTAATAGTTCGATTGTAATTTAAATACTGCCGCAACTGGGTACATTCTTGGTGGTGCTGCGTGAGATATTGGGAGCGTAGTATGTGTGGTATGGCCATTACGATTGCCACCTTAGCTTTCTAGTCATTGTAGGGAAAAACGGTTTAAGGGGATTCTTTCCAATCACGCCCCCGTTAGAGATGCAACATAATGACATTTAACCACGCAAAAGAAGAAAACGTTCGATAACCACAACACTTACGGCTCTCAACGGTCAATTTACCGCGCTATCAATATCATTTCCTAAAAGGCATTATAGGTAACCACACTATAATAAAGTCATTGACCCTTACGATGCTATTATTAAGAGAATTTCACCTTTTATCAATGTTCAGTGGATAAAAAGCGAGGCTTTGGAGCTTGAAATTGCCGAGGCGCGGCCGGTTCAAAAACCACAGCTTTTGTCGTCGTGAAACATATTATCAGTACTTTGTCTTTATACCATCCGTTTTCCGTAGATTATAATGCCAATCTATTCATCTAGTAAATATGTATTTTCACCGGTGAGGCGGGGCGAGAGTTTCTTACTATCAGCTTTTCGATAAATACCTCACTTAGAGAAGTTTTATTTATATTTCATTAAGTGAGATTTTAGATGTGATAAAATACTATAGCGTTAATTTGATTCTGTCGTAAAATAATGTATTGTTTGAGTAGGCTGAGTAAAAAAAGGAAAATAAAGACCCAACTTTGGAATTATTTCCTATCGAGGAAATTTTACGCAATTATGTATCGATTAAATCAGATAAACAATCATATAAATAGTTAAAAATCATATATCTGAAAATCAGACCTTATTGTTTCTTAATCTAATCAGAACGGCGTTTCAAAGCACGCGATAATTTCCACCTCCCCCTTCTTCTAAAAAAATCCCGTTGTGCAAAACTGTTTTTTTTCGTGTAAGGAATTTGACGGTTTTTGTATAAAGTTAAGCTACTGTCTACCTTCGCTATGTAGTTCTGGAATCCTTTCATTTAAAATCTTTTATCTTACCACATCTTTGGAAGTTAGTCTAAAAGCCACTAATAGGCGGTGCGGTTTTGACTTCGCTATTTCGTTCAACACTGTTGAAATACTTTTATGGGGAGTTCGATCCGCTTCAACATTTTGCGGTTTCATATTGTATCGATTGTGGCTACTTTGTATCAAGAGTTTTGAGTTATTTATTAGGATTCCGCGCGTACCAGTAGATTATTACTAGACCTTTGTTCTCCGTACGACTAAAAACTAATTAAAATTACACATACCTAAAACAAGTATTTGCCAGAAGTTTCGGTTCTTCGGGTATAAAACCGAATAAAAGACCAGGTGCCAAATTAAACCCAAGGATAGTTATTTAGTCCATCATTATCTATCATCAGCATTCACGTAAGTAGTTAAAATAACAGACTTACACTAATGTTTTTTAATCTGCAATTTGAATTCTAGCTGAAATTATGATGCTAAATGATGAATTGATTAAAACCGCTTTTGACGGACAACTTACTCACATACGAGCAGTAAAAACAGCAAGTGATCCTACGCCTTAATTTGTTTGATCTGTCTCATGCGGGTCGATCACGTATGGTGGAGATTATTTAACGTGGACTACTTTGATGCAATTCGGCCAACGCAAATAATCTAAAGTATAAAGCATTGCACGTACGTCAATTAGATCTAAATGTATCTGAATGAAAAGATACAGTTGAATTATTGAAAATTAACGTGATCGCCCTCTGAAATCAGAAATGACCAAAATAATACGACAAATGAATAACTTTTTTGAAAATTGTCAAACGAATAACTTACACTCACAGTCGCACGATCATTAAAAGACATTGAAGACTGTGTTATCTGCCGTGTCCCCACTGGATGGACCCAACGGATGACTAAGAAACTGGAAAGCCAGCATCATGCTGAGTTAGGCCCCATTTCTTGACACGGCACAGATTGACTCTTTTCTTTTGTGTTTGCCACGAATGTTTGATTCTGATCCTGAGTCAAGAATGTAAAAAGTGCTCTGCATTCTGCACGTGATCTTAGTGCTTTATTAGCTGCTGACTGTACTCCGGTGTCTCGTAAATTGTCACGTTTATTTATGCAATTTGTGCGCTCCACTATTTCCATTCGTGTGCGGTCCGGCTTTCTTCAGATAAATGTTCTATTTGCTTGAAAGCACCCGGCTGATTTGCATAAAAATGATAACGATTCCAAAGTTGAAACAGAAAAGGGCCTAAATGATACAAATTTCTTACTTAAAATCCGTCCTTTTAAATTAAACGCTAGTTCACTGTGGCGACGGAGCATTTAACCTGTGGGTTCTGGAAAATTCACATGACGTTCTTTATCTATAGGTATGTGTTCTTAATTGAGGGCACTTTGAAGTATTTTTTTGTCAGTACTTAATTAAGTCCTAATAATGTTATAAGTTCAGTGTCTTCAATTAAATTTGCATGTGAAATTAATGAATTCACTCAGATGGATAGAATTAACAGATACAAGTAGAAGCAAATGAAAACAGCAATGCATTATCTACTAGTTTACGTATAAATAATAAATAAAAATCATCAATATTAACGTTCATCTATTGATGGGATTATAACTTTCAATTGAATGATATTCAAAAAACATATTTTGTGGCTAAATGTGGAAGACGTAAAACTACTTTCATGTGGGAGGTTAAACTGTGTTTTATTTTTTCCATAACATGTTTATAATAATAGGTATGAAACAGAACAAACAATCTGATTTTAGGAGTGTTTCTTTAGAGCACATTGTTTTTAAAAATAACACTAATATTCCATTAATACAGTATCACGCTGAGCCGTGAAGTAAATAATGAATGATGAAAGGAATCATCACAACCCATCATTAAGATCATTACGATCAAAGGCCAATGGCTAACAGTGAGTTATGATGGACACAGGGACTTGGGAATTAATTATTAGTCTCAGTGCAGACATGAGGTTTTGTCAGATGCCGACAAGTTCCTTTCTTCTAAGTGGCTTTACACCGAAGAGGCAAGATAAGGCAGAATGAGATGTTTTATACTATCGTTAATAAAAAAGTAGTAGGCATTATACTGATCATATGAAGTTTTAAGCTTTGCTTCACTGGTTGAATGTACCTTAATACTTAGAGATCCGTTTTAACTACAAAAAACGACTACTTCTTTTAATTTAACGGTAGGATCATCAATCGCTTAGGCAGCAAATAATCATTTGAGGCGCATGTTCCACGTCATTTGTTAAATTTTTGCACACAACTCATTGTGTATTTATTGAGCGCAACACGACTCCAATGAATTGAATTAAATTATGTTTCTGTTGTCAGTATTTACGTACTACATATTATTACGAATACCACGCTCGATCGTGTCTTACACATGACTATTCTACCAAAAACATTGCATATAAAGTGATTGCCAGGACTCCCTGGCTCATATATCATACATCATACATCATGGCGCCAAGCCTACTCCACACGGGCTAATTCTACCAGCTCCGTTTTATGAATTCTAAAAAGTTAGGCTTATTTCGTGGCTGGCGCATAGATACTCCCGCATGCATACCGCATGAATTTATTTTAACAGAAAACAACTTTCCAGATAAGTACATTAATTGAGGAGCCTACTTGATACCCATCTTAATTCGTCGTTACAGTTTATATCAATCACTTACAGTTATATACTATATTAACTGATTTTCTTATTTCCTCATGTCCGATTGAAAATATTTCTCAAACATTACTGATTTACTCCAAGTGTCTTCAATGAAGCGAGGCAGCCACCTACCACGACAATTTTACGACGTTTTATTTCAAGAACGCAGTTAAAATCAATTCGAATTGGAAGATGGTCTAAAAGTCTACAATAGTCATGGTTACGGCACTTTAGACCATAGCTCGTCGTATCTAACCACAATTTTCTTTATTCTAATATACTACTTCCTATAAATGCTACTCAAATTAAAAAGTGTGCAGTATTTTAAGACTTTTTGTCATCTGGATTAGCATCATATTAATCAGATGAAAGAGACCTGTCTACTGCTGGACACAGGTTTTCAGTATGAGTAGTGTTTGAATCTGATGAAGAATTAATGAAGTAGTACATTGGGTGAGATCAGCCGAAGAACCCCCGAGCACATTAGTGATTAGAATGATTAGAATGTCATTAGGTTCCAAGAATTAGCAAGAGCTTTAGAGAGAGTAAAATTTACTGAAACGAACGCTCAACTAAGTAAAACAAAGTAATTTTTCGCTGACAAGTGCAAATGCCTCCCATATGGCACCAAGAGGGTGGACATTCATTTGAAATTCAAATTTTTATACCACACTGGCCATTTACATGTTAGAATTTAAATTATTCTCTCACGATATGTTAATAAATAGGTATTTAAACAGAGAATATTAGTGGTCAGAAGAACGTTTATACTTTTGGAATAGGCTGTATCTTATTTCAAACCAGTTGAAATAAAACTTTGGGCGTTTAAACCAATTAACATGACTATAAAATATACCTTTTTGTTGCATACTCGAGTTGAGCTGACGCGGCGGGCACCCGTCTTCGGTTTCCTGGTTCTACTAATTTATAACTTATACCCAATTAGTTGTACGTGTAAAAGTGTAAATTATGGCAACATTAAATAGGTGTGAAGATTGAATACGAGTAAAGACTGGGCGATCATTACCGTTTTGGTTGTGTCCATTAATTTGAGTTCACTTAATTTGACGTGACTTCTTTAGAATTCTATTAAAATTAAGCTTCATCTCTAGCCGTGATTAGTGATTAGTTTTGCCAGTCTTGGCTATGACCAGGCTATTTATGGCTATTTTCTTTAAATTAAGACAAAATACAAAACAAACTATAACAGTTCAACAATAATTAATTACTTATCTAGCCTATTTAAAACATAAAAAATGCACAAATACAAGTGGCATAAAACAATGGGCAAATGAGATCATGAGCTCCTCACCCCACGAGGACACGATGCAAAAAGAGATCGCTTCAGGCGGTGCGTCTCACTTACATATATGGGCTCATGGCGGCAAAGAGAATATAATCACTACGTTTTAAGAGGCGGAACTTCATACATTGTTGTAGTATTCTCTTATGTCTACTACCAACGTAAAGAAAAAATTAGTGCACTTTATTGCCTTGTAATAAGGTGCAAAAGTTCTGTGTTTTGTTAGGTTTGCTAAGATGCGTGAACTATCCCGTACATTTTTTCATTCAATGAGAGTTTCCAAAGGCTGCATGGCGGGAGGAGGCGGCAGAGACGTAGCAGGCAAACGTCATCTAACTCATTTTATGATCATGTTTTATCATCATCACCATAAATTTAAGATTCAAGTGACTCTTGGCGGGTTAGCTCTCCTATCAGTTACAAGATTGGAAGGGTTCTGCAGTAGATTCCCATTGCTTACTGCAGCATTTTTTGAGAGTCAGTAATTTGCTGCTCAATGTTTAGTCGAAAACTCTGCTTTTTTACTGGTGTCAGTATAATAAGGTAAACGCCCCAGTGCCCGTCACTGGCCTATTACATGACATTTTCAATCTTATGCTAAAACAACAGAAATGAACAATATGTGTCAACTAATAGGCATTAAGGTGGTGGTGTGTTGTAGAATTTGAATCTAAGTAAGCTTTTTGTAGAAAATTTTCGCCCGCAAAACTTTCCAATTATATTGTTCAGAATATAATTGCCTACTTAAAACCATTTCAAAAGTAACGAGCTATAGACAACTTACAGAACACACCTAGGGGCGTGTAATTAAATAAATACGTAGCTCGTAGAATAATAATGAACATATCAAGTTTATAGAAAACCGATATAATTTAAAAATAGAAAAGGTAAAGACGATGAACTTGTTTGCAGTAAAGAAAGAAGTCAAACTGGCCGCTAAGAGCAGGTGGCAGGGGCTCACAAGAACTAGTAATTGCGAGTTGTAACCTGATGGCGAAATAAAAGAAAGAAACTCATTGAAACAAAACTAGGTATTTTAATTTTATCGCATAATAATGCGATCATCATCCTTCTAGGTTTCTGCGAGTTGTACTCGAAAGGAGCCCGGGGTCCGCTTTGTCACCTAATTCTAAAATTTAGCGTAGGCACTGGTTTATCTCGTATGTTATGTACTAGTGTTGGGCAAAAAGTAATTGCATTACAAATTAATTAGTAATTTTAAATTGTAATGCATTACTTAGTAAAATTACAAATTACTCTGATTTATCGAACTAAAACTTTCGTGATATTTTAATCGTGATGGTGGCTGGATGTTACCGCGATAGAGAGGGGTAGTGGTGTCGGATGGCTTATGGTGCGGCGGGATGGCGATGGGATGGCCGCGGTGTCGGTTTTTCGGCCGCACATCAAAGGGAGTGGGCCAGCGAATGCGGTACGCATCTACACGTGGCCCATTGCCCATTCCGCAGTGCGCGGTTGACCGCGGTTGAGTGTGGACATTCGTGCTGTGTTTTTTATTCGAAAATGACGTGTACGTGATCTCAACACGAAACAATAAAGTTTTTGGAATCATATCGGGGAGAAAGCCTAATATGTAAATAGGTAAATTGATACAGCGGCTAACGCTTCGACGTCCATCTCGCAAAACGATTCGATCACAACTGAATGTCGCCATCGTGTAGTGGCGTTCAACCATCGCATGGCCATAGCGCTGGGCCATAGGATGGGCCATCATGTAGAGGAGAGAAATTACATGTAATGCAATTATACGTGTAATTCATTACTCGTAATTGCATTGCAATGTAATCTAATTTGTAATGCGATTACAAATGTAATGCATTACGCCCAACACTGCTATGTACTTAATAAATACATCCAGTCCAGACGGTTCAAGCTCCGTTCAGCGCTCGGGCCTCGGGGTCAAGTGATTTGTCTCGAAGAAATGGGATGTTTTTATTATATAGGTAACTAGCTTCCGCCCGCGACTTCGTCCGCGTGGACTCGGGATAAAAACTAAATAAAAACATCCTATATTTTAATCCAGGCTATAAACTATCCTCGTGCAAAATTTCATTCAAATCGGTTCAGCCGTTTAACCGTGATTGAGTAACAAACATCCAAACATCCAAACATCCAAACATCTAAACTTTTGCATTTATAATATTAGTAGGATTGAACCTTATATATTATTGAGTAATAATCATGAGTTAAGGGCAAGTCGGGCTCCCCACATAATGGGTTTCATACCACTAGACATAAAACACCATATTAACAAGGATAGGGTACCATTTTAATATAAATTTATTTTTATAATAACTATTATGAGTATGTTCCCATTTTTATTTTTGCCAATTATTACTGTTCAGCATTCAACAAAAAAGGTAAAACCATATAAATACCACATATGCTACTACTTACGTTATTCTTTTTAGCTTTATCAAGCCGCCTAATTACACCCCAGAACATACCTAACAAAGAGAATTGAAAAACAATCGAGTGTTTAATGAAAACGTGGCACAGCTTACCGATGCGAGACCACGAGCAAGTAGCAATTACATGCGCATAAATTGAGGGCGGTCGGACGGTGTGAACTTGCAAGCAAACTTTGCTAGTCGAGGGATTCTAGTATAGAGATGGGTAGGGAATATTTCCAATTTACCCTTATATTTTAAGGTACATATATAAACACCTTCGTAGTGTAATAATTGAGGGTTCATGTTTTCTGCCAACAAACTGTCATGTAGTTTGGCAGATAAGGTTAAATTTATATTATGTAACCTGTTTTAGTAATTTACCTGGTAAATGTTGAGGTCGTATTTAAATATACTTACCTGGTGTACCTTTACCCGTCTTTAACTAGGTATTAACTCGAAAGTATAGAATAGAATAGAATTGTCGTTTATTGCCACACAACATACCAAATACAGGAACAGAATATAAAACATATTACTAAATCAGAAAAATAAAAACGTTGTATGTGCGACAATAGGAGTGAACTCCGCATTTGCTGTGGCATAGACTTTAGCTGCACACAGCGCTTGTTTTCAGTTTACCCCTAGTATATCAACTACCTTGTTAGTCGTAGTAGTAGTATTAACTTATGCTAGTTCGATTTTAGATTACTCACACCCAAGAAACAGCTCCGATGGCAGCCACCGTGAAGTTTTTAATGCATCTATGCATTTTATATTGATCCTACATTCGTAATCTTCTTCCCTCCGAACGTGCGTGCAGTCATCTACACCTGCTATATCTAACGAGACAATACGAGTAAAATAATATCTGAGGGCCTATCGCGAAACGAAAACGAACTTCGTTCGTGTATCTCTCTCTGTCACTCGAATAAGAAAGTGCGACAGAGACGGAGATACACGAACGAAGTTCGTTTTCGTTTCGCCGTAGCCCCTCTGACACAACCCTTTTTGCCATTTGAGCAGTAAACCTCTAGTTTGCAGATCTACTCCGTAAAAAAGGCTCAGCAATGTATAATTGTGAAAAAGCTAATAAAAGCAAGATGATATTAACATCCGAAGAAGATACTCGAAAATATTATCAGTGTTATGAAAACTGGACACCGATGAGAGGATATTCATTACATGAGCGTACATTAAGGATGGCCGACAGACATTACTTACCTACATAGTGTAGAGAAAAAACTCGTTCTATACTTGCAAAAAAACGTTTACTTAATGTTGTTGTAATGTTATATTTTCCGTAATAAGGAAAAATGTAGTCTCCGAAGTCGTGTGAGGCATAGTCCCAACAGCATTCTAAAGAAAATTTCTGACAGGTTTGATTGTCCGATACTAAAACAGTGGTCCGACCAAATTAAAAGCATAGCACGGTTTTTAGTATAGATACGTTGCTGGAGTTGCGTATGTATACTGCAAACTAGCTATTGCGAATTAGCTGTATTTTCCCAATTGCTTATGTATAAATGCTGACACTAGACTAAGTAAGATATTTGTTATGTTACTAACACTAATAATTTGCATGTCCGAAAGAAAGAAAATTGAATTTTAACGGAGACTAACTGGTATTAAGACGTCCTTTCTCGCCTGCCGAGTCCGAGGACCTCATTGCCGCCTCAAACACCACAATCGCACTAATTGGCCTTCTCGAACGTTCATGTTTATTTATTTTGGCCGGGGACAAAACGTGCCTGCCTGATAAACTACTACTTACTGCCCGACTAGTTTGTAACCGAGTTTTCCGTTACATTTTACTCGCCTAATGGCCTATGTGTGTTTAGCATGCGTAGATTAATCACTAAATCAGGATAACAAAAGTTGTGTTAGCAGTGATAGAATATTTGGGTCATTCTCAGAGGGCACGTTTTTTGGGCGTCGGGTAGAATAACTTTGTATTCTTGCATATATATGGCATACAAAAAATGTTGGAGGGTAGTTTTAGTTTTATTCTACCTGTAACAGTTGTAATTTTGAAGATACTCTGTTGAGAACCAGTAATAAAAAAAATTAAAAGCCTACTTTTATCATGCTCCATCAAGCGTACAGACTCCAAAATTTGGGACAAACCCCTTTGCAACTCGGTAACCACTACTACTACCTAACACCGGGCACTTTTTTATTATAGTCAGTTAAACAAATTTACATTTTGTTATGTTGATTGTTATTACAAATGCTTGTATGAAGAAATATGATTTTTTCTCCGCGCGTACAAATTTATGACTAAACTACGTCATTGGAAGCAAAACAAAAGTTGACATCATTATTTGCAAGTTTACGCACATCACTTACATTACATCGAGCGAGCCAGTTCAGTCTTGTCTGTGACACGGTGAGCGACGCAGGTGCGTTTCGCGACGCTGGGCGATTTTACAAACGTAAGTATCTAATCTCCGTATTTTGTCACTTGCATTTTCTAAACTCCGTTTAGTCATTTATTTTTCTATTGGTGTGATTGATTGTTCTACTATTTAAGTATAATGAATTAAACTATATTACCTGTTAAATGCGTGTAATATCGTTTTACTATATAAGGTAATTTATGAAATAAAAAAATAAAATAGCTTTCTCCCTAGGCTCCGTCAAATAAACTCTGTCAAATATTTAGACGGAGTTGAGAAAAAACGTGTATTTAGTATCTAAGTGAGCAGTCACATGCAAAAAAACATGTTTTACATCACATTTGCTGCTAAAGCGAAGGCCGAAGAAATTAAGTATACTCTCTAGTTCCTTCATTACCTACTGCGAATTTTACATGGACATGTACTATTTACAAACATTTATGTACAGTACCTAGAAAAATAAGCCATGTGAAATTTGACGCATTTTCTTCGTTCTGAACACTAACGACAGCAATTATTTACCCACAATACCGTTTAAATCATTTTTGGAGCTAAGGCTTTTCGTTTAACTTATTTCCTGTTTAAGTAAAACACTGGTGATGTTCTAATGTAAGCATTTGTTAGTTTAGAGATGATTATTAAAAAGCGATTATTCTAAATGCAAAAGATTAAGAAGATCTTAAAAGATCTAAAAGAAATATTATTAAGTGTAACATTTGTTATTCACTAAGTTAAGTGATTGTTATTTTTTTTTGTTGATTTTGTTATGTTTCTACCATGCCTTTTAAAATTAGTATACAAATTAATAAAAAAATTAAAAGTAATCAATGCTGTTATTTTTCTTTTCAAACTGTCTAATAAAAAATATAAAATATCATTCAGGTTTTAAAGCACTGTATCCATCAACTCCATATCATATTTCTAAACTCCGTATAAAATATATCAACTCCGTCGCAACATTCTCAACTCCGTCTTGGTGAAAAAAACAATGGCTTATAAAATGTTAACTAATAGATGTATATGAGGGACAAAAGTATATAAATGATGTAAATAGCTCAATGATTCGTATTTTATACATAATATAGCAGTAAATATACTGTACAAAATCAAGACGGAGTTGAGGCTGAGAACGCCTAATTCTGAGAATGACCCATTTGCAATCTAATCATGTCTGATAACGTAAAAATGAGGGGTAATTAAGGGCGGGTTGCACCAACTTACAAGTACAGACCGATCACCGTTAAATATGGCGCGGACAACTGTCATTCCATAGAAACTTGACAAACTTTCCATACATTCAGAATTTTATGAACACCGCTTCCGTTTGCAGACGGTTTGGTGCAACCCACCCTAACGCCTTGGCCACGACTTTGCGGCAGCGGTTTTTCTAATTCATTGCGCGTGATCCCAACTAACCACAGTGCGTTGCGCGTCTCGACCGCGCAATGAACAGATAAAACGCTGCCGCAGGTCGCTTAAGACCAAAGTCGTGGCCAAGGCGTAAGGGGACAGGGCTTTGCAGAAACATTATTTACTTAAGCTGACTTATGCCCGGTTCCAGTAATCAATCCACCGATAGTTTTCCTTACCGGCAGTTACATTTTGACAGATTACCCGTAGAAAATGTGTCAAAATGTAACTGTTGGTAAGGAAAACTATCGGTGGATTGATTATTGGAACCGGGCATTGGTGAACTGTATTTAGTATAGATAAACTGAGTGAAATGTATTTAGTATCGATTTGGTTTGGCTTCCCAATTCAAATCTATACTAGGATACTTTTGATCGTACGCGGTTAAATTGGGGATCGAGTCTGTATGAAAGTGCAAATGACTTTACTAGCCATCGTGAACAAAATAATATTCGATGTAAAATGTTTTGCGTTTTTTTGAAAGGCTTTATTATTATATAGTCGAATTATTAAAAAAAAACTTGTCAGCATTAAAAACAATATTAGTAGTCGGATATCTGATATTTTTTAATTATATGCATAATACAAAAGATATTTTTTTCACCGGGTCTTGTTTGCTACGAGAACGAAAATTTCAATAATAAAGTAATTATTGTAACAGTAAAGAACATCAAAGATAAAGAAAAGGTTGTATCAATAAAAGCAACGCATTACACGAGATGCAAGATTTGATAATAGTCAATTTCCTACAAACCGATAACATTGATAACCCACAATCTAGATGAACCATGACATGGTGTCAAACTCACCGATTGCTATCTCTAAATCTCATCCGTAAGATGAATACATCCATAATAACAATGTCAATAAGGCTCAAATTTCAAGACAATCCCACTGATTTGTCACCTTATTGGTTATGCTAGTTACGCACTATTGCAGTATCTTAACGACCTATCAAACTAGACTGACGCGATGAAAAGATTAACTAGTTAATAAATAACTATTATCAAGTTAGTTGATCTTTAGTTTAACATAATAGCGCGATTTAGCGACTGGAATATATATTATCTTGTAAGTGGTGACATACGAAGTTCTTAATTGGGTTTCTCTTTATATGCCTTTTATCGCATTAATAATAAACTTACTTGGTTATCTATAGCAGTTAGCTAGTTATCGTATTTTGGTCTATGCTAACTGCTTCGGATTTTTAATGTTTTTTTTTAATTTATTTTTTATTTTTCTTTTGTCTGTGGGGCTGCGCAATTTCCTTAAAAGCTTCGAACTCCAAGGTGGCTGAACATTCATGTGCTAAAGACCAAAAATATTTCATACTAGCGCATATTTGCCCCCGATTTCCTCCGCCTGATCGTTCCATCCCCAATGGGATGTTTGTGGGATGCTTTGTTGGGATATCTGTTTTTATCTAGGTTATCTCTATTAGGCCGTTTTTGCACAACATCCTAACTTCATCGTCATATCAGCCGAACGACGTCTACTGCTGGACATACGCCTCCCCCAAAGAGTGCCACAATGACTTTTCATTTGTAGAACTACAAATTATTTTTGCACAATATTAGTTCGGATAAACTTGTATATGCACAAACGAACACATAACTTCAAATAAACAAAGTGATATTGATGTTAGCTGAATGCCTGTGGCTGATATGACAAATGACAAACGATCGAATATGGTTTTAATTGTTTTAGAGCGAATTGACTAATGACATCCAGACAGTGTGAAATACGAGCTGTTAGAAACAACACAATGTCATTGTATGTGATCTGAATAACTGTTAAATATGAAGAATAACATAAATTTAAACTACATCCATCCACCCATCCCATAAATACGATATGAAATGTCGCTAAAATCTTTTTTCTACTCGAGCACTTCTATCCGTCAATTAAATGACTGACAGCGATATCTTAATCAACTTCATTTGAGTATAACTGTGTACAGAACTAAAATTAATTTTGACCAATCACAAGGCTCGATTTCCAGAAGACATCAACGCGGAAAAATAAAAAGCGGTTGGCTGCACTTCGTTTCAGCAGGGCGAATTTCAATAGATACCAAGTTTGTTTAATAAATTAATATTTCCGTTAACTCGTAGAAAAACTATTGTATGCAATAGTTATATAATTAGCTTTTTAACTCTCGTACCTTAATTAGGCCACTCAGCAAGCTTCGTGGCCTAAACGTGGTACTCGACTGAAAAAGCATACATTATATAACGATTGCATAAACTACTATAATAATTTTATCGTCGGCCCGCCGCGATCGATATTGAACTCTGTATGACTGGCACGTAGGACCTGAACAAAATGGGACGGCGGAAACCTTATTTTTACAAGATTTATTTCCCCACGAGTCTAGGCCACAAATCGCGTTGTTACTTTTGTAGAATCGTATCTCTCTGCACTCACTCCTTCAAAAATGTACCTTATATTCTTTGAGTTTGATTTTGTTTTTGAAAAAAACACCAAGTATGTAATATCTTTGAGAAATGTAGTCGTCAAAATGTTTGTACACACAGGTAATAAATAATCTTGCGCTGGATATATTTTATGAAGACTATGTCAGCGAATTCGTATTAAGTTTTAGCTTGAGGTTACGTGTACAAGGAATATCGCCACTGGACTAAAATCGGAGCAGATGTATATTGCTTTTCTTTTGAAGCCACCATTTACAGTGCCCAAATGTTGTATACATAAAAGCTTTTTCATGGAAAATACCCTTTCTGGCAATATTGGTATGCCATTTAATTACATCCTTAGGAAATATAATTAAAATCTTCAAACTTCTTAGCCGCCTAAAATAGTTTCAAATAATTATAGGTACCTGCCAACGAGATGAGTTCTTTAAAACACTAAGTTTCTAAAAATATAATTCCTTTGCTATTCCACTAAAGAACATGCAGGTCTATTAGTGACAATGAATGCATCTCCTTGCGTACTAATAAGTACCAATAGACCTGCACGCTATATAGCGGAATTGCCAAGAAATATATCAATAAACTGAAACTTCCGCGGGTGTTTCCCGTTCGCCCGATCGTTCGACCGATCAATCGGTCGAACGGGATTTATTTTCCCATTTTGACCGTCGCCCACTTTTTGAATATTGTACAGTCATGTCGAGTAATTATTTTTATTTTTATATTAAAGACAAATATAACAAGTAATTTTGTACCTTAATGAAAGCAATGTGCCATATGGTAATAATGATGTGTCGTCACACATCATTATAGGATAATAAAAAGGACGTGTAACGAACCATCTAGATGCTACAAACTATATGACGCTGACAGTACACAATGAGTTTTTCTTTTATTTTAGTAGTTGAAAGTGAATTTTGTTTTGTGTATAAGATTTAATAAAATACTTTTCTAAATGACTGTACATGTTTTTATTGTGATCGGACAACTAAAGAACAACGATTTCCCATAGGTTAGATTAGGTTGACCATCATTTCATAAAAAAACGTTTCATAAATGATCATTTTATAAACGACGATTCACAAACTATTCATTTCACTAACCCATCATTACTCAAAATACTTGTACTATAAATAATTATTTGACAAATATTCATTTAGCAAATGTTATACTTTATAAAAACATTGAATGTTAAATTGTCATTTGAAAAATGATCATTTACCAAATAAATCGTTTATAAAATAGGTCATTTTACAAATCGTCGATTGATAAATTATTGTTTTATAAAAGTAAATATCTGTCATATCACGGTATCTAGCGGACTGGCCAAGAAACATTCCTGTAATAAATTCATAAAAAAGTATAGTATTTAAACATACGAGTAAATCGGTTTTGGCGCTTCGCCGGCCGCTGCCGCGGCCCGCTCGGCTCGCGCACTGTATGGTCGCAGTTTTTCCTAACACTCCTCCTCGCTTCGCGCGTCGTCGTATCTACACTGACCTGCCTTAAAGTAGAATACATAGGTAATCCACCTGTTATGTCAGTACATTTTAAGACCTAAAAGTTTTTTACGCTAGGAATGATAACTTAGGTACTTGCACTTTTAGACTTATCCGTGTGCTCATGCAGACTTATACAATACCTGTATAGAATTATACAACTTGTGGTTTAAAACTTTATCAAGACGACGAATGATTTATTATATAAGGTATTTACCAAACAATGCATTTTATTAAACGTATTTTACCAAACGTTATTTTGCCAATTGTCACGAATAATAAATGAGTAATTTGTCAAATAATGATTTGTAATATGATGTTTTTTGAATTAAATTATTTGTCTAATGAACTCTTTGTAAAACAATATTTTAGGAAACGACTAATTTGTTAATCGTTAGTTTGCCAAACGTTGTTTCATCATATCAGCCGAAAGACGTCCACTGCTGGACATAGGCCTCCCCCAAAGAGTGCCAAAGTGACCGGTCCTGCGCCACCCGCATCCAGCGGACTCCAGCAACCTATACCAGGTCATCAGTCCACCTTGCGGAGGGCCTACCCACGCCGCGCCATTCATTCATTTTATAAACGTTGTTTATAAAATGAATATTTGTGAAACGTTTTTTATGAAATGATTGGATACCGTTCGATTACTATGACCATCGGGAAAAAACGTCTCACTGGACCGATTGATCGATCGGGCGAGCGGGAAACACCCCTTTCCGCAAAGGAATTCCTGATGCCATCAACATTCAGTTTGTTAGACAGTCATCAACTTTCTACTCGAAAGTACAATTTTAAATATTTGGTGCGTAGGTATACTCAAATGCTATGGAATTCTGTTATAAAAACCAAACCGAATTTACAACATAGGTAACAGATTTTAGAACGTTGGTAAGTTATGTCTCGGCACTTTCAGAGACATCGGAGACACAGATACCAACGTTCCAAAACCTGTTACCTATGTTGTAAAATCTGATAAAGTATTCATTTTCAATGAATTTGAGACCACTGTGGCACATTTTCAATGAATTATGTTTAATCTATTAATGCTTCAAAAATCTGAACCGACTTGATCTGTACCTAGGAAAATCGTATAATGGAGCAGGGAGGTAAATCAATCTCTTCCGATCCACCGACCGAACGCATGGGTCGTTTAGCGACGTTCCGCTCATTAAGGGATTCTTTTCTTAAGAATTTCTTGGCCTATCGTCACACTCCAAGAGCATGCTGTTGACGGCAAAGAAAATTCATTATTTTTTATTGTACAAAACGAGAATTTATACTAGGATTAGGAGTCAGCCTTAGAACAAAGCAGACAAATGAATCTTGTGGGCAATTCAAAAGTTAGGGATTATAACATAACGCCTTTTTTTGTTTGGTGTCATAAACCGCATAATCTGCGTTGCCGCTTATATAAATCAGTCTGATTAAATCATATCTTACAGGTACTCACACGAACTGTTAACTATTGACCACAGCAAAGGCAACTTCTAATTTTCACTCTGGTTGACCCAAATGTGTACCTAATGACCCTTTAGTTACCCTATCTTGTTCAATAACATTCCTGAAAACGGCACTTAAGATTTAATTTGTAGTGTGCAATTCAAAAGGTTATTAAGCAACTTATACATTAAATATTACACCAACTCATCGCCAATTAAAAGTCTTTGATGTGATGAGATTGTGGCCATTCGCTCGATTGAATTCCAATCAAGCGCATGACATGCAAACTTTTGACGAGCGTTTGATGTATTAAGGCCGAACCGAGCCAGTGTCCAAGTGAAACTTTGATACTGCCAAGAACAATTAGGTAACGGGAGTATCATACTCGTATTACCTTAAGCTGGGCGTACATGACAAATGGAGTGCAATTCTTTAAAACAATTATATCTTTTGTGACGGCGTCTGACTGACTGGCCCCTATTGCACCAACTTAACAATTGACATCTGACACTGACAATTCGCCATGCATTGCTTGTTCTCGAAGTCAAGGTAGTTGCTAGGTCACTTGTGGATCCAGCAATGTACGGAGAATTGTCGTTGTGAGGTGACAATTGTCGGGTTGGTGAAATAGGGGCCTGGTCACCGTATCTCTCACCTCACGCCTCATGTGAAAGCCAAGATAATCATACCCCGATACGTCACACAATGTCTTTAAATTGACAAAATATAGGATTTGTACTTGATATTTCACACACAAATTGGAGTAACGCCGCGCCAAAATCGATTCAGATAATGTCAAAACTGTAGCGTTTATAGACGTTGGTGCAGTCCGTTGGATATCCAAACATATGAAAGTCATCGCGACGCACCAACCGAATGGAATGGTCGTGATGAATGTCAAAATTCAACGCTAGAACTATAGCCCAGCCATTCGTCGCAGAGTAGTCCGCGAACCAACACACCGACCCGAGGCGCGGCCGTGAATGTAGTCCATCAAATTGTCGCAGAGTTGTGGTTTCGGTAGACAAACGCGATGTCAGCATACTCATACCTACTCCTTTTTTTGACATGTGAAAATTTAATGTTAAGTATGTGTATATGTCCTTATTTATTTGGATCGGATTGGTATGGTCTTGTTTATGGACAGGCAACGCGGCGGTGCGAGACTCGTGCTGTCAGGAGAGTATGGAAACCCTCACGGTTGGCATTATTTAATGTGGCAGACTTCTTATAAAACTATTGGGATTGGAATCTTCTAGCTTAGGCGGTAGAGTTGTTTTTTTAATGGACTACTTTAATGCAGTTCGGCCAATTTAAATAATCTCAAGTAGGTATTTATTTATTTAATGAATAATCCCTTAATTAACACTAACAGACAGGCTATGCGCTAACTTGAACACTCCGATTCAACTTATATTATTGTGTTTCTGTTTTGGCGAGTTTTGAGGCGAGACCACGAGAGATAGTCAGTAAACAGTGTTGGCGATGGTACACCACATTTTAGTTACCTTTGCGTTTCTGAAGCAACATATTCCGATGAAACTATCAATTGTAACTCATGAAACAATGCTAGAGTAAGAACAATTTGTTTTAGAAAGCATAAGACGGATAGTGATGAATCAAACCCATTGTTGAGCCAATATTGAAATGCTGGAGGCGGTGAAAATTATCATATGATATCTGACCAGGGCGAGACAATAGGACATGCAATATGCTTTATCAAAATCAGCAGTCAATTAATTTTTATATTGTTTCCCGTAGGTTCTATTGTTGACCAACAAAGGCGTGAAACCTTTGTCATATACATGTTATGAATGGGTATCTAAGTCGTTGTAAAGTAAAACTATACTAAGTTAGGGTACGCAGTTATTGGATAAAATGCATATTTCCTAGATGGCGGTCGTTTTGCAAGGTCATGCAAGGAATTTTAGGACAATAAATCGTGACCTCCGATACAAAACACAAATACCTACTCTTAATGGCACATCTCAAAACATAAATCAATTACAGTCTCCAATGATCATTCTTCATACCAATTTTCAGGTTAGACAAATTCGACTGTATCAAAGTAATAGGACAAATGTCGATATGTCGGATCACACGTGGAACTATGAAATCTCGTGTCAAGCGACATGCCGAGTGATCTCTGGCAACGTTGCGGAATTTCGCCCGACGTCGCTGGCGAAGAGTGTCGCGGGACATTTGAACCTCGGCGTAATGCGACCAAATAAACGTTTTTCGGCACTATGTGGATGTATCCCGTGAATATAAAGAGAGGGTTACAGCTCCAACCAATTTCGTGTAATGTGACTATAAAATGCTGATTTCAAATCTACCGTGTTGATGGCTCGCTTTGAATCCTACTGGGGCTGATTGTGATTGCATTCGGTTAATTTGCAAGAAAATGTTCGAATTTGGTTTAAAATATGTTGATAAAGTTTAAGGGAGGTTGACCACTAAAATGTAGTTTATTATCTGACGGGTAAGTTAGTACCATAACTAACCGACAGTTTATAATATCCTACAAATTGGTAATTAGTTATTTAAGACTTTGTTACTAGTTGTTTCTTATAACATTACTAGCTGTTGCCCGCGACTTCGTCTGCGTAGAACCTCAATTATCGCCGACCCAAACAAAGTTCTACCATCTTAAGGGATGATTTCTGTTATAAAAACTATATCCGGCCAAGGGTCTCAACTCATCTGTACGAAAAATTTCATCTAAATCCATTCACGGATTAAGCGTAAAAGGTAACAGTGCGATAAGTTCATTAGTTTAAATTGAAAAATTTCAATTGAAAACTCCGTGTTTACAAATATCATATCTTAAGAATCATCAACAAACGTTTCTGCTTAAATTGTATATTTTTTCATAATGTAGGTACCTATTAAAGAAAGGTACCTATAAAAGTAGTTTTACTCACGTTAGTTCGGGCTACCAGTATAGTTTTGAAAGCAAACTTATCTAATGCTAAAAGACGGAGGACGGAGAACTTTCCATCTCCATCCACCGTCCCCATTTAACGGTGTTAGATAATAAATTATTTTGATTAAGCCCCTTTACCCCCTTATTTCATCCCTTTAGGGGGCAAATAGATCTACATATTATAAAAGAAACCTGCATTCCTGCTTTCATGTTTCTATTCTAGCCACAGTTTAATATTAAAAAATCACACATTACTTAGGTATGTGAACTTTCAACCCCTATCTTAACCTCTTCAAGGGATGAATTAGGAAAATATCCATTATCAATGTTTTTGACTGTACATTAAGAGCTTGTGGCCAAAGTTTTAAACGTCTAACTCTAAAAACGACATGATTCCCATACAAACTTTCAACTCTTTTTAACCCCCTTAGGGGATGAATGTTTGTAACATCGCTTAATCATTTGCTTTGCTTTTCAGTAAGATACCTTCGTACAATGATTCAAGTCTATAACATTCAAAATGAACGATTTCTATACAACAGTTCGACCCCTATTTCACCCCTTAAGGGTTGAATTTCGAAAAATCCTTTCTTAGCCCACGTCCACGTACTGTAAGGAATATATGTTCCAAATTCCATGCTTAAATATCGTTAGCGGTTTAGGCTATGCGCTGTCTGTCAATAGATTAGTAACGAAGAGTTTTATATATATAGATTTACACAATCTAATTGCATTGCATTGATACTTAATCACACAAACGTCGACACGAAAACGACTAAAATATAACTATGTTAGAGGAATTGGTAGCGTTCAAAAAAAGCTAGTTTGCATTTCTAGTTAAAAAAGCCTACTATTGACTGAGGGAATACTTGACAGATGAGGAATTGTAACAATTTAAGCATGCTCTATCTTGACTTAAAATATTTGTATGCCTTATGGCAAAACATAGAGATACACTAATATAAATAATTGTAACACCTTTGAACCTATGTTTACAAATGAATATTTTGTCTTTGTCTTTGTCTTCTGCACAGTGTTCGGAGATTCTGTGTTCTTTAATGTTTGTTTAACCTACTTCCGATGTGGGCTACCCACCTAAAATGAGAATTAAAATACAATATACCTAACAGAAGTCAGATACAAACTGAAATGGAACAAACGTATTTGAGCGCACTCCGTGATGTAGGTACTTACATTATTAGGATTCTTGGAGCGTGGTGGTTCCCTGATCCAAATAAAATGCAAATCTTGCAATTTTCATCTTTATTATAACTATATAGAAGGTACAATATTCGTTGACAAAGCTCGATTATTCTCATGACGTGGTGAGCCTTTCAATTTCCAACAATGTTCAGTATGCGAAAATTGTTGTCGACCTTTGTATACGTGTTTACTGCGGTGAGAGTGAGGTACCCGTCTTGGATCGTAACTTAGATAAACGTTAACATGACTTCCTATTCAACTGACTAATAGAAATACGTTCAAAGATGCTTTTCTATTTTTCAATTCAGAATGTAAAAAACCAGAGCAGCGCAAAAACTATATTTTAAGTTTCTGGGATTGAAAATACAAACCGCCTACCTTATTTTTAAAAACCTCTTTATCTCAATAAAAAAAACCAGCAGTTTCGTCTAAAGTTTCTTCCCTGCGACATATCAAAGCTCCAAGTTGGTGAGATATAAAAACAATCGTTATTGTCCCGTGTAGTCATCAATCTTAGGCCATTAAGCGATTAGATAGGATACTCTTATTAAATAAATCGATAACTCGCCACCCACGCGCGGGTCGATTGATCGAATCGGACCAACTCCCGAAATCTGGACCCGATAATTTGACCAAGGCTTCATTTTGTTTAATGAGATTAAGCCTTTCCCCATCCATCAACACGTATCTGCGTCAAATAGGTATAGCACAAAAGTGACGTCCACATTCCCTAAAACAAGTTTTATGGTGTCAGCAATAAAGTTGAATTATGTTTGTTTTGAGTTTCGATTAGCTGCAATATATTCGTTGCAGTCTGTACACATTTCCCGCCTTTGAAGCCGAGACATCGATATTAATTAACGCGTATGATTCTGACTGATAGCTGCCGTACAAAAAATAGTTAATTAATTATTTCAATGGAACTCACTTATTGAAATATCCACACAACAGGGGTTTTGGCACGATTGTAAAACGGTTGTAAAATACCTACCTATATGACAATGCTACTTACTCACTTAATATGGAGTTACATTACTTAATATGTTTTGAATTTATTATTACTAACTAGCTGTTGCCCGCGACTTTGTCCGCGTAAAACTTGTTACCGTCTTAGAAAAAATATTGCTATAAAAAAATTATAGGCGGAACCTTAATTATCGTCGACCAAAACAAAGTTCTACCATCTTAAGGGATGATTTCCGAGATAAAAAACTATCCTATATCTTTCCAAGGGTCTCAAATTATCTGTACGAAAAATTTCATCTAAATCCATTCAGGGATTAAGCGTAAAAGGTAACAGTGCGATGAGTTCATTAGTTTAAATTGCAAAATTTCAAGTAGCTTTTTTACTTATTTAAATACATACATTTATGTGTACAGTTGCCGGAAAACATCTTGAGTTGGACCTTGAGTGCGCAGTAGCGGCATATTATAAAAGAAACGTGCTGTCCTGCTTTCATATTTTTAGCCACAGTTTATCATTAAAAACTTATGTGAAATTTCAACCCCTATCTTAACCCCTTAAAGGAATGAATTAGAAAAAAAATCCCTTATCAATGTTTTTGACTGTGCATTAGGAGCTTGTGACCGAAGTTTTAAACGGCTAAGTTTAAAAAGTCATTTTTCCCATAGAAACTTTCAACTCTTATTTAACCCCCTTAGGGGATGAATTTTTATAGCAAAGCTAAATAATTTGTTTTGTTTTTAGTGAGAAATCTTCATACAAAGATTCAAGTCTATAATTTTCCAAATGAACGTTTTCCATACAACGGTTTAACCCCTATTTCACCCCCTTAGGGGTTGAATTTCTAAAAATCCTTGCTTAGTACTCGTCCACGTACTGTAAAGAATATATTTTCCAAATTTCATGCTTATAACTTTAACGGTCTAGGAAATCACACATTACTTATGTGAACTTTCAACCCCTATCTTAACCAATTCAAGGAATGAATTAGAAAAAACCCTTATCAATGTTTTTGACTGTGCATTAGGAGCTTGTGACCGAAGTTTTAAACGGCTAAGTTTAAAAACGACATATTTAACTCTTCTCAACTCTTATTTAACCCCCTTAGGGGATGAATTTAAATAGCAAAGCTAGATCATTTGTTTTGCTTTTAGTAAGAAACCTTCATACCCAGATTCAAGTCTATAACTTTCCAAATGAACAATTTCCATACAACGGTACGACCCCTATTTCGCCCCCTTAAGGGTTGAATTTCGAAAAATCCTTTCTTAGTTCACGTCCACGTACTGTAAAGAATATATATTCCAAATTTCATGCTTATAACTTTAGCGGTTTAGGAAATTATACATTACTTATTTGAACTTTCAACCCCTATCTTAACCCCTTCAAGGGATTACAAAAAATATCCCTTATCAATATTTTTGACTGTACATTAGGAGCTTGTGACCGAAGTTTTAAATGGCTAACCTTAAAAACGACATGTTTCCCATACAAACTTTCAACTCCTTTTTAACCCCCTTAGGGGATGTTTTTTATAGCAAAGTTAAATCATTTGTTTGGCTTTTTAGTAAGAAACTTTCATACAAAGATTCAGGTCTATAACTTTCAAAATGAACGATTACCATACAACGGTTCGACCCCTATTTCACCCCCTTAAGGGTTGAATTTCGAAAAATCCGTCCACCTACTGTAAAGAATATATGTTCCAAATTGTATGCTTATGTCGTTAGCGTTAACAAAGAGTTTTAGATATATAGATTAACGGAAGGTATTTTCATAATTCTTAATTATTTTAGGATCCTTATTAATAAGTGAAATATACGGAGACGGTGCTTAAATTTCAAATGTTTCGTTTCGAAAAGTGAAACATGGCACCGTCAATTATAATACGCGAATTTTCGAAATTTACATATGCTAATGTGTTTTCATGTACTACAATAAAGTGCTTCACAAATGAATAATACACCACGTCTACAATGTCCAGCAATTGCAACTATAATTCTATAGGAACCCGGTACTTACGCGCACAACACAAATGTAGCGCGCTAGACTATAAGTTAGGTAAAGAAAAAAGCGGGTATTTTTCCCTCAGACGGCATGCAATTTGTTTCGCTTAGAGATTCCTCTTTTACAAGTGAAATGGCGAGCAGCTGTGGCAAGCATCCTAACATGATAAAGTAAGGTACTTGAGTGAGAGTACTACTGTTACGTTCTAAGAACAATAATATGTCTGTGTGTCTGTCGGTGTGACGCGGATAAAGTCATCCATTTTTTATGAACAAGGTTTAAGTAAATTTTGCCATTAAGGTTCTGCGCTTTGGGGGTCATTCTACAGGCACCTGATCGCAGGTACCTACCTACTTATATGTTATGAATTTATGAACATTGTAAAACAAGTCCAGTTTCAGGTTTTTGGTTTTCATTGTATTATTAGTATTGTATCATTAGTATAGGACCTTCTCAATATTCTCTTCTCTCATGAAATTCTGTAGTTTCTTTCGTCATTATTTGACACCCATTTATTCCTATAAGATCTCTCCATATTTAGAGCTTTCTTTTTTGAAACCACTTAATACAATACATAATATATTCTTTACTATTCACCAAAAGAAATAAAAACAAAACAAGGACCTTACGCTATACAATGGTAGACAATATTAGGCCGTCTTATCGTTAATGAGAAATGAGCGATCTCTTCCAGACAACATCTCATTTGCTTTACTTGTTTTGTGTAAAGTGCACGAACTTTTCCTTTACGCTTCTATTTTGCAAGCACATAAAAATTTTACGCACAATTTTACATTTGTGCATAGATTCCGCACACGCGTCCATAAACAGCAGCCAGAGGGCGCCGTGCGCGGCCCCGCCTGCGCTGGCGCATAAATAAACAACCATGTACAGCGGTGCGCGTGCGACGCTGAGGGCTAGTACGGCGCGTTCCCGAACAGGACCTCATTTTGCAACGAGTGTAATCCACTTTAGACTTCGCGGATGAAGCAGTGGGGGAGAGTGCATGGAAGCCTATTATTCCTGCCTTGAAGTGGATAGTGTATTCCGAGCGGAAGTCATTGTATAGCCGAGCGGTAAGACGTGCGACTTTCAATCTGAAGGTTGCGGGTTCGAATCCCGGCTCGTACCACAGGGTTTCTAAAAAATAAACCTATGAAATGTACGAAATGTAATTATTTAACAGTGGCTCGGTGAAAGAAAACAACGTGAGGAAACCGGTCTAATCCCTATAAGATCTAGTTTTTCGTCTGAGTCGGAAGGTAGGATGGCAGTCGCTTTCGTAAAACAAGTGCCTACGCCAAATCTTGGGATTAGGCGCCAAACTGGACCCTGGGCTCGCGTGGATACAATGATTTCGGTGTGCGTACCATCTATCGGTGGAAACGATCTCTTGCCGCAATCGCGTATAACAACTCCAGCGCAAGACTGCCCCGCTCCCCCCAGAGTGTCACGGGCCAGCTGGCTGTATCCCACGAGAAAACTCACCCTGAAAAAGTTTCTCCCCAAGAGTTCGAAACATGTAATCCGTAGTGTTATTTAATACACAAGTTTAACCGTAAAATGATTATTAAGTACGTTTAACCTTAAACATGACTCACGAGAGTTTAAAGTTGATTTGCAAGCAATGTGTTGCTATCTCACACCCACCCATGGTTATGCATGCGTGGTTGGTGTGACGGAGTCCCGTATCTACATAATTTCATTCAGCTAGACACTGATACAAGATTGAAATATCATTTTAAGTTATTAGAGCCGAAAGCCATTTTGTAGAATTTTATTATCGGTTCCATTTCATCACGATCCTCAGAAAGAAGCGAACGACTGTAGAAAGACAGAGAGAAAGATTAAGTTAGTGCTGCTGTTTTGTTCCAGGCGTAAACCGGAATAGCCCCCACGCCTGCGCAGCTGCGCGGATAGTGGTCATGCGAGATGGATAAATGATAGCGACCAACGCCAGATTGAGCGCGGTTTAGTTTACTCGTACTACACAGATTTATGAAATATCGTAATGAATGCACTATAATATTACTCTTCTTGCAATTTTGTGTGGATTATGCGATGTTTATGCCATTATTGTTTCCACCTAGTCGCGATTCTACACATTATTATGATAGATAGAGTTAGATGAAAAAGAACCAAAAATAATATAGGTAGGTATTTTTACAGTTACAATGCTAAGCATTTTTGGGGCGTCAATCTTTATATTTTCTAAAAGTACAACAAATGGCAATAATGATTGTTAAAAAAGTGTAGGTTTAGATGAGAATGTTATTTACTAAATAATACCATCAGTTAGTAATCATTTATTTTCTTTCTTGTTTCCCTATGATAAATCCCGTGGCAAATTATTTCCTTTGTAACTGGCCGGTTTGCCTATTATTGAACCTATTTCCGAAACAACTAGTGGGACGTCAAATTTAACGTCTGCAAATGCGTCCAATCGGGACCTATATTGGATGACTCACAAAGTGGCTTTCCGGCCGTGGAAGCGAATAAAAGTACAATGCGGACTGTTCGGCGGAATTGGTTTATTGCAGTCGGACCCGTTAGAGGGATTTTAAAATGCGTACGCACCTAATTCCAATTCCAATTTCAAGCAAATGAGTACTCATGTGCTTGAAATTGAAAATTTCCCTTTTTACGAGTAATGCAACGGCGATGGCAAACAAGCATACGCCCTTTCTGATAGTAAGCAGACACCGAAGCCTATGGATACTTGTGACTCTAGAAGAATCAGAACAGAAATGTATTGCCTTCGTAACTCATGCAGACCATATTTTATCAAATACCGTATACTCCATGTACATTTTTATTACCCTTGCCTCCATGTACATTTTTGAGACATGCAAGTTTGTCAGGAAACATCCTGACCTATATTCAACGCTAATAAATAATAGAAGAAATAACCACAATCTTAATAAGCTAAAGTTACCGTTCTCCAAATTAAAAATAATATCGCATAGCCCTCATCACATGACAATTAGAATTTATAATCATCTACCAAATTCGTTAAAAAAATTAAGAAAACCAAACATATTTGATAAACAATTAAAACTATTCCTCATCCAAAAATGTTATTATAGCCTAAAAGATTATTTTGAAGATGTATCTATTTGTAGCTAAAGTCGTTTTTTTTAACTATCATATAAGAATTGTATTTGTAGTTTGTTAAAGTTGAATATTCTATCTAATGCGTGTTAGTTGTTTATATATTAAATATGTTTTGAAATAAGTCCATAGTGATGGCTGTGTAATATTGGTGCGCCCTCGCAGGGCGTCACATGTATACCTACCTTGTTGTTCCACCTTGTAACCTGTAATGTGACATGCAATGAAATAAATGAAATGAAATGAAATAATTACAATACGTAAACTCCTGAAATAATCTGTCATGTCCTTCGAGAAAAAAAAACAGCCATAAATATGTAAGAAAGTTTAATATCAATGCTTTGATACAATGAGACGAGTGTTTCCTTCTCTTTGCGTGCGGAAAAAAGACGAGGTCTTTGTGCGTCCATTTCCTTTTGATGCCATTCTTGACGTCTTCAAAAGAGAAACTTATATTATACATATACATATCACTGCCGTAATGTGCTCTCGCTTATTACTCTTAATATCAGTTTGCAAATAGGATAGAAATAGATCCTATGAAAAGCGAATCAAGTCTGGTTAACAAATTGTAAGGTGAATTTTATAGTTAGTCCCTGGGTGACCGAGCTCTGCTCGGGTTAAAATAGGGAAAATACGGAGGAACCGAAATTTCCCAGACATTTGAATTAAGCTGGATCGATTTTTCGCCCCGTATTCCAAATCTCATATTTATATAAAAATATTTTTTGTTTAAATATTAAAGGATTAGGGGGGGAACATTCAAAGTTCAAGTTAAATTTAAAGTTTTTTCTTGACAACCGGTATAGCTAAGTGGTTAGTGACTCTTGTCTCTGGCGGTCTTGCGTTCATATTCTATTAAGGATTAATAATTGTGTGATTAGCACGTAGATACATTTATTTAGTTCCGAGACTAGGATGTTATTGCGTATTTCATTTATCTATAAAGTATATTGTCAAAAACACAAGCCTTATTGAGTTTACTATGTGGATAATTCGATTTATAAGATTGTCCACTGATAATTATTGTTATATCGAATCCGATTATGACAATTTCGTTTGCAAAAAAGGATACGTGTATGCAAACCAGCAAAAGTATCGGCGCATTTGGAATATTTGAGGAATTTTTGAATAAGAAATTTATTTAAAAGTATGTATCTAAGAATTTAATTATTTAAGTCGATTTAGCCGACCTTGTTTATTACACATTCAAACCTACATATACAATTATAATGATAAAGAGTAAAACAAATACATCGAATACCAGCAATAACTAAAATCTTTTGAACATTGATACGTAATTGAGGTTTTCATAACGACGCAAATTAATATGTCAATGTAAATTACAAACTATGTATTATCCACCGATAAATTCGTGCGCTTGACTAGCAAATGACACGTAACAATTATTTCAAATCCTAAGATAAACGGTTGACGTCGAACGTAGTCATTTGGCCGGACGCGATGTGGCAATTAACATATAGCTGCCCACGTCTCCAAATCGATTTGGAACTAATAACAGTCCCTTTCAACTGTTTTCTTACAACGGCCCAAACTCGAACTCAAGACTCAAAATAATCTTTATTCAAGTAGTAACAAGCACTCAAATCGTCAGTTAGAAATTTTCTTAGAGCAATTTATCCTACTTCCTACTAATATTATAAATGCGAAAGTTTAGATGTTTGGATGTTTGTATGTTTGGATGTTTGTTACTCAATCACGCTTAAACGGCTGAACCGATTTGAATGAAATATTGCACGAAGATAGTTTATAACCTGGATTAAAATAGAGGATAGTTTTTATCCCGGGTCCACGCGGACGAAGTCGCGGGCGGAAGCTAGTTAACCATAAAAATAAAAATTTACAATTTCTATTTTGTTTTGATAACTTTTGAGTTTTTCTTATGATTCTGTTCAGTTTGACATACTTCTTTAGTTTATTACCACTGCAATTTGCTAACTTTGGTATGGCAAAATCGTCGGTTAAATTTATAGTAACCACAGGATTTTCAATGAGGGGTAAACAACTGTGCCTTGTGTTATATGATTTCATATTCGTCCTTACTCGTATTTGTTTCCACAAACAAATCACCTGTGAATCCAAAAATTACTTCTGAATCACCCTGTGTTTTCAAGTTTGTTTGTTTCACCTGTTTATTTCGATGCAGTAGTAGTATTCCTGCGAAAACAAACCTGTTATTTACATTGAAAATTTCAGAAAAATAATGGTAGAACTAAAATATTCACATCACTAAGGTGCACGAAAAGAGTTTGGATATTTTGACGACCGCTTTAGCCTAGTTAGTAGTGACCCTGCCCACGAAGCAAGAGGTCCTGGGTTTGAATCCCGGTAAGGGCATTTATTTGTGTGATGAGCACGAATATTTGTTCCTGAGTCATGGATTTTTTCTATGTACATAGTTTTTTTTTTTTATCTATGTATGTTTATCGTCGTCTAGTACCCATAGTACAAGCTTTGCTTAGTTTGGGACTAGGTCGATTTGTGTAAGATTGTCCCCTAATATTTATTTATTATTTTATTATTATATTTTATAATTGAATGAGCTCTGAATGTCCCGAAAAATATACAATGGAAAATAATCGTAGTGGAACGGAGTCAAAGAAAGAAAACGATTTTATTTGACTTGAGTAAATAATTGAACAACAAGGTTTCTACCTATTTCCCCAAGGCACAGTATGTGGCTTTAGAAAGAAAGAAAGAAAGAAAACATTTATTCGTGGACAAAACAATGGGTATACAAAACAAAACACAGTAAAGAAAAGTAGCAGGGTCCACGAAAAGGCCCCGACTCAGCATGGTGCTAACCTAGGAGGCCAGCGCTGGTCGTCCGTCGGAACCTTTACATGAGTTACCTCCTGGAAGGCAACACAAAACAAATACCTACGCTAAAACATATTTTAAAGAATACATAGGTATCTTAAGTAAAAATAAGCAGCATGTAAGTGCGATAGAGATAGAGATATCCGAACTTCGACATTCGAAGTTCGTGGTTATAGCTCAGAGTGGCACGGCAGATTGCAGCGTGTGAACGCGTCGCCAAACTGTGTGTCAGTGTCACTGTCACTGTCAACTTGACAGACCGAAACGCAACTTTTATTTCTGATGGTGAATATACGTAAATACAGAAACGGAAAACAAGTTAAAAATACATTTATGATACAGGAAGAAAACTAAAAACGAATACAGTATGGTGCAAACTTAAATATTGAACGACACAAGCTCAACTGTACAGACATAAAACGACTGCCTTCTGTACAGGTTCATGACTCGGGTGACGAACGGCAGTGCCAAGATATCTACACAATCTAAACATTTAGCTTTATGCTATTATACTCGTACTTAATACGAGTTTGAACCTGACCCGATTCAGTTTCTTAGCGCATGTAGGTAAGGATTCATTAAACTACTACCAGGAAGTTTAAAATGACCGTAAAGAATTGACCATTGAAACTCAGCCGTCAATTGAAAAAATTGAAGCAATTTAGTTTGATACGGATGACTTTCAGACAGATTTATTATGTGGTTTGATCGTACACCTTATAATTTAATAGCCGCAATGTAACCTCGGGCGACAACCCACAAAAGCGTTGATGTGCATCGAATTTGAATCATTATGTTTTTATACCTTCTAAAGACTTAAATTAAAATCGAGCGTCTGTTTTTTAATTGGCCGTCTTCTAAAGCAAGGTATATGTTATAACATATAAACAGGTACCAGTATGTATGTAGCGTCATTACTGTATGTTATTAGTGTCTACAACGTATACTTTCCTAGCTGTTTGTCTTAAAGAAGCATCTTCAAAAACGTTTTCTTGCAGCAATAGCACACAACAGATCAGAGTCCGGAGTCGCAAGTATCATTTGATTAGGTACGTTGTCTGATAATCACCGTACGCCGTATAATTTTTTGCCGCTGTCGTTGTATGAAAATAAGAAGGAGCACAGTGCAGACCATAATGATCTCTCGCCATTACCCATAATATTAAAACTTTTTGCGGAGGCGCGGCAACTCTTAGACCTAATTAAAGAGATTAAGGCTGCACATTCGAAATTTTCGTGAAAATGAGTGGTTTTGTAACCGTTTTATACATTATAACGTAACATTTTTGCCGTCGGAAAAAATATATCATAATCTGCAAGATATGCGACGGGTCATAGTTTTCGTAGAAATCCATTTTAACAATAAAAATTAGAGAAAAAGAAATCTAAAGTCACCCCTATTTTTTCACTTGTAACCATTTTACTGCTCCATTTTTTATCAGAATAATATGAAATTTTATAACTTTCTACATACAATAATGAACAAGGGCATCATTTTCTTACTTTCTAAATTTTCTTAAAAAATTATCTCGTTTTCTGAAATATTCCGCCAAAGTTCCTACGCCTCTCCTTTTTCGTCCATACTGACCAGTGCGGGACGAGACACGTTGCATGACGGACCTTTGTCAATTTGCGCTGCGCCGAAATTTTTAAATATTTGTTGAAATTGTGGACTATATTTGTTGCATAGAGTGGACAATCCGTTTTGTGATTCGTATAGTAGGTAACTAATAAACATTTGCGTATAGTTTAGTTTTTAGTGACAGATAATTTTGTTGCATAGAGTGGACAATGTATTTCGTGGTTTGTAAAGTAGTAGGTACTATAGACAAGACAGCTGACTGACCATCCGTGCACTTTATGTGCATTGTATAAATACAGGATGGTCAGTTAACTGTGTTGGCGTTTGTACCTAATTATCATTTACGTAGAGTTTAGATTTTATTTTTAGTTCAAGATGGGAAATAATAATAATAAATTCTTTATTCCTGGCCAGTTTGCCCATAGATTGTTAGTAACATACAAACTTACGATACTAAAGTTAGTAGTCTTAGCTTAGGTCTCACAAATTTTTCAATAATTACTTTGGGTCTTTGGGGTTAAATAAGCGCAGGAGGAAAATACGATAATCAAGAAATTTTACAAGAGAAGAGGAAAAAGAATACATAAGTAAATACCTATTCTATCAAAGTATCAAATATCTAAACAGTATCAAAATTGGGAAATCGCTACAACCAGACATTTTATTACTAAATATATTTACAATATCTATTGCTTAGGAGCATGAACAATTATCGAAACAATATTGTTTTATCTGCTCGTATTAATGACTGTCAAGTGTTAATAGAATAAGTTCTAATAAAAAAGTGGGCTTGGCAAATATTGTAAGTACCTACCTATGGGTTGCATGCCAACTCCAAGTTCGATACAGAGTTATTATTTGATATGAAACAAAGTATGGTTAACGTACAACTAATCTATAAGTATATATTTACCCGAGGCCGATTTCTGTACAGTCAGCATAATATAAATGAAATGAAAATAATTTTTATTCCAGACAGAGTCCATATAGTTAGTAGCAGCCAAGTTAGCCAAATATATCGGAACGTACATTCATCGAAATAGTCTTTGTAGTATAATTAGGAGTAAGGAATGTGTTATGATATATTTGGCTACTTTGGATGCTACTAACTATCTAATGCTGACTGTACACGCCATCATCATCAAATCAAGGAAGTAGAACGTAATAAATATACCGAAAATTAATTTAAAACTTAACAACCTTACACTTACACAAAAGGTAACGGACAGACAGACACACTTTCGCATTTATAATATTAGTATGGAGTATGGATATGGAAGTATGGATAGTATGGATTATATGTCTTTCCGGTCACGGGACAATGATGTCCCGGACCTTTGGGAGGCATGCGTGGAGCTCTGAGCCAACACGTAGAGGCCCTTTTGACAATTTAATGAAATGCAAGGAGTACACCAAGCGGACGCTGTCTCTGCCCGTGTCATGGGACGCACACAGAAACAGCACCCGCTGGGGTGTAAGAGTCTATTGCTAGTTGATGGAATTTAAATAAAACGGGTTATTGGGTGAAAATGATGGACTAGTAGCTGGGCTATTGGATGAAACATCGGACGCCTGCCCAATAAAACTGTTTCACATTTTATCTACAGTAGGTATGGATTATTATTACTACCTTTACATTTTTTCGCACTATCCGTCTCTCTCTTATTAGAATATTTAGTAACAGAGGTATAGTGCGAGAAAAATCGAAAGTATGTCGCGGCCGTCTAGTGCTAGGCGTGCTGAGGGCCTACCGCGAAACGAAACAGAACTTCGTTCGTGTATCTCCCTCTCTGTCGCGCTTGCTAGTTCGAGCGACAATGAGAGTTATTCGAACGAATTTCGTTTTCACTAGCACGGCTAGCACGAGACGGCCGCGACATACTCTCGATTTTTCTCACACTAAACCTCTCTTTCCTAATGTTCTAATAAGAGAGAGACCGATAGTGCGAGAAAAATCGAGTGTATGTCGCGGCCGTCTCGTGCTAGCCGTGCTGACGGAACTACACTAATCGTAAGTAAATAGTATTATAATAGTAGGGACATAATTTTTGAACTTATCAATTATGTAATTTATGTATGACAAATATCACGTTTCAATTAAGCATGACGAATGTCACCCACCCACGTCCACCCTTGCATTGGTAACGATGCGCGATGACGCGTCTGTAACTTAATCTATGTAACGCTTAATAAACGACGGCTGGTTGTGCGACTTGCGCGGGGAGAGAGTCGAAGCTCCGCCCATACGCTCAAGGACTTTAGCGGGTATACAAGCCTTAAGGCGATGCCTTGATTTGAGTCGAACACGCCCCCTAAACAGAGACACGCTGATACCTTCCACGCACGAGGAAAAGAGATGTAACACTCATCGGGAATGGCTTTTTTGGTCAAATTTCGATAAATAGCTAACTTAGAGAAGTTTTATTTATTTCCTAAAGTTAGATTTTAGATGAGATAAAATACTATAGTATTAACTTAATTGTAAAAGTAGCCTGAGTAAAAAAAGGAAAATACAGACCCAACTTTGTTTTTTTTTTCTATAGAGGAAATTTTAACCAATCATGTATCGATAAATCAGATAAACAATCATATAGTCAAGAATCATTTATGTGAAAATCAGACTTTATTGTTTCTTAATCTAGTCAGAACAGCGTTTCAAAGCACGCGATACTTTCCAATACACAGCCTTAACCAAAGCTTTTTGTCATTTCATGAATAAATGCGGTGTCTACCAACACTAGTTACATACATATAAAGTTGTACATAAATTATAGACTGGACAGGATCATCTATTATTGACAATGTACTCAATGAGCGTCAGACTTCATCATTGATAGCGATTGTACTGGATAATTTGGATTTAGTTCCCCAATCAAGTAATTTGATCCCATTCGGTCACCGGACGCGTATTTTGCGATTCCGTCAATTGTAGACTCGAAAATTATTATTACTACAAAAGAAAGAAGGCAAAAAATATGCCTACTGACGAAAATCCCATTCAGATATCTCAAAGAATTACGAAGCACAACCGTTCTAATATTGCTTGTCAGAGAGAGAAAACGCAAAAAAACTTTTTAACAAAAAAATTAAACCGCCGAAAAAAACCAGAAAAGCAAAAAATAATAAACCTTTTTTATTTAGTTTAATAACTAAGTTCTTAAACTATTGTAAGTATACCTAAGTATATATTTTTGTAATTATTTTGAGTTTTTAATTAACCTTAGTAACTAAGTTCTTAAATTAATCTAAGTGTACCTAAGTAATTTTGAGTACACACATACGCACACACATACACACATGCGTGGTCTTACCACGCATGTGTGTATGTGTATATGTGTGCATACATTTCAATCAGTAAGTGAACAATCAATCATCCCCTGTTTTCCTGCCCTTAGGGTTGAAATTTTTATTTAAAATTTATGTGGGACCAACTTCGAGGTACCTGTACCCTGTCTAATAAAAAAATAATTATCAAAATCGGACTACTCTTTAAAAAGTTATGCGTGGTCATACATAAAAAAATATATATACACGTTGACTTGAGAACCTCCTCCGTTTTTTTCGTCGGTTAAAAAGTGAGCGCAAGCGTCATCGTTTCGTATAAAGTTGCGTTTTGCGAAAAAGGGACAGAACATACCCCTTCTTAAAACTTTGGACACTTATATAACATAACTTCGTCATTATTTAACCTCTTGCGTTGATTTTTTCTCCATTCGACTACATTTTTAATCCTTTTTCGAGAAAATATGACATTATTGATTATTACCCGACTGCTGAAGGAGAGGAGGTTTTTTTTTTTTTATTTAGTGTCTTCACCCCTATTCCCGTTGAAATGTCTTTGAGCTATTCAAAATTAGACATTTAATTAATAGCGCTATAAAAAAGGTTATAATCCTAATTTTTGTAGGTGTACGTACGTAATTCAGTCATTTACTTCTTAACATCTATATAGATGCTACTGGAATGTATAATTACTAGCTTATATTAATATTCGTTAATATTCATTCATACCCGTTAAAATCCGACAGTCTTCGACCAGATTCGCGTTTAAAAGATCGTTACGCAAGTTGTTTGCTAGCAGAGCCGTAGATACTTACTGTTTCTGTTCTCTATTTTCGTCTGTATATATTTGTATGTATTTTTATTTATTTGTCTATTGTTGTTATTTATTATAAATGTATGTTTAATGTGTGTTTATATCTGTATGTATTGTACTGTATTTAATGTGTGTACCCACCGCCCACAATTTGTCTGCTTTGCCCAAAGGTTGACTGGTAGAGAATGCTTACGGCATTAAGTCCGCCTTTTGTACGATAAGTTGTTCTTTTGTGCAATAAAGATTAAATGAATAAATATTGTGTTATTTCCTTCGGTAGGTGCACGGGGTGCATTTATCTCTGTGTATTTTCTATATGTAGTCTCTGAGGAATAATATTTACTGAGTAAAACAGCAAGTAAACGTTATATGTATTTCATAGCACAGGCCGTCTGCACATAATACGGCACACACAGACACTTATAATTCGGTTACAAACGCAATATTACCTCCCCAGCGCCATCGTGCTGGCCTGATGATGGAGACAGCTAGAGCAACTCATCTTAATGGAACTCTCAACCAGCA
Source organism: Epinotia bilunana (assembly GCA_947049275.1). Classification (NCBI taxonomy): domain Eukaryota; kingdom Metazoa; phylum Arthropoda; class Insecta; order Lepidoptera; family Tortricidae; genus Epinotia; species Epinotia bilunana. The sequence continues at coordinate 19,055,168 of OX346260.1, read as the reverse complement.
GTTGAGGACTGCATATAAATTATAGTTGGCAAGGAATGCTTACTTGTACCAATAATGAAAATTAAGTATGTCAGAAACAAAACAAGACCCTTATAGCACTCACATAATTAACAAGCTTTAAATATACATAACATACACATAATTAAAGATTAAAACTCAATATGCGTCGGCGGGTTTTTGTCCCAAGAACATGCTGACGTGTTAGGGTTAATTCACATACACATTCAAAAATAAACCCTATTGTAAGCCCTTAAAGTCTTAAGTTCAATACTCGGACGTTTGTTTAAAATGTGCTTGAGTAAAGAACTTGCTTTCAGTGCCCGAAATCCTTTCTTCAAGTCCAGTGGTTTCCCACATTCTAATGTCCCGTGAATAAGCAAATAGTTGTACAAGATTGGTAATGGTTTTTGGAGTGCACAGCTAATATTATTATCTCCCTAGTTGGTTGCTTCCCGTGTTTGTGTAAACTTTACCAACCATATTTGCTTTTTTGTTTTGTTGAGATCATGGGAAACATTACTGTTGGTAGAGAAGATACACAGTAAACCATTTGAATCAAATGCTGCTCATTCTATAATTAACAATAACTATTCTACCGAACCAATATTTTTATTGCTATTTCGCTACATTTTGCGGAAAAGCGAAATAAATTGTTCTATAGTAACTTATCGTCGAATTCGGCAAACTAGGTAACGCCTGATTGAATCTCTTACAATAGGTACTTACTTATTTAATGAGCACCGCATAACGTATTCCAAGGAGCGTATTACAGTGAAGAAGCAGATATGATATTAAAATAATAATGTCTACTCTGCTTGTCCATTGAAGAAACTGCTCTCAAATAACAGGTTTTTTCATTTTCCGCAAACAATAATGCATTCGCGATGTACGGATAGTCACGCTTGCATAACGTGGGAAGCTTCTTTGTGAGGTTAGAAATCTACATTTCTTTATGGATATTAGCATTTAAAAAAAACAGGTAACAGCATTGTTCGAGAATACAGCGCGTTTTCTTCGCATGTTACAAGTTAGTAAAAAGAAGTACATAGTTGACATAAACTGATATATTTTACTGATATACGTAGACATATGTCAAATACAAATATGTCTATCTGACAAAGCTTTCTATAATACGAGTATTCATGAGTATCCTACTCCTAATAATTCTACTAATATTATAAATGCGAAAGTTTGGATGTTTGGATGAAAATTAGCACGAAGACAGTTTATAGCCTGGATTCAAATAAAGGATAGTTTTTTATCCCGGGTCCACGCAGACGAAGTCGCGGGCGGAAGGTAGTGTTGAATATATTAGTAATAATTATGATTGTAATCCTTGTATAACGTTGTAATTTTTTATTGTGTTATAAATATTGTAATCTAATTGACATAGATTACTTTTATAGATAGGTAGATTACTTTTATAGGTAGGTATATACCAATCCATCTCAATAAAACGAACGTAAAACCATAGAATTCCTTACAAATTTCAACCGCATGTTCGGACTAAACGGCTGCCTGGCATCGTTTAGATAACCCGCCCCCAACCCCGCATAATGGCAATGGTACCCAATCTGTGGGGACTTCTATAGTTTTTTCTTTCGCTGTCTCAATATTAATGCGTTCGCACTTGGACACACTTGGGTTACGTTACCTGAGAAAACGCCAGAACCAAGACATTTCAATACATATAAAACGTGTTCCGAAATTGGGCCCAAGTTTTACTTTAGTTTTCAAAGCATTTTACCGAAAATAGATAACTCGTCTAGCTCACGTAATTTATAGGAATCCTCGCGGAACAATGAACTCCTTTTATGGCCTCGCTTCATCGGTCACGGAATAACACATACGAGAAAAACTGTCTTCTACAGAGGAAGTCGTAAACCTTACCTTAAATTGGGCCTGGCTTCAGGTGAAAACAAATATGTTTTTTTGGTGAAATATATTTCGTAATGTATGAAAAGCCTTCGAATTTTGAAGTATTTATTACAAAACAAATATTCCTTGTTCTTCACCAAAAACTATACTAAGAGAAAAACAACTCAAAAATAACATATACCTATTAATGAGCTTTTAAGTTACGTCTACTATCTTTTTTAAATAGTATATTTTCATGGCGCCTGGTACCTATAGCTTATTTTTTCGAGGCTGGCATTAACATTAAACCTAACTAAATATGTATGACTTCATGCATGTGACAATGTAATCAAGCGTAATTCGAGCCAACCCATTAAACGTATCCTACTACTTTTGTTTTGTGGCTAGTACTAAAAATATTCTTAATAAGGTAAATACTTCTTAGCAGACATCGTGCATTTTGTAGTATTTTCGGTGCAGCGTAGTGTTGCTATATGAATTGGTATGGACAATATCAACAGAAATTGTAGCATTACGATTGAAATTGCATATATACCAATTCCGTTAACTACGCTGCACCGAAATTGCTATAAAGTTTACGATATTTGCTTATTTGTCTATTATTATTAACCTTATATTAATTCGCTTAAAAGTGATATTGTCACCGATTTAATGAAATATACTTGCCTACATAACGACTGCGTATCATTACCTACATATCTAACATATCCTTGGTACACTTTCGCCATTAAGTACGTTCACTAATGAAGTAATGACAGCTACGCTATTCACTACCTTACGTCACCGTTCACCCTTATAATGTTGACCCTGTGAGTCATAATAAAAGCACGGAATTGGAAGTCTAACTTACACTGGTTGTTGTGATGTGAGGTGGTGAATATCAACCCAGCCTCGCCCGAGCGCGGCGTGTCGAACACACCCCTCTGATTGTCTTGTACGGAATTAATTTCAATGAGACTACGCAACTGTGCCGGCATTAGAACAGATTATTTTGATGGCAGCAAATGTAGCAATATTGGAATAGTTGTTAGGCATTGCGGAACTGATGACATATTGGGATTAAAGTTTTGGTGTATATACTAGATATATACATATGTATTTACGCAGCTTAAAGGAAATATATACCTATATGGAATGATTACTCATGTATTATGACGGTAGCTGATAAAGCATCGTTTATCTTGAACGTGTCATACACAGATTTAAATAGGTTTACGTCTTTCCTGTGCACATTGTCAAATTTAAGGGCTCCAAAGCCAAACTTTTGGTTGGAATCTTAATCCGCAAAAACGGCGTCTCTTGTTATATACTATTAGCGATAAACAGTTTATTTATATGCACGTAAAGCTCTATAACTATTGATCACAGGAAAAACGAATTTTATTTCTCACTCAGCATCAAACCCTCACCTTACAAAACACTCGTTGGTGACCAATGCATTGACAAGTTTCGAGATTTTCTAAATGATGATAGGTTTGAAAAGTTTGAGTATCGGCTTTTATTAGGACATTGTAACTAATCTAAAAATGTTAAGGGGCTCCTAGCAACCTTCGACCTGTAATTGTCGGTTTTTTTGTGTTTTTTATGGCTTGTCGTATTAACAACAACGAGGTTTACCGAAATAGTATTTCATATTTATTTTAAAACCTACAGTCTTCAGGATATATAGCAGCAAACTTTGGCAATTTCAGGCCAATAAACCAGTTTTTTTGACGTAACTTTTGTGAAAATGAGTTTGAAATAAAAATCTCTCGTGGGTTGTTAGAGACGTCAATAAAGAACAGTTATATGTAGATTTCATATATACAAGTGCATAAACAACATACTTATATCGGAAATAGAGCTTTTTTGGACCATGTTTGAATAAATCATAAAGAAATCAATATTAATAGTTTTCAAAAAAACTCTAGTGCATATGTAGATAAAGGATTGAAGAACCAATAAGTGTTTGTGCCATAAATATATCAATCGTTTTTACGGAGGAATATCAACTCAAAACTCGTCAAAAGTAGCCAAATACCGCGTGGAGCCCCTTAATGGCAATTATTTTAATCGTTTACAATCTGTACGGCCTACACCTAGATTCTGAGTAGTTAAATAATCTAAATACACGGTTTTTTAATATATATATTCTACAGTACAAAAAACCGGTTGAGAATTTTCAGGTCGATATATTTAATAATTTACTTTAAAAACAAAGTTTTAACCGACTTCAATTTAGTACTCCGCCAAGCCACGAGAACATTTCCACATTTATTTTCCAATTTACCACATGAACTGATTTCCGAGAGCAAATGCGTTGATTATTTGGGAAAATAATAGGGCTTTAAAATTCTTTATATGGAATAATATTAAGGAACACACTAGTCGGAAAGACAATTTTTTCGAGAGTTTCCCTCAATTTCTTCAGGATTCCACCATCAGATCCTGGTTTCCTTACCATAGGCCCACCCTTGGGATACTCCCTTTCCAACAAAAAAGAATAATCAAAATCGGTTCATAAACGACGAAGTTATCCGCGGACATACATAAAAAAAAAAAAAAAAATACGGTCGAATTGCGAAACCTCCTCCTTTTTTGAAGTCGGTTAAAAAAAGTACACAGGTCGACTTTACCAAAATACTACGTATTTTAAGGGTCGTTGGTTGTAAGTGACAGCTGCCACCGCCATATTTAACGTTTACCGGCCTGTAAAGTAAGGTTGATGCCCTAAGCTTCCCAATGTCATTTCAACATGGTGCTAAATAGCTGACCCATCTCAACTTAAAGTATTTCCACCATATAATTACTAAGTAATAGCACAGTAAAGTTAGTAACAAGACCACACGAGCCGATCAAGCTCAAAGAAACCTAATAGCCCATTTGCAAAGGCTGCTTCACTGACCAGTGGAAGAAAATAATAAGAATATGACAGACTAGTACATTCTTGCTACCTTCTTCCTTTCAAGAACCTCACCTGGCACGCATCGACAATTTTACGGCGTTCCACATCTTGCATACCTAGCTCTTTATAAGTTTATCTACAAATACCTTAATGCAGAGTGGTAAGAACTATATTACAATGGCTAATTTGTGCAACTTTGAGTTTTAACTACGCGTTTAATGTGGGGAGATGCGACAAATGATCCGGGGAAAATTTAACGGCCGAAATTGAATAGGGGCAATACTTTACTGACGCACTCCTACGTTATTGGATTACCAGAAAGTTGAACTTTAAAGGATATGGCGTAGGCGACATCAGACCCACACACTATTCCTGAACACTGTTAATAAGCTACGAAATTACTAGATGATTGTGCCAACAGTCGATTATAAAGGCATACCTACTTACCAAAAATTACACTTAAACGTATATTTTTAGGGTTCCGTACCTCAAAAGGAAAAAACGGAATCCTTATAGGATTACTTTGTTGTCCTTCCGTCCGTCCGTCTGTCAAGACCCTTTTTCTCAGGAACGCGTGGAGGTATCAAGCCAAAATTTATACCAAATAATCAGATCTACTGCCCCTTGGAGCTGTGAAAAAATCAAACTTCTAAGCCAACGCAATCCAAAGATACAGCCGTTTATGCCGCAAATTTTCGAAACTCGCAAGGGAATCAAAACCTACAGGGTACTTCCCGTGAACTCAGAATCTTGTTTAGTACGAAGCAGCGTTTTATAGCACAGATAAAGGAAAAATTGCGAAAACCGTAAATTTTTAGTTACATCATATAATAAAAATATTTTCAATAATTTTAAAGTTATTACTTATATACCTACAGGATTGGACTCGCACTTGGCCGGTTTTGCAAGTAAGGAATTGTTAAAAAAATGATGTAATGTTGAAAGTATTTCGTTTATACCTACCTATGTATATAGGTAAGGCATGTATTTGGGCCATTTTACAGAAAGTTGTACACTCGACTTTTTTCAGAATTATGATATTTTTGGGTCTTTTCTACTCAGAATCGAGAGCACTTTCGAACCAAATAAGAGAAAAAAAGAGTGCCAAGATTTTTTATCCCATTCCGTTACCGTTTCCATACTAAGCTTATACGGTGGTAACGGAACGGAAAACCGAAAATTATATGTAACATTTTGGACAGTTTTTTCTCCTATTAGGTTCGAAAGTGCTCTCTATTCTGAGTAGAAAAAGCTCGATTATATCAAAATTTTAAAAAAAAGTCGAGTGTACAACTTTCTGTAAAATGGCCCATTTACTATGTGGAGATTGTGCAGTGTAGGTAAGGAAATATAATATCGTTACGGATTCTTCACGCGTATCATTACGGTCATAAAGCTGCACTCAACAGTCATTTGTTTATCATATATTTTCCTTGGCAAATCATCAACGAACGCGATGATACACTCTCGCATAAACATTTTACGAGGTCTGTATTCACCTTTGAGCTTCACTTTACTGAAACTCGCCAATATCTGTTTGGAAAAATGCGGTGCAATATTTTACGGTCTCCCAAGACCTTATGAGATTAAATTAAGAGTTATATTCCTTTGTTTCGTTAGTATTTTCAGTTGGTTATTAAGTAGAAATCTAAGTATCTCGCCACGGACGTGCTGGGCTGAGCACCTAGGGATTAGGAAATGCTCGAAAATTTACCTTTTAAGTGATTGATAGAGGCTCTCAGGTAAATTTCAAAATAGGAATAATGAAAATACGCGTTGAGAAATATTCATAGTTTCAGTTCCTGTTAGTGAATCTTGATAAATATCTAATGGTTAAAAATTAAGGATGATACATTAGCTAGCTGGAGACAACTTCGTGGAAACTTACCCCCTTATTCATAAAACTTAAAATGCCTCTGCTAAATAAAATGTGCTTTGTCCCTTTCTTACGAACACAAATGTCAAAGTGACAGATAAGGACAAACGAATTTTAACGGCATTTTAGTTAAAACAGGCTTGTAGAGCGTTTATGAATACGGCCGTTAGAGTTTAGCTTATTTTTGTCAGAACTTTCATAAATTGAGAGACAATCACATTATAATCACATATTAGAACATATAATTTATAAATTATTTAATGGTCTTTATCATTATAAAATAGGTATACGTAAATTAAGTAATGATATTTGGATACCTAACTAAGTATTAATGATAAGATTTGATAGTGATCTCTATTCTTATTAGTTAAGTACGTACTCGAAGACAGGCGTATGCTAAACAGTGGGCGATTACAGACTGATAACAATAGGGTGTAGTTTTCCGGCGATTTTCAGGCCGGCTATTTGACACCCAGAACTTGCGCCAAGCGTCGCAGTCTTAACGTGTGTTTGTTTAAAAAAATTAAGCTTTTTATTGCATTAAAAAAAAAAGGTTAATTCTATTCGTTGCAATCTTTTACAATTAAGATTTTATAAACTACTAGCTTCTGCCCGCGACTCCGTCCGCGTGGAACTCGTTTATATTGTACCTCGATACAAACTTTAATCCCCTTTTTCACCCCTCAAGGGATGATTTCTAGGATAGAAACTATTCTATGTCCTTCCCCGGGATTCAAAATATCGCCATACCAAATTTCATCTCAATCGGTTCAGCGGTTTAAGCGTGAATATGTAACAGACAGACAGACAGACACACTTTCGCATTTATAATATTAGTATGGATAATGTGAAGGGGAAAGCCCCCCCCATAAGATAAGACTATGTTTTTATATACATCCAAACTAATATACTAATATTATAAATATGAAAGTGTGTCTGTCTCTCTGTCTGTCTGTCTGTCTGTCTGTGTTACCTCTTCACGCTTAAACCGCTGAACCGATTGAGATGAAATTTGGTATGACTATATTTAGAATCCCGGGGAAGGACATAGGATAGTTTTACCCCGGAAACCATTCCTGGAGGGGGTGAAATTGGGGATGAAAGTTTGTATTGTGCTACGATATAAACGAGTTCCACGCGGACGGAGTCGCGGGCAGACACTAGTGTTCTATATTTATACACTATGTTAAGTTATTTATTATATCTTATGTATTTTGTGTTCAGTACTTACGATGATTCTATATTAGCGAGTGTTTTCTTAACTATGTTTTTGTGCTATATTGTATATTGATTGATATGTATGTTAGTCTGTAAGGTATTTGTAAATATAGGCCTTGTTGCCTGACTCAAATAAATAAATAAAACTAAATAATGGTGGTACGTGAACACAAAACCCTCGAAACTCGAAACAAACACCTCCTACCTCCTACCTAGTTACAAACAAGGTCCTAAAAGGCTCACGTTTCATTTCACTCGGGAAAAGTAATAGTGTAAAGTGGTGTAAGTCAAAATTGGCAATTTATCCCAACGGGTCCCGCCGACCGGCCAAGCCAGATAATGTACGCTTCGGCCGACATAATTGAGTTTAGCAACTATCACAGTTGGCCTGTATTTCTGTACTAACAAAAAAGTCGGCTAACTTTGTCGCTGGCAATTTTAGTCGGTGTATTGGCTTTATAGACTGATACAGAATCGTAATTGGATTCCAGGCCACGTGTTTTATTGTAAAGGTTGTATTGTTTTGCAGTTTAGGGACTAGCTCTAGTTTAACTGGCTACTGACCGGAATCATTGAACAGCAAACTGCAGTCTGTAATGTGTTCATTAATTGAGAGGTGATTGTTTTGATAAAGCTGATATTTAAGAATCATTGCTATATACAGATTTTTAATTTAATGTTTTTTGTATCTTTACTTTTCTTCGACCCATGAGTTTACATATTTGTCGTTGTAGAAAAAAAATACGTTGGTTTGAATTTCACATTATGTATAAACAGTAAAATAATAATATCATATCAAAAACCCTTACGAACCAGTTTTTGAAAAATATACCGCTTATCACGGGCTTTTGCTAAAAAATGCATTTTGTATTGTAATTATGAAAAAAAAAACACTTTTTTAATTTTCATATTAATAGCAGGCTAAATAAACTATCTCTCTTTTAATGTCTACTACCGGATGGAATTGCATTACGCGATAAAACGTATTTTCCTGAAGAAAGGTTTTGCATCTTTTTAATTTAAGTGACATTACTTGGGAAGCAAAAACTATCTTAGATAATTTCTTAAAAAAGGTTTCTGGAATTTCCGATATATGCATGTAACAGCTGTTTTTTACAGTTTGCTATTTTGATCCGCGTATTTAATTTTACTCAGTTCTCTTTTATATATTGGGTGCAACTCTGTTGTTCGTAGTTCGTACCTACAACGTATGAATACGACTACCCACACACACACTGCACCTACACTAATTGAAACTATAATGCAATTAGTAGTTCGTTTAAACGATTTGTTTATTAATTTTAAATCCTTAACCCATTTTAACTGTCACTTTAATTTGATGTAATTACAGAATATTCCTTATACGCAATTGACTATTTTGTATGTACGTAAACAGAAGCTTCTAAAAGTCAACCAATCAAAGTAAGTACCCTCCTCACTCATTCATCCTCAGAAACTTGAAGAGATTTGAAATATATCATCGTACCTGTCTTTATTAATTTACCCCCCATCGAAATATATCGCAACAGTGAGCATAACGAGCTGTCATCAAGTGGATTATTTACTTCTGATTTGGATTTATTGCCGTCAATAACGGGAGTAGGGGATAACAAGTCCCCTCGACCTAGCAAGATATCGTGTACAACTTTCAACAATTCTAACACCAACAGAAAAATAATCCTTATGCCCATAGCGATACGGTTTACGCAAGGCAACTGCATGTGTTGAGTTGTACGTAACTATCGCATGTCTCTGGCCTTTTTATCACGTTGACACTTGGACGTCTTATATTTTACCTTTTCTGAAGATCAGAGTATTAATCAAGAAGGATATCGTATCTTCGGATGTCATGAATATTAGATTACGGTTATTGATTTTAAATAAAACAACTTCAGATCCTTTTTCTATCAAGATTTGGCGTCACAATTTTGATAGCATTGGGATATTTTTGTTTGCTGCTAGTACTAACTGACGACTGCTGTGTAGGACTGTGGAGTCTATATACTGTTTGCTCTATTGTTTATGCGTAATTGTCCAACTAAGTCCTAGTGAATTTCCGAATTCAATTCATGAACATTGAATAGGGTTATAATAATTAACTAAAATTAAATTTGTTGCTAAATGGATATTAAACCATCAAATTATTGTAACAAACTATAAATTTCAAAATATAATTAAAAGATAAAAAGGTAATGAAAGTTTAAAAAAAATATGTCTGTATATGTCCAAGAATAAAATTTAAAGCTACCAATAGAATCAATAAAAGATTGTATGACAACTATGGACCGCAGTATTTTGCGACCGAAACAGCAGTTTATTAGATTTTTCATAGATCGATTAGTACAAATATAAAACGGTGACGTCATACTTTTATGTCAATCAGTATGAATCGTTAAGGCTGCCGCCAGCGAGGATTGACTCAATTTTTTGGATATTTATGATCTTTAATTGTAGTTGCTCCCATACAAACATTTGTACCTCTCTAAAAACTGGTTTGAATGGCATCGTAAAAAAATCGAAGGACATAAGCCTTAAGGTGGTTTTCCACCGGCGAGGCGAGGCGGGACGTGGAAGGGCGAGAATTGAAATTAGTATGGAACTTACTACCTATTTGCACTGAGCGCGCGCGCGCGCGGCGGAAATAGCTAGTAAGTCCCATACTGATTTTAAGGTGGTTTTCCACCGGCGAGGCGAGACGGGGCGTGGATCCCATACTAATTTCAATTCTCGCTCATCCACGCCCCGCCTCGCCTTGCCGGTGGAAAACCACCTTTATACAAGGAATTCCAAAGGTCGTCTAACGAAACAACGAAACCTTTTAAATCAACAAAATACGCAGAATAACAAAATATGTAAATTACCAAATTATTCTCGATCAAAGGCCGTTTAAAACCGATTAAAAGCTATTGAAGTAGGCATGTAGAAATATAATCTATTGGGGGTAATAACCAATCAGGTGTCTTGTCTGTATAATGTACCCGCATATCGACGTCATGCGCGGTGGGAACATTACTATTCACTTGTCTCGTCTCACCACACCAATCAACCCTGCTATATCTAGACCCTAAGATTCTTTACTTCTGCACATTCGCAGAGATCTTACTTATACTGGTTGGTTAAAAAGTTGTGGACATGTATTGAATTTGCCTTGAACACGTGTTCCCGGGCTGTGAACGATGCACAAGAGGCATTGTTTAGACATGAACATGTAGGTTTATTGTGGAAAAAGCGTGAGAATGGGGAAGGTAAAATCATTTTCACAACTAGATGGTCAATGACGTACCAGGTACGTATTAAATTCAATAAAACATGTTTTTGAAAGCCATGGTAGCAAAAGAGCAAGTAATGCAAACCAGCGCCTTTAGCATGTACCTATTGTTTGTTGGGGCCGGTGGCATATGCTGAGTGGCATTCATTTTGGTGCATTTCAAATTGATAACCTAGTGATGCTAAATAAACCATATAGTAAACCATCAAATTATCGTAAAAAAGTATAAATTACGAAACATAATTAAAATCATAAAAAGATAATAAACCATGATAGTGTAGAAAAATATACATTTTTTTTATTGTCCAAGAGTAAATTTAAAGCTACCAATAGAATACTTAGGCTTTTATAGAAACAAAATTGTACTGAAACGCTGTATTTCGCGACCGAAACAACAATTTATCTGATTTTCCATACAATCCCATACAAATATTTGTTCCTCTCCAAAAACTGGTTCGAATGATATCATAAAAAATCTTAGTCATCATCCCTATTGTAAAAACACATGTCATGTTGTCACACCAAATAAATATATTTCTTTCTTTCTTTCTAACGAGCTATCGACTGTGGTTTCATATTCGAGCTGTTCGGCGCAGAGACCCTCGGACCGTGGGGACTGGGGACACCGAATCTTCAATGGATTGTGCAAGCGCTTGGTCGAGGCTTCACGTGACCAGAAGGCTGGCTTTTACCTCGCCCAGACGATCAGCAATTGTCAAACAACGTGGCAATGCTGGCAGCCTTCTTCAGGGTTCTGAGACAAATTACCTTTAGTTATAGTTCTACTTGCTATTTGTTTTATTTCTTTATTAGCTTAGCATCTATATTTATTTATTTTTGTTTCTATATTGTATAACTGCAAATATAAATCACAAAAATCAACAGGGGTGAAATTTGCCCTAATTAAACCCCTGACATGGTGACCATCTATATGGCCACACATTGATGTCATGGGTAAACTCGGGTCTTAATTGACGAAAGGGTATGGTGCCTAGGATATCACTTATTTCGAGTCTCTGTTATTCTGATTTTGTCAGACATGATAGTAGGGATGTCCGTATGCCACGCCGGGAACGTGACATGGAATCGGGCCCCTGACAAATTTTGCTATACGAGATTTAATGACAAACATCGAGGAGCTCATGACAGGTATAATGCATCTAAAAGTTAGCTCTTGCCATTTAAATCGGGTAACAATGCGTATAAGATGCAAACTGTTACTCTTTGTGGGACTCCTTTGAAGAGAGCTGACAAGTTTAAATACCTATAGGTCATTGGGTCACTGAAACAATGACTGGTGATGATGTGGACATTGAGCGCGAGCGCAGGGCGCTATGCGTCCGCTATAACATGTTAGCCCGCAGATTCGCTAGTAACGTGCTAGTAAATAGGTGAAATTAACTCTATTTAAAGCCTTTTGTCAAACTTTCTACACTAGCTTTACCAAACGGGCGTATAGCGCTCTGCGCGTCCAGTATAATAATTCGCTCAGTGGGCGTAGCATGGTTGCCATTTTATCACTTATCGTTGTGGTAAAGACGCCCATCACGCTCTGACAAGTATGCGAGTGCGAGAGTGACGAATGCCTTATCCACAACGATAAGTGATAAAATGGCAACCGTGCTACGCCCGCTGGATGCTGTTTGGACTTCCGCGGTATTGTAGTGCTTTGGCTATGTTCGCTGATGCTCACAGACACTGCTTTTACGCTATCATGAGAAAACGAAGTACCTCGCTCCACAGCCGCAGCCGCGTCTTGTCTCTCAAACAGCATCTTGAGCTTGAGCGCTGGGATTCGCCGCTGGTGTGGCGGCATGCGCAGCTGCACGCGCCTGTCGCCACTCCAACGCGCCGCTTTTAAGCTGGTTTTCCACCAGAAGGGTAAGACGAGACGAGGCGAGACGAGAATCGAAATTCGTATGAGACTTACTACCTATTTGCACTGAGCGCGTGCGTGCAATTCTCGCCCCTCCACGCCCCGCCTCGCCTCGCTGGCCATTTTATAAATACTAACCCTAGGCATAAGTTATTACTGTTATTAGTTATTAATAACACAATATTGTATCAAGTTGTCCGATATAAATAATTTTGATTTGATTTGATACATTAAATCCAAAATAATTCTGTCAAGATATATTTCCTAACTAGCTTCCACACGCGACTTCGTCTGTGTGCAACCACAAAACTATTATATATTAATGCAGGCTTTATACTATCTTGGTGCTAAATTTTATCCAAATTGGTTGGGCCGCTTAAGCGTGATTGAGTAACAAAGATCTATACGTCCAAACATCCAAACTTACGTATTTATAATATTAGTACGATTAGTAGGATATGCTAACGTAAACCTCTTTAATATATATAATCCTACCCTAACCTAACGATAAAGTAACACTGCACAATATAATCTTTAATGCGTTCGGTCCATTTCGCCAATCTAAATTCCCGATTAACCCAAGTCTAGGTGCAAAAGCAAATTGCACTACATTATCAGAAGCATGCCGCAAGCTTCCTTGTGCCATTAGTGTCTGCTTTATACGTGTCGATAAGCTCGCAGGCACGTGTTCGCTTCCTCGAGCTTCCTTGTAAATAGCTGATAAATCGAAGCTGGGCGAATACCACGCAAATATGAAGTCCTGGTAGTTTTGATGGGAACATATTCGTTGAGACTTAAACAAATTAACGATACCGTTTCCTAGTGGTACTTAAGTTGAGTAAGGTTCTAAACACTTGTCATAGCGAAAACGATATAAAAATAGGCAAAGAATTAAAAAATACTGACTAAGTACAGTCAGCATCATATAATTAGTAACAGCAAAATATATCGTAACACATCCTTACTCTGACAGTTATGTAGACGTGGACCGAAATATTTGGCTACCTTCGCTGCTACTAGCAATACTATGATCCGAATGTGTATCCCTTCCTCAGAATTTTCAAAATTTTCACGTCATTTTTAACGAACCGTGTGGGCTTAGAGTAGGTATAGTTGTATTAAAACTCCGAGTATATTTATCTAATAACAATTCAATTGGTACTTTTTATGATAGGTACCCAACCTACACTGTGCAGGACTTACAAAATTTACTGAGGCTTCCGAGTTACCTTTAGAAATAAAAATTGAAAAAGCTTGTATTTTCTAGAAATGAGCATTCTATTGAAGTGCATAAGTCAAATATTATTATTTGGAGCCTGTAGTGTCCCACTGCAGGGCAAAGGCCTCCCCCCTCCGTTTCCAGTGTTCTCGATCCCGAGTTTCTTGTGGCCAATCTTTTGAGTTCGAGTCTAGCTCGTCCCGCCATCGCCGGCGAGGCCTGCCGCGTCTTGAACTATCGGGTTGCCAGTCAGTGGCGGCTTTGGCCCACAGTTCACTCGGCATGCGGCAGACATGCCCAGCCCACTCCCACTTCAACTTAGCCGCTTTCCGAGCTACGTCGACAATTTGAGTCTTGGAGCGCAGCGTGGTGTTCCGGATACGATCCATTAATTTGACACCTAATATGCTGCGCTCCATGGCTCGCTGGCAAACCCCGAGTCTGGACTTTTGAGATGCTGTAAACGACCAAGTCTGTGCACCGTAAGTGAGAACTGGAAGAATGCACGTGTCCATGAGCCTACATTTAAGTGATAGTGGCAGGTCTCCTTTCAATAGCTCCTCCAGGCGTTTTCGGTCCGTCTTTCGATCTCTTTGTCCTGTCGCGCCTGGAAGGAGACTAATTGGCCCAAATAAAGGACATATGCAATTTGTTCTCCGTTTATCTCGACCCTACGTCGTGTGCTATTGGTCATGAGCTTGGTCTTTGACATATTCATTCCCAGTCCAACCTCGAGGCTTGCATTGCTTAGTTCTTGGAGCATTTGTTGTAGCTCGGAAGCAGTTGAGGAGAAAAGAACAATGTCGTCGGCAAAACGAAGATTGGTTAATCTGCGTTCTCCAACAACCAGTCCCCTCTCTCCCCAACTCGGGGCAAGTTTCTGGAAGACGTACTCCAATGTACTGGTAAAGAGTTTCGGCGATAGCGAGTCTATTTGCGTATATGTTGCTTAGAAGTCAAATAAGTAACAATAAAACTAATCTAACTTAGCCATCTCTGCTCCCCATAATTGTGCCTTTTTATATAGGTACCGTATCTGTGACACGCAAATGGCGGCAGAATTGCTAAATCATTGCGTTGGGCTTTTAGGTTTTTTGAAGTCTTTAATGGCTTTATAATGGAGATAAGTTTACTGTGCCGTGGACGCCAGATTGAGCTGAATTTGTTAAACAAATGAAACGACACTCAGCTTCTTAAAATATGTCTCGTCAGTTGCTGAAGCAATGTCATTGTCATTACATCAATACAGTACAATACAAATGCTCTTTATTGCACACATATAAAGCCAACTACGTACAAAAGAAAACAGAAATACAGGGAGATTATCGTTAAAGATCGATCCCTTCCAGACAACCTTTACATAAATAATAATATATACTTTAACATAGGAGCATTTGTTTTTTACTTACTATGCAAACTGCACATGCAATCACATATTTATCTGGCATTGTTTAGACCCGTTCCGCTGCAGCAACATTCAATCATATTCAATTGGCATTTGCTAAAGATTGTCTCTCTGTAGCAACACTCCAAATTCACGTCTACCTGAGAATAGGTGTATCTGTATGTGTAGACATTATAAATTGCCTCCTTCAATTCTCTTGTTTTAGCAGCACCATTGGGATATTTAAATCAGCCTTTTTCGTGCATGCCGGGAGAGGAAATGCGATGATGTGAAGAAAATAGGGCTCCATTTGTTTCCCATACGTGAACGGAACGTATTAAAATTCCGTCAGAGGCCACCGCGGGCGTCATCTGCGATTTTACTGTTTGTGCATCCGTTCAGCCGTCACAGAGTTATGAATGGACGGGTCAGAAGATAAATGCAGCGAGTGCATAGTGCTCAGTAAGTTATTCAAGCAGCGCGCGCCGTGGAAATTCAACTTAGTTTCTAGGTGACACGCAAATTATACTTGCGTGCAATTGTGACGTTATAATTGCTAATTTATTTTTTAAAGTAGATTGTTTTTGTGATGTATTACGGATATGAGATAAGCATTCAAAAAATCCTTACAAATTTTCACGTTTCATGAATGTAAATCACACACTTTTGTTTCAAGTACCTATGTAATCACACATTTAGCCACTGCAAGTCTGTACATAGAAAACTATCGATTACTTGTCTTGCGTCTCAAAAACTAAATTGGGCATCGTAACACTTAATTTAATCATCATTCATTTATTCATTATTAACTTATTATGTAGCTTCTGCGTGTGAAGAGTATCGTGGCCGCGTAGGTACTAATGTTTTTATCTCGACAGGGCATTAGGGAAATACAAACGGAAAATACAGCGATACAAGCGTACTTGTTTCGTTTATGTTTTATAATTGCTCGAATACGTGTCGCGCAATTTCACTCCCTCGAGATGAGAAACGAGTATTTTACATGTTACGTATTGTTAATTTTAAAATATGTATCTAAACAATTTTGCGTCTTACTTGGCTGACACGAGCCCCAAAATGATGTGGCTACTTACGTCGTCAATTCGAAGCTAAATTTCATAATTAGCTTCTGCCCGCGACTCCGTCCGCCTCGAACTCGTTTATATCGTCGCTCTATACAAACTTTCACCCCCCATTTCACCTCTTTATGGGATGATTTCCGGGATAAAAACTATCCTTTGTAGTTCCCCGGGATTCAACTATCTCCATACCAAATCTCATCTCAATCGTTAAACGGTTTAAGACTGAAGTAACAGTCAGACAGACACATTTTTGCATTTATAATAATAATATTAGTATGGATATGGATTAAGAGATTTATTATAAGTATAGATTATATACACTCGCGGGCAAAGAATACGGGTCGGTAAAATACCGTCATATTTCCTAAAATAGTGCGTAAGAGGTTGTACAGTTAATCCTGTCATGATCTTTATTTAATTTTACATATAAACTGCTAATAACAGTTAAAAATATAACGTTGCCAGGTTTAAATCGGACTCGTAAAAACCCATGAAAAAAAACAACGTTAACGGAGCGAGATATCGCAAAAATCGTGATTTTTGGATATCGATATTTTTATGATAGGATCCAGGAAATTGTTAATACAGTTGGGTATTGTAAAGAATAGCATATTATGTAAATAAAACAAGTATTAAATATTTTAAAAAACCTATTGCAGTTATTTAATTTAGGGTGACCCGTATTCTTTGCCCGCGAGTGTACATAAAAATACATTATGAGTACTTAAAACAAACAAAACTAATCAGTAATCACAAACAAAATTGCCCGCCCTCAACAGTAAATATTTCATAAAGTTTTAATGCCAATGTGTATATATCACCAACTTTTTTGTATTTGTTTGTATGTACATATGAAGCTTTTACCCAATAGGTCAACACCATAAAAAGGCTATTTAAATATTACATACTCGTAATTGGTGATAACGTCGTTATAGCTTTGATGGTTTAATATCGGTTCTGAGTGATCATAATTATATTATAAAGCTAACATAAGGACAAAATAATTAATCAGGAGGATCTACCAGTATATATTTACACACTAGTTACAAAATGCCGCATTCAAAAATAAATCTATAAGCCGAGTTTCGTCGATAAAATTTACTGAAACTTTTATGTAGGTTTTTTTTTATGTAGCTTTACCTACTTCAACTTTCGCTACTTGTTTTATCTATAAAATGTTCTCACAATCGAAAGTGTTTCTTTTTTATTTAAGACGACGTTTTTTCCGCAATTAGAAATGGATAAAAATACTCGTTAGACGCCGAGTTCTGGAGAAAGTGGTTTCATTTATCAAATGTTGTTAATTGCAACATTCAGTTTCTACCTCGTTGATATTGTTGACAAACACAGGAACATGTTATATTATAGTATCGGTTTATTCGGTGATAGGTACATATTTTGAAGCACGCTACCGAATAAAGCTGGTGAATTAACGTATTGTGAATAGCGAATTGCGACCTTACTATCCGTAGTAACGTCGCATTTAAAATGCCCAAATTCACTAGCTTTATTCGGTAGCGTGCTTCAAAACATGTACCTATCACCGAATTAGGCGTATCACCAAATAATGCGAGATTACCGTAGGTATAATTATAACATTTTAACGAATAAAATGCCGTAAATGCTAGTTTGTTCTCAAATACACGAAAATATTTCTTAGTTCGCTGATGAATGATGATTCACCTACTACATATTTATGAATATTGCTTCAAGTGTTTCTAGTTTTTTTCATACAGTTCACAAAAATCTTCCAAAATATTGTATTGAGTTGCAGTAAACTGCTTGAAAATGTCTTTCCCTTTCGATTCACACGTACCTATTTGGTTGGGCTAGAATGTCGGAGTCTAACGGTGGTAGAAGAGAAATGGGCTCAGTTGGGCTTTATTGACTGTGTACTCCGTGCGGAAAAACGAGAACTGATATTTTGTGCGACATGAAAAGCCACGGTGTTATTTATAAAAACAGTATGAACAGTCAGCTAGGATATTGTGACACGAAATGCTTAAGAGGCCTTTTTAGGGTTCCGTAGTCGACGAGGAACCCTTTATAGTTTTGCCATGTCCGTAACCCTTACTACTAGATAACTGCAATTCGGCATGGGTATATGAATCAATCACGGCGACAAAACAGTCCCCTCTGTCGTTACTCGGCACTCACTGATCAGGGGCCGCACGGTCCGGCGTCCTAGGCACACACTCACGGACCCGAACGACGAAATCACAGCGTCCATCGAAAGATGGAACGCTGCGCTTTCGGCGTCCAACACATCGCGTACAATTCGGCGTTCCCGCCGGCGGGGACGTCCACCGCGAGATCGCGACAACACAGACACATACAGTATTACAGTCCCTATTCGTCCCGGTACCGCCGCATACCGGGTAGAGTCAGTCCGACCGGACCCAAGTCGGGCCTAGCTGAGTTTCTTGCTGGACTCTTCTCAGCTAGGCTAGGTTTTAGCGAACCAGCGATAAAACTCCCAGTAGTTCGACACCATCACACCCCAGATTCGGTTGATACCGTTCAACCAATCTCACTGGAGCGCAAACTCATAGAGTATTCCAGTGTATAAACTTCCCCGCGAGGTCGTGCCGGAGGCTTCCCCTGGATTTTCCCCAGGCTACCCTCCAACCACGCAATTCGACCGCTATATTGGGTCCGTCCTATAATAGCAAGTCAGGTGAAAAAAAAAAAAACAGTAGAAGGAATTATTGAAAAAAAAATTACTGCCTCCCCTACACCTGAAGTGGGGACGTATTTTTTTCTCTTTAAACCAATAACGTGGGGTATCGTTAGATAGCTCGTTCAAAATTATTATGGGTTTTAAAACCACATTTTCCAGCTCAGTGAATCGTTTTCGAGATATTGGGCTTTGAAGTCCCAATTTTTAGTCATGTGTCGTCGTCGTCCCTCCCCTGCCGGCTAAATACCTACTACTAGGGATGTGAAATAATTCGTCGCAATAGAACATATAATGAACTTAAAAGGAAAACTATTACGGCGCTAAGTAGGCATAACTAGGCCGAGTAATAGTAAGTCGACCAACTTAAAATGTAGGTACTTAGAAAGGCTAAGTTTCGTACAAATTTGGCCGACGCAACCGCACCATTTAGTTGGCGCGCGCGTGTCGGTGTAACTAAGACAGACTGACAAACACGCACGTGGCCGATTTTTTAAAAATGATGTAAACGTTGACAAACTCTGCGTCTTAATCCTAATAATATTATAAATGCTAGTTTGGATGTTTAGATGTTTGTTACTCAATCGCGCTTATACTGCTCAACCGATTTGAATGAAATTTTGCACGAAGATAGTTTAAGGCTTGGATTAAAATATGGGATAGTTTTTATCCCGGATCCACGCAGACGAAGTCGCGGGTGGCAGTTAATTAATAAACAATATATATTTCGATAAATATCTACGCCAGTAGGCCAACGCTGAGGTGGAACCATTTCGTAGCTCTATTTGTATGCTTCTGTATGATCTATGTGCATGTATATGTCATGAATAAATGTTTATTCTTTTCTATTCTATTGCAATTACAAACAATTGCAATTGCTAAAGGAACCGCCGGTAGGTCCACAGACCGCGGTGGAGTCTTCCTTTTTGATATGTGAGCTTCAGAACACCAATGACTGAATTTCCTCCTGAACAGGATAGATTTATAGAAAACTAGCTTCTGCCCGCGATTCTGTCCGCATGGAACACGTTTATATCGTAGCTCGATACAAACATTCATCCCCTATTTCACCCCCTCAGGGGGTGGTTTCCGGGATAAAAACTATCCTATGTCCTTCCCCGGGATCCAAACTATCTCCATACCAAATTTCATCTCAATCGGTTCAGTGGTTTAAGCGTGAAGAGGTAACAGACAGACACACTTTCGCATTTATAATATTAATAATAATATATAGTATTATAGTATATTAATAGGGGCCCATCTAGCAGTTGGCGAGTCACCGTCTGCCAGAGATAAAAAGTGAGACAGTTTTATTAGGCAGGCGTCCGATGTTTCACCCAATAGCCCAGCCACTAGTCCATCATTTTCACCCAATAACCCGTTTCATTTAGATTCCATCAACCATCAATAGGCCCTATACTCCTCAGCGGGTGCTGTCCCTGTGTGCGTCCCATGACACGGGCAGGGACAGCATCCGCTCGGTGTACTCCTTGCATTTTATTAAATTGTCAAAAGGGCCTCTACGTGTTGGCTCAGTTGGTACTTTGTAGGTACCTAGCTCCACGCACGCCTCCCAAATGTCCGGGACGTCATTGTCCCGTGAGCGGGAAAGATATATAGTATAGAGTATAGTATTATAGTATGGATGTGTGCAGCCAGTGACAAACATAAATATATCTTCTAAATTTCGGGTTCTTGTCGTACTGATAGCCAACATTACTATGACACAGGCACTCCTTCTGTAACGGCTCTCGTTTCAATCGCATGCAAGGAATGGGGTTCGATGACCGATAGCGGCTGCGCTTACTAGCCTGTTTCTTATCACTAGCACAGATCGACTCGAAGAAGGAAACTGTACGTTTATCAAATGACTAGTTCGATGTAGCCTGATGGCTTTAATGGAGCACTATGTTAATTCTTTAGACAAAATATAAAGGCAAGCACCAAGCAGTGTGCGTCTGCCAATTCTAATACTCCTTATTCTTTTTATTTCACCTTATTCGAGTAGATATAAGACTTGAATGTGTTAACAGTCGTTTTAATAAATGTATAATAAATACTAATATTAAGCTACGGTAGTCTAGTGCTTCAGACCCCTCGTGCTTTAATACAATAGCTGCAAAATAACACACTGGGTTAAATAACAAATTCTCAAAATATCGCATACCCGAAATACCACATTTTTATATACGAGTACACCGGGTTTTTTTAAACTCTGATCTTTAAAACCCCATATTCTGAATTCATCATGTTTTCCCTGACCTCACATTTTCGATATCACATCTTTTGAAATCCGTAGAACAAACACTAGATACTCGTAAACCATATTTATCAGAATACAATATTCTTGACATAACGTGTTCTCACATTACCGTGATCACATTATACTTCATTTCTCAAACAAGTCATTACGAATAAGCCAATATTTTCGTACCCCAAGTTTTCAAAAATAGCTAAGTACAGCTTTGAAAATTTCATAAAATATGTATGGTCAGTCAGAAGCTAGAAAACGTAGATTAATGTTATAAAGAGGAAAAGTATGAGATTGTGGCTTTTTAAGTTTGCAGGTAAGTAATAAGATCTGGAATTCCTTGACTGATTTGAAAAAATATTTCCCTTGTGTATAGAATGAACTTTATGAATGGTCATAAGCTAGTACCGTATCATCGGGGTACTTTGCCCCAAAATCATGATACTTTTTACGTTTCGTTTGAGTACTTTGATTTTAATGACATTATGACTCTTATGGGCATAGGTGTATAGTTGTGGATATAATCAACTTATGCACATATGTAAAACAACCACTAAGTATTTTTTTTATTTTTGCAAAATTTGGGCCAAAGTTGCAATTTGAAGCGCGTTTCTTTGGCCCTCGATTTCTTATGGAGTAAATCGTAACGGTTTGCAATGAAAGGATAAAGAAACCTGTTTAGATTTATTACACATGTCAAAGAAAGACAACTATCTGGATTAATTTGTTTTTATTACTCTAAAAAACCTCAGAAAATTCAACACAAAGTTATAAATCTATTAAACATGGCTGTTTTTATTAAAACTTTGCCAAAATAAACAGAAAATCCTTCTTAACCTAATCAATAATTATTAGAAGTAGTTACCAAGTAACTATAATTAAGTAACAAAAAAATAGGTAGGTTCCTTATCAAATTATTTTACTAGGTAGGCACTACCTAGTTAACAGTCAACTGTAACTAATCAGTCTTCAAAATTGAGAATCATTTGGACGAGATATCAGACTTATGCGTACCTATCAACTAAATCAACAACGACTAAATTAAACATTATCAATTTCAGGTACAGTAAAAAACATTAATTTTCTTAATCACATCTTCCCAGCGGTATAACTGTTCATCTTTTATAGGAGGCAATTTCCAGAATTTTCCCCTCTTCATGCAACTTACTAGCGCTGCTTCTTCACTCTTCGATATAATTTTTCCAGGATAAACGCGCGATTCCCATTTAACCAATACATGGTCACCGACACAATAGTAATCATTTCCATCCAGACGTTTCTCCTCGATAACAGCTTTTTCTCCAACATTATGGCTCTGATCATTTGCTTGCACATGCTTCAGCCAATTTGTGTTATCTACCTTTTTGTCTTCATCATTAGTCTTCATTTTATTTGCTAGAGGCCGGATTTCTTCATCTTTGTCTACATTGCATTGCAATCCAGAGAATCTCTCTGTGAAACCTGAGCCAGTGGTTCATCCTGTATTGGAATAATCAATGTAACGACGACTTCCTGGCTTCCTTTTATATATTGTAGGCATCTCTGCACGTCTGAATGATAAAAAAAGTATATTTAGCTGATAAAAAGAATGTGGAAACAATAAAATATCGTTGGGTTACTTTGGCCCATGGGTTAAAGATACCCGAAAACTATACCCTACCAAAGAATACTGTGATTTTAATTTTCATATACTTCTCACAAAAATGACTTATACTCTTTGATTTATATCACATAAGGATCCCAGCTACATATCTGTTACGATTGATAACAATTAAACACATAAACTCACCTGCTTTCTTGGTTTCGTGAAAAAGTTTGCACATAATAATTTCGCTTCGTTTACTGGTAGCAACTTGTGACGAAAAGGACTCATTGACCAATCAGCTTTGTTAAAGTGAAACTGTTTTACCGACCGCCCCATACGGCCATCTATCGATGAGTAGCGCGAACTACATCGATAGCTCATGACGTGCGGCGTGGCGGGAAGTTTAATATTTTTTCCGTTTTGGGCCAAAGTTGGCCCCTAGGGTTGAAGTACCCCGATGTTACGGTATAGTTTTAGCTATATAGTTTTTCCCACGGGTTTGCCTGGGTTTTTTTTTTAATATGCGGGCGAAGTCACCTGGGCAGCTCCTATAGTCTATATTTTGAAAAAAAACCGGCCGTTTGCCGTGCCAGGCCACCTGCAATGTAGTCAGAAACTATAATTCAAGACCAACATGAGTTGCCAGTAAAATAAAATATGTTTACGGTGGTACATTTTCGCTTTTTAAAGGACCGCCCCAATAATAAATCATTATTGGTAGTTTTAACCCGGCCCACCAAAACCCACAATTTCAATAAACAATTAATTCAACTTACTTACACTAAAACAAGATGCCCTGTTAATTAATGTGCCAAATCGTGCGGAAAATGCCACTTTTTCGCACTAGTCCTTTTATTTTTCCTTTTTTTTAAAATTGTAAGTCCGTCGTCAGCCAGACGCCAAGGGTTTTTATTTTAACAGAGTTTAACAAATATTTCAATTAAGTACAGTTTTTCTTTCATGTACAAGGTACATAAATGCTAATAATTTATATAATTAATCTTTTTTGGAATTCGATCAATTAATTAATTAATTTTAAATATTCACTTAATGTATTTGGCTGAACACATATCTTTCTTATGCCATTTGCGATACGACAGTGAGTATGGCGATTTGCACATGCGCAGTAGTAAATATGTTGAGCGCGCATGTATTTAAAAAAAACCGCCATCGTTGTTTACTTTGTAGTTTTTCTTTGTAAATTTGTTAAAATGTCGAATGAAAGTGACTAATCGATAATAAAAATGTAATAATAATTTATTATTCTGTTCCAATAAAGTCAGTTTGTTTCTTAGAACTACGACGGTATACAGTGTTTTTTTGTTGTGGAAGACAATGAGTTACTCAAAATTAATTGCGTTCTAAAACTGAAATACAATGGTTAAAAACTTGACAGCAAAAGATGCGGACAAGTTGTTAAATGCAGCTCCAGATAATAAGTAGGTACCTGACAACCTAGGTGTATTCAATTTTGACTGGGTTTTAAACTGACATTTCAATTTTTATTTAATTTCATCACACAATACATAGTAAACCGTTGTGTGATACACGCGCGTAAAGATGATTTTCGACTCGTGTAAACTGAAACTCGTCAAAAATTACCTACTTTCCGAACTTGTAACATAAATAACTATAACCATAGATGATTTTTGGTAGCAAAACTGCACTTGCTTGTTGCACTTCAGGTATTCATAACGTTTGGTATGATTTATAAACAATAGTCGTGGACATTATTAGATGCAATATAAGTATTAACTAGGGGGCTTTGGGGTAAACTCGAAAATGGGGATAATTCGAAAATCACACATTTCTACTAAACTAGGAACAATTTTTACGCTGGCAGCACTTGTCAAGACGCCATATTTATCTGCCCCTCCGCTTCAGTTCACTTCGCGTCGCTAGTCATGAGAGCTCGTGTGCTGCGGTCGATTAAATAAAAAAGTGCGATTTTGTGCCTTATGAGGACTTTCGAAATTTTCCCATACCACATAACTCGGGAATCTGGCAAGTTAAATCATTGTTCGTTTGTTTTTACGTTAGATTGTCATTTTTGTCGTATTAATGAGTACAGCATAACGCATCTGTAGTAAAAAAAAAGCATTCGAATTTACCCCACGGGGAAATTTCGAATGAGTGTACTTTCGAAATAACCACAAACTAGGTTTACGTAGTCCATTATCAGAGGTTGTCAACCCAGGAATTAACATAGGTAACGTTACGGCACCGAACACCCCTACTAGAAGCCTAATGTTTCTCAGTTTGTTCGCGACTCGAGTCACCAAGCGTTAGAGTTGTAGCGCTTATATAATCCGCGGTCGCCCGCCTTGCCGTTCAGTTGCGTCCAAGTTAACTACCTGTGCGGAGCATGCATGTCTGTCATAAAAAAATCAAAATAATAGGATTTTCGTGGCTAATTATGGGATTTTGTATTGTGAGGTGGTGCGGAAAGTCGTCAAAGACTTCTAATTACAAAAAAGGTGGAATTACATTCCAAAATTGAGTCAAATTCAATATTTCATTAAAATTATTTATAGCCAGTGGAGGCCATTTTATACTGGCAGCAGCGAATACAGATAGACACACACTATGTATGTCTGTCACTTTTTATCACTTTGGAAATGCAATGTGCTATTCCTTTCTTACGAAAACGCGTAAAGACTAGTGGTTTTTTTTGTCATCTCATGGTTGTTTAATTTTTAAGACGGCCTCACGTTTGACTTATGGTTTTTTATGAATGAGTTATTGAATTCTCTAAATGCCGATTATTTTGTCGATTATTAAACCTTCAAAAAAAATATGTTACAAAAAAATGTTGACAATCACTGATCTTTACTGATCACAGCGCAGGGGAAATTCGAAAATAAATTGTTTTTTTTTAATACATGTTCTTTACCTTGAATCAGCGGGAGTTTAGGGGTAAGTTAGAACAAAATAGAAATATGATTCTTAAACTCATATTGCATAAAAACCATTTTTACAGACCTTCGAAATTACCCACTCCTTAAAAAATGGTATTCAAAATATTTTATATTTTTGTTTACATTTATTTCCAAAATCAAGCAACGTATTAAAAGGCTATTTTCACAAATCGTTGATGAATATATCCAATTTCGCAAAGATCTCAGTACTTGGAAGAAATACTTCTTAGGTTCTGACTTACGAGCCCAGACCCTAACATACTCTACACTCGCCTAAAAATATATCGAATATACCCCAAAACACCTTACATGCGTTTAGGTATAGCTAAGACAAATTACTTAATAGTATGCAAAAAGATTTTTTGTAACTTTCGTCGAGAAAAACCGCGTTTTTAGGTAGTAACTTAGCCCAGCAGTGGGAGTGGCGTACGTATATAGGCTGATTTATTATTATTAAAGTAACTTTGTATCAACGTCACAAAAACGAAATAAATTATTTAAATACCACGACGACAAGTGGTACCCGCGAAATGACCTAATTAAGACGTCACTGTGACTATATTCATTCCTACATAGAGTAACACAAATCCCAAATGGTCCTTGTTTATAAAATAAATTGGAACCACAAATTTGTAGGTCACACAAACTTGACACTCACACTTATAGCATCATTAAAATGATGCTATAAAAAACAGAAGACTATTTTTAGACAGGCACAGATGGCCGAATATTCAGCGTTTTAAGACGTTTTTTTTCGTCATTGTCGCAGATAGCAAATACTATTAAAAGGTACAAGTATACGTTTGATGAAGATGTTAGCCAATACCAGTACTGAATCTTTTTTGATTAAAGGTTCTGCGGTACGTTTTACCTCTGATGAAATAATCTTGAGCCGACAATAGACCCGATTCTACAGTGGCCTCTAAACTTCCTAATTTTATTTAGGTGTCGCTAAAACACTGCTATTCTATGAGCAGCTGTCATAATCAAATGAGAGCGCTAATTTGAATCTGACTTTTCTTATTTTAGGCTGTCTATTCAACTTAGCTTAGCTGCCTAAATGCGATTCTAAATATGTCGTTTTTAATCTGCCGCCTAAATTATGTCTAAAAATTAGACAATTTAGTTTTAGACTATTTAAGCCATGTGCACGTAGAGTCGGGTCCAATTACGTTACCCAAGCGGTTCAAACGCTCGGACATTCACCCAGATGCACAATTTAGGCCATCAAGAGGCAAATAAAACAGAAAGAATAAAATGTTATTTCAAATGACAAGCCATAGTACCACGAGATGGTTATTTTCCCGAACGAAGTGAGGGGAAATAGTTCGAGGGGTAATATGGCTTTTAGAACAGAGTTATATACTCTACTTTTCACTTCGACAGCGAGAAAATAATAAAAACAAAGAATATCCATCCAAAATCGATACTAAATACCACGGCGAAAAGATTGTTCAATTTGGCGCCATTTTTTTATAAACTTCTTTAACACATGTGATAAAGCGAGATAGACAGCGTCTATCCCGCTCAATCTCATAGCTTATGCTATATATATGCAGCCAACCACGCTTGAACGTTTGGATTGTGAATTCGGGAATAAAAAATGCCTAATAATATTTGTAATTTATTCTGTTTCCTGATTGGTTGATTTTAATATATAGCTGTATTCTGATTAGTTGATAGCAAATACAAATGGTTTTTAAAATAGTTGTGATTGGTGGATTCAATACGTTGAAGTGTTTTGATTGGTCAAATTAAAATGTTTTAAAATCATAAATATGTTTACATATTTTCCCTATAGGGGCTAAATGTACTACTTTAGCCCCGCTATCTAAGCCTTATATGACACACTTTTCGAGCATGAGAAGTGAAAATGTATGTACTGCTTTGATAGTTTTATTGAACACAGACCATCTTGTTATTTATTTCCCGCCATTATCAATACTCATAGTTACCTTAGTAGAGATGATATTCTCTACATTTTGTTTCAAAAATAAATAGGAGTAGAAGCCAACTACGGGCATTTTAATAAAACAACTGCAGTATATTTCGTTCTTTGTGCGGATATCCTCAGCTACACCTACACTTAAAGTAAAAAAGGTACCCACTATTCAGAAAGCCCCGCCCCACATATTAATGAACCCCTGTCACGAACAGGCTTCTTATATTACTTATCGACCGTAAATTGGTATTAAACTCCTAGATTATGCGCCGATGAGGATTGATACGACAGCATTTACATCTAAATTGAACTAATATCGGATTGACACCCATTTAAGAACCAGTAGACAGAGTTCAATAAATACATCGGCATGCGGCGCCTGCGAGTCGGAAACGATAACGCAGGTTAAGCAAAGATGGCAGCGGTCAGTCTTTGGATGGGTGACCGCCTGATGTTTTAGTGGTTAATATAGAGTTAATATAGAGCGCTTCCGTGCTTTGGAAGGCACGCTAAGCAGTTGATCCCGGCTGCTGTCTATGACAGTAGTCGTTAAGCCGAGTTAGAGGACATCGGGCGGCTTAAGAACTTCTAACAGTCGAGTTGCCCACTCACTTGACGAAGGTGCGACAACTGTCACTCGCGTCCGCAGGAGCTACCTACCACAACCCTGCACGTGTCCCCTGGGTGGTACTAAAGAGTGACAAACTTTAAAAGGCCAAAATAATGTATGCCATACTATTAAATAAATAAATAATAAATGCGTGAATAGAGAATCTGACCTGCAATTTTTTTATTAAAATTTTACTGGATTATTAAGAAGTTTGACTTATCAAGATCCACATACAAAAGCTTTGGCCATCTTTTTATTTTTCAGTCATGTACTTCATTCGCGTGATGTATTTGCGTTTCATGATGTTTGCTATTAGCATTTTGGAATTTCATACGCAAATCGTATTGTTGTTTTCTAAACTAACATGAAAGAAATTCAATTGATTAAAAACAAAATGAATGGTATACTTCGTAATCGAAAACTTTTTACTTTGAAAGGAATTGAGATAAAACGCCCAATTTCAGCGCCATCAATCAGATCTGGGGTGAAGTCCGCGTCACGCCGATGCGAGAACTCGGAACAACCCGCGAATATCCCTCAAACCATTAGATACAGCCATCCTTTTCAGACTCAGACAAATTGAGAATGATAAAGCGAGAAAGTATGACAGTATTTCAGACCTTACATATACGGTAGGCGTTTTGGATTATAACAAATGACGTGTATCGTGCCTTAATGAATTGAAAAGGAATTGCTTATTTGTGCAGCTGAAATACGCGTCTGCATGATAAAACAAGACAAATTGGTGTTAATACCTACAGCTTATTTTTTTTTACATAAGCGCAAATGTTTTTGGTGTTCCTCGAGATAATCAGCAATTAAACATATTATATGAGCCATTATGCCGTAGAGATTATTACCAAGAGTTTAAACCAATAATGGTCACTCCAGATTCAAGGAACAACGGTTCTCCCACGGACCGGTCGCTATGACGGACGAATTGTGCACGATCTTACGACATCTCCTATTTAGGACGACTTAACTAATCGAGCGTATCCAATTCCGCCCATCAGCTCAATTACTCCTAATACAGGGATTGCTCATGCCGAATACGAGGCGAAATTTTTAAATTGCTCCCATCGAGCTGGAGAGGGCGCTGAGCGTAATTAATTGGTTGCTCTCATCGTTGAATTTAAAATACCAAAATCTTGTATTAATTTGCTCGAGACATGGACCACTTTAGAGACAATATGTCCAATAACCTCACCTTTATTCAAGCTCAGACTTATGCAGTGTACCTAATTACATCTAAATAACTAAGTACGCAAATTCGTCTAGATGTGCAGGTATTTTTTTACTTTTTTAAAGCTGCTTGCGTTGCGACGGTTGCCACTCGTGTACTTTTTCCTTCTTTTCTGTTTCCGTACATAACTTTTAACAGCTGCACCAGCTGTCCAGCTAAGTGTAGTAAGTTTTATTTCAGTTGAAAACCCTTGTCCTATTTATCAAAAAACATTTTAAATTTTATTTTATGCACATTAAAAAATGAAACAGAAAACTCATTTTCACTCGTGTAACTCTAGTGTGAAATATTCATTGCATTTTTCTGTAGATCATCAAGGACGCAATCGATTTTATTTTTTGTCGCATCGAACGATTCCTAAGAACACGTTCCCGGTGTAACCGGTAGCGCGGGTTTCTTCTTACGTCGAGCCGATGTGTTTATATCTCCGCAAACTAGTATTTAGATCACTAGAGTTTGTATTCAGAGACGTTTTAATTCAAGACTCGCTAAAGAAACATGCTCCTATTACCGGTCGCGTGCAATTACGATACTATTTTATCGTTAGAAGTTCATGTTTAATTAATGCATTTTCTTCATAGCAACAAGTAAGACCCTGAGAAATTTAGCCGCCATCAACTGCATTTATTATCCAATCTGTATATGCATAATTACGGCGTGTTTTGCATAAAAAGTTACCAGTAAGAGTTTTAATTAAAATTCTTTCAATATAAGGTCGAGAAATAAAAAGAACAAAGTTATGGGAAGACTAAATATTTGGGGGTTTGCAATCTGCGAAACGCGTGGATTGGAATGCCTTAATGAGATTAATTGGATACTGATGCAGCAAATAAAACTACGCCCAAACATCTTGACGTTAATGAGAATATACAGCTTCTAATAAAATAGAGAGCCCGGTTCCTCCAGAGTTTGGAAACAATGGTAGGTATTCGAACCAGATAGCCACAGGATTTCATGTTCGGGAGTGAATAACATTTTTGTAGGTACACGACGTCTTAGTTTATTTTTGACATTTTCAACTACGACATATGTATTGCTTTGAGACTAAAACTTGCTTGAAACTGCTTATAGCTTTTAATAGTACATTTCTGTTTCACCTTTCTCAAAATTCGCCTAGAAACTTCTATTTATCCAATTGGCCAGTACAATTCCATAAAAGTAATCATCTACAAAAGTTGTTATACATTTCTCGCAATCACGAACAGACCCGATCTAGATTAATGTTCGTGCAAGTGAAAGCAAAACATTTCTAATCAATAAATGACCTCTTGCAACTGTCCCGATAGTATAGAAATAAACAATGCAGGCCTTAAGTAATATCATATCTCTTTGATATCATAAATTAACGGAAGTTTATCAATATTTTCTTCAAATGGTTCATAATGTGCTATTTCTATTAGATCTAAGAATTCTCTCAAAGCTGAAACAATATAAACTATAAACGATAAACATCAGCTTAACGTCAATTTGATATAAGTATTGCTTAACAATGAAATGAGGAATGAAAATGGCTTAATCATCATAAAGACCTAGGTACTACAGTGTTGGTTTTTCAATAGTTCATTTATTTTCAAAGGTGTGTACCATCCAATCAGAAATCCATAACCAAAGATAATGAAGACAGACCCCGCAGTTCTGTGCCTGAGTTATGTCAACACTGTGTTAACAGCCGAGCTCGGGTCACTGGGCATGAATCATTGTTTGAGGAGGCACCTGCACTGATTATGACACGTGTTAACACGTTATGACTACCAATTATTTTGTTTTATATACGATACCTATGCCAGGCTGAAACTGCTCTTTAAATGTGTATCACCTTACTTGATTATTCAAGAGTAGGGTTCTTTTACACGTTTAATTCAATCGGCAACTTTGCTGTTTGTTATATATTATCGTTAAAGTTAGAAAGTAAGTATACTGTAACATACGCTTTTAAATTTTTCCACGTCTTAACGGGTGTTTTTCGTATTTCCCCGTTAAACAATGAATTTCAAATAAATGGAAAGTATTTTTGTACATATACATATGTATATGTTTAGGTATATCATATCAAATTCCGTCCAGAAAGTTGTGTAAAATAATGAAATTTTGAAGTAGCCGAATGTTCAATATAACATAGTTACAAACTCGTAAAGTTTTAATTAACGGGGTAAATTCTACACATATGAACGCGTGCCACATTTAGAAACCCCCTAGTTTCATTCACACTCACTAAATCAACTGAATGGAATGAAAACAAAAGATCGACTTGTTACCAACGCTCCCTACCCGGCCACATCTGGCTGCCGATCCCACGGTCATCGAACATATCTTTTTCTGCAGATGCCCATAGTGCGATAGATATGGTGTTCTTAATTAACGTTTCAACTGTAAGAGCAAGTCTTATCTAATTCTGGAGTGAGTGTTACTTTATTACTGAGTCATTGACATAATAATTTTAATTGAACTCAACCTACTTTGCGGTACGTTTAAGTAGCATTGAAAGTATGAAGCGTAACCACTAAGTTTTGAGGGTCTTTTGTTTCGGATCTCTTCGAAAGTTTTGCTTTATAGCATCACGTTCCCAAACCGGAATATGCGTGGAAGTAGAAGAAGCATTGGAGTAAAGTAGCTAGTAAAGTAGGGCTCTACGTACAAAGGTTTTACCTTAATGAACAAATCCTCAAGAGTTTTTGAGTCATAACGTAACGAAACGATTATTATAAAGGTGTAATAAAAATAAGTACGTAGCACACACGCACGTACACACGTACTTATATACATGTTTTTACTCCTAAAATATGGTTTGAAAAACACACCCGACTCATAAGCGTGCTGGTTAATATTTATATCTAATCTAGATATAATATAGGTTACAATTTTAAGTAACCTTTTAATTGATTAGTGGCTCTGTGAGCTGTAGAACACGTGAGCATGTCTTCTATTTATTGAATTTTGAAAAACTGTATCCAAAAAAAAAACAATATAAACATTGAACCTGCTTTAAAAATTTCACGAGAAGCGGTTGAGAAATGCGACCTGTAGAGGAGAACAACCGGACGGACAGACACGAAATAATTTCGGACCAAGCTGAAGCGGAGACCATCGTTCGCTTCGCTCGCTCGTTCAATTACCGAATAATTGTTATTGTAATGCATCATTACCGTAGTCAAGGTAATCATTAGCCTGATATTATTAAATAAAAACTTATTGGTTACCCTAAGCAAGCTCTTCAGTAACGTTCTACCGGACCTAAAAGCTTTTGTTTGTCACGTCATAGTTCATCGCGGCTGACGACAGACGCGGGCGGGTTTACTAGGGATGACAAATGCTAGTCGATCGGAAATCGATATATATGTATAAACGATAAACTCCTGATTGACTGACTGACTGACTGACTCACTCGCCTTAATCAACGCCCAGCCCCTAGAAAACTTTTCTTTTCGACAATAGGTAGTTTATATAACGTTAGTTACCACTAAGAAGGGATATTTGAAAATTGGGGGTTGAAAGTGTGTATGGGGATTGAGTACAATTTTAAGTGAGAGACTTGAAACTTTGTGTATGGATGGACTACTTATTACAACACAAGAAAATATTTTTTTATTGTTTTGAAATAACCCATCACCCTTAAGCGGGTTAAATAGATAACAGAATACATTAAATACATTAAACCGCTGAACTAACTTAGATGCGATTTGGTATATAGATAGTTTGAGTCGCAGGGAAGGACATAAGGGGACGAAGTTTGCCTATCTCGGTCTACCTACCTTCCTCTCAATTGCTCAAAGGTTAGCTGGAAGAGATCCCTTATAGGGATAAGTTCGCCTTTGTACTTTGATCTATTGTGTGACATGTATATTATTTAACCTGTTATTGTGTACAATAAAGTGCTTACATACATACATACATACGAAATGGGGAATAAAAATTGTATGGAGATACGATATAAACGACTTCCACGCGGACGGAGTCGCAGGCAGAAGCTAGTATTATTGATAAGAATGCTGCGCGGTAGCCGGCCGAACTTTAATCCGTAACACTAAAGTGAACATGATATTTATAACGGGCATATATATTTCTTCCTGCTACACTCACTTATCTTGTTATAATGGGTATCGCTGTTGTTAATTACTATTTGACTTGTACTCGTAACTTTTGTTTCGTTTAATTAGCATGTTTATTTATATCTTATAGATATAAAAGTTCATTAGACATTCACGTTATCCGTTTTACCAAGAATATATTGTATACCAAAACAACCATCATTTCGAGCTAAAGTTCTGAGAGTTACGTTCACCTTAAAAAAAACCCTTTCAGCGACAGGCAACCCTGCTCGAAAATGCCTACACACGCAGCTCACATGCACGTGTTTGCTTAGCTAAGCCTGGCATTGCATTGGCAGACACGGAGCAAACTCCTCGCATAATTGCTACTTTATCACTGTGTATTAGAATCATAACATTTTAATAACACGTCTTAACTTGGGCCTTATGGGCTCGGTAGATATTTGTAGGTATTCGAAGTCCTTTGTTAGTCTTAAAAGCTGTGCACTGTCATGGTCCAAATATTTTTACGCTTAGGTCGGTTTGCGTAAATAATAAGAGAAAATAATAAAGTAAAAAGTAAATTAGGTGGCTCTTACTGAAAATCATATCATAGTCATATCATAATCATTTCACCTTCGGAAAGATATCAACGAAAACCGATTCAAGTAATGATATTTTAAATTGTGTGGAGCCGAATGCTTGTCTTAATTGAAGTACGCCCACGCTTGAAATGGAGTCACACTCTTAATTCCACTCGATATTATAAATTATAAACTAGGCATTTTGAATAATATTGCACTTAAAATAATATTCGGACCATCGGCGTCCCACTGTGATACAAAGACCAAAGCCAAAGATATAATGTTACGAACAATGTCGCTTTTAAAAAGCGATTCATTAAAGTTCATCTTTCACACTTTCGCTACTGTGAGAACTCCGCTGCGTTCATAATTCGTATTCACGGGTCGGTCGTTTACCAGTCGTATGAAACAATGAACATTTGTGGATTGACGGCATACGCGAACACTCCATAGCAAATCGTCGGAACGAACGAGGAGGTTCCTGTCATTGTCTACCGCTCTACTACCGTGAATCTTCGCTTGCCTCGTGACGCGCTACGCCGCGGTTCCCACGCGCAGTAAGTGCTGTATATGTCTGCAAATTGCCAAGTAGAGGACAGACGCTTTTATATGTAGAAAGTACTGTTTAGAGAAGCTTTTAAAGATCCTATAGAGATTAAACCGAGAACCACTTGAGTAAAAGCGTTGTCTGATTTGTCTCAAGAGTGTAATCGACCATGTGAGTGCATGTCGTGTATCGTTAAAGGGCGCTTGATATCGAATGAATGAATACCAATGAGTCGCCGTAGCGCGATCAATCAAAAGTTCAGAGAGCGTCCACCGGCACAAAACATTGTTATTCCATTCCACCCAAATGTCAATCATGCTCGTATGGATAACCATACGCCATGTTACCTTTGTGCGGCTTATTTTAGCCACGAGCCGAATTTGGAGGCGCTGTCTGTCCTTTTATCTTGAAAAAGGTAAACCGAAATGCGAAAATGAGGCTAGCACCGACAAATTTAGCATTTTCATTGTGTCATTATAATTTAAATGCAGCCGGGGGTCGGGGCCCGAAATATAAAATCACTTGCTGCCACGCTTTTCAAACAACTCGGAACCTAATCTCAATATAAATAGAGGTTGCTTTCCGTTGAAACAAATGACGTTCACTTCAAGTTTCGGTTAAATAGGGAGATAATCCCAACGATAGCTGCTGAATAATTTTGACTTCTATTGTCTTCGTTTAAAGTACCTTTTGCACGGTTTGCTGAACTAGAACTTGTCTTTTTACCGGACAATAGGCAGTAGTTGGATTAGGGAAAAGAGCAACAGCATGTCAACAAACCATTTCGTGTTCCATTGTTCACAAAAGCCTTACACTTCAAAAGAAGGGGCTAAAGTCAAAGAGCAGTTAGCTGAAAAGAAAACGTTTTTCTGCTTTATGTACAGCGCTCTGTGAGTGTGGTGAGGTAGGGCACAGCGAAATGTCATCCCGCTCGATTTTGGAGCAGCCCAACTGGGGAAGTACCTCTGCCTTGCAGAAGACCACAGCCATAATAACACTACTACTTGCTCTGTAGTAGTGTAGTGTTCCTGGTGGTGAGCAAGGTCACCAGAGCTCCTGAGGATGCGTTGTGTTGAGAGCGAGGGAATTTGTTCCTTCAGCTGTCAACACGACGAATCCTCAAACATATCAAGGGTCGGCAACGCAAATGTTACTCCTTTGGAGTTGCATGCGTCTATAGGCTGCGGTGTCCGCTTACCATCAGGCGGGCCGTACGCTAGTTTGCCACCGTTGTTGTATTAAAAAAAGTTACTTTAAATGGTTTTAAATAGGTACGTTCTCGAGTGCTTAACTATTTCCCTGCTTTAAGGGCAAGTTCCAAAGTAGCTAAATATTAAGTTCTGCAGGGTACAGGGTATAACATTTCAAACGCGCGTTAGGACATATCAAGTCCTTTAGAAGTTACGATATTACCCTGCTGGCTCAAACGACAAACAAGTCTTTTACATAAGGTTTTTGAGGCCCGTTTGGTTTAGTTCCGCGGCATTAGGACGAGTCAGCGGTCATGGGACATCATCACCCACGGATCGGTCACGGTCATCTTTGTCGGTCACGAATTCAATACAAAACGTCATTGTGATGACTAATGAAATTACGGCCTAACAAAATGTATTATAGTGCTAATAAGAAATGCGTTTTCCCACGGAGATAAAATTAATTTAAATAGTTTTGAGTAACTCGTCAAATTGATAAAACCACCAGCCATCCACGTACCTACTTAAAATAATTTATAGCAGTAGCTACAGCAGAAAATGTGTATATGTGAAGAGCAATAAAAACGGATAAGGTAAATGTTCCAGTGCTCAATACTGACCTATTACTTGACACATTCAATCTGAATTCATACCTATTGAATGAAAGGCCCACTAATTGGAATGAGGTTATCAAAAATTGAGACCTACCTTTCTATTGGTATCTAATTACTGTAAAGTTTACTCGTTTTCAGCTTTCTTCGTCGCACCGTAATCAATGACAATGATATACAACATCCACTTAGGTCATTATCCTACTAATATGCGATATAATGCGAAAGTTTAAATGTTTGGATGTTTGTTACTCAATCACGCTTAAACGGCAGAACCGATTTGAATGAAATTTTGCACGAAGATAGTTTATAGCCTGGATTAAAATATACGATAGTTTTTATCCCGGGTCCACGCGGGCGAAGTCGCGGGCGGAAGCTAGTCATTAATAAGTTTAATAACGATTCACGTAACATGGCCAATAAACTACTATTACAAAAATGGTAATGTTTTTGCTGTTAATCACTATTACCAGCAAAAACATTACCATTTTTGCGTCACTACGCCTTTTTTATCATAATGAAAAACGTTTGCCCGTGTAGAAGTCTCAAGGCATACTACTACTACTCTCATTTATCATATGGATTTAATTCTCATGACGTCAATTAAACAAAACTTGAATGAAATACTTGGATGACAGTTCGTCAATGCACCCATAATAACGTATCGAGAAAAAGACCCGTATTCCGATCTCACATCAGGCTTTTCACATTCTTTCGTATAATTAAAAATAATTGCCGTCATCCATTAAGGGTTTGTGATCGAAGACGATTTCTAACGCAAAAACTATTATTGACAATAATTACTTTTAATTGCAGTCTACAGCGATAAACGAGGAGGAGATCGAGCCAATTTGAACCTTATGATCTATGTTATACATCAGATTTTTTGTGACTCGAATATTCTCAGCCAACGAAGTTTGAAGGCTATAAAATGGCTGCAAGAGCTCTTTACGTCTCATGGATCTTAATTCTGAAAAATGTAAAAACGTTTGGCATTTTAATTTAGTCTTAAGTAGGAGTTTTAGTTCAGTACACTGTAAATGAAAGCTATGTAATCAGCATAAATTAAAGAGTTTATGCCGTATCTTATCCTGTCCTGTGCTATCGTGTACCTAATGGAATTGATGAACGGTTAGCCTTGTAGGTAGTGACGCTGCCATGAAGCTGAAGGTTCTGGGTTCCGATACCAGTGAGGGCAAAAACTTATGTGAAATACTAATGAATATTTGTTTCTGAGTCGTGAATGTTTTCCATGTATTTAAGAAGTATTTATATCTAATCAATATATCGTCGCCTAGTACCCTTAACACAAGCCTTCATTGAGGATATGGGGATTATGGGGCTAGTTCGATTTGTATGATATTGTCCCGTAATATTTATTTACCTATTTGTTTATATATTATTCACTTGTTTATTGCAAATAGAAAGTGGTAGCTCTTAAGCACACTACAAACGATGCAATTTGTCACACCAACTTGCTGTGGTCAATAGTTAAGATCTTCCGCGGATATAATAAATGTTTTGATTGCATGAAATCATACAAGAGGAGAAGAGGACGTCTTTCGGCTGAGTTGATGATGATGATGATACTAAAGGAGATACCGTTTATGCAGATTAGGAGTCCAACCAAACATTCGGCTTTATAGCCCTTAACTTTGGCAAAGTCCACACAAGAGACGCAAACCTTAAACTCTGTATGACCCTACTACTTATTTAGGTACATACTTACCGTCTACCACCTATCAGGATTATGACAAGTTACCGTGTTATCTGACATCCACTCAACCGCAAAGAAGAAATTCAATTGAAAAAAAAACTACATTGTTGCACACTTTATTATTAAAAAGACATCAAACGACCACGCATACCTAAGCAGACAAACACACGCGTGTACAGACCCTGTTGGTACAAGTCAATTATACTCATTAATCCTCGAACCGCCGACCTTTACGGAGGTGCTGTTTATTTTTACCGCTGCACCGAACTCGGAGTATCCTCTTCAAAGGGTAACATGCATCGTTGACGCTATTTATAAACGTTCCGCTTACTTTTTTAGGGTTCTGTAGCAATTAATATTGACGGAAAATAATTATTGCAAAGGTGTGGATGAGAGCTAGCCGAAAAAATGTACTTTTCTCGAAGTTTCGACGGCGTTTACGACACTTCATGAACATGAACATGAACATGAACATGAACATGAACATAGGTACCGCACCCAGCCAGGAAGCAAGCCTGACCCGGACAAGCCGGATATACCAGGGGGCACAAATTTGTGAGGAGTGACACGCTCTGGGATGGGAAGGGAAGACCGACCAACCGCAACCAGTCGGCCACAATCGACCGGCTATGCAGCCTTAAGCCAATATTGGAAAAGAGGAGAGGTAGGATACTTCGTCGGGGGATGAGCGTTGGTGAAGTGATGCACGTTACTTCGTATGAAGTCTTCTTGTACCTTCTTGTGTTGGAGGTGGCTCTTCTAGGTGGTTGTAGGTCAGGCTCATTTCCCAATGATTCGTCTTCCTCTTCTGACTCGCTCTCAGTCTCTTGCATCTCGTAGATACTTCGGGCGGCTTTATTAATTTTATCCTTGTCCGATGCCATGTTAGGCCATTCGTTGGAGCTAATGTGGTAGTACGTCATATCCTATGTCAGGGAATCTTCCCATGTAAATATGGGTCGACCTACCTTAAGTTTCTTTGCCTTGTATCTGTATACTGCCTTTAAGAGGTGTGCGTTAGGGCATCTGAGAATGTGTCCAAGGTAGCACAATCGAAGGCATTTTATCCTCTTGGTAATAGTTTTTCCTTCCAATAAGTCGTGTACTTTGCCAGGGCTGGGTGATGTGCCTGAGTTGTCGGTCATGTCTTTCAGTATTATTCTTTCGTACCTCCTGTGTTTTCGTCTGTTGGCTTTGGTGAGGTCAGCGCATTTAAAAGCCCATACGACATAGTTGGTTCTATGACCATTTTGTAAAGTAACACAATTACACATTGTGTAATTTGCCACTGCATACGTGATTCTTTAATAAAGCTGGTAAGAGTTTCTGCGTTTTTAACCGCCTGTTTACAGCGCGAATGTACGGTGTCTTTTCTACTCAGTGTGGAGGTAATATACGTTCCTAGGTATTTGATTTCGCTGGTGGGGCTAACCGTTGTGCTATTTAGTGTTATGAACTTCCTGTGCCTCTTGTGTGTTGGGTCGCGAACTAATTCTCGACTAGTTCTCGATAGTATAATGTCTCTCAGTGCAGTTAGATCTACCGTGTCGAACGCTTTTTCTAAGTCCACTGCTAGGACATATGTTTTCTCGCCTGCTCTCCACTGTTCGTCAAGGACTCGTCGCAAGGTAAACATATGGTCATCCGTCGACCGGTTTCGTCAGAATGCTGCCTGGTAGTTTCCTAATTCTTCGGTAATTTCGTCAAGCCTAAGGAGGAGAAAGTTGGCATAGATTCGGTAACCTGTGCTGCATATAGAGATGCGTCTATAATCATTGATGCCCTTCGGATTTGCCATTTTAGGCAGAGGCACTTGGATTGATTGTGTCTTGGGTGGTAGGATATTTGTTGTCCAGGCTGTTGTCATATGTTCAAGAATTTCGGCTTTTAGTTCTTGCGTGTTGGCTTTGTAGAGCTCTGTGGCGACTTGATCTACTTGATACGCTCACGATACCTCAATTTTTTCTGAATGTCATGTAAACTGCACTAGACCAGCAAGGGGAGGCATGTTTTCAGCATTTGGACGTGTGACCTCACGGCGGCGATGAAGTAGCCAAACCATACGTCTTCGACGATATACCTAAGCCCGGGGATATATTAAGCTTTAAAATTACAAATTATCACTATAAGAATGAAAAAAAAAACCGGCCAAGTGCGAGTCGGACTCGCGTTGCAAGGGTTCCGTACATCACAAGATTTTAAACATTTTTTTTTTTTTTTTTACTAACGGAGCGTTTTTGACGTTTCATAAAAATAAGCTGATTTGATTTTTGTTAAATACCGTATTAAGTCCGACTCACGCTTGACTGCACATTTCTAATAGGTTTTCCTTCATCTGTCGGTACTCGTAAAGAACTATTTTGTGTATTTTTTTCAAAATTTTAGACTCAGTAGTTTCAGAGGATGAAGGGAATGGTAATTTTTTGGCTATTTTCTTAAATAATTTTTAAAGTAATTATTTTAAAATTACAAAAAAAAATATTTTAGATGCACACAATGAGCTCTTTCATTTGATATGTAACACGATAGTATATGCAAAACTTTATTTTTTTATTTCTCATTTCCCCCCCAAAAGTGGCTCCCGTGTTTAAAATTCATTTGTTTACGTTGCATGTTCCTCTTTGGGTCACAAACTTACATATGTGTACCAAATTTCAACGTAATTGGTTCAGTAGTTTCGGAGAAAATAGGCTGTGAAGGACGGACAGACAGACGCACGAGTGATTCTATAAGGGTTCCGTTTTTTCCTTTTGAGGTATGGAACCCTAAAAAGTACATACACAAGTATAAAATATACCCGTTGTTGTTTACTTTTGACATAGGATAGAGAAATG
Organism: Epinotia bilunana; assembly: GCA_947049275.1. Lineage (NCBI taxonomy): Eukaryota > Metazoa > Arthropoda > Insecta > Lepidoptera > Tortricidae > Epinotia > Epinotia bilunana. The sequence continues at coordinate 19,013,746 of OX346260.1, read as the reverse complement.
TATACTTGGCAGAAGCAGAACCCGGCCCAAAGTCAAGCGTCGCACTTGACAGCTCGTTGTTTTTTTCCCGACTCCCGCGCACCGGCGCGCGCACCTGCCTCCGTCCTCGCGAACGATTGGTCGGCGCACGAGTCAATAACCAAGCCACTCATTCAGCCCACCCTGGACTTGAACCCTTATCTTGTCTGTGACGAGTATGTTCTGTGGTGCTTGTTCAAGGACAAAAGTGAATCTGTTTTTAGTCGGTTTGCTTTTGACGACTTTATTTGATAAGAAATAGCTCATATTGCTGAGGGAGGAATACCTGTTTTTTAAAATATTCTAGTTACTCACTTAGGCAACATGCCACGATGTTGTTATAATCTGAATTGATATCGAATAAGTCTTGCTTCTCGACCCAAGTTTCTGTTTTCTGTGCGTAGGCAGACGCTTCGAGTAGCGTTGAGCATGTGCCCACAATATTAATTCTTTACGATTGTAATCTTTTAAATACTCCATTCTTATCTCACTATTAATACACTCAATGGAATTAAAAGCCACGCCATAAACGTTGCAGATAGACCACGATTTATATACGACAAAGTTCCGACACAACAGAACATTTATCCCGGCCGACGCATTACTCTCCAAGCGCTCGTATCACTAGATCTCGAGCTTGAAATTCCGTATGTACAAATAGAATATTATTTAAAAAACTATGCTAACGGTACGGACGGCTACTCTTAAAACGATTGACAAGCACTGATAACATTTAGCCGGCTACCACGTCTATAGCAGGCCATTAAACAAATAGACAGCTTACGAAGGCAAATTGATTGTTGTGATAAGTCACTTTGACTACAACAACAAAGGGGAAAGAACCTTGATTAAACTCGTTTGGAGAACACCGATATTATATTAGGCGTTGATAAGATATGACTAACTATGCTATTATTACGGCGAGAACCAATTTCGCTGCATCCGGCGTTAGTAATGATTTTGCCAGCCGAAGATCTTATCGGGACTTTTCGAACTAAGCAATCCGAATAGCTGGTTCATATTAACTATTAATTACAATGCTATACGGTGTTTTACGAATCATATTTATGTTTTTTTTTTGCATTACGCAACGTCTTCAGATGATACATGTATACACAGATCTTACATTACTATTATTTCGCAATGATGTTGTCTTGAGAAAACAACAACGTACTGCAATCAGACGCAATAACTACCGTCTTTGATACCTGATGTGAACACATATCTAAAGATCAGGAAATCGTTGCACAATAAAGGCTGTTCATTATTCTGTACCTATATACCACTTTCCCGCGAACTTATTTGTTCTCGTACATTAAATTTGTAATTCCATGTTCTGGAAGCCACTCCGTCGGCAACGGCACAAAGTATCGAGACGGTGGCATAAAAACTAGTAACATGGAATATCTACGGGAAAACATTCCTCGGACCGACTGTCGCCTGTCAATGCCTCGATAGCATCAAGCGGGAAACGCTGCCTTTCAAATTGACCGGCAAATCCGCTTGCGTGAGTTGACAGAGAAAAATACGGGAAATATTGCTTCCAAATTGACTCCAATTTGCACGAACGAAGAATTTCCTTTTAGCGAAATTTTATTTTTAAGCGAAAATGAAGAATATAAATGTGGAAAATAAATTCGACAATCCCTGAAGTAAACCGAGGCAGTGTATATTTTCAAAAAAATATAACTACTCGTAAAAAGGTAAAATGTAGCAATCATTAAAATATTGTATTCTGCTAAGAGTTGGCTATGGTTGTAATAAGGCTTTGGTTATTAAATAATGGAATAATGTATCTTTTTGCGTGTCATTTGCTCAAGGCGCAATTATCATAAAGTACGAAATATTACATTTTCCGATAAAGAATAATTCATGACGTATTGTAAACACTCGTATAAACTACGGCTTATTGTCTCAACTCCAAACAATAAATCATTTCATTATTGTTTCTTGCAATTTCGCTGTGCCGGCGCAGGCTATAATTTCTTATTGTTTTCTAATCGCTATAGCGAAGTGTAATTGCTGCATAATGTTTGATCAATTATAATCGCTATTATTTTTAATAATACTTAAGTCAGCGAACAGATATACCAAGAGCCAGTCAATTGGTAAGTGTTATCACGATAAACCAAATTTAAATTTAGATGCCATTGTTCCCAATATCTGTGGGCTTTGCGTTAACAAATAGCTGAAAATAGTTGGTGAAAACAATGGAATATTGCAAAATTACGACTAACCACTCGAGATAGTCAGTGTTTCTTGAATGTACATTGTTATAATGTACCGTTGTTGTATCTACAAAATAAAATCAATTTGATGACGATGCTTTCTCAAACGTATCTATACGTCGAAGGCAAAAAAAACCTCTCAATGAGTAGGTAGATTAGTGATTCTCTGCCGAACCGGAAACTTAACCTTACCCATAATTTGTCGTTTACAGAGACAGACATTTAAATCTTACCTTTCTTAGTCTACACACCTTGGAGGCCAGGGCATTAGTTATGATATATAATTATATGTATTAACTTTTGACATATATTTTTTAACTTCTCTAAAATGTGACAATAATCATGACCCATCTCAATGAAGTAGGAAGGACGACGAATGACGAGGTGACGAGTGATAGAGCGGTATGGAAATACATGCTGTGCCGACCTCTAGTGGGATAGGGGCAATCCACTGATGAATAATGAAACATGTCCCTTTATTTTGTTTTTTTCCTTGTTAGTGTTCTGTACCAAATTTGGTCCAACGGAACACTTGTGCGATCACTCGGAGTCTGTCCGTCTGTCACAGCCAGTTTTTTGTCATGTTATGATTTATGATTATTTTAAGACTGACTTTTCGAGTTCTTCTCAACTGCAAGCCAAGATTTCACTTTAAAAAGATTTCACGAAATGATATCACACGTTTAAAGGTGTACTTTTTTATTCTGCTGGCTCAAGTGCTACTATAATTCCGCGAATCGTTATCCTTTTACACAAACATTTATTTGAAATTAAATTTGCATTTTAAAAACAAGTGCCGTTGTGACTGTTCATATTATAATGGCTCCCACATAAAGAGGAATGTTTAAATAGCTGCGTTGTACCAATTTCCATTGAGTCGGTTGATAAGCCGTGTTATCCTCTTTGGACCGGGGGTTTGCATTTCAGGTGCAACTGCAATTACAAATGCACTTTGTAATGGAATAAAAAGTGAACTACTGAAATAATATCATCAGACGTTGGAATAGGATGCATTGTACAAAGGATTTTTGAGTGCTTGCTCGCGTGTTCGTCAAAATTCGTCACAAAATGTTTGTGTCAATCAAAAAGAGGCCTCTCCGGTGAAAAAAGCTTTGAGGAACAGGACCAGTGTTGTATCCACCGCGTTCAATTTCCAAATTGCACAGCGTGCAGTAACAAGAAACAGGACAAATCTAATTGCTTCCTGGTAAATTAGTTAGTCAATGCTTTTAGATATACGGCAGCGTAATTACTTAAAGTTCCAAATGATCGTACGTATTAACCGTCATTATCACCCTAACTTGTCATTTGAAACGTTACGCAATTATCAGGTTGTGCTGCGGGAAAAAAAAATGCTCTAGTAATTACCATATTATGGTATTATGTCTCTTAATTCAATTCAAACCGTGTACATAACGGATTTGGCAATCTCACCGATTAAAGCACTTCCACTAAACGGCCCGCAACGGATCGGAACGAAAAGAATTTTATAGTCTTTAAACGATTCTGAATCATATATGTACTGTGTTTAAGTCTACATTACCAAGCTGCGCACAACAACTTGACCGCGGGCGTCTTCTGCGACATGTGATCGTAACCGAAAGTATGGCTGCGACACCGCTTTTGCCACAAATTATTAGCCCATACTTTTCTTTTCCTCTTTTGTGTACCTATTAAAATGATATTCTTCTTCTTCTAATGCCAATAATACTATGTCAACATCAACATTTTCAAAAAGTATAAACCGTCAACGTGGTAGGAACGAAACTATTTGACTGGGTGCGGATACGTTCTCAAGCACCCGTACGGTACCGATCGTGCCCTGTCGGCCGCGAACGGCTGTTACCACCCGATCGCATGCGTCGACATGCTGCAGGACACGATCGGTAGTCGCCGCATCCGTTCGTATTCTTTCCGATCTGATCCGATGCGGGCCGTTTGGTGGAAATAGTGCTTAACCCACCTCCCACAGGTGAGCATGTCAATACGATTGTTTTGATTCCAAGTCGTCACATTCACTTTTCATAATAAAGCCTCATCTCGAGACACTTTTTTCTAATATTAGATTTTTCACTTAATAGCTTAAGTACGTGTTTTTTTGAAAGATTATGACTAAGACTTCTTGTTACAGGATCATTCACTCCAAATTTAACTTAGTCACGTCATGTGAAACTTCGATTAAAAAGTGTAGTTTTTTCATTCAAAGCCCCAACAGATAATACTAAGCGTGTATTCAATTTTTTCAAGCTCCGGTACTAAGAAGATTGTATCAAAGCGGCCTCCGTGTATCTTTATAGTCCATAAATAAATTGCGAATTGCCTTCTTAATTAGGTTCAACAAACCAGTCCCCAGCCCATTTTCAATTTAGTTCTCTTAAAAGGCGTTTACTACCTCCGTCAAGACAACCGTGAATCCTTATACCGTATTCATTCTAAACTATTTAATTAATTTTAATAACCCCTGCGGATAAATTCGAACATAAATAGCCGTCTTTATAATGAGATATTATGTTTATTTTATTCTTATTTCTTTTTTATCAAATGAGTAATGATTTCAAAGAATCCGGTTGTTTTGCTGAATTCGTTGGATTATGCTAATCATATTGGGTATCTTCTAATATATTATGTAGATCGATATGGACTTAAATAAACGTGAGAATGACAGAAGTGAACAATCCAAAACAGATCAAACAGTCATAGTAGTTAGTGAATGACGGCATTGATATGTTAGGGTTAATAGTACATTATTGCTGAGGCCGGGAAATACCGAATACGAATTGCCATTCCCGCCGAGGCAGATGTAGTGCTTTTTAAGTACCTAAATCAAATGATTAGAAATTAAAGAGGATTTAAATCTAAACGGATTTTACTTTGTTGGGAATTTTATTTCTATAAACATTTTAATTTCTTTATTTCAAACTAATTTTTAAAAACTTCTCTTCCATCACTTATAAAAGTATCAGTCATCCTCCTAACGTTATTCCCGGTTGTGGCCCTAAAGGAGCCCGGGGTCCGCTTTAACACCTAATCCCAAGACTTACAAAAGTATGACAATTAAAAAAAATTAAAGAAAACTCGGTAAAACTTAAACGGCTTTGCTAGGCATTTAAACGAACGATCACTTGGCTGTTTGTAGTGATTTGTCTTAGTCAAAACATGGTTAAAAGGTAAAAAAGTATACAGTAATGAGGATTCCATACACTTTCCCGGCCGTTAAAACTGTACAGCAATGACATTTAATTTTTTAAATTTGCGTTCGTCCAGAAACGAGGAATTTCATAGTCCTAGCGGTACGCCAAAATAAGCTGCAAATGGTGTTAAAAGTATGAAAATCGGTACGATTGATCTTTAGGCCATACGAATCAATTTGACCCGTAGCACGAAAAAAAAAGGAGTTATAACATCATCTTTTTTTAGTATGGGAAAAAAAATTGTTTTGAAGCCTATCGTGTGTGGTATCTAATGAAAAGGCTTACCGATTCTAAAAATATATCACATCATTATATTTCAGTCACTTGTTTTAAATTAAAATTTTAATCATTTTTAAAACATAACTAGTTTGGGCTTCTCCGGATATAATACGGTTGAATCATTATTTGTAAAATATACCTTAAAAATGATGTGTAATAGCCTCATATCCAACCCCAAAAAAGCAATTTTGAAAATATTTACATTTATTTATATTTTAAAAAATTTACAAACTGATAAAATCACAATTAGTTGAAACATGTATACAAAGTTCAATTTTAGACACAGGATGATAAATACTAATGCGAGAGGAGTTTTCAATCATATTTGTATTATGTATTAATATTAACATATTTATTTTTATGTAAAAAATAAGAAAAACTTTTCAATTTTCTGTAATGGAAAATAATAATTGATATTAATGAGCAACATAAAAATTGCTATAACACCAATGTTTAATGCTTTCTTTTAAATATTTAGTTGATAGATTGTTTTTTCACACAAACTATAACCTGATTCTTTCTTTTTAAATTTCATCAGCACCTATCTATCTATCAGGTGATAAATTAATTTATAAACCAGATCCGAAATGATATGTTAGTTATTCAAAGTTCAAGACAATTTATTATTGTATCTCACCCTATCAATCATCACGACGTGTAGAATTCTTTTCGTCTAACATTCGAACTATTCGATATCGCACCGTAACTTAGACCTTTCTAAACACATAAATATATCGGTAGAACTAAAGTGGTGGGTGTTAATTATACTAATCTAAATGCTCAGGAAGGCGGCCATAAAAATACCTCTATATTTGTTTATTGGCGTAGTTACGGCACGGTAGCCCATAATGTGCGCATTGCTGTATCGATAGATAATATCAGTTGATGAACATGGGCGTATTTTGCCTAATAAGTTCGGATAACTCAATTTAAAACTTCACGCCGATGATTTGGAGAGCAAATTGAAGTAGACATTAAGGAGTTTAGAAGGTTTCGTTGACTTGAGTGATGCTTGTTTTAATGTAATGCTGTTTGTCAAAGCTTGCAATCCGATTTACCATCAACTAGGTCATCAGAGTTCTACTCGTCGTAAACCTGCAAATAGAATATTCTCAAGCATGCAATGAAATATTGACGTTGTGTTCTTCATAATGGGCATCGAAGTGTCATGTTTCGGGCGCAGCGAGACGAGAGACGACGAGCCGTAATGGCATTTCATAGAAAGATGGTCTTTTTTAAATTTTAATTCCACAATTTGTGGCACAGCATAGCCATAAAAATTAAAGTTTGATTTCTTTGGGCTTTTTATATTTATTTCATTAATGCTTGAGAAAAGCACTGTAGCGGCCTGCTCGGCCGCCACGGTGCTAATGCTAATACCACGCGCCTGCGCGCTGCAGCGACCCGTTGCCGTGCAACGAAGTTAACGGGCCTGTCATTGCCCTGCTACATCTTCTGACGGCCGTTTACGATTAAAAATCTCAATCTTTTATGTTTTATGTAATGCATATAGTAATTTGTAAATAGTTAGTTATGTAACTCGGTACATAAAGTCTCGGCCTTATCCATCATAGGTAGGTGTGACGCTACGCACTTATCTATAGCACTACCTATACATACCTCGGCGTGAAAAGGGGTTGCCAACCTCATAACTATCCGGCCTCGCTACGATCGGCCGTCTATATGTACTCGGCCGGCAACCCCTTACTTCCCGGCCTCTGTAGTAATGTACTATTATTATGCATCACTTGGATATTATGAAATCTCATGTGTTTGTTTATTGGCCTATCAAACAATAACGAAAGTTGTGTTGTATATCTATTTTAATGTACTACTATGTATAGAGCCGGGTATCCAATCATTTCATCAAAAACGTTTCACAAATATTCATTTTATAAACAACGTTTGGCAAACTAACGATTAACAAATTAGTCGTTTCCTAAAATATTGTTTTACAAAGAGTTCATTAGACAAATCATTTAATTGAAAAAACATCATATTACAAATTATTAATTGACAAATTACTCATTTATTATTCGTGACAATTGATAAAGTAACGTTTGATAAAATAACGTTTAAGAACATCATTGTTTGGTAACCTTATTTAATAAATCATTGATCGTCTTGATAAAGTTTTAATCCACATGTTGTATAATTCTATACAGGTATTGTATAAGTCTGTATGAGCACACGGATAAGTCTAAAAGTGTTTAGCAAGTAAGTTATCATTCCTAGCCTAAAAAACTTTTAGGTCTTAAAATGTACTCTTCAGCGATAAGACCGCCTGTTGTCTACCTCTACCTACATGTTATTGTATTGTTTTTCTTTTTAACTGCTTTGTTTGTGTGAGGTGTGCAATAAAGAGTATTTGTATTGTATTTGTATTGTATTGTACTGACATAACAGGTGGATTACCTATCTATTCTACTTTAAGGCAGGTCAGTGTAGGTACGACGACGAGCGAAGCGAGGAGGAGTGTTAGGAAATACTGCGACCCTACAGTGCGCGAGCCGAGCAATTGAAGCGATCGTGCCGCGGCAGAGGCCGGCGAAGCACCAAAACCGATTTATGTTTAAATACTATACTTTTTAATGAATTTATTACAGGAATGTTTCTTGGCCAGTCCGCTAGATACCGAGATATGACAGATATTATTTTTTATGAAACAATCATTTATCAATCGACGATTTATAAAATGACCTATTTTAACATTAAAATGTTTTATTAAGCAGAAACGTCCGCTAATGAAAGAAGTTGTAATAACTTCGGAACGGAACGGAACCCTTATAGGATCACTCGTGCGTCTGTCTGTCCGTCCTGCACAGCCTATTTTCTCCGAAACTACTGAACCAATTACGTTGAAATTTGGTACACATATGTAAGTTTGTGACCCAAAGAGGAACATGTAACGCAAACAAATGAATTCTAAACATGGGGGCCCATTTTTGTGGGGGAAATGAGAAAATTAAAAAAAAAAGTTTTGTATATACTATCGTGTTACATATCAAATGAAAGAACTCATTGTGTGCATCTAATTTTTTTTTGTAATTTTAATATAATTAGTTTAGAAATTAGTTAAGAAAATAGCCAAAAAATGACCATGGGCCCCTTCATCTCCGAAACTCGTGAGTCTAAAATTTTGAAAAAAATACACAAAATAGTTCTTTACCTACAGATGACAGGAAAACCTATTAGAAATGTGCAATCAAGCGTGAGTCGGACTTAATACGGTATTTGACAAAAATCAAATCAGGTTATTATTATGAAACGTCAAAAACGCTCCGTTAGTAAAAAAAATTGTTTAATATCTTGTGATGTACGGAACCCTTGCAACGCGAGTCCGACTCGCACTTGGCCGGTTTTTAAAAAATCAATTTAAAATTCAATGTTTTTATATAGTAGTATAACATTTGCTAAATGAATATTTGTCAAATAATTATTTATAGTATAAGCATTTTGAGGAATGATAGGTTTGTGAAATGAATAGTTTGTGAATCATTGTTTATAAAATGATCATTTATGAAACGTTTTTTATGAAATGATGGTCAACCATAGAGCCGATATCAAGATATTTTGAGTGCGTTAGTTCCAGTCCTAACATAGTCCAAAATTAAATTTTAAGCTTTTGGTGTCGCGTAAGCAAATAACTTAATAAAAGCTTCCATTAGAAAGTAAACTTACAGCAACAAAGTTTTACGTATATGAGAGTTCAACGGACAGGGCTTTCTATATCAACTTCGGCATCCTGTCGTCTCACCTTTTTACCGTCCACTTTTTGTCGACCGTCGACAATATGCGGCGCGTGACAGCTCGCGGGTGCCGTGCGCCTATCTCTATAAAACACCTACCATTCATGGCAAAAACTCCCCCTATCCACAACCTAAAAACAACTTTATGATCTTCGTCTAGATCTTCGTTTACAATGTCGCATTCAAATGAATCATGAATGATAAGCAAGACTATGACCGTTCGTGTGTTTTTGGAATTTAAATTTTAGACTCAAGATGTAAGTTTCATTTTCGCTTGCAGGGTCCTGTACAGGATTTGTTTTGGTGTAACGAAATAATCGGGCGCTCGCGCTCATAATAAAACGACACAAAGGAACGGTCAATGTGTCTCGTGCCACAATTTTGTCGGACCCAGGAACGTTGGTTTTTTACCTTGTGCTGTTACAGGCTTTTTTCGTAATCACGAAATAGAATTACATACAAAATTACACTTTGAAAAAACTAAAATTGGTTTTTCCGCTCTATTATAAAAAAAAATAACCTTTGCTCCCGCTTTCGTCTTCTAACCTATCCGCGATCCGAGTCGGTTTTGCCTCTAAGTCCCTGTTTCCACTTCTCTGTATTTCTAGTAGCTCACTTAGTAATGTAGTCGCACGGATAGAAGAAGTCTATTCGAATAGACTATAACACGAATAGACTTTATCACGAAAACTACCACAAAAAGACTATATCACGAATAGACTTCACGAAAAATCTCAATCACAAAAACTACAACGAAAAGACATATTAAAATTCTATCCGTGCGACTACATTACCGTGATTAAGTTTTCGTGATAAAGTCTCAAGTGATAAAATGTTCGTGATAAAGTTTTCTTGATATGGTCTTTTCGTGATAAAGTTTATTCGTGATAAAGTTTTTCGTGATAAAGTCGTTCGTGAAAAAGTTTTCATGAAAAAGTTTTTCGTGATTTATAGTTACTGACGCGATCTAAGGTTAACTTAAAAAAAGTCTCCAGCAAGACAAGAGTTATACAAAGAAAATAAATTTGTACAATAAATTAAGTTTCTGAAATTAAAAATTGATGACAAGGACACTAGATCAGTTCTTCTTTCAATAATTCTTCCAGAAATGTTGTACTTAATCCTTAAATATTCTCAAAGGGCGAATCATAAGAGCAATTCAATATAACACTTAAAGAAGTGCTTCAAACAGCTTTATAAGCAGGGAATAAAATAACAGCATTTGCCTCATTGTTATTTAAAGGGCGTCGAAAACCCTTCATTCGAAGGGCAATTCTGTTATCTTTTATTGTTACCGACGACGTTGTTCAGTTTGTTTAAACAAACGAATCTAATCGAATCCGTATTTATTTCGGTGGCAAATGGAATAATATAATTAAAACGATTGTGCCGCCTGTGTCCAGCGATTACGCTTTAATGTTTTGTTAACGTTTTAATAAAATCTCAGACGCCAGAAGAACAATGGAAAATATTTTTGCACCTGTTTATGCATTTGTTTGGCTGCTGTGATTAGGATTCCAGAGCTCCTGAATGCTCTGTGTTGAGATGTAAGCAGACCTGCAGCACCAGCAGGTCGATCACGTAACGCTTTATACGTGCGTCAGGTAGATCTAAATGTCTCTTTTTGTATGGTAAAATGACAGTTGAGTTGTCCTAATGTTCGGGCCAATGTATACGGCCCTAAGAATTATTCACAAGGCCACCTGCCCTTAGCTTAGATTATTAGTTTAATTAGAGATTTAAAATCAAATTTTGAAGGCTCGGATAGTATTAATTTGAACATGCTCTTGTTGACACTGCCCTATACACACTTGACATAATTACAGATTTGATAAACACCTCCATTTTGACATCCACATTCCCGGATATTTGGAAATTAGCAGTTGTGCACCCTCTTTCTAAAACCTCTCACCGAGGGGAGCTAAAATACCTTAGACCGATTAGCATGTATCTATAAAGTATTAGAAAAAGCTGTGGGGTCTCAGCTCACTCATTACCTCGAGACAAACAATATCCTGCCTAGTGCACAATCAGGCTTCAGAAAGGGGAAAAGTACAGTAACTGCTTTACTCGATGTTACAGACAATATTTTGTGTGCACAGGATAAAGGAATGTGCACTTTGTTAGTACTCCTCGACTTCTCCCGCGCATTCGATTGTATCAACATAAATCTTCTATTATCTAAGCTATCTTACTACGGCCTTGACAATAAAACATTAAGGTGGTTTGACAGTTACTTTAATAATCGCCGCCAATATGTAAAAATAAGCCTTAGTGATGATTCCTCACATACTCCAGAACAAGCTGGCCTTACTACTACTAGAGGAGTACCGCAGGGTTCGGTAATCGGCCGATCCTTTTCATTTTGTATTCTGCTGATATTGCATCACACTTCACAAACTGCAATTACCACTTGTATGCAGATGACATACAAATATATATATCATGTAGGCCATCTGATATTGACAGCAGCATAGAGAAACTCAATATGGATCTTACAAGAATTGCCACTTGGGCCTCAGAAAATTGCCTGCTACTTAACCCCTGCAAATCAAAATATCTTATTATAGGCAGCCGACAACAGCTGGCTAGCATCAGTCCCACAATAGACATTTTGCTAATGGATGAGCCTATTAAACAAGTTTATGAAGCTCAAAACTTAGGCCTACAGATTGATACTGGGCTTCGCTTCGAAAAACATACTGCCAATATTGTTAGAAGTTGCTTCTACAAATTGAAAGTAAGTGTGGCTTTACCGAAAACTATGTAATGGTAAATACGGATATATATGCAAACGTAAAGTTCTTCGCGATTAGTCAATTGTAGTGTTAGTTGATCAAAACAATCATTTGAAGTTTTCGAAGTTTTATTTACAGGATTAATTAATAATATTTACAGTAATTGTATAGAGCAATATTGTGAGGCGTCCAAGACGGCCTAAAGGTTGCGTTTTCAACACCTAACGTGCGTTCGAAAAGTTAAGTTATCAGTGATCACCCCTCTGGTCGAATGGATATTAATTAAAGTATTTTTTGTATGAGAAAACGACAGTTGCATTTGTATTTAACTGTCAACACAACAAATCCTCAAAACAATAAAGGGTCAGCAACGAACTCGTGGTTATACTGAAATTGCAAGCGTTCCAAGGTCACGTTATCTGCTTACCATCAGGCAGCTTGTTTCCCACCGTCGTAGTACAAAAAGGTACAAGGACACAAAATTAGTTAGCCTATACTGTTATTCAAAATACTTCACCTCATTTCATGTTAAACAACATACGTAGGACCTCCGATTACGTGTAATTATTACGAATCCCAGCGTCAAGTTATACTGGGAGGAGCGGTGAAATAAAAGAAGTTGCTAGGAGCATAACTGTAGTCAATCGCATAAAACATCTAATCGGCAATCAATGATTAAGCCTATTCGTGGGAACAGGCACCGGCAACGAGCAATCGACATTTTTCCGCCAATAATTGACGCCAGTGGCTGGTAAACTGTCAGCGCAACAAAAAATGGTCCCGATGAGCATCAGACTGACGTGCTGGTATGTATTTGAAGTGAAAACTTCTTTAGCGGCGCTGGGCACTTTTTGGGATGGGGAAAAATTGTTAAAGACGCCACAAATTTTTGTGACGTCAGATGCGTAAGGTGAGATCGCACCTTAGGCATGATGCGTAGACAGGCCGACCGTAACACGGGTGGGGCTTGGGGGCGAGGGTTGTAGGGAGGGGGGAGGGGTTTTTTTTGCAAATTAAAATTATTCGTTTTCACTTCTGCCGGCACTCCTGGAGTTTTTTTTTTAGCTACAGCGACAATCGTTGGACTTTCTCTACTACGAAGATCAGTCTCAACAAAGCAACATCTTAGACAACATCTTTACATTTTTATTTTTATTTTTTTACTGAAATAAACAGTATTTTTTTTTTTTTTTTACAAACTAGACAATTCGATTAGAAATCGTATTTCTTAATTAGTTAACTATATAATCGTAAGATTACATAATACACAAAAAACATCCAAGTTCAACCTTTCTAACAATACTACCAACAAGAACTTATTAACAAAGCTCCTTACAGCAGTAATTAGGTACATTAAACTAGAAAAGTCCTGAATAATAATATTCAACTTGTTGTGTTAGTGTTCCTGAATAAATTAAAGCGTATCTACCTATCTTTTGAACATCGCGCCTGATATTAATGACATTCATAAGCTACGAATGATCTCTCTGAATCTCTGAATGATCTCGAAAATGTATATAACATTTTCGAGATCATTCACTATTTACAACTGTCACGAAAATGTAAAAAAATACAGCCAAAAGTAAATCCTAAATTACTGAACCCATGCAGTTTCACCCGTTTTCGGTCATGAACAATAGGGGTGTAGACACTAAATAAAATAATCAATAATGTAATATTCTCTCGAAAAAGGATTACAAATGTAGACAAATGGAGAAAGAATCAATGCAAAAGTTTAAATAATCACGAAGTTCTAAGTGTCCAAAGTTTTAAGAAGGGGTTCTGTCCCTTTTTCGCAAAACGCAACTTCATATGAAACGATGACGCTAGAAGATTGTGACGTCACACGAATAGACGGCAACGTGCCACGCCCATCATGTTCGACGCGGCCCCCCGGCAGCATCCTGTAATGTGACGTAACACACTGTTCGCGTTTTCTCTCTCTAACAAGCAATATTAAAACGGTTGTAGCTTCGTTATTCTTTGAGATATCTGAATGGGACTATCGTCACTAGGCATATTTTTTAGGCTTCTTTCATTTGGAGTTATAATATTTTTCGAGTCTACACCCCTATTAAAAATATCATAGGAGCTTTATGGAAGAATCTGGCCAGAGAATATAAAATTATGACACGATTCTCTGTATTCGTGGAATGAGTGGTGGTGATTGGTGATGATGATGTTGGTAATAAAGTAAATGGTAGGTAGCTAGCTGTTCATATCGACGTGCGTATTATTACAGTAGCCAAAACATCCTCTTAATTCTAGCCAATGATGCACATATTACCATTATGGTTAAAGCCTGCCCACAATCTTGGTCTTACTACGGTCACAATATGTATATACCTCCCTGGAATGCGACGCCCTAGTACAGTCGCCTGCAATAAGATATGATTGCACAAGGCGCTCAAAAATATCTGACTGAACTTTATTTGTAGAGCTATAAGGGCGAGTCAGATATTTTTGCGGCCATTGTCTAATCATATTTTGATTTGTTCCTGATTCGTCATATTCCTGATTGGACATATTCCTTATGGCTCCTCTACATGATGGCCCATCCTAATGGCCCACTAGGATGGGCCAGCTTGTGGAGAGGGTAGTGGTGTCAGATGGCTTATGGCGCGGCGATGTCTTTCTCCATCTAACGCATAGTTGCGTCCTGCACGATGGGTCGTGATGGCCCACTGTATAGAGCAGGCTTTATCCGACACTTTCCTAACTGGTCACATTCCTTACTCGTCATATTCCTGATTCGTCACATTCCTCACTCGTCATTGTACAGTCAAATTAAATCGGATTCCCAATTCTAAGGCAGATCCGTGTAGGTACGACGACGAGCGAAGCGAGGAGGAGTGTTAGGTGTACTGCGACCCTACGTCCGCGAGCCGGAATATGACGAATCAGGAACAAACGCATATTTTGATGCAGGTGACTGTAGTAGTAGTAAACCGCCGATATGACGTCTCGCGGCGAGGTGCACAGAGGCTCTAGTATAAGTTTTACCGAAACAAAACTTTACGATCGCGTTTACGTTTTACCCTCAATTTGTATGGGATTTGACAGCTAAACGCGAACGCGGTCGTAAAGTTTTGTTTCGGTAAAACTTATACTAGAGCCACAGATTGAACATACAACGACCGTAAACAAGCTAACCACGTAACTCTGGAATATTTGGCCATTTCCATGGATCATTCGAGCGTTATGGTAAAAATAGTAAAGTAAATTATTGAAAACTGCAGTTTTACCCAAGTTAGTTTAAGTTGTAGGTGCTTGCTGTTTTACTATACAGTAGCTTTCGTTTTAAATAAATAATGCGCATTGCGCATAATATAAAGGCTGTCCCAGAAGTAAAGAGACAATTTTCAAAGTCTTACTGACTGAAAATTTTATTATAAGGAAAAAAGTTTTGGTGTCACTGCGTCTATGGTTTCGTTATCTGTCATATAAAGCGGGAATTTCGTTATTGCATTCAATTTTTTCAACATGAAGCGTCAAGAATTTAAAGTTTTTGCTGTAAGGGTTGTTCTATTTTACGAGTCACATAATAAAAAGGATACAGTAAATCACTTTCTTCAAAAAGGAGCTAGACAAACTAGTATATATAGAATAATAAGACGTTATGAAGAAACGGGAGAGGTTAGTTTTAAGAAGATTCCGGGAAGAGATAGGTCAGTGATGGTACCTCGAAATGTAAATCGAGTTAAATCGATTTTTGATAAGACTGCTTCAATCTCCGTCCGAGTGACAGCGGATAAATTACAAATATCGAAGTCGCCTGTCGCCAGAATGAAAAGGAATGATCTAGGTTTGAAAACATATGTGAAACAACCAGCTCCTAAATACATGAAGGAGCAAGAGAAACGTGCTAAAAGAGGGTGCCGAAGAGATTATAACAGTCAATTGAGAAAAGTACTCGTTATTGACGATGAAACTTATGTCCCGGCAGATCCCAACGATGTTCCTGGAAAGCAGTATTTCCATTCAACCAGTCGTAACGATGTGACTTACGACCAAAAAGTTTTACAAAAAGCCAAATTTTTAGTATAGCAAGCTATAGACGAATTTGGTAATGTCTCCGAGCCATACATTACTTCAGCCTCAATGAACGGAAAATTGTATCTGAATAAATGCATTATTAAATGGTTAATACCTTTTATAGACAAGCATCATTCCAGAGATAAGGTTATCTTTTGGTCGGACTTGGCAACGTGCCACTACGCTACTGAAGTTACTCGATACTTAGAGTGTGAAGAAATCGACTTTGTACGTAAAGAAAAAAACGCTCCAAATGTACCACAAAATCGCGGTATCGAGATGTTTTGGTCCCTATGTAAAAGAGAATATAAGAAACAAACCGAAAAACCAAAATCAGTCAAAGCTTTTAAGCAACGATGGACCAGATTGTCAAAACAAGTGGCTGAAAAATCTGGAACAGCCGTAATGCGGCGTGCCGTCAAAAATCTAAGAAAAATTGCTTTTAAAGTGTCGTGGGTGCAAATTTAATATAAACCTTATAATTTAATTACTTTTGTTACAACATTCAACCAATATTATAACTTTTATTGTCTACTATATATTAAATATTGTGAAAACAATATTGTCTCTTTACTTCTGGGACAGCCCAGTATTTCCATAATAACAACACAACTGAATTGTAAAGGCATAGCTTCCTGTAGAAGAAACCAATCCGCTGCAGTTTATGGCAAACTAGCTTCCGCCCGCGACTTCGTCTGCGTGAACTCGGGATAAAAACTATCCTATATTTTAATCCAGGCTATAAACTATCTTCGTGCAAAATTTCATTCAAATCGGTTCAGCCGTTTGAGCGTGATTGAGTAACAAACATCCAAACATCTAAACTTTCGCATTTATAATATTAGTAGGATAATTAGAAGCTTTGCTTTAAAAGTAAATACTTGATTGTTACCTGTTTAAATTGGTCTACATGTTCCGTAAAATAATGCGTATCCAACGTAGTAATGTTGGGCGTAACGGAAACCCATACACCTATTATCCCTAATCAATATGTACCTAAAAGTGACCGAAATTACTTTGTATGCAATTGAGTGCCGTTTCATTTGTAGTTATTGTACCGGTTACCATACCAACACACATAAAGAAACTTTCAAACAAGACTCGAATTGCAACTCAATAAACATAGTTGTGCACTACAAACCTTGATAGAAACCACAACATTCTTGGTAAGTAATGTTACAATTTACTCACAATATTACAGCTGGTAGCCCATAAATATTGTAACATAGGTGGGTGGTATAGTTGAGCCGGATATTTCTAAAATGATTTAAGAGAGCGTAGAGCCTATACTAACTAGAGTTGTATTTGAAACAGCCAACATATCCTTGATTAACTTTACCGGCGGGAACTACATATTTTAATGATGCAGTTCGATTTATACCTCGATTACGCTCGGTATATTAGTACGGCTTGAGGCAACAAATTGTAGCAGTAGCGAACACGCGTATTGGTACACTACAATTTGTTTTATCTTTTTAACTTAACAATCTTACATTCAAGCCAGTTTGGGTTAATTGATTGCCTTCTTCTGATCATATGTCTTGTAAATCGTATAACCTTATAGGGTTCATTATTTCTACTGTTTGATTTAGATTTGTGTGACATATATTTTAATGCCATGATTTAATTCATTTAATTCGTTTGGCTGCTACCTGACGATGGAGACCTGAATCATATATAGCTGGAATATGTAGGTTTCGTAGAAGTCACTTGTCGTTGTAGCTAACGTATCTGTTTTTTTTTTAATGCAAACGTTGAAAGTTAAGGGGCTCCCATACGCCAATGACCTTCGATCTGAATCCCTTAGTTTTCTAATGTTTTTTGTAGCTTATTATATTAACAACAACGGCTTTAAGCAATATATTATCCCATATTTACTTCAAAGTTCATTGTTTTCGAGATATTTGGCATCAAAGTTGAACAATTTTAGGCCAAAAAACTGGTTTTCTGTCCATTACTTTTGTGTTAATTTGTTTAAAATGACGATCACGGTTTTAGAGGTATTTCGTATATGTTAGATCATTCACGTCAATAGAGATACGAAATAAGTGTGTTTTTAGACAATGATTAAAAAAATCATACAAAATTAAGTACTTATTCATTTCTTTCAAAATCCGGTAGACAAAAATGGAGATAAAAGATTGAAGAACCGATAGCCGTTTGACTTATAATTCTATCTGTAGTGCAAAAGTAGGGGATACGATTCAAAACTTGTCAAAAATCAATGAAAACCTCGGGTAGCCCCTTAAGTCAAAAGTTTAGTAAGCAAAACTATTGTACAAATTAAACAACTTATAATCACGATCACATGCTTGGCTGAGCCACCGACCGAAGCTAACATGATACTTTGAACCGTATTAAACAATTCCAGCTCTATCCGTTCATCCTTCAAGAGCTTACTCGTTGCACTTGTCCCGTATCAACATGTCTCGCCTGTCAAAACAAATCGCATCATATATTGCATCATAAAACTTATCCACCAACAGCAACAGTAGTATCCTTGGCCGTCGCTTCCAGTCCCATTAACCATTCAAACTGTTTTGCTTCCTTGCTTCTATGCGTGCTGAAGTAACGAGCAAAAAAGAGAGCGCGAAATAAATTAAAATAGGATTAGGATGTGGAAGAGATGAACCGGATTGAGGCCCTGTTGCCCGAACGGGTACGGGCGTATTAAACTGGTAGCTATTACCGGTAGTAAACTGCTCTGGTTTTATAATACACTTTCTATCGGAGTTTAATTAGCTATTCGGTTGTGTAATAAATAACATAGTAATCGAACTGACTAACCGCTGGCTATCTGTCCTAACTTGTACGGCAGAGATAAAGGCGCAACCAAAGATGCACTTGGCGTAGAGTCGTCGCTCGGTGACTGTGATTTTCACCCATTTATCTTAGCATAATAACACCTACCAATGAATAGTATGATTTTTCAATGAAATTAGTTCCCCTCAGTCAAGAATGAGGCAACTAGTGTTACATCAAGATAGGCAGGTGCGGCAGACCGCATAGGCCGCGGCGGCATGCCGCTATAAAACAGTGAGGCAAATAAGACCAAGCCCATTTTACTTGTTTGGGATTTTCCCTCAATTAAGTACCTTCCATATTTAGTAGTTTCTATGTTAACCTATTTCATGTGTTTTATTATATTCATACAAATATATATATCTATTATTATCATAATATTACCTAAAGAGTAAGCAGAGGGAGCCAATAGAAATAAAATTTTAAAATATAAAATTTTCCCAAAAACGTGTAGTATTCACGCCTGAGTTTATAACTTAATATGAAGTCTCTACTATATTAATTTCTACATATGAATAGAATTCGTACCTGCGGAGCAAAATAGAAAATGAATTTCCAGTAGTACGAAATTGTACAAGAATATTTAAGATATATAGTGGTACGAGAATTTATGTATACGTTTCAGATTTTCAATAATATTCAAAAAGATATAAATAAAACATTTGTAGTAACAACTAGTGCTTATTACAGGCAAAGCAAAAACTAGTGGATGCTAATACAGAATATTCTGCCTTGCCTGAAGATTACTGGTAGATAATGTATTAAGGTATTGAGTCCGTCTCTAGTAAGATAAGTTTTTGGGTACGGTAATTTGGATGCCAAAATCGAATAAAATCTCATGACACCTGCTGTAGGTACTTAATTGATACAACTTGCATTTTGATATCTGTCACTATATTCACTGCCATACCTAACGTTCGCTCTCTATTATCATGCTTCCGATGGGTTCCGTATTGTTTTTGTACAATTATTGAGATGTGTATGTTCATGTAGAATAGAATAGAATAGAATAGAATATCATTTATTCATGACAACAACACATACATACACATAAATCACAAATACAAAAGAGAGAACAACATTGCCACGAAATGGTTCCATCTCAGCGTTGTGCTGGCCTGGTGGCCAGCGCTGGTCTTCCGATGGAACCATCCGGTGAAGTCATGGTAGGTCATGTGTGTGTTGAAGAGTATTTATATTATATTTAACCCGCCATTTCGCAGCATCGCGTTTGTCTGCCGCAGATCCAACAACTCTTCTTTGCTCACAGCGTCACCAACGCACCTCGCGTATCGTAAATAATACAGTAATTATAAAGATGCATCTATCCTTGTCTTGGCCCGCTTAATTAAAATAGCCATCAATTACGGGATCGGGTTAATTAACCCCTATATTGGCTGCTCGAGTTGCCAAGAGCTCGAGTCGGAGTAAATTATGTATTTGTGACAGGAAAACTTTCTGTCAACATACCTAAATAAAGCTTCAGTTCAACACGACGACGTCAAAATGTTTAAAGGCGTGAATTGGAAAATATTGCGTACTGTGAAACTCCCTATATAGGTGCATACATCAGAATCACTCAACAATATATCCCCATTTAAGATAGATATGCAGTTCTTTAAAACCATAAATAAAACCTCAACCGTGCAGCAACTAAACGTAATGAAATTTGGACAATATATAGCATATGACTGCATTGCGTCAAATACGACTACGTACCGGTAACAGTTTACCGGATTTAAGAACTTTGAACCTTTCTCCATAGATTCAAGAGCTGTACTAGTTTTATATCTCAAATCTTGTTCTGTCCTCACGTAGAAAGCAGCAGAATAAACAATGTTCTTGGCACAAAGAAAGCCAACAAAAAATATTTATTGCCCGACACCAACCTAATACCACCGGAAATTGCCTGGCCACACCACTCAGCAAATTCAACTGGATAAACCAAGTTTCAGCTGAGGAGCAAAGTTCTACCCGTACATTAGTTAGTAAATCGACCATCTTAATGTTCAGCAGTTTTGAGGTTATCCTTTATATCCTATTGCTATACACTCGAGTCTTCTAAGTCAGAGCCCGTAAACAAGTTACTACATCGGATAACCCGATGAGAACAAGAAATTTAATTAACTATCCGCCGACTTGTAAATCAAACATAATTTCTGTTCCATTTCAGAGCACAATTCTTACAATAATAAATCAGACGTGTCACTCTTTTTGAATTCGAGCGTTTGGAAACAAAAGAAAGCTCGCAAACGGTGAAAAACGACTTATTGGTAATAAAGGCCACCTGCCGGGCGATCGCAGTGTTAAAATATATTACAGAGAGCTCGGCAGGAGCCTGTCTCATCGGCTTAACATGAAGCTGCTTATGATGTATCTTTTACTGCCATCTCGTTTTGAAAAATGGACGCGCCTTCATTAAAGCGGCGCTGTTTAATATCTCCGATTCGTATTGTGCGCGATTTAAACGGGGATTGCTTTAAATGAAAAGTGCACGGTTTAGTGGTGCTCATAAAAGTTTGCACCGATGGTCACTCAATGACGAGGCACGTAGAACATAAGCCATGTTTTACGTGCGCATACGCCCCAATGAGCTGGTTAGGACATGAGATCAATATACAACGCGGTTTTATGGTATATTATGCATATCTATTTCGAATTACTTTCACAATTATAATCAATGCTTTTGGAAATGGTGAAGAAAACATGATGTACAATAAAGTATAATTCATTGAAATTAAAAAAAAACGCTAAACATATAGCTGTAGATAGTTTTCCAATAAATTATCAAGTATTCATGAGCGCTCATGATAAGCGCTCAGTATTTATCATGAAGCAAAGTATTAAACAGACTTTTAGTAAGTAACTACTAGCTAGTTTACTACGGTCAACTTGAGTCGCAACATAATTAAATTAAACTACTTTCCGACCGCTAGGGTTCGTCGGTAAAAAATGCTCGCAATTTTTCCCGAGCATAATTATGATGCCATTTAGTATGCTTCCGGAGTTCTAGGGAAATAAAGGGAAAAGATTGAGAGCCAACAGTAATATCAAGTAGTTTTGTCTAGGTTCTATTCACTAAACCTTTTTTACGCGTTCATGAGGTCGTTCCTAGTCTAGTTTGAACCCTAGATTTGTAATAGCTACGAGTAACTGGCGGACAGATTAAGTCGCCTGTTGACAATATTGGTACACTTTATGATTGTGAATAGCAACCATGGAATATAGTGAGTATATTGACACAGTTACTAGAAATATATCAATGCTGTCGGATTTAAAGAATGTCAGAGTATAGGGCGCTAAGCAATGATGCCTTTATTTGTTCATATTATGTATGGATTAATTCAGGGCAATTAAAACACAGTTTTATTTTTTGATCAAGCGCGGAATTTGACATTGCAATTGTTATTTTTATGAAAACAAATAACCGCCAAGTGCGTGTCATGTCAGGCCACGCGCAGTGTAGGGTTCCGTAGTGTCTGTATTGTTACATCGACACGCGCCAAGCTCGGTTGCTTCGGCCGAATTTGTACGAAAATTGGCCTTTTCAAGTACATTTTAAGTTGGTCAACTATTACTCGGAAACTAGTAGCTAATGTCTATTTAGCCGTGATAGTTTTCCTTTTAAATTTATTATTTGTACTACTGCCACGATTTTTTTCACATTCCCAGTAGCAGCCATTTAGCCGGCAGAGGGTTCGGAATATCACACCAATAGACGACTAATTTAAAAAATGGTTTCTAGAAAAATGGTTTTGGGTTTAACGAGAAAAAAAAAACATCCGCACTATACGTTTTATGCTGGATTATGCTGGAGGTGCATTAATAAAACGGACATGGCGAAACTATAAGGGTTCCTTGTTGACTACGGAACCCTAAACACAAAGTTTGACCTTCGGCGTCGGATTGCGCTCCGAATATTCCAAAGACCCACTGAATAAATGAAATGAAAATAATTTAATTGAAATTGATTTTTATGAAATTTAGATGACATTTTCCGTACAGATAATTTGATAGCCTTTGAAAGATATAGGATAGTTTTCATCTCGGAAATCATCCTTTAAGATGGTAGAACTTGGTTTGGGTCGGCGATAATTAAGGGTCCGCTTACAATAATTTAATAGCAATCATTTTTCTAAGACAGTAATAAGTTCTACGCGGATGAAGTAAATACTATATTCTAGGACGCGCGTTTCAGTATTTTACATAATACGTGGCACATGTGTGGAGTAAATATTGCTTTAATTCAAGCATTGCATATCCTGAACTCCGAACCCGCAGCCCCGAACAAGTTCACGCGACAGCGGTTAGTCCAATTGACCAGTAGTTTAACCGCTGTACGTAATAACGTGCCTTGTGTGCTCGCTGCTGCTTTACGAGCTAAGCTAGGCTTTACATTTTGAGAGCGCGGGTGACGTTTTCTTTTAGTTTATTGAAACAAGTGAAGCAAGAAGTTTGTAAAAATAATCCGTACAAACGTCCAATATGACGCACGCGCACAGACACTCGTCACGACGACAAACTTAAGCGTAGTTTTTCTACTGAAATAACAAAAGATATGGCCTAACGCTCATTTCTAGTGTAGATTTTTTTCTACGATTTACGTACCTAGTTTGATGTCAATTAAAAAAAAACGGCCTGTATACGTCCCACTGCTGGGCACAAGGGAACAAGCAAAAGTCCCCACGCTGGTCCAGTGCGGGTTGGTTGAAGTCGCAATTTAAAAATATCAAGGTTTTTTCGAGCTGAGGCAGTGCACGTTAAGAGACTAATTATTAGTAAATTGACGCCCTTTTTACTAAAATACACAATAAATATTGACGATTGGTTTATAAAGAACAAGATTAATAAACTTAACGTAATGCTTTTTGGATCTGTCCAAGGCATTTGACCTTGTCTCTTATGACATTCCCTGGGGGAGGTTGGAGAGGGCAGGAGTACCTCCTGACCTTATTAACGTCTTCCGATTCTGGTATGGCAATTCGCTGAACCAGGTAAATCGGGCTGGAGAGTTGTCTGAGCCATAGGGGTTAGAGTGCTGAGTGAGGCAGTGCGGACTAACGTCCCCTGGTCTCTTTAACCTGTATGTTGACGCGCTCATAGGAGAGCTAAGTAGCACGCATGCGGGTTGTCACGTTGGAGTTATTTGTGTCAACAATATCAGCTATGCGGAGGACATGGTGCTGCAGGCTCCCGCTGTGGGAGCGCTAAGGCAGCTTCTCCGCATATGTAAATCGTATGCTAAGGCACATGGCTTGCTATATAATAGCAAGAAAAAATAACTCATGGTCTTTAAGGCCATGTCCAACTCAAACTAATGTCCTCAAAATGTTCAACCAGTAGCCTTGAACGGGACAGTGCTAAATAGGGTGAAGCAATTCAAGTACCTGATTCACTATGTTACAGAGGACCTTAAAGACGATGTGGACATGGAGAGGGAACGCAGAGCATTGTCCATTAAAGCTAATATGTTGACTCGTAGGTTTGCCTAGCCAAGTGTTCGGACGCTGTCAAAATAACACTTTTTGAAGCGTACTATACGTCTGTACGCGGGCAGCCTATGGGTCAAAATTTTATAGCCAAGAGTCGTACAATGCTCCGCGGGTCCAATACAACTTAGAGCGCTATTGGGGTTGATGCGCTTCTGCAGCGCATTAACGATGTTTGTGGAAGCCCGCAGAGATGGTTTTTTTACGCCATCCTGCGAAAGAAAGCAGCATCTCTCATAAGCACACTGCTGCGGGGCAGCAGGAGCAACAATGCCTTCCTAAAAATGATAGCCTGCTGTTTTGAGTGCCCGATACTATTCGGTTTGTTTAAAATGTAATATATTTAAATATATCTAAACTAATACTAACACATAATTGTAACTGCATTTTTTTCGAACAAAATAGATCTGGGGGCAGTGCCCCCGCCAAGTCGAGCAAAACGCACCATCCTTTTCTCGAAGCAGTTCAGGCTAATTTCAAGGGTTACCTTTGTTTTACCAAAAAAAGTTGTCAAATTATCATTTCCCAAAAAAAATCGTAGAATTTCATTTGCCAAATAATCGTTAGCCAAATAAACACTTAACAAATAATTGTTTAGCAAACCTAATGTTTGGCATATTCATGTTTAAGCAATATCTCGTTTACCAACTAGTACTTTGATCAAATTTCATTCAGTCAAATATGTTAGTTGGCATAATATGTTTTAACCAAAACAAAATAAGCAAATGATTTGTATCGTCAATATTTAATTTACCATTTCTATTCCGTCGGTTAATCAGCAGAGGAACTCTTCAATGACAAATCATTTGCATCTTTATTTCAATGGTGTATAAGATGCTTACACAATAAAATAACAACTTTTTTTGTTATGTGGGTAGGGAGTATAAATGAATTTGTCTAGAGGTCGCAATTGTAACCTAACCGCCAGCGTGTCGACGTCACCCCGCTTCGCGGGGTGCCTATTTCCGCTCTAAGGGACACAAGCTAACCCTAACCTAACCTACCAAATGATATAATTGTTACGATCGTATGCCCCCCCCCCCTTATTTGGCTGCCCTAACCTAATTTACCGCCCTTGCCTACCGACCTACCTAACCGTGCATTTTTTATTTAAGGAACCGTGCCGTTTTATTAATAGTATTTTGGTAAAATTTCATTACCCAACTAAATGTGAATTTTTGTCTATTTATAATTTGCCATATCATTAACTTGACTAAATGTTTATTGTCTAATATATTTTTGCCTTATTAAAGCATTTGCTAAAAGACCAAATGTCATAATGTAATTTTTCGTAGTAATATTTTGCTTAATGAAAATTTGACATACGTAATGAAAATATTCGTAAAATTGTGCCAAAGTTTGCATTGGCAAACAAAATAGTTGCTAAACTTTGTTTGGGAGATGAAATTTGTCCAAAATAAATTTGGTAAAACGACAGGATCCCCAATTTCAACTCCCCAATAACTTCGTTGTGGATAAAACTAGAAGCCTGAATTTTCAGTAAACAAGCAGTCATTGTATAAACACGGCATACTTATTTCAAATTTCATTCAATTTAAACCAGTAGTTTAATTATAACAAGTCAAAGTTTCTTAACTTTGTCACTGACTGACTGACTTACTCACCGATCATCAAAAGTCTGTAGGGACAGTTTGGCAATGTCAGCTCAAATTCAAGTGCAAGCGTACCTAAGTATGAGCTGACTAAGCAGAAATAAATGCACGAGGCAACGGGCCCACGGAACGCTAGTCCCATTGTAACCGCGTTCAGATCTAGTACCTACTGTAAAAGTGTTATCCGTGTTATACATTGAAGCCTTGAAATATACTTGTGATTGACATTGACTCTTATTGTTTATCTCATAGGTCACCATCCTAAAAGTCTAAGGCACTTCTACGAGTACCAGACATAGGAGCTTCAAAGGAGAATGGGCAAATTAGTATGGGCGGTGTACCATGAGTGTATACAGTTGAGACATATATCATTTGAAAGCTCTTAAGAAGAGCTTTAATTCTGTCTATGACGCCGAAGACCGGTCGCGTGCAGGGAAGCTCCAATAGCTCATTTTATAACTGCACTGTGGTGTTTACTGAAACTAAATATTCTCATACTAATGCGCCACTTGTGCATAGACAGTGGCGCCAGTATTTTAGTGTATGGCTAAAAAGGCTTGAAAATGAACTGGGTTGAGATCGTAGATTTTTCCTTGAACGAATAAATGTTAAAAGTCTATGTTATAACACCTAATTATATCAAAATCCCGCTTCCTTCGCTTGTGCTACTGCACGCGAGATGTCGCTAGTAAATAATGTTGGCTCTACATTGTCGTTTTGACACGCTGACAAGATACAGTTGACGTCTGCGATATTTCATACTGCAAAGAGTTACCATATTTATTTCTCAATATGTTCAAAATAATCATTATACCTACAAAGCTAAAATTAAATCTATAAACTATATATTTGTTGACTAATTTATATTTAATGCTTACGATGGGCTTTGGGGTATTTGGCCTTAGGCAGGTGATTATATCGCCTCATGAGAATCGAAGTTCGTATAGCCCTAACTCTATCGGACTTGCCAATTGATATTTATTGCTTACAATGGCCATTGAGCTCTCTGACCTTAGGGCAGGTATCATGAGAATCGATACATACCGGCGAATAAAGTATCTGGATCGATTTCAGTAGAATTGTATATCTTTTGATTTTACCAAGTTTTCAAGTAATACCTACTAACCTGCTTTTTGGTTTCAACCTATTTGACCTACCATCGTGTATTTGTTAGACAGCCAGATGATAGCATCTGGCTGTCTAACAAATACAAAAATAGTGCCATGACTTATTTTCTACAGAGAGGGACGGAAAGGCTCTTATGCAGCTAAATTAAGACCTGGTCCTAAAATGACTGACGACTTACAATAAACAACCTACTTAATTTGGGTGGGTATTTGCCACAACCTCGTGCTAACTAGCGGAAAATAAAAAAATAACTGTGGCAAGAATGGTATTTCCCTTTTTGTCACACTTATTGAGATTTGTATACAACTATCTTGCTCGGTCGTGGAGTTGTTATTACCATACCTTGTCCTGAGTAATCATGTCCATGTGCCATGATTAACTTCTGTCGTAGGTACTTAGTATCTGGCCCCTATTTCACCAACTTGACAATTGTCACCTGACTACGACAATTCTCCGTACATTGCTGGTTCCCCAATTAACCTAGCGACCACCTTAACTTCTAGAACAAGCAATGGATGGTGAATTTTCATTGTCAGGTGACAATTGTCAAGTTCGTGAAATAGGGGCCTGGTCTGTGTCAATCAAACATAATGAGATGATCCAACTCATGTGGTGGTTGCCAACTCTAATAATGTATATTATGCTAGTCATAATCATAACGTACGACCCAGACAGAAAAATCCTGGCCTGGGTCGATTGCACTACTCTTTTGGCTGTATAGTGATTTCGATGCTCATACAAAAGATTGGCAACTCTGACAAGTTGCCAATCTTTCGTATGAGCCCTCTTGGCGTCTATTTCCTGCCATTTTACGTTTTCTTTGCCTATAAACCTTACATTTTCAATAAAACTGCTGTCACTGTGGCAGGAGCACAAGCAATAAGGACTTAAACTGAGATTGAGCGCCTAATTTGCATATAAAATTATAGACTTCTAATTGCCCTTATCCCACGTAATGCAAAGAACGCAGGCAAACGAGCGGGATAAACTATAGCTTACGACCAATCAAAAAGCATATTCTATACACTGAAAAAAAGTTTTTTTTTTAAATCGGCTCAATGGTTTCGGAGATAACCCATTACATAAAAACTTACAAACGTACCAAGTTATACTATCTCACAGACTTTTCCTCTTTATAATATAAGCATAGATTTATGGATTTGGGTACACAAAGAAGAAAAAATAGGATTTGTGTGCGGCTGTGTTCGTTTCCATAGTTGCCTGACTGCACGCGTGTCGAGCCGCAACACGCGCTGCCTGACGATAAACAAGGCCAGCACTATAATACACCATTTAATATACGCATATGACTCCGTTTTGTTCCACTCCGGCGACTCATCCAGCGAGCAGTTTTGCTGCAAGGTCGCGGAGGCGTTGGCCATGCCCGGGAAGGTCGAAGAGGCTCATCGAGATTGCTCGAAGGAACGTACTGGCGCTATACAGGCAGACAGTCTCACCTCCTGACTGTGGGAACCTTAACAGTCTCTGTCCGGAGCTACCAGTTGTGAGACAGGGCCTATTAATAAGTATACGCCTTTATCATACAGAAAATCACTGGAATAAGAGACTCGTCTACTATTTAATCATGCCAATTCTTGATTTTCATGCATGAGACTTCATCCCGCGAAGAAAATTAAGGTCTTGGCGTTTTAAATAACCACCTCGTTCGCAAGTTCATACTTAAGTTTCTACTATTAGCAAAACAACGATAATTTTTCGGTGACTGGCATACTATTTAAACGGCTGATTCTGGCAATAGCGAATTCTTAAAACGGCAGATATGTTTGTAGTATCATTAAAGTTGAACCAATCTAACACTGATCTTTGAATATGTGACTGTGTGAAAGCATTATGGCGGTGCTGCCTTTAATGGGACTTTTAGGACATAAACATTTAAGTGCCAATTGTAAGTTCGTACTAAAAAAATAAAACATTTGCAGTTTTCTTGATGGTGCTTTCGCCCTAAGAATCTGCCATAATAGGAATCTGCCTTTACCAGCATCAGCTCTTAACCGAATAAAGGAACAGCGGGGTGTGCAATTGTAAACGGTAACTGGTTACTGGTGTAAACATAAAGTACCTACCTAATGAACACCAAAAATTGCCAGGCCATACCTACCAAAGATTAGAATGGAAGAGAGCTTGTTATAGACACTTTTTGTGTAATGCTAATAATATTATATTCTTCTTTTAATAACTATAAACATTCTGACATCTAATATTGACAATTACGAATAAATTAATATGAATATAATAGGGGTGTAGACTCGAAAATTATTATTAATTCAAAAGAAAGAAGGCAAAAAAATATGCATAGTGACGAAAATCCCATTCAGATCTCATAGAATTACGAAGCTACAACCGTTTTAATATCGCTTGTTAGAGAGAGAAAACGCGAACGATGTGTGACGTCACATTATCCGAGGCTGCCGGGGGGCCTCGTCGACGGGGCGCGGCCCGTTGCCGTCTTTAGTCACGTCACAACCTACAAGCGTCATCGATTCATATGAAATTGCGTTTTGCGAAAAAATATTACATTATTGATTATTTTATTTAAAGTCTACACTTATTTTGATATCATCATCATATCAGCCGAAAAAGTCCACTGCTGGACATAGGCCTTCCCTAAACAGTGCCACAATGACCGGGCCTGCGCCGCTCGCATCCAGTTGGTCGGACTTAGTTTGGTATCGGTCTTCACACACACAGTCCATCCACCTTTTTCTTGGTCTACCTCTTGTCTTATATCCAGCCAAATTCATACCTAATACTCTTTTGGTCACATGACTTTCATCCCTCCGCATTACGTGCCCATACATAGTTTAGATGTACCAACTAACTCCTTAGTCCTAGATAAGTATATGTTATAATATGTAGCCATGGTTACACAAAACAAATATCATTCATTCATTCATACCACACAAGGCGATTGGCTCTCAATTTATCCTCATAAATACAATAGGTGATACTTTCAGGCATCCCCTTACATACAACATTTCTTATTCGGTCCGTCCTCGTCACGCCAGTACATGCTTCTTAACATTCTCATCTCCGTACCATGTAACCATGCATGCATGTTTCTTTTCATCCGTCACCTTTAAGGCCCAAAACTGCGATCCATACATGACGACAGGTCTCACAATAGAGAGCCCGCCGTAATCGCAAAACATGTGCTCAGTTTTGGACCTACTGATCCGCAGGCCAACATTCTCTAGTTTTGTCGCCACTTCTCCAGTCTGTTCTGTGTCTTGTATGGGTCTCCACGGACAAGAACAATATCATCGGCGGAGAACATACATCAGGTACTCGATCGTATGCCTATTCGAGGTAACAAACACTATATGCAGATTTTTTCTGTGCACTTCTGTATTTTTCGCACAATTGGCGAAGTGAGAAAATGGCGACTGCTACCGATCCTGACCCGTATAATATATAGCAAAAACCGAATTGGTTTTGCGTTACAACACTTTTTTCAGACACGAGACCCTGCTAGATCGATTTCCCGCCCCCGTATTCCAAATGTCATCCAAATCGTTGGAGCCGTTTCCGAGAACGTGATTGTTAATATATAGGTACATATTCCATGTGGCAGTGACGTCGGAGCATAGAGGAAAAATATTATCTTGTGATCCTAAACAACAGCAGTTTGGGAGCCAAGAGGAACAATATTTTTCCTGGATCCCATTTGGCAATGACGTGGGAGCAAATAGGAAAAATATCATCCTTGGATCCCAAACAGCAGCGATTTGGGAGTCAAGGGGAAAAGTATTATCCTGAGATCCCAATAACTGCTTTGGGACTCAAGAAGAAAATATTATCCCTGGATGCCATTAGGCAGTGAAGTGGGTGCAAAGAGGAAAAATAGAACTTAAGGAAGGCATGAAAAAATATCATTTCATACCATGGGAGCAAAGTGGCATAAATATTATGTTGAAGTTCTATAGGATTATAGTCTTGGGAGCCAAGTGGAAGGAGGGTTCGTTTTTCGGAATTTCCATTATTACTGCACCAAAATCCTCCCAAAACTTATCTTTGACTACGTCATCTCTTCCACTCTAGAGGAACATACACACTTACAAAATGTTGTATTACGTTCTCCAGCATTAACTTCATAGCTATATCTCTCTTTCTACTGACATTCGTTACCTCTTGTTGTAGCCTATTGTCTACCTGATAGTTATATGATTTCCTTACTTTAATCCATCTCTTAGGCGGGGTTGCTTTAACAATATAATAAATAGTAAAATACGAAAACACATATGCTAAATGTCAAAATATTAAACAAAACCTTACCTTACCGGGTGCTGCCCGCAGCTAGGCGAGGCCTAAAGCCACCGGTGTTTAGGGCGACGGAGAGAGGAACCTTCTGGCTATTCGCGCCGTGCCTAGGAGTAGATATAGGTACCGCCTTCTGTATCTGACCCATGAAGCGAGTATCTTGCGATGTTGGTCGAGACCCATCGCTTAGGGGAACGGTCTGTTCCCCTACACGATTATCGGGAAAAATATCGTCGTAATATCATTACATTACACAGATTAAACAGCTACGGTAACACTATGGAATGAGGTATATTTAACATGAATTACGTAAGTAGTATATTATTTATTATTAAGAAACAGTAAACTCCAAGTACTCCAACACGTGGTGTTTTCGTGCTTGCATCGGAATTTTGCTTGACTGCAGCACTCTTACGTTCATCTGAAACAGTAATCTAATCTATGAAGTGTTTCTAGGCTTTCACATACAAACTTACAAAGCTACAATCTCACAGACTTTTCATCTTAATAATATTAGCGTAGTGTGTAGACTATTTTCTTTTGTTCAGAAGTTCATGTAGAGAAGCTATTTAGCCATTTGAATCAAAAGAGCCTATGCACGGTCCACTTGCTATGTGGGTTGGCAGGGTATGTCAGGTTCCCAGTTATTTTATTCTGCTCTATCACCAGACCCTCAGTAGTTTATTTACAGAAGCTACTTTGTGAAACCTGTCAATAGAACCCAAACATTACTTGTTCAACTCCATCATCAGACCCTTAAGCATTTCATATAATACAGAAACTTCTAGGTAAACCCTGTCAATGTCACCTTAACACAGAAACAATATATGGGCTTTCTCAAAGTTCCCTACTATGTAGTTTCGCTCCATTATCAGACCCTCAGCATTTCATAAATATGCAGAAACTACCAGGTAAAACCTGTCAATAGAATCAAATCACAGAAAAAATAATGTGCTACCTCAGTCCCCTGAGACGTTGTGTTATGTCCATTTCTCTGAAACAGTAATTTTATGTTTAATAAATCTTCCGATGCTTTCTCGCATGAAGTTTTTTTAGGTTACTGAATAGCAAGGTTAGCTTAAGTTTAGTATCCATGCTTTATGTCGCAGAATAGGTAAATGTAGGTAGGTACAACTATTTAAATATTGGTCTCAGCTTCCCAATGTTTTTTCCTTCAAGTCATATATAGTTGTACTCGTAATGTATGCGGCCTCTGCCCAGCAAACTACTTCGTACGCTGCTTGCTACGCGTATTAACTTGGTCAAAATAAAGGGATTTATCCTAACAGCCGTTTATCTGATCTCCGGTCCCCGTAAACCCAGAACTTCACAATAGTCAGCAACGCACATGAGATATTCCTGGAGTTGTAAGCCTCAATATACTATTATATTAAGGACTTCCAATCAGAATAAATAGGCCATCCTCCTAGCGTTATTCCCGGTTGTGCCCTAACAGCGCAGGGTTTGCTTTGACATATAATCCCAAGATTTGAAATAGGCACTTGTTTTACAAAAGCGACTGCCATCTGGCCTTCCAATTCAGAGGGAAAACTAGACCTTATTGGAATTAGAATGGTTTCCTCACGATGTTCTCTTCACCGAAAATCTAACGGTAAATATTGCGTACGTTCCTAAAAACTCATTGGTACGAGCCGGGATTCTTGCCACGACCGCCGCTTGACAGCCGCATAACTGAACCACTAGGCCTACCGTAGAATTTTCTGAATAAATAGGTATATATATTTATTATATATATCCTTCAATGCACGACGGCGCGCTGCACTCCATCCTATTAAATACTAAATAAATCAGTATATAGCACCACACGGAATATGGACAGATATGATATGACAGACCTTCAATATTATAGGGACGAATTATTATTCATCATCTTGCCTTTAATATTTGAATGATACACAGAAGAACATGTCAAGTTACTTTCTTTTAAAGTGTGTTTTGAAAATCATCCAATACGCGCTTTACATTTTGAGACATATGAAAAAAATGTGACTAGAGAATGTTCCCTCCGAGAACCCTTCATTTGTAGTTGCTAGATAAAATGGGCTTGCATTTATTCACACTGTATGTGAAACCCAATATTTTTGAACATTAATGCCTACTTTCGTGGTCCGTTTTAAGGGGTTCAGGTGAAAGTTCCTTGTAATTTGGCGTCGCGCAGTATCCTCGGCTCCGTTCGAATGTTAGCAAAACGGGCTTTGCATGGTGTTCATTGTGCATCTTGAAACTGCAATAGTTACTACTACCCATTGAAAGTAAATATATGCATAGGTACATCTGCGGATAAATTCCAAAAGTGTATGTGAAGCTCCCACTGAGCCAACGTGGGGATTACTCTAGAATTCTTAGTCTTGATTGAGAAACCCTGTGCTTCAAAGAAAGATTAACTGTATTCTTACAAGTATTCTTTTGTATTGATGAAATACTTAGGAATTATAATCGACTAACATCTATCCTGGCATCCACAATTAGAAAACATTAACGTTGGAAATATAAAATGAGTATGGCTATTTAAAATTCTACGAAATAATAAAAACGCAACTCTGTTAAAGTAAAACAACGCAATTGTGATTTTTCTGGTGTCGCGAGGATCTAAAGGGGTATACAGCGTGTCTGTTCACTGCTTACCATAAGGCAATCCGTATGCTTGTTTGCCATCGTCGTAATCTGTAGGTAATACATATAACTATACTTACTTTTTTACTAATTATGTTATGACGAGGAAAAGTCTGCGAGGTCGCAGTTTTGTTTGTCGGATAGGCAGACAGACAGACGGACAGAAACATAGTCGGAGACACAGACTCACACACATTTAGGTATGTAGCTATACATACATCGTGGCTGACTTGGCGACATCTCAGCAAATCGACGAACGGACAGACGGACGGACAGACAACAGGAGGACAGACGGACGGACAGACGGACAGACAATAGTTGGACAGACAGACGGACAGAC
Organism: Epinotia bilunana; assembly: GCA_947049275.1. NCBI lineage: Eukaryota > Metazoa > Arthropoda > Insecta > Lepidoptera > Tortricidae > Epinotia > Epinotia bilunana. The sequence continues at coordinate 18,979,224 of OX346260.1, read as the reverse complement.
AGACAGATGGGCAAACGGACAGACAACAGGCGGACTGACCTACGGACGGACGGACGGACGGACAGACAGACGGAAAGACGGGCGGACAGACGGACGGACAGCAGGCGGACAGACGGACGGAGGGACGGACAGACAACAGGCAGACGAACGGATGGACAGACGGATAGACGAATAGACAGTTGACAGACGGACGGACGGACGGAAAGACGGACAGACAACAGGCGGACAGATGGACGGACGAACGGACGGAAGGGCAGACAACAGGCGGACAGACGGACGGATGGACGGACGGACGGACGGACAGACGGATAGACGGGCGCACAGATGGATATGGCGAAAATATAAGGGTTCCTTGTTGACTACGGAACCCTAAAAATGAAAAGCAACCTCGACACAACAAACATAGCTAAGAACAGTTAACTTTATGCATAGCTTTGAATGCGACTAAACCTTCTGGAGAGACAAGACATTCAATTAAATAATGAAATGAAAAGATTTCTCAAAAAACCCAACTGCTTTTTTCAAATTGTACTTATAGCCTATGTCACTCCCACGATTAAGAGGAATCACCTCATAAGTTGAAATCCGTCAAACGCTTTAGGCTGCAGGGCGTGCCAAAGAATAAGGTCATATACATACATACATTCGCTCGAAAAACATAATTCTCCTCTCCTTCGGCAGTTAGGGTAAAAACACACTCAAATCCGTTTGGAAACTATATAAACTGCTATATGTATAATATTAATATATACTATGTCAAAATCTATCAACCCGTTTGGACTGTAGCCCGTGAAATTGCATTTTCTTGTCCACATACATACACACACCTATACGCTCGATGTGGGAGTTTATGTCTGATATGGTATTACTACTTGGTGCCTACTATGTTAGACTATAGTGTTTATGAAAAAAGAAACACGACATGAAACCAAATGAGAGTATTTTTCACAATGTGGCCGGGCTATGCGCATGTGACATGGACGAGGTTGCAAGCCTCAGTGGGGTTTGTTGTCCTCTTACCATCAGACGGGCCATACGGTTACTATTATAAGTATTGAAAATAAGTATCCTTCTTTATTTGTACCTGGTCCCACGGCTCTGTCCGTGTTTTGCAGAGAATTCCCATTTCACGGGGCATAATATGGGTAGGACGTTTTCTGAAAGTTCCACACTAGTGCAAAAAAAAGTGGAGTGGAACATTTGAGAAATCCCACTATGACTCCCGTTCTGCAACAATTCATATTCGATCTATTTATAAGTGTAGGTACGACGGTAGCTAATGGCCATATAAACGCAACGGCGTTTGGTTTTTATACGGGAACGAGACATAGGTAAGTGTTTATTTTGCAATTAGATCTTAGCGGTACGTAAATGCCCTACGACTTACCGTTTGGGCAAAATAAAATGAAATGGTGTACCAAGATTCAAGTTTCTTTATTTGGCCAAGTAACAAAATAACGTTACATCTACCTACTCGTATACCTACACAGATAAAAAAACTGGTAATATGATATTTCTTCCTCTAGCTCTAGAATGATGGTTACTTAGTACTTACCTACTAAGTAAATACACGCAATACAATTGCTCAAAGGTTACCTGGAAGAAATCCCTCTCAGGGATAAGCTCGCCTTTGTACATGTATCATCTGTTCTTCAGTTATTGTTTAGTTGTTGTGTTCTGTACCATGTACAATAAAGAATTGACATACATACATACAAACATACATACATACAATTCATATTGCAGTTGCTACAATATTGTAAAATGAGATTTAATCATCTCAAATATTGATGTATAGATTGTGTAGGTATACCTGTGTGTATTAAGTACACGCAGTCAGAGAAGACGCCTCACAGCCGGCACAGCTGAATGTTACGTCACTGGCATTTGGACCTGTCTTACTGGCATAGTATATCCGCCTTACAGAAGATCACAGTCATAACACTACTAACTACTCGATTTATAGGTAGGTGATATATGGTATATATGTATATGGTGTTGTGTGGTGGAGCGTAAAGTCACCAGAACTCCCGACGAAGCGCGGCCGCGGTGTTGAGCGGGTGGGACCAGCATTTGTCTCTAGCTATCAATACAACCAATTTCTTAAACGATATAGGGTCAAAAACGCGCTTGTGATTCTTCGCGAGGATCTACAGGGTGTCATTTTCTGCTTACCAAATGGCAAGCCGTATTGTTTGCCTCCGTCGTAAGCTGAACGTATAATATACATAGTCCAGTTTTGCTCGTAGTCTCACCTGTACGTCTAGCACAACTTGCCGACAAGTCGCTTCGCGCGCGACTGAACGCCCCCTGTCTCACTTGCACCGTGCAAATTCGAAAGAGGAGGGTAGATCTTTCTAAACTCGCATCGCGGCGCGGCGTCAGTTGTGCTAGCCCCCCTGGTGGTAAGCGCCTGACGACAGAGCCTTAGATACACACACGGTTCAGTAATAACCTATTCACTCTTGTTTTGAAGGCACCCAAATCATAAATGTCAGTGAAAAATACAAATAACGGGAGCTAATTCCATTATTTAGCAGTTCACATTATACTATTACACATTTATAATATTACTAGCTGCCCGCCAGGTTTCACCCCCGTATTGCACGGAACGCATGTAAATTCGCAGGATACAATATGTCCAACCGGAAAGGAAAGTCAGTCAGTACACAGGTGAAAGAATTTATGAAATCGGACAAGTGCATCCGGAGATTCCCATTACATACAAACTTACAAACTAAAACAAAACAAAGACACAAACCTCAACGACTTTTCCTTTCTATAATATTAGTATAGATAGTACCTAATTGAAGTATAGATTTGAATAAAAGTGAAAACTAGCTGACCACAAGGCATCAATCGCGTATTGCAAAGAACACAGGCAATCCCGCGGAATAAAATATAGACTATGTGCGACCCAAAAAAAATTTTTTTTAATCGGTCCCGTAGTGCCGGCGGATAACTCATACATACAAACTTAAATCCTGACAAGCTTAAAAAGCTCCAATCTCACAGACTTTTCCTCTTTATGATATTAGTATAGACTAGCTGTCCACGCTGCTTCACACGCTAGAAGCTAGGGGCTCGTCCATATATTACGTCATCGTTTTTTGTCGATTATTGACACTCCCCTCTCATCAAACTGTTAATTCTTTGAATGGAACCTCCACGCCTATTAAAAGGACTACCGTCATCCAATGGTCAGCCTACAAATGAACTCCCTTCACACAAACTTACATATTCACTAACTTTACCTATTTATGATAAAAATTGTTGTAATACTACGATGATGACAAACAATACTGTCTAGGGAATGCAATCGTGGTCTTGCGAGAACTCGTCCATTTTTTAGGAGACTGAGGCTCGTACAACTTTTGTACGATATTGAGCGAGATTGAGCGAGGCAGCCTAATCCCTACGATCCTTTTCCGTTGATACAATATAAAATCATAAAATTCGTAGATTAACACGAGATACTCACCAAAATATGTAAATAATCAATTTAGACTTGATTTCACATCAGGATAATAAATTATGCTAGAATATTAAAATATTGTATTTATTTCCATATGACATGTGTTGACTGACACGACGTGTCAGAATTTTATTTTTAATGAAATCAAACCTCTTTGTGCTAGAGCTAGACTATCGACTTAGCTGCTATAATACATAATATTATATCAACTGAGATATGTACTACTACAGACATCTAGTGTCCAGTAGAAGAAGTTTATACCATCAATTACCGTAGCGTTAATTGAGCGTTAGCCCCAACAAATCATTATAATCTTACCCCTGCACGCGTTGGAACAAAGTTGTTATTAATAAAAAATAACGTATATCCTAGCCTATAATGTAGTATACGTCGCTATTGTATACACGTGGGCATCTTTGCACAGTAGCCGATTTTGCATTCACACATATCTTTGATTCCTTAATTCCAGCCCTGTAAATATTTCAGCGTCGGTGTTGGTAGCCTAACATAAGCTAATTGTCATGTTCTTTTATGTTAGATACCGTTTTACTGATTATACCAATTGGATTTCGTTAATTAACAGTTTTTATGTTTTACATACTTTGGTTAATTACTAGACCCCTGCACGCCGTTCAACATTGGTCCCATATAATGAAATAATGCCATGGTTAAGACCTTTCAAACGAGATATGTCTCAACTGTATACACTCATGGTACAAAATGCCCATTCTCCTTTAGAATACAATGAGTGTTTAGTGTATAAATCAAGGGAAAACTAAAATATTTTGCAATTTCGGTCCAGTTTTCTAGATACACCAACTGCATAAATAATAATCCCATAAAATATAGGATTACAAAGTTACATTTGCTGTGAATGGGACAAAAAATTAAAAAGCAGGAATGGGACTGCATTCATAATTTTTGTGTATTGATAACACAATCAAAAAGAAGTCAATCGTCGAATCTGACTCGGCTGGGCAGCGTTCGGGAAGCTACGGCACATCTTTTCGTTCAATATTCCGCAGTGTCTAATAATAAGGCAAATAGGAACAATTTAATAGCTAGGCCAGGCCATCTTAGATTTAAATTGTCAGAAGTCAAAAGTTAAAAAATAGTACGCAATATTCATAATAATATAATAATGTCATCTTAAACCTAAAATATAATTAAATGTAATTTTTAAATACAATTTCAATTCAGTCTTTGTTCGTTGTATTCCTTTACGGAATACAGCGATTTTGATAATAAAATGTTATTTTAGTCGGCGCTCAAATATGGGAAAGGAAAGCTGGACTGTCAAGTGGCAAGTGGCTAACGCGCTTTCAAAAAGTTACGCGATTACCCTACTAACTTTTGCCATTTATCTCATTGCCCTTCTTACCTTACAAATGGGATTGTACTAGTCAATGAGTTCGTTCCAAGTGTAAATCCCTATTATAGCCCCCGGCTATGTGTAGTAGAAGTTATACTTAAGTAGAGCATTCAGTAAGCTTTATGAATTACACGCAACTTGAAGCAAAAAAGGTTTTTGATATTTCACCTCCCTGCAGAAAGTGTAAGTACTACTAAAACCGCGGCCTTCAGTGGCACTCAATAATAAACTTTAAAATAACCGTCAATTTTATTATTGCCCGCCACCGCAGGCCGCGCCAGTGTGTTTCATGCTTAAGGCCCGAATCACATGGCGCGGCCTGCGGTGACGGTAAATACTGCGCAATAGTAAGTACACTTGACAGCAAGTTTACTATTAGTATTAACCACCACGGCAGACCGCGCCAGTGTGATTCAGGCTTTATAACTGATTTAAAAAAAATAGTCATACGCCAAAGTGGCACGCACCGCTTAAAATTATCCTTTTCCTTAGCCGCTTGTAAAGTAAAGAAGTAGTAAGTCCTGCAATAATGACTCAACGATGGTGGTTTTACAGGGATACACTGGAAATGCGCTTCCAGCCCCGTCATTTCACGCCATACATATCATGACTTTAATAGAAAACGTCGTGGCCTCATAAACTCTACCGATTCTACCAATAAGCGTACGTCGTCATCTCTACAAGCAGTTTATATTTCACTGAATAATTTCATACATTATTCTATTTATGTTTGCTTTGCATCTTTAAATTGACGAGAAATGTTTATAAAATTTAGGGGTTTTTGTTTGAATTTGTGTAATTAGTGTCGGAAAATAATAATTTATTGAAATTATCTCCATGGGGCGGCCAAGCATCTGCATTTTTATAGTTTCTATAATACTTTGGACTTTCTTAGAGCCAGTTTCGACTATTCGCGTTGAGTGGCTGAAGTATATAAATTGTTAAATAGACACTTAATATTATAAAGAGGAAGTCTGCTAGATTGTAAAGACATGTCTACCAGTCAAACATACGAGGTATCAAATTTGAATATTGACCCTATTATGTGACACCTATTGTAAGTATTTGATACTCATTACATTAATAGATTTAAAATATACCCGCAGTCATTACTTTAGAGGATTGGACCTGGTTGCAGGAACGATGTTATTATAAGTATTTAGTATATAATAAACACGCGTAAAAAGTCAGTACCTACCTTTTTATTGCCGTTTAATATCAGCTAACTTGCAGATTCTCGAGCATAACTAATTCAAACGTGATATAACAACTGAAACATTTAACAAAACATTTATCTGGTCTACCTATTAAAGTACCCTCCATAAAAATGATTAAGCGGACAAACTAAATTGATGGTCATTTAATACATCACGCTACATACCGAGTGTCACAGGCGTTTTAAAAATTGTTAACCCTAAGGCTGTAATTAAAGGCAAGCTTAAGCTTACATTGGAAACATTAAAAGTATAACGAAACATAATCGCCCGCGGCGCCGGTGTTGTAGGGTGCTGAGGCCGGTGTTGTTGTTTAAAATATTAAGGAAAAGGATACTATTTCTAGGTTACGGACGTAAAACTTGGGTCAGTTGTTGCCAATAACTCTAGAGCAGCCACACTTAAGGCTGCACATTCGAAATTTTCGTGAAAATGAGGTGTTTTGTAACCGTTTTATACATTATAACGTAACATTTTTGGCGTCTGAAAAAATATATCATAATCTGCAAGATATGCGACGGGTCATAGTTTTCGTAGAAATCCATTTTAACAATAAAAATTAGAGAAAAAGAAATCTAAAGTCACCCCTATTTTTTCACTTGTAACCATTTTACTGCTCCATTTTTTATCAGAATAATATGAAATTTTATAACTTTCTTCATACAATAATGAACAAGGGCATCATTTTCTTACTTTCTTAATTTTCTTGAAAAATTATCTCGTTTTCTGAAATATTCCGCCAAAGTTCCTACGCCTCCCCGTTTTCGTCCATACGGTCAGTGCGGGACGAGACACGTTGCATGACGGTCCTGTGTCAATTTGCGCTGCGCCGAAATTTTTAAATATTTGTGGAAATTGTGGGCCATATTTGTTGCATAGAGTGGACAATCCGTTTTGTGATTCGTAGGTAACTAATAAACATTTGCGTATAGTTTAGTTTTTAGTGGCAGATAATTTTGTTGCATAGAGTGGACAATCTGTTTCGTGGTTTGTAAAGTAGTAGGTACTATGGACAAGACAGCTGACTGACCATCCGTGCACTTTATGTGCATTGTAATAAGGTTCTTGTATAAATACAGGATGGTCAGTTAACTGTGTTGGCGTTTGTACCTAATTAACATTTACGTAGGTATAGTTTAGATTTTGTTTTTAGTTCAAGATGGGAAATAATAATAATAAATTCTTTATTTCAGGCCAGTTTGCCCATAGATTGTTAGTAACATACAAACTTACGATACATCATAATAATGATAATCACAAATTTTTCAATAATTATTTTGGGTCGTTGGGGTTAAATAAGCGCAGGAGGAAAATACGTAATATTAAGAAATTTTACAAGAGAAGAGGAAAAAGAATACACAAGTAAATACCTATTCTATCAAAGTATCAAATATCTAAACAGTATCAAAATTGGGAAATCGCTAAACCAGAAATTTTATTAGTAAATATATTTACAATATCTATAGGTATTGCTTAGGAGCATGAACAATTATAGAAACAATATTGTTTTATCTGCTCGTATTAATGACTGTCAAGTGTTAATAGAATAAGTTCTAATAAAAATTGTGGGCTTGGCAAATATTGTAAGTACCTACCTATGGGTTGCATGCCAACTCCAAGTTCGATACAGTTATTATTTGATATGAAACAAAGTATATGGTTGACGTACAACTAATCTATAAGTATATATTTACCCGAGGCCGATTTCTGTACAGTCAGCATAATATATTTAGTAGCAGCCAAGTTAGCCAAATATATCGGAACGTACATTCATCGAAATAGTCTTTGTTACTATAAGTAGGAGTAAGGAATGTGTTACGATATATTTGGCTACTTTGGATGCTACTAACTATCTGATGCTGACTGTACACGCCATCATCATCAAATCAAGGAAGTAGAACGTAATAAATATACCGAACATTAGTTTAAAACTTAGCAACCTTACACTTACACAAAAGGTAACAGGGACAGACAGACACACTTTCGCATTTATAATATTAGTATGGAGTATGGATAGTATGGATTATATGTATTTCCCGCTCACGGGACAATGATGTCCCGGACCTTTGGGAGGCGTGCGTGGAGCTCTGAGTCAACACGTAGAGGCCCTTCTGACAATTTAATGAAATGCAAGGAGTACACCAAGCGGATGCTGTCTCTGCCCGTGTCATGGGACGCACACAGAAACAGCACCCGCTGGGGTGTAAGAGTCTATTGCTAGTTGATGGAATCTAAATAAAACGGGTTATTGGGTGAAAATGATGGACTAGTAGCTGGGCTATTGGATGAAACATCGGACGCCTGCCCAATAAAACTGTTTCAAATTTTATCTCTGGCAGACGGTGACTCGCTAACTGCTAGATGGGCCCCTATTAATAGCGACATTAAAAAATGGCCTAAGGGCAACAGTAGGTATGGATTATTATTATTACCTTTATATTTTTTTCGCACTATCCGTCTCTCTCTTATTAGAATATTTAGTAACAGAGGTATAGTGCGAGAAAAATCGAAATTATGTCGCGGCCGTTTAGTGCTAGGCGTGCTGAGGGCCTACCGCGAAACGAAACCGAACTTCGTTCGTGTATCTCCCTCTCTGTCGCGCTTACCTAGTTCGAGCGACAATGAGAGTTATTCGAACGAATTTCGTTTTCACTAGCACGGCTAGCACGAGACGGCCGCGACATACTCTCGATTTTTCTCACACTTTACCTCTCTTTCCTAATGTTCTAATAAGAGAGAGACCGATAGTGCGAGAAAAATCGAGTGTATGTCGCGGCCGTCTCGTGCTAGCCGTGCTGACGGAACTACACTAATCGTAAGTAAATAGTATTATAATAGTAGGGACATAATTTTTGAACTTAATCAATTATGTAATTTATGTATGACAAATATCACGTTTTAATTAATTAAATTCAATTCAAACATTTATTTCGGACTTACAATCCATAGAGTTAGGTAATACAAACAAAACTTATACACTAGGGTTAGTACAAATTATACTCTATAATTTCCGCACTGGTACTGTGACCGGTGCGTGCAATTGTAAATGCCGCTCAACCAGGGGCGAATCCCAACGCTGGGCCAGCGTACTAAGGATACTGTTCATACTGTCTCGGCTGCGGGTGAGGAGCGACGCACATCTTTTCCTCATGATGGCGAAAAAGCAGTCTATTTGCGCCTCAGCAAACATCGCTGAGGCGCTGCAATACCGCGGCAACCTGAACAGCATCCTAAAAGCGTCGTTATACTGGACTCGCAGAGCGCTGTACGCGCGCTGTGTAAACTTAACCCACAGGCCGCACGTGTAGAAAGTTTGACAGTAAGCCTTAAATAACGTTAACTTAACTTCTGTACTACAACGTGCAAACCTGCGGAATAACATATTACAGCGGACGCACAACGCCCGGCGCTCACTCTGGATGTCCTCAACGTCAGACAGTGTATCTGTAACCCAGTGACCGAGGTACTTAAATTTGTCCACTCTTTTCAGAGGCGTCCCATAAAGCATAACCGGCTGCATTCGATAGCATTTATTACCCGCTTTAAATTGTAAGAGCTCGCTTTTGGACACATTGTACCTAAGCCCATGGGTATCAGCATACGCTTCACAGATACCTAACATTTTTATCAAGCCCCCCATCGAGGGGCTCAGCAGCACCATGTCATCAGCATAGCTTAAATTGTTGACACATATGTCCTCTATATGACATCCGACACCGGTACTGTTGAGTTCCTCGATGAGGCCATTAATATACACATTAAACAATGTAGGGGAGCTCAAGCCACCCTGTCTGACCCCGCATTGCATCAAGTACTCATCAGACAAGGCGCCGGCCTACCTAACACAATTTTTTTGGTTATTATACCAATGCCGAAGTAGTGAAATGACGTCAGAGGGTACATTCGTATCTTCATGTAACTTCCGCCACAACAGGTCGTACGACACCATGTCAAACGCTTTTGACAAATCCAAAAAAACAGCAATTAAGCATGACGAATGTCACCCACCCACGTCCACCCTTGCATTGGTAACGATGCGCGATGACGCGTCTGTAACTTAATCTATGTAACGCTTAATAAACGACGGCGGGTTATGCGACTTGCGCGGGGAGAGGGTCGAGGCTCCGCCCATACGCTCAAGGACTTTAGCGGGTATACAAGCCTTAACCCTTTTTCTACGAGGGCCGCAAAGACATTTTAGCTAAAGGAGCCCCGGGCCACAAGGTACATTTATGGGGTTTTTATACTCTGATCGCATGGTGGATGGCAGGCCACTCGCAAAAGTCGTCGGGCTGCAGGTTGAGTATAGCTGCTCTTGTGAGACTCGTCAGACTCCTGCATGACGATATGGAATGCTGTGTAGCTGCAAACGATGAACAGTCAGACTTTTTTCCCGTTACCTGTGGGGTGAAGCAAGGGTGTGTCCTGGCGCCTACACTGTTCGCGTTATATTTCGCAGTTGTAGTTCGTGAGGTCTTGCAGACTACTTCTGAAGGTATCCGCATACGTTTCCGCACCGATGGTAACCTTTTCAATTTGGCGAGGCTCAAAGCTTGCACCAAAGTTTCGTACACGGTAGTTACTGAGATTATGTACGCTGACGACTTGTGTTTTGTCGCAGAATCTCCAGAAGGTTTGCAGCAGCTAATGTCCGACTTCGATGAGTCTTGTCGCAGATTTGGCTTAAAAATCAGTGTCAAAAAGACGGAAGTGGTGTCGCTTGACATTCACGGTCAGGAGACACTGGCCGTCAAGCTCGGCGAGGACAAGCTGAAGCAAGTCGAAAGGTTTCGTTACCTGGGGAGCACGTTAACAACAAAGTGTGACCTTGATGCAGAGGTAAACAGCAGAATTAGCGCTGCAGCTGCAGCGTTCGGCGTAAAGGTTTTCCGGTCACATGATCTGAAGTTAGCTACTAAAATCTCAGTGTACATGGCTGTCGTACTACCTAACATTTTATACTCCGCTGAGACGTGGACCGTGTACCGCCGGCACATCCGCATGCTGGACCGATTCCATCTCCGATGTCTGCGGAAAATACTTAACATCCGGTGGTCCGACCGCGTGCGGAACACCGATGTGCTGCGGAGAGCCAACGCCAGTGGCATTGAGGCTTACCTTATGCGGCGACAGCTTCGGTGGTGTGGACACGTGTCACGTATGGCGGAACAGCGAGTGGCGAAGCGCATCTTTTATTCGGAACTTGAGGAGGGCAAGCGAAAGCATGGCGGACAACTCCTTAGGTATAAAGATGTGCTGAAGCGGCACATGAAAAAGTGCCGGATTGAGCCCTCGCTGTGGGAGAAGGAAGCTGCCACAAGACAGCTTGTGAAATCAAAAAGTATTTGATTTTGAGACTGAGCGGCGCTCTGATCTAGACTCGAAGCGCGATACACTGAAAGCCAGACCACCTGCGGCAATCAATTATAATTATGTCGACGGTGTACTCATATGCCCGCAGTGCGCGAGGACCTTCACGAAGAAGATTGGCTACATAAGTCACATGCGAGCACACGACCGTCGACAGCATATTTGAACGCAGTCGCTGTGGCCGAAATCGGCTGGGAACTCATCATCATCATCATCATCATCATCATAGCTGCTCTAGAGTGTTCTGGTAATTATAAGTACTGTTTATTCCTTGAAAAATACTTTTTTATACACACACTTAAATCGTTTCCATCCCTAGCCACAGGTACTAAAGTCTCGTTTCCTACGCGATCAATTCGGAAACGGACTTTTAGCCTAATGGAATGATATGCTCATCGTCTTGTCTCTCTCTTGCTTAGGCATAACGGAGTGTATTCTAGTGCACACGGACATGCAGATTAAATATTAATTACATTTGCAAAATAAAAGTCCCGCAGGAACTAGTTGCTTTAAAAGATTAAGGTCTTAACGCTTAGTTATTTTTGGGGATTCATGGCCTTATTATGTTAGTAAGATAGGTACCGTACTTTTCCCACCAAACCTAACAAGAACATGAGAAAACAAAACTCTCTACGCACCCGCAGCATAAACATCTGCTAATGGACCTAATTGCTCCCTTATCTGATCTGATACGTCGACTACAAACGAGAAAGTGGCAGCAACAACATTTCAACTGTTATTACCTATCCGTGGACTTTCACCGTGAAGGCGACGCGACGGGTTCGCAACCGATCTGATACGTCCAGCAATTTATACTTTGTTGTATTGACAGATTGACCGCTTATCAATCAAAGTAATGACGGGGAGTATGCGTTACGAATACTATAGACTGGTGTATACTAAGAGAACTACTCAAATGGCCTGATTGTCTCTACTTTCACGAGTTGTGGCAAATTATGACACATCTCGCTGCAGCCAGTGTGTAAGATATGACATCTATAAACTGTGAAAATATTTTTAAGTCAGTGTAAATATCTCCGATTAAGAGGAAAATAGAAAACTCATTGGGCAGTTTGTTGAGCTGAAACTTTATGAATCCGAAGAAGACTGTAAATATTTTTTAAAAATACCTTTACCTCGGCAAATTTACCAACTCTTTTCCTACTTTTTGCTTATATCGACTCCAACACCGACATAAAATGTTAGAATAGGTAAAGTGTATATGACAATGGGCACTTTATGTTGTAGCAATATGGGTTAAATTCTATCTCAGAGGATTTTTGTTCATTCAAATTTTAGCCATGTCACTTTGACATGAATTGCCTATGTCATGCATTAGTGCAACGTCGAAGACTAGCACGTTTACCTTAGGTTGTTCATAAGTAACCCAAGAAACAAGTCAATGCAACTAAGTGTAATTTAACCTTAGACTGGCTGCTAGCCAATCCACATACAGACTCGTTTGATAACGCAACCGGAACCTTATGTGTAAGCGTGTAAGACGCTGTACAACTGTTGTTCAACTATAGTTATCTTGACCGGCGGACTGCTAGTTCGAGCACTAGCCCTGGCTATCAAGACGGAGTGTAAGTGACTGGGAGATTTGTGGTTGTCATTAACCTTTCCACAGGGACCATGGATATACACGCGAAGTCAATATTATGGCCCAATAACGAAGTAGTAGGTTGTATGTAGTAGGTGCTATATAGTTATTGCAGGAAAATGTATAATTTTAAATTACCATTATCATGACTCGTGCGTGCCGTTCCTATGAAATTTCGTACACGTTGTCTCCAATCACAAAAAAATAAGTTTATTGCGAATTCCCGATAAAGACACCACATATAAATCCCCGTGCTACTAGTAAAGTGCAATTGTATCCTACTAATATTATAAATGCGAAAGTTTAGATGTTTGGATGTTTGTTACTCAATCACGCTTAAACGGCTGAACCGATTTGAATGAAATTGTGCACGAAGATAGTTTATAGCCTGGATTAAAATATAGGATAGTTTTTATCCCGGGTCTACGCGGACGAAGTCGCGGGCGGAAGCTAGTGTATAATATTGAAACATGATTTCAACAATAATCAACTGATCATCATACTGGCATCATCCCGTACATCACATTAAGATCTGCGTGCGAGATAGTTAGCCTAAGCACTGGTTAGTAACCTTATCAGAATTTAAAGTTGGGAACGTTACAGAATGTCTAAAGCGGATTAAATATCTATGTACTAAAATCTATGACCACCTTAGAAACTAAACATATCCAAAGGCGTGCGTACTACCGCTATCCGATCGGCATTCATAAACTGTTTTCTACTCGGCTGAAAGTCCGCCCCTAGTAAACAATGACTCCTAACTTCATAACATCCATGCGTCGGAGTCCAACGTTATACTGGTAAGCAGTGAAATCACGGTTAGCTTTGTGAATTGTCCAGCTATCAAGATCGGACAGCAACTAGATCTGCGAGGGTTGTGGCGTCATTAGCGATCCCACAGGGAACTGTCTTGCGCACGCGAACTCAGTGTCACATTTGGCACAGATAAAGTAATGCTAGCAGATGAGCCACTGTAATACAGAGCGGAACTAATGTTGTTTTACAGTCAATTATTACATACATACATACATACATACATACACACATTCACGCCTGTATCCCTAAAAGGGGTAGGCTGAGCACATGAAACTTGTGTTCCAGTACCACTTTTAGCATAAATGTGGGTATAAAAGATCGACAAATGTGATATCGCAGTGACAGGTTGCTAGCCCATCGCCCACAACACACTTCAACCCTGTTCCCGTCAATTATTATTGTTAATATATGTATTGTATAGCATAGGTATGTACTATGTCCACATAAGAAGGCTCAAAGTCACCCAAAGGGCAATAGAGAGGGTTTTGCTAGGGATTTCTCTGTGTGATCGCATCAGAAATGAAGCCATACGCAGCAGAACTATATAAGGTAACCGATGTAGTTCTCCGAACCGGAAAATTTTAATGGCAGCGGGCGGCATGTTTCACGCAGAACCGATGGCCATTAGGACGGAAAGGAAGTAAAGAGTACCTACATAATCGATGAATATCCTATATTTACTTATCATATAGTTAGTAGCATCATTGCGTACACGATTTAACAACGCGTAATCCTGACACAAAGTTGCCAGTAATAACAATTTTCATTTATACTGCTCTATATAAAAAGCTATAGCAGCTATAAAGGGGTTAATTCACATAAAGTCGCAAGAAAATCCAGGTGAGGTTATATAACTCTACAATGCGTGCCCGTGTGGTGACGGCTTAGAATAGCACCCCCCATTTCATTCCTGTGGGCGTCGTAAGAGTCGACTAAGAAAACAGGATTGAAGTTTTTTGTGGGAGATGGGCTAGCAACCTATCACTGCAATATCACATTTCATCGATCTTTTATGGGCACATTTATGCTATAAGCGCAATGTACTCGTAACATAAGATTCACGAGCTCTGTCTGCCTACCGCTTTTGGGAATGAAGGCGTATGTATGTATTAAGCTAATACGTTTTTGAAAATAACTTAAATTCGTAAACCGTAATGGAGATATATGCCCTTTCAAACTAGGATTGCAAGACATGTTTGCTGCAGTTGTCGCTTGTTGCGGTGCCGATTAGAAACCACGAGGCAGTGGTCCAAGTATACCTACTGTAACCAAGTATACCTACTGTAACCAAGTATACCTACTGTAACCAAATATACCTACTGTAACCAATTTTGCCTACAGCTAGCTGCAGGCAAACAGTGAAAACAGTTTTGCAAGAAATTGTATTGGATTAAGTGTCTTGTTGTGTGTGTGTGTGAGTGTGTGTGTGTGTGTGTGTGTGTGTTGTGTCCTATGATTAGCAATAAATTAAATAAAAAATAACCGAGCTGGGCCAGACCGTATTCGACCAGATGTTGATTCCCGGTTATACCTCTAAAGGAACCCGGGGTCCGCTTTGCCACCTAATCACATGATTTGGTACACTAGCCATTATTGGGATTAACCGGTTTCCTTACGATGTTTTCCTTCACCGAAAAGCTAACGGTAGGTAAATATTCCGTACATAACATCCGAAAGAGTCATGTACGAGCCGGGATTCGAACCCACGACCGCCGCTTGACAGCCGCATGTCTGAACCATCGCGCTACCGTAGCTCGGTGCTTAGGTTTAATTTCATTTTAGTTTTTTTTCCGTGTTATTGTTCGAGTTGTGTTAGTCTAATAAAAATAATAAATAATATAATAATTACCGCGGAATTATAATACTGGGTACATGTATGCTGTTATTACAGCAACACGACCACAAAACACCGGTTTCCAATATTTAATAAACCGCTTTGATATTTCTGGTAACTTTTTTTTAACTACTGGACAGTTATGCATGCCTATGTGTCAATTTGTGTCGATTGCGTTCGTTAACTGATCGCTAACAGTTAATACGTCAATAAATGTCGAGGATCGGACGATTGATTTCATTTGCCTCGCAATTGGTGACTGACTGTCACTCGTCATTGGAATCATCGAATTCCAAATGCAGTTACACATACCTATATATGTACTCGTAGGAAGAGACGACGTCAAAAATATGTATACATTGTTGCATATTAGTCCATTGTAACTAGGCGAAAATATTATCCAATTCCAATTTACCACATGAACTGATGTGAGATTGTGCTTTGTAAGTTTGTATGTAATGGGTAGTCTGGCCAGGGAAAGATGAGCCTTTTTTTATATGGCAACAGTCATTTCACTGTCAAATGTGTCAAACGTCTTAAATTAGTATGAGGTTGTCTGGCAAGGCAGTGTTTTTTTATTAACCGCTCCACCGGCCGCATCTTTCGCTAGTCAGACTATAATAATCTCCGGAACAGTTATCCGATATTTTTTATTTTTATTTGCGTATAGAACGGACTTTCCGGAAAGTCAATACTTCGCGGATTTGCGGGCGAGACCGCGCCGGTAGCTAGTAACTGTCTAGGCTAGGCTAGTAATCAGACGCGAAGCGGTATTGTTGATGTTGAGCCACTTGCGACTGATCGCAATTTTACCTTGTAATCAAAATCGGGCTTGATCGTTTGCATACACACTCGTATGCATAAACGGAAAGTCACGAGAAAAAGAACAATTACGAGCCCCAATGCCAATGAGCTCGTCCAGTCACAATTGAACATACAAAAAATATTTCAAAAACTGATCTCTAAACACAGATTGGCTTTGATGGTTAATGGACTACACGACACACAAAGTCATTAAAGCTAGTTTAATCTTGCGTTGTACCTAGAAAGTATAATAATGCTTTTTATTTTAATATAATCAAAGTATTAAAATAACTTTTTGCAAGCAAGAAAATACGTCTAGTTTATAGTTATGGCAAATTAGGTCATCTATTTGTATATAACACCTACATATTTTATCAGTTTTGTAACATAAAATAATATTTTAAATTGAATAAGTACTGAATATTCTGTCATCTAAAAATGATAGACAGCTACACAAAAAGGCAAATTCAGACTACATTTTAATTACTACAAATTGTTTTTCTATCGAGATGGCACGAGGTTAGCCAGTGACTGACGACGTGCGGAAAATTATAATTTCCAGTAGCAATAAAGGCAAATCTACGTACGAAAATAGCCAAGGACCTTTCCTTGCCAAAATATACAATTCAAACGATCATCGAGCATCACCGAAAACATGGAACAATCTCAATTTTAAAGAAATCAGAATCAAAAGCAGAAAACAGGATTTTGAGGAGGATCACCAAAAAAGACCGGGTTGCACTCCGGGAGTGCCGGCAGAAGTGCGCCCTTTTTCTCGCTAACTCGAATGGCGCAGCCAGTCTCGTACTACGACATCGGTCCCCCCCGCCCCCCGCCCCCAAGCCTCGTCACGAATCTCTCACCATTTACGGTCACGTGACACCTGTGGCGAGTCTAACAATTTTTCCCCATCCCAAAAAGTGCACAGCACCGCTAAAATAATTTAGTCGACACCTGCAAGAGAGTGATGCAAAGAGGATGGACTACGGTTTTCACACTGCGAAAGAGAAACCGTTACTTACACAAAGGCAGAAAACTAACAGGTTGAAATTCGCAAAAAAATACAGGAATTGGACCAGGATCAGTGGCGAAAAATTATATGGAGTGATGAGTCTAAATTTGAAGTCACAGTTGGCGATGAACGGAGTACTTAAAGTCATTTGTGAAAAAGGAGAGACATTTCAATGCAAGGTGAAGTTTCCAGCCTCTTTGATGATTTGGGGCTGCATGTCTGCACAGGGCTGTCTTCAATTTATGGATGGAACCGTCAATGCCGAAAAATACAAAAACATCTTGCAAGAGAGTTTGCTGCCGTCTATACAGAAGTTAAAGTATAAAAACGCGAATACTTTTCAACAAGTTGTTGTTTTTTTTTTATTCCATTAATAAAATTCGATTTATAACTTATTTTGTTTTTATGTAACTAGTCCTTTATCATCATCATCATCATCATTGGCCTTTACATCTATGAAAAGATGATTTAAACAGCGTCCATATTAGAGGAGCGGCACCTACGTACGTGGCTTGTAAGGCCGATACGGGAGCGACAGCCACGACCGCATAATTGGCAAGTAAATGTGCTGCCCGGAGATGAAAGCGGAAGAGCAGCGCGTTGGTATCTTAATTCGCGCCTAAAGGATAAGAGATCGAACCAAGCTTTATCGTGTTCCACCACTCCATTGCGTAGGGTCCATTCCTTCTATCATCATCATCATCATCATATCAGCCGAAAGACGTCCACTGCTGGACATAGGCCTCCCCCAAAGAGTGCCACAATGACCGGTCCTGCGCCACCCGCATCCAGCGGACTCCCGCGACCTTTACCAGGTCATCAGTCCACTTGTAGGGGGCCTACCCACGCTGCGCCTTCCGGTACGTGGTCGCCACTCGAGAACCTTTCCGCCCCAACGGCCATCGGTTCTACGTGCAATGTGCCCCGCCCACTGCCACTTAAGTTTAGCGATTCGGAGGGCTATATCGGTTACCTTGGTTCTGCTGCGGAAAGCCTCATTTCTGATGCGATCGCGCAGAAAAACTCCCAACATAGCCCTCTCCATTGCCCTTTGGGTGACTTTGAGCCTTCTTATGAGGCCCATAGTAAGCGACCACGTTTCCGTGCCATACGTCATCACTGGCAACACACACTGGTCAAAGACTCTCGTCTTGAGACACTGCGGAATATTGGACGAAAAGATGTGCCGTAGCCTCCCGAATGCTGCCCAGCCGAGTCGGATTCGACGATTGACCTCTTTCTCAAAGTTGGACCTACCTAACTGAACAGTCTGTCCTAGGTATATAATCGTCTACAACTTCGAGCGTAAAGTGTCCGATTGAAATAAAGTTGGTACTACATGGAGGTTTGACATGATCTTTGTCTTATCCATGTTCATCTAGAGTCTTGAACACGTTCTCAGCGGTGAACAGTTTTGGGGAAATAACATCCCCTTGTCTGACACCCCGCTGCAGCGGAATAGGCTTCGAACTCTGATCCTGGAGTCAGACGGACATAGTGGCGTTCTCGTACAAACACTTCAGCACTTCGATGTAGCGGCAGTCTACTTGGCACCGTTGGAGAGACTGTAGTACAGCCCAGGTATCCCCATTGGCCACCTCATTTTTCATCCAAACTACTGCCGCGGCTATGAAATCCCAGTTAATTAAACATTTTACACAAATTGGTGAACTCATGTAATTTAACCCTTCAATTCTAATACCTACAGCGTAATACAGTGAGAACATAACAAATTGCACTCATCTTTCACCGAGGTCGTTAGTTACAACAACCATTATAATCTAACCCTCTTATTTGCTTGCTTTGAATATGCGTGGCAGCATTATAAAGGGTCAGACAAGAGTGGTTGGTCTGACAACAGGGGAAAAATACAAAATGTCCCTACTGACGTCCTGTATACCTACTCGGATTACGGAGTAATGATGTGAAGTGCGTACGGGTCAAATGTATGCTGCATTATGAGTATCTATGTGGTACCTTTGCGTTGCCTATATTTATTTCAACAAAGACCGAAATATTATATTTTAATGCAAAGAGTGGGTAAGTAGTTAGTTACCTAAATACATAATAAAAAAAGAAAAGGTAAATAAAAACCGTTCAGATTTCGAAAAATAGCTTTAAAAAAATCAAAGACAGTTGCCACAATCGATTTGGAGGTGTCCGAAGATGGCAACTCTGGATGCCAGAAGCAAAGCAAGCTTATTTGCCCACAAATGGGAATCCTTACTAATATTATAAATGCGAAAGTGTGTGTGTGTGTTTGTTTGTCCTTCTTTCACGTCGCAACGGAGCGTCGTATTGATGTGATTTTTTGTATGGAGATAGTTTAGAAGCTGGAGAGTGACATAGGCTACTTTTTCCAACGGGAAAACATCTAACTCCCACGGGAAAATTCAATATGTTATATTGTCCTTCAACCACGCGGGCGAAGCCGCGGGCATATCAGCTAGTAAAAAATAAATATAACGTTCTGTATTAGGTCGATAATAAATTGATTTTTGTCTCCAAGGAGTTTCATTTGCTGTTATTTATCATGTTACGTTACGAGACATCCTCGAATATTCTCCCGCGAAACATTTTCGCTGTCGTAAAACATTTAGCGCGAACATTTTCTCTATTTTTAAAAGATATCAGAAAAGAAAAATCTTTTTCGCTTAATCACTTTTATCGCTGCACCGCGTTGCCAGGACTTTTGGAGTATTCTCCTTTTGATATATAGAAAGGAAAATCGTTGGCCGCTAGTTCGTGTTAATTATCTTTCGTTTGAGTTTTCATGGAGCTTAGAACTGTCTAGACTAGACGTGACCCCGAGCCGCGATATTACGAGCGAAGAATTAAAAATAATACACTACAGATGCGCGTCTGTTTTCTAAAATGAAAAGAAGGTGTTATTGCCAACTTACTCAAACACTTGCTTTTATTTATGTTATTTTACGTGTAGGCCCCATTTTTTTGTATAAGTAGCAAATTTCACATGAAGATATTGTTTTGAGTGGCGCATAACAATTACGTTAAAAAAGACTGCCCTCGTATATTTTTTATATTGTTTGATGATACACAAGGGTCAAGATAGAACAGCGTAGAGAACGGAGGTGACGAATGGAAGCCACATGGATCACATCCCTAACACATATTACGGGAACGGCGTCCCTGTCCATTTCAGGTATATTTCATTTCAGTCTGTGTCATCATTAACCACACTATGCCTATTCAATTTCTACATCAGTATCGTAGCACTACAGCCAAGATTTTCCAGTCTATCGGTAGTTGTTACAATAATGATATAGAATAACATTCAACGGAACGGCCATCCACGTTTTCCTCTCGTTCGCCTTACATTCTCGACACGTAGCAGACTGATGGTGTGGATGGCTCTTACATTAATGATTGCATTAGCTCCACTACTCCACGTTCTATGGCGTTTTATTGCTCCGATTTAATATAATTTGCCGGCACCAACATTGTTGAGATACTAACGGGATTGAAAATAGATTGTTAGTTGGGGACCACGAAATTGCGAGTCGTGTTTGTTGTTTCCTGCACGGCTATCATGAGACGGCGCGCGAGTTCGCTCTATTTTTCTCGCACTATCCATCTCTCTCTTATTAGAACACTCAGAACAAGAGGTATAGTGCGACAAAAATCGAGAGTATGTCGCAGCCGTCTCATGATAGCCGTGCTGGGGTTGTAAGACATGAACTGATAATTAAGATTATTTGTAAATCGGGAATAATTAAATGAAATACCTGGTTCCTGGCCTCCGTGCTGCTATGCGTATAATATTTGAATTAGGGACACTAATAATTATAATCATATTATTTTTACGTATTGTTTTTACAATTTTTCGACATGACATGACGGCGACGACAGTGTGACAGCGTATTTCTTCTTACCGGCGCGCTGTTCGATCCACGCAAGGAGAGAAGTAAGTATACAATTTTGTTGTTCATAAGGACTTTATTGTAATAAATGTAAAAGTCATTTTGCGTAAACAAGGTCTCCAACTTACGTAGAGCGCATTGAGCGCACACTAACGGCCATTCCCAATAATCAATCCACGGATAATTTTCCTTAACAGAGTTACATTTTTACACATTTTCTACGGGTAATCTGTCAAAATCTAACTGCTGGTAAGGAAAACTATCCGTGGATTGATTATTAGGAATGGCCGTACAGTACGATTACTGTTAGTTAAGACCTGACAGATGGATTGCCTTCATTTAATTTTAAACTTTAATCTTATACAAATAAAATAGTTATTACTAAATCGGTAGATGTGGGTAACAGTATTCTGAAAAATGCTTTATCTATATGAAATTAAAGTTGAAAATTAAATGAAGGCAATCCATCTGTCAGGTCTTAACTAACAGTAATCGTACTGTAAGATGATTCTCCTATCAATTCAATAGGTACGTCTAAATTATAGACATAGACATATTTGCTGACAGTATTGGTGTATTCTGTAGAAGTTTTAGCATTCCTATCGTATGAATAGATAGTATAGTGTTAATATTTAAACTGTGCCATTAGTTCTTGTTGAAGTTATGTTATTTTGCCACGGAACGTAGGTGGGCCATTTTACGGAAAGATGTACACTCGACTTTTTTTTTTAAATTTGATATTTTTGGGTTTTTTCTACTCAGAATCGAGAGCACTTTCGAACCTAATAGGAGAAAAAATGTCCCAAGATTTTTTCTTCCATTCCGTTACCGTTTCCGTACTAAGCTTGTATGGTGGTACTGGAACGGAAAACCGAAAATTATGATTAACATTATGGACAGTTTTTTTCTCCTATTAGGTTCGAAAGTGCTCTCGATTCTGAGTAGAAAAAACCCGATTACTTATATCAATTTTTTTTAAAGTCGAGTGTACAACTTTCCGTAAAATGGCGCAGGTATAGTTAAATATGTTGAATTGATAACATTTTGAAATAGCTAAAACGATAAAATAACAAAATATTTAAAATTCGTTTCATATGTTACTTATTGTGAAAGTGGACTTGGGTAAGCCAAGCCATTGCTTCCATTCCTCACTTTGGGGACTTATTGTTATGAAAAACTTTTGTTTTTTTCCTTATTTACCTCCACGAATCTTGATCACGTTTACCATCTTGAATAAAAAGTATTTAATTTAGTAAGGGCTTACTTTTTAAAATAACCCACAGTTATAATTGAAACCTACCATAGCCCACGAGCCAAGCCAAACAATCCACGTCAAACCTTATCAACTTGCAAAAAATAGAAAAATATAGTTACGAGAACGGTCAATTCTGTTTTGTTAAAAATAAAGTTACAACTACTAAAACTACTAAAGCCACTAAATCTACTAAACTAGTTAATCCCATTCGTGAGACGTGCCTCGCCTGCCTTTTGTAGCGAGGCATCAGTCTCCGCAAATCCCGCCATCGTTTATTTCAAGAAAATGCACGGGTATTTACGTGCGTGGCACTATGTCAATTTAGATTTCGTTGTTTGAATATTGCGTCTTGGCAATCTTGGGCGCTGATATAAGAAAATCCTACGGTATTCATAAATTCCATGATAGGTTTTAGTCTCGATACTCGAAGCTACTGCGACATTCAAATACGATTTAATACCGATTTTTTTTCATATTATGTTTGTATTTCTTTCATGTAAATATTGTACGTTAGGTTAATAAACCTAACGTGTCAGAAAGATAAATAAAATAATAGGTATGTATCTATTTTAAGTAAGTTAGTATAATAACCCTATTAACTAGGTAGCTTATTAGCTATTACAACAAACCTTTGGTGTTATTAAACCAAAGGCAGATTAATGTCGATGACTGCTTTAGCCTAGTTGGTAGTGACACTGCTGCCTACGAAGCTCAGGTCCTGGGTTCGAATCCCGGTAAGGGCAAATATTTGTGTGATGAGAATGAATATTTGTTTTCCGAGTCATGGATGTTTTCTATGTACATATTTAAGTATTTGTATCTATTATATATATCGTTGTCTAGTACCCATAACACAAGCCTTACTGAGCTTAGGTACTATGGCACTAGGTCGATTTGTGTAAGATTGTCCCCCTATATTTATTTATTTATTTACCTAATTTAAGCTTCCCTCATAAAAATGGAAGTCTTTAGTTAAGTTCCCGAAAAGACAAGATGTTTTATTGGATTTTCAGAATTTTCACATCGAGCGGAATCAGTCGAAGGAATCATATGAGTATTCGGAATTGAATAGAAACAAATTTTAGGTGCATAAATACCCAACAACGAATTAAAAAACTTACTTGCTCTCTGTTGAAGAAAAGATTTCTTTGCACCAACCTCCTATGTAGCTTACCAATAAAGTTGGTTTAGAGATTCGATCTCTAACAGCGGGTTACACGAGTAGCGCACGGGAGCTAAATTAACATGCAAACACAACAAGGAGAAACAATGCATGTTTGATTTGCGGCAGAGCAGACAATAATAGCTCGTTTTCTCTATAAGTACCTACCTACGTAGGTATTATGTTTTCTATCGTTTGCTAGTTATTCAGTGGATAAAATGCACCATTTCATTTCCTTTCATGCCCGCTCTGATTTACTATTTCAGGTGATATTGTACCCATTTTGTAGATTCTGGAAAAACAAATGACCATCCCTTGCTGACCTACTACTAGTCTAAAAAGTTCAACTTACACTTTTTAAAGTCGTATTTTGTTGAAACACTTTACATGCTTACTTATTATATATGTCAAGTTGAAAAAAAATCCCCGTATCACCCTTTTACTCTCATGATTCAGACATTGTATTTCCTACCTACATTATCTCTTAACCAACACGTAATAAGGAACTTTTCAACTAGCACTTCCATTAAAAAACCAAGCTAGGCTCAAAGCAGATGGTCTACAAAATAAGTAGAGCGAGCGGGCAGCGACTGAGCCGCGTAGATAATACGTTTGCGCCTGTCTTCATATCACGAGATTGCAGGCTGTGCGGACGCCTACACCGCGGGCCCCGGGCAGCCTGGCATAGACTTTACACATAGGCTGGTCATTTCGCAGTCAAACGCAAGGATGAGATGGGGATATGTTTGCGTGTATATTCATATCACGATATAGCAGGCAGCACGGACGCCTACACCATTGGCCCGGGCAGCCTGGCAGATACAATTCAATACAAATACTCTTTATTGCACACCTCACACAAACAAGCAGTTAAAAAGAAAAACAATACAATAACATGATGATACTTTGCACATAGAAGGGTAACTTCACAGTCAAAGCCAGGTATGACATACCAAGATGGCATTGAGCGGCGTAGCCGTCTCTATTTCCAGAAACAGCGTTTAAATCAGCCTGGCAATATCATATTTAGGTACTTCCTGTTGTGTATAAATGAAACAGATCTCCTAAATGTATTTCTTAAGTAGGTAGGTTTCTGGCGCCCTTTTGCATTGACCAAGTCATGCTTCATGTGTAGTTCAATCTGATTAATGCGTTGCACTCACACTTACGTGGCTATGCGCTAATCCACAAACGAGGGCAATTCACCCATCAATTATTGAATTACGATACCCGAAAATGAAAACCTATTTTTAACCGACTTCAAAAAAAAGAAGGTTCTCAATTCGGTTGTTTTTTTTTTTTTTTTCAATGTTACCTCAGAACTCCGTCATTGATGAGCCGATTCGTAATAAAAAAAAATTATATGTAAGTATATGCTTCCAGGTGGGTCCCATTTTTTCAAAAATTCAATTGGATGATGGGATCCATGAGGAATTGAGGGAACTCCTCAATTATATTAGGCACGCGTGTAGTGATTTTGGTATTTTCTATTATAACTCGTGTATTTACACCCGGATATCATAAATTTGGTGGAGTGGAATTGATGATGAAGACCACAGATGACTTATGGAATTCCTCAATTATGTACATAAAAGTACAAATTTATAACACAGATTCTGATAAGATTCCGTTGAAATAGCAACTAATGAAGTGCCAAAGGTGATCCTTGTGGAATCGACGGAGGTCCTAAAATATTATCGGCTCACATACAGCGATTGGGTTTTTTTCTCTAATAATCAACGCATTTGCTCTCGGAAATCAGTTCATGTGGTAAATTGGAAAAGAAATGTGGAAATGTTCTCGTGGCTTGGCGGAGTACTAAATTGAAGTCGGTTAAAACTTTGTTTTTAAAGTAAATTATTCAATAAATTTATTTGATGAAAATCGCGTTTCTCTAACGAGTGAAATACACACTCGTATCCATTCACGATCATCCATCAGCCACTAAAGGCCCGCTACATCAAGCGCCATTTCAATGTGGCTGTTATGTGGACATTTATAAAACACTTGGCACTTTTATGTCCACTCCTGTTAAAAGAGTTAGTACCATCAAAATTACATTTTAATAGATTACTTATCGTTTTTATTTACAGTGCACTTGGTCTATTAATAATAAACAAATAATCACCAATAGACATCTAGAGATCACGGAGACACGGACGGAACACGGAGACCTTGGGTTGAAAAGCCTTAAAAAATGTTCTACCTATTTATTTAAGTATTGTACCTATGTATAGCAGGTAACGTAGTAAAGTGAATGCTGATTATTGTTAAATCGCCAGTTAGCTAAAATGCGTTAAGTCTTTTTGCCACAAGCACAAATGTGACAGATAAAGTCAATCGAATTTGAACGGCATTATAACAAATAGGTTTGATGAACATATATGAATATGGCCATAAGTACGAGTATACGGTGGCAAACCAAAAGCCTGTTCACAGGGCTCAAACTTTTTAGTACCTAACGAAGAGCATCTGAAACTTCTCTTCTGGAAGTGAGTGTTTTGCGCTCGCTTCCACGTGCGCCGAGCTAACCTGTTAGAACGAGCGCGAATGCGAAACTTTTATTTTTGAGGTGTTTAAAGGGTTTCATATTGATAACAATTGGTAAACAATGCCATTGTACGATTACAATGCCTTTGTTCGGCGAGAACTAACTTCATAAACCAGGAACTACCTATATGAAATGTAGCTTCTGCATCGCCACATATTCTTGTAACGCAGATGCTCTAATTCCACCCCCGTCATTCACTCGAAGCGTAATAATGGACGCCTTTGGGAGTCTAGTGTTGTGTAGTTAAATGCAGAATGAAATTAGTTTAATCTCAGCTGTTTCGCGTTTTCGTACGAGTACTGTCGGGCGGAATCGCTGCAGAATTACGAGTTTAATGCTAAGTGCTGTCTCGTCTATGTTTAATACAAATAGAAATATAGTTTATTACTGCCATAAATATGGATTATTAGACCTTTCTAATTTAGTTACTAGCGAGAGAGGATATACGCTGAAGTGAGATGCACAACCTGATGAGGGCCTTTTTTTCATCTGTTCTGCGTTTCAACTTGTTTCACGCGTGCGTTCTGACACATTATTAGCGCAAAAGGACGTGGGCGCGCAAAACATATACGTAATTAGGTAAAACATAGATCGACAATAAATAAGTTTCGAAGACAACTCGTTATTCACAGAACTTAACACACCTCTTTAACTAAAATGAATTTTGTCCCCTTACTTCGAAACAAATGTCAAAGTGACAGTTATAGACAAAACTAAACTTAACCAAATATCAACTAGTGGCTCTGTGAGCTGTAGAATTAGATGAGCTGTGAGAATAGAATTCCTTTTTTGTATATAATTAATAATTAACGAACCTGCTCACAAAATTTAACGAGAATCGGTTGAGAAATGCGACCTGTAGAGGAGAAGCGGGACAGCGGGACATACAAACGATTTTAGGCCCAAGCTGAAGCATAGAACAAGAACTTCGTTCTCTTCGCGCTCTCGTTCGATGTTTTTTTACCAGCTCGCCGTATATAGGTACAGTCAGCATCAAAAGTAACTGCGCAAACGAAGACGTCAAAAGTCTATTAAAAGGGAATAAGAGCTTTTGACGTCTTCGATTGCGCAGCTACTTTTGATGCTGACTGTAGTACCTGTCAATGACTTTGGTCACTAATTAAATATCAGTTTCTGTACATCAATGGACTCACCGCTTCATCCGGCATAAGTATAACCTTTTAATTGGGCGCGAAATTAAAAATTCTGCGCTTGTTTTGCCAATATCTCATCACCGTTTCGTTTTACTTCAAAAGACTTGTTTCTTTTTAGCTATAAAAGCAATACATACAATCAACAATATACGATGCGAGGGAAGTATTTAGAAATGTTATACTGTATAATTATGAAATGATTACTCCGGCAGCAAAGCACTCAGTTGATGAATTTCATCTGAAATGTAGGAAATATATCGTCGACGTCATCTGTAATGCAAGTGACGCAGGATTCCCAAATGATGCTAAATATGCCTCTAAGTAGTATTATTTTGTATTGTTAAATATTTCTTGTATGTGAATATATTTTGTACCAAAATATGAGTTCTTTGTGCATGTATATATGTGCCTTTGTGCCTATGTCATCTCATTACGCAAAGCATAATTGTAATTAATATTTATTTCAGGTTCACTTACTGTGAATTGAATTGTAGGTAGCTAGTCATAAACAAACCATTCATAAATGTTTATTTACACTCTAGCGAAGTATACTTTTTTTATACACAAAGAACCGAACATTTCACAATTCCCATAAGCATTTTAAATAATTACTGATATTCACATAAACTACCAACACTTAAAAATCGCCTGCGAATCAAAACAACTTTGCATCAAGAACCCATTGCAATGCTTGCAATAAACTATCCACAATGACAACGACAATTGATATAAATAGCCGTGAGAATTACCCCAGACTCCCCCCGCAAAGAAAGGGTCCGGCGGGGAGCAAAACAAAATACCATTGTGACGTCACAATGCGTCGCGTGCCGAATGGAAGTGGAATCTCTCACAGGAAGCTGGCCTTCGGGTAAATGGGACTGTTATTTTGTTTACCCTGACATGTCACTGACTATTCGGTGCTATGGTGGAATATACATAAAGTGTATTTTTCAATCGCAAGTTAGGTATTTGTTGGGTTTAGGAATATTTGTAATATAGATTATAATAGAATAATAATGTAATAACTATGACGCCTCTATTTGGATTATTAATATGGAACACTAAAAACAAACATTCTTTTTTTTTTATTGGTATAGATTATGACAACAATAAATCTTTCTTTTACTAGATGCAAATTATTCGTAGGATTCATTCGGAAATACGGAAATATAAACTATTCACAATCTATCTCTAAACTACCATAGACCTCTAGTATATATTGACTCCCAGATCCGCAACAACTACACCGAATCGAAGGTCAGACTAAAGTGGATTTTTAACTGGATCGTGGGTAATTGTTGAAAACACCAGACCTGCTGCGTTGCCTATTACTTGACATCGGGTATTTTTCGGTTTCGGTCGGAACAAATCGGAAACACGAAACAACACGAAATACAATGCTGTGTTTTCATTATATCAATATTCATTTATCAGACTACGAAGTGCAATGTACCTACGTCAGGCACGGCTATACTGAAGAACCAGCGTAAAATGAGACCCTATACCGATTTTATTTACTTTAATTTGTAAATATAATTTAAACTATTAAAGCTAGCGTCATGTTGATAATTTTCCCGCCGTCTACATACAATTTCCGTTATGCATGTGTATTTCCGAGTCTTAGTTGGCTATAGTTTTTGAAAGAGAGCTGGGGACAGCACTGTATGAAAAAAAGTTAATTTGGCCATATTTTAGACTAGTAAGAGCTATCGTAAAAAGAACTCAAAATGTGTATACCGTCTCAAAATTTTACGAGCTTTCGAATGATACCCCACACGTTCCTTACAATCCAAAAAAGAAATGCGAAACCCCTTATTACCCCTCAAACTGCCCTCTTTATTGGGGTTTACACGTTTTTGACTTTATTTATGTAATTAGGCCTTACATTTCTATATCTATACCAAATTTCAGCTTCCTATGTCAAACGGTCTTCGAGAAAACTGGCTGTGACAGACGGACAGCCTCCGAGTGATCGCATAAGTGTTCCGTTGGACGGTCAATTTCATCAATTTTGGTACGAAACACTAAAAAGGGACAGATGGGGTGTCAACTATTAGAATTAAGGTGTCGAACAAAGGGACGCTTACGGACGTTTTCCACCCCTACGGAATCAGAACATCACGGGTTCGAGACGTGTTCGAGACCTTCATTAAACTGCCTTAGAACAAACGTCGTTTGTCCATCCTGAGGGGTAATCACGTAACGTTTTGAATTTAAATGTCAATGTCAAACAAAAATGACAGTTAAATTCAAAACTTTACGTGATTAGTGATTACCTCCCTGGACTCCAGACACTTGATAGTCATAATAGGCGTCAGGTTTATTTCAAGTACCTACACTCACATGCACTCATACCAACAATACTGCATAACATATTAGGCACATGACTGCACTACTTTGATCAGTCAAACATTTCACCATCGCGATAATCACGACGGTTGAACGAAATTTTAAAATATCGGTACGAACTCAATTCCAATAACAAATGTTGTATCTGCATTTTCATCATTCCCGCCGTCAAAAATATCGCGATCGCGATGGCTGTTCGATTAATTAAATTCGTAATAACGATCGGATTTTTGTTTAACGAGAAAAATTGAAAATACGATTAGTAAAAACTAATTGGCAGCATAGCTTCGTTCGTCACTATTTGGAAGTTGTATAAAATGTGAGTTTAAATAAGCACTGGCTAAAAGTTCAACGTGATCGGCTCACGCTGATTTCGACTCGAATTGTTTAATATTTCCACGTCATAGTTATGTGAATATTTTTGTATGGACAATAACAATAAGGTACACGACGTCCTGGACGTTGCACTAGTGCACTTTATGTCAAAGTGACATGGCTTAACTTCAAATGAAGAAAAATCCTTATCCATATTGCTTTGACTTAAAGGGCCCATTGTCACATACTAGTGTAACGTCGAGAACTAGGACGTTTACCATATGTATGTCACAATCTCATACGCCAACTAGCCCCTATTTCACCAACTTGACAATTGTCACCTGACAACAACAATAAATTCTCCGTACATTGCTGATTCCACAAGTAACCTAGCAACCACCTTAACTTCTAGAACAAGCAATGTATGGCGAATTGTCAGTGTCACGTGACAATTGTCAAGTTGGTGAAATAGGGGCCTGCAACAACTTTCGCAAAGCGGTTCCTAAGTGAAACACTGGATCTTCATCTCTGACAATTCTGAAACGAGAGTGAATGCTAGGCGCCTATATCATCAAAATACTGTAAGATATTCAAGACTATGTAAGTATAATCCGATTTTATTTGGGTTAATCGGTCTATAGACAAGTACTATAAATAAAATCATGAACAGTCGTAAAGTCACTCATGTGGAATATCAATCACTCCGATTGTTGCATCTCTGAAATCATTCCCGTCACAAATATCGTCGCGATCGGAACCTGTCCGTTTAATTAAATTCCGAATAACGATCGGACTGTTCGCAAACTACGGATATTAAAGCACCATCGGTTGCGATTTCGCGATTTTGAAGATGGATTTTGATGCCGACGGCGTGCGATGAAACGAGAATTTGTGTAAGTCGATGACCCTCATGCCTGCGCATATAATTTTCTCTTAAGATTATTATCTTGATGTCAAACGTGTAGTTTTATAGTCTTAACTTGTCCAGTAATTCTCAATTTCTACTAAAATTATGATTTATTATACATTGTCAATTACATTAAACAATTCATTGAAATAAATAAAATAATGTCCTAAGACTAAAATTTTAATAATTGGTATGATACAATTATAATCCTTTTATAATGAATGCTTTTATTTCTATCTACAATTCAAACTGAATTGTAGATAGAAATGGTTGTACCTAAGCTACATTCTAGTCAATCGTATAAGCACTTGGAAAGGGCATATCAAAGCTGCCTTGAACGATACTTTGTGAGCATACAAATTAGGCCTCTTTCTCATATGACGATTCGGAGTCTGCACGGTACCAGTAAGCTGAACCTAGTCAGTACAGATTCTTTAGGGCGCGCCTACATTTCAATGAGCGCGTCGTGCAGTTCGATCACGTAACGCATTGTACGTACGTTAGGTACTTAGATGTAATTTTTTGTATGGAAAAATGAAAGTTCAGGACTGTCCTAACGCGCGTTAGGACAGTCCTGAACTTTCAGGACTGACGCGCTGACGCAGCGCGGGGAGCGGGGCGTTTGCATACATCCGTCGTATGCAATATTGTAATTAATACAAGAGACAACATGAAATCAGTAGGCATTTGGTAAAATAGAAAAGCGTACGGATACGGATTCCGCCCTTCCAAATGATGAGCCATATTAAACGTGTGTCAAACAACAATGCAACTTCTAGCAACAAGCGCTTCCAAGCAAACGCTTTTCTTCGAGTTCGTAAATCGCTCGTTTAATGGTGATAGATAACCCAGAAAGTGCTTTTCGCTCGTCAATGGCTTCACGATCTTTATCACAACATAGCTGCACGCGCGGCTCCGCTCGTCTATAAGTAGGAACCCAGGCGGAACCACGGGACAAAGTAAATAATAAATATATTCGGACAATTTTACACAAGTCAACCTAGTCCCAAACTAAGCAGTCGTCAACGCATAGCCTATACGTTATATTTGAAAGTCCATTTTTATATAGGTACCGGTAAAATACGTTTAAATCGCACGAATACCTTTGGAGTTTTTAATAGATAAATCCGCTATTTAACCAACCCAATTTCAGAGAAGAGTCACGCGATGCTCGTTTTGTAATGTATTTCTCCAAACAAAGTAATTGCTATTTCCCAGAACATTGGAATACGGGTCGAAACGGCTAGTTAAAAGCACAACATACCCAACCAACTAATCTAATTACTTACCTAATAATTCAGGAATTTTACATCAGGTCTGTTCCGCAAACTTGTAAACAAATTAGAGTCCTATTCCACACTCATAAGGCCCCGTATACATATTTACACTGCGTGTCTATGCTTTCCCTCAATCCCCGAATATGCACATCAAATGACCACTGGAATCAATAGCGGTGATTACTGCACGTTTCAATTCGTATGAATAATGAATGGCAATAGGCACCTGGATGAGAATATTGAATAAGTTGCAATCAGACTTTGAATACGCAGATATACTGCAAACTAGGATTGCTTGATCCTATTACCCTATTCCAATGTATAAGATTTGAAAAAATCGAGCGTTAATCGACATGTGATTTCAAGCAAAACCGTTTTAAAACGCAAAATCTTTGGCATGGTTATGTTTGAAAAGATCGAAATAAGTAAAACTAGTAGGTACAATACTTCCCTTTGCTATTGTTACGAGCGTAGGGGGGTACAGGATAGAGTTAATAACACCTTTAACACGACCGTAGATTTATTCTGTGATTTACACAGGGCAAAGTCCACTGAGTCCACAACACGTACAAACACTGACTCAATTAACCCACACTAGTGACTGACTCCGCGCCTACTAGTACTGACACAGCTAACTTCACTGTTACTTTGCACTAGACCTCTTCACTGTTCACCACTTGTTTCCACTGTTCTTCTTCTTCCAGTTCTCACCCGATACTACTCACTTAGTATCTCACTTCGAGAACTCCGCTCCGAAGACTCCACTTAGATCACTAACTTAAGACTGACTTGTACCACCACTTCTACTCTCTTCAGTAAGAGGGGAGGGCAGATCAGAGCTAGGCTCTTTTTGGCTGTTTCTATTTGCAGCCTGATTCTTGTTGCGGCTTTAAATTGCGACTTCTATTCAGTCATTTTTGTTTATGTCTTTTGTTGCTTGTAGGCGGCTTCAGCGGCCCTTTTGTTTTGAGTAGCATGGGACGTAGCGTATTTATCTGGAATACCAGATAAATACGCTACGTCCACGTTTCTCGAATATTCCAAGTCCATACATTTTCTACTTATAAATTTCCGTAAGAACTTTCGATATGTTCTATTTGCTTACTTTTACAGAACATTCCATGCTACTCGGCGTTTTGAAATTTATTTATTTATTATTATCAACAATATATTTACACGGCATTACAGACAAGCCAATACACCGAGAAATTAGACATTGCAAAATAACAGTATACAAAAACACATTCAATATGGACAACATCTAGGTAACATCAAACAAAAGTACTGGACAGCCTGTCATCCATCGTCACTCACAAAACCTAAGACATTCACGGCAAAATGTACTCAATACAAAAAGTGCATGTTGGTCGCTGGACTCAAACCCGGGTACATCGACTTTAAGGCTGTTGCCTGTACCCCTAGGCTAGTGTCGACTTATGACAACATGGTGAATAATAATATTATATTTATTTATTTATTAACAACTAAAATTAGACATGAATAGTAAGATACATTGCTCCACAAAACTACATCAATAGTTTGACTGTGGAGTCCAAATTACAGTCTCTTTTCTCTTTAACATAATATAGTAGTGTCTTAAATATAGGTACTCTACATTATTTTATATTACTATTAAAATTTGTAGATTATTAAATCTACCTTTTTTGGGTTCATGAACAATGACCTTGATGGAATGTGTTATATGGTAACGAAACTGTTATTACCCCGCCGTCGTAACAATATCTTAGATAATCAACATATTGCAATGTTTTTTTTGCTTAAAACTCGGTTCTTGTTTGGTAATATATAGATATATTTTTATTGAAGTTATTGTTATTGTAGGTATATCAATGTTGGTATTAATGGCAGTTATTGTTATTATAACGATGGAATACCCAATAATTAGGTGAAAGAAACCTTACTTTACCTGATTAAGCGTATTGAATTAAAATCAAATTTACATACATAGGTAATATTTCATTTCGCGCTTGACGCTTCCTAGCGCGTCATAAACGCCTAATGTATCAGGATTCAATTTGTACGGGTGAGATGTGAATTTGATTCCAAACCAATACGTTAATTATTTGCCTAAAATTTCTTTTTAGATAAGCCTATAGATATATACTCTAAGCTCATAACTTTTTTGTTCCAGGTTGCCTGTGGAAACTTTCACGCGCCACCACTGATGGCTATTGACGGAGCATTTATATACGTGCGTCCACACGTGCGTTATCATCTCAAATCATAGAAAGAAGAATAATACACACTTCACGCCCCGTGTCACGCGCGTGCACATCGCATCCACAAACAAAATTTTGGTCAGAGCGCCCCTTCGTGGGTGAAAATAATTTTTTTTTACATAAGGGCCTTAATCTAATCTACGCTTTAACTTTTCTCATTTTAGTAACGACAATTACCCATAATTTTTTTTTCACTCTCGTACGCTAACGCAATGTCAATTGCCTTCCGCAACTGACCAAGCGCAATAAAAACATATGAAGCACCAAACCAAGCACGTTTGCATATTTATACAAACCAGCGCAGTGGTCGGCAGATTGTATCAATTGTCCAGTTAATATTGCAGAAGCACGAACCGTGGGCCTGTGGCTTATCGATCGAACGACAGAAGTTGCAGTTGTGCTGTCGGTGAGACTGCATTCATAAGAATTGTTTTATGGGTCCAATTGCCCGACTTGTGAACAAAAATAAGGACTTGTGGGGCTACAAGTCAAATTGTGTGTAAAACACGTTTGTTGTGAGGCACACATAGACAATTTCTAAATCAGTGTATATCTCTAACAATGTGACTTTTGGAAGCATATTTATATTAGGTACGAAAAACAGAAAAAACTACGTCATATTATCACAACTCGCCACAGCAGCAGTTCAAAAATATCTTGATTGACCTCAGTAAATACGGAGCTATACAACCAACAAAACATTTTTACTATCGTTAAAGACTAGCTATTAGTCGAAAAAGGAACCTCGTTTTCTTTCAGAAAACATTAACTATTGCAGCTCGTATTTGAGCCACACTAAATCCGCTTCAAGTCACTCGGACCACCAGCCATAACCTAGCGAAATCTAGAGAGAAATATATCCAATATCGCACAAGGATACTCAAGTACTTAGGTTAAGGCCAAACTCTATTCATAAAAGGTCAGTGCCAGAACGACTGGGTCAAAGAAAAATAAAAGAACGTGAAGAAAATTAATGTCTGTGCCAGAAACTCGCTGCTAACTTTTTATAGAACGCGACTTAACTTAAGGAACAAAAATATTCGTATAATTGGCTGTGCATGGACAGGACATGGACTGACAACGGCATGGTGGGTCATGTTATGTTACAAATTAAATGCATATTTATTATTTTACTCGAACCGGTGTTGAATTGGTATTTTCGTTACGTGCAAGCTCGCATCTTTTCGATTCGATAAACACAAGAATAGAGTTTACTTTGATTTACCGTGTTTTAATCGCGTATAATGAATTTTATTCCTTTACCTACATGTTTCGGATACGTCACAACAACTCCACAGTCTACCCGCAATCAAGCTCAGCGTTTACCCGCAATCAAGCTCACCTCAGTGTTTTTTTTTCTTTTATTATATTATATTAATTATATGCGCATAATAATAAGGAATATTACCCGTTTCGTAAAAATGATATGTGTGCGTAAAAGTTTAAATCGACTATAGTGGGCCCGGGGAATCTTGATCCCAATAACAGCTGTCATCTCAGTACAATTTATAACCTTAAAAAGTAAAATTGTACTGAGATGACAGCTGTCATAGGGATCAAGGTTTCCCGGCCCCACTATAGTCTAAACGAACTTGAAGTTTAACTTAAGATATTTCATTCTTGTTTGTTCAAATTCAACCCTATAAGAACGTAGATACACAGGTTGCAACAAAAAAGGGGTGTGAACCGATTTAGGCTATATTTGGTAGCGCATTGCGATTCCAAAAATCACGCTTATATATATTATTTCCAAGTTATGCATGACGTTGATCAATCACAGGACGATGATTGAATGATGATGTGGGGCGGGCCGATAGGTTAGGTTGGCCTTGCCCTAGCGCCTGCGCTGCCGTTACATATAAGAGGCAAACTCATAAGAATTTAAGTGTAAATCTCATTAAAAAATGTTAGATTTAAGTAAATAGGTTATTATACTTATTATAGTATAAAACATGAGCGTTTCTCGCCATCAAACGTCACAGTTTGGCGAGTTGTTATGTTAATGTATAAAATGTAATTTCTTCATTTGAATAAATAAATTTAAAAAAAACACCCTGTAACTATATTTTCAATTGTATGTAGTATCTGCTTATCAAAATACACTCGAAGAATGTATCAAACACAAATTACATAATTGTATTTGACCTCTGTAGCCTAGTTTGTAGTGACCCTGCCTACGAAGCCGAAGGTCCCGGGTTCGAATCCCGGTAAGGGCATTTATTTGTGTGATGAGCATGAACATTTGTTCCCGAGTCATGGATGTTTTCTATGTATATAAGTATTTTATTTTAGTTATTTATTTATCTACATAAGTATGTTCATCGTCGTCTAGTACCCATATTACAAGCTTTGCTTAGTTTGGGACTAGATTGATTTGTGTAAGATTGTCCCCAAATATTTATATTTATTTTATTTATATTTATACATTTTCACCAATCGGTGCTGAATGATAAAACAAACTCAAGTCAATTTTCTTATTAGAGTTTCCAAACCTTTCTCTGTTGAGTCTAAGTACAATATGAACACGTCCTCGGTTCTAGTAAAATAATTTATAGCTGGACTGTTGTGCCCGTTTAATTCAATGGAGAATTATAAATGGAATTATTCCGATGTCGAGATATTTGCGCTTTGCTCCCGCCTGTTACGTATAATGGATTGGCGACATTAAGGTACAACAAAGTAGACAGGTTATCGGTACTGTTACATTCCTCAGGCAAGTTTACATAGTTTTGATCTCCTCGGACTGGGCAGCGATTAGGTTAGGTACGTTTATAATGTAAATTTATAAAATGCAAAATATGGAATGAATATGAAATTATTCATACTATGGTCGCAAGTACGAGTATGGATGCGATATTCCTATGGACGCATGCGACTCTGGCAACCCTATAATAGTATCGTATTTTCTCGAAAATGCATTTAAAATGTAGTCAAATGGAGAAAAAACCAACGCAATAGGCCAAATCATCACAAAGTTATGTGTCCAAAGTTTTAAGAAGGGGTATGTTCTGTCCCTTTTCCGCAAAACGCAACTTTATATGAAACGATTGTCATTCACTATGACGCGTGACGCTCGCAGATTGTGACGTCACTAACTGCAAGCGTTTTCTCTCTCTAACAAGCAATATTAAAATGGTTGTAGCTTCCTGATTCTTTGAGATATCAGAATGGGATTTTCGTCACGGCATATTTTGGCCTTCTTTCTTTTGGAGTAATAATAATTTACTCCAAAAGTATTATTTGAGGATTCGGTGTGATGACAGCTAGTTACACATATTGGTCCCAAACACAGCGCACCCTCGGGAACTCTGGCGACCTCATTCACCACAAGGAACACAACACAACATACCAATCAACGACTTGAATGTATACTTATGTGACTATACTTACATGCTAGTACATCTATAAATAGATCGACCAAATTCAGTATGTAGTAGTCGTAGTCTGCAAATAGTAAATACGTCTACCTACTGCAATTCTATGAACATTGCAAACTCGGGAAATAGGTACTTAGTTGAGATTTTTCGCCGGCTACTGCACTCTTCGCTGCCTAAAAGCATTTTAGAAATTTGCATCTTTTACATATTTTTCTAAAACAAATTTTCTAGTTTCACATAAAAATGGCAGGAAATTTACCGACGGACGTTTCTTGCATTTATCCGATGGAAAAATGTGAAATGTTTTAAGATAGATGTACCAAAAATGTCAGTAGAATTTGCGCTAAGGCGACGTGCGTTTATTCAGTTTTCATATCAAGTAATGGAATTGAACTGTCTACGCGAAGGTCTTCATGAGGTGATGTCGTGCATATGCGTATACATATGCATAACAATTATACTTGAGGTGCCATTCGACATTGCCTGTTTACAACTATTGGAGAATAGGTATCTACAAATCAGGGATGTTGCAAGACATTCGTGTCAGCTTTCGCAACCGCGGAAGTTCCGCATCTATTTCAACATCTGCATCCGCATAAATCGATGCGGATGAGGATGTAGTGCCAGGCGAAATATGAACGGGGGGCGCGTGTTAGGTATTCACGATATAAGTAAAAAAATCTTAATTTACTTTTTGTAATCGTCAGATTCGCTGCATTCACTCTTGACAAGAAAGACATCGCGTTTGTTCTTTTTTTTCGCAAAGATGAAATGAATGGGGTTTACTTATGTTTTGGACGTGGCCCTCCAACTATTAGCATCCGCGGAGATGTCTAAGAAACCACATTCACAACATCACTGCTTCAAATGGAAAACGCTATATACCTCATACAATTAAAAGTTTCTGTCAAAAATTTCATTTTTGGTACAAGCTTTTATTGCCGACTGTACTTTTATGTTTACCATCATCAACTACTCATTGAGACGATTCTAACGAGCCCAAACTCAACGGGGTTACGTCGGTTAAGTACTGAATTCCCATGGCCACCTTCCGTCTCCATCATCAGATCAGCTCGATGGTACCATAATATTGAATTGTCATCCAAACTATATTTATACCCAAAATTTCAGCTCAATCGGTCACCGGGAAGTGGGTCAAATTTAACTTGCAAGATTTGATTACAGACAGACAGACAGATAACGGAACAGGTGAAACTAAATGAAAGTAAATAAAAGCTTGTAATAAAAGCTTGTAAAAAGAGTAAAAAAAAGAGAGGGAAATTGTTTTGTTTCTATAATTTTTTCAAGATTTTATTTTACCGTTTCGTCGGCGTGATTGATTTGTATACATACCTATGCCAAATCACAGCTTGCTAGTACAGTACCTTTCACTGAGCTAAGCCGCAGACGAGTCGGACAGATGGACAAACGGACATACGGACATGGCGAAACTATAAGGGCTCCTTGTTGACTACAGAACCCTAAAAAGGACAAATCTGTGAGATTCTAGTTACCATTTTGTATACATAGGGGGTAATTTATTTTGTTTTGTTTCTATACCATTATAAATTTTTAAAGATTTTATTTTACCGTTTTGTCGGCGTGAGTCATGCCGAATAGGGGTGTAGACTCCCCTCCGGCCACGTGGTCCTACTGCTTCGTCCTACTGGTTCGAAAATTATTATTACTCCAAAAGAAAGAAGGCAAAAAAATATCCCTAATGACGAAAATCCCATTATCTGAATGTCAAAGAATTACGAAGCTACAACCGTTTTAATATTGCTTGTTAGAGAGAGAAAACGCAAACAGTGTGTGAAATTACTGAAAATTTAACGCTCGAAAACTGCCTGGATAAAATATACGCCTGCATAAATGAGAAAAATAAATGTTCTAAAAATTATATTAATTGTATTACATTCCAGATGCACCTAAACATAACTGACATTGAATTAGACAAGCACTTATAATTAATTAGGTACTATAATCTTAACATTTTCATCTTTCAAGCAGTTACAATAAACCGTTAACTTCACTCGCAAAATGTCAATTAATATGCATCAACATGCAGCAAAACTCCTCGAAATATACATGCCTAACCATATTAAAATAACATACTCTCGACCAGAACACAAAGGAATGCATTTTGACTCATACCTTCACATAAATCATTATAATTTGAGCTGCATGGAATGAATTTACATATAAATGTAATTCAAAAGTTGCACCAAGACAAAGAACCAGTGTAACGGGCTCATTGGGAGACAATAAATTTATTATTATGGCCGCTGACTAGTGTTCGTTAATTTTATAACATCTAATAACTATTAAAAAGTAACTGTTTGCACACCTACACAATGACGTAACGTCATTAATTGCTTGCAGTTTATTACAGTGTATTAGATCCAAAAGATATACACTTCAAAACGAAATACGTCAAGTAAACCGTTTTGTCGTTGTGATTTACAATTATGTATACGTATGTGAATGTGTATCTATATTATTTGATAATGTACCCATTCTTTAGTATTGGTTTTCTTGTATATACTTACCTATCGCATATATACTGCCTTATTTCCTAGCCTAATAAAGTGTCCCACTGCTGGACAAAGGCCTCCCCACACGATTTCCACTCGTCCCGATTCAAAGAAATCTAGCCAATCGTTGCGAAATACGTCCAGGTCTTCACGCCATCTCCGTCTCGACCTGCCACGCCGTAAAATATCCTGCCTAAAAACTAAATTTTCAGTAATTTCAGCTCATAATTGACAACAAAAACATAAACTGACGCCTGCATGTAGCATGTAGGGGATAATCTCAGGAACTCCTCATCCGATGTCACCAGCTCATAGATGGGAATCTTCGGGATGAACATAGCCTATACTTTATCCTGCGACTGCGCCTGGGTTCTATGTGATTCGAGAGGGACTAGTAAGTATCTAACTTTTAAAAAAATATGGCCGAATCGCACTCGCACTTACTCACTGAACTTCCATAATGACCTCATGTTTACACGGCCAATCATGCTTCGAGTGCCTCGCAGCCATTTTCACGAGTTTTTATCACAACTCTAATTAATTCAGTGGAAAATGGCTACCAGGTAAGGCGTGGGTGTGGGAAGAAGCGCCGTGGTGAAATCACATCACATGGCAGCAATCATTTAATTTCACCCATTTGCTTCATTTTGGACGTGTATGTGATTTACGTGACGTGTTTGTGATTTTGTCTAGGATGTGCGAATATAAGTAGGAAACTGTGTACGGTTTACATCGACATGTTTGCCGTTCTGAAGCGTATTTAATTGCTATAAAATGTATACAACTTACGTACTTACATATTTTCTTCTCAGTCATTTCACTCTTCGTGTCATGGTCAAGCAACGTGAAGAGTCGCTTGCTAAGGTGGCCGCTGTTGCTCGCCTCAAGACATCGCGCCATTTCTCTCTATTGGAGGTTATCCTCAAGCATTCATGCAGAGACACTTACATATATATAAATAAAAATAATAAATAATTAAATAAATATAAGGGGACAATCTTACAAAAATCGACCTAGTCCCATGCATAGTAAGCTCAGTAAGGCTTGTGTTATGGGTCCTAGACGACGATATATATAATAGATATAAATACTTAAATACATAGAAAAACATCCATCACTCAGAAACAAATATTTATGCTCATCACACAAATATTTGCCCTTACCGGGATTCGAACCCAGGACCTTCAGCTTCGTAGGCAGCGTCACTACCAACTAGGCTAACCGGTCGTCAAAAACCAAAAATGTATATATATATATATATATATATATATATATATAAAGCCTAACGAAACTGTAGGTCCTGGGTTCGAATTCAGGTAAGGGCACATATTTATGTGATGAGATGAACATGTTTTTTTTTATTCTCGGATGTTTTCTATATATTTAAGTATTTATATCTGTCAAATATATCGTCGTGAAGTAGGGTGCCCATGACACAAAGGCTACTGAGTTCAATTTGTTGTTTTATTTATTGATTTATAAATTTTGACATCAACGCTGTGCACGTTGACACTTAAGTACTTCTAGGTAGGTAGGATGCGATGATTTGTTATTTTTACTAAACGGAACCTATTATTTGTATCTGCTTTTGTGTTCAACGGATACACAATTCCCTGACGATATCGATACGTTATGTACAGTAAAGTGAAAAAATATGTATCGATTTATTCCTCCCATAAATATGTACAGAAACCTTAAACCGCTAGCATAAGAGCGATGGTACATTTATATTTATGAATAAGTTGTATGCACCCATATTTTTAAACTTCACTACGACGTACGATGATGGTGGTATGATTTTAATTTCCAACGACACATCTTGAACATTCAGAACATTTTAACGCCTTACTGATTTCCTTAAATTGAAATATACACATATGTAGTATATACGAGTATTTATATTGTAATCGAGCACGAGAATTTAGGTATCAACGCCAACTAGGAAAGCGATTAAAGCCAATGCTTTGTGAATATTCGGTCAATCTCAGAGACGGAATCTGGTTGAACCCGAGATTCTAAACTAGACTCGATCTTACGGTGAACAGGATGCCAAACATATCGATCAGAGACAAATGGACAGAAGGTTAGAGGGTCTGGTTAATACTTGTAATTGTTGCCGCAATGACAAAACTTAGTTCTATGTAATTTAAAGTTGACAGAGAAGGTAATCGAGGCAATTCCCCGACATGTCACGTCATGACACGTCAAAATCGCTCACAAACCTAGGTAAGTACCTAACAATTTATTATTAACCCGCTATAGGTAACATAGTAATTCTTAAAAGATTACTTAAATGCTTAACTTATTACCAGATTAGAGCTTCCCCTCTGCGGTGAATAATTTAACATGATATGAGAAGGCACAACAAAATGTCGTCAGTGTCATCGCGCTAATTATATTTCTAACAGCCCAACATGCAGGGGAAATACCTCTACCTTACAAAAGACCGCAGCCTTACACACAGCCCAACAACTAGTTATGCGGTGTATTCCTGGTGGCGATTTAAGTTCACTAGGGCTTCCGAGCAACCGATTTGATAGGTGCGACGGATATTATGTCTCAAGCTGTTTACACAACGGGCCCTCAAATCAAAATAGGGTCGGCAACGTGCTTATGAATCCTATGGAGTGTCATGAACCCATGTGTGATGGTGCCTGGTTATCGTCGAAGGTCTTTGGTCTAGCAGCACACATACCTCTATATGAGAATAACAATTGTACATAATTTTAAACATATCCATCACGTAATGAAAAACTGTGATGTACCTAAACATTTATAAAGCTCGCTATTATATCCCCCAGAGTTATTTCAATACTTTGTTGGCTCACATTTGGTGTAGGTGGCATGTTTAACCGCAGAATTATAGCCTGGACTCGGTAGCGACACGCTCGAAATGATACAAATTACATTGCTCTGCCACGGACGGTATTGTGTTAGTAAATCACCAATAATCAGCTCAGTTTAGTTGAATTGACTGAGGCATAGATAAATCAGATAATGGAAGCATTTAGAGATATACGTAGAACATAATTTTCACATATTCCCCGGACAACTTGTATGGCGAAATTGGCGAATTGGTGCAAATTATATTTTGTCAACACGCGCGGGTTTAGGTTTCTGAACGCTTTTACTTTACGTTATTTCATTTTATGTATATTCCGTATAAACTCGTAGAATAGTATTCGTGTTCCGGTGAAAAGGATTATTTTGACATAATTATGAATTTGTAAGAGTATGCGAGACAGAAGATTTTGGGAGTCAGTTATGCACCTGGAATGGAACCCTTATAGTTTCACCATGTCCGTCTGTTCGTCT
Source organism: Epinotia bilunana (assembly GCA_947049275.1). Lineage (NCBI taxonomy): Eukaryota > Metazoa > Arthropoda > Insecta > Lepidoptera > Tortricidae > Epinotia > Epinotia bilunana. The sequence continues at coordinate 18,935,407 of OX346260.1, read as the reverse complement.
ATCCGTCCGTCCGTCTGCGGCTTAGCTCAGTTACCCTTACTACTAGAAATGGTCTAATTCGGCATGGATTTATAAATGCATCACGCCGACAAAACTGTAGAATAAAACTTTTTTTTCGAGTTATCTCTCCTTCACATAGAGCGGGGAGTCATTTTTATTCTCGGTAAACCTATGGTATCCATGCTTCTACGTGATATTGTGCTTTAAAGCCCTAATTTTTACTAGAATCATGTGTCCGGCCCTCTGCCGGCTAAATTAATACTACTGGATATTATGAAAACAAACATGGTAGTAGTACATATAATTATTTTAATAGGAAAACTATCACTGATACGTAGGCATAACTAGTTAACGAGTAATAGTCAACCAACTTAATAAATGTACTTTAAACGGCCTACTTTCGTACAAATTCGGGTGACGCAACCACAACGTTTAGTTGGCGCCCGCGTGTCGATGTAACAAAGACAGACAGGCAACTACCGGAACCCTACACTGCGCGTGATCCGACACGCACTGGGCCGGTATTAGTAGCAGCAACCGCACGCACCCATACCGCCGCGCGCAAAGATGAATTGAAACGGTAGTTTATTTATAATCCCTACTTCTCCCAATGTCAGAGCGTTTACCACATGTGTTCTGATTGCTTCAGCGAGAGCCCACAAGAACACATGGCTCTGTTTGTAATGACAGGCATGGGAACCGCCTTTGATTATTTATTTACGGGACAGTGCTGAAAGTTGGGTTTAACGTGATGGAAATATCGTTTCATCGGGATTAGTCTGTTTCCTAACGACGTATTTATACGGATTATGAAGGGTTGTGTTAATATGTTTTACGCAGGCTATTATTCTGTATTATCCTTACTTAATATTATAAATGCGAAAGTCTGTATGTTTGTCCTTCTTTCACGTCGCAACGGAGCGTCGTATTGATGTAATTTTTTCCATGGAGATAGTTTAGAAGCTGGAGTGACATAGGCTACTTTTTTCAGCGGGAAAACATCTAATTCCCACGGGAAAATTTAATATATTACATTTGCCTATAACCACGCAGGCGAAGCCGCGGGCATCAGCTAGTATATTATAATTGTAAAAGGAAACTGTAGCCTGAGTTAGACACAATTTTTTGATGTTTTGTACCTACTACTACTTTTAGAATAATTAATTGTATTAACCACTTTGATAGAAACGTATAGATAGAGCTGTACATTTTACATATCGATTTACCTTACACATACGAGCAATGGGAAATTCGTATGTGTATATACGGTACAATGTAGTTTTACCTAGGTTCGCTAAAAGACCTCTATTTATTTATTGTATGACTAATTATGTTTCTCTACTTCAAAGATTTACAGTTTTCATCACGTGTCTTCGGTTAAAGTTGTATTATCTCCACTTGCCGGTATTTGGTTACAGAGGGTAGTCAAAGCTAACTCTTGGGCGTATGTACCGTAGGGAAGAAAAACGACTCTCCGCTCGCTTTAGTATGTAGCACAAACTGAAGAGACCTCTGTTCGACAGTAGTGCCTATTTTCCTGTTAAATTAGAACACTATATAGGGTGTATCAAAGATGGGTTGTGAACCAATCAAGGGCATGTTCGTTGGCGTATTGCGATTCCAAAAATGCATTTGTATTTTTTTTATTGATTTGTTTTTTTTTACATTGAAATGTTTTTTTGTTTACATTACAGTTTTCTACGTAAGTTTATATTTTATAATCATAGTTTATAAACTTAAAATAAACCTTGAAGTAGAAAACCAAACACGAAATTAGAAACTAGGTTAAAAATAATTATAAACAAAAAAATTGGCCCAAATCCCCTTCTTAGGGCAGCATGCCCAAAAGGCTGGCAGCATTGCCACGTTGTATGGCAATGCTGATCCTCTGTGCCAGGTATGATACAGCCTTCCGGTCACGTGTCACCTCTACCAGGCGTTTGGAAATCTCCTTAAAAAGTTCATGGGCGCTTTCTCCCCACGGTCCCAGTCTCAACCCTAAACGGTGCAAAAAGGTAGCCTTGCGCCGCTTGAGGAGTTCCGTCGAATTTGCCGCAGAGCCAGCCTTTACGGCGGTGCCGTGGCGATGAGACAGCGCAGCGCATCTTCCATGGCACGAGAGGCATGAGGGTCATGCCGTCGGGTCTCTTCCCGTCATTACGGGCAAGGCCCGTTGGTTCTAAAATAGCCGGCGTTCCCGCACTGGCTAGGGCCCGACGGACGACGTCGTTTTACGTTCGCATGACGGGGAGCACGCCCTGCGCTTCTGCTACAGGACAACCCGTGGTGACCCAGCTGGTCGACTGGATGACCGCAGCACAGCGGTGAGGGGCAAGACAACGCAGGTCACTCCCAGAAGGTTCCGATCGGTGATGAAGGCAGAGCTTGGAGCCACTGCCCGGATTCCCACTCAGCAACGGCTAGGATCCGAGCGCGCTCTGGGAGGCTGGTTGCCGTTTGATACAGGTTACAGTTTTTGTTTTTGTCGACATTGCTTGTGTATGACATTAAAAACGTAAAACCTGCGTGTCAGAAAAACATACACAAAACATTTGTTTTCATAACACCGCTGTACGCGCAGCGGTTAAAATTAAATAAAACCTCTCAACCTTCACCCTCGCGGGGAATGTGGTCATGCACAAACAAAGTCAACAAAACCAAAGACTTTAATGTAAACAAAAACAAAAATATCAATGATAACAAAAAAAACAAACAGATGCATATTTGAAATCGCAATGCGCTACTGAATATGCCCTTGCTCGGTTCACACCCCATTTTGATACACCCTGTATATCGTAGTTGTTGACACGGTACAGGAGACAGGGTATCATAGAGAAATATAGATACGCTCAAAGTGGCCAAGAGTTAAATAAATAAATAAATAAATAAATATTAGGGGACAATCTTACACAAATCGACCTAGTCCCAAACTAAGCAAAGCTTGTACTATGGGTACTAGATGACGATAAACGTACTTATATAGATAAATAAATACTTTTATACATAGAAAACATCCATGACTCAGGAACAAATATTCGTGCGCATCACACAAATAAATGCCCTTACCGGGATTCGAATTCGAACCCGGGACCTCTTGCTTCGTAGGCAGGGTCACTACTATACCAACTAGGCTAAAGCGGTCGTCGATTCCATACCCTAAGGGTTCATTAACAACGGTATATACCTACACTGATTTTTAATTCGTGATCAGGAGTCGCGGGCAGAAGCTAGTTCAAAATAATAGTCACCCTAACGGTAGTTTGCGATTTGACGTGACCAAACATGTAGGGTGACCAAACATTCAGTGAATATTAGTGATAACATTATCATGAAATTTAATTAACTAAACAGTGATTTAATTGCTCGAGTCCTCATTTATTGAAATCCGTTCTGGCTGTTTATACATTTTTTTTCGACTCCTGATCACGGATTAAAAACCATCGTGTATAAACCATCCTATAAATTAAAGCATATCTCTAAATTCACCCTACATGTCTGTACTCAATATTAATAAGGCAATGGTTAATTAAAAAGTTACCCTTGGTCAAGTTACTACCTGCCTTTGGACCATCCAGGCACCTGCGTACAAATAAACAAGTTTATCAGTTTGAAACATCTATTGCACGGTCACTCCACTTAATTGGTTTCTCCAGTTAAGGCGATTATATACGAAAGGGTGTCCTTATTAAAAGGGTTCCGTAATTACGCGGTTAATAAGGCTTGGTTTGTAATTCGTGTTCCGTAGCTAGTGTTGTTAATTTCGAAGGTGTCTACCCATTTATTATTATCGGGCAGAAATCGTATTTTATGTCCGTATTTCGAATACCTAACTTTTTATTCAATTGGATATTTCCTGAAACATTAAAAGTGACGGAATAAATTAAACTATAAAATTACTCAAATTATTGAAAAAGCTCTTCCTAACTGAAAAAGAATTACTGTATTGTAGTGCATTTAATTTTTGCATGAATATTGAATCAGTGTAACAGTGAGCAAGCTCCCGAGGCCGAATTCAGATAGGGCAAAAAAAAAATATGCCTGGCTACTAATATTCATCACAAAACAAAGATGTGTTAACAAATTGCCTGAAATGCAACAAATTCGCAATATTTTACGCAATCTACCCTCCCTATTGTGATGTTCTTTTATTTATTAAGTACTATAAAATAACGATAGTTTTATTATTCTCTAATATACTACAATCTTTATATATTACAATACAGTGCACCGTGCGAATCAATTTAAAATGTTACCATGTAGGTACATTGTACAAGGAATGCTATTCAATCAGTTTTGTACTATCTCAAAATGAATCAGTTGTTCCATGCATTCGCTTTCCCGGCATATTGATTACTTCGCACCGCTCCTCAGAGCAGCTTTACGATCCGTCAGTCAATGATGGTGATAATACCGGGTTAGCATTCACAATTACGGACATCTCATATCGAGATAACCAAGGTGGACTTCCACCAGAGCCTAAGAGGTAATCCTACTTCCTACTAATATTATAAACGCGAAAGTTTGGATGTATGGATGGATGGATGGATGTTCCAATTAATCTCAAAAACTACTGGACGAATTTTTATGAACCTTTCCAGTTATGTACTTACCTTAAATATCAGAATACGACATAGGCTATAATTTATGTCAAGTTCATCCCTTTTAGGGACGAAAAAGGGGATGAAACTTTGTATGCAGACCAACAAACAGCGTGAAATGTCAAACGAGCGTTGCCAAATGTTAATCTATTAGTATCTACCTATTACTTTAATCTACCTTTTTCGTCAGTTGATTATCAACTGTCACCATCTCGAGCTACTTCTGAGCTTAACTTATTGAATCGAATTGAACATAGCCTCGGATAGCTCCAAAAAGCTTAATTCTGTAGTACTCCCTCGGTGTTTTGCATTTTGTCCATGACTTTCACCCAATAGCCTAGAACATTTAGATTCCATACGATTATTGAATTCGTGAGTCATTTTTTTAAATTAATAACTACGGGGACGAAGTCGCGGGCAGAAGCTAGTATTATAAAAGCGAAAGTGTGTCTGTCTGGGTCTTACCTCTTCACGCTTAAACTGCTAAACCGATTTAGATACAATTTGGAATAGAGATAGTATGAGTCTCGGTGAAGGACATATGATAGCTTTTATGCTGGAAATCATTCCCTAAGGGGGTGAAATGGGGATGAAAGTTTGTTATAAAATACCTAAAGCTACGATATATAAACGAGTTCCACGCGGACGGAGTCGCGGGCAGAAGCTGGTGCTTGATAACTAAGTGTCAAATGTGTATATGAAAATACACGGATCAGTTTCGCACAGCTCTGGTGGATATTCACCCTGAACCTGGGCATTGACCTAAGCGACGCACGACGCCGTTTGTCTCTGCGACAAATGGATGGACTTAATATTTTGAACAACATATTCACGGGTAGGTTCGCCACGTAGATGTAATTTGGTCGTGGTGGTGGGTTGTTTCGGCATTCACTTTCGCGCAATTTGTCTCTGTGACAAAGGGATGCATCCATATGGATGGACGTATAATATTGTTCCAACGTTGAATTTTTACATTCACGACCGTTCCATTTGAATGGCGCCAACTATGTTTGACCAGAGCTGTTATTTGCTACGCGCTAATGCGGCTCACCCCGCCGGTCACTCGTCACGAAACTATACCTCTAACTCGACTAAGCGTAGGTTTAGTTAGTACGCATTGAGGTGTCAAGATATATTTGTGGGAGATAATAGGGGGCCACCTTGTGGGGGGCCTACCCACGCTGCGCCTTCCGGTACGTGGTCGCCACCCGAGAACCTTTCCGCCCCAACGGCCATCGGTTCTACGTGCAATGTGCCCACTGCCACTTAAGCTTAGCGATTCGGAGGGCTATATCGGTTACCTTGGTTCTGCTGCGGATAGCCTCATTTCTGATGCGATCGCGCAGAGAAACTCCCAACATAGCCCTCTCCATTGCCCTCCAGGCCCTCCACAAGGTGGACTGATGACCTGGTAAAGGTCGCGGGAGTCCGCTGGATGCGGGTGGCGCAGGACCGGTCATTGTGGCACTCTTTGGGGGAGGCCTATGTCCAGCAGTGGACGTCTTTCGGCTGATATGATGAATAGGGGGCCAGTACAGTTTGGACATTGATCTGGTTTTAGCGGTCGATAATGCTCATCTTTATATTGATGAGAATGGCGAATTTAGCCGAGACAGGCTGGTTACCATTTTACTAAGTATTGACACTGATAAAATATAGAAAGTAAATGCAATATATACTTTTACAATTTTCATTTAAATAGTTAAAATAATAAAGGTACATTCTGAGCTCAAAAGCCAGCTAGCTTATCCTAATCGTATAACTCAGTTCTTATAAAAATGCGATAATAAAGACGCAGAATTCAGATTCTTGGGATATACAGCCCAGCCGAAATCGCTTTGATCAGGCCGCCAATTAAAATGCCGATCGGCAACCCTCTGACGAATCTCGTATGAAAATAAACGACAACAAGCATTACTACTCATTAACGTATAAAAACCCTGAGAACTTTCACTAAACAGCTGAGCAGCTGGGAAAGACGAAAAAAATATTGTTTATGTTGGCATTTTTAATTACTTAGGTGACGATGATGTTGCTTGCATTACACATTACATTACACGTGGAACCGATGGCGATTGCGTTGGAAAGGTTCTTGAGTCGCGACCACGTACCGGAAGGCGCAGGCCGGACAAGGTGGACTGATGACCTGGTAAAGTTCGCGGGTGTCCGCTAGTGCGGGTGGCGCAGGACCCGTCACTTTGGCACCAATAGGCCTCCCCCAAATAGTGTCGCACTATTTGGGGGAGGCCTATGTCCAGTAGTGGACGTCTTTCAGCTGATATGATGAGGTGACGATACGTCCTAGAAACAACTGGGGTGGACATTTGTTTAAGTGTGTGATGAACGTGTTCTACATAGGCGGATGCAGTTTTAATTACAGACCAATATTGAAATCAAATTAGAACAATCACTGCAATACAGAGGTATTAAATACCTACGCAGTATTTTATGCATTGTATTACTTAATAAATGAATTCATTCATTCATTAAAACTATAATTCCGATATATGTGTCCGTTGTACACATTTGTGAGTACAAATATTTCCTTGCTTTCCCTAAGAATACATTTAAAATTAGTAACAAAACTTGTATCTTATTAACATACATTATTAGTAAATAAAAAAGGCATAGCTATCGCGTCCGTGTAAACAGGGCTTTAATACCGTCTAGCGAGATGGTGTATGCACAATTGTACACCCTACTTACTTTCTAGGTCACTAACCTTGAGTGGTCTAGACTTTAGAATGCTCACAGTTTAAAGGTGTTCAAGCCATTTTGCACGGTTTCGCCCCCACCAAATTAACTCCCTGCTGATGCGGGGTTTTCCTTAGAGACAACAGTTTGGGTTTCTTCAAGAACAAAGTGTATCTGTCACATATTGTATATCCGCCGTTTTACATAACAGCTAGCTGTTTAGAATAGAATAGAATAGAATAGAAAACATTTATTCGTGACAACACAACACAACACAAATATAAAACGGTAAAAATAGGTACCTACATGGGAAAAAAAGGGTGTTGCACGAAATGGTGGTGCTGGCGCGATTGCCAGCGCTGATCTTTCGATGGAAACATCAAGTGATTTCCCAGCCGGTAACACATAATGAAACAAAAGAGAGAAAGAAATAAAAAATAAAAATAAAAAAGCAATGTAAAATAAAATAAAATGACGAACTATCATAAAAGAAAAAAGAAAAAGAAGACATTCAATCAGAATTCGTGCAGTTTTACTAAATAACAATTACAAACACAATAGTAGGAAGAGAAGAGCATAAGAAAAAAGGACAAGTGAAAAGAAATCATACACAGTTTCGTATTGAAGAACGATTAGCGCCGAAAACACTCCAGCTGATTTTTACGCTTGAGTGGTATTCAATTCGCCTGATCGTCAACCCTCCGTATTACAAAACAGCTAGCTGTTATTAATGTAAAACGGCGGATTAAGTATACTATTCCACTGAGACATATCTACCGGTTTTAAAGGGTCGACAACGCGCATGCGAGTCCCTTAGAGTTGCAGGCTGTCATGGCAGACCGTATGTTAGTTTGCCACCGACGTGGTACTTATTAAAACAACAGAGACTAGACTACTCGTATTCAACCAAAAAGGAATGAGGACTTAATCTGAGGTAATGGTAAAACGTTATTTAAGAGGCTAAGGCAGAGCTATTATCAAAACGACATGAATACGGTAGATATCTGGGGTATTAGTGTAGACGGTAATACTCCAACGGTCATTAACAATGTTACGAGAAGCCGAACTGCTCCACATGATCCTTAGATTATATATTCTGTGTCCTTAGTAAGTTCGAGTAAATGGCAGTTTCCGTTCAAACCTGAATTAAGTAAGTTACCTACCTATCTATTTTTGCCTACTTGTGTAGAATATAATGAAGGGGGCTCTATTGCCCCCTTTTATGCAAACTTTTTTCGGGCAACATTGTTTCATTATTAAACAGGATAATATTATAGATTAATTTAGTCACTTACATGAGGAAGGTACTTAATAACAATGAAGGCGAAAAAGTTCATAAAATGCCTGTTATTTTTGTATTCACAGCACGTCTAGCATGGGACGGCCGCGACATACTCTCGATTTTTATCGCACTATATATAGGTACACCTTGTTCTTAGTGTTCTAATAAGAGAGAGATGGATAGTGCGAGAAAAATCGAGAGCTCACGCGCCGCCGCGCGCTAGCCGTGCAGGAATCAAATTATAACGTAATTACGTACCTAATAATAGTATGAAAATGATTTGTAATCAGGTACTTACTTTTATGAAAAATCCAGAGTGCACTGTAACGTTTACCCTTAACTTACATATCATCATGGTAGACTACGAATATACCTTTACAAAATAGGCAATCGTTTAATTACCAGTAATTAAGCCAGTCGATAACCATTCCAATTGAGCTATATAAATGAATCCCCGTTGCAAACGTTTTTGCGGGCGTAAGTGTTAAATTAATGTGTCAGGGCCTATTTGACATGTGCATTTTGCATTCTAATTTAAGTTAATGTGTTATGCGTGTTTACTCCCATGCTTGCTTTGCGAGTTAAAGTTGTGACTGCGCCTTATTAGGGGGCAAAGCGGACACCGGGCGCCTTTACGATAAAATGCTAAAATCGAACTCTACGAACGGTAAGATGTAGGAATAGGATCTTCTTTCTGTTTTCGACAGACGTACCTACAAAGAAAGCGCGTCCCTCACGCGCGAGAAAGAACTAGAACTCCCGCAATGTCCTCCCTATATAGCTTTGGGAAATGTTGAATAGACGCCCAGGTAGGTATTTATACTGCCTTCGCTATTTACTGTCGACCATCCCTACCTGGGTTCGCAGCGATAAATCCTCATTAATGTCACAATAGTTCGTTTTCTTTTCCTGTTGTCAAATGCTGAGCCAATTAATTCGGTCAGACCACTCGATTCGTCGCTGGTTGGAATGCAAGTTGGGGGAACGTTGGTGCTTTTTTTTGTGATTTTTGGTTGAGCTCTTCAAAGGTTACTTTGTTGGAATCATACATTTTTGGACACTATAGATATATCGATAACTTCATCACTAATGATGATTAAAAGCCAACACCGATATTACATTAAGGAGACCGTCAGTTTCATCAAAATAACGTTCCTACCCATATATACGCAAGGGTTAGATTAATAATATTTGTTTAGCACTTGGACCTGCTTATGATATTGTCTTCCTAGTGAAACTGTTGACATTGTAAATAATTATGATTTACTGGTATCTGTGTGGACCTTCGTTTCAGGTAAGTACCTAACATATCTTCTTCATAAATTAATAGGAAAATTATTGCTGAAATCTAACAATGTACGTGATCATAGAATTGTCCTGAGTTTATAGATATATGGGTGTTTAGATAAGTATATGAAACCTTTACATATTGCTGGCTATTCAGCATTATTAAGATTTTGGTTTCAAGTCTAAACGGACTATTCGAAGGTTATATAAATAAGAAAATCTACGACAAGCATTCGCCTTGAGCCTGTGGTCTCAGAGCTATAATTTCGAAAATCGAAGTTCGGGTATCTCCCTCTCTATCGCACTTACATTACTCGAGTGACAGGGATGCATGTACATTTTGAGTTTCGATTTTTGTGGTATTGCCGCAGGGCCCTCTCGCAGCGCATTTAATAAACCCAGTATAGTCCATCATCTGGGGGCACGGCAGTCCCCTGCCAAGTCGAAAAAACAGCGGCACGGCCGTACCATCCTTTTCTCGAAGTATTTCAGGCCATTTTCAACCCCCCTATAACTTCGTTGTGGATAAAACTAGAAGCCTGAATTTTCAGTAACCAAGCACCCATTGTATAAACACGATATATTTAAAATTTCATTCAATTTAAACCAGTAGTTTAAGAATGATAACTAGTCAAAGTTTCCTAATTTTGTCACTCACTGACTGACTGACTCACCGATCATCAAAAGTCTAAGGCACTTCTAGCAGACATAGAAGCATCAAATTTAGAATACAATTAGTGTTTAGTGTATAAATCAAGGGAAAACTAAAAAAAATGCAATTTCAGTCCAGTTTTCTAGATACACCAACTACATACATTACTTTGTAATCCGATACAAATATATAGGACTAGCTGATGCCCGCGTGGTTATAGGAAAATGTAACATATTGAAATCATCCCTTGGGAATTAGATGTTTTCCCGCTGGAAAAAGTAGCCTATGTCACTATCCAGCCTCTAAACTATCTCCATACAAAAAATCACATTAATTCGACGCTCCGTTACGACGTGAAAGAAGGAGAAACAAACACACACACACACACACACTTTCGCATTTATAATATTGGTAAGGATTACAAAGTTACATTTGCAGTGAATGGGACAAAAAAATAAAAAGCAAGAATGGGGCTGCATTCATAGTTTGTATGTGTGGATAACACATTAACCTACAAAAAGAAGTGAGATCCCATAAAAAACATTCCATGTAAAAAAGAGGTCAAGTCTCGAAACTCTTCCACCGTACAAAGTTGTGAGATATTTCGTAGAGCCAAGTCTTAGGCATTCTTATTTATCTTTATTTGTTTGCTAAATAAAATTTTGTGACTGCCACAATCACACAATACTACATAGTTTTAGGTATGCAAAAATCCATAAATTCAGTAAAATTGTATAATTGCCCAGTTGCAGAATTTTATTTAGCAAGCAAATAAAGATAAATAAGAATGCCTGAGACTTGGCTCTACGAAATATCTCACAACTTTTTACGGTGGAAGAGTTTCGAGACTTGGCCTCTTTTTTACATGGAATGATTTATACGGGATCATCCTTATTTAACTACCACCGAGCTCTCCCCATTCACATTATTTAAAACGGAGTAAAAATTTATAGGAACCAGATAATATTCAGAAGTACCTAAACCCACCCTGCGGGCGTAGCACGGTTGCCATTTTATCACTTATCGTTGTGGATAAGGCATCCGTTACTCTCGCACTCGCATACTTGTCAGAGCGTGATGGGCGTCTTTACCACAACGATAAGTGATAAAATGGCAACCGTGCTACGCCCGCTGAGTGTGTAATCCAAATAAAAATAAATATTTCAACGCCGAGTTTGTTTTGTATGTTAATTAATAGCAGTTTCGCGGCAAATTAAACAGAACACGCGTGGAAGACTCGTAATTTAACTCTTTAAACACCCGGGGCGTCCGCTGCACTTATTTGCTTTTAACAGAGGCACTTGCAGTTACACGGGTGGGGAGATACACCTGTGACACATTTAACACGACGCGTTTAACGGTGAGCATCCACCTTCCTATTCGTGCTTTTTTTCCTCGCTCGCCGCCTCGCAAACTCGCACCGCTCTAGTGGATATTCACCCTAAGGGTGAGTTGTCATATATTTGACATCTCGCGCGCTTGATAGCTAGACGGCAAATATATGTAAACAGAGCTTCGCTCATCTCTGGTGGGCCGGGTCGGTAGTCTGACCCAAACTAGCGAAATGTACTGTTTCTAAATCAGTCGAAGCAAGGTACGATAAAGGGGGATTATTAGTTAGAAATTGCTACATGAAGGAATGAGATCACGATTGGTGAATATCGTTAGACGGATTTTGATATACATAATGTACTTAGATTGAGATCCGCCGGATTGAAAGCTACGCTTTGGTAGCTGCAACCTAAATCGTAAAGTCCCCCATTCCCCAGTTCGAACTTACAATATAAGGGGGGGATAAATAATAATATAAGGGGACAATCTTACACAAATCGACCTAGTCCCAAACTAAGCAAAGCTTGTACTATGGGTACTAGACGACGATAAACATACTTATATAGTTAAATAAATACTTAAATACATAGAAAACACCCATGACTCGGGAACAAATATTCGTGCTCATCACACAAATATATGCCCCTACCGGGATTCGAACCCGGGACCTCTTGCTTCGTAGGCAGGGTCACTACCAACTAGGCTAAAGCGGTCGTCGAACAAAACTAAGTACTTGCTTTAACGTAGTATATTTTCAAGTCTCAAACAAATTCGTCTACCAAATGTGAGGACCTGATCGCATTACTATTGTCCACTAAAGGGTAGGTACCTAAATAAAATAACTCTAGTATAAGCACAGCCTTATATTTCGTGTATTTTATGTACATTCAAGTGTAAAAATATGTGTGCATACAACTTACTCATAAATATGTCCCATAACTCTTGTCAGCGGATTAAGCTTTTGGTACTTATTTATGAGAGGATGTTATCGATACATATTTTTGCACGACTGTAAGTACAACAATCAAAAACTACGGCATGTGTGATCCATTTATTTATATCATATCCCGATTATTTATATCCGTGTAAACGAAAAGAAATAATACAATTTATAATTACTTAACCGAAAATAACGTTACTTATAGCAACGAACTTCTACAATCAAAAGTATCTCACAAAGAAAACTTTCATAATTAATTTTAAGCGTAACGTTGAAAACGTTCCTGTTTAAATATAACAAGCAATGTTTTATCCTATGAAAACAGAATGAATGCTTAAAAAGGGCGAATCCTTTTACCCCGCTGAACTTTATTCACTCTTTGCTTTTATAAATAAACAGGCGCCAGACGAAAATGCTTTGCCTAAAACAATTTTTTTACTTAGTATTAGGTACGTCAAAATCTGTAAGAGTAAATCCTGTCAATCAAACGCAAAGGAAACACTAGATACTATGACGCAATTACTTAAACGGGGCGCCTCGTTTTTATCTCGCGTTACACGACGACGTCCGCATCCGCAAAAACTCCGCATCGATTTTTGCGGATGCGGGTGCAAATGTCGAAATTGATAAGGCACTCCCGCGGTTGCGGATACGGTTGCGAATGTCTGCAACATCAATGGTACATACGAGAAAATGAGGGTGCAGCGCAAGTAAACAGTAGGTACGGTCCTTACAAAAAGGCTAAAACGGGCAGTAGGTATTCTGACTTAAAACTAAGACTCGCCTAACAGTTTCAAACTAGTTTTGTACGGTACATACTAAAACCACATGCACGTAGGTGGTATGTGCGGGAATCCAGGATGCTTTCAGATTTGTATTTAAACTTTACCGGTAGCAAGAAATTCCGACCGACAGTGTTTTGTTAGACTGTTTGAGTAGAATTCATCTATTTCAACTGCTTCTCTGTTAATGCACGTTTCAATTTTGCTTAGAGGAGGTATTTAAAGTACGTATATGCTTATTTTAAGTGCCTATATGCAATACAATAAGTACTGCGTTCCAAAACTCAGATGGCTGACGTGCCAAACTTAAATAGGACTGGGCAGCAACTCACGAGTTGTCAAAGTACGTTAACCCCTTAACTAACTTATGCCGATACATACGCTGCCTTACTTACGCTGCCGATATTACAACTTATTTACGGCGACATTACAACAAAAAATATGCGCGTTGCCGACCCTTTACAAATATATACTCTCCTGTCTTGAAGAACCCCATTGTAGTTCCTCGGGAAAACCTCCGCAGGGAGCTCATTCCACAACGCGGAGCGTTCGATACTGAAAAACAGGTACCTACCGTAATGTGTGGATATGCCTATGACAGTCTGACGACATGTCACATTTTGTAAGTCGCCGGGCCTAGCTATTAGATATATACAAGGTGTAACAAAAATGGGGTTCGTGTTCTAATAAAAAAAAAACTAAGAGATTTTTTTTGACGCGATTTTGTTTAACATTTGTATGGAACGTTGGCCGACTGGGGCGACCTACACCATACAAATGTAAAAAAAATCGTTTCAAAAAATAATTCTTTTTCTTTTTTCTTATAAGAACACGATTGTATTATGTGAATTAAGGTAAGGCGCATGGGTTTCTACATAGGCATACTTGAAATTATTTCGTTGGCCGAATTGCATCAAAATAGTTATCCACAAAGCAACTCTACTGCCCAGGGTAGAAAAATCCAATTCCAATAAATAAATATAAAAAACCGGCCACATTAAAGAACCTGAACCGTGGTTAGACCTACCATAATACATGGTTATAAGTAAAATCTCAATAACTGAGTAAACTGTTACCCCTAAGTTCAACAATAGGCATGATGCATCATGTTCTTGACTTCTAAAAAACCATTTTCGCATGTCGCATATATTAAGGCATAATTTCCAGAGAAAAAACTTTTGATCAAAATTGCTCTCGGAGACTATTTAATCACCATGTCAATTTCATCAAAATCTGGTTAAGCGTGAAAATGTGACAAACAGACAGACAGACTTCATTCCACGTTTAAATGTGTTACCCCGGATTAGTAGTAACTATGTAATGTATCTGCCACTTGAAGGCTCCAAAGTGACAAGGATCGCGAAAGTGTCGCTTCCGGCGGTTTAAATCAATCCGTGTTTGCATAGCGCAGTTTAAAATGCAGTGCATAGTGCATCTCATTAGGCGGGACTACTGGGACACTGATTTAGTGCACTAGTGCGATTCTCATTGGAAAAAGGGTCTAAATGACTGGATTTTATCACTGAGATCTGACTTTTCCGTTGGTATTAAAGTGCGTGTCTAGTTGTGGAGGAATGTACGGGTATTTAAATCAAGACACAACGAAATATACACTCGTACTAGATTTTGAAACTTTCATGCGACTATCCTCCAAGCCTCACTGTAGTCGAGTAAACAGCAGTTTATCCTTAAGGGTGCAACAACTCGTATTATTATCATTATATGCGATTTTCATTACATTGCGGGGCTGCGGGCTACCGACATATGACGAGTTCTATCAAACCCTGCAATTGAATAAAACTCGCATGCGAGTTATTGCATCATATAAATGGCCCTTCATAGTTTCATTATATCGAAAGAACACCTTTACAGAACAGTCCTAGCCTGTATTATGGTCATGATTGTGAGTAGGCATACTTCCAGCAAACCTTTTTCAAGTTACGTATAACCCCTCGATGGGGGGGCCTAATAAAAATGGTAGAAATTTGTGAATCGTATGCTGTGGCTCATGGGCTAAAGGTACAATGCGTCGAAAAGCGAGCTCGTGCAATTTAAAGCGGGTAATAAAAGTTATCGAATGCAGCCGGTCATGCTTTGTGGAACTCCGTTAAAGAGAGTGGACCAATTTAAGTACCTACCTAGGCCACTGAGTCACAGACTCTCTGTCTGACGTCGGGGACATCGAGCGGGAGCGTCGAGCGCTGTGTGTCCGCTATAATATGTTATCCCACAGGTTTGCACGTTGTAGTACAGAAGTATAGTTGACAATATTTAAAGCTTTTTGTCAAACTTTCTATACGTGCGGTCTATGGGCTAACTTTACGCAGCGGGCGTACGGCGCTCTGCGCGTCCAGTATAATGATGCATTTAGGATGCTGTTTAGGTTGCCGCGGTATTGTAGCGCCTATCGCCTCAGCGGTGTTTGCTGAGGCGCAAACGGACTGCTTTTTTGCCAGGAAGCGATGCGCGTCACTCCTCACCCACACCCGCAGCCGAGGCAGCACGAACAGTATCCTAAGTACGCTGGCTCAGCGGTGGGACTCGCCCCTGGTCGAGAGCTAACGTGCAACTACACGCACCTGTCGCCGCACCGCCGCGAAAGTTGTAAATGTTATGTAATGTTTTGTTGTGTCTCTTTAAGTGTAGTACTAACACTAGATATATAAATTACTGTATTACTTAACCCTATGGACTTCAAGTCTGAAATAAATAAATAATAACTTGGATCTTTTCAAGACGAGAGTGAATAGGCACTATCTAGGTTTGCATGTAACACCCTCGACCTCATCATTACTTACCATCAGGTGAGATTGTGGTCAAATGAATACCTATACTATACGTAATAAAAATAAAAAAGGTATCACGAAGATAACTCTAGTTTCATAAAACATTTTTTTATAGGTATGTGACGTTCTCAGGAAAAAGGGATTTCAGTGCGGCTATAACGCCATTATTAACCAGCATCAATGTGCCTGCTAATAAGATGATCCATAAGTAGTCATAAGATACATTTTGATTTTTTATTTTTTTTCGTGGTAAAGTTTATTACTTGAGTAAATCAGTAATAATTTGCATAGAAAATGAATAAAACTGAACCACTAAGTACATACCATCAAGATCCACAGCGCAGGTTTCGTTATTCCACGGATAAAGCATCCACCACAGGTTTCGTCAGATTTTTATTTGGAACAATGATGGGTGTCTTGTCTTAGACTATTGAGCTGTTTATTAAAGACAAAAACGAATACAAAATACGTGATTTATTGAAATAAAATACGTAACATACTGGTGACAAATTCAATTAAACGGCTTAACGTGACGAGAAGAAGTATCCCAGGAACGCCGACGATATCGCGGACAAGAACAAATAAACTAACATCTGAAACATAAAAAGTTACCATTTGTTTGTAGTATAAATCAAAATAGTTTCGCTGAAGATTTCCCTTAGCAATCATCACCAAGATCTGGGTATTACCACCCGGGACTAGAACACCTATTTTACAAGGGATATGAGGACACACATAAATAATAAACTAGGGTGGTGGAACCAAAAGATGAACACCACCCAATAGATGAACGTTTTGACGAAAAATTGAAATTAAAAAATCACGCCAGACTTTACGCACTTGCGATATTTTTTCCTAACGCGTCATCCCTTCGCCGAGGTTGGCATTTAAGAGTCCGCAGTAAGCTTGATTCTCCATACAAACGTAGTTACGCTCTCATTTTAAAACTACATGTTGATTGTAACGAAACTTTGCATATACAATGACATGAGGTATATCTATGTCTGGAAGGAGAAATACGGCCGAGTTTACTGTGGACTACGCGGTAGAACGAGACATAAATATGTCTTACTCCCTTTAACGCATAGTTGCGTCCTGTATGATGGGTCAGGATGGCCCATTGTGTGGAGCGACCATTAGGGACCACTCAGCTACCATAACATCAATAGTATAAACTTCCAAATCATATGAGTGCCACGAAAGTAAAGCTTGTACCTAAAATTTCCTTCCCTGCACGTAAAATCAATTACGCGCGGCATGCCGCATTGTCAAACGCTATAGCGTTATGCGAGATCTATAGATTTCCATACATTCTAATTCCATTAAGCGTGTGTGTGAACGCGGCCTAAGAAGTATACTGAACAAGTCTTACCTTGTCCTGCCACTCGCGATTCTTGACGCACTGGCTGTAAGGCATGGTGGTAAATGTGACGGAGTTGTAGAGTGGAACCCAGAAGTTAGGCGCCAGCCAGAAGAGGAAATCGTCCATGGCCTTGCGAAGGCGATAGGATGGTCGCGTCACTAGGTCACGCATCTGGTGGTAAAAAAATACTTTTATGGATCACTTATTCATTGAGTTATAAAAAAACAATCTGTCATATAATCGAGGATTGTCCCATAACGCACTGTGCTGACTGACCTCCAGAAGAGCTGATCACCCTTAGCGACAAGGCCATCAAGTGGCTGACGGATCTTAAAATTAATTTATAGTTGTATTTATCCTGTTTCTGTTTCCCATAATGCCATACGATTAAATAAATACTCGAGTTATAGAAAAACGAACACACACGCAGTGGTGTGGCGATAGATGGCGCGCCGGTCGAGGGTTCAATTTGAGTTTATTTACTACTACTTTTGTGAAAAGTGGCGATTGACTGGCAATTCGCCAAATGCTGCTCTTCATTCGAAGTGTTGGAATTTAAAAAAAGATAAAGTGGCATGTAATATTATCGAGATGGCACGAAATCGCCTATAATACTTAAGTAGTCACTGTTTCATAATGTTTCATGGGTGTCTGTGTGTTATGTTATGTATGAATGCCTGCGATACTGTGAGGCGATGGTTGCTAGTCTCTCCACGGCAGCGACGTAATTAATTTTGTAAATAGTTTAGTTTTCATGACGCTTTGGATTTTCTGTTTAAGGTGGTTCGACGACCTGTATGGTAACGTTTTTTGACATTCGCAGGCTAACGGAAGAAACTTATGTAACACACTTTCATAAATTGGCTTTCCATTTGCACGAAATTCCCCTTTTCCTAGAATAAACTTGTATAAACTAGAATAATTTGAGAAATTAGTTTGTCACGTGATACTTTGGGAAAACGATTATTCTCAAATTATTCTAGTTTATACTAGTTTAATCTAGGAAAGGGGAATTTCGCGCAAATGGAAATCCAATTTATGAAAGAAAAAACGTTTTGTATGGTTGGCGAACCACGTTAATGTCATGTTTCTTTTTTTAATACATAAATAACTAGCTTCTGCCCGCGACTCGGTCCGCGTGGAACTCGTTTATATCGTAGCTCGATACAAACTTTCATCCCCCATTTCACCCCCTCAGTGATGATATCCGGGATAAGAAATATTATTTGTCCTTCCCCAGGACTCAAACTTTCTCTATGCCGAATTTCATCTAAATCGGTTCAGCGGTTTAAGCGTGAAGAGGTAACAGACAGACAGACACACTTTC
This sequence comes from Epinotia bilunana, assembly GCA_947049275.1. Classification (NCBI taxonomy): domain Eukaryota; kingdom Metazoa; phylum Arthropoda; class Insecta; order Lepidoptera; family Tortricidae; genus Epinotia; species Epinotia bilunana. Next base: position 18,916,364 of record OX346260.1, on the reverse strand, counting down.
GCATTTATAATATTAGTATGGATAACCTGACGAATTTTTATTATCTGCATCATGTCGCAATCGATTTTCTAAAATTGACATATACTAGAATTATTAAACTGCTGATGTTATGATGAAGATGATATAAACCCACAAAGCTAACAACGACGAGGCAATAAAGACTATAAAGACTATAAAAATACAAAATTAACATTTCATAACAGCTTTACCGTTTGACCAACGACTCCATATATCTCGTTTAAAAAGGCATTAAAGCGTTTAGATTAAACCCGTATTTCCTGATTTAGACTGTAAACAATACAGGCACAAAGGGGCATTGAAACGGTTCGGGAACAGCGGGAATTAATGTTGCGCTGCTTTCATTCCCAAATTCGTCCATCGAGCACTGGGTTTCGTTTAATTATGTTTTGATTAAAACTAGGAAAGCCCACTTGAAGCTTGGGTACCTAACCTAGTATTTGCAAAAAATATCTAGAATTGTATTGTACTGTAACATTTAAAAAAAACGGCCAAGTGCGAGTCGGACTCGCGCACAAAGGGTTCCGTACCATTATCCGTTGAATGAAAGGTAAATTGTGGTTTTCGATTTATAACGTATTAAAAAAACTACTTACTAGATCTCGTTCAAACCAATTTTCGGTGAAAGTTTGCATGGTAATGTACCTTATATTTATATTTTTTTTAGTTTTATCATTCTCTTATTTTAGAAGTTAGGGGGGGGGGGCACACATTTAAAAAAAAATCAGCGGAACATGGTTTTCGGAATTATGAAATTCGGAAAAAATATGCTTTCGGACAAATGACTCTTCGGAGTTATGTAGTGTACCCTCAAAAATTATATTGAGGTTTCGAATATCATTTTTTTTTACTGAATAGTTTCGCACGAGACACTTCCAAAATGGTAAAATGTGTGTCCGGGGGGGACACATTTGCATACCCTGTAACTTCTAAAATAAGAGAATGATAAAACTAAAAAAATATATGATGTACATTACCATGCACACTTCCACCGATAATTGGTTTGAACGAGGGGTACACTACATAACTCCGAAGCGTCATTTGTCCGAAAGCATATTTTTCCGAATTTCATATTTCCGAGAACCATATTCCGCTGGTTTTTTTTTTCTTTCAGGATATAATACTACCCTAACCTAACCTATTAATATATTTTATTTAATAATCTGCGTCCAAGTCTTCGTTAAGCATTAAATGGCGTTCAGAATTTTGATATCTCGAAATAATGATGCTTTCGGACAAATGAATCTTCGGAATTTTTGTGTGTTCCCTATTTTTGAAGACCTATCCATAGATACCCCACACGTATGGGTTTGATGAATTTTTTTTTTTGAGTTTCAGTTCTAAGTATGGGAACCCCTAAAATTTATTGTTTTTTTTCTATTTTTGTGTGAAAATCTTAATGCGGTTCACAGAATACATCTACTTACCAAGTTTCAACAGTATAGTTCTTATAGTTTCGGAAAAAAGCAAAAACATACGGACGGCCTGACAGACAGACAGACATGACGAATCCATAAGGGTTCCGTTTTTTGCCATTTGGCTACGGAACCCTAAAAACGACACTCTTTGGGATCACCTACTTTCCACACTTGTAGCATAAATAACTATTATGCAATCGTTATTTAATGTACGCTTTTCAGTCGAGTACGAAACTTAAAAAGCTAATTATATAACTACTAGCTTCCGCCCGCGACTTCGTCCGCGTGGACCCGGGATAAAAACTATCCTATATTTTAATCCAGGCTATAACTATCTTCGTGCAAAATTTCATTCAAATCGGTTCAGCCGTTTAAGCGTGATTGAGTAACAAACATCCAAACATCTAAACTTTCGCATTTATAATATTAGTAGTTGTATACAATACAATTTCTACTACTTTCTAAAGTTTACCTCTATATAATTGTACATAGCCAGATCACAAATCGCATGAGTATCCTCCCATCTAGTCTGAGAGAACTCCTCCAGTATCTCCGCCAGGCTGTCGTGATGTTTCTGGAACAGCCTGTCGAGGAGTGTGCAGTCTTCGAAGCCAGCGTTCATGCCTTGCCCGTAGAAAGGCACGACGGCGTGAGCGGCGTCGCCGATTATGAGGGCTTTGTCTTCCACGTGGTAAGGGCGACACTGAAAAAGAAGAGCGCGATCTTCAGAGGCTTCTCTACACCATTGGGTATTAGATTATGTGGACATGATGATGACGGCAGAACAGGACGCGGTTATGCATTGGAATGTGATCGAAGTATGTCTGTCGCTCTCTAACGCATAGTTGCGTCCTGTATGATAGATCATGATGGCCCATTATATAGAGGAATCTTAACTCTAGTAAATAACAAATGTATAGGCCAAGTCCGGCTGTTAAGCCGAAATATTAAGAAACACAAATTCAGATATTGGACGAACCGTCTACACGCAAATATAAAATGAAACTTGGTACCTATTCTATCACTATCTCTTACTCGAAAGTATAACATATAATACAGTAAGCTTAAAACAATGTTATAAATCACAATTTTACGTACTTCTTTAATACATTGTGCGAGTTTAAAAATTGTATTTTCTTTATTCGTAAATTGAATAATATGCCTTTTCCGCTAGAAGAGCAAACTGTTTCTTGGCAGCTTATTGAAAATTCTTGATGCATACCAAGAACACTTTTTCAAATAAGTACTAATTCCGATGTAAGATTAGAACTCAAAATCAGCTTGCCGTATGACACCTTTGTTTCAATTTATACCTCACAGTCAGTATCTCGAATAGGATAGCTGTATGCACCTCAGGCAGTGTTTCATATTCATGTGTACGACACCCGTTTGTGTAGTCAAAGTGATAGTCTCGTTTAGTATACTCGCCTGAGGGTAACCTGTGCTAGTTAAAGATACAACCTTGCACATCCCTTTATCTAATGAGAGCTGTATGTTGCAGTGGACATTTTCTAATTCTAATTTGAAAAACAATTTGACTAAAATGTCTTCCATCCATAATATGAAAATACTTCCTGAAAAATATTATGAAAAAGGATGGGTGAAAGTTGCATTATAGAGAACGTCTATTTTAGTTAATTTTAAAAGACTAGAAATAAGAGCTTTTAAATTAGAACGTTATGCGATATCGTAAACGTTTTAAAAACCTTTTATGCCTTTAGGTTTTTTATGGCCATAGCAGGTATCTAATTTATTGTCCATGTCTTTTCGAGTTTTTCATTTCGATGACGCACCTTGTCGTGTACCTTACAAACCTACATTACAAAGTCATTATACTACAACTAGCTTCAATAAGCATGAAAATGAAATACCTTTACAGCAACCAAAGGAGAAGGTGACCCGCCAAGGAAGTCTTCTACCAACTTCTCCTTGCCTATCAAGGGAATCGAGTCGGGGAAGTACTTCTCGAAAAACCCAAGCAGCTTCTCTTCATTGTCTATGGTCTTGAAGTTGGTGAACGGCATGAAGAGAGTCACAGTCCAGGAGCTGTCCTGGTTCGGCAAGGCGATCATCATGAAGTTGCCTCTGGGCCAGATGTGGAGGTAGTTTGCTGGTATCTGGAACTACCATGACGATTCTTTAGCCTTTTTAAAAGATTTTATTTACCAACCGTTGGTGCCATTAATAAGCTGTTGCGAGTATGTGAGGCTTATGCCGAGTCTTGTGGACTCTGCTATAATGCCAAGAAGAGCGAGTTACTCATATTTCGGGCAGGACGCAAGAGTCATTCGGTAGTGCCACCCACCAAGACACTACTCTTGGAGTTGGAAGGCTTGCCTTGAATAGGGTAACTCATTTTAAATATCTGGGGCATATAGTAACCAAGGATCTCACAGACGATGCCGATATTGAGAGGGAACGCAGAGCGCTGGCAGTAAGGACGAATATGTTGGTGCGGACCACCATTTATAGGGCAGGTACTTTCCGTTGACCTAGAACTATGAAATTTGACAAGTAATATCGTCTTATACTACGAGTACCTACAGGAAAAAATCTGAAAACTATAGATTTGTAATTAAGTACGGCACCCTCGGTGGTCGAGTCCGACTCGCACTTGTCCGTTTTTTTTTAAGCTATCGCATCTCAACCACAAGATGTTGTTCCCTCCGCAAACTTATTACGTTTATGCAATTCTGCCAAAATGTTCCTTAAAGTGAGGGAAAGAAAGTCATTGTATAGCCCTTAAGAGTCCACAGTAAGCTCGATTCTCCATACAAACGTAGTTACGCTCTCATTTTAAAACTACGTGTTGGATTGTAACGAAACTTTGCATATACAATGACATGAGGTATATCTATGTCTGTAGCTTACTGCGGACTCTTAAAAGACTATTTCAACAGGTAAACGTTTCTAAAATTATCAACATTTAATTCATGCTTTTGGCTTTTCTATTTTTTGTAACCAATTTTTAGTCACTTGAAAGGTATGCCTTAATTGGCGCTCTTAATTGGTACAAACTAGTTTGTTATACTTTAGTATATAGGTACTCAGGCTAGTAATGCTTTTATAATGAGTTTTTTCATTCAATAAATTCAAATAATACGTTCTTTTGGAAAAGCAGACTTCAGCTGACAAGGGACATGTTACAGCCCTAAGATTTATTATGCCATTAAATGTTTAATTAAGAAATTCGAGTCAAGCCCGGAGTTATTAACGTGCTTGTGTGTGTAAGACGTTTATGATATCGCTGTTTAAATTAAGTTTATTACAGCTGTGTATGTAAGCCATGGATAATTGCCCGTTAATCTCGCTAAATGAACTCAAATGCGATTAAAGCGTGTGTTTAGACTTTTTATGCATCAGCATATTTTACATGCTTTTTGCTATGAGCCCCCCTCCCCCTTCTCCCCCTCCCCCCCCCCCCCCGTCTTTTTGGGAGCATTCGGAGGCCCCACTGAGGGCTATTTTCATCATACTTTAAATACTACGAACTTACGAGGAACTAAGGGATTAGCTTAACTTACTCCACACTTTCGTCAGCCGGTATGCACAGTTCCAGGTACCCATGCTCAATGTACTTGTCGGACTGTACTATAGTCGAAGAGAGGTTGTGTTTATCAAACATTATCATGAAATTACGAGCAACTGGGGACGGGCTTGTTTTAACTTACTCCGCCACTTTCGTCAGCCGGTATGCACAGCTCCAGGTACCCATGCTCGATGTACTTCTGACTATAGTCGAAGAGAGGTTGTTTAATCAAACATTATCATGAAATTACGAGCAACTGGGAACGGACTTGTTTTAACTTACTCCGCCACTTTCGTCAGCCGGTATGCACAGCTCCAGGTACTCATGCTCGATGTACTTCTGAGTATAGTCGAAGAGAGGTTGTATCATCAAACATTATCATGAAATTACGAGCAACTGGGAACGGGCTTGTTTTAACTTACTCCGCCACTTTCGTCAGCCGGTATGCACAGCTCCAGGTACCCATGCTCGATGTACTTCTGACTATAGTCGAAGAGGGGTTGTTTCATCATGGCTTGGCGGACTGCAGAGAACGCCCCGTCTGCTCCAAGGATCAGGTCAGCTGTGACATGCACGTTGTCTTTGTCAGGCCTGTAAAAACAAGGGTGTAATTCCTAGTTCCTAAGGACCTGCTACTTAAAGAACATGTAGAACGTGATTGATATCTCTACTCTTAACAACTGTTTGTCTTTACCATGAGAAAGTTAATTAATAATTGAAGCTATAATACTTTATTTTGTTCTGAAATGGATACTCATAAAATTTAAATTGTAATTGCAGGCAACCTGACTAATTAGTAACTTCCTAACATTATGATATTTATCATAATATTAAATTAAACTCACTTCCAAACTAAAATCAGTCACCAATTGAGTAACAGCTACCCACCGTATTTATAAACGTTAAACTCTGGATCAGAGTGCAGTAGCGCTCATGCGCAGAGGCGCTACCGCGAACCGAAAACGAAGTTTGTATGTGTATCTCCCTCTCTCGCTCGAATAAGCAAGTGTCGTGTATCTCTCACCACCGAAATTCGTTTTTGTTTCGCGGTAGGGCCTCAGATCGATGCATCTAGCGGAGGACTCCGCTTAACAAGAAAGACCCAAACTAAACCATAAATATGCTAACTGCTCAGAAGAAGCGCAGTCCAAGCAATGATAGAACTCGGAAACTGGATCTTCAGTTTGCGCTCCGAATCTATGTCTAGTCCAGGTAGGTATATTGAGCTTACTTTGGGACTTGATCGATTTGTGTAAAATTGCCCCCTTATGTTTAAGTAGGTACCTATCTTACTTTTACTAAACGGGATATGTATCTTCTTGCTGCGCGGGATGACCCACTCAAGCCAGTTGTCGCATGAGCATGGATGTTATGACACGTTCGAAACGTCGGGAAAACTCAGAGAGGTAAGTAAATAGTTTAATTTATACTAAATAAATAGATTAATTATACGCGATTAAGTCCCGTTTAGTAAAAATAATGTGCGTGAATCGTGAAAGTTTCAATCAGTATATTTATTTATCTACTAGCTGATGCCCGCGGCTTCGCCCGCGTGGTTATAGGTAAATGTAACGTATTGAATTTTCCCGTGGGAATTAGATGTTTTCCCGCTGGAAAAAGTAGCCTATGTCACTCTCCAGCCTCTTAAACTATCTAACGTACAAAAACATCAATACGATGATCCAATCCGTCCGGAAAACACATTAATACGATGCTCCGTTGCGACGTGAAATAAGGACAAACAAACACACACACACAATTTCGCATTTATGATATTAGTAAGGATTTAACATTGAACTGGGCTTCCGAGTCGTCCATTGTCAAAGTGTCAACACTTAGGTACTTTGAAAGCTCATTCATATTCTGAAAACCATGTAGCGCAATGATACTCACTTCTCGAATGTTAACGATCCTTTTCGCAAATTGGCCTCCACCAATTTATGATTGAAATGCGTCTCGACGTTCTGGTAATTTTCGGATTCTGTTTTAAATATGAAACGTACTCGTTAGTAAGTAGATACATTGATTATTTGTACTGTGGTTTTGTGTGTGGAGCGAAATATCAAATGTAATTAGGATGGGATTTGTAAAGTTTACTGGTATATTTGTTTTGAGTATAATATTTACATATTCATAGCTTACAATAACAGAGCTTTAACACTTTGGATAAATTGTAATACTTGCATTCTGCCTGTTTACACATATTTTAATTTAGCTCATGCCCCCGACTTTGTCTGCGTGTAACTAATTTATATCGTACCTCCATACAAACTCAATACTTACTTCAACCCCTGGAAAAAAATTATAATATATGTCCTTCCCCGGGGTGCAAACTCCTTCCATACCACGTCTTATGATAAATAACATGAAGACGTGCAGTCCAAGCAATGATAGGAGATCTGGGTTCAGTGGTAACAGACAGACCGGCAGAGTTAATTTTGCATTTAAAATATTATTAGTATGGATTAATTATATGCAGGTACTATGTAGGTTCCTACATCTAGACTTCAAGGATACGTTGAAGGTTTTTGTATTAAAGTGAAGAAATTATAAATTGTATCTTTCGTCGACTGTACACTGTAGTTAAAGTCGAGTTCTCCAATATCTACACAGACAACCTTTCAAAAATATCTATGCAGAGACATTATTGTTACTGACATAAGACACATGTGTAGATATTTTTGAACGGTTGTCTGTATAGATATTGGAGACCTCGACTGTACATGTGGTCAATCAGACACGCTTTGCATTCTAGTTTGCGGTGCCACGCATAACGTGTCAGGACGAAATGCGTAATTAAATGCGAAACGTAGGTGTCTGACCGACCTCTAAGACCTGGGTACGATTAGTTAATCTTAAACAGTTACCTTGCAACAGAAGTCCATTTAGATAATTTCGCCCGACGGAGTAAATGCACTGAAAGCAGATAATTACGTTATCTCAAGATCTTTGGCGCATGCTTGAGATAATTAGGTGTACAGTCCCTATCATATAGTTAGTAGCAGCCAAAGTAGCCAAATATATCGTAACACAGCCTTACGCCTCAGGTAATAAAGACGTTGCGATATATTTGGCAACTTTGGCTATTACTAACTATATGATGCCGACTGTACCTACACTTAAAATGTAATATCACCGCAAATCACACTTTGTTCGCATATCTCCCTCTCAGTCGGTCGAATAGGCAAGTGCGATAGAGATAAGAGATTTGAGAGATTTTTAGAACGAATTGGGCGTTTTGTGGTAGCCACCCTGCGCAGCCCCCCTATTCTGTAACTTGTTTTAAGCTCACCTCAACGCTCACCCACAAATATATCTTGACACCACGATGCGTTTGCGTAGTATAGTAGCCAAGCGTAGGTAGAGGTCTAGTTTCGTGACGGGTGAGCGGTGGGGTGAGCCGCTTTAGTGCGTAGCGAATAACAGCCCAGCCCCCCCTATTCTGTAACTTGTTTTTCAACACAACGTCCCTATTATTATGTCGCTTATAAGCCCATAATCCTGGGTATTAAACACGCGTGTTTTATAACATTACGACACTCGTGTGTTATGGTTAAGTTAAGTATATCCCGATTAAGTCACGTTGGCACCTTGCAGCAAGATGTATGCATGAACACGGTGCACCTAAATTAACCGGGTCGTACAGAATGTACCTACCTACAGCTTTTTTTTAACTCTCGACAAATGGATTCTTACTCGACTAAACAAGTGAAATCCGTTTGGTTAATTAATTGACTATTAAGTCTGGCTTAACACATGCGCGCACAATGCTCAAACTTCACGAAAAAAAACAGTTGCGCGCCATTATATAGGTTACCTATACTAGCTTCTGCCCGCGACTCCGTCTGCGTGGACCTCGATTATATCGCAGCTCGATACAAACTTTCATTCCCCATTTCGCCCCCTCAGGGGATGATTTCCGGGATAAAAACTATCCTATGTCCTTCCCCGGGATTCAAACTATCTCCATACCAAATTTCATCTCAATCGGTTCAGCGAGTTAAGCGTGAGGAGGTAACAGACAGACAGACAGACACACTCTCGCATTTATAATACTAGCTTCTGCCCGCGACTCCGTCCGCATGGAACTCGTTTATATCGTAGCTCCATACAAACTTTCAACCCCCCACTTCATCCCCTTGGGGAATGATTTCCGGGATAAAAACTATTATTTGTCCTTCTCCAGGACTCAAACTATCTCTATACCAAATTTCATCCAAATCGGTTCAGCGGTTTAAGCGTGAAGTGGTAACAGACAGACAGACAGACAGACAGACACGCTTTTGCATTTATAATATTATTAGGTACTTATGGATTTCACAAATATGTATTTGTAAACATTGTTAATGTGTGTTTGGTTATTATCAAAAATGTTGACTCGTGGTGACTACAAAAGTGGTAAATAGAATGGACGCCACTGGAAATTCTTGGCGATGTACAATATGTGAGTAAACCTGTTGCCATCATTAGTAATAGTTATTTACGATACAAGTGCCGAAAATAGGAAATTCGCAACGAGTGGTGATAAATTAAAACACGACCGAAGGGAGTGTTTTAAATCGACACGAGTTGCGAATTGTCTATTCGCACGTGTATCGTACAACTGTTGTACATATGGCTCTTTAAAGTTTCGACATATGCACGGAAAGTGCTCTTTACGCACTAGTGCGGGAAAGTAGCACCATATGTACTGTAAAGAAAATAACTTGGCAGGCCAATACAATTTTCATCTTATGAAAAGGATTTTTCCCCTCACTGCCTCGGAAAGCCGTCTTTTATCCTTTAAAACCAGTGAGCAAAAACGCATTTAATCCACTAGTGGGGAAAGTAATTTGACCTTGGAGCGTGTTCAAGTAGCTTTTGACAGTATAACAAAACGTAAAACGCTCGTAATACAAAGAAATCACAGATGATGTATTTCTGTTGCCGCTATCACAACAAAAATACTAAAAAACAGAATAAAATAAATATTTAAGAACTTTTAAATAATTGCTTGTTGCCTTCATCAAATCATCAGGCGCTGGGTCTCAAAATGTATGGGAAAACTAAAATCCGACTCGCACTTGTCCAAAATTCTACTTTGTATTACTTAACGTTATTATTACTGTTAAAAAATATATATATATTTAAATTATATAAAGTGGTTTTTCATGTTGCAGTTTCCTCGCTACAGTGAGGAGAAAAGTTTTGTGTTACACACGAGTGCAAATGTATTTTACTTCTCGTGTGTTGAAACACTCGCTACGCTCAGGATTATATTTTAGAACCAACTATAGGATCCTTTCGCTTGCTCGTGTTTCAATTCCACACTCGCGGGTAAAATACAACTTTGCACCCTTGTATAACAAATAACTATTTTCACCTCAGCAGCTCGAACAAGCATATTTTGCTGCGTGAAAACCGTGTGCAAAATGCTATGTTGATCACTCCGTGAGACAAAGTAGCTTTTTAATTTTGATGCGGAGCACTGACATTTCATCGTAAGCAGGGGTCTATTACAAGATTAGAATATTTTAACTTTATTAGTTCTGTCCCTTTCATTTCTTTACGAAAAAAGAAAATGACAAACAAGGTCGATCCATATAGTTCGACCATCAAATTTCAAAGTAGACCCCAAAAACACGTTCGAAAACTATCAAAGTAACAAGTTTAAATTACCATAAATAATTATACAAAAGAAATTTTAATAGAAGTGTATCAATTCTACATGTCAGAACAAACTCCGGTTTCATAATAAATAGATAAACATGATTTTTATTACGCTAGCTAATTAATAATTTTAGTTTTAACAATGTTAAATTTTAAGAACATATACCAGATGCAGTTTCCGATCGCACACGCGGTGCCCCGCCCCTTTTAAAAATTTGCGCGCTGTGCGCTGTTAATTTGTTTTAGATATTATTAGGTACCTATATTATTCTTCATTCTTGCGTTATTGATATAAGTGTTAAATATAAAAACTAGGTACTAGGATAAATAAGTTCTCGATCTAACTAGGAAATATAGCGGAGGCAGTATTTTAACAACAGTACGGCTGGTTTTTGGTGTGGACGCGAGATACACGTAATATGCTAGTGCGCCTTTGTCTCTTTCTAGCGCAATAGACATTAATGTTAAATATTTCAAGAATAGCTCGAAAATATGATTAAAACCTGTGATTTTTAACAATAATATGGTTAAGTTTTTAGTGATGTGTTATTGACTCGCGACGCGAGACTCGCATAGTTACTAAAATATCCTTAGGTTTCTCGCGCCTTCTCGCCTTTCTAGTAGGTATTTAATTTACTACGGCGCAGCGCTGATGAGTTTAAACAAGCAGTACAGTAACGAACGCCTAATTAAGTTTTCTTCCTGAATAACCACGAGACGAATAGGTACGTGATACTTTGATATATTTTTTAATGTGAAGATATTCTCACTGCTGAGGTGAAAAGTTGTATGTGTTACTCGCGAGCAAAGTATTTGCATCTCGTGCTTTTGAGTCCCTCGCTGCGCTCGAGATTCAAACTTTCTCTCTACAAGATTCAAACTACTCGCTACGCTCGTGATTCAATTTTAGAATCTTTCGCTTCCTCGGGACTCAAAATCAGCACTCGCAGCAAAAACAAACATTGCTCTCGCGTTGCACAAATAATTATTTCCTCGCAAAATGTGTTGAAAAATGTCGTACGAAATGCGTGAGCTTTGATAATTACATCCTCGGCTCTCTTGTTACGCTCACCTGCGGCTCGCATGAACAATATCGCCTCTGATGTAATTATCAACATACCTCACTTGTATCACAGTGTACTATTAAATGATTTTTTATTTTATTACTTTTTTCTCTCTATGTAGGTTCTGACATTGAGTCCGTCGTTAGTCCTGGCATCGTACGGTATCGCGTAAGTAGACCCGTCATACGAGAACGCATCCTAATAGGTTTGTTTCTGAAATATCTGCTCTTACAACCACTCGTCGGAGCGTGTAGAGAACTGTTTATAACCAAGAGGCATTAGTGTTTAGTTATGTTGCCCATACAAACCTGGTTAGTCCTAGCATCGTACGGTATCGCGTAAGTAGACCCGTCCAGCCTGTGTATCATGCGAGCTCGCATGGGGATCCCATGGTTCTCGATCATCTGCTCCTCCAATCCGACGTCTTTCAGCGCCGTGCGCCCGCGCACCGACAACGCGAGGTTTATCGATCTGCCCCGAGCCAGCGGGGTTTTTCGTATATCTGGAATAATTTATTAATTATTTAACACTCGCCTCTATAAGTGTTATGGAAAAGAACAAAGTAAAAGTTTGTCAGGATTATAGCAAATGGATGTTCGTGATTCGGGCAATAGGCGTGATAGCCTGATACTATTGATTGCATGTAAGTAGGTAAAATTGTAGATAGGTAAGTATTTCACTTATCTTCTTAACTATCGGGAGCAGCAAACACAAAATAGCACCTTCATTAATAATGCTATTAAGATATTTGTGAACCTAATATCGTGGTATCTAATGTGCCTGTACCACAGATAACCTCTCTGTGGCCTGTAGGTACAGTCGAGGTCAAAAATATGTTTACACTTTTGCACCTTATTTGTGTAGGGCATTTATTTGTGTGCTGAGCACGAATATTTGTTCCTGAGTCATGGATGTTTTCTATGTATTTAAGTATTTATTTATCTATATAAGTATGTTTATCGCCGTTTAGTACCCATAGTACACAAGCTTTGCTTAGTTTGGGACTAGGTCGATTTGTGTAAAATTGTCCCCTAATATATATTTTTTTTTATTACAAGGCAATAAGGTGCAAAAGTGTAAACATATCTTTGACCTCGACTGTACAACGAATGTAGACACTTATCTAAATTAAGTCTAACTTCAAGGTCAACCTGGCAATTTATAAATAAGTACTTAGCATTAATAAAATAGGAGTTCTTAATTGCTTAAGCAGATATCTAGTAACCATACGAAACTAACGAACCCATCTAGTATCTAAAGGCATTGGCAGTCTTCATAATTCATGTAGCAAAGCTTTTAATTGAAGTCAACTTGTTCTTTAACTGGTTGCTAATTAAAGCTGGCCAACAACGGCGAAATCTTGCATCCCTATGGTACTTACCCGGAATGCGAATTTGCCGAAAGTAGGTACCTAAATAGGAAATTCTCAGTTAAAACTGCACGCTCACCTTCTCGGTATTCGTAAAGATCGACCCGATGACCTCTTTTCGCCAAATACAGAGCCTCCAAGGACCCCACCTATAAAACGGAATTTGCTTAACAAATTAGAATAAAATGTAGGTACGAATGTAGCGAACTTAAAATCGCGATAAAATATAGGTATGTCTTGAAATAACATTTATTTTTTGCATTTCTACCGTCTTCCATTAGGTTTCTGTCAAGTATGAAAGTTTTTGTCAAGCTCAAACACTCGTTGAGAGAATTCCGATGAAAAAAAAACGGATTAATCTTGTATAGTTTAGGAGTAGATGTGGCTTGTACAGTCGCCATTAGATATATCGGAGCTGCCAAAGTGCTCACAAATATCTGAACACGGCTCTATTGTCGAGGCATTAGAGACGTGGTCAGATATTTGTGAGCACTATGGCCGCTCCGATATATCTGGTTCCAGTTTATAAAACAAACGAAATACAGCAAAAACAAGTTTTGTATGAAACACTTAATTTTTTTACTATGGTATCTGAAGCTACATAACCTAATTACAGACATAGATATACCTCATACCATTGTATATGCAAAGTTTCGTTACAATCCAACACGTAGTTTTAAAATGAGGGCGTAACTGGGTAAGGCCGTCAAGATTGTCACTTATAACACAAAAATAACACAGTCACTTTTGTGATACCATAACACAAATGCAACACAAAAGTAACACATTTTTTTGTAAACATTGTTTCATACTAATATTAAAATACAGGGTAAGGAAAAAAAATCTTATCAAGGAACACGGCGGCGATCTTCTCTAACATACCGCCAAAGATTGACATTTGAACCCAAATATCTCGGTAAATATCGATCTGAGAGAAAAAGTTTAAATAATAAAACATGCTTATTTTTACGTATTTTTTACGATAAGAAAAGAAAATTTAAAATACTTATAAAAAAAATTCAAGCCCTAAAACCGGCCCTTTTTATTATACCCCAACCGACGCATACCGCGCGTATCAGTCGCAGGCGATCGATCGCGCGCGGCTGCGATAGCCGCGATTCACGGAATTACACCTTAAGACCTAATTCAAGTTTGATCGAATGCGGCATCACTGATGTACCTACATCTTCCGGTGATAACCTAAACTATCTAATAAGAAGTAATAGGTAAGTACATGAAAACTCGACCTATACTACGTTAACACACTTGCTATTTGTTTTTTTTCTGCAAATGCACTAAATAGTGAGTTTTGGTTGTCACCCGACGACCATTACTGCAAGAGTAATACGTTTAGTTAGACTATTCAAATTTAAGTAACAATTCGAATTAATCTTACGATAATAATAAAATGTTTTTCTTTACTATTACAGTATTCTCAATCTGCATGACTCTTTACACTTGTTTTGTGTTACTGAACACAAAATTAGTGTTATGGTTAACACAAAAGTAACACAAAAGTAACACAAAAGCGCCATATATATAACACAAAAGCAGTTTTTTACAAACGTTTTAGGTTATAAAACCAAATTCAGTTAAACTAGACGCAATTGTACATGTTTCATGTAAGCTTTAAACATAAACGAAAACAACCATACTAAAGTGAACTTCTGAAACGCTTACTTACTAGAGATATACATAAACACAAATTTTGACGAAAATATGCCACTCACCTTAAACGGTTCTCATAGACAAACTAAAAATGACAGTTTCTTTTTTTAAATATTGATTGAGACCTCAAGGTGTTACCGTGCCAAAATACGTATTTCCCCAGTTTTCTGTTAATATTTAGGGGTAATTATGCATAACACAAAATTTTGTGTCACGAAAGCCAAAACTCTGCCCACTAATCTAAAGATCTATAAAATACGCAAATCAAAGTATTTAAACACCGTTCTTGTACTAACAGAAAGTAATGTGTCTAATCTTTCAAACGTATTTAAACGTTTTTTTGTAAATGTTCAAATATGAAAATAACTCATAGTTTAAAAGTACTCGGAAAAAAGCGACATGGCATTTTCGACCAAAATTAGGGGGGTTTGGTGAACATAAATGCAAGTATTTTATAGAAACAACCACTTTTATTCACTGGGCGAAATGGGGAAACAAGCTCAATAATTGCTTTATAGAATGAACTAACAATAACGCGGTAGTGCTTACACATGTGGAGAAAACGAACTGGAAAGTTTTGTTCAGACCAAAACTAACAATGTCGGCGGCCTTACCCAACTACGTTTGTATGGAGAATCGAGCTTACTGCGGACTCTTAAGATTGACTGGTTACAGAATGCTTAAACCACAAGTTATACTTTTATACATGTAGATTGTAGGTATCTGACTTCCCACAAGTACAGAGCGCTCTCGTGTTATAGCATAAAACGTGCACGGAAATTACCACCGTTAAACACCGGTAAAAATGGGCATCCTAATCTTCATTGGATTGCCAGAGCGCTATATACCTAATGCTCAAAAATTTGAATCCGTTTAGTCTTTACAAGACGCGTAAGATAACACAAAAAAAAACACAAACTCGCAAATATCATAGAATAAAATTGTGATTATAAATAAATATGAGCCTCCAGTACTCAATCTGCAGTCCCGAAAATAATCACAGTAATATCAAGTTGTAGGGTACTATTTAGTACTTACCAAACCGCCGCCAACGATTGCAACATTCAGCTGTTTTTTCGAATGTCCATTTTGGAGTTGAGCCATCACTGTTATGATCCAATAACTTAAGTATATATATCACTTTAAATTATAATTATAAAAACTAGAATGAATATTCTATTAATTTATTCACTAAGCTGGTGTCGTCAATGCCGGGAGGCGCAAACTTGACTAAAGGCTGCCAAAACCAGTCACTGATTGTCAGTTAGGAACTAGATATCAATCGATCATTCTGCGTGGTAGCTATCCATTGAACCTTGTAGAGGCAATAGTTCTATTTTTATAGATAAAGCTGCATCTGGCTTTTCAATGTATGCAATTGAAGCGAAAAATGTCACGATGACATATACTTAAACATGTTCATTATGCGCGTAATGGGTGTAGATTTAGTAGGTTATTTACATAATGCAATTATTGATAGTATCCTTTTCGGCTTTACTTTTATTTTAATGCAAGACATTTTATCCCTCTCTGAGCGTTAGTTTAATTTACTAACTAGTTTGAAGAACGTTTCGTTTGTTTTATAAACTGGAACCATATAAACTAATTACAGACATAGATATACCTCATGTCATTATATATGCAAACTTTCTTCACAATCCAACGCGTAGTTTTAAAATGAGAGCGTAACTACGTTTGTATGGGAAGGTGAAATTCGGCCGAGCTTACTGCGGACTCTTAATGTCCTAACTCTTTAGGAACATGCTGATAGTAGGTGCCTAAGATTAAGTATTAAGTAAATATCTATTTCGAAGGACCTAATGGCCTGCGAACCTGAACACCCGATAGTTATCGGGACGTATAGGCAGATTATGAGGTAGAATCATGAATCGACGACTGTTAGGTATATGATATCAGTACTTTCATTGTAGACTTATTATTATTTATTCAAACGATTAGAATTGACCATTTGACACTAATTGACCTACTACGAGTATTAGGTATGACAACATTATCCAATCATAATTACACTACTAGAAATATTTATTGAGTGAGGACTTTTGTTCAAAGATGTAGTTAAGGTTAACTAAAGTCATGTTTACGTCACGTGTAAGGTGTCCCTGTGCCCTTATACATAGGAACCTATTCTTCAAGAATATAATATTACAATAAGATTCTGTAAAAAAAAATCGTTTTGTTGCCGACTGTACTTTGTTACACAGTTGTTGTTGCTTTGTGTATACTTACTAACATTATAAAGATGTAGTTTGTAGGTATGTTGGGGGTAGGTTATCTCCGGAGCTACTCATCCGATTTCCCGTAAGTATATATAATATGGTGGTGGTGGTTTGCCCCCGTGTGGTGTCGGGTTAGAATATCACCACCCCCTTTCTTCCCGTGGGTGTCGTAAAAGTCGACTAAGGGAGCAGGGTTGAAGTCTGTTGTGGGCGGTGGGCTAGCAACCTATCACTGCTATATCACATTTTGTCGATCTTTTATACCCATATTTATGCTAAGTGGCGCTGGAACATAAGTTTCATGGGCTCTGCCTAACCCTTTTGAGAATAAAGGCGTGAATGTATGTATGTATGTATATATAATATAAAGGAACTTCGGCTATTTTGTATACCGCGGCTCCCCCTGCAATCTTTATAATACGCAGCTAACCTATATGTAAATGCATTTTTAGCAAACAAAAGGTAGCAGGATTCCTGTCTTTTGAAAAATATATCAAACTCGACGTTATCCGCTTGCTTACTTGATAGTACACCTAATTGACACCAATCGATACGACATTGAACACGGAGCATTTAGGACACAATGGTAATTTGAGTCGCGCCACTCGATACAAAGCCGCAGTCTTACATTACTTAGGGGTCTTAGAGCAACGAGGTGTAGCAGTTTAAACTACTGTGTACTTTATAGCTTGTTCATAAGGTTGCAATTGCAAAAACTTGCATTGCCTTCTCTTAGGTTTCGGTCTTAAATGAAACGTCTAGTTCAGGGGCGGTGTTAACGGGACCAATTTCGAAAGCGCGTTATGTATTTACGTACGTATTGAAATAATACGTGGATTCAATCGATTTAGTGCATGCACTCCGGATTGCATTAGTACAATACCCAGAATGTGTGAGCGAGACGCCCTTATTAAGATGTACTGGAATTAAATCGTTACGAAATGGTAAGAAAAAAGCACCTAAATTACATAGAAAATATATTTAAAATCAAAATTCTTATAACACATTTACCACTTACTTCTAATTAAGATCAATTTTACTTTAAACTTACATTACGAATAGTCTCTGCCTACTTGATCCAAGGTAACCTTGCAGCGTTCATTATAGGGTCTAATCCGACTGTTTCAAAGATGGTTACAACGAAAATTGAATTATACCTCTAGCCGTCCTACTAGCCTCATACAAGATAAATTGTCAATGAAATTTGAATCAACTGGTATAGAAAATAGAGTAGGTTTTGTTTTGTTTCAAAATCGATCGAAACAAAACAAATGCAACTCTGTTCCAATTTATAATAAATTCCATTGAAGAGGAAACGAGACAAAAGAGGAAATTAAAAACTCATATTACTAGGCATAGACGATATATCCTCGGAAGGGCTTTGACTTGAGCTGAACGAACTCAGGGTCTCCCGCGTCTCCTCTTTAATCTTCAAGTGGTCAGTGCTGGAGGAAGGGCGGGGAGGGAAACGGTCTCTGTCTTTATGGTCTTTGTCTTTGCCGAGTTTGTCTTTGCTGCTGTGTTTGTGCTTGTGCTTGTGTTTGTGCTTTTTCTTCTCCTTCTTCTTTTTCTTGGGCTGTAAAAAAAACAATGGGACTTCAACAATAAATATTTCGTCTTATTTCTAACAAACTAAGAAATAAGACGAAATATTAATTATTCATAATATAAGAAAGATTTAACTTTCCAGGTTACGCGGGCTAAGCTTAAAAAATAAAATTGAAACTATTCGATAATTATGTTTTTTAAACATTTCTAAAGTTGGCAGTACTTATGTGTATTTTAACTGGCTACTCTTAATAAAACTTTTATAAAATGTACGTGCAGTATTCTACTTTCCTCATAGTCGAAATGAAAAGTAACGTTTAACTCGGGTGAAGTTGCCCCTTTCACCCTCGAGCTATTATTAAAGAAATATCTCTGGTGAAATGGGTCACTTTCAACCCTTGGTTAACAAGCTACTATAAATAAATAAATAAATAAATAAATATTACGGGACAATCTTACAAATCGACCTAGTCCCAAACTAAGCTTGTAATATGGGTGCTAGACGACGATAAACATACTTAAATAGATAAATAAATACTTAAATACATAGAAAACATCCATGACTCAGGAACAAATAAATGCCCTTACCGGGATTCGAACCCGGGACCTCTTGCTTCGTAGGCAGGGTCACTACCAACTAGGCTAAAGCGGTCGTCAAACTACTATTTCCCGGCCTTTGTAGTACCTAATATAGTACATTCCATCCAAACTGTTAACAATTACATCTAGCCGTACACAAATTTCCATTAAAACTAAGTAAGTAACTAACCTTAGGAGCGCCCATGTCGTCCTTGTCCCGACGGAACATGCCGGGCTCGAAGCCCACCGGGCCCGACGACCCGGGGATGCCCGGCAGCTGCACCGCGTTGTCCGATATGAACTCGCGCTTTGAGTCTTCCTGTTGACAAACAAACCATTACAACTGTTGTATACATACACAATTTCGAAAACAACAAGGCCTTTGCATAAGATTGGCCAAAAATTACCAGTCATCATTTTTTTCACGTAGCTTCCCAACACCCTGTATATCTATTTTGAAGTGCATCGTGGCGGGCAGGTGTCAACCGCGTTCGAATTGTCGCTCAACCATCCCAACAGCCAGCCACGTCGATGTGTAGTGCAATACGAGTAGCTTACTAAGCTAGCGAGCACTGTCCAGCTCCATAGGGGCAGCAAATTTTATACTGGAGTATAAACCAGAAACTACGGACTTCGGCGTTAGGTTCTAGAAGATACATTGGCTAACATACCCGATGTTGGATAGGACAAAACCCTTATCATATCTTACTTTTCTATCGCAGTATTTACAAAACACGCACGCTAAGGTTTTCGAATTGCTACTTCATTCAAACTATGCTGTGTGTTCTGTTGTCAGCGTGTGAGGCAACGAGAGAATGACAAGCGGGTTCGGTTGTTTTTTTTTCTCCAAGTATCAGTCGACACCCTGCCTGCCCGGAGAAGTTCTAGAATGTTCGACTTACGCCACTAAACACCCTGATCAGCATGTCATGGACGGTGGTGACGTCGACATTGACGTCCTCCTCCATGATGCTGGCAAGCGGCACCGGCAGGTCGATCTTGACGTCCAGCTCCATTGGGGTCGGCATTATTATACCAGAGTCTAGTCTAGGGACTACAGACGTCTACGTCAAGTCATATAATGTTAATTGTCTAACTAAACCGATGTCCGATAGGATTAAACTCGTATCATATCTTACTTTTCTGCCGCAGAATTGCTACTAAATACTACTCTGTGGTTTCTAATTTGTGCGTGTGACGAGCGAAAGACACTGATCTCAGAGCATCAGCCGAGACCCGCCTAGAGAAAGTTCTAGAATGTTCGACTTACGCAACTAAACACCCTGATCGGCATGTCATGGACGGTGGTGACGTCGACCTTGACGTCCTCCTCCTTGATGCTGGCGAGCCGCACCGGCAGGTCGCTCTTGACGTCCAGCTCCATTATTATACCAGAGTCTAGTCTCGGGACTACAGACGTCTACGTCAAGTCATAGAATGTTCATTGTCTAACTAAACCGATGTCCGATAGGATTAAACTCGTATCATATCTTACTTTTCTGTCGCAGAATTGCAACTAAATACTACTCTGTGGTTTCTAATTTGTGCGTGTGACGTGCGAAAGACACTGATCTCAGAGCATCAGCCGAGACCCGCCTAGAGAAAGTTCTAGAATGTTCGACTTACGCCACTAAACACCCTGATCGGCATGTCATGGACGGTGGAGACGTCGACCTTGACGTCCTCCTACTTGATGCTGGCGAGCGGCACCGGCAGGTCGCTCTTGACGTCCAGCTCCATTATTATACCAGAGTCTAGTCTAGGGACTACAGACGTCTACGTCAAGTCATAGAATGTTCATTGTCTAACTAAACCGATGTCCGATAGGATTAAACTCGTATCATATCTTACTTTTCTGTCGCAGAATTGCTACTAAATACTACTCTGTGGTTTCTAATTTGTGCGTGTGACGAGCGAAAGACACTGATCTCAGAGCATCAGCCGAGACCCGCCTAGAGAAAGTTCTAGAATGTTCGACTTACGCCACTAAACACCCTGATCGGCATGTCATGGACGGTGGTGACGTCGACCTTGACGTCCTCCTTGATGCTGGCGAGCGGCACCGGCAGGTCGCTCTTGACGTCCACCTCCATTATTATACCAGAGTCTAGTCTCGGGACTACAGACGTCTACGTCAAGTCATAGAATGTTCATTGTCTAACTAAACCGATGTCCGATAGGATTAAACTCGTATCATATCTTACTTTTCTGTCGCAGAATTGCTACCAAATACTACTCTGTGGTTTCTAATTTGTGCGTGTGACGAGCGAAAGACACTGATCTCAGAGCATTAGCCGAGAGCCGCCTAGAGAAAGTTCTAGAATGTTCGACTTACGCCACTAAACACCCTGATCAGCATGTCATGGACGGTGGTGACGTCGACCTTGACGTCCTCCTCCTTGATGCTGGCAAGCGGCACCGGAGGTCGCTCTTGACGTCCAGCTCCATTGGGGTCGGCATTATTATACCAGAGTCTAGTCTAGGGACTACAGACGTCTACGTCAAATCATAGAATGTTCATTGTCTAACTAAACCGATGTCCGATAGGATTAAACTCGTATCATATCTTACTTTTCTGTCGCAGAATTGCTACTAAATACTACTCTGTGGTTTCTAATTTGTGCTTGTGACGAGCGAAAGACACTGATCTCAGAGCATCAGCCGAGACCCGCCTAGAGAAAGTTCTAGAATGTTCGACTTACGCCACTAAACACCCTGATCAGCATGTCATGGACGGTGGTGACGTCGACCTTGACGTCCTCCTCCTTGATGCTGGCAAGCGGCACCAGAGTCTAGTCTCGGGACTACAGACGTCTACGTCAAGTCATAGAATGTTCATTGTCTAACTAAACCGATGTCCGATAGAATTAAACTCGTATCATATCTTACTTTTCTGTCACAGAATTGCTACTAAATACTACTCTGTGGTTTCTAATTTGTGCGTGTGACGAGCGAAAGACACTGATCTCAGAGCATCAGCCGAGACCCGCCTAGAGAAAGTTCTAGAATGTTCGACTTACGCCACTAAACACCCTGATCGGCATGTCATGGACGGTGGTGACGTCGACCTTGACGTCCTCCTCCTTGATGCTGGCGAGCGGCACCGGCAGGTCACTCTTGACGTCCAGCTCCATTATTATACCAGAGTCTAGTCTCGGGACTACAGACGTCTACGTCAAGTCATAGAATGTTCATTGTCTAACTAAACCGATGTCCGATAGGATTAAACTCGTATCATATCTTACTTTTCTGTCGCAGAATTGCTACTAAATACTACTCTGTGGTTTCTAATTTGTGCGTGTGACGAGCGAAAGACACTGATCTCAGAGCATCAGCCGAGACCCGCCTAGAGAAAGTTCTAGAATGTTCGACTTACGCCACTAAACACCCTGATCGGCATGTCATGGACGGTGGTGACATCGACCTTGACGCCCTCCTCCTTGATGCTGGCGAGCGGCACCGACAGGTCGCTCTTGACGTCCAGCTCCATTATTATACCAGAGTCTAGTCTCGGGACTACAGACGTCTACGTCAAGTCATAGAATGTTCATTGTCTAACTAAACCGATGTCCGATAGGATTAAACTCGTATCATATCTTACTTTTCTGTCGCAGAATTGCTACTAAATACTACTCTGTGGTTTCTAATTGTGCGTGTGACGAGCGAAAGACACTGATCTCAGAGCATCAGCCGAGACCCGCCTAGAGAAAGTTCTAGAATGTTCGACTTACGCCACTAAACACCCTGATCGGCATGTCATGGACGGTAGTGACGTCGACCTTGACCTCCTCCTCCTTGATGCTGGCGAGCGGCACCGGCAGGTCGCTCTTGACGTCCAGCTCCATTGGGGTCGGCATTGGTATATGGGAGTCAATAGTCGGGATTACGGAGGTCGTTTCTTCGGTTTCGAATTTCATCTGGGAATAATTATTTAATAATTAACACTTTGGATGTCTGTGGTCACATTGAGGGTTCAATTTACTTTGCTCACCGTGCAACGATTACATGCGATAACATGACAATACACCTATTGCAAGAATACACCGATCTCTATTAGTTAAAGCAATGACGCGTAGTTACAGTGTCCGAGAGGCAACCGGATGGCTCGCGGTACTTGAGCTCCCGACGCGTCGTGGAACCGCCCTGTGCAACTCGAACTGAGCCGACTTAAACTTGGACTGGGGCGGGTCATTGCTCTGAATATACGAGTATATGTATAGGCATTAGTACACAACAACATGTCATGTAATGACAGCAGGAAATTTGAAATAAGTGTTATTTTTTGTACCGATAGCAAGTTCAACAACAAACTGCAAGATTAATAAACTCATAGAAAATACTAGGAATAATTATATAAAGAATGAAATATGCAAAAACTTTAAAAATTCTCGTAAGGTTTGGGAAATCGTTAATAGAATTAGCGGTAGAATAACTAAATGTATAGACAGTATTATCATAAAACATTTCAAAGGTAGTCTACGAAAGTTATCAAACGAATTTGCCTCTGAGTTTCGGAATAATGTGAGGAACTTATGTAGTACATGTGATACTCCTCTGTTGGATAATAAACTATACTGTAACATACCTAATGTAGCGATGCGTCTTAGAAAAATAAATAACTCAACAACTTTTAATATTATAAAAAAGCTCAATGACAATAAAAGTCCTGGCTACGATAAAATACGCGTTACAGATTTAAAATGCATAATAGATAAAATTACACCAGTGATTACCCATTTAATTAATTGTTGCATTAAAACAGGTACCTACCCTGATGAGTTGAAGGTCGGCCTCGTGCGTCCAATCCATAAAAAAGGATCTTATACGGACCATAATAATTATAGACCCATTACTATATTACCATGTATAGATAAAGTAATTGAGAGGTACATCGGGACTGAGTTACACCGATTCCTAAGCGCGAATAAAATAATAAATGAAAAACAGTATGGCTTCCAGCGGAACCGAAGTACGTCTCAGTTACTAAACAAATTCACAGACGAAGTAAATAGTTTTCTGAATGAAAAGAAACATGTAATTACTGTATTTATAGATTTCAGCAAGGCGTTTGACACCCTTAATTATAATACGCTATTTAGCAAGCTATGGCAGAATGGTATACAGGGGCCGACACTGAAACTGCTCCAAGATTACCACAACAAGCGACGTACAATGGTTAAGATAGGCGGCGAGCTCAGCGACCCGACGCGCACAGAGGAGGGCACAGCACAGGGGTCCATAGTTGGGCCGACCGAATACTTAATTTACGTAAACGACATGTGCAACA
Organism: Epinotia bilunana; assembly: GCA_947049275.1. Classification (NCBI taxonomy): domain Eukaryota; kingdom Metazoa; phylum Arthropoda; class Insecta; order Lepidoptera; family Tortricidae; genus Epinotia; species Epinotia bilunana. The sequence goes on along the minus strand of OX346260.1, from coordinate 18,891,998 downwards.
TCTTCAGCGGGGCCTCCGTATACCAGTTTGCCGACGACACTTGCTTAATTACTGCACACGCGGATGTCAGTGAAGCACAAAAAATAATGCAACTTAACTTTAATCAACTTTGTAAATGGGCTCACGACGTAGGATTAGTAATAAACTCGAAAAAAACTAAAATGGTCCACATTCACTCTTCACACGTAAAAGAGGCACAGGTACCTAGAATAATAGCACACGAACACCATTGCCTACATAAGCCTACTTATAACTGTACTTGTAATGAACTTGAGTCGGTAGCGAAACATATGTACCTAGGACTGGTTATCGATAATAGACTCAATTGGAGACCGCACGTTGACCACATATCTTCCAAACTTAGATCAATAATGGCGCAAATGGCAATTCTTAAAAATAAATTACCATATAAAACACTGCGTATGCTTTACCTGTCACTTGCGGACTCCATTATTTGCTACGGTATAACCAGTTATGGGCGTACCTATAAAACCTACGTAGAACAGATTTATAAGCTTCAACTCGCATTACTGAAAACAATTGTACCCCAGAAAATTAAAGATAGTCTTAAAGACAACCATTCGGACCTATTCAAATACTGCAAAGTAATTAGTGTGTTCAACAGGTTTTGTTTCTCGACACTGACGGAAGGACGTGAGGCTATACCCTACTTAGTAAAAAAAACGCGCCCCGGTCACCTACGTAACTTAGATTACATGCGCTCATATGTTCTGCCTAGTGTAAACAATAACTACGGGAGAAGAACCAACACCTGTTTAATACCTGATATACTTAACAACCTACCCAAGCATATATGTAATGACTTACTAGATACAATTGATAACCCGGGGAAATTTCAATCGTTACTAAAAAAGTACTACCTAGAATGTGAAACCCGATTTACAATGTAAACTACGTTGTTGTTTGTGACATTATCACTGTTTACAACATAGATAATAGGTATAAGTACATAACACTAATTAATACTAGTGTAATGTTAATATATTACTAGTGCGGATCGATCCGTGCGATCTCGCCAGCTATTATATAAACCTACCAAGGTTTCCAATAGTGGCTAAGGAAAGAAGATTTTGTAAAATTAAACATATTGATTTAATAAATTAAAAAAAAAAAAAAAAAAAAAATGTTTCCTTCAAGGTATTTAGTTTCAATATTTTTTTAGCGAGTACGATTTAAATAAAACAGATCATAACATTCCATTTAAATTGTTTTATTTAAATGAATAGGTATCTGAATGAAAAAAGAATATATTAGTAAAAGAGAATAAATCAATAATTTAATTTAGTTAATGTAAGTTTATCTTCTTGTATATACTTTAGAAAATAAAATTATTTTGTTATTAATCGTAATATTTAAGAGAATAATAATATTGATATAGTGTGCACTTAGATCACTAAGATCACATTCACACCATTCGTTCACTGACTAGGTACTTTTTGCAATTAGTTCTCTATGTGGTTGTATGTGTAATCATTCACGTCAAATCTCCTGCCGATACATATACCAAAGAGTAGTGTTTGTCATTAATTTCTTTAGTATATTGGTACGGTATGTAAGAAATATAAGTACCTCAGGAATCTCTTGCTTGATAACAGGCTGATTATCCAAGTCTCTCTGCCTGTCTCTGTCTTTCTCTCTCTCCTTTTCCCTTTCTAGCCTCTCTCGTTCCTTGTGCTGCATTTGTTTCATCATTGCCTGAATTTCAGGCAAAGGTACGCATATGGGCCGCTTCAGCCCATATAAGGTGTAGTAGAGATCAACTAAATCGCATCGAAGACGTGCGTCGTTTGAGAGGTGGCAGTTTACGTTATTCCATAGTCTGTACAGAGAAGCAAATATATTTAGATGTTTCGTTACGTCGCTTAGAAGGTCCATTTTTGCCTTTACGGTGATCGTTGGATAACAGCTGTGAAATCGCAAGTGGTATCTTAATTAAACTACAATTCATACAACATTAGGCTACAGTGGACTACAAAGATATCGTATCTCTATTTTCACGTTATAACACGGAAATAAGGAGAAAAAAATAGTAAATCTTGTTGTAGTTAATTGTACTAGTCAATGAGAAACATTAGTTAATTTCATCATTTGTAAAGTGCGATATAGGTGAATGAGTGCCGACAAGCAAAGCCACGGTCACCAGTGTGAAAGGAGAATAGTCTCCCGCCCTGCCATCTATACCATTCTGCTCCTTGTTGCTATAATCTTAAGATTCAATAAGATCAAGGTTCAAATACCTGTGCACAATAGCCTCGGTATCCAGCCAATGCCGCTGTGCCTTCTCAAACGGCGGATTGCTGACCAGTAGCCGGGCGAGCCCGTGTCTGACGTGAGGGTCGGGATCGCTCTCTACAGTGGGGCTCACATCTAAGCAATCCTGGTCCTTATTACTCTAAGATCAAGGTTCAAATACCTGTGCACAATAGCCTCGGTATCCAGCCTATGCCGCTGTGCCTTCTCAAACGGCGGATTGCTGACCAGTAGCCGGGCGAGCCCGTGTCTGACGTGAGGGTCGGGATCGCTCTCTACAGTGGGGCTCACATCTAAGCAATCCTGGTCCTTATTACTCTAAGATCAAGGTTCAAATACCTGTGCACAATAGCCTCGGTATCCAGCCAATGCCGCTGTGCCTTCTCAAACGGCGGATTGCTGACCAGTAGCCGGGCGAGCCCGTGTCTGACGTGAGGGTCGGGATCGCTCTCTACAGTGGGGCTCACATATAAGCAATCCTGGTCCTTATTACTCTAAGATCATGGTTCAAATACCTGTGCACAATAGCCTCGGTATCCAGCCAATGCCGCTGTGCCTTCTCAAACGGCGGATTGCTGACCAGTAGCCGGGCGAGCCCGTGTCTGACGTGAGGGTCGGGATCGCTCTCTACAGTGGGGCTCACATATAAGCAATCCTGGTCCTTATTACTCTAAGATCATGGTTCAAATACCTGTGCACAATAGCCTCGGTATCCAGCCTATGCCGCTGTGCCTTCTCAAACGGCGGATTGCTGACCAGTAGCCGGGCGAGCCCGTGTCTGACGTGAGGGTCGGGATCGCTCTCTACAGTGGGGCTCACATCTAAGCAATCCTGGTCCTTATTATTCTAAGATCAAGGTTCAAATACCTGTGCACAATAGCCTCGGTATCCAGCCTATGCCGCTGTGCCTTCTCAAACGGCGGATTGCTGACCAGTAGCCGGGCGAGCCCGTGTCTGACGTGAGGGTCGGGATCGCTCTCTACAGTGGGGCTCACATCTAAGCAATCCTGGTCCTTATTACTCTAAGATCAAGGTTCAAATACCTGTGCACAATAGCCTCGGTATCCAGCCTATGCCGCTGTGCCTTCTCAAACGGCGGATTGCTGACCAGTAGCCGGGCGAGCCCGTGTCTGACGTGAGGGTCGGGATCGCTCTCTACTGTAGTGAGAAGGGAGCTTAAGTCTTCAGGCTTGCCGTCTACTCGGACGAAGTCGACTAGACACTCGAAAGCAGCGAGGCGTACGTCTGTGAAGAAGTGTTGATATATTAGAACAATGAAACGCATCTTGTGACTTATGAATAGTCTCGCTATAGTGTAATTTTAATACCTCCCTCTGTGAGATGGATGCTCCGGTTGTGGAATGAGCTATGTCGACGTTTTCCAAGGTACTAATATGTGAGGTTCTTCAAGAGTATTCCCATTTTTAACGGGTTGGCAACTAGCATGCGACACCCCTGGAGATTATACCCAGGTATGTATATAGTATATACCCTAAACACGGTAGGTACACTGGGTAAATGTCCACATTGCAATAACCATCGTATCGAGCACAGAAAATTCAATTCTACAGGTAAATAATGCAGGGTATACGAATTTATCGGGGTCCTGTCTCTTGACCAAACAACTTTTAGCCAAATGTATCATTTGACAAATGTTTCATTTGACAAATGTTTCATTTGACCTAATGAATTTTTCGTCAAAACAGTGGTATTTTCGGGTATTCTTTGAATATCATCAATGTCATGTCATGTCAGTCATGAGGTTAGGTTAGGTTTGTTTTATAATAAAGCTTTCTATTTAGGAAAAAAATGCATTAGGTCAAATGAAACTTTTGTCAAATTAAACATTTGGCCAAAAGTTGTTTGGTGTAACATTAGTGAACCGAATTTATCACTTACCAACATACTGTCCGTACTGGGCATAAGCCCTGAACACAGAGGGTATACTGGGCAAATGCCCACACTGTTGTAACCGCCGTATCGAGCGCAGACAGCTCACGGTGACCGTGTTCTTGTAGCAGGGTAATACTTTCTCCAGGTTCAGCACCCTGGTTATCTCCTCTAGAACTAGTTTTGTGTCCGCCGATAAGGAGTCCGCTGTTATTGGTGCACCCTGTTGATAATGTTGGACTATAGTCAAGCTAAAATTGAGTGAAGGTGAGGCAAAACCAAACATAAAAATGCAAAATTACAACAAATTAACGGAGTGTTGAGTAAGTTGCAGGGGCATTTAGTCGGAACTAAAGGCTAAAGTTCTATTTATGTCCACAATCTGTACAAAAATACTATGTTGCATAATAATAATTAGAGTAGTAGTAGTGCACACTACCCGACACAATATCGATATAGAAAAAACGGGTTAAATTAAATTTCTACCTTTCACATTACCCGACTCGATATTAGTTGCCGTAAGGTAAATATTTAATTTGGTTTACTTGGTATCGGCGCTGGTACAGATAATATATATCGATGACATAAGATTGAATTTCATCGAGCCTACGAGGAACTTTCTTTCGAGCGGTATAATAATATGGGCTCAGCTTTTTTCTCCGTAGTTACTTACGCCACGGCAGGTCACTTTTTGAAACTGTGATTGTATAATCACAGTTTCAAAAAGGGTTCAAATCGGACAAATTTATCGGATTTTTCAAGTTTTTCTGGGTGTCTTTCAAAACATGTTACAACTCTAAGTAGTATATTATTTCTAAGAATTCGGCTAACCGGACAGAATAACAAAAATATATATATATATACAGGGTGTAACGAATATCAAAGACGCGGCCACGCTCGCAAGACTGGCCAAGAATAGGGAAGACTTTGCAAAGGTGGTCACCGACGCCCGGTAGGGCATGGCAGATTGAGAGAACAAAAATGGGTTGTGAACAGATATAGAGAACCGTATACTTACAGGTTGCAACACAGATATGACAGGTGTGATGGTCGCCGTAAGCGCGTCGACTAGCGCTGCCTTGTAATAGTTGTCAGAGTAGTGGTTCTTGGAGTTGTCGTTGTACTTGAACAAGTCGAGGAGGAATCTGACCACTTCGGGCGGGCAGATGCCGTGGATGTTGCGAAGGCCTGGAGAAAATAATATATTTATTATAACAATTTAACCCCTAGCCGCCAGGCCTATTTAAAAGTAACCTCCTTCAATTGGATTAATACCATTCTAAATAGGAACAGAGTAAGTAGCATTTGTTGTTTTTTTTTTCGATTTTCAAACAAAACAAAACCTAAACTATTTTCTATTATAGCTGATTAAAATTTCATTGAAAACTTGTCTTGTATGGGAAGCGGCTAGAGACCGGAAATAAGTTTGAAAACGAGCAACCCGCGGAATAAATAATCGTAGGAATACACTATACAAAATAAGTTCATTACCAGTCTTAACGAACTGTAGAAAACTAGTTTGTACAAATGCTATCATATCGAAAATGTGTAGTTACTGGTTTATTACGTGAGTCGTCCCTTTTATCTTAAAACAAAGGCTTTTTTTTCATACACTGGCATTGTTTGCCTATTGTAGGCCCAAATGTCAAATCTCAAGTCATTTGAAAGAAAGAAAGAAAGAAAGATTTTGTAACCTTATAAAGATAAGATATAGAACATGTCTCTTTCTATCAGATAGCATTACAAAGAGACGATGCTTTATCTTGTCGGCATAAAACCGTCATTAAACCTGCAGGTCTCTAAAACAATACTACATTCCTATTATTTATACGTATAATTTCCAGTTCCTTTATTGCTAATAAGGAATCAATCCATGCAGTAGTATTACTATTATATGTATATATGTATATATAACAGCATAAAATTAGAATAACATTAAATAAGACTAGAAATGTCAAAATAATAGTAATAAGAATAAGAAGAATCATAATGACATGTCACTTAATCAAAACACAATCATGTACGAGATATAAACAAAATCTTTAAACAGTATCAAAATAAATTAAACAGATACAGATAGACAGACAAAACATTTGACTCACCAGCCATAGCCACCGGTATATTTCTCTGCAAAAAGTAATGCTGCAAGTTGTCGAAGTTGTTCTGTTTGATGATGTGCGGCGCCGAGAACGAGCCGAACATTTTGCGGAATATCGTCAGCATGGCCGGCGGGCCCGCCCAGGAGCTGATCATTGCGTTTGCCACCTACGACACATTAAGGTGGTTCGATTTCCATCATCATCATCGTCATCATCATCGTCATCATCATCATCATCATCACCAGCGTCGTCGTCATCGTCGTCATCATCATCATCCTCATCATCATCATCATCATCATCATCATCATCATAATTTTCAGCCTTTAATCGCCCACTGCTGAGCATAAGCCTCTCTTCGAGTACGCGGTCCCGTGCCAGTCTCATCCAGAAATAACCCGCGGTAGTTATTACGTCGTCAACCCATCGTGCTGGTGGACGACCGATTTCCATACAAAACGTTACTCGACATTCGCGGGCTAGCGGCGTGGATTTTTTAGGGTTTCGCACCCAGAGGATAAAAATGGGCCTATTACTAGGACTTCGCTGTCTGTCCATCCGTCTGTCTGTCACCAGGCTGTATCTCAAGAAACGCGATAGCTAGACAGTTGAAATTTTCACAGATGATGTATTACTGTTACCGCTATAACGCTACAAATACTAAAAAACCGGCCAAGTGCGAGTAGGAGTGGGGCTCCCATACAACAGACATGTTTTTTCGCCGTTTTTATAGATAATGGTACGGAACCCTTCGTGCGCGAGTCCGACTCGACCTTGGCCGGTTTTTTAAATAACTTTCATAATATGACTTTCGGGAAATTCCCCCTTTCCTTGAATAAACTTATATAAACTGGAAAAAATTGAAAAATTGTTTTTCCAAAGTATGACGTCACAAACTAATATCTCAAATTATTCTAGTTTATACTAGTTTATTCAAGGAAAGGGGTAATTTCGAAAGATTCTTAAAAAAAGACCGGGTTGCACTCCGGGAGTGCCGGCAGAAAAGTCAATGACATTGTAACAGTTTTTCGATCAGGTCACGTGGACGTCTTACGGTCACGTGACCTGTCTCGAATCTCACGTCTTACTAATCTTACGCTCACGTGACCTGTGGCGAGTTTAACAATTTTTACCAATCACAAAAAGAGCACAGCGCCACTAAAGAAGTTGTCACTTCAAAAATCACGCCGTTAGCCCGCGAATGTCAAATAACGTTTTGTTTTAACGCTTAAAACGAATTTATACAACAATAATGTAACCGTCTATACTTATGAACTTATGATGTACGTTGACACAGTTAAGTTATCTAAAATGTTCCAGAATCTATAAGATTGCAGTGTAAATGAGACGGCTTCTGTAGAGAGAAAGGGATGAGAGGGATGACGACAAATGGTACCCTGGCGCCAGCTACCTGTCCGCGCCGTCTCAGATAAATAAGTGGTCCACCTATATATTATTAACATATTAGCACGGCTACCACAACCAGCCGCCATTTGACGAGACGGACGACACAGCCCGTCCCTATCGCACTGATGTAGTAAAGAAAGAGGACGGTAGATTTTCCAGACAGGGCACTGTCCGTTGAGCTCGCAACGAAGAGCGACAGACACTCTACATCTGATAAGTGACTCGAATCCCAACTTTATTGCTATACTAACATGGCTCACCTTCGTTAAACAATGCGCCGCCCTCTTATAATTTCTCTATGGTATCGGTCAGAGCATTAGTCGTCACGCAATCAGGGTCGAGTACATCGTCGATTACTTTACTTTGAGCTGCGGCGTGACTAACGATATTTAACTTTATTGCTTTATTAACATGACTCACCTTCGTCAAACAATGCGCCGCCCGACACCTGATCTTATAATACGTCTGCTCATTCTCTATAGTATCCGTCAGCGCCTTCCTCGTCGCCGGTTCAGGGTAATTATGTAGCGCGTCGATAGCCTCACTCTGAGCCGTGACGTCACGCTCGTGTCTGAGTTGGTACTGCCATTGGTAGTCAGGTTGGGATATCACGGTGCTACGCAAGAGAGACATCTCAGGGTCGAGACGGATCCAGAGCACTGGGGAGTCGCTAGAAGGAAAGAGAGAGGAGAAAACTTGTATTACATTTAAATTAACAGTACTCAAGAGGTATCTTCTTATTTCTGTTCCTCATGCCCGTAACTAAGGTTGAATAACTTTATTAGATCGGAAATAGTAACTAGATTGCGAAGGCCAACTGATTCAGGTTGGGTTGATAAAGAGAGAGTTAAAATCAAGTTGAGAGAGATTTTCATCTCGTTAGGCCCGGTTTTATAAAGATACTCGTACGTAAGATCAAATCTCGTGCAACTCTTCATACTTACTCCATAGCATAGCAGACAGACCTGCCGACCTCGTCCCCCGAGCACAGCGGTATCTTCTTCTGCCGTGCAACTCTTGATTTGAAACATAGAACTTACTCCATAGCAGACAGATCCATGTCGACCTCCTCCCCCGTGCATAGCGGTACCTTCTTCTTCAGCCGTGCAACTCTTGATTTGAAACATAGAACTTACTCCATAGCAGACAGATCCATGTCGACCTCTTCCCCCGTACACAACGGTACCTTCTTCTTCTGCCGTGCAAATCTTGATTTGAAACAGAACTTACTCCATAGCAGACAGATCCATGTCGACCTCCTCCCCCGTGCACAGCGGTACCTTCTTCTTCAGCCGTGCAACTCTTGATTTGAAACATAGAACTTACTCCATAGCAGACAGATCCATGTCGACCTCTTCCCCCGAGCACAGCAGTATCTCCTCCTTCTGCCGTGCAACTCTTGATTTGAAACATAGAACTTACTCCATAGCAGACAGATCCATGTCGACCTCCTCCCCCGTACACAGCGGTACCTTCTTCTTCTGCCGTGCAAATCTTGATTTGAAACAGAACTTACTCCATAGCAGACAGATCCATGTCGACCTCCTCCCCCGTGCACAGCGGTACCTTCTTCTTCAGCCGTGCAACTCTTGATTTGAAACATAGAACTTACTCCATAGCAGATAGATCCATGTCGACCTCCTCCCCCGTACACAGCGGTATCTTCTTCTTCTGCCATGCAACTCTTGATTTGAAACATAGAACTTACTCCATAGCAGACAGATCCATGTCGACCTCCTCCCCCGTGCACAGCGGTATCTTCTTCTTCTTGTTCCTCCTACTCTTGCTGTGGCACGTGATGTCGGCCTTCACCACCGTGTTCTCGATCTGCAGCGTGTGTTTAAACGTGCCGTCCAACTCTTGGAGTTGTACAAGTAAGGGGCCAACGTATTTGCGTATACCGCGCTCGTGGACGCAGTCCTGGCGGATTTCGAGCTCCACTGTGTTTCTGTAGACGAATAATGTGGTTATATTAATCGTTAATTTAATATTGTGTAGCCGAATAAAAATATATTCTGGGTAATGATTTTCTATTTTCAACCGAATCCCAAAAAAGGGTTGGTTATAGAGGTCTTCAATATTACTGTATCTGTTTTTTTGTTGGTTTTAATATGTTTGTAATGGTATGCCAGGGCAGAATCCACGTTCCGGCAGTATAACAGGATTCCGTGGTTCCACGTTTTTTTTTTGTAAATTCGTCAAGAAGTAAATTACGTTTTATTTTATAAAGAGATTGTTGGGTAGAAGACTGGCAATGCCAATAAAATTATTTACAACCTTACCGTTTCGTATTGAAAACAGAAGTCAACAGAGACTTCGCATGGCCGCCTGTCCGGACCCACTGGTCCACAAACACCGCCATATCTTTCCCGGCCACCGTGAATATGGCCCTCTCGAACAAATTCGTAGACAGCAGTAGGTGGCCCCAAAGAACACCGCCTATCTTAGCGTAGAATAAATTGCTAGAAAGTGACAAAACAAATGAAATCTTACCGTTTCCTGTTAAATACAGACGTCAACTGAAACTTCGCATGACCGCCTGTCCGGACCCACTGGTCCACAAACACCGCCATATCTTTCCCGGCCACCGTGTATATGGCCCTCGAACAAATTCGTAGACAGCAGTAGGTGGCCCCAAAGAACACCGCCTATCTTAGCGTAGAATAAATTGCTAGAAAGTGACAAAACAAATGAAATCTTACCGTTTCCTGTTAAATACAGACGTCAACTGAAACTTCGCATGACCGCCTGTCCGGACCCACTGGTCCACAAACACCGCCATATCTTTCCCGGCCACCGTGAATATGGCCCTCGAACAAATTCGTAGACAGCAGTAGGTGGCCCCAAAGAACACCGCCTATCTTAGCGTAGAATAAATTGCTAGAAAGTGACAAAACAAATGAAATCTTACCGTTTCCTGTTAAATACAGACGTCAACTGAAACTTCGCATGACCGCCTGTCCGGACCCACTGGTCCACAAACACCGCCATATCTTTCCCGGCCACCGTGAATATGGCCCTCGAACAAATTCGTAGACAGCAGTAGGTGGCCCCAAAGAGCACCGCCTATCTTAGCGTAGAATAAATTGCTAGAAAGTGACAAAACAAATGAAATCTTACCGTTTCCTGTTAAATACAGACGTCAACTGAAACTTCGCATGACCGCCTGTCCGGACCCACTGGTCCACAAACACCGCCATATCTTTCCCGGTCACCGTGAATATGGCCCTCACGAACAAATTCGTAGACAGCAGAAGGTGGCCCCACATACCACCGCCTATCTTAGTATTGGCGGCGTTGGTGGCCAGCGATAGTTGCTTGTTAAATACTTGTAGTAGCAATTCTTGGCCGATGCGCTGTTCCAACATGCGAAGTACTAGGTGAGATTTTTTTCGCATTACCTGCGAATTAGAACATATACAATACAATTACACACACATATATGCGACGCATTCTACAGATCGCTCGCCTCTGCCGCAGGTCGCGTCACCGTCAATGTAGCCTTGGCTTAAGAGAACTATGAAAAAACCGGCCAAGAGTCGGAGTCGCACACGAAGGGTTCCGTACCATTATCTATAAAAACGGCAAAAAATCACGTTTGTTGTATGGGAGCCCAATTAGACATTTATTTCATTCTGTTTTTTTTTGTATTTGTTGTTATAGCGGCAACAGAAGTACACCATCTGCGAAAATTTCAACTGTCTAACTACATTCATGAGAAACAGCCTGGTGACAGACGGACTGATACACACAGACAGACGGACGGACAGCAGAGCCTTAGTAATAGAGTCCCGTTTTACCCTTTGGGTACCCTTGGGGTGTCAAGCCGACCTCAAAGGATAAGTTACCTGATTGTTGCTACACCCTTCCAGGGTCCATGTATCTTAGTTTTAAGTACTTGGTTGCAAATAAATCTTATCTTATCACATAAACTTGCTGTACCACCTTATAGCCTCACATGCTCTAAAAAGAATGTTCATTCCATGTGTATACGGATATACAACCAGCTGCCAACAGAATTCAAAGAACTTCCTATTAATAAATATGATTAAAAAGTATGTGACGAAGTGGCTTTTGCAGAATTGTTTTTATAATTTTAATAGGGTTAGTATAGGGTTGACCACCACTAATTATTTTATATTCAATTGTTGCTATTTTATCTGGTATATCTTGACATTGTTGACATTCTACCTAGTCTAGCCATAAGTTCTGTTACTGGCAGTTAACAATGATTTTAAGAAAAATAATAATTCGAATTTCGAATGTTGTGTTTTGACGTAAGTACTTGGATGTTTTTGCCACCATTTATATACAATATAATATTAAAATAAGTAAATTAATAATGGAGTGGGGTGTCAAAGAAAATATAATTGCTGTGATTGCTCTGCATAAGGTAGGAATGGAGCCGTCCCACATTTTTGAGACACTAAAAAAGTTAGAGATCAGTCGAATGTTTGTGTATCGTACCATTCAAAGATACACCAAAACGTCCTCTGTCGATGACAGTAAAAGATCTGGCCGACCACGTACTGTTAGAACAAAACAAGCCGTTAATGCTGTAAGGGCCAGAATTCGCCGAAATCCCATAAGAAAACAGAAGATCCTTTCTAAGGAAATGAAAATACCACCTAGGACACTTTCGCGTATAATCAAAGATGACTTGAGTCTTGCAGCTTACCGACGATATACAGGACATATGTTAAATCAGTCACTAAAGGACAAGAGAGTTGAAAGATCAAAAAGCCTTTTATCTCGATACGCACATGGGAAATATAAAAATATTCTTTTCACGGATGAAAAAATTTTTACTATCGAGCAGCACTACAACAAACAAAATGATAAAGTGTACGCACACAACTCTCGAGAAGCTAAAGAGATAGTTGGAAGGATTCAGCGAGGTCATCATCCCGCTTACGTCATGGTTTGGTGGGGTGTGTCGTATCAAGGCGTCTCTGAGATCCATTTTTGCGAAAAAGGAGTGAAAATTTCAGCTAAAGTGTATCAGGACACGATTTTAGAAACAGTAGTTAAACCACTAAACGACACAATGTTCAAAAATGTACACTGGACCTTTCAGCAGGACTCAGCCCCGGGTCATAAAGCTCGCACCACCCAGATTTGGCTGCAAAGGAATGTTCCGGACTTCATCAAGGCAGATGATTGGCCCTCTTCCAGTCCCGACTTAAATCCCCTGGACTATAAATTGTGGTCAGTGTTAGAGGACATGGTCTGCTCTAAACGCCATGCCAATATCGATTCTCTAAAAAAATCTTTGAAGGTAGCAGTGGCAAATTTCCCAATGGATACAGTGCGTGAATCTATAGACGTGTGGCCGGATCGTTTGAGGGCGTGTATTAAAGCTAAAGGCGGGCATTTTGAATAAAAAATATATTGTTTAGAAACCTTATTAACTTACCTATAAATAAATAAACATTTACTTATGGTAAATTAATTACATCCTTTTAAAAATATGTTTCATTTCATTTGTAACAGAACTTATGGCTAGACTAGGTACATAATGAAATTGTATTCCATTTAAATTTTGACATCATAATTTTAAATAGAATATTGATAGATTAGATTAGATTAGATTTATTTATTTCATAATATACAATTTACAATATAAATTAAAGCTAGCTTAATCTATATGAATTTATATTATGATCGTCAAAGAGAATTAAGAATTATAATAAAATAATATATAATTGGCCTTTATATAAAATTGTTGTTAATTCTATTTTTTGTCTATTATATCGATTACATTGATGACATCCTGTACTATTATATAATGTAAAAGAATTAAAAACAAAAAAAAACTTGCATGCTTAGTAAAGCAGAATGTATTGGACACCAAATGTTTATACCACCTTGCTTAGTACTACATTCTTGCAATGAATAAATGATTATGATTGCGGAACCCTAAAAAATAGCGAGTCATGGATTACCTCTATATACCTCGGTGACATGGTGTGCACATTTCGCACCGGAAAGTAAAACACGTCTTTGGAGTCAACCCGCGCCCCGCTCGCAGGCGGTTGCCAGGGATCAAGAACGATGCCGCCGTATTGCTCCTCGTATGTCACAACCTTTATGAACAAAAACAAAGCTTAACTTCTAGCCGGCCAAAACCTATTTGATTATTAGTTTCGTTAAAAAAAAGTAAAGAAGGATAGGATCTATTTATTGAACTAAGTTCTATTGATAGCGTAAAGAATTTTATGTAAACTCATTGTCATTTCATGGTTTTGAATAATTAATTTCGGTAGTATAAATGACGTAACAAAAACTTAAGGAGTCAGTATTAGATTTTCTTGTCATTTTTGATCAGCATTGTGAGTCTATTTACTTTATTATATGTCAATGCGCTTGACAATTCAACACTAACCTCCTGCAACTCCTGATGCGTCCAATACTTATACTCATTATTGCCAAAGCACTTCTTCGAATACAGCCCACACAGATAATCAGGTATGCCCTTGGCCAACCACAGATCAGACCAGTTCTGCATAGTAATGAAACAGCCGAAGAACTGCTCAGCCACAGCTTGCGCCATCGCCTTTCGGCTGATGTACGTCTGGTCTATGATGGCTATGGAGTGTAGGAGGTGGACGCTTAATATGGACATTGTCGTGTAGGCCGTAGCGTCGTCTTCAGTCTGGAAATTGTAAAATTATTTTTCTCAAACATGCAATGAAATATTAACGTTGTGTTCTTCATAATGGGCTTCGAAGTGCCATGCTTCGGGCGGAGCGAGACGAGAGATCCGTAATGGCATTTCATTCAAAATTGGAGTTGTAGGCCTGCAAGATGGTCTTTTTTAATTTCCATACCACAATTTGTGGCACAGGATCACGGCGTTCAGCCATGAAAATTGAAGTTTGATTTCTTGGAGTTTTTTTTTAATTAATTCCATTGCATGTTTGAGAAATGCACTATACATACCTCGGCGTGAAAAGGGGTTGCCAGCCTCATAACTATCCGACCTCGCTACGCTCGGCCGTCTATATGTACTCACAGCCGGTAACCCCTTACTTCCCGGCCTCTGTAGTAATGTACTATAGAATTGGTTAGTGTAACGAGTAAAGGCGTACCGTTTTATGCCTCATTCTAACAAGAGCAATAGAGGAATGTGATTAAATTTATCTTACTATACATCGTGGTACGATACGAAGTCGTGTCGAGAATTTTTACAATATACGTCGTAGAAGATCTCTATTCTCGACACGACACTGGAGAAAGAATTCCAGTGTGCCACAGTCTAACCAAATACAGTCTGCAAGCTCGGCGCTGTGCGGGCCAACGAAGCGGGAGGCGAGGAAATTTAGCGTATCTATTCTGAAGGGGTGTCAATTTTGAATTTATAAAACTGACTTCAAAAAGGTAAGATTAAAATTGGGTTTAGGTATAATATCACTTCAATTGTGTTCAATATCGATATCTGAGGGCTCGAGAGGTGTTTAAATATGAATCCGAGGGTAGATAAAAAAGACCGCCTTTGTAATTTTGTAAATACGTCTTTAAAGTAGGGGCCTTTTACTACGAATCCTACGAAGGTTGGATAAGATAAACATAAGGTGGCGCCACACGTACGTCACTGGCTGCGCGATTTCAGCCCGTGTGAATAGGTGCCAGAAGCGCGGCGGTTTGCAAAATTCTATCCCTATCTCGCTCTATCTTTTAATTTCGAGGCCCGTAACCTCTTACGGGCCTCGAAAGAGAGCGATATCTGAGGGTCCAAGAGGCCTCCCTCTTGGACCCTCAGATATCGATTTTGAACGATATCGGAAAATAAACTTTAATTTTATGGTCGCTATTTCTTAACTTTATTTTATTTAAAGGTCTGAGTGAGTGAGAGAGTGTTTATAAAATATCAACATACTTATGAAATGCTTTAATTGATATTGAAACAAATAATTATAATAAAACTAACTTCCACCCGCGACTTCGTCTGCGTGGACCCGGGATAAAAACTATCTAATATTTTAATCCAGGCTATAAAATATATATATATTTAAAATATATATAATTCGTGGAAAATTTCATACAAATCGGTTGAGCGGTTTAAGCGTGATTGAGTAAGAAACATCCAAACATCTAAACATCCAAACTTTCGCATTTATAATATTACCTACTAGCGACCCGCCCCGGCTTCGCAAGCGTACTATATTATACATATAAACCTTCCTCTTGAATCACTCTATCTATTAAAAAAAACCGCATCAAAATCCGTTGCGTAGTTTTAAAGATCTAAGCATACATAGGGACAGACAGCGGGAAGCGACTTTGTTTTATACTGTGTAGTGATAGTGATATATCAAATATATAGTAGGATTAATATCTCTTCAAACATATTTCGACAACCCTGACTCTTGAGCGGTTACGCTAAGCGGCTGCGTAAATTCTAAGGATGAATGAAGCTTGCCTATACTGGTCGTAGTTCTTTATACAGTGGCGCTACCATTATGTTATACTCTATCCGAAACTGTAAGAGTAAATAATGACAATCGAACGCAAGCAAAAAACGACCTTGTGCTCTATGAGGTAGCTTTGTATTTTTTTGACAGGAATATTCTACAGTTTGGATGTACTATAAAACAGCGTAAAACTCACCTCATCAACGAACACTTGTTTGTAGCAAGGATATGGGTACCTCGTGGATAATGTCTCTTCATAAAATTCAAATGCCTCATGTAGGTACCTCACCGTGTTCTTGAGTATTTGCAACAAATTCGGTAAACAGTAGTGAGTGACTTCATTCATGAATGGATCCACATATGTCTCGAAAGGTCTGAAAAATAAACAGACAGGTCAAATATGTTCCGAATAGCATGGTAACCAACAGGATTTTCAACACAAGAAAAGGTGATTCTAGTTGAGGATCGGCAATGCCCATGTGACTCACGCTGTAGTTGCAAGCGTCCGTGGGCTATGGTGACAGCTTACCATCAGGCAGGGCCATTGCGCTTATTAGCCGAAAGCCGTCCACTGCTGGACATAGGCCTCCCCCAAAGAGTGCCACAGTAGCATGGAATAAATATTAGTAATTACGTGCAGGTCCTTTGTCTAACAAAACCAAACCCATGTTAGATAAAATAATCGGCCAAGTGTGTGTTGGACTCGCGCATGAAGGGTTCCATACTCCATACCATTATCTATCGGCAAAAAAATCACGTTTGTTGTATGGGAGCCCCCTTAAATATTTATTTTAGTCGGTTTTTTTAGTATTTGTTGTTATAGCGGCCATAGAAATACATCATCTGTGAAAATTTCAACAGTCTATCACGGTTCATGGGATACAGCCTGGTGACAGACGGACAGACAGACGGACGGACAGCGGAGTCTTAGTAATAGGGTCCCGTTTTTGTGTACGGAACCCTAAAAATTGAATCATGGCATCCTACTCTCACGCGCTTGCCAAATAGCACGTGCTTTTTCGCTCCTGTGCGAGAGGCTACTTTAGCCAAAGCGGCAACAGAAACCGGCCTAGCAGTAGCATATGCCTGATAATAAGCTTCAAATACTCACCCTATAGCCAACGCGATGTTCGGCGCACACGCCGGAGTATTCACAACATAATGGAACGTCTTCCGCCTATGGTCTGGAGTGTACACAACATCCAACAGTTCCCCACATGACACAGCAGTGAGTGTCTCGTCCACAGTGAATTCCAGCTTCCATGTGCAGGGCTCAGCGAAGCTGTCAACGCAGGGGAACCAGAGGCGGGCTGCGTGCCCGTAGGTGAACATGTGTGCTGATTTCTGGAATAAATTTGACAGTTGAATTGAAGGAAAAGTTTGTTTAATTCCGACTATTTTCTCCCTGTTCATCTGCGATTAGTCACAACAACTACGAGGGCTGTTTGATAAGTCATTTTAAAAAGTAAAAAATATTTATATTTTTTAAACAATTTACATTTATTTCTCAACATAGTCTCCTTTGAGGGCCAAACACTTGTTCCAGCGAGTTTCCAATTTTTTGATCCCCTCCCAAAAATACGTTTTGTCGAGGTCTTCAAAATAGCCGTTTACACCTGCGATGCAGTCCTCATTTGTCAAAAATTTTATTCATATTCATTTAATCCATTGTTATCATGTTCATCAGCACATAAAAGTCTTACATTTTAGTCTTAGTAGGTAAATGGTACCCTGCTAGGGAATACATCATCATATCAGCCGAAAGACGTCCACTGCTGGACATAGGCCTCCCCCAAAGAGTGCCAAAGTGACTGGTCCTGCGCCACCCGCATCCGGCGGACTCCAGCAACCTTTACCAGGTCATCAGTCCACCTTGCGGGGGGCCTACCCACGCCGCGCCTTCCGGTTCGTGGTCGCCACTCGAGAACCTTTCCGCCCCAACGGCCATCGGTTCTACGTGCTATGTGCCCCGCCCACTGCCACTTAAGTTTAGCGATTCGGAGGGCTATATCGGTTACCTTGGTTCTGCTGCCGATAGCCTCATTTCTGATGCGATCACGCAGAGACACCCCCAACATAGCCCTCTCCATAGGCCTTTGGGTGACTTTGAGCCTTCTTATGAGGCCCATAGTAAGCGACCACGTTTCAGTGCCATATGTCATCACTGGCAACACACACCGGTCAAAGACTCTCGTCTTGAGACACTGCGGAATATTGGACGAAAAGATGTGCCGTAGCTTCCCGAACGCGGCCCAGCCGAATCGGATTCGAAGATTGACCTCTTTCTCGAAGTTGGACCTACCTAACTGGATAGTTTGTCCTAGGTATACATAATCGTCTACAACTTCGAGTGTAAAGTGTCCGATTGTAATGGGAGTTGGTACTACATGGGTATTTGACATGATCTTCGTCTTATCCATGTTCATTCTTAGACCAACTCGTTCGGAAGCTTTATTGAGGTCATCGAGCATCGTACTTAAGTCCTCCATGGTCTCAGCTAAGACTACTATATCGTCAGCAAACCGAAGGTGAGTGATGTACTCGCCGTTGATGTTGATGCCTAGCCTTCTCCAGTCCAGATTTTTGAAAACGTCCTCCAGTGCAGCAGTGAACAGTTTTGAAGAAATAACATCTCCTTGCCTGACTCCTCGCTGCAGCGGAATAGGTTTCGAGTTCTGGTCCTGGAGTCGAACTGACACAGTGGCGTTCTCGTACAAACACTTCAGCACTTCGATATAGCGATAGTCAACTTGGCACCGCTGGAGAGACTGTAGTACAGCCCAGGTTTCAATCGAATCGAAGGCTTTCTCGTAGTCCACGAACGCTAGGCAGAGGGGCAGGTTATACTCCTCGGTCTTCTGTATAACCTGACGGAGTGTGTGGATGTGGTCTACGGTACTAAAGCCTCTTCGGAAACCGGCTTGTTCGGGAGGCTGGAAGTCATCTAACCTGCGTACGAGACGATTTGTAATGACCCTTGAAAACAGCTTATAGACATGGCTCAGAAGTGAGATGGGTCTGTAGTTCTTCAGCAGAGTGTTGTCACCCTTTTTGAAAAACAGCACCACCACCCCTCCGTTCCATTCCTTTGGAGTTCTCCCTTCCAGTAAGACGGAATCGAACAACTTCTGAAGGACCGTAAGGACTGGTTTTCCACCCGCCTTCAGGAGTTCGGCTGTTATTCCGTCTTCACCGGGTGCCTTGTTATTCTTGAGCTGTTTAAGAGCCATTACAATCTCATACAGGCTGATGTCCGGGATGTCGTCGGTATAGTGCCGGATTAGTCTAGCTCTAGGGTCTTCCGCCCGACCAACTTCGGGTCTGCGTGTTGACGTGTATAGCTGTCCGTAAAAGCGCTCTATCTCACCCAGACTCTCGGTTTTAGAAGAAACGATGCTACCATCTTCAGTTTTTAACTTCGCGAGCTGGCTCTGCCCTATAGACAGATCTCTTGAGAACACTTTAGAGCCCTTATTACGCTTGATGACCTCTTCAATACAATTTGTATTGAATTGGCGCAGATCGCGGGTAAGGGACTTGGAGATCTGTTTATTGAGCTGCCGGTATAAGGTCGCATCGGCTGAAGACTGTAGAATCATTTCACTCCTTTCCTTCATGAGCTTCTGAGTGGAGCTAGAGAGCCTTTTAGTTTTGTTGGTCCCTTGGGCCTTGGGCCTTGTAGGGCATACAATATAGGACATATTATACTACTTAATAACTAAATAAAAATTACAATTAAGTATAATAATTATCATGCAGCACTAGGTTTAACTAAATTTAAAAACAAGAGCAATTTAAAGGTTGTTTGTACGTGTCAACATAGTTACTTGATGTCAATTGATTATTAATAAATTCATTATAATTCACTACTATTATGTCATGTTAGCTAAAGATTGGTCCTCAAAAAATTCGTCTACGGTATAGTAACATTTCTCGATAAGTATCTTCCTTAATTTATTTTTAAATAACTTAATGTCGCTTAATTGTTTAACAGTTTCGGGGATTTTATTCATTATTAGGATCGATAGAAGGGACCATTTTTAACCAAGCTTGCTAGGCGGTAAGACAATTCGGTTTTTTCGTCTTCTCTCAGGTTTAAATATTTTAGTTCCGTTAAATAAATATGGGTGGCTCCTGACAAATACTGCTGCCTCCATAATATACATAGAGGGTAATGTTAATATTTTAAGTTCTTAAGGCACTGGTCCCACCGCCGGCTAGTAAGCTAGAAAAGTTGAGCGAGTAACGGTTCATTGCGTGCTGACCAGGCACAGTGTGATCAATCGACCTTTACAGATCCGCAATGTAATGCTACTCGCCCACCTTTTCTAGCTTACTAGCCGGCGGTGGGACCAGTGCCTTAAAATGCTGTCGACAACTATTTGGGATAGGTACGTGTATTGGTCATAATGCCTAAATTTTTGCCCTCCAAGCCATCTTTTCAGATTTGGGAATAGTTAATAATCGCACGGAACTAGGTCCGGCGAATACGGAGCATGCGGAACCAGCTCGAAGCCCAACTCGTGGATTTTGGCCATTGCAATAGCTGAGGTGTGCACTGGGGCATTGTCTTGATGAAAGAGGACTTTCTTGGGGGACAATTTTGGTTGTTTTTTCAACAATTCGGCATAAAAACGGTCCAATAACTCTGCGTAATAACGGCCAGTGATAGTCGTTCCCTTTTCCAAGTAATCAATCATAATGATTCCTTCGCCATCCCAAAAGACTGTCGCCATCACCTTCCCAGCCGACAAAACAGTCTTGGCCTTCTTTGGGGCACGTTCACCAGTCGCCATCTATTGTTTTGATTCAGGTGTATAGTGATGGACCCAAGTTTCGTCTACAGTGACAAATCGACTCAAAAAATTCCGAGGATTACGCTTCATCTTATCCAAACATAGTTTTGATATTCGCTTTCGTTCGCGTTTTTGTTCAATTGACAACAAACGTGGCACCCATCGTGCAGACAGCTTTGTCATGCCCAAATCTTCATGCAGGTTTTTATGTACTCGCTCACTGGAGATGCCTGTGTTCTCAGCTATTTCACGCACCTTCACTCGGCGGTCGTCGAGTACAATATTATAGACTTCTTCAAAAACATCCTCAGTAGTGACCTCGATTGGGCGACCAGAGCGTGGAGCATCAGATGTGCTTGACCGACCACGTTTAAAATCATTTATCCAGTTATAAACAGTCTGCAACGTTGGTGCGTTAGTGCCATGAAAAGAATCAAGTTCAGATTTTATTGTGGCAGCACTGCAACCCTTCATATAAAAATGTTTTATAACGGCATGAATTCATATTTTTCCATAGTTGTAATTTGGTTGTAATATATTGTTGTGTAAATTTACGAGTGATCACAGTCAAACAATTTTGAAACTGACAAAAACTTGTTCCTTTTTGCTGAACTTTTGACAGTCTTCATTTGAAAGATTTTGCCTGCCAGAGTTAATGGAATTTACCAGAAAAAGGTTTTATAAATAGTTTCTAAAAGGACTTATCAAACAGCCCTCGTATGAGCAGATGAGTTGAAAGAGGTTGGTGATGGGCAAGTTAGGGCCATTGCCATCCGACTATAGCTGTGTTTTTGTCGGTTGTTGTGATAAATTGCAGCCTTTATTTGAACTTGTGTTATGTTTTCACACCCAAGCAAGACGCCATATTAATAAATAATAGTGGTTATAGAATACATTGTCAATGTATTGTTCATATTGGCTCTCTTGTTGCGATGTGGGATCATTTGGCATGCCAGTGATAATTTTTTATTTAAGAAAAAACTGATGAAAAAATTGGGATTAATAAAAATAGTGGTATATAGTCTAATGACAACAATCACTTTATTTACTGAATATTATATAGAATCCTTCTGGTGAGTGAGCCTAAACCCACCACCAACCTCTCTTCTCTTCTTCCAACATCTTTAATAGAAAACAAAATCTTGAAGCTCATTACTAACCTCAATCAAAGAGCCCTCTCCTTCTGGCACTACAAAGTGCATCCCACCCTGTGGAGACTCCAGAGAGAACTCAATCCCAATGCGGAGCCCTCTGCCCTCGCCCACCAGGTGAGCCGCATCATCTGGGACTTGTATGTGGAGCTCTCCGGAATTGTGGTCAGGGTCAATTTTCTGAGCAGCTGCTAGGTGGCATTGGGAGAATACTTCGAGGGATCTCCTGTAGAAAAAAAAATTTTCTAATGTTATGCAATGTTCACTTCTACTATAGTGAGTGCATTTCTATTTGCATTAGGAGCTGTCATCGCAGTACAATAAACGTAATATTGTGATTGGCCTCGTCATGTGTATATGTTACTCTTTCATCCTGTTTGCCATATAATTAAATAAATAGATTATCCGTCTCTTTCTAAGCATTCTGATTAGTAAGAGACGGTCTATATCCTCTATATTTTTGGGATCCGTTTTATTGGCCAAAATTGTTATGTTTTTGTAATACTTACGTGTTAGGGTCTGCCTGGCAGATATCCAGGAACGGGTCACAATATTGAAAGTTGGCTTCATACCGATCATTTAAGCAGACGCGATATATACGACATTGCTTTGCATTGAGTCTTATATACCTCAAGTTATCTTTCAATGGGACAACGGTCAGCTCAACAAAACCCTGAAAATAATAAGAAATGGTCATAAAATAACCTAAATTGGATGTTGTGATTTTATTGCTTAAACCACAGTAGTATCGATTCGTACTCACAATAATACTTCTCCTCTCAAAGCTTATTCCCGTTAAACTAAGGATTTGATGAGCTGTAAAGGAAAAAACTAATTAGCGAATAACCCCATAAAATATAAACACGAATGAGATCACTAGGATACTTATAATTTAAAAGGGCGACAATTGTCGCCAGTGCGTTCTTTCTTCATAGCTTGCTGAAGTCGTTCATATTTTCTCCGAACACAATACAAATTCCGAAAATCTTGCGTTGTACAATAACATTTAAAACAATCACATCACTAACTAAAGACACTAAAGTGAACTGTGAAGTGAAGTGACAAACTAAATAAAATAAAAATATGACATGACCGTTTGACAGCTAGAAGCTAGGCACATAGACTATAGAGCATTAAGTATTCTCATACGACGTTGAAAGAAAAATGTGTTGCATTTGTATGAAACTTATAAAAAGTCGAATGAAACAAATGTTGCATTAATAGTTAATCACATTAAGAACATACATTTTTTGAAAATGGGTACCTAGTTCAATAAAATAATATGGCTGATGGTGATTTGGCCGACAAAAGGATTGATTTAAATTAGTGCCTATGCCTAGTTCTGTAGATAATCCTTAACAGCCGAGTTATCAGTACAAAGCAGACAACTTAGTATAAATTGTAGCTTATTCGATTACCCTAACCGCATCCGTAAGTTACGCTGTTGATTCGATTTAATAGCGTCAGTTATCTAAATCAACATAAATGATTTACATCTTCAGCAAGTTATGAATTATTCATCGGGCAAATGTGGCATCAAATTGATCATGTAATAACACATGGCTGAGGCCTCGCCATAGGGCTAGAACCCTATTACTCTTTTGCTTGAACTGACTGACTTGACACACTGTCGCAGATTTGGGAGCAGAGGGCCTACCGCGAAACGAAAACGAACTTTGTTTGTGGATCTCCGTCTCTGTCGCACTTGCGAGTTCGAGCGATAGACAGGGAGATACACGAACGAAGTTCGTTTTCGTTTCGCGGTAGTCCCTCTGAATCAATTTCGTGTAATCGTGTGTTCCACGCTTTAGAGTTTATGGTTTATTTGACAAGGTACGTTCATAAACCTTATTGGTACTATCGTACAAAATTAAAATCTCTGTAAATAAAAGTTATCTTTGGAGTAAGCTAATGATTTCCCCTTTATCAGATCTGATTTCTAACAACACTATGCGTATTTTTTTCATACATCAATACCGCAATGTTGTAATGTATTGTGAATTACTTTCACTTTTTGATTCTGAACGTTACAAATCGCTATTATTGCTTGTCAAAATAACGAGAAGGAAGGGAGATATATTTCATTCCATTCGTTGTGATAAAATTACTAACTTCACAATATTGTGACCCCGATATCTGTTATTGCAACCGAAAGTTAATTTGAAAACCTTATGAGAAAACAGCTTTCATGTTTTATCCCAGATTGAATGGTCGAAATGGGAGACCTACCGCACTTGACTTGTTTGGTTCTGTACATATTTTCTTTCCAAATTATTGTTACGAATTCTCGTACATCTAACATTTGGAAACTTAATTCTGAAGAAGGCACAATAGTTGACGGCAATACGTTGACCCAGGTCAGTTAATTCTATTCTTAAATACGACTTTTATATAATCGATGCCACACAACACGGTTTCGCCACACGATATATGTTACAACCCTCGCTGTGTGCTCAACGTACTTATTTTGACTACAAGTCACGTGCATATGAATTTGTTACACTTGCAACTGTTTGTTTAAACAACTTGCAGGAACACGCATTACCAGCACATCTGGTTATAAATAATGTGTTCTCAATATTTCCATATAAAAAGTTAAACTTTGAGTATGTTGAGGGGTTATGAAAAGACTGGGTATCATTACAAAGTATATTGAGATCTTGTATATATATCATAGGCAATCAAACAATAATAATATATTGTTTAGTTGATACTTCCAGAACATTAACCCTGATAATGTTTTTCTTTCAGGATGACGCTGATAAGCAAAAAATGACTGAAGAAGACCCTTTATTCAACATTATAACTTCCACTGTGTATTATGGGAACACTTGGACTAAGCATGGCTTTGACATGTTTTGTACTGACTGCCAAGCTTATGAACAACAAAGGTAAGCAATTTACATTTAATATTATAAATACATTTAATAGTAAAAATTTGTGACTGTGCAGTTCTGTAACTTTGTGTATATGGGCTAATGTCCGTAACTACTCATTTGTTTTCAAAATGTTATTTTGTCAGTTTATAAAATGAGCATTCAGGGACATATGTAATATTTTATTCTGTGGCTTTATTTGCGTTCTGTGTAATAGACAGACAGAGCCACATGGGGAGCTAGTTTATTGTGTTTGGATTATGTAAAATCTGGCTATAATTGATACTCATCATTATGATAATCTATTTCCATGTATAATTAAATATTGCATTTGAAATTGTAAAACAAATATTATGCAATATATAATTAAGTGCATACAAAAAGTCCAAGACAACTCTTGAACAAATATCCATGTTATGTATTTGTGCTCAAATCAGCTAGAGAGATCGCTAAGTTATAAATATTTGTCATTAATATCATTATATATCGATTTAAACTTTCTTGATTCTTACAAATGACTTTTACTGAATGAGACTTAATCACTTATAATGATCTTATTTTATTTACTTTACTGAGGTCTCCCGAAGTTGACATCAGTGAGGTAAATAAATAAGTTAATTAAGTGATTATGTCCCGTTTAGTAAAAATAATTCAACATTATGTCCATAGTTCTCTTGTTTCCTAAATATTTATAATCAAGTGGGCTAAGGAACATTTTGTGCCTAACTAGGTAGCTTAAAATTAAATTTGTGGTTACATATATAAACTCGCACCTGTTTTCCTCAGAGGTAGACAGTGACTTGAACTGTGGTGATAGGTTGATAACAACACACAGCGTGCACGCTCAGTGTAGACATGCCTCGGCGAACCATGTCGTTCGGCAAACAGGATGGCTCATAGTGGTTGTCTTTTGCAACATCCATGGGAGGAAAACGAGAATTCTTTAGTAGTTTAATTTATGCTCATGATAATCAACAATGTTAAGGTAGAAGCTTACATTGTTTCATACTGGTTTTTATGTGACTAATATTGAACTATACTACATCTTTTTGTCAATTTCCGTTAATTGCAAGGGGGCATAGGTTGGATCAAATAAAGTTAATTTCTCTAAGACAGTAGTATCTTTACTCTTACTGTTATCAAGATATTCAATATTTTAATTTTATCAGATTTGCAGCTTTAAGCACTGTTAATGCTACATTCAATTATTTTTCAAGCAATAATTATGCTTATTTGTTTCTGTGAATGTACTCTGCAATATGCCGAAGTTAACGGAAATTCCAGGGAACACCGTGTATATTAAAATCTAATAAAAAACTTGGAATTTGGTTAACATAATGCAGATCCAATGGCAATGTAATGATAATGGGGCTTCTGAACGGGCAACATTTTTACGGCAATGTGTGGCCGGCAAGTATGCGAATCATGCTCAAGCGTACAAATTCAGCGTAAGACAGCAATAGTTGCCGGGCGTCGGCCGTTTAGAAGCCCCATTAGATACAATAATCAAGTCATGACAACATAACAGCAGAGTTGAGGATAAAACAAAAAAAAACCGGCCAAGTGCGTGTCGGGTCACGCGCAGTTCCGTAGTTGCCTGTCTGTCTTAGTTACATCGACGTGCGGTGCGGTTGCGTCGGCCGAATTTGTACGAAAATGGGCCTTTTCAATTATACATTAAGTTGGTCGACTATTACTCGGTAACTACTTATGCCTACTTGGTCGTGATAGTATTCATTTTAAATTCATTATGTGTACTTCTACCACGAATTTTTTCACATCCCCAGTAGTAGCCATTGAGCCGGCACATCGACTAAACAACTCGAACTAAAATTAGGGCTTTAAAGCCCAATACCTCGCAAATGAATTACGCATTTGAAAAATAGTTTTAGAAAACCCATAATATTTTTGAACGAGCTATCCAACGATACCCCACACCATGGGTTTGACGAGAAAAAATCCCCGCTTTAGGTGTAGGGTGCTATTGTATTGTACTGTTTTGTCGGCGTGATTGATTCACATACCCATGCCGAATCACAGTTTTCTAGTAGTAATGGCTACTGAGCTAAGCCGAAGACGGACAGACAGACAGACGGACGGACATGGCGAAACTATAAGGGTTCCTTGTTGACTACGGAACCCTAAAAACTTGTTGACTGATCCAAACTAAACCATCATAAATGCTTCTGGAGTTCAGAGGTTTTCTAGTTGCTATTTATATGTAAATGTTATTATTTTAATGATAAGTTTAAGGTTAGTGGGGCGTGCACGTGCACTCAGGCCTTACACTACGGAGTTAAGAATGGTGGAATGCTATTTAAATATAAATGGTTTTCACGGAGCGTTTATGAGTTTTGCTATTAGATGCGTTCAGAGTTTTACGATCTAAAAGTGACAAAACATGGTTTTCGAATAAAATTTACTTATGGGGTTCTCAACTTTAGCCGACAGTATGCACATTTATTACTTTTAAGAAGATGGATGGATGGGATATTTGTTGCAATAAGTATATTTCATGGATTTATACCAAGATTTGCCCGTGTGGTGTCGGGTTAGAATTTCACCACCCCCTTTCTTCCCGTGGGTGTCGTAAAAGTCGACTAAGGGAGCAGGGTTGAAGTGTGTTGTGGGCGATGGGCTAGCAGCCTATCACTGCAATATCACATTTTGTCGATCTTTTATACCCACAGTTATGCTGAAAGTGGCGCTGGAACATAGGTTTCATGTGCTCTGCCTACCCCTTTTGGGAATAAAGGCGTGAATGTATGTATGTATTTTATACCAAGAAAGTTTTAAATAGTGACTGAGAAAACAACCATGGCAATGACCCACAGGAAAAAGTTGATTGTCTATATACTCTATATTAATCTAATCATTATTCGATATTGTCCGACTGTTCAGGAAAAGTAAATAATTACTGACTGCTAATTATTTTCCTGTCACAGGTCTGGCGTTGAAAATGGGGATGAGTCAACATTGACGGAGACTAATGGTGATGTTGACGATGAATACTTGGACTGCGGGAAGGCTGTTAACTTCACGTACTATGACAACCTAGTGGGGGTGGCCAGGCGCCATAGACATCCTAATGTTCCAGAACCACAGGTATTTGAATGTAATCATTTTATAATGAAGGCTAAAGGAAGAGAAATCTCATCATCCATTTAAGGCAGGCTCTTGTTGGGGGAGCAAACTCCATGTATCTCTCTCTTGAGCATTTTCTTTAAAGCCTGATACAACACAACATTTGCTTTTTCCTTTATATGGACCAATATAATTATATTCTTCTTAGTATCCCTCTCTTACAAATACTCTATATTGCACACCTCAAAACATGAAGCAAATGAAGGATGATATAAACTTAAAAGTGGAGGTTAAACAGACAGTCTTGTCGCTAAACTGCTTTCCTTCCACAACGGTTTTTTTAATATATTTCTCGTATCGTAAACGGTGTCCCGACATCTTTCCTTGTCTGGTTTACCTCGTATGTTCATAAATTTTGAGACGAGTTTTGTCAACCAATTTGGAAAAAAAAAACTGGGAGGATAAAAAAAAAACTACACAAATTTTAAATTTAGAATGTCATCTATTAGAAAAAATAAATTCAATTGTTATTATTCATTCGTTGTTCAAATGGCGAGAACTAAAGATTTGCGTTCAACGGTGATTTCTCTAAAGAAAGCTGGAAAAAAACCTATGGAGATTTTCAGGCAAATAAAATGTCTTGGAGCCAGCCGTAATTTTGTTTACTACACATTAAAACGGTACAAGGACACGTGTTCTCTTGATGACCGCCCGAGAAGTGGCCGCCCTCGTTCGGTTAGAACCGCGGCTAACATCAAGTTGATCAGGGAACGGCTTCGTCGAAATCCTTGTCGGACTCAAAAGAAGATGGCTCTACAGACCAATATTTCCAGAATATCGGTAAACCGGATATTAAAATACGATCTAAAGGTAAGGGCCTACAGTCAAAGAAAAGTCCACTATTTAAACGATCGTTTAAAAACTTTGAGACTGAATCGATGTCGGCAGTTGCTAAGGAGACACGACCACAAAAAGATTTTGTTTACCGACGAAAAAATCTTCACCGTCGAAGAAAAATTTAATCGCCAAAACGACAAAGTGTATGCCAAAAGCTTGAAAGAGGTCCCGCCTTTTAAGCGAAATGTTCAGCGAACACATCACCCAGCTAGTGTGATGGTATGGTGGGGTGTTTCGTACGAAGGTGCTACAGAATTGCATTTTGTCCAACAAGGTGTTAAAGTGAGGGCACAAAATTACCAGACTGACGTATTGGAAGGCGTAGTAAAACCACTATCGAAAACCCTTTTTAAAAATAAAGACTGGATTTTTCAACAAGATTCTGCTCCGTCACACAAGGCGAAGACTACACAGAAGTGGCTTAAGGACAATTTACCAGGCTTCATCAGTACTGAAGAATGGCCATCATCAAGTCCAGACCTGAATCCGCTGGACTATTCACTGTGGACTGAATTGGAGCTGAGGGCCTGTCGTAAGTCTCACCCAAATTTGGAGTCGCTCAAGCGAGCCTTGTGTAGGGAGGCACAGCGAATTCCGCTGGAAAAAATTCGTGCCGCTATTGACGAATGGCCTGCACGATTAAAGGCCTGTATTCAGCAAAAAGGCGGGCATTTTGAATAAATTTTTTAAAATATATACGTAATATAATAGTTATTAATATCCTAAAAAATTGTTTAAATACATTAAATAGTTTTCGAGAAAAATGTGTTTCTGTTCGTCTCAAAACTTATGAACATACGAGGTATAGCAGTCTTCTCATTTCTTTCACCATGTTAAGCACAAAAGTCTACTCTATCAATTAAATTTACCCTATGACATTCCAGGTTGCTCTAATATTCACAAAGAAGAAGTCCTTCAAAAACGGTGTAACAGAGCTCGACATAAACGCTCTAGAGAAGCGACTGAAGAAAGCAAAGAGAGAGAAACCTAAGTCAGTACAGCTGTACAACCAAATCGGCAACTTCTGGAGAATCAAGGGCGATACTAGACAGAGCATTGAGTGCTTCAGGCGCGCCCTTGCTGTGTCTCCCTATAATGCAGAAGTAAGTTTTAATTATTTCTCAGACAAGCATATAAGATGTCATCCTCCTATTCCCGAGGTTAGCCCGGGGCCCGCTTTGACACCTAATCCCAAGATTTGCCACAGGCACTAGTTTTACGAAATTAATTGCCATCTGACCTTCCAACTCAGAGGGAAAACTAGACCTTATTGGAATTAGACCGGTTTCCTCACGATGTTTTCCCTGACCTAAAAGCTAACGGTATTTATTTAATTGTATGGTGATCTGTAGAATACTGAAATATTTCGCCTGAAGTGTTGTTGCTCATTTAGCACCACCCAGGGGACACGTGCAGGGTTGTGGTAGGGTAAGTACTGCGGACGCGAGCAACACATTGTCCCCCAAGCTAACGGTAAATATTCCGTACATGTTCCGAAAAACTCATTGGATCGAGCCGGGATTCGAACCCACGACCGCCGCTTGACAGCCGCATGCCTGAACCACTAGGCTACCGTAACGTACTTTATTCAGACAAGCATATAAGGTATCTAGTATCTACTCTAAAATGCTATCATTATAATTTATGAAAGCTTATCAAGAGACACTTCACGTTTAGGCAAAATTCGTTCTGTTTATTTTCTAGAGAGGCACGTCCATGCTGAACATTTTTTTTACATCTTTAATATCATGGTTCCCATTTTATCAATTATCATGGTTGAGAAGATATCCGTCGCTCTCGCACTCACATACTTGTCGGAACGTGACGGGTGCCTTATCCGATAAAATACGTATTTTTCATTAAACGACTGAGGCAGTTAACTGTTTATTCAGTTGGCGCCTTTATTAACATAACTGTGCCATGGTATTAAAATAACTCTTCTCATGTTAATTTAAACGTATTATTGGTGCATGCTGGTCTACTTTTATGGAAGTAGACCTTGAATCTGAAGCAACTTGTTTAGCGTGATAGTTACCAACTAAACATTAAATTATTTCGTCTTGCACGCTGTCAGTATTTAACCTTCCATATTTCTTAAAAGTTATTTTGTGTAATATAAATGAAAACCGACTACTTACTAATAATTACACGGTTAAACTCGCGTATTAAATGTCACTACACGATAATGCCGCGAAAACACTCACCCAGAACAAGAACTCTCGAAGAGTTGGAAACATGTCGCTGGTTGCGACATTTAATACGCGAGTTTAACCATTTAATTATTATTCTCTTTATTTACGTTTTCTCTCAGGGTAGGTTTTTACAATAATGATAATTCACTCAGGCATATTATCTCCGGTTGTGGTCATCTTGCTAACGGCGAGTACTTGCACACACACAACTTGTAGCCAGAATTATTCACCAACAACTTGCTCTGCTATACGGTCTTGTGGTCTCCGAAGTGCCTTACTATAAGTACACACCTGCGCCAGTTCTCGAAAATGGTCGTGCCACGCTCTATTGGGATCGATCTGTCATCACGGACAGGACTATTCTTGCCAATAGGCCTGATATTGTGCTGATAGATCGATCGAAACGCCAGGCAGTGCTCATCGACATCACCATCCCCCATGATGAGAACCTCGTGAAGGCCGAGAAGGACAAAGTCTGCAAGCTCACGCGGTAACCGCCATGTGGGATGTTGATTCGACGATCATCGTCCCGATAGTCGTTTCGGCGAATGGTTTAATAGCGAAGAGTCTCGACCATCACCTCAAGAGACTCTCGCTAGATGGCTGGATCAAGGGTCAGATACAGAAGGCGGTACTCCTGGATACTGCGACGATAGTCAGGTTCCTGTCTCTGGCGCCCTGACCACCGGCAGCTTAGGCCCCGCCTCGCTGCCGGCGGTACCCTAGGTTAGGATTTTATAATGATTTTATGTTTTGTATGTATAGTTTTATATTTTACTTTTTATATAGTTATTGTAAAAACCTAGCCTAAGACGAAAAATGAATAAAGATAATAATTATTATTATTATTTAATCCAAATAATTATTATTATTACTTCAACATGTCTCACTAAGTTTAAATTCGAAAACAATACCTACTAATTTGCACACTCATATGAAACAGATAGCTATTTGGATGCCAAACTGACGGCCATTAGAGAAAACTAGATCTTATGCATTATGCTTAAACCATAGAAACTCCATTGTTCTTGATATTTTTCTGGGGGACTACCGCGAAACGCCAACTTCGTCCATGTATAATCTTTCTCTGTCGCTCTAATATGCAAGTGGGTAAGAGAGAGACACGAAACAACCGCTCTGTGTTAGCGCAAATACAGTATAGTATTATTTCGAGTGATTTGCAACTAGCGTGAACTCAAATCTCGAATTTATTCCGACTATCCAATATATACGTGCAGAAACTTCTGTATCTAACAAAACCGATGTGTTCAGCTAGAAAACACCGATTCATGCTGTCCCTCTCTACTCACAGCTAAATTTATATTCGCATTTTTTCCCACTCCAATTTTATGCTAGTAGTAGGTACTTTGCCTCATTCGCAAACTCGTTTACTATCAAATTTCCCTTTCGCTGATTTAATTTTGCAGTGGCCCAAAGGAGGGAAATGAAGCAAATGGTAATAATGATTAATGATGCACAGGTCCCGTCATAGGTGGGAGAAAACTCGAATGGAAACTTTGTTACGCGGAATTAGCGATTTTGCGGAACCGATCTCACCAGTCACTCGCGTGCCCCCTACAGGTGCTCCTGAACTTGGCGCGAGTGCTGTTCACCCTGCAGTACCTCGACGACGCCATCTACCTGACGCGGCGCTCGCTCGAGGTCCAACCGCCCGACCGCAGCGCGTGGCAACAGTACTTCACGCTCGGGGAGATATTCAAAGCTTATGGACATTATCAGGTATGTCAGTGGTGCCTAGATTTAGTCTATTTTTGGAAGGGTGCTGCGCCTGCAACAAAGCCTCCAAATACTGGTTAAGTTCCCGCTTAGGGCGGGTTGCACCAACTTGAGATTACAGACCGAAACGTTAAATATGGCGCTGGCAGTTGTCATTTCACTGCTGGACTTGGGCCTCCTTCAAAGAGTGCCACAAAGACTGGTCCTGCTCCACGCGCATCCAGCAGACTCCCACAGCCTTTACCAGGTCATCAGTCCACCTTGTGGGGAGTCTACCCACGCTGCGCTTTCCAGTACGTAGTCGTCACTCGGGAATTTTCCGGCCCAACGGCCATCGGTTCTACGTGCAATTTGCCTCATTCAAAATAAGTATCATTCAATTTGGATCACAATGCAATGACTATACGCGATGCCTTGTGATTTTTAGAACTTCTCATGAACGGTAGGGAACCGTTCTTCGTCGTTTCACTCTTGACAGAGTGGCCGTGGACATTTCAGAGGCTCTAGTATAAGTTTTACCGAAACAAAACGTTACGTAAAACGTAAACGCCATAGGAAAGTTTTGTTCCGGTAAAACTTATACTAGAGCCTCAGGTGTTGGTAGCAAGCTTCACAACACGCCGCCATTACTCTCTGACAGTCGCCTTTCTAATGCTTGCGTGTAGTGATGCATCTACTGCAGCTTAAATCTGGTCTGCCCATCTCGCGGTCTGGTGCCCTAGACCTTTCCCTGGATCACGAGTCGCTCGATAGCTACGTCTCCTCGGCGACATACGTGCCCGAAAAACGTTAGGATGCTAGACTGCACTACGGATGATAGACGCCGCTTGATGCAGAGTTCCTTCAGTATGGACTCAATCGTTACCACAATACATATTGACTGTGACGTTGTTTTGTTTGCAGGAAGCAGCGGTACACCTGCGGCACGCTCTGGACCTGAGACCGGACTTCGAGCCGGCGTCGACCGCGCTGAAGGACATCGAGAACATACCGGAGGCGTCTGTGCACGTTTACACACTCCTTATCATTGTGTGTTTGGTGAGTTACTCTATAAGACACATCTTCGACATGTAATCTTGATGTTGGCTGGTTTTATCCAGGAGTGACCCGCGATCTTCTAAATATCGTGAACTTATCCAACTGGTGGACAGCCGACGCAGCAAAACTCCTGAGCCGTAACTTGCTACAATTTTGGTAATTAATCTGATTCAATTAGTAACAAGAATGATAACAACACTACGACGTATGAAAGATGTGCTGTACTGGATAATGGCTTGGCTAATGAATGGTTGGAACTGTCAATAAAACAAAAAGGCGGACGAAGTCTTTAGCGTTGTCCTAAAATGATGTTCGATGAATTTTTATTCCAACCGATTTTAAAAATATTTTTTTTGTTTAATAAAATTATTACCTTGATTTCTAACACAATAATGCTGCTAACTAAACCTCTGGTATGAACTGTATTTTTTAAATATCGATATTAACAGCACTAGCGAAACTGCCAACATTCGTGTGCAATGAACTCTCAAATTGCTTGGGTATAAGGACATTCAGGATGTCCTTATACCCAAGCAATTTGAGAGTTGACATGATGACAGGTCATTCGACTGCTTCCCAGTCCAGTTCATAATTTAAAAACGTCAAAGATGACATGAATTGTACTGCTATGGGAGCTGTCTCCGTACCCAAGCTGTTTAAACCCAAGCAAGCATCCTTTTAAACGTACTTCCAGTAGCACACCTCAATTCTTAAATCTTATTTTCCAGGTCATGGGGGTCCTCCTAGTGATCCTATCATCCGTGGACAGCGGCGGCGACGTCGAGGAGCACAAAACGCAACGCCACTTCAACCGCGCCATGGCGATGCGCTCTTTGCGTGGCGTGACCTTACCCGGGTCGCGCGGACGCAAGAAAGGAGGCTCTTAAACACGTAGCGTACCCGGTCTAATGTCTAGTATTGGTTTTTGTGCAGTGCACTGAAATACGATGTGATGGTGTTTAATAGAAGTTGGCAAAGAATGTTTGGTTTCCGCGATAATTACTCAATAAAACTTTAAATGTGGCTAATATAATTTAAACATTTGTTAATCTTTTAACACTCCACGTTTGCGTCAGGGGTTCAAATTAGAGATGCAACGGATATAAGGCCGAATACTGGCGTAGTATCCGGCCGGATACCAGATAGTATTTTAACACAGAAGAAAGGAGAAAGCAAGAGTGGGTAAAATAAGGGTGAATAAATAACAAACTACAAAGTAATCAATTATCGGGGTCGCTTTAAAAATGTACGCATGTTTCTATAAAAATCTGCCTACAGCGAGTAACAAATTGCAACCTGCACAGAGCGCACGCGCGCGGTCGCATTTGCTTCATTTTGGGTACTAGCTTTCGGCCGGATAGAGGATATCCGGCTGGTATCCGGTATCCGGCCAAACCATTATCCGTTGCGTCTCTAGTTAAAATGGCGACGTGTGGCGTGCATCTTTATTACAAACTCACGCATGGATATAATTGCTGGTCAGGAGTATCTCCTGCCCAACGGTTATAGATGTATAAGAATATGAATACGTGGCTTGAACCGTATTTGTTCAACAATAGATAGCGATAGTGCAGCATTGGTTCAACGCTAATGAGTAATGACGGATTGTAGGGCAGACCAATATAAGTTTTCACACATTTGTTTAGAGTTCAACTTAGAATGACATGACGCGTGAGTGACGAACTAATGAGTACCTACTGTAATTGACGTAGCACTCAAAATGCTAAACAGAAACTTAGATTGTTATTAATATTTTATCGTATAATGTATGAGCGTGGTATATTCAGTAAGTAAGAAGTATAAGTATAAATTGCTTGGTTCCGTTTTTGCCTTCTGTTGAACACCATTTTATTAAGCTATGTTTTTAAATTGTGTAGCTATCGTTAATATTTTAAGTGAAAGATATTGAAAATCTAATTTGGTTAATGCTCAGTAATAAAAGTATGTTCTTAATTATTAGTTTATGGAGGTTGTGATTAAATTACTTAATTTATATCATTGACATTAGACCGGCGATCTTTTAATAACATTTTATCGCTTGAAAATTATGAAATTGACAGCTAAAATGTTCCAGTATCGCTATTGATATATATGAGTAAGAAACTGATGTTGTGGTACTGTTTCGTGAAATATTTAGTTCAAAAAGATTGTGAGTAACTTGCATTTAAGTTGAGTTGTGATTGAGACTTTTACACTTGAAACTTACAAATACAGAGACTATTAGCTATATATAATTTTAATGCCAATAAATAATTGACTGTCAGTTTAAACATTTAACGAAACAGTGCGACAAAGAGGCTAATGTACAAAAGTGACCTAACCGGTCTTGCCATGTCTCATTTGATCTCTGCTTTGTAGTCTTCGTCACCTATTGTTAGTTATCCCTAACGTTTGGTGTTTCCTTTTAGCAATTTCGGATATTCGGAAGGCTTTTCAAATTGAAACGTTCTACAAGAAAAATCTGGTTCTTGTCATAATGTATTTTATTCTAAGTCTTATTTTAACGGCTAATGCTTGTGATAAGCAATAATATATTATTAATACAGTTAACTATACCTATATGGAAATGGAATAAACCTCGGAAATCGGTCAAGTCATGATGAAGCGAGAAAACTAGTTTATATTTTTGCAAATTGTTACTCCAAAAATGCAGTATTATAAGGGATCTACACATAAAATGACGATGTTGGCTCGGGAAGACTCGGGTCGGTCGTGGCGTGCAAGCCCCGCGGAGCGTCTCACTTTTGCAACCTAGTCATTCACTTAGACAAGTGGGCCGGCGGCGGCCGTGTGTTTCGTTAGTAGTGCATGCAAATAACCTGTTAAGTGTTCGTAGCGTCTAAGGATTTAAAGGAGGAGCGTCTTAAATTCTGAGATTGGTGAAAAATGTACCTGTTTTCAGTGGTTCTTTTGTTAATTTTTGACTATTTATTACTTAATACATGATTGTCTTAGCATCAACTCTCGTTTTCTTACCTAACTTTCAGGTCATGAAAAACAAATAATGAGAAAATTAAACCTATAAACGAAACAATATGTTACAAAATTATAATGTATTTATTATAAAATGTATACACGTAACTGATAAGTAAGCCCCTCGAAGCTTTAAATTACATCTAAGCTGAGAAAGACGATTTACTTAGAATTTGTTGAATTTGGAAATTCACATTTGGGCAATTCGTTTACTAGTTACTTATACCTAGATAACCAAAACAATATGCATTTGTAAACAGCATGATGATGAATATTGAAATTTTTGATCGACATTAAAATTGCGACGCGAGTCAAACAGTGTAAGGGGCCTGGCGTAAAGTTCATATTACACCTAGCTTACAACTGAGGTACTGGTTAAATCGATACGAACTATGCATGCATCCTTAAGAGTCCGCAGTAAGCTCGGCCGAATTTCACCTTCCCATACAAACGTAGTTACGCTCTCATTTTAAAACTACGTGTTGGATTGTGGCGAAACTTTGCATGTACATTGACATGACGTATATAATTAGTTTATATGGTTCCAGTTTATAAAACAAACGAAATACAGCAAAACAAGTTTTGTATGAAAAACTTAATTCGCTGTATTTTTTTTACTATGGTATCTGAAGCTACATAAACTAATTACAGACATAGATATACCTCGTGTCATTGTCTATGCAAAGTTTCGTTACAATCCAACACGTAGTTTTAAAATGAGAGCGTAACTACGTTTGTATGGAGAACCGAGCTTACTGCGGACTCTTAAAACTGGATTTTAAATAGTTGTCGTAAGATAACATGATTTGAAACAGGATCCGCATCCGTTCAACCAGCCATCAACACATTCACATCAAAGCACTACAGGGCTGCAGGGTTCTCTATGGAAGTTTATACATGGGATGCACAGAGTGGTTGGAACAAGTTTTGCTGACACTGAATGTTAGTCCCCTCACTGTGATTCGCTAGTCTATGGGTTTTAGGCGACATCGTGAATGCATAGACGGAAAATGTCGTGCTGAACAAAGAAGGAGTCTCCAAGCGTCTTCAAGACGAATGTCTGCATGTAGGAGTGAGGTGGGTCGTCGTCACACTGTAAAAAAAAAGGTAAAACATTTGACATAATGAAAACTTGGTTGGAGGGAGAAACTACCCTGCCAAGACCGATGTTTTAACACGTTCGCAACCGAGAACCCGCCTGGTAGGCACTCGTAATGTTTGCTCAGCCTGCTAGGTGGGCAGTAGCTATAAACCTACACGCCTAGCGAGTTGTCGGTTTACACCGTTCCATTTTTTAGGGTTCCGTAGCCAAATGGCAAAAAACGGAACCCTTATGGATTCGTCATGTCTGTCTGTCTGTCCGTCCATATGTCACAGCCACTTTTTCCGAAACTATAAGAACTATACTGTTGAAACTTGGTAAGTAGATGTATTCTGTGAACCACATTAAGATTTTCCCTTTGTGCGCGAGTCCGACTCGCACTTGGCCGGTTTTTAGTCCGGTTGCGAAAGTGTTAAAGAGAAAAGAAACCTACAAAATTGTTGTGTAATTACGCCTCTTAATCAATAAAAATAAGCAGGCTAATAATTATAAAGGTTAATGTCATTTGAAATGTCAATCAACTGTGCGGTGCCGGAGAGGAGCAGATAATTACATACTTTATTTTTTACTACGCAGGCGCAAAATTATTTAAATACCTACAATTAACAGTCTTTATTGATATAAGATTTAATTTCAACTGGTTTATGGAATGGGATTTTTCACTTTAAGTATAGTGTAATGGTAATGTATGAGTTCTAAGATTTTTATTCTTGAGACAGTAAAGGGAGGCTGCATTTGTTTTCTTTATAAATTTATGAAGTGAGATGTTATTCTTGTCTGTTTTTATGACATTGACATAAGATCAAATGGTTTATGGAAAGGGATTTGGGTGAGGACCAAATTCTTGGCCAGTAGTTAGCCTGGTTAATCGTTGTGACACAAAAATTAACCAAAGAATTGTATGGCTAATTTTCGTGTCACAACGGAACTTTTTAACTACTATCGATTAACTAGGCTAACTACTGGCCAAGAATTCGGTCTTCACCCATTTATCACTAAGTATAGTGTAATGGTAAAATGTATACACAAAGTTGTAAGTTTTTTTCTTAGGATGATAAAGTGTAATGTGTGCACAAAGATAAAAGATTTTTTTTAGAAAAAAAGAAAAATTGCATCCCGGAATTGTTTTCTTCATAAATGCATAGATGAAGTGAGAAGTATTTCTTATCTGTCTTTACGACATTGACATTAGATTTAATATCAGCTATGGATTTCAAAAGGTTTCTTTCATGTATAGTGTAAAGGGCCATTTTACATTTACAACAACTTGTATTTTTCGTTACATTGAGGGGCTAGCGAAATACGGTGAATGCACCACCCCTGTGTATAGACCCAAAATTTATTATTACTTCAAAAAACAAAAGGCACAAAAATGGAAAAAGGGGCAGAACTTACCCCATCCTTAATCCTGTTTCAAGAAAATACATCATTCTTGATTATTTTATTTAGTGTCTACACTCCTATTTAATCAAACCCTGCAATGTTATAAAACTCGCATGCGAGTTGTTGCACCATGTAAATGAGCCTTGACCATATTCAATTTGTGACTTTACAAAATAAGACTTTTTTCTTAAGAAAATAAAGCTGGGTGGTACTTACTTGCAACCTGCCAAGAACATTGATTAGAACACCACCATCAAACATTGGCTGTGAATCAATGGATGTGATAAACCTGCCAATTTTTTGAAATCCCAAGGCCTGAAACAAATTTAAATAATATTTAGTAGTTACAATGAATGGGTCTGTTACACTTTGATTATTGATCAGCGAGTTCATACAAAAGCTACTGGCAGCAAATGTATGAACTTGCACTAATCACCAATCACAGTGTATACCAGGCCTTATGTTCAGTAAAAATTAAGAGCATGGACAGTTCAGAACTCACATTTAATTTTTCCATAATTTTAACAGCACCCTGTAGTTGCACTCCTTCAAAAGTCATAAAAGATGTTTCAACCTAGAATAAGCAACAATTTCAAATTCATTGTTAATAAATATTTTATGAAAGTTGATCTACAATTACATCTAATCTGCCTCTTTTTTAAGTTTATGATAGAAAGATCTATGATGAAAAAAAGACACTGACTAATGCATCTTGGTTTCAAATCCTTGGTCACTTGCTTTCGGCAACAAGAACTGCCAACTTCACACTCCCTGCAACTGTAGTTGCCAAGCGGAGATTAGGTGGTTGATTTTTTGCAATTTAGGCTACTATTCTTAAAATCCGAAATAGTGTGAGGTTAGCTTATATCATTTACCAAATCATGACAAGTTGCCATTACCAGATATGTTGTCATAAGAGTCCTATTTTATGGTACATGGTGGGTAGTTGCCAAATTTAGATGATAAAAAACTTTTTCAAGTTCAATCAATCATCATCAGGCCAATCTGTAATCTAAATATATTTTTAGAAGGTAGCTGTATGTATTATTCTGGATTGAATTGGGTTATGCAAATGTAGTATTCTAATTTCATGCACCATTTAGTAACCTTTAATTGTGAAAAGCAAGACTCAATAGAGCTTAGAAAAACATCATCATCAAGTTGGTGTAATGTTCGTAGTAGCCACTTTCCTAAGTTGTCAACTTTTACACCAGTTGTATTGTAGGTCAATGTGCCGAATATTAAATATTGCGAAGACGAATCATTATAATGTCATAAACAAACTATCGATGACATCAGAACGTCTCATGGACAAGTTATCAGCAAGATTGCAATGCGTGACGAAATGAGGCATTAGTGAAATATAATAGCTGCAGCTCACAATGCAAAGAAGCACTCACGTTGTACAAATTTGCCAGATTTGGTCGTTGTGCCGGGTCGTCGAATAGCGCATAATATTGTTGGACAAATCCTTTTCCAATTGCATCGTATTGTGGATTTAACGCCATTTAGACGATTTATTTTGTTCCAAACTCACTGTAACGTCCACAATTCACCGAAAATGTAAATTTCAGGCCTACGGCATGCCCTTTCCACAGAGAGCAAAAATTAGCTAAAAGCAATAAAGCAAAGTGACGAGTTGACGACCAACCAACCGTTTTCAGTGTTGCCAATTTTATTGCGTTCAGAAATGTTTGTAATTTTTGTAAAATGGAAAAAACTAAAATAAATAACGAAAAATGCCATTAACCGTTGTTTTTATAAATTATTAAATTGTTTTATGGGTATTATAATTAAAGTACTAAAATATGCAATCGTAGTGGTCACGTAGTGGTTAAATAAAATATCGACAATAATATGTAGTTTGTTACATCACTAACAAATCATCCACGAATCTTTATTGTAAAAAAAACTGGTGAGTGTCTATGACTAAATACTAACATAAAAAACATTAATAAGAGTGCAATACTGATGTGGGGTTATTTGCATTGGGAATACGATCTTTTTCAATAAAACATTATTGTGGTATTATAGCCATTAATCTAAAGTGATTAGATTTCGTATTGTGGTTATTTGTGATTTTCAATTCATATTAGCTTGCCATGTCTTTGGCGGATGAACTGCTCGCCGATTTAGAAGAGAACGACGATGGGGAACTTGAAGCTGCTATTGAAAACAAAACATCTAAAGATGTTGATCACGAATTCGCCGTGCCTCATCCCGTTATTCCTATGGAAGAAGACATTAAAAGTGTCACCATAAGGGAACTAGCGAAATTGAGGCATTCTGACCGGCTTCAGAGGGTAAGTTTCAACATTTTGTGCAATTATTGTTCTTTCTTTATGGCTCTCCCAATCTCCTTCACCATTACAATATTCTAGGCCCTCCCTAGTTAC
Source organism: Epinotia bilunana (assembly GCA_947049275.1). Lineage (NCBI taxonomy): Eukaryota > Metazoa > Arthropoda > Insecta > Lepidoptera > Tortricidae > Epinotia > Epinotia bilunana. Next base: position 18,850,295 of record OX346260.1, on the reverse strand, counting down.
ATGAATCTGTGTGAAATGATATCCTAGCTTGTGTTATATTGTTACATTGATTGTGTCAATGTGTCTCATGTTTTGTGATTAGTATTAGTTATTTAAAAATGTAATGGCTTAGGATAGTTTCTGTAATGTTACATGTTTTCTTAATGAATAAACAAATAAATAAAAATAAATGAATAAAAAAGAGAATGTTTAAAAAAACGTAATTTTTGTAGTGTTGTAGATATTACCATTAAAATTTCGCTTGAAGGGATTTTTTTTTTAAATTTTTAACATAAATTGAAATTTACTTTTTTAGCTGACTTCTGCTTGTTAATAAAAACAAAACTGTGAAGATACATTCTAATAGCTTACACCAACTTTAGTGCTAAAAACTACGTTGAAGAGGAAGGATGCCAACTGCACCCAAATTGTAACTAAATAACGTAATTTATGAATACAGGTTACAGCAGAAATTCAACAAAATGTTGGCAATGATCGTAAAAAGATTGAAGTGACAGGACTCATGGAATCAGATCCCGAATACCAACTGATAGTGGAGGCCAACAATATTGCTGTGGAAATTGATGGTGAAATTGGTAGGTTCTATTTTATTATTCCTCAAATATTTTAATTTTATTTATGGACACATTTATGCGTAATACTACTAATTAAATGCTCCTGATTTATTATTACATTTCACCAAACCATAAAAATATTGTGCAAATATCATGCATACAAATTTGAGCAGCTCAGCCTGAGACATGCTTGCTCCGAGCAGCTAGCTGCTTGACAGCCAAATAGTTGCAAATAAACATGCGCAGTATGCTCACAGGGAGGTTTCAGTAGTAATCAGTACCAAATGAAATAAAAGTATATTGCCTATTTTATGATAGGCCATTCAGATATAATTATCTCTCACTCGCCGAGGCACGTCTACACTAATCGTATGCTAAGGTGAGGCGTGCTCGGCCGAAGCATGCGTCTAGGGCATGCGAAACGGCTAATGGCCTTCATCTTGATTCATATTTCTGGTGAATTATAAAGATGAATGAAAAACGTTATGTTTTCAAAATTTAAAAAACTGCTAAAATATAAATGATAGTTAATCAGGTTGAATCAGGTCATGTTGTGTTTAATGCAGAAAGTGGCAGTGTGTTTGTAAATGAACAATTTCATTTTCCAGCTATTATCCACAGATTTGTGCGCGACAAGTACCAGAAACGGTTCCCCGAACTGGAGTCCTTGATTGTGACACCGCTAGAGTACATCAGAACTGTGAAAGAACTTGGAAATGATCTGGACAAAGCTAAGAACAACGAAACTTTGCAGAGTTTCTTGACACAAGCTACTATTATGATTGTGTCTGTGACTGCGTCTACCACACAAGGGTAATTATAATTATAATTAATTTTACAATATTATGTAATTTTAAGCCAGTATATACACAATGTAACTGTGCTCTCCTTTGACAAGACTATTAACTTCATCTGTGACTTAGTATGTGTAACAATGTAATTAAATCTTGCAAGTTGATTATTGAGAGGAAACACAACGGCCGTTTTTCCATAGAAACGTAGTCCCCTGTTTTCTCCCTGGATAATAGCAGCAGAGCAATCATTTTTTTTTCCAATAATCTATGGCTACTATTAACATGTTCCTATGTTTTCCTTTTTTTCATAAATTTATTCTTAAAAGAGATATTTACTTTCAAAAACCTTAAAATAAAATGCCAGATTTTCCGCTGTGTTCAAACATCCAGAAAACAATTTTAACTAGATTATTTAAAAAAAGGAAAAAATAGGAACACGGCCAAAGCCTTTTATTTGATTTTTAATAAAAAGAATACTTAAATAGGTCAAGGTTTGGAGAAGAAATCAGGGGACTACGAAACGTTGATTTTATGTAATTTTAATAGGTATTTTCGGTCCAATGCAGTTGTCTAATTCGCGCACTGCGGCGGGAGGCTTGTGAATAGCCGTGTCCACACCGGACGAGCGGCTCGCCCTGAGCTGTCAGAAGGCTCGGGCGAGCCGTCAGAAGGCTCTTGCGAGCCGTCAAAAGACTCGGCCGCAAGCGCTCGGTCGGTGTGGACGGGCGTTCGGGCAAACGCGCGCTATTTACCTACCGATAGTTGAGCTCACGATCGCGATGAAGCCGCACGTGCGCACAGCTGTCGCTGCGACAACATTAATGTTGCTTCTGCTAGTTCGAAATCGGAGGATAGATATTTTTAAAAAAAGCTGCAAAAAGTGGATGTGCAAAATGCACAGATTCTCGTAAAAAATTGTGAGTGAGTTCGATATTTATGATTGACTTGTGTCTCCCTCTCGGTTTCTCAGAAGGAGACACAACAACGATCATAAGGTGATAAATCAAAAATACCTACCTATTGAAATTCCTACTAGGTAGGTACTACTCAATCTACCAATCCTTCCAGCTGACAAACAAACCCATGCGTGTCGAACTCAGTTACGCAATTCCTAAATCCGCCTCAACTCATCTCACTACCATGTTACCAACCACCAGTAGGTATAACTTGATCCCTAATTTCCCAATATCAATATGTAATGTAGGTTATGCAGGGGTCAAGCTAGTTTTTACCTTTTCCAACGCAGCGACTTCGAATGAACTTTAATAAGTTAGCTTGATAAAAAAGACCGGGTTTGCCGGCAGAAGTGAAATCTTTAATAATTTTAATTTTGCAAAAATAAAAACCCTTCCTCCCCCCTCTCTCCCCCTGCGTGCCAATATATCTAATAACAACTATAGTTCAACTTAACTCAGCAAAATTGACGAAGGAGACGAAGAAATAAAATACCTATTTGTTTTTGCCATTGCCAAATATTTTTCAAAGCTTTCTCTTTACGAATAACGTCCAAATTCGAACTAGGTATTCGAAATTGCTCAATAGCAAAACGGGAAAGGACGCGTGGACAAAATGAGTTTACTACTACTTAGTTTACTCTTACGAATAGCGTTCAGTTTTGAATGAAGTCGAATCGGCTAACAGCAAAATATAAAAGTGATAAAACAAAATGGGATTTGCATTTACGGAAAATGTGTTACGACCTTATTCTGTTAACAATAAAGTACAAATTAGAATAATAATACGTAGGGCAAAAATCGCCCTAGCCTTCTGTCGTTCGGCCGAACAAAACCACCGTCCACATAGGCGGAGCCGCTCGCGGCTCGGGCAAACCGTTCGGGCAAGCATTCGGAGGCTCGCCCGAATCACGTCCACACCGGGCGAGCACGTTTGGGCGAACGGTGTTCGGGCGAGCCGCTCCTCCGGTGTAGACACGGCTGTTGGCGACAGCAATACATTTTACAAATACCTATTTCTCAATTATCTTGACCTTAGTGTTTCCTCTTAATTTGAAAGTATGTAAATATAGTATAGATGACAATGCAATACTCTGACACTGTCATGTTGATTTAGAAGGTGAAGGAAAAACATCGTGAGGAAACCAGTCAAATCCCAATAAGGCCTAGTTTTCGCTCTGGGTTGGAAGGTTAGATGGCAGTCGCTTTCGTAAAATTAGTGCCTATGCCAAATCTTGGGATTAGATGTCAACTCGGACCTTTGGCTCCTTTAGGGCACAACCGGGAATGACGCTAGGAGGATGATGACATACATGGGGATGAAAGTTGTGCTTGATATTGCTGTCAAATCTTTATTTTTTTACTAATAGCAATTATTGCCTTATTGGGATTTGACTGGTTTCCTCACGATGTTTTTCCTTCACCGAAAATCTAATGGTAAATATTCCGTATCATTGGTACGAGCCGGGATTCCGACCCATTAACCTTAATTCCAATATCAGAAAAAAATATCCAACCACTTACATACTTTCATCTTTGGTTTTCAATAGCATGTTTACACAAGCACCATTTTTTTTCATGGAGGTATGATTTACAGTTCCCGGCAAACAACTTGAACATGCGGGACGAAGTGCAAATGCAAGGTTATTAGCTCAAGCTGTTTGCCAGGATTTATAGCCGAGTTGTAATATTTTTTTACCTATATCTTATTTGTTTTTAGAAAAATATTAACAGAGGATGAACTAGCTGAAATTTATGAAGCTTGTGACATGGCGAGTGATTTAAACAATTTTAAATCCAGCATCTACGAGTATGTAGAAAGCAGAATGACATTTATTGCTCCCAACATCACTGCTATCCTTGGTAAGTAAAATCCTAATTAGTACCAAATAGACTCAAAGGTCCTACGTGCTATGTGCCCCGCCCACTGCCACTTATGTTTAGCGTTTTGGAAGGCTATATCGGTTACCTTGGTTCTGCTGCGGCACGTAGAACCGATGGCCGTTGGGGCGGAAAGGTTCTCGAGTGGCGACCACGTACCGGAAGGCGCGGCATGGGTAGGCCCCCCACAAGGTGGACTGATGACCTGGTAAAGGTTGCTGGAGTCCGCTGGGTGCTGGTGGCGCAGGACCGGTCACTTTGGCACTCTTTGGGGGAGGCCTATGTCCAGCAGTGGACGTCTTTCGGCTGATATGATGAGACTTAAAGGTCACACAGCTGGTCGCTCACAGATCACACAACAATCCCCATAGACACTGTGTGGTTCCATTCACTAACAAATCGTATATCGGAAAAATGGAAGTAAAAAATCACGTTTATTGATAAAATAGGGCTGAGCGAAGGAAAAGGGGGGAGGCTTTTGTCCGGCAATGGGACACCTAAATGGCTATATAAAGTGTCCACGGATAGAGCATGTGCTGTCACATTTTTTTTTAACATGATTTTTCAATCTCAAAATGTAGAGCTCGTTATGAACTTTACCTATGTGTGCATTCGTATGGAAAAAAAGATGACAAAAAAAACCATTTTAAACAGTACATCAAGGGCTGTCTCGGTATCGAGCCATGTTCGACCGCGGCAAATGTGTATTATGGCTCGCGAGCCATTTTTGGCACCATCTTTTTCTATAGCTACCGCTTTCATAATTATTTATCACATTATTCACAAAAAACGAAAACGATGATGTTTAGAGCCGTATAATTTGATTAAAGTACGACACATTTCGTTATCCATGTCTACTGCTGCGCGAGCCAACTGAAATTCAAAAAACACGTCCGTCCCAACTGCGCTCGAACAAAACACTGACGCTCCTTTGCCGCGCGTCCAAAAACCGACAACAAATGGTTCGTTGCGCGGTAATGTTCGAGTTGGCCCGCGCGGCACCCCGGCATCCATTGCGCGCGGCTGCCGCGCGAGCCAGTGTTCCATAGTTTGCCACGCAATATGGAAACGGGTCGTAATGTCAACAAATGCATGCAAATATTCATAGAATTACACTAAGGATCTGTGCAGTCTGCGTTTCTTTCACGCGCCGCCGACGCGCTTTCCCCTACTACCTAGCAGATGGTATATGGTGTTGATGTATGTTGTCAAACAGAATAAGATTTCCACCATGCATGCACGAAATTCTGAAATTTGAATCGCGTTTTAACAGGTGCATCAACAGCAGCAAAGATCCTCGGTGTGGCTGGTGGTTTATCAAAGTTGTCCAAAATGCCGGCATGCAATGTTCTACCTCTTGGCCAACAGAAGAGGACTTTATCAGGATTCTCGCAGGCCGCCTCCCTGCCTCACACGGGCTTCATCTATTTCTCACAGATTGTTCAGGACACTACACCCGTAAGTTTCTTTCATCTACACACACATCCTCCATACATCTAAGCACATACACAGCTCAAAAACATGCTGCCCTTTATTACCATGTAAATACTGTAATTTTATTCGAAAATTAAAATCAAATACAAGCCAGGTTAAATTAACGTACAGCTGTTTCGTTTTGTACATGTGTCTCGGTTTGCCTATATCTCAACTTCACTCAATTGCTCATAGGTTAGCTCAAAGAAATCCCTCTCAGGGATAAGCTCACCTTAGTACATATGCTATCTGTTCTTGTAATAATTGTTCTGTTGTTGTGTTCGGTTCCACGTACAATAAAGAATTTACATAAATACAATAGACATGCCATTAAGAACTTGCTAATAAATAATCTTTAGATTCTCTAATACCTACCATAATTTCACAGCCAAACACGAAAGACAGACATGTGTCTTAAATTCAAGAGGGACATTGAATTAAAAAGATCTTTTTTTAGATATATAAATCATCTATTATTACAGGAGTTGCGCTATAAAGCGGCTAAACTGGTGTCCACCAAGCTGATCCTAGCGGCGCGCGTGGACGCATGTCACGAGAGCACGGACGGACACATCGGCCGCCAGCTTAGGGAGGGCATTGAGAAGAAACTGGACAAACTGCAGGTATGACCAAACTGCCCACCAAGATTATCCTAGCGGCGCGCGTGGACGCGTGTCAAGAGAGCAAGGACGGACACATCGGCCGCCAGCTCAGGCAGGGCATTGAGAAGAAACTGGACCAACTGCAGGTATGACCAAACTGTCCACCAAGTTGATCTTAGCGGCGCGCGTGGACGCATGTCAAGAGAGCAAGGGTGGACACATCGGCCGCCAGCTCAGGGAGGGCATTGAGAAGAAACTGGAAAAACTGCAGGTATGACCAAACTGTCCACCAAGCTGATCCTGGCGGCGCGCGTGGACACGTGTCACGAGAGCACGGACGGTCACATCGGCCGCCAGCTCAGGGAGGGCATTGGGAGAAATATGACTGTAATGGTGACATTTTGTTTAAAGTTTTCATCTTTGCCAGCGACATGGTATAAATAAAAACAAATCGGGAATATTGCTGGAAACGGAACATCACAGACCCATGCATACATAATACATCAAGATTAAAAGCTACTATAATGCGGTGCACGATACCTACATATTTGCTGGCTCATTAAAACGGAAAACTTATGAATTAGACATACAATTATATTTAGACATATATTATTAGTGTTCTTATGAGAAAACATAAATAAAAATAACATAAATAAAATATTACACATTAAGACGGAAATTAAGACTGACGTGTAAAATAGGTACTTGTATTTTATTAATAAACTGATTGGATTGAATTAAATTGATAGTGTTTTTTTTTGCTGCATACGATTAGTAGTAACTAGCTTCCGCCCGCGACTTCGTCTGCGTGGTCCCGGGATAAAAACTATCCTATATTTTAATCCAGTCTTTAAACTACCTTAGTTCAAAATTTCATCCAAATCGGTTGAGCCGTTTCAGCGTGATTGAGTAACAAACATCCAAACATCTAAACATCCAAACTTTCGCATTTATAATATTAGTAGGATTATAAATTAATTCGTATCGTGTTAGACGTGCTAGTTGATTGCTGAAGTATTTTTACGCTAAACAGTATATTTATACCACGTATAGATAGTCTTCTATAGCCCGATCAGGAAAATAAAAAACTTCGCCATATTGCGGAAAACTATTGGAACTAATTTCCTCAACTGGCAACAGTAACTTTGAAGACGTCATTAATGCCATCTGTCGATTGCCGTCAAGAGTTGTCGTTGGTACGTGTTGTATTGCGTTAAAATGACGAAAAATATTAAATGTGACGAAAATTGATTTACAATATGACGTAGTATTTGTCGGAGAGAAAGTCTGAAGGATTAGACTATTCCTCTAAATAACATCACCGACCTTGTTGTCAACACGACAGAGTGGAAATTAATTAGTGTTGCCATAACTATTGCTAATTTAGCGCCCCCAGACCAGGTTTTTTATTTTCCTGGTGGGGCTTTACTATGGCAGTGAAGTGTTATTACGATTTAACACATTCAGTGCCAACGGTTTCGTAGCGCTACGCTTTGAATCAATAAAATGCTGGTAGAGTTTTGACTTGTAAAAGTGCTATTACGGCTTGCTTGCAAAAAAAAGAGGAAAGCCAATTAGCAGAGCGCCCCCTAGTCGGGTTCCAGTGGAAGTGTTATCTGAAAAAACCTCAGCCTCCCTACATTAACGTTTTTCGTTACCAGGAACCGCCCCCAGTGAAGTTCGTGAAGCCCTTGCCGAAGCCGATCGAGCAGAGCCGCAAGAAGCGCGGCGGCAAGCGCGTGCGCAAGATGAAGGAGCGGTACGCCATGACGGAGTTCCGCAAGAACGCGAACCGGCTCAACTTCGCCGATGTGAGTGTAACGTACCGTCCGGAGGCTCTAGTACAAGTTTTACCGACACAAAACGTTACGACCGGGATTTGACAGCTAAACGCATACGTTTAGCTGTCAAATCTCATACAAATTGAGGGTAAAACGCAAACGCGATTGTAAAGTTTTGTTTCGGTAAAACTTATTCTAGAGCCTCTGTACCTGGGGTCCTTTTCGAGTGGTACGATCAACCAGTATGTCAAGTAAAAGTCACCAGCACGACCAAGTGCGCAAAACGAGCACACACGATTCTAATGTCACGAGAATAAAGACCGTGTAGGGGCTTATTCTTTTGACATTATAGTAGAGAGTAGGTAGCAACTTCTACTGTTAACTGCACCCAACGACATAATTAGGCGAAATAAATTGCCAGTTGAATTATACCGTTTTTAAAATGGGTCCCTGGTTTGGTTTAACTACTAGCATTTTTCCGTCGTCAGCGAGAAAGTCCGTCCTCAATTTTATCTCTGGGCCTCTGGGGTCAAAGGGTCATCCCTCATACTAAAGCCCTTTTATCCCTGCTGCCAGAACGCCAACCGGCTCCTCTTCGCTAACTTAGACTTAATACTACGTTTAGACGTCCACCCCTAGGGCGTTATTCGGGGACGACACAAGTTTTGTATTACAAATATGTTGCGGGGAGGTGCCGGAGGTTTCCCCTGGATTTTCCCCAGGCTACCTTCCAACCACGCAGTAGGGTATTTGACGACACTGAAAATAAATTGTTTTTTTATTAGCAACCGATAAACATTACGAAAATACTCGGATAGTATCAATCTTTCACTTGTGTTAGTAATTTTAAGATTCTTAAATTCATATAAACTAACAATAAGGACGTTGTTTGATTGTGACGTCACAAGCAAGTAATCCCCAAAAAGGACTGCCCCGGAACATTGATGGCCCGAAAGTTCCCATGACACTGGCGGCGCTGCCACACTGAATGGCCAAAGAAATCTGTTGCCAGGAACGATCCGGAACGAGGACCGCAAGATAAATTAAAGTTGGGTCTTTTCGTTCATAAGCAGGCCTTTATAAGGCGGAAAACAATTATAAAGCAAACGGGAAGGATCAAACCCACAGTTACCTTGCCAGCAGTTAAATAAATTCAAACTCATATCTGTATCGCACTTAATTGCGATTACGAAGCGAGATCAATTATAAACCGAAGCGGTTAATGAAAATTCCATGACGGCCTGGAGAAAGCTAATTGAAAATTGGAACCAATTACGATGGAGTGGTCTAAGCTGGTTAGCGCGTTCTGCGAAACGCAAAACGGCTTCTTGGCAAAAAGTTGTGGATTAGCTGATCGCGAATTGTTTTGGCAAGCTGTAGTTTCATCGAGTTTTGTGTGGGAGAGTATTATTTTATTTAGCCTTGAGATGTGTGTGATATTAAGAGGACAGTGTTTTTTACGTTAAAAATGACTGAAAACTTTAAATAAAGAATATACATACTCCCGTGACTGAATGTAAAATAAAAACTTCTCTGGCTTTCCATGCAGATTTTGGCTTTACTTGTGTAAACATTTTTGAAATGCCATTTTGACGTAGTGCGGCAACCAATTCCTGCTGCTCACCGTGGCGTCGTCCCGGTTGCATCCTAACGGCTCGGCCGCGACTTGGAGTGGCAACCGCGTGTGAGAGAGATAGTGTATGCAAACATGTTGAATAAATGTCTATTATTATTATATCGTAGTTCTCGCTCTATTTTTCGCCGCGGCTCGAACCCGCCTCTAGCCCTTAAGGAGCCCGAGGCTTTTTGCTAATTCCATAACAATATTTGGGATTAGGATATTCCGCTAATGCGGAGGTGCTAGTTTTTAGCACAACCATCTGAGCTTTCAACCCAAAGGGTATAATCGGTTCCGTAATGGCTTCCTTAATAAATGTTATTAGTACTATTACTTTTTCTGTGACATTACAATACATACAATTGTAACTTGGCTAAGATTCCTAACAGCTACATACTCGTACACAGCCATGCGTCACTTCCGCGTCTAACGTCAAACCCAGCACCAAACATCTCCATCGCTTTCCTCACTATTTTCTTCTCATAACTAATTAGCCTCTTCGCAGAATCCCTCCTAAATGTGACGTCACGCTCGGTGGTCCGCGGCAGACGTTGAATTTAAAATGGGCCGTATGTGGTACGTTTTTTCGTACGTCAAATAGACCGGAACGCGACCCGCGGACGTCAGTGCGCGTCCGCTACACACTGCTGTGGCCGACGGCTTACGTTTTACTTGAATCACAATACAATAACCTAGCTAACAAACGTCACTGGCCCACTGACCTGAAGCGAGGCTTGGCTTCCGACACGAGTTGCGGCCACTTGTCCCCACATGTCCCCCCTATTCTGTAACTTGTTTTGAGCTCACCTTAACGCTCACCCACTAATATATCTTGACACCGCGATGCGTAGTAACTAAGCGTAGTTAGAGGTCTAGTTTCGTGACGGGTGACCGGCGGGGTGAGCCGCATTAGCGCGTAGCGAATAACAGCCCCGATCTTGTGCCATCCCCGCCAGTTCATGGCTTAAATCGCTCAGATTTGATTTGACGACGTTTTAACAATACCAGCACGTCTGTCATGAGACGGTCGCGACATACTCTCGATTTTTCTCGCACTATACCTCTTGTTCTAAGTGTTCTAATAAGAGAGGGACGGATAGTGCGAGAAAAATCGAGAGAGCTCGCGCGCCGTGTCATGATAGCCGTGCTGCGACGTCCTGTGTCGCCGCTCTCAACAAAGAAACAGACTTTTCTTTTATATAGCTTATGTGCCTGTCCCACTTCTGGGGACAGGCCTCCCGCTCGTGTTTACTGAGCCCTATTGCCTGGGTGCTCCTGCCAACACAAGCACAACTCGTCTACATCATACCGTCAAATATTTTTTCTTGGATTTCGTGGTAAACTTTCAGCAATTTTCAAAAATAAATGTCACGTAGGTATGAAGTCGTTATCAATAATAAAATAATATTTTTTCTAAATTAATTTTGAATTTTCACTTAGTCGTCGTAGCCAATTTAGAAATATCCAGTTCAATTAATTAGCTGTCATATCATTATAAATTAGACAAACACAAACTTATTGGATTCGCCAAATGTCACGAAACTATTTATTGAATCGTCCCGATAAATCTTACAATTTCGAATAGCTGGCTGCCTTTGCCGCCCGTGTGTATTCATAATAAATCTAAGCACTATACTCCACTTTAATTACACATCGTTAGTCATTACAATTATATCAAATCGTGCTAACGATTGCTCATTTCATTTGAATCGATGCATTACAAGCATGTTATGATATGTACCATACTTCTACATAAGTACACGATGAACAGTTAAAGAGATAACATTTCACCAATTTGTTACACGCGATCTTCCGGGCTTGAGATGAAATTGATAATCTTAGATTGTCGCTTTTTGGATGCGTTTTTCGTGAGGATAATGACGAGATGAATAACCTTTGTACGCTTAGACAAAGATTCGAGGAACGTCAATGTGGTGTCGTGTCCAAGAAAAACTTAAAATTCTTTAGACTGTTTTCGTCGATTTTATCATCTTAAGGGGGGGGGTTCCGTAAATATAATTTGTAGGGTCAGGTCACAAAATTGATAGGAGCTCAATTCAAGTAAAAGGTAAAAAGGAACCCTTATGGTGCCAATCTGTCCGTCAATCGTTCTGTCCTGTGCCTACGTTATTTTTTATTATACTAAAGCTCTCTACCCTTATAAAACGGACGTTTAATATTTTTAAAATAATTATATTTTTGTTCATTATTATTTTTTTATTTTATTTTATTAGTTTGTATAAAATACTAATTCTACGCTCACATATCGGGTTGCAGCCGAATATAAAATTACATTACATATATTACGTCTTCTGATTTTCTGCGATAAAACTTGCAAACCCTTCATTTAGGCACCATATTACGTAACTTACTTAACAGAATTGTTATGCATGACGAACCGTGCAATCTCTTTATTTGGACACACGAAAACATGGTTTTGATTTAACGATACACTAGACTGTTATGTAAGCGTCACCCATATATAGTTATTCTTTTGTTTATGTAGTAGCTTCATCGTGCGTGCAGTTTTTTTTATAACTCTTTGATCGCGCGAAACTTATTGATGAAGTCTCTATTTATATGGGTATTAGGTTCATAATGAATTGAGCTATTGTTCTCGCGAGCTGGAAGCACTAGTCGCATGTTGTCGTAGCGTAACGATTTATAGCAGATAATTGAGGGGAGGAATAGCTTAATCGGTGTTGTATTTATCGATTCGTTTCTTCAGATTAAGTGTTATGTTGAGATTGAGTACGAAGAAAACTGGGTTAGTTGTGTTAGAAAAGAAGTGGAAAATACCTTGTTGCCCTCGAAATCGTTGAATGAGGACGTGATTGAAAGTAAGGTTCTTCTGTATGTAGTATGGAATATCTTCCTGTTATAGCGCGTATTACTAAGGATCGCGTCCGTTAACATTTTTAATGTATGAGCTGCCGGCGCGTTTTTTAACGATAACTGGTTGATCAAAGGTTACTGCAAACCCACCCTAAGTGTACGGCCCGCTCGAAGCGGAGCGTGCGGCGGGGCGGAGGCGTTTGCATAAGTTTAATATGAACGCTACACGCCCCGCCCCGCCGTACGCCCAACTCCAACTCCGGCCGCACACTTAAACTCATAATTATGATTGACTACATGGTGATACACTGTGATGTTACACGTAATTAATTCATAGTGGGAAATAATTACACACCAATAGGGGTGTAGACTCGAAAATTATTACAACTCCAAAAGAAAGAAGGCAAAAAAATATGCCTAGTGACGAAAATGCCATTCAGATATCTCTAAGAATTACGAAGCTACAACCGGTTTAATATTGCTTGTTAGAGAGAGAAAACGCACAGTGTGTGACGTCACGTTACGGGATGCTGCCGGGGGGCCGCGACGACGGCGCGCCGAACACGATGGGCACGGCACATTGCCGTCTTCTACTGACGTCATAATCTTCCAGCGTCATCGTTTCATATGAAGTTGCGTGTTACGAAAAAGGGACAGAACACACCCCTTCTTAAAACTTTGGACACTTATAACTTCGTGATTATTTAACCTTTTGCGTTGATTTTTTCTCCATTTGACAACATTTTCGATCTCGATATCATAATATTTTCTCGAAAAAGGATTTAAAACGTAGTATATAAATACATGATTATTTTATTTATTTATTTATTTTTATTTATTTATAGGTATTTAGTGTCACCCCTATTAAAAGACCTTTTCATGACTTTTTACATTTATACAGTCACATTACTCAAATCTGTATGTTTGGTCGTGTATGCCGCTCCCGCATTGGCTTACACAGCCATAGAATACGTTCTCTTCCTTCTTGACACTGCTTGTATAGTCTGTCACAGACTTAAATTCCATTGATGATGACTAAAAATCTCGCAACGACTAACCGTTGTGTTTCTTCTTAGATCGAAGACGACGCCTACCAAGAAGACCTGGGCTACACGCGCGGAACCATCGGCAAATCTAGCACGGGCCGGGTGCGGCTGCCGCAAGTCGACGAGAAGACCAAAGTGCGGATCAGCAAGACCCTGCAGAGGAATCTGCAGAAACAGCAGCAGTATGGAGGGGCCACGAGCATCAGGAGACAGGTGTCGGGTACGGCGTCTTCGGTGGCCTTCACACCGTTGCAGGTTAGTAGTGTGCACAAGATATAGGTGTGTGTGTGGGTTTCGTAGGAGATCTAAGTGTGGATCTGTAGGGTGTTGCATAAACAGCAGCAGTTCGGTGGCCTTCACACCGTTACGGGTTAGTGTTCACAAGAAATAGGTGTGAGTGTGGGCTTCGTAGGAGACCTAAGTGTGGATCTGTAGGGTATTGCATAAATAGCAGCAGTACAGTGTCTTCGGCGGCCTTCACATCGTTACAGGTTAGTGTTCACAAGAAATAGGTGTGAGTGTGGGCTTCGTATGAGATCTAAGTGTGGATCTGTAGGGTGTTGCATAAACAGCAGCAGTACAGTGTCTTCGGTGGCCTTCACACCGTTACGGGTTTGTGTTCACAAGAAATAGGTGCAAGTGTGGGCTTCGTAGGAGATCTAAGTGTGGATCTGTAGGTAGTTGCATAAACAGCAGCAGTACAGTGTCATCGGTGGCCTTCACACCGTTACGGGTTAGTGTTCACAAGAAATAGGTGTGAGTGTGGGCTTCATAGGAGATCTAAGTGTGGATCTGTAGGATGTTGCATAAACAGCAGCAGTACAGTTTCTTCGGTGGCCTTCACACCGTTACGGGTTAGTGTTCACAAGAGTATGTAAGTGAGTTAGTGTGAGTTTTAGAGGAGACCAAAGTGTGGATCGGCAAGAATCTACATCTGAAACTGAACCTCTAATACGGTGCTGCGAACAGCATTAGAAAACAAGTGTCGAGTAATTAGTAGACAGGTATCAGTCACGACGACTTCGATGACCTTCTCTTCTTCTCAGGTTCGTATTCAGACTTTTAATAGAGGCTGGAGGTTACGCGTGATAAGGGTTCTGTCTGTTTAAATTCATGCCAGCTTAAGTTAGCACTGTTTCTCTATACTGTTTCGTACGAAAATAAGCGTTTAAGCAAGTGGGTTTTATTGATTAGTGAAACTACTTATTCAACCTTGTTTCTATCGTATAAGTGTGTCCCACTTCCCACTGCCGTCCCCGTCCCTATTCCACACCCCGCACCAGAGAATACTTCTTCAATTATTTTAGTAATGCGGTCAAGTTACGCCGCCAACAATTCCGGTCTTTTATAGAAAAAATCCTAACAAACACGCTTTTCCTAACATAAAAGAGTCGGTTGGTCTGACTTATTGAATCTACAATAACTACAATTACAGGAGTTGTACAATATTAGGATCATCTCGGTAGAACGAATATGGGTTCTATGTTAATTTAAGGAACCTTAGAAACTTGTTGTCTATGCACCTCTTGATTAACGATGTTGTCTATCATGTTTTCATCAACGCGTATTGTACGGTTTTGCTAGATCAAATCTTAATTAATGCGATCGCTTTGAAGATACCGTGGTGACCGATTGTTGCTTCGAATGCGTGTGAAGACCTTGGAAATGGAAAACGCGAGTGACTTACAACGAAGCGCTTATGAAAATTTCATAATGGCTATATTACAGATGAATTGCGGAACAAATGCTCCAGATACCAAGGTTTGGTTGTAAAATATTGTGACAAATGAAACACTATACTCGCCTTCGCTAGACAGTCTAAAAGTCGAACTGGCTTGTTTGTAATTACATAAATGTGGGTTAGGTATCCTCGAGAAAAAACTGTGCCGATGTACGGAGTTAACAATTTGCATTGTCGTCGCCGTGCCGTAATTGCAGCGTTATCTCGCGTATTCACTTATGCGACTTTACATAGACATTACATTGAATACACCGTGCCATCTTCCCATTACACATAATAATTTGCAATTTTTTCATTCGCTGCTTATCTGCAATCTAATTTTAATCGCACAATAGACTTAAACAGTTTAAAATTTTAACAACAATAGCGTAAAATGTGCCGTTAAAATTAAGTGGCAGTCTTGTCCGGCTCGAAGGACCATGCGATTTTAACAATCTATGTTTATTTTAAAGTCGTGAACATAAATTACGTGATATCTTAAGCTTACATTGTGTAATTAGCGCATCAAGTGTGCCATCGCATTCTTGGCGTTGGAAGCGCATCGCTGTGCACTTGCATTATGTTTTATGGCGGAGTAAAGACATTAGCGCTATCTAAGATCTTGCCCTTGAGCGAGACTTGATCTATCGGCGCACGGACAATTTAGCACTTAGACAAAAGCCTTGAATGCGGTCCTTCGACTAAACGTCGACTGTGAGTAGTAGGCCCTATTCAGCTCACAGTGATATATCCAGGATGAGTTATGACTGTCATTTGTCACTGCGTGCCGTTAGGAATGCTTTGTAAATAATAGACACTTACGCTATGGTTAAGTTAATAAATCGTAAGAAAGTTGAATAGGAGTGACATTTTCATGGTAGGTTCTTGCCTCGGCTAGTTGCCATCACTTAGCTAAGCAAACCGGAAGTTGATCGGTCTCGTGCCATGTTTCTTAATTACAAATAATTAGGTATTTATGCCTTGTTGGGTTAACATGACGAGATCGCTTGCGTTTTATTTTGTTTCTGTTGCCCTTATCCTACTAATATTATAAATGCGAAAGTTTAGATGTTTGGATGTTTGTTACTCAATCACGCTTAAACGGCTGAACCGATTTGAATGAAATTTTGCACAAAGATAGTTTATAGCCTGGATTAAAATATAGGATAGTTTTTATCCCGGGTCCACGCGGACGAAGTCGCGGGCGGAAGCTAGTAAATAAATAATTTCTGATTACCCAATAGGGAACCTAGTTCAAGATGTCTAGAAAGTTACACACTAAGTACGTAATATAAACTCCGTTCACCTCCATTGAATACATACCTAGCTATATACTTAAACACAAACTTGGTAGGTAGGTAGGTTATTTTCAGCGTGTTAATACACTATACTGTCTATACTTCCATAATCTATACTAATATTATTAAGAGGAAAAGCCTGTGAGATTGTAGCTTTGTAAGTTTGTTAATTTATATGTAATGGGTAATGTCCGGAACCACTGCCCCGGTTTCAAAAATTCATTCACCTATCTATAGAAATTTTATCGCGCGAGTTTGACTGCGTTATTTGCAATACACGGGAGAAGCCGCGCTATACTATATATAGGGTGTAACAAAAATGGGGTGTGAACCGATCAAGGGCATAACAGGTATCGTGTTCTGATAAGAAAAAACTAAAAGATTTTTTTTATGCGATTTTTTTTACATTTGTATGGAGCAGGTCGCCCCAGTCGGCCAACGCTCCATAGAAAAGTAAAAAAAAAAATCGCGCAAAAAAAATTTCTCTTAGTTTTTTCTTATCAAAACACAATACCTGTTATGCCCTTGATCGGTTCACACCCCATTTTTGGTACACTCTGTATAGGACAATTTATGAAGACGACGACTCTAACAAATTATGGATTGATGGAGCTCTGATATGACTGGCTAGACCACACTTGCTATTAAATACTCTATTGCAAGGGTGACAAAACACTAGACACTTGCCACCTTAGATGTCTGAGATATATACTAAAGATTAAGTGACAGGGCCGTGTTCCAAATTCTGAGGTTCTGCGTCGCTCCGGGATGTATGGCATGGAGGGTGTCCTAATGCAACGTCAGCTCAGATGGAGTGGGCATATCCTTTGAATGAATGATCTTCGCTTGCCTAAGGGTACAGGTATTCTATTAAGAATTAGTCGAGGGTAAGCGGAAGTACGTCGGTCAGCACCTGCACGATAAGTCTTCATATAATATATCAATATAATATATAAAGTAACAAACTCTAACGAACTTATTCTCTCTGATAATTTTAAAATAAAGCATTGTCTCCGTATTCACACAGGTGACGATCTCGAGTCATCGCCCCCAGTTGTAGAACTCGCGAACCAGCCTTTTTTATTATTTTTGTGATACTGAACTGACAAAAAAAAACTATATAATTTATGAGCCTGCTCACTTCATTCGTTGAGAAATGCGACCTGTAGAGAAGAACAGCCGACATCCGAAATATTTTTTTCCCAAGCGGAAACTGACAGAGAACTTCGTTCGCTACGCCCCGCCCACTTGTTTGATTAAAAAAAATGCTAATCTCCTCAGGAATGGGACAAACATGCGAGGTGCGAGCTTTTTAAAACTTAGTTTGTCATTTATACCCTATTCCATGTAAGATTAGAAAAACTCGTGCGTTAAGGGGCGCTTACCGCTTAGCTCCCAGTGACCTTCGATCTGTTACTGTCCGCTTTTTCGGGTTTTTTATAGCTTATCTTATTAGCAACAACGAAGTTTACCGATATAGTATGCCATATTTACTCCAAAACTCACAGTTTTCGAGATATATGCCTCCAAAATTTGGCAATTTTAGGGCAAAAAACCAGTTTCTTGGACGTAACTTATGTGAATATGGGTTAAAAATAAAAATCCTTCGTGGGTTGTTAGAGACGTCAATAAGGAACAGTTATATGTAGATTTCATATACAAAAGTGCATAAACAACATACTTATATCGAAAACATAGCTTTTTTGGACCATGTTTGAATAAATAAATAAAAATCTCGTGCAAATGTAGATAAAGGACTGAAGAACCGATAAGCGTTTGTGCCATAAATAAAGGTATCTATAGTTCTGACGAAGGAATATCAACTAAAAACTCGTCATAACTCGACATAAAGCGCGTCGGGCCCCTTATCTTATCTTATCTTATCTAGATGAGGGCCCTTTCGGATGCACTTCGACCCAGCGGGATCTTTTGTGCATTTGCCCTCTCCTTTATGCCTACTCCTAAGCTCGCTCCATCATTTCCACAAAGCGGATGATGCAGCTCAGCGGGAGCACCTTGAATTCCTTTGGTCCTTAATTGTCCTACGATTTTAAGGAAAACAATTTTGTACCGCAATGAAAAATGTATTGCTATGTATGGAAAGCACTTAATGATCGAAATAAGTAATACTAATACAGTCTTTCCCTTTTTGTCCTTTAAAAATCGAATGCTATGTGGAATGAGATATGGTATATCTAACTGGACAATATTGAGGCAATTATAGAAAATCAAAGAGCTTTGTAATTACTTCCCAATAGACACAGTACCTACTATTTTAATGTCTGTCAACAATATAAACTGGGACTCCAGATCTGATTTAACTGGCAACCGTCTGCCAGCTAACATACAAATGTAATTGCTCCGGAATACATTTCAGCCGGACCTCAATTAACGGTATAACAAACAGTCGTGAATTGAAAGCACCAAGGGAAAGTAGAAACCTAGCAGCCCATGGCCCTAGTGCATATATATTTTTCGCCTGGCATTTATTATGGGTATATAATGTCTACGGGTTTTGCATGTGGGTAGGGAAATTACCCATTGGTATTTCAGGCGATCTGGTTAGGACTTTCACCGTTTAGGTTAGATTGGTATTCATGCCATCGTGGGAACGCCCTTATGTTAGTTTAGTACGCATAGCTTGCGTGGTATGCAATTTGCATAGTGTGCTTACTGCTTTATCATTGATCAACTACAAGAATGTAGATAACGGCATTTATGATAATTATGAGCGTGTAGAACTTTATCCTTTTAACAATCCTACTATCCTACTAATATTATAAATGTGAATGTTTGGATGTTTGGATGTTTAGATGTTTGGATGTTTGTTACTCAATCACGCTAAAACGGCTCAACCAATTTGGATGAACTTTTGTACGTAGATAGTTTATAGTTTGAATTAAAATATAGGATCGTTTTTATCTTGGGTCCACGCAGACGAAGTCGCGGGCGGAAGCTAGTAATATTATAAATGCGAAAGTTTGGATGTAGGTACGAACCAAACATCTAAAGATGTTTGGTTCGTACCTGGATTCAAATATAGGATACTTTTATCACGGGTCCACGCAGACGAAGTCGCGGGCGGAAGCTAGTCCTACTAATATTATAAATGCGAAAGTTTAGATGTTTACTCAATCACGCTTAAACGGCTGAACCGATTTGAATGAAATTTTGCACGAAGATATTTTATAGCCTGGATTAAAATATAGGGTAGTTTTTATCCTGAGTCCACGCAGACGAAGTCGCGGGCGGAAGCTGGTTATAAATATATAATAAATATTTAGGGACAATCTTACACAAATCGACCTAGTCCCAAATTAAGCAAAGCTTGTACTATGGGTACAAGGCGACGATATACACACACATATAGATAAATAAATTCAAATATACATAGAAAACGTCCATGACTCAGGGAAGAATATTTCTGTTCATCACACAAATAAATGCACTTACCGGGATTTGAACCCAGAACCTCTAGCTTCATAGGTAGGGCCAGTGCTATCTAGCCTAAAGAGACCGTCTTTTGCTAAAAGTATTCTGCTTCGGTGAACGAAATGGAACTCATATTTAACATTTTGTTAGTAAATATGAAACATTCAGATTAAGTACTAAATGGACCGTCTTTTGACTACCTATTCTATATCTACATGCGTAGAAAAGTATACAAAGACACATGCATAAGAAAGAGCATAATTAATACAATGTATTTTATCACATCTGCAGGAATTGCATAAGATTGCAACTTGCATATGTAATACCTACTTATTTGGACGTATATTATCGTCCTATCATATAAGTAAACGAATTTGGACATAAACTGTGCTCATTCAAAAGTAACAAGATAAGTGAGATACACATAAACTCTTTCAATTAACATTACGATCTATCAAGTTGCTAGCAATTTGATATAAAAGCTAGTATTACTGGGAAACTACCTAACACGATCTAAACTACAGGCAACGTCATCTATCAACATTTGTCTATTAAACGTAAATGACTTAAGCCCTCTTACACGCCGCCAAGACCTCAACTTACGGTTAACCATAAGCACCATGGCTAATGAGGTCCCCTGCTTAACGAGAGTATTTTATCTTTGTTCCTTAGTCTATTACCAGTACCGCGGTTATTTTGTTATGGAATTTACTTTACGATGTAGATTATTTTTGAGAGTACACTAACTAACTATATACGTCCTAGTTACTGACAAAAAAAATGCTCAAAAACAGCTCGTGTTAAATGGACTATCGTGTATGTACATGGCTATTATTTGACTTAAGCGTTAAAGTTCCTCACGCCCCCGTTAAATTACACAGAGTACATTAGACTCTTTTGATTTATATAAAATTGCCCCCTACATATAAATATGAATATGTATTATATATTACAAAAATCATTCAAATCCGGTCATTGTGGCACTCTGTGGGGGAGGCCTATGTCCAGCAGTGGACGTCTTTCGGCTGGTATCCATCCTCCTAGCGTTATTCCCGGTTGTGCCCTAAAGGAGCCCGGGTAGGGTTGCCATACGTCAGGCTTTGTCCGGACATGTCAGGATTTTTGACCCCTTGCCCGGATTGCGGCCGGACTTGGCAAGTGTCAGGATTTTAAGGAATGAGCTCAAAAAATAGTTTACATGAAATATTTATTACGAAGTTTACACAGTTTTAATGAATGAAAGGATCAAATCTCTGTTACAAGAAATGTCAGGAGTTTTAGGGTGATGTCAGGATTTTTATCCGGACATTTAATTCTTCCACATGGCAACCTTAAGCCCGGGGTCCGCTTTGACACCTAACCCCGAGATTTGACACAGGCACTAGTTTTACGAAAGCGACTGACCTTCCAACCCATAGGGAAAACTCGACCTTATTGGGATTAGACCGGTTTCCTCACGAGGTTTTCCTTCACCGAAAAACTAACGGTAAATATGCCGTACATAAGTTCCGAATAACTCATTGGTACGAGCCGGGATTCGAACCGCCAACTTGGCAGCCGCATGCCTGAACTAGGCTACCGTACCGTAGCTTGTCTTTCGGCTGATATGATTACAAAAATCAACTGTGGTAAAATCGAATGCACTAGTCTTTTCCAGACGTAAAAAAAACACAAAATCAAAAATCCCCAGTAGGAATTATCATCACTTGTAGATATGCGTCATTCATTCGCGATTGTTTATTAGGAAAGAAGCGGTCTTCTACGTGTTTAATGCTATTAAAAAAGTTGATAAATGTTAAATTAGACTTACTGTTTCCTTATAATTATATCGTGGTAAGGTAACCGCATCACCCTAAGGTAGATGCGTGAGAGACTTCTAGCCGGTCCCAGCGGCGAGGCTTGTGTCATTCCTTCATAGTCGGCATGCATCTAGATAATTGTCCTTTTCCCGTATTTAACACAAACCACATCCCAAAGATTCCACGCAACACCCACGCTTAAAGCATACAACAATTCCGCCTCAATCTCAACCACACCCGCGGAGCAAACGACCTGGACTGCCATATTCACAAAGCACTCGGACTACTTACAGGCAAACCAGTTTAAATCTGACCTCAGCGGGGCTAGCACAACTGGCGCAATAACGCGACAACGAAACGGCGAGAAAATGTACCCTCCTATTTCTAATTTTCACAGTAGGAGTGAGACAGAAGTCACTGAGCCGCGCGCGACGCGACTTGGCAGCAAGTCCACTTGACTACGCTTAGTTTATAGAAAGTTTTGAGGTTGGGTAACACCACAGAATAACTAATAGTGCTGACGTACAGGAGATCCACTATCTAACAATACCAATGTTTGGCAATTAAGAAAACACCGAATCATGCTGTCCTGCTCTATCGCGTGTTCCGTCGTCTAGTTAGGTTCGTCTCGTTTAAGCATCAACGTCGGCACCTAGTAACGTGTTTGCTATGTTTCTCAGCACGGCTAACACAAGACGGCGCGCGAACACTCGATTTTTCTCGCACTATCCGTCTCTCTCTTATTAGAAAACTTAGAAAGAGACGTATAGTGCGAGAAAAATCGAGAGAGCTCACGCGCCTTGTGATAGCCGTGCAGGCCGACTTGACGGAGTCCGCAGCAGTGTCCGCCCCGTTCGGGTGAATTAACACCCCGGTAGTGTGTACAAGCCTTGAAGAGGTACAGGCCTTGTAACACTGGGGAGCTGACAGTCGGGTAGGGAAATTAGTGAATGAGCCGAGCTGCAAATGGGGGGCTATTACGAGCCCTCCGCCCAGCGATCGGCCACATCCAGCGGCGACCGTTAGCCGATGGTAATCAGTGAGATTGCGCGCCGGCGGCGCCCGCTGATGTGTTCCAACCCTGTATTACGATCGGTTTAACCTCCGCGTGTACAGAACTAGATGCACTATACTTTGCTAAAAAAAGATCGGTAGAGTTGATGATGATACTAAATCAGTGCTTGGCCTCTGGCAGGAAGCTTACTTCAATTAATAATTTCAGTGTTAAAGAATTTTGTAATAAAACTTTCAGCCGTAGCAAAAAAGTATTAAGGGGTTCCCATACGCCAATGACCTTCGATCTGAATCCTTTAGTTTTGTAGCTTCTAATGTTTTTGTAGCTTATTTTATTAACAACAACGGCTTTAAGCAATATAGTATCCCATATTTACTTCAAAGTTCATTGTTTTCGAGATATTTGGCATCAAAATTGAACAATTTTAGGCGATAACTTTTGTGTTAATTGCTTTAAAAAGAAAACCCTGGACCAGTTTTTAAAGACGTCACAGACGAACCCAAATATGTAGAATTCGTATATGTTAGATCAATGATCATTTGTTTCAAAATTCGGTGGACCAAAATGGAGGCAAAAGATTGAGGAACCGATAGCCGTTTGATTTATAATTCTATCTGTAGTGCAAAAGTAGGAGATACTATTCAAAACTTGTCCGAAATCGATGAAAACCTTGGGTAGCCCCTTAATATAGGGTCTTATGCCGGTGACCGACTTCGGTTAGCGACCACCTGAAGGAGAAGGTTTCTTCAAGTAAAAATTATAAATAACAATTTCGTAGACCCTATTTAAACAGTTACCCCCTTATTCATAAAACTTAAAATGCCTCTGCTAAATAAAATGTGATTTGTCCCTTTCTTACGAACACAAATTTCAAAGTAACAGATACTTCAAAGTACAGGACAAACGAATTTTAACGCCATTTTAGTTAAAACAGGCTTGTAGGACGTTTATGAATACGACCGTTACCGTATACATTTTTAGTAGTTATTGAATAGAAATCTAGCTTGCCTAAGTGGTTGCAAACTGGCATGCTAGATTAACCGGCGCAATTTTCCAATAATAATCTTGTGTTCGAATAATCACAGAAATGCTTCCCTTTTCCTAGCCCAAATTTTAAAAATAATTACCCACATCTAGTTTTCAGCTCAAACGTTTTACATGCTCTGTTGCTAATGAGAGCAAATCGTCTTAATCATCTCAAGCGCTCAAACAGACACACATTTCGCACCGATGTCACGCTTTCTTCGTCGATTTCACACAAATTTCGCTAAGTACCCACGTGGACGCAAAAGGTTAACACTAGCTCAGCCACCTTAATAGGTTATGTCGCGTGAGCACCTGATAATGACTCAATACATTATAATGAGCAAAAAATGTGATAAACGCGAATCAAGCGAGAAATTTACAAGCCATTGTATCGACGGCTTACTTGTTTACTTATATGTGACGATGGCAAAACGCACTGGCTTGTCTGCCGTGCTGGTTTCTGATATAAATAGTAATTACTAGAATGACTAGAATAAAACCAATCTGCCACAATGTCCGTGATGACTCCGCACGCAAACCTGAGGGCGATCAGAAACTTACGTTTCCAATTATTGCGGACTCACTCCCAAGCAGGCTAAGCTAACGTGTCAGAGCGAGCGCGCGTAACACATTGAAATCATGCTGGAATGTAAAACATATATTAGAATGAGCCTCTAACAAACAGGGTTCTTAAGAGTCCGCAGTAAGCTCGGCCGAATTTCACCTTCCCATACAAACGTAGTTACGCTCTCATTTTAAAACTACGTGTTGGATTGTGGCGAAACGTATTAGTTTATATGGTTCCAGTGTATAAAACAAACGAAATACAGCACAAGTTTTGTATGAAAAACTTAAATTTGCTGTATTTTTTTACTATGGTATCTGAAGCTACATAAACTAATTACAGACATTGACATACCTAATGTCATTGTATATGCAAAGTTTCGTTACAATCCAACACGTAGTTTTAAAATGAGAGTGTAACTACGTTTGTATGGAGAATCGAGCTTACTGCGGACTCTTAACTTCTTATACTTGAAATAGGCCGACACTCGAGGCAATAAATAATATTTCCCATTTGCTTTGGCTCGTGTGGTCCCAGTGCCAGATGATGGTTTCTAATATGACCTGAAATGAAGAACTAGCGCTTGGCCCGAAGGGTCAACACTCGAGATAGAGACTTTTCCCTTAACCCAGAAACATAAAAGTACCTATTAATCGTTAAGTAAGTTATTTCTCTATGAATCCGGCTCGTAAAAGCGAAATGCAGGTTTCCTTTATTAGTCTGATTACTAATATTATCTGGATGTGACGCACGACCAGATAGAGAACGGTCTAGGTCTACTATCCTTCGAGACTTGTCATGAGCATTCTCCAATTGAAAACTCAAATATATGGACTATTGGGTATGTATTATTATATAAGCCCAAAATATCCTAGTGCTAAAAAGAGCTTCCTTTTTACTTTGCCATCCCCCCTCCTCATCTCTTAAATGTGACAGTTTTTATAAGCAGCGGCGCGACGAAAATCGTTATTCAAATTCGACCAAATAGGTAGAGACGGAGATATTAAAGCGTAGGTTTTTTGAGCCGGTTCTTCTCCTGCCAGAGGTTTGTTTTCCGAACCGGTGGAAGTATTTCGATATTCATAGGTGCATGTAATATTCCTAAGAGCGCCTCAACGTGTCATCATCAACATCGTTTTATCTAATTGACACCGTATGATTAATACAAATAAAGACATATACATAATATACATGGCTAATTTTTGCACCGTTACAAACGCGCGACTGTCGCTCGGAACTGGCCATATATCACCTGTCAAAGTCACCTGTATCGATCGATACTGTATCGCGTGTGTAGCGCTTGCGCTGCAAAAATTCTCAGTGCCCATGTGTTACCGCTCTAAATTGAAGAATATTTTTCTCTTTGTTCCAGGGTTTGGAAATCGTGAATCCTCAAGCAGCGGAGACGCGCGTGAATGAAGCCAACGCCAAATACTTCTCTAATACCTCGGGATTCTTATCTGTAGGAAAGACCACCACTTGATTTATGTAAATTTGCTCTTAGAACATAGTTTTGCGATTAGGACGAAAATTTAATGCTAGTTGACTGATGTAATTAACGTGAATAAAACTATTGGTAAGTAATCTTCATTTTATTTACGTATTGAACTATCCTTAATCATGTCCTCATTATTCATTTTAAAGCTGGCCTCTGTCTGCATCTTTGCCGTATGTCTCCATCTTTGCCGGTCTGAAGCCTGCTTCTTAATATCCTGGTACGACCTCTTCATTTTAATTTAAGTACTTGGTTCATGTTCCTGGGTCTTTCTATCCTTCTTTTTTCCATTTACTTTCACTTTTATGTTTCCTGAAAAAAATGTCTTGTTGTATTTG
This sequence comes from Epinotia bilunana, assembly GCA_947049275.1. NCBI lineage: Eukaryota > Metazoa > Arthropoda > Insecta > Lepidoptera > Tortricidae > Epinotia > Epinotia bilunana. The sequence continues at coordinate 18,824,070 of OX346260.1, read as the reverse complement.
GTAGCTGAGCATTTTTCCTCTTCTATTTTTGATTATTTATAAATGTAGAAGTTCAAATAATCATGTTATTGAAAATGAAGAATACATTTTCAATAAAGGTCAGTAGGAAAACTTGGCATACTTTATGTAAGCTGTCGATGGACACAAACCAGTGTTGTACGCAATGTAATAAAAATAAATGGGATCCAACAATACCCACACTACGTGGCGCATAGTAAACAACCGCACCTTTGCTTGGAATGTACCGTCTAAAAATACATGTATACACTTTGAATCTTCTATGTGGGTGTTAAGGCTCAAAATTGTACATATATTTTTGAGTTGACAGTACCGGCATTGGTAGAGATATGGAACGACATCAATCACTTTAAGGTCTCACAAAACTGCAACTAGGTGACGTAATATAAAATGTATTTGAAAAGTCGCTTTTAGACCATATGTCCGTTTTCGGCTGAGGCAATAAACGGTAGGCCGTGAGAATTGTAACAGTTACACTTTGATGTTATGCTGCAGCTAAAACCTAGGTCCGACCAGTTGGATGACATTTAAAATGCTTCCATTCGTATGTTTATAATAAACTAGCAATCTAGCCCGAGATGGTGACAAACAAGCATACGGCCGGCCGATAGTAAGCAGAGGGAAATGTAAAACTACTTATATTACACATATTGATTTAAACTTTCGCGATTCTCACATATTATATTTGTCTATGCTCACGGGACAATTCCATCCATATGTTGTGATATTTACATGGGAAACGTCGGGAGACCTCGGAGAGGTAAATAAATAAGTTAATTACACGCGATTAAGTGCGGTTTAGGCAAAATAAATCCACAGTAAAGCAACAGGTAAAAATAGGCCCAGATTCCGGAAGTGTCGAATTTATGGCGAACATACCTACAGCGGACTTCGTTTTATCATATGCATTTATTACCGTAAAATTGTAAGAACCGTTACTTTATAATATTGCGCGTAAGATTAAAATCGACGGTTAGGTTAGGACTACAACAAGAGCTAGGCCTGCACCGGGCGTCAGCCTTTCCGTGGGTACTCGCCATTAATAACTACAACTTAGAAAAGTTGAAAAACCCCCGACATTTTCATTTTAAAGTCCAATATCTCAAAAACGGCTGAACAGATTTACATGAAACATGGCTAAGAACACTCGGGATCACATCGGCTTACGAATAAACAAACCGCATTCAAATCGGTCCATCCGTTTGGGAGCTACGATACCACAGACAGACACACAGACTCGTTAAACTTAACACCCCTCTCTTTGCGTCGGGGGTTAAAATCAATCTTTGGTATCTTTGGCTGGGGTTATGCCTCGGTCTCCGGTATTCGACTCAGTTCTCAGTTATACACGCCTTTTGTTGTGGTCGGAGTAAATTGAATAGCTACGTTAACATCGTTACAGCCATTTTTTATGTGGCCAACAGATAGCTTTGTATCGGTCAAAAAACACGTCATGCTCCGTGGAAACCCCGCTGTCTGTTTTGTGATTTATTGAAACGTAATGCTGATGTACACAATATGTTCTGAATAAGTACATACTTCAAAAAAATGGTACCTCAATAGATCGAGAGTACAATAAACTCAATTCGGACTTGCTGTAGAGCGTCTCCCCAGCAACCCCAAGTTTGAATGATTGTGCATTACGTATCAATAAATCACAAAACAGGCAGTGGGGTTTCCACAGAGCATGACGTCCAAAAACAGGCATTTCAATTGGTAAAGTGCGAGCCACTTGTACTCAATCCTCAAAAACTTCCAATTAAAATGGTCTCCAACAAAATATTGAATGAAAGGTTGTCTACTGTCCCAGTTCTGGCATTTCCTTGTATTTCGATGTAAATTACGCAAAGCGAGATGCACTGGCCGCTAGTTACTAAACACTTGCACACACTATGGTACTCACATTCCGAGCGTTTAGCTATTCGTCACGGAATGCGGCGTTATGTAGGAAGGGCTATGATCGCTTAAGAGCTTAATAGCGATTATATAACTTTTATCCAGACGATATGAAACCCGACGCGTTCAAAGAATATAAAATCTGGGTCTTACCAGACTGTTTGTTTCCTTTGTTTTCATCGATAATGGCGTAGGTATCTTTGTTGACAAGCTTTATCACAATACTTATACAGTGGCGTGATAAACATGTATACTTGGTAGTATAGTATCTATTTCCATGATCTAATAACCTTTAGATTATTATCGAAGCTTTAGCGTAGGTTATGTCAACGACTTAAGACTAACTTCGTCTTTGTCTAATGTATAGTTTATTTATCTATTTATTTATTTATTTATTGACAAATACATTTACGTGAAATTACAGTAATAACCAATGCGTCACGAAACTAAAAACAACAAATAATATTATTTAGGCGACAAAACGGCGTGGCCCCGTTGCATCGTCATCTCCGGTGTAGGATTCAGCAGATTGCCCCGGAACCATCGAAACACGCGTGTGTCGACAGCGATGGTCTCCTGCAGCGGTCGCGGCACGCGCACCACAAACGAGCTGAAGTGCACATACATAGGCCACACTGAAAGTTTTGCACTCCTGGCTATTCGCACTCATTCCAATTTCGAATTGATTATTTAAAAAAAATATAGACCTTTGTTTATGGAATGTACTAAATATTGGCGGGAAATCGATAGTCATTTGTTTTTTTTGTCAGTTCGAAATAAATCGATTGCATTCAAAATGGATTTGACGCGTAAAGATTTTAGAGCAATGATTTTTTATGATTTTAAAAGTTCTCTTTCTCCGCATGAGTTTAGTACTCGCCTTCAAAATGCATTTGGTGTTGAAGCACCACATCTGAGCACCGTGAGACGTTGGTACGCTGAATTTAATAGGGGCCGTGTTAGTCTCGATGACGAGTTTCGTGAAGGTCGACCCGACCGTCAACCGCGGTCACTGAAGAAAACGTTGCTGCTGTGAGACGACTGATAGAAGAAAACCGACGAATCACTTACGACGAAATTCGAGGACAATTAGGGATTGGTATGAGTCAAATACAAAAGATTTTACACGAAAATTTAAGTCAGGAAACTTTGTTGTCGGTGGATTCCTCATGAACTAACTTCAGGCCAAAAACGGGCACGTGTCGACTGGTGCCAAGAAATGCTGCGGAAATATAAGAACGGATGTTCAAATGGTGTATATAACATCGTAACAGGAGATGAAACATGGATTTATTGTTACGATCCAGAAAAGAAACAACAGTCTAGTGAATGGGTCTTTGAAGGTGACAGTAGGCCAACAAAAATTCAACAAGCCAAAAGCGTTGCCAAACAAATGATCGCTTGTTTTTTTTTCAAAAAGTGGCCATGTCTGCACTATCCTTCTAAATAATAAAAGAACTGTAAATGCCGAGTGGTACACCACAACTTGTTTGCCCACAGTCTTTGAAAAAGTTCGCGAGACACGACCACGAAGCCGCATACTCCTGCATCATGATAATGCGTCCCCCCACACTGCAAAAAAAACAAAAGCGTTTTTGAGTTCCGAAAATGTGGAGACCGTGGCTCATCCGCCTTATAGTCCAGATCTTGCACCCTGTGACTTTTACCTTTTCCCGAAAATCAAGGATTTGATGAGAGGTTTAACATTTAAGACGCCCGAAGATGCAGTGGCGACATTTAACCAACACGTCGAAAACATGCAGTCAAGCGACTGGGTATCATGCTTTGAAAAATGGTTCGAGCTGATGAATAAATGTATAAAATGCAAGGGAGAATATTTTGAGAAGCAGTAAATGTATTAGTTTTGTTTTAAATTGTTTTATTTAAAAGTTACGCAAAGGGGGTGAATTAAGGGTCGAACCGTTGTATTGAAATCGTTCATTTTGATAGTTATAGACTTGAATCTTTGTATGAAAGTTTCCTACTAAAAACCTAAACAAATTATTTAACTTTGCTATAAAAAATCATCCCCTAAGGGGGTTAAAAAAGAGTTGAAAATTTATATGGGAAACATGTCGTTTTTAAAGTTAGCCATTTAAAACTTCGGTCACAAGCTCCTAATGTACAGTCAAAAACATTGATAAGGGATTTTTTTATAATTCATCCCTTGAAGGGGTTAAGATAGAGGTTGAAAGTTCACATAAGTAATGTGTGATTTTTAATATTAAACTGTGGCTAGAAACATGAAAGCAGGACAGCAGGTTTCTTTTATAATATGTAGATCTATTTGCCCCCTAAAGGGGTGAAATAAAGGGGTAAAGGGGCTTAATCAAAATAATTTATTCTCTAATACCGTTAAATGGGGACGGTGGATGGAGGTGGAAAGTTCTCCGTCTTTTAGCATTAGATAAGTTTTCTTTCAAAATTATACAAGTAGCCCGAACCCGAACTAACGTGAGTAAAACTACGCCACACTCCAACACGTAGTTTTAAAATGAGAGCGTAACTACGTTTGTATGGGAAGGTGAAATTCGGCCGAGTTTACTGCGGACTCTTAATGCCTGAACGGATTTAGATGAAATTTTTCGTACAGATAATTTGAGACCTTTGGAAGAATATAGGATAGTTTTTATCTCGGAAATCATCCCTTAAGATGGTAGAACTTTGTTTGAGTCGGCGATAATTAAGGTTCCGCCCTCAATAATTTAATAGCAATCATTTTTCTGAGACGGTTACAAGTTCTACGCGGACGAAGTCGCGGGCAACAGACTACTATATTTATAAACTGACGCGATCTCTAGTTCTAGGACGCGTCAGATATATTTGCCGGCTTCGTTACGGCAGATACCAAAGCTGGTGATTTTACATAAACTCAAAATTGCCAGAAAGGTGACGTGACCACATATAAGTATATTTTTATATATTAAAATAATTAATGGTGATTGTAGGTCGAATGATTTAATTATTAAACAACCGGTCCGAGAATTGCACGAGTTAGTATCGAATGAAATGCAACCTTGATTGCAAATAATGCACCGACTGGTGTTTTTCGAATTGTTGATTGGTGTCTGTTATCAGATTTCTGTATAGGTTCTAATTACTAGGCCTTGTCCATGGTTGGTGCTTATTTATACTTGCTGATACTGGTACTGTGTGAATGATTGCAACCAATTTGAACTTTGATTAGTAAAATAATCTAGTATCTGAGTTGTATCAAGGCTGCAAGCTGCCAAGTAGGGACCTGAAATTAATGGTCATTTCAAATAATCACAATGTTATTGATTAATGACTAATCTATAAGTAAGTAGCTTAGCTTGCTTTCTAGCTGTCAATACAAAAGGAGTCCTCAAAAAGGGTTGGCAATGTGTAGGCTACGGCGTCTGCTGACCATCAGGCAGGCCATATTCTTGTTTGCCACCGTCATAGTTTATAAAATCCGGCCAAGTGCGAGTCAGACTCGCGCACGAAGGGTCCCGTACCATTATCTATAAAAAACGTTTGTTGTATGGAAGCCCCCGTTAAAAAATTATTTTATTTTGTTTTTAGTATTTTTTTTATAGCAGCAACAGAAATACATAATTTGTGAAAATTTCAACTGTCTAGCTATCGCGGTTCTTGAGATACAGTCTGGTGACAGACGGACGGACAGACAGCGAATTCTTAGTAATAGTGTCCTGTTTTTACCCTTTGGATATGTACGGAACCCTAAAAACTCCTACGCTTCCAGCTTTTATCTCGATGCTATGCAAAGGCGGTAGGTACCACGAAAATCTAAGTTCGTTCACCGACGCGACGTATCAAAACGTTCGATCATTGCGCGAAACGAACTCGCGAAAAACATTGAAATAAAATAAAAAAAGGGAATGTGTACAGTACAGTATGTCTTAAGTCGCAGGGAGTCGATTCGATTTGAATTCGCTTGATTCTTTGGACGAATTCTATTGTAACGTAAACGTAAGATTGTGGTGCAGCAGCGCGGGTAGCATAAGACGCCGCGAGAGACAAACTACCCGTCTCTTTCTAAGTGTTCCAATTAAAAAGAGGCGAATTATCTTAATTTACGGTTTGTGCTGGCCGTCCCGACATGTGAAATGCGCTTGAGTTTCGCCAACGACAGGTCCGGAGCGGCGCCGGCGCAGCGTTTCATAATAACGTCCGCGTAACTTCAGTTCAAGGACGTCGACCGTGTTGCGCTGGTTTTTATCGTTTCTCACGTGTCTACCAATCATTTGGAGTTTTCGAAAAAGATATACTTTGTGAAAGATTTTTAAACAGGTAAGTAGTTGCACTTGAGGAATTTCAGTGTAAATAATAACTAATAAGACCGAATATTTTCCATAACAAAACCATTTTCGTATAGCAGACAATACACGAATTCTAAGACATTTTAACTAAAATGGGTTTGATAGATACTATAATATATACAAATTTCATCTGAATCGGTTCAGCTATTTAACCGTGAAGATGTAACAGACAGACAAACACATTTATATTATTAGTATGGATACAAGTACTTTTATAACAAGTACAATACACATTTACTTTATTGCAAAGCAATAAGGAAAGCAAGGCAGAATATAAAACTTAAAAGTGAAGGTAAATACAAATTGTCTTATCCCTACATAACGATTCTTTTACCTTCGACTAGCGGCGATATTGCGACAAAATGTAGCGCTGTCAAAATAATCCCATAAAAACATTCCATGTAAAAAATAGGCCAACTCTCAAAACTCTTCCACCGTAAAAAAAATTTGTACGTAGAGCCAAGTCAGGCATTCTTATTAATCTTTATTTGCTTGCTTAATCAAATTCTAGAACTTGGGAATCACACAACTTTACTGCATTTATATTTTTTGCATAAGTACTTAAACTATGTAGTATTGTGTGATTGCCGAGTCACTAAATTTTATTTAGCATGTAAAACTTTAGAATAAGTATTAAACTTAGAAGTGAAGGTACAAACTGTCTTATCCCTAGATACATAGCGATTTTTACCTTCGGCTAGCGGAGGAGATATTGTAACAAAATGGAGCACTGTCAAAATAATACGTATGGTAACTGACATGTTCTATATTTAACATGCAAACTCAACTTTCCACAAGAGCTATACTTAAACACTGGGTAATTGGGTATCCTAAAACAGCCCTTGGCAACCTTCTACTACCTAGATCGGTTAAATACATATACAATGTACCTATTTAATTATTCTGTTACCAGCCTCTATCAACAACGTAACAAAGGTAATTAATGATACTTTCTTATTGCAAACTATGAGTACACATGAGATCACTATGCATACAATAGATTACGTTTGCGTTTATCTCATTAGACGTTTATCAAGTGCTTTTACGGGTCGAAAAAGGTCGAAATTCGACCTTTCAAACAAGTACGCAAGTTGAACTTCATCCAAAATTCATTAATCAAACTTGCGTGTCCGCTTCCAGTGTTTTGCCCGCAATTGTGCTAAAATTACATGAGCGCCATTGCCGGATGAAACTTTCTTTAATAATTAAATTGTGCATTACTTTCGAGCCTAATGACGGATTGCTGTTACTCAAGCCGGAATAATACAATTAAGTGGATTCTGTTTCTGTTTCATCACAACGCGGTTGTCGTGCTCAAATTATATGCTGCTGGTTCAACAACACGTACAATATCCCGGTCGGTTCGTGGAAGAAACCTGTTAACCATAGCTTATCGTCTGGAGATGATTTCTACTCACTAAAAGCCACGGAGACCGCCATCTGGGGCCTTCCTAACAACTTGTATTACAAGCGGGCTTCTTGTAAAAGGAGTGAAAAATAATCTTCCACTTATAATGAAAGCGCTTCCACCACAGAACTATACCATTTTAATTAGTTACAAGACTTTTAATTTACATATGAACCATGTGTGTGCTGTGCGTAGGTTGCTATGGCGATAGATGCTTGTAATTGTCATACAAGCTGTGTGACTTTTGTGAAGCGGGCTTCGATGCGGCGAGAAACCGGTAACTTATATGTTACTTAGGGTCTATAACAGGTAGGTAAACCTATACCCTGCACCTACCTATATACATTTAATAGGCCTCTCTAATAGACAGATCATAGTTTTGCAGTAAGCGACAAGGTAGGTATTATTTATTAAATTGTGTGCAACACGTTCCATTGATTTTGTTACTCGAAACGTACATCATTCGTACTAAGATTTTAGAAATTCTCAGACAATCATAAGAACTAGGACTCTTTGTAGTGATTCCTTGGTGTCTTTTGGCCAATAGGCACGACTGGCTTCCATCGGCTTCTATTAGTCGTCATCTGAACCATGTCGTTGAACTTGCTGGACTTCATAACACTAAACTCTCGGGCTTTGTACACATATTTAAAGTATTTCAAGGGTCGAACGCGATATTTATTTACCTTTGTTTCTGATGTTTCGACGCGGGTTGAGCCGGTCGTGGTCGCAGATGACGATGACGTTGCTGGAATTCGTACCGAAGTATATACCTAACTAGCTTCTGCCCGCGACTCCGTCCGCGTGGAACTCGTTTATATCGTAGCTCGATACAAACTTTCATCCCGCATTTCACCCCTTAGGGGATGATTTCCGGCATAAGAACTATTCTATGTCCTGCCCCGGGATTCAAACTATCTCCATGTCAAATTTCATCTCATTCGGTACAGCGGTTTAAGCGTGAAGAGGTAACAGACAGACAGACACACTTTCGCATTTATAATATTAGTATGAATAGTAAAAAGTTTGGGAAAATTTCCCTATCGACAAAGAAAACTAATATCGAGAAATATTGAAAAGGAAGTAGAAGATATTATTAATTTTGTGGTATGTTACGTTTAATAATTATGCAAAACTCTAACGCCAAGATAAATGGTTGACGTGAACAAATGCTTTGGAAATTCTTCACTATTTGCCTACTTTCTTTAGTAATTTCGTAAACTGTTGACATTTCTTCTCCGTGCTCACGCATAAATAACATAATAACATTAACCACGAAACCCGTATAGTTTCCATTATATTTCTTGTTTGCTCACTGCTGCACAGGTGTTAACTTTTATGATTAGAATTCCGCTAGTATATAGGTATTTGGCCAAACAAGTAGTGTTTACAAGATTAGCCCTTACGGTTTTGACGATTAACCTCTTAACCTGAGGTTATTCCAGTGAGTTCAAATCCGGTCTAAGTCTACTTATTTGTAACCACAGGGTGGTATTCCATTTGTCAAATTTCTATAAACAACAATCTTTGATCAAATTTCTTTAACGTAAAGTAGATGAATTTCCTCATATACTTATTGATCATATCATCCAATTTCTTCTATCAAATGCATATCCATACTATCCATACTAATCCATACTAATGTTATAAATGCGAAAGTGTGTCTGTCTGTCTGTCTGTCTGTCTGTTACCTCTTCACGCTTAAACCGCGGAACCGATTTGGATGATAATTGGTATAGAGATAGTTTGAGTCCTGGGGAAGGACATAGGATAGTTTTTATCCCGGAAATCATCCCCCAAGAGGATGAAGTGGGGGGTGAAAGTTTGTATGGAGCTACGATATAAACGAGTTCCACGCGGACGGAGTGGCGGGCAGAAGCTAGTACTAATATAAATGCGAAAGTGCGTATGTCTGTCAGTTACCTCTTCATGCTTAAACCGCTGAACCTATTAACATGGAATTTTGTATAGAGATAGTTTGAGTCCAGGCGAAGGACATATGATAGTTTACATCCCGGAAACCATCCTCTAAGGCGGAAATGGAGGGAAATGGGGGTGAACGTTTGTATACAGCTACGATATTTTAAAACGACTTCCACGCAAACGGAGTCGCGGGCACAAACTAGTATTGAATAAGTGGAATACCACCGTCAAGAAAGTACAATAGTTCATACAATATCTCTTACAATGTTTTGTGGAATACCTTGCAGGAATTAATGTAAATGAATGGGTTGTCGTTCAAATTGCTGTGGGAAGGTATATCTACAGTTAACTATTTTACCAACAGTCGTTAAAGAAGTCATATTTATAAATATGCACACTATTTAGATCTAAAGTCTGGGGAATACGACTTAAAATTGTATATCTTATGTACTTACACTTTTTTAGTGCTGTCCGCGCAAACAGAATTGGTTTGCACTTGAAACGCGCGTGGGCTTGCTTAAGCCAAAAGGACGCCTAACGGCCATTCTACGTGCTTCGAATTACAAAACACGTTAAAAATTCATAATAATAGCATTTTGAACTACAAAAATACTTAGACTTCGTAACACGATGTTTATTGAAATTGGAAGGTGAGTACTTGGTTTTTAGGACGTATTAGCATAAGGACATTGCGACTTTAGTTAGTGAGTTTGTGTTCTACCCACACTCGTGCACATGCTACCATTATTTCACAATTGACCTTTGAATATCTTCTCGCCATGATACTCGAAATGCAAATAGGAAACATAAATGCCCACTGTTTAGCGATAATTATTACCGCCATTATAATTATCATGTTATGATGAAGTAAGAGTGAATAGTTAATATATATATGTAATAAAATGGACGCACCATGGGTGGGAGAATCATTGCATTGATTGTTTGTTTAGTTAAACTACCTCTATCGTATCGTATTTTCTGCAAGTCTTCAGCTCACCCGTCATAGATTCAAATTACAGGAACCTGTTATAACCAAGACAACATACGAACAAAACACTGAATGCCCAAACATTCGATTTACGATCTTATCAACTGCAACTCGCGAATCCGCTCCAATTCCTAACAATCACAACTGTTGTCCATTGTGTAGCGTCAATGCAATATTACGTGATAGATAGATAAGAAGACACACAAGAAAAAAAGTTTTAACGGTTCGGTTCATTGAAATCGAAAGAACTCTGAGTGAGCGCAGGAACTGGTTCCGAGCGGCATCCCGAGACGCCCGCACGGTTGCCACTTGCCAGTGCCAGTTGCCGCGCAGTGCTCTGCTGGCCGTTTACGCGCGTGCGCGTATCTACATTTTACCTACATTCGAAATTCGAACGCCTACACAAGATTGCCGCGAATTCCTTTTGTTTTTAAAATCCACAGCTTATGCCCAGTGATACAACCAGCGCTGTTTTATTTTTTTAATTTATGAACTGCCAGTATTTCATCTAATTATTTTCTATTACCTGCTGACCTTAAGGACAGGTTGTGAACTGCAACTGAATGGTGTTAACAAGTGTTAGTGTAAGCTGAATATTATGTTACCGATTGGACTGGAAGTATAGTTGGTAGCCATGGCCAGCTTCGATGACCTGTCCTTTGACTGGGAGTCGCTCTGCCAGGAGTGTCCAGAATGCTGGACCACATCAGGTAAGCCAAACAAGTTCCAGGGCTAACCAGCTTCGATTTTAATAATAAAAAGACTAAGTACATTTAATTAAAATGTCAAGCCACATTCGTAAACTTTTTAGTGTTTTATGCGTTTCTAGAAAACTACCCTCAAAACGAATTACATTAAAATGCGTATACTTCTTAAATAATGAGGTTGTTTTTTTTTATCCGCACTCTCTCACTGCGTATGAAAAAGATAAATTCATACGCAATCTTTCATCATATCATTATCTTAAGTAAGTATATCAATTAACCATGTTTTGTGCAGTTGTTCGGATAATGATCTAGGTTCGATTTGATATGTATTTTTATCATACCAGTAGCACATATTACCTACACATATAATATATATTATGTGAATATGATACAATCGTATTCTGCACATGATGGAAATAATGCTATAATTAATTGTGTAATGTGATTAGTTATCAATTATCTGTCAAAAGAAATATATAACGCAAGTGCTTACCACGCACTATATGGTTGCATTGCAACTGAAGTAATTGGATTGTAGTTATACCTAAATAATATTAAGCATGTATACAAAACAATTGACTGTAATTATACTGCGTGGAACGGAACGAAGGACTTTCCCGCAAGAGGGGGATTATTGAGCGCTAGTACGTCACATTTTCCAGAGAACTATTTTTTTTGACGCGATTTTTTTTACCTTTGTATGGAGCGTTGGCCGACTGGAGCGACGAGCTCCATACAAATGTAAAAAAAATCGCGTCAAATAAAATAGTTTATCTGGAAAATGTGACGTACTTGCTCTCAATAATCCCCCTCTTGCGGGAAAGTCCATCGTTCCGTTCCACGCAGTACCTAAGGAATTCGTCCTACTCCTGCTACCCACCAACACGCAAGCAGGATTCTCTGAATATCACGTGTAGTACCGTAGGTACCTGTACTACACGTGATATTCAGAGAATATTGTTGGCCATTGAAGAGTTGTATAGGTACTTGTTATCACCATCATCACTATCATCAGGTCAACTTGATTGTAGCAAATTAATATAATTGTATCGCCATTTTGAAAAGCTTCAATTCGATTCGACTAAGGAACTGGGTGAATAATTAATATCGACTTGCATGATTTGATAACAATATAATAATAATATTTATAATGATATTTATTTGTGTATGTAAGTATTTATTTTATTTATGTATATGTATTTGTGTATGTTGTATATAGGAATACCGTAATGTTATTATTCTTATTAGTTATTTGCACTGCCCACAATCTTTTCCGCTTTGCCTTAAGGTTTGACTGGTAGAGAATGCCATTTGGCATTAAGTCCGCCTTTTATACGATAAGTTTTCTTTTGTGCAATAAAGGTTAAACAAATAAATAAATAAATACGTGCATACATCATGCATAGGTAGGTACATATGTACAGGGAAAGCTAATATAAATGGGCCCTAACTTTGCAAAGGGTAATGCCGGATGCTAAAGATTGAACCTTGTTGTCGGAGCGTAGGTAGATAACTATTTTAACCTTATGTGACACCGGTAGTGATTATTATTAAAGGATTTACTTTGTTTATCCGAGTTTGTTCGTAAAATATAGACGCCGCGTCGCCAGTGTTATTTCTCCAGTTTAATTTTATTTAAATAACTTTAAAATGAAACACTGAAGATATAGATACCTCTTGTAATTATGTATGGCTTTATGGTTTACACAACAAAATTAGGCACGTTTATGACAAGTATAAGGATCACAGAGGACTTTTCTATATATATAAGGATACTTGTCATAAACCTGACTAATTTTGCCAGCTTTAAGAAATAATAAATACTGCAACTTTTACGAGCACAACCATGATATATAGAGACGAAGCATCAACAGTTCAAAAAACAGTTCTAACTAAAATGAGTTTTTTCATAAATAAGGTAATGCCGGATGCTAGCCTACTACCGGGCGAATTATATTGAATCGATTGACACATTTATCAAAATCGGTTCAGTACGCTTACCATGAGTGACAATGACGGCTTAGGCTAACGAAAAACAGATAGAAAACTCGATTCTCGTTAACGAAAAATGACAATGTCAAACTCATGCCGTATAGTATCTTAAACGCTACGCTACACGTAAATACAAACATAGACTGCTAAAAACATAACCCTTGTTTTCGGCTCTGCCGTAGTCGGGCAAAAAGATTTAACCCTCGATGCTTAGGTTTACATATGGGTACACGGATCCGTACTTTGGTATATACGGATTTGAACCAATCATTTAACATTTCAGTCATAATTTGCTTGGAAAATTTTAACCTATAGAGTAGGCTCCATTCTTGATTACTAATTAAAAAATTCGTCCCTTTCTCACACACACAAATTGTTAGAGTTTAAGTTGTATGAATAGTTACGCCGTATAAACCGCCGTGCGCTGTGGTGTATGGTGGTCATTTGGCTACTTTTACCTGCTTGCGCGGAAAGTTCTCCTGGCCGGTAAGAAGAAAAATAACTGTCACTGTCATGTCATGAAATGCAAAACACAGTTTTTCTAAAATAATTTTAAAATATCATTCATTTAAAGTTCTAGACCAGTTAATATTATAAGCTTTCATCGTATGCTGCCGCAATCTCTTCGGCCAATTAGAATCCAGTGACGAACGAGTAAGGAGACCACTGTACCTAAATTGATCATTTATGAATAAGGTAATTATGTAATATAAAAAACGTCTATGCGAAACTCCGTGTCTAAAAATGGCCACCAAATCTGACGGCATAGGTAAGTTTCCATTGAAACGCGAAACTGAGGAAAGTTGATGCAATTCACTCAGTTTTAGTGTGCCTTTTTTGGAGCGCTTATTAACCTATTTACTTTTTTATATATTACATAATTGGAATAAGGACATAGTTTACCCTAGATATGCCTTCACTCAATTGATGGCAGAACCTATTCATCATCACCATATCAGCCGAAAGACGTCCTGGGACTGCTATCATAGGCCTCTCCAAATAGTGCCAAAGTGATCGGTCCTGCATCATCCAGCGGACTCCCGCGAACTATACCAGGCCAGGTTATCTCAGTCACACTGCATCTTCCGGTAGAACCTTTCCGCCCAAATTTTTTTTTAATAAGTACATATTTAGTTTACCCGCCTAGTGGATCCGCCTTCGCTCTGAATACTTAGATGACAAACAGTTTCTCGGACGATAATCAATGTCTAACACTTAAGCTAGAAGCCGATTATATGATAATATTTAACCTTCACGATTACCATTGAGTCTATTAATTAAGGTGAACTAGATTAATAATTCATATCTTCTTGGAGGCCTGGACTACGTTCTACTCGTATGATTGAGCAAGTCAATGGTAAATAATAATAAAAATAAATAAATACAACAAACGAAATTCCAAATTTGGATCAGTGGAAAATTGAAATATTTTCGCCACGAGCGGGATTTGAACCCGCGACCTCTGGAATCCGTCCATCGCTCCTGCCAACTGATCTACCGTGGGTCCGCTAATGACAAAGAATCTTTCAAATCCCGCTCGTGGCGAATATTTTTTAATCTTTTCCACTTTGATCCAAATGGTAAAGATACGGATTGTCAGCTAAACAATTGAATTTAAAAATAATTCCGACATCAACAGCAAACATAGCTTAAGGCCCCATCTCGGCAGACTGAAGATGTTCGATTAAAAAGCCAAATACATTCATGGATGGTATAAAATAAGTAAGTAGGTACAAGGTGAACTTTCGTTGATGCCTTATATTATATTTCACTGTACCGCGTTACCAACAGCAGCGATTTATTAATTACTGCAAATCTTAAATACTTCTACTAATCCGATTCCGACCAAATAAAGGACTCTCTCAAGGAAATCTTCTATTCATTTTCATTAAAATAATATTATAACTAATAATTGAATTACCGCGAAATATCCTATACTTACCTGATCCAAATATATATAAAATAAAAAATACAAACGATTTTTCATAAAAAAAAGCAATTTTAAATTGACGACGCAACGGACCCCGCTGTTTCGTCGCCTAAATAATTGTTTTTTGTATATATGTTATGCTATAAGTTACCTATTTGTTGCTATGGACCTTAGATGCCTAAAATAAATGGTTTATTACTATTTCCTTTATTTACTTGGTTTTTACAATAAAAAGTAAGATATAAAATATAAGACTATATATACAAAACATAAAATCATGATACATCATACAAACCTAACCTACGGCGCCGCCGGTAGCCGTAATATTATTATTATTAAATAGTGACCCGAAGACGAACCCCAACGAGCAACAAAGAATAGTTGTTTGGTCCTTTTACAAACCACGCAGGTATTTCAAACTTACTTTTACATCCATTTTAGTTCAGAATTCGTCCGTGTTTGCTGTAGACTGCGGTTGTTAGTGGATGCCGCACGAGCCGCCGGCTATTATTCAATGTTTGCACTTGCCGTTGATGCGGACACGCTTGCGGCCAATGCTTGGTAAACAACGGCATGCCTCGTAGACTTCTCTAGTCTAATACTTATTTATATAGGTAGGTACCAAGGTACTTCCCCCCTCAGTCATAAAATTTAAAATGCCTCTGATAAATAAAACGTGTTTGGCCCTTCGGAACGCAAATGTCAACGTGACTGAAAGACAAACGAATGTTTACGGCATTTTAGGTAAAATTGGTCAGTTGAACGTTTATGAATACTGCCATTCAGTTTCAGAGATTATTTACCCCGTTGGCGTTACATACTACCCTACAAAGTCACAACCTTACATTAGATTACCGCTTTCTTAATAACGTCGTTATAACAATTCAATTCAATTCAATTCAATTTGTGTATTAATAAAATATGGATTTTACACGTCATATAATTAAATATAGTTAAATTTTTTACATTGTTAATTATTTACTATCTATACGGTTTATCGTTTTATGACTGGTCTGTCATTTAGTGCTCTCGGAAGACAAGAAATCGTTCAGCGAGTAGAAGGCCATGGAGACTAAGTGGGTTTTGAGTTTCGATGCAAACAAGCTGTTGCTTTCAGCGGTTTTTATGTCATCTGGGATTTTGTTATAGATCTTAGGGCCGATCCAGTGAAGGCACTTCCTCGACTTCGCCAGGCGTGTGCGTGGTGGTCGGAGCTCGTCGCGCTGTCTGAAATGATACTTTGGCACTTCTGTTGTTGTTTGGTACAGACCTATGTTGTTCCTTACCCATTTTGCTATAGGATGTACAGGCAAGGTAGTGTTAGGACTCTCTTTTTTATGAACAGTTCCTTTGCTGGATGGTCCCATTGCACCCCGGAGACAACGCGAATAGCGCGCTTCTGCAACTTGAAGACCCTTTCACGATCAGCAGCGTCACCCCACAGGTCAACTCCGTACGATAATATTGAATGGAAGTAACCGAAGTACGCTTTTCTGACGTTACTGGGGTCTAAACTTTGGCGCAGTCTTGTAAGTGCAAAGCAGGCGGCGGAAAGGCGGTCGCACAACACGTCTATGTGCGGACCCCACGTTAGACCCGAGTCGATCGTGAGACCCAGGTATTTGACTTGGTTGACTTGCGGCACCGTTTGGTCGTTGCAGGTGACGTTCAAGTTGTACTCTTTTGTTCCACGCAGGCTAAAGTATACAATGTTGGTTTTTTCTATGTTGAGAGCCATTCCGTTGGCTGTGAACCACGCCGCGACCTGATTCGTCACTCTGCAGAGTTTTGCTTTGAGTTGGTCATAGTTATCTCCAGCGACAATGACGCAGCCATCGTCAGCGAATAAGACAAACTCAGCTTCGTCAGAGGCCACCGACAAATCGTTCATCAAAATAAGAAATAGATTATTTCCCATTATAGACCCCTGTGGTACCGCGCTGTCACCCAGTTCCAGAAGTTCTGATCACCAACAACGGGCACCTTGTACTTACAGCGCTATGACTTATAGCATTTGATTATAAGATAAATCGAAAACAAATGTTACACTATACGAGTACAAGGCACGATGTACATTGCCCACTTGTAGATCGTAATAACTGTAATTTATTTCATAAATCAAACGTTTCTGGCTATTCAGTGACATGATCAAATGCGTTGTTGCTCTACAATATAATATACCAGAACCGATTTATTAAATTTATGATTTTAATTAATATCACTGCGGCTTGGTGAATTTCTCTAGTAATAAAAACATCAACACTACGGCTAGTTCTTTAAATTCTTTAAATTAACACATAAATTTAATTAAGCGGCGAAAGCCCCATTTTTAACTCTCACTGGCTATTAACGAGTAATACTTAGGTAAATCCAAAACTTTAGGAAGTCTCGTGGAATTTAAGAGTGAAAAATTATTTGCGTAACTTTTTATATAAAATGCCTTTCTGAAGCTATCTGTAGTATCTGACTTTACATAAAAATATGAGTTTTAGCCATTACAAAGGAAATAAACTATAGGCCAAACTCCGCATTAATTTGTCGTTGCGAGCTGTGTGTGGTATCCGTAAGCACTCGGTCAAGTCAGTGCAGATTTTTTTATTGCGCGCCTACATTTAAATGACACTTTTTGATTGCGCGGGATGCGCGGTAACGGTACGAAAGCGATTAGTGAATGCTTACAGTACACGCAATGCGCAAAAGCAATACTGACCGTATACCGACCGACAAGTAAGGAAATCTAGGTCTCATCAGTAAGCTGTCGGCAAAATATGAAATACCGCATACAGATTCCACCTCACCGAATCGGGAAGTGACCTTAGATCGACTCGATTTTTTCAACACGTACATATGTATACGAATAATAAATATATCCAGATCATATCTACGTACGTACGTGAGCACAACTCTGGTCTGGAGAGCTAATCCGAACTAAGAATGTTAATGCATGCCCACAAATATGCCATTGCATTGGCGATTTGCTAAGTCCATCGAATTCAGATATCTATAAATGAGAAGGCCGGTGCCCCAATCAATGTTTATTATTACTATTGATTAGCCAATGGCTACCTAATGGTTAGCCTACGGAATATCCGGTTGCCATACCGTGGGAGACCAAGGTTAACCCGACACCAAATATGTTATACGCATAAAATATGAAAATTTCTTTGACATATGCGACAGGGATACACCGTTATATCTAATAGACAGTCGTAGGCCCGTTTATCAAAAGCTTGTAACTTGTAATACAAGCGGAAGCCTCTTTTCAACTCCTTTTATAAGAAAGAGACTTGTGATAAAGCTAATATGAAATTTAATAAAGTCCCGTAATGCACTTCCATCATATTTCCATAGTCTTTTCTTACGACATCCATGGGAATAAAAGAGGTGGCGCTTTTCTAAACCAACACCGCACATTATAATAACTTTTAATATTTCAGATGATCATCAAGATTTAGTATAACCCTTTACAATATTTGCTAGGCCGTTGACTTATTGATGGCTTGAATAGTGAAATAAAAATGAAATAAACAACAGAATTATTTTATTTAACTATCTACTCGACCTGTTATTTATGATTATGAGTAAGAAAAACTTTACAATTTCGATTTTATCAATTATGTACAAGACGACGATCGACGTATTGGTTCAGGCCCAAGGCTTTCTCTGGTAAATGGTATATACATTATACAATTTATCATGAGAGCGGTCCCATACCGTAACTAAATCGATCACTGGCTGTCTAGTCAATCAGTGCAATCATAGGGCCAAACCGGTCCGCCATGTTATGATTTCGAAATGTTCTTTAAACAAACTCCTACGAAGCACACTATATATTATTGTTGGTTCACTGCCAACAACAATACTACGCGGTTCAAAATCATTACATGACAATTTGAGAGCAAATCTAAGTGCTCAATTTTATAACTTTGTTTGTTTAGTCGTTTTGATTTGGACTATATCCTACTAATATTATAAATGCGAAAGTTTAGATGTTTGGATGTTTGTTACTCAATCACGCTTAAACGGCTGAACCGATTTGAATGAAATTTTGCACTAAGATAGTTTATAGCCTGGATTAAAATATAGGATAGTGTTTATCCCGGGTCCACGCGGACGAAGTCGCGGGCGGAAGCTAGTGTATATATAAACACTAGACTAAGGTAAAAGTCTAGCACACAGAGTAATCAAAATGCATATGGCCCAAGTCATTTAGTACTTATGGGGAAATTGAAAACTTTGTGTAAGAGGTAGGTACATTTTAGAGGTTACAATATGTAATACAGGCTTAATGGAAAAGTATGTTACTTGTACTAACTTAATACTTATCCAAATAAATAACCCGAAGTCTTGTGTATTATAATAGTACATTGTGATACAAGTGAGGTATGTTGACAACTACATCAGAGGCGCAATTATCACGCGAGCCGCAGGTGAGCGTGATAACTGATAAGAGAGCCGAGGATTGTAATTATCAAAGCTCACGCGTTTCATACGACGTTTTTCAACACATTTTGCGAGGAAAAAATCCTTTTCATAAGATGAAAATTTGATAGGCCTGTCAAGTTATTTTCTTTACTTATTGATGTCATCAGGTTTTTACTCACATGTTGTATACATCGTCAAGAATTTCTAGTGGCGTCCATTCTTTTTATCACTTTTCTAGTCCCCACGAATCAACATTTTTGTTAATAACCCAACACGCATTATCAATGTTTACAAATATCTGTGAAATAACCTATAATGGCGCGCATCAATTTTTTTTGTGAAGTTTGCGCAGTGCGCGCATTAGATGAAATCTCTAAACAGCCAATACAAAATAAAATAAATAATTTCGTTTTAAAATGGTATCTTTATTAATTCATGTAAAATGTTATCAAAAGTGAATAGTTTTACTAAATTAACCGTTTCTATATCATATCCAAAAAGAAATAGTCAATTAATTAACAAAAAGGATTTAATTTGTTTAGTCGGATAAGAATCCATTTGCCGAGAATTTTAAAAAAAGCTGTACAGTCTGTACAACCCGGTTAGTTTAAGAATGCACCGTGTGCATGCATACATCTTGCTGCAAGGTGCCAACGTGACTTAATCGGGATATAACCATAACACACAAGTATCGTAATGTTATTAAACACGCGTGTTTAATATCCAGGATTATGAGCCTAAAAGCGACACAATAAGAGGTACGTTACGAGCAATTGTGTTGAAAAGTAAGTTGCAATTGACAGATGCAGCTATAATGAGTTTATTTACAGGAACAGAACGTATCCGCCGTGGTGTGGTATCCACTTTCTTAAAAAAAAATAGGAGCCGTGTTTAAATGCAGTAGGGTTTTTAAATCTCCATTACCAATTTATCACTTCCCAAAGGGTGTCAATGAAATCTTGTCATCAAATTCCTTATCCAGCACGATCCAATGTAATTAATATCATTACTTCTGTAATTCTTTGCAATCCCGCGTAGACCACGGATAATTACACTGCATTTATTTCCCACTAAAATCTATTACGAATCGCAATCGTGCAATAGAATTAGTATTGTTCTAATACGTGTAATTTAGGTTATTAAATACTTAGTTCCTTTTACATATTAGGCATTTGAGTTTAACGGTGTATTCACACGACGAATTCTCACGATTGCGTTTAATTGGTGCATCTGTCATTGACCCTCCAATCTTGAATAGTGATGCAGGCATGTAATTTCATGGCCCTGTGTCGATGTCGGTAAAAAAATTATTTTTTTGTTATGGCGGTCAACGGAGAACCGATATACGGGAGGCGTGATTCATTACGTAGATTTCCACTCTAAGCACGTTGTCGCAAAGGTTCAACGGTTTTTGGCTTAATCAAATCAAGGCTAAACGTTTATTTATTATCTACTGAATATTTTCACAATTCCATAAAAACCTAGCTTAATAAATATAATTCGACGTAATAAAGTATCCCTAAAGTAAAAGGCACACACAGAATAGTGATTAAAGTGTGAAGGTTAACGCCACTGTAGATTAATTTTCTTACCGATTTGAAATCTTTCCTTGTAGCGCTTCCGTCTAAGTTTATGTCTACTAAGGGTCCTTACGCCTACAGACATGCGTATTTTGTCAATGCTTGCTTTTTCATTCAACATTACGACGTAACTATTAGTATTTATTCAAAAACTGATAACGTACTTAAATAGTCATTTTTATGGGAACACCCAAATACTCCGAAATATTTTATTCCGAATTTGCTAATTCCGATTTTCAAAACTCCGAATATTCGGCGAAGTGAAATTCATGTTTTTAATAATCGGAATTTTATTTCTTAGGAATTCAGAAATTTTGTAATCTCATGGTTTTAGTTAACAAATTTATCAAACAGGACAATTACCGCAGTAATAAAAATAACAACCGTAATACTTGTCTTATTGGTAGATTATGTTAGGGTCAACTTAAAGCGGAAAGAGGCACCCCGCGAAGCGGGGTGACGTCGACACGCTGGCGGTTAGGTTAGGTTAAAATAATTATACGAGCATTGTGCTCACGAGAAATAACAACATTATATATATAATTTCATATCATAAGGTAGGTTCGTCGTGCTTTGTAATTCAGCCAAATGAATAACTAAAAATATAATTATTTTTACAACAACAATTTATGATTAAATTTCGACAGAGTCAGTATTCCGCGCTTTAATTATTCGATACATTGATAGTATGAGCAATAATTTTATAATAAACCAGATTCTAGAAAACTGTGGTCTTGGTAATTAAATTTACATAAACTATATATGAGGATGCAGAATTACATGAATATTGAATGATTAAGTTTTACTTGTAACAACAATTAGTGATTCAAATTTCTACAATCTAAGTGTTCTGCGAAATTAATATTCTACCAAATGATAATATGCGAATAAGTTTATGTGAAACGAAATTCTACAAAAGTGTAGTCTATAAAAGAGTGTACAACCGATCTCAGACGTTGGGGGTTGTTTAAATTATTAATTTAATAGTTATTAGTAACAGGATTCGTAATTCTGATGTTTCGGACTTTTGTTTAGTCGGATTTATTATTGTTCGGTGTAATGATATTCGGATTCCAGTCGGAATTCGTATTTTTCATATTTCCGATTAATATTCAGTAGGACTTCTTATTATTCGGGGTATTGAAATTCGGAATTTTGATTATCGGAATTGTAACTGTTAGACCTTTTGAAATTTCGGATTTATAAAAATCGGATTTATGAAGAATCGGTATAGTTATATTAGGAGTTTTAAAACATTCGGAAATATGAAAATAGGTATTTTGAAATTCGTGCTTCCGACTTTCGGAATTTAGTTTTTCGTATTTATGTAAGTAGTGTACCCCATTTATATACTCGTCGACCTTAATGTTTGAATTAAGACTTCGTACACCAAACTTAAATCACATATTTTTTACTATGGAGCTCCCAACTCAACATTTCATAACTGTTGAGACAACTAAAATGAAATTGACCAATCACGTGGCGCCTTTACTGAACTATAATGTATTTGACCAATACCCCGCCGTCATGAGAAAGTCAAAAGATACATAGACATCAACGCACAAAAAAGAAAAAGCCGTTGGTTGCACTTCGTAGTTCAGTTGACTCGTAGAAAAAGTATTGTATACAATAGTTATACAATTAGCTTTTTAAGTCTCGTACTCAGCAAGCTTCGTGGCCTAAATGTGGTACTCGACTGAAAAAGCATACATTATATAACGATTGCATATAATACTATTTTTAACCTCTTAATCATTTCTTAAATAAAAATTTCGGCGCGCGGCGTTACGTCGTAGTCTTGAATGAAAAAGGAAGCATTTTGCAAAATACCTTTCCGCTTCTGCTTCTGTAGGCGTAAGGCCTCTTAAAAAAAGTCAGCTGTCAGCCATAGTACAAAAGGCAAAATGGAACATAAATTGTATGACCACAAGAATCCTTTAGGCCACTTCGTCGGTGCGGTACTTACCAGTGGGTAAGGTCAGTGGTCAGTCTCAAGTCAGTACCTACAGATTAATTACAGGTTGCCTACAATGTGTTGCACACAAACAAATGCAATGATTTTGCTCATTTGCAGTTCATGATAATATGTGGAGAAACCGTCAATCACAATAAAGTGTCATGACATAAATGAAGTAAACCTACTTAGCGTCACTCACAAACGCATTAAAGTCACTATACAGAGACGGTGATTATTGAAAATATATCAACACAACTAGTAAAGTAAAAAGCTAACGGCAGCTAATGGACATCGTGTTATAACATAACATAAATAAAAGTAACTTTTTAAATAAAGTGGCATTTACTGTTCTGCACGGCTAGCACGCGACGGCGCGCGAGCTCTCTCGATTTTTCTCGCACTATCCGTCTCTCTCTTATTAGAACACTTCGAAGAAGAGGTATAGTGCGATAAAGAGTATGTCGCGGCCGTCGTGTGCTAGACGTGCTGATCGCTAGTTTAGGTACGTGTACACTCATACGCATGGGCTGGCAAATTGAAATAACTGTCCAATATATATACGTGCCGCTCGCTGTTTTGCTCGACTTGGCGGGGGCACTGCCGTGTCCCTAGATATCGAAGAGGACATTTGAAACCATAGCATCACCTGAATTATAATAAGGCACTTTACATGGCGAAAAGGCCGTTATTCAACCGTAAACTAGTTTTGGAGGAGCGTAATGTGCCTTAAACTAGAGGACGTAAAATAGGCCGATTTTCGTATTTATGATTTTAATAATATGGGAGGAATTAGGGACGGGTTTAGGTAATATTGTGAATACCATTTTTTGTAAAGTTCCTCTAATACAATTATACAATACTGCATGCGTTGATTGATGCTCACGTGACGATCCATCTCTCCGTCTTGGGGGTGGTTCTGACTTTGATGGCTCCTCTACATGATGGCCCATCCTAATGGTAATGGCCCACTAGGATGGGCCAGCGTGTGGAGAGGTTAGTGGTGTCAGATGGCTTATGGCGCGGCGATGTCTTTCTCCGTCTAACGCATAGTTGCGTCCTGTACGATGGGTCGTGATGGCCCACTGTATAGAGCAGGCTTCACAGATATTTGCTCGAAACAATCGTTACCGTATACTAAGATTTAAATATTAATTAGAACGTTAACCTGAATAGGGATGCTGACACCAAATAAAATAATCAATATTGTTGAATTTTTTCCTGTCAAATTGAGAAAAAGGTTACATCCAAAGTTTTAAGAGGGGTATATTCTGTCCCTTTTCCGCTAAACACCCTTTTATTAATTATGGTCATCTTCGAAGGCCTTCTGTCTCATAACTTTATAATTCTTCGTAGTTTTTTTAGATATGATATGATAGCGTTGTTCTCGGTTGTGCCCCTAAAGGAGCCCGGGGTCCGCTTTGACACCTAATCCCAAGATTTGGCATAGGCACTAGTTTTACGAAAGCGACTGCCATCTGACCTTCCAACCCAGAGGGAAAACTAGACCTTATTGGGATTAGACCGGTTTCCTCAGCTAACGGTAAATATTCCGTACATAAGTTCCGAAAAACTCATTGGTACTAGCCGGGATTCGAACCCACGACCGCCGCTTGACAGCCGCATACCTGAACCACTAGGCTAGCGTAGCTCTACACCCCTAAGTGTCTACACCCCTATTGAATTGTATTTTTGATGACTCTAGGTGATATTCTGATTTTCTCTGATAGCGATAATTAATCTGATTTTAATTAAGTATCTGATACGTTTTTAAAGATAGCAATTAAATGATTTGTAATCAACGCTGTCTGAGTTTTCCATAAAAGTATACACTGCTAATATTTTTCATGAATTTACTTACCTACTTAAATTTTGAACACTTCGGCGAAGGAAAACATCGTGAGAAAACCGGTCTAATCCCCAATAAGGTCTAGTTTTCCCTCTGGGTTTGAAGGTCAGATGGCAGTCGCTTTCGTAAAACTAGTGCCTATGCCAAATCTTGGGATTAGGTGTCAAAGCGGACCCCAGGCTCCTTTAGGGCACAACCGGGAATAACGCTAGGAGGTGATGACTTAAATTGTGAACACATTTGACCAGAAGGTACCAATTTTTTGATGATATTGCCACTGAAATCTTTACCTCAAAGCTTAAGTAAAGTACAAAAGTACGTATTATAAAATCGAAACAATCATCTTCTCGTATTAAGGTATCTAAAAAATGTTATTAACAAGTCAAGGTTTACGCACGACTTCACACCTTCCCGTGTGCTCACTGCATCTCAAGTATCTTTGATTCACAGTTCACAGAACACTCTGGGCATTGGTAATGCTGTAGTGAAATAACATTTTACAGAAGCCGGGAAATTCAATCTTTTGTCAATGTCATAATGACTTTGACACGGAAAAACTTACTATACTACTCTTAATGTCAATAAGTACTACTAATAATACTTATAAATACGGCCGAGGTGAAATGAAATGCGACTACAAATATTAGCGACCAAAAAATAAACGATTGAGACACAGTGAAAATTAAAAGTACGATCGGGGTGAAATGCGAATAGTTGTAACGCTACCAGGAATTTATGATTTTGAGATGAAATACATTGAGAATATAATTTCCTACTAGCCCATACTTTACGGGAGTCCATGTAACTCCTCTGTATAATTACCTACTTAGTTGACTATTGTTATGTGAGGTGAGAACAACCATGTTTGTCTCTGATGTATGCGTAGTGTTATACCTATAGATAGTCCGAGTGGATCTTATAGAAATAGAAATGACCAGGGATGTTATTCTTTACGCGCTCATGCGCCTCGCTCCACCCGACACGCCTAACGTAACTAGGTATCTACCTGCGCTTACTTACTACGAGTCGCGGCGTCAAGATACATTTGTGGGTGAGCTTGAAACGAGTAACAGAATAGCGGGGCAGCTAGCACTGCGTTGCGCATCGCACATGTAATTTGAATAAGATTATTCCAGCGCACGCTAACGATAGTTTTTGCCGGCATTTATGTTTTCTTTATGACTTTCCATGTGAGGATCACGCTTTTTCAAAAGTGTTCATTTCTTTTATTAGTCTCCTCTTAAATTGGACCTTTGTTAGCCTCGGATAAGGTCTAGTTTTGAAGCTCCGCAAAGTGGATATAGGACTTTTAAGAACTTAACTATCAAGTGTGACCACATTGTATTCATCCATATATTACAGGGGAGGCAGAGGCTGCAACCCATCCAAGCATTAGAACACAATTAGTAAAGACTATAAAACGTGCGGGAAATCATAAATCCGTTTTATGATTGAGAATTATTTTATTTATTGATTACAATTTATATTTTCTTGCGGTCTAATAAAGTACGCACTTCCATATTCCAACGCCGTAAAAATAATTTTGATAATATTTTGTGTAAAAAGTAGGTACATGTATTCTGGTATTTTTAAGGGCTGTGGTAGATAGCAGTGCTACTTAGGTTGCCGATACAAAAAAAACAGAAATATTTGAAAAGTTGTAGACATTGTCGTAAAAAATACCATTAGGGGTGTCGATTGTCAAAGTTTTTTTTTTGTAATTTCGAAAAGGATTGAGATTTTTTTCTCGGCTATTCATGACCAGATCCGTCCTCTGGTGCTCGCTTATCGCTGAATTTTGGGACACGTTGTATACTTGCTTAGTAAGGGAAGTTTTTGCTTTACTGCTTGGAGTATCCTGGACCAAATTCCGAACAAATGTTTCTATACTCCCAAGAATACGGCATCAAGCAGTGTCTGTCCACGCTAGTACAAACTCGCATCCTCAAATTCTTCGAGAGAGCGGCGAGACGGCAATTCCATCGAGAGTTGTTGCCCAAAGCAGAGTGGAGGGTCACCGGCCGCGCGAAAGATCACCCATGCGATGGGCAGACCAGATCAAATCTGCTGTAGGCGGTCAATTGGATGTGTATACCAGGAAGGCTGAAAAGAGATCAAAATGTCAAGAAATCGTTAGGCAAGTGACATCTGATCCCGTATCATGGTAGGCCTTATCACACGATAAGTGACACGATAGAGCGTCCGTCAGACGGACTCCGTCTCGTTCTGTCGAACGGTGTCTGCCAGTGACGGACGCTCTATCGTGTCACTTATCGTGTGATAAGGCCGTCCATGCTACGGGTCTGCTCGCCACTCATAACGACCACGACCGTTCTAATAGGTACGTATCGAACAAGAAGAAGATAATTAAAACTAAACGTAATCGTTTATCATGTGCCATAAATACCGTCACTGCGAGTAAATGGACAGAGATCCAAAAATTTTTGGGTTTTCTATATTGTAACAGTTGGCGTTGTTTCTTAAGATTCAACGTTTTAATTTAACCTCGATCCGATGTTTGCTCTTTAAACACTTGTGTACTTTTATGGAGGCGCAGATACACAATGAATTACACCAGAATGCAATACTTAATGTGAATATATTCGAGGAGAGTTCAAAACAAACATGGCATTACGCAAGTTGCTTTTAGTTACGTACTCAAATTCTTTTTAAATACTAGCTATACTTTTTGGAGGAATTACCCAGTTACATTTAGGAACCAACACAGTTCCAGTGATGTTTCATCACGTAATTAATTAGAAACCTTTTACTGCGCGGTCCATATTATCTGGTTGCACACATGACGGAACCTTAACCTTTTAAGTCTGACATAAAATCGATCATAGCTAAGCAGCGGCGCTACCACAAAAATCGAAACTTTCCTTCGTATACATGCATCCCTGTCATTTGACATACCCAAACTTTGAATTTCGATTTTCGTGCTAGCGCCGCAGGCAATTATTTAGAAACCTACTAGTTCTTCTACTGCGTCCGTTGCGTTGCAAACATGACAGAACTTGTTAAAAGAGCCATGAAAAACAATTGCCGTAAGAATTGCCTTGTCTCAAACCACTATCACGCCCTTACCATCTCATGTTACGTGCAAATCCGGCTTAACAGCCCTAAAATGTAATGGTATCCACAAAAAGTGGTGTGGTGTCCATTGTGGCAGTGGCATTGTCTCAGGCTGACAGGTCCCTAAGCATCTCCCATGAAGCTTTGCGTAACCCGACACACTCGTGAGAGGTTCACGTGTGTTTTCGACCGGAGCTACAATAAAACGAAGAAAGTATTAACAATGAATAGCGTCTATACGTTCTTAAAACGTTTCTCTTCTAAGCGCTACAGTCAACCGTTTTATCTGTTGCACGTATCAAGCAATAATCGACCTTGTTTCTTCGTAATAACACTTTGATACGTCTCAGATAAGTTGGCCTCGTATGCTGTGAAACCCTGATGTCAATGGCCACTGAACGGCCACTACTACGGGCCTATTACGCTCGAATTCTATTACTATACACAATTATTTTGATTATTTCCGAAACAATTTTTATGGAAGTTCCGTATGATTATGTACGCACACAATTACGTACCTACGCTTTTGTACTGCCTATAAAGGGAGGGTTATGTTTTTCGAGCGTATGTATGTGTTTAGGCAACCATAAAATGTAATCACAAACGATACTATTGATAACTTCCAGGGATAATTGATAAAAATCTTTCCAATTAATCAAAATGACGAAGTATCATAGACGTTAAAAATCACCAATTCCTTCTTGTAAAACCCGTTAAAACATCTCAAACCAAATACATACATTCAACTTTTCCTTCATTTACCTATCTAGAACTAGAAACACCGAGTAGGTGCCACTGCCACTCCGAGACAGGATGTCAGCTCGCACGGTCGCGCCCAGCTTCATCCAGTTAATCAAGAACCGCATTCCTTGCGAATATTGCGGTGTTAACTGACATTGCCTCAGATTTATCGGTTTGATTGGGAACGGGATGTGAAAATTGAAAATGCTTCCAAGATAAAACGTGCCATTAGTACCTAGTACCTACACCTATTGTTCACTTCTATTGTTATGGATTAATATTGAAAGTGTCAAGTAATCGGGTAGTGCGTTTATGTATATTATGTACTAGATTTTGACTCGTTTAGGGATGTTTGCTATTAGATTTCCGTAGGTGTAGTAATAATTAATCCATTACAGACCCTTCCGATATAAGAAAACCATCCTATGTCAATTCCCGGATCACAAATTACATACCAATTTTGGTCACGATCGGTTCAGCTGTGCAAGCGGGAAAATGTAACAGACAGACAGACTAAATGACTAAAGTAACTAGGATTTATAATTCTCGCTGAGGGTGTTACAGCTACGTCCGCGCCACTATGTGCACTTCAGCTCGTTTGTGGTGCGCGTGCCGCGACCGCTGCAGGAGACCATCGCATGTGCTGACTTCTGGCCGAAGGGTGTCGTGTTTCGACGGTTCCGGGGCAATCTGCCAAATCCTACACCGGAGATGACGATGCAACGCCGTTTCGTCGCCTAAATAGTATTATTTGTTGTTTTTAGTTTCGTGACGCATTGGTTATTACTGTAATGTCACGTAAATTTATTTGTCAATAAATAAATAATATTTTGACACGAACTTAAATTTCTGGTAAGCGGTCGATGTCATTATATTCTGAGCAATTCAGTAGATAATGGTAGTATCAGAACGAACTCTGTTTTACAAGCTTTTATTTAGTTTCACCTGTCCCGTTGTCTGTCTGTCTGTCTGTAATCAAATCTTGCAAGTTAAATTTGATCCACTTCCCGGTTTCCGATTGAGTTGAAATTTTGCATGCATGTATAAATCACGTGACAATGCAATATTATGATGACGTGGAGCTGATCTGATGATGGAGCTGGAAGGTGGCCATAGGAAATCCGTAATAAACACCACATAACCCCTCGAGTTTGGGCTCGTTAGAATCGTCTCAATGAGTAGTTGATGACGGTATACAGAAAAGTACAGTCGGCAATAAAAGCTTGTACCAAAAATGAAATTTTTGACTGAAACTTATTACCTATACCTACAACACCAAAATAAGTTTCTGCCAAAAATTTCATTTTTGGTATAAGCTTTTATTGCCGACTGTACTTTTCTGTATATCATCATCAACTACTCATTGAGACGATTCTAACGAGCCCATATTCAACGGGGTTACGTCGGTTAAGTACTGAATACCCATGGCCACCTTCTATCTCCATCATCAAATCAGCTCGATGGTACCATAATATTGAATTGTCATCCAAACTATACTTAAACCCAAAATTTCAGCTCAATTGGTCACCGGGAAGTGGGTCAAATTTAAATCGCAAGATTTGTCCCATACTAACATACAGTATACATACCTACTAACAGGGCAAGTTAAATAGAAGCTTGTTAAAACGAATAAAAAGAAAGTATAACCTTGCTGACCTACCAACTGACACCAACCATTCAATTACCTACCTAAATTCTCCAAATATATCAAATTATACAAATCATGTAATAAAATCGTGTCTAATTTTGATTTTCAGCAATCATATCGATTCATACCGATTACATTTTACACGGATTAAGTTTCAATTGAAGTCTGCATTATTCGTACAACAACGTTTATAAATTTGTAGGCATACTTTTCGTAACTTATGCTCAAAGAAATAAGAATCAAAATCGTGGACATATTATTGGAACTGGCCGTTTGTTGTGAAAGATTGCTTGATGTTTCATAACCTACCTGTTTCCTTTTCTTCCTTGTTCAGAGTTCAATGGTTATTGAGCAAAACATTCTAGAAGATTATCCTCATTAGTGCTTTACTATCAACACGAGAGTTTTGCAATTACAGTTCTCTCACTGTACGCAATTTGTATTTTGTAATAGCAACTTCTTGGGAACTTCATGTTAGGTATTCCGTCAATTATTAACAGCCAGCATCTAGCAGTGATAAAATGAACTGGGCTTTTAAAAATGCCAGTGCCCAATGTAATGTAAGTACCTATATGGTACGTATAGCTTTTTTCTGCCTTTAATATCTAACACGGTTAACATAGTTTGTTATTTTTTTATTAACAAACCGAAGTACAGTGGGGAGGCAAAGATCTCAGGCGCCTCTTTAGTCACTAACCTATACGTAAACCTCAGTGGGCGTAGCATGGTTGCCATTTTATCACTTATCGTTACCCTACCGAAATACGTAGTCACCTAATTGCGAATTCTTGAAGCTAGGATTGCATCGTCGAGAATTTGGCAAAGATGCAAAACTCTCATGTTGAAAACTCCCTTTTCGGGAAAAAAAACATACAAAATTTACTTTTTAAATTTACTTTTATTTAATTTTTATTTTTATTTTTTTTATTTACATTTTATCTGCTTTGCCTTAAGGTTGACTGGTAGAGAATGCTTTATAGCATTAAGTCCGCCTTTTGTACTATAAGATATTCTTTTGTGCAATAAAGATTAAATAAATAAATAAATAAAATTAAATGTTAAGAGAACCATCTAAATGTTATCTTATCCACAGTTTTTGTTAAAATTTCTGAAACTTTTTAGACCATTCTATCTTTGAGAATGTTCAGCAACTAGCACATTGCTACTTGAAACGTGTTGGAAATTAACTTGTAAAAGATAACCCTCTTAGTTAACACACTTACTGTTAAGAATGTATTTACAGTTAACTTCAATTACCACAGACAATAACGCTATAGAAAATAAGTATTGTTCATCCGAGATATTTCTTGCCCTATCAGTTAATCTCTAATTTTCATTGTCACATACTTTAGTTACGATCTGTTCTACATTCAGCGCGATTTTGGTACATCGTGATGGAAATAAGGCTGGGTACTAATTCCGTTGTCAGGTTCTCACAAAGACAAAGAAGAATGTTCCATAATCATTTAATTAAGATATTGTCCAGCGTTCACACGACTATGTAATACTGATCGAATTACACCATGATTACTGGCTAAGTCCTGTAATTTTGAGACAATGTTAAATATCGGGTGTTGAATTACCTGATCAATATATCCAATTAAGGTTCAAAAACCGTGTGAAGTGAATATTAGAATGCAATGCAATTAAATTACCAATCCCTTCTAAGCATTGTCTGTTTAATATGGGTTACAATAATCGAACACGGAAATACTTACCTACTGACCGAGGAAATATACTGCAAGTCATCATTAGTTCAAAATGAATCCGTCTCTAATCTTATCTTCTCTTCATATTGACCAATCTTATAAGAGCTTTACCTCAAAGCAGCAGCTGCTTTTTACGTTTCTAATCTTTATATCAGTTAAAATAAGGTTTAAAGTTTGGTTGTTTGTTAATGGATAGTTCTTTACACTGGTCAGACGAATGACCATCGCATTAACTTTAACTTGCCTTTTGGTTGACGCCTCGGCACCTGCTAGAGATGCAGGCCAGTAATAAAGCTAATGTGTGTCGCCGGACGGAAACAAATGCCGACGATGCTTTGGTACCAAACAAATATTATGGCCTACTTACTATTAGACTAAGGCATCATTTATGCCATTTATGGACGCGCCTCTCGTCGTGCATTGCAAGAAGCGTCACGGGACGGCGTCACATACACATTGGATTCAGACGACATTTCTTTAAATAGCTACCGCTTATTTAAAACAATTCTTAGTGCGGAAGGAATGCCTTTATGTGTAAGTAACTGACGTAAACATACATTCCTTGTCACTCATTCAACAATTTCAGGAATGCTTTGTTCTTAGAGGAAAACATAACGGTGGTAGTGAAATTAGAAAATAGCGCCCAAAATTGAATCATGAATCATCTAATGACACTTACCGTTAGATATTGATAGACCTAGACCCATTAGACCCAATGGTGAAATGGTGAGGCGTCATTTTAATACTGTTATTACACTGTCATTGTTACAATGCTAGTATTTATAATCAACACATTATCATGATATTGCTTACGAAATAAACCTGGGTATAGAATAAATGTGAAGTGATTTGTGCAAATTAGTAGGTAATAAAGGGTTTTTTTCACAGGTAATGCCATTTTCGGACATACAAAGAGTACATTACATAGGTAATCGGGATTTGGAGCTTTGGCAAAGTACCTAGGTATAGTAGGACTAGGTAAGTATGAGCAATCCTTTTCTAACAAACAGAACATTATTTTTGGCCGTCTCCACTCACTAGTTGACAAAACGGTGGACACCTTCCCTTTAGCACTTAATATTAATAACAGGAAATAGGTAGTCCGATGTAGGAGTACCCCGTTATGCCGCACAATGTCGATAATTACTATGCTCAGTAGCTTATAACTAGCGTATAGAAGCTGCCGTCTATTAAATAGTCATATACTCGCTGGAGCGACATACATTAGCAAATCTTTTTACTCGTGTGTATCAACGGAACTGGAAAAACACCGTAAAATGGAATACATTTGAATTTCATTAAATCCTATATGAAAAAGATTTTGCTGGACTTTTTACCACTACGAGTACATTGGAGTCTATTTGACTCGACGTATTGAATTATGTTGAAATTTCTTACGAGCACTAATTCTGATATTTTATGATGCCAGGTTTATTAGGTTTATTAATAGTCAGTTAGACAGTACAATAAAATCGAACTTAACGCATGTGTTTTTTAAACTAAAATATGTGTAAGTAATCAAATCAGCAAATCGTTCATTATTGGTAAATTAAAACTGTCTATCAAGGTGCATGTGCTTTAGTATTAAATTCTTAGAGATAATTACGAAATGTACATGACTGCAATATCTACACTTCTACACTAATTATAAAGAGGAAAGATTTGATTGTTTGTGTGTTTGTATTGGATAGACTCCGAAACTACTGGATCGATTTGAAAAAATATTTTACCATTAGAAGCCGACATTATCCCTGATGAACATAAGCTACTTTTTACCGCGGGAAAATGCTTCATTCCTACGGGAAAACGGGTAATCCGTGCGAAGCCGGGCCGGGCAGCTAGTATTGAATAAATAAATAAATATCTTATGGACAATCGAGGCCCCCGGCCATCGTCTCCCGCCGGCGGCGCACGCGTAAAAACAGATCACACGAACACTCACCCAGAGATGGCGCGCACGAAAGCGAGAGCGGGTGACAAATGTCATACCAATCAATATTCCTATCACATCTATGAGATATGTTCAGTTCAGGTCAGTCAGGGATCAGTTCGGCTCGACACCTGGAAATGCCGAGCTTACGGGTCAGAACGAAAGCTCGCAGCGGGCGTAGCATTCCTTCAGGTTCTGACAAGTATGCAAGTGTGCGAGTGCGAGAGTGATGGATGTCTTACTTACTTGTTTCCCACAACGATAAGTGACAAATAGGGCAACCATGCTACGCCCGCCCTCAGCTATTGATGTCGTATTGTTATGCGAAGAAGCAATTGAGCGCCCTGAAGCTTTAGTTATTCGCTGTTGCAAGCGCTAGGCTAGAAAATTTATTTCAAAACAACCACGCCCCTGCAGCGCTGATAAATATTTAGGAGATGTTCAGCGAAATGTTTTGCAACGTGTATTGAGATTTCAATCTGTTACTCAACCGTACGTAGGTACCTGCTGTTACACAAATGTCGCCTATTCTCAGGTATTTAGTCGGCTATCATTATATCAGTTTTATCTCGTATTGTATTTAAATTCCAACGATCTTGAAGTCAGACGGCGCTAGTCGGGTGTCCTTTGTGTTATGTAAATGTATGTGATTGGTGATGGACGACAACGACAGGCGACCCACATTCGAGTCAAAGATCGGCACTATAATGCCGAGCGTTGATTAAAAATGAATACGGTGTGGGCTGCGTGTCGTGGACAAATATATACCTAATAGTTACAAAATGTATGTATTAATATGCTGAGTGAATGGGCGAATGAATGGTGAATGGGTGGTGGCGCTTTCCAATAGGGGAATTTAATTTAAAAAAATATATAAATCTTTACAAATTTAAGTCTAGACTTGTAACACTGTTTCGCATGAGGGGTGGGCTTTTTAGCTTTTAAGCAATGTTGCCGTTTTAAACTTGAGGAAGTGTAAACGAGCCCTTGGAATCTTAATAACTGCATGTCCAGGAACCGTCTATGGTCGTGTATTGTCGAGTGTGTGCTCGCCCGTAGGCATTTTGTTTGACGTCTTGGATCTTAGAAATCACAACTATTCAAAACGAGACACTAATGGTTGACTGCCTGTTTTCTGTCCGTGAGTTATTCGGTTCTCTATTTAAAAACTATTGCCAAGTAAAATATCGGTTAGGGTAGTAAGTCAATTTATTTTATTGCGTCACCTTATTTCCATCAACTACCCAAATAACCCAAATAACCTTAGCCACCCGACAGGTGAATGCTTCGATCATGTTCCAAAATCCAAATAATTTATTTTTCTTACCAGAACCATCAGAATGTGGGGCCTGTGGAGTTGACGCAGCACCGGCCACAGGACGGCTACTAAGAGTTTTATAAAGATCGTGGGGCATAAATGTACGCCACAACGCAAGTTTTTGTTGCTCTCTTGGTGTTATAACGTTTCTTTTCAGCATGGCGTTACATAATCCTAGATGTCTTACGTGCAAATGTTTTTGAGTCTTCCTTGCTTTTATCAACTCACAGTTGTTCGCATAAGATTCGCCGTTCGATGAACATAGGGGGTCCCATTCGTGTAGCTCGGTTTTATCACAAACGCACGCTCCATTCTCAATTAATTTTAAGCTTGGATCCTTCTCGATGGCTTTTTGGAACTCGCATAGGTTCAAGTAGGTGACATCGTTGCTAGCACACAGGAGTTCATCGTGTCCCTGGTCGCACTCGTCATCTGAGAGTTCGGTATTTTTTGGTGCTTGTTGGCTTGGCAAAGTTCGGCCTGTGGCTAGCCACAATGTGACTGTGGAATGTAGATGATAAAATGGTATAAAAGTCGGCCGAAATAAATTGATATGAAAGATGTGCGTGGTTAAACTGTCATATATAATACTTTTCTGAATTCGATCTACTTTCGAAATTCGAAACTCAAATCTATACCTAAGTCAAAAAAAAGACAGATATTAAAGTAGTACCTACCAGCTCTTATAATTCAGTGTACAGAAATCATTCTTATACAAAATCACTTTGCCTGATCGTTTTACACGTTGGTTTTCATAGAGATTCTTAAAATATCGCATAGTCGAGAAAATACTTCTTTTCGGTCTCAGGAATGGTTCACTAATGTTTGACCAAAAAATTATTGACAAATGGTAATTCGACAAACAACGTTTCACCAAATGATCATTTGGCAAACATTTGACAAAAGTATCATCTTACAAAAACTCACTTAGCAAATGATCAATTAGCAAACACTACACTTGGTAAATGGGTTAAATAATAAAATGTCAATTGGCCTTTTTCCATTTCAGCAAATAATATGATTCGCAAATTAAGCATTTGTCCAAATGTCATTTGACAAAATGTTATTTCATAAAAAGAACTTCTTTAAAAATAGTCGGTTCTGGCGCTTCGCCGGCCGCTGCCGCGGCACGCTCGCTTCGCTCGCTCGGCTCGCGCGCTGTAAGTTCGCAGTTCAACCTAACACTCCTCCTTGCTTCGCTCGTCGTCGTACCTAACGGAGACCTAGGTAGACAGACATTCCGCAATATTTTGAAAAACACTTTGTATCCCTGACTGACGAAGATAGCAAAACAATTGCGTATTGCTTTAAAGAAACCAAATTTTCCAAATAATGTGTATTAATTTGACCCAGACCATATCTATTATGAGATTTATTAATAAACGAACCACTTGTCAAATAATACATTGTACCAAACGTTTTTAGACCAATAGTAGTTTTGTCTGATGACTCAATTGCTAAATGTTCATTTAGTCAAATAATTATTTATAAAATGTAAATTTAACTGTTGATCATTTGGAAAAGTGAGTCATTTGTAAAATGACTAGTAGTAAAATGATCAATTGGCGAAACATTTTTTTGCAAAACGTTGTTTGTCAAGTGTAATTTTGCCAAACGACTTTTGTTCAAACGGCAGGACACCCTCAGGAATGCGTCCTCAAAATGTCTTGCTTACGCGTCCAGATCACGTTCTATAGCTAAATCACTGTCATCCCAGATACGTTCGCATGAAAACGTTGCCCCTATTTCAATTCAATAATAATAATAATGGTTTCCTTACTCACAACCTTACACGTTTATTTAATTTGAAACTTACCCACGTCTAAGAACAATAAACTCCTCCCAGTTACCATACTGCTTCCAGCACGTTCGTATATCAAGAAGTCTATGCCTTCAGTTTGTTAACGCCAAATTATTAATTAATTACATCTCAATCTTACGAGTTTCAATGCGTGACCAAACATGGTTTATTAATTATGTGCATTATTCGTATTCGTGTTCGCTCGATGCCAATGTATTTTTAAATTGCTTTTGTAATCATTAATCATCGAAATGGCTAATGTTCTCTCCATACAAATAAAATACCTTGAGAATAGTAATAATAAATATTAAGGGAGAATCTTACACAAATCGACACATAGTAAGCTCAATAAGGCTTGTGTTATGGGTACTAGACGACGATACAAGATACAATTCAGACAAGAATGTTGATGTGTGGGGTTATTCGGCTGATGTATAGATTTATTCATTGATAACCCTATCCCATAAACACATTCCATGTAAAAAAGAGGCCAAGTCTCGAAACTCTTCCACCGCAAAAAGTTGTGAGATATTTCGTAGAGCCAAGTCTCAGGCATTCTTATTAATCTTTATTTGCTTGCTAAATAAAATTCTGTAACTTGGCAATCACACAACGAGATCGAGAATTGGCCTCTTTTTTACATGGAATGTTTTTATGGGATCTCACTTCTTTTTGTACGTCATTGTGTTATCAATACATACGAATTCAGTCCCATTCTTGCTTTTAATTTTTTGTCCCATTCACTGCTATCATAATCCTTTGTAATCCTATATATATATGTCTATATGGGATTACAACGTTATTTGTGTAGTTGGTGTATCTAGAAAACTGGAGTGGAATTGCATTTTTTTAGGTTTCCCTTGATTTATACACTAAACATTAATTGTATTCTAAATTTGAAGCTTCTATGTCTGCTAGAAGAGTGCCTTAGACTTTTCATGAGTCAGTCAGTGAGTGACAAAATTAAGAAAATATTACTAGTTAAGTATAATTCTTAAACGACTGGTTCAAATTGAATAAAATTTGAAATATATCGTGCTTATACGATGCGTGCTTGGTTACTGAACATTCAGGCTTCTATTTTTATTCACAACGAAGTTATAGGGGGTCGAAAATGGCCTAAACTGCTTCGAGAAAAGGATGGTACGGCCGTGTCGCTGTTTTGCTCGACTTGGCGGGGGCACTTCCGTGCCCCCAGATAACATCACACACAAGCTTTACAGAATCGCTTACAAGACATTTCTTGTAAGTGATTTAATCATTTATTGTCCGACTACGGCATAGCCGAAAGGGATATGATTTTAGCAGCATGTTTGTATTTACGTGGGGGGGGGGTGTATAAGAGTCCGCAGTAAGCTCGATTCTCCATACAAACGTAGTTACGCTCTCATTTTAAAACTACGTACTCGGAGTATAACGAAACTTTGCAAGTACAATGACATGAGGTATATCTATGTCTGTATTTAGTTTATGTAGCTTCAGATACCATAGTGAAAAAAATACAGCGCATTTAATTTTTTCATACAAAACTTGTTTTTGGTGTATTTTGTTTGTTTTATAAACTGGAACCATATAAACTAATTACAGACATAGATATACCTCATGTCATTGTATATGCAAAGTTTCGTCACAATCCAACACGTAGTTTTAAAATAAGAGCGTAACTATACGTTTGTATGGGAAGGTGAAATTCGGCCGAGCTTACTGCGGACTCTTAAGATATTGAACCGATTTTATTGAAAGAGGACAATCGATTCCAAATTGTGCTCCGGGTGACACCTTGTATGAGAAAAAATAATTATTTTTTCAGTTAGTTTCCGTAGTCGGGTTATAGTTTTTTAAACTTTTATGCTCGTTTTGAGGGTTCTGTACACAAAGGGTAAAAACGGTACCCTTTTACTAAGGCGCCGCTGTTTGTCTGTCTGATACTGTCTGTCCGTCTGTCACCAGAATGTATCTCATGAACCGTGATATTTAGACAGTTGAAATTTTCATAGATGTATTTCTGTAGCCGCTATAACAACATGTACTAAAAAACCGGCCAAGTGCAAGTCGGATTGGGGTTCCCATACAACAGACATGATTTTTTTTTGCCGTTTTTAAGGTTCCGTAGTAGACTGGGAACTCTTATAGTTTCGCTTTGTCTGTCCGTCCGTCCGCGGATAATCTCAATAACCGTCAGCACTAGAAAGCTGAAATTTGGTACTAATATGTATATCAACCACGCCGACAAAGTGGTAAAATAAAAAGTGATTTTATTTATTTATTAGGGTACTTCCCCTACACGTAACGTGGGGAGTGTTTTTTTTTTCATTTCAACCCTAATGTGTGATATATTGTTGGATAGGTATTTAAAAATGAATACGGGTTTGCTAAAATAATTTTTTGATAATGTTAATATTTTCGGAGATAATCGTTCCAGAAGTTAAAAAAAATGTGTCCCCCCCTCTAACTTTTGAACCATAAGTTATAAAAATATGAAAAAATCTCAAAGTAGAACTTTATAAAAACTTTCTAGGAAAATTATTTTGAACTTGATAGGTTGAATAGTTTTTGAAAAAAATTACAAAATAATTTCTAAACTAAGTTTGTAATTTAACCGTATAAGCAGGTGTTTATTGTACCTATAATTTCTACAAAATCACAATGAATTGACGTGCTTTCAAATAAAGTAAAAAAACGGTGAAAATCGGTTCACGCAATAAAGAATTATCCCTTAAAAATCATCTTCCATACCTTAAGCTCGCGCGCAATAGTTTACTTAATTTGCCGATAGATGTCGGAACGCTCACATTGAACTAAAGGTGGTTTTCCACCGGCGAGGCGAGGCGGGGCGTGGATGGGCGAGAATTGAAATTAGCATGGGAGTCACTACCTATTTCCACCGCGCGCGCGCGCTTACTACCGTAAGTCCCATACGAATTTCAATTCTCGCCCATCCACGCCCCGCCTCGCCTCGCCGGTGGAAAACCACCTTTACCCGCTTCGCTAGCTCGGCTTTCAACACAAGCACTTGTGCCGAATAACAAATAACGATTAAAATGTACAATACAATACAATACAATACAAATACTCTTTTCATCTCTCATACTCTGAAAACTCTAAAATGACGTGCTTTCAAAAAAGTTAAAAAAACGGATTTAGGGTTTTAGGATTTTGTACTTAATATGTCAACTCAATATAACAAATAGCCCATTTTTTTAACGCTTAAGTGGGGGCACTTACTGTGACGGACGAGAAACTACGGAACCCTACATTGAGCGTGGCCCGACACGCTCTTGGCCGGTTTTTTAAAGGTAATGGTACGGAACCCTTCGTGCGCGAGTCTGACTCGCACTTAGCCGGGTTTTTTTACTCTGAATGAGGATGTGCTTTGAGAGTGAGAAACCTGCATTACTATATATCTCGCAACTGTCAGCACAGCGAGAGAGGATCGGCAGCGCGCTTGTGATTCTTCCGAAGCTGCAAAAGCGTCCATTGGCTGCTTACCATCAGGCAGGCCCAAAGCTTGTTTGCCACCGTCGTAGTTTATAAAAGGATCCCTTTGCTGATAATCAGTCTTGTGTAAAGTGGCACCTCGGTCTGCTAGCTTTGTTAAGGAGGCCAGGAGGCTTTCTGTGCGCGTGGCCTGGGTTTCCAATTTCACGACGCTACCTATAGTTACTGTAATACGTGACATAAAAAAATGTTAACTTTTTGTATGTCCTGACAATTGTAGAAAAAAATCATATAAATGTACTTTCCTTCAGGCAACTAGATTCATAATAGATATTGTTACCGAGCCTAAACCAACCTAATGTACGCCTCAGAAAATATCTATAAAACGATTAATTATAGAACACAAAAACTGACTAGCGGCCATTCCCAATAATCAATCCACGGATAGTTTTCCTTACCCGCAGTTACATTTTGACACATTTTCTACGGGTAATCTGTCAAAATGTAACTGCTGGTAAGGAAAACTATCCGTGGATTGGCCGTAGGTATATCGAAGCCAGTTTAGTTTTTGACAGCACAGAGGTGTTAATTTCGTTTGTTTGATAATTCCATTGTTTACTTCTCATGTAGTAGACGGTCAAATAAGTGCTAGTCTAGTGACGATATTTGTGTAAAAAAAAGAAACGAATTAACTCGCAGCATATGCAATCGGATTATATTTCAGCAGACGAAGCCATGCACAGTTGAAGTTCCGAACTATTGAAACTGAATGTAGTAACGATAACGATTGATTTGAGTTGCCCGAATTGCATCAAAGTAGTCCATTCAAAAATCAAGTCTAATTTTTTTTATTGAATCTGTTAGTTATTGTCATGAATTTCATGGTCATTGCTAATATTTTGTACATTTATACTGAACCTTACAAAAGAAAGAAGGTGGAGGTAGGTAACCTTATGTTTTCCGAAGAACATACTGTGTTTGCCTAGGTTTTTTTGTTAAAGTAACAAGTAATAACCTAAGTATTCGGGCATTTTCAATAATTCGTGCACCCAA
This sequence comes from Epinotia bilunana, assembly GCA_947049275.1. Classification (NCBI taxonomy): domain Eukaryota; kingdom Metazoa; phylum Arthropoda; class Insecta; order Lepidoptera; family Tortricidae; genus Epinotia; species Epinotia bilunana. The sequence goes on along the minus strand of OX346260.1, from coordinate 18,782,383 downwards.
TTACCGTGAATTGTTAAATAAAAATTAACTCTTGTGTCAGTTTTGTAACGGCAATTAAGCATTTAGACCCCGTATCATGGTCGGCCTTATTACGCGATAAGTGACAAGATAGAGCGTCCGTCACTGGCTGGCACCGTTCGATGGAACGAGACGGACGCTCTATCTTGTCACTTATCGCGTGATAAGGCCGACCATGATACCGGGCCAGTTTGTATAAAAACTAACTTTTTCTGTTTAATTTATGAATGATATGCCTAGGTTAAACGCAGGTATTAACGACCCTCTTAAGGCAATTTTATAATCAAGGTCGATTATAAAATTGCCTTAAGAGGGTCGGGCCGAGCAAAGGAGTCGATAATAGCAACCATAAGAAACCATTACCGACCCATAGAAGTCGGTAATAACTACCATAAGAAGCTATTATATGGGTCGGTAATAGTTTCCCATGGTTGCTATTATCGACTCATATGGGTCGGTAATAGTTTCTCATGGTTGCTATTATCGACTCCTTTGCTCGGGTTTGGGTCGTTAATAAAATATATGTAACGACAAACATAAAAATTATTACCGACTCATAAAAAGTAGGCATTTTTTATTCAATCGACCTTCTGACTACAAAATCGATTGTTAGTGATTAATATCACAGAAAATATGAACAAAATAAAACGGCTTTAAACGAGAAACAATCATTTACGAAGATTACTATAAAATATCGATCTACCGAAATTATCATAATTTTGGTTAAACTGAAAACGCTAAAATAAGAAAACTGGACAACAATTTATGTGTCGCTAATAGATCACAAAACTGTTTAGCTTCAAACTGGTAAAAAAAAACTTGTGTTATAATGCAATATAATAACATAAAAGAGAGAAAAACTAAACATTACTTTGCGGCCATTACCGACTCAGGGGTCGTTGATAGCTGCCACAACAAAAACTGGCGAAGCTATCACCGTCCTTTTTTAATTCATAGTTTTAGCGGTTAAAATGGTTATTTTTCAATAAAATGTTGTAAGAAATCAAAAGCTTACACGTAAACGGATATACTTAATAATACACGATAAATTATAGGGTTCACAAATACGTATAAATGTCTTAAGCAGAAAAGTCACGTACTTACTTGGAGGAACAAGAGCCAGTATGGCGCGACTTGCGTCCGCGCTTCCACCGCAGAAACTGACGAGTATTATCTCTTTTGCCCACTGCTACACACACTAAAGTAAAAGTATACTATGCTCAAGGAACAAGTGCGTGTATAGCTTTCCCTACTTATAGCTAGAACAGTCCTGAAACCGAAGAAAAAAAACTGAAAAGCAGAAAATAATAAACCTTTTTTATTCAGTTCAATAACTAAGTTCTTAAAGTATTGTAAGTATACCTAAGTATATATTTTTGTAATTATTTTGACTTTTTAATTAACCTTAATAACTAAGTTCTTAAATGAATCTAAGTGTACCTACGTAATTTTGAGTCGGCGCCAAACAAACCTCACGATGGACGAGCTTTTGCAGAAATTCAGAGACTAGACACACACACACACACACACACACACACACACACACACACACACACACACACACACACACACACACACACACACACACACACACACACACACACACACACACATGCGTTTCATACATTTCAATCAGTAAGTGAACATCATTGGTCGTTTTATATCTTCCTACTTTCAAGCAATGAGAGATAAATAAATACTTGTACTGTCTATTATGGAATGTAATGTTTTTGCTCTAGTTTGATCTTACTTAAAAAGTTCCGTTGTGACACAAAAATTTGCCATACAATTCTATGGATCACTTTGTTGGACGTCTAGATAGACATCCAACAAAGTGAACGCGTGGAGATATCGAATCGAAATTAACACCTTGTACTACAGTCCCTTGAAGCTGTGAAAAAATCAAACTTCTAGGTTAACGTTATAAATAGATACGGTCCTAAACGTCGCAAATATCGTATATTTCAACACTCTCAAGGGAATCATTTATAGGATACTGTCCGTTGACCTAGAACTATGAAATTTGGCAAGTAATATCGTCTTATACTACAAGTACCTACAGGGAAAAATCTGAAAACTATCCGTTTGTAATTAAGTACAGTGCCGGTGGGCGAGTCGGACTCGCACTTGTCCGGTTTTCCTACCTACGAGTATTCCTGGTTTGGATAGTTTTTTTCCCCTCAGGAAGCCGTCTTTTATCCTTTAAAACCAGTGAGCAAAAACACATTTTATCCACTAGTGGGGAAAGTAATTTGACCTTGGAGCGTGTTCAAGTAGCTTTTGACAGTATAACAAAACGTTTTACGCTCATAATACAAGATAAAAAACTGATCACTATAACAACAAATACTAAAAAACAGAATAAAATAAATATTTAAGAACTTTTCATAATTGCTTGTTGCCTTCATCAAATCATCAGGCGCTGGGTCTCAAAATGTATGGGAAAACTAAAATCCGACTCGCACTTGACCAAAATTCAACTTAATATTACTTACCGTTATTATTACTGTAATTTTTTTTAAATCATTATTTACATTATATAAAGTTGTTTTTCATGTTGCACTTTCCTTGCTACAGTGAGGAGAAAAGTTTTGTGTTACACACGGGTGCAAATGTATTTTACTTCTCGTGTGTTGAAACACTCGCGGGTAAAATACAACTTTGCACCCTTATATAACAAATAACTATTATTCATTTTCAGTGCTTTATTAATACATTACTAATAGTTATTACACTAACCGACTATTTACCTCTTTTCAAATTAAGGCCACCACAAAGCACCTCTCTAAGACAAAACGATAGACAACAAATGAATGAGATCATTTTTCTTGAGGTGTCACGACAAGATTCTGCAGTGACCTACAAAACTATTTGGTATATTAATGTACCTACTGTTAATAAATATATGTATCGGAACAATAGGACAAAGATAGTAATCGTTAGAACAACTGCGAATGTGACACTACATCATTTAATAAAAACGTTTATGATCTCAATTCATTTGTTTTATATTTGAAAAAGATCCTTCGATTTGTTTAAACAGGTGTCAAATTAGAGAACACTTGTATGTTCTACTCCCATTTCTCTTAGACCTAATTTACCTCAGTTTTGTTTAGATACAATAAATGAATTGGATATCATCATACAATATATTTGGCTTCAGTCACAAAAACAGGTTGTACTTGTAAACAATAAAGAATGACGCAAATTGCATAGGATATTGTTTCAATTCAAAGGCCATAATTTTTTAAGGTATCAGTATCAGTATCATTTATTATCTGACGCGACTGGAGAACTTGTAGAACAATAATATATCGCATGACAATAGTAGGTAATATAATATTTAGACAACTCGTGGCGACGAGTTAGCACCTTGATAAAAACGCATAGATTCATTGGTAGTGTACTGTAAGTATCAAAAGTCTTAAAAGAAGACGTAAATAACTAAAAACTTATACAATATTAATTATTACAAAATCTTCCTCCTGATCTTTTGTCATCAAATCCAAATCGTCGTAAGAACATAATAGATATAGAATAGAGTCTATAGAAGGACGTTTTTTTCTGACATAGTACGGTATACTTGAGATTATTTGAGTTAACCGAATTGGATCACAGTAGTCCATTTAAAAAGCAATTCTATCGTCCAAGGTAGAAGATTCCTATTCAATGAAAGTTTTATAAAAAGTCGGCCACATTTAAGAATCTCAACCATACCTATAGTGCTGAAGGCGTTCCAGTAGGTACTGCTTTTAAGACTGTGCATTGGAAATTATCGCGTGCTTTGAAACGCCGTTCTGACTAGATTAAGAAACAATAAGGTTTCATTTTCAGATTTATGATTCTCGACGATACGATTGTTTATCTGATTTTATCAATACATGATTGCTTAAAATTTCCTCGATAGAAAAAAAATCCAAAGTTGGGTCTGTATTTTCCTTTTTTACTCGGCCTACTCAAACGATACATAATTTTACGACACAATCAATTTAATACTATAGTATTTTATCTCATCTGAAATCTCACTTTATGAAATTTAACAAAACGTCTCCAAGTTAGGTATTTATCGAAATTTGTCCAAAAAAGCCATTTCCGAAGAGTGTTACATCTCTTTTCCTCGTGCGCGGAAGGCATCAGCGTGTCTCTGTCTAGGGGGCGTGTTCGACTCAAATCAAGGCATCGCCTTAACCTATTTAACCAGTAATAATAATAACGGTAGAACTCGTGGTACGGACGTAACTGCTGAAAACTAAATGTTATTATGCTATGTAGAATACTAGTATAATAAACAGATCAAAATATCATCGTCGCCAACCATAGACAAGACTCGAACTTGTGCCTTAAGTATGGCCGGTACAGAGGCCACGAGTTTGAGTCTTGTCCTGGGCTTCAGACGATGCTGGTTTATTTTTCCATTTTATTTGTTCTCTGTGTCATATTCATATCGTTTAAAATTTGATCGTGGTAACTTCCACGTTAAATTGACACGAATCAAAAATATTGAATAAAATAATTTGTTTCGTCAAGAGAAATATCTTTTGAATTTCATTATTTGGTATACTGTTCATTTGTAAGAAATTTATCACTAGTATACGCGCTCAAAATTATTTGCACTGGCTCTATATAATGACACCGACTGTATTTCGATAGAGTTCGTGAGCACACCTAACAGTGGAGACAAGTTTTGCCACTGACTATACCCAGTGCTGTCAAGTAAGTTAGTCCATAGGTATATTAAGATTAAGATCATATTGACCAGATGTTTGTACTTTACCCAGTTTTGTGTACACGCGGCCTTTAAAGGCCATGTTGTTACAGAATTTAGATTGAGAGCGCTGGAATGCTTATGAGAGCATTTTGTTGCAAAACCGCGTCACGACTTTTAAGCTTGGACTTTTGAATATTTTACTTTTAAAGGTGAGTGTTTATCAAATAAGTGGCACGCTCAGTAAATTTTCTAAACAATCCTTATTTATACATCGTGCCACGATCGTGGTTGTATAAGCTCGTTTGTGCACACTAAGCACTTGCCGAACAAACTCTTGAATATACTGATAATTTAATAAACAAGCTAGCATTCTAGCGAGCATTCTAGCGAAACGACAGTGAATTTGCTTCGAGCTTTTTGGCGTGCTGTGTACACTTGTTCCGCCGCCGCGCCGTCTGCCTTTCCGCCCACACCTGCATAGAGTGCATAGCATTGACTAGTACGCTATAATGATCGTGAAAATGTTCGTACCAATGTCTGGCTCAATTCGTTGTTCAATGCAGTTCGGAGAAATTAAAAACGTCTAACGCAGGATGTTCTGTTACATGTGAATGCTCAAGATTATCAACACCTTAAGGCCACTTGCCCATTTGGCAATGCAGATTTAGTGTGGTGTCAGTTGTAGCATTTACCTTTATCTGCGTTGCACCTGTAGGTCACATCAGTTAATGCAAGACCTTGCAATTGTTATCTTACGTCTTTTTAGGCTTTCTTTACATCATTGATTCACTCTCTTGGTTCTTGTAACCCCAACTTCTAAGAAAGAGTATACTTCTGTACACTGCTTTTGATATCGTGATTACTTATATTATCGGTTTCTGTTCATTTGAACCGTATTTAATCCTATATTTTCCCTATTCCTGAAATTCTTAAAAATAATAAATACGTTTGTTATTTTCTGTTGACAATCTGTCAACAACGTTGTGTTCTTCTAAATAGTCATTTTCACTACCATAAAGGTTAGGTTTTATACTTTTCGGCTAAGTCTGTATACTTTTAGGTACTTATGAAACTCTGGTAGCTTGTAATTTTTGAAATATGAAATTATAATATGTAATTCTAGAACATGGGATCCCTTGGGTATAAAAGCCGATACAGCCGCTGTATTAGATGAGTTTTACCTTCGACTTCCAAACAAGAAGTACAGAACAGATCCGTTGCGGGGTCACAGCCGGCCCCGCAACTCAAGAGGGTCCCTAAACCTACTCGTCGGTCGTCAGTTTTACTACGAATTGCGTCCCTGCTGGACGACTGCCTTCGCGGGGCTCCCCTACTGAGCACCTGCCTCCCGAAGCGCTACATCTGTACACCACCCTTCGGAACGGCCCAGCTGAGCTCCTCCCGAGCGTTTGGCTTGGAAGACTCCCTGCTGCACGCGTCCTACTACGCGCCGGCCACTGCTCACGCCCTACGGGACGTTCCTATCTGCTGCATGCGCCTTACTTCTCGCCTACCTACTGCTCACGCCCTACTACGCGCCTGGTTGTCGACTGCCGCGCTACACGCGCCCCTACCGAGCGCCTGGCGGAGGCTTATACCCTGACGGTACGCCCGTACGCTTACTCCTCGCACGCGCTGCTACGCACGCCTCCGGCCTGTCATTTCTACCTGCGGAACCCTCACATCCTACGGCGCGACTTCCTGGGGATCCCACTGGTTCCGTTTAACTCTTTCCTAATTTAACCACCACGTGTCCTGGTAACTAGGTACTACTGTTTGCTTGTCAAGAAACTCTCTTAATAAAGAACCTCGACCCTAACTTTTCTTTTGTAATTTGTATTTAGCTTTCATACTTGTTACGTGGGCTTCCAAAAAGGTTTGTAAGTCCACGTAACGTGACAGTTTTGGCGCCCAACGCAAGAGGCCTTATTTTTTGACAAGCTTAATTTTTCTAAATTTTAAAAACTACAGACAACATACGTCACTAAAACCTCTTTATTTCGGCCTCATATTAACTAACTTCTACCTAAAATATATTTTTTTTTAACTCAGTTACTATGGCACGTCCTATCAAATATGTTAACTTAAATAAGCCTGAACTCGAATACGAGGTTATAATTAGGTTAGAGGAACCAAGAGAAAATTTGGTAGCTTTAAAAAAACAGGCAGAAACACTGGGTCAATCGCAACCACCGACAGAGGTCTTGCAGTCAGTCATTCCTCCTGAAGAAGATCTCGAACAGGTTGAAACTTGTCTGAATTACTTTGAATCAAAGATCAACCAGTTACAATCCAAAGCTTCTCCATACGCGTGTAAAAAACTAGAATCATTTCAAAATCACTTATATTTTCGACTTAGACGCATCGACTTAGACCATAACTCGCCTCTCACAGACAAACTTAACCGACTTTCGGAAAGATTCAAGGTTTTAGAGAACAAATATGAAGCTCTACTTTTTGAATCTGCGGAAACTACACCCTTAGCATCTCCTCACTGCCCTCCTCTTGGAACAACACCTGAAGCCCCTTTATCTTCTCACTTAGCTACAAACCAACACTCAGAACAGAGTATTCCCTGTCAAAATATTGCTCAAACGACGTCCTCTCCTAATATAATCCCAGAACTTAGAAAACTATCCTATAACGGCAACTCCTGCCCAAAATCTTTTCTCCAAAAAATTGAAGAGTTTGGTGTTTCCCGCAATCTGAAAAAGGAACGCCTTGCTGACTTAGTCTTTGAAATTTTCACTGATAAAGCCCTTCATTGGATTCGATTTCAGAAAAATCGTCAACCAGACCTCTCGTGGTGTGAAATCTCAAACCTACTTATTAGAGATTTCGGAAATACGGATTATGACTTCAAACTCTTGACTGCTATCAACGCTAGAACTCAAGGTGATTACGAGACTATCATCATTTATATCTCCATTATGCATGGTATGTTCTCTCGTCTCAACAAAAAAAAAAGTGAATCTGAGCAACTCTCAATTCTCCTCAGAAACATACGCCCCTGCTATTCAGTATTCGTGGCATTGAATAAAATTGATTCCATTGATTCTCTGATATCAGCCTGCCAAAATTACGAACATATTTTGGATAGAGACCGTAACTTTAAAGAACCTAAACCTGCTATTGATCAATTAGCATCTGAATTCAATTACAACCCTTCGACATCCTCATCTAAACCTTCCCTCCCTAGCCAGCCTAAAACCCAGTTCAATTCAGACTCAAGACCCCCTTTTAAGAATTATTTTTCTAAACAAGTAAATAGCATCTCTGATAAATTTACCTCTAACCTCTTCTGTGTTCGATGTCGCGCAAACGGCCACTCTCTTCGAACTTGTCAGCAACCTCACTTCCCCATTTGCTTTAAATGCGGTCTGCGAGGCTTTAAAACCCCAGACTGTCCTGACTGTAATACCAAACACTATTCCTCTCCAAAAAAACTAACTTTGCACGACTCCGATAGCACCAATAACTCTAGCCCTTTTGACATAATTGACTGGCAAAATTGGCTTACTTATCTTCGTAATTTCTTCAATCTTTACAAGATTTCGTCAGTCCTTTATGAAGAAGAAAAGGATCATAATAGACCTTTTCTTAACTTTACTATCGACGGAATCCCTTTTTCCGGTTTGCTAGATAGTGGAAGTTCTTTAACTATATTAGGCAACAATTCTCACCTTGACCTTTTGAAAAAGGGTTATTCTTTATCGAAGTCGTGCCCACTTTCAGTCGCTACAGCTAATAACCACAAATTGCAATCATTAGGCTATATCGACTTACTCATGACTTTTAATAATCAAACTCATGTTATAAGAGCCTACGCGTTCCCTGAAATACACCCTTCAATCATCTTAGGTGTAGACTTTTGGAAAACTTTTAATCTTATACCCGAATTGCTTAAACCTACTATCTTTGACAATGTACAGTGTAATACCATTACATCTGACACTGGGAAGATCCTCACTTATGAAGCATTATCTACGGAACAGAAAGACATAGCTGCAGACATCATCGCCAGATTCAAGCAAATTTCCTTCGAAGAAAAAGGCGAACTTGGAAAGACTCATCTGATTTGCCATAAAATCGATACAGGGAACTCTCCACCTGTAAGACAACGCTGCTACCGGCTATCACCTGAAAAACAAAGAGCACTTATAAACGAAGTAGACAAGATGCTTGGCTGGAAAGTGATTGAACCCTGCGAGAGCCCTTGGTTATCTCCGGTGATCATAACTCCTAAGAAGAATGGTGAATGGCGTTTCTGTGTTGACAGTAGAAAACTTAACTCTATCACTCGTCGTGATGCCTATAGCCTGCCAGTAATGAACGAAATATTAGACCACTTGAGAGATGCTAAATATCTTTCAAGCATTGATATTGCGAAAGCTTTCTGGGAAGTCCCACTACACCCTCCAGACAGGGACAAGACAGCTTTTTACGTTCCAGGTAGAGGAATGTACCGCTTTGTTGTCATGCCTTTTGGTCTAACCAATGCTCCAGCGACACAACAAAGACTAATGGACGCGCTGTTCACTCCGGAGTTTGAGCATAAAGTATTTTGCTACTTAGACGATATCGTCATCATCAGCAAGACCTTTGAAGAACATATTTCCCTTCTTATCAGAGTTCTTGAAAAACTAACATACGCAGGTTTGACGATTAACTACGAAAAAAGTCAATTCTTCAAAAAAGAACTAAAATACCTTGGTTTTATGGTCGATGAACAAGGCTTGAGAGCTGACCCTGACAAAGTTCGGGCAATTTTAGAATATCCTACGCCGACTACAAAAAAAGAGATAAGAAGATTTCACGGCAGCTGCAGTTGGTTTAGAAGATTTATCCCAAACTTCAGTACTATTGCAGCACCTCTTAATAAATCGGCAGCCTCGGGGAAGAACTCGCCAAAATTTGGCTGGACTGCCGAAGCCAACTCCGCCTTCCTAAAGATGAAGGAACTACTTGTGACAACTCCAATCCTTGCCTGCCCTAATTTTGATGAACCTTTTGCTGTTCACTGCGATGCCTCCAACGATGGAATCGGAGCGATGCTCACACAAAAGCAAGATAATAGAGAAGTCGTAATAGCATACATGAGCAAAAGTTTCAATAAGCATGAACGGAACTACTCAACCACAGAACGGGAGACGTTAGCTGTCATTTCAGCTCTTGAGCACTGAAGATGCTACGTGGACAATGGAAAAGAATTTACTGTTTACACGGACCATGCTGCTCTAAAATGGTTCCTAAATCTATCTAATCCTTCAGGTAGACTAGCTAGATGGGCCCTCAGACTCTCAACATTCAACTGCGTTTTAAAACACAAGCGAGGAAAAGACAACGTTGTCCCCGATCTACTCTCTCGCTCGTTCGACAGGAATCCTGATCTTCATCAAACGGCACCAATTACTCAAGAAATTCAACGTATTAACGATGAAGACCACAACAGATTAATCTCGGACTGTCAAAACAATCCGGACAGTTACCCGAACTACTACTATAGAGACAACAAGCTATTCCGTCGTAGTTACGATCAAAACTCCATAACGGACGATTTTGCCTGGAAGGAAGTTCCTCTTCCTTCAACTAGAAAATCACTTATCGAAGAATTCCATGGCTCTCTGCCTAATCCACACTTGGGCATATTCAAGACTTACAAGAAATTAGCACTACAATACTACTGGACTGGCATGTTTAGAGATGTTGCTAAATACATATCAAAATGCGAAACTTGTTTAGCCTACAAACACTCTAACCACTCTCCTTATGGCATCATGGGTAAACCTAAAATTTGTTCTCGCCCGTTCCAATGCATATCGTTAGATCTCGTGGGTCCGTTACCGATGACTAGAAAAAGAAACCAATATATACTAGTTATAAATTGCTACTTTACTAAATACAGCATAATTTTCCCTTTAAAACGTGCAAGGGCTACTGATATTACCTTTCACCTAGAAAATTTTGTTTTTCTGGTTTTTGGAGTACCACAGACAATCATTATGGACAATGGACCTCAATTCCAGTCGCGTGAGTTCCATAACCTAATCAATAAATACAGAATACCTTTCGCGAACTTTAATCCTCTTTATTGCCCTCAAGTTAACCCCACAGAGAGGTACAATAAGACTCTTATCACGGCCTTAGCGTCTCTTGTTGGGGACGACCATAGATCTTGGGATAACCATCTTCCAATTATTCAGTCTGCTATGAATAATTCAGTGAACCTGGTAACCGGTTTTACACCCTCTTTCCTAGTTTTTGGACGCGAAACTATTCCTTGCGGCTCCATGTATTCACCATGCCAAAATCTTGAGGAAATAGTTTTTCTTCCTAGAGACATGTATGCTAATAACCTTGGCCTGCTATCATCTATTTACGATAAAGTTCAGGTTGCCTTGTACACAGCACATATAAAGAATAGCAATAGGTACGATCTTAGAAGGTCATTCAAAGAATTTAACATCGATGATATAGTTTGGAGGAAAAACTACGTCCTAAGTAACGCTGGCACTTACTTCAGTGCGAAACTGGCTCCAAAATACTTAAAATGCAGAGTTATTCAAAAACTCTCGCCCCTGGTGTATATGCTTGAAGATCCTAATGGTTCAAGAAACAAATGGCACATTAAGGATTTCAAAACATAGCATTTAGTTTAAGTTTATTTAATTTCACTTCATTACACATTATTTTACGTTCTTTTCTTTGCAGCTTTTCATTATGCTGACTTATTAGCATGCGACTGTTCTGTAATGACTCGCTTCTGCTTTTCTTTCTTAGCTCTGTAAATAAATAAAAAATTGTAGTAGCCTAGGACTACTGCACCCTCTTTAGTTCTAAACTAACTCCCCTCTACTAGTTGGCTCTAAACCAACTAGTCTAGAATTTCCTCGAGCGGATGACTAACTCGTTAAATAAGCCCTTAGGTTCTTCACATTTTCCCCTAGTTGGCGCTAGACCAACTAGGCCTGTATATAGTATTTCCTCGAGCGGATCGCCAACTCGTAAAATAAGCCGTGGGTTCGTCATTTTTCCCGTGGAGCGGCTGACTACTCCCTCAAAAAAAAAGCCTTAGGTCATGGTAAGGAGTTCCTTAGGAGTGTGCGTCATTGAATGTGAACCACATCCCCTTATTTTATCTGGAGATGAATGTATGTGTGATTTTTGAAAGAGACGCAAGGAAGATCTGGAGCTTCTTAGTTGTATATAATTTTCTTCATGTTATTAGCACCTCATCTCATTTATGCACTAATCACCACGCATAGCATATCTATATAACAAAAAAAAACTTTTCATTAATTAGTACGAAAAAGTTTTTTTTTTCCTGGGTTTTTGGGGTAATGTAGCATTTACCTTTATCTGCGTTGCACCTGTAGGTCACATCAGTTAATGCAAGACCTTGCAATTGCCATCTTACGTCTTTTTAGGCTTTCTTTACATCATTGATTCACTCTCTTGGTTCTTGTAACCCCAACTTCTAAGAAAGGGTATACTTCTGTACACTGCTTTTGATATCGTGATTACTTATATTATCGGTTTCTGTTCATTTGAACCGTATTTAATCCTATATTTTCCCTATTCCTGAAATTCTTAAAAATAATAAATACGTTTGTTATTTTCTGTTGACAATCTGTCAACAACGTTGTGTTCTTCTAAATAGTCATTTTCACTACCATAAAGGTTAGGTTTTATACTTTTCGGCTAAGTCTGTATACTTTTAGGTACTTATGAAACTCTGGTAGCTTGTAATTTTTGAAATATGAAATTATAATATGTAATTCTAGAACATGGGATCCCTTGGGTATAAAAGCCGATACAGCCGCTGTATTAGATGAGTTTTACCTTCGACTTCCAAACAAGAAGTACAGAACAGATCCGTTGCGGGGTCACAGCCGGCCCCGCAACTCAAGAGGGTCCCTAAACCTACTCGTCGGTCGTCAGTTTTACTACGAATTGCGTCCCTGCTGGACGACTGCCTTCGCGGGGCTCCCCTACTGAGCACCTGCCTCCCGAAGCGCTACATCTGTACACCACCCTTCGGAACGGCCCAGCTGAGCTCCTCCCGAGCGTTTGGCTTGGAAGACTCCCTGCTGCACGCGTCCTACTACGCGCCGGCCACTGCTCACGCCCTACGGGACGTTCCTATCTGCTGCATGCGCCTTACTTCTCGCCTACCTACTGCTCACGCCCTACTACGCGCCTGGTTGTCGACTGCCGCGCTACACGCGCCCCTACCGAGCGCCTGGCGGAGGCTTATACCCTGACGGTACGCCCGTACGCTTACTCCTCGCACGCGCTGCTACGCACGCCTCCGGCCTGTCATTTCTACCTGCGGAACCCTCACATCCTACGGCGCGACTTCCTGGGGATCCCACTGGTTCCGTTTAACTCTTTCCTAATTTAACCACCACGTGTCCTGGTAACTAGGTACTACTGTTTGCTTGTCAAGAAACTCTCTTAATAAAGAACCTCAACCCTAACTTTTCTTTTGTAATTTGTATTTAGCTTTCATACTTGTTACGTGGGCTTCCAAAAAGGTTTGTAAGTCCACGTAACGTGACACAGTTAGCTGTCACCGGGACAGTACAGATATTTTCAATGAATGCTTGATTGGCGCCGGATATCGTATGTGTACTGCCCCGTTTCCGCGCAATGTTATACTATTGCGCTAATATAATACTGATTATACCGACAAGTAAGGATATTTGGACGACATCAGTATGGTCTCGGTAAAGTATAAATCGCATTCCGCCTCACCAAAGGCTCGAGATAGTGAGATTGGAATAGAATTTTTAATATTTGCCATTCTTAGGACTTTTAGAATGTACTCTGGGAGGGACGACGAATCCGCCCAGCATACATTGCAGGAATGGGATTCCGGAAGGGCGTCCCTGGTCAGCGCAGTAGGCACGAACTTGTCTCTGCTAGTTGTTGTAACAGCTATGCTGGCAGCGGACACGGCATGGAGGGCCATGGTTTCCTTCTGTGAGGACGTCTTGATCCAGAAGAAAATTGCCGAACGGCGCAAACCGTATAGACGCAAGAATAGTTCTACGGTCTCCCCTGCTAGCTAAGCGTGAGTTGTTAAACAAAAATTAACTCGGTGTCAGTTTTGTAACGAAAATTAAGCATACAAATCATGTGAAGATGAAGTTTTTTTCACATTTAATTAACGTGTATAGGCATATCATTCATAAATTAAACAGACATAGTTAGTTTTTATACAAACTGAATGCTTAATTGCCGTTACACAACTGACACCGAGTTAATTTTTATTTAACAATTTACGGTAATTGGGTGCACGAATTATTGAAAACGCCCGTAAAAGGCGACTTGAGGGGGTCAACGGGGTCGCCAGTGATTTTTGTGGCCGGCCATGTACCCCAGAAAAGGCGACGAAGATGCCCAGAACGAGCCTGCAGCGCAAAGCGCGAAGAGGGCTCTAGTGCGTTCAACCTATGATCCTAGTGTCCTCCGAATTACTTAGCGCAGAAGGCGGTTGACGTGGAGTTGTTAGTGGGTAGAAATGCCACATAACCTAGACTTCCACCGAGAGCTGGGTACCTAGTTTGCAGGTTTTTTCACGGATAAAAAAGGAGAATGTATATTATAAATTACCGCATTTCTAGCTAGTCATTACTGGTATCGTCTACATGAAAGAAGTTTAACTAGGAACTTTCAGAAGAACGTTCAGAAATCAAAGGGTCAATTATGTTCGGTTCCACGATACGGTAGCTCTAAGCTTTACAAGAACACTAACCATCAAGATGTCTAGACATTACGAAACCAGCATTTGTTTTCCCTGCCACTACAGATTAATGCGAAACCAGCATCAACCAGGAAATTGCGGGAGCGTTTCGTAACCAATTCATCCCAAACGGATTATCGCGACTCCCGATAACGAGGTGCCGGCTCGTGACGTTTGAAAGGGAACCGCGATCGTCCGGTCACGATTCGCGTTCGATTTTCGAAAATGTTAACTAGCTGCGTGGGCGCGACGAAAGTGAACGCGAGTTTATGAACGGCGCCATTGTTAGGGAACAGGTGCCGACGATTGGGAGTTCCGTTCTTCTCACGATGAACTTGCGTAATGTTAAATTGATTATCTTTTAGGATATTTCGCTGATAGATGATACCTATTTTTTATGTTGCTTCATATGGTTCAGACGCGTTTTGTTTTTTTTGACCGGTTATGTCCATACCACGACGGCGGCAAACAAACTTACGGCTCGCCGCAGTAAGCAGTCGACGTAAGTTATGGATGCCTGCAACTCCAAAGGAAACACATGCGCATTGCTGACCCTTTATTAATTTGAGGATTCTCTGAGTCCACAGCGAGAGACAGACAGAGGCAACCTCGGGAGCTCTGGTGACCTTGCCACCAGGAAGACAACACTACATACACGCCTGCAGAGCAAATAGTAGAAGTCCGTCCCCAGTCGGGCTGCTCCAAATAAGTATGAGTGAGACGAGATTCCGCTGAGCCCTGCCTCTCTCTCCTGTCAATTCCGTATGGTTAAGGCCTGAATCACGCTTGCGCGGCCTGTGGTGGCTGTCAATAGTAAATTTAACAGATAATGACATACTATTGACCGCCGCACTCTGTGAGAGGCTTAACGTCAAATATGATGTCAGCAGCGCCATCCCATAGAGAACTGTCAAACTACCTTGACGAAGAGTATTTTAACGATGTAACTTACGATTACGATGTAACTTACGATTACCCGCAAACAAACTTCGTTGACAAAAATGCAAACAAACTTCGTTGACAAAAAGATGTTACATCAGAATATTGTAATTGCAATACAAAAAATTAAACTGTCAGGTACGCATACGAGTATTAATTACAGCTTTGCGAAATTAACATATAATTTCCTCAGACTTTTACGTTCACCGATCCGACCCGGCCGACTTAATCTGACAGTATCACTATTTCTTCACGTCGACCCGATTAAAACACGTCCCCTGAATGAATGTTTTTGATAAAATTGAACGCAAGAAAGCCGATAATATGTATACGTAGTCGTAGTATCCAACACATTAACCCCTCCTCTCCCACGGACTATTATGTGTGTCTGGGTATAACAACCAACGTTTCCATGTTTTTGTTTAAATTTGAATTTTAATAAATAATATAATTGGGTTTAAAGTAATTTGTGCATATGCGTGTCAGAGGAGACAAAAGGTGCCGATTTAGCGGCCATTGGGGAGAGGAAGGGACATGTGTAACCACAGAACCTTCACACCCTCAAACACATAATATAATACTTACAAAACTTCACATGAGTTTATTCAAGTTATATTAAATCACAAGACAGCGCGCGAGGTTTGTCGCGGCGAGATAGATAACCGTCTCTTCAAGTGTTCTAATTAGAAAAAGGCGTATAGTCTATCTCGCCGCGACACAACTCGCGCGCCGTCTTGTGATAACTGATAACCATGCAGTAGAGGTTAGGCGGCGACAGCCGTAGCAAGTATCAAATCACATCACTTCCCAACATTTTCAGAGCAAATACACTGTTAAGGTTAAACGTTAAACGCACAAGTAATCTCTGTATCTGCATAGAAAGTCTGTGGTTCTATCTACGGCTCTGAGCTCAAGTTAACATTATCTTAACATGCAGCAGGTCCGGAAGAAATGGACCACTAGAGAGCGTTTCCGCATTAGGGCGGAACTGATAAATGGGAAAACGATGAAACAAATAAATCAAGATAACCACTTAATAGGTGCTTTATATAACGATCCCGAATGAGAATAGGGAAATCTAAGGTACTGGAGAAATTTACTGTCTTACAAAATAATAAGCAATGCAAGTGATCTTGATGTTATGAGCGTTAACAATTTTATAGTGATTGATGGGACACACATGACTCCAACAAAAATGTAGGACTTTAAGCTTTTAGCCCAGCCCAATCTCTCGCAAACGAATCAATTATTTGGTTTTAGGAAACCCGTAATATTTTTGAACGAGCTCTCCCACGATACCCCACACCATGGGTATAACGAGAAAATAATTACATCCCCGCTTTAGGTGTAGGGGACGTACCTTAAAAAAAATTTTTTCAAGATTTTATTGTACTGACGATATGATACAGAGAGAAAGAATATAACGGAAAAATAAAACATCTTCGTTTGTAGCCCCCGACAGGATTCGAACCTGCGACCTTTCTATTAACGCTAGACTGCTCTGACCAACTGAGGCTATACGCGAGGACTGGCGGAAGTTGTATATTTTTTAATTAAATTCCCGCTAAGACTAGCGCCCTCTCTGTATTCACTTGAAAGACTCATTCACAGCCTTAGAACCGACGAAGATGGTTTTTATTTTTCCATTTTATTCTCCCTCTGAAAAATATATGTCGTCTAAAAAATTATCGGGGTAACTTCGTCGTTAAAATAACACGAAACAAAATCTAAATATATAAAAGAAGAAACTGACTGACTGACTGACATATCAACGCACAGCCCAAACCGCTGGTTCTAGTGATTCCAAATTTGGCACGTAGGTTCCTTATAAGGTCTAGGGGAGCACTAAGGAAATGGGGGTCGAAAGTTTGTATGGGGAAAACATTATTTTTTGAACTAGAGACGTGAAACTTTGTAGGAAGATTACTTATTAAGATACAAAAAAGTACTTTGGACATTTTAGAAACTTCTACCCCTAAGGGGGTTAAATAGGGCTGCAATATTTGTATGGGGGAAACATCATTCTTTGAGCTAGAAACTTGAAACTTTGTAGAAAGATTACTTAATAAAATGCAAAAAAAGTTCTTTCTGCGTTTTTGAAAATTCTACCCCTAAGGGGGTATATAGGGGTGTATCGTTTGTATCCGAAACTACTGGGACTAGAAACTTGGAATTTACACCAGAACTTCATTTTATGATGTAGGCAAGGGATAAGACGGGATTTTTGAATTCCATCCCTAAGGGGGTTAAATAGGGGTGCAGTTTGTATTAGGGAAACTTTTCCTTTTGAGCTAGAAACTTAAAACTTTGTAGAAAGATTACTTATTAGAATATAAAACAAGAGCTGTCAGCGTTTTAAGAAGTTCCACCCTTAATAGGGGTTAAATAGGGGTGCAAAGTTTGTATTAGAGAAACTTTTCCTTTTGAGCTAGAAACTTAAAACTTTGTAGAAAGATTACTTATTAGAATACAAAACAAGGGCTGTCAGCGTTTTAAAAAATTCCACCCTTAATAGGAATTAAATAGGGGTGCAAAGTTTGTATGAGAGAAACTTTTCCTTTTAAGCTAGAAACTTAAAACTTTGTAGAAAGATTGCTTATTAGAATACAAAAACAGTAAATACTTTCAGCGCTTTACAAAATTCCATCCCTAAGAGAGTTAAAAAAGGATGCAAGGTTAGGTTGAGAAACACTTTTTTTTAGCTAGAGACTTCGCAACGTTGTGGAAAGATTAATTATTGCAATAAAAAAAACAGCGTTTTAGAAAATTCTATCCCTAAGGGCGTTAAAATGGGATGCAAGGTTAGGATGAGAAACATTTTAAAGACTTATAGGTAGGTAATACGAAAGTGGTTTTTAACAAATTAACTTATAATAGGGTAGGTAGTTTCCTCATGTTAAAATGGATAACGAAATGTTGCTAAATGTATAGTAAACCATCAAATTATTGTAATAATGTATAAAAGTCAAAAAATAATAAAAATCAACAAAAGATATGGACATCCAAACTTTAGAAAGAAAATGCATTTTTTTAATTGTCCCAGAGTAAATTAAAAGCTACCAATAGAATCCTTACTATATTATAGAAACAAAATTGTACAACAGCTATGGACCCAAACAGCAATTTACTTGATTTTCCATACAACGATTAGTACAAATAGCAACTGTGACGTCACAATCCAATGTAGCCTTTCGGCTGCCGCCAGCGAGGTCAATCTGAATCAAATTTATGGGTATTTATGTTCTTTAATTGTAGTTGCTTTTGTTCCTCTCTAAATATTTGTTCGAATGGCATTGAAAAAAAATCTTAGGAAACAAGGCTATAGCCATGCCCGGGCCACAAATTTGACTTGTGTGGAGATATTTTGGTATTTTAATATTATCATGAATATAAACTAGCTTTTATTCCAGAGGACAGATTCTTATTTATCATGATAGTAAATTTAATAAAAAATAGGTACCTACATACATACATACATTCACGCCTTTATTCCCAAAAGGGGTAGGCAGAGCACATGAAACTTATGTTCCAGCGCCACTTTTAGCATAAATGTGGGTATAAAAGATCGACAAAATTGATATTGCAGTGATAGGTTGTTAGCCCATCGCCCACAACACACTTCAACCCTGCTCCCTTAGACGGATTTTACGAGACCCACGCGAAGAAAGGGGGTGATGAAATTCTAACCGTGTGGTGTCGACCACACGGGTATAAAAATAATAGTAAATAAAAAATAATAAAAAAAGTAAATAAAAATAATAATAACGGGTTTTCACGAAGGGTTATTCATAACGGAAGTAAGTAGTAAGTAGGCCGTTGCCGGCGTAACAATTCAACAACTATTGCAAAATTACACTTACTACGCGGGCGAAGCCGCGGCCAAAAGCTGTATTTAATAAAATACCTAATTTGTTTCATTAGAAAGGTTTTATTGTACTGTTTTATCGGTGTCATTGATATATATACCCATGCCGAATCACAGTTTTCTAGTAGTAATGGTTACTGAGCTAAGCCGAAGACGGACGGACGGACAGACGGACATGGCGAAACTATAAGAGTTCCTTGTTGACTACCGAACCCTAAAAAAGCGACATATTTGGTGAAGCTATGGTTCGCGTCAGATTTATAATTTAAACGCGAATTTATAACAAGAAGAACAAGTTGTTTTTTTAAAAATATGATTATGAGTGGACTTAAGAGTTCCGTTTCAAACGGGTTTTGTATTGAAATTCGCGTCAGGTAGCGTGTTCTGACTTCCGAGAAGAGTTCGCTACATACTCAAGTGACCGTTGGATTCGCCACCCACACTCATTTCGGTACAAGTGTGTTCCATGTGAACTCTCTTCATTTAATATAAAGGATATAATAGCTTGAAGTTGCGTCATGCAGAGTATGGTGTCTATATGTTGGGTAGGTTGCGTCCCGAATTTAGCCTAGTTTGAATTTAGAACTAACGTCGGCTTAGAACACAGTAAGTGTAAGGCCTGAGTGGACGCCCCGCTCAGAGCGGGGCGTGCAGCGTCCATATAAAACAAATGCACTTTATATGGACGCTCGACGCCCCGCTCCGAGCGAGGCGTCCACTCAGGCCTTATTACAGTAACAGGAACACGGAACGAAAACAATGCTCAGTGAGAATTAGAAATACATTTCCAGGAGAATTAGTACAATCAGGTTGCGTGCTACTATTGTATACTAATACTGTTTGAGTAGACTTAGCCTTTAACAAGTGGTAGAGTACCTATAAATTGTAACAGAATCAGCGTTCTTAATTAAATATGGTAGGCCGGTTTGCTAATGATATGTATCATTATTATCTTGGTTACTTATTTATGACCTAATTAATGCTAAATAATTCCTAAGTACATCACTTCCATGGCCCGTATTGACTTTGTTTTAATAACAGCTCTTGACATGCCCGCCCTATGGCCGATTTTTGGCCACATGCTCCCTTAATATGCATTTAAACTGGAAGTGTTCCTGATCTAAGACACACTTTAAATTGACTACATACACACACAGTCAACAGTGTCACTGCGGCCGTCAAATTCAATTGAGGAGTCAGAAATCAAAACTATAAAAGGGTCGACATTTTCGACAACGGGCTTGTGACTCCAGTGGAGTGGCAAAAATCCATAGGCGACGGTGTTTGCTTACCATCAGGCAGGTAGTGTGCTAGTTTTGTCAACATCGTAGGATAAAATAAGTTTCTGACAAAAAAATCATTTTTAGTACAAGCTTTTATTGCCGACTGTACTTTTCTATATACCGATTCCAACGATACCGATTCTAACGAGCCCAATCTCAACGGGGTTACGTCGGTTAAGCACTGAATTCCCATGGCCACCTTCTGTTTCCATAATCAGAACAGCTATATGGTACCATCATATTGAATTGTCATCCAAACTATACCTTCACCCAAAATTTCAGCTCAATAGGACAACATACATACGAACAGCGCAATTTAAATAAAAGCTTGTTATGAAAATTGCCTGGCAACCAAAACTATGCCATTACCATTATCAATAAAAATACCAACATAAGCGGTATCATGATTATGACATTTTATGACGCAAAGTAAACCTTCGTAATTGAAACTATTGAAAGTAAATTTATTTCACACAGTAACATTTTTAGATACAATTTCACCAATTACATTCTTAAAAATTTCACTCACGCTTACGCTCGCTGTTAGCAGTTACCGTTTGATCCGTCGGTGTCAAATATATGTTTACACTTTTGTACCTTATTGCTTTGTAATAAGGCGTAAGCTGTATACATATCTTTGGCGTTGACTGCTAAAAAAATAAGCGCCTCGTAAAATGGTTATGGCTCTTTTATTTATGTCCGTTCAATTGTGGAGTGATTGTTACCCATGTGAAGCATGCGTATTTTGCGATCGTCATTTGGAATAGTGATCTGATGACATATACGAATACGGAGTTGATTTATTTGACCATGTCTGATATGAGTGACTGCGAAAGCTGGACGTTGTGATTGTGATAAATAAGATATGCAATTTCACCTGCTTTCTTGTATACACACAGATCTAGGCTTTATAAGTCTAACTAATCGTCGCCTGTATTGACGTTTAATGCGCAATGTGAAAGCAATTTCGAATAAATTCTTGCTGACACTTGCAATAACTCTGGATTATCTGATAGTTAACGTTACGCAACCAAGAGCCTTGTTAATAGGAAATCGTCAAATATTTCAACATTTTAGTATAACCATCATTGGCATCATTAACTGTGTTGTAGTGGTAGGTAACATATTAAAAATAGATGGAGTAAACCCAAGGGTGCATGTGCTGATATTATCCATCCATACTAATATTATAAATGCGAAAGTGTCTCTGTCTGTTACCTCTTCACGCTTAAACCGCTAAACTGATTGAGATGAAATTTGGTATGTTGATAGTTTGAATCCCGGGAAAGGACATAGGATAGTTTTTATCCCGGAAATCATCCCCTGAGGGGGTGAAATGGAGGATGAAAGTTTGTATCGAGCTACGATATAAACGAGCTCCATGCGGACGGAGTCACGGGCAGAAGCTAGTAACACAATAATTGTAAAGCAATGCCAGTCTGTAGGAATATTCCCAGTACCGATTCTACCAAGTTAGTTGCTACCACTGGTGATAACTGAGATCTTTCCCCAACAGTGAAAGTAGATGTTACCATTAAGTATGATGATCTGCTAGAAAAAAGGCTGAAGCGGGGCATTGGTCTTACGTAAATTAAATTTAAAGGCTTTAACATAATATTTGATATCGTTTCACTAAAGTTCTGCTTTTTGCTGAATGTATGTTATTACGTGTAGTAAGATCATACATTCAGCTTCCATGATTATGTTCTCGATTCATTGATGAATTTGAATCCATAGGGATACTATACTTGCCTTTACTATAGAGCCTCATCATTGTAAGCATCGTGTAATTTTAGCGAATCTATGCGTGCTAAGTCACCTCCCACTTAATGATATATTTTCACTACCAACGTTTAACCGCACGTCCTCCTTTTAATTTGCATGTCAGTTAAGCCAATACAGTTTTGTAATCGACTTATTTCGCATTTTGTAACATGATGCGAGAACTGTGCCTTCATTTTGCAACTAAAATGTTCAGTTCAATTTGGTACCAATCACATCTGGATGTTACGTGAAGCTCACGCACTTGGCTATGCGCATGCCTAAGAAGGAGCCTGCTAATACGATTCACATATAGGTACGAACCCAATGCCTCGAAGTTGGTTAAAGTAGGTACAAGCCTATGAAGAGCAGAGACGAAATAGCGCGTCAAGACGCTATGCGCGGAGAGTGTATGACAGGGAGTGTTGCCGCGCATATATATGTCAGCTACTTGCGAACTCACGACGCTCCCATTAGCTAGTTTTTCACCAGCCGTCCAGTACAAACCGGCAAGAAAAGATTGATGATGAATTCAATACATCAAAAACGCGCCCCGGAATTCGGACTGTGTACCTAACTGTGTATAAGCATCACTTATGTGACGAAATCGTAACTCTGTGCTAAACCTAGGGCGAAACTTTCCTATCACACGATACACATGGCTTTCGATAACTCCTTTCGCTTATTATTTTGATAGACGGGACAATACATACGTTGTTATGAACAGAAATAAATGGGCAATTGTAGGGTAGGTCTTTGGCCAGCCCAACATGGCGAAGAAAGTCTAAGTCGGGACCACGCCCGATAGTGCAATAACTCAAGCAGATCTGGAATCGACACATTGGATATTTATAGCAGCACGAGTGCATCGTGGGAGCGAACTTTGAGGGAAATTACCAGTAAAAGTCATCGCGGCATTACGTCGAGCAAGAAACCATAAATTTCAATTTCCAAACTGCTGAATACCCTCATTCAATTCTGTTAGAACCGAAAATTTATATTTGTGTCTTTCAACTATGCTTTCCTAACCTTGTTTAAGAAATCAGACATATTTGTTTACAGTCAAGGAAATTTAAATACGTAATAGCTTTTTTGCTCTTACTGCAATGGCAATAAGGGATAAAACTACCTGCTACTGCTACTTAACTTACCTGCCCATGTAACTAATGAATCATTTTCAGCTAAGGTAAAGATGATGTAACTATATAAATTTTGTTTGCGGTTCTAATGTCTCGATTGAATCCTGCATTCAGCTTGTCTGTTATTAAACTCTCACGCTGGTTCACCCAGTAAATGTTAGATTTGTTAAAATTAAAAATATTCTATTTGATTTCAGGTACTGTTCCACCAGCCATCCATTTAATGCGAGTTACACGCGGTGCAGATAATGTAAGCACAGAGCACGGTTAATCAGATGCTGAATCATTTAAGAAAATTAATGTATTGATTTCCATAGGCGAGTTCTACTTAGATCAATAATCCATAATTCACACCGTAACGTTATAATAAGCCAGATATGAACTAAGGGAATATTACAACAAAAATCAGTAAGGAAAATAAGTTTGACGCGTATTATTAGTTAAGTTTACTGTTTTCAGCAATTATTAAAAACACCGGGTTCGACTGTAATACATAATTATTTTAGTTAGTCTTATCAAAACAGCAGCCACCTCGAAACAATCGCCTCACTTCGGTTCCTAGATCACGCCTATTGTCTAAACTATTACCTATTGTTCACGATGAAAAATTATATAATATTACTACACTGTTATTTTTATTGTTTTCGCACAATAGAACATTAAAATGGCCTATTTCATAAATTAGGGGAATAAGGTTAGATACCTCAAGTTATTGCTTTATTGATCTTCAGATAATGTTATTCATTGAATCGTTTAGCTACAATGAAGATTATATGAAAGTCAAGAGCAATGAAAACGAGTAGGTATAGGTTCTGCGTATGGAACTTCCGTATAAATTGACCCCCTCTTGAGTAGACAATACTAGCTTATGCACGAAACGAAAAAATATAAAATTGGGAATGATCAATTTGAAATATTTAGGTTCACTTCATTCACTTGTATTGTTGCGTTTTTATTGAGGTCTATACTTTCTGAAAAATGAGGGGGACGATAATCAAGCTTCGTGTGTTAGTTAGAATGTCACAACCGCAACAAACAATTTTTTGTTCATCAAATAAGTACCTACATAGCATATTGTGGAATCAGATCATTCCACGTGATCGACACTTGAAGAATGTACACCAAATACCACCATCTTGAAACTGACAGCGTAAATAATCGTAGTGTACGTTTCCGATACACATACGGCTGTTGTGCTATTAATCTTAGAAAGGCTGCTTTCACCGGCTTCTTAGAGCGATCAGAAAAATTGCGATGTATCTTAAGGTTAACGTGAAATGTTTTGGTCTTTCGAGTAAGGACTTGAATATTTTATTCCTACCGTATAGCTAGTAGATTCAATATTTACTTAGGCATACCTACAAGGCTTTCATACAAGGCTTTTATTTGTAGAATTACACTTGTGCCTGTGCAATAATTCTTAACGTAACTTTAGACCTGTCTAAATTTAGTGTGGTAACTGGGGGATGGGAGTTGTACCGTTTCACTCATTGTAGCCGAATAAAGGTCGCTTTACCCAATACTTGACACCACTATTTCCGTCTTTTTTCAGTTGGTTAGTACCTACGAGTAGAAGTCGGGCCTGTTTGAAGAAAGTTCGCTGGTTTGAACTTAGCTTGAGCAATTATAATTATAATTTTCCCTATTAATAAAAAAATACACTAACCATTCAGGGCATTGCTCGTATATTGTTTAACTAAAATAACTACAAGAGCTCAATTCAAAAAACATGCGAACACTTACTAAATTCATCACCAGTATTCGGCCAGGTCTGTCTGTACCAATTGTTATTCATATTCATTAGAGCATATCGTGTTTATTCATTACTATTCAATCATATAATCATTATAATCTATTAAAATATTAAGAAATTTCACGCCTCATTACACACAACTGCATTATATTCTAGGTCAAAGGTGCATCATAGCACAATGGACGAAATAGCGCATGGTAAAACGAAAATCGAATGAAACTTTGAGGCGTTGATGAATTCGTGTCAGAAGGTATCTGAAGGTCGTTGATTGGACAAAAGCCCATGTCAACGCGTGACAGGTTTACATTGACCACTCAATTAACTACTTCCATTTGTTGGCATTTGAATGCTTAACGCAAAGCCTCGCTGGGATTTATATCTAACAAAAATACTTACGCTCGGATCACGAGATAGCTTCGCCAGTCTGTCACGCTTGTCAAGATGAACGGGCCGCCGTTGCCATTGATGTTTAAGGCGATGCCTTGATTTGAGTCGAACACGTCCCCTAGACAGAGACACGCTGATGCCTTCCGCGCACGAGGAAAAGTGATGTAACACTCTTCAGAAATGCCTTTTTTGGACAAATTTCGATAAATACCTAACTTAAAGAAGTTTTATTTAAATTTCATAGTGAGATTTTAGATGAGATAAAATACAATAGTATTAACTTCATTGTGTCGTTAAATAATATATCGTTTGAGTAGGCTGAGTAAAAAAAAAGAAAATACAGACCCAACTTTGGATTTTTTTTCTATCGAGGAAATTTTAAGCAATCATGTATCGATAAAATCAGATAATCAATCATATAGTCAAGAATCATATATCTGAAAATCAGACCTTATTGTTTCTTAATATAGTCAGAACGGCGTTTCAAAGCACGCGATAATTTCCAATGTACAGCCTTAAGCTCTTCTAGACTAGTGTAGTAACAACTGACCGTTCTGGGACCTAGTGGAGAAGTGTTTCTACACATGCTAAACCAGTTGTGGCGAAGTTTCATGGTATAAGTTCCGTGAAAAATCGTAACCTATTTTATAGTCGACAGTTGTTCAGTGACTCACGCGCGATGGTATGTGGTAATTTTCAAAAGTTTGCAAACAAAGAAACGTGCCTAATAAACATAAGTAGAAACAATGTTCAGAAAGTATAGCTATAATCTACTTAATTATTGTGTTGTTCAACAGATGTATGTATGTAAATTCTTTATTGTACATGGAACAGAACACAACCACAAAACAATTATTAAAAGAACAGATGACACAATATGTACAAAGGCGAGCTTATCCATGAGAGGGATTTCTTCCAGCTAACCTTTTAGCGATGAGATATAGATTATGAATGAAGTCAAAGGACTTTACCTACATTCACATAAGTAGGTATTGTATATAAATTATTTACTTAACTACCGCCCGTATATAGGTATATTACAAACAACAATAACGGAGCCCCGAAATAAATATATTATCCTATGTCAATCCGGAACGTCAATTCTACGAGTACCTATATTCTGGTAATATTGTAGAATCTTTGAAATCGGATAAATAGTTCCGGAGATTTTATTTTATATAAACGAACACCCTCAGTAACATTTCCGCTTTATGATATTTGTATAGATAAACATACCGGTTTTATCGTAAACATCAAAACACTATACGAGACAGAGGACCTATAATGTAATAGAAAATTGATTTCTAGTTAGCACTCGATTAGATCTCTAGTGGAGTGGAAGAAAGCAGGTGTACATCCTGCGCATCTGTTGCACAACCTGCCGTGCGATGCGCCTGCGCAAGCGCGGTCGTACGACCTCTGGGGTTATAATGATTTCTATATAAATTACGGACTCGGTAATCAACGTGAAGAAGTCTATGTAATTGATAATTGTTAGGTACGGTCATATAATCTATACACTTACATACAAAAATTGTCTTATAAAATCGCCATTACCATCTTGAAAAAAGGAAAAAATATTGGTTCAAGACAATTTCGCTTGATTCGATATATTTTAACATCTTCATAATAATTCCTCGAATCAAGTATTTTTTTCTGTGTGGGTGCTTGATTCTTGTTGACACTGAACTTCTACGATTCCGTGCAAGGGACGAAATGTGCGATAATGAAAATATTATGAATCATCAATGCAATGTGATTAGGTATAGGTTTAAAATCTAATTAAGTACCTGAACATAATGACAACTAATTCGTTCTTAAACTAGATCTAATATTAGAAGAATTTGCACTTACAAATGAATTCTTAGGGCGCAGAATCTTAGATGATAATCTAGCCAGTTTTATTTCTTATCCGCTCTTTCCTTATTTATAATGGGTTTATTACACCATGCTCACCAGTTGCAGTGTGGTATCGCATCCGTACGCTGCGGCGCTACCACGAAAATCGAAACTTGAAGTTCGTACTTATACCTACATGCATCCCTGTCACTCGGGTATCGAGCAATGTAAGTGCGATAGAGATGGAGATATCCGAACTTCTAATTTGGAAGTTCGTGGTTATAGCCCTGCGACCTGCCACGACCACCACCCTGGACATTTTTGCGTATCCATTTATACTTGCATTTTTATAGAATTAGCTCGGGCGTTTTATGTTGAGTTAAATAACTAGAAGTTGTTTGGAATGTCGGTATATTACGACAGGGGGCTTACGGTTGAAACGCCGCCTTGATTTGACGTTTAGTGGTTTGAGGGACAAGATAATATTTAGAGGGGGGCAGGAATGAATGTATTTCTAGAAGGAACTTTTGTTGAACAGGCTTACATTATGTTTACTAAACTAAGCAATTATGGTAAGGAGCAAAAACTGTTAATGTAGGTAGGCGATGGCGCAATCGCCAGCGAATTAATTTTACATCCTGATTCCTGACTTAAAATTTACCCCCTAAACTAAAAATATTTATGATAGAAATCGATATTTCCAACTCCGTGTTGTGCTCAAGTGAATTCCACTTGCAAACCATTTATCCACAGATTCAATTTAAATACAAATCACATCTCCACCTACTCTTACTCGTACATTTGTCCCACTTACAGCCTTTGAGCGTTGTGTCCGCGCCAATCAGTATTCTGTAGAAGTATTTTTACACAATTGCTGAGAAATCCGGACACAAGCAAACTGTTACTATCGGCTAATTGGAAACCTGACCCACCGTGATACGATAGCAAAGTTACATTATACTCCCTATTAATAAGCTACCCCCTGAGTTGAAGGAAATTAGGTACATGTTTAAATATATTAAAAAATAAGTTAAAGGCCTTTTTAGTTTTTATTGAAGAAGTGTTTTTATTCTGTTCATGAGTTTTGTCAGCATACGTAATACTGTAGATGCAATGTTTTAACTTTAAGGACATATTATTGAGTTGTTAGATATTTAATTATGTTTTGAATTGTATTATGTTTCGCTAATATTTTATTAGAATAGGGTAAATTGACATACTTGGACATTTTTAACCAACTTCAAAAAAAGAAGAAAGTTCTCAATTCGGTTTTTTTTTTTTTCAATGTTTGTTACCTCAGAACTCCGTCTTTGATGAGCCGATTCGTATTTTTTTTTGTTTGTAAGTATATGCTATAGATATATATAGGTGGGTCCCATTTTTTCAAAAAATCCAGTTGGATAATGGAATCCATGAGGAATTGAGGGAACTCCTCAATTATATTAGGCACGCGTGTAGTGATTTTGGTATTTTCTATTATAACTTGTGTACCCGGAAATCATAAATTTGGTGGAGTGGAATTGATGTTGAAGACCACAGATGACTTATGGAACCCATAGTACAAGCTTTGCTTAGTTTGGGACTAGGTCGATTTGTGTAAGATTGTCCCCGGATATTTATTTATTTATTTTTATTAATTTATATCACAGATTCTGATAAGATTCCGTTGAAATATCAACTAATGAAGTGCCAAAAGTTATCCTTGTGGAATCGACGGAAGTCCTCAAATATTATCGGCCCACATACAGCAATTCGGTTTTTTTCTATAATATTCAACGCATTTGCTCTCGGAAATCATTTCATGTGGTAAATTGGAAAAGAAATGTGGAAATGTTCTCGTGGCTTGGCGGAGTACTAAATTGAAGTCGGTTAAAACTTTGTTTTTGAAGTAAATTATTGTAATTAGATTGGTGGACATTTTTATATAAATTTTAAATCTTAGATTATAAAATTATTTTTAGGAATTTCAAACACAATTTATATTGTTTATGAATAAATGACTTATGACTATAATTTAACTATACGAGTGATGTCAATTGACACGCTTCTAAGTATAATGGGCCCCGATCCATCCACCACGGCCACGGAATCGAGAAAATACTAATTGGAACCCTGTTTTAACTAGGTATTGCTGTTTTCGATTTCTTATTGCTAAGGACATAATAGTCATTCTGGATTCTGTCAATAATCAGCAAAAGCTCGATCAGGAAAGTCAGACCTTACAGAAAACAGGCCCTAAGAATAGTTATTACAGTACAGTGAGGTGAAAAGTTTTGTGTTACACACGGGTGCAAATGTATTTTACTTCTCGTATGTTGAAACACTCGCTACGCTCAGGATTCTACTTTAGAACCTCGTGTTTCAATTCCACACTCGCTGGTAAAATACAACTTTGCACCCTTGAGTAACAAAACTTTTCACGTCACTGTAGCGAGGAAAGTGCATGCAAAACAACTTTATTTAATTTAAATATTTTATTTTTTATTTTTTTACAGTAATAATAACGTTAAGTAATATCAAGTAGAATATTGGTCAAGTGCGAGTCGGATTTTAGTTTTCACATACATTTTGAGACCCAGCGCCTGATGAAGGCAATAAGCAATTTTTTTTAAGTTCTCAAATATTTGTTTTATTCTGTTTTTTTAGTACCTATTTGTTGTTATAGATATAGCGGCAACAGAAATACATCATCTATTTTTTTTTTGTATTATGAGCGTTTTACGTTTTGTTATCTGTCAAAAGCTACTTAAACACGCTCCAAGGTCAAATTACTTTCCCCACTAGT
The DNA here is from genome assembly GCA_947049275.1 of Epinotia bilunana. Taxonomy (NCBI): domain Eukaryota; kingdom Metazoa; phylum Arthropoda; class Insecta; order Lepidoptera; family Tortricidae; genus Epinotia; species Epinotia bilunana. The sequence goes on along the minus strand of OX346260.1, from coordinate 18,752,158 downwards.
GGATAAAATGCGTTTTTGCCCACTGGTATTAAAAGATAAAGATGACTTTCCGAGGCAGTGAGGCGAAAAACATATTACCTACTTACTCTGTTTGTAGAGACAAAGTTATGTGGCAAAAAAATTGGGGCATCTTGGCTCTTGGAAGCGCTCAGACTACGATGTTCGCTTACCAACAAAAAAAAAGTATATCGGAAATTAAAAAGGATAAACCCCTCATTGGAACCCTCTCTATGCGTGTGCAAAAAAGTACAGTGGACCATAAGAGCTTGTACTTGACAAATATGTTATTTTTTTGTTAGAAACTTATTCATGCTGCGGATAACACAAAGACCACACAAAATATTTATATTCAAATTAGGAATATATTCCCTACACAAATCCGACTATACAACCTAAGTACAGCCTCGGGGAAAGTCTAACTGTGCCCTGGAATCTATTTAAGTACATCGTAAGATGAACTTTAGCTGGGAGATAAATTCCCGCTGAACAATGATCTTTGGAATTAATTGTTTGATACGCGATCGGACTTTCACGGTAATTTAATTCTTACTTATCATTTTTGGATCAAGAGCGTGTTTTGCGTGGGTTTAAATACCGTAAACACTAGGGGTTCCTAATGTTGACCATAGTTTCATTTGTCATACATAACAATAACATTTTGCCCTAAATTCGATTTAGTCTGAAACAGTAAACTTTAATAAGGAACTCCATATGGTACCTAAGATTCTTAACCATATAAGTCCAGTAATAGAACAATGTAGTAGTAAACAATTATTTAAAAATAGATTAAAAAAGGAACTGTTGGAGGTTGGATTAAAGTCAATACTGTTACATATAGTCTAACGCTACGTGGATTTATAATAAGTTAGTTTGCATGGATAAGTTTAATGTTAAATAAGTAGGTATAACTTGCAAATGTATGTAAATGAGAGAGCGCATCACTCGCCAACAACTGTGAATACAGTTTGGCGAGGGTAAATCTGTACCTTGCATTTTAAGATTTGTATTTTATTCAATAAATAAAATAAAATTAACCTTAGACTGGACTTTGCAGTGTAGGAATCTAAATGGACATATTTATGGCCACCTTTTTATCTATAGAGACGATAAGATAACGTACGATTTTTTGAACAAGCAAGCGAAACGTACGTCTATGTCCTCCGTATCGGCTTGAGCCAAAATTCTTTTTTATGTCCGGATGTCCGGCTACTCCAGCTGTCCGGCTACTCCGGCTGTTCTCCTCTACAGGTCGCATTTCTCAAAGGATTGGCGTAAAAAATTGTGGGCAGTTTCGATAAGTACCTATATAGTTTTTCTTTGACAATTTAGTTTTTTTTGCAATTGTTTTTTTTGAACTCGCGTATTTAGCTCCCTGAGCTAGCAGTTTATTTTTTTCAAGACAAGGGTTAAAAATAAAATACACAATTAACGGATACAGTGTTCTTATTATTTTTCTTTAACTTTCGATATACTTACAGCACTTAATACAGTTTCCCACGTTTGAGGACACGATATGCACCGTTTATCTGACGACATTATCTAATGCACAAACCTACATAACTAGTATATCAAATTACGTAACTAGACGATAGGTACGAGTTATTGTTGCTAAAGAGGTGTAGAAGACTTACTTTTAAGAGCTTTCAGTCATTAGCTTGTACAGTTAAATGCCAAAAAGCAAGTTCTCGTAATAGTTATATAGCTCGATTGATCAATGGTGCCGCGTAATTTAATTAACTTTTATGATTATTATTAGAATAGGTGTACTCCTTTGATATATTAGTTTGTGTTTGGACGGCTTCCAACACGGGAGATCGTCACCGCACGAATCACCTGTCATAAACGAGGTAAATTGGTAATAATTTCAGTAGGTATCATGGAAACATGTAACTGCTTGTCTGAAAAAAGAAAAAAAAAGGAGTATGAAATGATTAGAAATCTTTTAGAAAGAGCCATGATTTCAAAATATATCTACTATCATTCTGCACATATTCATGTTTCATTTTTCACATACAACGTTTTCTATATATTGACGAGTGTATTTGGGATCCCTTGGTCCTTGGTGGAGGGATGCAAAAGACACCCATCAATATTTTTCACATATACTTAGGCACTTCTTTATTTTTCACAAAGAAAGTACTCCACCCTCCTTTGAAGTTCTGTACGGCGCGATATATATATACATATATATATACCTACGTGCAGTCACGAGCCTCCGTAACTTCAATTTACTTTGTAAACGTTATTGATAGTATCGATTCCGTGAACAATCGCTCGCCATAACGGTATTCAAAGTAGGAATAAGGATCATTACCCTCACGACACAACGTATCAATAAAACGAAGATGGCTCGCCCCACTTTCCTCCGTCACGGTAAAGCTATTCCTAGGCACAATTTATCCGTCGCAAGATCAAAGTTACGGACGTCCAGAGTGGAACTAATCGGTTACCAATCGATCCCGTCACGATGATTCTGTCGTGTCGTCATCACGTTGAAAGCTCGATATATATATGTATAATATAAGTACTTACATGTTGGCTGCAGGGAAAGTCAATGGATGGCGTGGAAAGGATTGAGATTCTACGTAGATACGCCTTGTAATGCATGCTTCCGTGAGATATAAAGAGAATAATATAAATGAATGGATTAATCAATGTATAAAGATTGCGAGATTTACGGCTCGGCCACGATTTCGCAGAGGCAGCGGAACAGCGATGGCACACCAGGGCTGTTATTCGCTAAGCGTTAATGCGGCTCACCCCGCCGTTCACCCGTCACGAAACTAGACATCTACCAACGCTTAGTTACTACGCATCGCGGTGTCAGGATATATTTGTGGGTGAGCGTTGGGGTGAGCTTAAAACAAGTTACAGAATAGAGGGGCTGGGAACGAATAATCGGAGCGCGGATTTGCTCTTTGCAGACAAACTTAAGTAACTACGAGTATAATACTTGAAAACCAAAATTATGATACACGCGGAATTTGCAGACTAAATGACCCAAATTGTATTATTTATCTTTGAAAGCCATGTATGTCGTGGGAATAAGGTCCTGTCTCTTGACCAAACAACTTTTAGCCAAATGTATCATTTGACCTAATGTATTTTTCGTCAAAACAGTGGTCATTTTAGGTATTTTTTGAATATCATCAAATAGAAGTCATTAGGTTAGGTTAGGTTTGTTTTATAATAATCCTATAAAGCTTTCTATTTAAGAAAAAAATGCATTAGGTCAAATGAAACTTTTGTGAAATGAAATATTTGGCCAAAAGTTGTTTGGTCTAACATTAGTGAACCCGTGGGAATACATAGTGTGAGATAAGTGTGTTGAAATTATCTTCAAGATACCAGTGACTTAGTAATTAGTAATGCACAGCGATGTGTAATAATTTAACGCTGCGCATTGCGCAAGTAACGATTTAGATCATTATATTATTTTAGCCTTAGGTATATTATTATTGCAGCAGCAGTCCATAGAAATGTCAAAAAACCTCATAAAGCCCTGTCTTACCTATTTAGCCAAACGAACTTAATTTGGTAATGTTTATGAGAAAATTATACTAGACATCGCGATCCGTTGACTTTGTTGAATATTTAAAACGGACAATACATCGTAATCTAGATAATATCTTGTGACCTTGTTACATAAGTATTTCTCGGATTATTTGACCCTCTGACATTGTTTGTTTTGGATAGTTTTGATACTTTTTAACTGATGATACAAACAACATTTTTTTAAAGGTGTCGACAGTCATTTTATCTGCTTGTTTTTATTTATGTAATTTCAAAGATACTTCTTTGAATTACTCCTGACTAGGAAATGCAAACTCGCGAGATTTCAGACCTAGCCGAGATTTCGAGATTTTCAGGAGCTCGCGAGATTGCGTATTTTTTACTGAAAACGTATGCAAATGCTATGAATTCCATTAAATGATTATCAACATGTGAAATAAAAAAAAACTGCATGGCAATATGGTTTATAATATTCCTCTTTTTTTAATACAACACAGACCATTTTTTTATATTATTTATTTAACCATGCTGTTTTAATGTAATTAAAAGTAATAAATTTCATTCAAATAATAGTAGGTTTTCATTTGTCACTCAGATGAAACTTTTGCCGTGCTGTGTTTCATATGAAAAATTCAGTCTCGCAATCACGCGAGATCTCATACGAAAATTGAACGAGACTCAGTCTTCCGTTCCGAGATTGCATTCCCTACTCCTGTCATATTTAGTTCTATCTTCTTAAACCGATTCTACTCTTCCAACAAACTTATATATGTTGCCTATGGATGAGTTACGAAGAACGTTACTGAAACACGAGACTCTGAAATATCGAAAAGACTAATCAGAACTATTTATTAGTACCTAATCGTTTTCACGCTTATCAGCCCTATATAAAACATCTAACTTTCCTTGCCGGCTCCGCGGGATTAGACAGTTTATCTCTGCGGTGCCATGGTGTATCACTCACAACTGAGTTTGTCTCGACTCACCTTTCCCCCTCACCAGTGTAACTTGACGCCTAGATTCGTAAGTACTGCACAATCCGAAGTCAGACTACTTAGTTCGCCTCGGGCAGGAGTTGTCGGTAACTGTTGTGAATTCCAGCCCAGTTCGCTGGTTTCCGCTTGTTTGACTACGATCTAATTAAATACTTTAGACTTGTACCCGCTATCTGCTGGTAATCTGAAGCTGCCATGTACAACATGATCAGTACATTACTGGCCTCCTTGCGTAAACTAATGCAGTGATGAATTTGAATTTCAGCGAGGCAGTCAGGTCAGAACATGGTTAAACTTTAGAAAACAAGCACGACCCGCCTGATTATAAGTGTAGTTTGGACTCTTGCAAGTTCATGAGATGTCATAGGCTCATTGCCTGTCGCTCAAAGATAATTTAAGTAAATATAAAAAGAATATATAACATAAGGAGAAGTATATTAAGGGATACGCTGTGTTGAAAGCTTAAGACAAAGGCAAGTCCCTTAAGGACTCCTTTCTAAGTTAGGAGCTCTGGCGATCTTACCACGAACGCAATACACAATGGTATACTTTGGTAGGTTTGTACGTAATTACTCGCGGTATATTACATCCACACGGAGTACAAAGTAAATATAGATAATGAAATTTGATCTGCCATTCCAATATCCCGCCAAGTCGAGCAAAACAGCGGCACGGCCGTACTATCGTTTTCATTGCGTTTTATTCAAGTACTTCAAAAACACTATAAGCCTTGGCTTGGGTTGGGCTGCAGGTAACCAAATTTTAGCGAGATAGAATTCCAATTATCTCCCAAAAAAAAATTGTCTCTACTTTTTTTAACTTTTTATTCGGAGCCTGTAGTATTCCATTCCGCCGTTTCCAGTATTCTCGATCCTGACCACTATTCATTACTCATTTAGTTCAGGATTTTCTGGCTTTGTGACCAATTGTTCGGATCGTGTTGAAATTTGTGCGTCTCGAAAATGAATGCCATCTGTAACAGACTTATCTTTTTCTCTAATTATTTTTACATTAGTATAATGAAAGTAACAAACAGACGAAATTAATCGAAACGTAATTGCTATTCAAATGGTTAGCGATATGAAAGTAAATTTAAAGCAACCTGTCATTATGCGTTGTTTATTTAGACGTTGAAAAAGATTGCTTTGTTTGAGTCGTAAATAGATTTTAATTAATTAAAAGGGGTTCGGCAAGCGGGAACCGTTTGTTTGAATAACTCGTAAGTACTTTATGTTGATACATAGGTATCTAGTAGGTAAACATGTGCTTTGAGAAAAGGATTGAAAAGCGAATCAGTATTAGGTGCGAGTGGTGTATTTTATGGTTGTCTATTGTTTGCCCGACATTCATATACTATAATAATCATTTTCCCGAACTTCGCTTGCCCGAATTTCATTTGCCCGAATATTTCGTTTACCATAATAGTTAATTGACATACCTACTCTTGTTTACCCGAATATTGGATGTCATAATGGTACGAATGCCATACGTATTGTTTTCCATATTAGTTATTGTTTGCAATAATATTATTTTCTTATTTAAAAGCCATACTAAACATGCATTTTCCGCTCTTTTATAAAAAAAATACCTCGAAGACGAAAGTGGGAGCGAGTAGTGATGTGCCGGGGAATATTCCCGGGAACGGGAATATTCCCTTGTTCCCGGGAATATTCCCCAAACAGGGGAATATTGAAATACAAATTAGGAAAATTAATGTTGTAATAAAAGTAAATAAAATGAATAGTGCCCCGACAAATAAAGTGCCATTCGCCAAAAACTGCATTATTGTACTAATTCTGACTTTTTATCTATAAATATTTTATTTATTTTCATATTTTGTATTCGTATAATATTTTATTGTGGTTTTTTATTAACTTTGTATCGTTTTTGTTACTTTCAGAAGTACTTTTGTAAGATTTGTTTTTTTTCTGATGGGGGAATATTCCCAATAATTCCCAATATTTCCGGGAACATTGGGAATTTACTTTTGCGGGTAAATAACACTGGTTAATGTCTTGGTAAAAAAATCAAGTGCCCAAGTTATCATGGAATCCCTAATAGCAAGATATATATAAATATACACAATTTATATATTCCCGTATGTTCCCTTGTATGGGAATATTCCAGGGAATGTTCCCGGGAATATTCCCACCTGAGGAATATTCCTGGGAACGGCACATCACTAAGCGTGAGCGATCCGTGTCGGTTTTGCCACTAAGCCCCTGTTCCCTACTGCCTACGATACACCACTCTCTTGGCATTGCTTAATCTCAGAGAAAAGTTTATTTGATGCCCATCCTTTGAACAGGGACTTAGTGGTAAAACCGACTCGGATCACGGGTTCGAGGTATTTTTTTTTAATTTTAGACACTGCAATACGTACCCCCTATATTACATATGAATATTATGGATGTTGAGATGGATGGCAAATGACATTATGGCATGTGATGGATAACTATTGAGTAATCCATAAGGATTACAATGATTATTGAAAATGAGATTATTGATATTGATATTATGGAAAACAAATATTCTGGCATATAATTAATATGGTAAACAATGAGTATGGCATACGAAATTATAGAAAACAACATTATGGCAGTTGAATATTATGGCAGATAAAATTCGAGCAAATGAAATTCTGGCAAGAGTATACCGTATTTTATAGATACTGTTTTATTGAGTTTTGTTGCAATATGCCACTTAAATTCTTTCTTCCGTCATGAAGTTCACAAAAACCTCACTAATTGCAAAAATACCGATGTACTTACTTTGGTATTTATGTCTTACTCTACTTACTTTGTACTGCTACAGGCTGTTTGAAAATCTAAACTTGTTTGCAAGTAATTAACTGTAGTATATAAACACATCTGTAGACGATACCTAATGTCATATTTTAAAACAAGTGAAATAAAAAGATTTTTCAAAAAAAGGCAACTCCTTTTTTTTAAATTTTGTAGCCTATTTCACTTATCCATCAAGCCGTTTGGACTGTAGACTATGAAATATACATACATACATAACATACACTCGAAAAACATAACCCTACTTCTGAGGCGGTCGGGTAATTAGATGTCATTAATTTATGTCTCATTGAATGATTTTATTACAAAATCATGTTAACATTAAGGCAGCCGTGCAGGTGCAAAATTATTCACGATTATTTTCGATCATGTTATTTAACCGAGTTATTGCTTTCAAATTAGCCAAGCATTCTTAATTTGGTAGGTATCAGAGCTGCATCAAAACAACATTAATTTAGGTACCTACCTACTTGTATTTCCACACTGTTCCGTATAACATATTACCCGAAAAAAAAACCAGACAATCTGACGACATTCCACGAAATATAACAATATACGCAAAGATTTATATCACTTAGCAGTGTTAATGTAAACCTTACCTTCGTCTCATGCGTTAAAGCTGAAATTCCAAATAACACAAAATCCTGTTGAGAACTTTTGCAGTGTTCCTCATACATACATGGTTGTAGGGTGCTTACTGCTCATATGGTGAACAGAACCGGGTTAATTACGTAAACTACCGTTCAGAAGAAAAATGAGTTAAGAAATATGTAACATACGACTTTACTGCTTTTTAGCAATTTTTCACGTCCCGCTTACGGTTGCCTGATTCGGGAAGTGCTTTAGACAAGTTTTTCATGTTTTATTTTTCCCGGGCTAATGCAGTGTATACAAGTGTGTTGTGACATTAAGAAATTATGTGACACGAGCCACACCTTTGAGCTCTAAATTAAGCACGTAATGTAATCTATCTTGTGGCGTGGTATCATATAATAACTGTAACGTACAACGGTCAATATGTCAAGACGTTTTCCGCCCGAGGGCGTAATCTGCTATTATTTAGTTCAATAGATATTTATCTTTAGTTTAATCGATATTTATCTCAAACTCAAAACTCAACTATCTTGGTATTACATCCCGTAAGCGTTATATCGTTAGGAAATGGTTATTTTACGAATTCCAAGTAGATTTAGAATTGAATAAAATATATTAATCGTGTATTCGGACAAATAACACAAAGTGTAATTTACGATAAATAAAAAAGCGTCAGAGATATAGTGCCTATTGTCACTAGTATATCCGGGTCTTCAACGGATTTAGGTTCGCGTCTTTCCTGTGGACATTAAGTATCTATCATTTTTGGTTGGACTCTTAAACCGCATAAACGGCGTCTCCTCTTCTATATTTACTATGCGATAAAAACATTAAATATTTATATGCACGTGAGCTGTTAATTATTGACCACAGGAGAGGCGAATTTTGTTTTATACACTGTGTAATACCCATCCTGTACAGTCAAAGATATCTGTCGTGTAAGTGGTCGAGTATGGAATGCAAAATAATGAGTAACGAGTTAAACGACAAGAAAAACTTGTTCAGCCCATTTATAACTATTACATCTGTCTCAAAGCAGTGTCCATCCGCGCTTTCATACGAGTTAAGTGGCACCATAGTCCAAACACGACTTGACATAACCTTATGTGAAATATTAGATCAGCAGACAGTATGTTGTTGGTGCGGATGAGTGCTTCCGCTATGTCATTGGATGAGGCCTATATTTCAGTTAGTAACGATGCCGCTCGACTCACTGTGAATAAAACAAATCGATACAAACGGTTCACTTTTAACTGCCAAGTCACCCCGCATTGAGATATTCATTCTCTATCGTGAGATAGTGAAATGTCAATGTCATATTATGGAATTTAGGAATGATGTTGCATTTCGAGGAACGTTGTAGGTCGAAATTGTCTAACTGTGAAATAAATTAAATAGATTAACTTGTGTGCCCAGCGACATGATATGGATGTCACATGTAGTACTGAAGTCTAGACCTACTGGGGTCATCAATAGATTTCGCATTAGTACTGAAGTGTAAACCTATCAAGGTTCCGATGGGCTAAACTCATGCCGTTATTAACAAACACCTATCGTCTAACTTAGTCACGCCATCTTAAATTCGTAGTCTATCACATCAAAATGGGTGTTGTCAGAAAGGCGTAAAATATATTTTAGTCAAAAGAGGTCTGTAAATTATAAATAATTTAAGTTCTGGAATTAAGCCTGAGGGGCTCTTTTACAAGTCTCAAAAGCTGCTAGTAACCTTTGAATTGTGGCATCATATTTTCCAACACTAAGTGTGAACTTTCTGTATATATATTCATGTTGCGCTCAAACAGAACTCAAACAAGACCCAAATTTCACTTGTATCACTCGAGCTCTAAATACGGTGCGAAATCGAAACTGTTACAGCATGCCACACACAACGCGTAATCTAATTGATTATAGATAATAATCGATATCGGTCAATCTATGTCTCAATCGATGTAATTTGAATGCGATTGAATGGTTGGTAATGCGTATTGAAGAGCGTCTAATTTCGATGACAGTTATCGGTAGAGTTAGGCGCTTAATCGCGACTATTTAGTAGTTATATAATATAGTTACCTGATAGACTTATCTTTCGTTAAGTATGACTGCTTTTGGGGTGTATCTATTCACATAGTTCAACTTCTGCACTTCTCCAACAAAATTGTAGCCTAAAACCGGTAGTCATATAGATCTTTAATATCCTCATTCTTAGCGACCCTATGTATCATAAATCAAAACGGATAACGCACACCTCGATATAGGTAATAGGTATGTTAGCGAGAGGTGACGACTAGACCACTTATCTATGCTACCTACACCTACCTACATACCATACAAGGCAGATGTCCCATTGCTCATGCAGCTTGCAGCGATTCTTGGTTTGTGTAGACAAACGTATAGGCGTAGGCCTCCCCCCCCAACGAAATCCTAGCTACGCTCTTGGTAACAAGGTTAAGTCTTAGCTACCCTAATAGGTACAAAAACTAAAACTAGACTAGGTGTTCAGCATACGCTCTTAATTCAGGTATCACCGCTACAGCGTTTTTGTGCAGTCAAGTGTAAAACCATGGGTACATACAATCGCTCTTATGTCAGCGGATTAAGGTTACGGTAGATATTTATTTTTGAGAGGACAAAATCGATACATATTTTTGCACTTGACTGTTGTTAATGCAACCTGATCCGCACGTCAGATATGATAAATCCTCGGCTTGTTGTAACTCTAAACTGTAACCCATTAATCAATTCATTCGAAGATAACGTGACGTCATACGTAATTATTTGGTATAAACATATGAGGAGGCATGTTAATGTGAAGACAAACTTGACCCGTCAGCTATTGCTATTCACAACCTGTCCCAATCCCGACTCACCTTCATCCTAAAATTCGTGAATACTATGCATAATGAGAGGTCAAGTTACGTTGGTTTGCCAGAGATGACCTGTCGGTAGCAGTTGGTAATATCAGAGAAGATTGATAATTGCAAGTGGACCGGCCGCTAATGTTTTTACGTCACTGGGCGGTAGGTGAGATTTACGGCCCAGAGTGCTTCTCACGAGCGAGCACTGCGAACTCACTTTACACCCAGGAAAAGACGTAAAATTGTGTACGCACCACGGGCGGTAATTCGTAAAACCCCAGATCGCATATTTATGGCCCTCACCTTCGTTTCGGGCCACAAACACCTGCGATCTGGGGCATTCAAGAATTCACCGCCCTAGGTACTTGTAATATGCAACTCAGTAACAGTACATAACAGAAAGCTGAACGTGCAATTATGAATATCAACTTCCAAGGAAATATATACAGAGGGTTACTCCCCTTTAAATTTTCTTTGCCTGTAGCCACACCTGTAGCTTGCAAAAGATAAGCTTCGTATCGTTCAAACTTGCGAAAGTGGGAGATAAAAGAAGTAGTTTCATTTACTTCTTAAATTGTTTGGATAAACATTTGTAAATAACAACGTGTTATAAAAGCTATTAACACTTTAGCGCATTTTAACGGACTTTAACGGTCTCATGAAAGTTGGTATTATAATGTAACTATCTGTTGGACTTTCTGCACACACGACTGAATTTTATAACGCGTTTAATTATCTTGCGTAACTTATCTTGATTTCCATGGAGAATCATTAGGTAAGTAAATAATTTATACCTAAAAGGTTCTAGCTTTCCGGGAAATTGTGAATATGTTAAGACGCCTATGTAAATCGATTAGATTTCATGGACTTTTATCAACAACATTAAATGTAGCAAAAAGTACTGTACTTTTTATTAATTGTTGTTTTCAATTTCCAATTAAGTAAAATATGTTTTTTTATATAAATTATAATTATATAGCTATTAGAACGAGTTTGGATGTTCGTTACTAAATCACGCAAAAGCGGCTGAACGGATTAAGATGGATTTTAGATTAGTATGAAATAGGGTACAGCCTGGATTATTTATTTATTTATTTATAAAAAACAGTTTTATGACATTACAGTTATAAACTAAATTATCTAAATTTTGTGACGCATAACAAAATTTAGATAATAATAAAAGGTTCACAATAATAAATATCAAACAGCTTAATTTGGAACCGTTGAGCATCTAGCATCCATCGCCTCGCAGAATCTCAAGCATTCACTATACACTGCAGCCCATCGCCACGCAAACAAGTCGCACTCGGGTGTTGATGTCAGGAGCGCATTGAGAAGTGAGAGGGCGCGAGGCAACGGCGAGTTCCTGAGCGACACGGTGCTCGACGGCGGCACAGCCAATAAGTCGCGCTGTCGAGGTCTCAGGGCTATCCTCGGGACATCCGAGACAAACAATCGCACCAGACGCTCTACAAGTTCGGGACAGTCCGACTCGCCACGCAAGGCCTGACATGCCGAGATCATCAGCTGACAATTTCGCCTGACCTCCAAGGAGTTGTACCCAAGGGAACCGAGAAGGTATATATATACGGGTAATATCCGAAAGTTTTTTTATAAAGGAACCTTAAAAACGCTTTCTGAACCTTCTCAAGAAGTAACGCATACGTTGATTCATAGGGGTTCCACACGATCGACGAAGTCTCTAGCTTACTCCTTACTAAGGCATTATATACCATTTTTATGGCCACCGGGTCGTGAAAGTGGCGGAGGTTTCGGACCACAAAACCTAGCCTCCGAAAGCAGCTGGTGGCAAGAGAAGAAATATGCTCGTGAAAGGTGAGCCGCGAATCGAACATTACACCCAAATCCTTGACGGAGAAGACACGATTTATCGGCTCTGACCCTAACATATATTGAGCATATATGGCGGCACGAGAGCGGCTAAATGTACACACATAACACTTGGAAGGGTTAAAATGCAGTTTGTTCGCCATACTCCACCGAAACACCAAGTCGATGTCCCCTTGTAGCGTCTTACAATCAGCTACCTGCTCAACCCCGTATACCAACTTTAGATCATCGGCATACAAGAGACATTGAGCCGCCCTAAGAACCGATTGAAGATCGTTAATCATGATCCCGAATAACAAGGGCCCTAGAATGGAGCCTTGGCTGACACCAGACCGGGTGTGGTATGGAGCCGAGACAAAACAACCATGTCGGACGAACTGCTGTCGATCACACAGATAGCTGGCGAAAAAGGTTAGCAATTTGGGAGAGAAACCAATTTTGTCCAGTTTGCTAAGCAACACATCGTTATCCACGCGATCGAAAGCCTTCGTGAAATCGAAATAGAGCACATCGACCTGAATACCTCTATCAAGATGCACAGCAATATTATCTGTTAGTATCAGCAGATTCGTGTTGACCGAGCGACTGGGACGAAAGCCATGCTGCGCGTCGCACAAGAAGGGCCGAACCTGTGAGGACAGAGTCCGGTGAAGTATGGCCTCAAACAGCTTACCAAGGGTAGGAAGAACGGCTATGGGTCTATAATTCTCGACGGCGGAAGTGTCACCAGCCTTCGGGATCGGTTTCACTCTAGACATCTTCTAACATCGAGGATATGTCCCAGAAGAGATCGCCAGGTTCAAAATGTACTGTATTGGGGTCTTTATGAATTCCATACAACCCTTTACTATATACGCTGGCAAGTTATCGGGTCCAATTGAGCTATTGGCCTTTAGGCGTTTAATCCCAGCTTCAACTTCCTGTAATGTCACTGTGGTTACATCAATGAAGTTGGCGCTAGGTTTCCGATCAGAACTACCTAACAAGCTCGGATCAAGAAGCGGAATGTCGGGTAGGAAAACATCCGAGAAATAGTTTGCAAAAGCGCCAGCCATTTCCCTACCGACGAATTCTTTGTCTTTTAACTTCACTCTGGAAACAAAACCACCATTTGTCTTTAGACTACCTATGTGCTGCCAGAAAGCGCGGGGATTGTTTTTAACTGTCCTTTGGATTCCCTCAATGTAGCTATTATAAGCAGACGCTAGACGCTCTTTAACCTTTGACCTCAATGTTGCAAACTTTTTGTAGACATCTTTATCCCGCGTAGCTTTCCACTTCCGATGCAGATTACTTTTTTGTTTGATATCATAGATCAGGTCAGCCGTGAACCACACAGGATAGCGTCCACTCGGGCCGGTTGATCGTTTCCGTTTAGGTACACAGAGGTCAAAAATTCCATACAGAATACTATAGAATGTGTCAACAGCGATGTCGACATTGCCAGCACTGAGAACTTCCTGCCAACTTATTTCAGAGACTAATTTGTACATAAGCTCATAATTACCTTTAGTAAAGTTCCAGTCCCGACACATGTCCACATTGCTGGGTTCCAGACGCTCCGCAGCTAGTTGACGCGCACAATTACCCATGGGAACCGAAATCTCCAATGGAGGATGGTACATATCAGATCTCGGGACCAGTCCTTCGCTAGTTATCTCTGAGACCAAGGCACCAGTGATGCGCTCAGACACCAACACGACATCTAGCGTACTTCCCCGTACATTCGTTATTTCGTTCATCTCTTTCAAACCACAAATATTTAAGAAATAACAATAATAACTAAGGATACTCTGGGACATATACACCGGGTTTATATTCAAGTCGCCGATCACTAGCACATCTGTGAGTGTCAATCACCGACTCCACTTTGTGAAACCACCGCATATAAGTCTCCTCCGAGGCCCTAGGAGGAATGTACACGACGCACACATAGATCACCACTTGACCCACCGTGAATGTGACCCATAAGTCCTCGCCGTTCGGCGTCTCTAAATCCGCACGTCGTTGGAACTCGATGCCAGGGCGCGCCGCGAGGAGCACGCCACCGCCGCGCGCGCCGGTAGCGCGGTCCCGGCGCAGCACGCTCCATCCACCGCACGCCAACTCAGCATCACTAACGGCCTCGGTGAGCCAGGATTCCGTTACCGCGACGACGTCACAATCAAGAGCTAGCAGGTTTTGCTTGAAGTAGTGAAGCCTCGTGTTCAGGCCCCTGACATTTTGGTATGTAATGTGCAAGATCGATCCTATTGTTGTCTTGGGACTTGGGCTTTTCCGGATATGTGCCGTTGCTTCGCCGCCCTCGAAAAAACCATGCCTTTACTCGGGCGTTCTCAGGCCAGATCTCCGTGGATACACATTTGTCATACAGCTCGCCCGGGACGCCAATTTTGTAAGACTTGTAATACCCCTTCGGTTTGAGCTCAACGACTGTGCAAGTTCTTTCAGGCCACATTGTCGCCAAATACGCACGTATTTCGTCGGCGCCTGACACCATGTTCCAAAGGTGTATATACTTCAGGGATTCAACCGCTTTAAGCGACGTAATTTCAGGCCCAGCTGATATAGAATATATATGATATTATTATATAGAATACTTTGTAAAAGTCCGACAAAAAGAAGTGGACGCGAATGAAGTCGCGGGCAAAAGCTATTAAATTATAACGATATAAATAGTACATTCATGCAAACTACCTGCTTACAAATATATTAACATGATTTTATTGTGAGGCGTTAGAGTAGCAGATATTGTATATTTTATAACGACAGCGCGAGCTCTCTCGATTTTTCTCGCACTATCCGTCTATCTCTTAGTAGAACACTTAGAAAGAGAGGTATAGTGCGAGAAAAATCGAGAGAGCTCGCGCGCCGTCTCGTGATAGCCGTGCTAATCCTCAAACAAAAAAATACAACTTAATTCGCCCTAAAGCCGCATAGCCCAAACAGCCACGACCTCTTATATAATACCGTTTAACAACGCATTACCTCCGCATTGTAATCGCCTATATAGTCTTTCATAAGAGGAAGTCCGTCCGCTCTGCTAGTCTAGATCGCGTATGGATTATTCACGTAAGAGGGTGCTAAGTGTTGTGACGCCTTTGTTAATTGCAGTACATACGCAAAACGTCTGTTTATTTCGCCATGATCAATGAAAGAGAAAATAATGGTCTACCTACGTTGACTTGATTTTTGTGCTTACCAAGTAACAACAAAGTAAGAATGATTGAGCTTTCAACTCAACGAAATCAAAATCATTTATGATGGACACCCGTGCTTACAGAATTATCACCTGTAACTGTAATCGCCTTCAAATGTTTCAACCATTGGGGTGGGATCGGACAAAAAAATCTGAACCATCCGCCTTTCGGACATTGTTTGTTTTTATTTATCTTACAAGTCTGACTACAAATGAAATTCTTAATTCTTATTTACATTAACAACTTGTCTAATTCAAATGCACGAAGCATGAATGCATATTTGCCGATGATATACCATGTGGTGTTTTCATCAATTTTGGGTGATGCTTTACTCAGACTTAGATCACTTATCATCTGCTGTGTGTACCCCTCAAAATAATGAAATTAACCTACCTAATGGTCACGTGTCAGTAATAAATCTAATGAGCTACCGGATACGGACATACTTTAAATTTAAATAATAAATGCATTAAATAATGACTAGATTCTAATCCAATTTCAACCCAATACGTGCAAGTTAAGTACAAGTAACTTTGTTAAGTTTCGTAGTTCTTAAGTTAAGATACGTGCCCGAGACAGATTGACGAGTATCTGACGAATCAATCACTCCCCGGCAAACTTTCGAAGATCATATGCATACACCAATCATAGTTTTGATCTGCGTATTCGGTTTCTTCAAATTTATTTCAGTACATCTGGCAGGTTATGTTAATAATTATGTTATTAAAATTATGTTTTATTTTAAAGAGATGACACTCTTCCTTCATATTAAGACGTGATTAGGACATCGTCTCATAATAGTAAGTATAAGTAAGTAAAGTCAAATGTTTTTTATATTATTTAACTTCGCGATGCGATAGGGGTGACCGACGGGCACTAGATTTATTTATTTATTTCCTCACATACGTGAACTCGGAGACCGGGGCGGAGTGTTTGGATCCCTTCTTGACTTTCTTTAGCTCTATCGTCATTCGTCACAGAAAGACACTCCTCCGGCACCGCGCAGGATGCCGAATGCATCTAATGGCTCCTCTACATGATGGCCCATTCTAATGGCCCTCTAGGATGGGCCTGCGTGTAGAGAGGGTAGTGGTGTCAGATGGCTTATGGCGCAGCGATGTCTTTCTCCGTCTAACGCATAGTTGCGTCCTGTACGATGGATCGTGATGGCCCACTGTATAGAGCAGGTATTCTTGTAACTGCGTTGTTTAAGACTTGTCTGTTATTCTATTGCATATCCTAGCATTAGAATTATTACATTATACGAAATATGTAGTGCAATACACTCGATTGCGCCATTTTACGTAAAACTAACGATTGGTGTGATATGTCAGTATCAAACTATCAGTTCGCCTAATTACCTATCTCAACACAACACAATATCTGATGTAGGTAACTATTAAGCCCTTTCTACACTCGCGGTCAAATATTTCGGGTAACCCTAAATTAAATAACTGCAATAGGTTTTTTAAAATATTTAACACTTGTTTTTTTTATATAATATGCTATTCTTTACAATACTCAACTGTATTAGCAATTTCCTGGATCCTATCATAAAAATATCAATATACAAAAATCACTATTTTTGCGATATCTCGCTCCGTTAACGTTGTTTTTTTTAAGGGGTTTTACGAGTCCGATTTAAACCTGGTAACGTTATATTTTTTACTGTTATTTTAGCATTTTAGATGTAAAATTAAATAAAGATCGTGACAGGATTAAACAAAACTACAACCTTGCACTATTTTAGGAAATATGACGGTATTTTACCAACCCGTATTCTTTGTCCGCGAGTGTATAATCAGCTTTTACAAGATCAGCAATGCACATGTGACCATTCTGGAGCTGAAAAACTTCCATAGGCTAAGGCATCAACTTACCATCGAGCGGGCAGTTGGTACGTCAATCGTTTAAGTGATTGGTTATGTGCAAAATTAAATAAACGAGCTGTTAAAATTCAGTACTTTAGTTTTACCGTACATTATATGAATCGTTACATATATAACATATATAAAGGCCTATGCCCAGCAGTGGACGTCTTTCGGCTGATATGATGGTGATGATGATATAAAGGTACCTCCGTCATCCATTGTGTCTAGTAATGTTGTTTTTAATTATGTTCGGCCAAATCAGTTATTGACATATTCTAAATGGTATCCATTTCGGTGCACTGCTTTTGAGGACAGTTGTTCCTACTCAGACTTAATTGCATATATGTTTCTTAAATACGCCAAATAATGTATTTTTCCTTCTTTCTATGTATCACTTTGTAATTAACACGCCAGTGGTGTAAAGACAAGTGTTCTGCTAATATTAATTATTGTTTTAAATTGTTACAGGTAAAATCAACATGGCGTTTACGCAGGGAGCAACTTACCCATAACCTAACGTAATTAAAAACCGTGGCGGATTCTAAAGATAATTCATAACACTTACGCAACGCAACTCCTTACCACATTTTGGCTTAAATACCTATTTATCAATGATTAATGAGTCTATTGTTAAGTAATTACTTTCATTTAATCGATACTAGTGCAGTGTTTGGTTAAAGCTTAGGCACACAAGTTGGTAAGAACGGATACTGTGTTGCGGATTTCGTTTCGACAAGCTGTCAAAAGTGTCAAAGCTGACACTAATATGCAGATAGAGTTTAGTGGAAAGTGTTAGGTCAGGATGTAAAGAATTAACTGTCGAGTGTTATGATTATCAGATTTTGCAAATTAAACTGGATTTAGCTATACCTACTAAAGTCCGAACTATATAAATTAGTTAAATAATCTATAACCTGCGTATATGTTATTGAAAAATAATAGGGCGTAAAGTAAATTAATTTAAATGATTGAGGCACCTAACTATCCTACATTCATTTTGTTTTTCGATGTTGATTATAAGTTGCAATAATTGATATGGAATCTTTTTGTTTACGTTACGTTACGTTACGTTGTTGAAAAAATGCAGTAAAACCACATTAAACACTTGCAAAGCGAATTAGTATGGAAGAAATAAGACACCCTGATGAAGTGATACCCATATAAGACTAACTAGCTAGCCAATGCACATTAGTGAAGATAGACTTGGAAATATCGAAAGGAAATGCCGAACTTTATGTCAAGTGGGCACTTATGTGCGAAGTTGGTCATCTACTTTATTGTAATTGGTCCTCATAGTAGTTACCCATAAAATTAGCTAACTAGCTAAGCTACCTAAAGACAGGTCAGTCAAGGATTTTTTCAAATGGAAATGCCGGGTTTTACGTCCAGTTAGAAAATGTTTATATTAGTGAGAAGTAATGTCAGTTAACCAGTCACTTCACTGTAATTGGTCCGCATAGCTAACATAGTTTATAGCCTAGCCACCCTACGCGAACTTGTGCATTAGGAATTACTCCATTGTTACACAACTGTCCTCCCACATTTGGTTTTACGATTATCGCCACTCTCACCATTACCGCCCTAAGCCATAAAACTACAATAAATAATTATCACGAGGTTCTCTAAGCATTCGACTGGTGTACAGACAGATAGGTATAATGAGTCGATGACATAATTGTAGGTACGCAAATGTATGGATAGCTCGGAGCGTAAATGTTCAAGCGTTTAAGAAGTGATTGCTCAGTTACGACGTTTTAGTTATCCTTTCTTGGTTTATAATTTACACTTTACGTTAACATGTCCATCCGGTATTGGCAATGTGAACATAAATGACAGCTAGCTTACCTAATGGAGACAGTAATGTGCGTTTTACGATCCATGTAAAGATTGTAAAGGTTTCGACCTTATTTTGTGGTTACCAGTGATCGGAATTAGGTGAGCCAAAATACCTATTATTCGCAACAGGACATAATGTAGAGTGGATACAACCGGGTAGAAAAATATTTTTTTTCTTTAATACCGGGTAATCGATATTTGTCCGGGTACTATAAGTAGTCGTAATGTTAAACATACATATTTTTACTAATAGTACGGGATTGTTTATGTTAGTTTGTAGTAAAAAGGGAAGGAAAAAGTATGAAATGGTTATAACTTTTAGATTAACATTAAACATCCCGTTCTATAAGTAAAAACATATATGTTGAACATTACGACTGGTACCCGGAAAAATAACGAATACCCGGTATTTAAGAGAAAATTCTGTTTTCCTACCCGGTTGCAACCACTTTATATTATGTCCTCTTGCGAAAAATAGGTATTTTGGCTCACCTAATTCCGATCACTGGTGGTTACATACGATTTGCGATGAATGAGGCCTGAAAGCGATACACCTACGAGTTCTGATAGGTTGAGTTATCTAACGAGCATTAAGTATCATCAATCAAATTTAACTATGCTTTGGGAGATTATTATCACTTTAAAAAAGAGGAAGTTGCTTATTGAGCAACACGACGACATGGTGTTGTCACATTGAAGCCAGGATAGCTCGCAAGAAAACGAATCATTTCCTACATTTCGCTTCTACAATTTCCTGCATACAACTCATTTCACCTTCCTCTCGATTGCTTGTTCTAATTCAACTGTCATATGCATGTCAAACGTAAGAACATAACAGTCGGCAGTGAGAATCTGCGGCAAATGTGGAACAATTGAATTTTCTAGTCGCAGGAGTATCCAGTCGATAGTATCGTCACGCTAACTCGGTAAAAAGCATTTAATGAAGTGCAATCATACCATATCTTCCAATTGATTGCTATCGAATCTTAAGTTTTATGACTTTTAGTTTTTACGCCTGGTTTGATTGAGATCTCGTGTTTATAGACATTGGTCTATATATTCGTATTTTTTACTATGCATTCGTTCAGAGATATACGCCTATACGGCCATATTCATAAACGTCCTCCAAGCCTATTTTTAACCGACTTCAAAAAAAAGGAGGAGGTTCTCAATTCGGTTGTTTTTTTTTTTTTTTCAATGTTTGTTACCTCAGAACTCCGTCATTGATGAGCCGATTCATAAATATTTTTTTTTGTTTGTAAGTATATGCTTCCAGGTGGGTCCCATTTTTTTGAAAATTTAATTGGATGATGGGATCCATGAGGAATTGAGGGAACTCCTCAATTATATTAGGCACGCGTGTAGTGATTTTGGTATATTCTATTATAACTCGTGTATTTACATCCGGAAATCATAAATTGGTGGAGTGGAATTGATGATGAAGACCACAGATGACTTATGGAATTCCTCAATTATGTACTTAAAAGTACAAAAGTATATCACAGATTCTGATAAGATTCCGTTGAAATAGCAACTAATGAAGTGCCAAGGGTGATCCTTGTGAAATTGACGGAAGTCCTCAAATATTATCGGGTCACATACAGCGATTGGGTTTTTTTCTATAATAATCAACGCATTTGCTCTCGGAAATCAGTTCATGAGGTAAATTGGAAAAGAAATGTTCTCGTGGCTTGGCGGAGTACTAAATTGAAGTCGGTTAAAACTTTGTTTTTCAAGTAAATTATAAATAAATGGCGTTAAAGTTCGTTTATCCTTATCTGTCTCTTTGAAATTTGTAAGAAAGCACATTTTATTTGGGTACCAACACTAAATTAGCCTAACTAATTAATTAATACAAGTCCGATTTTTTTGGTGAAACACCTGTCTATTTCTAAGGCATTATTGGAATCACGAATTCGTTCGTTCTATGAAGATACGAATATTCCTTTTCCTCTGTCATTTTTATAATAGTATTGAAGACACACAGTTAACAATATTTGTTCAAGATAATATGTACAATCAGCATCACATAGTTAGTAGCAGCCAAAGTAGCCAAATATATCGTAACACTTCCTTACTCCTATAAGTAATAAAGTCGTGTTCCGATATATTTGGCTACTTTAGCTGCTACTAACTATATGATGCCGACTGTACTACCTACATTACCTCATACTTAATACCGTCAAAGTTACGTCAATGCCGTGGACACGCCATTAGGTATTTCAAGTTCAGTGAGCTTTGTTTTCCTTTCAACTTGGCTCAGCTTTTGATTATTGACGTCAAACGCGTGACGGGTAAGATTGCTTGTAGGTATTGTAGGCAAAAAGGAATAATATTTTGTATGCAAACTTGTTTAATTTTTTCCGTTTTTATTCAAATTGAATGGCGAATGTTTGAATGTTCGCACATAAAATACAATATAGTTATTTGCTATACAAGGGTGCAAAGTTGTATTTTACCCGCGAGTGTTTCAACACACGAGAAGCAAAATACCTACATTTGCACCCGTGTGTAACACAAAACTTCTCACCTCACTGTAGCGAGGAAAGTGCAACATGCAAAAAAACAGCTCAATAAAAATAAGTTTTTATTTGTACACATTATAATCATCATCAATTAGTATAACATTATTTAATATTTTTTTCGCTTTGATTATTATTTATTACATTATTCACAAGAAACATAGAAGCTGTTTTGAGCCGTATAATTTTATTAAAGTACGACACTTTTCGTTATCCATGTCTACGGCCGTGCGTACCAACTGAAATCAAAACGCATCCGTCTCAACTCAACTGCGCGTGAACAAAACGCTGACCTGACCTGACGCACCTTTGCCGCACCGCCAAAAACCTTCTACAAATGGTCACGCTCCAAGGTTAAATTACTTTCCCCACTAGTGCATAAAATGCATTTCTTTTCTACCCGCTTGTTTTAAAGTATAAAAAACAGCTTTCCGAGGCGGTGAGGGGAAAAAAGATTTATAGCTTAGATATACGTCATTGGGATATAATATATGAGAATATGACGCATTTTTTGCAACTCATTTAATTTAACACTCATCCTCTTTCTTCAAAACATTATTTACACATTAGGTACGACGCTTATCTCGTACCTATATGTGCGTCGAAGTACATATACTTAGTGTATTTATTTTTGTAACAATTAAGATTTTGCTTGGTGCGTGATAGTCTTAGGTATGTTTAGTTTGAAAAGTACAAAGTAGGTACTAGGTAAAAGTAGAGAAGTCTTCCCCTTTTCAATATTAAATTAAAAAACACAAAACCTTCATTTACTTATGTCTTCAATAATTTACGTCTACGTTATTGCTTCTACTGCCCAGTGTAGAACAGCACTAAATGTACTGCATTTCTTGTGTCCAGAAAACCGAACTGTTATCAGCTTTTCTCCATTGTATCCAGTGCCATCGCGCCCTACCGTAAACTACCAAATGCCAATGTCCTTCCTGGGTACTGTCGCAGACATAACCGCCGATAACAAACACTGTTTACGACTGTACCGATAGCCGCCCATGGCGTCCCCGCAACGCCATAAACTACGTTTGCGTGCTTGTTTATAGGTTCGGTTGTCACAGCAGGGTTTAACTGAATTGCCAACGACTTCATGTAAATTAGTGGACTAGCTAATGTCTACAAATTCATTGCTTGTTTATACATAAGGGTGATTGCGTAATTTCTTGATCTAATGTGCGTTAGTTTTCAATGAGGACCGCAACCCCAAGTAATAAACTCACTATTACGTATAGCAAAGACGACTGAGACGGATGACAAGTCTCAAACTCCGTCAAGTAGCTATAGACGAGAGCAATAAAAACGGGTAGGTAAACAGGTCAATTCAGTACATAATGACGGAAACAAATTGACTCGTTTTCGTAGGCCTTTTGGTAATGACTACCCACTGTTACAAAGATCAGCCATAAAAAAGTAGGAGATTGAAAATTAAATTACTTTCCAAGTGTTCCATGACCTACTCTGACATGTGACAACATCCAGACACTACAAGCAATCACGTGATAACATCCAGGCAAACTATTCGTCACTGTCTGACTGTAATTGACAGAAATGATTTATTTTTCGTAATTGCTGACGACAACAAATGACTGCCGTCTCGTCGCATTAGTAGCGTGCTATATGAATAATTGGGTACCTATAACATTTTCAAGTTCGTTGCTTTGCTTTCATACTGAATACGATAATATCACACGGTTAAAATCAGATTAATTGTCACTATGGGCAACATCATTTCGATCGTGTGCGTGCGTGTCTTCGAATAGCGCGCAGCGACCCGGCCCTGAGAACACTTTTATCCTTTCTTTATTGGGGGAAAAACAGAAATAGAAATATACAGATATTTACAAAGGAAAAGAAGTTATACTTAGATATTTAAAATCTATTCCCTAAGGCATTCCCACTAGAAGGTTTATTCACATTTTCTAATATACTGACAATGCCATCGGAACAAAACAAAGAACAGCTTAAGTACGTTTTACATATATTTATAATCTATTATTTATCTATAAACATGCGTATGAAATAATGTATTATTTAGCTAACTGTGTGCAGCAAATAATTGGCAAACTAATAGTACAGCATCCAATAAAAGTCAGTTAGAGGCTAAAAACACTTAGAGGCTAAAAACTTAAAATATAAATATTAAGTATTAAACTTATATTAGGGCTGTGCATTGGGAGTTATCGCGTGCTTTGAAACGCCGTTCTGACTAGATTAAGAAACAATAAGGTCTGATTTTCAGATATATGATTCTTGACTATATGATTGTTTATCTGATTTTATCGATTGCTTAAAATTGCTTCAAATTTTCTCGATAGAAAAAAATTCCAAAGTTGGGTCTGTATTCCTTTCTTTACTCAGCCTACTCAAACGATACATTATTTTACGACACAATCAAGTTAATACTATAGTATTTTATCTCATCTAAAATCTCACTTTATGAAATTTGAATAAAACGTCTCTAAGTTAGGTATTTATCGAAATTTGTCCAAAAAAGCCATTCCCGAATAGTGTTACATCTCTTTTCCTCGTGCGCGGAAGGCATCAGCGTGTCTCTGTCTAGGAGGCGTGTTCGACTCAAATCAAGGCATCGCCTTAAACTGATTTGGCGTTTAAAACTGGCGCGCGTGTTATTACAAATGTCGACAGAGATCAGAGACTTGTTGTACACCTGGCATATTCTTGAAAAAAAACCTGACATTTTCGAAACATTGCGTCCGTAGTGACAAAGAATATGTTTGATAATTAGTAGGTATAATTGTAAACAAACATGACGATATTGACGATAGCTAAAAATAATTAATTACATTACAGAGAAACTACTGCAATGAATCTATATAATATTTATAAATTCTAATACTATTGATTAACTGTCAAAAGTTGCATATATATATATATTATGTGCATATTCTTGTCTAATCAAAGTTATTGCGTGTGGTTATCTCATAAAATGTCAAATGAGGCAGATCAATCGGCGATAGCATTGTTATAGTATTTATAGAGCAATTAAAACCGTGGGAAAACTTGTTCATGAAGAGATTAGAAGTTAGCACTGATTGTTGGCACCTGTACGATCATGCTAATAAGGCAATAACCGTACTAGCATGGTCGTTTACGTCGGACGCAAAATTTTAAGGGGTTGCCTCGATGTGAGGAAACCATGCCTCCGTCAAAAAAAACTCGTATTCCGCGCACGAGAAAATGAGATACAACGCTCTTCGGGAACGGCTTTTTTATACGTAACTTCTGAAGGTTTCTTCAAATTTCTTTTAGAAGAGGTAAAATACCATCACCAAAATATTTTGTTTGAGTAGGCTTAGGTTTAAAAGAAAAAAAAATGAAAAATAAAGGAAAAGGAAAAGGTTTAAAACAAGAACTTTGGTTTTGTTTTTCTTTCGTGGAAATTTTAAGGAATCATGTGTAACTGCGGTTCAATCGGATAAACAATCATATAGTCAAAAATCATATACCGACCTAAAAACCACGCCCTTAAGTCGGACATAAAAACGATCATGCTAACAGTGCTGATAGTGTTTTCGCTGTATCATTGAGTACATTATGTAATTAATAATTGTATCTCTTGCTGTGGATGTAAATCATTTCCGTTTGAGCGATTTTACAACGTGATTGGTAAATTAAACATCGTTGGATTTGAAGAATTCACTAAGGTGATTAATGTCTTCATTGTTTCTATACGTTTAGCCGACTGCATCAGAAGGAGGGTTATGTTTATCAATCGCATGTATGTACCTATGTACGAGTATATAGTATGTATGCATATGTATGTATGTATGAAAAACGGCGTGGGATTCCTCATAATCGTGGAAGTGACATAGGCTACTCGTACATACATACATACATACATATGTATGTATGTATGTACATACATACAGTCACGCCTTTATTCCCAAAAGGGGTAGGCAGAGCACATGAAACGTATATTCCAGCGCCACTTTTAGCATAAATGTGGGTATAAAAGATCGACAAAATGTGATATCGCAGTGATAGGTTGCTAGCCGATGGGCTGTGGGCGATGGCCCACAACACACTTCAACCCTGGTCCCTTAGTCGACTTTTACGACACCCACGGGAAGAAAGGGGGTGGTGAAATTCTAACCCGAGACCACACGGGTGGCTAGGCTACTCGTATTATTTAGTAATAAATAATAAAATTTGAAAATAGCTGTTGGGTTTTTGAAAAATCTTTTGATTTCGTTCGCTTATACCGCGACGGTCGCGAGCCAAACAAGCATCCTCCCACCACTGCAATTCATATAGACCATTCGAGACCACGCAACGCTACGTGTGCTACGCCGTAGCACGTAGCACCGTTTTTCCGTTCTGTAGCGGAAATCGCACGTAGAGTAGGCTCATATGTGACCAGTGGTCATTGGTTATGAATGGGATAGGTAATCATCGTCTCCTTACCTGCTGGCTACCATTGCTAGAAGAGGCACTGAAAATTTAATTTCAGATTCTCTGCTTGCTCTTTTTGAGAATACAGGCGTACGTAAGTATGTGCTATGTTATAAATAAAAA
Source organism: Epinotia bilunana (assembly GCA_947049275.1). NCBI lineage: Eukaryota > Metazoa > Arthropoda > Insecta > Lepidoptera > Tortricidae > Epinotia > Epinotia bilunana. The sequence continues at coordinate 18,725,572 of OX346260.1, read as the reverse complement.
ATATATAAAATATATATATCTATACTAATTTAATAAAGAGAAAATGTCTGTGAATTGTAGCTTTGTAATTTTGTACGTTGGAGGTAATGTCTGGAACCGCTTAAATGATTTCGAAAACTAATTTATCATTGCAAATATTGGATTGATATAGATTATGTTTTATACGCTGCAATACACTGGCGAAGCCGCACAGCCAGCAATAGTTATGTTATATTTATATTAATTTAATTTAATTATATACTAAGTAAAACAAAACAGAATGGGAAATGCTATAATATATACCTACTTTATTGCACAACACTCACACATGCTCACTTACTTACACCAAAACACACACACACACGCACGCACGCACGCACACACCCAATGCCTGTGATACCTAATTCATCTCTGTTTAAGTTGTAAATAAGTACTTACATTAAATAAACAACAACTGTTTTGTTATGGAGGAGCGGGTCTTCCTGACACAGGTATTTTTTACCTACTAAGAAGGCCCAACCCTGTTGTCAGTTAAACTCGCAATTTATGAAATAAACTATTTTCATTTTTCATTTTCATATAAAATGGGCAAGCTGATGGGAATCGAGTTGTATGGGCGTGTACGTCTCGCCACTTTTCAGCGCCTTGTTTCGATCACTTCAGCGGGATGCGTGCCTTATACAAGACACGCAGCTGACTTTGCCGGCGGTCTTTTATTGCTAATTTTATTAATGAGTTACAGTTAACTCGGCATTGTCCGCTCAAACGAGGCATGATGTAAGTCATTAGGTCTGTCCATTAATTTTGCCTTAATAGTCGTTTAGTTCTTACGTAAGCTTTCGCCTATAAAATAATGTAACTATTGTTGTACGCCTGCGAGAACCTTTGTTGTCCCCCTGTGGGACGTAACAATTAGTTCGCCAAACTTTCATGCGATTAATTTCGACTTGTGATTTTTTGAACCTCGTATCTCATTTAATTATGTTATTTAAAAAGCAACCTAGTGTCATGTGGAATAAGTTCTTATTTTGATTCGAAGCTAAAGGAAGATAAGAGACCGCAAAGAAGAAGTCAATTTGTCGTCCGCGAACCAATGGATTGTGTAATAGTGATGTTATCGAATCCAATAAAAGTGTATCGTACTTACTAAATTATAACGATACGGTGTCTAATTAATTTATTAGCCTCTTTTGTTGTACTGATTACAATCTAGCTTAAGATTTGTTCGACCAAAGAGAACTTATCGGTGATCTAAGCGGGGCTAATGATATTTCAAACATATCCGGTTATTTGTAATTATGAGTTATTACAGCGGTATATCAACCTTAATGTGAAGTTTGGTTCAAAACACGTTGAAAACAAAAAAGCTTGGGCCTGTTTACTTCAACCAAGCCAGCGGGTACGAAACGATTTTTAAAGCCATCAAAACACGTTGAAAACAAAAAAGCTTGGGCCTGTTTACTTCAACCAAGCCAGCAGGTACGAAACGATTTTTAAAGCCGTCGCGCGTCGGTTGATTTTAAAACATTGAATGGACGAACCCGCAATTAATATTTTTTAATAATTCTTTCACCTTAAAATATGCTCAAACCTTTTCCTTTTTTGTCATATCGTACTAATGTTGATTCCTAATTTTGATGACAAAAAAAAACGTGTTGTGTAAGTATATATATCTATTTAATCTAGTAGGTACCTTATTCGACCGACTTAACCTAATGCCAATATTCCACGAGCAACGAAATCGGCCGCACGCTTTATAATACATAATTATATTATTTCTATGCACGATGTAGGTATTGTAGACTTCTTGCGTACTTGACTTGAGTGTAGGTATATTAAAAGTTCAAGATAGATAGACGGATAAGATGAAACGTTATTTGTTTGTTACAATCACACAGAAACATCGTACAAAAACAAAATTATAACAATTATTCGATACACAATATGGAACAGATTAGACATAATAGTAACATAATAAAAAAAAAAGTTGCAGCAAGACAAGAGAAAAAAAAAAACTCTATCGAGAGAAGCACTGATATTCTGCCTGACTTTGTATATAGTGATCCTATCACTATATACAAAAAAACCGGTCAAGTGCGAGTCTGACTCGCGCACCGAGGGTTCCGTTCCCTTGCTTCAATTTCAAACAACTAATAACTTTTACACCAAGACCATCAAACTACCAAGACAGTTGGAGCACGATTTTTTTTGATCTGCTATTGAAATATACCCGTCCTAATTCGATTAATTCTATAAAAATCTTAACAGCGCGAAGTAGGAATGGGGTCAGCGCCATCTATCGGCCCCACGTGCAATGGCAATCAGCTTAGTATGTATGTTGGTGTTTTAGCGATTATTGTTTGTCACGTGAACCGATCTCGATTTTTTTTGTTTTTTGAAAGAGTATACTTATACTTAAAGTTGATTAAATTGCAAACTTAACTAGGAAATTATTTTTGAAAATAAAACATAAAATACACTAGATACAGAAAAAGTTATACTTTTCCAGTAATATTTACGTTTATCTTAATCACAAGTAATAATTTCAAATTTTTCGCTTGTAAGTATAACTTCGGAGATAAGGGGTATTTTTTTTACATTTTCCTTCATAGATCGAAATTTTACCCATGTAAAAAATAAAACTGTTTCAAAAAGTGCAACTCAAGCCCTTTCATATGGTACCCCACTTGACTTTTATTTTCAAAAATCATTTTCTAGTTAAGTGCAATTTAATCAACTTTTTAATAATATATTTTATTCAGAAACAAAAAACAAAATGAATAAAACCGAACCACTAAGTACATACCATCAAGATCCACAGAGCAGGTTTCGTCATTCCACGGATAAAGCATCCACCACAGGTTTCGTCAGTAAAATATAGATACAACACGATCATACAACGACGCGGGTATTGCGGGTTCGTCCATTCAGTGTTTTAAAATCAACCGATCATCAACACGATGTATTTTAATATTAATTTAAATTTACGCAAATGTTGACACTTAAATTCGGATTTCATTATGTTGTATGAAAAGCCTCTAGACTAGTAAATAAATTGTAGGTAGGTACCTAATATTCACATTATGTTAGGTACATACCAAATTTTCGTACGCCACACGGCACATCATAGCTGAACTGAATTTTACTTATAACTGTCACCTATTTACCTATGTTTGACGAAATAAATTATTTGTATTTGTATTTGTATTTGTAACACACAATCCGCAACACGCATCGTCAACTAAAACTTATAATACATAACCTAGAACCAACCTTATCGTCCCGCGTGATGCGTACCCGGCACAAACGTCCGAAAAATACTCGCCGCATTGCCACGTTGGATGGCCAAAGAAATACGTTGCACCAGGTACGCACCAGATCTTGGGTCACAACCCCTATCACGCTAACGTTTCCCCAAAGCCTGTATAAAACGCTTCGCTTCCAGACACCAAGGACCCGCCGTTTCGACAGCAAGAGGGACGAAATCATAGACCGGTTCCAAGTTTGAATATTTGGTGTGCTTGTGCCTTGCTGCATTCTCTGCAGCGCCCCCAGCCACCCGCGTTGTTTGGGCAAGATGCGACACCGCGAAGGTGCTAACACAAGTCGCATCCCACAACAAACTACGCCCTTTCTCCGAAGGAACCAGTGTAAGACCGTCTGGCCTCTTCCCATCCGTCTGACTCAAACCCTGGGGCTCCAAAACGCAAGGTACATTTGCCGACACCAAAGCCCGACGAATGATATCATTGATAGTATGATGCCGAGAGAATCTACCAGCGCTTCGTACACAACTTAGCCCATGATGCCCATTAGACTCCACCATCACCCCACAGACGCAAAGGTGTGGCTCACAAACTTTGCACCCAAGCCTCAAAGCTGCGCCAATCCTCAGAAAATCATCATCTAATAATGCGATGAAGGCAATGCATGTAACCAAACTCCTGATTCGGGCTCAACTGCGGCCCTAAGACGAGCTAACTCCACCCCCGAAGCACCCTCTAGCAACTCGTTATAAGTTCGGCTCAAAATGTCATCCCACGATCTCTGCACCTCTAGTTTTTCTGGTCGCTCACCACTAGTACAGCGAACTGACCACTCGGTTAAAGCATTTTCCACAAAAGGCACACGAACGCTGTCTATATCGCGAGACAAAATGCGCGCTACAAGCTTAAGACACGCGTGTGACGAAGCAAGAAAACCCACAAGCCCTATGTCCTCCATGCGCCGAACACCTAACCCACCATGCCGTATGGGAAGACTAGCCTGACGCCAGTGGGACTCTTCCAAACTCACATTAAGGATGGTTTCTAGTCTATTGCGAAGTACATCGTCGAAACCCTGGATCACCCGCGGAAAACATCCATATTGGCGCATTTCTCAAAGTGTACATCACGCGTGGGATTGAAAAACAATTACGTAACAACACAAGGACATAGCTGTTGCCTTATTCTGTATAACTTCATTAAGCCCTTCCGCAAAAATTGGCGCACCAAGGAGTGACAACGAGGACTAGCTTACCTAGCTTTAAGCCCGGCAGCAAAGCCTGGAAATCCTATAAAGAGCACTGATCCTGGAGTACACTGATAAAACTCACATTTATCTGCATTGATTTCCAAGCCGATTCCTGACAAGGCTGGTAGAAGCTTTCTTAAATCACATAAGACAACATCAGGACTGCCTCCCACCGTTCCATCATCCAAATACCAAATATTAAGAGGGGAGTCCAACGAAGTAACAATATTCTGCATGGCTAGACAAAAAAGAGGATCACCCTGTTGGGCTCCAACCTGCGATGAAATTGGAACAGAACCATAGAACAGATTGCTTGGAGAAGAATAGCACTGATGAAGGAAGGGATATAGAGCAGGAACATGATCCCTCACCTCCCTCAAAATGATATCCCTCTCCACACTATTAAAAGCATTCCTGATATCCAGCTTCAAAACCACATTGCCAGCATTTTCCTGAGGATCGCACTCCATGAATAGCCGCTTCACATCCCATTGACGTACCAAAGCCCAACTGATGCGGCTGAAGATAATTCGCCATCTCTTCTCTCACCGAACGACAGGCAAGCTTGGAAACGAGGCGCCGCAATGTATTTCCTACAGCAATAGGCCTGACGCCGCCATCCTTTTTTGACAGGGCACACAAAGATGCCCCATACAAATACGGACAGGCCTGAGGGTTGACCATACCTCTTAAAAGGAAGTTACATAACTTCGTAAGAGATTCCAAGAGTTTAGCGCCATTATCCCCGGCCGACGGAGAGGTTAACTCTTTCAAATGCTGAGGACGCAAGCTATCCAACCCCGAAGCGGAACCATTGTAAAAGGAGCCCAAAGCTGCTACTACTTCACTCTGTGTTACTGCCAAATACGAATCAGACAGATTAGGTTCAGAAGGAAAAACAAGCTGCCTCGAAGGTGATGGGTGCTTATCGCACAAAGACCTCAGCGTGTCAGCACCCTGAGGCGCAAGAGTGGAGTCGGAAAGGAGAAGACGCACTGCACCCCTTAAGTCTCCGTCGTGCACCTTAACTTCTATACTCCGGTAAAAAGAGTGTGACTTGTGACAGACTTCCTCCGGAAAATACAGACAAGAACTGTCAATATTTTGCTTAACTCTTGAAGTCAATGATCTGCGGTCGGTACCCTCCGGAACCCTCAAAGCCGTAAAAGAGAATAAAAGAAGAGCAAACCAGTCACTGGCAATAAGCAAGTGAGCAATAATGAGTTATTATTGCTCAAACAATCTTGTATTATGGTGCGTAATTTACCTGCAGCCAGATTCCTCGCACCTATGGGTACGTGACGCAAAACCTTCACATTATTCTTCTAATTATTTTTTGTTTTGAAATTCTTATAAGACTACATATAATAGAAGTACTCTCTTTCAAATAAAAGAATCATAATCGAGATCGGTTCACGTGATAGACAATAATCGCTAAAACACCAACATACATACTAAGCTGATTGCCCTTGCACGTGGGGCCGATAGATGGCTCTGACCCCATTCCTACTTCGCGCTGTTAAGATTTTTCTAGAATTAATGGGGTTGGGATGGGTATATTTCAATAGCAGGGGCCGATTTTTGACTTTCGAGCGCTCGAAAATTAAACAAAGTAAATGCTATTGTAGTGTCATAATCACAGGCACTTACTTTCTACCGCTAGAATTGAATACGAGTGGTCAATACCGCACGTTTTAAAAATTTCTATCGTCATTTTAAAAGAGCATTTCATAATTTTTTACAGTTTTCGATTGAAAGAGTTTAGCGCTCGAAAGTCAAAAATCGTTCCCCAGGTCAAAAAGAAACCGCGATCGCGATGCGATTGTCTTGGTAGTTTGATGGTCTTGGTGTAAAAGTTATTCGATGTTTGAAATTTAATTCTGTTGTGTTGGGTTAAAATAAGGAATTTTACAAATATTGGGACATTTACTTTACCTTGAGTTAATTGATAGTGTGTACGGAACCCTCGGTGCGCGAGTCAGACTCGCACTTGACCGGTTTTTTATATACTTGTTGTAAATAGTTATATGCTTTTTGAAAATAAAGATAATTGACTATTAAAATATTAAAAAATTACAGACATGACACAATAAATATTATAGTTATAGAACTATAATGTTTATTGTGTCATGTCTGTAATTTTTGTCTATACAATTCCCTTTCCGCTTTGGAGATGTTTTTGTAATAGGTAAGTTTATATTTAAACCCCGTTTATTTAATCTCTATTTTTTCCTGAGTGTCAAAAGAGTCTCCTTCTAACCTGAAGACTTTTATCTGTTTGTAATATACTACACCTACACCTGGCTGGGTGGTAGAAAGCAAATGTTGTGTAGCTAACTAAACCAACTTTAAATTCTCGAATCCCAAATTTCAAATTGATATTATTGATTGATTCAAGCTGAGATTTCTCAACGTGACAAAACGGACAGATTTGCACTATAATAGTTCCTTCTTTACCTTTTTTGGTACGGAACCCTGAAAAGTTGTTAAACTACTTGAACATGACTGATTATTGGATTTCGTTTGCAAATTATCATCACATCAGACACTCCTTGAAACTCCATCGAAATAAACTTGACATCACTGTGACATCACTTCATAACAAGTTCCATGATGTCATACATGGCGTTTTTTTATCTGCTCATCTGCAAACACCTTTATTAAATAATTTTGCATCGTTACTTTAAGTACCTAAGAAGTCATTTATAATATTGGTACCTTCTTCACTCTTGTAATTTACTAGCACCTGTGTAGCCGAACTCAGCATAGTTAATAAAAATATTTTTCTTAGAAATTAGGTACGTACCTCTACCTACTACGTATACTTTATTTTCAAGCATAGGCGCGCGTATACGCACTACATGAAGCGCGCAGTAAGCTATACATTATCTTAGCGCCTGCACAAAATAATACGGCAACAAATATCCGATGACAATGGCCTCACTACTAACTATAGGCGCGTTTAAGTTTCCACGGGTTAGTTACGAATCAACAAATTCAAGTTAAGTACAATAAACTTGAACCTTACTATGAAGAACTTACGGCTCATTTAAAATCACATTAAGACACGAAACTTAACCCTGATCCAGTTATCTAGAAAATGTAATTCACCTAGTTTAACTGGACTGTTAATCGCTATCTAAGTCCTTGATAACGAACGCTGACACCAATTAGCGTCATTATCATCTGTGATATCGGCGGTCAGCAGTTGTCTGGCGTCCCATCGCCATAACGCGTCGATACCGGCATGAGTTCCACGCATGCGTACATTCCCAATTCCCAAGGACTGACGCATGCCCGCGACAGCGCAGACTCGACAGCGAGACTCGACGCGGCCACTTGCGACACCCGACTCCTCTTTCCGCGGCCCTGTCGCATAATAAAATTGATTGTACAGTCGATACTGACATTGAACGGGCAGTGTAGACCAGTAATCAAGCCAGTTATTTGCGTTCGTTTCACGCGGCAGCGCGTCGGTAGCGGCCGACCGACCACTCAATCAGCTGGCGCTCGCAGTGACGCCGCGTGGTGCATGTGTTGTGTGTGCAAAATGCCGTAGTGTCTTTTTAATCAAACCATGGATATCGCAAAGGCCAAGGTTGGGGTGCCGGAGGGGTTTGAAGAGGATGAGCAGACGTCAAGACGATGCATGCTTGATGGTGAGTGACCAAATAAAAGTTAAGTACCTACATAATTTGCAAATAGTAAGGGCAAAGAGCAAAGATCAATGGTCCATATGACGCGACGTCGACTTCTGATAGGGGGATGGTATTGATTTTCCATGACATTAGACATGTTTACATGTGTAACTGCTAGCTGTTGTCAAGTCCAGTTCCAGTTCTTATTTATGAATTTCATATTTCGGAAAATGCATTGATTGCGCTTTTTCCTTTCTTGGAAGCTCCACGATCGTTTATATTTAAATCGCCTTCTTAATTTAAAATGTAAGCCTTGGTAAAACAGAGTAAATCTGTTAAACAAGTAATCAAGGCACGACACTTTGTGGGTAGATTCGTTGTTACCTGCTTAGCATTGCGATTGCCTAATCATTGCTAAAAATAAACCACGATCAGTGTCAACTAACCAAGCATCGTCTTGTAATTTTACCGCACCAATATAAGTTTTAAGTGGCAGCAAAGTCGCCATGCTTAATCAATATAAATATTTATATGGTAAGGGGGCAGACGGGACAGTCAGCATCCAGTTTTGGCAAGTTAAGGTTTTGTATTGTGCGTGCCATCGCGACCATTCACCCCGGCTGCCCTAGCTGCATTGTAGGGTTTTAAAATCGATAAGTCTTTTAGCTAACCGGTTAAAAAGCGAACAATTCGCCCCTTTTATATTTTTTTCATATAGGACACTCAACTTAAAACCGTAGGTCCCTATGTAATTAAGTGTTAATGCTAATGACAATTTTACACTCGTTTATTGTATCTGATGGCTTGTTTACTTATTTTTGATAAGTACTATAAAAGACATATGTAGATGATAAAGTCCTTCGATCAACCTTTATAGTTTATGTACGTTCGCAAACGATGATTCAATATTTCATTAATTACTTCACTCATTGTTAACTACTTACGTCGATTTGGCGCAGCACAACCGATATAGTTTTTCAGAGTACCTACTTTAATGGTGTACGAAGTTCCCAACCCGCACTGGACCAACGTGAAGCATTCTTCCTTTCGTCCATACCCATGAGTGAAAGACTAGTCTGTGTCCAACAGAAAAACTATTGGGTGATGGTGATGTGATGTGACCACCTATTAAATTTTGTGATAGATAAATATTGTGCTAACAGTTATACTTAGGGAGATGCTTGTCAATTCAAGCCTTTGGGACGCCCCCGCGTCCATGTTGTTTTAGTCATCATCATCTATAATCATGGCTTCATCATCTATAAAGACACGAATATTTATGCTAAATCTTTTAATAAATACATTTCCGCGATTAATAAATGTGAGAGAACGAAAACATTAAATAGCGCTGTGTGTGACACACTAATAAATGCGCAGTGCATCAATGCGCCTTCAAGGTTGACCATGGCATAAGAAACTGACAAACACGTGCTGTACTTCAAGCGTATTTTTTTAATGAAAGAAAAGTTTCTCGCAAGAATATTTAGGTGTTGCAAGCACACCTAGGTATTTATTTAGCAAACGATATGATTATTATTATTATGTATTCAATACATCAATCATGTGTTAATATGTTATTTTTGTCTTAATGGCTAGGTACATAATATAGGTATATTCCGGTATCCATGATACTGGTCGTTCGTATTTAACGGTTTAATCTCAGAGAAACGGATTTTATTATTTTTATTGACCTTGTGTTAAACTTAATATCAAATCCTAATTCATATTCAATCTTGTGCTAACATAAGGTTATCATATATTATACATATAGAAGGAAAAGATATATCGAGTGAACATATGGGTCATTAATTAATTTTACATGACACTACTCTACACACTACTTGCCCGTGCCTAAACCGCGGAATAAAATAGCCTAAAATGTCCGTCCCTTTTTTTTAATGGGATCAAAAGTTCCAAAGATTAGGCAGAAACATTTTAAACCTCGTCTCCTCTTTATAATATAAAATAACATTAGTATTGAAGTATAGATTAATATAGATTAATAATGTCGATTCAATACCCAAATCCGGGTGTAAACGTGACTGCTTTCTTCCAAGCGCTAAAAGTATGTGGCTTTACAGATATTACGCGAATAAATGACTGTACGAAAGATTAGTTTTATTTATGGATAAGTAGATAAATCATAATATTCATTATCTACATTTGAATATCCGGTATCTTTATACGCATTAATTAAACAGTCGATTTTATGCTAACATTGTTTATACCAGGCTGGCCGAGTTATAAAGAAATGTCCTGTTTTATGTTTTTCAATTAACTACGTGCGTAAAAGAATGGATAATTAATTAAATGAAGTAGTGTTTCTGTGCAATATGGTAGCTCAAGTTAAAATGAAACTGTTAACGCAGGATCCGCATCCGGAATTCCGTCCAGAGGCTTTAATATAAGTTTTACTGAAACAAAACTTTACGATCGCGCTTGCGTTATACCCTCAATTTGTATGGGATTTGACAGCTAAACGCAAACGCGATCGTAACGTTTTGTTTCTGTAAAACTTATACTAGAGCCTCAGATGGATCAAGGCTTCAAAAGTTTTGTGTCGCAGACGAACCTATACCTAGATAGTTTCTCGTTCAATGGGAAGCAGCCATTTTCAAATTTATCGCTAGAAGCCGAAGTTTATGAAACTTTTAATTGAGAATTTGGTATTCGAATGGGCTGAAAGACAAGAGAAGTATCACTTAAACAAAAACTGTTCTGTTCCTAAAAGTTAAACGCCTTCTTGATTTCTGGTCGTGAGTAGCTCTTCCGATGTAATTTTAGTCTGTCCTATACAATTGAGGTGTGTTTAATACCCCACGTCCCTATATCTTGAAGACCTAACGAAATACTATTCCTATAGTCACGATAAAAATCTTTCGTTAGGCAAACTATCATAAACATATTTAACCCATTCCGTAATTAATTATTCCTAGAATTGATTACGGAATGGGTTAAATATGTTTACGATAGTTGTACGAACTAATTTCTCTGGTGCCCTGAAAACCAGCGCCTTTAGCATGTAAAGGCTGGTTTCCATTTTGATTAGTGCGAGTGCAGGTGTGTAGTGCGAGTGCAGGTGTGTAGTGCGAGTAGTGTCCAATTCACTGCGAGTGCAGGTGATTAGTGCGAGTGCAGGTGTGTAGTGCGAGTAGTGTCCACACGTGTTTAGTGGCAGGCACGCTGCGAGTGAGGGGGAGGGAGGGCGCGCGGGGCGTGGCTACTCGCAATCCACTCGCAAAAAAATAGAACGCGCTTCTATTCACTTACTACGCAGCCAACTAATCACTTGCACTAATCAGTCGCTGTCCACACCTAGTCACTAATCACCTGCACTACGCACCTGCACTCGCACTAATCAAAGTGGAAACCAGCCTTAATGCTGGTGGCCTATGCTGAGTGGCATCCATTTTGGTGAATTCCAATTGTAAGACACACATGTAACATGATATCACACCAAATAATGGTTATTTACGATACAAGTGCCAAAAATAGGAAATTCGCAACGAGCGGTGATAAATTAAAACACGACCGAAGGGAGTGTTTTAAATCGACACGAGTTGCAAATTACCTATTTATTCGGACGTGTATCGTACAACGTTTTACTGTACATATGGCTCTTTAAAGTTTCGACATATGCACGAAAAGTGCTCTTTTCCGCACTAGTGCGGGAAAGTAGCACCATATGTACTGAATATATTTCTTTCTTTCTTTCTATTTCTAATGTTTTAAGAAAAAGGTGTAGGTATTAACAATATACCGTCAGACATTTAGTATCTTGGTGTTAATTTACTTTTTATCTTATTTGACAAGCATTGTAAAGTGACCTAGCGGGTTGCAAGTAACTTGTAAAGTCCAATTAGAGATGTTGACGCTTATTTAGTAATTTTCTTCCACTTTGCCGCTGCGTTGTGGTGTGGTTGTGGTTGGTGTGTATAGACCCTATGTAGTTACCATATTCTCTGTTGTTATGCCAACCCAATGAGCCAATGACTTTTGGTAGGTACCTACTTAACCTGACACACGTTTATGACACTGTCACCAAATACCCTACATTCATCCATTGTGTCGGCGTTGTTGCTATATCAATACATAGGCATTAACCTTTGTCAGGCGACGACGAGGCATTACTCAAGTTGACAAAGACAATTTTTAGAATTGATTGCTAAAGAGTGGCCATGGTTCAGATAGCAGGGTGAAGATTGTGTTGGTTAGAAGTCTAGACAAGTAATGGTCTCAGACCAAGAAAAAAAGACAGATGGAGCGTTACGAACAGTCTAGTGAAGCCAACCGGTTTTCAACCAAGCTCCATAAGTTTAGCACACGCTAAACAAATTAAATCGCACAAAACTCGAAATAAATGATCTTGACAGCATTGCGACACGTGCTGAAGAGTTTTGTGCAATTATGTTTGTATATGTGTGCGTGAGTGTGTGCTAAACTTGATGTAGCTTGGTTTTGTTTGTATGTGGTTTGGCTTCACTTGACTGTTCGTAACGCTCAGTCTGTATATTTTCTTGGTCTGAAGTAATGGTATACCGTTTAATTCTAATCTATTATAATATTTGTGAAGAGGAAATCTCTGTATGATTATATCTATGTAAGTTTGTATCTTTCACCTGTGTGTAAAATGGACTTTCTGAAGGGACATAGGCTACATTTTATCTCGCGGCTTTTCCTGCGGTAGTATGCGGGTGAGGGTGAACCTGCGCAGACAGCTAGTATCATATAAACTTAGATATGAGCAATATTTTCAATGGTTAAGGTTATCTACATGGTAAGGTATGCAGCCGATTAATTTACAACATTGTAGAAATCTGCTGCTTCGATATTCTATTCATGAGATGCACCTCCCATTTACTGGTAAACCATTATCTTTATGCACAATCGTTAGTTAGGTACCTATTTTCTGCAACTTTGTAATACTATACTACTTATTTAGTAATGGCAACGATGTATGTAACCATAATCACCAGTTACCGGTCATATAAATTACTTTCAATTGCAGTAAGTACTTTTGAATATCTATAATGCGAGGCACAAACTCGGGGTGTAGAATTTCAGTCGCGGTTTACGTTTCTTCATCGATACCTTTATCAGATGGTGCATAACGGCTTGAGTTATAACTGCATGCTAAATGATCGTTACTTCATCTAGATAACCGAGTAGTGTTGTGTATGCTGTTAGCTAATGGGCCATTCTATCCTACTAAGTAATATTATAAATACGAAAGGTCGGATGTTTCAATGTTTGTTACTAAGTCACGCAATAATTGCTGAATGGATTACGATGAATTTCAGTTTAAAAAATAGAGTATAACCTGGTTTAAAATATAGAATACCTCCGTCCTACAAAACGAAGTCAACGCGAACAACCAGCGGGGAAAAGTTAGTAAGATTATTAAAAAGTGGACACGCGGGAAGTTATTTTAACGAATAGTGTTACAAAACTGACGGTTAATGAGGACTATCTGGATTCCATGAAGTCGACAATGTAAAGTTTTTGATCTATTTGTGCTAGAAGTACATTACGACGTGACGTTGCTGTCGTATCGTATCCGCACATTGAATTTAATTAATCAATCGATGTCACAGAGATATGGCAAAGGTCTCGATAGATCATGTAGCTGCACTTCCATACAAATTGACGGCGAGCGAAGTCAACCGGAGACCACGGCTTTGCAGCACCTTGCAACGGTCAGCGTCAAAGGAAAATCCACTTAGAGCAACAATCATCTACTCGTAAAGCAACGCGATGATATTTGCGAGTGATACTGCGCGTAATTAATACCTCAAATAAGAAGAAAAAGAAATACATTAACAGCCTCTCTCAATTTGCACAAGTGCATCAATAGCTCGCTCATTATAATCATGGTCTTTTTGCTCGTTTCGAGGCTAACATAAGCAAAGGCCAAGATGAGGCTGCAAACAAGAATACAAATAATTCGAAAGTTGTTAATAGGAAATATATTTTAATTACTTTATGGTTTTAATCGCGGCGGTAAGTCGAAAGTAAGTGTATAAAAAAACTGATAGACATAGCAGCCCGCGCGACTTTTCGCGTATATAACGCAGGCAAACCCACGGGATAGCATAGCTATATCAAGAAAGTCCATTTCTAAATGAAGGCGAAAGATTTTTGAAACAAGGATAAGTGGGAACCAGAGAAGATGAGATTTTCCCTACATACCATTAGTCAATCAATTAAAATAATCACACAGACTTTTTCTTTATACTTTTAGTAATACTTAGGCGGATGCAAAGCGTACAAAACAAGTTGACATATAATTAAAGAAACATGATTTGCCGCAGTTTTACGACTAGCATTGCATTGAAAACGTTCATGATCGTACCCTTGAACTGACAGGTTCCTGGTGCGGTTCCGACCGGTTTTCGACTTATTTTTCGCGTTTCATGATGAACAGTTAAGTTTGTTGAGAAGCGCGGTTAACTAGCCGATTCGTATTCGAGTACAGTCAGTATATGCCGTAACAAAGAGGCCAAAAATGACAGACTCGTCCTGAAGGCCCTAATAGAAATAGAGTTGTCAGATATTTAAGCGCGCTTCGATGTCGCAAATGACGCCGGTGACTGGTAGTAAACCCAGACCTTTAAACGTATTTTTTGGTCCTATTAAATGTTTTCATTCCGGCTGGGTTGATTTAAAAAAACCCGCTCATTTTTTTTTAAACGTACACATACACTTTTTTCTTTTACAAACAACGAAAGGAGGACTAACTTGGCCTGTTCACAAAGTTTGCTTTTTAATTATTGTTTTTGTTAAATGAAGGGTTAAAATATTCTAGGGACGGACTCGTACTAGAGAACAAAATGAACTCATCATTTAAGAAGCGGGGATAAGTTAAATAATTATATCTAAATAAGTAAATAGGTACCAACTTCAATTTAAACGTTATCTGACATATTGTAAATAGTTATTACCATAGTTACCACCCGACGACCACTTTATATTTAGACTTTGTATTTCATAATTATATTCAAAAGTATCAAAACAATATGTACCTAATTTGATATCACTGCTTACGTTTAACGATAATTACTTTATTTACTTGTTAATTGAGTTACTTGTTTTGTTGATATCACGAGAGTCCACGACTCCACGTGCTTTTTAATAATGATAAACTCATTTACCCTTCTCTCGAGTCTAAAAACTAATAAGTAGGTACTTTAGGTAGGTACTTAGATTACTAATGAAGTGGCAGTTGTAGCGTATTGATAAAAGGTTGTGACTTATTTTTGCCGTTTTAATCCCCGACACAAACGGGGGTTGTTATGAGTTTAAATGTGTAGGTACCCAGAGTACCCAATGGCCGATAGAATATTTTGGTTTAGGGGGAGCTTGATACCATTTGACCCTGCTGAGGTTAAATTTTAGTAAGGATTCAGATGCTTCTGGGTGCTAGATTTTTTCCGCGTTTTGTTTAGCGGGGGATATGACTATCGGAATTATGCAGTTTCGAAATAATTATTATTTCCGACAAGACGGCATGTTGACTCTTCGGAACAGATCACAGTTCCCGAAAATACACATAGCTTAAATCTGGAAAAGTCCTTGGAAGAGCAGCTTAATTCCACCATAGCGATCGCTGTCGAAGTTCGCTACTCTAACGGCCATTCCCAATAATCAATCCACGGATAGTTTTCCTTACCAGCAGTTACATTTTGACACATTTTCTACGGTTAATCTGTTAAAATGTAACTGCTGATAAAGAAAACTATCCGTGGATTGATTATTGGGAATGGCCGTAAGTGCCTACGTACGTTAGATACCAAAGCTAAAAGCATTTTGACGACCTTTGTAGCCTAGTTGGTAGTGACCACTACGAAGCAAGAGGTCCTGGGTTCGAATCCCGGTAAGGGCATTTATTTGTGTGATGAGCATGAATATTTTGTTCCTGAGTCGTGGATGTTTTCTATGTATTTATTTATTTATTTATCTACTAGCTGATGCCCGCGTGGTTGTAAAAAAATGTAACATATTGAATTTTCCCGTGGGAATTAGATGTTTTCCCGCTGGAAAAAGTAGCCTATGTCACTCTCCAGCCTCTAAACTATCTCCGTACAAAAAATCACATGAATACGACGCTCCGTTGCGACGTGAAAGAAGGACAAACACACACACACACACTTTCTCATTTATAATATTAAGTAAGGATATACTAAGTATGTATATCGTCGTCTAGTATCCATAGTACAAGCTTTGCTTAGTTTGTTACTAGGTCGAAATATTTACACCTATTTACCATGGCTACCGTACAATATTTCTTATTTTTACGATTCACTCATCCTTACGCTAAGTAGCCATGGAATGAAATATCGCCATATTTCATTCCATGGTCCCAGTTTGGCCCAGAATCAACACAAACACAGATGTGCGTGCGTTAACACGCGAGGCTTGCCATACTTAGAACGCAAGTTGTTGCCAGGTTCAGGAACAATGAATTGAATGAATGTACTTATTTCGTATTTAAAAAACGTACGTGTACACTTTTTTCCAAGTACCTACCTACTGTCATTGTCAGTAGCGTTTCTTAAGAGTCCGCAGTAAGCTCGGCCGAATTTCACCTTCCCATACAAACGTGTTTACGCTGTCATTTTAAAACTTCGTGTTGGATTGTGACGAAACTTTGCATAGACAATGACATGAGGTATATCTATGTCTGTAATTAGTTTATATGGTTCCAGTTTACGTAACAAACGAAATGCAGCAAAAACAAGTTTTGTATGAAAAACTTGTATTCGCTGTATTTTTACTATGGTATCTGAAGCTACATAAACTAATTACAGACATAGATATACTTACCTCATGTAATTTTACATGCAAAGTTTCGTTACAATCCGACTCGTAGTTTTAAAATGAGAGCGTAACTACATTTGTGTGGAGAATCGATCTTACTGCGGACTCTTCAAAAGGTGTTGAATCGTTCGTCTGTGTGTATGTTTTAGGGCCCCACATTTTTTTATCACCATTTTGAATTTTTTCGCAACCGCGGCTCCAACTCACGATTTTTTCAAGATTTAACCTACCACCTACGTAAGGCTAAAAATATTTCCCAATGTGATGATAGGTCACATTTTGTCGTTCTTTTATACGCAAATTGATGCTAAAAGTGGCACTGGAACACAAGTTTCACGTGCTCTGCCTACCCCTTTTAGGGATAAAGGCGTGAATGTATATGTACGTATGTGATGATAGGGAATTATACACGGCTCTACCGACCGAACTGAAGACGACCGACACGACTAATTCACACACAACATTAATTCTCTGCGATTAATTCATCTAATCTATAGAAATGTCTGACTGTTACATTACATACCTACATATCATATAAGTACATGAATGAAGTCCGTTTTAATGGTAGGTTAGTGGACTGTGAGGATGGCGGACTCCGGACTCGACTGCCAATTGAGACAATTATTTCCTGTTTCGTAACTGATTACAAACCGGGAATTTTCAGCTACAAGAATAATATTATACTTACAATTACTAAAACTTAACGAATTGAAAACTGTAACGAATAGGTCTAATTTCCTCGCCAATGTATATGTATAGTTTTTACCACCAAATATAAACTGTACAGGTGTCAAAAATTAGGATGGCGGCACAGCTAGGCAGCCTCTCATAGACAACCGATAAATAAGTTAGAATACGAAGCATATTTTGTTTTGAACAAACAATAAACACTAATTTGAATACCTGTGGACAATGTGTGAAACACTATTTTATGCACATTACACTGGCCTGATATATCTAGATCTTGGTCTGGCTTTACTACTAAAATGATGTACCTTCGTGTTCTTACCTTGTCGTTACCCTTAATTCTGGTAATCATTCCGATTTTAAAACAAATTTATTTTGCAAACGGCCAATCTACTTTCTAAAACAAATTGATTCGACTTTCAACAAATTGCTCACGCGGCGCGATCTAGTGATGGCCTGACATTTCGAAGAGTAACTATCACAAGCTCACATCTTCCTTCATGGTTTACTTTAAAACTCAATCGTATTTCTTCGCTATTAGAGTATTCTCTTGAAAGTAAGGGTATTATTATAGGAGTTTGCGAAACTGAGTGATGAGTTGTGGCTGCGGCTAACTGGCTTCCTTCTTTAAGAAAACTGTTTAACATTTTGTTTTGCTCTGCCTATTGCCTCACCCGGAAATATCTGAGGAATTGAATCTCAGAAGTAGGAAAGGGTGAACAAAATACAAGAAAATTCTCAGTCACCTCCAGTCTCCATCATCAGTCCAGCTTGGTGGTCTACCCTAATACTGAACTGTCATTAAACTTACATAAGCGTAATTTTTTACAAATTTTGTAGAACGACTTTTTATTATTATTATTGTTGATTTGTGGGCCTTTATATACTGTTTCGACCGAAGACGACCTTCGAATTCATCTATTGTGGCAGCCCTTTTTTTAGATTACACCGTTAAGGCCCGTTGCCTTTAGGAAATTCCAGATTCTTTGGGCGGTGATTTGTACCTCTTCTGGGTGCACGAGCCGCCCTAGGTAGGTACTTGTTTTGTGCACGAGTGTTCCGCAGGAGCAGAAAATGTGCATTGCTATTTCCTCTGTCTCCTGGCAGATCCAGCAAGTTACGTCCTGTTTCACACGCATTTGAAACAGGTGTTTGTTTAATTTGCAATGTCCTGTCAGGATTCTCGTCCCTGCGCAGGTTTAGGTAATAGCTCTTTAAACAGTTTATAAGGCTTTATAGCCCGTTTTTGTCATTTGGCGAACCTCCACTTGCTTGATTGCCTCTGATTTTTCTGTGTTGTTTAGTAGAGTGCATGATACCACAGAACGGTTCTGAGCCGGGAGAACGACTTACGTACGAATTCTAAAAGTTACTCCCCATCTGTATTTCGAATGACGATGGGACTTCGCTTGAACAAACCCATAGTAAAACTTTAATTTCGAAGGAAAGCGTCTTCTTATGGAAACTGGCAAATTGTATTATTTAGGTACTTGTCTTTGGTGTAGAAATCATATAACTGCGCTTGGAGGCCACGCATTGTGTCCACAATTTCGCTCGTGTACCTAAACATAAGGACAACCACGAGTATTTTCTTAGTCACAAAGCCACACCTATAACCTGTTAAGTATTTAACTATCGTTTGAAGTTATCCGAATGTTTTATTGAAGGCAAATTAATATCTAAAATAGGTATGCCAAAAATATCGTAGGTAATATTTACCGAGCTGACACATTTAGTAGGTATTTTAAATATTTACATAGGTTTGACCATCAACAAAGCAAAATAGAACAAAACATACAGATATCTTAATTTATCTCTTTGTCGTTCGCCAGGACAAAATATTTAGCTCTGCGTACTCAAAAGTCAAAAACATAACAGTACTTTTCGTTGGGCAGTCGTGTAAAAAGCGTAGAGTATTCTTGGAGGGGCCGTGTATTGGAACGCAAAATACCTAGATTTACATTGCCCTGATTAGTAATAACATAACTTTCTTAAATCGATAAATAAATAGATGACATGACAAGTATTCAATAAAAATATTCATTTCTTTCGGACACGGATCAAAATCCATCAATGCGGTATAATATTGATATATTAAGTATAGCAATGAAATACTACTTAAACCTGTTCGAATGGTAAGGTTGAACCAATGAATGGCGTCCCTCGAGAGGGTGTAATTAGTGTCTACTCGTTGAAATAGCTCTATTTTAGCTTGTGGTTGTTACTATCAAACTACCTAGTTAAGTATAGAGGCAGTTTGGTGTTTAATAAATTCATATTCCACGATTTCAGTCTTTTTGTAACTTCCTAACCGACTTCAAAAGGGGGAGGTTCTGATATTGGACTCTGATCTAGTTGATGAGGGGATCTGACTAACTTTCCTTATGTCCGATCGATTCGAAATTTGGTACCGTGTTACTTCAATGATATTGAAAGTATATGGGAAGGTAACCATGACCTGATCAGCCGTTTGAAGATCATCAGCTCTTTAATAGTCGATGAGGGGATCTGACTACCTTCCATATGTCTTGTCGATTCAAAATTTGGTGCCGTGTTACTTCAATTATATTGAAATTATATGGTAACCATGACCTTGATCAGCCGTTTGAAGATCATCATTTTAAAAAGGACAAAATTAAACCTATTATAATGATTATTGTCGTCACATAGGTTTAATATAATTTGTTAGTTTTTAGAGTCTATTTTTTGTTTCGGGGGTTTTTAAAATTCTTAATTTTAATGCTTGAATCACCCAAGTTTAAGTTCCTAAGATGCGTTAGAAATGCTTTCCTAATGTGAGGTTCGTTACGTTTTATTTATTTACTAGCTTCCGCCCGCGACTTCGTTACCGGGATAAAAACTATCTTCGTGCGAAATTTCATCCAAATCGGTTGAGCCGTTTAAGTAACGAACATCCAAACTGTCGCATTTATAATATTATATAGTAGGATTTGGTTGGATTTGCCTCAAATGCATTTTCTACCAATCAACAGTAGGTAGGGCCAAACAAAGCTTGCTTTATTGTGTAAATGATTATGATTAAATTCAACTAAGGATGCGTGGAAGAGATCGCCCTGTTGTCCACCGTAGTTTACATCTTGGTTAAGTTTCATCGATTTTTTTCTATCGCTCTGCTTTTTAAATATGGAGATCAAGGTGGAGATATGTATCCGCGTAACGCCATGCAATGACCCCAGACCCATAATAACGTATTACAAACAAAGACGAAAAAAACCTAGTTTCAAGGATCGTTACAATAAGTAATCCGAGCAATTGTACTAATTTCACAAGTCATGAGTGATTTTACCCCGCACTAGACTGACAATACGGTCGTGTTTTAAACAAAATATTTTGAAAGCCAGTTATGCAACCCTGGTAACATTTGCCCAGTCAAGCTGATGAATCCTATTAGAGTGAATATCAAACACCAGACCTGAGGCCCTACCGCGAAACGGCTGTTATTCGCTACGCGCTAATGCGGCTCACCCCGCCGGTCACCCGTCACGAAACTAGACCTCTACCTACGACACCTACAGTTAGTTACTACGCATCGCGGTGTCAAGGTATATTTGTGGGTGAGCGTTGAGGTGAGCTTAATACAAGTTACAGAATAGAGGGGCTGGAGGCATATTTATGTGTGTCGCTTCCGACTGTTTCGCCCAGCGGGTTCTCTTCGTTCTCTAATCAGAACAGGATGAGCGAAGAATATCAAAATGTATATAACTGGGATGCGATACAGATGAATAGAATCGAGGTCTTTCGGGTAAATTGCGTGACTTTTCGAAGTTGCGTTAGGGGGGATATCAACTGTCATTTTCGCCTCAAAAAAAATACATTTTGTATGTCCTAACGCGCGTTCTAAAAGTTGCGCTTAACCTTGCTGGTTTGAGACAGTATTTTATAGTCTGAGTAGCCATAGCCATAAATGAGAAAGAGCATTAATCTAAACGACTAACATGTGTCTTAATGGAAATGAAATCATCATAAATATTGACGTATATAAATAGTACAAACGAAAGTCGATACAGACAGAGATCAGAAAGAACACTTCGTTGAATTAGGAAATCCTATTAAAATAAGACAAATGACAACGACCATTCTGCTTCGATAGGAGACTGGTCTTCAAATAGCTAATCGCATTGTAAAAAGCACCCAACTGGGAAAACAATCTCCCAGGTCAAACAAAAACGCGTCGCCACTAAAAACAAATTACAATCAAATTGTTATGCTCCCACAGCATTTTCCAAGCAATGCTCTTTGAGAATAACGAGTTACGCGGCGCGATGCGATGTGCGTGACACAGGGAGCAAATTGAGATGGATGTGGTGTTGGTGTGTCAACGATCCCAAACATTCGTGTTGCTATTGATGCAACGGACGCTGACACACGATATTGGGTAATGAGCGTATTGGCGGCAGCTGCACGCAACACCCGACCCGGCACATTGTGTGCTTCTTGGTTTAGTTCGTTGGTAACCGCCAATTTGTTAGAATGGTCGCGTTTATTTCGGCGGTATTCGACGTTCACTGGCAACTTTTTAAGTACCTACGATCTTTGTCATGCTACCAACCTAGCTAGCTTGATCACGTTTATGTCTCAGATAAAACATTCGTCCCTTAACTTGGTAGCAACCCGGTAAGGTAATATAGATAAGGTAATATAATTGCGGGAAGACGAGTAGTAGTGCACACAACTACAAAGTGCCTCAACTAATGGCCGCTCCACACAGTGGGCCATCGTGACCCATCATATAGGACGCGGATATGCGGTAGAACGAGATATAAATATGCCTTACTCCCTTTAACACATATTTGCGTCCTGTATGGTTCAGGATGGCCCATGGAGCGGCCATAAAATACACCAATATTCAAAATACCTTCTCACTATCTCTGTCTCAATAATATTGATAAGAAACTTATACTTAATTAGTTCTTATACTTTAGTTTGGTATTTTCAGTAGAAAGTATGTTTATGTTAAACTTCCTCGATAGTTATTGTTTCAACGCATTTTGCAGATTTTTAGTAGCCAAGCCCTATTGAGCTACAGAAAGCTATTTAGATAGGAGTTTCAAGATTTTTTTTCTCCCTTCGATTAGATTTGCAACGAACTTAAAATATTACGAAGGATTTAAAATATTATTTTATCCCCCTATTATCCATACCCTTACATTGACTCTCATAATTATGACAGCTGGACAGAGATCCCATAAAAGCCAAGCACTAGTCTGAGATATATCGTATGATCCTTCTTTATAATCCGTCCTGTAGGTCTTTAGATTAGTTATCTATTATCCGTAACGTAATTTGGACTCGTTAATTACAATGATAAGAAGGCACTTATCTAATTGCTCTTTGTGAATAATTATATTTCAACTTGTACCTAGTGTTATTTTTTTTACATTTCGACGTTCCCTGTTATTGTTATAAGATGCGCGTAGTCGATACGAGGATATTCTTACTCGTGTGTCGTGCCTAGATGTAGGTAAGTACTAAAATTAACGAATAAATTTGAAAATGCACATTCAAGTAGATAGTATACTTGTAGTAACGACTCCATCATGATCTCTAAGAGGAATACCTCTATCTAGAACTATCAAGAAATAGCACCACACAGCGGAAAACAAGTCGACAACCAATAGTGCCTAGCTTGTCTTACAGCTACAGCGCCTGACGACTACCGAAACACCTGACGATCTAATGTAAACAAGCAAGCCCTAACGCTCTTGGAGTCTCAGATGATTGAATACAGCGTAACTTTGGCCATAACAATACACGTGGCTGGCATACACAGCATGATTTAGGTCGAGTGCAGTCAACCGTCAGGCGCGATCAGCCGTGCAGCGGACGCACCTGTTCCATCGGGAAAAAAACCCGTCTTTTATTATAATATTAATTAGGTACACAATTAAAATCTGCAGTTGCTATAAAATGGACAGTACCCTTAATATGAAAATATAAAGTAGCCTTGTAGGTGAAGGAATCCATTATTAATGCATATATATCATTTGCTGGCTTATCTACAAGAAAGAATGCCTTGTGTCTCAGTATCAGACAATATTAACTCTTGAGTTAATTACCGATAATGCACCGTAATTGACCTTCGGGAAAGTAAAGAAGCGCTGCACACCTAATAAAGATCGAGCGATTTCATTTTATAGCGACAACACCCCATAATTTTGCACACGTTCTCCTCACCAAGATTCTTGATTGATTGCTTTAGCCATCGCGAAATGAATCACTTTCTCCGAACCAGACTAGTTTTTTGTTCTATTATATGTTACATTAGTAAGATAACATTCGTTAATTTCTTCTGCTATCGGCGACTAATCGAAAGAAATGAGATTGTGGATTGGGTTCCGTTCCGAGAGGCGGCGTAATTGCAATGCAGTGCGCGGTACTGCGGCTCAGTCCGAGTTGCGCCGCCACCGAGGGCACGCCGCAGCTTTCCGCCGTTCGGCGTCAAACATGGCGAAAACTGCCACTTAAAAAAAACGCCATCGTCAACCTTGGTTCGCGAGTGACCCATGGAAGATGACTGAGGAACAGGATCAACCGGACTCGTTCAACTCCTGGGAGCTGAACGGGCTCAACTCCCTGGACCTGTGGGACTACACGGTGGAGCTGGAGTGTCTGCAAGGAACCGAAGGTTAGTTGCGCAAGGCTGTGTGAGAGGCGTACTACGTTACGCTCACGAAACACCTCGAATTGCACCATGAAATTGTTCCACTGCGCTGAATATTATGGTTGATTCTTTCAACGGTGAAATAAATTGGATGTTAATCTCGTGGTTGGCTCTAGCCTGACGCTATTGTTTCAAAGTGAAATGGCAAATTGGCTTAACTGCAATCTATTGCTTCTGTCGTCAAAGTACCTATTTCTTATTTTGTGGAAACTTAAGCTGTCAAAGCCACTTCGAAAGCCGATGATTTATGAGCATAAGTATGACTCTTTTATTTTATTGCTTTAATTGCATCTGTGTAGTTTAATTGGACGTCCCGTATATCCCTGTGGTGTGTGTGTCGTTAAGCAGTTAAGTGCCCTCGTCCGACTAGATGTATATACATATTTATAACTACACACATAACTGTCTAAGTGCCAGCATAATATAAACTATCTGAGGCAATAATCGTTCAGTTAGTTACTCTCTCCCGCCATTCCATTGTCCGATTTGTCCGCCATAACCACTTTTTATTTTGGTTGGTCAATATGGAAACGGATACTCGGATTTATTTGCTTAATAAAGCCAATAGTAGGGTAAATATTCAAAACGTTCCTTAGTTTTACACTTGTTGTATATTTGCTATGTATATGTATGACGATTGAAAGTGGCATTGGGCTAGTGTCCAGGACTGCGACGTTTTACTTTATCTGGGCTGTTATGGGAATACCTAGAACGGAATTAACCGTTTCTTTTTGTGATTTTTACTTTGTTTTCCAGCCATGCTCGAATCGCGTATGATTTGTATTATCTTAGATTTAGATTTGAATCATTAGGTATAAAGCGGTTTTAATCAAATAGGTAAATAAACCCGATGATAAGTCGTGCACTGCGTATCGTTTAGATGTTCGCGGTATTGTGTAATTTACATTGGTAAATGACAAATTGATCATTGTTTTCATTCAACTAATTTGCATACAAACGAATGAAGAAAGACAACAACGTTGTGGAATATGAGGATTTGTAAATTAAAGACGATTCAAAGCGATGTTTATAAGCTATCCTGTGTTTTACGTATGTATGATCATTTGATCATGCGCAGGTAGGTACTTATATCTACAAAGTAATAACAGTAACATTATATAGGTATGTACAAACATCAGGCTGAAATGGCAAAAAGTGGATTATGATAGTGTGATTACCTATAATTACACCGGTTAAATTATTTTGGCTTCCGTATTCGAACGAATTCTGTAACGCTCATAAAATTTAAACTCATAAGCATTGCTGTAATAAATCTGAATGGTTATTTATTTGATATTTTATTAGTTTTCGCTTCACGGCATAGTTACCTGAAAAACAGCTGCAATTTAGTCATGCTGGATCGTTAGATTGCGTTACTGAACGCTTGATCGTTCAAACCCAGTAAATTGAGCCTATTTAGACTACTAATTAATCAATTAAAATTTAGTCAAAGACATTTGTGATACGGCCTACTTCTGTGTGTGGGGACCTTGAGTATTTTGTTAACGTATCTAGGTTTTCCATTTAATTAATAGTTATTAGGCGTCATCACCGTAGCGCGTGCCTAATTAGTTTCTGTAATGAATGCTGAAAGACTCCTTATCTTTAAAGGACTAGTTTATTAGTTAACCATCTTACTAAATGTGAAATAAAATGAACACACTTATTTTATTAACATTTAATAGCAGTGATTGTACATATTGGTTTTACCTGTATGACAAGCTACGAGGAAGGTATAAAAAGCTAATTGTCTAATACTGTGTTGTGTGTCTGTCTGTAGGAAGTATACGCTGCCTATTCATAATCAAGAATGGTTGACGTCAGTAAACATTGCCTATGTGTTTATAACTTTGCCTTATAACATTATGCAAAAAAAGATAGGTACCTACGTCGCGTCGCGAGTGCTATATGCTCGTCTATAGTGCTCTTTTTACAGCAAAAGATAGGTTCCACTACCAGCTTTCGGGACCCGACACACTTCAGGACGCGTTTTTAATTTACTATTTTCCTATGACCAGCGAACCTGTGATGTGACCCCATATGGGTCTTCAGAGGTTTAGCTTCGCGTTTTTCCTGTGTAGGTACCTACATGAGTAAAGTTAAAGAGTGTAAGCATAGGCACCTTATTTTCATTTACCTGTGTAAGTGAGTCATAGGCAGGATTTAGCATATAAAGGCTTGTTTTTCTAGTGGCTTACCTATACAGTTAAAAATCCAAAATTAGGATCCCAAAATAATCAGGAATGGCATCGAAACTAATTTAAAGCAAAAACCACTGCGAAGATTCTGGCAGCATTTGCATTTTCAATGACAAATCGTTGACGCAGGACAATCGACGTTTAAATACACCACGTCTTATTTTATTAAAAAAATATATCTTTTTTGCGTTATGGTAAAATACAACCCATCCCTTAAGGGGGTTAAGTATAATCCTACTATCCTACTAATATTATAAATGGATGTTTGGAGGTTTAGATGTTTAGATGTTTAGATGTTTGGATGATTGTTACTCAATCACGCTTAAACGGCTCAACCGATTTGGATGAAATTTTACAAAAAGACAGTTTATAGCCTGGATTAAAATTTGGTATGTAAACTGTTGTTATGATTATGAATTAAGATTGAAAGTGTCAAGAATTGGGCCAGTGTCTTGGGCTCCCTTTAAAACTTACGGAAAAACATTAAACTCTGGCGACCCTCCCCGGCTTCGCACGGGTACTACCGGGTACTACCTATACATAATATAATAATAATATAAACCATTACCATTATATAATATAAACCTTCCTCTTCCTTCCTCTTGAATCACTATATCTATTAAAAATCACATCAAAATGCATTGCGTAGTTTTAAAGATCTAAGCATACATAGGGACAGACAGCGGGAAGCGACTTACTATGAAGATAACTGCACTCCAGTAAAGATCTAATAATACCGATTAGATAAATCGCCCCCCGGCTTCGGCCTTAACATTGGCAATGGCAACCAGAAAACCCACAGCAAACAAAATTACAGAGAAAAGGGTGCAATTACGCCGCCGCATCCGAATCATTAGATCAGCTTCGCCTGAGAACAGCTAGAAAGTTATCATACTAACCTCCATTTATGAACTTATAGGTGATAATGATAGAAACTGAGGCATTGTATGCCGCAACAAAGATCCGTATTTGAAAGTTACGTTCGCAGATTTAGGCGCAAACAATGTTTAAAATAACTATGTACTTTAAACACAATTTTGAATAATGGACGCAAGTCAGATTAGAAATCGCAATGGAAATGCCAGTTTAAGGAAATGTTTCTTATCTGATTACGTTGGTGCATAAATGCTCATCATAATTTGATGCATGCATATTGATGAATTCATCATGCATAAAGCTACTATGTTTAGTAAGCCGACAGACAGACAGAATAGAAGACTATGCATTTTATTTTTCTACCGATAACCAACAAATGATCGATAATAACCTGCATGAATAATTGAATATGCAATGCATCATCATAATCAAATCAGCCAAAAGGCGTCCACTGCTGGGGGACTAGTACGCCAAGTTTTATATCGGACATAAAGCATTCGTCCCATTCTGGCAAATATGCGAGTGCAAGAGGGACGAATGCTTTACGCTGGGGGGCTGGAGTGACTCCCTAAGAGTGCTACAATGTTCGGTCCTGCGCCACCCGCATCCAGCGGACTTAATAATTATTAGGAACATGACTTTACTTAGTTAATATCTAACACTGGCTGTCTACGTATTATAGTGGAGGTAGATTATTAATGTGTTGTCCGAATAATGTGTTCGATACACATTAACATTTGAGTAATAAGACGTCAAGAGTCTACGTGAGTTGAAATATAATGAGAATTTATTGTACACGCATATAATTACCGTTAAATTGCAAATGTTAGGCTCAACGCTGTCATAAACTGGAAATTGCTGATTTTTGGAGCGCAAAATATTTCCTTACCTAGTATCCGTACACAAAATCGTCCAACAATTTTAACACAGGTATATTAACTAGTATTAAGCGGCAAGGACGGCAAATTAATTTCGGCCACGCCGTTGAATACCTACTTAGCTAACAAAGTTATTGATATGACAGTAAATTATATACAAGTGACACAACTCTACATTCTACAAGAGCTTTTGTTTTGTTATATATACTACTACTTACTCTATTTCTATAACTTTATTTGAATTTAGTAGAAGTAGCTTAATTGTGTAATAAAATTAACAAAATTATATCACTTGAAACCGATAGATTATAACTTTTATTTAAATATTTAAATGTTAAGTTAGATAGAAGATGTAGCTCGGAAGGCGGCCACGTTAAAGTGGGGCTGGGAACCGATTATTGACTTTCGAGCACTCGACTCTTTCACTCGAAAACTGTCAAAAATTATGAAATGCTATTTTGAAATGACGATAGAAAATTTAAAAACGTGCGGTGTCGACCACTCGTATTCAATTATATCGGTAGAAAGTAAGTGCCTGTGATTATGACACTACAATAGCACTTACTTTTATTTAATTTTCGAGCGCTCGAAAGTCAAAAATCGGGCCCCTGGGCTGGTCACGTCTGCCGCATGCCGAATAAGTTGTGGCCCAAGGGAGCCGCAGACCTCAAAACGGAGACGCGGTAGACCTCGTCGGCGATGGCGTGACAACTTGCGACTCCTTTTTAAAAGACTGGCCAGATATTGCTCAAGACCGCGATGATTGGAAAAAGAGGGGGAGGCCTTTGCTCAGCAGTGGGACATAACAGGCTCGATATAATAATAATAATAAGTTAGATAGGTACCTAGGTTTTTTTTTCTCTCTCATACTTTTTTGGAGATTCCTCCACTCTGTACGCATGGTCGCCGGCGCGTCCCGTCTGCGTCGGGGGGATAAGGTACCTAGGTGATTGAAACTGAATAAAGTAATGACATACTACGTGCGACTTACCTACCCGTGTGTTTTAATATAAATTCCTGAGCTAGATTAAATAATGGCAATTTTATGATAACTATAAAGAAAAGATTCGCGATAAGGTTTAGAATTGATATGATGTCGTTAAAGATGTGGTTACAGCAAATAAGTATTATGATATGTTTTTATGGCCACATTCGCTGCTTTCCTGCTACGTCCACCGCACGCTAAACTCAAAAACGCCTCAAACAACACTTTCGTCAACTAAACCTTTTCATTCCTTGCCTGTTAAACGGGGTCACCTGTTTAACAGGCAACATAAATCTGTATTTAATATGTTTTTGTTCTCCAGCAAGGTTAGGTACTCCAAAACAGAGCCTTTCACGTTATTATCGATATGCACGCAGCGTTACGCGGTTAGTTGCGGTTACGGTTAGATGGAGAAGCGGTAAAGGAGCAATGCTTATGAAATGACGTAGCCGGCACGTGACGTGGTGTGAGTCAGCGGAAATATCTCATTGCTCTAGCCGGCAGCGGCAATCTTAAAAACAAAAGAGCTCAGAACCGCCAAATCCGTTTAAACACTTTAGCCGTAATTAAGAAGCGAATAAGGTTGAATTTTGCACGCACATTCCGCCCCGACTAGTTTCGTTGCGATTATCCGTGCTTCATCTGGCTGTCGCAACCCGGGGCCTTACTGGCTAATGCTATTCCAATCATTACTTGGCTCACCGCCGCATGTCTTTCACTGCCGCGTTAGCGTCGCTCTCACTTTATTCGATGTACCTTGGACTGGGTGGGTTTCAATTTGGTTTAAATGGTACAGTTTCGGTTATTAAAATGAGATTGGTTATTGAGTCTGGGTGGTTTTAAATGACTGTCTCGGTTCGTTTGTAGCTAGCTAGATGAGTTTTAAGGGGACTAGCTGCGGCAGATGATCGTTTTAGAAACGCTAATGCTCATAAATGTGCCTGAATAAACTTGAAAAAAATATGAACATGCCATGTTTTGATATAAGTACTTCCTCCTCTGAGCTTCGTTCACCTCAGTGCTGAGGGTCGTGATTTCCATCTAGGTCCGCCCTAGGTGGCCCATGGGTCACCGTTTCGGATGACCGATTTCTAGGCTTTTCGGTCTCTTGCGACTTAAGAGCATCATGGACCTAGATGGATAGCAATTTTCTGATCTGGTCTGAACACCGCTTTGGACTGCGGCCCCGTCCTCTTTTACCTTCTAGCGAACCAGGTGACCACAAGTTTTTCTAAGTTATCACCAGGTCTTCTGGCAATGTGTCCGAAGAGTTCAAGAACTGGCCGGAGGCAATTCGTTGAGAGTCTGGTGGTCACTCTGATCTCTCTGAGCGCTGATACGTTGGTCCGGTACGGGCCCTATCATTAATCACAACTTTTAGAATATTTTTTAGAACATTGACTGTCACAAATATTTAACAATAAAAAACTACTATAGTTACTCCTACTAAATGTTTTTTCAAGGTTCTCTCTACAAAAATAGATGGGTAATTAATATATCTGAAATCTCAACTTATGAAATTCTGAAATATAATCGTTCGTTTTGATGTTTTTTTATCAAAATTGCGCGAGCTATTCCGTAACATATATCGACCTAACAGTAGCCAGCCAGCGAGACAATATGCTGAGGAGTAGGTACCAGTCGCCTTAATTGGGTTTTTTTGGTTGTTGTATAGATCTGCAGCTTGCGGCGGAGCTGGGCAAGACGCTGTTGGAGAGGAATAAGGAGCTGGAGACAGCCCTGCGGCAACACCAGAATGTCATCGAGGACCAGACGCAGGAAATCGAAGTAAGACATCTCCTTATTTCTATATATTTACGACGGTGGCTAACAAACTTCCGGCCTGATGGTAAACAGACACAGTAGCCTGTGGTGGCGACTCCAGAAGAATCACAAGCGCGTTGGCGACCCTTTATTATACCTCGACACATTTAAAAAGAGCTCCGGGTGCCATATAACATGTATGGCCGCCAGAGCTCATTTTACGTAAGTTGACTTGTACAAGCTTTTATTTAACTCGCGATGTAGGTTTGCAACTCAATTTTTAAGCAGATATCTTCAACCGATTGAGCTGACATTTTTGGGTTTAAATATAGTTTGGATGAAAATTCAATATTATGGTACCATCGAGCTGATCTGATGATGGAGACAGAAGGTGGCCATGGGAATTCAGGACTTAGCAGACGTAACCCCGTAAATTTTGGGCTCTTTAGAATCGTCTCACCCCCGTCCCCGTCTCGTCCCCATGTGGTGTCCTTTCTTCCTGTGGGTGTCGTAAGAGTCGACTAAGGGAACAGGGTTGAAGTGTGTTGTGGGCGATGGGCTAGCTAGCAACCTGTCACAACGATATCACATTTCGTCGATCTTTATACCCACATTGATGCTAAAAGTGGCACTGGAACAGAAGTTTCATGTGCTCTGCCTACCCCTTTTAGGGATAAAGGTGTGAATGTATGTATTTATGTATGTATGTAGAATCGTATCAAACAGTAGTGTATGACGGTATACTGAAAGGTACAATTGGCAATAAACGCTTGTAACAGAATTTATTGACAGAAACTTATTGAGTTAAGGATTCATTGTGATAATTGTCCGCTTCAGCTAGAGTCATGGTCCCCTCAACACAGCGCATACTCGGGAGATATATTTGACTGACGACGTCTAGCTTCTCCACACACGCGTAGCGTATGACACGAGCCACTCTTGCATAGATTTCTTTGGTATAATAAACGACAATGACCACTTAGTTTTTATGCCAAACCGAGACGTTACGTAAATGAGTTAGAGTCCGAGGACAGCGGCTCGAGTTTATAACGCATAGTAGTAATTACGACCTCCAAGCGGCGGCGTTTTGAAACAAACAAACTCATTGAATTTGTGTATAATGTAGAAACTAAATAAAATAATCAATACTGTCATATTTTCTCGAAAAAGGATTAAATATGTAGTCAAATGGAGAAAAAATCAACGCAAAAGGTTAAATAATCACGAAGTTGTAAGTGTCCAAAGTTTTAAGAAGGGGTATGTTCTGTCCCTTTTTTGCAAAACGCCACTTCATATGAAACGATGACGCTTGTAGATTGTGACGTCACTATAGACGGCCGCGCCCCGTCGTGTGCGGCGCCGCCGTCGACGCGTCCCCTCGGCAGCCTCGTGTAATGTGACGTCACACACTGTTTGCGTTTTCTCTCTCTAACAAGCAATATTAAAACGGTTTTAGCTTCATAATTCTTTGAGATACCGTATCTGACTGGGATTTTCGTCACTAGGCATATTTTTTGTCTTATTTCTTTTGGAGTAGGTAATAATAATTTTCGAGTCTGCACCCCTATTAGCGGGATTATTTTAAGACCTGATTTAGTAGGTAGTAGGCGCATTTTACGTTGGTCCCCAGAACCGAAGCAATTTTGATCAAATATGCTAGGACAGAGAATCTTAAATGCCTACATTTAAGCGGGCAGTTCGCGATAAATAAATAGATATGGTAGTGATATGGTGACCACCAGGAATCAAATCTAATAAAATAATATTCAGAGTAGCAGATAATAGTCAATAAACGTAAAAAGACAAACTTCTCTTATAACTTTATACATCAGGATACAAATTATTATTATTAGCAAATTATTTTTCTCTTCACTGCCTCAGAAAGCAGTCTTTTACCCATTAAAACAAGCGGGTAAAACGCATTTTATCCACGAGTGGGGAAAGTAATTTGACCTTGGAGCGTGACCTTGCAGTCGGTTTTTGGCAGCGCGGTAAAGAAGCGTCAGTGTTGTTCCCACACATGGATACACGAACAGCTTCTATGTTTGTTGTGAATAATGTGATAAATAATTATGATCCATTCATTGCCGAGTACAAATGAAGACCGATTTGTTATCTTAATTAGATAATTACAATTTGAATTAATGTTATACTACATTGATGATGATTATAATTAACCTGATGATGGTTATAATGTGTACAATTAGACTTATTTTTATGAGCTGTTTTTTTTGCATGTTATTATTTAAATTAAATAAAGTTGTTTTGCATGTTGCACTTTCCTCGCGACAGTGATGTGAAAAGTTTTGTGTTACAAACGGGTGCAAACGTATGTTAGTTTTCGTGTGTTGAAACACTCGCTACGCTCAGGATTCTATATTAGAACGTGTTTCAACTATATAGAATCCTTTCGCTTGCTCGTGTTTCAATTCCACACTCGCGGGTAAAATACAACTTTGCACCCTTGTATAACAAATAACTAAGTAATAATTTTTTGTTTCAACGTCTTTGCTATCCAACTGTAGTAAGTAAATATTTATATTGCTGTTCAAAAATTTCAGTACCTTACAAAACAAACGGTCGCCCTGCGCGAGGTGAACGACTCGAGGCTGAGAATCTACGAGCAACTGGAGGTCAGCATCCAAGACTTGGAGCGCGCCAACCACCGCCTCGCCGTCGACCATGCCGGCGACAAGAAACACATTAAGACGTGAGTCCGCAAATCTACATGTTCCCCCAGTCGATTAACAACTCTATAAATTCTACAGCATACGTTTCAAAATACCACAGCTCATCATCCAAGCATTACAAAACTGCATTTGATCACCTCCAATCGATAAACAACTGTAAAGTCTGTTACGCACGTTTCAAATTGTCAGCTCAGTCAGCTACCGTTGCACGATAGCGTTTTGTTTTTCTGCATTGAACACATTTCTCATAATTCTTCATGAATGCAGTTTTTCTGCATTAATCTCCAACGGCATTAGAGTCCGCTTAGCGAAATTACCCACCCAATTCCTTTCATTACAGTTTGTGCTCCAACATCGAGACGCTCGAAGGCAAATGCGAGGAGCTACATAAGACTGTCGACGACCTCAAAGCCCAACTGGAGATCACAAGGCGGCGCGCGGAACGAAAACCAGAGAGCACTGAGAAACCCAAGGAGAAAGACGTCAAACCTGAACCGACAACGCCAAACTCGAAGAAGCTTGATGGGAGCAGCTCTCCTCTAAAAACCATCGCTCCCCTCCCAGAACTGACTAAAGAGGACGAGGACCTGCTCAGGATAAGCGACGAGCTACGAGAAAGCAAGATATACTTCGCCCAGGAACAGAGGCGAGTCACCGAGCTTGAAGAACAGCTAGCGTCTATAGTGCAAGAAAATAACAGATTACAGGATCAGTTGAGGAATTGGAACCAGAAAGACGACGAGCCTAAATCGATGCATGAGGAATTCGCGATCTTAGAAGAAGTCAGGTAGGGTTTTAATGGCTAACAACTACATATTTCAAGGAATTATTAAACATAGGGGGCAGAAATGTCACAATTTCAAAATCATGTATTGAACGTTGTAGGGATAAATCTTTATTATGCTTTGGTCAAATTTACCTTAGAAACACAATTTCATATAAATGACCATAAAAACAAGATTGAGCAAAATCCATGACGCACACGTACGTGCGTGGATTTTGCCGATACTCTCCGATATTTCTAGCCTTCTCAACATTGAATTATGTTATATACGCATTTTGTAACTTGTTCGTCACATGCACCCAGTTAAAAGAAAGCGATAACCCTAACACTTCATTGCTTTAGATACCGGCCTTTGCGGCAGGTGGATATAAAGCTAGTCATTGCAATTCAAAGGTTGACCGTACACCTCTATTACAGACAAGGTCAGCTATGCATCAGATGTCTGCGAGGCGTCGAACGAGGCGACGACATGTCCTCGATGCTGGACGGAGACGAGGATGACAGGAGCGCCATCAGCTCTCTCATCCTCAGCCCCTCGGTCCAAGACAGCCCCAGAGATGAGCTCGTTACGACAAAACTTATTAAGTTCGACGTATGTATTTGTACAAAGACATGTACATATAATTCCTTCCCTCTATCTCTCTATGTTTATACCCTCAAGTTTTCTTTCTGTGAATAACTTTCTGTCTAATTAACATTTCGTAGCTATTCAATTCCTTGCATAATCAGAACCTATATCTAACTGCACCGTTCCGAAACTATATGAGCAAAGTAATTAACATGACTAACTCCTGCTGAGCTAATCTTTTTATGAACGAGAATACCAACTTGAAAATGAAGCAGTCATGAGTTTATTTTGCATTTAGGTACATATCACGAGTTAGCTTTCATTCTCACATGCCATACATAAACCATGGCGTTTCCTTTCAAAATCTCATGTGAATTGTTTCACTCGTTTCTAGGCGACAATGCTTTTCCAACTGCCCCTGATGTTGTTGCTCACGCTTTGCATATGCATTATGAAGCGCATTTGCAGTAGTTTTCTTTGGATTTATCGTATGTAGTCGAAGGTACGTCCATTACTGACACGTTACTAGACTAAGCGAGAGCACGTATGGTGAAGGTACTTGTGACATCAGTATTGGGGTTACCGCACGACAGTTGATTTCAGTCACTTGAAAATAATATGCATGACCTCTTGACTACCTAAAACAATTTTTAACAACTTCTATGCGTAGATATAATAACTGGTATATGAAGATAGTAGATTCTAATCAATTGTCACTATTGTGATGTGTCTAATATTCGAT
The DNA here is from genome assembly GCA_947049275.1 of Epinotia bilunana. Lineage (NCBI taxonomy): Eukaryota > Metazoa > Arthropoda > Insecta > Lepidoptera > Tortricidae > Epinotia > Epinotia bilunana. The sequence continues at coordinate 18,689,769 of OX346260.1, read as the reverse complement.
GTGGAGTAATGGGTGTATATTTGGCTAATCATCTTCTAAATTCTAATTTAAGTATTATAAGAGCGACTTTACCATTCATTTAAAATTCCATACTATGCAATGTTATTATGAACATTGACAATAATTTGTATTACTTATTTACATTAATGACGGCTGCTTATTCTTTATCTATTTCATTGATCAAATTTCAGTAATAATCATAAAAATTCAGAAGTCACAAGTCACAATCAATAACACGCATTATTCAACCAAATATAAAATTTGTCATTCATTGAGAATGGTATAACAAGTTCCATCATCAGTTCATCACCATCAGTAGGTGATAGGAAAATTTGCGAAAACCGGCGTGAATAAATTGAACGACCGAATGAAATTAGATACTTCATATAAGTGGTATCAAAATGGTTACATCTACAGGTTGTTATGACAGAACGACACTCTCACAATGATAGATGCCATTCGTTCTATATTGGCGCCGGCTTTCTTGAATTTACCTTTCTATTAATACATTTCATTTGTTAATTCACTAACATTTTTTGCCTTTATCCTCCAGAATGCGAAGGAAAAACTACTTCAAGGCATATGGGCTAACAAAGAGGATGGCCACGAAAACCCGTACCGGGAGCTCGTGCAGAAATACGAGGCGCTTCTCGAAGTACAGCTGTCTCAGGTGAAGAACATCCGCAAGAACAAGCCCGCACCTTCCGGACCCGTGTCCCTGCAAGACGAGCTGCAAGTCTCCGGAGACTTCAGCCGCTTCAGCGTCAAGGACACGGACGACGAGAGCGGACACGGAGAGGACGCCAAAGAAAAGAAACCAGAAACACGCAAGAAGTTTATACAAACTCCAGACTTCTCCGAAGCGGAGACTTCTAGCTCCGGCTTTTCTGATGAAACCAGCAACAAAGCCACGCAGACGGAGCGCGAACGCCCAGGCTCTTTTCTCTGCACCATTGCAGACGGAGAGGACTACCGCTTCAGCATCTATGACGACGTCAGCCCCATGGACAGCCGCTTCCGCAACCGGCCTGAATACAGAGAACTCTTCAAAGAGATCTTCACCATCTTGAAGAAAGCGGCCGAGAATAAAGACGACGGCGAACAACTGCCCCTACTCGACGACACAGGAAAAGTGCCGCCAGTAACCCCCGCCAACGAAGAACCCCCAGGCAACTTCACAGACGACACGCAGAGCGTATTTTCTTCTGTGATGTCTGAACAGTCGATTCCAGTCTCCGATGTTACTGCTCCAGAGACCCCCACGCTCAAAGAAAAGGAGAGGCACGTTCCTGAACCACCTAAAAAGAAGGAAACCGAGAACAAAGAGAACAAACCAGTGGAGGATACCGCGAAACCAAAAGAGAAACCCGAGAAATCTGAGAAAGCAAACGATAAAGATAAGGAGAATGAGCGAGTTTTGACTCCCCTGGTACGTCAGCCTCTGGAGTACATAGCGGCTACTAGAAAGAAGTCCAGACATCGCAATAGGAAACACAGCCAGGAACGACAGGGCGCCGACTCGCCGGTGTTCCCGTCGCCACCCAAAATCACCTACCAGAAGTCGTCGAGCAAGAAGAGGAGAGACTACCGGCCTATAGAAGTGAGTCCGCTCGTCCGAGGGACCGAGCCCGCCGACTGGAACGGATCCACGTTACAATTCTACAACCGTAGTTTGAACTCTCCCACGCCAAGCGCCAGCGGCCGCACAGGGAAAATCTACCAGGGATGGAACCCTGAAACCGACTCCTGGGACATCAAACAAAGCACCGCCTCCCAGGAGATCCACAAACTGCGCAAGCTCGAGCTCTCCTACGCGGAGGTGCTCAGAAACGCGGACAAAACAAAACCTAGGCGCAAGAAGCATCAGTAATTTATTCGTTATTTTATTACATCGACCCCTCTTACTCATCAGTAGGAGCCGAGTGATCCAAACGCCATTTGTCTTTGCCAACTGGACATATTATTTAATTTAAGTGTATTTGTTTGTGATCTGCTAGTGTTATTTTATTTTATTACTTGTACCTAACTTTTATTCAAAATCTTAAATTGCCATAATTATTAACCGGTATATTGTCTGTATACCTCGCTGATATGTATACCTTTGTCATAAGTCTGTCGTTCTGTATAAAATAGTACTACCCTCCGATACCCCGAAAAGTACATGTACACACAACAAACCTTGCATTTACATCAACAAAGTTGAATTTGGATCGAACTGAGTATTTGAAATGTATTCGGCATTTTAGAGTTTAAAAATGTAACTCTGATTCTGTTGCTATATTAGTCACTATTATAATTGTATATTATATATTCGATTTATGATTTGTAAATATTATTTTCGTTTTAAGTTAATTATATTTTTTTAATTGCCATGGATATTTGAGAGTACTCAAGGTTTGTATGGTATGCTATTTAAAGAAGACAGGAAGGTTGAAGGTATAAATAAAAATTTGCATTAATAATATAATCAGCATTTCATTTCGGTCCTCGCGTATAAATATATAACATAAAAGCGTAATAAGTAATAAAACGCTACAAGTATATTACAATAATATAATTTATGCATATCTTTTTATACAGTCACTAGGTAGCGCATTCTTTCATTCACGCCACGCCAGGAATTACCCCGAACGTCTCATTGACACGAATGCCGTTTGGTATAAAATTATTTGAACTAATGTAAAGTTTTGCTTAATACAACTATACTACCGCTCACGACCCGGTTTTGACCAGAGGAAGAAATTAGTTATAAAGATTAAGGTATAAATGCTTAGCAGTCAGAATTGGCCTCGAAAGGGTCAGAAGCAATGTATATATTTCGGAATGCATTATGTAACCAGCTGGCATTACCGTGACTAAAAGTCTAGCTGTCAAAATACGCGATGAAGATCTCTCCCCACAATGCTGCCAAATAATGCATTCTCAGAAACTCATTTTACGGATTTCTTGGGTTCTTCCAATTTAATTGTACATTAGTCGAAACGTTACATTAGGTGAACAAAAGTTATAACAAACATTACCCGGCACAAGCCGACGTGACACAGCCGTCATGTATCGACCGACGACCCGTTTTCCGGCTACTTGTTCTGTTCGGCGAGCTCTCTCTCGACGATCTTGCGATACTCGTCGAAGCCGCCTTCTATGCTGGCCACCGTGCCGTTACCGCAGATCCATAGCTCCTTGCAGACGACTCGTATTAACCGTTCGTCGTGAGATACCAGGATCACACCACCCTAGGAGAATAAATCAATATTTAATAGGGATGGTCACCCCAAATAAAATCATCAATAATGTTGAATGCCCTCGAAAAAAGTAACACAAGATAATATTTATTGACAATATTTGTTGTGTTATTTAACCACAAAATTGTAAGAGTCCAATGTTTTAAGCGGGGGTATACTCTGTCCCAACCCGTCCCGTCTGTCTCTTTTCCGCAAAACGCACCTTCACATACAAACTGTTATGCTGTTTGGCAGATAAGGTTAAATTTATATTATGTAACCTGTTTTAGTAAATGAAAAAAAAAAAACATGAAACGATTGTCGTTTACTATGACGCTCGAGACCCGTGAGCGTGACAGCGTTTTCTCTCTATCGAGCAATATTTAAACATTAGGCATATTTTTTGCTTTCTTTCTTTTGCACAACCCTACTCACTACAACCCTATCATGACAGTTACTCATACTATTATTCAAAGTGTCTTGTTCTAATTTTACCATGCCAAAATGCAATCCATTGATCGATTTACTAGGGTCAAATCAATCAATCTCGATAGCGACGGGCGCCATATAGGCTTGTCATGACACGAGTACTAAACATGATGTACACATGGAAATGGAAAGGAAATTGCCAATTGAACCCGCTCTCCTATTATGTAAAAACACTGATCTTGTCACCACAATTTAAAAGTAATTTAGCAATATGACTGGTTCAATTCAAACAGATATGAAATGTAGAATCATTTAGGAAGAAAAGTATCTAGTCCCGTCTAGTCTTCCCGTTTCATCAGATTATTGGTTAGTGGAATAATAATTTTCACTTAAAGCAACTAGATGCACTTCTCCTTTAGGCGAGTCAGAAATGGCTCATTACATAAGGTAAGTTAACTATACAGTCATTCTAGGAAGCGGGACTGGGTAATAAATAAATCGCTGGTTGTATCAACATGTCCCCCAGAAATAAAAACAATGTCAATTGTGTGCTAACATGCCCGCAATGTTCACGCTCCTTCATCAATAAGAGGGCTACATTAGTCACATACGAGCACATTAGCGACAACCACGGAGATGGGTGAGGAGCAAATTCTTGGCTAGTATTTAGCCTGGTCGGTAGTTAGCCATGCAAACTGAAAAAGTGAGCAAAGTTGCGTAGTGACACAAAAATTTACCAAAGAATTGTATGGTTAATTTTCGTGTCACAACGGAAAACTTTCATAGAAAATTCAATTGAGTTAAGCTGGCCCAGAGGTCGTCCGCCGAAATCGGTCGTGGAGCTTCCTATCCTACCCTATACAGTGCGACAGAAAAGAGTAGAAATTAAATGAGGGCGCCACTTTCTACGTAACTGTCACATATTTGACGTAAAATGCTTAATATGACTTTTAATATATGACATGAGATCTTATGTACACAGTTTTGACAATAAATGATATATAAAATATAAAACAATTTAGTATGGATTTTTTTTAGTTCCATTTTATTTGGTTTCTACTCTTTTCTGTAGCACTGCAATGAGAAATGAGCAATATTTGTATACATATTTGCAATCACGTTCTCCAAAACGGCTCTAACGATTTCAATGAAATTTGGAGCGTATGGGTTTTAGGGGGGCGAGAAATCGATCTAGCTGGGTCTCATGTCTGGAAAAAAACATTTTCTCCGTATTTACTCTGTTTTCACCCGAGCAGAGCTCAGTCGCCCAGGGACTTATAATTATACTACAACAATCTCTTAACTATGTCAACTCACATTGTATTTGTTAATGCCCTTGCCCAGTGCCTCTATAGTCTCAATATCCAAGTGGTTCGTTGGCTCGTCCAGTACTAGGAAGTTGGGGTTGCCCATGCACATAATGGCGAAGGCAACTCGAGACTTCTGTCCTCCAGAGAGACTTCCGATGGTCTGTAGCGCCAGGTCCCCGCTCACGCCGAAACTGCCCAGCTGCCGTCTGTATTCCTCTATCGTTTTGCCTGTGAAAGTAAACAAAGGCGTTAAAGAGTTTTTCACGATGATAATCACATATATCATCACCCAACTCCTATCAAAGCTTTACACAGCACACAAACTAAAGTCAGGATCGAAAGTATTCGGGTACAGTTTAACGGCTATACAGCGTGCATGCCAAAATCTTGCTTTTGAGTGTAGATCGCAATTATATTATTAGGATTAGGATGGTTCGTCGTGGATTGAACTATGTATATTACCAGACTAGAAAATTAGAAAGACTGCCAATGTAGCTAGTTTCACTATAGAGAGGTAATTGTACAGTCGACTACAAAGAGATCGATACGGCCAAAGTTACAAAAACATGTATACACGATCTTAATGTTAAGGCAATAAAGTCGTGTATACACATATATTATATCAACCTCCAATCCTAATAATGTACAATTCATTTCGTCTGGCAATTAGACCTCTGCAATAGCGCCATCTATTAAGATCCTTTTCATTGAGTTCATATATTATATTAAGCAGAAGACGAGTCTAATTGCCATCATTGGGCGTCGTTGATCGGAGGCGATGGCTGATATATGCGTCATACTCGTGATCGGGTGCTGTTTGTGGAGTCCGGACTGTTCATGCTTGCAAGGGCATAGTGCATAGTTAACTAATTACATACTAGTGTTATTATTATTGTTATCGTATTGACGAGAGACATCATTCTGATCTTGACACGTTTTATTATTATTGACCCTGTACATCTCTGACAATATTACATCAATGTTCCTTTTTTGTTTTGACGCTTAGGGACCGTATACATCTCTTAGAATATTAGAATAATTATTAATTGTATTTGGACGCTCAGAGACCTTATACATCTCTGGAATACTGAATTAATATCATTAACTTCTTGTTAATGCTGATACAGATCTTATATCGAGTGTAATGGTCATATTTTGCAATTTTGTTTTGTTTACATTAACTTAGTGACATTTAGTTTGTTAACCTTTTATATATAATTTTAAGTTATTATTGTGTAAGATTATTATTATTATTTTATTGTAAATTACGGTTTGACATGTAAAAGTGCTCTTGTGGCCTATTTGCAGAATAAATAATTGATTTGATTTGATTTAAGCGGCCTTTAGGCGTATCTATGACAGCTCCTTACAATTTTTAGCCAATTTAACCTCAAAATGTAAAATTGTACTGAGAGTCATCTTAGCTGTCAAGCTGTCATAGGGATGAAGATTCACCGCGATACGTATAATTTTTGCGCGCTGAATCAGACTTTACTCGGCACTCGTTAGAGCGAGATAGTACAACTCCCCTCCGCCAGGCGGCCTTTACCGTAGTCTGATATGACACTGCAACTGAACCGATAGACGCGGCGGGAGAATGATAGATTGATGACCTATAAGCCCGTTTCGCGGAGCGGGTTTGACAAGTTTAAGGGTCTTTACGCCTACAGACGAGCGCATTTTGCAAAATGCTCGTTTTTTCATTCAAGATTACGACGTAACTATTAGTATTTATTCAAAAACTGATAACGTACTTGAATAATCATTTCTTAAACTAGGGGCTAACATGGTTCAAATTTTCATTTTCTGTTTCTAAACCTAAAATAAATGAGTTTTCTTGGGAGTCTTTTTCAAATTTTGCAGTGAGAAGTGTCGTTTCGGTTCTTAATTTTGCAGTAAACAAGAATCATTTGGTACATGAATGATTACAATTCACATCACCAAATCTTTTACGAGGGGCTGACATGATTGAAAATCAAAGGTTCATTTTAAAAAGTTGATAAAACCCTCCGAGTTTTCTTAATTTTTTTGGTGAAAACAGAATTACATTATATTTTTTACCGCAAATTGTACTTTTATTTTGCCCTAAAAATAATATTATAGAAAATTATAACTTTATGTTAACCCATAAATGAATAATCATAGCTATCTATACCTACGTTGCCGTAAATGTATATTATTTTTAAAAGACGTATCTCACGCTGCACAGAAGGCGCGCGCCGAAATTTCTATTTAAAAAATGATTGAGTTTAAGAAATGATTATTTAATTACGTTATCCGTTTTTGAATAAATACTAATAGTTACGTCGTAATCTTGAATGAAAAAGAAAGCATTATGCAAAATACGCTTCCGCTTCTGCTTATGTAGGCGTAAGGCTTCTTAAAGGTAAGGTAAAATATACAGTGTAGCCAATTTTTGTAATTTGTGTCTTCGTGAAAGGGCCAATGATAACGACATGCGACATGCTCATTGCTAAATCTCCCCCCCACTTGACATTGGCAAAGTAAGCAGCAAAAAGCCACAGAACACGAAATAAAAAAATGCTCATTAATAATAGTACCTGGATAGCTCTTCTGCAGCAACTCCACCGAGTTGACGTTCATCTCCAGCTGGTCCACGTGATGCTGCGAGAAATAGCCGAACTTGAGTCCGCGGTGCACGCTGCGGTCGCCGCTGGTCGGCGACAGGATGCCCATTATGATCTTCAGTAACGTTGTCTTCCCCGCTCCGTTGTCACCCACCTGGAGGTAGAATAGAGATACAATGTAAATTATACTTTCTTAACGAAACCAATTATTTATTTAAAATACTTTGTTTCGTGGTATTTTTTTTTAACGAGGCAGTTACCCCGATCATTTTTTAAACGATATGATACAGAGAGAAAGAATATAATGGAAAAATAAACCATCTTCTCCTGTAGCCCCCGACAGGACTCGAACCTGCGATCCCTCTATTGCCGGTAGAGTGCTTTAACCACTAAAAGCTTTGAAAGAAACACTGCCTTTTGATCAAAAATTACGAATGACATTTAATTCAAAATGGCTACGCAAATAGTATAAAAACTTGAACCAAACTATTGGCCAACTGGAATGGGCCTCCGTCAAATAAATTTGATTAAATATACACATTGGACAAAGATCTTGGACAAGTGTAATACCTCCCTTAACTAACCTTCAATTAATATCCCCAAATTGAGACATGAGTTCACATACCCTCCGCTAAAGTTTGTAAAAATTAGATCGGGCGTTGTGTCTGAATACTAAAGTCAACAGCATAACGCAATATAATGTAATGTTGCGATCGTGCTAACACCCTAGGAGTATTTATACAAAATGGCAGTGTCAATGACCTGGCACGGAGAGGTTTTAAATGAAACCGAGACTGACTCACCGTTTGTAAGTGTTTATGATAGGTAATGTTATGTTGAAAAACGTTTGGAAATTGTTTTTATGACACTATCATCGTGTGTCAAATTTAATTATAATCTACATGTGGGTTTCGTCAGACACACGTAAAAAATGGAATAATAAAAACACTAGAGCGAAAACGCTAAAGAAAACTGATGCAACAGACCTATTAAAGATTGTATAAAACTTATTATAAGCTCGATTAATGGCATGCAAACTAAAACTCGTCAGTCAATGTCGCGCCACCTTTGTTAAAATTCCCACGAGCCGTGATTGATATTGAAAAATTGCATTAACCTTCACAATGACTAACCGTTTAACACTTCTAGTCTCATAGCCTTGCATTGCATTTGATAAAATGCAATATTTACACCTGAGATCGGTTAGACACGCCAACTTTTTGCAGCGATACAAACGCGCATCTGTATCGTGAGTTAATAACAATAGCCTTTTATCACCAGAGGCTCTAGTATAAGTTTTACCGAAACAAAACTATACGATCGCGTTTGCGTTTTACTCCCAATTTGTATGGGATTTGACAGCTAAACGCGAACGCGGTCGTAACGTTTTGTTTCGGTAAAACTTATACTAGAGCCCCTGTTATAGGTGACTATGAGACCGGCGACAGCATAGTTACTGTATCCCGTACGTATCGCAAAATTGTCAGGCCATGTCAGAATACGTATTCGTTCGCCTGGTCTAAACCCGTCATAATAAATAATAATAACAACAGCAACAACAACAATAGTACATTACTGCGGAAACCGAGAAATTAGGGATTCTCGGCCAAGTAGATATAGACGGACGAGCGTAGTGAGGCCGGATAGGGATACAAGGCAGGCAATCCCTAGTTTCGGCCAAGAATCCAGTGTGTCTCCAGGATTTCATCAAGGTGTTGAAGGAGACCGACCTGGATGACGTGCCTGCTTTTGTTGCGAGACGGCTAGATAAGCCTTTTTTTTTAAACCTTCAGATTTTTTTAATGGCTGCACGCCATGATTTTATGTCACCAATTGAAGATAAAACAAAGGACGATCATACTGATGATACTTCGCAGCCTATTATAAGAAACGTAACGTGAATATTTCATTGCATGTTTGAGAATATAATCTTTTCTCAAATATCACACTTGGCAGCCAATCCCTTCCTTCCCGGCCTTTGTAGTAATGTACTATTATTGCACACCTCACACAAACGAAGCTTTGTAACAAAAAGAAACAACAATAACAAGTAGGTAGCGGTAGGTTCATAAAAATGGTAATACTCACAATACATATCCTAGACTCAAGAGTAGCACCAAGATTGACATTAGCGAAGATAACCTTGTCCTTCGAGTAGTAGAAGCCGACCTCGTTCAGCTGAAGGATGGGCGGCGACAAGGGTTCTGTCTCGGGAAACCGGAGCACCACGTCTACTTCCTTCTCAACTGGCCTGAGCTCTGGGCTGTGGGGAAGAGAGAGATGGTCAGATTTTTGAAAAGATGGCAGTTTCATTTTACTTTTTACCAATTCAAGTTCAGGCGGGAAAGTTTCGGCCATACAGGGAAGAAGAATCCTCGAAAGGATGCATCCGAAATTTATGTATGATCGAAACGTCAATCGCTTTTCTACTATAATGTTCTTTTGACATAATAAAGTCATCTCAAACTAGCTTGACAATATCATGTACAATATGACAAGTTATCTGAACGACACACTAAAGAAAACTATAACGTAGTGCCGAGCCACCTAAACGGCCCAATAAATAAATATTTTGGGGCAATCTTACAATAATAATCGAATTAGACCCACAGTAAGCCAATTAAGGCTTGTGCTATGGGTACTAGACGACGGTGTATTTTTAATTGATACATATTTAAATACATAGCCTTAGAAAACATCCAAAACTCACAAACAAATATGCACGGTTATCACACAAATATTTGCCCTTACCGTTCGAACCCAGGACCTTCAGCATTGTGGGCAGTGTCACTGCCCTACTAGCCGGTCGTTATATTCTATAAACTCGCACTAAACACCATATATACATGTGTTATCTCACTTTTTATTTATGTTTATTTCTCTTTCGCCTGTCCCAATACACATACATTTGCCTCACCGACGGTGCTGGCTGAAAATCAGCGCTGCAGGTGTCTGACACCTCAGCATAATGCTGAGCCAGTGTCCGGTTCACTGCCGCAGAGACACACTTGTTTCATGTTTTATCAGTTTTTTGTTTATTTTATTGTTTAATACATGTGTCCTGTGAGTTTGTGAATAAATGTATCTTTCTTTCTTTCTATATATAAAGGCCATAAGGGCCATTGACAGCATTTTTAACTCACAGCTTCTCCAACATCTTGATCTTGCTCTGCACGGAGGAGGCGCGGTTGGCGTTGTACCGGAACCGGTCAATGAACTCCTGGGTGTGCGCGCGGTGCTGCTGCTGCGCCTCGTACTCGCGCTGCTGGTTCTTGTGCTTCTCCGTCTTCGTTTTGTGGAACTGCTCGTAGTTACCTCTGGAAAAGATCAAGGATAAACTTTACAGTAGACGGCAGGCGAATCGAGCAAATGACCTTGGGTGCGCAGAAGCCAATTTTAGGTCGCCTTTGGAGGGGGCGGTGAGGTGCGACAGCGGGGGTACCCTGTCGAGCGTGGTTGGTAGATCGGTTGTTAGGTCGGTTGGTAGATTGGTTGTTAGGTCGGTTGGTAGATTGGTTTTAGATCGTTTATTAGATTGGTTAATAAATACGGCCAGTGATTAAGTGACCCACATACCAACTAACAACTTACACACCACGTCGGTGGCAAACATGCGTACCACACACGACGTTGGTGGCAAACATGCGTACCACACACCACGTCGGTGGCAAACATGCGTACCACACACCACGTTGGTGGCAAACATGCGTACCACACACCACGTCGGTGGCAAACATGCGTACCACCCGTCTGATGGTAAGCGGGTTGCTATAGTAATAATTGATTGACTTTCTTGTCAGAGTTATTTATTAAGGTATTGTGGACTGTTAAATTTGTGAATGGTTTATTGAGTTTTATTACGAAAAGAAATACTACCTAAGCCACAATGAAGTAACGTAATTGTAAAAAGACAGGCCAGAAAAATGGTCTATGATGTTTCTTTTTTCTATTTATGCAATTCCTAAGCGAGTAGTTAGTAATTAGTTAAAAATTACCCATACACATTATTACACAAATAAATGTAATTCCATAAAACCGGGGTCGTTTTTTGATTGTAAGTATAGGATGCGCTAACTTTCCGGCCCTATGTCATCTAATGCTCAAGAAGTTTGCCGGCTACTGTACATATTCCATGAACCTAAGATAGATTAATCACTTAAGGGGCTCCACGCGCTTTTTGGCTAGTTTTGACGAGTTTTGAATTGATATTCCTCCGTCAAAACTATAGATATATTTATGGAACAAACACCTATCGGTTTTTTAGTTCTTTATCTATATTTGCACGAGAGTTTTTTTGAAAATAATTAATATTTATTTTTTTATGATTTATTCAAACATGGTGCAAAAAAGCTCTGTTTTCGATATTATTATGTTGTTCATGCACTTTTATATATGAAATCTACATATAACTGTTCCTTATTGACGTCTCTAACAACCCACGAGAGATTTTTATTTTATACTCATTTTCACAAAAGTTACGTCCATAAAACTGGTTTTTTGGCCTGAAATTGCCAAAGTTTGGTGCCATATATCCCGAAAACTGTGAGGTTTGAAGTAAATATGGGATACTATTTCGGTAAACCTCGTTGTTGTTAATACGATAAACCATAAAAAACACAAATAAACCGACAGTTATAGATCGAAGGTCATTGGCAGCTAGGAGCCCCTTAAGTGTAATACGATTTGCAAATAATTGTTCAAATTAACTTGACTAGGCTACCAAAAATCTTAAAATATAAGATTTTAGCCAGTCTCTGTAATATACTAACATACATTTTTTCTCATGAAATAAACAGATTAAATTTTAATTATTTTTTTTTATTATTTTTTTTACCCTCGAGAATTTCACTTTGATGGAACAGAGTATGTTTTATTCCCACGTCTACAGAACTAGCTCTATGCAAATATTGCAATGATTCGCTATTACGTTATGTATAAAGACTTGACACGGTAAACCTTTTCACAGATACTCCTACTTAACTAGTACCATAAACATTTTACTATAATTGGCAACAATACGCGTGTTATTAAACATTATTGAAGCTATTTAATTGTTCTGCGGAAGACCAATTCATTTGAGGTTATTTAATAAAAACTACGACTATTAATCTAAGTGATGAATACACATAACGACTTTTTAAAAAGAGTGCTGATATGAAACATTATAAATTTTCTGATTGCCTAACACATTTTCCGCCATTTTTCTGAACATTTCTTGTTTACATATATACATTCACGCCTTTATCCCTAAAAGGGGTAGGCAGAGCACATGGAACTTGTGTTCCAGTACCACATTTAGCATTGGCACCATTAGCATCCTTGGAGTTAACTTAAGGTTCAAATGGTTTTAGATGGATCCGTAAGAATCCATACTAACGTTTAAAGCCTTCGCCCCACACATCGCGCGATGCTGGCGGGGCGTGAGTGAGTATCCATATCCACCACAGGCCCTAGCACGATAGGTTGTATCGTCACGTATTTACGTGACGTTCCAGTACATTTCCCCGTATAAAGTGACGATAAAATCTATCGCGCTAGCTGGTCAGAACTGCGATTTATTCGTTACATTACGGCACGCCAGTGTCGCGCCGCGCTCACCCGCCGGCATCGCGCGAAGTGTGAAAAGAATAGAATAGAATTTATCTGCATAGAATAAGTAGGTACATCAGTGTGTGGCGAACACAGAACACCTCCACTAGAAGCCTAATGTTTGTAATTTTGTTCCCGACGCGAGTCACCAAAGCATGAGGAAGAGGTGAGGGGAAGGGCGGGTGCTAACAGCGTTGCGATTGGGCGATGCGCTCGCGCGCGGAATGCGTAGTGATGGGACATGTTCACGTACAAGCATCCTAATTTTTTAGGTACATTTTAAAGTAAAGTAAGTAACTACTTACTATACTTTTATCTTTAAGTTAAGGTAAAGTATAGATAATTTTCCGGTACCGTAATTTTTTGCTGATAAATCATGGTAGGTCATCAGGCCCGTCTTGTGACACTGGGCCCAACTGCTCACTGAGAGGATTCTTAGAAGCCTGCACAACGTATATCTAACTCACACCAACTCCGAGTTCCCTCACACTTTCTCGAAATTCATCATCAGGCCCATTTTGTGACACTGGGCCCAACTGCTCACTGAGAGGATTCTTAGAAGCCCGCACAACGTATATCTATCTCACACCAACTCCGAGTTCCCTCGCACTTTCTCGAAGTTCATCATCAGGCCCATCTTGTGACATTGGACCCAACTGCTCACTGAGAGGATTCTAAGAAGCCCGCACAACGTATATCTATCTCACACCAACTCCGAGTTCCCTTGCACTTTCTCGAAGTTCATCATCAGGCTCATCTTGTGGCACTGGACCCAACTGCTCACCGAGAGGATTCTAAGAAGTTACTAAAACAGTAAAGTAACTACTACTACTAGTACTACTAATACTTATTATATATTACACTATTTACTTTAAATAACGAACAATAAATAAAACTAAATTTAAGTTCTAATCTACAGAATAACTACTCAAACCAAAATAAACGAGAAATCTGTATTTATGTTACATTTCTTCAAACCGGTTGGAACGAAAGCACGTGGTTTGTCGATTGACCATCATAGCATCATCGGGACATCACTAGTCGTGACGTGTTTTCGTAAGAAAGGAATAGCATATTGCATTTTCAAAGTGATGAAAAGTGACAGACATAGTGTGTCTGTACCTCAGTATTCGCACCGGCCAGTATAAAATGGCCTCCGCTGGCTATAAATATTTTCAATGAAATATTGAATTTGACTCAACTGTGGAATGAAATTCCATCTTTTTTGTAATTAGAAGTCTTTGACGACTTTCCGCACCACCTCACACTACAAAAGCCCACAATTAGCCGCGAAAATCCTATTATTTTGTTTTTTTTTGTGAGAGTCATGCACACTCCGCACAGGTCGTTAACATGGACGCAACTGAACGGAAAGGCGGGCGACCGCGGATTAAATAAGCGCAACAACACCAACGCTTGGTGACTCGAGTCGCGAACAAACTGAGAAACATTAGGCTTCTAGTGGAGGTGTTCTGTGGTGGCGAATCATTAAATCCTCTTTTCATATGTTTAAACCCAATGACGATGCCAATATACTGAGAACTTCAGGATCTCGGATTGATCACAATTTGACGGTTATTTTGACCTCCTTTACCTGTAAGGGTCTATCCTCTGTGTATGTAGATGTAGAATGTCTGTAGGCACAGTATCCAGGAAGTTTCGGTCATGGGAGACGACCAGTAGTGTCGTCGGCCAGTTCTGCAGGTAGTTCTCGAGCCAGATGATGGCCTTAATGTCCAACATGTTCGTGGGCTCGTCGAGTAGTAGGAGGTCTGGTCTGGAATTAATTAAATAGAATAGAAATATCCTTGGCTAATAGATCCTACGTGTAGATTGAGTGTAAACATGGGACAGAATGACTTGTAAGTTGGTCTGAATGAATTATATAGTAACTAGCTTCCGCCCGCGACTTCGTCTGCGTGGACCCGGGATAAAAACTATCCTATATTTTAAGTCAGGCTATACACTATCTTCGTGCAAAATTTCATCCAAATCGGTTAAGCCGCTTAAGCGTGATTGAGTAACAAACATCCAAACATCTAAACATCCAAACATCCAAACTTTCGCATTTATAATATTAGTAGGATAGTAGTATAGTTATGTAGTCTGTTATTATATAGTTATAGTTTTGGTGTGGTAGGGCACAGCGAAATGTCATCCCGCTCGAATGTGGAGCAGCCCAACTGGGGAAGTACCTCCGCCTTGCAGAAGACCACAGCCATAATAACACTACTACTTGCTCTGTAGTAGTGTTGTGTTCCAGGAGGTGAGCAAAGTCGCCAGAGCTCCCGACGATACGTAGTATTGAGAGCGAGGGAATTTGTTCCTTGAGCTGTCAACACGGCGAATCCTCAAACATATCAAGGGTCGGCAACGCCCATGTTACTCCTTTGGAGTTGCATGCGTCTATAGGCTGCGGTGTCCGCTCACCATCAAGCGGGCCGTACGCTTGTTTGTCACCGTCGTTGTATAAAAAAAATAGCTCTCCCGATCCGTCTGTGTGTGAAGTGTAGGCGGAGCCTCGGATTTAAATATAGCCTAGGTCCAACCCGAGGGACCATTCTAGAACTAGTGAAAGATTTTTTAGAACCACATGAACCGATCTGATGTTTTCTTCCCACATACAAACTAACAAAGTTACAGCTCCGCTGGTAGCAATAGTAGTATGACGTCTTACTCGGTGAAGAGTGCCCGGGCCAGAGCGAGCCTCATCCGCCAGCCTCCGGAGAAGGTCTTGGTGGCGCGCGCCTGCATGTCCGGCGTGAAGCCCAGACCGCTAAGGATGATGGACCCGCGCGCACCGGCACCTTGTCCGCCTCGATCGCTTCCAGCCCAGCGTAGATCTGTCAGCTCCGCTCGTAGCAGTAGTAGTATGACATCTTACTTGGAGAAGAGTGCCCGGGCCAGAGCGAGCCTCATCCACCAGCCTCCGGAGAAGGTCTTGGTGGCGCGCGCCTGCATGTCCGGCGTGAAGCCCAGACCGCTAAGGATGATGGACCCGCGCGCACCGGCACCTTGTCCGCCTCGATCGCTTCCAGCCCAGCGTAGATCTGTCAGCTCCGCTCGTAGCAGTAGTAGTATGACATCTTACTTGGAGAAGAGTGCCCGGGCCAGAGCGAGCCTCATCCGCCAGCCTCCGGAGAAGGTCTTGGTGGCGCGCGCCTGCATGTCCGGCGTGAAGCCCAGACCGCTGAGGATGATGGACGCGCGCGCACCGGCACCTTGTCCGCCTCGATCGCTTCCAGCCCAGCGTAGATCTGTCAGCTCCGCTCGTAGCAGTAGTAGTATGACATCTTACTTGGAGAAGAGTGCCCGGGCCAGAGCGAGCCTCATCCGCCAGCCTCCGGAGAAGGTCTTGGTGGCGCGCGCCTGCATGTCCGGCGTGAAGCCCAGACCGCTGAGGATGATGGACGCGCGCGCCGGCGCCTTGTCCGCCTCGATCGCTTCCAGCCCAGCGTATATCTCTGTCAACTCTGCTGATAACGCCGGGTCCGTTGACCTGTGCAAAGCATGTTTTAAATATTATTACAAACTCTATATTAACTTCCCTTGTTAGTGTGTTCAGGTCAAATCTTGCAAGTCAAAATTGACCAAGTTCCTGTAATTTATGTCTAGTCCGTACTATGAGTTGATTTAGTACATTTCTGTAAATCGGTTGACAATGTAACATGATGTATTTATCAATTAATTTGCGTTCTAGACATCTAAGTATCTCATAAATAATTCATGATTGAATATGGTTCGAGATTTGGAGTGGAGATCAAATTAGTCATTAGCCATTATCAATCGCCGCCGTAATATCTTTCTCTCTATTCAACAGCTGTTCCCTAACCGTGTCGCACTCTAACACGCACTGCAGTACCAACATGCCGTCTCCAACGACTTCTTGCTGCACGTGCAGTATCTAGACGGAATCATTAACTATTTGAACGGTACCTTCCTCAGGGCCCACAGTTTCGATAAGACTAGACACAGCAGACTTGTAGTAAAGTATAATACTTTTTTGCAACTCACCCGCTATTAATCATCGCCGTTATATCCTTCTCTCTCTTCAACAGCTTTTCCCTAACTGTGTCACACTCTAACACGCTCTGCAGTGCCACCGTATCGTCTCCGACGACCTCTTGTTCTACGTGCAGTATGGAGATGTGCGACGGAATCTTTAACTGCTTGGCCGAGATCATCCTGAGGACCGTGGTCTTGCCGAGACCGTTTCGACCGACCAGGCCGTAACGACGGCCGAATGCTAGTATGAGATCAGCTCCTTGTAATAAAACTCTGCAAGATAAAAGTACTGTTAATCATTTCAGGCGAGTTTTCTTCACTCAGAAGCTGAATGATAAAACTGGCTTGAAAATTACATTGCCAGAATCAATATCAAACTGATAAATCAATTTTATTGTTATGTCTGGGCAGAGACTCATTAATAGATTTTTTCAGTCATGTTTTCTCCACATAAGAAAGCCACAGGTAGAATTTTAACTAAATGAACATTAGTGATGGGAAAGGACAGTGAAATTCTAAAGATCCATATTAATAATTCCATAAAAGAGATAGTTTGAGTCCCGGGGAAAGATATAGAATAGTTTTATCCCGGGCGGTGATAGTATATATGGAGCTATGATATAAACAAGTTCCACGCGGACGGAGTCGCGGGCAGAAGCTAGTATTGTATAAAACTTCTGGAAAGCCCCAAGGCGTATTAGATTTGAAGCTTACCTGTCACCATAAGCAATATCAAAGTTCTCTATCCTAATATCCTGTGTCCGATTTGTGCCCTTGGCTTCCAGTTTGCTATCCTTCTTGGATGTGACCTGCGAGGCAGTGGCAGTCTGCAGCACCGGGGCGGCCACTGGCGCCTTACCCTCTTTCTGTTTCTGCTGTTTCTGTTGCAACTTCGCTTCTGCTTTCTCTAACTTTTTAGCGTCTACTTTCTGTAATTAAAAAGCGTAATTATGAGATTAGTTTGTAAACCAATTCAGGCAGAATGAGTGCTACTAAAAGACAACACAGAAAACGTAAATAGTGTCCTTTTAAATACTTAATACTTGTTGAAATAAAGCATTTTACAAAATATCAGTCATTACAAATATAGCCTTTTTATTTAAATAGGATATTTTTTTACTTAAACCCTAAAGATTTAATCTAAATTAAAAAATAATAATTTGCCCATCTGAACTAAAAACTTTACCTCAATTATTATGAGCACACGTTATGAACTTATCAAACATAAACAATTCTTACTAGATTATCATCTCTTGTCTGAAGCCATATACTCTTCAGGTCCTCAGTGGGTTCCTGCTGCGAGGTCATGGAGGCGAGGTGTATGGGGGCATCCAACACTTTCCTCGGCCCATTGCTAGTGATCGTCATCTCTGGCTGGAGCATATGAAGTAGTTCTTCACATATTTCTCTGCAAAGAAAAATGTGCATAAACTAAACATTAATGTTAATTTTTTTTTTTTAATGGCTTTTTCACTCCTTGCTTATTTTGGCAAGGGGTATTTCGCCAATGTCGACGTGAATTGACTTCCACACGAGAGGAGATAGGTCATCAAAATTTTTGATTTATGGGGAGGATATGACCAGGAATCTAAAACAAATGACACGTATTAGTATTAAAGACGGCACAGACATCACAGGACGTTCATATAAGAAAGAGCGGGAAGTGGGTGAAAGAACGTTAGGAATACCAACATAGGGAAAAGCAAAGAGGAACAGTCAGTAAGGCTTAGCAAAAAGCACATAAGTTTGAATAAAATAGAAATTGTGAGCAATAGTTTAATATTATGTTCTCGTATATATTTAATAAAAAGAGCAGTGAGAGGAGTGTCCAAAGAGATAAGAACCGATTGAAAATTGGCGGGTCGCGGAATATATTTAGGGAGAATATCAAATAACAAGTAATTGTATCTACTGCAGCAGAAAAAAATGTGATCCAGGGTGCCATCATCTAGACCGCATTCGCACAATGAATTATCTCGTACCCGAATTTTGGACAAGAACACAGGAGTACACACGTGTCCCAACCATAACAGACAAATCGTGGAGGTAGCCCATTTACTTGTAGAGCGAAAATGATTGATTGATTGTTGAAGAGATAAGGTCTGTGTACATATTTTTGAGACTGTGGTGTATACATATTGGTGCCCTTGACTGTACATGAGGGCAATGGTTCCACACTGTGACTTTTAGCAACACTACAAACAATACAGTATCATTACAGGTGATTTTGACAGTTGATGCAGTCTACATTGCTGTAAAAAGCCGCTGTATGTAACCACCCATAATGATAAATCTGAAATACTAGCTAATGACAATATTTAAACCCAATACGCACTGTGGACTAGTCGCCGTCGAGTGAGTCGCCGCAACCGTGACTTAGTACAGCTTATATGGGCCTTTACACACTTAGTCGCCATTCGCCCGCCTATGTTTTGGTTGCCGCGAGACCAAGTCGCCGGCTAGTCGACAGTGTGTATTGGGTCTTAGAGACATGATCAGCTTGTACGATTGTTTTCCAAACAACAAAGTTGCGAGTTCATGTTGACAACTGGCCTATTTACAAAGAATAGGTTCTAATGCAAAACTTATTATCAATGGAAGAATACATAGCTTGCATGTGTTGAATAATTAACATGTGGTTTTAAAATAGATGGTGAATAATTTTAAAACATACGTTACTACAATACAATTAGTTGGCCTGTTTTTTAACAAGTTCCAATAATTCATTAAATTGCAAGTGTGGGTTTGGATACGTTTGTTCATTAAAAAAAAATTTAGCAAGTCTGATAAGTTATGTGATAGAAAAAGAAAAGTAAAGAAGTAGTTGAAAGTGATGTTTGGAACATCGCAAGTTAACAATTTTGGTTACATTCACTTACTACATTCATTATTAGAACTTCATTTATAATTTAGAAACTACAAAGATGGTGTGCTTTAAGTTTGATATAGCTATATAATTATTTGAGGTTATTGAAGTTCGTTAACGCACGGAACCATTTAAATTACAATACACAGGATCTTTTCATATGGTGTCAAAAATGTCTGTTTACCTGATGTCATCTTCTGATTTTTCGGAAATCCCTTGTAATACTTCGCCGACAGCTTCGTACACCTCTTCGGTATCCTCAAACTCTCCAGCACTGTTATCCAGGATATCTACAATTCAATCAAACTTAATTGGTCTACTATTACGTTGGCGGACATCGTTGTTTCTACGGTAATTGTATAATAAACATAACTAAAGCAGAATCACTGTGAAAAGCGTCTCAAATAAATGAAAATTATTATTTAAACGCCTACACATGCAGATTTTTATACAAAAAGCAACAGCAGTCACCATAACCTCAAGAATACACACCCTCGACATATTTTTTCAATTCTTCATCAATTAACGGAAATTGTTTTTTGAGGAATTCACCACAGTGGGCCATTTTCGGTGCAATACAACTTGGTAATTACCAAGATAATATTATTGCAGTTATCATTTATTTATAAAAAAACTTTAAATGCAAAGGCCGTGATTGTCATTTCTGATATCTTCTCTGTTCTCTGTGCTTTTATTTGACACTGACAGCTACCACAGCGAAAGCTAAAGAATACTTTATTTTATAATTATAACATACTAACTAAAATTCTCTAAATTGTCATGAATACCAACATTACCTACATGAATAATGCGTGTTTATCTTTACTCATACTAGCTCGGAATAAAGTGGTTATTAAATGGTGGTAACCACTTTAGGATAAGCACATACTAGATAGCTGTAAAGTTCAAAGTTAGTGAGTATTATATTCTTTGGTTCAAAGATATGAACTTTATCAATTTTATGTCAGATCATCGAAGACAAGACATAGTCGGTAACGTTTGAAATATAGATAAAAACGCTGATATTCTCGCTACGTTTACAGCTTGAGTGCTCCTTAGAACTGCAGGCGCAAATTAATGTGACTGATTACAAATTACATGCTCACCAATACAGCAGATCGCAGAATTTATTTTTTCATGTGTTCATACAATAGTAGTAGATGTATCCACCATTTATCGATATCGATAGAAAAGAAGCGTCCGACGCCCGAAGCTCAATCAAATCAATTTGACAATGTCACACAAAAGTTCTACAGCACAGAGCGAGTTGCGCGACATAGTCTTCGGAAATAGCTTGTGTCGACACAGAGAATACTGTTTGTTAGGACCTCAGCGACACAGTGCAGCAAAACTGACACAGAAGTACACATCAATGGAAACTGTGTGAGCTGCTAGTTTCCAACTAGCACAATATCAAGTTAAACACGGTGCATGCCCATATTTGTCTAGTTGGAAAACTCCGTTCCTATTCGGCAGACAAAATGGATGAGAATAATGTTGCCGTTTTGGCTATTTTAGACAATCAGTGTAAGTATTCAAATGAATTTTCGTGCGGTAATTCGTATGAAGAAAGCTAATGCAATCTGAGAATTAGCAATCATCTTAATAAAATACCAAAGGAAGGTGATGTCAGAGTAATATAAATATTCTTATGAAAATGTATTGTTATCAAACATCAGTTAATACAAAGTTATAAAATTCCAAGTTATTTCTTAGCTTTATTTACTTCTAGGCACTACATCAGCATCACCATACAAACCCAACATGGGCATTCCCACCTACAATCAAACACATACAATTACCAATATCCCTCCTCAAGAGGAGCCAGAACCGAGTGAAGCTAATAAACAAAGTATGTAAATGGTATTTTTTCTACAAAAGATTTATGAATCAATTTCGTTCTTCTTCTAACCGATATAATATATTGATTCCTATATTTTAGATGTAATCTGGACAAAAAATGCCACATTAATGCTTCTAAGTTTATATGAAACCAAAATGCATGTAATGGACAATCCTAAAAAGAAAACTAAAATGTGGAAATCCATAGCTGAGGAGTTGAGGTCATTAAATGTCGAGGTAAGATCTAAAAAATTTTTTAGTATTTTATTAATTGTTATTTCAAAAAAGTAACACTTTCTATTTTAATTTAAAGGTGACTCCTGATCAAGTTAGGTGGAAAATAAATGCACTAACAAAAAAATACAAGGATTGCATAGAGAACGGTCAACAAATGTCCTTTAAATATTTTAATGAAATGCATCAAATCCTAGGACACTTCAATGATGACAGTGTGACATACAGACTAGCATCAGGAGTAATGCAGAATCAAGAGGACATGGACAGAGATCCATCATCATTCAAGAAAAGAAAAACAGCTACACCATTTAGAAATTTACGGATGGAACAGAGAGCCAAAATACAATTAGATAAACAATGGGTGGAATACTTAAGTAGGCAAGAGGAACAAAAATTAATCAGGGATGAGCGGTATGAAAGAAGTTTCAAATTAAAAGAAGAAGAACTACAGCTTAGAAAAAAAGAATTAGAAATGAAGCAAACATTAGCTTTTAAAAGGTTACAACTGAAAGAAAGGAAGCAAGAGGAAATGTTAAAAATTGAGAAGGAAAAGTGTGATTTGTTGAGGAAATTGTTGGCTGATCACTAAAATATTAAATGTATATGTACTGTATACAAATTTATAATAATTAAGCTTATCTATTCTGAGTTGTATAAAATAGAAATAAAAGTGTTATAAACCAATTTTAAATATAAAATATGTATTTCATATTAAGTAATAATACTTTACTTATCTGTTAAAATGAGACTATTATTTATTAGCAATCTTATTAATTTTCCTCCAAATGATCATTTTCATTTATACAATAATTGTGTAGAATACAAGCAGCAACAATAGTGTCTGTGATGAATGCTATATTTCTATACACAGTAAATAGTTTAATTCTACGAAATCTTCCTTTGAGCAGATTAAAAGTTTTATCACTTAACTTCCTAGTTGATGCATGTAATGTATTGTACTCTCTCTGGTGGGGTGTCAAACGCTTATTTTCTCTAAAAGGTGGCACCAGCCATGGTAGAGATGGATAACCCGAATGTCCAATAAGAAAAGTCTCATGGGGAAATAAAGCATCTCTGTTAGCCATTGCTGTATTGTATAATGGAGACTTCCTCAAAACCCGAGCACAATTTAAAGATCCCGGCTCACCACAAAAAATATTGGTAAATCTCATGTTGGAATCCACAGTTGCTTGCAAAATTATTGAATAATACCCTTTGGGATTGCAGTAGTCCCTGGCATTTTTTGGTTTCTCTATTTTTATATTTGTGCAGTCTATCACTCCAATTGTATTTGATATTCCAGTTTTTGACTGAAAAGCATCACAAATTGTTCTGATTGCAAGATAATTTTGTGGCCACTTAATAGCATCATTTAATTTAGTCAATATCCATGCTACAACTCTCCTTATTACTCTGAAAGTTGATGATATAGAAATATCGAATTTGGTAGCTATAGGTGTTAATGGGTCAGTATTTGCTATAAAAGACAAGAAAATATAAAAACATAATTTGGGTTCTAATGGCTTCAGTCCAAATTTGTGTGATGCAATAAATCCGGATTTCTCCAAGTCATCTGAAACAATATCACTGAATAAGATAAATTATAATAAATATTCCATAGGTTGCATTTATTTCCGTATGATACCAGTGTACTATCGAAAGGAAGCAAGGAGATTGAATTACCAATAAGCCGGTAAGCTGTCTTTCGTGAAAGTCTCATGCGATTCTTGAATTCACCATCTGTCCACGAGTCTACGATATGAAGATAATCATCGACTCTTCGACGTCTCAGTCTTATTAAATATTGCATTAATGGAAAAAATAAAGTGTCGACGTCTTCGACTTGATCCTCGCTCTCTGAAGAGTCATCAGCAGCTTTAAGGCTACACACATCGCTCCAGCTGCCCGTGTCACTGTCCTCACTGCTAATAACTTTGGTTTCAGCTAAGTAGAGAATAACTTTATGGTCAGCCATAAATGAAGCTTAGATTTTTATACAATAAACTTGAAAATTTAACATCAAAACATACAATTTTCCACAACGTCCACACTCCTCCGATAAAGGTTACTTACACAGATAATGCGAAAATGCGAATGTCATACACGCCTTTATTGTAAAAAAAAATGGAAAAATATTTAGTAACGAATGTTGATATCGACAGTTTCTTATCTACTACTCGATATAGGGCATCCCTAGTAATTGTAAAAAAAACAACGACTTTTTGTTCATGGTTTATGGTTCAAAAATAAAAATTATTTTTATTCTTAATTACAGACCTATCTTATTTAACTGTTTATTTTGATGTGGTAAATAATAACAAATACATTAATAACCATGGACGAAAACAACGACAGTTTTGTTGAAGGAATTCTGCAAGATAGTGAGTTGTATGCAAATCTACCACTCCGCCTTGCCTGTGGGATTAATCATTATTATATTTTATTCAAATATTGTGTATTGTACATTTTCAGATACACACACGGTATCAGAAACAGTTGATTACAAGAACATATCTGATTTATCAGATAACATAAGCCAGGAAAATGATAAGCGTTGTTCTGGTGAAAGTTCAGACAAACATAGTAAGTTGTTGCATATTATAGTCTAGCTTCTCCCTCTTGTTTATTGCTAATTGCCTATAAAATATAAAGCCATGATAAAATAACGTTTTAGGTGCAGCTGCGGTTTGGACCACCAATGCAACTTTAACACTTTTGAAACTGTACGAGTCTAACATTGAAATGGTAGAAACACCAAAAAAGAAGACCAGACTATGGGTCGCTATATCTAATAATTTAAAAGCTTACAACATAGAGGTAAAGTCAAGTTAGAGTTGTTAGATATTATGTTCAGTTTGATAATTGACTTTGTTGTCAATACACGGACAGTTAATAAATAAATATAATGGTCATAATTTATTTAGATGATTTATTAAGATTATTGATTTCTAGATGACGCCAGACCAAGTACGGTGGAAAATAAATGCACTCACTAAAAAATATAAACAGGCAGTGGACAGGGGGCAAAAGAGGTTTAAGTATTTCAAAGAGATGAATAATATCTTTGGTCAATGTGAAGATGAAGATGATTCCATAAATTTGGAACAATTCCAACGCAAGAAAAACTTGCGGAAAAATCATCTTAATTTGTCTTTAAGTGAAGCAACTACTAATCCAAGAGGTATTTATGAAAGCAAAGCCACAATTGAACTACGAAAGATAAGATTGGCTAACAGGATAGAAGCTGACAGATCACAAAGCAAGATAAATCTAGAAAAGCAATGGTTAGAGTATCTTAACAGACAAGAAGAACAAAAGCTATGGAGGGATGAAATGTTTGAAAGGAGCTTAAAACTAAGAGAAAAGGAATTAGAGTTAAGAAGAAAAGAATTGGAAATGAAAGAAGTTTTTGAATTAAAAAAGCTGCAACTTAAAGAGAAAGAACAAGATGAGCTGCTGCAAATTGAGAGGGATAAATGCAATATATTAAGTAAATTGGTTGAAAAAAGGAGGTTACAAAATGTGCAATAGCAAAATGTATCATTGTAAACGATAATTATAAACAAATTACCAAATTTGCTATAAGTATACATACTTAAGTTCTGTCAATTTTTATTGCCTATTCCTGATAAATTTTACTACATTGAAATGAAATGAAATGAAATGATGTTTATTGCAGAAAATGGGTATATACAAGGTGGTGTATAAATTATTTAAAGTGCGCCAAATTCGGCTTGGGTAAGCATGCAACAATTAACTACTTAAGTCTAAAAATTAAATTATTAACAAGTTTTTTTTTCGTGTTTAGATAGTATTTAATAGAGTATACACACAGTTTACACAGCCAGGCATAAAGCTTCTTTTTAAACATTTTAGTGGGAATTCCTTAATGTCACTGGGAAGTTTTTTGTAAATCTTAATACACAAAGTAGGGGCTGCGACTTGTGTGTGTAAGTCGAGCTTTAGGTATAAATAGTAAATCCTTCTGTCTAGACATGCGTTTTTTTTTTCTACTTATCTTTCCAAGTTGGGCCCCGACGGGGCCCTTAACTAATTACCTATAGCTATAATACCTTAAATCTAATAAACAAGAAACACCGCAGGGCGCGCAATCGACACCACACCTTAAGTGCGGTGATAACAATAACGCGCCCTGCGGCGCACAGGCCACGCCCCCCGCCCCGCCACAGCCAGCCGCCATGTGGCAGTACAAGGCGAAGCGAGAGAGCGCGAGCCGTAGGCGAGACAGCATATAGCCGCTCGACCCAGATATAATATACATACTTAAATCTAACGTGCAAACCATGCACTATAAAACTAAGTAATGTACAAACCTTAGAATTTAACATATATATAAAAAAAAATGCAGCCAGAAGGGTAACATGCACACAAAATATGTAAGTACATGTACAAGAAACTAACTAACAACAAAACCATAACAAGTATATACAAAGTATATATACAGGCCCAAAAATAAAAACATAACAAACCCAACACCAAAGGAAGGATCAACCAATATAGGAATATGAACAAACAAACAAGAGCTATATAAGCAAGGATGCAAACAATGCCGCGCGCTGCCTATACACACTTCTGTCATAAGACAAAAATATACACAAACAGCACACGGCTTAGGACGAGAGTAGAAATTAACAAATAGAGTTATTAACATAAACAAGGAGGACGGGTGTAGTGTCGGACGCTTTTAGATCTAAAATAGCGCCTCGCCAGTGAGGGCCTGTATGGGAAGGAAGGAGAGGAGGAAGAGGGAGAGGGAGATCGCACACTCCCATCAATATCAGGAGGTTGGTGGGAGAAGCTGCGCGCAAACTCTCCCACCAAGTCCTCGTCGGTATTTAAATCCTCAAAAGATAAGCCAAAAAAAAAAAAGCCAGTGAGCCCGTCTGCACGCGCTGCCCCACGGCTCTACGGATACATGCGGGCTGCGGCTCCCGTACGCTATCACGTCACAATTTATTTTTTAATATTTTTTTTTCTATGTACAAAATCTGCTGTTTCGTGGATATATAAGGGTGGTAGTAACATACATAAGCTTGTGACGTTTAAAGACGGGTTTACACGATTCACGCGGCCCCAATGCGAAAATGGCCCTTATGCATCTTTTCTGTATTACGAAAGCTTTTGGCATAGCTGTGGAGGTCCCCCAAATAACGAGACCGTAACGGAGGGCTGACATTACGTGACCGTGGTATGCTGTGAGGGCAGCTTCCAGTGTTACCGTTTCGCGTAGTTTTCGCAATGGGTAAATAAATCTATTTATTTTGATCATACATTTTCCACTTGTGTTTTAAAACCACAGAATTCATCCTATATTTTGAATGAATCGCCTTTGTACGTGATGTCTAGGTTTCTGTGCTTGCCTATATGAGTACGGAATTGTACAAGTATATTTTTACTTATATTTATTGAATGGTTGTTCCTTTCTAGCCACTGAACTGTATTTCGTAGAGTATTGTTTATTTCTAGCTCGTAAGTTTCGTCATTTGTGCACGGTATTACAATTGATGTATCGTCTGCAAACAATATAGAGGAGTAGTCTGTTACTTTTGGAAGGTCGTTTATATACAGGGAAAACAGTAGAGGCGACAGTACACTTGCCTGAGGAACCCCGAATTTTATGTTTTATATTCGGATCTGTGACTAACTATAGCGGTCCCTTCTTCTCTTATAATTTCCGTACATTGAGTACCTCTGATTTATCCACTCATTGAGTGTCTCATACTTGTTCTTGTTCTAATGAGGATCCATTACAACAAGTAGTCTGCAGTCAACGTTACTTCACCTTACTTGACCTTAGTTGGTCTTACTACTACATACATTAATGCGGACTGTAAAAGAATAGTACCTATTGTAGTGTTAAATTGTATATGAATGGATCATTATTATTTTAGGAATTGCATAGTTCCTACTTCAGTATTTTATGAATAGATTTTCTCATTCTGAATTTAGACTAGGTACATTCTTAGTAACCTTAAATGCTTGGTTCAATAAGCCTTCAATAAAATAAAATGTCTAAGTAAATATGTTAGGTTCAAAGAGCTTTATTTTTTAAAGAAATTATACATTTTACTTATCATGAGAAATTAATTTACGGTACCAAAAGTTGATATCGGTAGGTAAGCACCGCGAGGTGCTAATACTTTAAGCATGCACAAACTACCTACATTACGATAATAACACAATAGGTAAGTAACCGATAATAGTTATTTCCTCAAAAATGCTCAGAAATGTAGACATTTATGTTCGCGAAAATACACAGCGTTACGGGGGTCACGAATTTATTTACAGGTCGGTAATGGGATTCGTATAGGATATTGCCGGCCCGCCCGCCGGGGCCCCACAGCGCAAGGCGCAGTGACGGATCACCAGCAGTTCTGGTAATGAATTTGAGAATTTTAACTTTTTTATCTCATCACATTCTAATTTCTGACCATAGCCAAGAATACCTTTGCCGGAACTAGGGATTGCCTGGCTCGTAGTACTACCTATCTAAATCACACTTGACAGGCAATCCCTTCCTTCCCAGCCATTGTAGTCATATGCGATCTGGGGCTTTACGAATTACCGTCCGTGGTGTAATGTTTAATGAATAAGACAGTCATACAGAAAAGCATTTGTTTAATGCTTTTCTGGCACGAATAATTCTCACAGTGAACATTGAGGATATAATATTTATTTTGTTTGCCGAATATGACGGTTAACATGTTTGATGTGCACGCCTGCTATAAAGTGCATAGCAATGTATCGCGCCGTTGCTTTAACCGCGCGTTTATAGTAGAAATATATTGTTCGTGTGACCAGCTGACGGATTTTCCACCACTATATACAGCGCTGACGACTTTATTTCGTCAAGATATCTATTAACTATCATTATTTGATGATAGAATCAATAGGAAGGACTTTTTTTTACGTTGACGCTGACGTGCAAGGGGTTACATGATACAACTTTTTTAAACTTCTCACAAGTTGTCGACCGGCGAAGTGCCGACAAAAAAATGCACGTGGCTCGCTAT
The DNA here is from genome assembly GCA_947049275.1 of Epinotia bilunana. Taxonomy (NCBI): domain Eukaryota; kingdom Metazoa; phylum Arthropoda; class Insecta; order Lepidoptera; family Tortricidae; genus Epinotia; species Epinotia bilunana. The sequence continues at coordinate 18,660,648 of OX346260.1, read as the reverse complement.
TGGCGCAGCACAAGCAGATCTTGGTGCAATTTACAGACCGTATTTACGCAATAATGGGGTGTATACATGTCATGATTTGTCAGCCCGAATTTATCAGAAGCCACAGATTAATACTTAGTTACTCCGTCTTCGCACATGAACCTAGAATACTCTGAACACTGGACAGGTTATGGTAATAATAATACCACGTGCGAGCGAGCAAATCTCGATGTGTGACAAAGGGAAATATCATTCATTGTCCTTGTCATAGTTCCACTTTTTTATATGCCACAACTGATTTAGTATGAAGTTGTGGCACATAAACCATTACCCGTCCAAATTAAGTAGGTTGTTTATGGCAAGTCATCAGCCATTTTAAGACCAGTTCTTAATTTAGCTGCGTAGGAGCCTTTCCGTCCCTCACTGTGGCATCACGTATAGCCTGTTCAGAGTATTCTAGGTTCATGGCTTCGCAGGACCGTTTGAATGCGACAATTTTCGCTTTCTTACTGTTAACTGGCCACACTGAAAGAAATTGTAGTTGCAGAGGGGCTACCGCGAAACGAAAACGAACTTCGTTCGTGTATCTTCCTCTCTGTCGCACTTGATAGTTCGAGCGACAAAGACGGAGATACACGAACGAAGTTCGTTTTCGTTTCGCGGTAGCCACTGGTTTGTTACATTCTGAGGGGCTACCGCGAAACGAAAACGAACTTCGTTCGTGTATGTCCCTCCCTGTCGTTCGAACTAGCAAGTGCGACAGAGACGGAGTTACACGAACGAAGTTCGTTTTCGTTTAGCGGTAGCCCCTCTGAAGGCTACCGCGAAACGAAAACGAACTTCGTTTGTCGATCTCCGTCTCTGTCGCACTTGCTAGTTCGAGCGACAGAGACGGAGATACACGAACGAAGTTTGTTCTCCGTTTCGCGGTAGCCCTTCTGTACCCCATTAGTGAGTATTATATTCTTTGCTCTGTACGATACACCCAATTCTGACTTCGATATATTGTACTGACAAATTGAGGTAAAATCACTTAATGTGGATGCTACATTTAAAATAACTGATATTTACTATCTATATTCTATGGCAATGTCACAATAATACCAACATTATATACCCCGCGCTACGCAAAATTCTATGGCAATTGTTGTATTAAAATCATTTAAATTTGTGTAACAACAGTGATGACCGACTTAATATACAAGCGTTATGAAAAGTCATTGGGCCTTCTTACGACACGGTTCGTTTCATTATTACAAAAAGCCAAGGATGGAGTTTTGGATTTGAAAATCGTAAGTACAATGCTTCGTTCCTGTCAAATCAATTTTGGCACGAAAATAAACATTTTGAATGAACAGTAGCATTATTCAGCAATGTTGTTATTACTTTCAGGCTACTGATTTGTTAGCTGTAAGACAGAAGAGACGTATATATGATATAACAAATGTATTGGAAGGCATAGGATTGATAGAAAAACGGAGTAAGAACAGCATACAATGGAAGTGAGTAACTGACCTGTAAAGTATAGCATTTCTGACCATTGTCCTTAATACTGTTCATAGTTTGTATGTTTGTATAGTCAATTTTGAGGTTATTTGTTGGCAGAGGTGCTGGTCCAGATGGGAATGCTTCAGACATTGGAGAAAAAGTAATGCGGCTTCGCAGACAGATTGGCCGGCTTGAAGAACATGAAGATTTGCTTGATAAGTATGTTCAAGTCGGCCTAAAAAAAGAGTACTTGTTATTTTATTAACCTTAAGTATGGACGTGGAGTCTCACAGGCTACTCGATGTTGTCGTTTTCCTAGTTTGAAAAAAATTATGTCCATACTTAAAGGTTAATTGAATTATGATGCAGACAATTGTAGTACATGATGCGAAGAGGCTAGAACGTACTACTACAGCACATTATGATATGGTATTTTAGGTATCACTTTTTTTTTTACGAAATCTCGTCAATCTCATAAGTCATAAGCTCGTTTGGTCAAACAGTATTCTTTATTGCACCAAAATAATATTAAAAATGTTGACAAAACAATTAACACTAAATTAGGTAGCAACAGGCAGTCTTATCGCTAAAAAGCCATCTCTTCCAGACAACCTTTGGGTAGCAGGAAATGACGGACAGAAAATTGGAAATGGTAGTGCAAGAGAAGTAAGCTTAGACATCTATACTAATGGGACTGACAAACACATCTGCAGCTAATTAAACTATCCTACTAATATTTTAAATGCGAAAGTTTAGATGTTTGGATGTTTGTTACTCAATCACGCTTAAACGGCTGAACCGATTTGAATGAAATTTTGCAAGAAGATAGTTTATAGCCTGGATTAAAATATAGGATAGTTTTTATCCCGAGTCCACGCAGACGAAGTCGCGGGCGGAAGCTAGTAAGACATATATATACAAATAATAAATATATCAATACCTATACTATGTAAAATACAATATATGTAAATACAAATTATTATTATTATTATTTGTATGTTTTTTCCATATCTCAGAACCATGGGATCCCGGACTTTTGGAAACATGCGTGGGGCCGAAGCCAACAGCGCAGAGGCCCTTTAAAACAAATATTATTATTAAGACAAACAAAACAAGAATTATTAACACTTTTTTTTATTCAAGACAAAGACAAAGTATTATTAACACTTTTTATTCTATATTACATTTGAAGTTTATATTAAATTTTAATTTATTTCTGTTGAATATGGACCCCTCTTTGGGTGAAGGCCTCCTCCAATGTCTACCAGTCTTCTCTTTGTCTTCCTATCTCTGTCCAGACAGAAATACAAATTAAGGTTTAATTAATTATTATTACATAATGGTGAGATGGAAGTGGAATATCTCACTCCAACATATTGCCATGTGTCTCACAATTTTTTACTAAATTAAGAAGTGTTGTACAGCTTCTCAGACTATTCGATTGGTTTTTCATGCTTCGGCAGCAGCAACTTTAGTGTTTATTTTTTTTTGTTTTCAGACAAATACATTGGATCGAGCAAAGTATTAAAAATGTATTGGAGGACATTGACAATGAACCTCTTATTTACGTTAAGAAAAATGACATTGAACAGCGCTATGAGGACAGCCAGGTGCTGGTTTTGGAAGCTCCAATTGGTGCCAGCTTATCTGTGGCATCTGTTCCAGGCAAGGTAATAATCAGTAGGTGTATGTTTGTATTAACACATTCACTGCAAATGATGTCGTAGCACTGTGCTTGTAGTTGGTAGCATAGCCGATGATGTATAATTTTACTTTAAAAACACATGTTTAACCAACTTCAATTCAGTACTCTGCCTCAAGTGTGACCCATGCATGGGACCATCTATAAATATAAACAAGAAATATTTTCTAAATCGGTCCAGGTGTCTTCATGTAACCATACGTACAAACTTAAAAATTAAGACGAAATCAGAACCTCCTTCTTTTTGAAGTTGTTTAAAAATGGTTAAAAACCATATTTAGAGGAAAGCAACTACCACTAGTGTGTCCACATAGTGGGTTCCTGGTGCTGAAAGTGTTAATGAAATGTTCATGGTCATAGGTCAAGACAAATATGTTAATACCACCATGCCATGGTTCTATAACCATGTGTATGGTTATAGAACCATGGTTGCTAATATCGAAATTAATGTTATGGTAATATGGCAATGATACCACTGGTGAACATTGTCAGTCAGGTTTAAGCCACTGATTAAGCCATTTAATCCATGTCATTCTTCTTTTTCTAAAATACTTTTTTGTATTGCAGAGCCGAGAGCAGCACTACATTTTGCACGTGAAATGTGCAGATCCAATTGGCGTGATTTTATGTGATTCTGACAAAGAAAAGGTATAAATTGCACCTTAACCCTTCGGATACTTTGACGCTGACCTTGCTGAAGTATAATACATTTTTCGCTTCTGTCATAGTCAATTTCCAATAGCACTGGTCAGTGCTAAGACATACGAAGGGTTAATACACATAAAATTCTGTTAGCACTTTCGCAACTGGACAAAAAATGGAACAATACACCAGAAACCGACAGAACTCGCTAGGCGTGTAGGTTCAGCTACTGCCCACCTAGCGGGCTGAGCCGGCATTTCTAGGCCGGAACCTTAGTTTCTGTTGCTAGAGATCAAAATAGCAAACTACAACTTAGAAAAGTTGAAAACCCCCCAACATTTTCATTTCAAAGATCAATATCTCAAAAACGGCTCAACCGATCTTCATAAAGCATGGGTAAGAACCCTCTGGATAAAATTATCTATGACACAAAAAAATTAAACGAAAATCGGTTCATCCGTTTGGGAGCTACGATACCACAGAAAGATACACAGACAGATACGTTGAACTTAAACACCCCTCTCTTATGCCTTGGCCACGACTTTTGTCTTAAGCGACCTGCGGTGCGTCCGGCAGTGCGGAATTTAGAGCGGGGCGGCGAGCAGGCCACGTACTCCGCAGTAGCCGCGGCGACTTCGAGCGGATGGGACGAACTGACTCAAAATGTCTTTGTCGAAAGTGGCCCTTCAGTGCCTCGAAAGCGGCCCTTCAGTGCCTCGAAAGCAGCTTCTATTTCATGGGAGACATTTTAAATATGAGTAAAGGTGTGCACGTGACACATTACACGTCATTTCACCCCACAGCCTTTTTACTACGTAGTCGGTCCCAAAGTTCTGTCACAAATAAAAATAATGATAAAAACAAAAGTAGCAATCAATTTTTAATAAATTATATACCGATTTAAAGTACATTTAATAAAGAATTAAAATTACTCAAAATTATTCAAAATGACCTCCTTTGTTTTAATACAGGCCCTTAATCGGTGCGGCCAGTCGTCTATCGCAGCACGCACCATTTTCATATCTATCTCAGTGACTGCTTTTCTTAAAGTTGACTTTAGGCTCTCCAAATTTTTATGTGGTTTAGCACAGACCTTTCCCTCTAAGACCTGCCAAATTTTATAGTCCAAAGGATTAAGGTCCGGACTAGAGGAAGGCCAATCTTCGTGTCTTATAAAGTCGATTTTTTGACGGTCAAACCAGGCTAGAGTGGTCTTGGCTTTGTGTGCTGGCGCAGAATCCTGCTGGAACACAAAATTATGTCCCGAAAATAGCGTGTTGGGCAGATCTTTGACAACCTTACCCAAAACTGTCTCTTGGTATACTTTCGCACTGATTTTGACACCTTTTTCGCAAAAATGAACCTCAGTTAGCCCGTAATAAGATACACCCAACCAGACCATCACTGATGATGGATGATGCCCATGTTGCACCCGCGGAACTCTTTTTCCTGCTTCTTCAGAGCTCCTAGCGTACACTCTATCATTCTGTTTATTGTACTTCTCTTCAATATCGAAAATCTTTTCGTCTGTAAAGAGGATATCACGGTGTCGATTTTTCCCGTACCGCTTTAACAACTTCCGGGATCTTTTAAGCCTTATTGTTTTTAGACGGGCATTAAGTAAGTGCCCACGCTTTTTTTTGTATGCTCGTAGACTAAGATCTTCGTTTAAAACCTTTTTGACGGTTTTTCTACTGACACCCATCTGCAAAGCCATCAATTTCTGTTTTCGGACAGGATTTCTTGCTATGCGCGCCTTGATCGCTTTGATCACTGCTGGTGTTCGTACGGAGCGAGGCCGGCCAATTATTTTCTTGTCCTCAACACTGGAGACTTCATTGTACCTATCAATAGTACGGTACACAAACCTAAGCGTTATTTTTAAATTTTTGAGCAACTTGAAAATGGTACTTGGCGAGTGCCCACAGCGGTGCAATGCTAAAACAGCTATTCGGTTTTCTTTCAATGTCCACTCCATCGTGAGAAATTGCAACGAATGACTGTTTTGTGTTTTAAAATAATTGTCAAACATTCAAAAATGGAATGCAATAAAATTTTCTTAAAATCATCTTCTAAATTTAAAAATAATATGCCAGTGACAGAACTTTGGGACCGACTACGTACATGCCGCAACTTATGTTGAGGATGTTTCGGCATCCATATTGCAGGCCTGTTTAATATTTCTGAAATAAACTTATCTGTGTCTATGGACATCGCGCGCGGATAATACTTTGTTCTTAAAATCACCGCCCGATCCGTGCCGCCGCTTAGACTGGTCGCACCGCTCTGAGTCGTGCACAGACTAATAAGAGATACTGAGTCGTGGCCGCGCGTTCGCGCGCCTTGTCTTTGTTCGTTCTGACCGCCAACCCGCTGCCCGCAGTCGCCTGTCGCTCGAGTAAATCCGCGCGCTTGGTCGCCGGTGCGGAAGTTTGTGGCATCTCTTTTCCGCGCTGTTTTTGTATTATCCGCGATCCGCTAGTCGCCGCCGCCGAAGCAGATCGCGCAAAGTCGTGGCCAGGCGTTTAGCGTCGGGGGTTAAAAATAGTGAGTAAAGCGTTTTTCATACGACCTAGATAAGGCGGATCCGTGTATAAAAGTAAAGTTTTATGGTATTCCAGTAAGTAGGTATGTCATTTTAAAATGAGGAGCAAACTATGTTTGTATGAAGTCAACTTGAGTCGACCATGCTGCATGGCTGTCACAAGACGGCACGCGAGCTTCTCGATTTTTCTCGCACTATACGACTCTTTCTAAGTTTTCTAATAAGATTAAATTGAGAGGGATAGTGCGAGAAAAATCGAGAGAGCTCGCGCGCCGACTTGATAGCCGTGTTTCATTAGGAATTTTTTACGGGGGCTAAGGGTGAATATCCACTCGTGATGCGTTTTCATATAAACATTGCTTTCTCACATCTGCACGTCTAGCACACGACGGCCGCGACATTCTCTCGATTTTTATCGCACTATACCTCTTCTTCTAAGTGTTATAATAAGAAAGAGACGGATAGTGCGAGAAAAATCGAGAGAGCTCGCGCACCGTCGCGTGCTAGCCGTGCTGTGGCAGTCATATAACATCGAATGGCAGAAGACCGCTCAGTTTTTTTTTCCGTAGTTTGTGGCTTTTTGCTACTTAGGCACTTTGCCAATGTCAAGTGGGGGGAGATTTGTATTTACGGATCTGTGGAGTGCACCTAAAAATTTTGCCCTGGGGACTAAACATACACATAAATAATCATACAGAAACACCATATATGGATAGCAATAATAATAGTGAATAAAAAGATACTTATTATTATTGATCTACAACGGTACAGGATATACACGCAACCATCATATTCTTGTTCAACGAAATGTCCGCGAACATGGGCATAGCCAGGTGCGGGCAGACGAGCGTTCGCTCCCTAACAGGATAAACTTAAGAGCACAGTCGTAGGGTGGAATCAAAGATTCTTCCTTGCACCGAAGAGTTTCAATCAACTAATGTCTGGCAAGTTGACAACGCCCTTGCTGCAGTGCAAAAAAGAAGGTTACCTAGTTGTCAATCGTCAACATCAGATCCCCATATCGTACAACCAAATAATCTGCCTCTCTCTTACCCTCTGCCTTGGGTAAAAAGATCGGAGATATAGTACACGCCGATGATTTGTCTGTAGATAATAGGTATCCATCAGTATGATTAACAAACCTATTATAAAAACCGAGCCTGACCGCGTCACAAGTGTCGACGGCCCGGTGGAGCGGCCGCGGCTGCGCGAGCGTCTGCCAGGACGGCGGCGACGCGGCCCGTCAACTCTCCCCACCCGGCAGCCATGATCCAGGGACCAACCCGCTTTCTACTAGTTACGCTACACCTTAACTTATTGCTCAATTTTTACATTTTAGGTTCGTTATTTATTTCTGTGTAAAGGTATATCGCTCGATATTCCAAGCATTTACTGACGCAAGATCGAGTTATCTTAAATTTTGTTTACTAACCACCGTATTTTTTCTTAAAATTTGAATTTAATAATGGACCGCTCAGTTTAAGCCCGCATAGGGCCTCTCACAGAATGGCGCGGCCGTCAATAGTAAACCTGTCATTAGCTGTCAAATTTAGTATTGATGACCACAGGCCGCGCCAGTCTGTTGCAGGCTTAACACTGGCGCTGCCTGGCCACGGCGGTCAATAGTAAACTTGTCATTAGCTATCAAATTTACTATTGACCATACAATACGATAATACAATACTACATAGTTTGAGGTATGCTAAAATCTATAAATGCAGTAAAGTTGTGTGGTTGCCAAGTTGCAGAATTTTATTTAGCTAGCAAATAAAGATTGATCAGGATGCCTGAGACTTGGCTCTACGAAATATCTCATAACTTTTAACGGTGGAAGAGTTTCGAGACTTGGCGTCTATTTTACATGGAATGCTTTTATGAGATTTTTATTTATACGACCTTATACTTACAAATGATGTTTTGTTATAGGAAATTGAAGATGTAACCATGCAGGACGACGAGGTTCAGGACATCACAGATGACTATGTCAATTCCCTTGACAGTGAAAGTGAATATTTATTTATTTCCGTTTTTTTATGACCACATTTGAGTTCAACTCTTTGAAGCTCATATTTAAATACATAAGACTTGTCATCATCATAACTCGGGGGCGCTTTGGTTCACCTAATTTTTATAGTCCTATATTGGAAGTCCGAAAATTTTCTTCATAACATTTTACGCCATAATAATCGTTAGTCCTAATAATTCTTATTCCTAACGATCCTAAGTCATAACCATTCCAAGTCATAATGACAATAATCATACATTTCTCATATCGTAATATTTTTTTTCACCATAACACGTCCGTCTTATTTAAATTCATGAAACTAGTCATACATTTTTTAATACTACAACTGTTTTTCATAATATTTTTCATCATAAATGTTACTTATACGGATAACGTTTTTACTTAGATTTTATTGTCTATTACTGAATAATCATATTACCCGAATCATCGAAACCGCCGAGGTCACCTATTTTACTCAAAGGCTACGTCCGCACAGACAGGCGGCATGCTTAGCGTCTAGAACCTAGCGAGTCACCTAGAGAGTAGCTTAGTAAAACTTAGTAAAAGTTATGAAGAAAACTGTTATGTTTAACAAAATTATGATTTCAAGAAAGTTCTTAGTACCTACCTAATGAAATTATGAAGACATTTTTTAGTACAGCTGATCATTATGACTTCCGATGATAATTACAGAAATTTAGGAACAGAAAAGTTAGTACAAAAAATTAGGACTAGCGATGATTATGACTACAATACGTTAGTATAAAAAAAATAGGACAACGAATTTTATGGCAGCCAATATGGACCCCATAAGTCAGTATCTTTTACCAGAGGCCAATGTAAACCGTACTTGAAAACGTGTAGGTTGTGTTAGCTGTTTATGTTCATACCATATCGCATGCAGTCCATCCACTTTTTAGGTGGCCTATCTCTTCTACCTCTTCTCTTACACATTCATAACTAAAACCCTCTTGTCACACGACTTTCATCACTAGCATCACATACCCATACTATCGTAGGCAATTAGCTCTTGCTTTCTGCTGCCATTCTTGTCACGCTCCGCATCCATCTCATCATCGTCTAACAAATCGAACGTATCCTATTGTACGATTATCACCGACCGTGCTAGGCCGGAGCGCGTCTGAACGCATTTTAAAGTTGCCAAAGGAATTGAAGCTTTAATACATCATTAGATTTTCTATATGCATTTGCGGCCGGTCTACGTGTTATCTTTGATCGTTATTAAAATCGCCTATCGCAAAAGGGTTATTACATATATTCGATCATTTTATATTTGATTTATGTTTACTACATTCAACTACATTATATTTAATGTTTCTCATTTCAGATTATCTGCTACGATTGAGCCCTCCAGTGACAAAGCAGGACTTTGCCTTCTCTTTGCGGGGCTCCGAAGGCTTATGTGATCTCTTTGATATTCCTTGTTAATTTAGTTACTGATCTCTACAGACTTATCTTATTTGTAATATTTTCAGACATTTTATATTTTGTTCTATACTTTGTGATCGTGTTTCCAATTGACTTATGTAAATAATTAATCATGTAAATACAAATGAAGGTTAACTTTTTGACGGTTATTTTAAGGTCATAAAAATAAAGGTTAAGTCAAAATTTAACTTTATTGCATTATTTCTTATTCTTAGTTTTAGTATTAGGTTTTTTAGGATTAGATACAAATCTATCGAGGACACCAAACGATATTTTTGGTTTGGTCGGCTCTACAGGTGTTTCTAACGCCTTCTGCGCTTCTATTACTTCGCCTACGTATTTCTGAAACAAAAAGGAAGTGTTATTTTGAGCATAGAGTTGTTGGTATTAAGCAGTTATAATTTCATCCATGCACCTCCAATTGCATACATTCTTACCTTTCTCGATGCTTCTTTGATGATCTTCTTCCTTGCTATATTTGTTTTACCTTTGTTCTTGTGTCGAGGAGTCAAGTCCACCTTTTTAGGTCTTACATACTGCAATGAAAACAAGAATATGAAATTAATCATAAACAATTTCTTAACAACTATTGTTAATTGAGATCATGACCGTTTATGAATAAATTTTCATTATTTTCGACATTGTGATTGTCATTTGATTCGTAGAAATGTTTGCATGTTTCTTTCCGACAACTATTTTATTTGAAAACAATTTCAAAGTTGGAGTATGTTTCTGAAGACAACGGCCAGGAACATACCGGAATGGAGGAAAATACGAAGACCCATGCAGGGCTGGCAATGAATAGAGCCAAAGACCCATGTGCCGACAGAAGTTTCCAAAATTGAGAAACTTTCCCAATGGAAACCAGCGAACGTAAAAACCATAGAATGCGAGCTTCTTACAAATTTCTACCCAAACACCTGCCTAAAAACCCGGTATGAGCATGTTCGAACTAAACGGCTGCCTGGCATCGTTTTGACAGCCCGTCCCCAACCCCGCATAATGGTAATGGCAACCATTCTGTGGGGCCATTTCGTGGCGCTATTTAGACTTCTGTGGTTTTTTCGTTTGCTGATAGAAACGCAGTAATTTCTCTTAGTTTCCTATCCATCAAAGGATTTTTTTTCCCTTCCCTTTCCTATGATGGAACTTTCTTAAATTCTTGTAAAAGTTTACTGAATTTTCCTAGAAGTTCCTAATATTTTTGGAAACTTTCCGCAACTTGCACATTGTATACTTACGAGAAGCTTCTTCTTGGCTTCCATGTGTTCCTTCATAGTGGGCACGTCGACCTCGGCCACCTCGAACGGGTTGAGAGTGATTAGTTCGGGCGGTATCTTCTCGAGGAGCGCCTTAACTTCCGCTTCCTTCCTCTGCTTCTTGTTCTGGAACGGATTGCTTTCCAATGCGTCGAAGTTGGGCTCGCCGCTTCCTGTGAAAGTGGATAATGTTTAGGCTGTGTCGAGTATACTAATTATATCAACATCCCAGGGTAAAACACCCCGGTAGTTAGACCTCACAAGATGGACCGACGATCTGGTGAAGGTTGCGGGAGTTCGACGAAATATGAGGGTGCCAATGGAGCTGTATTGTTACGATCATTCGGGGAGCCATAGGTCCATCAGTGGATGTCGTTTGGCAGATATGATGAAAACAAGCATTGAAGTACATCCAAAACCCAAGTCATTTGCAACCAGTTTATAAAATAATCATTATTGAAGGGATGTATCTGGGGGCGGTAAGTTTGCAAGTCAAGCAAATCATAGGATCGGCCGTGCCAATCTTTTCTTGAAGTCCTCAATCTTGTCACATTGCAAATTGCAGCGCGATATTTTCATGTCTAGTATATATAAATTAGTAGCGTCTTCCCGCGACTCCTTCCGCGTGGAACTCGTTTATATCGTAGCTCCATACAAACTTTCACCGCCTTAGGGGATGATTTCCGGGATAAAAACTATCTTATGTCCATTCCCAGGACTCAAACTATCTCTATACCAAATTTAATGGACAGACAGAAACACTTTCGCATTTATAATATTGGTACTTATGGATTTACCTGGTATAATAATGCTTGTGAATCCTTTGGAGGTGCCGATTCCTAGCACGTCTTCATACGGGCAAAACTTGAAATTGCTTATCTTCTTAGACATTCGATGCCTCATGTACGGCTTTTCCGTAGTCTGTGTGCAGCAGTTACTATAATCAGAGATAAGACAGAATTACAAAAATCCCTAAAAAAATCATCATACAAGGTGTTCCTCGTATGCTTTACATCCTGTTTCACGTATTATGAGTTCACGAGACGACTATAGATCACGATTGCTTTCTCACACCGACAGTTCAATCGATTGATACAATCAAAGGTCGGAATCAGAATGAATTTTTTCTTCCCAACTTAACACTTAATACAATAACATGCGAAATAAGTTAAGTATACAATCAAAACAAAAATATACATAAAGAGCTTGAATATTCTTAAGCTGCGTAGGAATTTGAGCGGCTCAGCCTGAGGCATGCTCGCCCCGCGCGGCGAGCTGCTCGCGAACCAATTTAGTGCACATAAACATGCGCGGGCGAGGCAGCGCGTTCGCGGCGAGCAGACATTGTGCGTCGTTCAAAATGGCGTCGGACACGATGACAGTCGCGGCTGCGTTTATCGTAATTCACCGAATTATTACCAAAAAGAAGAGGAAATCGCCTTGGTCGTGGATAAAACAGTTGTACAAAAATCGTAATTCATGTGGTGCACATTTACTTTACCAAATTACATCGTTCTGTGCGCGGCACGCTCAGATACACGTTCAATTTACGCGAGGCACGCCCACTGAGGCGCCTTTAAGCACGGTCAAAAGACCGACTCTAGGCGGCTCGCCGCGCGCCGCCCGGCTCGCGCATAGCGCGTGAGCGCGTGCGAATTAGAGCAATATAGGTGAGCCGTGCGTGCCTCAACCCGAGGCTGCTCTAATTCGTACGCACCTTTACAGTATTCATTGTATTCATATTCATATCATTTATTGCGTTTCATGTTATACATAAGGTCTTACATTATTGGACAAATAATGTAAGACCTTATGTACAATTGTATTAGCTTTGTCCTATTCATTATAGTTATTTCTCGTGTAATAAATATTAAGCATGTTTTTTTTTAATCCTACTAATATAAATGCGAAAGTTTAGATGTTTGTTACTCAATCACGCTTAAACGGCTGAACCGATTTGAATGAAATTTTGCACGAATATAGTTTGTAGCCTGGATTAAAGTATAGGATAGTTTTTATCCCGGGTCAACGCAGACGAAGTCGCGGGCGGAAGCTAGTATATAATATATAACTAAATTATTGTATGGAACCCCTAAGGATCTAACTACAACAGCCATAATTGAATACGTCTCCTGCGCCATTAGCATACTTCGGTTAGTATGCCAGTAAATGTAGAAATTGCCAAAACTTGACAGTTCAGACTTTAGCGCGGTATTCTACTTGTCCAAGATCTTTGTCCAATGTGTAATTGCGTGTCACATTTTGCTTAAAGAGTGAGTGAGACGCAATGCACATCGGACAAAGATTTTAGACAAGTCGAACACGTCCACCCTTAGACCATAAGGTCGATATTTAATCGGATTTTTTTACAAACCTATTGAGACTGTACTTACTTGTATACCTCCACCACATCGTCGAGCGCGACGGCCAGCATGTCTTTCTGCGAGAACTCGAGGTCCACGGGCGCGCTCCGCAGCTTGTAGTGCTGCACGGGGCCGTCCAGGTTACGGATGTCGTATATTTTCAAACTGCGGTCCACGCCTGATGTCGCCATGTACCTTAAAATAAATATGAACAATGTATTCGAAATCACGCCAAATAAATAATAATAATATATCCTTAATTTGCCAAAAAGGAAGAATTGTAAAGATATGTCCTATGGACCCCAGGCAATGCCTGTATGCGAGATAACAGAGGAGGGAATTGAAAAATTAGAGCTATTTAACGGTAACAGTAGAACTTGAGTATTTGACAAATCCAGACTAAAAGTAACAAAAAAATTACAAGCATAGTAATATTTTAATCAACTTTAATGCCTCATTCACATTCAGCCGGAGTGAGCAGGGAAGTGGGGCAGGACGGGCGTATACCGCATTTTACGCCCGCCCTGCCCACTTCCTTGCTTTCTTCGGTTGAATGTAAATGAGGAATAAAGGGCATTAGGTAACCTTGTATGAGAAAAAAAATCGTTTTTATTTTTTGCAGCGGCCAAGGATGTTTTTTTAATAATCGTTTAGAGGACCTCTTAATACGCATAGATAAAATTAAACGCGTTAAACAACATCGGAGCCGAGATATTTAAGTATGAAGTTTTGTTTATAACTTTTCAATATGACCTGTGAAAATATCTATTGCAAATATCTCGGCTCCGATGCATTTTAGTGTATTACATTTCATAACAAAATATGTTTGGTTTGAGTAGATCTATCATAATCTACCACTTTTACGAATGGCCGCTCATCTAACAAGATGACAACATTTTTACCCAAACCTTTGTGAGGGTGCGACAAACACGCATTATTGCAAAAAAATATCTAATGATGACATCTATTGAAAGAGACTATTTTTTTTTGTGTGCATCTGTAGTAAAAACAATTACGAAGCTGACTTTACAAATAGGGTTTGAAGTTCATACTAACCAAACGGTCACCGATCAACAAAGTTAGTCGATTGATAGTCTTGTTATATGTATTTTGTTAATCTACTATGATATATCTTTATATACTTACATGCCTCTGCTGTCCACAGCAATAGCCGTCAGCGGTGACTTATGACACAGTATTTTGGCCAAAGGATCCTTGACTGTGGGAGACCACAATGACACCACTCCTTGGGAGTTGCCTAAGCACAGAGTACCATTGTAGGGGTTTTGGCTCATTACCGAGGTTCGTCCTAGGTGGTTGTTGTAATGGCCTACGATCTCTCCTATGGACACGTCCAGCCATGACATGAAGCCGAACTCATTCTGTAATAGTTGGAATAGTTTCATTATGTGACATAGCCATTTTACTTAGGTGCTAACACAAGACAAAGGCACTGGTCCCATCGCCGGCTAGTAAGCTAGAAAAGTTGGGCGAGTAACGGTTCATTGCGTGCTGACCAGGCACAGTGTGATCAATCGACCTTTACGGATCCGCAATGTAATGCTACTCGCCCAACTTTTCTAGCTTAAATACTAGCCGGCGGCGGTGGGACCAGTGCCTAAGGCACTAAATTTATATCCATAGCAAAATATGTTTTAGTTGGTTATTGTTATCGCTGACTGCCGTGAGCAGTAGTCACGTCTGGTTATATGTATAAAGACCTGTTGTTCTTAAGCCTTATGTGATATTAGGTCTAACGATCTTTCGTACTTTTGTAAAACCTTAGTTTATCTAATGCAAGCTGAATAGTGACTATTACTGTACTATACTACTGAAAACGCGGCATAAAAAAAAATTCAATCAAATTTGAACCTTTGAGCAATTTGGATATGGGTTTGAATTTAATTTGTTCTAAAATCAAACAAAACAAAACAAATGCAGTAATAGTCACCTTAAAATTTGAATTATATTCCATTGAAATTATTTTAGATCCACCTACAGAATCCTGGTGTTGTTTAAAATCTCAAAAGAACAGTCTGAATAAAAGTTTACGAAATAAAATAATGAATACTTACAACACCAGCCAACAAGAAGTGGTAAGGGAGGAACTCCATCCTCAGAATCTTGTCCATTCGCTTGACACAGTGAATTTCGGTGCCCGTGTTGTCGTAAATATACAGCCACTCCTTCTGAGCTACGGCCATCATTGTCTCCACGTGCAACCAACTGTAAAAAAGATTGTTTGAGTTAAAAATAAGTGTGTTTAAGAAAATGGGATAAAATAAGGAAACTTTACTTCTGGGGCCACACGGGCTGCAGGGCTAGCCTCAATTTACCAGATGCTGGAAAGCATGGAGATGAAAGTGTTATCATCTTAATCTGTGTACTAATTATAACATAATACAAATGGTTAGCTCTCTAAAATCTTATAAAAGGTATTGAACGAGACTTTTCGCCAAAATCGCTGTTATAAATCCACACACGGAAAAAGTCCTCTGGCAAAAAAAAGGGTTGATTTTGTTGCAACCACAAACTCAATCATGATAATTGATACTAGCACTTCAATAAAAGAGTAGAAACTTTGGGCAAAAAGTAGTATTCTAGCAATTATGGGGTAATACTTGCCTTACATCATGTATGGACTCCATAACATTGATTTCACAATGCAATTTCTTAGTTACCCAGTCAAAGGCAGCTAAATGCCCTTTCTTACCACCCAGCAACAGATGTCTCCCGTTACGGGTGTATATCATCCTGTACGGTCCGAAGTCCAGGTTAAGGTCAAATATCTTGGTTGCTGCCGTAATGTCCACATTATCTCTGATCAGGTCCTGTGTTATTTCAGTAGTTTTTCCATCCTCCTCAACTTCAACATAACTGAAAAAAAAGTATGCTTTTAGTATTGGTAAGTTATCTGGTTGTATTATTTAAATTTCCCTATTCTAGTTTTTATTTCTCTATTAAACATGGTTGCAATAGCCGTTTTTGTAATACCCTCACGGGAGGACAGGCTTTACCTAGTGTGGGGGTCAGTATAAACTGTAAATGTTCTAATTTTTTTTGGAAATAAACTATTTGTGTTTGTAGATTTCATTCCATAATCAGATAATCGCCCAAGGCATTTACTGCCTGGGAACCCTGCTATAAATCAGAAAACCTAATTTCAATTCTATAAGTATATTTATACAGTGGTTCACAGGATAACAAGTGTCTCGTTAGAGCATGCTCTAACTTAAAATCTAAGTGGACTCACTCATCAACAACAATCCTACTAATATTATAAATGCGAAAGTTTGGATGTTTGGATGTTTAGATGTTTGGATGTTTGGATGTTTGTTACTCAATCACGCTTAAACAGCTGAATCTATTTGAATGAAATTTTGCAAAAAGATAGTTTATAGCCTGGATTAAAATATGGGATACTTTTCATCCCGGGTTACACAGACGAAGTCGCGGGCGGAAGTTAGTAGTCAAATATTAGAAAAAAAGGTGGTAAGATTACACCTGGACAATGATTTTTGTAGATCTATATCTTTATTATCCCAAAATTTCAAACAATAATTATTACCCTTGTTCCTCAGTCAACAGTATTTCCGCCCTAGCAGCTTGATCTTGAGCATAATTATATATCTTCTCTCTTTTCTTCAGTTTGTGAGCATGCAGTGGGTGCCTCACTCCCTTGCCCACTCCCTCGCCACGGGAGTACTGCTCTAACTTTTTAGGGTTGACTGGACCTTTGCCGGGGAATTTCTTTTTTGTATTCTTTATGGGCTTTTTTGAGACAGGATTCTTGCGTTGAGCATTTGCACGTTCTCCTTGCCTTTTCTATTTAGAAATGAATACAGATTTTTAGCAGAATATATTGATTTCATGTTCAAGGAAGTTATTTTACTCAAAATAATTTAGTATATTAGAGGTTAGTGTTAAAGTTATGTTACCTCTTTGTCTTTCAGCTGGAATATCAAACGCTTGTTGACTTTAACAGTATACACTTTCTCTTTCTGCCTGCCACCTTTTTGGCTAGCATCCTTTTCATTGCTAGCACTTGTGTCCAATTCAAAGTATCTTTTCTGCAAGGTAGAAGATTGTTTATAAGAAAACGTTTAACTTGCTACATATTATAAGCTAGCTGTCTATATAGTGACATGTTGGTAGACAAGATCCCGGTCTGTTTGTAAAATGTAGTTGCTTGCCGTTTTGGCCATGTTTTTAATAACTGTAGTGAAAAGACGTACCCGGCAGACCACATAGTACTGTCGCTGGCATAATGTTTGCCAAAAGTTATTCAATGTTTATTATGATACATAGAAATACAGAAAAATGAGACATACCTTCTGTTCTTTCGGTTTTTGCTTCATTGGGTTTCCCTTCGGCTTTGGTTGCATGGTGTTAGGCTTCATAGCCTTTGGCTTCATTGTATTATTTTATCTTGCACTCAAATAAAGAATAATTAAGTGCTTTTGCACAACGTAAACTGCATCAACATGTGAAAATTCCGTGATAATAAGAGGTTATAATATTTCTGAGATGTTTTAAATAATGACGTTTAGTTGTAATGTGGCCATATTAAAATTATGAAACCTGTTTAAGCATAAAACGACAGTCGCTGTACTGCGGCACCCGACGGTTTCCATAAGAATTGTAATATAGGCTGAGGGAACTTCGTGTATCTCCCTCTCTGTTGCACTTGCTAGTTCGAGCGACTAAGATGGAGATACACGAACGAGGTTCGTTTTCGTTTCGCGGTAGACACTGGCTAACCAAAGGCCCTACCGTGAAACGAAAATGAATTTGTTTGTATATTTCCCTCTCTGTTGCACGTGCTAGTTCGAGCGACAGAGACGCAGATATTCGAACGAAATTCGTTTTCACTTCGCGCCCTCTGTGACAGATGATTTGAGGGGCTACCCCTCCATTCATCTGTCACAGAGGGCCTACCGCGAAACGAAAACGAACTTCGTTCGTGTATCTCCCTCTTTGTCGCATTTGCTTGTTCGAGCGACAAAGACAGAGATACACGAACGAAGTTCGTTCTAATTTCGCGGTAGCCTATCTGGGAGCAGCGGAGGGACTCTTAGGGCCTACCGCGAAACGAAAACGAACTTCGTTCGTGTATCTCCGTCTCTGTCGCGCTTGCTAGTTCGAATAACAGAGAAGGAGATACACGAACGAAGTTCGTTTTCGTTTCGCGGTAGCCCCTCTTATGTCTTTGTAGCTAGTACTACTTTTATACCCAAAGAAAGGGATTATTGTATGTTTCCTGCTACTCTGCTACTGACTCTATTTACTCTCAGCACGGCTATAAAAGGACGGCCCGCGAGCTCTTGATAGCCGTGCTCGTACTGACCTAAACATGGTGTAGGGGAGGTACCTACCCCAAAAAAATTTTTTTTTAAAGATTTTATTGTACTGTTTTGTCGGCGTGATTGATTTTTATACCCATGCCGAATTACAGTTTTCTAGTAGTAATGGTTACTGAGCGAAGCCGAAGACGGACAGACAGACAGACAGACGGACATGGCGAAACTATAAGGGTTCCTTGTTGACTACGGAACCCTAAAAAGCAAAACATAGGAACACGGCCAAAGCCTTTTTAATAAAAAGAATAGTTAAACAGGTCAAGTTTTGGAGAAGAAATCAGGGGACTACGAAACGTTGATTTTATGTACTTTTAATAGGTATTTTCGGTCCAAGCTGCAGTTGTCTCTATCGCGCTCTGCGGGGGGAGGCTTGAGGTTGGCGCGACAGCAATACATTTTACAAATACCTATTTCTCAATTACCTCGACCTTAGTGTTTCCTTTTAGTTCAATTTGAGGTTTGCTGGACGGAGTCCGCTAGACAGACTAGACGGTGCACTGGGGGGCCCCAACCCCAGTGATGGCACCGTCTAGTCCTACGGTAGCTACGCTTCTGCTGCCTACACACATCACGAACTACAACAATAAATATGGTTTCGAAAATTCAAACCGACGCGCGCATTTGAAACAATAGACACCCCAGTGTTGCCGTTTGGTTCCGTTTGTTCCGTTTTTCGGAACTTTGGACAACCCCGCGGAACTTGGAAGGAACTTTCGATTTTAGGGCAATTTTCGAAACTTTTAAGGTCCCGGCATTAATTTATTAAATAACACACTAAAAATATTGTTCAAAAATTAAACTAATTTTTCTGTTAAAACTAAATAATCATGTTTCATGTTCCTATCACAAAAATACAGCTGATCCAAACCGGCTAATCACGCGAGCATACACACGAAGGCTTGAGCCGTGGTCGTGGCCGCTGATTGGTCGAACGTCGAACGGGTCAGAGCTGCTATAGGTGCTGTCGCTGTCACAACTCACATCACATCAAATCAAATGCATGTTTATGTTTATGTTTGTCTTTGTTTTGTTTATGAAGATAATTTATTAGGTCGCACTAAAGCTACTTACATGATTTAATTTAAATAAGTTTTGTTTGTTATGCAAGAAACTCTTCAAGTGTAACTTAAGTGTGTGAAAGTACTTTCTTCAAGGCGATGGTAAGTAAATTCAACATTTTTGTCATTGAAATCCAGAAACGAACTTTCTTTTTTATAGTTTAACGTTGAAATGATAAAGTTTTGATTTATCGAAATCGAACACTTGCTTGATGTTTTGAGTTTGTGCCCTACATGCTTTACTGAATAATGAATTAATGATTCGGATTATCGAAATCAAAACTAAACTTGTGCTGTACCGAGTTCTGACATTGTTTTCATATGAACTACGGACTAATACAATAGATTTACGGCATAATAGTTTTTATCAATTTAATTATGTCCTTAAGGCACATTGCGCACACACACCCGATGCATTCGTCTAGCCCTTGAACTGTTATGGTTCAAAAATGTAAACTAATTGCTCTTATAATAAATAAATCGACATCGACATCTTAGTTTTATATTTTTACGCTTTGATTGGTGAATTTTAAATATATTTTTTTCAATGTGTGATTTTTGTGTTTATTAACCCTTTTGGCACGGTATTATTGTAAGTTGTATTGAAATTTGACGAGTTTAGTTTAAAAAAAACGGAATTTTTCAACCTAAAACGGAACTTTTCAGGAATGGCAACGAAACTTTTAGGTGAAGTAACCTGGCAACACTGAGACACCCATTCAATAATGTTAATTGTACATTATACGTGAACGTAAACGGAAATCGGAGAGGAAAATAATAATTTAAAACCGATGCGATAATTTTGGTAGGTATTTATTATTTTTATTCTCTTTAACAACACATACTCAATATATTACAGAAACGTATATGACAATCAGAGTAGTAACATAGTAATAGGTTTTAGTATTTAAATGCGAATATAAGTAGGTAGTATCGATTTCAGTGTACCAATGTGGTTGCGTGAAATAAGAACAAACAATAAATCCGCATTGTAAACAAAATCGTGTATAAATACGTCACCTACTTACAATTGAAAACAATGATTGCACACATGGTAAGCACAACTAAACGTACATCGCAAATTAACACTAACTTGAGTCGAACAAGCTATCACATTCCGTAAGGTCGATAACAACAAATAAGTCGTAACACGTAACATAATCACAGTGAAGTGAACATTGGCTAACAAAGAATGTATTAATTTAGTCCTAAAATTATCAATTAATGACTGAATTAACTTACCCGATCTAATGAGATCTTACGTCCTAGTGTAAACGCCCTGGCGACGTAACAACTACATATTCACAATGTTATTTACAAAAAGTGACTAGAAGGTCCTTAAAGGAATAATTATTTCGTTCGTAGGTATCCGGTCGGGTGGCCCCGGCGAAGCGTTTGGCACATCCCAGTAAAAGAACTTAAACAAATATTTAACACTTGTCCTTATCACCTACTAGGTTTATGATAAAAATCTGAGTCTGCTTATTTATAATTTTTACTAAACCCTGGCCACTGACGGCAGCCTGTATTTTCATAGTAGAATTAATTTTCTTTTGCCGAAAGTACAATATTTACATTATTGAAATCGTTATGTGTCCGTGGGGCTAAAATCGCTTACATACAATAGTATAAATTTCTTCCCTAACAATTACATTTATTTTACGCATATACGAGTAACGGTGGTTAAAATTCATTTATGTATGTAAGCCTATGTCCATCTTATCATTAAGTTAGAGCGAATCTTCGAGTGATGAAGTCACGTCACCGAGAAGTCAGACATCGTATACAACGGTTTACAAAACAAACAGACATCGTAATCGTTACCCAAGCGGAACACATGATGTCCGAGAATAGCCCACGCGCGAGCGCACTGTACACGGTTCACTTCGGCCACGAATCGTCATTCACTTATTCTACCGATTTATTCGAACACTGTCGATTAGCGATCTTTGGCGCGTAGCTCCGATCGTGACGGATCGGCACTGGAGTTCAATTGCACTAACATCGATAAGCTCCACCGTCGGCGTCAGGGGCATCACTGGCGCTCGGAGTCGGCGGCGCTCTGTTGACCTTAAATGGGCGTCGGGAGGACGGTGAAGTCCTGGAGCGCGTTTTTGACAGTCTCGTAGATGGGGCGATTCTCGTCGGGACAGTAGCCGTCGGGCGAGCAGAGGGTCTGCAGCTTGGTGAGGTAGGAGTCGAAGTTGTCGTGCGCCGGCTTGTCGGGCGGCGGCGGCGGCCCGCCCGCGGCCGAGGCGGGCGCCGCCTCGCCGCCGCCGCCGCCGCCGCCGCCGCCGCCGCCGCCCGGCAGCTTCACGTGCCCCAGCAGCGTGATCACGTTGTTGCGCAGGCTCTCGTAGTAGTCCGTCAGGTTATTGTTCCGTTGCGATATCAACTGGCTCTCCTGCAAAAGACGATAACCATTTATAACACTGGTCAGCAGGTCAATCTGACTCGACATTTCGTTTCCCAGATATCAAAGATCAGATGCCTGCCAATACGACTGCGCGCATATTGATATCACCAAGTTCAGACTGGAATGCGAAATGTCAGCCTGATTGACCCGAGTCTAAATAATATTTTAGCTAAGGAGGCTGTCCTTGTGCAACTTCCAGAGTGACTACTAAAAGTAATTTGATGGTACTCACAAATGTGACGTTAGTAGCACTCAAAGTTGGTTGTTTGACTTGTTTGGAGCCATGACACTACCATCTACGTTTACGGACAAAAATTTATATTTTAGTCAATACTGACATGGGGTTAAAGCAACATGCTAGGTTAAGGCTGACTTTCACCAGGGCTAAGTAACGTTCCGATTTGTATGACAACATAGCTTAGTTTTGGTGAAAATGCACCCTTATAGAGACAAAGATTCTTACCCGTTCGCCGTGACTGAGGTGTGTTTCCATAGCATTAATATCGGACTTGAGGCGCATCATCTGCGACTCCACCCGCGCGTTCTCTCGCTGTAGCTCCGTGATCTCTTGCTCCAGAGTCATTAGATCCTCACCGTTTCCCGTCTGCATGTTCATCTCCATACCTGGAAAGAATAACGATTGAAAGCATTAGCGTTAAAATACACATCACGACAAATGTGTCTGACATCTGCGAAATTAATGCAATCACTGGGAACCACAGAGTTCTACCGAATAATATTAAGAAGTAGAAATTAAAGCTCATCTGGGAGCCACGGGATTCGAAAGGTCGAGCCCGCGCGAGCAATAGGGATGATGACTAAAAAATTTTTATGTTGTCATTCGAACTAGTTTTTCGACAGAAACAAATGTTTGTATGGGAGCAACTACAATTAAAGAACATAAATAACCAAAAATTTGAGACAAAGATTGACCTCGCTGGCGGCAGCGCAAAACGCTTCATACTGATAGGCAGACAGGTATGACGTCACAACCGACATTAGTTAGTACAAAGTACATGTATCGTTGTATGGAAAATCAGGTAAATTGTTGTTTCGGTCGTGAAATACTGCGTTTAAGTACATAGTTGTCATACAATTTTGTTTCTATAAAAGCGTAAGGATTCTATTGGTACTTAACTTTAAATTTACTCTAGGACAATAAAAAAATGCATATTTTTTCTAAACTTTCAAGGTTCATGTCTTTTTACTATTTTAATTATATATATTTTTTTTACTTTATTACGATAATTTGATGGTTTACTATCCATTTAGCATCACTACGTTTATCAATTTGAACATGAGGCATCATGGCTATGGACAAAACTGGGATAAGGACTTGATCCGAATTTAAAACATCATTTTATAAATTTCATCTTAGGCTTGTCTTGTTTGGTCGAATTGACACTAAGGGTCACAGCTCACTAGACCCATCCGGCACACGCACCGTACCGCCTCGCCATACTACGTTACGTTAGCGACTCGATACTGAGTTACGTTAGCGACTAGCGCGTTAGTATGGCGAGGCGGTGCGGTGCGTGTGCCGGGTGGGCCTAGTGAGCTGTGACCCTAAGATGTATTATAATATTTGCTAGTTACCTGAATAGGGTTTAGGATAGAGCGGCGTGATGTCATCAGGGTACTTTGGTTTCTTTGGTTGCGGTGTCGGTGTGGCAGCGCCCGCGACAGGACAGCCCGACAACGAGCGATGCGTGAGGAAGGAACCGTTGATGTGTCCTGAGCCATCACAGCCAGGGGTCGGACAGTTGACGCCATCGAACTTGATGGCTGATGCTGCCGCGGCGACTGCCGCCTTGTGTTGCTCGACTGTTCCGCCGCTTTCTAGCACTCGCATTTTGTTGCGGTTCGCAATCGGGCAGCCCGAGGCACTGGAGATAACAGTCAAGACAAATTAGACTCATGAAACGTGCATTCGTTCGCGTTTTGTTCAGATACAACAGAAACTGTGCAGTCTTTATAACTGCAGTTTCTATTGTGCCTGAACCAGATTCAATCCTAATACATACTCTACTACTATGACATACATCTACAGTAGGTAGTTCTAATTCACCGACTTCTTACCTTCGATGCGATAAGAATTTCCCTGTAGCGTGTCCGGATCCATCACAGCCCGGTATAGGGCATCTAAGCAGCGTGCAAATAACCAATATATCGTAAAAATAAATTACACAGTGATTCGTTGTGGATAAGGCATAATTTCAAGTCGTCGTTTACAAAGTTATTGGGTAGGTATGTTGTTTTCGGTTCTATAGGAATAATATTGCCATACTTTCGTATAGCATACATGAATAATAACTAAATGGTAAATTAACATTAGGTTAGGTATCTATCTGTCACGACGTGTCCCAAGGCTCACTTCTTTTATTTATGATGTCAACAATATTAATGACGCTGCAAGAACCATTGGAGACAGTGTGAAATTTTGTTTGTTAGGTTTTATCACAATATTAAAAATAAGTTGCTACGAGCAGGCCCGAAAAAAGCGGTTTATTTATATTGGGCGCCAAGATAACGGAGTAGCTATGTAAACACCTAACAAAGACTATATTTGTACTAATTGTTATCAAAACAAATCGATTTCAATGTCACGACTACCTATCTGAAACATTTCCGCATGCTACCTATTTATTCGTTGCACCAGTAACCCAAACCCCTCGCCAAGAATTCCAACTGACCTGAGTGGCTCGGAGTCCTGTCCATCCCTGGGCTTGCTCTTAGGCTTGTTGGCCCTCGGGCAGCCGGAGAGTGAGCGGTGCGACGAGTAGTTCCCGGTCACGTGTCCGGAGCCATCGCAGCCGGGGGTGGGGCACTTGAGCTCCTGGGAGTGCGGCTGGAGCTGCGAGCGGTCGGCGCGCGGACACCCCGACAGGCTGCACATATACAGACTGCTTACAATGGCGTGACGGGTAAGAGCTGCGTAACGGGTGTTGTTTTGGATACGGCTAAAGCCTGCTTGCTCTATACAGTGGGCCATCACGACCCATCGTACAGGACGCAACTATGCGTTCGACGGAGAAAGACATCGCCGCGCCATAAGCCAACTGACGCCACTAACCTCTCTACACGCTAGCCCATCCTAGTGGGCCCATTAGGATGGGCCATCATGTAGAGGAGCCATAACGCCATCTAGGCCTGCAGTCGACGGTATAATTGTGGCAGTAGGTAGGTACTACAGAATTTCGGGACGAAGTCTTCAAAGACGGTGGTAAAAGAAAGAATAAGAGGTACGTTGTTACAAATGACTCGTACTCAAAACTAATTATGGTATTTATATCGGCCAGAAATTGTAAACAACCTACGATTAGTTACAGAAGATTTTGTAAGTATCCCTACGAGTGATCCCTTATCAGCACGGAATAAATAATCCTATTCCGTGCTTATCAGTCTTATCACCTACCCCTTACCAAGATCACTTTTAGTGTCCGTACAATTGTCTGTCTTATAGTCATTTTCTTTTATTATAAACATTTTTTTATTAGGTAATATTCGCTCCCGTTCAACGTTGAGTACTTAACACTAAATAGACTGAACCAAAAGCAAATACCTACTCTTGAAAAAATCTCACCGACGTGTTACACGCATCAACAAAACTGGGTTATTTAACATTAATGTAAGCGGATAATTGGCATTAATTAATGTCAAACTATAGAAGTCACAGTTTATTTGTATTAATTATCACAGTCGGTCCAAGCTAAGTAGCTGCAGTTTTAAGGTTAATTACCTAGATATACTTATATAACTGTTATTCTATGAAGTATTTCAGTCGGCAATGCACTTGGCGGTAAAAATAGGCGTTTCGGTGAATGTGATGCATCTGTGGAGTTTTATGGGAAGGCAGGCGCCAGTTTATATTAACTTTATTTATAACTCGGATGAAACACTATTTAGTACACTTATATACTTTTTACTTTTATGAGAGAATTTAAGAAAAGTGGCTTCCCATTTTCAATATTTTATAAATAGAGAATATCTGATGGATTGATTTGAATAATAATAACAATACTTGCATAATAATGAGGTATGTAGACATGCAGTCACACATAGCGTGGCATTGTCTCGCCCGTCCTCAAGGCTTGCCAATGTAGTTTCGATAGACATTACGTTTGTTTTGACAACAATCAGCAACCATACTAAATACAATTATTCAAGGCACATACCTATTTATCTAAGCACTAAAAATAAGAGTTTGAAAACACCACCATATTCAAGGACGGAATGTCATCCCAATACATCATGATCTATCACAGGGGAAGTAGGTACCTCTACCTTACAGAAGATTGCAGTCATAACACGGTACTTATGCTACTACTTGCTTTGTGGATGTTGTGTTCCTGGTGGTGAGTAAGGTCGCTAGAGCTCTCGGTGACGCGCTGTTTTGAGTGTGGGACCTACATTTGTCAACACAACGAATCCTCAAATAAATAAAGGGTCGGCAGCGCGCTTGTGATTCTTCTGGTTTCGCAAGCGTCCATAGTCGACGGCGTCTGCGTACCATCGGGCAGGCCGTATGCTTGGTTGCACTGTCATAGTCATAAAAAAAATATTCAAGTAATTATTCTATAAGTCGTATGGACTCGTATAATTAGTGTCACACACACTACTCCGTGTTAAGTATAAGTACTTAGGTACTGTACTGGCATGCATGATTGAACATAGGTAGTCAAGTTGCAATTGCTCCATTTTATCAATGCATGTGCAAATCTGCCTTTATGTTGTGTTATCGGGGCGACTAGGTACCTTTATATGTAGTTTTAAACAACAGCCTAACGAAGGCGAAATATATCTGCATGTGTTTTATAAATTTCACATTTTATAACACTACCGTGTTCACACAACTCCTTCCTTGGTGCCACATAGGCACATACTTGACATATATATTATGTCGCATTATTGCAGGAAAAAATCTGCCTGATCCTAATACCTACAATGTTGCATTACATCAGGATTTAATATCCAAATGCATGTATGTCATATCGTGTGTCTGTTAGGTAAGTTTTAACGTTTAAACGTCTAAAACCGATGCAGGTAAAATGTGGTTGGTATGGCGATAGATTGAGTCCCAGAGAATGACATTAAATAAGTACATAAATTATGAAATCATACGAGTATCATGCTAGCAGGATATATATTTGCATTTGAGTACGAAGTCAAGGGCATACACTAGTCAAAACAATAAATGATGAGCCAGACACAAAATCAGGCACTAAACTAAATCCTCATTTCCAAGACGACAGCCGCGGTTGCTGCACAAAACGTGTGACTAAATAATGTGGAATTCACACAAGAGATTTCAGGATGCGGTTAGTTTGCGGCTCAACCTTGCCTATTATACTGCCAATGGTTCCTATAGGAGTCGCTTCGATACATGAATTGAGAATTGGGCGCTTTGCTGCTTTCCCTTTGCTCCGAACTTAGTGATTTAGGGAGGGGAAACTGGCATTTTGGCAGCTAGTGCCGTAAACCGCCGTTTGCTCCGCGAGGAGACGTTTTCGTACAGGAAGAGGGGAGGTGCGGCTGTTTAGCGGCTAGACGGTGTCATTTGCCTCGGCTGGATGCGCGGAAATGCTCAAATTGCCGACGAGGGGCGCAATTGTCACTGCACCGTGCACCGCGCTAATACAGTCATATTGCACTAGGAGAATATTGCCTCGGGGACACAGCGGCCATAATAACCAGACGTAAGCAAGTTATATCTACTTTCGCGGATGAGTTGAAAACAGGAACATTTTCTATGAAGGAATGGATGTTCTAATTTTTTGCCATTAAAATAGGAAGTACGGCAGTGAACACATAGAGCCAAAATATACCATGAAATCACCGTTTAAAAAAAATGATCGATGGTATGTCACCACCGCAAAGAACTATGTAAGTATAACGGAAGTTGAATGGCCCGACTAATAAACTTTAAACATGCATTTATGTAGCTACTTTGAAACTTTTTGCATTATAGAAGGATTTTGTAGTACGTTTTTACCAGTATTTGCCATACCTGCATAATTAGTACCTGCACTATTTGTTACACTAAACAAATCCAATTCAAAAACATGTGGAATACGATCCCAAATCGCTTGTAGGCTACATGCCTATTGTGAAAGTGTGAGGGCCGCGATTTTGTTTAGAGGGGTTACTTTGCCCTTCTCAGAAAGATGTAAGCTTCCATTCAAATAGCGTTGTGACGTCACAGAAACATCGACCCAACTAGGGTGGAGTAAAACGGTTTTTATTTAAACTATTGTGAAGACTTGTTTAGCAAAAAGCGACCCAAGGGTGGCTACCTAAAGTCTACAATAAGAATAGAGTAAGAATGAAATGAGACCCGATCACGATGTAGTATAACTTATGAAAACTTCTAGAATTTTGTTTGAATTAAGTTTTATATCTTATCAGATCGAGATAAGGTTTGTCATGCACAGGGATTGGTACTTATTAACAGTTATTATTTCTTAATGACAGTATAATTTTACTACAAAATGTTGACATATGTTTGTTCCTTGAACCATTAAACAGAACAAATAAAAGAAAGTTGGCTTGTTTGTTATTCACATGTGCGAATGAATAAGTTTGCTCCTCGATTAATGCGAAGTAAAGTATAATTAACAAACAGCATGTTAAGAGCACACATATTGTAATGTAAGGAACGTGGTTTTATGTTTCAGCGTGGTTAATCACATGCATATGTCAGGTTGCTACGATGATGTTACGTTACATAACCTAACAAAATGTATGACTATAAATATCCAATATATCATCCATATTTGTCAAGTTCTTATTTATTTTATCGCTCTCATAAAAGTTTCAAGTCTAAACAAAAGCAAACAAAACAATTTACATAACGCGCGAAACTATTTTAAACTTTTCCACGTAGACGGTGGCGCCGCCAATGAAACCAAAAAAAACAGTTGAAAAAAAGTAATCAATAATTGAAGGCCAGTAACGTCAGCTGTTGTTGGGTGCAAGTAACGCCAATCTAGTTACAGCAATGTGTTTGCGTCTCGGCCCCTTGCCTGCGGTGCGTCGCGAAGTTGCCAGAAATGTGCCCGGTGCCGTCGCAGTCCACCACCGGACACTGGATCAGCTCCCTCTCTCGCGCCTCGCGTATTCGGTAGCCCAGTTTACCGAAAAAGTCGTCGTGGAGATAGCTAGCAATATAAACAACAACTTAACAAAACAAAAAGTAACAAAACTATTTAAAAACATATATAAATGAAGTATTTGTATCTACTACTGGCGGCCAACAACAACAAACAATAATCAACTATAAAAAAACTTACACCGACGCATTGTTATGCGACCTTAACGTATCCAATTTTAGTACTACTCCAGGCATTAACCTAGAACGCACGCTGTAAATCATAAATTAGCGTGAACGGTAGCCATTAATGCCTAAATAAATGATCACTATCTTCGTAAAGCGAGTGTAATGTTTACAAAACTTTGTACGCCTTTTGTTAGCAAAGTTTTAATAGTTTGCAAAAGTTTTGAAAAGTTATGTAAAGTGTTGTTAATGTCACATACCTGTTCCGTTGCATAGTTGTGTTCGTCGTAAAGTCTATAATGGCACGGATATTATTATTTGTGTATCTTATCGTTCAAGTGGTTATCTAGCGCGAGACGCACAGCGTGGTGCGCTAGCGCCGGTATATTTAGACTGATCCATCGACTGTGACTCGTACGCGTTCGGATACTTCGCGAACTTCACACTACTCTCACGACACAAAAGTTGTTCAAACTAAATGTACATGGCTTATTTCAACCAATACTTCACTTCAAATTGTTTATACTTAAAAGTTTTAGTACTTTGATGGCTTAGTTTCAAAGTTGCATACATTAAAGTAAATGTAACCGTTATAATTTCAAACTTCAGAACACAACGCTAGCGCGTCTCGCATGCTCGCGGCTTGAGTATCCGGACGGCCATGATGCCGCGGCGAGACGAGGGCTGCCGCTTACGTCACACCACTCGCGCGTCGACTCGTCGAGTCATTGATCAACATTCAACAACACAGGAAAACTCGCAATTCAATTACAGTATAATATTGCGATAACGGCTTTGTTTAAAGTATGTATTGATTAATAATTCATAACTACACGACTTTTCACATTAGTTACAGAAGTTTTAAGTATAAATAGTTTTTTTAATAGTTGTTTTTGCCACCTCAAAAAGTAATGATTAACACATTCACAAGTCACGTTATCAAGGTGACTTGCAGACTTTTATAATTAGCTAGTTAGGCTTTTATGGTTTCTTTTGAATGTTTAAGAGTTCGTCAAAAGTTAGGTATACCTGCTACTTTCGCTAAGTTAACGCATATTATGACTCTGTCTTAAATACCACGAGGTGCCCTTCACAGCGCACAAAAAGAAGGATGTGGGTGGGCCCGGAGCGGCGCAAAATACTTACCATTCTTTGTTTATAGGGGATTTCAAAAACACAAAAAATAAAGAACACAAGGAAATAACTATTAGGCCGAACTTAATATCTGTTAAATATTCGAAACTATACAATAGTCGTCGGACTTTAAAAATTAGAGATTACTTATAAAATTATAGATAGGCAGTGATTGACAAAATGACTTGATTTTAGTACTTAAGTAGGTACACCTAAGTCGAGTGGGACTGTTTATTGTGGACTTAAAATACCTCGTTAAACATGTTTGTCGATAATACCAAGAAATTATAGCTTTTTACATTTGTTTACATAATATAAGAAATTTAGAAAAAAGTAGCCGAGGTTATAGGTTATTCCATCGACCACACAGTTCATTGAAGTTGTGAACTTTATTGCAACGCGATAAGGTCTATTACCTAATCGACAGTGTACAATGTTGCTGTTATAAAGTTCTGCAACAGTAATTAAAATTAGCGAGAGTTCGGTTCGAGGAGCAATCGGTGGTCGGATTTAGGCCGCGCATACACAGAGGCGTAATTTCGCGCGACACGCCGAGCGAGTTATCAGCACGGCTAGCACACGACGGCGCACGAGCTCTCTCGATTTTTCTCGCACTATCCGTCTCTCTCTTATTAGAACACTTAGAAGAAGAGGTATAGTGCGATAAAAATCGAGAGTATGTCGCAACCGTCGTGTGCTAGACCTGCAGGCGACTATGGCCGTCGGCGGCCGAGACTTCGCTAGATATCTCAAGAGTTCTATACACCTAGCAATTTGTCACAGCAACGGCATTAAAACGAATGAAATGAACGTTTGCTGTCTCTTTCTTTCTTATAGCTGCCGACTCTAGGTTGCTGTGACAAATCGCTAGGTGTATAATAATGCCCTTCACGCAGCGTGTTGCGAGACATAACGCCAAAGGTGTTCATAACCTACATACCACTTCTTGAGTAATCCTAATCACAATAAGTATGCACCTAATTGATATCAAACTAATTCTTTCCACCAGACCTACCTACCTATCTACTTACATTTAACTACCAACAAGCTATAAGTACATATATTCAGATAAGTATGGTTAGAGCAAGGAACATTTCCGGTAGTCTTTTTAGGGTTCCTCACCCAAATGGTAAAACGGGAACCTACTAAGACTCCGCTGTTCGTCCGTCCGTCCGTCCGTCCGTCCGTCTGTCTGTCCCTCTGTCACCTGCTGTATCTCATGAACCGTGATAGTTAGACAGTTGAACTTTTCACAGATGATGCATTTTTGTTGCCACCATAACAACAAATAGTAAAAAACAGAATAAAATTAATATTTAAGGGGGCTCCCAACAACAAAAGTGATTTTGTTGGTCACTTGGCCGGTTTTTTCGTATTCGTTTCAATGTTATCGTCGCGTTCGTGCCAGAAAGGGACGGACGAATGGTGAATTATAAGAGGCTAAATGTAAATATCCTGTGAATTGACGTATGCCCCCAAATGAACCGTAGGTTTACATTTTAGAATACTTACGTAGGTATTTTATCGAATTTGTTAAAACGACACCTACATTTAGAAATACGAAAAAACTTAGAGCGTATTAAAGAAATGAAAGCTATGAAAGCCTCTAGAAATTGGGAATTTCTATGTAGCTATTGTGGTAGCTATCATATTTTAAGTGAATATATAGACATATATCACAGGAGGAAATGATTAGTGTCTATTAGACTATAAGATTAAAAAGTTTTCTTTATCTACTAGTACTTACGTAACTGGGGTAGTTAGTTACTACTAGTAGACAATTCGATGATGGTTAGAATAATTGCAAATAATTTCAACCAGAAACTATAGGTACCTAAGTCATCACATTATCTCAATATAATAAATTTACAATATACGAGTACTTAAATAAACCATAGTCATCAGATATGAAGATTAATGGGAAGGAAAGGAATACGTATTGGGCTAATTGAACATGTGGTTATATCTTAGTTTTTTCTTTTTTTATTAGGGTTCCGTAACCTTTAAAAACGGAACCCTTATGGATTCGTCATGTCTGTCTCTCTGTCTGTCTGTCTGCCTGTCTGTCCGTCCGTATGTCACAGCCACCTTTTACCGAAACTATAAGAACTAGGTATACTGTTGAAACTTGGTAAGTAGATGTATTCTGTGAACCGCATTAAGATTTTCACACAAATATGGAAAAAAACAATATATTTTGGGGGTTACTTAGAACCGAAACTAAAATTTTTTTTTTTCATCAAACCCATACGTGTGGGGTATCTATGGATAGGTCTTCAAAAATGATATTGAGGTTTCTAATATCATTTTTTTCTAAACTGAATAGTTTGCGCGAGAGACACTTCCAAAGTGATAAAATGTGCCCCCCCCCCTATAACTTCTAAAATAAGAGTTTGGTTGGAACGAGATCTAATAAGTAGTTTTTTTTTAATACGTCTTAAATCGTAAACTGCAATTTACCTTTCATTCAACGGAACCCTATGTGCGCGAGTCCGACTCGCACTTGGCCGGTTTTTTGGATTTTCGGTGTTTTTTTTGGATTGAAGGGATAGAAAACATAAACGTTGGATAAGCCTTAGCAACTCACAGTAACCGAAAGATTTTTTCCCATTTTGATAGTACATTGAACTATGACTTCATCTCAATGTACCCTTCGTACTAAAACCTGGCCTGCTCGATGGCAAGCGTCTGCTTACCATAGCTTATGGTCACTTGAGAACGTAGAAGAATCACAAGCGCGTTGCCGACCCTTTTTAATTTGAGGATTCGTTGTTGACAGCTAGAAAAAAGAAAAAAATGCAGGTCCCCTCACTCTCATCCCAGCACCTGACTTACCAGCAGGAACACACCACCACATACCTGCAAAGCGAGTGGTTGTGTCATGATGGCTGCTGTCTTCTGTAAAGTGGAGGTACCTTTCCCAGTTGGGCTGCTCCAAATATGATATGAGATGATATTCCGCTGTGATGATATTCCACCTCTATTAAGTTTTAAGAGTAAGTCCTCGGCCATGACTTCGAGCGGCGGCATACGTGATGAGCGAGAGATCAGAACGCAGCATCTCGCTTCCACCTTATGGTGCACGGCTGCCACCGCCGTTCCACTTAAGCAGTGGCGGAGTCCTGAGGGGGGAGGGTAAGTTGTTGTAATATTCACCTGCTGTCTTTGGGCTTGTCGTGGGGCGCGTGCGGCGGGGGCATGTAGCAGGGCGGCGAGTAGGGCGGCGCGTGCGGCGGGTACGCCGGCGGCGGGTAGGCGCCGCACTGGTACTGGTAGCCGCCATAGCCGGCCGCCGCCGCCGCCGCCGCGTAGTCGGGCTGCCCGAGGCCGTAGCCGGCGACCGGGTGGGGGCTGACGCCGCCGTAACCTGCGAAAAACGTTACATTGGACCCGATTCTACAGTGGCCTCTAAACTTCCTAATTTTATTTAGGTGTCGCTAAAACACTTTGCTATTCTATTAGCAGCTGTCATAATCAAATGACAGCGCAAATTTGAATCTGACGTTTCTTATTTTAGGCGGTCTATACAACTTACTTGGCTAAAATATGTTAGCCTAGGCCTTCCTCTGCCCCTCCTGCTTTCAATTTTACCCTCCAGGATGTTTAGGAAGAAACTGTCGTGCCGTATCAGGTGGCGCAGCATCTTGCCTCTCCTATTTCTAATACATCCTAGCAAACATCTATGAGGAAGCCAAGAGGCTGGCAATGGACAGAGAAAAGTGGCGGTTACTCCACCGACAAGAGCAAGGCTCTTAAGTAATGATGATGATGATACAACTTACTTAGCTGCCTAAATGCTATTCTAAATATGTCGTTTTTAATCTGCCGCCTAAATGATGTCTAAAAATGAGACAATTTAGTTTTAGGCTAGTTAAGCCATGTGCACGTAGAATCGGGTCCACTGTATCACCCCCAGGTTTGCTCCGTCGCCTCCTATATTGATCACAAAGGGGCCTAGCTTTTTAATTGTTGGCAACAGAAGCTGTGTCACTTCTCTAACCCACCAGGTACCTAACTGCCTCATGGCAGTCAAGTACTAGGTATGTTATCCGCAATGACTATACTAATATTAATACGTGTTACAAAGAGAGCCATAAAATAAAACGATGCCAAAAATTGTGTCAACCCAAGTAAGCTCCGGAGTTGGCATAGACTATTTTGACAGAGTTATTTGTACCTATTTTGATAGTTGGCTATTTTAATAGTTTTTCTGCTTTTCATTCAAAGGTTTGCAATCTAAATACTAGGAAGTCATTCAAAAAGTACTGGTTTCGGAAAACGTCAAGTCGGAAGAACGTTATGTAGTGAATTTAAAAATTTCAATCTAAATTCAAAATTGAAAACTGTTTCGTGTTATTTTTCAATTTATCATAGATTTAAAATATACTAAGAGAACAGGGTTGAAGTATTGGCGATGGGCTAGCAACCTATCACTGCGATAACATATTTTGTCGATCTTTTATGCCTACATTTATGCTAAAAGTGTCACTGGAACATTAGTTTTATGTGTTTGTATGACTCTTCATCGCTCTGCGGACATTATATAAAAGTAAATAAACGTTCTGCGTTGTCTACTCTTTAATTTTAATGAAATAACGTTTGCACATCAATGAAAATAATATCATATAAGAAGATATTTTTTGGCGGTAAGTCATAAAGTGATACTACGGTCTATCATACTATGTCTACTACCTAAATATTGCATATAGACTCTATAACACCACCGCACCGCACTATTATAAGGGACCATTTAACACCCTTTCCACTTTAGGGGTATTTTTGTAACGCCCTGTATATCTCGAAATTCTAGATAGGTCGTAATGAGCGCAAAATATAATGACATGCTCAGTTATAAACCTACACATTTACGCTACATCGAAGTACGTGATATAAGATCATAATAGCGTTAATCAATATCCATTACGCAAATTACATACTTCAGTAAAGTTACAGCATCGCAATCGCGTTCTTATTTTTAAACTGTACCCCATCACCCAAGTTTGTATTACATCATTAGTCTACGTACAGAATAATTATAATTTAATTTTAAACACATGTGCAACCGATGGCAAAGTTGAACCGCGTCGTCGATCAACAGCCACCGCATGGCAGAGCGCCTGTCGGGCGAGATTAGCAACATTACACCGTGCGGGCACGTTGCTCGGTACACGCCACAAGGAGTACGGGGAGTGATTATCGCGGTCGCGTTTTAATTTGTACTACGTGTTTTACGGCGCTGTGTGGAGGCTCTTAACCCTTCGTGGAGGGAGTATGCGAAACATGAAATTTGGGAAGTTTGGGATGTAAAAATATCTTCGCTTTCATAGATAACATCTTACTGATTCCTGAATTTATAATTCTCAATCTACCTACGTTGACTTTGGCCACATTCATTCTACAACTTAATACGAGACTTACCAGCTGCGTCTCTATGGTAGGCCTCTAGGTAGGGATGGCTGCCCCCGCTGTCTGGCGTCGATTCCCTGCTGTACGATACGCCACCGGGGAAACTGCGACTGGTGACAAATTGCACCCATTAAACTAATTACTCGCTCATGATTAACATACAATTTACGGGATAATGTTATTCTTCAATCTAGTCTGCGAATGCGGAATTTGTTGAAGTAATAATAGCACGTGTGTAATGGAGTGGCTTTTCTATAGCGAAGGTAGGTAGGTAGGTAGGTAGGTAGGTATGCTTATTTTATTTCATTGCCATGATCTGAGTAAAGGATAAGGGTATATCTAGTTGTCGCGCAAGCGATAAGACCGTCTGTTGTTTACTTACCTCTTACCTACTGTATTGATTATGTTCTGTACAGTGTTCTTATACTCGTATTGAGGTGGGCAAGAAAGAGTATTTGTATTGTATTAAGTATATTATTTTCAAAAGCTCAAGCTCAGACATGAGGTTTTAAAAAAAACTGAAGTAGCACAGGATATAGACATTGCAGATGAAGCAGGGGTTTTCACTGGTAATTGTACCCACCCTTGGCGCTTATAATGTGACATAATATAAAGTTAAGGGAGAACCTAAAAACCTAATAACACAAAAATGTCACAGAATCCTAAGAACAGAAAGCCTCACCTATGTGGTAAACGTGACACACTAAGGTCGAGGGTCTGACCCTGGGGGCTGGGGACCTGAGGGCTGGCCGTCAGCTGGGGCGAGGCGCCCGGCTGCGGGCTGCCGCGCGCGCCGCCCCCGGCGCTCGTGTACACCGGCGACGCGTACGGACCCTGGTGTGAACAATTAACTTGATTATACAATGTTACAAAGGTTGAGCCAGCCAAGTTATTGCAAGCGTCAAACTAGGTCAGTTCCTTACAGTGACGGATATGCCGGGTTGCTTTGCTTGCGTGATTTTAAGGGGATGCCTTGATTCGAGTCGAACACGCCCCCTAGACAAAGACACGCTTATGCCTCCCGCGCACGAGAAAAAGAGATGTAACACTCTTCGGGAATGGCTTTTTTGGACAAATTTCGATAAATACCTAACTTGGAGAAGTTTTATTTAAATTTCATCAAGTGAGGTTTTAGATGAGATAAAATATTATTATTAACTTGATTGTGTCGTAAAATAATGTATCGTTTGAGAAGGCTGAGTAAAAAAAGGAAAATACAGACCCAACTTTGGTTTTTTTTTCTATCGAGGAAATTTTTAAGCAATCATGTATCGATCAAATCAGATAAACAATCATATAGTCAAGAATCATATATCTGAAAATCAGACCTTATTGTTTCTAAACCTAGTCAGAACGGCGTTTCAAAGCACGCGATAATTTCCAATGCACCGCCTTACGAATTTCATGCATCTGTAACTTGTCTATCTCAACTCGTATGATAGTCACAGATGTCATTTATCCCCATGAAGTAAGCATACGTCACGGTTTGAAGTACGAGAGTGATGCATGTTTCATTCAAATTGATAAGCGTCTTAAACGTGATTATCATGTTTTTTGACGTGAAATTGTGACCGAAGGAGCTGACCTTTGTTAGAACCATGGGGACGTTCTCACCTGTGGACTACCGCTAGACGTGGAAAGATCTATGGCCGGACGAGGGTCGCGCGGGTCGCGCTGCGCGGGGCTGCGCGGCCGCTGCGCCTGCGCCGCCGCGATCTTCACCGACAGGTTGATGGCGGAGAACCCAGGCGGTACGCCCGGACCCATCGCCACCGCCCCGACGCCCCCCACTCCGCTACCCGCTTCGTAGTGGTACATTGGTCTAGGACAGGAGTAGGGGGTCATCATTCAATCATATCTGAGTAAACAGGAGGATTTTAAGGACCCGATAAGGTAGATATGTCTCGTTTACCACATAGTTTGACCCTACCGTTTATCCTAGTTACATACCTGGGGTAGATGGGTCCGGAGGTGGTTTCCTGTTCGGACTGGTCAGTCTTCATGGGCGTGGGTAGGTGGGGGTCGTGGTACCGCTCCTCCTCCCAGCCATAAGGCCGCTGCGGGCACTGCGCCGGGTCGTACCGCTCGAACGCGGGGACACCGTCGTAACATCGCGACTCGTAACCGTACCGCGCTTCGTTCATTTGGCTAGGGAAATTACAGATGCTAGGATTATCTGTAGAACTACAGACGGTACTATATCTACTAGCAAATACTAACAAATCCTTGAATTTAAAACAGGGATATAAAGAGTGTAAAACAGTGCATGTTCTGGGTCAATCAACATGCTGACAATCAGTTGAAGTCAATATTTACAAAGAATAAGCATGTGTTGATTGATGGCATGTTCAAGGAACCATAGAGCCTGACGTTATTTAATTAAACCTCAATATAAAGGTCTGTGCTTATCCTAGCACGGCCGCCACAATTAGCCACAGCATATCTGTATATATTGTACTGCAACAGTATTTTAATCGTGCAAATAAGAGTCACGCCGCCAGTTGTGCTAGTATAGGGGGCTAAGCCTCGATTACATTTGAAAAATACCCGGACAACAGCTCAGCAGGTGTAAACTAATCACTGAGAGCTCAGTCAAGTGGTATGGAGGAATACGCAGTGACTCGCTCTACTGCTACAATACTATCTGTAGATTAAATCCACGACGAAGCTCCCCACTCCTACCTAGGCTACGGTCAAAACTCAAACTAGACCGTAACGAGAAGTGCGGCACTTCCTTGTGGATTGACCTATACTTGCCAACTTACCTATAGGATCGGACGTGGTCATCCGGCGGGCGCTCGTATGGCGAGCGTTGGTCGGGCGGCGCGCCGTAGCCGGCGTGGCGCGTCTCCATCCCCGGGGAGTCGCGCTCAGGCTCGGCGGCCTCGCGCTTGGGCACGATCAGGTCTGGCTCGCGCTTCACGGCGGGGCTACGCGGCGACGCCGCCTCCGACCGGTCCCGTGTTGGCGTGCAGTTCTCTATGGTAATCGTTATTGGAGCCGGCGCTGGCACTGTGGGGAGACCTGGGGGACGTGTAGTATGATCAGAACTGTCGCAGAGTAATTGACGAATTGTGGGTAGCAAAAAGTTAATCGTATATATTGTGAAGAGAATTTATGTCTGTTAAGAGTACTTTTGCTATGTTAAGCAATGTTGAAGTAGACTTGTCAAACAGAAGTCAAGCCTTTCAAGCGCCAATAGTGGAGTTCTCTGATTCGAGCTGACATTGGATTGGACATGCTCTGATACAAGAGTCCCGCGCAGCAGCCTTCCTTGCAGCAGCTGTAAGACAGCCTGACAGCGAGCGGTGAGTGCTCCGATTGAAGCTAACGTCAGACAACCTTGTTATAGATGGCAGTAGAGTGTTACCAGCGAGTCTAGCGCGCTGAAACCAAGTAGCAGCTTTCATCGCAGCAGCTGTAAGACAGCCTGACAGCGAGCGGTGAGTGCTCCGATTGAAGCTAACGTCAGACAACCTTGTTATAGATGGCAGTAGAGTGTTACCAGCGAGTCTAGCGCGCTGAAACCAAGTAGCAGCTTTCATCGCAGCAGCTGTAAGACAGCCTGACAGCGAGCGGTGAGTGCTCCGATTGAAGCTAACGTCAGACAACCTTGTTATAGATGGCAGTAGAGTGTTACCAGCGAGTCTAGCGCGCTGAAACCAAGTAGCAGCTTTCATCGCAGCAGCTGTTGGACAGCCTGACAGCGAGCGGTGGGTGCTCCTGTGGCGGTGCCACCTATATGTATATACTAATAAATCACACTATTTACTTATATACATAAATAAGACATACTTAATTATATACAAAACACAACCATATAACTAACAATGCATATTTAATATAAATAAGCTCATAGGTATTAATAGATAGATATTTTACTACATTCACAATAAGTTCATACATAAATACATATATACACATACATAAGCACAGATAAATACATAGTCATAACTAAACAGTAAATATATAAACATCGACACATATGCACTCGCTCCACGCACCATCGCCGGGCTGTGTCGACCGCGGTGCCTACGCGCACCAACGGTACCCTGTGACGTCATCGCCTACAAGCCATGCGCCCGCGGCTATCCGGCCGCGTGCACGAGCAGTCCGAATCTCACCTCGACGCTGGACGCATGCCGCTCTGCGCTGCTACTCTTTCGCTTTCTTTACGTTTATATTGTGCCTCTCCTTGACTGTGTGCTTGCCTAATGCTTGTCTGTGCTTGTGGAACATTATACCGCTTAAGGATACAACTGGTGTGTGTTATTTGGACCTGCAAACCTTCCGAACCCTGCACGTAAGTTTGTAGTTATTTAATACGCAGATCGTACATAGCTATACCTACATTGGTGACCCCTTTGGTTGAACTTAGTACGCAACCTTACTGAGCAGTGCAAATGGTTGACGGAAAAGTAAATACAGACGACCAGAGTCCAAACACGTCAGCGAAAACACTACCGCCGCAGCAACCTGCAATGGAAAATTCCGCCGCGCAGTTGTCCAGTGGTGCCGACACATTCCGTGTCGGAGTGCGAATGCCACCGTTCTGGCCACAAGAACCAGCCGTTTGGTTCGCACAAGTAGAAGGTCAGTTTATGATATCAAACATCACAGCCGACTCAACGAAATTTTATTATGTACTGTCACAGCTAGACCATCAGTATGCTGCGGAGATTAAAGATATCATTGTCAACCCGCCTGCCACCAACAAGTACGAAAAGCTTAAAACTGAGCTCATCTCTAGGTTGTCAGCATCCCGCGAAAAGGAACTGAAGAGACTTTTAATACATGAAGAGTTAGGGGACCGTAAACCGTCACAGTTCCTGCGTCATCTTCAACATCTCGCTGGTCCAGAGGTGCATGACGAGCTATTAAGAACGATATGGATAAATCGCTTACCCATGAATATCCAAGCGGCAATAGCTTCGCAGCCGGCGCCGCAGACACTCGAAGCTCTGGCAAGTACCGCGGACCGAGTTTGGGACCTCACACCCCCTAGCCCGCAGGTGGCAAGCACGTCCTCCAGCGCCATGACCCAGAATGCTACAATTGACTTCATGGCTAATCAAATAGCCGAGTTGACCAGGCAAATGCATGATATGCGAGCAGAGCTGAACTCAAGATCTCGGCCCAAGAGTAGGCATAATGGATCCCAGAGGCACCATCGTAGCCGCAGTCGTGGAGCTAGTGACAGTCGGTCGCAATCAAGCTATCGCAGATGGCCAGTATGCTGGTACCATTCAAAATTTCAGTCGCAAGCAACGAAATGCGTCAAGCCGTGCGATTTCGGTTCGGGAAACGGACACAGCAGTCGATAATGGCGGCCGACGACTGCTCAAGCTCCGGTCGCCTGTTCGTAACAGACCGTCGTACTAAAATGCAGTTCCTCGTAGATACAGGTAGCGACCTCTGCGTTTTTCCACGGACAGCTCTGCGTGAACACCGGCCTAAAACCACGTACCAACTTTTTGCCGCCAACGGATCAGTCATCAACACCTACGGCCACGCACAACTACACTTGGATCTCGGCCTCCGTCGGGAATTCAGTTGGCAATTTGTTGTGGCTGACGTGACGAAAGCAATCATAGGGGTCGACTTCCTAACTTTCTACAATTTAGCTGTCGACTGCCGACATAAACGCTTAGTGGACAACACGACGTCACTCACGACGATGGCAGTATCATCCACCACGGCAGACACCATATCATCCATCAAGACATCATTTGGGGAAACGAGGTACAATAACATAGTGCGAGACTTCCCAGAGATCACTCGCCCACCAGGAGTACACCAGGAGCTGAAACACAACACGGTCCACTACATTAAAACCACTGATGGCCCTCCAATCCACTGCACACCCAGAAGGTTAGCACCGGATAAGCTCAAGATAGCCAAACAAGAATTTGAGTCCATGCTCAAATGTGGAACAGCGAGACCGTCGTTAAGCCCTTGGTCTTCACCATTACATCTAGCACCCAAAAAGGATAATGGTTGGAGACCATGTGGTGACTATAGGCAATTGAATGCACGAACAATACCCGATCGCTACCCAATTCGCCATATTCATGACTTCGCCCATCAGCTTGCCGGATGCAAAATCTTCTCCACGATCGACTTAGTGAAGGCGTACAACCAGATCCCTATCAACGATGAGGACATATCTAAAAGCGCCATAGCGACTCCCTTTGGCCTTTACGAGTTCCCATATATGACATTTGGTTTAAGGAACGCTGGTCAGACGTTCCAGCGTTTCGTGGACGAAGTCACACGAGGAATGGACTTCATATACGCCTACCTTGACGACTTTCTCATCTTCTCGCCTGATGAAGAAACGCACGAAGATCACCTGCGGCAGCTATTCACGAGGTTGAAGGAATACGGAATCGTCATCAATCCATCCAAATGCGTCTTTGGAGTTCCTGAGGTCAAGTTCCTGGGGTACCACATCTCAGCCGATGGCACAAAGCCCCTGGAAACTAAAGTTGAAGCCATCCAATCATTCCCTACGCCTAAAACTGTCAGAGAGCTAAGAAGGTTCCTAGGAATGATAAACTTCTATCGTAGATTCATCCCTCAGGCCGCTCAACTCCAGGTCCCATTGCACAAGCTGCTCACCGGCTCCGTAAAAGGATCACATCCAGTCGACCTGAAAGACGAACAACTTAAGGCTTTCCTCGACTGCAAAACTAGCCTTTGCCAAGCAGCACTTTTAGCCCACCCAGACTGCAACGCTCCCCTCGGTTTAGTAACAGACGCATCCGACACAGCTGTTGGGGCTGTGATTCAGCAAAGAAGAGGAGACTCTTGGCAGCCACTCGCGTTTTACTCCAAGAAGCTTAGTACAGCACAGCAGAAATACTCGCCGTATGATCGAGAACTGCTGGCGATATATAATGCGATCAAGTATTTTAACCACATGTTGGAGGCGCGAGTATTTACAATTTTCACAGATCACAAGCCCCTATGCTTCGCATTTACAACAAAAAAATCAAATTGTTCACCGAGGCAATTCCGACACCTTGATTACATTTCCCAATTTACGACTGACATTAAACATATCTCAGGAAAGAACAATGTCGTCGCGGACACGCTATCAAGGATCGAGGAACTCGAAAGGCCAGTCGACGTGTCACAACTCGCTGAAGCACAAGACTCAGATCAGGAGCTCAAGCAAATCTTGAATGGGGAAAAAGATTATAATATCAACTTAAAGAGACTAATGATACCAGGAACCACTACAGCACTATACTGCGATGACAGCACTTCGACTCTCAGACCATACGTACCACCCGAACACAGACGACAGGTTTTTAACAGCCTACACTCACTCAGTCATCCAGGGATTAAGACATCCGCAAGACTAGTGACTGAACGCTTTGTGTGGCCGAGCGTAAACAAAGACTGTCGCGGATGGGCTCGAGCCTGCGTAGCCTGTCAGAGGTCAAAGATAACCAGGCATGTACAAGCACCTTTGGGTACTTACCAGTTACCTAAGACTAGGTTTACCCATGTGCACATCGACATGATAGGACCTATGCCTTCCTCTCAAGGATATCGGTATTGCCTCACAGCCATAGACCGCTTTACGCGCTGGCCTGAAGCTATACCCATGATGGACATGACAGCAGAAACTGTGGCAAAATCACTCCTCACTACGTGGATCTCCAGATTCGGTTGCCCTATGGATATCGTAACAGATCGAGGGGCACAGTTTGAATCCGCTCTTTTCAAGTACCT
Organism: Epinotia bilunana; assembly: GCA_947049275.1. NCBI lineage: Eukaryota > Metazoa > Arthropoda > Insecta > Lepidoptera > Tortricidae > Epinotia > Epinotia bilunana. Next base: position 18,616,826 of record OX346260.1, on the reverse strand, counting down.
GGCAAAGATCACCGGTTTCAAGCACCGACGCACCACTGCATACCACCCTGCCTGCAACGGACTCATAGAGCGATTTCACAGGCAGCTGAAGGCAGCAATCACCTGTCATGCACAAGAGAACTGGACAGAAGCCTTACCGTTAGTACTACTGGGAGTAAGGAGTGCCTATAAAGAAGAGTTGCAAACATCATCCGCAGATTTGGTATACGGCGAACCACTCAGACTGCCCGGGGAATTCTTCCAACCTAGCACCGACACAACATCCGACCTTACGGTCTTCACTGCACGACTAAAGAATATAACGCAGAAGCTTCAACCTGTGCCTACCTCAAGGCATGGTCCGAAGAAGACTTTTATATTTAAAGACCTAGCATCCTCCACCCACGTTTTCCTGAGAGAAGACGCTGTGCGTGGCTCGCTACAGGCAGCATACAGAGGACCACACGAAGTGCTAGAAAGAGGAGAGAAATTCTTCAAAATACGAGTAAACGGAAAGACCACAACCGTAACTATTGACCGTTTGAAACCAGCATATCTGCTCTCCGACACGATGCCATGGACTGGAACGCAACCAACAAAGCAGGTACACCCTGAAAAAGAGAAGGAAAGTAAACCTGAAAAAGAGAAGAGACTACCTGAAAAAGAGAAATTAAGAGAATTAGAGAAAGAAAAGGTTATAAGGCAAACCAGATCAGGCCGAAGAGTTACCTTCCCAGACTATTATCGCCCGTGAGACGGTCTCTGGGGGGGACTGATGTGGCGGTGCCACCTATATGTATATACTAATAAATCACACTATTTACTTATATACATAAATAAGACATACTTAATTATATACAAAACACAACCATATAACTAACAATGCATATTTAATATAAATAAGCTCATAGGTATTAATAGATAGATATTTTACTACATTCACAATAAGTTCATACATAAATACATATATACACATACATAAGCACAGATAAATACATAGTCATAACTAAACAGTAAATATATAAACATCGACACATATGCACTCGCTCCACGCACCATCGCCGGGCTGTGTCGACCGCGGTGCCTACGCGCACCAACGGTACCCTGTGACGTCATCGCCTACAAGCCATGCGCCCGCGGCTATCCGGCCGCGTGCACGAGCAGTCCGAATCTCACCTCGACGCTGGACGCATGCCGCTCTGCGCTGCTACTCTTTCGCTTTCTTTACGTTTATATTGTGCCTCTCCTTGACTGTGTGCTTGCCTAATGCTTGTCTGTGCTTGTGGAACATTATACCGCTTAAGGATACAACTGGTGTGTGTTATTTGGACCTGCAAACCTTCCGAACCCTGCACGTAAGTTTGTAGTTATTTAATACGCAGATCGTACATAGCTATACCTACACTCCGATTGAAGCTGACGTCAGACAAGCTTGTTAGATGATAGTAGAGTGTTACCAGTGAGTCTTGCGCGCTGAGACCGCGAAGTAGCTTTCCTCGCAGCAGCTGTGGGACAGCCTGACAGCGAGCGGTGAGTGTTCCGATTGGAGCTGACGTTAGACAAGCTTGTTGTATAACAGTAGAGTGTTACCAGTGAGTCTTGCGCGCTGAGGCCGCGCAGCAGCCTTCCTCGCAGCAGGTGTGGGACAGCCTGACAGCGAGCGGTGAGTGCTCCGATTGGAGCTGACGTCAGACAAGCTTGTTAGATGACAGTAGAGTGTTACCAGTGAGTCTTGCGCGCTAAGACCGCGCAGCAACCTTCCTCGCAGCAACTGTGGGATAGCCTGACAGCGAGCGGTGAGTGCTCCGATTGGAGTTGACGTCAGACAAGCTTGTTAGATGACAGTAGAGTGTTACCAGTGAGTCTAGCGCGCTGAGACCGCGCAGCAGCCTTCCTCGCATCAGCTGTGGGACAGCCTGACAACCAGCGGCGAGTGCTCCGATTGGAGCTGACGTCAGACAAGCTTGTTAGATGACAGTAGAGTGTTACCAGTGAGTCTAGCGCTCTGAGACCGCGCAGAAGCCTTCCTCGCAGCAGCTGTGGGGCAGCCTGACAGCGAGCGCTGGGAGCTCCGATCGAAGCTGACGTCAGACAAGCTTGTTAGATGACAGTAGAGTGTTACCAGTGAGTCTAGCGCGCTGAGACCGCGCAGCAGCCTTCCTCGCAGCAGCTGTGGGACAGCCTGACAGAGAGTGGTGAGTGCTCCGATCGAAGCTGACGTCAGACAAGCTTGTTAGATGACAGTAGAGTGTTACCAGAGAGTCTAGCGCGCTGAGACCGCGCAGTAGCCTTCCTCGCAGCAGCTGTGGGACAGCCTGATAGCGAGCGGTGAGTGCTCCGATTGGAGCTGACGTCAGACAAGCTTGTTAGATGACAGTAGAGTGTTACCAGTGAGTCTAGCGCGCTGAGACCGCGCAGCAGCCTTCCTCGCAGCAGCTGTGGGACAGCCTGACAGCGAGCGGCGAGTGCTCCGATTGGAGCTGACGTCAGACAAGCTTGTTAGATGACAGTAGAGTGTTACCAGTGAGTCTAGCGCGCTGAGACCGCGCAGCAGCCTTCCTCGCAGCAGCTGTGGGACAGCCTGACAGCGAGCGGTGGGTGCTCCGATTGGAGCTGACGTGGCCGCGGCCGTTGCACCCCGGTGTCGGGCACTTCAAGATCGTCTCGTGCAACGCCAATACTGGATACAGAATAAAACCGGTTAGGCGGATACACTGTTAGAATGTACAGCTTAAGTCGCCGTGAAAAAACAAAACAGCGGTATCAAGGAATGTTATTGCAAAGTTTGCTTTTCCACGAGTTGACCTCAGAATGAGAAGTTTTGAGCAAGTTTGTAAACAATTTACATAGATCTTACTAAAAAGGGCTATCTACTTAAATACGTACTTTTACAAATCTACATCATATTATGTAACACGTTACTGTGATTACGAGGTCAATTTAAATTCCTATTAAAGTAAAAATGGAACTCATTTTGGAAAAGTAGAAATATGTAAGCAAAGATTGGTATTACAGTGATCAGTGTTAGGCTCTCTGACATAGTGACTCTAATGACTTGCACTGACGCATTTAGGTATTGACTTTTTGCTGTTTGTCATAACGTCATAAGTATATGTGTAGGGATTCGCGTATATATTGTAATCACACATATACCTGGGTGTATACAGTTTTTACACAAAGCTATTCTAAGGCCACTTCTGCATTTGGTAGGGTGGAATCGGCAAGCGGTATTTTGTACATTACCGAGAGCTTACTGATGTCGTCCAGATTTCCTTACTTCAATTTCGTATATAGCGGAGCGATATGCATGCAGTAGGTACTGCATTCGTACCGCCCCGCTTGCGCGCATCATTGTAGGCGTGCAGTAAAGCTCTGTATACTGTCTTGACTGACAGTTGACACTGACAGCTTACTGATACGGTATCGACGCCGCACCGCATGAACCTATAATACTCAGGATAAGCTATGGTAATAATAATACCACGTGCTAGCGAGCTGGTAGCATAAAAATCTCGATAAGTGTGACAGAAAGGGAAATATAATTTATTGTCCTTGTCATAGTTCCACTTTTTTTTATTTGCCACAACTAATTTAGTATGAAGTTGTGGCACATAAACCATTACCCATCCAAATTAAGTAGGTTGTTTACGGCAAGTCATCAGCTATTTCAAGACCAGTTCTTAATTTAGCTGCATATGAGCCTTTCCGTCCCTCACTGTGGCAACACGTATAGCCTGTCCTGAGTATTTTAGGTCCATGTCGCACCACCATCGCCAATGCGGAAGTGGCTTAGAATGACAAACGCTTAAACGGCAATATAAAGTTATGCAAGACTAAGTACATATTATTTGATAGTTCACACGAGTCTTACCAATCTTACACTGATCATGGCAAAACGAGTCTCATTTTAGGCTACCCGTGTAAAGTACAACTCTAATCAAATAAATACGAGTAGTTTAGTAGTACGTTATGTTAAACTAAAATAGCTACGAAATAGCAAATGATATACTACCCATAATGCAAAAAGTCAAACATAACATTGAAAATACAATAAGAACCCTAAGAAGAAAACAAAAGGTAAAGAAAATCGAAGAAGCTCTATTTGCCATTAAAATCACATTACTTACTCTCCGGTGTGACTTTATCCTTTCTTGGACATCCTGACAGACTGAGAAGCAAACAGTTCACAAATCAATATCGTGAAGTTCAAGAGAACACGTTTCAGACCAGTTTATATTTGTTTACGACTGCAAACTCTACCTGGTTAAGGCATCAACTCTCAAGTTTATCAGTTCACCAAGGTTATATGTTACAATGTAAGTCGTGCACGAAATCATGTAGTATTTTGTTAAGCATGTTGGTGCGTTAATACCAGTATAAAGTTTTTATGGTGGTTACCTCGACGACTGAAATACATGATAATCATCGACTCACCTCCGATGGTGTGTGTAGAGACCGGTGACGTGGCCCTGCCCATTGCAGCCGGGTGTGGGACACTTGTTGCCTTCTGCGAACAAATCGACCGGTGCACAAATCAGTATTTCCCTAATCATCAGCGGGGGCGTGGGGATCGATACGGGCAGGCGTGCCGGGGGGGGGGGGCGTACCTGCGCGGCACCGCCCACCCGCTCGCTCAGAACCCACCCCGCTCAACACTTAAAAGAAAAAATAAAGAACGCCAGGCGGCTGCGCGGCGGACTCACGATTTTTCTTTCAGGAAAAACGGGGCGGCACGATAAACCCCGCCCACCGCCTGCCTGACCCGTTTTTATTGCGCGTCGCCCTAACGTAAACTCAGCTATCGCCCGACAATACGAGGAAAATATTTAACTGTCTTATATACTATATCGACGTAGGTGGAGCCCTGCCTCAATGTAACCGTCGCCGTCTAAATTATGAGAGGCATCTTACAAATGAAGGATGATTTGTTGCCAGAGTCTGTTGCGGACTGGCATCTGCTCGGACAGAGGAGGATTGTTTTCAATGATAAAACCCATTGTGAGACCTCTTAGTTGGAACTACTATAATTTATACGGTAAGTAACAATATAAGTACTACATTCTATTCACAGAAGGCACATAAATCGTCTAGACAGTTTGGAAAAGATGGTAACAACGTAGTACATCAGGTCGGATCCGCTGCGGGTAACGTTATGAGTTATAGAGCAACCTTGAAACAAAGTTGGGCTAAGTTGATAGCGCGGAGTTCGATGTTATAGTAATGTCGTTAAGGAAGTTTAGGCGTGTCGTTGGAGGTGGTTGTACCTCTGTTGACCGGCGGAGAGAGCGCGGCGAGCGGCCTGGAGTCACGTGCTGGCGTGGCGGTGGGAACAGTCCGCGCCTCTTGCAGTGCCGTGGCCGCGCGGGACCCTGCTCCCGCCGGCTGCAGCACCGTGTACTGCTTCCCCTTCACTACCGAGCTCTTGTCGTGTTCGTTAGAATACCCCCCGAAGGGCTCACTGGGAAATGTCGCCCCGTGTATCCGATGCTTAACCTCCGCTGGCGGCTTGAACGCCGATTGGGTCGAGTACGGCAGTGCTGCTGTCGCTGCCTTGTAAGCGTTGTATAAAGACTGCTTATTGACAGATATCGTCTCAGTTTTACGCTTCTGCTTCGAGTCTCTGTCGTCGTACTTGTCGTCATGCCGGTCAGACATGTCTATCTCGAGTTCATTGGAAGACGAATCGACAAGCTCATCGAAATTTGGCGCGTCGTAGTGATGGGAATATTTTCCGTGTTTCTCATACTCATCGTCACTTTTGTCACGTTCTGAGCGTGCTGTTTTCTTTACTTGCATTTCATTTTCGACCGTACCGTTTCTACTATGACGATCAGTTCTGTGGCGCTGCGCAAAGCTCCTCGGTGAGCCATCTGCGCTATCGGAAGACGGGGAGGGGGAAGACGGAAGCATTTTGTGCGATTGTTTCTCTTCGAAGAGGTTTTCGAAGCCGTTAGCGTCGTCGTTTTCGTCGGCGCTGTAGGCTTGGGGTTGTTCTCTGGACCAGCTGCCGGAGAGCGATTTAAGGGCTGCCTGCGTGTCCCTGATGAGTGTTTCGTTATCGTCGTCGTTCCGAGCAGGGCCGGGTCGGTAGGCGAGGGCGCGCCGTCGCGGGTCGTCGTCCCGCCGCTCGTCGTCCAACAGGCGCCGGCGGCGCTTGCCGGCCACATCCTCATCGTCCATCGAGCCCTCGCTGCTGTTGCGCTCTACTCTCCGGTCAACCCTGAACGACTCTACATCCACCCCAAACTCCAGCCTCCTCTTGTTGAGCTGCGCGAGCGACGACTGCGCGCTCAGCGGCGCCGTCCTGCAACAAACGGCTCCGTCAGACTCATTCCCGCGCCACGTGACCCATCCACGTATATCAACATTTATAAAATTCAAATATTGTACTTGCGATTCGATTTTCCATCCACAATCACAGTATTTTTACGCGGAAATGATTCTAGGCGTTTCCCATCGACGTTGAAACTTTTTAAGCACTTGTTTGTTATGTTTGGTTGCACAAAAATCGTTCCCACGTAAAAACCATTTCACTCAAGAGCTTTCAGACCAAAAATAATTTTACATGGTAGAACAAGATTGTAGGTCGAAAAGTTGGAACTCGAGCATAAAAAGTTAAAAAAGTTCTTAAATTTTACACAATGTAAGCATAAAGAATTTTGCTATTACAAGTTCGCGTCAGAGAGCAGTCCAACTAAAATTGTTCCGTGCGACGTTCTTCCTACCGCGACCAACACGAGTTTGAAGTTATTGACCGAGGTTACACTGATTCTCTTAATTTGGTGAAAAACATTTGTATCTACACACAGTATTTTCATTGCTTAATTATATTCAAAACATGATTAGAATGCGCATAATCAATGAGAAAAACTTTTTACAAGGGGTGAAACTTTTAAGGAAAGTTTTTGAGTTCTGTCAAAATACACTTCTGCAACTCGAATGTTTTTTTTTCAAGAATTGTCAGTTGCCGTGTTTTGATGTTTGTAGAAAAAGAAGGATTTTATGTTTGTCCGCGAAGGTCAAATACCTACTGTTGGATTTTTTTAAAAGCCTACATACACTACCCTATGAGAGTAATTTTGTGGTTATATACATATCTACTGACCATTTTGTGAATTTTAAATGAAATATCAAGTATAACGAAATCGTTAAGTGAATAAGTTCTTATTCAATAATGGTTTGTAATGATATCTACTACTGATCTACTTGTGTAACGTTGGAGAATTTCCTATTAATTATAAAGTACTGGCTGATTTCATGGTCGCGAAGTATGTTTTAATTTCATAGCTAAATTGTGATGCCCGTTCCTATATTCGCGGCGCTCGTAGCCGTGTAGTCGCATTTGAGCGCTTATTTTCAAAACCGTCGACAAAATAAGCGCCGCGCGCGTTATTATCCCAGAACTGCGTGCCATAAGACCTGATACGGGAACCTAACGTGTGCGTCTTAAGTCATTCGTTAGTTTTAGCCGGGTTGGTACACGATTAATCTCACAAAATTTCAAAATAGCAGGTAGGTATGACGTGGATTTATTAGTAGTATTTTAGACATGTCTCACAATTTAAACTTTAAACTCGAGTACGACGTTTTTGCTCTAGAATGCGATAAGCGTAACTGCTCGGCCACGACTTGAAGCGGGGGCAGTTACGGAGCGCGATACGTGAGAGCGAGAGCTTGGAGAGCGTGTTCTCGCTCCCTCATAGGTACCTATAGCTTACCGCTGCCGCTGCAGCCGCCGTTGGAAATCGTGGCCGAGTCTTTAGACTTCCGTCTTAAGGTTCGATACTTAGTGACAATATAGCTACGTAATTTAACTCCGATACCTATTCTGAAATAAAATTGTTGATCGGATCAAAGCTTAGAATTATACGATGCTCAGACTAATCCGTTGATTAGATATGCACATTCCGCATATTTATCAGTAGATCTTTAAAGTTCAAGATGGTTGGATGGTGGTTTGTTAGATAGATTTTTGAAAAATTGCTACCCTTGTGGTGTAAATTCTACGTAAACAGAATATAATTTATTCCAAGATTATCCTTATAGTCCGTAAGCCCACTCCAAACACACCTACGTCTCATGAAAACACCATTAAATGCATGGCAGTAGGGCGAGAAAAATGTGCTGAGCAAGAGAAAAAAAAAATGGTCTAAAGTTTGAAAATTCTTAACTTCCAATCAAAATTTGTATGGGTATATTTAGGTATATTTACATCATGTGAGAACAGTACGAGACATGTGGTATCATTTAGCCTACTAAACTAACGGTGCCAAAGTTGCCACCTTTCAAATAAAGTTCTTATTTCATTTTGGTTGAATCCAGCATGAGAGTATTTACCGTTCAATTCAGGAGCAGGCCCTTTTGGAGGGTACTAGTATCTATTTTGATTGTTCATTCATGCCATGCGATGGCCAATATTTGCAGTACGTAAGGTCATGTCAGTGGCAGCTAGTCACCACAGACGCTAATACAGAAAGCCCCAGATCTCATATTTATCGCCCTTGCCGTCAGCTCGGGTGAAATACCTGCGAAATGGGACATTCTTTGTTTTACAGATCTAGATGAGTAATGTACTATATTTGTTTAAGCTAGCGTTCGTGCGCAAAATTATCCATACGTACATATCGTAGTACGTGCCTATTAGAAACGTTGTAGGATTGCTGGAATCACGAATCAAAATCATTTACCAAAAAATACGTTTAGAAATGCTGCCTATTCTCTTCTAACTAGCTAGTGTCCCTTATTTAACATCCTACTAATATTATAAATGCGAAAGTTTGGATGTTTAGATGTTTGTTACTCAATCATCACGCTTAAACGGCTCAACCGATTTGGATGAAATTTTGCAGGAAGATAGTTTATAGTCTGGATTAAAATATAGGGTAGTTTTTATCCAGGGTCCACGCAGACAGAGTCGCGGGCGGAAGCTAGTAAATAATATTACTATTAGGCATCTTCTGGGTGAGCGTGATCCAGCATCGAATTTGTCCTAACTTTCCAGCAGGTCAGACGAAGGCCGAACGCTATCGCAATTGTAATAAATAAAATATATAGCTACCTATTCATTTCCATAATCACATTGGTTTTTTTACTTTAATTTTGAATTTTAAGATGGGGTTAGTGCCATGAGGCAATCTCTACCAGTCAAAGTCAAATTAACGTACACTGAAAAGTTAATTTAAGTACTTAAAAAGGCCGCCGGTGAACGTCCTAATATAATACTGTCGTTTTCAAATTTAGGTATATGTTTATATCCAAAGAAGTCCAACTATATTGTTGTTTAACGAAGTAGATTCCAGCGGTGCATTTTACGTTTTAAGGTTATAAATTGTGCAGAGATGACAGCTGTCATAGGGATCATGACTCGTCACGATACGTATAGTGCACGTTCGCTGTAGCCCGTAGCGAGCCAATCTCGTGTGTAAAGTGACATATGGATGTGACTTGAGATTATTTGATTTGGCCGAATTGCATCACATTAGAAGATTCCAATTCCAATGACAGTTTTATAAAAAGTCGGTCACATTAAATAATCTCAACTATACTATAAGGGTTAAAGGGGAATCGATTTGGTTGTAACTTGTGTGTATGGGCTTGTGCATATATTACGTCATCGTTTTTTGACGATTTTGGACCCCCCTATCATCATCCTATTAATTCCTTGAATAATTCAATAAAATGACTGCCGTCATCCAAACGTCACCCAGGGGGGGTTTTTGAAATTTTGAAATGACGTCATATATGGACAGCCCCTATGTAGCAAACAAATAAAGGAGGTATATATATATATATATATATTTCTATTTATTTTTGGTGACACAAACGAAGAAGAAGATTTTGCAAAACAATTTCTAATCTAGCTAGAACCGTTCTGCGGCGCCACAATACTGAAGGCGCTACGAGAATCCCTTCTTTACAGTATCGAAAGTCAAAGGAAACAATGTTCTATAAACTAAGAACTAAATGGTTTGTGAATTCCAAGGGCAAAATTTAGTCTATTATCAAGAACATGATGATTGATGGCTCTTAGCGTATGTCCACTTAAACAATCAAAATATATTTTTCCCCTCACTGATTCGGCAAGCTGTCTTTTATCCTTTAAAACCCACTGGTTTTAAAATGCGGTGTAGCCCACTGGCTACACCGCATTTTATCCACTAGTGGGGAAAGTAATTTGACTTTGTAGCTTTTGACAGATAACAAAACGTAAAACGCTCATTATACAAAAAAATCACAGATGATGTATTTCTGTTGCCGCTATAACAACAAATACTAAAAAACGGAATAAAAAAAATAAATAAGAACTTTTAAAAAATTGCTTGTTACCTTCATCAGGCGCTGGGTCTCAAAATGTATGGGAAAATTAAAATCCGACTCGCACTTGACCAAAATTCTACTAGATATTACTTAACGCTATTATTACTGTTAAAAATATAAAAATATTTAAATTAAATAAAGTTTTTTGCATGATGCACTTTCCTCGCTACAGTGAGTGAGTTTTGTGTTATACACGGGTGCAAATGTATTTTACTTCTCGTGTGTTGAAACACTCGCTACGCTCAGGATTCTATTTAAGAACCACTCGCTTCGCTCGTGGTTCAACTATAGCATCCTTTTGCTTGCTCGAGTTTCAATTCCACACTCGCGGGTAAAATACAACTTTGCACCCTTGTATAACAAACCACCAAAAACATTACATGTAAAGTGATTGCCAAGACTCCCTAGCTCATAAATAGCTTTCAGCGTTAAAAAGATATAAGATCATAAGTAGCGCCAAGCTTCCTATCCTACACAGCGTAACTCTAGATGTAGAATTTGTAGAGCGTGGCTGGTAGTGGTAGAGACGCTGTGTAGGAAAGGAAGCTTGGCGCTACTTATGATCTGATATCTTTTTAACGCTGAAAGTTATATATGAGCTAGGGAGTCTTGGCAATCACTTTACATGTAATGTTTTTGGTGGGATCTCATACCTTTTTGTAAGGTAATTTCTAAAGAAGTGTAAGGAAATATCTTGGCTAAAAATTTGTAGAGCGTGGCTGGTAGAGTTAAGCCGTGTGGAGTAGGAAGCTTGGCTTGGCTTGCGCTTGGCTATTGTATAACAGAAAAAGACCAGGTCCCATAGCGATAGGCTCGCCGACTGGAATTGGTTATGTATCGAATGTTAGGGTAACGATTTATTGTTAATTATAGCCCCCTAACTAGCTATAGTCTAATAAACCGTGCATCCGCTCCAGTACCTACTCCTTACTCGCTAGGAAACACGTCACTTGTATAATTTTCAGATCTTTAGCATTAATTAAATTAAGTTTGTATGGGAAAACCCATACAAACTTCCATCGCCTAATTTAAAGGGTAGGGGAGAATTGCTAAAAATCCTGAAATATTCATAATTTTTTATACCCCTATCAAAATTTGCGGAAAAATACAAACTTCAACCCCCTAATTTAAAGGGTGGGGGGTGATTTACTAAAAATCCTGAAATAAGTATTTTATTATTTATAACAAGGAGTCCCTATATACATTTTCAGACCCCTAGCATCAAAATTTGCGGAAGTCTCATACAAAGTTCCATCCCCTACTTTAAGGGGTTGGGGGGTAGAAGTTCCAATTTTATGAATTATTTTGTTAATTGTGTACTAATACTAGCTTACATACCAAATTTCAGCTTTCTAGAACGTCAGGAAGTACCCTAGAGGTTTTGATGATCAACATCAGTCAGTGAGTCAGTGAGTCAGTGACGAAATCGGCGTTTTTTAGATATCAATAAAATTTTAAGTATACGAGCTATGTTACTGAAACTTTATGTTTAATAAGTCCACTATTGACATCATATCCCGAGAATGTTGTTTATCTGGTATAATCCAAACCCAAGTTACGAGGGTTAAAAAAAACGACGAACCGCTTCGAGAAAAGGTAGGTAATGCCCTTGCGTTGCGCTTCGCTTGGCTCGTCTTGGCGGGGGCACTGCCGTGCCCCCAGATAACTATATGTTTCAGGTTTATGGCGATTTCACGTAAAACACAAGAGAAATAAAAGTCAACCGAAATCTAACTATTGATTTGTTTTAGTCGATAGTTTCCAGCATCCTGGGACTCAATATTTCAGGATTCTGAGACCAGGTTTCTGATAATTTTAAGTATTTGATCATCCGTCGAGCTCTGGCCAGCGTCAGCGTGCCAGCCACACTGGAACCTGATGGCCTGGCGCGTGACGACGGAAAGAGGCCCGACGGACTCACACCCTCGTGCCGTGGCAACGGGGACGGCCATTAATCTGGGACGCTACATGCGTTGACACCCTAGCGCTGTCCCACCTCGGCACGACGTCGTTGAAGGCGGGCAGTGCGGCCGCTGCTACTGAAGCTGCATAGCGCCGCAAATACGCATCTTTAGGTGACAGTTACGTATTTGCGGCGTTTGCCGTGGAGACTTTGGGTCCATGGAGACCCGAGGCCTCAAAATTGTTCCAACCAAATTTTCAAAATGGTGATCCACTGGTTAGGCTAGGGCTGGCTTGTTCCTCGCTCAACGTATTGGCATTGCCATTCAGCGAGGTAACGCGGCTAGCCTTATGGGCACCCCTATACCAAGTGGTATTTATTGATCTAGGGGATATATTTGGGATTATGGGGGGGATATATTGTTCCTTATTATTACTCTTGTTTTTTCGTTTTTGCAATGTACATATTTAGATTTTTGACTTATATTATTGTTATTCTTATACACTCTGAAAAAAGAAATAAATGAATCTAATCTAATCTACTCTATATGTAAATTTTTATAGTGTAGGTAGGCCCCACAGGTTAAGTAAGTTTTAGTAATTTTAGTAGTTTCATAGTCATATTTGTCATATATTGTATTGTTTAATAATTTCGTATTAAATAAATATATAAATTATCTGAAAAAAACATAATATTCATTATAAAATAAGCATAACAGCTCCTTTGTGTAAGCAATTTTCGTATCAAGACGGTAAAATTATCGTACTGCATATTTATCTCGTAAATAAAATATATTTTCAGGATTCTAGGAATTTGTGAGCAGATTCAATAATTATATGAACAGTAGCTTCGTCTGCGTGGACCCGGGATAAAAAACTATCTATATTTTAATCCAGGCTATAAACTATCTTCGTGCTAAATTTAATCCAAATCGGTTGAGCCGTTTAAGCAAGTAACAAACACCCAAACATCCAAATATCTAAACATCCAAACACCTCAACTCGAATTTATGATATTAGTAGGATTCTTATCGAGTCCGTTTTTGAGATTAAATAAAAAAGTAAATGTCAGTTTCCCGAGTTATACCAGCCCACATGGCCACTATCACAATATTCAAAATACAAGATACAAAGTTCAAAATCAGGAACAAAAACTTTCGTGTAGATAATACAATAGTTGAGCATTTCTAGAAAAGTTTAATTAGCAGGGTACGTCGATTCAGTCGAGCTTTTTACAAGGTTTTATTTAACTAACACCACTCTTTATCCGATTGAGCTGAAATGTTGGGTTTAATTATAGTTTGGATGGCAATTCAATATTCAACATTATGCTGAGGCAAGCCCCTTTTTAACATCACACATGGATAACTGTAGGATTAATTTTTTCCCATGTGACACTGCAGATTATGGCAGACTGTCTAAACAATTTGCTAGGTGCAAAAAAATCATTGTCTCTTACGAGCTGAGCTGAACTACAACGTTGCTCGGCGAATAGGATGTTGAATATTCGCGTATTTTATATCGACCAGGATCCTGATCTGATATAAAACCGTTGGAACAAATTCTGATAAGGATTTTTTAAATTATTGGGAAAAAAATAAAATATGTCTCCCAGGGAAGAAAAACAATACACGCTTCTTTATTTTGACAAGGCCTCAATTTCGTAATAAATAAATCACACTGCACTTTCGATTAGATTTTCGTTAAAGACAAACTATATATTGGTATTGTATCCAAACAAATTAGTCAGTAAAACATTTTTCACAGATGATCCACTGAAAATTCCATTTACGCAATAATAAAAGGACAGTAACAATCAAAACCATGTGTAGGTATATGAACATTAATATATCTCTAGAACAAAAATCTAAAATATCTGTACACACCGGTCTGTTACTCATGTTAGTAATAGTATAGTACACCGATATGTTTGACTTTCGTTTCGTACAGAAATTAATGTGCTGACTGTATAAATGGAAGAAATTCTGTTATAAAACAGAGAAGACAACAATACTAACGAACGAATACTACTTATTTACCCACAAATACTACCTAATAAGTAAAATAAAATGACCATAAATACCGCTAACGCCTATCTATGCACATTGTATGTAAAGTACCTACCTATATAATAGCACAAGCTTGAAAACATTTACGACCTATGTACTTCTAAAAACACTCTGGGCACGTACCTATTTAAACCAATATTCTATCCACGATATTTAACAGATAGGGATATATTCACTTTGATATCTAATCCAGTAATTTTACTGACAACTGGTATGGAAAAATAACAATTTGGGAAATCATTTGTAACAGCAGATTTTTTCTGTGTAACGGATATATCAACATTTAAATAATTACCTAGAGACCAAATCCAACAAATACCACACGTATAAAAAATGATAATCTTCTGAAAAGTGGGGATAATATTAATAAATGTGATTATCTTTATTTACGTTATTTTACATTTGCTCTATAATATTTAAGTTAAATCATACAAAAGAGACAAATGAAATGGAAACTGTTGGATTCTTGAATAAGCATCTAAGAGTAACGTTTTAAAATGAAATAAACAAAAAAGAACACTATTTATAAATTAATGTTTTTCACAACCGTATTTTTCCTGGAGTAATCTCTGTCAGTCTGCTGTTGAAACACAGATACATGAAAGCGGGGTCATGTCTCCTACTGACTAATATCGCGGATGGAAAACGGAGTCTAAAAACACTCATTACACGACCTAAACAAGCTATCTAAACAAGGCACCACGTATCGACCGGCCCTGGAAGTTGTGCAATATGCCTTGAGATGTAATCGATGGTCCTTGACGAAACGGAAGGGCTCCGGAATGCGTATGTACCTACGTAACGAGGGCTCGGACCGACAGGGTTGTGGTGTGTATACTTGACATTATTTAAGTTGGCCGAACCGCATCAAAGCAGTCCATTCAAAAAGCAACTCTACCGCCCAAAGTAAAAGGTTTCAATTCCAATGACAGTTTTTTATAAAACGTCGGCCGCATTAAACAATCTCGGCCATAAATTGTCAATTTTTTCAATATTATTGTAAGATCCATTCTTTGAATACTAGGTTTAAAGAATCATATTGCTGTATTATGGTAGGTATTTATCGACTTGAGAAGTAGGTAGTGGAAGTTGTGTAATATGCCTTGAGATGTAATCGATGGTCCTTGACGAAACGGAAGGACCCCAGTATGCTTATGGCCGAAATTATTGAATGTGGCTGACTTTATATAAAACTGTCTTTGGAATTGGAATTTTCTAGCTTGAACGGTTAAGTTGTCTTTTGAATGGACTACTTCGATGCAATAGGGAAGATGCAGCTTTAATATTTACCATTATTTCGTGACCAAAATGTTGAAAAAACATAAAATAATAGCCACTGAAACGTTTTTACTTATACTAATTTCAAACAATAATTACGATTTGAAGTAATGTGAAATGGAACGTGTTTTAATCCAACAATCAGCGTCTGGTGACGTCACTCCTGTCAAAAGTCAAAACTTAGGCAACTCTATGACATCTACACACATCACACACATGAGTGACGTCACAGGAACTGTAGATCTGTTTAGGCGCGAAAGTTTAAATTGTCAGTTTGTAACAAAAAAAAATGACTACTTATAAATTATAGTATTTAATTTTTTTTATACATACGATTATTTTAAATGAAAGCAAAAATTAAAATATTGCATCTTCCCCATTCGGCCAACTCAAATAGTCTCAAGTATACGTCCGTCGTGTCGTGGGCTCGGACTGACAGGGTTGGCGCTGTAATAACTTCTCGATATTCTCCATATAATTGTGAGCTCCATACTTTGAATATACATAGATGTTCAACGAATCAGACTGCTGTGTTTGTAGGTACCGATCGGCTTGGTAAGTACTGAAAGTTGTGCAATATCACTTGGGATGTAATCGATTTTACTCGAGAATCGGAAAGCCACTAGGATGCGTATGTAAGTGACGATGGGCCTGTAACAACAGCCCCCCTATTCTATACCCTAACGCTCACCCACAAATATATCTTGACACCGCGATGCGTAGTAACTAAGCGTCAGTAGATGTCTAGTTTCGTGACGGGTGAACGGCGGGGTGAGCCGCATTAACGCTTAGCGAATAACAGCCCAGGGTTGGTGCTAGTAAGTTCACGATTTGCTCAATATTACTGCAAGCACCATAGATTGAATAAGTAGATTTAAAGAATAAGTAGTCTGAATAAAAATTAAAATGGAGAGCTACGGTAGCCTAGTGGTTCAGGCATGCGGCTGTCAAGCGGCGGTCGTGGGTTTGAATCCCGGCTCGTACCAATGAGTTTTTCGGAACTTATGTACGGAATATTTACCGTTAGCTTTTCGGTGAAGGAAAACATCGTGAGGAAACCGGTCTGATCCCAATAAGGTCTAGTTTTCCCTCAGGGTTGGAAGGTCAGATGGCAGTCGCTTTCGTAAAACTAGTGCCTATGCCAAGTCTTGGGATTAGGTGTCAAAGCTGACCCCGGGGTCACAACCGGGAATGACGCTAGGTGAATGGTGTAGTTTGAATAAATTGATCGACTTGGGCTGGGGTAGTGGAAATTGTGCAACATGCCTTGAGATGTAATCGATGGTCCTCGAGAATCGGAAGGGCTCTAGGATGCATATGTAAGTGACGATGGGCTTGGACCGACAGGCTTAGCGCTGTAATAACTTCTTCATATTCTCAATAATTTTGGAATAAACATGTTTGACGAATCAGATTGCTGTGTTTTATTTGGTACCGATCGGTTTGGGATGTAGTGGGAGTTGTGCAACATGCTATGAGATGTAATCAATAGTCCTTGACGGAACGAAAGGCTCGCAGTATGTGTACATACGTGTCGAGGGCTCGGACCGACAGGGTTGCCACGTCGATTATGTTCTCAATGTATTGTATAGTAAGCCCAAGCCCCATTCTTTAATATCGACGCCGCGTGCCGCTTAAATCATCTTGTCATATATGCCAATGATGATTCTATGAATAAGTAGGTCTGATCCAACCTGTTGCTTCAGTGTTTTAGTAGGTAATTGATCGGTTTGGGAAGTAGTACATAAACGTGTCTCATACACGGGGGCGTGGTTTTCAAGAAATATAAATCTTACTGTATAACTGTCTAAGTAGAGTGTACAAAGTTGGCATGGGTATGCACAGCTACCCGCTGCGGGCATACAATATCAAGGTATCCCCTTAATGCTCTTTGCCTTTAGCGCACAGTATCTGTGCGGGTGAGGATTGGATAACATTAAGAGTCCGCAGTAAGCTCGATTCTCCATACAAAATTAGTTACGCTCTCATTTTAAAACTACGTGTTGGATTGTAATGAAACTTTGCATGTACAATGACATAAAATATATCTATGTCTGTAATTAGTTTACGTAGCTTCAGATACCATAGTAGAAAAAATACAGCGAGTTTATGTTTTTCATACAAAACTTTTTTTTTTCTGTATTTCGTTTGTTTTATAAACTGGAACCATATAAACTAATTACAGACATAGATATACCTCATGTCATTGTATATGCAAAGTTTCGTCACAATCCAACACGTAGTTTTAAAATGAGAACGAAACTCCGTTTGTATGGGAAGGTGAAATTCGGCCGAGCTTACTGCGGACTCTTAAATTGATAGTAGCAAACTAGTACTCCAGATTGTTTGTGTTCCCGCATCGATCGATTGGGAAGAAGTGGAAGTTGTGCAATATGCGCCGAGATGTAATCGATGGTCCTTGACGCAACGGTAGTGCCCGGGTATGGTACGTGAGTAGGGTAAAGGAAACGCCTTGGACTTGGCAAATAGGGTTGTCACACGAGGATATTTATTTATTTTAACTTTACTGCACAGTAACAAGTTACACATATACAAGGCGAACTTAATGCCATAAGGCTTTATCTATCAGTCAACCTTTACGACAAACAGAAAATAATCAGCTGGAATTATTTGCTTGTCGGAAGCAGCTCGTTAAATTAAGGAATTGGCCAGAAATAAAATAAAAACAGGAACTAATTATTATTTGGCGCAACAGTTCATGAAGTTAGTACCTAGTGACTGTTTATGAAACGTAGAGGTTTATCAAATACTCATAAAGACAGATGCTTGAGTGAGTAGTTCGTTTCTTCGAATAATGATTAGGTACTGAATATTCGATGATTCTTTTTATATGTGTAACGGAAAGGTAAGGCAATAAGAAATATTATTCACGATAAGTTCTTCGAGATTCGGATAAACTCCATAAAGCAAGATCATTTTCTTTACCATTACATTAATTAGTAAAAAAAACATTACTCGCATTTATTATTATTTGGTTAGAAGTGTAAATAAATATTGGTAAACATTAAGTATAAGCACACTCGCACATTTATTTAATAGTTTATATTATCTACAGAGTAATTGAATGCAACTTTTTGAACTTTTACATTATAAAGACAACCGATTAGGAAAACATAGGTTACTATATTACTGTCAACAGATGACTAAGTTGTAATGTACACGTACAGTCAACAAAGTAGTTAGTTACGAACGTTTTGTACAAGTTTGTATATGGAGCTGCGTAGCTAACTATGTTGCTGACGTACATAAAGTATTATATATAAATGTTTGACTATAAATACCTTTATAAAGGTTCCAGCAGAAATCAACGTTCAGTTCGAAAACAAGACGACGTTAAAACTATGTTCTGGTCATGTTTTATTGCGCAACGTTGGAATGGAAATATTTTATTAGGTAACCTCTGAACCTTTTTTATTGTTATACTTTGCATGGCACAATACAGTAAATATCTCATTCTCCATGTTGCAGTGAAACAAGATTACGGCTTGGTTAGTAATCAAATTGCACCTGGTAAGTACCTACCGGACTAGCACGTTTCGTGGATCGTTAGGTAAAACTAAAGCAAGCCTAATTAGAAGAATAGAAATGTATTTCATTAAAAATAACGTAAACCGACTGTTACTTCCACTTAAGAGTCCGCAGTAAGCTCGGCCGAATTTCACCTTCCCATACAAACGTAGTAACGCTCTCATTTTAAAAAATATGGGTTGGATTGTGACGAAACTGCATATACATTGACATGAGGTATATCTATGTTTGTAATTAGTTTATATGGTTCCAGTCTATAAAACAAACGAAATACAGCAAAAACAAGTTTAGTATGAAAAACTTAAACTCGCTGTATTTTTTTTTCTATGGTATCTGAAGCTACATAAACTAATTACAGACAGATATACCTCATGTCATTGTATATGCAAAGTTGCGTTACAATCCAACACGTAGTTTTAAAATGAGAGCGTAACTACGTTTGTATGCAGAACCGAGCTTACTGCGGACTCTTAATATTTCTACACCTGCTTTATATCTTAGCGGATCACGCTCGACCTCAAAAAAATCATAATAATTATCAACAATTATGGTAAAAAGGTTTGCTTACGGCTTTGGGAAAGAGAACGAGAAAGAGTAGATCTTCTTTTTTCGCACGACAATAGTTTTTTTTTCGTGACTATCCATTGGCCACCAATTTTTATATTTCCAGGTGTTGAGGCAACCCTAGACGAATGAGCCTTTGGCTATGTTGGCGTAGGGTAATTAGATAAACCCTGAGGGCGGCGTAACCGGTTTAAACTAGTGCAGCCTATCAGCGGGTGGCGAGTGCGGGTTATCTTGGCCTGCGTTAATTGTAATGCCCCCAGATTACGCCTGATAGGGATTACTATGAGGCTGCGGATATTGTCCTAGAAGGTTGGCTTTAGGTAGGTATAGATATAATGCTGACGAGGCTATAAAGCAAAGCGTATCAGGCCCAAGCTTACAGTCGGTGGACAATTTAGGGCAGGTTGCACCAACTTGCGATTTAAAATCGATCAACGTTAAATGTGGCGGCAGCCATTCCATAGAAACTTGTCAAACTTTCCATACCGTTAGATTTTAACGAACACCACCGCTTATACAGATGTATTAGTGCAACCCACCCTTAGTATGTTTAGAAGAGTCACTTGTGTTGTACAACTACCTGCCCTTACAGTGTACCTTACAATTTGAAGTTTCTACGAATACTTATCATATATTTAAAGTAATCAGACATAAAAAAACAAAAAAATTATGGCTTACAGTTTAATAACGTAAAGCCTACCATACATGGAAAGGTCGTTCGGATCAGGCAAAACTGCTTCAGTTTGGCCTGACCGGATCGAGTGGCCATACATGACGAAATCCGCTCAGTTCTGCTGTAACGTTTGTACAGTTAAGACGTGTTCTCAAATTGTTTTTTTTTTGTAATCGTGTCACAACTTGCATTTAGATCAATTCTTTTTAATTTTTCCAACAACAAGTCATAACATTGGTTTCGTTTTTGTTGGTTGTAATAATCTTTAGATTTTATGAAGCAAAGTGATTCCTGTGCTTAAAAAGTTCGATAAACTCTACAAGAAAGCACTAACTGAAGCGATCGGCCGAATTGCGCCTACACACGGCAGATCAGTCCATCCGGTCAGGCAAATCTTTTAAAATTCGTTCAGTCGCTCCGGCGGCCTAATGCGAGTATACCTTAAGGCCAAATTGCACATACACGGCGCGGATTTGTATCCGGTCAGTTAGAACTGAAGGCAAAACTGATCATGTATGGCAGGCTTAAGAGAGAATAAAAAGATTTACAGTTAACTAGTAGGTACGAGTTCTAAACGACGTGTTTAATCGAGCTGTCTTAACAGTGGGTACGCAGGTACTACATAAGTATACTAACTAGATTTACGAGCTCCTGCACAATCTCAGTGCACAATTAAAGCTACACGACATAATTCCTCGGAAAATGAAAGGTAAGCCATAAGATCTGAGACCCTTTCCGCCCGGGGCAATAACAAACACTCGCTGCCCCCCTCAGAAATCGCGGCTTCAAATTCAAATTGCACCTTAGAATTCTTAATTATTGAAATCATAAATCAAAACGTGCCGTCTGCGCGGGCGACCATAAAATTGGAGGGGGTTTCGAGTGTGGTAGGATTAAGACATTATCACTTTTCTTTCGAGGCGCCCTCGGGTTGGCTCGGGTATCTCTCGGGCTTCTCCGGCTGTAAATCAGCGGGTAAATCCCGTGGATTAGATTCATAGAGTTGCCGCGGCCTGAGGATCGCGAGCGCGCGATAATGGCGTCGTGTGCTTGCGTGATTCTGCTTTTAAATCGACTCCGGGAAAGATAAATGCTCTTCCAATTTGGGACGAATTGAGTTTCCCGTTTAAATGGCTTTAGCGGCTGAAGTTTATAGCGCAGTGGAACTGCCTGATAACTGGACATAATCTACCTTGCTGAGATGTTGTGTAAAGTTTTGGCGTTCTTAGCCCACTTGAGCCCGACAAGTCCGTGCCAAAAGCTGCTTTTGCGATAAAGTGAATTTGTTGCTTGACTAGATAATGAAAAAAATGTACCGAGAAGGAAGTTAACGCGTATTTAAATTTACTTCTCGTGAAGAACCTACCTACTCTACTGATATTTTATAAAGCAATGTTACCTATCGGTTTACATTGCGGAACATGAACAGAAAAATCTTGGTTGAATGGTTTTGTGCACGGTTTTTCTTCCATATTACCTCGGTTTTGTTTTCCCACATTATACGCCTTTTTCTGTTTATCTATATGCCCAGTTAAAATGCTTTCTTGTTAAGAAGTCTGTTTTTATGTTACACCCTTAACTAATTTTAATTACCCAAGTGTGTACCTAATTACTACAGGTTTGCACGTCGTCAAATTATACTATACAAACATCATGGATGAATAAATCAAGAGGACCGACAATGTCTATACAAAGTTACATACATACTACATGTAACGTTCACGTTCACGTTTTTATTTCCTAAAAGGGGTAGGCAGAGCACATGAAACTTATGTTCCAGCGCCACTTTTAGCATGACTGTGGGTATAAAAGATCGACAAAATGTGATATTGCAGTGATAGGCTGCTAGCCCATCGCCCACAACACACTCCAACCCTGCTCCCTTAGTCGACTTACTTACTTAGTATACAAAGTTGCAGTCCTTTAAATTTTAGTTTAAAACAATAAGCCTGTTAGCTTGCTGTAACTAGTTTTATTACAGAGAGGTCTCGGTACCCAATTGTTCCACTCCAATGAATATATTCTAACCGCGCGTCATATCACTTATTAACACGCTACGGGAGAGAAGAATCTTGATAAGGAATTCAGTTTATCGCTTTCGTATTTCAATTTGTTTCGCGAGCCTTGTTACGTGCACGTGGGAGCGAGCAAACATATTGAAATGAGAAACGGATGCGATGAAAAATAAGATAAAAAAAATACTTTCATAATAATTTCATACTAAACTTTTATTGATAATGTATCTTCCAAGAAACACATTATTGGACCTATTTTCTTTTTTTATGGCAGTTTTTTTTACTTTTATTATTATACCATTAGTCCCCCAATGGCTCGACACAGGTCGACTCCTCATACAAACGTAGTCTGGCTCCCATTTTAAAACGACATACTGGAATAACATAAAACTTTGTGTACACTATAGGATGTGCCGTAGGGTGCCATAGGGTGGAAAATAGTTTCCGTTGCTAGAAATTATAGTAGAAAAAACATAGAGGCAGAAGAAGTTTTTCATAAGTACTAGGTACTTTGTGTGTAGCGTCGCGCGTCATGGGGACCCATAAGTCAGCGACATTAATGTTTTCTTAAGGGGAGTAGCAACCCAAATCATTGTTTCGTTCACTCGCTACTGTTAGCTCGATATGCTGTGCTCTTTTCCCACGCACGAACCAACTCGAAATAAAAAATCATAGTATCATGAAACCAATGATTATTATTAGATATGTGAATTACCTACCTAAGTATATTACATAGTGTATTTTCGAAAGAACCGTAAAATACCTCTAGTGGTTTAGAAGAAGTAGCAAAATTAATATAGAAAACACCACCAATAATATTTAATGTTCTAAAAAAAATTATTAGATTATTATTTAAATATCAAGGGAATAATCTTTTTTTCAATTTCATCATAAGCTGACTTAGGGAAGGTTTTGAAAACGATGACCTAGCATAACTAGGGAGACTCATATAAAGGGCAGGTTGAGGTTAACTAAAGTGATGTTTAAGTCACGTCTACACTGTCGGTTTTGTTACGGAACGTATGCGATTGACATTGTCTGTCGGTTTCTTTGCTATCCGTAACTATCAGTTTAAGGGACATAAATTAATGAATATGCCCAACTACTCCCTTTAATTTCCCGGGGGTTTTATTTATTTATTTATTCAAACATTATTACATTCCAGCTTCAAGTGCTTTATTTTGTTTATGTTTCTACTTAATTTAATTGTATTGAATGTAAACATATAGGTGGTTTAAAATCTGGCACTTTTTAAGGCCTCTAATTTTGGTGGCATTATTTGTAACGACATTTTCGAATCCCTTTTTAGTTAAAATTAGTTGAACTGAAACAGGCCAGATATAATTATTATGTTACTAGCAATGTTGCCCGTGGCATTCTTGGTTATGAGGTTTTAGATTGACATCACTAGATTCTTATCTGCATAGTCAATTTAAATCATGTTTATACTTTAATTTATTTTATTTGGACGAGTTGTGACGAAACGTTCCGTCCAAAATCCATTTTTACAAAAAACCTGTAATGTTTACCTACAAGTACGAATTGATTCTGAAGATTAACCTGTAATGTTGGTATTAAGTGTTGCTGACACTGGCATCGCAATTTTGGCGAAAGCTCATAAATAATTTTTCAACACAATTGCTCGTAACGTACCTCTTATTGTGTCGCTTTTAGGCTCATAATCCTGGATATTAAACACGCGTGTTTAATAACATTACGATACTTGTGTGTTATGGTTATATCCCGATTAAGTCACGTTGGCACCTTGCAGCATTAGATGTATGCATGCACACGGAGCATTCTTAAACGAACCGGGTTGTACAGAATGTACAGCTTTTTTTTTAATTCTCGGCAAATGGATTCTTACCAGACTAAACAAATTAAATCCTTTTTGTTAATTAATTGACTATTTCTTTTTGGATATGATATAGAAACGGTTAATTTAGTAAAACTATTCACCTTTGATAACATTTTACATGAATTAATAGATAACATTTTAAAACGAAATTATTTATTTTATTTTGTATTGGCTGTTTAGAGATTTCATCTAATGCGCGCGCACTGCGCTAACTTCCCAAAAAAAAATTCACAGATATTTGTAAACATTGTTAATGCGTGTTGGGTTATTAACAAAAATGTTGATTCGTGGTGACTAGAAAAGTGATAAAAAGAATGGACGCCTCTATAAATTCTTGACGATGTATACACCATGTGAGTAAAAACCTGTTGACATCAATAAGTAAAGAAAATAACTTGACAGGCCTATCAAATTTTCATCGTATGAAAAGGATTTTTTCCTCGCAAAATGTGTTGAAAAACGTCGTATGAAACGCGTGAGCTTTGATAATTACAATCCTCGGCTCTCTTATCACGCTCACCTGCGGCTCGCGTGATAATTCCGCCTCTGGTGTAATTATCAACATACCTCACTTGTATCACAATGTACTATAAAGAAGTAAACATGTATGTGGTATCTCTTTATATTGAGGTTTTAAATAAAAAGGGCTTATTGTTTTCTGAATTGATCAAACAACTGCAGTATTGGTATTTACATAATATACATAGCCTAGTGTCTGCAATACGGCCACATCTCAAATGTATTTTACTTGGTACTTACTGATGGTAACCAGACACCGTAGTCTATAAACGCTTACGATTCTAGAAGAATACCAAGCGCGTAGCCGACCCTTCATCGTTTTGAGGATTTAAAACATACAATTAAAAACTGCTAGGTATCAAACATTTAGGTAAGGTAACAGGCGACGCCAAATACATTATTGGTCTACAACGTAAAACTGTAGGTTTTTGGATTCGTTGTAACCGAATGCAAGTCGATACTCGTAGAGTAGGTATGTGTTTTTTATTTCTCCCTTATGTATAGTCCGTTAGCTTATTTGCCACCGTCGGGACGGTATTAAAATGACATATTGCTGTAGTTATTCCATGAAAGCCTGCCTTTAGTTTTGAAAATAATACAAATGTTATATAGGTAAATTATTTGTACAGTTTCGGGTTTTGGCCTTGTTTACGGACTAGCGAGGCAATCGGTGGCGGGGGGCCCGCGTCTGGGCTGTTATTAGGGACGCACTAATCCACCTCACCGTCACGCCTAACGAAACTAGACCTCTGATAACGCTAAGTTACTACGAATCGCGGCGTCAAGATATATTTGTGGATGAACGGTGAGGTGAGGTTAAAACAACTTACAGAATAGTGGAGCTGATGTCTCCTACATTGAAGCATATGGCATTATGATTACAAGTGTTTATGTTTACGGGCGAGAGTTTCCACACGGGCTTGATGGCACGCGCCACGATTTTTAAAATGTTTTTATTTTAAATCTGTCAAATCGATGCTAAAAAAGAATCCGATGTGATTGCGATACTAACAAAAAGAAACATTCATAAATTATTTTTTGCATTCAGGCGGTGCATTGGAAATTATGGCGTGCTTTGAAACGCCGTTCTGGCTAGATTAATAAACTGATTTTCAGATATATGATTCTTGACTACATGATTGTTTATCTGATTTGATCGATACATGATTGCTTAAAATTTCCTCGATAGAAAAAAAAAACCAAACTTGGGTCTGTGTTTTCCTTTTTTTACTCAGCCTCCTTAAACGATACATTATTTTACGACATAATCAAGTTAATACTATAGTATTTTATTTCATCTAAAATGTCACTTGATGAAATTTAAATGAAACTTCTCTAACCTAACCTAACCAAAAAAGCCATTCCCGAAGAGTTTTACATCTCTTTTTCTCGTGCGGAAGGCATAAGCGTGTCTTTGTCTAGGGGGCGTGCCCTTAAGTAATTTAGGCTTTAAGGGGATGCCTTGATTCGATTCGAATCAAGGTATCCCCTTAAAGAGATAAAGTTTTTAAAATTTTCACAAGTTTGTAAAATTAAATATAGACCGATTCACGACAGCCGAAGAAGTATTCCCGAGAAATACTAGAAACCCTGCCAGACTTGTCATTAACAAAAAGCTAAGAACTACCACATTAAAAAAAAATTGCTACTCGATGTGTGTCACTATATTTAATAAATTACCAAATTAAATAAAGGAAATGCCATATCGTAAATTTAAGAATGCCCTATTTCAATTGTTAACATCATCGACATTTTACTCGGTTAATGAATTCCTTAATAATAATAATCTGATGAATTCATTATTCATTATTCTATTTCGTCTGTATTAATTGTATTTTATTGTTATTGAAATCGTCTAATGTAATGCTAATGCTGCTCTGACTCATCCTGAGCAAAATTAAATTTAAGTAGGTTAGGTTAGTTATAAAATATTTGCATGCTGCACGGACCGTTAAGAAAGGTGGAACCAAGAACATTGTATATTTTACACCAACAATTATGTTATAACCCTTTTTTACGCAAATAAATTATTATGATTATGATTATAAAAATTTAAGGTATTCATTTTATATTTGTTTCCTTTAATTTGAAATTAGGCACTGAAAACCTTTGTTTTCAGTGCCTAAAATATATTGTGTGCTAATTCCCAGGCTCAGTTGGGTTAGTTTGGTGGCTAGCAATAAATCATAAAGAAACATCGTGTCTACAATAAGTACGATAACATTTTCAAAACATTTGATCACTCTTGTCATTCCTACTAGGAGTTAATAGCGGCGACAGGGACTTTCATTTTTATCCACCTAGTAAGGTTTATAGGCACCTCTATAAAATTTTCACCGTCTGAATTCCAATTTCTAATGTTTAAGCTTATCAAGTTAGTAAAGTATATATGTTTATATGGTTTTTGTTCCTGAGTCATGGATGTTTTCTATGTATTTACCTACATAAGTATGTTTATCGTCGTCTAGTACCCATAGTACAGGCTTTGCTTAGTTTGGGGCTAAGTAGGTCGATTTGTTTAAGATTGTCCGCAAATATTTATTTATTTATTTATATTAAATAGTTACTGTTTATGTCAATTATTTGATCGCAATAATTATTGCACACAGTATTTACTTTAATATTTTGATACTCCTTTAAACTGTGCATGCTTTTTTTTAAAGTGTTGGTACCATTGGTCAAAGCAATTGTTAGTAATCCTAAAATAAACAAAAAACCTGAAACATGTTTTCCACCTAGAATAATAATATACTCTTTATGAAACGTTTTACCCATTATTTCAATCTAAAACACGCAGAGGCGACGGACTTAGGGGAATATAGCATCAAAGCAGCATCTTCCCTGCAGTCTGCTCTACACATTTGATGATTCCTGGCGCTTTAGGTTAGTTTTGCGTCACATTGTGATCAATGTTTACAATGTTATTTACTGCTTTTAACAATTACAGCTTAATTAAAAACATTTACTATACCTCACTCTATATAAAATTCGATTTTTTAACGGTTACATTCGTCTACGTTTCTTCGTTTATCTAGGATATCAAAGGTAATGTACTAGTTTAACATATTCCGATCATTAAGTGCTTTTCAAACCTAACAACACATTTTTTTCATTACATAATGGATTTCCTTAAAATCGCATGACCATAATACGCCCGATTTTTCTAATGTTATATGGAAAAAGGTATAGTTATTTGAAATGCGTGTATTGTGAGTGTTTTATTAAATCTTGAGAGGGGATCAAATAACATCACACACAATATACATGGTGGTTTTAAATATGAATCAATTCAAATTAATTGAAAGACACAATGGTGTTCATTTTGGATGTAAGAAACTGGATTCATAGATTATGAGAAAAAGTGTGTACAATGTTTTGGTTTGAACTCTGCAGCTCCTTTTAATGAGTACTTAAGTAAATACAATTATGAAACGTGGAATTCTATTCCAGTAAAGGAACAAAAGAAAAATAAGTTTATTAATTACGTTTTAAAACTTAGGCTAATACATAAGAGAAGTAACAGTTGTGAGAATTTTAAATGATTGTGAGTACTTTGCCTCTAGTATTCAGTGGATACCCTGTTAACTAAGAGAGCGGTAGAGGAAACAACAATCCTTAGAAATCCCTCTTTGTAATAACCTAAACTATAAATTCCACAACTGAGAAATCTGTTCAAAAGGATTCTATTATGCAAGAATTTTATAAATTAACTATATTTCCTTAAAATAATCCGTCTTTAATAGTTTTCCATTTTCCCGTACTGACTGATTGGGATTATTCAATTGTATAAGAGATTATAATTATACATTATTATTTAAGTAATATTTAATGCTGATTACATAATTTCTATATAACTGATTCTACGCGTACCGGAATGTTCTGTTCTTACCCAAAAACGTACCAACATATATTTATTCCTCTGTACCCGACGTGCATAAAAAAACAGTCAAAAAGAGCCCTGTACCATAGTCTGTATACTTATATTGCATTAACCCTTTACCTACGGGTGTCAACCAGAGTTGCCAGTAACCCAACACCGCTGCAGTACGGGTGTCAACTATAGTTGATCGAAGTAATGGTCATGTTCAATATTTTTTAAAGTCAAAACGAGACCTTGTGTCTTGGTAATAGCGGTCACATTATGCACTGGGATTAGTATAGATACAAACAAAAAAATATCGTAATGTTTCGGTAGATGGCTCTGACATAAACATATTTTTAAAATTACCGCATTTTTGCCGTCAACTGGGGTTGACACCCGTACTGCAGGAGTGCAAATAATTGAATTCAATATGGCAGACAATAGTGTTGTTTTAAATTTCATCGACTTGTTGTGAGAGTACGGCACGGGAGTGTTTGCAGGGTTATTAAGTATTAGTGTTTTTTACTATTTTTGGTTCATAAATTATACCTTAGTGCACACTCGTACTCACTAGAGAATCTAATAAAGGTATTTACAGTACATATGGTGCTAGTTTCCAGCACGCGTGCGGGAATGAGCACTTTCCGTGCATATTTCGGAACTTGAATAAGCCATATGAACTGTAAAACGTTGTACAATAAACGTGCGAACAGGTAATTTCTTATTTTCTGCACTTGTATCGTGAAGCTATTCATAGTAAATTATTGCTAGATTTTTTCCCTTGGTCGATGGTGTACTAGGTTATCGATATATCGACAACTGTCTCGATAGATGCAAATCACTATTTTCCATAACTCGTAAATTATTTTTATGCAACGTTTTAAGTGATTAATATTTTTGCATTATTTGTATAATTATCGTTCTTTAAGTGTTTATTTGTGTTAAATATACTATAAACGAATGTTTTTGAACATAAACTAGTAGTAGTAGTTAAGTAACTACTAATCACTAACAAATTGAAGACTTTTAAGTAAAAATCTTCAATTTCTTAGTGACGAATATATCGGTTGATATCTGAAAAAATAGTGAATATTATTACTCCAAGTGATTATTTATTGATTAAACACATTATACTTATTGTGTGAAATTTCAAGTGTGTAGCTGTAATACTCAAAAGTTACAAGTAAGTGAAATTATGCCTAACCGCTGACTCTCGCCAAAACATGCCCGTATTGGAGCGTTTCTCAAAAAAAATGCGACTACATTTTTTCGGAGATTTTCTGCAACTTTTATGTTATTTCTACTCAAAATCAGTGATCTCTTTCCATCCCAATAGGAGAAAAAAAGGGTCCCAAAATGTCCATTTGAATTTTTGAATTTTCCTATTGTGTTACCACCATACAAAGTGTATGGTAAATGGTAACACAATAGGAAAAATATCTTTGGGACAGTTTTTTGTCCTAACAGGGTCGAAAGATCTCCTGATTCTGAGTGGAAATATTTAACATAAAATTCCTAGAAGTACAATTAATAATAGTGGCATTTTTTTTGAGAAACGCTCATTCAGAGGTGCCGGAGCGATTTAAGGCCCCGTAGGTAAAGGGTTAAACAAAGCATTGTTTTTATGTAATATTTTATATGTAAACAAAATAACACTTAAATGGGATAAACCAACCCCTTGCTCTTTAGATTCCGATTAAATCTTTATTTTATTTTCAAATACAATTTTTGTCGTTGATTTGTTTATCGTTTATTTGGGCATGGAGGTGGCCGTGCGAAAACGATTTTACCTATTGAGAGGTGTCCTTTAACCATGAATGTTAACAGTAATAGTGCAAGGAAAGCCGCGTGAATAAGTAACACGCAATACGTGTCCAGGCACGAGAGGGTCCGGCGCAACCCTCGCTGGGCCCGCGCTAGGGTTGTCAACTTTCATTCCGTTACGTTCTGCTTACTTGTACGATAAGTATTGTATTTTTTTTAACCCCCGACGCAAAGAGAGGGGTGTTATATGTTGAACGTGTCTGTGTATCTGTGTATCTGTCTGTGTTATCGTAGCTCCCAAACGAATGGACCGATTTGAATGCGTTTTTTGGGGTCCTGTCTCTTGACCGTTAACAGTAATAGTGCAAGGAAAGCCGCGTGAATAAGTAACACGCAATACGTGTCCAGGCACGAGAGGGTCCGGCGCAACCCTCGCTGGGCCCGCGCTAGGGTTGTCAACTTTCATTCCGTTACGTTCTGCTTACTTGTACGATAAGTATTGTATTTTTTTAACCCCCGACGCAAAGAGAGGGGTGTTATATGTTGAACGTGTCTGTGTATCTGTGTATCTGTCTGTGTTATCGTAGCTCCCAAACGAATGGACCGATTTGAATGCGTTTTTTTGGGGTCCTGTCTCTTGACCAAATAACTTTTAGCCAAATGTATCATTTGACAAATGTTTCATTTGACCTTATGCATTTTTCGTCAAAACAGTGGTATTTTCGGGTATTCTTTGAATATCATCAAATAGAAGTCATTAGGGTAGGTAAGATTTGTTTTATAATGATCCTATAAAGCTTTCTATTTAAGAAAAAAATGCATTAGGTCAAATGAAACTTTTGTCAAATTAAACATTTGGCCAAAAGTTGTTTCGTCCAACATTAGTAAATAGTTTTTTTGTGTCATAGATAATTTTATCCCGAGTGTTCTTAGCCATGTTTCATGAAAATCGGTTCAGCAGTTTTTGAGATATTGGACTTAGAATGAAAATGTCGGGGGTTTTTCATCTTTTCTAAGTTGTAGTTATTAATGCATTAATTTTCAACTAACTCGTTCCTTTCTATATGCCTAGTTCAAGCATATATAAAAGTCATAAAGAAAAATAGGAAGAGAAAAAAAACAAAAATAGTCGATTTCCAGATAATAATACTTACACCAAGAGAAACACAAATTCAATGTCAGATGGAAATACAAAAATATATAAGTAAAATAGCAAGATTATTCAGAACCACCCAGCAAGATCATTTCGACGTAAATTAAGGTCGGTATACTAACCAGTAAAAACCTTTTACAATATTGAAGGCTATCTCTGTGGTTACTACACTATATAGTGGCAGTGGCACACAAAAATATTTTTTCAACACATGAAAAAAAAAGAAGTACATACAGGGGGTCAAAAAATTCAAAGTCATATCACAAATGGGCGATAGCCCAAAGTGATAAAAGTTACTTAATCATCATCATCATATCAGCCGAAAGACGCACAGTAACTGCTGGACATAGGCCTCCCCCAAAGAGTGCCACAATGACCGGTCCTGCGCCACCCGCATCCAGCGGACTCCCGCACAGTTACTTAAGTATATATTATTTTTAATAAATCCAAGTGATGTTTAAAAATATTATTTTTTATTTACTCTATGAAATTTGAATTACCTATGCCGTAAACGATTAACAAACTGCATCTCACACTCCTTTAAAAAAAACTCGTTTTTGTCATTAATGTAGCAAGTGTTAGAACATTTTGAAACACGGTTTAAATAGGCCATCTTTTGAAGCTGCTTGCCAAATTTATGGTCCTTTATTTCAGTACAGTCAAATAAAGTTATTTGGTCTAATGATTTTAACTACATGTTTGGGATGATTATTTTTTTGTAAAACGGAGACTTGTTTTTTTAACTTCAGTATTTAATTGACCGAATGTTTATCCACGGCTTTAAACATCATACTGGGTATTATGTCTGTATTTTTTTATATAAGATTTTAGTTTTTTATAATAACTGGTATGACATGGCCCTTGGCTCCCGTTT
Organism: Epinotia bilunana; assembly: GCA_947049275.1. NCBI lineage: Eukaryota > Metazoa > Arthropoda > Insecta > Lepidoptera > Tortricidae > Epinotia > Epinotia bilunana. Next base: position 18,584,447 of record OX346260.1, on the reverse strand, counting down.
TCAGCTTCACGTTGACTTTTGGAATAAGTTGTATAATGTCTGTAAGTTATAAACATTTTAGATGTTAAAGATCTATGAAGGTAACGAATTTAATTCACAGTGAAATTATTTGATACTGCATCTTCCTAGTATTTATTTGACATTGACATATATGCTTTCAAAATACATTTGAAACACATTCTAGGTACAGTGATAAAATAAATTGAATAATGCTTTGACTTATAGTCATTGCATATTTACACTTATTCCTAAACAGGCACTGAAAAACACTTAAACAAATACCAATTTAAAATTCGGTCACGTCGACAGCCCTACCAGAGAGCGTGGGCAGGGGTTTCGCGAGGGTGCAGTACAGAGCGCGACCATTACCCCACTTATTTGAACGCGGAACTACTGCGTATCGATTCTACAGCCACTCACATGTTGCGTACCCCTTTGTTGCGAATAATCGATACGTTTGTTGAAACAAGTGTTTGTTTTTGGTTCAAATGGGAACTTCCTACGAGTAAGTAACCAGAGGCAATTCAAAAGTGATGTAGATGTTATAAAATAACATTTGAATTGCCTTGGTTCACGTAACTATAAACGCATGTATTGCCATTGGATTGGAATTTTATTAAAAACGAATAGTTTATTGCAATTAAGTGCCTGAATATAAACATTGTTGTGAAGTTTGTGAAAACAAATATTAGCTAAACAATGTTTTTGATGAGGACCAGAGACTTATTCGATTTAAGTTAATGGAAATGCTTTGGTACTGCTTTCAGTTTTTTATAAATGTGTAAATTATTCGGAATATGATCTGTCGCATATGACTTTATTATTGTTTGTTTTAGAATTAGTTTTATTATGACCTGAACGAATTACTACAAGTACTGAATAAATCAAATTCACAGAAAATGATGAGCACAGTAATTTATTGTTACTGAACAGTACTCAAATATGTATAATTAAATAATTCCTGTTTTAATTGTCTAAATATTTACTATGTTAACACATTCACTACCGAGAATCGCTACGCGCTACGCTCGTAGCCGGTCCCGTGGTTTTCCTCGTATGTAGCGGAAAGCGACTACGACGTAGGCGCCCGCTAGGCGCGTTCCTGGTAGTGAAAGTGTTAACTAGTTATAAAGTAATACTATATTAATTAGTTAAAAGTAATGTTGTTAAACTCAAATATTTCCAACAACAATCTCAAAACAGTTGTGTCAAATGATAATTAGCAACGGAACTCTTAACTTTTACTTTACCCAGGTAAAGTAAGAACTTTTCGCTCCCATATGCCCCAAAACGGGTGAAACGATATTCTCTCCCATTAAAGCATTAGCCTAACGTAAGTGTAAAATATACCACAATTAAGCTCACAGCCGATCAGATAGCAGCGGGTTCACTCGAAACAATTTTCCCGTTATCAAGATGGGCACGCTCGAGCACTCCGACACCTGACGCCGGGGTTGAGCTAGCTGTTTGATGTTTATATCAATTTAGTCGTACATTTCTAAGGAGATTTAATTCTTTGGAGTTTTGTACCTTCAATTTAAATAAGTTGCTAATGGTGGTGACATTTGAATAAGACACTTGACTGTTGCTGTGATGTGTTTTTGTATCATTAGGGGACGACTAATTTTGGTGTACTTTACAAAATTTAATTTTGGTGTCTTTTATTTTTGTAGATTATCAATTATCATCGTTAATGATGTTTTTTTATTAGTTTATTTTATTACTACTACGTTATTTTATAATTTAATATTATTTTAATTTATACTGATGAAGGGTTGTGAGTAAAAACATGCTGTAACAACTTAATGAAGAAGAGTGAATCTACTATATCGGAGTGTAAACGTCATGGGCAAAATGTGTGACGAAAACTACACGTTGATTTGTAGGAGTATGCATATAACACTTTAAGGTATTATGCTATAACATTCGTGTAGTACATTTTTGGCACCTTTACCTGTATATAACATAACTATTGATACGTAGTAAAAAAGTTTATTATGATACCTACCTGTTGAATAAGTCAATAGCTAAAATGCTACCTAGATTACGAAAAAAAACACCGTTAGCTAAAACTGTTAACAACAAGTTAAATCTGTTTTTTAGATCTACGTTCCCATAAAAGTTGGCTAACAAACAAATAAGCAGCGCAATAAAAGTGGAATATAAATATTTTCTAAGTGTTAAATATTATTCTTGATAAATAATCTCACTTAGGTACGTATAAATAAAAGTAAATTCTGAGGCTACTCAGTTTAGAAAGTTGTTATGTTGATATTCTATTTGTTTGGGAATCGTCTTTCCAAAATAAAAAGGATGATGTTAATATTTGGTTGTAACAGAATGATGTCAAACAATTACGTATTCCGTAGTCGCGTAATGTCGCGAGTCATTCGATTACGCGCCGCAGCGCGACCCCGGGAGGAATAATCAACTGCGAATGGCAAATACGCCTAACTAATACATATTTAACCCCTAATTTCACATCAAATACGCATACATTAACCAGCTTAATCACCTCAATTTTCACATCAAAACAGATTGAAAGCATTTCGTGAAATGGTTTTACGAGCGTGGGATTTGTGCGCAAACGATTTCATTATTTATATCTTGACACTTCTTCAGTTTTTCACCGTAGTACGCAACGCTGAAATAACACCGTTTTTAAACCGCAAAAAAACAATGAAACACTAAAGACGCAATTTTTAACAACAAACACCCAACTATTCGTCATGGTCGAAAGAAAATAGTTGACGGGTAGCGGGAAAATATGCGACTTACCAGACTGGTCGGACGAGAGCCGACATCGCTATAAAACACGGGCCCACATCACACACTAAAGTCTACTGGCACTGGGTCACTAAAAAAAGTTCATTCACTGCACTGAAGGCACATTAGTAGTGCGTTAGGGATCTTTGCATGTCGAAGGCCTACGCCTTCGTAGAACTGCGTAGCGCGTGTTAAAAGTTTGTGGTCGCGGCTCGTAGCACTCGTAGACCCCGTAGCCTCGTAGCGAGTGCGAGGAGCGAGGGCCGCGGCGATTTGTGGACTAGTCGAGTGCCGGGGCGCGGGCGAGGCCGCGGGCGCGCGGGGGGCTGCGCGCGCAAGCCTCGCCCACTCCGGCCCGCCCCACCCGCAACCTATTTATTTCTAGTTACGTAAAATTTACGCGCAATACCCAATACTGCAGCTTATGTTACAATCTATTTGGCAATACATAAAGCCTATGCAGGTATTCTCTTAGCTCGAGAACCGTGCCAAATTTTCCCGAATTACGCTCTGCGGCAAGTAAACAAGCATTTTATCGCCCATAAAAACGTAACGATTGTAAATTAAACGCCAATGAGTGTTTTTAGCAGCCGGAGCCCGGGGCAGGTGATGCGTGAACGGAAAAAAGACGACGCCGGGGGGGATGCGCCGTCAAATTCGGCAGACGAGTTTTTTGGCCGCAGTCGATGCTATCAATGTCACTTAAATAGATTGAATAAACGCGTCGAGTCCGAGGGCTGCACACAGACCCTTCGTCCCGACACCTACGCGATTACTCACTGATAGACGGCAGACGCCTCAGGTTGCGTTTGGGGACAGGTCTGATCGCACGCATGTAGTGGACAATCGGCACGAGTCGTAAAGTAAAAGTTGGGAAGTGTGTCGTCACAATCAGCTGGCGCGCCAGCGCAACAGACAATGCGATTAAGATCTACGCAGGACAACTTTCGCCGCCGCCGAGCGGCAGTTAGTTGTTATGAAAGAGAGAAATTTGTAAATTGTTGGCGCCCGAGTTCACGAACTCCGTCGAACCGGAGTTTGTTTTAAGAGTCCAACCTTGAAACAAGAAGAAAAGTAGTCCTGTAAAACAAAGTTTTGCGGCCGCCGTCGCCGGCGCAAGCGGTTCAAGGATTGTGCCCGAACTGTCTGTCTGTACAACTTTACCGATTAAAAGCTCAAAAGCTTCCAAAGTCATTTTAAAAGTTTATCTGCACGCGGTGGGGGCGGCGGCGGGGTAGGCGCTTCGTTATCATCCTGCCGCCATGCTCTAGTTAGGGCTAGTTAAAGTTGTTTTAAGAATCGATGGCGGTCGCCGTGAACCGTCAGTGGAGGCCGAGCGGGGCGGAGGGCCCGCGGCCGCGGCCACGTGCGCTGCGCCGCACACACAAGTTCCTAGACCCTTCGGTACTTTGTTTTACAGCTGTTCCACTTAGCGAACTATGCCTCGAGTTGGGCGCGAGTTCTTGCATGTGTATCGGCACACCCCCCGCACCCGAATAGTTTCATAAACATAACCCAACTTAGTTTTGGACGACTTTTCAAAGTCAATGCATACTAACTTTCGATGTCTGCTAGTGCGATATTACGATTGGATCAGGTTTGCGGGTTGACTATAATGCATTCGTTTGTTCGAAACTTTGTTTTATTGGATCAAACTTGCCGGGTTAAGTGTCTTCATTTGGTGTTTGTAGCTCGTCGAGGTCGGAACTAACTTTTTGGTGTTATAGCTAGATTAATTTTCGCCGAGTTTGTTCAAACTTCTTTTGTTATTGTCGCGTCGCTTTAGCCTAATCCGAGTTTCTGGAATGTTGAGGTTTGATAATCGCTTTATTTGCCAACTATTCTATATTAGACAGATATTTAGTCTATTCTTCTGCTGCTAAAGTCGAATTAACAATGTCACGCTCAGTACCTACTCTCCAATTTTAAAGTCGTGTTAGAATAGTAGCCAAGGGAAAATGCTTAAAATTATAAACTTGGAAATAAATTTAATCATGTCATAAAAAAAATATTAGTTTTTTTAATTTTTGGTCAGCACCAAAAATTAAAAAAACTAATATTTTTTTCAGCAATGCCGCTAACTAATTGAGCTAGCCAACAAAACGTGCCTTGGCAATGAGTGTTAAAAGTGCATGATAGGTTAATGTGAAGTATATATATTAGTTTGCCTTCAATGTGTAGCTTGCGCACGCTTCTTCGCGCGCCCATCTAAAGTGTTATGAAAGAAAGAGTGCGAAAAACATTACAGTGCTTTTAATAACAATTTTTATTCAATATTTGCTTAAACGCTACATACCAACTAACGTGATTCAAATATAATCGTCATACGTCAATAGTTACTCAATTATACATAATTCCACGAATAACCGCATCCAAATTCCTTCCTTTAGCACCAGCGGAGCAGTAGGAAATGATAATATATTGGTGCAATTGCAACATATTCCCGTGATCAAAGTAAGGCGCAGTTGGCCCGCGGCGGCTAACTTGCGAACTGAGATGCAGTGCTGGTTTCTGCAGATATTCCTACATTATATGGTTATGATTATACCTGTGTATAGACGACCAGTTTAGTCTAATAGTGGTAGTCTGCATACGGGGCGCACGGTCGGGTCCGAATCCCGGTAAGGGCAAATATTCATTTGTGTAATGAGTACGAAGTTTTGTATCTGAGTGTTTTATGATTTATATAAATATAAATATATCGTCGTCTTAGTATCAATTACACAAGCCTCATTGAGTTTACTCGGGCACTAGTTCTAATTGTGTAATATTGGCCCGTAATTTATTTATTTTATTTATTTATTAATGTAGATACATACAGTCGTAGACATGAGTAGTTCGCGAATGAGTGATTCAAATGAAGTAGTTCACTTGGTGTCACTCTTTCGTTCACTAGTTCAGTTTGGATTCATATACTTACATCAATACTTCAGTATACAATTTAGAAATTTGGTTGTTAATTCTGCCTATTGATAATTGAATATTTGATTTTATTTATTTATGTTTTAATATTATTTTAATTTAAAATACGGCAAGTAACTTAATAGTTCATTGAAAGACACGCGTTACGACTGATATGACAATTTGTCTGCTTTGCCCAAAGGTTGACTGGTAGAGAATGCTTACGCCATCAAGTGCGCCTTTTGTACGATAAGTTGTGCTTTTGTGCAATAAGATTCACTAAATAAATAAATATGATATACTCAATCTAATCTAATCTATCTATCTATATGAACTGATGTAGATGCACAGAGCTACTGAAATAAATTGAACTAGTGAACTTGATATACTTCACAGCAAGCGAAAGGTTCATATCAATCTTTTCTTTTTAGTGACACATTTTGCTCATGACTAAAGGCCCATTTACATGATGCAAGAACTCGCGTGCAATTTTCCTTACATTACTGGGTTTAGTCGACCTGGTAGTACCTCAGTGACCGGCAGTCCCGCAATGTAATGGAACTCGCATACGAGTTCTTGCACCGTGTAAATAGGGCTTAATCTGTCGGTCCACGAGCAAGTGTCCCATTCCTCATCGGGTACTATTTATTTATTATTGAATCAGTTTTTGTTTAGCCCGTAGCGTAGATAGGAGTAAGATGGATGCTACTTTGTTATCTATATTGAATCGTGCTTACTGCTAAACGTATATTCCTCTTATTAAAAAAATAAAATAAAATTAAAAATCTTTATTTGGGACTCTGGTTCCATAACTTGTTAGTAACAAATTACTTACAACTAGTGTTAGTGACATAATCTTTAAACCTAATATCTGCGGGGAGAGGTACGCACCGGAGTGTGTGATTCATCCCAATGTCGCATAATCGGGAAATCTACCCGTTCAGCCAGTGAACTCAGGATGCTGTTGGTGCTACCTCGCACCCTTTGCATCAACGATGCTATTCTGTTGCGTAAAATTGCATAGAATCCCGGCACGCCCGCCGCCGTGAACATGCCGGACGCACTGCAATAGCGAGGGAGACCCATCAGCATCCTGAATGCATTGTTGTATTGAACTCTCAATATATTGACGGCCCTTTGTGTATAGCTAACCCATAGTGCACACGAGTAAAAAGATTGGCAGAATGCCTTAAACAAGGTAACCTTAACGCTATCACTACATCATGCGAATCTACGAGTCAGCATATTACACCGGACCGCTATTGCTCGACGTTCCCTCTCTATGTCTTGATCATCGCATAGCGTATCTGCTACCCAGTGCCCCAAGTACTTAAATTTGGAGACTCTGTTTAGCGGTGTACCGTCAAGTAAAACTGGTGGGACAATATTGTAGGTTTTATTGCCAGCCTTAAACACCACTAACTTACTCTTCGTCGCATTGTACTTAAGGCCATGGACAGCAGCGTAGCGCTCGCATACAGCTACCAACTTTCTCAATGCACTGATGGATGGACTCAGTAACACCATATCGTCGGCGTAGCTGATGTTATTTATTACTTTTCCGCCCACGGAGCAACCTACAGGAGTGTTACTGAGTTCATCGAGCAGCCCATTCAAATAGAGATTGAAGAGCTTCGGAGACGTCAGCCCGCCCTGTCTCACTCCACACTTCAACCGATACACGTCAGATACGCATCCGGCCCATCTTACAACATTAGTTTGATGTTTGTACCAATACTTAAATATATTTACAATGGCCCCCGGCATGCTTGTCTCTTTAGATAATTTTGACCACAGGATATCGTACGACACTAGGTCGAAAGCCTTAGAAAGGTCCAAGAAACAAGCATACACAGGGGTTCGCTCATTAGCATAGTACTGGACAGTGCGCTTGAGACAGTAAATGTCTTATGAGACAGAGTAATATTTTATATAACGTCCTGCTGGCTCATTGCGTAAAGTATTGAACGTACGGTAATGTAATTTGTTGCATAGGAAAATAAAAGTTGAGTGGTCCTAACGCTCTTTTAACAAATTACGCAATTACCCCTAAGGCCTCCATTACGCAACCGAAACTTTTATTTTATTTATTTTCAATCAATATTAACGACTCACGCTCACAAACGCGTAGCTATACGCTATCTTAACAATAGGGAGCAAATTATTTCAAAACACCAAAAAAGCATTCTGGAATGGGGCCCTATATTTAAAACAGTTAATGTATGGAAAGTGACGAGTGCAAATTACGATTAAAGTAATCGCATAAATTTGAATTGCGTTAAGTTGTTTCTAGGTTTTTAAAATTATATTCATATTCAAAAATACTACCCCTAACTAAAATACTGGAACGCCTAGTTATAAAAATAATGACATCTAATTTTGATTCCCATTTCTTCCTTAAATCCCGGGGGTCCGTCGATAAATAGCGGCACGATTCTCATAATCAGCGTAATTAGCGAAATCTCTGTCGGAAAGTCACGACCAAGAGTCAAACGCGCAGATAAAGCTGCCACAGCTCCAAGCGTTGAAGCATCACCAACCAAACATGAGCTGCCTCAACCCCCTTCGTTCTGACTGTGCAAGCGTCAAAAAGGAACGGCTTAGAAGCCTCAAAGACCTATTTATGTTGGTTATGGCGTACGTGTTATCTTCCTTCGCCAATAAGTCACGCAATAATTGCCGCGAGTCGCGTCACGCGCACATATTTATGCGACACATAAATAAATGCGTAAATATCGTGCGACAAATGCAGGAGGTCGGTAATTGCCCGAGGCGCAACTGTAACGATGTTGGGACTTCGTGACTCGCGGTTTGTCGAGGTTGTACTAGTAAAATATACCTACAAACCCTTGCATTCAATGAATACAAGAATTTGTATATTCTATGTATGATCATCCTCCGAACGAATTCCCGGTTGTGCTCAGAATGATCCCGGGGTCCGCTTTGACACCTGATCCGTGCTAATTTGGCGTACCTATATTGTATGTATGATAATGAAAACTTATCATTCAAAGTAATATGGACATAAAACAATGTTTTATAATAGGTTATACATTGGTTAAAAAATCGATCGTACTATACTGGCTAATCTTGGATGCAAACTTAATTATTTCTTGGTTTAATAAGTTTAAATGAAAGAATAACTATATTGGAAACCAGCGTTGACGCTAACGAAAGTTGAAGAGGGCCGATATGTATTTGGCTTGTGGAATTTTAATAATAAAAGAAAAAATGCCTGCACTTTGTGGATAAAGGAGGCTACATTCGGTTCTGACTAACACTAAACCTAATTCACATTCGCGTCACGCATAAACCCTAAACAGGTTTCTGTACGCCTCTATTAATTTTGTATTGAGAATTTTCTCTTAAAAGACATATCATGTTTATCGAGTAGAACTTTACTTTAACCAAACTTTTGAAAAAAAAGACCATTTTAACATAAACGTCTCCGAATTCAGGCTGTGAGTCAAGTATTGTTATGATTAATGATCTCGATGAATTCGGTAGAAAGCTCTTGAGTTCCCATTTAGACGTAAACATAGGTGAAAGTGGACGGAAATCGATCATTGAAGACGATATATTCAATATTAATTAAATCAGTACCATTAATCAAGCTCAATTTAAAGAACTAAAGATAGATTTACGATTTTCATAGGAAACTTGTTCTTTATAGGTACGTATTCAATTTGATTAAATTCTTACCTGAATTTGCTTCAAACTCGATTTAGTCAAAATTAAAGCAATGCCAGATGAATTTACCATAAACATTTTACTATAGACAATAGACAAATTCTCGGGATGCTAAGTTGACACTTCCAGTACCAGGAACCTGCCTGGTGGGCGCTCTACTCGTAGGCGGTTTCCTCTACTAACGAGTTTTTGCATGTTATCGACTACGAGCGTAGCGCTACAAAATGGTTGGCACTGAATGTGTTAACAAAAAGACAAGAAAATTTGTCTGAACTTTGCTACTTATTCGCTGAGCACAGCACTTAACACGTTCACTGCCAGGTACCCGCCTAGTGGCCGTCTACGCTGTAGTCACTTTCCGCTACATACGAGGAAAATCACGGGATCGGCTACGAGCGTATTAGCGCGCAGCGATTGTTGGCAGTGAATGTGTTAACTGACGTGATGTTCTCACTAGCATGCCTCTTTTGTATATACATGGGAATGTAACCGCTAGTACTCACTTTTGTGAAGTGGACGGCCTGAAGCGTTTGTGTACTATCACATCCTCCTGATTCTGAAACAACGATAATATGCTTACGTTACTGTTGGCGTATATATGTTGGTTGATTACAGAAAACTTATCAATGGCTACAGTCCTTCCTTATACAACCCCGTTTCTTACGATAATTTATATATTGACGCTTGACTCTCCATAGAAAAGTAGTTTGGTACTAATTTTAGAACGACATGCTAAAATAACATGAACCTTTATATGCACAATGGGATATATTATAATTTTCTCAACAATGCAATGAAATATTCAAGTTGTTTTCTTCATAATGGGCTTTGAAGTGTCACGTTTCGGGCGCAGCGAGACGAGAGATCCGTAATGGCATTTCATACAAAACTGGAGGCCTAGGTCTGCAAGATGGTCTTTTATAATTTCCAGCATTACGGCGTTCAGCCATGAAAATGAAAGTTTGATTTCTTGGAGTTTTTTAATTATTTCAATGCATGTTTGAGAAAAGCACTATACATACCTCGGCGTGAAAAGGGGTTGCCATTCTCATAGCCGATCCCGTGGTTTTCCTCATATGTAGCGGAAAGCGACTACGGCGTATGCGCCCGCTAGGCGGGTTCCTGGCAGTGAAAGTGTTAAGCAAACCAATATTATTTGTTTCCCTAACACTTAAGGTACATACATTCGTTCTCGTTTGTTTACAATTTCCTGTAAGCCTTTCATGAGTAAATCCAAAAATAGTTGAAGCCGATGGAAGTTTAAAGAGTCAAGCTTTAAATTGATAGCTACTAAATGTCAATACAATTATAAAACATTGTTAAACTCATTTTAAACGTGTTGTATGGGTAATTACGCCGTATGTTTCAATAGGCGTTGTTTGGACAAAGCGTAGTCGTGTAATAGTGGTATTAGTGTGGTATTAGCGCTGGTATCGGATCACGGGAAATCGTGGCATTACGTGCTTGGACGGCTCTAAATGCGATTTTAATTGATGTTACGCGACTGGAGTTCTTACTAGTAGCGTTGGCAAGGAAAATCCTTCAGATTTTCAGTTTTGATCACAACAGAAATTCGGTGTATGTTTGATTCGATGTTTCACTTTTTTTTATTAACTCTCATACCTACTGTCATGCAACGTTACGTATGGTACACCCTGGTTTAGAGTTGTAGCCCGTAGCAGCATGACTGAAATAAAAATTAGGGTTTCAAAGCCCAATATCTCGCAAACGAATCACTGAGTTGAAAAATGGTTTTAAGAAACTACGGAACCCTAAAAAGGCCACGGGAACCAGCACAGCCAATGCCACAAACGTGACGACGGCTACTCTGACAAGAGTGTACATAGAATAGAGATGAAGACCTTTTAAGTAAGTATTCTTTAACGGTTGGGTATACCTTTCAACCTCTTGAGTATATTTGTATACTGTATTAACTCTACCATTGTTATAATACAAGAAAAATGGATGCTAAGCTAACATAAAATGAAAAAGCATTATTTTTATTTTTAATGTCGATTATAAACATCAGTCTTGTTAATTACTAACGTCGAAGAATTAGCTTTTCTCCAACTCAGTAAGTCGAAAGAAAGGCGTTTCGCCTACAAAGGTACGCCGGCATCGTAGCCCAAAAGTTATACGGAATTTGCTTGCCAACTGTACCGCGAGTCCGCATGTCACCAAAGCTCCTCTGCTCCGTAAATTTGATTTTAATATTGAGCACGTAATGCCGTTTGCTTACGGCCAGTAATTGATACGCTCTTACCGGTTAATGCCCGTTATTATATTCCGATTGGCTTACGTACCGACTACGGTAAGCGCCCCATTAAGTATTCCGAATTTGAATTAATTTAGCGGTGATTTTGGTAGTTTGATAACGGTTTTGTAAATCCGTTATTATTAAAATTTTATCAGTGTCAAAAGTAAACTTGAAAAAAATTAATGGTTTTGGACACCAACTTTTTCCAAGAGTATCTTTGTGGAGCCCAATATCGGTTAAAACTCATTACGTCTTGATCTTGCGGTCTCCCTTTTGTAATCAAATAGACTTGGAATGAGAGTTGGAGTTTGTCAAATGGAGGCCCTGTGTGTTTGAATGATTTAATACACGGCCTATATTCCTAATTAATCCTAATATGAGTACCTTAAGCGATTCATCTGTTATTTCAGAGGCACGTGCCTCTCGCGGGGATAAGGCTGGTTTTTATTAAAACATCTGGATTATGAAATATAATTACTATCTATGTCGTATTACACCAAGTGGTACATTTACATTTTAAGTCGTAAATTCCTAATTTCCAAATTAATACGCGCCGTCTCATACATTTTCTTATCAAACTTAGAAAACGTACCTCAGCATAAGCCGGGAACCCACAAGGCAGGTGAGCACAGATTATGGCGGCGCCATCAAATATGCATAAAAGCCGTAAAATGCGCACTTAACCGCTCCCCAGCGCGCGTTGTCACCTGCAAGCGACCTGGTAAGGAAATAAGGATGGACGCACACGGAAGTAAAATCCCCGAAACGCTGCCGCTTGAGACCGTAGCAGTGCTGCTGCGATGTGTAGTTGAAATTGTCCGTTGGGAAAGAATACCATGAATCTCAGACCCTTTATTACCCTGTTTTTGTTATATTAGTTTGCTGCAGATGAATAGTCTGGTCTAGTGATTTGTTTTTCTTAAGAATCCATAACTACAATATCAGTAGTTATGGATTCCTAAGAAAAACAAATAGTTAGTCATAATAAATCCTCATGTGAGTTTGGCTCTTTTTAATGTTCCTATTTCATATCTTGAGCTTAAATAAGACACAGTATAGTTCCTAGTCGCTTTGCTTAATATGTGGATCTCCGCAATATTTATTAGGCCAAAAAACATCATATTTACGACGACAAATAGTAGACTGTTATCTAAATTCTGCACTTATATTCCCTTAGAGATGATTACACACAGGCGTATATGTATGTTTCACTTATGAATATAGTAATTACAGAATGATTACCTTTAGGTTTTAGCAAGGATAGTAAAATCATAATCGGTACGTGTGCAGCCAGCCTTAGGCCGTCACAACCGTCGCAGACAGATGCTCAGACACATCGGTAATTAAAAATCGCCTCCGCCTCATAAATTTGCATGAGACGCGACGTACACGCGCGTATGGTGTGAGGCGTCTTATGAGACAGGCATTTTGCTTTTAGAAATTGCGATCTTAGCTTTCACTAGGGATCGTTCATTTGTAGATAAATACGTGGTGGCGTATGAGTTTTATAGAAGGATTTAACTATTGGAAGTCAGCATGTAGCTATTGAAATCTGTGTTGTTAACATTCATTGAGGTACCAGAAGATAAATATCTGTCACTGATAAAATAAGGTAACACTTTTAATAAAAAAAAAAAAATCAAAAAGGCCAAACAGGTACGGCGTCTATGTATTTAAAGGATTTGAAACTCAGCGAGACCGCTGGTTTATCTTAATCTTACTTATGATTAGTAAGTAAATAAGCCCGCTGGCAAGACGAGAAGTTATAATGCAATTTGAAATGAAGTAATGTGCGTAAAATTCTTACGAAATTAATAACAAAATTTTGTATTAAATATATTTTCTTACTTACTGACACTTAAGTTTATTCCAATGGTATTGTTTTCTGTGCTATTCAATCACTTTCGATCTATCAAAATAATGTCAAGGCAGTCTATGTAAACAACTACGTTAGGATACAGTGTCAAAATACCAAGTTTTCTAGAAACCATGTTCCCAATTACCCACATATTCCTTCAATTATCAGGTGCATCGCCAGTCGTTTGGCAGCAATTATTATGAGCAGTAAACATTCGGTTTAATCCCCATTCAAGCCGTAGTCAAATCACTACGTTAAGCAATGAGCATGAATGCGGTGTGTCGACACCTGTGCGTTAATCTGTAAGGAGCTAATTGTGGATGCCGGAGGTAAACACTACACTTACTCAAATGTGGAGCTAGCTATATGGTTGCGCTTTGGAGTAAGTAATGTTCGATTTAAAGCTGCATTTTTCTTCGATGCATTAAATATTATTATTAAACTATAGTAGTGCCTATAAGTATGATGTACTCGTATTAAAGGATGATTTGTCTTTTTATTCCCAATAGTTAAGGACATAGAATCAATAAATGCTCACAATTTTGATACAGGTCATAACTACGACGGAAGCGGTTTATATCAATGTAAATCACAACCAGGAATGTAGTTCCAGCGTCTAACTTTCTGGAATAGTGGAGGGAACATTTGTTTTTTCCGCTTTGTGTGGTACACATAATAAAAAAACATGACGACATTTAGGGTCGAAAGAATATCGTCCCAAAGGTGAATTTCAGACTCAAACCTAATTAATAAGCCGTTATCAAACAGTGCAAAATCAAAGGAGTACCTACCTAGTCGACCAAGCGTGACAGAAATCAACATTAATTTAAAGCCGTGTCGACACTTGCGTTAATCGAGGTAGGGAGTAATTGTGTGGATGCCGCAGGTAAACACGTCACACACGTGGTGAGCCGGCCTTATGCGATTGTGGTTTAGAGTGAGTAATTAGGGGCTCAAACAGTATTACCAGCGACTCAATAGCTATCAGATGTCTTATACACTAGCTAATGAATATGACAGAGGTAGTGGTACTGTGTGGAAGTTTCTTATATGAGAAAAAATATTTGTATTTATTCAAAGCTTACGTTTTCGTAGCGCTATGCTCGTAGCCGATGGTATGGTTTTTCCCATACATAGCGAAAACTGGATACGAATGCAGTTGTCTGCTAAAGAGAGTAGCATGCTACATATTGGCTACATACGCTACGATGGCGTAGCAGTCGTAGCGAGGGTCCACCTTCGAAAGGCTGAAATATACCCATTACTGGGCGTAAGCGTAGTGCTGCAGTAAGTAAATCTCGCGCGAAATGAAAATGTACCGCGCGTGAGTACCTACAGCATTAGGCGTAATGCACATACGACAAAGTATTATACACTAAGTAGTTATGTGTTATGCACATGACCTACTCAGGGCGGGTCACACTAACTTACGATTGCAGACCGTCTGTAAATATGGCGATGGCAGCTGTCATTCCATTGAAACTTGTCAAACTGTCCATACATAATTTAACGAACACTGCTTACGATTGCAGACGGTTTGGTGCAACCCTTAGTGACGCCAATTTTATTTTCTTCTTTGTCAATTCAACCTCAACACATTTCGTGTTGTCATTTCCAGTATCAAATATGAGAAAAAAAAAAAACATTAAACCGCACTAAAGTATATACATTATTTATTTGCAACCTAGTAGTAAATTAATCGAATAGCTAACTCCACGTCTCGTAGCTCCGGTGCCACTATCTCCACCCACATTAACGTCAATCGGTATTCCACCGACTGATTCCCGAATTGCCGCGGAAGCCTGCCTCCATGACGATTCCACTTACGCCTAATCACGTGTTATAACCGTCATTACGTGTCTTCATGACAATTAATTATACGTCACTGGTTTGATTTGGAGCCAATTAAAGCGGCTCTAATTAAACTAAATAACTAAAAATAACTGCTACTAATTTGGATTAATTTCAATTACTTTTTCGTGATTTGAATGTGAAATATACGAATACGATTATATGTTTTAAGTAGAGTATAGCTTAGCTTAACTGGTTTGTATGGAGTGATGTTTTTTTCTGAGAGAAATGCAGTTCTTGTTGCAGCAATTTTACACTTAGAGCCAATAATACTTTTCTACGGAGTTTAATCTTTAATCTGATACTTTACCGCCTTCGCATGAAAAATTGAAAGCAATTTAGGCTACCTTTTTAAATATCCGAAATCAAGTGAGCGGTTAATGAGTTTGTTTTCGAGTTGAGCTAAAATGTAATTGTCTAATCTTTTCAGGTCCCTACCTATAAGTTAGAGATATTTAGTGCTCGATTGTAGAATTTATCGAAATTACTCCAAAATGTGATTGTCTTTGCGATTTACACAAGATAATCTTACAGAAAATGAAACGTATGTCGATGAGTGACTAAACGGAAATGCGTCACGATTTTACATTTTTATAGATTTCAAGTGTTGATTTAGCCATAAAATCTCAATAAAGCTAACAGTGGGTCGGGTTTACTGCCGCCCGGGGTATTTTATGTGGAGGGGAGATGTTTGACATGGAAACAGAGCACGGGTCTGTATGAAAATCGGAGTTATGTTTTATAGTGGACGTGCAGTGAATAGGCGCCTTTAATCGCGTACCGACTACCTGCGACGATTTTTTCTTGCTTTCTATTGGATCAGTGGCCATTCTTTTTAAGATGACCTTCATCCTGTGACATTATGTAATCCAAATTGAATCCACATATACATGCATTTAATTTTTTCATTGCGGGGTGAAAATATCAGGTAAATAGCAGGTTTAATTAAACTCAAACTCAAAGATTTATTCGTGACCAACAATTACGTACGGAAAATACTAGAAAAAGAACACAGTTTTGTCACGAAATAAGAAGAAGTAAACATATTAACGTGGCTTAGTAGTCGAAAATCAGGACGTAAATTCTGAAATTACATTACTAGTTAATTGTATTACTACAACTAATAATACAGATTTCCTTAAAGGGAAAATCGTAGTACATATTAACCTTGGTAGAACCCAAGTTTACGATGCTCAGCCAAGCCTTCTCACGAACCCGATACGAGTATATTCTCGAAAAACTTCTTGCATATTATTTCACAACGTTCGTCGCAGCAAGCTATCACTCGCGTCGCCTCGTCGTCGGCGTTCGGCATTTCTTTATTATTCATGGGGCGATCTCGCTCGCGGAGTGTTTTATATGAACGACAATCGAGTATCAATTTGTACCGAACGGCCCGTATTAGCATTTCCCGTGCGAGGCCTACATTGTTATCAGTACAAAGGGGAGCAAACCTTTTTCGTTAGTTTAAGCTCGAGGATAAAGTTGCCACGTTACGGCCGGAATAAAATTTTGTATTATTTTGGTTGGTGCATTTGACGACCAGTAACTAACAGGCTAACTGTTAGCCTAGTGAGTAGTGATGCTGCCTACGATGCTGAAGGTCCTGGGTTCCAATCCCGGTAAGGGCAAATATTTGTATGACGAGCATGAGTATTTGTTTCTGAGTCTTAGATGTTTTCTATGTACTTAAGTATTTATATTATATCTATTAAATATATCGTCGCCTAGTACCCATAACCAAGCCTTATTAAGCTTACAATGAGGCTAGTTTGATTTGTGTAAGATTGTCCCCTAATATTTGTTATTATTATTATATATGTATATATAAATACATAAAATTAATGTTACTCCGTATAGACAAGCTATCGTATATATAAGAAAGTGCGTTGTAAGCATTCACTCATCACTCTGTTAAATCAGCACTATCATGCCAAAAATAAGCGACATTTTTTCAGCTACTGACACACAGTATTCATACACGATGGTTAAGTCACTAGCAAAAAATAAAAATAAAGTAAGACGAATATCAAATGTAACGCACCATTTCACATTTTTCATTTTTACATTTTAGACACATTAACTCAAGCATACGCACGCACACTCCTCCGTAGACACCTAAGCATATACACAGTTACGCACACACGCACACGCACACACACACACACACACACACACATATATTTTTTGCTAAAGTTAATGTCTTAAGATTATATAGTTTACAGGATAATATTTAAAAATTGCTGTCTGTTACTTATATCCTATGTTTGTTTTAACTTTGATTTACGGACCGCACTTTATTCGGTCAATTCTATGTGTTCGGTTTACGTTTGACTTCCACGATACAGGCCTAGCCTAGTGTGGGGTCATCGACTTTGCATTTTTTGTACTGAATCTTTCTGGTAATAAAATTTAACTTTACTTTACTTTATAAATAGGAACTAACTGAAACCCGTACTATTTAAATTTGGAACGGCATCCAAAATTAAAGATCCAGATGACGATCGCGGGTACAAAACGCAAATCCCACAAAGCGTCTCGAGTCTCAACGCGCTAGGTAACGTCTAACCAACACAATACGTTAAGTAGTGTGTACGCTTATGAGTGTTCATTAAAGATACGATAAAGACGGCGGAGGCGACGGCTAAATTGGCTGTTTCTATCTAGGTATTAAGATAGGGAGACGTTTTAAATGACAACTGTATTAGGAATTTTGGTTAGCGTGCCGTTTAATGCGGTAGGTTTCTATGTCGGCTATGAGATAAGCGATGTCGATACAAAGTCGTATTCAAATGTCATGAGATGCATTCGATTTTAGTTGGTTGTAGATTAGTCAACATTTATTGTCAATATAAGTCAACATTGGCTTTGTGGAACGAGCGAGCGAAGCGAACGAAGTTATCCGTTTCGGCTTGGGCAAATATTCTTTCGTATGTCTGTCCGGACGTCCGGCTGTTTTACTCTACAGGTCGCATTTGTCAATCGATTATAGTGAAGTTTTGAGAGCAGGTTCGATAATTATATATTTTTTTGACGACTCAGTATTTGGAAAACATTTCTTTTTAACGAAAAACCGAATCACTAGGTCTACAGTTTTTTTTTCCTACGATTGCTTTCTAAGTGGGCCCCGAAGAGGCTCTCGATATAAAGGTCACAAGGGCACTGCTATGAATGTGATTTGCCAGTATAAAAAAGTAAGTTCCTTACTTGCATGCCTTGCGAACAAAAGCGTTTCTCCTTGGCAAAGCGATATTTACCGACAGAACACATTACTTTAGTAAATCTTGGAAAATTATTAAACTAACGTTAAATGACGTCCAGTAAGGTCGATATTCCTTACATTAAGGTCGATATTCCTTACATTAAGGTCGATATTCCTTACATTAAGGTCGAATGTCGCTTACTTCACGAGTCAACTAAACAATAACATAGAAAC
This sequence comes from Epinotia bilunana, assembly GCA_947049275.1. Lineage (NCBI taxonomy): Eukaryota > Metazoa > Arthropoda > Insecta > Lepidoptera > Tortricidae > Epinotia > Epinotia bilunana. The sequence continues at coordinate 18,565,688 of OX346260.1, read as the reverse complement.
GCGACACTATTCCGATTTTCGCTTACGAAATGAGCATTCATTCGAGTGCAGATGTAGTTCAGCTAACAAGGGGCTGTTAATTTAAATTTAGTATCTTAGAGCGTAATGAACGGGAAGGTGATTGTTATAATGGGATTGTACGCCAACAGTTAGTTATGTGTATTTGTGTAAGTAAAGCGTGTTTGTGTAAGATGTGTTTACATTTTAGTAAATCACGTTAACGCCACTGTGAGGTTTTGTCAGTAGAACACCAAGATTTATTAACTTATGATGAGAGTTGGGATTAACTAGATCTTAGGGTTGTTATTACGTAATATTTCGAACTGTCATTTTCATATAGCAAAAATTACATTTCAATCAACCGAACGTACGTACAGCAGACCGTTACGCAATCGATCAACTTGGATATTATCACACCAATATAAAAAAATGGCCCAGGGAAATAAACAAGAATAAACAAGCTTAGATATTCATAATATTTATACATTTTATAATACAAGCTATGTACTTAAAATTACAGCGAATACAGAAACGCAAGGCTCAAAACATAAAAAAAATATTTGATAACAAAACACAATATACCTACGTAAAAAGTTTCATACAGGTTTGGATGCAATTCACGTCACATTTGAACAATTGCGGTGTTATCTTGCCGTGTAAAGACGGTGCCTGCAGCGTGAAACCAGGGAGGAAGCGCGCACAAAGCGACGCCGCGGCGGACGGCGGCGAGGGCTTCTAGACGTACTAGAATATGCACAAGTTGGGAATATATTTATATCATTGTATCAGGTCTTTCAAAAATTTCAGAGTTAACTAAAAATCAGTAAAGCCTTTGAAAAACTTCAGAATATTTCATAATTAAAATAGGTCCAGTTGACGTCAAATTCTTTTACAATGGAATAACGTGCAATCGTGTACAAGAGCTCTTCTTTTTTACTAGCGTATGACTGTTCCACTTCCAGGCAACAATCTAGACTTTATTTTCTTTACATAAATCTTGCATGTTGCCTAAAGATGGAAATCCAATTGAAAGTAGTTCTTTTAGAGATTTAAATAAGTAAAACTTAAACACCTTTAAAAAAAAACAAATGGTTCTAACTGTCCTTTCTTAACTCTACGTCGTCCTTAAACGTACCAAGAAGGCATCCAAGCGAGTGCATCGGCTTCACCAAAGAGCATAAAGATATTGAGCGCAGCCTGACTATTGTTGCCGCGATAGTGCCATCGCTCCCGGTCGCTTTCTGTAATTGTTATACCGACACCACCACCCTGTACCAAGACGACGTATCACCACCTAAAATAGGAACAAGTAAGACCTTTTTGGGAAATAAAACAGGAGAATGCAGCAGAAACAAACGCACGCTTGTTAACAGGCTAAACGCCCGTAATAACATGTCTTCAAACAATTGTTCATTTTCCAATACGATAGGAAATTGCTTGGGTGCCATGCGGGCTTTTGTTCAACAAATCGATATGTAGCAAACAATTTTCGTTGGCGAAAATCATTGGCGGGTGACAACAATCAGCGTGAAAATGTCGGCATAAAAAAGGTGAAATTTAAACTTAGATTTACTAAACTGTTTTTAAATTATTTTCCATTTCTTTTTATTGCAGTTTTATAGATACATTTATGTAAGTAAGCTAAGTTCTTAAATCATTATCATTTACTAGCTACGGGTCTGTCGGTGGAGATTTCCTCACACATATCATCTACCAAAACATATTACTGATTTAGCCGTCGTCCTGGGCACGTCAAAACGTGGGGACTTATGAACATTGGCTCGCCAAACACCGCTAATGATCTCAATTTTCGAATTTCGAAATAGACGTTTATTCGTTTTAAAATGTACAGCGACGCGGCGCCCCGCCACTCTATGGCATCAATCATTTTTAGAGGGCTTCGCTTATCCAAGTTTCCTGACTTCGTCCTCTACGAGTACATCCAACTTTTACATCGACTGATCTCGGCTAAACCAACAGCGTTCGGAGATCCGTTGCCGTGTTTTGTATTATTTTTTATACATTAATAATATTATTTCTCGAGGGAAAGGGGGATTGGATTTCGTTAAATATGGTCTAGTAATTGAATTGAAATCTCTCAATGTCGACTTTCAATTAAGCCTTATATTTCCTGCTCCTTTGTTTCTTCTTGTACAATAATTTAATTTTACTTAAAGCCTTAGCTTTCATTCGTTTGAAGAGATGAATTTATACAGGTACTTTCAGAATGACCTTGGCCTTTAATCGATTTTTCATTGTATACTCGTCATAGAAACGTTGTGAATGAATTATAGAGCCGTAATCGAAATTGGTTATTACTTTATTGTCCTCTTATAAGTCATTAAGTATTTTTGAAGTTTATAGAATACTGACTATGATAGATATAATATATATTTCGTTATAATATCGTAATAAGTCCTTGCGTATTTATAAGTACTTTAGAGTAGATTATTACTTTATTACTGAATAACACTCGCCTATTAGTTGTCAAATGTAGCAATAGAGGTGAAGAACACGGTTTCAATAATTTAAATTAGGATGACCATTATTGGAATTATGGAGTCAAGCTATGGGACGTTTACCTTAAATATGACACGCTTGCTTTCTACACGTGGCTTTCGGGCAAAAAGTACATCAGAAACTACAGCACCCAACAATAAAATCACTCGCGTCCAAACATACGCATTGGTTCTCGAATCTGTTTACATAAGAAGGTTATACACAGCAACAAAGACTGAGGATTACGTCATTTTCACTCTAAGTGCACGTAATTACTTAATATCCATTACTCGACTGTCAAAAGTGATTAATGCTAATGTCGTGCGCAAGATTTTTAACTAAGTTAAGATTAAAATAGCTTACGGTATTGTAATCGGGCCCCGGGCGGATCCGTCATCTCCCCTACAAATTATAATGACACATCCGCCGGGAGGTTTTAAGCCAATTCAACCTCCAAGATTTTCCATGCTTTTTCCCTAAGAAGGTTAATATTTTAAAGTTGAAATGGAATTTGTTTTTGGGTTTATGTTTTAAGGGGGGAGTGTAAAGTGCGCTATCTAGGTATTTGGGAATTCATTTGTTTTTAAGTCGTGGAACGGTGTAAGCTTTAAAGTAGAGTACCTATAAAAATAGAATAAAGTAAAACTCTATATCTGCCTTAGTAAGAGATGAATAATTAAACCAAACATATTTTAATAAACCTTTGTTTACAGAAGAAAGTTTCTACACGCATCATTTTTTTACTGAATTTACCTAGTGGTGAGTGCCCACCTGAAAAGATTACGTACCTATAACTAATAACGTACCGAAATGTAAAAAAAAATACACACTTTATTCACAAAATTGTAAACACCGACAACTCTAAGCAGCGTAAAAAAAAATCGCCGCCGACCGCCATCATAGGCAAATCAACCACAAGTGCGCAGAATCGGTCGTAATTCCATTTTGTTCTTTCCAACGTACTAATTTAAGTTCCAAAGCAATTCCAATACAAACAATATCGATTCAGGGGAGGAAAACAATTTGCGGTAAAAATCCGCAGTGATAGCGCGATATGAGCAATGCAGCGGGGAGATTTTTTACTTTTTTGCCACGGGGGAGTCGGCTGATCTTTGTTTTATGAGAACGATTAAGAAAAGCATATTTGAAGTGTGTACTTGGCTTTATTTGACGGAGGGTACGCGCTTCATTGATCTGTAATCGTTTTTCGCATTTTATTGCCACTGTGCTTTGGTTACTCGGGGGTTATGAGTGTAGGGAGTTCCTTTGTTTTTCCCAAATTAGCAGCCATTTATCATCTTGTACACATACTGATATAAAACCACGTGTTTTATCCATATAGCTATATAGTTAATATTGTGGTACTAAATATTGTTACAAATACCTGTTGTTCGATCGCGTAACGTTTTGTACGTATGTCAGATAGATCTAAATGTCGTTTTAAGTGTGGAAAACTTACAGTTGATGAGTTGTGGTGACGCTCGGTCGAAAATTTCCGCTCTATAGCGTACCTTTGTTTGAGATAGTTTGTTTTAAAGAAGGCAAGTATCTATAGATGTTTAAAGACATACAAAAGCCAAAGGCAAAGATAGTTTCAAATACAATGATAGAATATGAGGGCATTTTTGTAGCACAGCCAAATGTTTAACCAATAGGTATTTGAAGTTCGAGGAACTTTAGACTCGACATTAAGGTGGCTGTCGGAATCGCGGATTCGCGACATAATTTAGTGCCGCGTGGTGATCTTGTTATTTTCGCACTTAATTTGGGCGGTAAGCGTCGTATTGTGGCGGCGCGAGTGATTAGAATGCTAAGTACGCACAGAAGGGGTTGCCTGAATTGTGCGGTGCCTGCGGACGAAGCCAAACATCGGTGGAATCAAGTGGGTGTTGGAAGGAAATTATGGTGTTTTTCTATTCAAAATGTGTAATCCACAAGTGAAAGCTTATAATTACTGTTTGGTAATCAGCTTAGGGTAAAAACAAGATTGGGAGTGTTAAATGTATCAGAAACAAAATATCGGAAATTAATCATATTTGTAAAGTAAAATTATTATTCAAATCAGTTGAGTGTGGCAAAACGACGTAGGTACTGTGAAGGGTGAAATATTATAGCAAAGGTTTCTTTCGAAACTAGAAAAAGAATGTACTGTTAACCGAATAAATACGAGAGTACCTTTGTAACTTTCGTAAACTCCTTATTTCTACTGATTTAGTACTTAATTGTAGGGGTCGTGTCTTCTATTTTTGCGATTACACATCTCAAATAAACTGTCAAACTGGGAGATCCGAGCCTTTCAGTCATCACAATTCATAAATGAAGGCGGTCCTTTTGTTTGGCCGCAGCATGGTGTAAAATAAAGGCATATTAATTATTCAACGCCACACTCGACGCAATCAGAATAAGTGCTGATGTTTCTGTCACCCGCGGAGGCAGCGCGCAGCGCATGATTAGAATTCTTAAGCCGCGCCGAAGGCTCTTGATTAGAGGAAATTAAAATCATTATACTCCGCCCCGCACCGCGCCACACCACAATGCCGCTACCCCGAGTAAAAATAAGGGAAACGCACATAAAGAAAGCCCGGCGGAAACGGAAGGCACCATCTTGGAGCCGCCGCGCGGGAAAACAATGGATTCGTTAATTAACATTTTCTTACGCCTCGCGGCTGTCGAACGAACGGTTTATCGGACAAAATATTTATGACGCAGACGCGATAGAAATTCCACCATGAAATTGCACAAGTGAATTCGGATCGCGGGATTACCAACCTGCGCGCGCGTTGCAATCACTCCCCAGACCTGCCTTAGTTCCGCGGCAGTTTACTTTATACGATGGTCTTTGAATCAGAGCAATTTATTTTAAATCAGCTCACGGAAAAACGTGGTCTGAATAAATTTGCAAATTTAAGTGAGCTCGACGAGAGTTGCACCTGACTACCAATCTAAGTGCAGCTTCATTATATTTAGAAATCCATCTCATCACGCCAAGATTTACGCAAGCTACCTTAACCAAAATCAAGTAAAAACCCTGATACAACAAAAATAGCTAAGAACCGTCTCAACAGTCAAGAATTGCGGTTATAAAAGGTTTCTTTCATTCGCCACTCAAATCGGTTTACCCTTTTGGGAGCCACGATGCCACATACAGACACAAATACACATGTTCAACATACTTATATCACCCATCGTGTGCACCGAGGGTTACTGATATCAGGATATAATAGGGTAAATCGCCAATAACTGGCCACCCTTCAATAACTGGCCCCTCAAACTAAAAATTAACTCTGTTCCCCTGCAAAATAATTCCATTTAGTATAACGTGGTCAGTTATTGAAGAGTCCAGTAATTAAAACCTTATACAAAAAAAAAATCTATCATAGTTGAGGAGTCAATTTTTAGAATGAGGTCGCCAGTTATTGGCGATTTACCCTACTACTTGAGACGAAAGCTGTATGATTTTTTATTAAAATATGCGAAAAAAGCTAATAACGACCTTTATTCCGTCTAACATCGTTACAAAAACCGGGTATGTGATGAAAACCTCGTTCAAATCAGTCATATCACGAAACTGACCGGTACTTGGTCATGAAGAGTCAATGCGGATGAAAAATAACGCCATCAATTTCCAGTATCAAGCGCTCGGGGGTGATTGATTCATTGCTTCTGAATGGAGATTAATTGATATGACATATGAACACGCGGTCGGAGGCTTTTTGAATCGGGAGGGTTTTTGTAATGCTATAGAAATTAATTAGAGACTGAGCGTAAATAATTGACTATAATACAATATTGAGACTATTCAGAGCGTTGATTTAACATTTGCTATATTTAGCGTATATACAATAAAATAAAACAATTAGGTAAACTCTGCGGTTTTCAGTGGTCTAGCTAGTTATTTGGACAACTGCTTGAAAAGCTTGAAGGCGCCGGTAACTTCCTCGCTGAACGCATCAGTATTGCGAAACAGAGGTGAAATGCACCATCATCCATCTTCGGCACCATGCCTCGGGGGCCTTTTTTATAATTTTAGTTTTAGTGACAGATAAGATAAGTCTAGCATCCACCTTGATTTCACATTCATATATCAAGTTAAATCATGTTAATTAAAAACATATTAATACCAAGACATAGATCCTTGTATCGCTATGCACCGTACCTATTTGCGTTTATTTTTTCAACCCTATTCAAAACTACCATTACGTTACAACCCACCTCATATTGTACAAACACAGAAGCTCTGCCTTTTGTAATAACGTTCGAACCATTAACGAAACTACTCGCCTCACATATCCCAATAGCAAACCAGATTCCCGCATGTAAATCCATCTCACTCAGTTAACCCGTGCGGCATATCGACCATTACCGCATTGGCCATTTGACAGAGTGCCATCATTTGTACGTGTACCTACTCCCCTATTCTGTAACTTGTTTTAGGTTTACCTCAACGCTCACCCACAAATATATTTTGACACCGCGATGCGTAGTAACCAAGCGTAGGTAGAGGTCTAGTTTCGTGACGGGTGAACGGCGGGGTGAGCCGCTTTAGCGCGTAGCGAATAACAGCCTAGTGCACTACATGCGTTTCAATGGCGCTGTTGATTTTACGGTCAGAGTGGACTGCAAATAGTTTCAGTGTGAACGAGGGTTGTTTCGATACGTTGTTATAATGGGAATGCCTGTACAACTTTGTTACGAGGTAAAATATTATAAGAGCGCTTTTTTTATCAATACTGTGGATCTCTGTATTGTTCACATTTGTTACATGTCAATGGCAATAAGCAGTATTGAGTTATATAAATAATAAATAAATAAATAAATATTTTCGGACAATCTCACACAAATCGACCTAGGCCCAAACTAAGCAAAGCTTGTACTATGGGTACTAGACGATAAACTTACTTATATCGATAAATAAATACTTAAATACATAGAAAACATATGTATGTATGTATGTATGTAAGCACTTTATTATACACAATAACAGGTTAAAGAATATACATGTCACACAATAGATCAAAGTACAAAGGCGAACATCCATGACTCAGGAACAAATATTCAGTGCTCATCACACAAACAAATGCCCTTACCGGGATTCGAACCCAGGACCTCTTGCTTCGTAGGCAGGGTCACTACCAACTAGGCTAAAGCGGTCTCGTCCTGACACGACTTGACAGAACGAAAAGAATATTGTCATTTATTACATGACAAACGTGACTAGCGTCCGTAGGCTAGGGTGTCTACTTACCATCAGACATGCCGAATGCAAACTACTGGCTCTGTGAGCTGTAGAGCTAGCTGCTATATTGAAAAACAAAAAAAGATCGACAAAGAAAACGATATAAATATCGAACCTGCACACAAAATATCACAATCATTGGTTGATAATTGAGAAACGCGAGGTGTAGAGGAGAACAGACGGACATCCGAACATCTGGACATACGAAAGCATTTATGCCCAAACTGAAGGGGAGAACTTCGTTCGCTTCGCTCGGTTGTTCAAAAAATGGGATGGCTTTTCCGTTCACATGCAGGGTTCTCGCGTATCTTTTCAAAAGCACGTTGGGATATATTAACGGTCATTTGTGAACGTCAAAATGACAGTTTTTTGCAGTAGGTACCTAACGCAAAAACTTTAAATATAAAGTCCTTCATTATTATAAAGAAAGTTTAGGCTTCAGAAAGCCTAAACTTTCTTTAACACAATAAAACATCTATTTTAAAAACACTCATTAACGGAAACTTGTTGCTGGCCACATTTAAAATACTTACACCCAAAGGAAAATTAGTAATGTCCAATTCCCAGATCGTATAACGTATATTACTTTTACCATACATCAAAATGGAACATTAATATAATCTGTCACGGAGTTTATGACTTAATGGGTATATCACGTCTTTAGTTAGAATGTAGCCCTTAATGCAACATTAACATTCACCTGGTTGCCGCCTTAATTTGTTGCAACGACATTAAATCTTCATTAGCGACATTTAAAGGTGTAGCAACCGTAAAATGGGTAGCTACTAAAATTCTACACCACCTGTAAAACCAGGTGAAAGGGTAGTAAATATTTATTCTAAGAATGCAACTATGTTTTTTGTTGTATGTTACTTAAAACTTAATTGGTTTGACAAAAAAAAATGCATCGTTACCCCATCAGCATTCTCTTAGAAACGACTGCTGAGAATAACTAAGGTAAACGTCCGAGTGCTCGACGCTGTACTAATAAATAAATATAAGTCAAAGCAATACGGGTTAAATTCGAACTAAGAGGATTTTTCTGCATTTGAATTTAAGCCATGTCACTATTACATAGAGTTCCCATGCCGTGTACTAGTACAGCGTCGAGCACTCGGACGTTTACCTTACGTGTATTCGCGTAAGACATTTTAAAGAAAAGTTTAAAATGAATATCCTGCATGCGCGCCCGGTCGTAACGAAATGTAATTTAGTATTTTAGGCACCGGTATAACGAAGAATCAATGCAATTAAAATTATGTTACCATGTCTGTTAAAAAACTCACATTCCCTACTGATCTGTATTCGAACGAGCGAGCGAAGCGAACGAAGTTCTATTTATGCTGCAGCTTGGGCCGAAAATCGTTCATATGTCCGGATGTCCTGCTTGTTCTCATCTACAGGTCGTATTTCTCAACCGGTTCTTGTGAAATTTTGTGAGCATGAAAAAAATTAGGCTTGCTAGTTCTACACAGCTCACAATACCACTAGTTTTAACGTTGGTAGCTATACCAACGTTAAAACTTTTAAAGCTTTTATGCCAGTCTTTTCCACTCTTTCTCACCACACTCCAACAATATAACCGTACCAAGCTCCACAAGTACCTAGAGCAATAACACCCACATTGTGTACATAGTCATCAATCTGCGGAGCTCACCCGCGGGTAAGTGCGGTGCAAACCGCTCTTAGTACGGATTACAGCTATTAACCGACTGCTGTAAAACGAGTGATCGATGCACGTTTTCTTGTGGCCACTCCGCTTATGTGGTGGTGTTTTGACTAAATTCGCGGATAAATGTTTGTTTTGAGTAGTTTTCTGGGATGTATCTATTTACTTACTAAACTTAGGTCGCAAAAAAAAGGTGCAATTTGCAGAAATACAATATTTATCTTTTTAATTTCTCTTGAGTAGGTAAGTAGCCGCGGTAGACGCACCACTACATATGTGCACAAGAAAGGCCGCCTTGAGAGACGAATGGCGACGGATTGTAAAGCTTGCCACTAAACCGACATGACGATCACGACCACTCTGCCAAGAGAGAAGCGACTAAGAAGTCTCTCTCTCTCTCTCTCTCAAGACTACGTTATATTGATAAAGATTGTAACCATTTAAAAATGTTTTTTAATATCACGATGATGAAACAAACATGCAGCCGAAATTTTAAGAAGTTAAGTTGCTTCGTACATTTTACAGTTGAATCCAGTGTAGCTTACATGACAAATAGGATATAATACTAATGGGGATGAAACAGACGATTAAATGACCGATTGCTGTGACACGAGTTATTAGGGTACGTTTATTGTCCATGCTCCCGTTTTATACGGCTGATAACGTTTATGGTGTTGTTCTGCCTCAAATATGACCAATTGGGCGATTTTGCTTAATTTTATCGTGTTGTTCCCTAATCCATATAGGCCGTTGATTTAAAAGTTTAACGTGCGAGTGAATTTCAAAGGTTTTAGTAGATCTTATCGATTGGTTTGTCTAATAAACATCTCGTGCTTCATTCCGAGATATTTATTAAAAATAGCGAATATAAATACAGTTCTACAGCCGCCTCCAACGCCGCAGTCGCGTCCGCAATTGTCTCAATTATTATTAATTGTAATTTTTGACAGGCACCTGTCAATTTCGCAGCATTCAACCCTTCCCTAATCCTCCCCAAGACGCGAGGCGCCGGGACGTCTCCTTAGCCGGTCCCCCAGAATAAATTAGCTCTCTCCCGGCCACATCGGGATATAAAATTTTGAATATGAATGGAAAATTTTGCATTTGTAATAAACCGCTTTCCCTGTAACGCTGCAGATGCGTACTCGAGGACTGGATAAAGACGGGATCTACCCAGTGTCTCCGTTCCTCAGGTGGCTACCCATAAATATTTATTAATTATTTTTTCAATAATCTCTTCTCTCGCATCCTCCGTGGACGGAGGGATATCTCCTCCGTTAATTGCTTTTTGTTTCATTTGAATAAGTATTGTTTTTGACTGTTCGAGCGTGACGTCGAGTTTTATAAAATCTCGACAATGAATAATTTTGTTGAAATGAAGTTAATTGAATCACTGTTATTAGATTCTGTTTATTGATTGCTTAATCAATTTTGCTAGGTACTTTCTTTTGTTATAATTTTAAGTGAAATCTCTCCTTTATCCCGAAAGGATAAAATATTCTCATCATCTTTTCTGAAATCCCATTTAAAACGAAATAAAACTATGTAAACAACGAAGACGTGGGTGAGTATTATTAGTTACACGGTAGATTAAAAACCCCAGCCTTGCTCGGTGTCGTCGCTACCTAATTGATTTTATAATTCGAGGGAAATTCCAAGAAAACGTCTTGTGTTGGATCACAAGTCTGCGATAGAGCCGGGTGGGCTGATCACTAAACTTAATTCACATTGGAAATTGTTACTCGAATATTCTAATTCTTATACTCTACAACTTAAGGTTGCTAATGCACAAGTGTTTTAAAAGGAACTGTCATGAACAACTTGGTTTTTCTTGATTCGTTTTTTTACAGTTGTATAAATTTGTTCGGGGAATGATACAGACATGACATTTTCATTTCGCGTTCAGATTTTAATTGGTCCATTGACTTATACTTATATATATAAGCAGCAGCGAACAGGCCTATCTTCCAAGGAATATAACTGGCCGTTAGGTACACCATCGACAACAATATTTTTAAGATGACACATGACAGTGTCAGCGTCAGATTTAAACTTGAGATTGTAAAGTTTATAGCATACAATAACAAAATAAATATATTTATATTACCTACGTTATATCAATTTTGCAAGTGAATAAACTGTGCTTATATATAGAATGAGTTAAAAATATTGTCGAAGTCGAAGAAGTCGAGAGTTGCGGTGAACATAACGGTAAGTACATCCTGCTTTTTATTCAGAGATGCGATTTTTTGTATTTAAAATGCAGATACAAAATACCTATTGCATTTAAATGCCTTTTAATAAAAAACATTTTGTATTTTATTTCATATATCAAGGACACACATTTAGGTACATAAAACTAATAAAACTAAAACTAAAGGTAAAAAAATAGCCCCAGGTCGCTGCCAAATAATAATAATAATAATTTAAAATACCTCTCGAGCACGAACTTATATACATACTGGACCTTTCCATTTTAAAATGTTTTAAAACAATAAAAATGACCTTGAATGACGTCACGTCTTTCTGTCATCTCTTTCCAGCTTTGTGATGTGTTGCTATAACTTGAAACACAAACAATGCGACATTTTTATAAAGACATGCTCTACGCTATTACTGTTCTATTTCCTTTTTTTATAATTACACAAAATTAAATGAAAAAGAAATTACTTAAATTAAAATGTATTGACTTTTCTATATATCGCTCAAAAAATATCAACGCAAGCAAAATCCTAACGGTAGGCTCGTACTGCTTGTTATGGCAATACTAATAAAAAACATATGGCTGTCATGTCAAAACAGATTTCACCATATAAAAAGTTTATTTCGTTAAATAAACACTTTGCTACGATTTAATCGCAAAATGATTATTGTTTTGTATAATGACGCTGTGAGGAAGTACTTGGAGACCGAATTAAGCTATTAAAGAATGTTTCAAGAAAAAGGAACATTCATTAGCTGGCTGTGTGATTTTTTTCAAGGTTGTGGAACATTGTTTTCTATAAATTTCTATTACATTCCCGACCCTCGATTGCCGAAGACTGCCCTTAAAATACAAATTGCAAAACTATTTGGTATTTTGCATTTGAAATTTAAAAAGTACATATTTGCATTTTGTATATAAATACAATTCTTACTCTCTGTTTTTCTTAGCCAGTTTTTGGAGGGAAAAACAGTCATTTTACTTACCGTTGCACCGTGCACCAAGCCACTTGTTATGCCCCGCCACTTGTCTATGTTATGAATAGGGAAAAAAAAAACTTTAGGTGGGTGAAATTCAACAAGTCTAAAATTTTGCTAATTTTGGTGGTTCTTTAATTTTGATGATATGGTTACCAAAAATATGTTTTTAGAGCGTCATTAGTCATAAACTAAATTAGTGTCAAAACGGCCTTTCATTCCAATGAGTAGTTTCTGAGATAATTACATTTAATTTATTTCATGGCCACCAAAATTGCATGTTGGCACCAAAATTGGATAATGAATGCACCTGAATTGCATGTTTAAACCTAAATTAGGTAATTTCCCCACCGGCATTGCAATTGTCCACCATAATTAGAATATGCTTATTATTTGTTAACAAAAACAATTATCTTTACTAATAAATAAATAATAAGCATGCAAAAGTATACAACGTGTAACAAAAATAACGCAAAACCGTTTAAGGGCCGTTAAACCGTTTTCTGTATATTCTGTTCACTTACAATTTAATATCCAATACCTTCCCTTAAGACTGACTGCTACAGGATGGTTTATGATATTAAGTCCGTTTGCAGTATTTTTTTTGCAATACATATAAATAAACAAATAACTTTGAGGAAATAAGATCGGACAAATAAAACTATCGAAGGTAGACATATCGACATATGGTGAAAATATAAACTGACATTTATTATTTTCTAGACAGGGTGGTAAACTTAGTTCCTGATCACCTTAAATATATATCTAGATATATATGTAAGGTGTTATATATATATATCAAAAATCACGGGCAAACCTGCGAGATAATATATAGCCTACAGCCATCCAGAAAGTGCATTCTATTAGCAGGTGAAAGGTTTTTTTAGATAAGTGGTTCTGGAGATTACCCATTACATACAAACTAACAAACTTACAAAACTACAATCTCACAGGCTTTTCCTTTTTATAAATAACATTAATATAGATATCATACTATGTATATAAAATTATTATTAAAATTTATTTGTTTTTATATCACCTCATTTTTCAGGTAAGGTAAAACTGCTGCCGGTTTGGTCACAAATTACTCCAAAACTACTCAACTGATTTTGATGCAGTTTTCAGTGGCGTGTAGTTCTTACTTTAAAGATGAGTTAAATATATTTTTGTGTATATATTTTATGTATATGTATATAAATAAATGCTGAGCGCAGTGCGGGGTTCAAAGATATATAAAACGTACTTATACGAAATGAACATATTTAGGTCAAAGATATATTGAATTATACGATCATCATATGCGTATAAAACATAAAAAGGTATTTATTTGGTTTTGTATATCACCACATTTTGAAGACAAAATCCGCGCCACTTCTGCCGATTAGATCGCCAATTACTCCGAAACTACTCAACCAATTTTAATGCGGTTTTCATTGGCGTGTAATTTTTACTCTCATAATTAATTGTACTATAAACTTTTATTATATATATTATTTTTTCTATTTTATTTCAGGATGAGCAGGTAGTTAGCCGTAAAACATATATAATCAATTTGGTTAATGTATAGGTATATAATCTATGTTTAGATCATCTTATTTAATACATTTTTTATATATAATATATATTATTTTTATCGTAAGAGCCAGTTATACACTAATAACCGATTCGCCCCGAGGTAGACACGATTGCGGTACATAAACTTAATATATATACATACATTATATATTTAACCAATCTTTAACATTAAAACTACATGTGATAAAAATTGTATCAAAAGCGGATTAGTAGTTTTCGAGTTTTATGCAAATACCTTGACAGACGCGGCCAGAGACTTTGCTGTCTAATATTACATTATATACATTAAAATATTTTATAGAAACCATTGATATAATAGTGTTCACTCTAAAAAGTAATTAAAATAATCAAATTTTTTCAATGTACTTTCATTAAAATGCATTTCATGTTGCATATCCGAGAAGTCATATGTATAACAATTGATAGACCTTATATCATTAAAATACGGTTCACTTTGCCTCGTCTTCTATAATTTTGGTGATACTCAGCAATTATGGTGTCTACAAAAAATCCACCAAACACACCAAAATTGCAACACCGCAATTAGGATTTGGACTAAAAAAAAAAAAAATTAACCCTTTTGTACATGTTCCAGTTAACCTTATATTTCGAAAGAGAAACCAAAGCCACGCCTAAAATAAAATACACATTAAATTAAGTTATGCTTAATAATTAATTAACCGTGTCACCAAAATTGACGTAAATTGTATTTTGAACCACCATAATTAGGCATTTACGCGAGTGACAGCTAGCTCCTACACAGTATCACAAGTCTCTCATCACCTGTCGCCAGAGCGGAACTAAACCAATAAGCGACGCTCGCGCCGTTTGTGTCATTGCGTTTTGTTCGACCGTAAAAACATTTTTAATTTTTTTCACCAAAATTATATTATTTCGCAGGACAGTTTTGTTTACATCAGTATGAGGTTTAGTTCACATACGAATAGGATACCTTGACTAGTATAGAACACGAATAAATGCCGCTTTAATTAAGTAAATGGATCGTTTTTTTGTATGCTTCCTGTGCCTGTGCGTGTAAATTAGATTTTCGGCAGTTTATATTTTTTTGTAGTTAAGCCAATAGGTTTAAAGTAATTTCCATTATGGCTCAAGATGGTGAAATATATTAGCTTTCATATAAAAAATAGAACATTAAAATATAAGAAATCCTCAGTCCAATTATCACCTCCGCCGCGCAAAAATCGCACTGGGATTTTCACCCAGGTTCTAATTTTAGTTTTTTTTTATATACCACGTTGGTGGCATCCTATCATGCGGCCCGCCTACTGGTAAATAAATAACCTATGGATGTCCGGAACTCCATCTAAGTAACATGTGCGTTGTCGACCCTTTATTGATTTGAAGATTCGCCGTGTCGACAGCAAGATATTTCTCACTCTTTCACGCCTGCGTCCTCCAGAGCACAGGTCCTACACACTACTCACCATCATAATCACAACATATATTACTAAGTTTCATAATTTAAAGCCTTATTTGATAATACTGCATGGTAGTGGTATAATAGTTCCCAATATGATTTACAACGTACGTATGCACCTATACGTAGTCGGTCCCAAAGTTCTGTCACTGGCATATTATTTTTAAATTTAGAAGATGATTTTAAGAAAATTTTATTGCATTCCATTTTTGAATGTTTGACAATTATTTTAAAACAAAAAACAGTCATTCGTTGCAATTTCTCACGATGGAGTGGACATAGAAAGAAAACCGAATAGCTGTTTTAGCATTGCACCGCTGTGGGCACTCGCCAAGTACGATTTTCAAGTTGCTCAAAAATTTAAAAATAACGCTTAGGTTTGTGTACCGTACTATTGATAGGTACAATGAAGTCTCCAGTGTTGAGGACAAGAAAATAATTGGCCGGCCTCGCTCCGTACGAACACCAGCAGTGATCAAAGCGATCAAGGCGCGCATAGCAAGAAATCCTGTCCGAAAACAGAAATTGATGGCTTTGCAGATGGGTGTCAGTAGAAAAACCGTCAAAAAGGTTTTAAACGAAGATCTTAGTCTACGAGCATACAAAAAAAAGCGTGGGCACTTACTTAATGCCCGTCTAAAAACAATAAGGCTTAAAAGATCCCGGAAGTTGTTAAAGCGGTACGCGAAAAATCGACACCGTGATATCCTCTTTACAGACGAAAAGATTTTCGATATTGAAGAGAAGTACAATAAACAGAATGATAGAGTGTACGCTAGGAGCTCTGAAGAAGCAGGAAAAAGAGTTCCGCGGGTGCAACATGGGCATCATCCATCATCAGTGATGGTCTGGTTGGGTGTATCTTATTACGGGCCAACTGAGGTTCATTTTTGCGAAAAAGGTGTCAAAATCAGTGCGAAAGTATACCAAGAGACAGTTTTGGATAAGGTTGTCAAAGATCTGCCCAACACGCTGTTTTCGGGACATAATTTTGTGTTCCAGCAGGATTCTGCGCCAGCACACAAAGCCAAGACCACTCAAGCCTGGTTTGACCGTCAAAAAATCGACTTTATAAGACACGAAGATTGGCCTTCCTCTAGTCCGGACCTTAATCCTTTGGACTATAAAATTTGGCAGGTCTTAGAGGGGAAGGTCTGTGCTAAACCACATAAAAATTTGGAGAGCCTAAAGTCATCTTTAAGAAAAGCAGTCACTGAGATAGATATGAAAATGGTGCGTGCTGCGATAGACGACTGGCCGCACCGATTAAGGGCCTGTATTAAAAACAAAGGAGGTAATTTTGAATAATTTTGAGTAATTTTAATTCTTTATTAAATGTACTTTAAATCGGTATATAATTTATTAAAATTTTATTGCTACTTTTGTTTTTATCATTATTTTCATTTGTGACAGAACTTTGGGACCGACTAGGTATCTATCGATAAAAACGCAAATCGAGTAAATTAATGTGTTTGGACATATGATTTCACCACCGGGGGCACTTAGTACCCTTGAGAGAAAAACGACGTATGTAACTATGACGTTGATAGTCACGCATGATACTATATTGCCGTGGACGCCAGTTGAGCGATCGGAACAATTTGTCCGGTGTAACGGTCACCCTCCATAAGTTAATTTTTTATTTGATCAAGACAGTTACTGACGGCGGGTTCTTCCGTAATAAAGCCAATTTTTGTTAATGCCATACCTTACGTTAGAGCTAGAGAGTTAGAGAGTTAGAGAGTTGAGCAGCTTGTAAGTAGGAAATTACATACCACGCTATGTTATTTCGAAAACAATTTGATTCCACTTTACCCCATCGGATTGTTAAGACTTGTTTAAAAATTGCAGTCAACACTCAATTGCCTACTTATTATGCTTTTACATACATGAACGGAAAATCGAATATGTATCGCAGTGAAACGCAAGCCATTGGTCTTGTAACAAAATTTCTGAGTAGCTGCCTTTTTGGCTTTTTCTCAGTTAAATTTAGGTGCATATTTATAATTAATCTAATCATCATCATCATATCAGCCGAAAGACGTCCACTGCTGGACATAGGCCTCCCCCAAAGAGTGCCAGTGACCGGTCCTGCGCCCGCCACTCGCATCCAGCGGACTCTCGCAACCTTTACCACTTTTACCAGGTCATCAGTCCACCTTGTTGGCCTACCCACACCCCGCCAATATTGATATTTAAATATCGTTCAGTCCGCGACGAGAAGGCGTCCCAATCCTTCTGATTGCGTACTAGTTAGTGTCAACCCAAAGTGTAGGTAGGAGAACACACGTATGCACCAACAAACCTATACAACTCAAACAGTATGTAAATTCCAAGATCCCCTAATATTTTACCCTCAACTAGTTAGCTTGTAATCATAGTGCTACCCGCAATTTGTCTCAGGGGCTGTTCAAATTGATAATCGATATGCTGCTCGCCCTTGCTGAACCAAAAAGGTCTAACCGTATTATATTTTCTAAAAGACTTAGAACTTTTCAAATTAGACCGAAGAGTGGCCCTAACAAGCGCGTCAGCATTATCAATCTTCGCGTCCGCCACGCCAAGGTCACGGTGTAGCTGATACAAAAGATTGCAATATGGCTGGTGTTGCCCTGTCAGATCTCGTTGTCATTAATTTTAGGATTTGTCACTCATTCTGATCCTTTATTTAAGTCGCAGTAAGCTCGATTCTCCATACAAACGTAGTTACGCTCTCATTTTAAAACTACGTGTTAGATTGTAACGAATCTTTGCATATACATTAACATAAGGTATATATATGTCTGTAATTAGTTTGTGTAGTTTCAGATACCATAGTAAAAAAAAATACAGCGATTTTAAGTTTTTCATACAAAACATGTTTTTGCTGTATTTCGTTTGTTTTATAAACTGGAACCATATAAACTAATTACAGACATAGATATACCTCATATCATTGTATATGCAAATTTTCGTGACGATATAACACGTAGTTTTAAAATGGGAGCGTAACTACGTTTGTATGGGAAGGTGAAATTCGGCCGAGCTTACTGCGGACTCTTAATGCCTATCTTTAATTGTATACGCAAAATGTAGGTTTTAGAACGAAGAACTATTTCATTTCAGTTTACTTTCGAAGCTACAAAAACTAGTAAGTAACTCTAAGGCACACACGTTGTAATTTCCACACACACCCAACTATTTATTTAGACGGAACGCACATTTTAAATGTCGAATTTGACGATACAAATTGAGGGGCACTATTGAAGGTACCGAACTGAACCCATTGCGGGGGCATGTTTGGGCCCGGATAAACACTCCCAGTACAAATTAACCCGAGTCCGTATCGCAACATCTATATGCGGAATGTCATCAATCATTTCATATTCCTATGCGGTACACACATTTTGGAAAAGTCATGTAGTTAACCATCATTGTCATTTTTTAAAGCAAAAATTCAATAGTTACAGATTTGTGTAAGTATATACATTGTGACCGTATATGCAAGAAGTTTGGTTTGTTACCCTATTCATAAATAAAAAACAATTTAAAATAAGGTTGAAGTTTATTAAATGTTTCTTTTTTATGAAGATCACATGATCACATTTAATCGGTTTCGATACCTCGGATAAAATAGAATTGTATGATCAGGAGAAAAGACACAGAACTATTTATTCCCACTATCAACACGAATCGTCGCCATGAGAACTCTGATTTCCTTAGCGTTACACATGTATACAAACCTAATTCGTACAAAATAAGGTCTAAATTCCCTTGGCTTGGAGGTAAGGGGTTTTCTGCTTTAGATCTAATGCTCGGATCGCGTGAAATTGAACAATATTTACCGACGATTGACTCGGCTCAAAGGAAATGAATAGATTTCATTTTAGTGTCATTTGTAGGGCTAATGGCGCCTGTAGCGGCACGGTGAGCCCCGGCGGTGCGCGCCCGGGACGGCGCTAATGTCCGTTGACAGACGATATCAATCGCGCTGGTTATTAACGAATTTGTTCGTGTTTATTCATAAAGATCCCTATTTGGATTATCTGTCTTTGGTTGTTCAGAGTACAACTGCCATATGCCTAGTTTTGTCGTTAAGAATGTTTATGTAATGATCAGTATATTTAATTAGGAATTTAAAACTAAGGTTTTGCGAGGCATACGTGCTCACCAGCTAAAGTTTTAGGCCGCCGTCTTAGGATACGATATAGGCGACAACATATATTGCATCTAATTAATCAATGTAAGTCAGATCACGTTCAATATTAGTTCTAATCAATGTAAGTCTAATCACGTTCAATATTAGTTCTAATCAATGTAAGTCAGATCACGTTCAATATTAGTTCTATTAAGAATAATAATATCATCATTATCAGACAATGTTTTATCCATATCCATACTAATATTATAAATGCGAATGTGTGCCAGTCTGTCTGTCTGTAACCTCTTCACACTTATACCGCTGAGCCGATTGAGATGAAATTTGGTATGGAGTGGAGTAGTTTAAATCCCGGGCAAGGGAATAGTATAGTTTTCATCCCGGAAATCATCTTTAAGGGGGTCAAACGGGGGTGAAAGCTTGTACCTAGGATATAAACGAGTTCCACGCGGACGGCGTCGCGGGCAGAAGCTAGTTTTTAAATAAATCTTGGAGCACCGAGAAACAAATCAATCAAAACTCGATACTTCACAAATGAAATTTCACTTACCATACTTACGTGTAAATCCTGTAAAATTAATGAAATATGTTTATCCCGCAAGTAGTTATATCACAAGAAAAGCGTGTTCTTACAGAGCCTTCCCTTATCGAAGTAAATTGCTGCAAATTGTAGCGTGCCCCAAAACGGCTCAATTATGTCACAATGTCTTTGTGCTTCCCCGAAAAAACCTCCGCCGTAAATAATACCGTATGTCATTTCTCAGCACGTATGAAATTTATAACGCTATAGCATCGGGCCATTTATTTGTAACTACCAATCGTGGGGTTCCGAAGGGCAGGGTATTGGGTAGAGTTGATACCGATAAAATAAAGCTACGGTCGAAATTATATCGTTCTTGGAAATGTACTTGTATGTAATCCGAATGGTTTGAAATGTAAAAGAACCTATTTAAATATTTTTCTAAATAATTCAATACTCGTTTATCACAGGGATCCAACAAAAATATAGGCAGGAGGAAATGTTGAGTTAAATTTGAATATTGAACCAATAAAAACGTTTTACTTATTTGTGTTTATAGTTTTAATAATCGTGCACACAATTTTATTTACATTCATATTACCAACGTGTTTTATCTGGGAACTACAAAATGCTATCATACACTCCAAAATAAATCGCAGCAACCACAAGCAATATCAAACCAACTGAACACTTAGAAAAACAGTCAAATTATAAAAATGCCCGCCACCCTCGCGATTTGTGACTTAATCACTTTATTGGCAGCGGGGGAGCTTATCGAAAAGAAACGCTGATATATGAGTAAACACGCTTGCACTTTTGCTGGCGAGTTTTGCCTGGCGACTTTTGGCGGTCGCCGAGGCCATAAAGTCGTCGCCGAAGTTTGGATTGCGCTTGTGGGGGTGGAGTGACTTTTAAATGTTGTTCTTTTAGTTTTAAGCTTAGCAAATGTACTTACCTTGTTAGCCTCTTCTTCGTCGCAGTCACGTGTATCTGAAAGAGGAAAGAGGGTTAGATGGAGAGCTAACGAGGCGACGTACAAAGTGGCCGAGGACATTTACAGTAATTTAAATTCTCGAGTTTACAACTGCACGTCAATGAGACGTCAAATGTTTTAACATATCGTGAAATATAACCAGACAAATCCTCTGTTCTACATTTATATCCCTTTACGTTACAGTAGAAGCTGTTGTCTCAATGGTTAAATCGTTTTCTTATTTGTGTTATGTATAAATTATCCCATATTTGCTCCTAGTCGAAAGAAACCTTCAAATCTCTTCTCGCGAAGAGAGATTCAAAAGGCGTATGTGCATGAGAGTTGACCTGTGCTCAGCATTGGGACTTTACTGGCTGGTGATCATGATGAATGGATTTTGAGTTCTTCTGTATATGTTTAATGCACTACCAAATAACTTTTCATAGTTAATAAACCATAGCTCCATGGAATACATGCCTTTCTGCTCTTAATATAATCAATACAAGTATATCTTGCTTGTCCAAACACACACATAAATAATTAATATATTAATATTGCTCGAAGGGGTATAAGGCGGTGGGCACACAGGCCCGTCCAGTGATTAGCTGCGCACGGGCCTAAATATGTTTGTGCTTCGGCTTTAGCATATGCCCGATACAGCCTTCAGGGCTGATCCAAAACGACCTACATTCACCAGCATTAAAATCCTCTTAAGACCTTCTAGAACGTTGCATCTGATAGCCCCTACAGCCCAGCCTCTTACCGTTCGGCTGTTTTAATTAAAAACTTCTTGCATTAGCTATATGCCGGTACTTATCCCTTTAAAATATTATTTAATATCAGTGCTGAAGACTGATTTGTAATTAATTGTGATACGGATTTAAATTGCCGGTTTTGACAACCCTTTAACCCTCTTAAGACTGGACTGTGGTATTCCAAAATTATTTATATGTGCATGTAGGGTAGAAAACTTAAAAAGTCATTAGAAGACAAGGGGCGGCCCAAAATGTATGCCAATATGAGTGATGTATATAACAGTTGGAGACATATGTGTATAGTTAGTTTGTTAGGTTGTAAGATAACATATATTAGTGCGATGCGATGGTATATTGACAACGCCACGATACAAAAAAAAAAACATTTTTTATTGTAGACCATAATATAAATAAGTACCTACCTAATACACACACAAAAAATCTCAATAATCTCTAATATCGCACATAATCTCGTATAGAGATTTGCAAAACATGTTATTTAAGTATAGTCTTTTTCTGAAATTAAATTGTTTTAAAAATTAAATTAAATTAATTAATATCTAATAAATACACGATACTAGTGTATTGGTGATAACTTAGTTGTAGAAGCGTCACATTGAAAATATTAGAATTCATCAAAAAATGCTTTTATTATCATGGCAATAAAGCTCTTCATCCTTTCTCACGTGAATGTCTCACCTTTTGTGTTACTTTTCGGTTCATAAAAACTCAATAGAAAAGTATATAAAAATAGGAACTGGGTCAAGCCTAAACAAACAATACATCAGGCTCGCGGAGTCTTAGCCGTTATAAACAAGCGCAGGTGCGGCAACCGCTGTCCGGGCAACTTGCAAAGTATTCCTTAGCGTTCAAACATACCGGTCTCGTTAGGCATGCCTCGCTGGGTTTAATCACGGCCGCCCGGGGCAACCTAATGTTTTCACTATGTATTTTTTAAGTACCGGCAACTTACCGGTATTTTGTTCGCAGCGTTCTTGTTCTGTTACGAGGGCGTTTCGGGAACGTTAATTGGATTTTATTTGGAAATTGTGCTGGTTTTTTGGTCGATGGGATTTCAATGGAATTGAAAATGGAAAAAGGAGCTTCCGAAATTTCCATTCTCATCACATTTGAGGGTCCTGTTATGATATTTCGGTACACAAGGTGTTCTAGCTCAGTTACTACACTCGCGGGCAAAGAATACGGGTCAGTAAAATACAGTCATATTTCCTAAAATAGTGCGTAAGAGGTTGTACAGTTAATCATGTCATGATCATTATTTAATTTTACATATAAACTGCTAATAACAGTAAAAATTATGACGGACTCGTAAAAACCCATGAAAAAAAACAACGTTAACGGAGCGAGATATCGCAAAAATCTAGATTTTTGGATATCGATATTTTTATGATAGGATCCAGGAAAATGTTAATACAGTTGGGTATTGTAAAGAATAGCATATTATGTAAATAAAACAAGTATTAAATATTTTAAAAAACCTATTGCACATATTTAATTTAGGGTGACCCGTATTCTTTGCCCGCGAGTGTAGAACAATACAAACTAAAATCCTTATTAGTTATTTTAAACCAAACATGCGCATGCTCATGACTTCGTTTTTCTGGTTGTGCCCCAGGGGAGACCGGGGCCCGCTTGACATCACCACCCACTTCGTGGCTCCAATAAATCCTTGTAAATATTACCTTTTTAGTACAAAACATAATATTAGCCATTGAAGAGCCGCCTTCTGGTTCCATCATAAGATTAACTTAATGGTACCAAAATGTTTGCAGTACAATAATTTGATACCTCTGCCATGTAGGTACTCTTCTCCTGCTTTTAATCTATGTACACTTGCTAAGTTTCAAACCGAAACGACTAAAACAAGGCAAAGATTTAAATATCGTGACATATTGATTTCTCCAGTACGTACGCATCATACATACCCAGCAGGTACATGTCATGTCGACTATCGCAATACGTATCTAAGACAATTGGCTATTGATCTCCGCCCGCTTTCTGTGGAAGGTCTTCAAACAACTATTAGCGCCACGGGACGGTCGCCCACATCCGAATCTTGGTCCATTATGTGTCGTGTCCAATATTGACACAGTCGCGATTGTGCGTACGACAAACCCCTGTCAACCCGAGGACCCAGCTCTGGATGTCAGGTGTGCAGTGTTCATCACAACAACCCTTTGAAGTTCGACATTTAATGATACAATACAAATAGTGAAAGAAAGGATTGACACATTTTTATGTTGGAAGCAGATTTCTTCTGTTTATGTATATATTATGTTGTTACGGCTACGATTTTCTCCAGGCAGCGCGTCGATAGGTATGTCTGAAACGTAATTAATCACGCAACACCCAATAGCGCTGGCCCACAATTTTGTTTGACTTGGCGAAAACTTGGCGGATCTTATTTATTTTTTATCAATTTCACTCGGTCGAGCCTTAAAAGCGTCGCCCGTTTTATTATCAGGACGTGAATAAGCAAAAAGAGAATGGATTTTGGTTGTGATTATGTCAAAAATAATTAATTATTATCGATTCGGCGCGCAGGGGAGCGGACTGATGGAGCCGGGCCGCTCTTTAAAATTGGAAAGCTAATTACTCGGCTACGGCTGCGGGGACAAAGATTAGTGGGGAATTCTATTGCCTTAGCTTTATTTCATTATATTTACCTTCTAATATAATTTGCTGGTATTAAAGGCTAATAGCGTTTTCTGAGCTTCGGTGTTTTGTTGACTGTATACATACTTAAAATTCCTAAATGATTTCATAGTTCACTGCGTTTATGCATGCAATAACGTTTCCTTGCTCGCAACTAGAATCACGTTCAATCATTAAAGCAGTGAGCATCTCCGAGTAGCACTTTACAATGTATGCGAGGGGCTGGCCGCTGCCGCCCCGCGCCCCGGGCACGTGTGAGGGGCTCCACGGAATTTCTTCATTCATTAAGCCGCGCGGCTCGTGATCCGCCTGCCAAAGACTCGTCCACTGAACTAGCTGAAGCTAAACTTTAATTTAGACCTACTACCTGCGACCACTCGGCCCGCTCATAATGAACGCACCCTCTATTTAGTTTGGGACCAGTGTGTGACTGACATTTTATATACGCCCGCTTCCTGTTTCAACCGAGTGTATAGACAACGAAACTAATAAATCACAAGTCAAAAAGTTTGTGTAAAAGAAAAATCACAGTCATGGGCCTCTTTTTAAATTAACGCCATTAGCCTTAAGATTTCCTTTTCGAAATAGAGTGCAAGAATTGCCTCTCTTCGCTGGAACGCCAAGTAATTAGTAACGCTCGAGTTTTATTTGTTGACGGTCATTATTCGTTAATTTTGAGCGTCTTGCGTGAGAGGGTGGGACGTGTTTTCCTTGAGGATAGAAAGAGAGGTTGTCGTTCAATCGTGAGGCTGCACCTGCCACCGCACGAATTTGCAATTTAAATTCCGAACGAATATTCTGAGAGGACCTCCTTAACACGACATCTGTTTAAATCGTCGACGATAGAGTGACTGCTGCCACAGAACTCTTTGAGACTGCCTCTTAATTGAAATAAAATAAAATCATCGAGGGTGAGTTGAATCAAGTCGCTCCAATCATTATTACTTATTTGCATTCGGTGGAAGGAAATGTCGGAAATTATAGATTTAACTAATTTAGTATTTATAGTTTATCAAAATAGATATATCCATTCACATTTCAGAGTGCCCGTCTTATTTCTACCTCGATGTTAAGAATACTAAAATAGTATGGGGAAAGATTTTTATTTACAGTGTTCTTTCTAAAAGTCCAAGAGACGGCAGTAAAAAATAAAATGAATTCCGTTTTTTCTGTAAATTGCGGTCAAGTGATTTCTCAAATTAAGTTCCAATGCTGACTCGCTTCGTAAAATTACTAGTTAATAATAATAAAGATCGGCTTAGTAGGTGTGTAAATGCCTGATCAAAATATATGAACTTGTTGAAATTCGGTCAAATAAAGGAAAAAAAAGTTCTTAATATAAAGTATGTTGGCAAAAGAAAGGGGTTACTAATTTCAGTTCCATCATATTTTGCTAAATTGATTGGTATGCTATTACCGAGATGATTTATTAGTAGATGTGTGTCCAAGCCACGCTCTAATACTTGAGAAAATTACAGCAGGTTATGTATGTCCCTGGAATGTTTTATAAAACAAGAATGTCAGAGACATGAAATATAAGTGGTATCATAATCATACATCGACTGCCCCTCGCTTGTTTCACTACTTTATTTCATAAAGGTACGACCACACCACTGCTCAAAATCAAAATACGCTAACGCACCGTAAAACGCAGCAAAATGTATGAAGAATACGTGACGCATACGACACGTCAACGCGTATACGCAGCGTTAGGCTGCGTTTCCACCAGAGCTGTGCGAGGATGCGTTGCGAGGTTTCTTCATACATTTGAACGTCGTAAGCTAGGCCTTGCGAAGTTCAAATGTATGAAGAAACCTCGCAACGCATCCTCGCACAGCTCTGGTGGAAACGCAGCCTAAAGCACCGGTGTGGTCGCTCCCTTACTCTTTTTAAACCACGTAACCCCACGCGCAGCATTTTCCAGTTGCAACAGTATATATAAATAACACATCTTATTATAATCCCATAACAAGAATGTGTCGATTACATAATGACACTGTTGCGATGCATTCTTCTGTGAATAACAATATGTTTATTGCTAACATGGCGACATTTAAGCACAATATAAGATAAATATTTTATGACACTCAATAAGCTCACCCAATAATTATATGAGTCACATTTTCTCACTGTCACCCCATCAAATTAAATAGTTTGACACCCACCGACTAAAATTGTACGGCTATCCTCTAAAAATAAATTTTATGTAAAATGATTCTTATAGACCAGATCCGAACATACTTGCATAATTTCCATTATTCCATAGACTTTTTGTTTTGTGAGCCTAATTAAATAAATACAACAAACATAAAGATTAAGATAGATGTAATCTTGGCTCTAGTTTTTATATATTCCGTACCATTATCATTCATTACGTACGTAAGTAAAACAACCGCGTCATTAATTTTAAAAATGTCCTACGAATCGTTCAATGAAAAAGACTGAATCATACTTAGGTATCTATAAATGATATATGACATCTGTTAGTGCTACGCCGTAGCCCGTAGCAAGTAAATGTAAGTCATAGATGGTAGAGAATAATCCGACGTAGAGGCGGTGTGCAGTATGCGCGTATAACAAGGTACACGGTATTTAGGGGCCGGTTCTCCAAATCAGGATACCTACTTAAAGAATAGATTGCAGTCTAACTCATTCGCAGGTAGCATCGGCACCTCAAGATAATGGGTCTAGGACTAGAATTCCATCATTCCAGGGCATTGTTTATGTTTCATGTCATTGTTATTCTAATTTTCGATCTTAGAGACATGAAAGTATATGACACGGCGATGATATGGCACCTTAATATTGGTAAACTGTGACCTATTCGATTAGGATTAAACATTACGGGCCGTATTCATAAATGTTCTACAAGCCTATTTTAATAAAAATGGCGTTAAAATTCGTTTGTCTTTATCTGTAACGATGACATTTGTGTTCGTCAGAAAGGGACAAAGCATATTTTATTTAGCGGAGGCATTTTAAGTTTTATGAATACGGGGGTAAATATTTAAATGTGACATAAACAAAACAAATGCCTATCCGAACAGATAACAACTACGTTCAAGAGGGGGCTTACTTAAGTTTATTAATTTTACCAATTTAATTAAACTATTACATGTTTTGGCGTAAGACTACTGTAATATCTCCATTACAGTTAATAGGTGTTAGTTGATAAATAAAGAAGTCGCGCGGGCGCGGCACCATTAATAACTATCCACTTCATTAACGATCAATCATACGTCGCTGTCCCGAGCAGCGTAACCCCACGCCACCATTTTTTTGGGATTTGATTAATAATATCAACATTTTCTTCTTTCAGCCCTTTACTTGTCCGTGAAATATGAGAATTGCGGTTGATTTCCTTGATTTCTGTAAGTATCACGTTTATTATTCTAAATTGTTGTGATTCATTCTACTTAATACACTTCCGCGTGGAGCGCATTACAACGCATTAGTAACCTCTTTTGGATGTTAGATGTTACAAATGTTTACACTAAGGGTCATAGAGTACTTTGATCAGTATGGTAAGTAGTGGTAAAACTACAAATCCATCCCAATATTATAAATGCGAAAATAACTCTGTCTATCTGTTCGTCTGTTAGACTAGACCGATTGAGATGAAATTTGGTATGGAGACATTAAACCCAAGGGAAGGACATAGGATACTTTTTATCCCGGAAGTCATCCCCTAAGTTGGTGAAAATATATTGTTTCTCGCGAGCGAAGTCGCGGGAAAAAGCTAGTACCAAACTTCACTTTCAGGAATAGTACTCGCTTATAAATGAAGATGTCTATAGATGCAAGTATATCAATAAGCAAATACCGGTATATGCATTTTTACGTAATATAATCCTATATCAGTTTCTTTCACAAGTTCCGCTACCCACTGCGAAAGAATGACTTGTCGGATGGAGTTAATAATCTCGTTAATTTGTTCGTGTGTTAGCGGAGACTGCGCCCGACGTTCTTTGCGTAATTAACGGTAACACCTCATTTATTAAATTAGTTCAAGGGCCCGAGAATTTTCTTGCACGTGTGTATAAACACCAACTTAACATGACACCTTTTTGCTACACCAGCGGCCATACAACGCTTCGCGGTTGCGAAATGACGTGGCTCTTATTAACTGGTTAAGTGTTATAAAGATTACCAACTTACGAAGACACCTTTGCACGTTACCGAGTCATAACACATCTCCTATTATTTGCGGAGAAATGCAGGTCTTGATGGGTGGTTGGGGTCATATGGAGTTAACACGATGCTTGAAAAGAGCGAAGAAAATTAATTTATCAAAAGTGTTACGCTTCCTCAACAGTGTGTGATGAATTGCATGGTTTAGGGTTAATTTATGTGGTATGTTTTGTTATATAAAGAAATGATGATGATTCATTATTAATATATTTCTATTACTATAATTTTCTTGAAACATTTTAGTATCTTTAATTTCAGGATTAAACTTATAAAATAAGCGCCGAATCGATCATAAACGTAACTCAGTGGTTATAAACTGTAGTCCAAACTATCCGCTTTGATCAATTACATTTTATTAGACGCCTTAATTAAAGGGCCGTCAAACTGAAAGATTTATCGGAGGTTTATCCCATAACCTTAGCTCAGCGTTCAATAGAGCCCTTCTTGAGGCCGGAGCGATTAGAGGGCCATTCAAGTTTCAGGGCTTTATGACGTTTCGCGTCAGTGTAGTAAGGACCTTGTAATGTGCTCACGTTACTTAGACTAACGTGTAGGTGTTGTTATGTTGCTATGTTATGTAACGAATGTATGGAGTGGACGTTTGACGTATGTCGTTGTTCGTAAGGTGACCTTCATTTTATTTGCTGCGTGTTTGATTTTTTAACCAACTTTTGCCAATAACAGACGCAATGTATAATACCTAGTAGAAATGAATCGTACATATTTTTTAATCAGTTGACAGCCTTTAATAAAAAAAACATAAATTATTAAGAAAGTGCTTGTCGAATCCACCTTTTAAGTTTTACATTTGTGTAAGGAGGTATCCGCTCTTTGATTCAGGTGGTTATAATGTTTATATATAACATATGTAGGTTTGTTGTTATTATGTTATGAAATAACTGAATCTAAAGAAATTGGTGAGAACAGGAGTAAACAAAACACGCTAATATTATAATTAAAATCAAAACAAAAGTGTGATTGAACATAAAATGTATCTACTTCTGCAATTTATCGATGAATAAAGCCACACTTTAAAGTTTAGGACATTGCACTAAGTACTTTACACAATGGTATCCATTAAGGTTGGATAAGGAATAGTTTTAAATTTAGCTTAAGTCAGGGTTAATTGGGCTCCTCTGCCTACCTGGTACAATGAAAAAACAACAAGCGTAAACATAGTAGCAAAAAAAAGTGTGATTATTTCTATAGACTCTAATTAACAATAAATACTATAAAATAACGACAATTTGTTTCAATAATTTGGTACTGAATAATAGCAGAAACGACTGCAAAATAACTACCCTTTTTAACTAATATTTTAGTTTAGTTCGGAGTAAGGGTCTGGTAGACCATTTATGTAAGCGTACAGATGAGTATAGTTCTAAAGTTAAATGATGACTGAAGTGATATTAATCTACGAGTAAGCGCAAAAGGATTGGGCTTAGTTCCAATCTCACGCATTATGAACATGGGTCCCGTAACACGTCGCCCGATTATACTAGTGGCCGGTCTCTTGGCCCCTTATCACACCTATTTCTCATTCAAATTCAAATCTTAACGACACAAACATAAAGTCCGATTTGGTTCAAACTAATTTTATAGTATTTAGTCGTAGATTGCTGGAGATTATACCTACATTTATCAGATACATGTACCTAATGTAAATGTACACGGTCATTGGCATTAAATAGTTGAGAGTAGAAACCCTGTGTTTTTAATGTAGAATATTTCGATATAATAATGACGGTCGGTTGTTAGATGTGGAAAATTATTTACATAGGAATACTTGAGTACCTTAAATAGTATTGAAGCATGTGTAGCTGTGTGGAATACATATATTTATCATTAGCAATTAGGTAAATAACAGCATAATCAAAACCAAATGAGCAGCGTGGCTTGTGTAAGCCCAGGAATAGTAAATCGTGTTGTACAGGTAATTACGGAAAAAGGCCGGCCAACTAGCAACTAGCAACAAAGGGCAATTATCCCGCGCTTACTTTGTAGACAATGCTCTAACACGGCCGTGATATATGCGCCGTAAATTCTAATGCCACGGCCCCGCGAGGTGCTGCCGTAAAGCCTCGCCGAATACGGAATGATCATAATAAAGTATGATTTCTTGGTCGGGGACGCGGCCCTAACTCGGATAATCACTCCTCAGGCGTACCCATATAATTCCTTAGTGCATAATGAAAGTTGATTAACATTATACCCGCACGAGACTCGTGTGTGTGTGTGTGTGTGTCCGCCACAGATTCCGAGTCCTAATTAAGAGGGAGGGCGGGCCGGCGGCGAAGGCGGGTATCGATCATCGCCCGCCAAGGAATCGACGCAGGGACCCGCAAAAAAGGGGCCTTCATCCGAAAATCGACGCTGGCTAAGCCGTCCGCTCTCAGCACATGTGTTTTGATTTAAATGCCTGCTAAGGGTCAGTTTAATTCGCGTGCGGAAACGGCACGCTCCGGGCCCGATTCCAAACCCGATGTGAATAATTACTGGGCTTACCACCGCTTACCTACTGCCTTATAGTGATTTGCATATTTTCTTGTGGCTTTATGCCGGCTGTCCACGGGTTACAGGATCCACTCAATGGAGCATATACGCATAAATGCATATTCAGTTGGATTAAAATATATTCTAATGGCCAAGTCACATTTCAGACGCTTTTAGTGATACGACTGAAGTTGAGCTTGTATTTCGATTAATCTTGTAGATTATAGTGTCAATTGAAAATAAAAATGAATAAAACGAGATGAGATGGATTCCTTAACGAAATTTTTACTTGTTACTGCATATTAACAGGATACCATTGCTTTAGAGGCTCCCTTAGAGGGAAAGGGTTCGAATTAAAGCCTATGCAATTTAGGGGAGACTGTACACATTTTAAAGCACGATACAGCTACCCTTAAAATTTAATAGTTTCAAAATCTAGTAAATATAATTTTGTAACCTTTTCTACCAAATATAGAAAGATATGCACCCTTAACGGTTCAATACCAAGCCGAGACGTCAAAAATGTGCTCCAAACTTGAAGGAGCTTGAAAAATGACTGTGCACTGTTTCGGTATCCCGTTTGTATGGAGAGGGTTAATTTCTTCGCCGCCAAATCGTATTAACCTGTCGAAACTGACGGCAGTAGATAGATGACTGGTCTTTCAATAAAAGTCTGACTTGTAAGAGTTGGTGAAAAATTATCGCTACCAATTTACAGCAGAATTACCAGAAGCGATTCGTTATATTGAAGAAGTTAAAGTCTTTGTTTCTGCGACATTGTTTCTATTTTGTTAAAAGGATAGATGAGAAGGACTGTCGATAAAACAAAACACTAACAAAGCTGCTTATAAAAAAAACGTTGGAAAACACTTATCGCGCTCAAGTGCAAATCGTTGACTGTCACTTCAAATCCCGGGCGCGGGCCACGGCGGGAAAAGCAACAAAAATAACAATCAAATAGAGCATCCGAGGAAATGAGATCTGAAAGAATGATCACGCCCGACCCCGGGGACCGGTTGCCTCTTCAAAAAGGACTTAATCTCTCAATTCGCTAAGGAGTTAAGATTTAAAAAAATATTTCCCCTCGGTTCGCGGCGGCGTCTTTGACACGTCGCCGGGTTTTTTCGCGGGATCTCCGGGCGGGATGTCACTCACTTTGTATCGGCTTTGTTGTGAGAGGTTAAGCGCCGGTTTATTAGGCTTGGCTTCCTATCTGCAAATAGAGGGCTTCTGGTACAATACTTTAGGCAACTCGCTTATTTTTCAATGCCTAGATTTTTTTGGTAAAACAAATAAAATGAACTAACGGTCACATAAAAATAAGTACAGAAATTAACTGTAGAATAACACAAACTATAAATATATAGTAATAAAAGATATAAATGGCATATCAGTCGAGCGTTATTTAGTATATTATTACTTAAGTAGGTACTTACGTAGCGTAGGTACACAAATTCATGTAAATAATAGGTAGGTATATACGAACTTGAAAACACCGGATCTTTTTTATTTAAAAATGTCGGCTACTAAAACATATTTGGTTAGCAATGATAATTTTGAAACCCAAAGCGTACGGCGTAAAGCGATTTCCCTAATGGAAAACTCACGCTACCAAACACGACGTCGTCCGCTTAACGCGGGCAAACCCATGCTAGAGTATTAAAAATCATCGGCACAATGCAGAAGCCCTTGCGCAATCAATACAAGTGACGAGTGGGGTAGCTTGGCAACGGTCGTTAATTAAGAATACGTGACAAAAGACGAGACATGCACACAAACACAAGTAGCGTCCAAAAAGGTCCGGATTATGTGACCCTTTGCGCTTTTGATTTTAGCGCGTCGCGGGCCGGACCGTCGTCTAATTTGAAAGGAGACGACAAATCTGGCTTCGGGCCCTCGCTAAAGCGTATCGGGTACACGTGACGCCGATATGAATGTTGATACAATGCAATCATGGGCGAAGACGGTCTCCATGGCTACCGGAAGCCCTCGCGCCACTTGAATAGCCCTGATCATTTAGACCGGGTCAGCGCTTTGGCCGCTGACTCGACTCTGCACCGGGATAATTAGCAGGCAAACAAGGAACACCCGCACAACTTTCGACCATTCAGGTGCTCTGCAAACACCGCTGCAAGAAGTTTAACAGCAGTTTAATTGCGGGGCGAAAACAGAAGCGTACTGAAAACACTTTAGTTTCTGTGAAAAGAACCAGGTCGGTAATATTGGAGTAGCTGTTTGCTTAGTTGCTGAATTGAAATGTTGCGAGGGATTATGAAGTGTTTTATAATTGCATCCTAGTTAAAATGTATAAACTGTAATCCAGTTTTTTTTTAACTGCTCCCAGTTCCTTTGAAATCACATTAGTAGGTATTAAAGCTTAGAATAACCGTGAAGTTTCATTTGGGTTCAAATGTTATAAGTAATATGAAATAGTGGATGTTGTTAAATTTGATTTTTAGTACGTGATATGCCATTAAAAACGAGTTATGAAGAGTATACAAATTAAGGAATAAGCTCGAAGTAACCAAACTGGGTTGCTAAACGTTCGTAGCCCAGAAGACATTTCAAAATAAATATTGCCATAAAACACAAAAACAGAACTCCTCTAGCACCCCCGCTTAATTTACATAGAACGTGCAGTTTGCACTTTTATACATTGCTACTGATGATCAATCAAAATGACTGACGAGGTAAAACAATTATTTATAATAAACTCAGAGCAGTTGTTTCTTTTCTAGGAAGGTTTAATTTCTTTATACATATGCACAAGGCGAGTCGACGAGAAACCAGATCTAACTAGAAACCAAGCTAGTTGTGTAAACTAGGCAGCACATTACATTCACTCACACACGTCGCGGGCTAATTTATCGCCCCGTGTGTCCGCACCTTAACCCTCGGTGCCGCTGACAAGCCGGATTTATGGACCCGTGTACCACCGCCCTAAACAAATCAACCACTGGTTACGGGTCACGCGCGAGGAATTTTAATACAGTCCAGATGACTGGGAGATTTGCGAGGAAGGATTGCTTTCTTGTTTCGGATAGGTTGGTTAGCAAAGGGTAATATGAGTAGGAATATGCATGCGTTAAATCCTTTTAGTAGGTGAGATAATATAGCGTCCCTTCTGCCCTTAATTAAAACTTCTCAACATTTACACATTTTTACACGTTCGTGAAGCAACAACATATGATCGGTGATTACCAAATAACGTATTAAGTTTGAATTATTTCACATCTCTCAACCCTGAGTTGGTGTTTTGATGGCTAGGAATACCAACAGTGCCGGCTCTAATGACGAGCAAGTAACCAAGTTAACATAGTTAGCCTTTGATGGAATCACGATAGATTTTTTTATGCCGATGCTGAAATTGTCTAAACATGACACTAAATCAAATTTAAGACCATTGCTCCAGCTCCAGGAGCAGCATATTCGAGAACAATAGCCATTAAAACTATTATTCACGTATCGAGCCCGTGGGGTGAGTAAAACGCGGTAAGTATTGGCGCGGCTCACGCTAAGACACGTAAATCTCTAATCCCGGTCGGCGTGCGAGTCGATATAGCCAAGTTTCATCTCACGGCGTGCGCTTACAATGCTGCCGACGAATGCGTTCATAGCAATAATATTAATCTAATATTAAACAGTGAATTTTCGTGAGCCTTACTTATATCCCAGAGCTGAGTATAATCGCACCTATTGACAAAATAGCGTTAACATTATTTTGTTTTAGTGCGTCGTTGCCTTAAAAATACTGCTCATACGGTCGTATCTTAAACAAGCCCGGGGTTCGCTTTGGTACATAATCCTATTTGGCATAGGCATTCGTTTTACGACGGGCAAACTAGACCTTGTTGGGATAAGACCGGGGTTCGAACCCACGGTCTCCAGATTGAAAGACGCGTTCCCTGACCGTTACAGTGGCGAAATAGCCATAAAGTATAAGTGATAGAGATGCCTGTGCT
Organism: Epinotia bilunana; assembly: GCA_947049275.1. Lineage (NCBI taxonomy): Eukaryota > Metazoa > Arthropoda > Insecta > Lepidoptera > Tortricidae > Epinotia > Epinotia bilunana. The sequence continues at coordinate 18,530,383 of OX346260.1, read as the reverse complement.
TAAGTTGGCAGCTTATGACTTCATGGCTCACCATCACAGAAGACACAATATACACCGTGTCCAATAAGTTTGGATACAATATGTTTCGAACTGGTATAAAATACATGAAGCTGCAAATAAATAGTTCTTTTTATAAAATTTAAATATATATGTACAGAAACAAAATACAGTCATTTCAAATGTCTGCCATATTTCATTCATGTGTAAAACACGATGAAGCAATTTCGAGAAATTATTGTTACCAAATACCGCAACGGTGAGTGCGCTAGTGACATTTTCAAAGCGATGAAATCTCTTGGGATCAAACGTGATTTTGTATATAAAACATTAAAACGATTTAAAGAGACCTCCTCAACAGAAGATCGAAAGAGATCTGGTCGGCCGCGATCAGTGAGAACAGATCAGGTAGTTAAAATTGTGAGGGAGCGAATTAGACGTAAAAACCATCGCTCTATTCGAAAACTAGCAGCCGAATTGAAAATTTCAAGGGGACGCCCATAACATTTTGAGACATGATCTCGGGTGTTACGCGTACAAGAAACGTAAAGTTCATGGACTTTCCCATGCGTCTAAGCAGAAGAGGGTCCAGCGATCAAATACAATACTTTCGTGGCACGCTGGGGATGAGTTTGTCTTCTCAGATGAAAAATTGTTTGTTTTAGAACAACCCCACAATGCTCAAAACGATCGGTTGTGGGCAGCCCAGATGGCAGACATTCCAGAGAATCAGAAATACGTTCCAAGATTTCAGGGTGCCCCCTCGGTAATGGTTTGGGGAGCAGTGTGTAAGCGGGGCAAACTTCCTTTGATATGCATCGATAAGGGTGTTAAAATCAACGCTGAGTATTACAAAACCGAAGTTCTGGCGAAAGTTGTTGCTCCAAATCTGCAACGCATGTTTGGAGAGGACTATTATATTTTTCAACAGGATGGAGCACCTTCCCATACCGCAAACAGCGTCCAAGCCTGGTGTAAGGCAAATTTAACTGATTTCTTACCCAAGAATGAATGGCCTCCCAGCTCTTCGGATTTAAATCCTTTGGATTTTTTTGTATGGTCATATATGCTGTCTAAGCTGAATAATTATAAAATATCAAATTTGGACCAATTAAAAAAAAATATCGTGCGTATTTGGGATGAAATGCCTATAGAGGTAGTGCGTGCCGCATGTGACGGGTTTGAGAAACGTTTAACCCTGGTTCGGAAACTTAAAGGCGGAGTAATTCCCAAACATTTATTGTAATTATTTGATATTAGTTTTATTTTAATATAATACAGTTTTCATATCATTTGGCATCGCGTAGTTATTTTTATGATATTTTATAGTTGTATGCAAATATATTTGACACGGTGTATATATATATATATATATATATATGCAGCACTCCTGACCGATTTCGGCAACTGTGACTTTTTCAACTGCGGCGTTGATCTCATGTTTTCTGGTGTAGCTCACGTAGCCGATCTTATTTATAAAGATCCGAGTACACAACGGGCACGTAAGCACACCATTCACAAAATTACGCACGTGGTCGGCCTTTCAGCTAGTCCCGTTTAACATCAAGTTCTTTACACAGACGGGATTCATAGATTGATGTTTTCTTTCTAACTAAAGATCTCCATTCCCGGCGATTGTCTGCCTGCTCCCACTGCAGAGGGTCACTTTCGCGGCTCTTCATGTGGCACCAACTAAAATTAAGTCCCACGTTCAGTAGTAAGTATATATTAACCATTTTATAGATCAACTCTCTTCTTGCCTCTGTAGCAGTGTAAGTATGTCATATACATAATTGGGACCAAATCCCTGTTGGAGGTGGAGGGACAGGTTTCTTAGCGCGTGTTCGGGGGAACTAATCAAATTTGCCGTGCACGCACACTGCTGGTCAATAAATAATAACCACATATTGACAATAGTATTGAGTCCTAGTTCTATTGTTTACCGATATAATGTGTGCTAATATCAACAATCTTGTCAACATTGAATCATAACTTATAATTTCAAAATACTTCTATTTTATTTTTTTGAATGTAATAGGTACCATTCAGTATCAGTTATTTATTCAGGCACAGCATACAGCCTTAAAAAATGCCAAATGTAATCCACAAATCGCTATTAATTGCGACCGAAATTGATGCACTAATAATAATTGTCCATGTTAAGTCGAATGCTACCTGCAGGTGTTGATTTTGATGACGCATGGAATAGGTTTTTTATATTTCTAAACATAGGTAACCGAAATTAGCTCATTAGAGTTCCTACAGTTTAAAAAGTAATTAGAATGATTCCACATCTCGTCCTATATTTACATGATATCAAAACTAAAGCAGACACGCCAATTAACTTTGTAGGTGACTTGCCTACTTACTATAAAACGGATAGCTCCATAAAGACTAGAAACAATTCGAAATGACATAATAACCAACTAGGAGTCGTTGTTACGATCTGCGGTACTCATGGCGTGCGCTCGGTACCTCAGTATCGATCGGCCGCGAGCGACAGAAAACTTTCTAGACAGCTTTTATATGCACCTCTTTGCCCTGTAAGTATAGCGGAGTATAGCGGAGTATAGCGGCGAAATGCAGTGCGGGTCCTACATTTGAACGTCACTTGTGTAAATATAAATAAGGTTTGAGGCAAGCGTTGAAGTAGCGATTTGCAATCGTCAATTTATAAATGTCAATTATAAAATACGGGTAGAGTGACAAGTATTTCTAATTGAAATGTTTTCGGCAAAAACTATACCTTTAGTTTAGCTTAATATGTTTTGAACGTCGATTGTCGATTACTGAATAAGAAAACAAGGTTTTTGATTATACCGATTAAAAATGATGATGCATAAGTATTTCATTACGGAATTGCGCTTAAGAGCATGCGAATCAATTTCATACACTTTTGACGTTTCAAACGTCAAATACACGTAAGTATAAATACATACAATACAGCACAACAATATAAATTATTAAAAGTTTCCGTCAAAAATTTCATTTTTGGTACAAGCTTTTATTGCCGACTGTACTTTTCTGTATACCATCATCAACTACTGATTGAGACGATTCTAACGAGCCCAAACTCAACGGGGTTACGTCGGTTAAGTGCTGAATTCCCATGGCCACCTTCTGTCTCCATCACCAGATCAGCTCGATGGTACAGTCAGCATCACATAGTTAGTAGCAGCCAATGTAGCCAAATATATCGTAACACATCCTTACTCCAATAGTAATAAAGACGTGTTCCGATATATTTGGCTACTTTGGCTGCTACTAACTATGTGATGCTGACTGTACCATAATATTGAATTGTCATCCAAACTATACTTATACCCAAAATTTCAGCTCAATCGGTCACCGGGAAGTGGATCAAATTTAACACTTTCGCGCGAGCACCGTCATTCGACGTCAAAAATTGACCAATGTAACGCGACACAACGTTTGAACACGTCTTTACAACAACGAATCTTAAGAGTACAACGTTTGTAAACGTCGGCTGGCCTTACTTTACTCCTATAGCTACGTCATTGCGTCACAACATATCTCAATTCAAAATTCCTAGCGCCACGCAAAGTCGATATTTTTTTAATTTCTGTAGGTCTCACTCACACATATGCACGTGTTCCCACGCATACATACAACGTCAATGGACGCCGCCCCCTCCTATCCGCGCAGTACATTCAGTTCGACTGCGCACGCGAAAAGGGTAACGCGCGTGCGGTAATGCAGCGGCCGAGATTTTATATTCGCAACGGTGATTTTGTGTCAAAGTAAGTACATTTTTTAATCGATTTTGAGTGTAAGTTTGTAATAAAAAGTAATTTTACGGGTACTAACTGCTATATTCTACGTATATCAAAATAATTTAATCGTTTTTTCTTTAGATGGATAAGAAACAACGCAAGAAATGTATGAAGGTATTTGAAACATCTTCGTCACGGGAGTCATCAGCAGACCCATATGAGGACGATGGAGAGTTTGGGTCTGATAAGGAATACGATCCAGTCGATGAGCAACACAACAGTAGCGACAGTTCCGTAAGTGTTTTGGCTGAAACTTCACGTAATAATAAAAAAACGTCAAAACAACATACTCGTAATGTTACAAACCTTCCAGAAGACTCTGATACAAGTAACTCAGATGATTCAGAACATTATGAAGAGGATTCCTCAAGTGCTGAGAGTATTTTTGAAATTCGTTCCTCACATAAACGAGTACAGTCTCGCCCTCTGACGAAAAAACAACATTTACAACCACCGAGAGTCAATTCAAGCGTAGATACGGATACTGCTGATACGATTTCAATGAATTCTATGCATAATTACATATTGGACACACTTGAGACATCACCACTTCCCGATCCCGTGGCAACGGAGGGCAATCCTCATGCCTCGCCGCAACCCAATCCTGAAATAGAGGGTAACACCGTCCAGCACGCGACGCTGTCTTCCAATCCTCTGGAAATGGCGGACAACTTACCACTGCAGGCTTCGCCGCCTCCTGTAGCGATAGACGGTAATGTATCTCCAGCAGCGATGCCACCTTTAGACCCCGTGGAGCTGGAGAGGGACCCATCACCGCATGTATTACAACCTCCAGATTTATATGAGATGGAGGGAAACCCGTCACAACATGCTCTACCCACTCAGCTCTCTCTCGATCGCCCGAACGCCGCTGTAATGGGCAATGAGGGCAACTTACCAGGCGCGTCGACCCTTCCTGATTCCCGGGGAGTAATCAGTGCCACATTGCCTGATGAGTCTTCTACTCCTCCGTTATCAACACATGTCTCTCGCAGCCGTACTCGAAGTAACCCTTCAACAGGTAGACGAGGCCCCACGTGCAGAACTCCTCCTAGACATGATGTTTGGGAATATACAACTGCGGAAATACCTACTTTTGATTTCGACACTATTTCAGCAGGTGTTCAATTTGATTTAGAACCAAACGCTTCAGTTAAAGATGTTTTTGATAAATTATTTCCTACGCACATTGTTGACTTCATAGTAGCAAGAACAAACGAATATGGGAGAGCTCTCTGCGCTACAAACAGGCCTACGACTAGAAACTCGCGTCGTTATAGATATAAAGATACCGACCGCAAAGAAATACAGGAATTTTTGGGATTATGTCTTCTTATGGGACATATTAATGTCCCTAAAAAACGACAACTTTTCACCTACAGCGATCCCCTGTACTTTCATCCGATTTTTGGGTATATCATGTCTGGGCGCAGATTCGAACAAATATTGCGATGCCTGTGTGTATCTGAGTTAAACGCACCAGGAAAAGAGAAGATCATAAGGTTTATAGATGCTATTACTAAGAATTTCCGTGATTGCTACAAGCCTACTAAAGAACTCTCTTTGGATGAATCTTTACTTTTGTTTCGCGGTCGTTTATCATTTAGGCAGTATATCAAGTCTAAGAAGGCGCGTTATGGGATAAAGTTTTACGAGTTGACTACTTCTGATGGTTTCGTCCTCAATATTTTCATGTATGCAGGAAGTGATGAAGAAGTAGAAAAAGGGAAAAAGACTGAAAAGATTGTCATGCGCCTGATGGATCCATATTTATTGAAAGGCCATCATTTGTACATGGATAACTACTATAATTCTGTGACGTTATCGCAAAAGCTTTTAGATTTAGAAACGCATACAACTGGAACTCTACGCAGCAACCGGAAAGACAACCCGAAAGAGATTACACAAAAGAAACTAAAGAAAAACCAACACGTTTGGACACGTAAAAACAATGTGTATGTCTCTAAATGGGTTGATAAAAGGCCTGTACTAATGATAACTACTTGTAATCATCCCAAACTAATAGAGGTGTCAAATAGATATGGTGTGAGTCGCATGAAGCCAGAGGAAGTGGCACAATACAATCAGTTTATGTCGGGTATCGACCGTGCAGATCAAATGGTAGCTTACTATTCTTCACCAAGAAAGACCTTGAGGTGGTACAGAAAGGTATTCTTTCACGTATTGGATCTCACAGTGTGGAACAGCTTCTTCATATACAGAAAATATTGCAAAAACAACAGCAAGAAATACGAATTCGTGACGTACCGAGAAGATTTGATAAGACAACTAATAAACCTGACTCCAAACCTGAAACCCGAGATGCTAATGAAACGCAACAAGTACGATAATCGGTTAAAAGAAAGAACAGAATTTGTGGCATCTGTGGGTACTGAAAATACAGGGAACCTAAGTCACTGGCCTGAGAAAATTCCAGTCAGAGCTAACTCAAAGAAGACATCCAACTACATGAAATGCAAAATGTGTACTAAGAAGAAAATTAGAAGGGAGACTTGCCTAAGGTGTAAGGGATGTGAGGGAAAACCAGCTCTGTGCGCTATATGCTTTGAAGAATGGCACACTAATTCTAATTTTTCAAGCAGGGTATAATAAAATAACATTGTTGTTGCTTCTGAGACTTGTAGTGGTATGATTACTCTTGAATGTTTTAAGTTTTCAGGGTATGGGTTAGATTGTTTGATGTAATAAGTGCAATTATTTACTATATGACAATAAGTTCTTTGTTTGAGAATATACTTTAGTTTCTTGGATGATTAGATAATTCTACGGCAGATATGTATCAAAATAAATATGCCATTATTATTAAAACTGATAAGTTGCTTGCAGTTATCACCACTTTAAGCATAATTTAGAGTAAATACATCAACAGGGTATAATGTAGACTGCTTTACGTATAGGAAATACACTAAACTTGTGAAAATAAATATGCCATTGTTTTTAAGACTGACTAGTTGCTTCTAGAATTATAATAACTAAGTAGTAAATAAAACAACAAGGTACCTATAATTTAGACTGATTAGAATACACACTATAGGTGGAAAATTATTTTGTTGTAAGTAGAAGATTTTTATTTTTATGTGCAATGAGGCAAAAAATGTTATCGGTGTTTGATTTACTATAATAAATAATAAAAAGAACAGAAGTATAGAGTTGATCATTTCCTACAAATATTTTGGTGTTTGAAGAGGGCCACAGTCGTAAAATAACTTAGTTATAATGGCTGTATAATAACGTTGTTGTGGAATGTACTTTTGAAACATGAATGTGATGGGCCGGAACGTGGTAAACGTCCAAGTCATTAGACGTTGTAACCCCGTGCAAACAAATACGCTAGTAACACGTAACGGAACGTTTTTAAACGTTAACGGCGTTACACGTTGGTCACACAGATATGAATCTATACATGCTCTCATACGACGCAACGCTTATAAACGTTAACGTCATACAACGTTGAGTACTTACATATAAACATACATCGATGGCATAGGACGGAACGTTTATAGACGTTGACGTCATTAAACGTTGGTCACTAGCATAAATTATGTTTTCATCAAATGTGACGGAACGTTAATAAACGTTGACGTGATCAGACGTTGTTTCCTTATTTGTAAGCAGAAATCGGTGACGTATGGTTCAACGTTTATAGCCGTAGACGTCATCGGACGTTTGTGTCACAGTTCAAAAGATCGTTTCATTAACTTAAAAGCAGTACGTATATTAACGTCAGTTTACTTTGTATAGGAAAATACAGTGTCACTCCATGTACTATTGGTGAAGTGGGGTGCTCGCGCGAAAGTGTTAACTTGCAAGATTTGATTACCTTACAGCAGACAGACAGACAGACAACGGGACAGGTGAAAGTAAATAAAAGCTTGTAAAAATATACATTTTCCATAGTTACTGAAATATGGAAGTGCTTAAAATTGTTTTCAAAGTTTATTTTATAGCTGAGTCTATCGTGACCTGAGCAAGTAATTATGTGCATACATTTTTATTTTTATCATAAATATCAATCACGAATCACAAAGTTTTAAAGTAGGTAAGAGTTCTAGAAATAACATTGTTACTGTAATATTCAATGATATCGGCAGTACCTACTACTACTACTAACTAATAATCCAGTAATTTTTTGAATCATAAAATATATTAGTATTTAGTTATATATTTTTTGAAATGGAATTGAAAAATAAAAACAAGGAAGTTGTTAAACAGGCTAAGTACACAAAAATAAAATAATACGGTATCTTTGTACATATTATAAACTAAGATTGACATGAAATGTCCAGCTGAAGGAAAGTACCAAGGTTTTTTTATCATATTTAGTCATAATGTATACAAAAATCATAATACTTCACGACTGGTGATGTGGTGATGCTTCGTTAATATTTCTAAGTTGTTAAATAACCAAATGAATGGTTTATGAACATCGGTCAGACACGAACTAAATTCTAGTTTAAAGTGTTTGCATGTCACCGTGTCAAACTGTGCTTAGCTACTGAGCAGACCCCACTGCAATTTTATAATTACCTCGTCGGCTCACAAACGAAGGTAGACAGCTGAAATTCATAACAGAATGTAATTAGGGTTCAATTAGTACGAGGCTGAAAAACGTAACGTTTGGTAACGTTTCATTGCGGACGCCAAATGTGACATGACGTCGACGTGCAACCGACACATGATAGGGGTACTCGTATGCACGAGCAGGCTTATTGCGGGAGCGATGGAGATGGGATGGGAGATTAGTGGTTCGTGTATGTTGCAGTTTCGAACTGTCAGATATTGCAGGATCTAATCTACAAAATAATAGGTTGAACGTTTTTAACTGTTAATCAAACATTATAAAAATGTGTCTATAATGTAGTAAGCAGTTTAATAACCTGAGGCTCTATTATAAGTTTTATCGAAACAAAACGTTACGATCGTGTTTGCGTTTTACCCTCAATTTGTATGGGATTTGACAGCTAAACGCAAACCCGGTCGTAACGTTTTGTTTCGGTAAAACTTATACTAGAGCCTCTGATTTGTCAATCGTACGTACTGGCCGTAAACGTTAGAAAAAAAGAGGATACAAAAACAAAATACGATTTGTGATGTTTTGCAGTCTGGTTACAACAATATTGATATTTTGAAGGCAGAGGACATTTATTTATACAATTATTTGTAAAAAAAATATGTGTAACCGTAAACATGGCACGTGTGCCAAGGGACTTATTTGCTTTCCTTAAACATTACCAGTGTGTCATCGTCAAATACTCCGAATAAGGCCGTGACGCAGTAATCGCGGGATCCCATGTGGGGTAAGTCTAATCAGCTATGAAAATTAGGTTCCTCTGCGTATCTTCTGCTTTGTACCGCTAATGTGGAATTTAATTACCATTACGACATTACGTTACGCTTAGATGCATGCGTTAGGCTCCGGCTTGTGATCACTCTGCTGTCTAATTTGAGTATGAATACCGCATATTCCACAGTGTTATTGTATTTTTTCTTCCTAATTTAACATCGTTTATTTTCAATATTTAGCCGTTTATAACATGAACAAATACTTAGTGGTTGATACCCACACAATACCCACATGTCATTTCCATTGCTCCTACACCACTTATAGTTATCTGATGTATTTGTTTGTTTATTGAAGTGACGTAGTTAATAAAAAATGTAAAAAAAACAAGACTTGGATACAACGCCAGTAATACAACAATATTATTAATGTAGATTGTCCCCCTAATATATTATTAACGTGACGCCTCCGTCAACGCAAACACTTAACAATCTCACCACCTTCATTATCATTTCCGAGATAAAAAGTATCATATTTTACTGCATGATTAGGTACTGTGTGTAAACCAATTTGATCAGACATTTTCTTGTGATGAAGTTACAAACATCCAAACGTATTAACTCTTTGCATTTATACTATTAGTAGGATAACAAGCGGAGAATATGCAGCAATAGGTTCAAATAAGTAAGGTACTTGAAACGAGTCACATAGATGTACTTCAGTATTCAATACAGTTACTGTTGCACGTCCAATATCCTATCATCCTAGTGATATACATCAGCAAACTATGCAGTCTTGGATCCCCGACCTGAACATCCATCATCCAATTAGCCTCTCGATCAATCATCGGGCCGATCACTCCCTGGGCCACGCACCTCGATTTTTTCCCACTTTTTGTGTTCAACCACCGGGGGCTTGTTAATCACTGGGATACGTGTGTGTATTGATAGATTATGATTCTGTTGATATCATTATTAAGGGCATTAAAGCGATTTTGATTTATTGGTACGAACGTTGTTTAGGCCCTTTTTATTTGACTTATTTGGGCGTATCATTCATTGCTATTTCGCACGTTTTAGGCAATTACCTGATAATTTAACTGCATTTAGGTACAGAAAAATAACCATGCTGTTTTTGGTAATAAAGTTAAACTTATCTAAAATGTGTTGCTAAACTAATACTTTTATATAAGGTAGGTAGTTTCTAATTGGAGATTACATACCGAGACTTTAACAGATACATTGAGACTTCTGAGTGAAGACAACGTTCAATAAAAGAAAATGAATGACATGACACCGACAGCGCGAGTGTCTCAAATCGGCAGTCATTCAATCTCGCTAATATAAAACCCAACAAAACGTCTCGCTATAAAAAGATGAACAATAATTCTCTTTTATTACGCACCAAAGTGGGAATCTCATTGTCGGCGAGGAAATAAATAATATCAGGAAGGAAAAGAAAAGGGAAATAATACAACATAAAATATTAAGATTCACCCTGGATTGGCATCATTCTGCGGTCGCCACGGATTTCTTTTAAGGGGGCGAGGATACCTACATCTTTGAATCTTAATGTTATTTGCATATCCGAAAAGTCATGAAATAAATCAGCCGAGACGGACAGCGGGGACGTTATTCATTAGGCCTGCTTTTTCTACGCAAATAGCAATTATTGTAAAAAAGAATTCATTTCGTATTCTTTAGATTTATTTATTAGTAATTTTTTTTACATTTTGTTCAATAAGTCAGAACGGAATTTTTACGTTAAACACCTAATAGATTCACCTCGCACCTTCCGAATTCGGCGTAATAAATTCTCCAAATCACAGTTTCCATTTGGAAATCCTCGTGCGCGTCGAGGACACACTTATGGGGATAATGTCAGGATCCAGCATCAAATTGTGCTGCATTGTGCGGCAAATGCGAGAAAAACGGCGAAAGTGTTAGGGCGAATTTACATAAGTCGAGACAGAGGCTTGGAAGAATATGTAGGAAAATATTCAGGAGGTGATGAGAGCCCTCCGGCCCGGCGGCCTCTATGCATAGCCTTTATGATGGGGAAAATATTTACAGCCGGCGCGAAAACGCAATATTTATGGAGCGACTGGAAATAGCGCAGCTATTCGTGCGGGGTTTTTAACACATTCCTGCACTAAGCGGTTTATTGTTTCGCGGAGATAAAAAGGAAATTGTAAGTTATTATTGTTATTTTGTTGTCATAATATTGTTTAGCTTGATATACCTACAAGTACGCATACTGTTACTTGTTCGTTGTTTTTTTTAGTTAAAAACGACATACAACCTTGGCAAGCAAAAAAAGTTGATATAAGCGTAAAAACACCTTAGTTTGTAAAGACGCACATTTCTTATAAATAAAACCACCTTTTTAGTAAAAAATACAGCAGCAGACGTCAAAAAGCGTGGTTTTGTTTACAAACCGACTGTGACTGCTATCGATTGTGCAGGCGGCAAAGTTTTTATGAATTAACCGTTAAACAAGTAAAGAAGAACAATGAAAAAACAAACTCTCCAAACAAAAATCGATGACAATCTGGGCCAAAAACTTTGGGAAACTTTGCCGGCAAAAAGATTTATATACTTATAAAAAAGTGAGCGGGAAAGGAACTTTTCCAAAAACTTTAAATTGCAACCTTGAACTGGGTGAACTCTGTTTCGGATTACTATTAGAGAAAGTTTTTAACGCCGAGTGGTTGATAACTTGATAAGTCGGCGCGAGTGTTCTTGTCGTTGGGGTTAAATATGATGGGGTAATTTTACTTTTGATTGGGGTTGCCCTTGTGTCTTGCACATCGGAGACGAGTGCGATGAACTGGATCGATCGCGCGCGCAGCACGCGCTCGCGGCTCCAAACTTTCGGGTCCGCTTTAATGAAACAATTCCGTCAGGCAACTTCACCAAATTTGGGTCATTGCGTACTCGTGTGCAGCGCTCATAGCCCGGGGATTTCATTTCGTGTTTCGGCGTATTTCAATGTAAACATAAAAAGTATTATTAGTTTGCGAGCTAGTTTACTACGGACTGCTGAGTCCTAAACGGTTACCGCACTTGAGATGTTCGAGAACGTGAACGGTTTCCAGTCCAGAAATGTGTATACTAAATTATCAAAGCGATAAACGGAAAATGTAACTGGTTTAACGTTAATGCTGTAAAAAGCGTGTTTGTTGGAACAATATGCCATCAACATTTCCATCTCAAAAGCATTTAAGAGACAAGCTCGTCAATTGAGTGCTCGTTTCCTTTATTAACTGTTAACTAGGCCCGGGTGTTTATGTAAATTGTTATTGCTTTTTTAAGAAAAAAACTCGTTTGACACGTCGCGAGTTTCCCGTTATTACTGGAGGAAATCTCCGCTTAGCCCCACTCGGGACACAATGGGATTTTGAAGGTAAATAAGTCTTTAAAAAAGGAATAAGTAAATTAGAAGCGACAAGATAGGAATCTCCCCTATTTTTTTCCGAAGCTGGGGCGGTAAGAGGCGATCGCCGTGGGATGTGCGACTATGGAGAGATTTACGGCTCGCTTTGGTTTCGGAAGGTTAAACGAGATAACGATTTATGACCACATTTCTTTGCATTTGAATACGGAATTAACTTAATTTAGTTGTAGCGACAAGAAAGAAACGCGAGTGAGATTTGGTCAACCTGGTAAGTCGAACAGACCAACCAGGGATTCCACTTGCGAAATGAGATGTGACCCCATCATGTCGCTGATTCATGTCTCAGTTATTCGTATTTAGAGACACTGAGATAAGAAGGTGGGATCTTCCAATGACATACTGGGGACGGGTCCATATTGGCTCATATAAACTTGATATGTCGATTTTTTCTAGTAATACCGCTTTGTAACCATTACTTCATTTTTTTTTTCATCCTGCCTTTTATGTTACTAAATTTCTGTAACTATCATCGGAACTCGTAACGAACAGTTTTCATAAAATGTTTCTTCATAATGTCATTACTAAGGACAGACTTAAACTCATAATTTGGTTTTTCAAAACAGTTTCCTTCATAATGGATATATATATATTTCATAATTTTGTTAGTCCTAATATCATAACTAAGAACATAGTTCAACTCATCATTTTCTGTTTTCTAATGAATAGAATAATATTTTTAATATTGTTTAGTCATATTGAAGAAAAATATGCATAAATAACTGAACATGTCCAAGGAAGAACATAACCATGAGCCGGACGCGTTAAAAGAAAAGGTTTGTTTTTCAACTACCTATTTGATATTGGATAAGTTGTTGACTTCATTCGTATTCGAGTGTATTTAATATTTTTTTGGAAACAAGTTTTTCCGCTCTTTTATAAAAAAAAAATAAGCTCGAAGACAAAAGCGGGAGCCAAGCTCCCGCTTCCATCTTCTAACCTATCCGCGATCCGAGTCGGTTTTGCCACTAAATCCCTGTTCCCTACTGCCTACTTGAACTTATACACCACTACCTTGGCATTAGTTGATTTCTAGGTGGGTCTGGGTGGGGTTCGTTTCGCAGTTCTACCTAACACTCCTCCTCGCTTCGCTCGTCGGCGTACCTACACCGACCTGCCTCAGGGTGGAATAGGAAGGTAATCGGAATAAAAAAAAATGAAAATAGTGGTTGTTCTTTATTAATACCAAATTTAGCAATAACTACTAGTATGTATAGAAATAAATATGATATTAAACTATACTGCTAAAAATCGTTATGATATAAAAGTATATAGCACATGAGTCGAATAACATTATGAATATAGACAATACGATACAATACAATACAAATACTCTTTATTGCTCACCTCACACAAACAAAGCAGTTAAAAAGAAAAACAATACAATAACATGTAGGTAGAGGTAGACAACAGGCAGTCTTATCGCAACAACAATTCGGAGTTACGTTAGTTATTTAGCACAAATAATTATGAATAGTGATCATTATGAGATAAAATAGTATGAGATTTTTTTTCGGAAATCCAATAATCGAAGTTGCAATTTTATATGAACTTTGGCGACATGTCACATTTTGTAAGTCGAATTGCGTCAACATTCTCGTAACATTATAAAAAAAAACTTTATCCAACAATCTTTGGTCTAAAATATGAACGATAATACATTAAAATTATATAAAACTATATGTTGTTTGATACTTTATATTTGAAGCACATTAAAATATAATTTACATGGAAAATATTACATGAGTAAAAAAGTGCTCCTAATTTCAGAAAGCCTCTTCAAAATAAAGAGTCCTCCTCCACTCCCTGTTGAAAAAAATAAATTTTAAGGCTGATTGCACGACACTCTCGGCCGGTGTCATAACAGCTGCTCCGATACCTACTTATTAAGACATCGACCACCTTAAGCGCAAGCCCCGGACCCCATTATATGGGGATCGTACCGGGAGGATTACGGTAAAAGCGTTTTTAATGCTATTAAAAAAAGACGACAGTAATTAGATTACAAACATTATATATATGCTGGAGGTTATCAGTTTTTATCATTATATCAAAAAAACCGAGGTGTAGAATTTCCAAATATGTAAATTGAAGTAATAAAAAAAAACTTAATTCATGTTAAGAGTGCAATAGAGTTGTTACTGAGCTCTGTGATATTTAAAGTCGCATGTTAACAGATTCACTAATTAAAAAAATCACAGAGAACTTGACGTGGTGTATAGTTAACTGAAGCGAATGAAATGTCTATAAAAACTTACCTAAATATTTTTTCAAGACAACAAATATTTTAACACCTGGAATGCGCCCTACTATATCTTTGTATACCTACGCAGCTACGAAAAAGAAGTTGTGTTCTTTTAAGTAGTTACAGTCAAGTGCAAAAATATGTATCGATAACATCCTCTCATAAATAAGTACCAAAACCTTAATCCGCTGACATAAGAGTTATGGGACATATTTATGAGTAAGTTGTATGCATCCATATTTTTACACTTGACTGTACGTAAGGCAAATTGTGTTCAATGTTAGTCTGGGGACCTATACCCAATTACAGATTCTTCAGATATAAATTTCATTGAATATATGTATAGTAAGTACTGATCATAATTTCTAAAATTGTCACATTCTCACTTCCTAATTAGCTAGTCACCGAAGTTTCTCCGTCACTGTTTGTGACAGGCGCCAATTTTTTTCTTTTTTACTGCACACTGCACGATTTTATAAGATTTTTTTCCCGACGGTTAACTACGTATTTAATTAAACAAAGTGCGTATAGGTATATTTGTAGAACGAAATAACTATATTGTTTGGGATATGGCGTCTTAAACAATTTTACTCGACAGCAGGTGGTCAGTCACAGGTCGTCAGCAGCAGAAATAAATCGTACGTAAGCGAAAAACGAAGTTGAAATTATTTATACACACACAAGGTATTGCTTCGCTACTGCGAATACTTAGTACTTAGTACACCAATATGTATTCACTCAAAGTTGCTTAAATATGTATACTACAACCTTATTGCTGCAGAAATAAGGACTTACATATTTTCGAGACTGTGGTGTGTACATTTTGGTGCCCTTGACTGTACCTATAAATACCTAAGAAATTGTGAAACCTTATCTAAATTACAAATAATACATGTTACCTTAAGAACGCCAATTTCTCCTCGAATCCTGAGAATGATCTTGTTAAGTATGCTCATAGGTCCCATAGTCAGAGTTTTACTGCTATGCAAATGTTATGGACGACAAAAAAGTTAATGCCGACGATAAGTACTCGCCCTGGGGACCGATTTCGTTGACATCTTCGAAGCACGATTTTGCTTATTGCAAGTAACGAAAATTACAAGAGATTCAAAATATGAACACAGAAATCTTTGAAGTCATTCGTCATTTAATTATCCTACACATGCATAAGCAATTTCAATACTATGTGATACCTGAATGTGTGTCAATATTATCTAACAAAGCTTGGCTGCAAGCAATTCCAACAAAAAAAAACTGCAATATTAATAAATTAGTAATTATCCTATTATATTGCAAAAATTATCATACCTAAAACACCTTTTCTATACTATTCTTTATTTAGTAGCTTTTATAGCAGCATTTTTAACATTTCATAAACAATCCTCTCAATCAAGCGCCAAATTGAAGTCACCATTTTGCATCCGATTGTCCTCAAGAGGCTTGGAACGAGTGTAAAAAGTGGCAGTCGAGTAGCTGGAATTAGGAGGGGAGTCGTTAGGTGAGACTCGTCGGTAATGCAGGTGTCTCAAGGCACCTCGGCGAGTCAACGAACTCCCCGCTAATAACCGTGGAAGTGTTTTTGGTCTTAATTTTCTTTTATGCTGCCTTTAGTTCTTAAATACTTTTGTAAGTATTTTGTTAGTAGTTATTGTAGGAAATAAGAATTTATTTATCTATATAAGCATGTAGGTACATCATCTAGTACCCAGGGTACAAGTTTTGCTTAGTTTGGG
Organism: Epinotia bilunana; assembly: GCA_947049275.1. Classification (NCBI taxonomy): domain Eukaryota; kingdom Metazoa; phylum Arthropoda; class Insecta; order Lepidoptera; family Tortricidae; genus Epinotia; species Epinotia bilunana. Next base: position 18,513,859 of record OX346260.1, on the reverse strand, counting down.
ACCAGAGGGGTGATTATATAACTTTTACAACGTACGTTAGGACCACTCAACTGTCATTTTCCCATATCAGTAGATCGATTTGTGTAAGATTGTCCCCAAATCAATTTCTATTACTTCAATTACTGTTGAGTCCATGAAAATATTAAATACATACATAGACAAACACACAACATACACAAAGACTTTCGAGTCTAAGTGGTTTTAACAAGACGACGCCCGCGCATCATCGATCTGCATCTTAACCAATCTTCCCAGAGTTCCGTAGGTGAAATTTTACATGCAAATGAATTAATTTCTTCGCCGTAGTGTGTTCGCGGTGCATCGGCGAGGCGATGCCTCGTTGCATTCATAATGTGGGTTCATTACCAGCCCTCGATGAGTCTGGCTCCAACTAATGGGTTTGGAAGAACGCGCGCTTCAATTATGAGTGTTATTAAATTGGTAGCTACGAGTATCTATGCACTGTCTTACGCGGCGTTTTGGCAATGAAATTTGGATTTTGGTGCAGTTTCGGTATTGAGATAACGAAGGGACTTAATGAAATGTACAGATACTCCTGCGGGCTTGTCGGGCCAATAATCATAATCATCTCTGACGGATATTGTAAATGTTAGCCTCGCCTTGCTGCAGATATATATGTTTATTTGAGAAGACATAAACACAGATACGGTATAGATAGAGTAATATGACGGTCAAGATTTTGTTATCTACAAATATACTGCGGTGCGAGTCAGGATTGGAGGGCTGGAGGCACACCTCTCAATAATTCTCAATGCCATTTTTTGCTTTAACAGAATTGAATTAATATTGGTTTTGGTGGTAGCTAAAAACTGCACACACTTAGCTTTAATGATTGGGATGCTACATTCGAAATCAGGACTTGTTGTACTTCTACGAAATATTATATGAAAGCTTTTGCTGCAGTTCATCTTTAACCCATTAGCTGTAAACCATCCTACAAGTTGAGTCCAAGTGTGTTTCATGTATACATGTGGAGTTTCAGTAGATGATGCCTTTAAAATAACACTTGTATCATCAGCGTAGATATAGGGGGTTCCATAGGTTAAATTGGCATTTGGTACGTTGTTTATAAATATTATAAAAAGTATGGGTCCAAGTACAGACCCTTGAGGAACACCATATTTTACGTATGTTACATCCGAGTGTTTTGCGACCTTACTCGAGTCATTATTCTTCTTCATTCTGTGCCATGTCATCATCGGACATCGGCCACCATCTGTCGGAACTTATTCCTATCCCGTGCCATCCTGCTCAGGTTGGCAGCGTCATCAATATGAGTCCAGCTTTAATTTTATCCATCCAGGCCAGCTTCCTTCTTCCTCTACTTCTTTTGCCTTCTATTATTTAGTCATTATTAAGCTCTACATATTGACAGCGATCAGTCAGGTATGATCAAGGCCAGAGCATTTCCACGTATACCTTAGAATTCTAGTTTATCTAGAAGCATTCTGTGACCAACGCAGTCGAACGCTTTCATGAAATCGCAGAAAATACTTACACACACACACACACACACATGTCCAAGATTTAGACAAGTCATAACTTCTGTTACTAATTTGCTAACAGCATATAAGGTGTTCCTATTCCATTTAAAACCATATTGATGCGAAGAAAAGAGTTCCTGACTCTCAAAATGAAATCAACCTTTAAATTTTATAAAACTTCCAGTTCCATTATATAACACTCCGCGTTACTTAATATTATATCAATGACCTCTCGTTATAAGAGTTTATTAGAAAAAAATGACTATGCGCTCGTTACATGTCCTTGCATGTTCTGACCTACTTGATGCTTATGCATACTTATCTATAATTTTGTGTTAAACATTGCCGTCGGATGGAAAATATCTCTCTTAAAAATACTTTAGTCGTTTCCTTTAAAATTTCACAAAGTTTCTGCTCCGTAAACATATTTTCCTTGAGGCGTCGCGGCCGCGTGTGCATTTTTAATTTTTATCTCCGGGACGCGGATGACGCTTGAATTTTTACTGAAGTCTCTCTATATTATTAACGAGAGGGTTAATTGTGAAACACGCTCAGCCGTGGTGAAGTGATGTATTACTTGAACCAGGAGACTGGCGAAGTACCTATGTAATATACATGCCTTCCAAATATTGCTTGCTCTGCTACTCTATTTGAGCAGAAACGCTAGGTTTATTATTTCAGTAATCCGAATGTGTACCGTGCTTGATTAAAGTGTTTTGTAATGAGAAGAAAGCAGAAATATTTTTGCCGTATTTTACTGCATGAATTTGCGTGTAATTTTGCAGCAAAATTTATTGCCAATTCGTACCCATCCTTTAGAAAAAAATTGTGAAAACTCGAAAAGTGCTGATGAAATAACGGGCTTCCTAGTTTCACATTCTAGTTTTCTTAGTTAGTTTCGCTGTCTAGCTTTACTGACATCTCGTGCAACAAATTCCTTCCGACACTTTTCCTGAGTAGATAAACGTAACGTCTCAACTAATAAAACATAACCCTTCCGATATGTTTATCGCATCGGCCATGATTTAGCGCGACAGCCCCATTTCACGGCGTCCCGCGCGTTCTCAAATTGAATTGATATGTTTCCGCTAACGCGCGGCCGCGGCATTTTTCAGAGCATAGCGTATGACGCGGAAAACGAGCGGAAAATTGTACAGCCTGCAGCCAAGCTGTTGAGGGTGTCGAGTATATTTTAGTAAATATACTTCGGAGGACATGTGTTTGGTGTTTGTTCCGAACTGATTTACTTACAATCGCTATGGGGTTCAATGCATCCAATTGCTCGATTGCAATTGCTTTTAGTTTGATCCTAATATTTGGTTTGTTATTTTACACAGAGTTAACTGATGGGTCTAATTTTTAGCCAGTTTGTTAACACAAGCATCTCTTTCCAGTGGAAATAATTAAGAACAATGGATAGTTGAAAAGTTTCCACCTAAGTATATTACTTTGGTATGCATTCAGATTTACAAATAAGTAGATAAGTAAACAGAAAAGACTCAAGGGTAAACAAAGACAATGTGGTGTCAAAAATATATACCCCCTAGTATAATATCTAAATATTACTTAAATTATTCTATTACGTATTCGAGAAAATTTAATACTTCAATATCGCTATTTCATTTTCTGACCATACAAATGATGTGAAGTATGAGACAGGGGTGTAGTAAAGAGTGCAAACGATCGGGTCCCGTGTCAGACGCGCTACGAGAACATTGCCGATAGCGCATCTCATATTTAGCGGGAAATTTTGCGAGATATAAGTATAAGATAAGGTAGGTAGTGAGTTATGGTATAATGAAGATTTGTTATTATTATAATGGTTACGAAAATTGCTATTTGGGCCCATATTCGATATTAGAAACAGTGAGCGCTATATGATTTATTTCAACGACAGTTTGCAGCAAAGTCAATGGTTACTTTTGTGAAAAGTAGTGGTGTCATCGGCGAGGTGTCAAATTATGAAATGAGAACTGCTTTAAGCCTCAGAAAGTTGAAGTAGACATGCGGAAAAGTTTACAATATTACCATACCATGGTTATATGATTGGCGATAGTGAGAGGAGTAATAATTGTTTCTTAATGTTTCTTAATAGACAATATCGGCTGTTCAATGATGTGGCACTATTTAATATCTTTCATTAGACACCTGATTTTGTGTTTGGTAGAAGTCAAAAGATTACGCACCTTTTAGAAAACTAGTAGTTTGTTAATTTTCATTTGAGTAATTTAGAACATAACCGGGAATAACCTTAGGATAATGATGATTTGCGTCATCAAGTTATTTTGTAATGTTTTGATATGATTATAAAGTATTGCACGTAACTTAAAATTTTATACCATTTCACAAAACGGTAGCTCCGTTTTCCTTCAGAACTTGAAAAACCGCTCACAAAAGTTAAAATGCCGTCTCGGTAAACTATGCCCCCTGCCGCGCAAAAAACACAAAGGGCGTACCTTGCCCTACCAACTGTATCAAAATGATAAAAATGTAGAGATCCAATAACCATTCATCCATCAAGTGTCAAGATATAATCTCGGATGGCGCGACTAGCTTAGCCCTTGCGGGGAGGCGAATATAAAAATGCCTGAAGATTTACAGGCGCCGAGCGAGATCTCGCTGGTTTTGGCCGCATTGTGGCTTAGGTATAGGACTTAGAAGTTTCACATTACAGATTTATTTACTTATTGTTATAATAAAGTAAATATAAGAATCCACGATAGCCTAGTGGTTCAGGCATACGGCTGTCAAACGGCGGTCGTGGATTCGAATCCCGGCTCGTCGTTAGCTTTTCAGTGAAGGAAAAAGTCGTCGTGAGGAGACCGTTCCCTCTCATCCATGAGAGCAGGCATGTGCCCAGCAGTGGGGCTTAGATATATAGAATGACATATTTTTGATTATTATAAAAATACACGTCGATCACCTAACAAAAATACTTAATAGGTCTACGTTTCATAGACTTTTAAGAAAATAAAGTCGTAATACCCGTCTTAAAAAGTTACTTTAGCATAATAGTTTTTTCACATCTCATGCTCGAAAAGTGTGTCATATTAGGCTTAGCAAGCGGGGCTAAAGTAGTACATTTAGCCTCTAGGGAAAATATGTAGACATATTTATGATTTTTAAAACATTTAATTTGACCAATCAAAACAACACCGTATTAAATCCACCAATCACAACTCTTTCAAACGAATATTTGTATTTGCTATCAACTAACCAGAATACAGCTACATATTCTAATCGACCAATCAGAAAACAGAATTCATGTCAAACATTAGGTGTTTTTAATCCCTAAATCACAATCATTAAAAAAATAAAACGCATCTGAACGTCAATAGCCGCGTCCAAACGTTCAAGCGTGATTAACTACATACTTGGAATAAGCTTTGAGATTGAGCGGGATAGATGCTCTCTGTCTCGCTTTATCTTATGCCCCGTATGCTGTCCGCCGACTGACCGGCCGTTCTGACGTTTGGACGCGGCTATAGACGGTGAGAGGCGTTTATTCGTGGTGCCAATATTTTGTATCTGTGTCAAAGCAGTTTTGAACCATCTTTTCGCCGTGAAATTTATTAGAGATTATGGATGGATAAACCTTCGTTTTTACTATTTTCTCGCTGTCGAAGTGAAAAGTAGAGTGTATAACTGGTCTAAAAGCCATATTACCCCTCGAACAATTTTCCCTCACTTCGCTCGGGAAAATAACCATCTCGTGGTAGTATGGCTCATTTTAGCCCCTTGTTATACAATCTACTATTGTTAGTGGAAGGATTGTAGAGGGTCCGACTGCATCGTTTTGAGCTGATTTTTGTTAAAAAGTAATATTTGTGTAAATAATGTATGTATGGTAAAACTTTCGTAGAAATGTTATGTATATGAGTACCAATTACTAGCAGTCATATTGTATCCACCTAAATCATAAAATATTATCCCAAAGCTAAAGCCAACTTTTAAACTTGTTTCCTATAAATGTAAAATCAAGCTCCAACATTTATCTCAAAACTACCGTAGAAAAAGTATTCCGCTATCTTTTCCAAGATATTACTGCGGTACCGTAAGAAATCTGTTTGTATCTGGCATTCCTGGCGCCCTCGAAACTCTTAAGCTCGCGGCCACTCGAGCTCTCACAAATCTTTCATAATCTCGCTGGTCTCTGGAGGGGCGTTTTTCATAGTGCATCCTACAAGTTGAGGGCAAGCCAAATATGGCACGTTCGCTAAACTTTTGACTTCAGAATGCATCATAAATTGTGTACATCGTATGTTTGCGGTGACAATCTAATTCACTAGGGTTTTAGGATATTCGCTCGGGATTTCTGCGAGCGTGTACGCCTTTATGTCGCGACCCCCAGAACAATGTTTTAATTTTATTTTTCCGTATCGTATCACATATTAATACCCAGCGGAACGTACCTGGTAGGTATTCATAAGCAAATACAAGGCGAGGGCCCCATAATTTTCGGTTTGCATTTTTCCATCGCGACCGCGAACTCGATTGCGCTCCCAGGGGCTAGCGGCCGCTCGGTCTCAAAAATATTAATGAAAATTTTTACATAAATTTATTCGAGAGGGGCCTGTGTCCCGAGAGTCGATGGGGTCCGCTTCTGTTTTTTATTTATTAATTTAATGGTATTTTCGGTCTAATTACCTGACTGAGGTATAATTCATTGGCTTCGTCTAACGAGTATTTGTGGCCTCATATGTGTTAAATATAATGTGTTGAAAGGGTTCAAATTACACATGAGTTAACTATACAATGATAAATCAAATAAATATACCGTTAATAGAAATTCGAAAATCAATATGTTTTATCGGCATGCTTCCAAAATCTAACTTCATACATGTTCTCATGGACAACCCTCACGGCTTCGCTCCCGGCGGTTTATTGGACTTCTATAAAAAGCAAAGCATTCTTAGCTTAACCCTTCACCGGCGGCTTCAAAAGAACCAACGCAATATATGGGGGGGTCGGCTTAATTTGCCGCTGCCTAACTTTAATGCGAGTAGCCCGCCCAAATGCTCCAAATTACTCCGCGATATTTTTAACGTGCGGAATGCAACCGTTTTGGGTTTCGAACAATATTAGCGGAGTCCGTGAACACTGTAGGGTTAAGATGCCCAATAAACGGAAAATTACGGACAACGGTATTTTACAAAGAATTTCGCGCGCTTGAAACTACTCCGACTCATTTTAATCGCTTATCTATAGTTAACTTGACTGATTGCATTTTTTTACATAGTGTTTTTTGCAATAGAAACAAAAGAGAGACGAGCCACCGAGCCGTTCTTTTTTTCTCGAAATGAATTTTCCATCTGGGGGACATTGGCTTCTTACCGTGTTTACAGAGGGCTTGGAGGAGTCCTACTTTGTTGTTTAATGAAATTATCGGTTTACCGAGTAAATGAACAAAGCCAGATTTCGCTTTCGACGGCTCGGTCAAAAACTGGAGGGGAGCGTGTTTTTGTTTTCCTCGGAGGTGGTCCGAATGGACTCCTTTGTGGCATTCCACGGCTAGGCGCTGTACTTAATCAATTATGATCGATTCGTTAATTCGAGATGCAAAGGGGATTTAATGAACATTCGCAAACAAAAACCAATTCTGTGGCCCTTCGCGCTCATAAAGGAGCGAGGAGGAGGAGGAGGAGGATCTTACAACGTTTTATATGTTGCTGCAAACAGGTTCACGTACGACACGAAACGGTCGACATGGGCCAACTAATAGTCGCAATTAGAGTCGTTCGTGAAAGAATATAGCGACCCTTGCGCCTCGCTTCCGCGATGGCAGTTCCGCTTAATTATATAAAGTACTTAAGTAAATGATGGCTAATTCGGGCCGTGCCCGCCGCCCCGTAAACAAGAGGTGTGACTTTCCACCATTGTCGACGATCTGTCACTTCCACTTCCGCAGTGGTCCCTTTTCTATCATTCTTTTTCTTATTGTTGCCTTTTACAGCGTAAAGAATTCTTTCTTTCCTTTTTTGTCCGGCGCCTGCAATTGTCACCCTCCTAGTGTTTGTTGTGAGCGGCGTTGATTAAATACTGCTGTCAAATTTAGTTAATTTTTCTTTTCCGAGTACGAAGTTTAGATTTGTCAGCAATACTGACGCTAAAATACGACGAGGGTTCTATTAGTCTTTTTGTAATTTTATGAGACCTGTTATTCCAGAATTAACAATTCTGATCAGCGGTGTATACAATTTTGAATATTTCCTACTATGCTATTTTTCTTATTAATATTCCTGCGTACTTGATGGCCCCGTCAAATATTTTGATTCTAAATTATTTTTTTCATCCGTGTCGTCGGCGTGTCGAAGGAAATTTACATTTAAATAGAACATCTGCGGGCCAAGTCGACCCTCTTAAGGCTTCTATAGCGTTTTTCTTAACTGCTAATTTGTAAATCGTTTCGTAATATCGAAAAATTAAAATGCTGATGTCATATTTTACTCTCTATTTATATGCTAATATCGAAATTTGCGTCGAAGGGATGGATCTTGATTAAAATATCAATGGGCGAGTAATTTGTGAGGTGATAATTTAAGACGTCCCGGCCAATAGAGAGAATTTTGCGGAATCCGTGCAAGAAATATCAATTCGTTCTTGTAAAACATTTGCATCGCGGCGCGTAAAGTGAAATGCCGGTTATTACCTCGAACGCTAAATTTTCTTGGGCGTAACATCTCTGATGAGCTTTAATCTTGTCGGTTATCCCATTCCTCTCGGCGTAACATCACTGCAATTATTTGTAAGACGGAAGGGTTGAGCCGGGCGCAGTAAACCTAATGCCGCAATATTCGTAAATTAAGAGCTTTCTCCGGCGCCGGCGCGCGTAAATATTATTTTTTTATGTTAATAACTGTGCGATTGCGTTAATAAAGCCTTACAACTCGTAATTAGCCGCCATTGTCTGCGAGGCGGTGAAGCGGACTTGACGGATGAATTGAAATTACATCTCGGAGAAGGCTTGTTCGTGAGCTCCGCTGCCAGCTTGGATAATATGTATAAACTGAATTCGAAAATGTTATTAATGATTTAGACAGATTATTTCTTTGATTTATCAGGGCATTAAAGTTTTTCCCCTACATCAAGCTGTTTCGATGCGCCCGCATGCGTTATTTGGATTGAAATGAGTGGGGTAATCTGTACTGCTGAATACACAATCTTCATTACGTCACAGCCACTGGGTCCATTAATTAATAAATTAAACAAAGGCGCTCTTAATTTTGCAGCGGTTTGCTTGAGCCGCAGCGAAAATATTTGCCATGTATAAATTCTCGCCGCGAATGATGAAGACAACCCTTCACCGCCGGGCCTTCTTTATAGCACTATTTGTGTATTTTAATTACTGTCATTATATGCTAATGACTACCATCCCTTTTTCTTATCCTCCTAAATGGGTTATTGCAGACTTATATCTATATCGCGCAGTTTTGTCGACTCATTTTGAAGATTTAAATAATAATAAAGGCATTCACAGCGTCGGAAGAATTGTTTCTTTAATTTTTTGCTACGGTTGAGCATTTTGATTAATTGTTTCGATGTTGCTAGGAGATTTTGTTTGTAATTTGTTTTGCGTTATTAACTTGACGGGGAAGTCGTTAACTGAGTTGGAAAATTAGCCTCTTTTATTATTTTACGAGACGATGATTTAGTCAGGAGAAAATATGTCTTTTGTCCCAGTAATATTTTAGAGCTACCTAGACATCTTCCAGCTATTTGCTTTTTTCAGAATAGTAAGATTGAAATGGAATTACCGTCTGACAGTTGTTAATTTACGAGCTACGGCGCGGACAAAGCAACTGTCGCCGAGCCGATCGAGAGATTAAACAAATGGCCTCATTTAACAACATCGAATAACGATCACATCTGTTGCAAAAACTCGCAAATTCTCTCTTTAATTAAAACTGTTCGTTTCTTAGCAATTTTTTCTTTCGATTGGAATTTCATTAGAACTCCAATTAAATTTAGGGTGTCACAAGAAAGGACATGTTTACCTTTGCATATTTATATACCGTTAGTTTAACTACAAAGCTACGTTAAAAGAATCTGCATGTTGATGTAAAAATATGAAATTATTAATATGAAGTCAACTGACAGCATTTGTGGCTTTTAAATCATCCTTCATTTATTCTACAACGCCATATAATACCGTCCCCAATACATTGCTTCAGCGTGAGAAAACACCCCTTGGACTGGTACGGATGCAAATCGGGTCTTAACGACACACATTTTCTTTCCCTCGTACGAGAAATCTCGGAATTCTTTTACATAATCATGTGCTGAAAATATAACAGGTTTTTAGCGAGGGGTGTTTGATAAACTCTCAGTTGTATGCATATGGAAAATTATACTTTGTATTTTACATAATCTACTTACTAACGCTATGGAAATAATTCGTAACACTATCTCATTTACATAAGTTTTTACGTTCTCGGACATCCAGCACGAAGTAAGTACAGCTGGTGCAGGCTGATGTTAGTTAGTTTTTTAAATATTCATACATTCCTAGAAATACTTTTAAAAAACTTCAAGATATATCCATATTTCTACTCTCCGAATTGATGACTACACTCAAATATGTGGGATACTATTCATGAAGCCAAGCTTTTAGCATTTCTCTGTTTTTCTACAAAAAATCGCTCAACGGATTTGCATTACAATGCAGTGTAATCATGCCTTTTTTATCATGTTTTGAGAGCAAATGTGTGCTTTAGCTCTTAGCATAAAGATTTAAAATTTCAAACACACGTCTTATAACATTTTAACTCCAAATCTTGTATACATTTTGGTATTGGTAACATTCGCCATTCAACCAACATGCTCGACTCTAGATGTTTATTTAGGCAATGTAATCACCATTCTTTTTAGTGGTATCTCGTTTACCATTACCAGCTTGACTTCATCGCCTTTCGGTATTTACCGCGCTCGTAGCTTTTTACGTAGCCATTCCGCCATCTTTACGACGCGTCACGGTTTACTGTTATGTCACTACACAAAGGGTTAATGTATTATTTTTCTATGGATACAGGTGTAAGACTTTAGCTAAAGAGTTACTTTATTTTGTGGAAGAACTTGTTTTGAAAATAATTTTATTGGTGGTCTCTTTTGCATAACGTTGCCTATAATGGCATTCGTTATTTTATGCAATAGGTAATAGTGAGAAAAGTACGAGATCAGTATTTATTCGTTTTGTGCAGTAACACACGACGCGAGTGTTTAGAAAAATATGCAAATTTTCGTTTTCTGTTCAGACATGGATTTATTAGTCTGAATAATTGCGCTCAGTTAAAATTATTTTATTATGTACTTACACATGTTTTCTGTATAAGCATTATTGATAGCATTGAAGTACAACGCAAAGTAACTTCATCTGACTGTACATAAACATACCTAGCGAAAATACTACCACCTATCCAATAAATACGAAAGCACGCCGCTCGCTTACATATATTATTTATTGCCATTGAAAATCCAGTTCTGAAAATGTATTCGGGCGTACGGCGCGGAGCATGTTTCCTTGTCGCATTAGGCATAAGTAGTGCTCTTTCCTCACCCTATTAACTGTGATATATGCGACAATTCTTTTCCCAAATCCTCAAAACAGAAGGCAAGGGGTGTCATATCGCGCGCGCCACTTACCATCGACGAGCGAGCGACGCGCTAATTCTCTGCTGATAAATGAATGTCTTCGAATGGGAAATTTTCAGGTGATTCGTTAGATGCTTCGAAGTTTAGGAATGCAGGGAGGATTTCACACGTAATGTTTGGGGCGTGCACCTGCCTCTCTTTAGCCGCAACGCAATAGTCTGTCCTACCACTCACCTGGAATCTTTGACATATTGTTTTTCTTCCGTCACACTTTATTTCAATTAGATTTAAATGTTTTCAATAGGGTTTCAGTAAATAAATAATATTCAAGTTAAAAGCCTTAATCCTTAAGCCTGAGGTGCCGATGTTGATATTAAGATAGCTTTGATTTACACATTTGGATAAATAGAGACATACGAGGGAACCTTGTGTACACACGGAGGTGCCCCGCGGGCGATTCGCGAAAAACTTTTACGCAATCCAGACTAATAAGAAGCGAACACGCAGCGAACGCGATTCACGTGTTCAGACAAAAACGATGTTCCCCCAAGATGCGTGTGATGTATGCAAAAAGGGAATTGAATAAGGTGATTTCGTTCCGCGGGGTCGCTCCCGTAGGAAAAGAATCCGCTGCGGTAATAGCGAATACAATAAATTTTCATAAACAAATTGCAATTTGATGGCGGTATATAGGCGGTGCGCGCGTGTGCGCACTCCCAATAAGGATTGATAGGGAAACAATGTCGCAACACTGATTGAATGTCAATTTGAGGCGCGGGCTGTCGCAGAAATAATTCGCGTAACGACCGTTTTAATACCTTCTTTACTTCACACGAAAATACTAAACCTGTCACTTTCTTATGTATGTTGTAAGAGTGAGACGAGGCGTGTTGTGCGTGTTCTTGACTAGAATTTTGAGAGCTTTAACGACGTGAGGATGTGCTGAATCGATTCACCGCTGTCCCCCATATAGATAATAGATTGATTGTTTTTCTTATACATTGTGGGGCATTGTCAAATCTGCGCACATAATCTGTAACATATGGCATCAGCAGTTCTGTTCTATTGTGGTAACAGTGGTTAACATATTATTGTTGAGATTCAAATAAATAATTAAAAAATCTTTTGGATTTTTGTGAGTTACATTGGGAAAGCGCATCCTTTGGTAGCTATACGATATTCTAATTTTATAATTGAATACAGTTCAAAGCAAAAACTAAGATTATCACAAAAGAGTGATAATGCCTTATCAACTCTCTGCCAAGAAATGAGTTCGAATCGATGACGTTTAACTTGTTTAAAAATATGAACACCAACAATATCTTTGTACAATCTATTTTAACAATTTTTCACTAACTTCTTCGTTCCCACCAACCTTCATCCTTAGCATACCTTAGTATTTTCTTACCGCAGCTCTGAACCCCGTGAATCAGTATTCATAAAGACTATAGATGATTTGGAAGTGTCGCGCACGCCTGTCGCGGCACTTACGGGGGAGTGCCGGCGGTTTGACTTGCAAAGCAGCCTGGAGATTTTTCAGGGGCGTAATGACTGCTTGATGTGTTTCAGCTTGCGTGGTATGGAGACAGTATTGAAGCTTGCAAAGGTTGGTTTACTAACTACTAAATAGCAGGGTATTTCGGTCAGCCAAATATCTGGTAATAGCAAAGTATGCATACATGCACAGTAAGGTTTGAATGATGTTCTAGGATTTTTAATTGAGCCACAATGTACATCATATGTTGTATATAACCTTTTTTCGTTCAAAAAGTGTTTATATAACACTGTACAAAAATTCAAATAATCGTTTGCGGTACCTACAAGTGGAGCTGCTTTAAAACCAAGCCTGTAATAAAAACTTCAATTGTTTTTTGCAAGGACATTTCATTAAAAACCAGGTCTTACATGTATTTTTGAGTGAAGCAAGCTTTGTAAGACTACTGCAGCCTACAATAAGTAGATATTGTTATAATAAAAATAACAAAGACGTACTTCAAGTATTATATTGGCTGTGTTGGTGTCAGGGTATTTCATCAGTGTGCTGTGTAAGTGACATAACGAATTCGTACTTACATCACATAAACCCAGGATCTTCATTAAACATTCAAATAACATTTCCTCACATGAGAAGGAAACGGAATTGTCACAATCTGCATTGTTTCAGATGTCATAACGCGGCCCTTTGACTCGGTGTTTCCGTACGCAGCGATAGCACAAAACGACGTGATAAAGGCTCCTCCACACTTGGGTAGCTCTCAGGCGCGTCGCGTCACCTTTGATGCGCGTATGATTGCCCGCGCCCGCGACACATTGGATCTATATTGTTGTCTTTTTCAAGTTTCGTAATAAGGGATGAGGGTGTATTAAAGCCTTTTATCCGGCTCGTCACGCCGGCACGTGGGGTCGGGAAGGGGTTTAAGGTGTGCAAACATTAGCTCTTTTACATTTTTGCAATTTCATCGACGACGGCTGACGGCTGTTTGCTGTAGCTCAAGTTTGCCAGAAGCGGGCTGAGGGCACGACTGAACTGTTCTGAAAGGGTTCGGGTGAGTAAACGAGTTTTTGTTTCGTTTACAGTTTTAAGGCAGGTGATGAGTGTGCCGTGGGCGTTCCCTCTCAACCCGTATGCGAAAGGTGTTCTAAATTCCTTACAAGTGATTGATTAATATTCTCGATTGTTACTAAGAGCTTCACCTCGTTAAAGGAAAATAACAGAAACATATTAATTTCGCAAACATACCGTGATACCGAATATCCTCTACAGCATCAAATCCCATTCCAAATTAAAGCTCATATTAAGCCACAGCCAGGCCCGCGGCCAAATCTCACTGCTTGCAAATCTTGGCTGTATTCTCGAACATTCCAGAAGATGTAGCTCGGATTAAACGAGCCACTATATCCAACGATTACAGCGCCACTTCAGGTAAGGCTGCATATTTCAGGAGCGAGACAATATTAACCGCGGAGCTCGTGCGGAAAACGAGACCGTTTTTGGTTCCTAATTTACAATGCCTGTAATGCGAGGGAGCAGGCGCATTTACTCGTAGGTGCACGCTACTGGTAATGAACTAAACGGTGTGCAAATATGTGTGGGAGAATTATGCGGCTGTTTATGAATGCACAGATGAAAGCACTTAAAATATTATCAAACCCGTATTGGCGTAGGCCTTTGCAACTCAAATCAGAAATTAACCTTTGTTGGCATGACAAATAGTTTATTTACAGCCTGGACGATTTATATCATAAATAATTTTCAAGACATTTTATGAAAGATCATTCGCACCCCTCGCTTCTTAAATCTACCACAGATAAGCATAAATGAAAGGAACGACAAAGCGCCGCTATTAATTGTCGTGAAAGAAGCAAGACGCCGCGGGCGACCAGCGCTGCACTCGCCCGTAACTCATGCGTAATCTCGTGCAGTTCCGTAAATTGCATATTGTACTTCATTAGATATAGGGGACGGTTTTGAATATCTATAAAGAGGTCGATTAAGGAAATGGCATTAAGCTGGCGATACATCGTCTTCTCATCGAGATTAGATCTGCCATTAATTCATTTCTTACAGTCCTGTTAATACTCTGTAGTCTACTCTCATTACTGTACTCTGATCAATTAGGTTCCCAATAATCATTTTCCTAAACTGTCATCTATTGTATACAGGACAGGCGCCTAGTGTTCTGTTCCTGATTTTGATCTAAAGACTAAATAGGGTGTGGCCTGTAATAGGAGCAATAAATGAAACGGTGGATTATTAAGCCAAGCAATCAGTTAAAACTTCTATGTGGATTAACAAGAAAAAAGTGTTTTTTTTTGTAGTAACAGAATACCTGGTTTTTTTATTTAACTGGAATACTTACTATCAATATTATTTTACATTTTAAATCCAAAAAATCTTGCACAATGTAAAAAATAACCTACAAAAATTGATGGACGCTATTAATCACTATGACATCATTAAGTGCCCAGTACGATATCGTGATATCAAATTTCATTACTTATGGATTACAACTTCAAATATTTTTTTCCTGAATTCAATAATTTTGAAACATTGGGACCGGATATACATAGAATAACTACATACGCAGTCAGTGGAGTCATCCTTTAAATTTATTGCTCCAATTACAGGCCACACCCGGTATATCTAGTAGTTTTATAGACAAACAGACAACACGCTATGTTTTTGACAACATCTACGTGTAATTCGCTCGTCGTTGAATACGTGCACACATAATATACCTAATAGCAGATTGTCCCAGCGACTTAGTTTTACGAAGCTTGTTAAATTATCGCCCAAAAGGGGTAAGATGCCGCGGGCTCGCGGCTGAGTCTGAAATCTGAATCATAACTCATAAGTAATCTCAGACTGCATTCGGCTACCAGTGATATGAACATGAAATGTTATTCACTTTAATTGCTTTGTGGTGCGCCTGATTAGGAGAGCAGGGGTAAATACGTCACTTACAGTGACGGTTGGTTGGTTTTATTTTTGACAGTAGGCATATGATAAAAAATCAAACAATACCCATTAAGTCCCTAATTACCATGTGGTTTCATTCCCAATAGTTTTTTTTTGGTGTACGTACTGACGTAAAACGTTTGGGTTTAGGGTTGGCAGCAAAATACGGTCATGTTGGTTGAGTGTAAATTGCTTAGGGATAGTAAATAGATGTTTGGCAGAGTACATGTTGCATAGATGGTCACCTTCCAGATCCACCCTGTGGTTACTGCTTGGCATAGCACCGACACATGACATACTAGTCTATGTCATGGTCAAAATTTATTTGTATTAATAGAATGCACACATATTGAAAGTTGAGGTGTCGAGTGAAAATTATAACTAATAACACACTGAGGCAAAGTAATAATTTAACGGTAACCGTAGCAAGTATGGTAATAAAAGTCGATATTCCACTGAACATTAATGCCCAACTGAACATTAATGTACAACTTTATATCAAAACAAATGCCGTCATTAAAGTACCTACCCCGTATTTAGCACATTATTCTAAAAGCACGTGAGGCACGAAGCCCCTGAAATTACACTCAAAACAGTGCTCTTTACCAACTTTCCCATAAGAGCCCATTATTTACGGAGCCACCGTACCATTAAGATTCTCCACATATCTTCGAAAGGCGCGTTATGGTAATTACGGGTCGCCATTTTATCTTGCAACTCTTCGCGATTAGAACTCGCGTGCTCTCGCTCGGGTGCACGTAGAAATAACAAGTCCGCGAACTGGCTTCGTTTCTGGGTTCTGAAATTAATTCGGATGGAAGATATCGGGCGGTACGATAACGGGTCTTCCGCGCCATTTATTGCTTGTGTGGTGCGCCGAACGCCGAACGCCGAACCGCGTATCGGTGAAGGGGTAAAGAATATCAAGATGTAACGAGCGCAGGCCGGAAGGCTCGCAAATGAGCTCCTCGACTTATCTGCGTTAATGTGGGCGAGGGTTAATTTCGTCTAACATGAGCAATTTGGAGTTACCACCCGTTCCGAACTCACATTCGTGTTGCTACACGGCTATAATTGTATCTGTTTCTCGCTACGTGGTTCATATACATTAACTCTTTAAATATTCGTTAAGATTTCGTCTAGACAAAAGGAAAATATGGTTGTCTGAGGAGTAAAACGAACGCTAGCGTGCAAACATGGAAGGATGGTGAGCAAATACGAGCTGTGTATTAGGAAATGAAATTAACTCTCGCAATCTCGTCATTGAATGTGTTTTCTAATGGAGCTCGAGCTGCGTTTAATAGACAATGCTAATGTATTCTCCTGCAGGCAGTCAGTGCTATTGATAATATGAGAGCCCTTCACTCGAGAATTGTGCTCAATATGCTGCTACTAAAACCATACTAGTTTGAAATGTGGACAATATACTATTTATGCGCAAATTGTGTTATAGTTAAAAGTTACCAGTATATCTCATTTTTGCAAGATTGAATAAAACATAAACGTTAGTCAGTTTTATGCATATAGCGAGAAATTCCCACGCTAAAATATTGAAGAAATCGGCAGAAGTTGGCCTCATGTAAAATGCAGCGCGCGGCCGGGATGCGGCAAACTGCATATTTTGTGAAGCCTCTTTGGCCAAGTACGAGCGCGTTTACTTAGATGTTTTAATACTTCTCTACCTTCACTGTAAATATTTATGTACGTAAATACTTCATTGTACTCAAGACATTGGTAAAAATACAGACAAAATAGGTTAAGTTGGTAAAAAGGCGAAGTTATCCATGTATCCCCTTAACCTTAGAGCAAATAATGATATTGTTAATTGAATGACGACCGCTTGACCCTGCCTACGAAGCAAGAGGTTCTGGGTTCGAATCCCGGTAAGGGCATTTATTTGTGAGAGGAGCACGAATATTTTGTTCCTGTGTCATAGATGTTTTCTATGTATTTAAGTATGTATTTATCTATATAATTTTTTTATCGCCATTATACAAGCTTTCCTTAGTTTAGGACTAGGTCGAGTTGTGTATGATTTTCCCCTTATTTATTTATTTATATATTTTATAATTTCTACAAAAAGCAAGCATATAAATTAGGAACGTGTATGTTCTACTGTACCTACGACGACGTAACCGTAATTAAGGTTTAATATCGCTTAAATCTTTAATAATAATTGTTTTAGTGTAAGTATCTAAATCGGTTCGAACCCAAAAAATGCATCAGCCGCCACTCAATATAGACCACTAAGAATTTCGATTATCAAAATTCAAACGAATTACCCTCCATCAACCTTCATAAAGCTGTGTCCACAAACGTTTGCGGTCGTAGGTGCGAGCTCAAAGGGCTAGTTCACACGGGGCAGGTTGCGGAGTCGCGTCAAAAGGATTGACCGAAACGTGTCTAGGGCGGGATATTCAGACCGCAGTCTAGTTCCTTCGGTAACCGCTTTGGGCGCAAAACACGGTTTTATCTTTGAGGCGATGAATACTGCCTAATAATATTTGGGGAACTAGTAAGGGGCAATTTTCGGCGTAACTTTAGCAACTAATGCTTCTATCGATTGGTATTGGTTAATATTAAACTATAGAAGCTGCATTGCGTAGGGCGGTTTACAATTTAGGTTTTAATATGTATGTAGAGCTAGCAAAGTAGCAGGTAAGGAGTTCCATTTTACAACTGTCTTATTTAAATTTAAGCATCATTACATTTTTACTTATCCCTCTACTGCGTGCTATATTGCATAGTGAATGAGGACCCTATGAGTGTCAATCAAAAGACTAAATGGTAAACACTAAAGCTCTTGGTCTTGCTCGCCACTAGACAGCAAGCAAAAGCAGCAAACTGAGCTGTTTACGTGAGGGCCGACTGCAAACACTGTAAACGCCTTTGCCTCCTGTTTATACTGGACAGTCACGGCTGCCGTGTACAATTAGCCACCAGCGTCTCACCTGTACACCGACTATACTCGTGCAGTTGCATTAATGCAGTCGCATTCAATTTTAGACTTTACACGTAGGTGTTAAGAGTTGCATAGTTGTCAAATAGTTGCAAAGCTAAATTGGTGGGATGGCGTTGAAACGTACATGTGGCCTTTTGAGAGCGCTGTTAAGGACCTAGGTGGCTGTATTTGGGAATGTTGGATTTTAATGACGTTTACGATACAACCTGCTAATTATTGTTTTGGTTTAAGCTTAGAATATGAGCACTAAATTCTCAGTGTGAAAGTAATACCGTGTATGCAATCCCACTAACTTGTATAGCTGTATTATGTACACCAAAAGTTGGATAATCCGAATATATCCCATTCACAAGCCCAGCTCCACATTTTCCTACTCAGCGCTAAGCCCTCTCCATCGCACGGTGTTGACTCGCTGAAATGACACGAGCTCTTGACTCGACATGATCATAATGCCGACCGACCCGCCAACCCTTCTGCATCCATCCGGCAACAAATCTTGCCGAGCGTTCGGCATCTTTATAACTCGAGTAGAACGATCCTTTAACCCAACGTAATGGGTAGGTTTACTGGGAGGACCGTCGTAAAGTGCCCCGGTAGTCCCCACTACTAGGGGCCCTTGGAAATTTCACGAACTATTTGGCCCGCTGGCCCCCGCTCAGCTTTTTTCGCAGAGGTTTATTGTCCGGATTTTCCGCTCACCTTTATCGTTATTGTGTCCGCTCGACTTCATAAAGGACCGCCGCACTATTAAGACCTCATAACCGTGGGAAAATGTTGAACACTTGAGGTTCCGAGATTTTCCAAGTTTTCTCACGTTGTTGGAGTTGACTCTTTGTTGAGTAGTTTCCCATTGTCGAGTACTATTACATACGTTACAAAATCAACAATGGAACATATAATACAACGTTTATACTGCAATACGTACCTACCTATACAAACCCACTTAATAATCGTGTTACTCTTGTGCCTAATAGCTTCTACTGTGATAAGGAACTTTTAAGCTCACGAACGCGTAGTAATATTTAAATCTGTGAACGCAGACGTTAATCATAGTGCTCGCGAGACCATTCAATTCCAACTAACTTAACTAGGTCTGTTTCTGAATGTATCAGCGCAATATTTAACTATACGTATTAACCCTCTGCTTGCACACTTGTTCCCACACCAACTACACGCACCGCGAACTACAAATCGGTCGGCCGGCGCCGAATTACGGGCCGGCCCGTGAAAAATGTACGCCACCTGTGGCGCGCGTAATCGTATGCGTTTATCCCTGCGGGCGTGCAGGCGTATGTCCTTTGCCGATGTCAGAACATGTGGTTACTGGATTAGGCAGGATTTTTGAAGTGAAGACTTCTTTAGACTGACGGACTGAAGACTGTAGTTAATCAATAGATTTAATCAATTTAATTATATGCATTTGCTGCATTATAAAACTGCAACCTAATATGCATAATAAAATAAGTTTTTCACTCACTTGGTCAATAAATGACGTGACTTGGATCCTAACGCACTTATGAGCGTTTGTTTCCCTTGGAGGGTTTCAATGTCCTTAGTCTTTAGAGGTTTTTACAAGGCTATGAAACCAGTAAAACTAATATGGCCTGACTAGGGAATTTAAGGATTTTGGATGTGCGACTGATTTATACGCAGCAGCGAGTGAATTAGTTTGATGGCAATGCGAGTAATGCTTGCTAACATACTAGAGACATTATTTTACATGTGGTTAAAAATATAAACAAGAGATTTGCCTTTTATCGCAGGTGCATCGCTTCCATATAGCATTTCTAACATCCGCGCTCCGCTTCCGTGCAGTCAATTCCACGGCGATATGCGTGCTCGGCGCCATTCCGCACTCGCCAATTATCATCGGCGTGTCCACTCAGTCCGGGCCCACACCGATACACCAACACATCATCACTTCTACAGCCTTATCCCACTGGCACTAAGATTATTATTGCTTGATACGCGGCACGGATATGATGGTGGACCAGAAGCCGATACAGCTACAGCGCTCAATTAACACGCCCGGCGCATCGCATCGCACCTAATCCATCGGCCGATTTATTGACTGGAAATGTACGTTTTATTTTATAAATGGATCCCTTTTTGTGCATCACCTCTTTTTGAAGTCATGGACAAGAAGACTTATCTATCTCCAAAAATATCCCTAGTCCCTAGTTGTTAATTACAATTGGTTTCCAGTATGTTGCTGTAATCGGCATGTAATTGAAAGGAAAACTATTTATTTCCATCTGTTTAAAAAAGCGTTTTTTCGTCGACACATAACTGTTACGATCAATGGCCATAACAAACTTGCATTGGAACTGAAAATAAATGTATAAGTATTTTTATAAATATCATATTGTTTCCAACCAATTCAGAACATGTAGTATTCCGTTCACAGAGGGGCTAAAATAATTATTGCTCACTTGACAAATTGCCGCAAAGCCTACGTGTCGTTGGAACAATTTGATACAATTTTCACCGCCTTTCCTCGCACGGGCCACATTTGCATATATGCGGGGGCTTATGCAAATATTTTTTTACCTTGTTTACCCTACGGAAGGAAACAGCGGGTGCGCATTTTAAAAAGATTTACGCGCTTTGTCGGATCATTAAGTGCGGAACTAATTTGCTTACCTTTGAAATGTGCTAGGCTTTGTTCCGGCAATTACTGCCACCGGGCCCGTAACGTGATACGCCCATTTTGTCACTTGTTGGTTTTTCCTTTCGTCGGTCACTTGGTAATTGAGTGGGGGGACTTTTGCGTTAATTACCTTTATTAATAATTAGCTGCCCGCGTATTACACGGAACCCAGGCAATACAGCCTTTGTCCATTGGATATACTGCTGAAAGATTTTTTTTCACAGGTTGAGTAAGGTAAAAGCACCAGTCATGTACATTCTCCAGTGATGGACCGTTTAAACAACGCCTATAAAAAATAAGCAAAACCTTTTATCCACCATCGCCACCATATGTTCAACATTTACCAGGTAACGGCCATGTTGTTTGCCTAAGAATCGTTGTTATCTAGCGTGCGGCGAATTTCGATTAATGTTAGTTTATTAGAAGGATCACAATGCAGGTGAGTACACTTGTTATAATTTCACCTTACACTGGAAAGGTGACATCTATTTATTTCCTTTTTATATATTACTTGTTGATGTTTTTTATAACCTTAACGTTTCCTGATTCCTTATGTATAGCTTGATATAGGTATTGTTTATGATTGGTTCAACCAATTATATTAAGTCCAGTCATGAACACTTCGTCTATTACTGGATTTGCTTCAGTTTTGATTAATTTTGTTACTAGACTGTCGGTAGTTATGCGAGGCTTATAGTTCTGTTGTTAATATTGTTTAAAATCATCCCGTCCAGTAATTTAAGTAACGATTGGTTGTCCATAACTGGTACAGTCAAAATCCACTTCACTTACCGAAATAAAAAAAAATGTTTACGCTTTGAGGAGATTCTAGGTATTTAATTATTGAGAATTGTCATTATAATTGTTTTTATTTGGATGTCCATGAATGTAGTATGTCCATAAATGGGTGTTCATTATTGGACTTTGGCTGACCATAGCTGGTTTTCTAAAATGTTTGTTGGTTAAGCAAAATTACGTTTTTAAGTGGTAAATATTTTTTATTTGCCAAACTGTCTTTTCTTACTTCCTAGCAATCCAATATCTATCAGTGCGATGAGAAAAAAAAAATAATAATAATAAATCAGCCTGTATACGTCCCACTACCACTGCTAGGCACAGGCCTCCTCTTACGGATGAGAGGGATACATTTAATTGCTAAAACTAAATGTTTCTCTTTATAGTGTCCATAACTGGAATTCTTACCTTAGTTTCGGAGGTTTTCACCTTCATGCAAACTTTCATTTGACAGTTTACTTTTATGTTGTGTCCTTTATGTTACAAAAGTATAGGACAGTGGGTCTCTAGGGTAACTAAGAGTACACTTATCAACAATTTTTACTATTATACTAAATAAAACATTTCTTTTTTGTCACCGTGGAATTACTCGACGGTTCCATCGCAAGATCAGCGCTGGCAATAATGCCAGGATTGTGCTGAGGTTTCCGTTCCGAACCGTTTGGTGACAAAATGGTTTGTGACACTTTTTTGTCTCGAATATTATTTCTTTCTTTCTAAATTGGATTAATACCAAACGTGACCGTACTCTGTTATTTAAAATAAACGTACCCTCAAAACAAATCTTACGGAGCCGTTTTTAATTTGCGTGCAATTTCTTGAAGGGGACTTCTCAGCGATATTGAGCATGTGGGAATCGTTGAAATTAAATTTTCTTTGTTTTCGCTGAGGCTGGTTGGTGGTGGCATTATTAAATTTCCTTGTGTTTTTTAACAGAGCCGTATCATTAGATTGAGGGTTTCCGTCAAGAGGAAATTGTGGCGAGGGGAGCGAGCACCTAAACATATTGAAAAAATAAAATCCTGGCTACTTACACCACTGACGTGGCTCGGGATACTCTACTTTACACTTTATAATCAAAGTTTAGGATTTTTGAACCTATGAATGAATCATATCTTAACCGTCATTCGTCCTGTATACGGATGCGTTTTTTTGACATCGGCGGATGCGGATATTTGGGGGCACACAACACGCATCACTTACTAAAACACGTAAAATCAACGTCCATTTTTGATATCACGCAATCATCAAACACGTTGAGACTAAATTGCAATATAGCGACCAAATAAAAGGCGCGTCTAGTCTTGGTCACAGAAACGAAATGAAGTTGGTTTTTCTAATGGCGAAAATATCTGAAACGCGCTCTTTCTCGTCGTAAATTGCACTACATCCGCATCCGCAAAAACACCGCATCGATTTTTGCGGATGCAGATGCGGATGTTGATGTTGAAATTTATGCGGAACTTCCGCGTTTGCGGATGTGGATGCGAATGTCTACAACATCCATGCTGTGTACTACGACTACATACAGGATATTTTGAATAACCCACTTGTGTTTTCTTATTCTGTAAATTTTCTGTTTGTTTTCTAACTGACTAGTTACCACGGGTTAAGCTGTAGTAAAATAATATAAAAATATATAGAAAGTGATTATTATAATCACTATCGTATAGAAAGTCTTTATTTACCTACTCCATAGCTAAAGCACTACAAAACATTTTTTTCTAAAAGGTTGATTACAAACGAATCCCAAGATTGTGAACAAGCATTTTGCATCACACATCGTGGATAATAAGTACCTAGTAGATTAAGAAGGCAAATTCTTCCCGGATTTATTCATCCAAGTAGAGTGACTTCCCCTGCGGCGGGCTCATCAGCGCAGCGGAAAGACGTTTGAAGTGGTGCCGTGTAATAAGTACCGCGACTGAACCGCCGGCTTCGGGAATTTCACCTTAAATATACATATTACATTACGTGAAATTGCCCATTTTTTCCACTCTCCACCCCACCAATTAGGGTGGCTTGTGTATAAATATTGCACCGCCCTCATTAATGTGCGTGTACGTTTTAGTATATTTTTATGACTCGCCGTGGACGGCGTCGTGGGATGCAATGAATAATTAAGATGTCTTACAAGGGAAGTGGTTTTTTGCGGACGAATAGCTTGGTTTGTGGCTAAACGCGACTTACCTTGGTCTGACGGCGAGGGCATTCGATGCCGGAGGGATGCCTGAAACAAACACGTTGTCATTACTGTCACGATCTTTTACTGGAAAATAAAAAGAATTGTGGTTCCAGGAATATCAAACAATTACATTGAAATTCATAGCGAAACATATTCGCAAATTCCATTAGCGAGCTTACAATCCCTGTCACTTAAACAGGAAACTTTCCCTAAATTAAAATATGACGCATTTGAATGATTAAAAAGTCCCGCTTCCGAGATTGCATTTCGACAATTAACGCATTAAGACTGTCGCTAATAAAGAGGAGCTCTTAATTAACGGGGAGAGTTAAAAATTGAGTACAAATTCGAGTAGCGGATCCCTCCATCGCCCCTCAGAGCTAGTGAATGGCCTGTAATATTTTAGTTTGGTTGAGACAAAAACGCTCAAACGCCGAGGGTCGAGCTGTCACGTAGACACAATAAGCCTTTTAATTCGATTCGTCAAGACGGGACAAAGGAGCGGAGTTATCATTCAATGGGGCACTCCTACCTTTTCTTATTACTTCGCTTGGGTTTTCTTGCGAGGTGGACGAGGACACATGAGATGAGGGAAACGAATGGAGTGGCCGTGATATTTTTTTGTAATTTTGGATAAAATATAGCCATTGAGTTTACCTGTTATTATTGCAGTAACTTACGTAGGTAAGTTTCAAAATAACTATAAAGCTAATTTGTAATGTTTTGCATGCAACGAAATTGCAATCTATCATTAATATGGTTATGGTTTACCTACGTTACAATATTTTTGTAAAGTTCAATAATAGTACGTACGCAATTTATTAAAAGTGTATTGTTTTTGATAGGTAACTGCCAATATCTACGTAATGTCCGTCGAAACAAACGGCACCGAGCGAGTCCATGCCCTGCGCCTGATCCGTGGCGTGTCTCGACTGCCGATCATCGCCGGCTAACAGCTTTATTTGTTGCCACCGCTCTTTTACACAAACTTCGTACCTACTATCTGATGGTTGGGAATTGATGCTGAGAATTTATAGTACGAATTTACTGTTCTTTTTAACTATCGTAACCTTATGAAGCTCGGTTCGAGATTCAAAAAGTTACGTCACCGCAAATTATCTGAGGTATCATAGAGGAGCCTTAATTTCGTTTATTTATTTCAAAGCTGCTTAAACATTATTTTTTATTTATCGAACGAGCCCGCGCCGCAAATGAAGTTCTATGCTTCAGCTTGAGCCGAAAATATGTCCAGATGTCCCGCTTTTCCGCTATTCTCCTCTACAGAGGCTCTAGCTAGCTGTCAAATCCCATACAAATTGAGGGTAAAACGCAAACGCGATCGTAAAGTTTTGTTTCGGTAAAACTTATACTAGAGCCTCAGGTCGCATTTCTCAACTGATTCTCGTGAAATTTTGTGAGTAGTTCCGTTAATTAAATAGATTTATTTTGTAAAATCACTTTTTCGAACATAAAAAATAAAAATGTTGTTTTTTAAAGGGTTCGCGAGTTCTACAGCTCACGGAGTCACTAGTTTATTAGGAGAACCATTACCAACAGCCGAGTATTTTCAATCTTTTTTATCGAACGAGCGAGAGAAGCGAACAAAATTCCATGTTCCATTCCACTATATAGTTTGACGAAATAAATGTAACTAACTTACTTTAAGTTACTCTTCCGAATTAAATAAATAAAAACATAGGTATTGTTATCTTAAGGATTTCCCCTTCAGTTTTTAGACAACTGGAATAACGGCCGGCTCCAGTCGATATCCATATGAGTTGCAAGATAGCAATTGAGTAAAATCGGTTCAGTATCTTAAACGCTACGGTGGAACGCACGGTAATAAACATAGACTCCTTAGTTAATTAGTTATACTTGCCGTTTTCCGCAAGTCGAGATCCAGTGTGCCTATTTTGCGAGAATCGGTGAGGTAGCGCTACTCTATATACCCCAGCTCCTCCAGAAAGTTTGTGAGTGCCTTGGTGTTGCTGACCGCGTCCCGTAGTGTGTCCCCCTAGGTGCTTTTTTTATATACTTCTACCTGTTTGCAGTCCAGTAGAATGTGTTTGGTTATTTCTTCTGACATAGCCGCCTAAAAACATATCCCTTTCTTTCGGCTCTGCCTTCGTCGGGCAAATATATAAATATATCTCGATGTACATACATCCTCCTCCTAGCGTTGTTCCCGGTTGTGCCCCTAAAGGAGCCCGGGGTCCGCTTTGACACCTAATCCCAAGATTTGGCATAGGCACTAGTTTTACGAAAGCGACTGCCATCTGACCTTCCAACCGAGAGGGAAAACTAGACCTTATTGGGATTAGACCGGTTTCCTCAC
Organism: Epinotia bilunana; assembly: GCA_947049275.1. NCBI lineage: Eukaryota > Metazoa > Arthropoda > Insecta > Lepidoptera > Tortricidae > Epinotia > Epinotia bilunana. The sequence goes on along the minus strand of OX346260.1, from coordinate 18,487,380 downwards.
GATGTTTTCCTTCACCGACAAGCTAACTGTAAATATTCCGTACATAAGTTGCGAAAAACTCATTGGTACGAGCCGGGATTCGAACCCACGACCGCCGCTTGACAGCCGCATGCCTGAACCACTAGGCTACCGTAGCTCTATCTCGATGTACATACCTACCACTCAATTCTTTTATAAAGATAAGTTCGCCTTTGTATTGTAATCTTATATAACATGAACCTGTAATTGTGTAGGTACAATAAAGTGCTAACATATATAAATAATACGTAAGTACCAAATACGTAACGTTAAATTTTAATCGTTATTTCGATTTTTTCCTTAACAAGGTACGAACTTCATAAGAAGTCCTATAAAGTCGTGGTGGCTAATTATAATAACGGTTCGTTGTGAAGGTCAGCCGACATAACCTTTACGTAAGACTCGGTGAAGTAAACAAACAGTTGATCGTATACTCTTACATTGATTTTGTACATTATTAGAATTTGTATAAAAGTTTTATTACTCTGATCGTTTAGTTTTTAATGCAGTTTTGCCGATAATATCGCTGGTTTCCGATCACCTTATTAATAAAATTGAACGAGGCTGTGTAAACTAAAATGGTTAACTAACATAAATGTCAAAGATACAGATAAAGACCAAGGTATTTACGGGCATTTTATTTAACTATAATTGGTTAGAGAACCTCTGCATTGAGAATACGACTAATATGAATTGGTTAGATGAACGTTTATGTATAAGGCCACAAATATTTAGTAATAAAATTGAGATAGCTTACTTTCACACATTTCTTTATACTCGTACACTAAACGCCTTAAACATTCGAAAATTCAAATTGAGCAAACCTCTAAAGTTCAATTAACTAGCTTTTTACGAACAGTTTCCTACAGAAATGTCTACTAAGTACACAAACCATTGTTAATTGCAAAGTGTAGTCTCGAAGTGAACTCTCTATACCATGACCTTTTAATTTTTGCAATGCCATCTGCTCAATCCGGCGTCGTTTAATTAAGAACCCGCTATTAGTTGCTGCCCCCCGCTTAATAAGATTCCTTAATTTCTGTTAATTCCTACAGCCTTGGAAATAAATCGACAACTTTAAATTGGAATGTATTGCTTTTTTAACTGATGTTCACTTAATAAGGGCAAAAACAAAACACTACATTCCGTTGATTTGCTAATTAGAGAAGAGACCACTTACCTACGTAAATTATAATTTCGCTAAATAGCATATACCAGTGTGTGTGGTTGTTTCATGTTTTGTCGACGTTTGAGTATTTTACAGCACTGACAGTCACAGTATAAGCGGTCGAAGTGACGACAGTGATAACAACCCGTAAAATAAATCTCACTAAAACGTTTTTATGATACAGGATGTGTTTTCATTGGCAAAAACTTATCAGGGTTCTTCCATTTTTTATTAATTACACATCTAAATAGTTACACAAAGGGCATATAATTAAGTCTTTTGATGAAATTAAACATTCAGGGCCAAGAATCGCTACACGCTAGCCGATCCCGTGGTTTTCCTCGTATGTAGCGGAAAGCGACTACGGCGGTCTGACGCATATGTATCGTCATTGGCCCTGAATGGGTTAAGGAAATTTTCAACCGGACATTGTTATAATCCAAGCCGATGGAAAAAATAAGCAATCACAAAGTCACTTTTACTTTACAACTCTATAACGGACATGTTATTTTCGGCGTTCTAAATATTTTTTCATGAATCAGAAGATTCAGAAGACATGCCAACTCGTGCAAACTGCGAATATTCGTCAACTAAATAATTAAGCAAAACTAAAATATTTTTTAGCACTTTCTTGTGACAGTACTTCTAATACATTTCTAAACAATCTTCACATAATAAAATTAGCAGAGAACTTGTCTTCATTATGCTGGTGACGAAATTTGCGTTAATCATACGATGTGAACACGAAAAGAGAACACTTCCATTACACTAATGGGAATGTTAATTAGAATAAAGTTTGCGGGGCGATGAGCGGAATTGTCAATGATTTATATTATAATGCTATTATATTAAGTGATTACCATGCTAAAACAAAGGACAACTCGATTTTTTATTCCAGTTTACATACAAAATTATCATTAAGTTTAGTGTACTTGATCCAGCCATGAAACAAATTTAAATGACGACCTCTGTAGCCTAGTTGCCCTGCCTACGAAGCCGGAGGTCTCAGGTTCGAATCCCGGCAAGGGCATTTATTTGTAGGATGAGCACGAATATTTGTTCTTGAGTCATGGATATTTTCTATGTACTTAAGTATTTATTTATCTATATAAGTATGTATATCGTCGTCTAGTCTAGTACCTATAGTATAAGCTTTACTTAGTTTGGGACTCGATCGATTGATGTAAGATTGCCCCCACATACTCGTGTTAATATTTAAATCAAGGTTTGCCTAATTTGACATTATTGTTTTTTCGATTTTTCTCCCAAGCATAAATTAAGTATGAAGTATGATGTAATACTAAAATCCGTATTGTCACCTTAAAGATGAACCGCGAAACATAAAAGGGTACCGGATTAAAAATTTCACATTAATTATAGTATAATTAAATGGCCATTAAATCATACTAATTGCGCTTTCAAAGCGTTTTGTTTTTATTTAGCGGCCCAATTTTTTGTTCCCGCAAAAGGCTTCCGCTGAATGGAATTCCTTTATTTGCCGCACAAACAGCCTGTTTACTAACGACGGTGACGACAAAGGATATTTAATAATTATGCCCGCGATAAATTAGCGAGAAAATGAAAAATACATTTCATAGATGGAATGGAACGGGTGGAGTATAAATAGATAAATACAAAGTCGAAACAATAGGTACAGCGACCGGATCTGAAACGTTTTACCATCGGTCGTGCGGGTGGCGGTTGTTTTTAGAAATGTTCTAGAGTATCGAATATCGAGTGTATGCAAGGAGAGTGTAATTAAATATACTGTCTTCACGACTTTTCCATATTAAAGCTTGCAAGCATAAAAATAGTAGTGACAGTTGTGGTGCAAATTTTACGACTTACGCATCTAAAAGCTTCTCGTTTAGTAACGTGTAGAACGTACCCCTACGGTATGTAATATTGTTGAATACTGTACAGAAACATTGTTCTTGGTTGGATTAGATGGATGGCCACCATTCAGTTAGTCATTAAACAAACTGAAAAAGTATCCCTTTGATCGCGCGCAGGAAGTGGCCGTCTCCGGGCCATTGTCACCAGGACGCCGTGGTCACCCTTAGTCTCATCTCCTTAATTGTTTTCTTTTCAAAAGCACTTACGCCACAATGGATAATGACACCAGCTTTGATCTGCCGCCGACTCGTGCGTATCAAAGTAACTCCACCTTTGACAACTCTGTTACATTATTCTGTGTTACTTTAGCTAATTTTATTGTGGTATTGCCGACACGTGATATATTGAAAATGTAAGGCATCAACTAGAAGAATTATAAGGCTGCCGGCACGGCTGTGTGCGACAGTTGGGCTGATTGCGAGGTTGTGTGCGTGCTCCTGAATTAGACGCGAAACTTTCAAAGTTTTCCCAAATTTCTGCCCCCGCAGCCCGCGGGGGGGGCGGATCGATAGCGAGCGAGCGGCGCGAGACTCGTGTATCTGGCCTCACGAAAACGGACAACTACGCTCCACGACTAACGTGACGCTTTGTAGCGAGAATTTTAATGTTCAACGGGGCTTTAAAATAAAAACTGTGTTAGTCGAGAGTTCTAAAACAATACCATGTTTGGTAAAATTCTAATTAGTGTTTTAAAATGTGTTGGGTAGGCGATAATGACTATGTTAAGCGCAATATTATTAGGCGTTATAAAAAGTCAGTCACATTATTAATCGTTACGATTGTTATAAGACAACATCCTGTAGGTGCTTAGCAAGTTGTTTGGGCGGAATAATGTAAGTCAACAGCTTTGGGAATAAGCGTCGCGTGAGAGGCTGACCCGTGCCAACTGTCACCGGGCAAAACGAGAGCGACAACTGAAAATTGGGCGCGTGAGGGCTGCCATTGTTTGTCATTAATTGAGGGCTCTGCGATGATCTTCGTGCTCGAGAGGCTGCGAGCCCGGGGCGGCACTCCTGGGAGATATCGGCTCGCCAATCGCGTTGACAGCGACCCTCCGGCCTCTAGTGGACAGCCGCCAGTTCGAGGTGGGAAAAACTACCGGCTGACACTACTTAACGAACGGGGCAGCACCCGGGAATTTTCTTGAGTGCTTGTTAATGTTTTATGGGCGGAACTTTTTCAAAGTAGTGCGTGGATTGACGCGCTAAGTGTACCTACATAATTTAACACGTTCCCCCCTGGATCTACCGTCCATCGATTCAGTTTTCATTTATAAACACGATAACCGCCCATTATGATGGTCGTACGTGATCACAATTAAATAGAAATTCAATTCCGAGAGAGGCTATAAAAATCGCCGGCGAAAACTTCCCTGATTTATAACAATTAATATTTGAAATATTGACAATATTAAGGGAAATGGCCGACAGCCGACAAATCATATAAAAACCGCCCCGGAAGGAGGAAGTGCTGGCCCGCTGCTCTGGGACTTTATTTGGAAATGGAAAGTCTAAAAAATAAACGACAGGCGAGTGCGGGGGAGTGATTTATACGCAGAGTGGCGAGTGCGCACCGCTTCGATTATCGAGATGATATTTCTCGATATTAAAGTGTTGCCAAGAGGACTGCGGACAATATGACCCGAGGAAGATTTATCGCGCCATTCGATGACGTCGACGGCCGTTTCGATTATTTCATTATATTGTCGGCGCCGTAAAAACGGTTAGCGTTTTATTTTATTGCTGGTTCGCGAGCGGATTTTTATTCGTATATTTTATTGTTTTGTAAAAGCGGCTGCACCGAGTTTTGCTTTGACAAATTTAAGCGCATCCCGCCCCGCGAGGGCGAGTTGTGGGTGTGAGTGAGCCACGCCTAACTCTATTCGCGATTATTTTTTATTCAACAATCTCAAATGTGACATGAAAAGTATATATCTCAAAGATATATATCCTCACACTCTTTTAAACTTCTGATGAATATCATATCATATTCACCCTATGAATTCTGAGATTGTTTGAACTTTATTTTCTCAAATATTTATTTATTTGAAAATGATGACTAAAGCGGTGATGTCAGATCTGAAGATCATAAGGTGCTTATTAATTGAACGAGCTAGCGAAGCGAAAAAAGTTGTTTTTTTTATACCACGTCGGTTGCAAACAAGCTTACCTGATAGTAAGTGGTGTTTGAGCTTGGATCAAAATTCTTTCGTATGTTTGCATGTCCAGATGCCCCGCTGTTCTTCTCTACAGGTCGCATTTCTCAGATGATTGTCGTGAAACTTTGTGAGCAGGTTAAATTGAATTTTTTCGTCGTTTGTTTTCGATAACAAAAAAAATATACAGCTCACTGAGCCACTGGTAATTATGAATTTCCTATATTTAAAACTACGCTTAAAATTCGGTTGCACGTCACATTAACCTATATTGTTTTGAACTTTTGTTTAGTATTGAGTGTATGTACGCAATGATTATACTCGTATATTATTACAGCAAAGGCTTATTCAACACGATCCACGTAATTTGGGGATTGTACATGTCTTCAGTAACGCTTGAGAGCGCAAGTCATCGGCAACGCAACCGTCAAGTAAAGTTGCGCGTATCGAATAGAGGCCAAGTCGTGCCGCGTCTAGCATGATTTGTGCGTCTCGCCGGCGACCCGTGTCGATCGCACGTGCACACTGGGGACAAGTATTTCAGACCGAATGTTTTTTTTCGTCCTGACCCTGCCGTCGATATGACATAGTGGGAAAGTAGGATATTACTAGCTAGTGGCTACGTGCACACATATTTTTATTGATCCCGATTAATGTTGTAGCTATAAGTAACTATATATTTTTTATTTCACGATGGAACGGTGGAAAACATGTATGCCCATGCAGGCTTGCAACTTGAAAGGAGTCACACGCGCGTTGTGACCCAGTCTGACTCACGGCTCGGTGCGCCGTACGTGGGGCCTAGAGGCCACGTGTCCGCTGTCACTGCCACCAAAGTCGTGGCCAAGCCCTGGAAGAATTATGTCATACGCGCTCCACACCTTTTACCTACCCGAAGAAGCGTCAACGCTACGGATGTTATCACACAGTTGGAATGCAACTTAAAATTAAAGTTTCAAACAATATTCCAATCGAAATATAACATATACAATCCTTGGAAAGTATCGTCTATTGAAAACGGGAAACGTTCCAACGGCGATCCGACTCCAGCGGTGCGTGACGACATTATACGTTCCAAACTAATAATCATGACAAAAGTGTCCAATACTACTTGTCATGATAGCATTAGTGGGATAAAAAGCATCCAATACACCCCACAGTCAATAAAAATAAAACAGTAGTTGAGCCAGACAAGAATGCGGTAAAATGGGGTGCTGGAAAAAAACAGGGCTACTTTCAATAAACTTAAACTTTTCATAAAAAAGTACATTTTCAGATAACTTGATCTATTTGAGCTGCATTTATTTTGTAACTAAAGACACTATAATATTAAAGCATAAAATCAGCATTTCCTAGGCCTTTCTGTTAGGTATTGCGGATGTAATACCGGTCCTGAAAGTGACATTTAAGTAATACACAGAAACCTCAATGTAAGCATTTCAATCGGAATACGTTTAATATGAATATGAACTTCACGTACTGTATCAATCTTGCAACAGCCCAAGGTCGACGACGGCAAGACTCGGCGCCACGCCAGTTGCATGAAAGTTACGAAGTAAATAATTTCAGTGTTATTTTCAATAGTTATAAAATAAATGATGCTAATGCTACAAAAATAAGCCTCTTCATCATTACCATCATCTTCAGCGTATATACGTTTCCCCTGGAACTTCTCATGAAGAAGGAAGAAGAAATATAAATGTTGTACAAGACCTATATATTTTCGGGATATTCCCACAAGTTCTATTATCTAGTTGGAATATTAATGTAACTTTTGGGAAGAAAAAATCCTGGAACTAGAATTATAGAACTAATTCTATAAATAGAACAGATAACAGAACTAGTGGGAATATACCATATTTTCCTGAAACAGGGTATCTTACTGTCCCCAAAACTCTCCGGCTGTGACATGTTCGTAGCGGAAAGAGCGGGAAGCGCGACGACGTCTCATCGCCGGTCAAACGTATGGGGACTGTATGGGGGACGGGACGCAGCGGACCGCGCCGGTGCACGGTGATTCATGCACTTATTCAATAAGCCGGGGTTTAGCTAAACAACCGCCGTTATGGCCGAGCATGGGAGTCGTCCAATAACTCAGGCTGAGATTTTTCAATCGGTGAAAAGTCTTGGAACTTTACTGCGCTCTGTTGTGGCGATTCAAATAGTAAATTTATAATGCTGTGGATTTAGGAACACTGATTTCAATAACAGTAATTATATTGTTAATCCGTACTGGGCCAGCGTGGGGACTACTACCCATTCCCTCTCATGAGAGGACGCCTGTGCCCAGCAGTGGGACGTGTATAGGCTGATGATGATGCCGATGAAAAATATTGTAAAACAGATATGTTTTTTAAAACGTTTAATATTTTTGCAATCTGGTACAAACATCATTATATATTAGACAACAAAAGATACCTCTTCAATCTCTACTGAAGTAGCCTACCAAACTCACAGCATCGTGCTTTTCTCATCACCAATCTCACATTTCGTATTCATGCTCGACAAAACTTCCAAACACCAGTATCACGATCGGCTAACCAATCGCTATTAACGAGCAAAGTTACCTTTCAAAATCTTAAACCCGAGAGCCGTTGAAATTTTGTGCATAATACGAAATCAACTCACGATCCGCTCATTGTCAACTTGCGACTTATCACTGCATTCAGCCGGTCGCACACGTGAAACTTACATGCCGTTTGAATGGGTCCACATCAGCGCGGAATTTGTAAAGAGTAGACGTGTGTCGCATGCACGCGGCCGGCTTTATCTTGAGCTGGTGAAGTTTTCGTTGTCGTGTTCTGAATGGCTTGGACGCGGATGAGGCGACAAAGGCGCGGCGAACACGTAGACGCCGTGCTAATACGTACTACTACACTATACTTAGGTATGCAGATCCTAATTGACGATTACAATTTTAACAACCGTAGAGGTGACTTTAGCCTCTTTTGCCTGGTACTTGTAAGTCGTATTTTGTGCTACCGGGTCAAAAATAGAGTTTTCTCAAACATGCAATGAAATATTGACGTTGTGTTCTTTATGATGGGCTTCGAAGTGTCACGTTTCGGGCGCAGCGAGACTAGAGACCCGTAATGGCATCTCATACAGAATTGGGGGCCTAGGCCTGCAAGATGGTCTTTTTTAATTTCCATTCCACAATTTGTGGCACAGGATCACGGCGTTCAGCCATGAAAATAAGAGTTTGATTTCTTGGAGTTTTTTTTTATTGATTTAATTGCATGTTTGAGAAAAGCACTATATACCTCGGCGTGAAAAGGGGTTGCCCGCGTCATAACCTCTGTCCGTCTATATGTACTCGGCCGGCAACCCCTTACTTCCCGGCCTCTGTAGTAATGTACTAATATTGTTTTAAGTATATTGGCTGAGATATGCGTCATACTCGTGATCGGGTGCTGTTTGTGGAGTCCGAACTGTTCATGCTTGCAAGGGCATAGTACTTAAATACTAGTGTTGTTATTATTATTATCGTATTGACGAGAGACATTATTCTGATCTTGACACGATTTATTGTTATTGACCCTGTACATCTCTGACAATATTACATTAATATTCCTTTTTTATGTTTTGTTTTGACGCTTAGAGACCGTATACATCTCTACGAACATTAGAATGATTATTAATTGTATTTGGACGCTCAGAACCCTTATACATCTCTGGAATACTGAATTTATAACATGAACTTCTTGTTAATGCTGATACAGACCTTATATCAAATGTAATGCCCATATTACGCAATTTTTGTTTTGTTTTCATTATCTTAGTGACACTTACTTTGTTAACCGTTTATATCTGCAAATTTTAACCGCCCTTAATCTGCAAATTTTAAAGTATTATTGTGTATGTTATTATTATTTTATTGTAAATCACCGTTTGACATGTAAAAGTGCCCTTGTGGCCTATTTGCAGCATAACTATTTGATTTGATTTGAAGTGGTTAATATTTAAATAACGAAATTTTATCATTATTGATATCTTTTTCTTTACTTGTAATTATTTAAAATATAAACTTATGCTAATATATATATTTATTGCTGTATTCTTACTGAAGCCTGAAGCCTCTTATTTGCAAGAATTTGTTGAGACTTAACTTACTTACTTTACTCTCGTCATCGAGCCAGTGCAATTACGTAAGTATGATAATTGATAAATATTGTATGCAGTAGGTACTAATGCAGTGTTATCGAATGGCCTCAAGTGAAAATAAAGTTTTACGACGAAGGGCCCCGTCTAAAAGCTCGTCAGGGTTAGCCTCTGTCTAAGTGTAGCCACATAACGCTCCAATTAATTAGGCATAGACTAACTTCCTCTACGATCCCATTCCGGTCAAGCCAGACTTTAGGTATATTTTATTGTTAGTCCAGTAGCACATTTACAATTGATGTGCTTATTTAAAGGTTCCAAAATCAATGGCTTCACCCTAACAAAAGTGTGTGGAATTCGTAGGTACACACAGCAATACAAATGGACCCAAAACAGGACGGCGAAATAATTTGAATACGTAACGAATCGGAGGGTAACGTACTGCCGACCCATTCTTTAACTTACTCTCCTCTGGATAAAGAGCTAAACTTGTTTTTAAGGGATGACCGATCGCGAAAATTTATGTATCGAGAATTATGCCGCCGGCCGGACCCCGGCAAAAAGAGGTTTCGCAAGGGTAGATACAGGAAGACGCGACGAGGAAGAATTATGCTCCCCGCAGGCTGATGACCGTGCGATTGTGAACTTTCCACGCCATGCAAATCGGACGACATGGCCGGATCCGTCCTACGATACCACGCTTTTATTTTCACATCTGAATTGGCGTATCCACAAATGCACCGCGACCGTATCAGGGGCCCGGCACAATGCGACCGAACCGGGAATTGTTTTTTGTTTGCCACGACCGTATTCATGATTCATGATCTACAACTTTGTGTAAACTTCGATGAATGTCATACCTAGCTCAATGTATTCAAATTGATTCATCGAGAATTCGATTGATGGATGTGCGATTATAAATTGGTAAAATACGCCGACTGAAAACATTGTAATAACAAGTTATTTAAATTATAGGCGTCCGTTCGGTCGGCTGCTATCGATATCGGCTTCATAGCTGTGTTTAGATAGGCTTAGTGGTGTTTTATTGAAATACAAATGAGTGCCGGAGGATCTCGACCCATGGCTCGAGTGTGCCTCGAATAAAAGGGCCGCATTAGAATAATTTGCCTACCGAATGAGCACAATTCTTCACATGGAAAGGCCTTAAATTTCACTATTTTACATACTTGGGATTATCATATCTGCGCGGGTGTCGAGGGTCCCGCCTCGGCCCTACTTTTTGTTATCCGCACCCGACCTCTATCGGGCCGTCTCCGAAATATTTAGTTGTTACTTTTTGTTCGGCGGGACGTGAGGGAATTCTTAATCATAGTGGACTTTTTCGTTGCCCGGGGACGTGTCGTCTAAAATTCTGCTGTAAAATTTAAACTTTAGCTTTTGTATGAACTATGTTTTTTCGTCCTTTTCCAGCCGCGATTTGTAGCTAACCTTCCTCGTGTAGAATTCATGATGAAAAAAAAAGTTAGTTATAGAATGTACTTAAATAAAATAATAATGAAAGTAAATTTCTAAGTGTTTTACAAAAGAGCGAGGCGCACCGCACCTCACTTAACCCGTTTGCTTCAGGAGCCCTCAGCCCCTGGGAGCTGATCCAAGGTTGGGCGAATTAGCCCAACTCGAAAACCTCAATTAAGTCTCGTCTAGCGCGCGTTCAGACCGACCCCGTCCAATTATCGGCCGACCTTTGTTCCACTTCGCAACCTGAGCTGTTTAGCTTACCAACCTGTGAATGTTAACATTTCTAACAATATATTTAAATAGGCCACTCTGTGGGGAGATGCATCTATACATTGCTTTGCAAAAGGTGGAAGGGAAAATGCTTTAATCAAGGTTTGGTCAAGAACACATGACCCAGGGTCGGAATCTAAATGAAGACATATTCCTTTCCAGCTTTTGCAAGGCAAAATCCGCCATTGGCTGGATTAAAAGTAACCCTTAGTAGGTACCCTATATTGTATGCGTCAACAATTCTTGGATTTTATTGAATCATCCCTAATGAAAACTACTTCGGAAATGTGTGTTATATCGGGAAAATTTCAATAAAGATACATTGATTGGTTTATAATGTGTACTTATTCAAGTCGTTATTCGATATATTAGCCTTACGCCTTTCGATGGTGTTGTGTTCTATTTTCTTCCTATTATAGTAAATTTACATTTGTAATAAGTTTTAAGCACCCTAGGCTGTTACAAAAGTTGCAAGCAATGAGCGTGTAATAAGATAAATTTCTTTAAAATTAAGTGGAATTCCTTAGCATCTATTGAAAAGTTTCCCAACTAACGGCTTGACTTAACCCGTTCAAGGCAAAAATTGCTAGTCATCGCCGTATAATCAGTCACCCCGTTCACTCCGCAGGATGATCTTACAATTAGGAATTAGCAAGAGACTCTCAATTGAAAAGCGGCGAGAGAGTGTGACGAGTATTTAGGTATATTAGAGATGTTTTTGTACATATTTCAAATTATATTATTAGATTGAATTCCACATTATTTCAATTTGTCGCATATCCGTCATTTTCGTAAATGATTTAGGGTTTACAATGGAATTTATGAAAAAGATAATCCCATAAAAACATTCCATGTAAAAAAGATGCCAAGTCTCGAAACTCTATCACCGTAAAAAGTTGTGAGATATTTGGTAGTACCAACTCTCAGGCATTCTCATTATTCTTTATTTGCTAGCTAAATAAAATTCTGCAACTTGGCAATCACACAACTTTACTGCATTTATTGAAGCGGCCCACCAAGTTGAATATTTTTTGTAAAGGCGGTATACTTAGATATATCGCTAATAGTTTGGTTGGGCTCTTAAGTTTTCTAATCAGGGTCACCAGGTACTCCAGATCTTCGATGATCCTAGTTTTTATAATTTTCCCTTTATGTGGCCATTAAACCCTAACTCTATACCAAATTTCAGCTCTCTGTGTTTATGGGAAGTACTAGTTCTATTTTGATGATCATGAGTGAGTGAGTGAGTGAGTGAGTGTCATAAATGCGAAACTTTGCTTTCGCTTAACTTCGGAACTAAATGACCTACAGACTTGAAATTTTGGATTTTAAGTATGTGATTATAGCTTACTGGATGACGAAAATTTTTGCATTCTGAGGTTCTCAAATAGGGGCCTAAAAATGCGGCGAAATGGTTCCGATACGATATTACGATACGAATATAATTAAGGAGAATATATCTGTACACGCCTTTATGATATTGATAATAGACTCCTGTACAGATATTTTTGTCCTTAATGATATACGTTTAATAATACCCCTGACTGTACTTTATGCTGTTCTAAATCTCACCTTTAGCCAAAGAAAATAAGAAGAAATGTACAAAAAAGGAATGCTGTTGTTATGGGGCGGATTTCTGCCTAAAACTAAATAATATCAAAATCATCTTTTGTCTCATGCTATCCTAGTTGAATGGCAGTTTGACTAACATTTCCCCGCTAGTCTCTCGTCCCTTTCGCCCCACGCAAGCAAAGACGCCCTGCGACAGTCGCCGCGATGACGGATGGCAGCACGACAGTCATCGTCAAATTAACAAGCTAAGTGCCGAAATGTGTACACATTGTGACACTCGCGACATCGCGGGATAATAACGCCCCCTATTACATGATTCTCGTCTTTATCTTCTACAGCATGCGTTGTTTGTTTAACCGACAAATTATATAAACAAAAAACAATTTAGAAGTAACGCGATCCTGCCAGATTGTTGTAAATGCATGGATCACTCAAATAGATATCTATAAGTATCTACAAGAACACGCAGTTTTTAAGAAATATGCAGTAAAAAACTGATGAAATAGGGCCCCAAAATAATATACTTATACAATAAATGAAGTCGGATGCTACTGACTATTGCAGTTTATCAGAAATAAATGAACTTGTAACGTGTCATAACGTCATAATCATAAGTGTTCATATTCATTTCGAATCTTGAAGACTAAGTGACATGCCATGCAAACAGTTACTAAGTCATTATAGTGTTTGATATTAAACTGATTATCTATGAAATACAGGTTTTTGGTAATACAGGTGTATGACCTCGCTAGGTCACCTCGGAATACATGTACGGTTAATCTCGGTTATATTCGTCAGACAAACACGGGAAGCGACTATAACACCATCTGTGTTCCTATTACTTCAGCTTGATTTTTTGGAAATATTTTGAATAAATCATTTTTTTATCCCGAGTTTTCATTTCGACAATTTGAACTTTGTTTTGTTAGACACTTGACACTTAGATAGAAGTAATTGATGTTTCCAATACAGAGATAGTTAGGACATCGTGTATTATTCATTATTTCACTTTGACATATTGATTTGTCATTTCGTTTCAGTATCCCGGTGATATTATGATAATTTTCTTTTGACTAATTAAATGTTCATTTACATATGGCCCTTCAGTATCATTTGTTATATCGGGGGCGTCATGCCAGAACATGTTTTCAAATATTGATTTTGATCACTTACTTTTGACGTTGACTGTACGTACACGCAGACTTGAACAAAATTGAACTTTATTATCGGCAAAAAAGAGAGCCAAGTAATTTACTAACGTCTCGTGGTACCAAAGATAATTAATTTAATTTTATCCCTGCGCGGTTCAGGAATTTCCTTATAATTGGGAAATTTATTGCACACCCGTGCACCGTGATGGTTCACTTTCCCGCGAATGATTTAGTGCCTTTGAAACAATTTTAATTGTGCGCCTTGACACGATGTAAACAACTATTCGATTAAGGTAATTCCGTTATTTGGAGGGCCATTTGTCTAATCGTGGATACATCCTGAATGGGAGGCTATGAAGGGCGGTTTACAACAATTAATGTGGCAATTGATTTTGTATCATAGCAATGAAACAAGAATAAAAATATTAGCGATCTGTGAGAGCGGAGTGTTCAGGTGTAGTGTAACACTTTCGAACTGAAGGGTCGAATTCGGGCCCGCACCAATGAGTTTAATTTAGTCACGGAATGGCTTTTGATATTTGTTATTAATAAAAAATAAAAAGTACACAATAACGTTAAAGCTGTAGATTTTCTCTTCATTATTTTTTTAGGCTTTGCATTGCGAGCAAACTAAATTGCTTACCCGGCGTACATTATAAAATTTCCGTCACAACCCTTTCAGCCTCAGTCCAGCACAGAGATTTAATATGCCAAAATTCAAACCGCAAAAACAACAGCTTTGAGCACACGAGCATTAGTAATTATAATTTGCTCCGACCGCGGGCGATAAGATGTTCCATGGAGCATGAAATAAGGCACACACACGTCAAAGTACGAGCTTGGTCCATGCATGCTCACTGAGGCGGTGTGAGAGCTGCTTGCAGCGTCACTGGCTTGTATGAAAGACTAGATTAAGAGCCTGGCCAATTAAAAAGGGTTCAACTCATTTTGTTTATAAAATAAAAACATACATTGCAACATATTGTTAATGCAAAAATAATACAAGTCAATATATAATTTTATCAGGGTTAATAACTTGAAATTTGTATCTGCTTAAATACCAATCACCAGGTACTTTAGAACGGAAAAACTACACACTTTTCACGCATCAAAAAGTTGATTATGCAACATGTAAGGCTCAGCTCTTCATCTGTAATACCACCTGGATGCAAACAAGCATAGGCCCCACCTGAGGCTTGCGACTCCTGAATATTTAGTAGGTACGGAATGTTGCCTTTTTTTCAATGATTCGGCGTAGCGAGTCACGTACTAAGACTCTGAAAATGGTATATAATTCATAACATTCACGCGTAAAGCATTGAAGTGACTGCTGACCGTACTAAGCTTCGATGAAAGCCACGTAGGTAACGATGTTCGTGAAATTTGCAGAAGACGTACGAACTAGCAACATATTAATTTCCTATTGAATTCTGCACCGTCTCATTACACGGCGGGCACAATCAATGGAATTAATTCCTCGCTGGCCGCAGACGCGCGATTTGCGCCCACCACACCCGTCTTGCAGTATTTGCTAAGTAGACTCATACATTTCCATTTAATCGTATTATAACCCTTTAGGTCGATTGTTATTACTGCCTGGAAAATTAAACTGATCAGCACTGGTAGTTTTTAGCAATTTTATCAATCACACAAACATAGAGGCAGGCTTAAGTTTTAAATTCCTTTGTAAATTAGAGACTGCCATTACTGCATCAAAATGGTATCTGTATCACGAAGGCAGGCAGTTCAGTGTATGCGTTTCAATTTACTTGACTTTACGAAAGCGCGCGCTCACTTACGAAACAGGTGTACACTAAAACCTACAAGCTTGAAGCAGTATTTACTTTATTTTAAAATTGACATCAAATTAATGTGTTCATGCGAAAGCTTTCGATTCTTCCAAAGGAAAAAGGTTCAATAAGACGGAAAACTCTAGCAATCTTGTCGTACCATATTAGATTCTGATTTATTCGCAGCCAGCCTGTTGGGGTGGACGGCACCGTTCCGGTCGGACCACCAGCTGTTCAAGACCTCCCCTGCCCCCGGCAGCTTTGATAAAAACAGTGAAAAACGGACGGGGTTATAGAAATCCATGTGTCAACCGAGATTGGTTGTCTTGCATAGCCTCAGGAAACAAAGATTGCTCCATTCGGCCGAAGGCACACCTCCCTACACTAACTTCCCTCCCATTTAACGCGAATCCATGCAACAAAAGGATCTCCCGTGCGAAATAACAAAACTACAAATCCTTCGATTTCCGATGTGCGTTCAAATTGTCTGTGTGTTTGTTTATCGTTACTGCATTCGTGATGCTGGCTTTGATGCAAATATCCGGTAAAAAGAAATCTAG
This sequence comes from Epinotia bilunana, assembly GCA_947049275.1. Classification (NCBI taxonomy): domain Eukaryota; kingdom Metazoa; phylum Arthropoda; class Insecta; order Lepidoptera; family Tortricidae; genus Epinotia; species Epinotia bilunana. Next base: position 18,471,220 of record OX346260.1, on the reverse strand, counting down.
ACACTTGTCTAGAGCATAAAGCAACCACAGCACTCGTCGAAAACAATCGTGGGTAACTATTTATGCATACTTATACAGATATACGTCTCAAATATATTGATATATCAAACGAAAGTAGGAGCGTAATCAAAATAATGTTTCTTAAACAAACAAAACATATCTCACATAATACAGTGCAGCATTTCAAAGAAGCACCTATAAACAAAAGCCTATTTACATATACCCAAAATTTCTAATAAAGTTGGGCAGCGTATTTGCAGTATTCTTAATAATTACTTGTTCCGATTTGTTTGCGAGGGTGGGGCGAATCCGGGGCGAATGAAGTCAATAAATAATAATACTAAATGCCCATCGGGTGACCGGGAGTGCTCCCGATTAGGATGTTGCGTTTTGGTGGAATCAATTTGGTTATTCGATTTTCATAAACAATGAATAGTTGGGTACGATTTAATAATAAAAAAATACAGTGACTAATACGACGTTAAGTAGTCGTAAATGTAATGTGAAAGGAAGGGAAGGTGTGGTGAGGTAGGGCACAGCGAAATGTTATCCCGTTCGAATGTGGAGCAGCCCAACTGGGGAAGAACCTCCGCCTTGCAGACGACCACGGCCATAATAACACTACTTACTACATGCTCTGTAGTAGTGTTGTTCCTGGAGGTGAGCAAGGTCGCCAGGGCTCCCGGGGATGCGTTGTGTTGAGAGCGAGGGAATTTTTTCCTTCAGCTGTCAACACGGCGAATCCTCAAACATATCAAGGGTTGGCAATGCCCATGTTATTCCTTTGGAGTTGCATGCGTCTATAGGCTGCGGTGTCCGCTTACCATCAGGCGGGCCGTACGCTTGTTTGCCACCGACGTTGTATAAAAAAAGACGTAAAAAAATTTAGAGACCGATTCTAGACCTTACAGTCGTGTTGTCATTTTTATAAGTAGCAGCCTCATCTGCATGGGTTATACTTATATCCTTAGAGATCAGCAGGTCGATCACGTAATGCATTGTACATACGTTAGGTAGATCTAAATGACAATTTTTATATGGAAAAATGACAGTTGAACTGTCCTAACGCGCGTTGGAAATGCCAATATTAGCGTTTAACCTAGGTACCACTTTAAAATTAATTATTGCAACATCAGATTGTCAGCGCGTCGATTGTTCTGTCCTAATGAATTAAACAAATCACAATAAATCGCAGGGCTTGCAAATCAAAATTGGTCTGTGGCCGATAATTATTTAGGATGTATTTTGTTAGGACAGTGGCGGACCCCTTGCTTGTTTGGGTCATCTGGCTTCCACTTCATTTGTCTCTCGTTTTGATAACGCTCGTGGATGTTTAATGAAATGTTTAAGGCGTTTATTTATTACTTGTATGTCTTTACATCCTCGACTGAACGAACCTCTGTTAAGAGCCAACCAATCTTGTTTTTAACTTATTTTTATTTTTTTCTTGACAAGCACAGCAGGTCAATCATGTAACGCATTGTACTACATTCGTTAGGTAAATCTAAATGGCAATTTTTATATGGGAATATTACAGTACCTAACCTCAGATGTATTTTTCTTAAGTTAGTGTCGACAAAAGCCCTTTTGGGTCGGAGTCAAAAAGTGAAGATATGGTATAGTCTTTCAATTATTGCAGCCGTCAAAATAATTATGTATGTATATATTACATAACAGTCGTTTGTAAGTTTTCTAAGGATAGAAAACCTAATTCCGTCAGGCATTCACTAAACTCGAAACTGGAATTCAAGACCAAAAAACTACGACAGATAAGTCACTGTCAAATCTGTCAGTCACTTATGTCATCCTATTAATATTATAAATGCGAAAGCTTAGATGTTTGGATGTTTGTTACTCAATCACGCTTAAACGGCTGAACCGATTTGAATAAAATTTTGCACGAAGATAGTTTATAGCATGGATTAAAATAAAGGATAGTTTTTATCCCGAGTCCACGCAGACGAAGTCGCGGGCGGAAGCTAGTTGTGAAATAAAGTTTTCAGGTTTCGCCAACCTTTTTGTTATATGCTTCTTTGTATTGGCTGGCACAATTAATTCATTAGGATTTTCTCAAAAAAAGGAACTTAATTACAAACTTTATTTTCAACTCAACTAACATTGACAAAATTTGATTGTAAAGAACTTAAACAAGTTGAATTACCAATGAACACACACGACAGTGTGCCATATTATTAAGACAGTATGGAAAATTTAAATAAAACCATTTTTTAATACATTATTTTATTTATCTTCATCTTCACCATCACTAATGTCAGAATCACTAACTTCGGAATCTGAGTCGGTCACTTGTATAATAAAATAAACGAGATGGTCCGGCCTGTGGTTCCATCTTACGTGCACACACTCAAAGCCCCCGTAGAACACACAAAATTAACAACTGAACAACAATAACAACGGATTGAATTAACCAAAACTTAACAAAAACAAAAACTCAACAAGGCAGAAACCACCACGGAGCAAAAAAACATTCGAACACTCAGAGCAGACGTCAGATGTGAAATGAGAATGACAATAACAAATCTATGGTGACTAAACCATAAAGAACGCTACACACTATTATTCTGCAATCAGCTAAATGTTTGCAAAAATAGGTTATTAATAACTTACATATAGTTAAAATGTTGTACCAAATGTTATTAACACCTGAAGTGATACAAGCGCAATACCAGTTTTGCAACCAAACATTACGGATGGTTAAGTTTTTATTAAAGGGCCTTGTATTTATGTAAAAATAAGTAAATAGAATTACTTCTTTAAATTATAGAATTAAAATTACCAATAAATAAATTATGTCAGCGTGTGTTTTTAGAAAAAAGGGATATACTATTGTACGATCATTTATTGCAGTGGCAACATTGTCGTAGTTTTTTTGGTCTTGAATTCCAGTTTCGAGTATAAATTATAGCCTGTGCAATATTTCTTTCAATAGAAAAAAAACTACATTACGTACGCTAACAGCGTTTAAAAATAACGTTGGCTACAGATATCGAGCTTTAAATTGAAAACAATTTACCAGGACGAAAGGAGTCTGGCAGAGAGCAGAGATGAGTCGTAAAGAATAGGCGTCGCCAACTTTTCCCATGGAGGGCATAAATTGGATTCGGAAGCAGATCACGTAACGGTTAAGAGTTCACAAAACTGTGCCATAAATCGGACGCGCGGAGGTGCGCTGGAGACAAACGGCGCGGGCGGCTTCCTTGACATTCATGACTGCCTGGTAGCGAGGCGTTTTAAAAGGTGGTTTCAAATAATGGGGTCCCTTTTGTTAATTGGATGTTATAGCGCTCCGCGAAAGAACAACCAACGCGCACATTATCTGTGCATGTTAATTCTCTACTTAAATTAGTTAATCTTCTACAAAGGTTTTTTCTGGAAGACATAATATGTATTAGTGTGCTTGTTTCTGCTGCAAGTGTTATTGTAAGACAGCAAAATTTGAACCCTCGTCATGCATAGCATACCCGAACTTGTAAGGTTTCTTGGTCTGAACGAATACAGAGGACATATTTAAAAGATACCCCGATAAGCCACCCCAAGCACCCAGGCACGTAACAAGCGAGTCATTTTCGCCAGGTCATAAGCTAATATGTAACGGTTCAGATGAAATTCTGGTAACTTGGCAAAATATAATATCATATAAATATATACTTACTTATCACGGTCGAGATAAAATTTTGTTGTACGTAAACAGATATCAGAGAACAGAAACAAACCGAAAACATAAATAAGATTTACAGCTAGCAATTGGTGTAACTTCCGAAGCTATTACCGACATCCAACATTTTTCTCTAAGGATTCTGATTTCCAAAGTAAAAATTTAAGCGGTGTTCCGGGTCACATTTCGGGTGGCTCAATAAATACGAGTTGTAAAAGATATCGCGGGCCCGAGGCGACGGAGCGAGTAACGGGCGTATAACTCTCCCCGCCAGGTGGCGCAGCGCTGTGGTTTGTCTCGACGGAGGCATAAATGTCGACTAATTCATGTAAATAGCTGCGTGCAAGCTTTACTCTTCGATTTTTGAGGTAATAAAAAGATAACGGTTCCAAAAAGATAACGGTAAATAATGGCGACCTTAGAGCGTGGGAATTGAATTAATTGAGGTAATCATTTGATACTTATCTTTACTGGATGTAAAATAATGTTTGCTAAAGCGATTAGGAAAAGTTAAGACGAAAAATGCGTTAGTGAAAAACCCAGTCATTAAACAATATACAAGTAAAGCATCTGTGAAACGGAACACATCAAATTAAATCCAAACCGCTACTAGGTAGAATTCCATAATCTTGTTAGAATAATCTTAATGCAATTCTATTAAGATCCCTTCGGACCGCATTCTATATCTCCGCAGTACATCTACGTTGGTAAATCCCATTTCACGCGTCTAATACAAGTCCTTGTTTGGCGGCCGGCTATATTTAGGAGGTCGGGGGCAATCTAAGAGGTATTCAGCCTTGCCGGCCGACGACAAGTCGACTGGGCCACGTAGGTTTTAGTTCCCTAAGGGGTTACAGGGGTAAACTAGGTAGGTAGTGTGGATACGGCATTTCGCACGCTCAAGATTTGAGCCGTTATCTTAATGAAAACTTAAGTGGATGAAAATGCAAGTCACATAATCTGACAGATTTTTGTCTTAATTAATCCGTTTCTAAAACAAATCAGGTTCAAAATACCGTTCAAATTCAGATTCTTGATACTAAGTATTACACAAGTGACGCAGCAAGTGCCTGCTCCGTCATTGCTCACATCTTGCCCACATAAGGGCCGCCCTCTCTCATTATTTACGAAGGGCCGATGGGCTGAAGTGTGTGACAAGCGGCACGTACGGACGCTAACGAGACGCTTTGTGACCATCTCCACGTCGAGTGTGGTCAACGGTTGTTGATTTTTTTAATGGACCAAATTATATTTGCTCCTGAATCCCGGAGGACACCGTGGACCACTGTATTGCGGAAAGTGGCGCGCCTTTTAAAGCCTAGGGGACACGCGAGGCTCACATGCGACGCGAGGTGTTCAGCGTATAAAAGGGAATCGGTCGAGCGTTTACAAAACTTTTCTACACAAACTTAAAGTCACGAAAGTCGTGCTCGTGAGGTGGGTGATTACCTAAACGATCGGTGTCTTCAACGCATAAATACTTTCCTTACTGAAGCAAAGGGTTTCTATTTTACTCCGCAAATGCACGATAAAATGACAAACGACGCAGTATCGCCCAGACTGAATCTAATATATAGTGATTCACAATCCCAAGCTAGAAATCACACCGACCTTCCCGACTATAAAATCGAGCAGACACTGCGAAACTGTTTTCCTCCGATTTGCTCTCACAATAGCTCATTTGTTATAACCTGATAGCGTAGCGTTATTACGGCCAAACAAATTGAGTCGAGCCTTCGCCACCTCAGACTAATGTAATTCCGCAGTGCGCGCACCCAAGAATAGATATTTAGAGTGGATTGTTTTCGACAGACCGTAATGAAACTCTGATGCCGGGCCCAAATCAGTTTCGGAGGTGAGCGCGCCGCAGGGGAGGCGAGCTACATTGTAATAAGAGATGGAATAACCTAAAATAAACCGCCGAGCCTGCAGTACAAAGATGGACACGGGCGTTACGGGGTAGACTCCGGACCCCTTACTGCTTAATTTGCCTACCGTAATTACTGTCCTCTCGGGTTGGGGAAGGACCCCGGGGCTCGACCCGCCGTCTTACAGGTTATATTGCGCGTACGGGCGCCGCATGTGTGCTCGGCAAATACTAGACCCTAGTCGTTAAGTATGAATACGGGTGTGGACAAAATGTATTAGCTTAGGCTGAGATTTGGACGGTGTTTGCTCAGCGATGATAGATTTATAGTAATTGTGTTATTAACGTTATGGGATAAGGGTTTTACGGGACTTAAGTAATGAAGGCTTTCACCTAATGCTTGGATTTATAGTGAATTTGCGCACGTGGTGCGCGGCCAGTCGTTAATTCAGTTGTAAAGGGAAATTGGGAAATTGGCCCCACGCTCGGTTATAACCAAGGGTCTTGCATCAAATAAGTAATTATGAATCTAGAAACTAATTTGTTTACGTGTTTAGAAAAGCTTATGAAGTCGCATTTAACGAAGAGTTATAGCCAATATCCTTTACCGAGCAACGAGTGAAATGCAAAAACTTCCCGAACTCATAATGATGGGGACATACTTTTTTTTTGTTTTGGCACGAGCTCCAATTGAATAAAACATTTATGTCAATGGAGTCCATTAGGATTCGACAGAGTTGGAGAGTTTTTAATGTCCCAGTATATTGTCCGCCCGGTCGTCGTTAGCATCGGTAAAAAAACATCGATATACCGTTTTTTATTGACCGTAAATCTTTTATGGTAATGTCCCTAATTAGAGAACAGAAGCCGAGGCTTATCTTGGGCTAGATAATTTCATTTTTAGACCGCAATCCATACGTCAAGCGCCTGTAACTCCATTTTCTAAAACATAATTAACACTTTTACGAGGCCGGTTACTCGGGATGATCCCGTAATAACCTTGTTAACCCTGGCACTGCGAGTGGGCCGGCTGGCCTTTTAACAGGCGTGTACATGGGCATTAATCCGAAAGCTATCGGGCTTTGTCCTGTTCGCACCCGCGGGCTGCGGCCGGCTTTGTCTCACGCGTCTCTGCGGGTCCAGTCCGGGTCCCCGCGCCTTTTAGTGTGAGGTTTTCGCTCGCCTTAACGAAGGGAAGCAGAGCAAAGGTCGTCATTAGGGCAAGCGCGGTGTAAACAAGGTCCGAAGAGCCCGCTAATGGCCAATTCGTGCGTCCTTCTAGAGGTGACCCCGGCTGTCTCAGTCCGCCGCCGTAAATGGGCTTTTAATTGCGATTTTGATAGAACACACCCGGATTAGTTTTGCTGTTAATAGTAAATATAAGCCCGTATGCATTTATGGCATCGTTTCGCCCCTGCAAAATGTTCTGCTTATGTTGTATCAACATGGCTGTTTGTCACAGTCAACCACATCAAACACGTCTTGTGCCGTCGTATTAGCAGAGTTTAATCTATCAATACCCTGATGTCCCCGCGACACGCGCTCGGCTCTTGTTCGGATGTGAAATTTAATTTCCGCTGGCGGGAATCCGCGGGTACGAAGAAATATGCCCCGCTCTAAACTTTGTCAATTTGTTTGTGGGGTGAAATTAACTCGATCCAATCTGCGGCCGCGACCTGCGTGATCGCACAGCCGATACCCGTGCCGTTATATTTCCGCGCTAAAATGTCTTGGAATAATGTAACAACAACAACAAGTTAATACGACAGATACTCGTAAAAATCAATGAAAAATATTAGGCATTTAATTACTACATTCGTGAAAATTACACGTAGTTCCTCTTTTATTGGGGTTATTTCAAATATCGGGCAACATTTTTGAAAAATGTTGCCTGATATAATTTAAATAATCCCAAAAAAGAGCAACTACGTGTAAATTTTTAATGAAACACGCTCGTTCTAATATAAATATACGAGCTTCCCTCTTTAAAATTACAGAGGTATCCAGCGATGAAGTAAAAATACCTATTACCCGGCTTCGTTATACGAATGAGGAGACTCTCCAGAGAGTGTGTTATTAAAATATATTGTGCCACCTTTCTCGCTCTAAGAGCAAATAAATTAGTTATGCCCAATATTTTCACCCTAAATGTTATTCGAACAGGGATGTATGAACGCGCAGAAATTGGGAGGGCACGTTTATCAGATGACGCGGTATCTCAACCGGGCCTGGCAGGGTTGCCAGAGATTTAGGAACTAATTGTTATGGCAAGTCTACACGTTTTAAGAGTGCATTGGCGGAATATTTATTTTATAACTCTATAATAAGACCTCGTAAGTGGGGTAGTTTAGGTGTACGATTACACGCGCAAATTGCGAGTTGTCCAAGTTGCGCTATTGTACATTTTCTTATCAATACGACACACAATGCATTTGGATTGGCAGGTGCATATAGAAAGGATCCGTAGCAAATTGAATAGGTTTGTTTATGTATTGCGGAAATTAACACGCACATCAGGCTTGCATGCCACCATGGCCGCCTACCACGGATATGTTAGTTCGACATTAAGATATGGTCTCATTTTATGGGGCAATAGCTCCCATTCTAAAATAGCATTCTTAGGACAAAAAAGATGTATACGTGCTATTTGTGGCTTGCCTCCCTATAAATCTTGTAAACCATTATATAGGAAGCTCGGTGTGCTGCCTCTGCCCTGCATGTACATCTATGAAATTTGCATATTTGTCAAGCAACATATGTATTTATTTAAAACAGCTGTTACCAATTCTACAAAACATAAACGTGATCCGGGAAGACTTGTTCATGAATGCGCCCATAGGACAGCATTATACTCAAATCATTGCTTTGTAATGTGCATGATTTTTTTTAATAAGTTACCAAAAAGTTTAAAGGAGCTGCCACTTCATAAATTTAAACAGAAGTTAATGCATGTACTCACTGAAAAACAGTATTACAGTATAAAGGACTTTCTATCGCAAAATGTAATGTTAGCATAGAACAACCAAATTTTGCACGCTAGTATTTAATATACATTATAGCAGAATAAGCAACCTATTGTCTATGTACCACCTAAGAACACTGTAAAAAAAAAACGTATTCTATGCAAATAAATCTTATCTATCTATCTATCCAATGATGCTTGTAGCTATTTCATAATTTTCGAAATTTAGTTAAAATTAAAAATATATATCGACCTTCCTTATGATTGAAAAGTTTGAATACGAGGCGCTAAATGACCCAATTTTGAATGCGGCCGAGAGCTCTGTGCCAACCCTACGCGCACATTTTCGCATTCTTATCATAATGTGCATAAAATTTCCGATCCTTAACCGATTTGCATAGCCTCGCAGGTGCCGCGGCAATCATTTGTGAACTTCGGTGACAGGTTGTGTGCATACTCTATTTGAATTTATAAATATTATTTAGAATGTTCCAGTACAATGTGTAGGGTAAGTATATAAGACGAACGAAGTCACGTGTCATACTTGTAAATATTTTTTTCGAGAACCTTTTTTTAACCTTAACGTTGCGATGGACATGACTATAGATAGGTATCAATAATCATTAGTCGTTTATTTTTACTTAGCTTTGTTTCAATCGGTGTATTGTCCATTAGTGGATTTAAATAATAATTCATTCTTTATGTCTGAAATATTAAATTATTTTTAAATTCTTATGTATATATAAAAATACATACCTGTAAAAAAAAACCGACAAACTTTTTTTAACCTTAACGTTGTGATGGACATAACTATGGGTGTCCATAGATTAGTTTTACATGTACCACTTAGGTATAAATAACCGTTAGTCGTTTATTTTTACTTAGTATTTTTGACGTCGGTGTATTTATTGTCAATAAGTCGATTTAAATAATGTTTCATTATTTATCTCTGAAATATTCATTTACATTTTGAATTCTTATGTACTTATTTTCCAAATATTACAGCGACTTAGGTATAAATAACCGTTAGTCGTTTATTTTTACTTAGTATTTTTGACGTCGGTGTATTTATTGTCAATAAGTCGATTTAAATAATGTTTCATTCTTTATCTCTGAAATATTCATTTACATTTTGAATTCTTATGTACTTATTTTCCAAATATTACAGCGACTTAGGTATAAATAACCGTTAGTCGTTTATTTTTACTTAGTTTTCTTTTTTTACATCGGTGAGTCGATTTCAACAATGTTTCATTCTTTATCTCCGAAATATTTAATTATTTTTTGAATTCTTATTTATTTATTTTCCAAATATTACAGCGTCTTAGGTATCAACAACCGTTAGTCGTTTAATTTTACTTCGTTTTTTTTTACATCGGTGAGTCGATTTCAATAATGTTTTATTCTTTATCTGAAATATTCAATTATTTTTAATTCTTATGTTTTTTGTTGCCAAATATTAAAGCGTTGTAAGAAATAAGTGATTTGACCAACAATGTAATAAGAAACAAAATAATTATTTTAACTAAATCGAACCACAATATAATTAATAATAATTTGAATTATCAGTTCATCATTTCTATTTTTTCCTCATATCCAATTCATAGTTACGAGATATCATACTGCCCAATGACCTTACATCCATTTCAGCTTTACCTTTTCATCAATTATCTCTTCAGGTTGCATTTCCTCAAATCATCTCTCTATACATAATTTATTCATACATCACACTCATTTAATTTAGCTACCAAACATCACATTAAGCCTGCTTATTAAATGCAAATATTGACAGCGTATTAATAAATACAGAGTTTCTTTTGAGCTTACGTCACATCTTTAATTAAGACTTGGGTACACAGGGAGTGTTTAATCAAGATCTGCATGCGACTGAATGAGTCGAAGACTGTTTATCGTGAAAAAATGGCGTAACTCACGCTCTTGTCTTATGCAATAAGTCGTTTTGTGGAAGGGAGAAGTCTTAAGAACTATGGGAAGGTTGCCGTTTGCTTTGTAAATAACGGTTTCGTTTCGTACGCAGATTGGTTTTATGGAATGGGGATTTGAATGTGTCGTTGGATGTTTATGAAAGCGTTACGTTTAATTATCCTTGAGGGATGGTGCTGTTTGTCAACATGGTGAGTAGTTACAGTCTCAGTGTAGGTTCAAGGAACGAGCGAGCGAAGCGAATTTAGTTCTCCGTTTCTGTTTGGACAAATAAATTTCGCATGTCCGTTTTTTCTCCTATCTTCACCCTTTCTCGTGAAATTTTGTAAGCTTCAATAATTATATAGATTTTATTTTCGGTTCAGTTTATTATCATTATTTTTTGTTTTGAAAAGAACAGACTCACGTATTCTACAGCTCACAGAGCCACTCGTAAACAAAAGCTTGGATTACCAACACGTTAACTGTAGATCACTAAGTTTTGAAAAATACTTAAATGTTGACGTGCAAGCCATCCCTGAGGGAACCTCTCCTTAACGTTTCGGACGCGCATTAGGACAGTTTAACTGACATTTTCCCGCACAAAAAGTGTCATTTAGATCTACCTGACACGTGTCCAATGCGTTACGCGATCGACCAACAGTAATAATAAACAACACAAGTTGAAATACCCCCGACATATACATTTCAAAGTTCAATAACTCAAACTGGCTGAACCGATTTTGTTAAAACGTAGCAAAGCACCATCAGAATCACGGCAGCTTTCGGACCAAAATTCGCCTTAAAATCGTTCCATTCGTTTAGGAGCTACAATGCCACAGACAGAAACACAGACACAGAGAGGTCAAACTTATAACACCCCTCCTTTTGCGTCCGGGGTTGAAAAGTAAGGGAAAACTCAACATCATCATCATATCAGCCGGAAGACGTCCACTGCTGGACATAGGCCTCCCCCAAAGAGTGCCACAATGACCGGTCCTGCGCGACCCGCATCCAGCGGACTCCCGCGACCTTTATCAGGTCATCAGTCCACCTTGTGGGGGGCCTACCCACGCTACGCCTTCCGGTACGTGGTCGCCACTCGAGAACATTTCCGCCCCAACGGCCATCGGTTCTACGTGCCCCGCCCACTGCCACTTAAGTTGAGCGATTCGGAAGGCTACTTGGTTCTGCTGCGAATAGCCTCATTTCTAATTCGATAGCGCAAAGAAACTCCCAACATAGCCCTCTCCTTTGCCCTTTGGGTGACTTTGAGCCTTCTTATGAGGCCCATATGAGGTCAACGACCACGTTTTCGTGCCATACGTCATCACCGGCAACACACACTGGTCAAAGACTCTTGTGTTGAGACACTGCGGAATATTGGACGAAAAGATGTGCCGTAGCCTCCCGAATGCTGCCCAGCCGAGTAGGATTCGACGATTGACCTCTTTCTCAAAGTTGGATCAGGTAGATCTAACTGGACAGTCTGTCCTAGGTATATATAATCATCTAAAACTTCGAGCGTAAAGTATCCGATTGAAATAGGAGTTGGTACTACATGGACGTTTGACATGATCTTTGTCTTATCCATGTTCATCCTTAGACCAACTCGCTCGGAGGCTTTACTGAGGTCATCGAGCATCGTACTTAGGGAGTAGCATTTAAGTAGAACATATTAAGTTTATATAGGTACTACTTGATTTTCAGTTTCTCCGTTTGTATGACGTTCAAAGTCTTAAATAAATAAGGTTTGCTAAGAAAAAGTAACCACCGTGTCTCTTATTTAAATGATTGAAAGTATAGCGAGCGAGTTTCAGAGGATTAATTCAGAAAACGTTTAGATTTTCTTCTCTATGTCGTTTTTAGGGTTCCGTAGACAACAAGGAACCCTTATAGTTTCGCCATGTCCGTCTGTCCGTCTTCGGCTTAGCTCAGTAACCATTACTACTAGAAAACTGTATTTCGGCAAGAGTATATAAATCAACCACGCCGACAAAACAGTAAAATAAAATCTTGAAAAAACATTTTTTTTACGGTACCTCCCCTACACCTAATGCGGGTATGTAATTTTTTTTCTCGTAAACCCATGATGTGGGGTATCGTTGGATAGCTCGTTCGAAATTATTATGGGTTTCCTAAAACCAGTGATTAGTTTGCGAGATATTGGGCTTTAAAGCCTTAATTTTTGTTCGAGTCATCTGTCCCCCCCCCCTACCGGCTAAATGGCTACTATTGGGGATCTGAAAAAAATCGTGGAAAGTAGTACATATAATGAATTTAAAAAGAAAACTATCACGGACAAGTAGGCATAAGTAGTTACCGAGTAATAGTCAACCAACTTAATGTGTACTTGGAAAGGCCAATTTTCGTACAAATTCGGCTGACGCAACCGCAACGCACGTCGATGTAACTAAGACATCCAGGCAACTACGGAACCCTACACTGCGCGTGGCCCGACACGCACTTGGCTGATTTATTAGCACTGCCAACGCCTTTTGCTTAATATTACTCAGGTACTTATTTCTTAGGTACTTTCACGTATCATCATTATTAACACACACGTATTGAATTAAAAAAATATTGTATTAAAATGATTAATTATTTAATTATTTTCATGTCATAATAATTTTAACCCAGTTCCATCCTCGTGCCCGACGTTGTACGTTGTTAGTTGCACAAAAGGCCGGGCGGATGACACTGCGCTAACTACACTCGCGGACAAAGAATACGGGTTTGTAAAATACCGTCATATTTCCTAAAATAGTGCAAGGTTGTAGTTTTGTTTAACCCGGTCATGATCTATATTTAATTTTACATCTAAACTGCTAAAATAACAGTAAAAAATATAACGTTACCAGGTTTAAATTGGACTCGTAAAAACCCATGAAGAAAAACAACGTTAACGGAGCGAGATATCGCAAAAATCGTGATTTTTGGATATTGATATTTTTATGATAGGATCCAGGAAATTGCTAATACAGTTGGGTATTGTAAATAATAGCATATTATATAAATAAAACAAGTGTTAAATATTTTAAAAAACCTATTGCAGTTATTTAATTTAGGGTGAACTAGTAGGGCGTCTGCTATGGTATTGTACTAACACCTTCATTGCCAGGAATCCGTCTAGGGTCCTACGCCGGAAAACCATGGGATACTTAGCGCGTAGCGATTCTTGGCAGGGAATGTGTTAAGAACTAGTATATAGTAAGCTAAGATTATTTCGAGTAGACATAATCTTCAAACCCTTCAACATTGCCTTGAAATGAACATTTGTAACTACACTGTAAAAATACCTTTACCTTTAAGTGAACTCACCGTATTAATTCAAGGATTGTGACCTGTAGTCAAATAAGTACAAACTTCGCTAAATATTAACTCTGAATGATAAGATTAGAACTAAGCGGTAGCTGTTCCCGCGTGTGTTTCTCTCTAACTAACATTTACAATAACAGAACACTATCACTCCTAATCCGACTTGAACACTAACATGCGCCGTTTAGTGCCGCCAAAAAGGCAACAACCTTAAGCATAAAGCCCTTCCACACGAGACGCGACGCAGCGTTAATTGTATCGCGCTGATGCGTCGGCAATGAGCGGCCACAGAGCGTCTTATTAGACACGTAGCGAGGCGTGCCTCCGGTTAACGTCTTCACGTCAAATTGGGATATACACTTGTGCAGATATGGGAATAGATTATATAGGAGCATGTTAAAGTAGTTAAATATGTGAAGTGAACACAGATTTGTCAGGAGAGTATTTTTTTTGATTTTACTAAACTCAAATCAATTATGCCAAATGTAAAAGGACAGCACTAATTCCACTTAATCATTCCCATATCATAAGATCACGCAGCACTAAGACATGGCTCCTTAGGCGTCAGTCACGTTCAAGTTCTGCGGGTGCCGGCAGATGGGAAATCGATGTCATTATGATAGATTATCCGTTAGGGCGACGTGTGCCTCTGATTGGCTTTGTTAGCGGCGCCCGTCTTCAGCACCTGAGAGCGCCTCGTGGCGTTCGACCGACTAATTTGACAGATCGATGTGTCAACGCTGCTTGCGTCGTGTGAGGTGGTCTTAATGATTTGCTTCAGAGGATGCTTGGACTTGAGAACCCTTAGTGTCTGCCTATGGCTATAGTTGGAACATGTAAAATTTGCACATAGATTATCTTGTTTTGCGCTACTTGTACGCATAAAGACGAATATCGTAACGCTTGATTGCATGCAAATTATGACACACGGAAACGTCAAATTTGTTCCGCATCCGCATACGAGCGTAGCGTAAGACAGTCGAATTTGGCGCACCCCACTGGTACCACCCTTTATTTTGTTCAAAAGCCTGCGACCTAATGAACGAAGTTCAAGCCTATGTGGTGGTGAATATATTATACAAAGTTTTAGTATGGATACAGGATTAGCCGATGCAAAAAATAATTCATACAAAGGAAATGGTAACGTAAAACATTCTTGGATAACTGTCCTATTGGGCATGCCTATAATTAAAATGTCTTATTTAAATTGATTTAATTCGTCTAAATAATTTGTTCGTTTCTATGTAGTAAGGGAACGGAAACATTGAACAGTAATTAAACGAACAGACTAAATGCGGTTCATTGCGATAATTAAACTGGACGCACACGGGCTGAAAAGTTAGTTTGTTATTCGCTTAGCCGCGTATTTGCCGAAATGAGTTGCGAATACTAATTACACATGACATGGGAAAGAGTGAGGGATGGACGCTTGTTCACCAGCGGTTTTTCAGATTAATGTTTTAATCCATTGTTAGATTATACCTTAAATAGGGCTTCGTCGAAAATTTCAGTTCATCACTTCTAGGTTCCTACTAATTACTGTAGTTCACAGCTGAACATTTTAGAACACCGCGGTAAGAGTATATTACAGATTTAGCAGATTAAAATACTACTTATGTACATCATATCAGCCGAAAAACGTGTACTGCTAGACATAGGCCTCTCCTAAAGAGTATCTTAATATACATACCCACTGACATTAGGCTAAGTTAATTTTGTCGGTGTTTTCAGAATTATTGTTTTATTTTATTCTACATATTACTTCTGTTGCTCTTTTTAAATTACTAAACAGGTATCATTTTCTTTTTATTCTCAGGGAAGTTTGTTTTGGAAATGATTTTCTATTCTCTAGTCACGTTTTCCTAGTTACGAGAGGTAACTCTAGTCTATGGGTGTAACCGTGTGGGGCGTCCACATAACTCCACGAGTATGCAAATTAAACGTGGTTCAACTTGGCATTTTCATGGGAACTTGTCACTGTCAAGAGCGTGTTTGTTTATTAACTTTTTGCTAATTAGACAGCGACGGGCGTGTCTGCGAGTGTGGCATTTTTAAGTATGTATCATTTTGTCCATTAGTGTGCCGTATCAATTGCTACGAGTTAGCATGCATTTTACATTACATTCCGCTAATTTTAAATAGGTCTATAATAATTAGTTTATGACGTAATGAAAATATTCGTCTACTGTTTAATCTATGACATCATCAGTAGTAAGTTCACTGCTGCAGCTAAGCTACGTTATCGTCATCAGAAAAATCGGTTTGTTTACGATCGGATGGGACCATTTGTTTGTTCCGTGTTACAAATTGAATTCAATAAACAACGGGTACAATAGGAACTAAGAAATAAAGATGTAACCAATTTGTTGAACAATTTTGTGTATCCAATACCCAAAGGATCACCATAAGACTGTCTGCAGTCTCATCATATCAGCTGGAAGACTTGCAATGTTGGACATAGGTCTCCCTCAAAGAGATCTCGAACCTACTGTATTTCTTTTTTCATGCATCATATTTTTTTTATTCTATGGTATTTAATCGTTAATCTTTTTCCAGCATACTACCCAAAATCGTACTTGAACGTTTTCACCCCACTAGTACAAAAGTATACCCAACATTAATTTGGAATAAAGCAATTTTAAATTAAGAGCAAATGCATGTGAGACATGAGAAATGTCACAAATCAAATTAAGCTAAATCAAAACAAACAAAAGGAAGGGTATGCAATGTAATCACTTCGGACTGTCAAACACACTCCAGGTACCTTACGGGAGCATTTAAGTTAAAATTTTCACTCCCCGGTAGCTTTTTACTAATTCGCCAAGTGAAAAGGGTTCGCCGAAGTAATACAGTTTACTGCTTATTCAGTATTTATACGTTTAGGGGGCTGCCACTCTCTAGATGTCGGCCGATGTAAGGAAATTTGTAAAATTTGCTCTAATTAGTACAAATAGCGATGTTAGAAATACGAAGCCAAATACGTTACTTGAAAGGCATGCTTCTTAATGAGTAGGGTAAGAAGATGCGTGGGCAAAGCCGGCTTCATTCTATAATAGAATATTTTTGTTTAGTTACTGTGATTGAAGCATGTCGCAGTGCCTAAAGTAAATCGGACGTGGTATTAATGTTAGTAAAATAATTACTATAAAAACTTCTATATCCACAGTGTCGAACACAGAGGTAAGTAGTTTAGTTTTAACAAAAAAACCACCACATACAGAGTGTATCATAAATGGAGTGCATCGGTTCACACCCCATTTTTGATACACCCTGTATATGTAAAAATATACAGACAGTTACGAGTAGGTATGTACACCTATACTGCTAAATGACATTGTCTTTAGTCAAATCCAAAAGAAACAAGTGAAATCAAAAGATTTATCACGAATCGCAAGTGCATTTTTACAAGCTTGACCTGTTAGTAAGTATGTAAGTAGTCCGTCAAAATTTGCAATCTATTTTTCAGTCACTTGCCGTTTATCCGAACGAGCTGAAATTTTGGGTATTTGTATAGTTCGTACCATCGAGCTGATCTGATGATGAAGACAGAAGGGGGCCATGTGAATTCAGTAGTTAACCGATTAAATTTTGACTCGTTAAAATCGTCTCAATAAGTAGTTGATAATGGTATACTAAAAAGTACAGTCGGCAATAAAAGCTCGTACCAAAAATGAAATTTTTGACAGATTTTAAAAAAATATTTCTAGCTTATGGAGCTTACACGATTATGAGGAATCCAATGACACCTCATAGGTCAAAAACGATCAAGTTTGGAGCGTGGAATATAATTTTCTTGTCCACATGTGTACCCTCTTTCAGAGGCAGTCGGGTAAAAACATTAAGACAACACTAGAGCAATAATACAGTAACATCCTGTTTTTTTTGTTGAGTTTTTGATTATACCAATATCACAACAAGGAGGTTGGTCGTTAATCTTTTTTTTGAAGATAGTCTTGCGGTTTACCGCCATCTCGTCTGATGACAATCAACGATGTAATGTAAGGTGTAACACGCACGCCAAGAAGATACTTATTAACTCGCGACTTGTAGACTCTTATATTGTACCTAGACTACATACAGTGATATTGATATAGAATTCACTTATACTAATTTTGAGCAACGAAAATATGTTTATCCCCGTAAGTCTCCATATTATTAAAGCAGTGAAAGTTAGATAGGCAATAAAGAGTTGGCAGCGCACGTTGTTTACGAACAGGATCACCTCTCCAATCGCGCGTAATGTATTTATGATTATTGGCAACATCGAGGCGCGCGACTAACATGGCGGTTGTTTGTTGTCGATGCTAATTGAATTTCAGGTAGGTTACCATGTTATTTAAGTGCTTGTTGTAGAGCATCGGTCAATTTAGTTTTTTTCCTGATCTTTTGGCTTTTTACTTTATGGATTCTTCTTAAGTTTAGAATGATGGAGAGCCATCGCCCTTTGACACGATGTTATTTTATTTTTTATGTTGTTTGTGTAAGTCCAAGTTTGGAAGCCATATGTTAAGCTTGGAAGAATACATGTATCCATGACAGTTTTCTTCATATGGAGATTATTGTTGCCTTTCAGTATTTCTTTGTTTGCCCAGTATTTGCTCCAGCTGGATTCGATTCGTCTGTTTATTTCATCTGCGTTGTTTGTTTTAGAGAACGCTACTTGCTTCCCTAAATATATGTAGTGGTCGACGTATTCTAGTTCGGTGTGGTCTAGCATGATTTTTTTCCTAGTATCGTTTGTAATTATCTTAGTTTTATTTAAATTCATGTGTGGGCGGCTTTTCTTACATGCTGTGTTTAATTGGTGTATCATGTTTTCTAAATCGTGATGATTTTCAGCTAGGACTGCGATATCGTCAGCGAATCTTAGGTGGTTAAGAAGAGTGTTTCCAATTTTAATGCCCTTAGATTCCCAGTTCAGCTCGGCAAAATACATTGCAGGACAGCTATGAAGATTTTAGGGGATAATGGATCGCCTTATCTGACGCCTCTGTCTATTTTGACCTCGTCGCCTCTAACCTCCAGTTTTACTCTTCTTGTGTTGTTTGAGTAGAGGTTTTTTAGGACTGTAGTGATTGTTGGGCTTACATTGCACTTGTGTAGAGCGTCCCAGATGCAGCTATGGTGGAATAGCGATGGGCCTGCCACGTAGCCAGGTACACTGACCAGCGCTGGACCCTCATATGTACCAAACGGACCGGTCCTTATGGAAAACGAAACGTGGGACGACCTCAGCAGCGCTGGTAGGACGAAATAAAAACAGTAGCAGGAAACAATTGGCTTCAAGTGGCACACGACAGAGACAAGTGGAAGAAATTGGATGAGACCTATACCCTGCCAAAGGGATCCTAATAAAAATTAAACCAAGAGATAGGATATAACTCAAAAATATATACATACGGAAAAGTCGTATAAAAAAATAAAATAAACAAACTACTAGATTATTTAGTCTCTAAGGAAAAACTACGTGTAATTTACTATCTTTTTACGGAAAATAAAAGGTTTTATTTTATTTACCACGTTATTAAAAAAAACATTACATTTGTAGGCATCTGTTAAAGATAGGTATAGGATAAATCGTTTATCCCTAAATTACGCTCCCAATATGAACACCTCGGTAGGGTCCGTCTCGTACCTACATGAGGGAAACTCGCCGAATCCTTGGCATTACCGGGCTACGTCTATCGGCAGCCAAACATTGTATATTAGCCGGCAATGCCCTAAATATCGAAGCCTTCTTAATCCGGCCGCAGCGAAACCCGCTTCTTAATCCATCACGTAACTGGGAGCCGTCGCGAAATCGTGTTACATCAACGAAAAATGTATTAGAGGGGGGCTACCCGGCTACCCCCTATATCGGACAAACTTTGCTAATACCACCCTCTAACATAATCGCGGAGCCTTTTACGAGAGGAATTTATGGGGATGGTCCTGATTTCTTGCTGTATTTATGGTGAATGCGGCAGTTACGTGACTGCGTGGCTCGCCAGTTAATTAGGCTGAGTAAAAACTGGAGTTCTCTGCCACCGACAGGTTAAACGCTGGGAAAGTTGCGGCCGTACATATCAGCAGTTCCGCTAGTTTTGTGCTGTAAGAGGTCACTTGCACAGATCCTAAAACCGTTTCGGGTGGCAATTTGAATTTCAAACCGCCGCATTATAACTAACCTTTTATGGTCCAAGAATAAAATATTAACTTAATATATTTTTAACTTAAATAACAAATCAATATCATATACACACTATAGTATTCCATCTAGTATATTTTGACAGAAGGGGGCATATCCCCACTTTCGTGTATCTCTCTCTCAAAAACAGAACGATAGGAACACCAAAGTGGGGAACTGTCTCCTTGTGTCAAATGTCACGGTTGGAAAACCAGCCTAGGAGTAGTGCAAACTCTGACCGTTTATAAAGCACACCAAGTTCACTCAAAGACGTAATTCAACTAAGTTTATTGACATCGCTATCACGGCTATTCAAGAGCTATCGATTGTGGACTCTCAGTAATTCAGCCGCAGCGAGCCCCGTCAAAGTTGCGAAGTCTTACCAAGTCCGGGCCTCAGGTGAGAATGTGCTAGACGTTGACTGGCTAGACTGCCCGCGAGCCAATAATGTTGCATGTTAGCTCGCAACCCATTGATGGGAAGGTTGACAAGCAAATTAGAATGCTTTAAAGCGATTTTGCTGAGTGGTTTACGGGTGTAACTAGTGCAGTTTTATCGCCTGTAAAGCGATTATTTAAAAAGCGAGTGTTATTATTTCAGACAGGACGGTAAGAAGTGGCATGATATCGGAATCAGTAACTGAATTTATTTCTTGATTATAAACCTGGTGTCACCAAAAAGTAGGAACAAAGTTAACTTCATCAAAGCTATCCGGAGATCGTTAACTGACTTCCAAGCTCAGAATAAACTATTTCACCGTGTGTCTCCATCATAAGTGAATTCGACAATGGAGAAGTAGGTGTAGGTACTTGTATATTATAAGTGGAGGATGCGAGCTGCGGCTTTGTTCTCGAAACTTCGCCGGGTATTGTGATGTATCTTATTGCATATGCGGCATGCAGGTATAGAATGGCTTTGTAATACGTCACGTGCTCCGCCAATTTCGACTCGATTGCCTGTTTCCTGTTTGTATTAAGGGCGAATATTGCTCGACACGGCTACAAAGTTATTACTTCGGCCAGGTGTAAATTAGGTATCCAGCTCTGGTAAAGCAAATTACATAAAATATTTAGATCAATTGGTTCGAACCTAGGGAAACCTGAATACAACTCCTATGGACTTATGGATATTAACTGATGAAATAGGACATCAGTTGTGAGACTATTTCACAGCACTATATATTCAAAGTTTAGTAAAACACCTTGAAATAACAAAAGTTGAATTTATTATGAATTAATAATCATTTGGAGAAAATTCGGAGGGACGAGTCAGCCTACACGAAATCTTCACGCTTCAATTGAGCCAGTTTATGGCAAAATTAATTACTGGCTAGAGAGGATTGCCTATAATAGTTTCGCTGCGAAATTATTATTGTGAGGGGTCCACGGCTGTCGAAATTGTGTTCGGACAAGAAAATTACTGGGCGTAAAACGGGATGTGAATTTGGAAATCAAAGAGCTCGCCCAAACTTGTTCGAACACTATTGTGATGGTCCATCATTTACATGGGACGGTGCTTATACACAATTTGCACAAATTGTACAATGGCTTGCGTCTTGGCTCGTGATGAATGCGAGGATTCGTAGAATGAAGCAATTTTGAGTAATTAACATGTCCACGTACGAAGTTGAGTAATGAACGAATGTGTGAGGGTTTTCGCATACGACACTAAATTCTAAATGCTTTTGTTAAATGAACTAAATTAAACCCTGTGCTTAAATTTCAATATGAGTATTTAATAGAGTTAAATATATCCATACTAATATTATAAATGTGAAAGTGTGTCTGTCTGTCTGTCTGTCTGTTACCCCTTCACGCTTAAACCGCTGAACCGAATGAGATGAAATTTGGTGTGGAGATAGTTTGAATCCCGGGGAAGAACATAGGATAGTTTTTATCCCGGAAATCATCCCCTAAGGGGGTGAAATGGGGGATGAAAGTTTGTATCGAGCTACGATATAAACGAGTTCCACGCGGACGGAGTCGTGGGCAGAAACTAGTACAAAATAATTTAATGTAGCTATAATGGTTATTGTCTTCGTGTACAAAGGTCTTGAAACACATGAACTAAAAAATGTGAAAAAGCTGTTAATGACGTCACAGCTAAGAGCCATTTACACTGGTTAAATCTGCAAAACCGATTAAATTGAAATCCATACTAATATTATAAATGCGAAAGTGTGTCTGTCTGTCTGTCTGTCTGTTACCTCTTCACGCTTAAACCGCTGAACCGATTGAAATGAAATTTGGTATGAAGATAGATTGAATCCCGGGGAAGGACATAGGATAGTTTTTATCCCGGAAATCATCCCCCGAGGGGGTGAAATGGGGGATGAAAGTTTGTATCGAGCTACGATATAAACGAGTTCCACGCGGACGCAGTCGTGGGCAGAAACAAGTACAAAATAATTTTTATGTAGCTTTAACGGTTATTGTCTTCGTGTACAAAGGTCTTGAAACACATGAAATAAAAAATGTGAAAAAGCTGTTAATGACGTCACAGCTAAGAGCCATTTACACTGGTTAAATCTGCAAAACTGATTAAATTAAAATCCATACTAATATTATAATTGCGAAAGTGTGTCTGATATAAACGAGTTCCGCGCGGACGGAGTCGTGGGCAGAAACTAGTACAAAATAATTTAATGTAGCTATAATGGTTATTGTCTTCGTGTACAAAGGTCTTGAAACACATGAACTAAAAAATGTGAAAAAGCTGTTAATGACGTCACAGCTAAGAGCCATTTACACTGGTTAAATCTGCAAAACTGATTAAATTAAAATCCATACTAATATTATAATTGCGAAAGTGTGTCTGATATAAACGAGTTCCGCGCGGACGGAGTCGTGGGCAGAAACTAGTACAAAATAATTTAATGTATCTATAATGGTTATTGTCTTCGTGTACAAAGGTCTTGAAACACATGAACTAAAAAATTTGAAAAGCTGTTAATGACGTCACAGCTAAGAGCCATTTACACTGGTTAAATCTGCAAAACTGATTAAATTAAAATCCATACTAATATTATAAATGCGAAAGTGTGTCTGTCTGTCTGTCTGTCTGTTACCTCTTCACGCTTAAACCGCTGAACCGATTGAAATGAAATTTGGTATGGAGATAGATTAAATCCCGGGGAAGGACATAGGATAGTTTTTATCCCGGAAATCATCCCCTAAGGGGGTGAAATGGGGGATGAAAGTTTGTATCGAGCTACGATATAAACGAGTTCCACGCGGACGGAGTCGTGAGCAGAAACTAGTACAAAATAATTTAATGTAGCTTTAACGGTTATTGTCTTCGTGTACAAAGGTCTTGAAACACATGAAATAAAAAATGTGAAAAAGCTGTTAATGACGTCACAGTTAAGAGCCATTTACACTGGTCAAATCTGCAAAACTGATTAAATTAAAATCCATACTAATATTATAAATGCGAAAGTGTGTCTGTCTGTCTGTCTGTTACCTCTTCAAGCTTAAACCGCTGAACCGATTGAAATGAAATTTATTATCCCGGAAATCATCCCCCGAGGGGGTGAAATGGGGGATGAATGTTTGTATCGAGCTATGTTAAAACGAGTTCCACGCGGACGGAGTCGCGGGCAGAAGCTAGTCACTTATAAAATTCACTGATACTGCGTTACTATTCAACAACAACGGATTTTATGTCTTCGTTCGGACGTACGAAACCAAATTTTCTTAAAATATCTTGGAAAGTACAGTATCAAAGAATCTGAATAACACATCTCGGTCGGACGATATGGCGATGTATGGGTGCCTAGGGAACGTACAACTGAGATTTGCGCAAACATTAGATTTATGGCCACCTTGTTGGAATAATAATCAATTTTCAGATGTTACGTTAAAGGCAGGTCGACGAGAATAGAAAAATTGTTAGCAGAGATTCGTATTCAGCGTAATCTTTAATCTGTGTCAGCGTGCATCTAACAGGGTGACGGAAACTCAGCAAAACCATGTTCTTAGACCAATACCGGGATTCGGAAACTGCTGCTGTGCTCAGAGAATGAGAATAATGTATTATTTTACGCGAACCATATATTAAATTAAGTGTACGATACCGTCGTCTAGTAAAAAGAAATATGTTCGTTTTTTCCTTTTGAGCATTCTTAACAAACTTCGCAAACTTCGATTCTTGCGTTTTAATTTGAAAATCAATTACACATTTCTCTTAACACCTGAGATTGTTTTGAGCTTCATACATAACTGTGCTCACAACGAAGAAAAATTTAAAAATGCTTTTCGTGTAATTATATAACGATCACCGATACAGGTGCATGCAACGGCCTAACCGCGGAACTGACGGCTCATAAACTAGGCGAGCCTGGGCACGAAAGAATTAAGTATGAAATATGCGCTCAGGCGCACACTGATTTATGGCTCGGCGATCTGCTTTAAATATTGTTTCGCGGATCTTAGGTGTGAGGGGCGTACTGCATTAAGCTGTAGGTGTCCTTATTGCACTGATTTATGACATGATGTTTTCTTTTATTTAGAATCCAGAAACCCAATTGTTAAAGGTTTCACCAATGTTAGTTCATTTTGTTTGATATAAGCACGCCAAATGTGAAGTATTCTCACCGATGTCAGAGTCCTGTTCAACCCCCGACGCAGTTTGAGATATGAATTTGTGTATACGTGTGTCTGTCAGTGGCATTGTAGCTCCCAAACACATGAACCGATTTGAGTGAGGTTTTTCTCTAATCGAAAGTCTTGTCTGTCGTGATAATTCTTAACTATGTTTTTTGCGTCGGATGTGATTGAAATGGTTAATGCGTAGGTGTTTAGTTATCGTTTGATGTGCATACAAATAAGATTAATTGGTTGCATGTGCTAGTGCTTCACCGTTAGTTGACGTTATATTGGCGAAGTCGTCATGCGGATATTTCGTGGCTCACATCCACGAATGTGGATGCGGATGCGTATTCAGAGCAATGACGCGTAATAATTCAGCGTACACACTTTCAGGCAACCGCTGTTTCATCCGGTTGCCTTGCGATATATATATTTTTTAACATCCGTCCCTATTTCCGAGCCAGTCACAGTTGGCTCATTTCGGGTAGCACAGGGCAGTTCCACATCACTTCGGGTGCTCAAATACCGCGAACCATCAGGTTGCCTTTCCAACATTGAATTACGCGTCATTGCTTTAACTTGCGGATTTCGGGGTCAAACAGTCAAAAACGCAAATAAACCACGTCCACCTGGTCACAGTACTGAAAAACGTTGCGACTGATTTACAATGGTTTAAAACCTAACGCACCATCACCAGGGCTAGCATAACTGACGCCGATCCCTTGTTTGACCCCTCTCTTGTCGCCACTTGTACTACATCCGCATCTACAAAAACTCCGCATCGATATATTGATTTAAACTTTCACGATTCTCACACAAACATTGCAAACATTGCAACAAATGCGGGTAGTTCGGAAAACCCGCGCAGCAAGAAGATGTTGATACCCGCTCAAGCCAGTTGTCCCATGACCATGGATGTTGCAGCACATCCGAAACGTCGGGAGACCTCAGTGAGGTAAATAAATAATTTAATTATACGCGATTAAGTTCCGTTTAGTATAAATAATACTCCGCATCGATTTTCGTAAATGCGGATGCGGATGCAGATGTTGAAATTATGCGGAACATCTCTGCAGCATCCCTGCTCACGATATAGTCCAGTCAATGTACTGACAACTTGTATGGAAAAAATGTCAATTTTGGAAATAATTTATAATAGCTTATTTTTGATGTGTAACGGATATATTATCAATTAAATAGTTACCCAGCGACAAAATCCGACAAAATTTCAGACATCAAAAAAATGATAAATTAACTAGCTTCTAAAAAGTCAGAAAAAATATTAATAAACATGTTTGTCTTTATTTTGGTTCATTTACATTTGCTCTATAATATTCAATATAAATCGTACAAAAAAAGACAATGCATGCTTCATTTAAATCTACATAATTACTTCCGGGTGGAAAGTTTGCCGGATTCTTGAATAAATCATCTTAAAATTAAAATTTAAAATTAAATCAACAAAAAAAACGCTATTATAAATTAATGTTTTTCAAAACCGTATTTTGCCAGGAGTAATAGTGTGAGAGCCTAACGCCTTGATCTGAGGGGTAATAAAGTAACGTTTTGAACGCGCGTTAGGCCTGTCCAACTGTCAGTATTCCATATAAAAATTGACATTTAGATCTACCTAACGTTCGAACAATGCGTTACGTGATCGACCTGCTGATAAGTGATTACACACGAATGGGTTGCACTAATCGTCACTGAATGCAGGCCCATATATAGGTTAGATACTTTCTTACAAAATTGTACCAGTTTATATATATATTTAAAGCGATATAAACGATACGTTTCACTGAGTTAAAAGCTTATACAAATAACAAAAGCCTACATTCTATTTACTCGCATGCACAATATTACGTAGGTGTTATCTGGGTAGGCAGCTGACGCGGCGTGACGAAGGTTCGCCGCAGAACGCAGTCTCACCGCAGCTGGGACTCTGTCGCACTCAACATTTCATTTTAATTGCATTACACTTTTGGGTTGACGGTGGAAATTTTGTATCGCAATCCTTGTCACGTTAAATATGAAAGTGGCATGGTGAATTCGTATATGAAGAGTCATCAGCCGATTTTTTAAAAGTAGGTGTGTGATTTTATATTAAACGGGTCATGTTTCATGATTTTTCAAGACGCGCTCTTTAAGTCGCTTACGTACAGTAATTTTTTGAATATAAATAGGTTCAGACCAACCAGGTGACTTTCGCCGTCCTCAAAAAACAGAATTCTCTGACCCTATATTGGATTAAGTTTATTAAAACAAAAATAACTAGGTAAATCGAACCTAAATTTATATTTTAATTGGAATGTACGTCGCGCTTTCACACATTTGAAAAGACGCTAACGCGAACAGGTGCCTACAAGCAATTTATTTCATCTCATTCAGTTAGTGCTCGCGAATACGTAGACTTCCTGAATGAGATATTTGATTTACAGAATGTTCGTTTATCTTCCGCAAATCCATCGCCGCATCACCATAACAGTTCCGCGAAACTTAAGACTGCAGTTGACTTTAAACAGCCAGTAACTAATTTAGCTCGGCGTAAGTTAATTTGGACGCGCTGTCTTCCCAGCTAACAATGGCCGCCGTAAATCCCAGCAGACGAAACTGCCTCACCTGCACTCATTATATTTACGCCGCAATAATAAAACTTTCCGACTCGCTGTGAATATTGGATTCGTAGCGGCGAGAGCGGTCGCGTTACTTATAGCTGCCAGTTATGCAATATGCTCTGTAGGTTTTAATAAAGGCGGCCATTCGAAAAGTTTTCGTTCGCGAAGGATGTCGACCATGAGACCCGTTAAGCCCCGGCGAGTGGAGCCTTGCCGAACAGCCAATGGCAGGCCATACTGAAGGCAAGGGGCCGTACATAAGGTTTTTAATACTGCCTGTGACATGTCGGGTATATGGCCGACTTTGTGAAATCTCAATAATGTCACAATATCTACTTATACAATAAACCGTACTTACCCAAGAGCATGACAGTTGCCTAACTATGCTATAATACGACCAGCTGTATATCATAAAATCATAATGTGGGTCAGTTGGGTGTCATGCTACCGAACTGTCATTAACACTTTCGGTCCCAGGAGCACGCTAAATGGGCCCACTGCTCGTAGCCGCTTTCCTCTACAAAGCAAAAAACGTAGTTTTGAGCAGCTTAAACTAGCGAAAAGCGTTCTGATTGTTCTGACGCATCGTGTGTCGTGATTAGCGCTGGATGGGTTAAAACATCATGAATACGTCGTACCTAGTATTTAACATAACATTTCAACTAAAAATAAGAGCCCATTATGACAATTGAATTTCAATAATTTAATTCAGTCTTTCTTTTTCAGACGGTCTTAAGCCGATTACTGAAATATGAAAAAATATAAATTTACATGTGAAATTGATCACGTGTCGCCTTAAACTAAGTGCAAGTATCAAAGGTTTATTTCGTTACTGTTACCATGGTGATTGATAACTAGTCGATTATTATCTAAATACCTTCCAAACTATTCCGACTAATTACTAGTCAGAAGCTAGACTGGTAACAATACCGGTCTTACTAAACAAGCCTTCAGAGTATTGATTAAACATAACAATATTAGCACGTTGAGTGAAAAGTTACTCCGATCCTTTAAAACGAGGTAACTCGGGTCCCGCGAGCTCGTCAGACAAATGGGATATCAAGCGATGCGTCCGTGCACCCAGGTAAATGTTGTACGTGTAACGTTGGCATATACGTGCATGTTGGCGAGTTGGGAAACGAACTTGTATGTGTGATGTTGGATATATCAGTAACACGAGCCTTTAGCGTCTTGCCGTTTTAAAGCTAGTCAGGTAGAATTAACTGAAGCCGAAATATAGCCGCGCTGCACCGTGGCTTCTTGAAGTAAATAGTATTCATTATTCGTAGTATATTACTATGAGTAGCTCCGGTTTTGGCGCGCCTGAGCATTATTAGCGTTTGTGCTATTTGCTGCTACTTTTGTGCATTATTAAGAAGAAAGATGTGGCCATTTTTCCATACAAACGTTCTTGACCGTAAAAATGAATGTTTTTTTGAAGTAATATCAATTGATGCATGAACAATTTAGGTAGGTTTCTCGATAATACAGATATACGATTGTAACAATTAAATATTAATAATATATTTAATTGTTTAATAACTTATATATTTAATTGAAATAGACCCTCATTACGACAGAATTATCTCATGCCGGTGAAATGACGGCGTATTATCAGGCTCACCTGCGGCGGAAATTGCATTAGATGCGATGCAGCCAGGGCTGCACTCAAAGCGTCTATTTGTTCACACAACGTTTAGGGAGCGCATACGGGCGGTAATTAAAGGCGGCGGTTGAAACGCTGATTTAAAAAGTATTGTATAAAACATAACAGCTGAAATGCTGGTCGCTAAAGAGAAAGATGGACACTGACACATAAGTTTGAGATCGTATGTCGTGAATAAAATAGGAATCAATAAAAGTTTCAGCATGCTAGTAGCTTGTAACATAGTAAACTTAAAGTAATATTTACCCTTTTCTACGAATAATATAAAAAAAAACATTCTTAACAGTTAAGTATATAATGCTATTCTGTGTATTTTATTAATACTTCAGTGTTATAATAATTATAATAAAAGCCTAGGAGTGATGATACAAATTAAAAGGCGCACGAAATAAGTGCAAGGATGAATCTACGGCGGTTTGAAACACTCGTTTCTATCATAATTATCCGCTCACGATTATCTTCCCAAAGTTAGGACAACCTGCGATAACTTTGATCAAATAGAATCCAGTCGTTATTATTATACCTACGTTTAAAACAAATATTATCTCTGATCATCATTTCTTTGCATAATATTTGCTGAGATGTTAACGACCCCAAATGGCACTGGGACCCGTTTACTTAAAGTAACCTATTAATTATTTTCAGATTTGGGCACCTAAATTTACTACGACTATGTTCGAACAACGCCATTTTAATGATAATAGGCGAGGGGTAATATTGTTTTAACTTAATTACGTGACGAGCCATGGATATTTCCTGAGCAATAAGGATACAAAAGTTATTTAAAATTAATTTAATCCGTCTAAAATTGTACACAAACTTTTTTAATTGAGCATCAGTAATCAATAATTTATTGATAAAATATGTTGTACACCGGTTAATAACTATAGTTAACAGATAACAGTTAGAGGTAATTACACCTGCCCCCTGTTACTTTCCTCTCATAGTTCTGCTGCTATTGATTCATTTCATATTATTATTGCGGTATTTCGCGTCATACTCGCCCGTCTGCCACTACAAAGCGATAGCCTATTTGCTTACGGGTGTGTGTAAACACAGCATAGGTGCATCGGATTCCATGATGCCTTCAAAACTTTCCTCCACACCCACTACCAGGAAATTGAAGTCACCTCTCCGCCGCGGCAACAAAGCTTTGTGAAAAGATCTATTAATTTATCTGCGAGTTTCGTTTAAATTGAATATCGATTCTGCAAGTTTTATGATAGGTTGCAATTGTGTTTCGAATACGATTTCGAATGCAGGAGACATTTGTAATTAACATTTGTAACAATGTGAACGCTGAATTTATTGAGTGCTATACATTTCAGTGTTTTTAAACTGTGGGTCGCGACAGTCTATTTAAGGGGGTCACCGCTATTTGAGTTTGTACATCTCTTTAAAAATTTAAGTAGGATATTAATGAGATTTGTAAAATAGGAGTAAGATAAGTTAGGTAGTGTAAAATAAATTAAGTAGGAGTGCGGAGAGTTGGGGTTTGCATTTATTTTTATATTCCTTAATATAAATTGGTTAGGCTTGGATGCGTTATCGAAAGGGTTGAAAAAACCCTATCGTAAAAAAACTACACACTGATTGTCATATTGTAGTAATTGAAATGATAACTGATAATACTTTCAATAATCACGTACTAGGTGTGTACTAACAATTGACTGTACGTACATGTAGTGTATTTGTTTTTTCGAAAATTTGTCTTTTTACTACTGACCTGGCACATGTACCGATTTGATATGAGTAATTCAATCGTTTTATAACTGCTGTGTTTTGGTCACGTAACTGCGACAATGTGTGTATGTAGCTGCTTGTGTAAAACCATTATTTCAAAAATTGACCCAGGGCCTACAAATATGTACATGAATAGCGTTCGTTCGATGAATGATGTCCCGAATACAAAAAGCAATGAAATGTATAGACAGGCATGCGATTAGATTAGATTGAATCTTGGGTTTCATAGCAGCTCCTGGCAGGTGAGGTGGCGTGACGTTATCTAGCCACCACGCACGCCACCCATTGTAAATATTAGTTAGCGAAACTCATCAAATCCGCGCTCAAACTTAATAAAATACTTCGCGCTTAATTGAAAATGAATACTGGCGCGGAATCGATCGACGAAGCATCGACCACTCACTTCCTCAACCTCGTAACTTGTTAAATTGGTTTAATGCAAAACCCATCCTCTTTTCGCAATGTAAGGTTCAGATTTCAAAACAATAGAATGTAAGATGTGTGATCAAGAAAGTTAGTAGGCGATATGCCGCAGCCTTAATCCGCGATAATGAAGCGAAGGGTTGCGAGGGGGGCAGTAATAAATGTTGCGTCCTAAATTTAAAATCAAAGTGCGGAATAAATTTTGATTAAGCGATTAGCCTGAGAGGTGTTTGCGTTTCTTGGGGACATTGAGAATGCCGTGGTTGTCGCCGGTGTATAATAAGTGTGCAAGCCGGGAGCCTCAGTACCGGAACGTAAATACACTTTGGAATAATAAAAGCAAGGACTAGGGGTACAAATTTAGCTTATTTACAAGCCATTTCACAAATATGATTTTGAAATAGTAACTCACTTTGATATGAAATGATAAGAATCTAATCTTTCGAATATCTTCGACACAATTCGAGTGATAAAGATATATAGTGTCACTTTCGGCCGTTCGTGGTAGCACCTCTGCCAATTTTTAAGATTATATTTTAGTTTCTTAATAATATACAAGGTGGAACGGAACGATGGACTTTCCCGCAAGAGGGGGATTATTGAGCGCTAGTACGTCACATTTTCCAGATAAACAATTTTTTTTGACGCGATTTTTTTTACCTTTGTATGGAGCATTGGCCGACTGGAGCGACGAGCTCCATACAAATGTAAAAAAAAAATCGCGTCAAAAAAAATTGTTTATCTGGAAAATGTGACGTACTAGTTCTCAATAATCCCCCTCTTGCGGGAAAGTCCATCGTTCCGTTCCACGCAGTATACATTTTAGTCATATCAACAACATATGTATATTATTGATGAATACTTTTTTGCTACATACAATCGTGTACTAGAACGTCATTATTATTTTTATTTGATTATATATCATCACTCATCAGATTATTTTGGTATGTGATCATTCATTTAAGTTAAGATTGCGATACGTCTTCCTATAGGTAAAGAAATTTATGTGGAACTCTTGTTCAGAGGTTGAAGTAAATATTACCTCCCATAATTTCTTATCTGCTCTCAAACAAGCATCTCCTAACAAATGGATACAAGCACTCAGACGTTATCCTGTTGGGCGCGCGTTTCGCTGCACCAGTATCTAATGCATTCTAATATGTGATTCTGATATACAAGGTGTCATGTTTACACATATTTTGATATTTTAATTCATTTTATTCGACTAAGTACTGATTTCATGTTGTACGTGTAGAGCTATTTTAGACTGGTAGGTATATAATTTAAGACAAGGTTAAAAATAACAATAATTTTGTTACAATTCGCACTACATGTTTAACACCGTGTGATTTCACAAAACAATATAATATTTTATGATTTATTACGACACTTTGTATTATTATTGTTTGTATGTATGTACTTTTGTATTGGTACCTACTACTGTAATTATAGAACGTACGCAGAGTGCAGCGGATATTTACGTTTTAAATTATTAATTTACTTAACAAGAATATTAATATTTAAACATTGAAACGCACACACAAAATAAAGAAAGAACTAAAATAACTAAATATTTTCAAACTATACAGGAATTACAAGATGTGTGGTTGAAATCCTTTGATAAAATCGAATCGGTTAGTTCAAAAATAACCACACTTTATGGAATAATATACACTGGTTTTGATTGTTTTCGAATGGATTAAAATTCAATTAAAAAGATCGTGGCAAGCACAACTCACCCTGTACGCGCCTAATGCATTGCGAAGCCACGTCTGATTAACGCGGCTAGGATGCATCGCCGAAATTCGTTATATGTTTTTATGATTATATTAAGTTACCGGAGATAAAGTACCTTTTTGTAGAGTATTTTTTGCGAAGAGAAATGTTTTGTATGGTAGTTCTTTTATTGAGGTGAAAGAATATTTGTGCAGTATAATGGCAATTTTTTGATATGATGATAAAAAATATTTATGATACACAGTAAGGGACCATCACACTAACTTAACTTAGCAATATCTAGTTTAGTACAAAAGGTGTCGGAATCTGTCCATATATTAGGGTAATCATACAGCCTTGATGTCTTTAACTCACTATTCAGTCCAGAGTGGTTTGTTGGTCTTTTGATCTCGGTTGACAAAACATTGTAGGCCTTCTTAGGTAAATTAGGAACAAACTCTATAGCGCCATCTAAAAGAGGGGTCAGCGCCATCTAGCATCACATTGGTAAACTAATAGACATATACGGGTTATACAAAGGCTAGAAGTCAAAAGGCATTTTCTGTGTGAGCGTGATCCATATTAGGCCTTATTAGACGAAGGTCAAACGCAATCTTAATAAAAAAACAAAATACGATATACGATGGAGCAGACATACGACATAGTATAGGTATGTCAAAAACGTATAACGCCTCTCTATTCTATCGGCGATAAAAATCCACATCCGTGCTTCTAGATTCGAGAATGCCAACGCCGTTACCATAGACGGACATATGAACGCACGAAACTCGCACTTAGCTTCGCATTATAAACTCTTTTTCTCCAGAAACTAGTCTTAGGTGAACATTTCCCCTTGACACTAGCGCCTTGAGCGAAACTAAGTTAAATGGCCGACGCCTCGGCAAAGGTTCGGCGTCAGAACTCTTGTACTTTTAAAAAGTTCCGCTCAAGGATGTAGTAAACTCATTAACCTGAGTGCAAGCTTATTAGACGAGCAGTGTACAACACAGAGAGGTATGAGCCAGCGGTGTACAAGGGTTACGGATATACCAAGTCTATTTATTTTAACGTTAGTACGATACGTTAGTTGTTTACGTCCAGCAAGTCTAATTTAAAACATAATGTTATACATGTATATGGTTGTTTAGTAGGTACATATAAATCGTTTCATCTACGAAAAAACTCTCCACTCCTAAGTGCTTAAGATCCTAGATAGCGTTTTGTTCATAGTGTAGGTAAGAGTGAAGCATTATTTTGCGGATTGAATTATCTACAGACATATTATACCTTTCAAAGTCAGTGATGTAGCGTTAGCTGACGTTACTGCTTAATACAAAACTATCAATATTCGTTACTACTCGTAATTGTAACATTTATTTAAGATTGAACTCTGATGTTCATTAAACTTATCTTTTTAATATTTCAAATTCTCTATTTTCTTACTACTTATACTTATACAAAATATGCTGTAGAGTGAGGCACCAAAAAACATGAAGAAGAGGTAGTCTATTATGAGCTTGTTTTGTGAAATAAAGCTAGTATTAAAAGCGATGTTTACGTCGCACGTCAGATGATCCGCAGACGTTGTAAATCACACCGCATCCGTATTCCGCGCTGCAACCAGAACATGACGCTGGCTTCAGAGCACGTCTTATATTTGCGTAATAGGTAAATTATACATACATAATATTTTGTACCGTACATTTTAACTTATATTGTATGTACACCTTTATATTATGCTTGGTTTTAAAAAGGGCTGCTTATAGAAGGTTTCACAGCATTTATCGAATCTTGGTAAGGGCAAATATTTGTGTGATGACCAGTATTTGCGTCTGAGTCTTGGATGTCTTCTATGTATTATTTATAATTACATATCACCGTATAATTGTACGCAAACCGGGTCAGAATGTTTACTGGCAACAATGTTTAAAATTTTACGGCGTCATATACATTGTATTGATGATAATATTGTTATTTGCAGACATAGGAATCCGCAGGGCAAAATTGTTTGACAAGTAGGGAGTTCCTATATCGAAAAATTAAATTATCGGTGCTGGTTCTATATACTAGTGATCGCCCCCAACATTTTGTGTTTTTTGTTCTAATGTTCAACATAGCATTTTTTAAATAATCGCTAGGTTATATAAAGGTAGGGCGTAATTCCTATTGCACTACATTTTTTTATTCAAGTCTATAAAAAAATTGCAATCGCCATATCTGTCGGTAGACTTGGGTGTACGAATAGTATAAAAGTACAGTCTAATACATTATCTAAAATATATATGGACTAAAAGGGAAAAATCATTTACAATAAATTTAAAAATGTTTTTAACTACAAATGCTACAAAAAGGCGAAGAAGTCATTTTACAACCAAAGAATAGACGGAGTACAGTAGATCACTTTATGAAACTTGGTTATGCCCCTATACTCTAGCAGCATAAGGGAATTTAGTGGAAGTTAAAATCATACCTAATACGTAGACCTTTCTATAACTTGGACGAATACTTTGGTAAGATATTTGATTGATACTTGTACTCAATTTAATTTTTGTTACCAATAATCATCAACTATTGTAATTTCCTTGTTATTATATCTTATTATTTCTCTTCTTTGACATGTTTATACCGATTTAATGCAATTGTAATGTATATTTAAACGGACTTTATTATAGTATTATTTACCTGACATTCACAATTATCTTAAATGTAATCCTATTTCGTATATTTTTCTAAGTTACCTATTATTCTGTTGTGTTTTACTGTCGAATTGTCAATTCTATTATTGTTGTTATTTGTTGTTTATTTTGTTTATTATGTATTACTGCATGGACGTGTCCTTTAACGCAATAAATAATGAATACTGAATACTGAATACTGAATAACCTCCATAGAAATTGAAAAGTCATTTAGCCACCTGAAATGGATTTATCAACCAAGACGGAGACGCTTAACGCCCGAAAATATGGAACGAATTCTCGTCGTTTACTTTAACAATAGTAAATGGGATATTCAAGAAGAAAAAAATTGGGACGAGTAAAATTATAAAATTGTTTTTAAAAACTAAGAAGTATTTTTTTTTTACTCTATAAAAATATATTTTTACAAGCAAACCCTCGAGTGATCATTGGTAAATAGAACTAGCATCGATAGTTGAGGGTATGGATACAGCAACTCCCTACTTGTCGAACAATTTTGCTTCGCGGATTCCTATGTCTGGTTATTTGGTGCTTGGAATAATTCTTTTTTTCTTTATCGACAGTAGAAAACAAACCATTTTTCATTGTAACCCAGTGCGGGGAGCAGTAACTAAGTTACTCGGTCCATTTCTCAATTTTCCGGGCCCTCGTAAGATGGACGCACAATGGATAACCCTTTAGCTCGCGGCAAGAGTCGTGGCTGCTTGCTTTATTGCTTTTAATTATCAGTTAGCTTAGCATAAACATATCTATAGAGGTTTATAGCTAAATTGTGTAATAAGTAATATTGTAAAGGGTTCGAAAATGCTTCTTTTGATCAATGGAGTTGCTAAGCATGTCAAGAGAAATGTTACTTTAGTAATCTTTTTGAAAAAAATGTATAATGGACAGGCTTTTACCCCTGCCCTGACCTGCGATCTTATAATTATGTTATAACTAGCTTCTGCCCGCGACTTCGTCTGCTTAGACTCGGTATAAAAAAACTATCCTATATTTTAATCCAGGCTATAAACTATCTTCGTGAAAATTTTCATTCAAATCGGTTCAGCCGTTTAAGCGTGATTGAGTAACAAACATCCAAACATCTAAACTTTCGCATTTATAATATTACTAGCTTCCTCCCGCGACTTCGTCCGCGTGGACCCGGGATGAAAACTATCCTATATTTTAATCCAGGCTGTAAACTATCTTCGTGCGAAATTTCATTCAAATCGGTTCAGCCGTTTAAGCGTGATTGAGTAACAAACATCCAAACATCTAAACTTTCGCATTTATAATATTATAGTAGGATAGTAGGATTTGTTACAATATTACACGAACAAAAAAGGCGACAAACTAAACAATACTAAATCTAACACGATTTCTTGTACAGTCAGTGCAAAAATATGTATCGATTTAATCCTCTCATAAATATGTACCAAAACCTTAACCCGTTGACATAAGAGCGATGGGACATATTTATGAGTAAGTTGTACGCACCCTTATTTTACACTTGACTGTACATACTTACACTAATGTTAGGATTTTAGATATTTTCTATTTATTATACGAGAATTGAAACCAAGTTCGTCTTATTAATTCGCAATACATTTCTCGCGTTCAAAAATAACTTTAAAATAAATAAAATACTGAAGCGCCGTCTGTCCTCACGCTTTCTGAATCCGCTGCATCGCGGTCGCATCCGTTTCCTCGCATTATATTAAATTTTATTATAGCCTGGACTAAGTAATGGGAATATCGTGTAAGGAGCGGTCGCGGCCCCCGGGCGAGCGGGCGAGCGGGGCAAGGGGGCCTGCGGGGTTTGGAGGTGATTAAAATTTCGGCTACCGTTGATGACACAACAGTATAGCAGAGTGGAAGGATTAATGTTGGGTTTATGACTGGATTACATTACTTTGTATCGGGCCAACAGTGTTGTGATTCAGTTAGTTGCGCCTGAGTACTTGACCGGCGATTTGAAATGGTGTTGCTCTAATACTTGAAAAAAAATTGATAAAAAAGAAAACGTAGGCCTTATTCCATTAACCGAATGACTAACGAAAACTAGTATTATTTTTTATGCAAAATTTTAAACACTTCCTTAATCCACCCTATTATTGATATATTTTAGAACGAACATAAAAACAAAACATACAGTTTTATTCAATATAATAATGATATTTCTACCAAACCAGAACCCCAATATCACTCCTCATAGTACATTGTTAAGAAATAGTTTACCAATAACAATAGAACATTAGAACAA
Source organism: Epinotia bilunana (assembly GCA_947049275.1). Taxonomy (NCBI): domain Eukaryota; kingdom Metazoa; phylum Arthropoda; class Insecta; order Lepidoptera; family Tortricidae; genus Epinotia; species Epinotia bilunana. The sequence continues at coordinate 18,433,615 of OX346260.1, read as the reverse complement.
TTCGAACAAAAAACCCGTCAACATTAGCAAAGAAAAACTATTCCATATTTGTAAATGCGACGAAAACTACCTAAATTCGACGATAAAAACCACTAAGAGCCTCTCTGAGAAGGATAAAGCTAAAACAAATTGGCTGTATAGTTTCTCTAGCTCGTATCATGCTCATCTGCGCTGATCGAAAAAGAAAGATCTTCCATGGAAATAAAGGTCATATTCGAGTAGAAAATAAAAGTAGGAAAATGCGATTGTGAAGGAAGAATCGAAATGTATTAATCCGAAACCCGAGGAAGCAACTTCGGTCGTAAGCTATAAACGCTGTACAATTGTTTATCAATAGCCTACGAAACGACTATGTTCTGCCAAAATGTTTATGTGACGGTTAGCTCATGACGTCATGTTAGTACTACGGCTTAGCCGTAGCATGGCGTAGCATGTAACATTTTTGCGTAAAATTTGCCGTAGCAGCTTGACGGGCATGCAGTGCAAGTCATGTACATTGAGCGAGTTAAAAAGATGACCCAGAAGGGGTTTAGTATTTTGCTAAGAGATTATTTACAGATGACCTAATAATTTTTTTTTTTTTACCGTCATTTAAAAAGTCGGAATTGGCGCTGTGAACTGCAGAAATCGCGACACTGTCTTTAAAATCGGTTGAGAAATGCGACCTGTAGAGGAGAACAGTCGGACGGACAGACGCCGGACATGCGAAAGATTTTTTTACCAAGCTGAAACGGAGAACTTCGTTCGCTTCGCTCGCTCGTTCAATTATAAACGCAAGTGTAACTCGATCTGCTTGTCTATCTGCTAGCTTTTCACATTAATTTTTAAATTGTGTATAGTTTGAATTCCGGGGAAGGCCATTGGATAGTTTTTATTCCGGAAATCATCCCCTATGGGGGTGAAATGGAGGGTGAAAGGTTGTATGGAGATACGATGTAAACGAGTTTACTCAAATAGTTACTTATATATATGTAAAACATATACTAAATTTAATGTAGAGCTGGGACAGTTGAATACCAAAAAGTGCTGAATGATTAAACTAGAACAACCGATTCTCACCCAAAACTATAATATATGTTATGGCAGAACTATATTCAAATTTTATTGTCCATTGAACATACTATAAAAAAATCCCATTTAAATTAAAGTCAATAGACCGTTGAGTTAAGTGTATTTAATACTGGAAGGAGTTGCCAGCCTTTAATTACTTCTCGATAAATCTCACGCAGCCGTTGATCTCTCAAGTGTGAAGGTTTATTTAAGGGCGGCGATATTTTTCCCCCGGCCGGGTTCACTTCGTTATATTTATTAAAACATCGCCCGAGATTACAAAGAACACGATATTTTTTACACTGTAAGATGTGAAAACCAATTAAGGAGATAAAAAGGGAATCCAGCGAGGTGCCTGCATTAATTTCTTTTTTGCGGGGATTATTTTAAAATTGCATTATATTCTTGTTAAGACGGGCTTCCAGTTAATGATAGCACTACCCCTTGCTTTTAATTGCCTCCGGCTATTGCGAGATGAGTAATCTCGAGAGGTGCTCGGCCGCTCTTCGAGATAAAACTTTTGCGACTTTCCAAATAAGAAAACCGTTTACGGATTGTTACTTGCAGGGTTTTCGCACAAAATCTAAAGGAGCGCCTTTTTAAACACTCTTGGAGTAATGTTTGAAGTTGCTGTAAAGAAAATCGTTACCGTGATTAACAAGGACGGTACCGGGAAATATAAAAGGGCTAGTCACTGTTTAAACAATTTGAATTACGCCTACAGTGCAAACGCAGTCCGGCAGTATATTTTTATAAACGTACAAGCTTCCGCCCGCGACTTCGTCCGCGTGGACCCGGGATAAAAACTATCCTATATTTTAATCCAGGCTATAAACTATTTTCGTGCAAAATTTCATTCAAATCGGTTCAGCCGATGAAGCGTGATTGAGTAACAAACATCCAAACATCTAAACTTTCGCATTTATTATATTAGTAGGATTTTATGTTACCATCAAAACCAAAAAGCAGCAGGAATTATCAAAATATAGCTAATACCGTTAAAATAGACGTTTGATGTAAATACATGCCGTGACCTATGTCGAAAATAAGAAATCAAAACGACATGAAACTGAAATGGAAATGAAGAAATAATGTGGCCCACGCACAACCTTCGATAGTAGATAGGCATAATTCCGTCGGACGCTCGATTTGGGGTGAACTTCAGAAAGTGTTCGCTAGGAGTGGTCGCGATTACAGCAAACTCGATACCGGGTATCTGCTGCAATCTAAAACTACCCCTATACCCGAATGCGTAAGATACTTATCGGCGGCAATCCTGAGTTTGCTCAAAATACTCGTGATTATAACGTCGAGGTAACGCGTTTGCGTTTTTTGCATTCGTAATAGGCTTTATGTTTTGGCTCGTAAGGATTAGTCGGTTGATTTTTTATGTTTGCAGCGCGCAGTCTCGATTTATTAGTCATCGATGGTGGCGCGATAGTGGTGCCAGGCGCGGGCGGCGCGCACGCATCCTCTGTCAACACTACCCTAATGAAAGGCAGTTATACAACGCACGTGATGCTAAATGTCGCTAGGACCAAGTAATTTATTGTAATTTGTGCGCATTTGTCATTTTACGAAAATTATGACTCTATTGCATTCGAAGGAGATATCGGTTTATTATAAATCGCGGCACGCACAGTGCTAGCGCGAGTGTCAGTGTTGAACCTTAATTTACTGACTTCTATAGTCATTGACATTAATTTAAAGGCCACGAGAAATCGAGTATCCATTTTTTCTTAGTTTTTTCTTACTTTCGTTAGTTCAGATGCTGGTAGATCAATGTCCAAGACCAGTTGTCCGAGTCTCTCTCCTAAAGGTATAGTAAGTGATCAGTGTAAAGTTGTAAAAGGCTGATCACTTACCGAAGCTATGATTTTGTACAAATTACCTAGAAAAATAGCGTAAATTAAATACAAGTTTGATATAACTATTACCGTAATTCTAAACGTAGGTAATTTATTGAATTTTAATTCACAGTTGACTTCTTATTACGTAGTTATAAAGTATGTACAGTCAACATGCAGTAAATTTAAATAGTTCCTAACTCAAATTAATGAAAGTCAGACGGCCATGAAATCTAATGCGAGTTAAAATCAAATATTACTTTGACTAAAAACTAAAAGCAATCATCACTTTATTGCGGGCCTGGATTTATGAGTACTGTCATAATGCAGTGCTTTTATACTTTATAGTTCTATGCTTAGTGAATAAAATACTGTGGCCATTAAAGTCCAACCCTTTTATTTGCATTACGATAATCGTTTTCATTATATTTCCCATTTGGCTGCAATTGCTAGAAATAAAAGAATATCACCGTTGCTGCAAATGTTTTTAATATGTCATCTTTACCTTTGTGGGTATTTACGAGTAAGTCCCCAACCCGCACTGGGCCAGCGTGGGGACTACTGTCCGTTCCATCTCATGTATGAGGAGGCCTGTGCCCAGCAATGGGACGTATATAGACTGAATTATTATTATTATGAGTATTTAGTGCAAATAAAGGCCCTGATGTGTATGAATCCAAATTGTTATGATACTTTTAATACACTGTAATTCGTTGTGTTTAAATGTTCCAACTACATTTACGGATATTCGAATGTACTCAGTAATTATTGCAAAGGATAAAAAACACATGTTTCAATTTTTTAAGTTTCTTATGACCTATGATTATTGCAACATAACATTTACGATTCAACAAAGTAAAAATCCATTCCTTGAAAATAATTACCTCCGACGGGTCGTCATTACAGCGACGTTAGTTTTACAAAATAATTGCAGTTTCGGTTTATTAGAGGAAGTCTAATGCTTACTCACTCTGAAACTTGCACATTTCCTTATCGATAGTGATCACGAGAAGTAAAAATTAAGGCAGTACAACACGTCGCAAGCACCGCGCTGAAAGCAGGTACAGCGGGAGCACTTGTACAATTACCATCCAAATTATATACTCGTATTTTATTATTGTGGTCATATAACTAATTATGAATATTGAATTCCATGCGATATTTTGTGTAGGTATTTAATGCATTTGTGTTTGATAGTTATGATCTTAACTGTTGCTGTACATTTTAGGGCGCCTATGAGTAAGCAAAAGAAGAAAACGCACAATTGAATCAACATAATTATTTGCTAGTGTTGATTGAATCACGTCATTTTACTCTCATGTTCGATTTAAGCCTGGCCAGCTTAGACATAAAGTAATCGTCCCTTAGTCGCAAGTATGTAAGTGGGATGGACAAATGCTGTATGTCCGACATACACGCGATCATGCTAGCTAGACCAGCTAACCCGGCGCGGCGCCGCGTAGAACGCCAAGTTTTATGGAAGTGGGACTACATTTCTATACAATGAGACGCAGACCGGGGCGTGCGGTTAATAACTTATCATATCTATCGGGATATTTTTGTGATTTTGAGACGTTTAAAACTCGAAGAACGCCGACCAATAATTTATCCTTCTACTACCAAGTACACTTTTATGTAAATTCAACAAGCGTTCGAAACGTCGGGATATGATAGAGGACCAAATTCTTGGTGAGTAGTTAGCCTGGCTAATTGGTAGTAGTTAAAAAGTTCCGTTGTGACACAAAAATTAGTCATACAATTGTATGGTTAATTTTTGTGTCACAAAGGATTTTTTAACTACTACTGACTAACTAGGCTAATGACTACTGGCCAATAATTTGGTCCTCAACCATATACGTAATATATAAGATGAACTAAATCGTAAAATGTAAAATGAAATGATTTTCCTTGAGTTTATTTCGCGTTTTCTTATCCAGATATCTTTTGAAGTAAGTTTATGTTGTAAATATACGACTGCAGACTGCAGCCAGTCGTGCCGTAATAGCGCGGCGACCGAATAAATCTACATACATACCTGCCTGCGACTACTGTACATGCCTGCGACTGCGAGCATTTAAACCCTTACAATTCTTGAAATACCCTGTATTCTAGCGTTTTTTCCAAATCCCTCCTCTATTCGTAATAAGCTGCAGCGCCTGGCACGATGAATGCTAATTACCGGTCGTATTTATGCGACTGCAGCGGTCGTGCCGTGACAGCGCGGCAACCAAATAAATCGTGCTTGCGACTGCGGGCTTTACCTGCATCTCGTTCATTTTTGATAACGAAAATTGTGAACGTGGATTAATCTACGCGACGTCTTTTCAACAGACGTTAAAGAGTTTCTCAATTCGATTGTATTATAAAATGTTAGTATTGGATTACAAACTGTTACTCAAAGGAGTGAAAGCTTAGGTGGAAAAGTGCAGGTATCTAATGATTTATGTATTTTTCGCGTCCGCTCGTTGTGACAACCTCAAATCGAGAATTAAAAAACCATGCATTGGTTTGCAACGTATAGAGGATACAATACAAACTTAAAATAAGTAAACACTTTTGATTTCGACTAATTTTGTCATGTTTTTTTTTAATTCTGGTATTGAGACAACCTATATGTTTTTATGACGGTAACACCTATGAAATACATTATTGTACCAATAAGTATTGTAAGATTGTTACGAAAACGACTTACCGTGAGTTGGTACCTCTCTTAATCTCAATTAATTCGTAAAAATACGTACTACAGAATTATCCGAGCGAATTTGGAATCATAATTAATAATTCAAGCATTATATCTTCTTTTAAATAAAAATATCATGTCTGATTAGTATTGTAGCGCATCTAAGTATTTCAGAATTAAAAAACTTAAATCATAGTGTCTGGTTTGTCTACATGAAGAGCTTATGTAAACAAATGAGTGTCAGCATACGGTGCACCGCGCGTGACATCGCCTTAACTGAGCAGATCAGCTTTATTCACTGCTTGTACAAATACCTAGTAAACCATACCCTTTCGTTCTTCGCTGACAGTTGAAATTATGACTGAGTAGAGTATAATTCAGTGTTATTTGATCCAGTAACCTGCTACTTTTCAATGAAATTTTTGATTGAATGTTAGTATGTTAAATGTATATGAGGTAAACGTCCGAGTGCTCGACGCTGTACTAGTATACGGTATGGGCACTCTATGTCAAAGCAATATGGGTTAAATTCAAATGAAGAAAAACCCTCTTACTTCAAATTTAACCCAAATTGCTTTGTCATAGAGTTAGTAGACATCATATATACCTTTACCAGGTCAACATCCCACCTTGTGGGGGGCCTACCCACGCCGCGCCTTCCGGTACGTGGTCGCCACTCTAGAACCTTTCCGCCCCAACGGCCATCGGTTCTATGTGTCCGCTGGATGCGGGTGGCGCAGGACCGGTCACTTTGGCACTCTTTGGGGGAGGCCTATATCCAGCAGTGGACGTCTTTCGGCTGATATGATGATGATGATGATGATATATATATACTAGTACAGGGTCGAGCAATCAGACGTTTACCTTAATACATTAATATTTTTGTTCGTGGTAACTGCAGGAATAATTTTGCGATTACTTCCAAGCAGTACGCTCCAATGGAGTTGACTCCAATACCATTGTTGTAATTTTTCGGTGTAACGTCCAACGGTGGGTACCTGAAATAAAGTGAAACATAATTTAACGCGATTATATATCGACACAAAGCAGTCATTAACGCTCGCTAATCAAACCATGTCGCTTAACTTCAAAATGCGAGTTTCATTACGAAGTTAAAGCGGCAAATTTTATAGCCGAAGCGTGCAAAACCAACATGGTAAAGCTTTCAAAATCCCTAAAATAACAAATAGAATTTCCCGCGTGCTGAGGGCGGAAGTGACGTGCGTTTGGGCGTCCGGATGCGCTGCCGATCGCCACATCCGGGGCTCGAGCACGAGCCACAAGCCTCGAGCCAGCTCAAGCCGTCCCGCCCCGAGCCAGGCACCGCAGGGCCCGTATTAATTGATTCCACAGATAAAGCTGGAATGCCATTCGCCGCTGGTGTCGCAGCAAACGTGACTCGTGTATTTTGACTGCAAATTCTGTGATTTAACGCTTGAGTGGTCGGGTTTTATTGCATGGCGTGCGCCGGATTTGCAAAGTAATGTTTTGTCAACAAATTCTATGAAAAGTTTATAATCGTCCCTTTGTAGCAGACATTTTATAGAGAAAATAAAACTGGAGAAAGAAATCTGTGCAATAATAATTACATAGCCTTGATACCTAAATATTCATTTTAAGGCTATGTCGTAAAAGCAAACTTATATTTTTCTCAAGACCTCGATAAGTCATCGAGCCTACACCCTAATAAAAATCATTCCCATAAAATGCCTCCCAATTTTAAAACAATCAAACCGCCCATGACTTGAAAGGTAATTTTTCCTCGTCCTTTGGAAATCATAACAGCGCTCCCCCATAGAACACTCTAGAACATTCGAGAACAATCTATGTAATGAGCGCATAAAACAATGCCCCGGTAATTTACGAGCAGGAGCGGTGGAAACTCGGACCTTTTGAAATTTTACATTGCCTTGATAAGGAAGCTTTTGAAATTAACGGTACGACTTAAGACGTTCTCATTATGGCTGTTCTTGGAAGCTCGAATATATCTCTCATTTTTAGATCAACAACAAAATATTTGAAAAAAAAAACATTAATAATATTCCAAGACGCAAATTTCTAATTGCTGCCTGGGCCTCAATTTTGCAGCCAACAATTTAATTCCAAATCCTAGTCAATATTAGTATTTATACAATAATAATATTAGTATATTTACTATCTAGTAGTACAATTACAAGAGTACGCCAGACAAACAGTTAGAAAGTCGAATTGTAAACTCAATTTTAAAACTATGTGAACTTCTGTATAACATCTTAACTAGCATCATTATAAAGCAAAAACCTTACACAACCTTAAATCCAAATACATTTGCAACTCAAAGTAAGAAAATATGAGTTAAATTAAAATTAGAATTTGTGAGTCGACAATAAAACGCAGCTGAGGCTCGATCAGAGCGATCGTGATAAACGACCGTGATACTGCACTTCGCGGCGGCCCATAAAACATAAGACGATCTGATTGTTGCGAATATACCTATTCGTAAAATATAGAATTTCAGAATAGAGGAAAAGAAAAAAGAAATAATGTAGAACACTACTTTAAATTTCTTTTTCTTAGACGTTGTGGTGGTCCAAACCGATTGTAACGATTGTATCTACATTTGCAAGTATTATTGGTGCATATTGATGCTGAAATAATTCTTTTTCAGATTATTTAATTGCCAAGCGTACAGTATGACAATTTAAGTATAAAAGTCTGCAAATTATCTCCGTAATATCAGCCATAAAATTCTGGCATAGTATTCTTGATTACAATTAAGATCCTGGGTAATTTCATATCTCAGATACACCAAGTCAGAAAACAGGGTCAACTCATAAAAAATACACGTCAATGGCAGAATTAAAATAATTACCTCGTATCCCGGGCACACCACCATTCAGCTTCAACGTTCTTCACAAAAATATGCCCAACACCTTCAGATAAATAGAAGTATTCACGTCACAGAGAGAGACGGCTTAATGTTGCCTAAATAAAATATAGCGGCTGAGAACACGAGCCATATTGCCTCGGTGCAAAAGTTTTAAAAAGTTTTCTTTGCGGACCCATTACAAGTACAGTAGTGCGCTTGTGCGGGTGAGACACGCGGTCGATGGTCGCGATGTGTCAGAGGCAGGCACGTGCAAATATAATGTAGTGTCCTAGTTCAGCCAATTCCATATGTTTGAAATTACTGCCATCAGGGGCTGGAAACTCTGAATGCATTCGCAGCGCTACAAAGTACGACTATTTCTCCAAATTCATTACGTCCACAGCTATGGCAGATTTCACTTTGGCTTTCATTTGTTTTCGGCAGACTTTGTGTAAAATAATCCATCTTTATGGCGAACTTTTTAATTATCCCCTAAGTCTACACGCATCAATAAACCTATCCATAGCTAATCAATCTAGATCCGGAGCGTGTGACCTCTGACCCAGCTGCGACTGTGTGAGTGCCCCACGCACACCACCACGCCGCAACGTTCACAACGAAAGTAGGTTTATTTCCATGAAAAAGTTTTGAAAATCGATGGCTTTAGCTCCTACGCTCGGAAACTTTCCCGTCATATAACCATAAATACGCTCTGGGCCGTGTTTTGCTTGCTTCGTAGACATCGAGCTACTAGAATTTTCTTGTAATATTCAGTAATATACGTTCTTGTTGTGAACGGTGTTTCAAATAAAAAACACGGTTTTTAACGCTGTTGGCATCGGTTTTTCTTTTGCATACTTTATAAAGTTATGTACATTTTATGCCACACTGGGGACTGTATTGGAAATATTACGTTGCCTTATAATTTATATAATTAGAATTTGTACAGACAACACGACTGTTTATTTTCTACTGAAAATAAAAAGAAAGAATCTTTTTTTATGTTTATGTAAATTGGTTTACTCACCAAGTAAACTTGTCCAATAAAATGTAACATAAAAGGTCCATCGTTTGCCAAATTAAAACGGCAGGATGGTTGGGCCATATGCTATCTTTACCCGCCTCCCAAAATAAATTTAACCAAATAATAAATGATTAAAAATAACCATAATAAATTATTTTTCCCAGTAATATTTTATTGCTTGTTCAACATTTTATAATTAGCAGATTTATTGTAAAACAATATTAATTTGTATATTATAGCAAAAAGGTCTTGCGTGTGATGAAATGTAAAAAAATATCTTGCCATTTATTGACTTCATTATACGACTTCATTCTATTTATTATTTTTACTGAACGGGACTTAATAGCGTATTTAACTTATTTACTCCGCGCAGCAAGAAGATGTTGATACCCGCTCAAGCCAGTTGTCCCGTGAATACAAAATTTTACATTATATACATATTATGACACAAACTTTTACATAAGGTCAAATTACCTGAGTAGACCTTTTATAGAGCAAGAACATTCCAGCTGCAGAAGGTAACTACTCCCACACTTCTGCGTTCATATTTTGAATACACCGAGCACGGTGTATTAGTGAAGACAATCCATTTATTAAAGAATATTCGGGGCTGTGGCCGCACCATCTTGCGCGTATCGCTTTGATATATTATTGTTTATAAGTAATGACTCCACGACCCTCCCAATTTAATTGTGGCGTATCCAAGAATGGCTTATTAAGCGGCCGGTTAATATTTCCTTATGGGGATGTAATTAATTTGGTTAGTCAGGTGCGACGCCCAGGGCTTTCGGAGAGGCCATTATCCACCGCATTATTTTGTCGTGGCCAATTTGTTTGAAGCCTTTGACGGCCGAGGAGATTCACTTAATTAAGTCTCGATACTACTTTCCGAATCTGCTCCGATTTTGATGATTTCGCTTCAGGTAATTTGAGATGGTTGCGAGTGACTTTGATTGGATCGCGTTGCAGATATATTTTATCGTATTGCTCAATTTATCATTGCAGCACCAGATAATTTTCATTTTTTTTTTGCTTATTCATTTCAAGTCGAACAACGGAAACTGCAGATATAAATGAGTAAACGAAATAAACGTTTACTCAAACAGGTGTTATTATAATAATACTCTTACTACGTCGTTACTCTTTTTTTCATAACATTAAAAACGTTGAAAGGGTTCCACTAAGGTGTGGGTCAAAATGGCATAGTGTTATTAAAATATCGAAAAATATTCGTTTAATGTTAAAAATGACGATGACGGCCGGCTCTCAAACCCGTAACTCGTCCATCCTCAGCACCCTGGCTGAGCACTGAAAGCGCTCGTTGCAAACCGGCATGTGTAGTTGAACAATTGTAATTGGCAAGTCGTGAACTAGTGCGGGCGCCCAGAAGTTGTAGGCAAGGTCGAATTAGCGCCCTGACCTTCCAACTGCAGCCCTCTGCCCGTGGACCAAGTAGTTCCGAACAACTGCCATAACTCGGTAGGTACTCCGAAACTGGGTGACAGTATAAGCGGCCGTTGACTCCGTGAAAAAGTTCTCTTTAAATATCCACAAGTTTAGTTTAGCAACTCAAATTTAGTTTGGTAACAAACGGAGCAACAACAAGTCGCAACAAATCCGTAGGAAAGTTGCGCGCGAGTCGGTTTCAAGTTCACACCCGGATACTTGCGGCGCTCGCGTGCACTGAACTTGCCAGTACTGCGAATTGTTATAAACCATGTTTGTTTGTTTTTTCATTGGCCTTGTTTATGCACAGGTTGACACTTCACGCGTGCTGTCAGACAAGTATGGCGTTTCCATTAACAAATCCAAACTTCGCTACCACTTGGCTAAATGGTTAAGATTAGCGAAAAAATACCAAGAAATAACATGGTGATTATCATAACAAACAGTTGAAATTGATACAAGGAGGCTAAAATTTGTTTATCGCTTCACACCCCGAATTCTTCGCTTCGATAGAATGAGCGTACAAAGCATATTGAAATGCAATTGGGAAGTGATATGATTTGAGATCTACTTAAATGGACATTGGCATCATTATCATAATGCATTTATTGCAAATATACATGCGTATTAATTAAGCGTAAGTTATTAGTAGTTAATATACAATTTGACTGTAGGAAGAGCACAAATCGTAGCAGTAGAGAAGCTACGAGGCCGCTACGGGTTACGGCGTAGCTCCGCTGACGACGCCAAAAGTTTGCGTCAACTACTTTGCTTGGCCGCACGAAGCAGATTGTATCGATTGAGCTACGCCACGGTGTCCTAAATGCGAACTAAGTCTTGGCACCTTGTTTGCTTTCTTTGCATACTAAGATAAATATTTTATTACATACTAGCTTCCGCCCGCGACTTCGTCTGCGTGGGCCCGGGATAAAAACTATCCTATATTTGAATCCAGGCTATAAACTATCTTCGTGCAAAATTTCATCCAAATCGGTTAAGCCGTTTAGGCGTGATTGAGTAACAAACATCCAAACATCTAAACATCCAAACATCCAAACTTTCGCATTTATAATATTAGTAGGATATTTGGTTTAGATATACTTATTGACAGAAAAACGTACACCTATTGAGAATTTCTATTTAAATTACGAGAACATCTTGTAATACGTGACAAGCTCAAAATCATCACAATAACAAAATCAGCAAACGTAACGTGAAACGTGTGCCTTTCCCTAAGCGAAGGGCTAAGCTCTTGCGTCAGAGGCCGAGTCCTGAGTAGGACTGTCACGTCAGCGCTGCGGCGGCCGCGGCGCGCAGGCGCCACCCTCCCCCTCCCCGTCCCCCCAACCCGCAACACGGAAAACTTTTCCCTGACATAGGTATAAGTATAAACGCTCACCCGTCGGCAACACTTTTTGCCCCCCCACGGCAGGGTAGGGAGGCAAAAGTTTTGCCAGCCCGGCTCGGTGCTACGTACACAGCGCTCTTCCACTTTTTCCTGTATATTGAAATGGAGGTGCGGAGAAAAGAGTAGAATTTAGAAGCTGTCGTACAAATTTTAATGAGGATTGAGAAGGTGAATGCTGTTTCGTGTAACGAGCTCCACGGCCTTTATATGGACAGTTTAATATGTCGATACGGAAAGTAACAAGTCAAAGTAAACGAGTCGTACAGACGCGCTTCCATAATGAAGACGAAGTCTCTTACGAGTATCAGAAAAGCGTTTACTTGAGAAGTAACATTATTAATTCTGAGAGCCAAGAGTTTCAATTAAATTGGCTAAAGATGGTTTACCTAGCAGGGTAGGCGGTTGCATTATGGATGCGAGCGGTCAGCTGCGGCGGGTCAACACCTAGTTAGCGATGATCACAATTAGGAGCGCGGCCACTTCATCACGCCGCCACTATTCGATAACAAGCCGCTGTGAATGATTAATAACGCGAATCGCGGTTTGTTTGCATTCGCACCGTCCGTCCGGAGACCATTAACGCAAACTTATGAATATTATGTACCTAGCCCAAGTTTAATGATCGATTTCGTTAAACAAAATATTAGCTGAGCGAAAGAACAGTTGAAGCGTGATTATGAGGCCCCTAGTAGTTTCAGCACAAAGGGAAGACAATGAAACAAAAGTTGCGGTCACGACTAACGAATCAAGGGCCATCTACCGCAGGGGGCGTTGTCTAATTGCTTAGGCTTATTCAAACATTGCTGGGAGCTGTCAACAGAGGCATATTTGAGGTCTAGTGAGGGCACATTCATCAAGCGGACGCGGGTGCAGCATGACCCGGCGTTATCTTGGAGCAGCAGACACCCGGCCGCGTAGTGACTGATGAGTCGCCTTAATTAAATTTTATGAAGCCACACTATCCACTCTAAAAGTTAGCTCCGAAAAATCACTACCAGCTAAATGGCAGTTCTATTTCAGGAGGAGCTCAAACTTTACAATTCTAATGTAGTTGCGTAGTCTGTCCACCTGAAAACCACCGCCCAACTCTGACGTAAGCGGCATCTAAAATTCAGGGAATAAAGACAAGCGGCGCATCCATGTGTCGGACAAATGCGCGGCCAACACGAGCCAAAGACTGGGATTTCGTTCTGGAATTAAAGTGCGAAATTGCTCTGGCGGTTGGCCTTAAATAAACAGCCGCTATATGTGCCGGGTCGTTTCAAAACTTTGCTTGAAATACGAATGGCTGTATTTTATTTATGCAACAAACAAAACAAAAAAAATGTTATACTCGTACACGTATTTAATTTTAGCATTAAGATATATATTTTTACTACTAAATAATCAACTGAATATGCGATTAATACATCACAAATCATACGAGGATCGCAAAAAAGACATTTGAGAATAGAATACGATGTTCAAACTTTGCTTTTAGCCGTTCGGATAAAAATCCATTCGTTTCGGCAGCGACGCAATAAAATTATTTGACTAACGATTCGAAATAGATGCTTTTAGTTCAGTTTTCATCTAATTAAAATCTATCGCAGTGCAACTTTTTCCATATAAAAAATCTATTTTAAAACGTCTAGACAGTTTATAGTTTTATGGTGTCACGTAAAAAGGATATTTATTTTTTGTTAAGCTATTAGATGGCTGTTATTTTGCGTCCAATAAAATATTATATCTATAATTAGAAAACATTATTAATTGTTGTCTGTGACCAATATTTGTTATGAACACAATATCAAAAAAAAAAAACATTGTATTTTTTTCAAGTATCGAAAGAGATTAGGTACCAGTTAAACTCGACCGTAATTTGTAAATAACTTTATATAAAGCTAAATCAAGACTTTAAGCAAGCACTGGATTGGATCAGGATCAATAAGTTGTCACAGACGTAGGCTGGTGAATAAGTGAGCAGCTGAGAAGTTTGCCTCCCGAGATCATGGCACTAACGCGCACACCGGACAATGCTATATGGAAATAACCTAGTTAACGTTTTATACGGCCCAACTGGGTTATTTTAGCAACGACAAGCGAGTTCTAGTTGAAACGCAGACAATGTGAACAAGAACTTTTAATATGACTGGCGGCCAGAAAGGACATAAAAGAGAAAAACAAACGAAAACCGAGATAGCAGTATCATGGTTCATATCGTACTATCAAGGTAAACAGAAATATGGACGATTCATTCATTCATTCATTCGTTTATTATTAAAAACGTATTTTACAGAATGATTGCTTAATACTAAAATATTATATTAAGGGATACATTTTACGAGGGCCTGAACTTGATGTGTGGATATTTTAGAAATAACGAATAACTAGTGATTAAAAATAAATTTATTCAATTTAATTAGTGTGTCCCGCTGTTACATTTTCGTTACGTGTGAATGGAAAAGTAAACGCAGATGAGACTAGATATGCTAGAATAAAGCTTACGTATTATAATGAAATAATAATAATAATAGTATACATTCTTGTGCACCACAAAGAGAAAAAACGAATATCGACATTATCGACTAATTAAATATAAGCGATTAACAAACAAACTGAATACCAAAAACTGAAGATATCAGTAAATATTAGCTCGTTGTTAAACCATCGTGCAATAACTGGCCACGTTCATACAAAGAAAGAAATCTGAGAAATCGGTTGAAAATCCGAGCGAAACAAAAGAATGTCGTGACATTTAGCCCAAGACAGGTCATAAGTCAGGCCCGCGGAGCCACTCAGATTTATTGGAGCAATTGACAAAGTGGCAAATGGGCCATTAGAAATTAGAAGTTCTGCAGAGAAGTGCTCGGGAAAAATGTACTGCGATATTTTCAGTGTAAGCAAAATTGTTAGTAATAAATAATACCTGTGTCACATTTGAATTGGCTTCGAAAGATAGAAGAAGAACTTTAATTTGCAACTTAATGAATCGTTAGCGTTAAAATGACGATTGTTGTTTTGCAATAATATTTTTTTAATACTATTAGCTTCATCGTCATACCAATTACTTTCATGGTGTTCATTAGTTCTTACCTATCGATTCTATGAATGTTATTATATTGTAAAACTTTTTAGGGTTCCGAGTCAACAACGAACGCTTATAGTTTCGCCATGTCCGTCTTTCCGCCTGCGCAGCTCAGTAACGCTTACTAATATAAAATGTTGAAGTTCTTTTAGGGAACTTCCCCTACACGTAAATTGGAGATGTACCCCACCCCCTGCCACCGCCGGCTAAATGGCTACTGCTGGGAATGTGAAAAAATTTGTGGCAGTAGTACATATGATGAATTTAAAAGGAAAACTATCACGGCTAAGTAGGCATAACTACTTACCGAGTAATAGTCGACCAACTTAATGTGTACTTGGAAAAGCCAACATTCGTACAAATTCGGCCGAAGCAACCGCACCATTTAGTTGGCGCGCGCGCGTGTCGATGTAACAAAGACAGACAGGCAAATACGGAACCCTAGAGTGCGCGTGGCCCGACACGCACTTAGCCGGTTAAAAATAATAATTATAAGCAACTTAAGCAAATTGCAACACGGAAAATAATAATTCATTTCACTGCGCCAGAAAAACAAACCAATTGCCAGTCATTTGTTTTTACAACGCGTCATTAAGCGACAATAATCGTGAAACAAATAAATAGAGCCGGATTCGATACTTAGCAATAATCGAATAGATACACGGAACTAATTCTACGAATGTTTTCAGTCGATAGCTTACGACATGTTTATCGTCATTGGGCAATAAAAACCTATCTAATGACGCGGGAAACTCCGTGAATCCGCGACGGAATTGTTTCACTATTTCATATGGGCGTCAATAAAATTTTATGTACAGTTAAACTTTGTTAAACGCTTCATATCCTTCCGAATTAGGCTTCCGATGGTTATTTTTTTGGTCGCAGATTACTTATAGCGTACCTTTATTAGGTCAATCTCTTTTTGTTTGATGAGTAAGTCTGTTAGTAGTTTTAACGGTAATAATAGTAACTAAGCGATGCAAAATATGTCAAAAATAAGAAGTCATAACGTTAGGAATACCTACGAGTATTATACTATCTCAAAGAGTTCTTTCAAATACCGCAAAAAAGCCCCATATTCCTAAACATTTTCACCAACATCAACACAAAAAGATTATCTGGTAAGAGAGGAAACATGTAAACAGATTATAAAAAAGACGTCGCCGTCCCTTCGAGCCCCGGGCGGAGGATTTTGTATGCATAAGGAGGAAATAAGTACTCCTTATACTGAGGACGGTATCGTTGCCACTTCATTTTTTTTAAAGACAATATAGGGCGAAGTTCGCACAGTGCTTTCTTTTTGTAGGAGCACTTTGTTTATATGATTTTGTGGAATCATCTGATCTGTGACAGAAATAATGTGATTATAGAATACAGTACAACTATATCAGTACTCGATTGTTTGCTGGCGTCATTCATGGACGAAGCTTTATTAATTTCTTGATCGACACTGACTATTCAAAAATCAAAAAGTCAAATTTGTCTTTATAAAGATATGGATGTATTTATCGTTTTAAAATATCGAGAAAGGCAAGTTTGTATTGCACTTTAATAATTTACTTTAAAAACAAAGTTTTATCTGACTTCAATTTAGTACTCCGCCAAGACACGAGAGCATTTCCACATTTATTTTCCAATTTATCACATGAACTGATTTCCGAGAGCAAATGCGTTGATTATTAGAGAAAAAACCCAATCGCTGTATGTGGCCGGATAATATTTGAGGACTTCCGTCGATTCCACAAGATCAGAATCTGTGACGTACTTTTGTACTTTTAAGTAATTGAGGAATTCCATAAGTCATCTGTGGTCTTCATCATCAATTCTACTCCACCAAATTTATGATTTCCGGGTGGAAATACACGAGTTATAATAGAAAATACCAAAATCACTACACGCGTGCCTAATATAATTGAGGAATTCCCTCAATTCCTCATGGATCCCACCATCTAAATGAATTAATATAATACTTACTAACAAAAAAATAATTCCGAATCGGCTCAACAATGACGGAGTTCTGAGGGCTTCCCTCTATTTGGCATAACTTTGATTGTCCGAAACGTTTTTCGCATAACAGACTTGGCATATTCGGGTTTCGCCGAATGTTAATGTTGCAGAAACCTTACTTCATAGAATTTCTAAAATTCCGAAAATGTGTTTGCTTACTATTGTTATGGCCGATTATATTTACGCATAATTTGGTTTATATAATTTTATTCGGCATATTATCGATTGTCCGATACTTACTAAGCATACTTAAAACGGGATGCGTCTCACGAGATATAACAACAATATATTATTTGATTTCGATAAGAATTATAATATAGTAAATTAGTTTAGGGCAGCTAGAAAGAGGGGGATGCACTAGTGGTAAAAAAAAACAATTAATCGTAACAATGGTATTATTAGTAGGTTAGGATAGGGTTAGCCTGTGTCCCTTAGAGCGGAAATAGGCACCGCGAAGCGGGGTGACGTCGACACGCTGGCGGTTAGGTTAGGTTAGGTGAGGTGTTAAATAATGTTATGCCATTATATATTTCTGCGAAAATAGTGTCCGACAAAAAAATATATTCTCATATATTTTATGCGTGAACATGATTCGGAGCATCACAATTATGCACAAATAATATTCGGACTATTGAAATTCAGCGAAATCGAACTAGATGCGTTAAAACAGTTTATGCACAAAGTCAACCATGCCTACATAGATTATGCCAAATAGCATTCTTACTAAAAAAATATGCCAAAACAGGGGGAACCGTTCTGAGGTAACAACCATTGAAAAAAAAGTAATAAAAAAAATACAACCGAATTGAGAACCTCCTCCTTTTTTTGAAGTCGGTTAAAAAAGATAACAGGTAAGATAAGTATAAGAATAGTTTTTTTCAGATCGCCGGTTTAAAATTTTAAATAACAGAAAATAAACTTATTAGTTTCACTTACTACTTACTGCATTCTCATTAATCATTAATATCATTATGAATGAGAATGAAGTACTAGGTATTTACTCTGCACAATGTAGCTCAAGGAAACAAGTGAATGCACAACTCGCTCGATCCGTCTTCCGCGTGCCAGCCCTCTGCAGACTATCCGTCGTGCTATTTGTCCCGGATCCCGCGGGTGCAATGCGTCGGTGTCCCGTCCCGTCGTCCCATCGTCCCCCGCTCGTGCGTGTCGATAAAAAAATAATTGTTTCCGTCACACTCACACCGGATTACAATACCTTTTTTAAGTTGCAAGGGTATTTGGATAGTGAGGAGTTTATAATATTACACGTGTTTAGTTTTTGAGGCAAGACTGTAAGGTTGTCTCTGCCGGTTGATGAATTTATACGTAAGAACTTCAGATGAATGATGCTGCCATCCTAAAATACAGATAAAGTGAGAAAAGTCTTTCCCTGCCAAAGTTCTAATGATTATATAAGATCTATGGTATCAATTTCGTATGCGTAGGTAGTCTAAGCTAGTCAAGTTACTCCCGATCCGACTACTAGATTTAACAAAATATCAAAACAAAACTTAGAAGGCCGGAGTTCTCAATAGTTAATCTACGTTCATTCTCGATTTGCTCTGAAAGCGTCGATGGCTTGTGCCGATTCACAATTATAATAGGTGCATTGACTGAAACTCTATTCACTCCACTACGTGGTATTGCATTCGATTGAGAGAAAACGATTGTGTAATATTAAATACTGCACTCTGAAATCAAGAGCTATACAGCAGGTTATGAGCCAATGGCGTTCGGGTGCGTTTTCAGAACGATTCAATTGTTTTAGTTTACTGCGATGACCTTAGCAGTGGTAGACGTTCTAATAGTTGTTCTTTATGGTTTTGAATATAGGCTTGAGGTAGGTACTTGTCTTCACGGATTTTTTTCCTACGATTCTCCGATTTACTTTAGAACTAATAAATATGACTAAAATAAAAAATCATAATGTAGGTACAACCGGCTTTCTAATATTAGAAATATTAGGAAACAACTCTAAAGCTTTTACAGTAAGCACTTGATACAACTACATTCAAAATACAATGGACGGTGAACTCAATTGGCAAATTGCAATCGCGACAAAACAACCAGCACACGTGAGGGGCCCATTCAACAAGTCAAACATCACAGTGGGCCCGATCAATCATAATCACGGCTCTTTCACCTCAACTAATGGCCCGCAAAATGGTGGAATGCGTTTAAAACCTGCGAGTGTCGAGGGAGCATTGGAACGCAACCGCTCGGAAGCACAAAGCGTCCGCTGATCCATCATGTGTTCGGGAACCTCTCACTTCGGGTTTTTGGAATCGTGTGAAGTGAATGAAGAATGGACAGGTGAGCGTTTTCTCTTTTTGGATCTTGTGTGGATGTTTTTTTTTCTATTTCCACCCGTGGTGAATATTTGCACTACCTACTTTACCTACAGAGTCAATGATAGTACTTATCACATTTTCAATATTTACCTTATGTCACATATATTATATGCTTCCAAAAAATCGTACCATTAACATGGTTAAATTGTTTTATCAGTAATATAATCAACCAAATTGTCATTGCTGATAAAATTATCGCTGCATTAGTATAGCCAGTAAATACATATAATATGACAACTGCACTCTTTGCTCGGTAAAGGCAATGATGGCACCAAAAAATGAAATGCCAAACAAATAATAAGTAATTCTTACGACGTTATTATTATTATATTATATTATTAGCCTTTTATTCAAGTTTTTTTTTCTAAATATGTACATTTCACTGTGTTAGTTGTTTATCTGTTATTGTTAGTACTCGATAGGTTTGGATAAAGGCCTCATGACGGTATACTTACATACAATATGTATTTACTTATACTAGTGAATGCGTTAGATTTGTCCGTTGTTAAGGCTTTTGCCTTACACACACAATTTTTAATTTTTGATATTTTTTGTCAAGCAAATATTTTGTAAGAATTTTTAATTTTGCCATATCCGGTAATTCCGTGGGCTATGTCAAAAGGCTCCGTTGTATTGCGCTTTGTTATTTTAATTTTTTCCCCGTCAAGGAATGTCTTTGAAAGTGTTCAAATGATGCGTGTAATATCAAGCTTTGGATTTTCTGTTTGATGTCAGAAGATTAGGGTATTCGCGGATATGAGTATTTTTCGCTCAAGAGAAGAATGAAGCGCCAATAAATTTCTGTGGGATCCCTTTTCATTGTATCTGTTTGTGCGTAAGCGTGTTTTTGATGTGGTTTCTACTTGTAGTACTTTTTAGAAAGTGAGTAGGTACTTTTGTCTGCTTCTCCAACCAACAATCATCATCCTAGAATTTTAATGGGTTGCAAGATAAATTTACTTATTTACAAAATTTACATATTCACTTCTAGATCAACTAAATGTACCGTAGCGTGTTGAGGACAAGTGACGATATTTAATTATTTTGTGGTTACAAAAAATAAGCGTTGTTGTAGACTACATATAGCTAAAGGTCGCTATTACATTTTGTACAAGAAATCCCTGCATCAACAGCTGTTATGGGATAGGTACATCCAAAAATATTTTGGATTGCTGAGTTAGCTATTATTATTCATAATCATGCACTAACAGAAGAAAAACAAGGAGTTCAAACTAGATGAAACCACTAAAATATTTATCGACTAAAATATATATCTATATTGAATACTTGTTTTTATTCAAAATATAAGCTAATGCTACTACATTTACTGTTTATTCTTACTGAATTATTTTTAAATCTACATAATATTAGTTTGATATCTAGTACATTTCGTTTTTACTAATATATTCGGGTATTGTGTTTTCAAATGAATTTCAACATATCCCAAATTACTTGGACAAGCGCCGTGTCCGCACAATAACTATGGCGGTTGGGAAAATTGCTTAATTTCCAGCAAACCGTCCAAGACATGCACATGGGTCATGGACTGTCTGCGGCAATATGCCGGACGCTAAGCAGAAAATTCCACTTGGGAAAGTTTTGATTGTCCTCGGCAGCTGGCGTCCCGACACATCCCCAGATCGCAGAGGACGCCATTTTATTGTGTTCATATCGCACAAGTTCGCGCTTGTAAACTCATCGGCAACTGTCATTTGGACGAGTAATGTCGTGGCCGCGTCAACATCAATCTGTATTCTTTACTCGTAATCCCGCGACAATTTAGCGTGATATTAAGTATACGACTTGAGCAAAAAATTATTTGTTTATTTTGTTTGTTTATAATGTCAAAAAGTAGGCACTAAGATTTTAAATATGAGAGAATCACAACCGCTGCTCGCTGGTGGTGAAGTTCTTTATGAAACAGCGCGAGCAACTATTGGCACGCCTTGAAAAACTTTCCTTCTTATAAATTACACAACTTGCATACATAATATATCACGGATAGCAAGTATTATGTATAGGTATATTGTTATAAAGTAGTTTATACTTGTCTTTAAGTGGGTGCGTGGCGTGATTCATTAAATCAATTTATACACAGATTTTGAACAATACCTACCTATTCGTTTTGTTGATTAACTTTAGAATCAGTGCTCACTGTAAAAACATAACTTAAATACAAACAGAACCAAGTAAACATCATGTACAAATACCGCACTAAATTTAACTAAGGGACGCGTAATTTCCATATTCTCTGATCAACAAAAGGGGCAAATGCAACTTCCGACCCTCAGCCATTTTTATCCCTCCACTAATTGTAATTTCATTGATAACACAGTTTACAGTTTGACCGGTCCATTAGTGAGAAACAAGGTGGCATCCGCTGGGGTATTTATAACCGTAAGTATAGTTGCGGCAATAATTTCATTAGCAGGGCACAACTAGAGGCCGGACAAGACAAATGGCGGCCATTAGAGCCCTAACGACGGACCACGTCGGCCCCCACAAACTTTTAACGACGAGAATCAAAGTAAATACGAAGCGTTATCTTGCCGATTTGGCGTAATCATAATTCCTAGGTGGGCAAGGGTTGCTAATAGGATAGGCAGGTAGCAGCAATAATAAGGGCTGGACGTTTGAATGGTTTATTGTTGAAATCTTACTAGAGACATTTCTTTACAAAAATCCGTATTGATTACCATCGCCTAATAGATGGTATAAGTAATAATACATTAGCTAACTAAATTATAATCTAGCTTAAAAGTCACTTATTTTCATTTCAGTCGAATACAAAGTTAAAATTCACACAATATAACTGAAATAAATTAAGATTAAGGACATCTGATTGAATCGGCGGTTTACTTTTTTCTTTATAAGTATAGAATTTGCACGTAGATGAGACAAATGCTTGGCTATTCAACACAGACAAATAAACCTACGTCACGATAATCATAAGTTCTTATTTGCCGGCGCAGGAGCAAGGCGTAGGCGTCCCAAGAGACGCAAAAACGCGAAACTTATTTTGGCAGACCCTTATGTGGAGGCAGAGAATTGGTAGACTTCCCATTCGTGAGAACGACACTTTATTTGTGGTACTTAGTGGAGGTAGTTTTCCCAATTTGGTCCAATTCGCGATTCAAAATGTGCCACGTCCCCGGCACGTCATAGTGATATGTCCTGTTCCTGTCTTTTTAAAATACCATTTAACAAAATAGTTTAAAGAAACTTTTTGGTCTATCTTGCAAATTCACTGTTGAACTTGCTATCGGTACGAAAAAATAACAGTAAATTCAAAATCTCGCTGACATTAACTCTGGCGGCAATGCCTATATGCAGAGAGAGACAGTGACACTGACGCGCAGTTTAGTGTCC
Source organism: Epinotia bilunana (assembly GCA_947049275.1). Lineage (NCBI taxonomy): Eukaryota > Metazoa > Arthropoda > Insecta > Lepidoptera > Tortricidae > Epinotia > Epinotia bilunana. The sequence goes on along the minus strand of OX346260.1, from coordinate 18,410,518 downwards.
AAGAGGCAACCGGACGGCTCGTGGTATTTGAGGTCCCGAAGCGTTGTGGAACCGCCCTGTGCAACCCAAACTGAGCCAACTTGGTCTGGAGCAAAAGTAAGAAAATGTATGAAAAAAAAATTGTCGCGAGACTGCCGATTGAAACAGCGGCTGCCTGAAAGTGGGTACGCTGTTTTTATAATGAGATACTGGTCTAAATCGAATGCCGGGCGACATTATTTTTTCGCCCCCCCCAATTTCCGTCCCAGCCAGCCCAAGTTGGCTCAGTTCGGGTTGCACAGGGAGGTTCCACAACGCTTCGGGACCTCAAATGCCACGAAACGTCCGGTTGCCTCTTGGACACTAAACTGCGCGTCAGTGTCACTGTCTCTCTCTGCATATAGGCATTGCCGCCAGAGTTAATGTCAGCGAGATTTTGAATTTACTGTTATTTTTTCGTACCGATAGCAAGTTCAACAGTGAATTTGCAAGATAGACCAAAAAGTTTCTTTAAACTATTTTGTTAAATGGTATTTTAAAAAGACAGGAACAGGACATATCACTATGACGTGCCGGGGACGAGCCATCCGGTTGCCTCTCGGACACTGAAACTACGCGTCATTGCTTTAACTACTATACGACATCCAACTTTTGAATATTAATACCCTGTATTGATTTGACGAAAAAATTAAAAATACATCTTCGTGTAATAAAAGCGAAATTGTTGATAAATCCCATTCTATCAATCGAGTCGCGGCCCTGATTCTTACAACGAAATTTCTTCTCTACCTGATTCGAGTACTTATCACTAGTCTTTTATTTCTGCACATCTAACCGTTTACACATATCACAGTAGATACCTACAGAACTTCGACGGCAACTCTCATTTCGAACCAGTAAAAATTAGGCAAACAAAGGGAAGAACAGGGTTCCTTGAAAGGCATTGCCACTGGTGCGTATTAACCTAATACATGGCGACAATAAAGTCCTCGTATAACGTCGGGTATTAACTGCATCTTCACAATAAAGCTTATCGAAGTGAACGGCCTCTCGTAATCCCGGTATTCCATCGCGGCACGTCAGGCCACGCTCATTACACTAAGATTGGGGTAGTGTGGTATGTTGACGGACTGCCTCTCAGTTATATATTTTGATAACTTTAGAGATAGCTCAAAAAGTTAAAAGGGATATTGTGTCTCGAGGTCTTGCTTGGCCTGAAAGTTCTTCACAAAAAATCTATTTGATGTGAGTTGGATCTTGAAAAAGATTTTACGACAAACATACGTTAAAACATATTTTACGTCACACCTGACCATAATATGAGTTGAAGACGTAGAATTGTGTACTCACCACGGGCAGTAAGAAAGAAAGACCTCTATCGGATATTTACAACCCTCGCTTGAGGCTCGGGTCACAAATTTTTGGGCTTTGTTTCTTTTACAGCCCTTAAGTAATGTACGACTATTATGGCATTTTTCATACTAGCTCGTTAGTTTTGGTACTTTGCCCTCACCACTTTATTCATTCTCTTATATATTGATATATTTATTATTTATATAAGTATATATACTACGTGTTTTTGTCAATTTCCGTTAATTGCAAGGGGGCATAGGTTCATCAAATAAAGTTAATTTCATCAAGACAGTAGTATCTTAACTCTTACTGTTATCAAGATATTTAATATTTCAATTTAATCCGATCTGCAGCTTTAACCACTGTTAATGCTTCATTCAATTATTTTGTAAAAAAAAATTTCAAGTATTAATTATGCTTATTTGTTTCTGTGAATGTACTCTGCAATATGCCGAAGCTAACGGAAATTCCCGGGAACACCGTGTATATAATATATATATTTACAACGACGGTGGCAAACAAGCGGACAATAACGTAGCCTACCTCCTCGGGAGCTCTGGCGGCGACCTTGCTCACCACCAGGAACACAACATTACTAGAGAGCAAGTAGTAGTGTTACTATGGCTGTGGTCTTCTGCAAGGCGGAGGTACTTCCCCAGTTGGGCTGCTCCAAATTCGAGCGGGAAGACAATTCGCTGTGCGCTAGCGCGACATAAAATTATTATATATATTATTCTCGACTATAATAATTACCTATTATTCTCCGATAGTCGTAGAACCCACCGCGGTCTTTCCTTTCCAACAATCTGTCCAACCCACTTCCCGTATATCCTTTTTGTTGTCTTCTTTCCTTTGACTTCATAACCACACCAGTCATACCGTTTCATATTCTTTCATACAGACTTAAATGGTTAATAAGTCCTTGCGACTTGAAAAATAAATAAATCATTTCCTGTTTTCCTACAGCGAAAACATAATTTCGCTTGTCATATATTTTTTCACGAGTATATGCGGCATGTGACGAGTGGGTTGTTCATGAAATTACTCGGGGCCCACTAACTACCCGCATTACGTCAACTCGTGTGAGGGCTAGTAAGTAGTTGACAAGTGGGGACGTGTCATATTATTCGCTCTACTTTATGTTCTACAGGATGCAAAAAAATCTGACACCTCTGAAACGTTCGAATAATGTTTAAGAAAAAGGTTTTTATTTTTTGTAGTTAATGTGAAGTGTTTCGTATTGTTTAAGAAAATACACATTACGTAATAATTATGGAAAATAATGATTATATTTTATTATTAACAAAATCCTAATGTTTAATGATTAATCGATGAATAACTAAAAATATCCGTGATTTCACTATAAGAAGAAAAATACATTTTCTTTCTAAACACTATTATTTCAGTTTCTTTATAAATAGATTTTAACATAACGTTTTGCTATTATATTTCTAACATAAATTTACGGACCTAAGTATGTAAAAAAGCGTAAACATTTTTAATAATGTGTCAGTATTTATCAATCACCCCGTAGCCGCGAAGTATTTCATCTTGCACATATTGCTCGCGCACAAACCATAACATATTAAGTTAATGAGAGACAACGCGCGTCACTGCGAACGTTCCCCTATTATTATAAGGGTGGGTACACTCAGCCCAAGAAAACATGTAAGGTGAAATACTTATTAAATATTACCAGTTTTATCATTAGAGCTACTGATTCATTTTTATGTGCTTGTAACTTTATTCAGTAATAAAACATGAAAGTAACACGACCATTTGCTAATCTATATTTTTGTGCTGCACAGCGCGCTGTGCGGGTGTTGCAGACGTGTAGGCGACGTACGTTATACATGAATGCGCCGCACGCATTGAATCTGTGGTGACCCTCCATGGATTTTACATAGTCCTTTTAAAGTGATGTGACATTTAAATATCCTAATAATATTATAGATGCAAAAGTTAGGATGTTTGTTACCAAATCACGCGAAAATGGCTGAAAGGATTAAAACGACTTCAATATTTTCTAAAATGTTTTCCTAATTTTGCACAAATTAATGCACTTTTAAGTTGGTACTTTTTTGAATAATACGTAAATTATACAATACAGTAATCACATGCTAAATGCCAGCTATAAGTACAAAAAATAATAATAATGGGCGATAATACAAGAGTGACTGTACATTTTATAGGTTGTCGCCAACGGAATACGAATTTATTGTTTCATTAACACGGGATTATCTGACAAGTGCGTCCGGATTCCGTCACCGAGCGATACTGTCGAGCAAATCTTATTAGATATAGGTACCAATTGATTATTAATATTGACAATGTGGATATTACACATTTAACTTTTAAAATGCGGTTTGTTCTGTTAACTAACGTATACGTACTGACTACATATTAAAGGATGCAAATGGGTAGTTGTCCGTAATCTATGAATAACGTTACCATTGTTGACTGCGTCGTGCATTTTATTATTATTGGATTTAACTCTTGAGGAGTAGTCAATGGCTAAATCGGGAAAACATATTAATGAACGAGGTCCAAAAACTAGAATGCCTTTTTTTTTAAATAGTCTTTACTTTTTACATGCACATGGAGAATAAGTAACCTGTTTAGAGCCTGTTTAGTCATCTATAAACACAATGGTTCTCTAAAACACCTTAACAATACAACATTGCCAATATCAACCAAGTATAGATTTTTAAGAGCCTTAACATAAAACAAAACACGATCGCGCGTAATACCCACGAACGAGAAAATGTCAGAGAGAACGAGCACGCCTCATATCCCGCTACTTTTTATTAATTTACGAAATAAGTTATAATCTTGTTAGCGAACCTCCATTGTGACGCCAGGCGTCGCGTTACCTGGACATTGTAATAGGATCAACTTATTAAACACTAAGTACACATCAAAAGCATTTTCGCCAAAAGAATGCTGCTTTGTTAAGAGGATTTTATTTTTTATTCTGCAAGTTCCCTTTTTCATATTTATTTTAGCATAACGATTGTAGAAAAGCTGTAATTAAAAGTTCAAAGAAATGTTTGTCTCGGTATGCTTGAATTGTTTTGTAAAATACTTAGGTATGACAAATATTGTGTCAGAAATGTTGCGGAAGAAATATGGAAGTCGTATTATTGATTTCAAATGTAATACAAATAAACATTCAAACACTACTTTAAGCAATTAGATTCAGCCTAATACAAGACTGACTTGACACATTTATTGCCGTCAACCCGCTTGTTAAGCCAATATGCTACGGACCATTTGTGCAAGATAGCGAGACTATATTACAACGTCGAGCTTCAGAGTAGATCATGAAGGCACAATCGAAGTTCAGCTCTCGACTATTTCCTCTCCAAAATTGAACCTTGATAAACTATTTTTCACATATAGCACGATCAGATACTAGACTACGTCTTGTCAGCTTTATTCATATACTGGAAACAAGGACTTGCAAAGGGCGAGAACAACGGGAATTCTGGGCAATGAGGAATTCGGAGAGTTCACAAGGCCGAAGATTAAACTTCAAGAAATATTTTTACTCTGTTATTACGGTTGCAAACTTTGGACCAAACACGAAAATTTTATAAACAAGTGTACTGGTAAATCGAGCAGACAATTTACCTATAAAATAGTATATAGTTGAGGTCTTAGAGAACTCCCACTGCTTATTTGACCGTGAAGTCAAACGATATGTGATTGGTATATATGAGAGGTAAGTTTCCAATCCAAGCCTTTCCCCTTTCACGATGTCACCACCTTTTCATCACCTTTATTAAATGTTTACCTTATGACATTACCCCGTGAAAAATATTAAGAATTTAAATTTGTCGTAGATGTAAAAATATATCACAAAGTAATGAAATGTTATTATTTGAAATGATTGGCAGTGGAGTCGTAAAAATATATTGTAAGTAATTAAATAAAAAATAAAAAAAATCGTATCTTGCAATTCTTAAAATCAAGGTAAACGCAATAAGCATGATAGCATCTCTCGATGATAACGGTTTTTGTATAAAATATACGATCTCCGCTTTCCAGGGTTATTAGCCGTTAAAGAGGTGCTTGAAAGGCAATGGATCCTTACCTTTGGGCCCTTCGGGAGACTCCTCAAGGAAGGTGTTGGGGCCCATTCTAAATACGATCTAATTACTAAATAGTTTCACTTCTTGATTTATAGAGCGAGTTTAGGTTGGGCCGCACACGCGGTGCGCGGTACACCGCTGACATATTAAAATCCTTCCTGTATGTGTCTTTAATCAATGAGTATATTCTTGCTGCCTTTTTTAAAACTGCCTATTAAACAGATTTATACATAGACTATACTTCTAAGTGTTTAACTATAGTTGGTTAATATTGTTCCATTGACCGAATTAGGTATTACTATTAGGAAATTTGTACCGTTGCTTATCAATTCGATGCTGCTTTGCCTTGATTAAAGATATATTAATTAACTATATTTGCTAAAGTTCCATCATAGTTCATCAATTAAGTACTTGCTTGCGGTTATTAATAGTTTTATTAGCAGTCAGACCTTCGCGTAAAATAAACAAAGATAAATTAATAAATTGATACAAGTAGGCTTCTTGTATCTACGGACGTATTTCGAAACAATCTTAAAATCCACAAGTGAGAGAGCCAAGTATAAGATCAGGTAACACATAATTTATTAGCATTCCATGCCTTAGTGTTCTGCACAAACACACGAGCAAGGGGCGGTATCGAGAGGTGTTAAAGGACAATCTCCGAGGCATTATCGGATTCCGCGGGTGTGGGTCTACAATGGATGTTCCTGACCGAGCAGCTTACTCGTGGGCCCAGTGCTTTGTACCAAATCACTTCGCTAGATTTATTACTCACTGTCCCCATTACCCCACTCTCCCCCTATATAAATTGTGGAATAAGTGTTTGCCATATTTACTGGTGACATGCCGTTAATCGCGGTGTTCTGAAATAGTAATAATTAATCTGATGACGAATCTGAATAATTTATATTTGCAATTTATTGCTTCGAGGTCCGCAGATCAACTTCAGGCTGTCACATGTGGCCGAAGAGGAATGGTTGCCAGCTGTGGCGCGGCAAGACACTGCCATGACTAATTTCACTTGGACAGAGTGCGATATTTTATTAGAAACAAACATTGAATGGATGATAAGATGAACAAATAAAATTACTATTTGAATTGTTGCCTACCAGAGACAGTCGTACTTAAGCGGCACAAATATAAATAATTAAACGATTGAATATTAAACTAATCAAATATTATTTTAAAGAGATGTCAATAATAGGACATTTTAAGTGAAATTGATTTAAAATTAAAAACACCATAAGACAAATATAAAAAAAGTAAATAAAGTGTGTTTTAAAAACGAATTATCTTTCTTATTATTTAAGACCCATAATAATTGCTGCTACTTTTCACTATCTTCTGCAGTGCGCCGACAAAATCAATACCTTCTTTGGAACGTTCGGTTAAAAAAATGTTTAATGAATTGATACATCGTTCATCTACCTTCATCTAATTGTGTTTTCGTCCTCATTTGGCAAACATGAATACACATCGGAATTAAACAAGCCGCCGTTATCAGCAATACGCCGCAACAAGCAACGCTTCCAAAACTGCGGACATCCATCACCGAAGCATGTTTCTAATCAATTGGCCGCATCGAACCGTCACCGGTCAAGCCGACCACGAAAACCTAATCACTCCGACCATTGAGGGGCCATGACAGGTGTTTAGTATCGAAATGTAATTAGTGAATTCCTCGAGGGTAAATTTCACTAATGGCCAGGATTATTTAGACCCAACAAGCCAAAGTGAATTTGTAATAAGGCCCACAATCTTAGCTGCCTTGGGTCTGATAATTTATTTACTTTGGTGATATTTGTACCTGGCCGGTTTAATGGCTTTTGTCTTGATAGTATTCGTCGATGGCGTAGTACGGTGAGCTCCTCGTTCGTTTATTAACAGCATATGGCTCCTTCCATCTCTGTCTCTCCAAATATATCTTTCTGTCTATGAATTTACAAAAAAGAAAAATGATCTTCATATTGTTTAATAAGTAATTAAGTATACGGGATTTTGAAAACACAGAGTGGCAGCGATTATTATACAGACACGTAAATAAGGAGTTAGATGTTGTGTTAAAATAGCGCATTTAATCACAATTGTAGCAAGTAATAATGTAAGTGGTCCTGGATAAGGCCCGTTAGAACCATGTGCGTGAGATGGATTGAGTCATAAATCCGAGAAAGGGTGTACTTACTGTACACGCTATAGGATTGTTGAAGAAGTTCTTACAACGCGTGAAGGCGTATTGAAAGGCGAACATATTGTAGGGAAAATCAAATTAATACAGCTCATAGAAAAACAGCAATTAATCACGTTTGTTTGATTTTAAGGACCAGCGATGTTGAATAGAACGCCCAAAAAACCTTACTTTTTAAAATATTACTGATATGTTTTACAAGCTTTTGCCGAAGGTTTTATTTTCGTGATTGTACAAATATTACCAAGTTTAATTTTTAAAGCATAAACATCGCAAATTCAATTTTTTATTCATTTCTCTTTATTATTCATCTAGTCACCTTTTTTTCAATTTATAGCAATTAGCACTAATTATAAACTATTACGCCCACACACGGTATATAAATGTTTCAAAATTAAAACATGTACTATTTACGCTAGTCATTGTTTACCCTAGCTTCATCATATATTCTGCCAAGACAAAAACCGAACTAAGAAGGAATCATCACAACCACCGCTGTGCTGATCCATGTTAAAAGCCTCAGTCGCAGCGAGCGCCTCCAGCCCTGTTCGCAACTAATCAGAGAGTGTGTCTCCATACCATACACTTAATTAATTAAGAGTCCTCTTTCTCAGCCAATCCTGTTTACCTCCCATGTTTACTCAACTAACGAACTAAGTCATATTAATTATTTTCGGCATGTTGCCTTTAATGATTACCATGGTATTTTATTATTACCAAATTAATAATCTATTTTTAAAATAAATCAATTAAGTACTGAATATCACCGCAAAATGAAATTAATATAACGTGTGTCGAGGTGTAGCAAAGGGTAATCAGGTAATTCATAGTAGTTGTATACATATTTCTGGAATGTTGGACGTATACATATTTTTGGAATATTATTATTTCAAAAAACATTGGTTCTGGCACTTCGCCGGCCGCTACCGCGGCACGCTCACTTCGCTTGCTCGGCTCGCGCGCTGTGGATCGCAGTTCAACCTAGCACTCCTACTCGCTTCGCTCGTCGTCGTACATACACCGACCTGCCTTAGAGTTTAGAGTTCTCTACCAGTCAACCTATGAGCAAATTCTGGAGTGCAAATAGCTCGGTATTTTTAAATTTTAGAAAAAGTTTTCGAAGTGGAACATGTTTATTTTGACGTATTCTGTATATGCAATCATAAAAAAGTTGTCAATTTGACATCACACCGATGATTTTTTTCAAGACCTGGTTATTTAAAATTTTGAGGTCACATATCTTGCGTTTTTGATTTTAGAGAAAAGTTTTTAAAGTAGTACATGTTTATTTTAGCATATTCTGAAGGATCAAATCATAAATCACATGTGTCATAGTGTCATCCCACCATCGAATAGTTCTGGTTACCCTTTGCTACACCCAGGCCTTTAAATACCGCTATTTTCGCATAGCGCTATTGTTTATAACGTTATTATTCCAATAAGTATTATTATCAAAGCGATATTTTCGAGCTGAATAGCGGTATCCATTATAACGTTATAAATCTAAACCAATAGTAAATATAACGATACTTGCTTAATACAATACAATATAATCCTTTATTGGTAAAATGACATTTTACATGTCAAATAAATACTAATAAGTAGTATCATTTCATTATACGATTATAGTAAATTAAATAGTCATTGGTAGTTCCATTAATTCATTAAAACTATACAAGTTTAGCATATTATGAGTAACCGTGCTTCCAGCCTACGTTTAAAAGATTAAAGAGATGGTGCGTCTCTTATTCTGTCTGGGAGGCGGTTGTGCCTGTGACGTATACCGACTGCTCCGACCTAGCGAGTTTGTGGGAAGGTGTCACCAGGAGTTCCCAATGCGCATAACTACGGAGGCCGTACGATGTAACTATAACCTTACGTTTAAATTTATTGATGTCCGTGTAGGTAAAGCTCGCGATTGGGAGGACTACTATACTGGGTAGGGTTAAAATACGTAGGTCCTTTATGTGTTCACGGAGCGGTTCATCGCTACGGATGCCCAAGATGCCTTACACTGCGGCCTTTTGCATCCGGAACGCGCGTTCATACTCCGATGCTCGACTCCACAACTCAGCACCATACGATAATATCGAGTGGACGGTGGCATAGTAGCACGATTGGGCTGTTTTTCTGCTTGCAGGCGTCGCAGTGCGTAGCATGCTCGGCCTAGGCGCGCGCATACAAAGTCGATGTGCTCCCTGCAAGAAATTGCGCTGTCGAGCGCAAAACCGAGCAGTTTAGTGGCTGGAACTTGTTGGATTTTGAGGACCCCGCGCGGATACTTAAACTAGTCCTTGGGTGACCGTTTAGACTGATACGTAAAAAGCAGGTTTTCTCTGTGTTGAGTGCTAGTCCGTTCTGCGTTAACCACATATGCAATCTCTTAACAGTGTCATTGACAGCTATTTCGAGCAGCTGTTCCTTCAGTGACAACTACGGTCATATCATCAGCGTACATATATATGTATATACTTCTAGAAGAAGAAGAAGAAGATCAGAAGTATATACTTCTGATTAATCGAGGGCTCCTGTTAGGTCGTTTAGCAATATTCTGAACAGCGTATTAGATAGACAGGAGCCCCGTGGAACTCCCATTACGCTGCTTTTTTCTGCTAATCGTACTGTCCCCCGATTTCCTACCACAACTTGGGTTCTGTTCCTCATAAAGAACGCCAGTATGTCGCGAGCAGGTCCACGGAGGCCGTAGTGATCCAGCTTCGCCGCGACGAGGCTGTGGCCTGCGGTGTCGAAGGTGCGCGAGAGGTCGCAGCACAGCACGACCGCCTGCTGGCCGGCCTCGTGCGTCTTCAGCTTCGCACACATACGCTGGTTGAGACCGACTACGATGACTTTGCTGGGGGTTGGTACTAGGGATATAGGGCGGTAAGCGGTAGGCGATTTTTTTGTGGTTCCGGGAAGGTGCCATACTTCATACAGATGTTGAAAAGATATGCTAGTGGGTTACTAACTATCGGGCTAACAAACTAAGGATGCTAGGTGATAATTCGTATATATCTTGACTTCCCTTGGGTGCTATCTTGTCCTACATTATTTTGGCTGCTTCGTGAGGGGTAAGCTTAAGCGATATAATAGTTTAAGAACGTTATAGGGCTTATAGTGTGTCTTTTTCGCACTTGTGGTTTTGCCCATTCGACAGCACGGCTCGTATTTTAAAATGATATTATAACGTTATTCGACCGTGTTTTATAATGTTATGATATTCATTCTGTTATGATATTTATATCGTTATGGGGCATACTGATTTAGTTATAACGAAATATAACGTTATGATTCCGCTTTTTTTCATAACGTTTTAAAGCTAGCTACACCCCAACCAATAATTCTAAGCAGGATTAAAATCGCCTTTAAATATTATTATTATAATATTTCTTAGCATCTCATGAATTCCGGGTACCCATGCAGCTTTTAATAATTTCATTGTTTATTTTTACTAAACGGAATTTAATCGCATAAGTAAAATTTGTTTCATTAATGTTTATTGGGATCGCCAACAGAAAATACAACACACATTAATAGGGAACATTTTAAACGACATTCATAATTGATCTCCGACTTACAGGTAATCACAGCATGCATTAAAGAACATCGAAAACTTAACAACCTTAAGCTACATTAAAAAAAAACTGTTAATTAATATAAAATAAAACTAACCGAAATCGTCAACAGAGAGTAATATATTTTTAAATGCTGACTCAATGTCTTGAAATACGTCCAACGAGTCTGTTGTACAAGCGAGACACATAAAGGGCGCATATATGAGTGAGCCCGAAGATTCGTTCGGCTGCGACGCACATCAAGCAAGGCACATGGGTACCATGACAATCGAGACGATAACTAAATGTAGTAACAACCCTAGTCTAAAAGCGATAAAAAATATAAAGCTAGAAAAGTGCAGCTAGAAAATGTGATTGATACCCGCTTACGCCAGTCTGCTCGCCACTAAAGATATTGCAACACATCCGAAACGTCGGGTGATCTCAAAGCGGTAAATAAATTAAATAAACGTGTGAAAATCGTGAGAGTTCAAATCATTATATTTCCTTCTGTTTTTCTGGGCGTGCGTCCTGCTCTCATATACTTGGCTAGGTGTCAATACAAGTGGAAGCGAATGAAACATGACGATTTACCTAATCATTTCAATACGTTAAACTGTTTATGAAAGATTAGTAAAACAAAATGTATACTTTCGTAATGTAATATTAAATTGAAATGTACCTTATCTGGCCGGACTAATCACAATGCAAGCACAATTTAATTCATCAGGCCTCCACAAAATTAATCATATGTACCGAATTTAATTAGCCTAACGAAATTTACACAAGACCCACTTTTCGGCGATTATCAAATTAAAATGGGCCCTACAATGCCGGGCGTATCCGAGATAAGAAAATTACATTGAATATCCTCATTAGCTGGTTAACGTGTAGGTGTTAAGTAAATTTGAGTGTAATCGAGTTAAGCCCTTCCAGGGCGCAGGGCTCGAGAAAAATTCCCCGGATTTATTGGCTTGTTACCGACTGGATCCGGGATTTAAAAAAGGAGGCTGCAGACAGCCCGAGGAATGTTGGGGTCGATTCGTTTGACGGGGAAAAGGGCATTCGGATGTTCATTTTACAACTGTTTAGATTTTTCATTTATTTTCCTGGAATTATAACGGTTTTTTTTAAATATAAATTTTAATATTGGATCTGAGTTTTTTTTTGCAGTGTTTGCTGTTATAGTTATAATTAAGGCTAATAGTGGATTAAGAATGCTATAAATTACTTTGTATTTTACATAATTTGATGTAATTTAACACTTTTAGGTACTTACTGCCAGGATTTTTTTCCGCTACATACGAGGGAAATCAGGGGATCGGTTAAGAGCGTAGTGCTTAGCGATTTTTGGCAGTAAATGAGTTAAGTTTACAAGGAGCATTTTAGTAGCTGCATCAAGGTACCACATTAATAAAGAAAATATAGCTCACCGCTCTGGACTGTAGCACACACTGCAGAGCCATACGTTCTTCAGCCGTAATAGTCTTGGTTCCGGGATAATTATATTTTAGCACAATATTTCATATTTTCAAGTGGGTTATTTTATGTTCTAGATCGATAGAAAACGAGATTTTAACGTATACATGTTTTTTCAATTCTCCTAAATCCTAATTTTCATTCAAAAATACTTAATCTAAAAGTAGCTAATTCCTAAAGGTCGTAAGTAAATCATGACGTCATCATTATGGCTGTTAGACTGTATTACTTTTGCCAATTTCGTTAAAAAAAATGTTTTGACAGTTGTCAAACGCAGAAATGGCACAATGACACTGACAGTTGACACCTTAATTTGAAATTTGTGACAACCGGAAGTGATTTGAATTTTCTTAAGGCTACTGATTTTAGTGGACTAAAGTACTGTCCGTTTACAGCCAAGAATGACGTCACACTTCCGGTTTGTACATTTTAGCGATTTTCTTCAAAACGAGTGGGAAAAAAAATCGGAAAACTAGTTTATTACATTGAGATAACATATTTACTCAAATGGTTTTCGATTTAGGTATCATAAAATATTTTTAAATGTTGTCAATTGTCAGGTTTTGCGAGCTCATTGATTGATGTAGTTGGACTCTTACAGATAAGGTGTCAAAGATATGTCTAATTACATACTTTTAAGTGGCCAGTATGTACAAACGCCAACACAGTTAGATCCTTGTATTTATATTGAACCTTATTACAATGCACATTAAACATGCACGGACGGTCAGTTAGCTGAGTTGTCGATAGTACTCTACACCATTTAAGATCATTAAGTAGAACGTATCTACTAAACATACACTTTAACATTTTTTTGACATACTAAAATTGTTTTAGTTCTTTATTTCCCCTAAACTTCCGTACCTACCTACTCTTACTCATACTTAAAAGTGTAAGTTTTATCGTAAAGGCTACTTTTTAATTTCCATAATCCGGAGGCAGTTTTTCCACATCAGTTCCGTTTTCGTAACTAACAAATTCCATTACCATCCTTGACGTATCAAAAACATAATGCAGTCCCTTTGACTCGGCCGCGGTGTCTTCTGTGCCTAACTCGATTGCTCATCAAGCATTTTAAGTGACTCGAACCTCTTGAGACTGCTCAAGGGTACTTTAATATTCACAGGCCGTAATTTCTCGATCGCATCTTTCAGTTACTGAAACTTTTCTAAGCTGACAGCCGCTCCACGTTATTAGTCGATTCGAAATAGTGCTTTGAAATTTCATTTAATGATTACTTGAAGGATTTCAACTTTGTAATTTGTTAGAGTTTTTGATGAATGTGCTGTAAATGAGTAGAAACGTTGATTGGTGCGAATATGGTCACGAATTAATAGATTGTAGAATTTCATCTTGGTTTTTTTCATAATTGATTAAAAGTCACACAGTACCTACTACCGACTAGTCAAAACAAAAAAGGCAATAATAAAAGCGACAATTATTGAAAAAAAACGCTGGAATTCGCATGAATATTTTATTGTAAAAGTCGCGAAAGTTTTTTTTTAACAAGGCGTTTTACTCCTTCTTGTAAAACGTGACGTCTCGGGGGTAAGAATAAATGAGGTAAATTAATAAAAAGGGAGCGGTTACTTACAATTACGTTTTTAAATGTAAGCAAGCCGGGTGCCTTGTTACGCTTTGATTTTTATTCTGGAATCTGTGATTTGTCGGTATCAAGTCGACGGCACAAAAGAAAAAGGCAGTCAATGTTATTTTCTTCGATGTAAACCTTGACGTCTTAGGATGTGTTTATACTCATAATAAAGCGCAAAAACACGATATAGTGCTAATTTAAATTACGGAGTGTGTACAAATCACAAAATGTTAGGAATATCATTTTTTTTCGCAGTTCGTAGTTACAGTATACCTACTGGCGCAAACATTTGAAATACTCATATCGTCTGTTCTATACGGCGTAAATTAGGTACTATGCTAATATTATAAAGAGGTAAAGTCTATAGGGTGTTATCTTGAAGTACTCAATTGATTTCATAAATGATTTCACTAGTATATAGAATGGACATTCACAATAGGCAGAGGCTAACTTTTTACCCCAATGTGAAATACGCCGGCTTCTGTTATAGGTATTTATGCCTAAAAATAACAGAATCCGTACAGTACTTTTCTATTTATTTGGCAGAGCGCATTAAGATCAAAATTTTCAATTGCACCCTTTTCTCCGACATTTGTCATTAAGCCTGTACTCCGGCGAGAAGCAAAGGGTTTAGAATAAAAATCGCGACCCTCCGAAAAAAAAAACGGCACAGGGAGGGTCGAAGAAACACGGAACCTGTTGTTTTCCAAAGACGAGGGTAGCCAGGTAGTCAAATGAATTGTAAACAGCATTATTATTTCCTCAAGGAAGTCATATATATTCTCGCTCGCCTTTATTTTACTGTAGCGCGCTTTATTCATTTTTTCTTACCCCTTTTTTATTGCCTGCAACCTCGTAATATATTGTAAACGCAACGAGCGAGTTGTAAACAACTATTACGGAGCTACAACTTAATAGGAGAAGGGGATTCTTAAAGGCTTCTTTTCCTTTA
Organism: Epinotia bilunana; assembly: GCA_947049275.1. Taxonomy (NCBI): domain Eukaryota; kingdom Metazoa; phylum Arthropoda; class Insecta; order Lepidoptera; family Tortricidae; genus Epinotia; species Epinotia bilunana. The sequence continues at coordinate 18,395,328 of OX346260.1, read as the reverse complement.
GGAAAAAAAAACATACAAAAAATATTTATTTATTATAATATCTATTATGTCTTCATGAATTGTGTAGGATACATATTACTCGTATTACCAGAATTTTGTAGCATTTTCGGAATTGTAATTTACATTTATAAAGTTAATTACTGAACTATTTTGGTCGATATTTTAGATAGTCATTTTAGTATCAGTGATACGCTGAAACCAAAATATACAATATGTACGATGTCCAGTTCTTACTGTTATTAGTATAATATGTTTATTGAATCTAGTCATTTTGACGTCTTTGCACGGTTCGATATAAGAAACAAATTCATGAACTTAGAATATGTAATACATAGTATTAACTGACCCCGCAAACTTCGTACCGCCATACAAAAAGTATACAAAAAAACTCAACATTGCCCAAGTATTATTAGTTATGCTGCTATTCGGAATGAGGACAAATCCAATAAATCAAAGAAAACAGAAATCGGTTAAGCCGTACATTTATAATTCAAGTATAAATGGTGTAATTAACACGACTTTGTTACATATATATATACTAGGTACGTGTTTTTGTTAATTTCCGTTAATTGCAAGGGGGCATAGGTTAGATCAAATAAAGTTAATTTCTCCAAGACAGTAGTATCTTAACTCTTACTGTTAAGTATCAAGATATTCAATATTTTAATTTAATCAGATTTGCAGCTTTAACCACTGCTAGTGCTACGATCAATTATGCTTGTTTGTTTCTGTGAAATTACTCTGCAATATGCCGAAGTTAACGGGAATTCCCGGGAGCACCGTGTATATAATAGATAGATCATGTAAAAAGGCATCAAAATAAATAAATTATTCATGAAATTAGTTTATTTTAATTATGTTTACTAACAGCAAATGAAAAGCTTACTGGTTGACAACCTACTAATACAACACTTTATAAAAACTCCTCATTTTTCTTCTACCCCAACTGTCGTAATAATAATAAAACAACGATAACTACTAAAGTAATTAGCCCCAACAAAGGATAACAAGATAAGGGCAAGTACATTTCTTGGGTGAATAGTTTCGCTCATAAAATGTGCAGTAAAAGGGCGATAACGACCGATTATGGCCGGCTAACGGCTCTCTAATAATGAATTGTCTTTAGTATAATGCCCGATCGTGATTGGAGTTAAGATATATATAACGAGAAAACCATTTTAAATCGGAAGTTCGAAGATGTTTCAACGAACGTTAGACTTTTCTCAACACGAGAAAAAAGATTGTATGAAACTCACATGAATTGAATAAACTTTTTTCTTTTTAACCTGATCTGTTAGGATCAGTCAATTCAATTTGTTAGTCACAGAAGGGTAATTAACTCGACTGTTATTTTTCAACGCTGAGATGAAACCGTTTCGTGGCAATGTTGTTTTCTCTTTTGTATGCTGATGTATGTGCATGTATCTGTTGTTGTCATGAATTTTCTTCTTTTCTATTCTTCGTTATTCTATTCTATTCTATTTTCCCATACAAAACGTGACACTTAGATCTACCTGATGCGCGTACAATGCTGGCCATGTCAAGATGCCTGTGACAACGACACCATTTAAAATTTTGCGATTAAATTTTCCGACGATACAAATCACTTTACATATTTATACGAGTACGTACTAATCATAAAAATAGAAGAAAAACTACATTCAATACCGCATTAAATAAACTTTCAGCTGTAAGTAGTTTCAATGTAACCCCAACAGCGAACCTATATCGTCACGCTCTATTGCAACGCAACGTATTATACATGGTGCACATATATCGCGACGTATTTGAAGAGAGTAATAAAGCAGAGCGGAGCCAATAAACGTAGATTATCGGGAGTTATGATGCGATTCTGGTTAATGCGACACGACAATAGGCCCCGGGCGGGCGCGGTTACATGGAGGTTTACACGCATTTTTTGCCATCAATAAAATAATCATAAGTAATCATGAAAAGAGTCATTCAATAGGTTTGTACATCCCAATTATCAGGAAAAAAAACTATTAAGAAACAGAGTAAATAGAACTGGAGGCTTTCCAGAAAAAAGTTTCCGTAATAACCTTTAGTCATCTGGATCTAAATAACAGGGCTTATTGACATCATTACTGATATACGACATAAGTTTGTTACACATTTGACTGAATAATATTTGGGTCAACAGGATTATAAAAGATAATTACTCACTAAATCATTTTTAATTATTGCGAAATCATAATATTGTAATGAAGAAGAGCAATGTATTTCGTTCCGTTCCACCAAGATAAACTCGTATATATTTTATAATGTATTCCGCATATCATATATTAGAAAAAAACGTGGTTAATACTACCATCAGCAGCATCAACTTCACCTATGATTGAAGGTCATACATATACTTCTATACTACTAGCGTTACCAAAGGCCCTCTCCATTATACCATACCACGCCTAAGGGCAAAAGCAGCGAGAGCGGGCAAAAAGTGCGCGCCGCTTCATGTTATGAAGTCAATTTATTACTAGCAGCCAGAACAATTATGTACAGGGTAGCTTTGATGGGTCCACGTCATAATTGAGTACAATCCCCTTTATTTATCGCGACTGGCGAAATCAGTACTATTTTCGGTTCGGTACGTTAGATATCAATAATTAGACGAGACTTAATTATTTGACATTATATCGCGTTTGAACGTAGCACAAAGTCCATGGACCTGAAATAGAGGTATATAAATATAATTTTATGAGATTAGATCAGGATTAGAAAATAATAATATGTGTTAATCGTAAACATTTTAATCTAATGTCGATTGTGAAGTAGTTTAATTGACAATGACATCTTCTTGTCATGTTTGTAATGCGTCAAGTGGAAAGTTATTTTTTATAATATTATAAATATTGCACTGCAAATTGACTTACCTCACTTTGTTCCGTTAAAGTACCTAATTGAAATCAATGATATTTTAGAATAAAAAATCGGCCAAGTGCGTGTCGGACCACGCGCAGTGTAGGGTTCCGTAGATGCCTGTCTGTCTTAGTTACATCGACGTGCGGTGCGGTGCGGTTGCGTCGGCCGAATTTGTACAAAAATTGGCCTTTCCAAGTACACATTAAGTTGGTCGACTATTACTCGGTAACTACTTATGCCTACTTGTCCGTGATAGTTTTCCTTAGCCATTTAGCTGGCAGAAGAGTGGGGGGGGGGGGGGGGGCACATGACTCGCAAACTAATTACTGATTTGAAAAATGGTTTAAATAATGGTTTTCATTTTTAACGAGCTATCCCCGCTTTATGTGTAGGGGAGGTACCCTAAAAAAAATTTTTTTTCAAGATTTTATTGTACTGTTTCGTTGGCGTGATTGATTTATATAACCATGCCGAATTACAGTTTTCTAGTAATGTAATATAATAAAGAAAATTTTCTAGTAATTTAAGCAATGGTTACTGAGCTAAGCCGAGGACGGACGGACGGACGGACGGACAGACGGACATGGCGAAACCATAAGGGTTCCTTGTTGATTACGAAACCCTAAAAACAGAATTTTCAACAAAAAAACCGATAAAGACGGTACAAACTAAAGCCACGGGCTTGATACTGAGCAAACACTTCGACACCGAGTCAATGTTGACTCTCCCTGCCCCTCGTGCGATGACAATAAATCGTATAAATAAATTACCTCTGTCAATCTTATACGATCTTATTTGTCATGTAGAGGAAAACTAGGGAAAAAAACTTGTATTCAGAAGTAGTTTTCAAGAAAATCCACTGAAATATATCGATTTTATGTTTTGGTGTTCAATGCAGTTTGTAACAAAAATACAAAGTGCTGATGTAAACAACCGTGAAACATTGAATGGTTTCGCTATAATGCTTACCAACGTAACCCTAAAAAAGAAAAATCGAAATTCGGGGGTTAACTAGAAATAAAGATATCAGCGGACGCAAACAAAACGATATGTTGACCGTGGCCGTCGTAAAAAACACGTTAACATCCATTCACATTTGGACCCTCTTTTTGTGTGGTCCGAACCACTGGGCACACTGATACACGCACTGATTGCTACAAACTACGCTGTTTGTTTTATTTGGAACTGGGGTAGGAGATGGAATTTTTATAGAACACTGAGGCCGAACTTTAATTGTAGTTTATGTTAAATTATATTTTTTTACGACGGTAGCCGGTTTACCTATTATTTGGTTTTTTTATGGATATTTGAGTCTAAATATTTGTTTAATAGTCTTGGAGGTTTTCTATGTATTTCATCATATCAGCCGAAAGTCATCCACTGCTGGACATAGGCCTCCCCCAAAGAGTGCCACAATGACCGGTCCTGCGCAAGCCGCATCTAGCGGACTCCCGCGACCTTTACCAGGTCATCAGTCGACATTGTGGGGGGCCTATCCACGCTGCGCCTTCTGTTACGCAGTCGCCACTCGAGAACCTTTCCGCCCCAACGGCCATCGGTTCTACGTACAATGTGCGCCGCCCACTGCCACTTAGTTTAGCGATTCGGAGGGATCGGTTGCCTTGGTTCTGCTGCGGATACTCATTTCAAATGCGATCGCGCAAAGAAACTCGCAGCATAGCCCTGTCCATTGCCCTTTGGGTGACTTTGAGCCTTCTTATGAGGCCCATAGTAAGCGACCAGGTTTCCGAGCTATACGTCATCACTGGCAACACACACAGGTCAAAGACTCTCGTCTTGAGACACTGTGGAATATTATTGGACGAAAAGATGTAGCTCCCGAATGCTGCCCGGCCGAGTCAGATTTGCCGATTGACCTCTTTCTTAAACTTAAAGTTGGACCTACCTAACAGGAAAGTCTGTCCTAGGTATATATAATCGTCTACAACTTCGAGCATAAAGTGCCCGATTGAAATGAGAGGACACATCAACCTGCAGACTCGAAGTTGATCTGGCGGAAGAACCTAGAACTAGACTAACCCGACACTATACCGAACATCAGCCTGTACGAGATTAGAATGGCTCTGAAACAGCTTAAGAACAGCAAGGCATCCAGTGAAGACGGAATTACAGCCGAACTCCTGAAGGCGGGTGGAAAACCGATCCTTGCGACCCTTCAGAAGTTGTCCGACACCGTCCTACTGGAAAGGAGAACGCCAAAGGCATAGAACAAAGTGAGGTGGTGCTGTTCTTCAAAAAGGGCGACAATACCCTGCTGAAGTACTATCGACCCATCTCACTTCTGAGCCATGTCTATAAGCTGTTTTCAAGAGTCATTACGAATCGTCTCGCACGCAGGTTTGATGACTTCCAGACTCCCGAATAAGCCAGTTTCCGAAGAGGTTTTAGTACCGTAGACCACATTCATACGCTGCGTCTGGTTATACAGAAGACTGAGGAGTATAATCTGCCTCTCTGCTTAGCGTTCGTAGACTACGAGAAAGCCTTCGGTTCGATCGAAACCTGGGCTGTACTACAGTCTCTCCAACGCTGCCAAGTAGACTGCCGCTATATCGAAGTACTGAAGTGTTTGTACGAGAACGCCACTATATCAGTCCAACTCCAGGATCCGAGCTGGAAGCCTATTTCGCTGCAGCGGGGTGTCAGGCAAGGGGATGTTATTGCCCCAAAACTGTTCACCACTGCACTGGAGGACGTTTTCAAGACTGGACTGGAGCAGGCTAGGCATCAACAGCGATTACATCACTCACCTTCGGTTTGCTGATGATATAGTTGAGACCATGGAGGACTTGAGTATTATGCTCGATGACCTCAGTAAAGCCTCCGAGCGAGTTGGTCTAAGGATGAACATGGACAAGACGAAGATCATGTGAAACTCCCATTTCAATCTATGTATTTAAGTATTCATATCTATTATATACATATATCGTCGTCTAGTACCTATAACACAAGCTTTATTGAGCTAACTATATGACTAGTTTCATTTGTGTAAGATTGTGCCCTTATATTTATTTAATAAAACTTGCAATAATTGCATATTACAGATATTGAAGCATTATTACTTTATTGTAAAAAATAATAACATAGATTTTCTCTCTCATCCATGAGAGGAAGCCTGTGCCCAGCGGTGGGACGTGTATAGGTTGAAGAGTGACGACGATGATCATTTTATCTTGAACAGTAGTATTTTTCGACGCACGAAAAATTTTGTACGGGGTTTTAGAAATGGAGTAAACAATAACTTAGGGGAAAAATCGATTTCAAATAAGTTTCTGTCAAAAACTTCATTTTTGGTACAAGCTTTTATTTCCGACTGTACTTTTCTGTATACCATCATCAACTGCTCATTGAGACGATTCTAACGAACCCAAACTCGATGGGGTTATGTGGTTTTATTACGGAGTTCCTATGGCCACCTTCTGTCTCCATCATCAGATCAGCTCGATGGTACCATAATATTGAATTGTCATCCAAACTATACTTATACCCAAAATTTCAGCTCAATCGGTCACCGGGAAGTGGGTCAAATTTAACTTGCAAGATTTGACGGACTACTTACATACTTTTATACTTACATACGAACAAGTCATGTTAATATAAAGCTTGTAAAAAGGGTTCGGTCGGGTGTGTATGTACCTACTTTATAATATGTCTGGGTTTATTGTGTTAATTTTATACTGGTAGCAGCAGTTGGTAGAATCTCTGTCTGTAGGCATGTGGTGTTGTGTTCCTGGTGTAAGGTCGCCGGAGCTCCCGAGGAGTAAGGGGCCTACGTTTGTCTTTAGCCTTCCATACGATTCCTTAAATCAAGAAAGGGTTGGCTACGTGCTTGTGGCTTCTCCGTAATCGTAAGATATATTATTATTACCATCAGGGAGGCCATATGCTTGTTTGCCACCGTACGTATGCTTGCTTGGTATAAACATTATAATTATTATGATGTCTACTACTTTATGTTAATTTAATACAATGTACATAAATACCTGTGTTGTTTTTTACCGTTTGATAACAAGTTCTGACTGAGATAAGCCACTGTAAATAGCCAAATGTGCGTACATTTACTGGCTATTACATAATTAGCAATTTGTCACAACAGCCTGTTGTAGTTAAAGTGAGACCTTTAATTCTAACCATAGCTACCTAACTATATATACAACTACTGTTTTAATGATTTGAGGTACCTATAAGTAGTTAATATTCAAAACATTTATTGATTTCCTCGCTTTTTTAGAGAAAAACACTAATACGTACTTATGCCTCGGCGGGCATGGAAATTCAGCTTCGCTCATCTGACAAAATCAACTTATCCACGAATTGCTATTTCCCGGCATCTCCAATAATGTACTATAACTTAATCTATTCAGAAACTATTGTGGCATCACATTAGTTTAATTTCACATTTACCTACGTACTCGCAGTTTGCAACCCATATCGATATTCATGGGTTTTTCTGTACCGAATTGCGCGCAGCCCCTCCAAGGTGCTCCGTCAAAACAAAAGTTTTGTTCCGAAGTTTTATCAGCGTCCCTCTGGGCGAGGGCCCCTTTAACCTATTTTTCCCCGAGATGATCCACCGGGCGGGCAAAGATAAGTTTCGTGATGAAGACAATTTTACTGTTTCTAGGTAGACGTTCGCAAATGTCTTGCTAAATAAATAATGTCAGAACGGTTGAAGAATTTGAACATTTTGTTTATAAAATATATGACGTTATTACAACTTATTTTTGGACGATGTTACCCATATTTCACACGTTTATGGACATGGTATTGTATATTAAAATAAATTAGATATAAGGTTAATTTTCGATAATAAAGCTGCTCTATCTAAGTATAGCTTCAATTACGAGTAGACAAAAGCGATGAAGATAGTGCATGCACTGAAAAAAATACCTTGAAATGTGCGTCGTAATACTTTCGGCTAGAACACGCTAGTAGCTGTTTCACCACTACGCTACGCTCGTATAGATCGCTAGCACTCTGATTCATGTGTCGTGATTGGCGCTGAGTATTGTCTGGCTAGTGCTCGTAGCTAGTTTTCGCTACAAGGTAGATTAGCACTCTGATTCATGTGTCGTGATTGGCGCTGAGTATTGTCTGGCTAGTGCTCGTAGCTAGTTTTCGCTACAAGGTAGATTAGCACTCTGATTCATGTGTCGTGATTGGCGCTGAGTATTGTCTGGCTAGTGCTCGTAGCTAGTTTTCGCTACAAGGTAGATTAGCACTCTGATTCATGTGTCGTGATTGGCGCTGAGTATTGTCTGGCTAGTGCTCGTAGCTAGTTTTCGCTACAAGGTAGATTAGCACTCTGATTCATGTGTCGTGATTGGCGCTGAGTATTGTCTGGCTAGTGCTCGTAGCTAGTTTTCGCTACAAGGTAGATTATCGGCTACGCGTGTAGCGCTACGAAAAGGTAGGCAGTAAATGTGTCCTATACTAAGATATTGAAATGTGAGGAGATAATTACGATATTATTTAAAGATTCTTCATTCTTAACTATATTAACAAATAGTAAACTGGTATAAAGTGGAATAACATCTCATTAGCAATTAAATCCCAATGCAGTTGCACCCGATCACGAGCCAAGATGGCGGCCAGTCATAAATACACGTCCGCTGGCTCTTATTGAGTTCTGGCAGTTCCTCGTGAGCAATAGTTATCGATTCCTTGCAACTCGTATCGGAGGAAACCTACATCTGCCATGTGTTATTGAGGTCAATCTTCCATACTGACATGGCATGTAGGTACTGCACTCTTAATTATAGGTACTATTGAAGAATGTCCAATAGTTTAACTACACGTTATATAACTGTTGATTTTTCGTGCCTCGTTGAAATGTAAAATAGTCGTCAACCAACTATATTATTTTATCTCATCTAAAATCTCACTTAATGAAATAACTATAAATAAAATTTCACTAAGTTAGGTTAGTATAAATCGAAATTTGTCCAAAAAGCCATTCCTGAAGAGTGTTGCATCTCTTTCTCTCTTTTTCTTTCGGCCATGGCGTCGAGAGGCGGCGGCAGCGGCAGCGGTACGACATGCGTGTAAGCGAGAGATCAGAGCACAGTTTCTCGTTCTAATGCCTCATGTGATATAATATTTATTTGTGATATAAGCTTGTAGCATTTTATCAAGACCACATACAAGTAATGGAGGTTTCAAGGAAACTGTTCGGTCGCAAATTAATAAAAAAAAAAACTTGAAACGAAGAGTTCAACGCAGTAATGGTTACTGACTTAGGTATTTAATAAGTATATGTGTAATTAAATAGTGACCATTTATTAAGGTTGTATACATATACCAAGGCTCTCTGGATTGTATCCATTATTTATCTGGCCTCTATAATTCGTTTCCCGGTCCTGTTCAATGTTAATTACCTCCTACTTCTGCAGCAAACTTTGGGATGGAAATAACTCGTTACTTCTATTAAGTAATTATTCGGTATAAAGCGATGCTTAAGTAATGAACCGTAATTATAAGAGGACACGTCTTAGAAGCGAGTAATTAAATCAATCATCCCTTCCCATGGTGTGTAATCTTTTCAGTGAAATTCAATTTGAATTAAATACTCTTAAACGAATTTCCGTTTGATGGCCTTTTGGAAATTTGATTTCGCAAGCTCCAATATTATTCCGTAAGTCAATTTGACCTGTTTGGGTCTTGAAAATGTATCGACTATCGGAATAATTTGGCAGTAATGTTTATTAAATAAATTAAGTAATTTAGTCCATCTTACAACTTGGGTTGTACAAAAAAAGTTACTCGTTCCCCGAAAATCAGGAATATTTTTGGCATTTCATTATATTGGGCTTATAAAGGGATCGTCCATTTCTTATTCAAAAGAAAATCATTAGAAAAATAGCACGCGTCGCTCCGGACACGCCAGCTCAGCAGCTATTCATAGATCTCAAAATCCTGACATTACCCTGTCTTATCATTCTGGAAGTTGACAAGTTCGTCCGGCAGAATCTGGAATCATACACGAAGAAAAAATGGAAAAGCGGTCGATGTCACGACAGCAGGCAACACGACCTGGATGTGCCGAGGCACCGTCTTGCGAAAGCGGATGCTAGTCGGCACGTTTTGGGTTCGCAAATATATGATAAAAACCTTGCTACCATTAGAAGTAGCAAGACATGCTTAGGTTTTATCCTAAAACTAAAATCACTCCTATTACAAAAGGCCTACTATTCCGTTTCTGAATTCCTATCTGAATTAAGTTAAAAATAACGTTAATATGTATAATTGTGGGTTATGTCCATAAGTGCTGATTTTTTATTTTTAAAATTATAATGTTTTGAATTCTTAATTGTAAATATTAATTTTATTGACCTAAATTAATTCATATGATTTCTTATGGTTTTTTGTATGATTTTTAAGACTATCTCTACCGACATATTAGCATATTACTACTGTTTTCCATATTGACAATGTATAACCAATGCTGAATAAATAATATGAATCTTAATTAAGTTGCTAACGTCGATTCAGCCTTTAAAATTGTTGGGCTTAGCAAATACATTATATTGATTCTTAATTCTCGGGAAGGAAAGACAAATTATTTAGATCAATATGGGATCGACAAAAACACTATTTTTGTTTCGTCGGATTTCACTTACAAAATGTTCAGCCTCTGAATAGCACCAAAGCGTATGGTGCTGCAGAAAACTTATTTGAACTGTACTACAATTCCTGCCTTAAGAAACATATATTTTGTAGCAACAATAAACATCCGATTTTTCCTAGCGCTAATAACATTTGATTGTTAGCGGCATAATTTAAAGATGGCCGGCTCCCCTGGCGCTCCCCAAACTTTTAAAGATATTATCCAGGAAGGGTTGAGCGTGTCCTGCGTGATCCGGCGCGCCATCTGTCTTCAGCCACCCGGAATTTGTTTATCTCGCTATTGTTCACTACTATAATGTTTTCTAGATTAATGTATTTGTAGATAGGTCTATCTATAAGTACAAATACGTGTAACTGTAGCTTATTAAGAAATTTACTCGGTTTTATGAAAACGAATACGGCAGGTATTCAATTAAGTAAATATCTCGTAAGCCTCAATTACGTAGTCATATTTTACAGACTAATAATATTAAATAAAAAATCTTAAAATACAAATGACTAACCATCAGCCTATAAGACAAATTAAAATCTGTAAGTATATTTGATAATAGCAATCCATAGTAATGATCATAGCATAGCATAGACTGGCGTAAACAGATAGGCAAGTGAGAATTTGAATTTGAAATTTGAATTTGAATTGTCATGTCCATACAAGATATTCTAGTTGGTGAAAAACGAGAAAACTTAATATAAGAAAATTAGATTAAATTAAACTGAACCCATATTTATTTATAAGACACTTCACATAATCTAATTCGCTCAACGTGTAAATAAACTCACTAAATCGAAGTAAAGATAAAAAAAAAAAACTTTATATTTACGGCTACGATTCTATTAGGGCCCGTAGTCCGCAGACTTCTTTGTCTGCAAATGAGAGGCGACGATATAAATTATGCAAACGTGCTGCTCTAACCATAAAAAACAAGATTTCCTCAACAGGAGACAGGACGTATCGAAAGGAACTGGACGCACATAAATTTATCATTTTCCACTGCATAAAGCATAAATTCAAATCAATGGTCCTTCCTTGAGGGGATGCGTAACAACTTTGTTGTTGAGATGTGCTATGGACTTAATAAAATGCGTTTTATTACGACACTGGATATACGAGTAACTGCTCTGTTTATACAGGCTTCAAATTAAATTTTTGCTAATAATCTTCTAGCCACTCACTTGCTTTCGGATTTTAAAAAAGGTAGCCTAAACTGCTTTCAATTTTTCTTTATCAAAGAAGTCTATACTTCACTTGGCAACCATAGTTGCCACCATCAGTTTAGGGGTGCGCGAAATTGGCAACTGTGGTTGCCACAAGCAAGTGAGTGGCTATGGAAATTATACGACACATATTAACTAAAAACGATGTGAACATTTCTGAGGGGTAATCACGTAACGTTATGAACGCGCGTTAGGTTGGTCCAACTGTCATTTTTCCATACAAAAATTGACATTTAGATCTGCCTAACGTACGTACAATGCGTTACGTAATCGACCTGCACGTTTAATATGTCTAATTTTTTATTGTTCACTCAGCTCCCTAAAAATTTAAATGTGGGCTGGCAGACCTTATCTACACTGAATCTAATCCCACATTCTACATCGGCATCGTTCTTCACAAAGGAAGTGACAATGTTAAATAATTTAGGTACCGAACCCGCTACATAGTCTCCAAAGTTTTCCTTTCACGACACTGCATTTCAATAAAGCCGTTACAAAATGGAAAAGTATTCTCGCTTATTGAAACCAGGAGATTGAGTGGGTCCACCGTACAATGCCTCCAGTCCTGCTCCCACTTGTCACCCACACGTAGGGTCCAATCTACATACAAATATCCATATTTTTAAATTTGATTTGAGAGGTACACTCGGCGGACAAATGTTTGCCATTGAAAATTGAATTGCGGAGTGACGTGACCGAAATATGCGTCATAGTCGGCCAGGCGGTGCATAATAAAATGCGAGATGGAAAAGTGAGACCAATATAAGCAAAGATATTGTTGCCTAAACCTTCCAGGTTTTAAATAGTGGCTTTATGTGCTACACAATGATTATTATAAAGAATTTGTATTAAATAAATAAAATAAAATATGGGCACATAAACATGTTTTATTCAAAAAACACAAATAGACAGCTCTTGAAGAACATGCTTTTACGTAATTATATGATGATGTCCAGAACAGTACCTACTTTTTTTCTTCTTTCCACACGCCTTTGTTTAGATACACATTTACCTATGCACAGTGATTTATAATCTTTGAATCTTACCTATTACTCATTAAGCCAAACACTTCATTCTATCGAGATTTACAACTAAAAGGTTCAAGAGATCACGTAAACCTCAATCAACCTTTAACATGATCCAAAAATCCCTCCCGTGGGCTCTAAGTAAATAGTCGTGTTTCAATGGCCGCTAATAATTGTAGCATAGGCTGCCTCGCCCGAGGCGTTTTCACTTGGAAACTTGGATGTATATTTGTTGGTACCAGATGTGTGCTGGCCGCAGACTAAGTTCTCGCATAGTGTTGCGGCGGTGAAGCCTCCCAGATATGTCATATCTGCCCCGCCCCGCGCGCCGCATTGGGCAGCTCCTCGTGTAATATCTCGACGACTGATTGTTGGTGAAGAGTGTTTGCCAAGTCTTGATACTTCAATGGTAATCAATAGAATACGTTGCTGGTATCGTCGTATGGTATATTATTATATAAAGAACAGGACAAAAATTACAAGTATACTAAATGCAATAACAAAAAGAAGTTGGAGAAACTAGAAAAAAAAACAAAAGAAGTACGTCAATCACTCTTACAGCCCGTTCACACAGGGTTCAGTTTTACTGTTCCGTTCGTATATGTTTTTTTTCATCGATGGAGTTGTATGAGCGAATTCACATATGACAGTATTCAGTATACAGTATTCAGTATTCAGTGTATCCGTTAAAACGGGTACCGTAAATACGGAGACTCTGTGTGAACGGGGTCTTACACGTAGTTAATTTGCGTATCGATTGGTAACGTATGTTTAAAGGAATAACGTATGAAACGTTAGGGATACAGGTTGTTGCATGAACCAAGGAAAAAAAGGAAAAATTGTTAAGCTTTTGGGAAAGCTAAGCTATTGAAAGAGATACTTAATGTAGGTATTTATGTACGTTTTCATTGTGGGGTATACTAGTACTAGTAACTTTTACTTATTTATTTATTTAATCTTTATTGCACAAAAGAATATCTTATGGTACAAAAGGCAGACTTAATGCTATAAAGCATTCTCTACCAGTCAACGTTAAGGCAAAGCAGATAAAAAATTACTATACACATGCTGCACTTATTCACATGCTTTTATTGCCTTTAAGAACTATGGTACACAGATATCTTGTTTGCCACGGATACGATATTATAAAACCTTAATGCATTGTTTTAAAACTAGGTTAAAAAGTAATTTCAAACTTTATCAGACTAATGAAAGTAAAATAAAATCATCTGCTGTACTAAAAACGTTACAGCCTAAACTTAGGGCTATGTACTCAGTAAGTTTGACGTGAGACTGCGGAACTTGTAAAAGCATCAAAACATGTCGGTCGCCACATAAGACGATGAATGAAACGAGTTAGTTCGCCAGTTGGGGCAAGTTTTCTAACGAAGACGTCACATGCGGCCCTTGAGTTCAATACGAATATTTGTATTCGTGATGCCGCGAGCGCAAATATACGTTCTAGTCACTTCAATGGACTGCATGTACAGTCAACTTCAAAAATATTATACACTATTGCACATTACTCCGTCGTGATAAGGTAAAAAACGAATATGGTATCTGTGACGTAGGCCGCACCCAGTAGCAAGCAGTAAGTATATAATATAATATACCTGTTGCACTGATGCAATTCCATTATTTTATTTTGACTGTCGTCTGAATGAAGATGATATTTTAAACGCAACTAAATGACAATTACAGCCGTAATTGTTTCGGCTATATTACTCAATTTTTTATTGTTTTATAGTATGTTCAGCTGCTTATGTCAATTTAATTAATCCAGATTTTGTTGATATGTGTTGGATCCCGTTTCTTGCGTTAGTATCGTAAAAGTCAACTTTCTGACAGGTTTGAATTGTGTTGTTGGTGATAGGCTAGATACTTGCCCTTGCAATATTACTTTTTCTCCATCTCACGATTGCTAGTGGCATTGAAAATTCAATTTCACGTGCCCTGCGCACCCCTTCAAGGGCAATCCCTCCCAATACACCCAATAGTGTATGTGCGTATTTCATTAATTCAGCTATAATTGTACATACATTCAAGACCAATAATAAAATAGATATTTTGTATCATTAGCATAATTTCATCGTTTGACTTCAGTTAGATTAAAATAAAAAAGTGATATCGTTCACTTCCACAATGATGTAAAAAATATGAGAAAAGTCATTGCAAAGTGATGCCAAGAAATATGTCAGCTATTCCTACTGTATTCTGCTCACACTACTACATTCTGGAATATGACTCAAATGGTGTTTGATTTCGGCCCGCTTTCAGTACCAAAGCAAATAAATGTGTTGAAACTTAAGCGAGGTTCTAAAAACATAGCCAGCGTTCGCTGTTCTAGTTAGCTTCACGAAGCTGAAATTGTTTGATATGCGTTGTAAAAAAGTTTAATTTGGTTTTTGGAACGATCATGTTTAGTTTATAAAACAGGCATCAACTTGAAATAACGTACTTCATGTCATGAATCCTTAAGCGTACATAAAATAAAATTGTTAAGGGGTCTCATTCGAGAATGCGTTTTTGGTAAATGTGAATTTCATTTCAATCTCTTGCGCACGCGTAATGAGTGCGCTAGTTCCAAAATGGTGGCCTATATAAATAGCAGCTTAGGAGTATTTCATTTCTCTGTCAATAACTATGGCAGAATAGTTACTTAGTATCATACAATATCGGAGCTACTTGTGTTATGCTGTATATGTTAAAATATCTATAGAGACTCGAAAGCAAAGATATCATGCATCTACTACCAAATTTTATCTTTACCCGATAGTCGCAGAAAAACGAGTAATGTTTTTAAATGTCCGCAGTGAAGTCTAATGATAAGCGTTCTTCGCCAAAGGAATACCTAGTTATAGATAACAATGGCATTGAGCGTAAGATAAATATCAACAAATCACCAAATCCTTCATGGAGTTTACTCCGAAAGCATTTCCAAGTCGGCACACTACACGGGTTGTACGTCAGACCCGATCCTTTAAAATCGACGGTCCCTCCGAGTGGCCGTGTGCCCATTTCGGTCAGATTTGTTTAACACGTTTGTTGGGTTTCGGTGAATACCAGAAAATCGGTATCGATATGAAATGTTGACACAACCTGATGGTGCTCAAAATCCAGAATCCTCGACTAACGATGATTGCGTTTAGATTGGAATCGTTTTCATTGGTGATCACTCGCATAATGGCTAAGCGCGAATGTAGCATGAGCATACCAATGCATTTGAGTAAATTTCACTACATCAATATTATAGGCTGTTCTGGAATTGATCCCCTGAGAACAAGGATTTATTCAAGCAGATTGTACAATCATCATCCTCGTAGCGTTATTCCCGGTTGTGCCCTAAAGCAGTCCGCTTTGACACCTTATCCCAATATTTGGCATAGGCATAGTTTGACGAAAGCGACTGCCATCTAACCGTAAAACCCAGAGGGAAAACTAGACCTTATTGGGATTAGACCGGTTTCCTTACGATGTTTTCCTTCATTCAAGCATATTCTACAATACGAAACCTAAAAAAAACGCCAGAAATTGGCGATTGATATGCTTTTGATGTTTCGTAAGGTACCTTTATTTAAAAAAAAACATTGACGTCCCACAGACCAGCAATCAATGAGCCTTACTGTTTTTTACTTGCCTAATACACCTACTCTAACCTACCTTACCTATACCTTACCTTGTTACTTTTAACTATATCACGAATCAAACCTGAGAAATATTGTATTTATTTAGTTTAGTATTCAAATTCAGCTCGGGTTTGTCCAGAATTTATTTTAAACAAGGCGACAAAAGCCGAAACCAGATACCAATTTTTGACGAAACGCCGACCCCTTGTCCGACGAAAGTATCTCTTAATCTCAGCCGGACATCGCGATAATGATATTATAAACCTTGCCGCCGACTACAATTCGCTTTTAGAGGGGCATTGCGAACTTAGTGCATTTAATCTGAACCCCATTACGGGTAGGGTAGTGTGTATATCTGAAGTCGACATTGTTGCATTGAGATAAGGCCTTCGAATTGGGTGGCGAGTACAGGACAGTAATCGAAGATAAAGTGAGATTAATACCATAGGAAATTTCAAGGAAACAACTCGGCATGTTGGGTACTGTAAAACACATATAGTAAAGGATATGATCGAGATATTAAAAAATAAGTTCACTGTGACGGAGATATTATTACAAATATAGAATGTTCTTGTTACTCTTTATTAACTATAGTGTAACTAACAGATGGAAACAAGCTTCGGTAGCATAGTCGTTCAAGCACGTGGCTTTCAACGACGAAACCTATATCGTACACAAACCAATGAGTTTTTTGGTGAAGGAAAACATCGTGAGGAATGCACACATCTGCGAAAAACTCAAAGGAGCAGTGGGACATATAACGTATAAGATAATCATGATTAAGAGAAATGAAGAAGATGTAGATTGAACTGTAAGTTTTGTTATTAGTTATTATGATTATTAGTACAATTTTTATTGGTTTCGAATGTAGTTTGCTCTGATAGGCGGCGACTAAGAAGTCTGTTCGTCAGCGCCGAGGTAAAGTAGAACAAAGCAATGAAGAAAATAGCGGATCATATCATAAATATTTGAATGTTGTGTCTCATAATACACATCGTATCACGGATTATGAAGTCTATAAGATAATACGCAACAGCGTAACACGAGCAGTTGTAATTCGAGGAGCCCATTCTCATCTCCAATTTGCCGTAAACAGCAAGCCAACCCTAAAGGGTCACGTAATGTCCGGCGGACACAGGCTTCCGCGGAAAGCAATTAGCGCTGTAATGTGGTCGGACCTTAAGACGTCCAGTCTTAAATGCCGACAGTCTTAACGCCGGACGGTCGGTCGTATGGCGCGTTTACAGCGGTCCGGCATTCCTGGGGCCTGCATACCGTACACGGAATGTCTTGCAAGTTTTAATGTTGCCAGGATTTTATAGTAGCGATTTAGCGGTTTCGGATAAAGATAAGTCTGATCAAAGAGGGTGCTTGTTTTAAACAAACAAGTTTATGAGAAATTTGAGATCGTTACACTTGCTGTTGACTGCGTTTAATGATGGGATCAATTAACTTTGTGATCAATGATCACATTATTTTGTATGTAGTTAATGTAGTTTTCTGTGTAAGCAGGTAGTTTATTTAGTTAAAAAGGTAGTCAATTTAAAGCTATGTTCTTTAACTCCTCTCCATCTTTAATGTCGTAACTGTCCCTAAATCCTCAAGGATAGCTTCAAAGATGTTCACAAAGTAAAACATTATAAATAAATATTAGGGGACAATCTTACACAAATCGACCCAGTCCCAAACTAAGCAAAGCTTGTGCTATGGGTACTAATTTACTAAACAACGATAAACATACTTATATAGATAAATAAATACTTGAATACATAGAAAACATCCATGACTCAGGAACAAATATTCGTGCTCATCACACAAATAAATGCCCTTACCTTAATTCGAACCCGGGACCTCTTGCTTCGTAGGCAGGGTCACTCACTACCAACTAGGCTAAAGCGGTGTGAACACTTTGGTCGTATATCTGATGGCGACTGTACACAAATAACCTGGGTATGTTTACCGCAATAGCTTATTCTCAATAATCCCCCTATATCATTTATTAGATCAATATTGCTATTGAGGTCTAGCCGACCCGAGCGTTAACTGTTATCATCGGGGTAGGGATGAAGTTTACATGTTCAACTATAAGTAAGTATTTGTGTTGTGCAAGAGCAGGTAACAGGGATATTTCTAAGGCGTAGGATACGAAATACTTTTGAACACATTTTCAATAATCACTTTCATTTTCAACTATTCTATACTCCTCGTGTCTGAAGCAATAGTGGCGCCCAACATGGGGCCTGGCAAGTATATGACTGATAAATACGTCCTAAAAAAAGTGCCCTCCTAATTCACAGATGCGAGCAACTAGTGACAAAGAATATAATGCAATTTTATAATTTTATATTATTGTTTATTTTATATAATTTTGCACATGTTATACAGTATGAATGTTCACATTAAGTTTTTACTCAGATGCTCTAAAGTTAAGTGGAAGCAATTCCTTAAAGGGATAAATTCGCCTTTGTAAAAAAAAATTATTGGTAATATACCTAACTTTTTTGTAGGTATTTATTTTGTGCACTAAATGTTTACTACGAGTACTATTAAACGCATCGATAAATACTGTGGGCCAATGGCTTCCCTGGCTAAGACAATATTTTCACTGAACATAATATTTATATACTCGTAGATCATTCATACGACTTGCAAAAATATTTACTTCAAATTTTAAAAGCCTAACATATAAATTTAAATGCTCCGAGCCGGATTTCAACCGGCGACCACAGGCACCACAAGCCAGCCAGGCGTGGAACCGATTGTAAGATTTAGTGGCCGAAGTAGATTGTTCCGATAGCTCAGTTGGTTAGTAGCGACGGGCCATGAGGCATTCATTCGTGGTCGCCGGCTTGGAGCATTAAATTTTTCCTTTAATTTTAATTAATATTTTCGTTAGCAGCATTACTGCTTAATACAAAATTAAGCCAATCATATCTATCAATTCAATTTGCCGTATTTTACAGAACTACTACAGAAATAAAGTTATAACTAAGAACTACATATTTAACATATTTACAAATTGCCTACAATATAGTCCAACCAGGTCGGCGCTCTGCGGTAGGGTGCCCATAAGGCTGGCTACGTTTCCTCGCTGAATGGCGATGCCAATCCTTTAACCGCGGCACAAGCCAGCCCTATGGTAAGACATGTGCTCGAAGAGCCTTTTTTTTAGGTCCCGCTAAAATTTCGGGACGTCTGGACAATAGTCGCAAACGGCATTAAAATTTCTCAACGTCGTAAATGTATTTCAGCTTAAAACTTAATATTACCTGACACATTTTTATAGGTATTGAAACGACTTAAGGTAAGTACATAATTAAAATTATGTCCGTATTATCCATAGTGACTTATCCGGAATAAGTATTTATACTAGGTCGGTGTAATATCGAAACACGCCTAACCCAATCGCTTAATTACCATCGGTCCAAGACAATAACTAATATAAGAAACGATGCCTCGCCGCCCGCACTGATTTATCGTGTACCATTCTACGTAGATTATGAACTACGAATAACTTACCCCTTACCTTAGCTTTAGAGTTATAGTTTACCCTTCTTTATGAGTAAGTCACGTTAAAATACAATTGGGTAAAATCCTACCAATATAATAAATGCGATTGTTTGGATTTTTGAATGATTGTTACTAAAATACGCAAAAACGCATGAATGGACTAAAATAAATTTTAGTGTACAGATAGCCTGAATTAACATACACAATGCTTTTTATCCCAGTAAAAGTCCAAAAAAAGGAAGTCAACGTGAACGAAGTCGCGGGCATAAGCTAGTTATACATAATTGCTATTATTATATGATTACTTAGGTACACAAATTATACATCAAAATGTTTATGAACATTCTAAGATTCTTGTGCTGGGTGCAAATTAGACCCAATAAAAATGTGTACAGTCAGCGTCATATAGTTAGTAGCAGCCAAGGTAGACAAATATTTCGGTACACGTCTTTATTACTGTAAGAATAAGGGTGTGTTACGAAATATTTGACTACTCTGGCTGCTACTAACTATATGACGCTGACTGTACGTACAAGTATATAGGTAATAATATATTACAAAGTTTAGATCAAAAAGCTTTACCTAACAAGGTTAGGTTATATTGAATATTCCAATGTATGACCTAAAAACTCTCAGCGTCTAATTGACGAAGCACCAGGCTCCCAGAAGTTCGAAGACAGTATAATTTCCGTGAACTCACTACATCAAAGATGGCTAGTGAATATTCAAAGGGATCGGACGAGGCATTATGTTGTGGCTCCAGTCCGCACACCTCGCCCTTCTAATTGATTGAAAATTCAGACTAACAATTTGAATCAATGTACTAGATTTGCATAGATAGTTGGAAGCCATATTTTGAACAGACATGTTAATGAATGGCATTTAGTATGCGTTATTGATTCCTGATGAAATAATAATTTTATACCGCTTGATTAAATGGAACCGCCTATACTTTTACCGCAATCACTGACTTTCATGCAGGTACAAACATCATTACTATAGCTTAACTCAGCCTTAACGGGTTTATAAGAAAATTTAAAGTGTATATGTTGCAGTCAGGGCTATCAATAATATTAATGTACGTACATAAATAGGGACATAAATATCCGTACAGGACTCTATTGTCATGATTAAAAGCGAATAAGATGATATTCTTTTCCCATGGGACCAACCACGAAATCGCAATAAAATAACAGCCAATTAACAGTTAACTGTGAGTTAACTCTTATTAACCCAGTATAAATACCCCTGACTGTACGTCAATCGGAGCACTAACCTGCATCTTGGCTATCAAGCTCTGGCACTCTTTTTAATACTGAACTGAATAGTTGTTAGATCAAGATTAACTTTATTTAACCTTAAAACTTCAAGTAGTATTGCGAATACATAAAATACTTTTTTGCAAATTTTTACACGATTTAGGTCGTTAGTAGGTATACTAATCAATAAAATAACATTAATACGGTTTCTAACCGCCAACAAACTCCGATATCCCGAAATAATCTTCGTCGAATATCCCGTAGTCCGCCCTACGATTTCCAATGCAGATGAAAGGCTTCTAAATAATTGATTAGCCTCCAAGACTCAGGCTCCGTCTTACGTTATTCAAATGGGTACAAGTCTTACATCTGTAAGGGGCTGTAAGGCGATTTGTTAAAATCGTTGTTATTGGGACAATTTATTTGCTACTAAGCATATGTAAGCATGAATATCACTTGTTATTGTTTCAAAATTGCAATATTGAGATACATTCTGTTACGGTCACAAATCAATGACGCATATTTATAATAAAATTAAAAAGATGTTTGTAATTATTACAATCTACACTACTACCAGTATGAAGAGGTATAGTTTATTTGTGCGTATAGCTTGCATGTAAGGTGTTATCTTAGGCAGTCTTATTTAAATTATTAAAATAGGCTAGACTTACGAGTATATTTTATACCACAGCTTTGCCTGTGTTCTTTGTAATACCCGAGCGGAGTCGCGGGGCTGGCATTTGCACAATACTAACAATCAGAGAATAAAGCCGGGTACACACTAGCGACCTGTAACTGTAAGCGAACGGCTTGCAACGATCCAATGATTGGCACTTCAAATTACGTACATAATTAATCGAACTTTGTTATATCCTGGTTGTATCCGATCGGTTACGGATATTTATTAATTCAGAAAGGCACCAAAATACAGTTTTTAAGTAATAGATTCCTCCACAGTTTAATTTATTTCATTGCGTTATTTAAAATAATTATAAAAATAATATGCATTATATGGCTTATTACAAGTTCTTAACTTAGCATAATTTATTAAAATTCATCCATAATTCGCTGCACTTAAATAACAGTTCTAAAAAACAAACACATGAACGGTTTCATACTAACTTTTTCAAAGTGTAAGCGAAACAAAACACATTTATGGTTTTATTTTCATGCTGATTGATCTCTGCCAACTTGCAGAAACAACAACATATTGAATACAACCTGGCGTAATCTGTGGATCTAATGAAACGCTGGTCAGCTGACGCTCAAGTTTTCTTATCTGTGCTCATAAGAAGCACTCGAGGGCAGGGGAAAGCGGTCGAGGGGTATTTTTGTGCAATTTCTTGTGGGATCACAAGTGGATGTGTAATATGAATAACTTGCAAGTAGAATAGAATTAAATTAATAAACATATTATTGGGTTTGGTCCATAATCACAATAAAATACGCACCTTAATCACATTATAAAAAACATAGCATGCAGGTGAACGGCGCGTAACAATCTGTTAAGGTACTTAATTTTTTTTCCTGTCCAATTTGACATCATTTAGAATTAAGGAAGTATAAAAGAACCATAATTATCAAGAGTAGTAATAATTTAATATAAAACAAATTGGTAACAAAAGACTGATATTAAAAGTGTTCAATTGACGTACCTAATTATTTGGTACCAACTTTTCTGGAAATGCTCGAGTACGACATAAAAAATAAATGAACCCTAATTAGAACGCTGCTACATTTTTAACCGAATTAAAAAAAAGGAAAAGGTTCTCAATTCGGTTGTATTATTTTCATGTTTGTTACCTCATATTTAGTAAGTATGTACTTGGCAATCATTATACCCGAGAATACGAGTAACTATGTATAAATAAATTAAGTTAAACGTAAGTTTAACACAATATACCTATACTTTTCTCCGAATTCAAGATTTTCTCCTATACATCCCTATTCCCGCATCACGTGTGTCGCTTATCTCGATAGCTCGTTACCGACAACGACGGCGACATCTTGCACTATCGCGACAGCGGCGAATAAGTTGACGCTATTTTGTTTTCGTGAGACCAAATAAAAACATCAAACCTGTTTTGGAACGCTGCTACATTTTTTTGTACCTATACCTACAATAATTGTGTTAGAAAATAATGCATACTTAAATGAAGGAATACTTACAAGATTGTCTCCCATCCATCCTTATTCCCGCATTTCGTATGTCGCTTATCGCGATGGCTCGTAACCGATAACGGCGGCGACATATTGCGCTATCGCGACGGTGGCGAATAAGTTGACGCTCTTTTGTTTTGTACCGTGCTACAAAACAAAAGAATCAACCAATCCGGAACACTGCTACATTTTTTCAGTGATTGGGAATGTACCTATATGTCGGGAAATTATGTACGGTTGGCGTCACATACATGTTTACATTTGCACCTTATTCCTTTCAAATGAGGAGTAAAACTATCTTTGACGCTGACTGTAAATATAATAATATTTCGTCATTATATATTATAGTCGGTAGGTTAAACGAGAACGACGTAACAATTATAAGCAGATATCAAAAAGGCGTGTTTGAGTTACATTCAGCACATGCTTAGGTATTAATTTACTGTTAGGAAAAATACTATTATGAATAGGTATTTAATACTTTAACATACAATAATCAAGGGCGAACATTGAGTAAGCACATTGAAAATATTAAAAAAAAACCTACTAACCAAAATATTGTTTGCGTTTTGAGTTGAACTTCTCAATTATATGAACTAGAACAATAAGTATGCCACCATTGCCTAGCCATAAAATTTCAATTTAAAAACGAGCTTAGGAAGCAAATAGAACTAAATATAATTTTTTTAAAATTTTGTTTTACCATCCTCTATAACGTTAGAGGTGGTGGATTTCAGAAAGAAGTATACATCTTTTTATTGGACTCGTTATTATTAATTGTTCGTTATTATAATATCAACCCTATAAACCTAAAATGTTTAAATAACCGAAAGCACCTATTTGAGAATTCATTCAAAATGTATTATTGAATATATAATTCCTCACAACATGCGCACAGAAGGAGCACGTGGCCGACCCCGCCGTTAGGCAAACTGCAATTGTTCCCCTCCCATTAAATTCGGTTATTAGCCCCTAACTTTGATCAGACTTGACCCCGGCTCATCGATCGCGACTTTCACCCGGATCATAAACTGAGCCACCCACTTTCAAAACTGAAAAAAAAAACAGTTCCCAACACACTTCAAAACTAAGTCTTCCTAATCACGCGCCGCGAACAAAGTTCGACCAAGTTTTTTCCAAGTTCAACTGAACTTCATCGATGCGGGGATCGTTCACCCTGTAGGGACACTTGCATACGACCAGCGAGACAAAATGTGGAGCAAGGCCCGGAATGACTTTCCACGGGAAGTTCCGCGGATCGATGCAGAGTTAAAACTTTATTACGACCGCGCGACAACCCTCGCGCCCGCACTCGTAAACCGAACTCGGGCCGTGGCCGCCACGTTTTTAATTAAATCCAGCTTTTGTCTTATTCCAAGCAAGTATCGGAACCTTCGTCTACATACATTACGCTGATGCCTTTCAAAGAACCTTTATTTAGATGCTTTACATAACGGGCGTAACTAACGAGCGAGGATACCTGTTCAGCATTCGTATTCACAAAAGGTTTTTCTACCTACGCCGACGGGCGTGAAATAGGAGTCGAGGCGGGAAGGAGGCATAAAGGAGAAAATAAAATAAAGACGGCGCCAGCGAACGGATGCGAAGTCCGCGAAAAAAGTACGAGGAAAGCAGGCTTAATGGTGTGGCGCAGGTAAGGTGGGCGGGGTTGCGTGGGTGGGCCACTAGGATTGGTCGGCGCCGCCCAGCGGCGGGCACGCCCCGCGCGGCGCGGGGCGCCCCCCGCCCCGCGGCCACCGGCTATCGCCAGGCGACCACCTCCAGCCACCCGGTCGACGCAAGCTATGCCTGTGTCGTGAATTAGTTTGCCAACTCTCTGTCTATGGCGGGGCTACGGAGCTGTAAGTATGGACGGCAGACTGAATAATCGATAAAGGTGTTTATTGAAAACGGGTACGGAGCTATTTATTGCTTCTTTATTATTAAAAAGCCTGGCTTAAGCCTTGGGGCGGCTTCGCCTATAGTGAGGTAGCTGGTTGCAGGTTTTGTGACCGTTTCTCGGTCCGGACCGAGGTTAGCGCCTTGTGGGACCTTCGCGAGCCCGAAGGTCGCAAAGTTGGCACGCCGCGCACTGCGGATCATTCTCTAACCGCATTACAGCAAACTTAGCACCAACATACATACCTATACAGCTATTGTAGGTGCTTAATAATGTTGATTTGTATGTGTCAACCGTAATAGCAGTGTGTCACGTTAACATTGTACTAGAAAGTTACCTTTAGGCAATTCGATATGCAAATGAAATACCGAACTAACAAGTCAGACCGGATTCATACTTATTTGACGTGTCGTGTCGTGACTAAACAAAATGATATCGACCGCACCAATGATGATGATGATGATTACCAATGATAATGACATTTCTGATACTTCATCTGATGCGCTGTAACGTGACGGCTCCTGTTGTAGGCATTAGAGCGCATCAGAGAGCATCACGTCAGATAAGTATGAATCTGCATCCATACCTAAATGGTACACCTACAACATAATCACTTAACCTGTTCAGTGCTAATCACGACACCATGCGTCAGAGCGCTATTTTGGCGTCTGGCGTATCGTTGGATCCGTCTTGGCGCGTTTCCCTGCATATTAACACATTCACTGCCAGCAACCCACTTAGCGGGCGCCTACGCCGTAGACGCTAAATAGCGTAGCGGGAAAAGTTATTGGACGTAAGTGTTAAGCTGCTACGGACTACGGCGTAGCGCAATGAGCATAGCGCGGCGGTGAATGGGTTAATGACTAAGGGCGAGTTGCACCAACTTGCGAAAATTACAAGCCGATCGACGTTAAATATGGCGTCGGCAGCTGTCATTCCATAGAAACTTGACAAACTTTCCATACATTTCGTTTTATTTATCGAACACCGCTTAGAATATCGAATTACAGTTTTGGAGCAACCCACCCTAAGATGTTTGAATGCCCAATTTACTAAATATAATTACTTGGATCAAGAAAGTAAGGAATTGGTCGTATGCATTGACCAACAAAAAGTTTGATGTGGGTGTAATAAAAACAAGCCACCTATGTTGTTATATATGTTGCTTCTTGCCAGTAATGCCATATTATATAAGAATGATTAATCACGATCGATCGATCTATCCAACGACCTCCCAACATACAAAATTGGCATCGTTTCGGCTACCAAACTATGTAGCTAACTTAGCATTACAAATTGCCGTCTTTGGGCGAAGACCCGTACTGTGACTTGTTTGACAAATGTCCCTCGAAGTCAAGAAAGGAAATCCTCAAATCAATAAAAGCTCGGCGACGTATGAACGAGACACAACACACAGACTTTATTAGTTGCATGGGATATGTTAAACAATTACAGGCGGGTCGTAAGTTAAAAAAATGATTTATAAATAAATGCGTACATTAACGGCATACTCCGTTTCGCCAACGTAGCGAAAATAGCCCTCTGAAGCATATGTGTTATGATTAGCGCTAAATTCCTTAATAGATAACACGGTACGCGTAATACCCTAAAAATCGCAATGCGACACAATACACAAACACGACGATTCACACCGTGAATGAAACAACACAAACAGAGAATTGACATCAAAATATTCAAATCATGTTTTCTCTTGGCGTCACATAGCTGTCATAACTCGTGCTGACGTACGCTATAGCTACGTATAAACTACATACAAACAGCTTCTAGCTAGATCTACACGAAGTGTGGAGAAAACCATCTAGAGCGTAACGAGGGATTCAAATGTTTACATTCGAGACGGAAATAACCTTGCTACCGAGTAGCACGTACAGTATTCCACAGCGAGCGTTTAACGTTTTTATTATAGCCGCCAATCAGTCTCAAAGACAACAAAACAATATAGTTCTTATTTTACATATACTTTAGCCGGCATCACCCTCGAGACACTAATGTCTTAAGTAACATGACTAATGAGAGCATATAAACAAAACAGCATCGATCCACCGAGATGGCCCTGCTGTAGAGCTTCTAGCTAGATCTACACGAAGTGTGGAGAAAACCCGATATGCAGCAACAAAGTAAGGTCACACCTAATCGCTTCAGCGTGCTGTCAAAATGAGTGGCTGGCACAACGCGGGGGTAACTTGGAACAAACATTTTTACCCCCGCTCCTTCCGCGGGGTAATGCGCCGTGAAATAATGAGTGATTACGACCTCTGCCTTCAGACTAGTCATTCATCACGTGTAGATATATAACTGTAGGTGGGTTAACGAGCTAAATGAAATGGGTAGGTATCCAATTTAGAAAGTTGACATAACAATATAATACATTTAAAATATCTTGAATATTGTTTATTTTTTACCAAAAAAAAAAGAAACTTTAACACAATACGAGTACAACGGGTAACATTGTGTTTTATTTTACTTACTTTACTAATATTATAAATGCGAAAGTGTGTGTGTGTGTGTTTGTTTGTTCTTCTTTCACGTCGCAACGGAGCATCGTATTTTTTGTATGGAGATAGTTTAGAGGCTGGAGAGTGACATAGGCTACTTTTTCCAGCGGGAAAAAATTTAATTCTCACGGGAAAATTCAATATGTTACATTTTTCCTATAACCACGCGGGCGAAGCCGCGGGCATCAGTATATCTAGTATTTTATAATTCTCAAGTTTTTTTATTTTTGACTTTGGTTTGGATTTGGAATTTCGATAGCAGCTGTTTTTACTTATAGTAAAAATTTACTTTAATATTTACCTTAACATTACCGTTTGCATTTGTCTGGGTAATTCAGTTGGTGAGAGCAACTTGGTCGAACATTCAAATCCGGGTAGACATGTAATTTTTTCAACATTTTATGTACCAACTTATTTGTAAATATTACGGTGGGTATGAATCACTGTAACATAATACTAGCGCGATATTGGCTCCTTTATTTCATTGGAATTAGTATATGTTATCCCAAACTTTTATATAGTTTTCAATTCGATACCTACGTTTACTGTGCACTTCGACAGTGAATCACATTTGGTCAAAAATTCGTTTCATTCAAAAAAACTTTCAACATTTCCGACCTACGTGTGCCTGCTTAAACTCGCGCCCGCTAAAAGAGCAAAACCTACACAAAGCTGTCAGCCGTATCACTGCCGAATATCGAAACGAAACGAATACGAACACGGAGCGCCATTCGGAAAAGAACAAACGAAAAAAGATCGCATAATATCCCTGACTATTGTCCACGGGCACAATGCCTTTACGACACCGGGTAAATAACGTTTGGCAAAATGTAAAAAAAACCCGCTTGCGGGTTCCGGGTAAACACGTCGCATACCCCTTATTGAGTTGATCTGGCCATTTTAACGGGCCCTCGCCCTTTGCAAAGGGAAAAAGAAATCTGCGATTCAATTTTCAATATCCATTTTTGACGTTTCGTGATTAGAACGCAGTTTGGTCGTTAGCGGGGTGTTGCGTTTCGTTTTCTATTTGTCGAGTCTTTGTTACGAGTTTCGTGCATTCAGAGGGTCTGCATTTGTATTTATGGAGTCTTCATATTAATAGACTTGAATGGCGTATCCTTCAAGTCTATTACTCGTAAGTAGTTGAGAGAATACAAATACTACATAAACATACAAATACAAATAAAACCGATCAAGTGCGAGTCGGACTCGCGGACGAAGGGTTCCGTACCATTATCTATAAAAACGGCGAAAAAAACATGTCTGTTGTATGGGAGCCCCACTCCGACTTGCACTTGACCGGTTTTTTAGTATTTGTAGTTATAGCGGCAACAGAAATACATCATCTGTGAAAATTTCAACTGTCTAGCTCGCAGTTCTTGAGATACGGCCTGGTGATAGACAGACGGACGAACAGACAGCAAAGTATTAGTAATAGGGTCCCGTTTTTACCCTTTGGGTACGGAATCCTAAAAACATCGTTCGTTCACTTCGTAATATACTAATATCTTTAGCGTTCTGCAAGCTACGAGACGTGTTGCGCCATCTGTTGGAGTTTCCCGAAACTGTTAAACATTCAAACGGATAGATAAGGTGTTTTCTTTTGCACTGCTTATCTAGAGAGCTATAGTAGTGTGTTTTTCTGTTGGCTTTAGTTTATTTTGATACTAATTATTCTAAAAGGTTCGATGTGTTTTTATTTACCATTACGTGTACACTCTCGAAGTATCAACATTCCAATCAGTACCAATACTAATAATAAGCGAAACAATTCCGCTTCGGATTATTACCAATAACGGCTCCCAAGTACCAGTAATACATCTCAAGAGTGTCTTCTAACGGTTTCGGTAATAATAAATATATCATAGTGATCCTCAGGGACAAATAGAAGGGAAAATAAAGCAAATCGCCCCGGAAGGGTCGGCAAAGAATAACGATTAATATTAACTGGAATTGTTATGGCCCCTTTATAGCTGATTTAATATTTTTATTGCTCTTATTGGAAAGAGTTGGGCCTATTCCGATTGAAGTCGGTGTTATAATAAATTAAACGTGATTACGTCGTTAAGACATAACAATTAATGCCTATGAAAACTTCACGCAAATAAATGACGTCAGTATGACCTTATATAATTGGTCTCATAATTTTTGATGTTTAAAAAAAGGTGGTATGAAATCGAAGTATCTAATATCTAATGACAATCTTCTGTGAGAATGATTTGATACAAAAACAAACACTCAAAATTTATATTCAAAGATAAACAATTATTATAACGTTAAAGTGTTATGTTTTACGAGTATAATATGTGTTTTGTGGCTTAACCATTCAAGTTTTACAAGTCCGACCCCAAAAAAAAATTAATTTCACTCAAAAAATTTAACACAAAGTTAATTACTTTAATCAACCACGGTCCGTGAAAAGAAGAAGACTCGTTTGAATGGGACGTGAAAATGATCCCCTAACGAGCGCTGTACCTCATTCTTACATTAAAATGTAAACAACATTACCCTTTGCCCGCCAAGTCGTTGCACGGATCGCTATTTGTCTGTGACACTCGGGCGGGCAAACGGGCGGTTCAAACGCGGCGTTTACTTTTTGTTTGTCATTTGCAGAGCCCGGATTTTTCGTAGCCGTAAAATAATGTTTCTACCACTGGCTAGATTACGATAATGTTTTGTTTTGCCGTGAAAAATCCGGGCTCTGGTCATTTGTTTTTATTCACGGTGGGATAAGAATTATAAGAAAATTTTCATTTTGTGGATGAATTGGAGGCACGTAAATTCAATGGGTTATTCCATGCGCTTCAGTTAGGATTTATATTTTTTAAATATATCTTTTGTGATTAAAAATTCCCCCTTAGATTATTCAGCGCCAATCACGACACGCACCAGTAGCGACCACTATGAGCGTAGCACTACGAAATTGTCAGCAGTGGATGTGTTAGCTTTACCCATTTATGAAATATATGGAAACTCTATATTTTTTTCGTCTTAGTTTAAGCACTCTCTTGTGTAAGCGCACATTCAAGTGTATAAGCATACACTAATATAGAACTTAGATAAATGTGATTTTAGCTTTCACTGCCAGAAACCCGCCTAGCGGAATGCGAGGAAAACTACGGGATCAGCTAAGAGCGTAGCGATTCTTGGCAGTGAATGTGTTAAAATGAATGAAATAAATCATTTTTATTCTGCATGTAGGCCGTAATGGCACTTATACAAGTCAAAATTCTACCAGCGTAGCAATGGAATTTTAACACTTTAACGCCGTAGTCGCTTTCCGCTACATACGAGGAAAACCACGGGATCGGCGACAAGCGTAGCGCGTAGGGATTCTTGGCAGTGAATGTGGTAACATATTAAACCGGCTGGTCGATTACGTACTGCGTCAATTAGATTAATGTCACTTTTCGTATGGCAGTTGAATTGTCCTAACGCTCGTTCGGAACGTTACGTGTACCCCTCTGGTCTCTAAAACCGTCGCATCTTACCCGCCCGTTTACCCCCATCTCATAATAAGAGTACTCCCGTACCTCAACGGTCATCTCCTCCGGAATCTGTCCCCAGGGCCCCGTAGACCCTGCGAGCTGGATTTATCCCCCCAACTGCGACATTACCTCCAAGATGTTTTTAGCTTTGATTAGATTAAACCTGTAAACTTTAGGGTTATCGAGTGCGAGTGGTTAATTAAAGAGTTCTCTCGTGTTCGTAACGGTATATATCAGTTAAAGAATAAAGTGCTTTGGAGGTATGTTTGTTTATTTTACAGTTTTAGTGCCAGGAACCCGCTAGGTCCATTTCTCTATATACTTTGTGGTATCTGCTACGAGCGTTATGAGATCTTTGGTACTGAATGTGTCCACTACAAGAATCGCTACGCGCTACGCTCGTAGCCGATCCCGTGGTTTTCTTGCCAAGTAGCAGAACGCGGCTACGGCGTAGGCGCCCGCTTGGCAGCTTCCAGCACGACGTTGGCAAACCAGATTATATAGCCTGCCTCATGGTCAGTGGACACCAGCTTACGGACTCTTGCGACTCCAGAGGAATCATAAGCGCGATTACATTCCTTTGTCGATTTGAGGTTTCGCTGATGTTAACACATTCAGGGCCAAGAATCGCTACGCGCCACGCTCATAGCCGATCCCGTGGTTTTCCTCGTATGTAGCAGAAAGCGACTGCGGCGGTCTGACGTATATGTGTTGTCATGGGCCCTGAATGGGTTAATAGGCAGATAATTATGCAGAGATTTTTAGACAGGACTAATGGCTGCAACTGAAAATTTTAACGATTTTTTTTTTTTATCTTAATAGCTGAAGAAAACTGGAATAGCATTATTAACCGCATCGCAACCTATAAGCTAAAGGAAGATGTGGACCTGTAAAAATATAAGAATTTGAAGACTATTGTAGAGTACATTATTTACTCGAAGATTATTAAAATACATTCTAAAAATATGAGGGTACTAAGTATTCAAGAACCTCGCAACGCTACTGGCATTATTTAGCATGGATAGGATCCTCCTCCTGTACTTTATGAATGTAAATTTCAATTTTGTCTAGACGTGTGAACGCGGCCCGTTTGCATGCAAACTAGATTCATTACTACTATCAACTTAAAACTAGTGGCGGGGGTAAAGGAGTCTATAAATTCTGCGCGTTGCGAAAACGGGTAAAGTGTGGAGCTCTGATAGAACTAGAAAACTTGTATCGTGCCCCTTATTTATAAAAACGATATCAGTTATCCAGATTGTTTGACACTTCACTGCCGAGGGACTACCGTATGGGATTCTTCAAAAAAGGACTGTATAAATTCTTAAAGGGTCGGCAACGCGCATGTAACACCCCTGGAGTTGCCAGCGTCCACAGGCTACGGTAACCGCGTACTATCAGGTGGGCCGTAAGCTTGTTTGCCACCGACGTGGTTTAAAAAAGAAAAAAGTGAAACATTTTTAGTTAGAATAATACTAACAATGTTTAAGACGCAGCTTGCGTTGAGCATTTCTTATTTGTTCATTTTAATACTATATTTTATCATTTGGAAACAAACATTGTTACATTATTCTTGGCTAAAAATGTGTGAACACATGCTCATTGTTGATTGTTTGAGGCTGATGTTCACGGTATGCCTTAGCAACGGTTCAATAGGAGTTGGAAATGTAATTGTAGGAATTAGATATACCATGTTATGAAGGGTTTTAATAAATATTTTTGGCGCTTAAGCACAAAGTACGTATACTATTATTTTAGTCTTGTTAATACGAAAGTGAAGTTGAGATCTTCATCCATGATATAATAATGGAGTTAATTATGAATCCGCGAAACTGCTCGGAGAGGAGACTTCTAATAATTTACAAGTAGAATGAAAAACATTACAAAAAAACCCGTTTAAGTTGCAGATCATGGCAAGTATTTAGATAGATGTATTACCTGTTAATGTATTTTATTGATGTATTTTATTAGTATGCTCTTCTTGATGAGTTCTTGCACTACCTGTTTAAAATTCTATTTAAATCTTTCCTGCTATACAAAGGTTGTCTGGAAGAGATCGCTTTAAAGCGATAAGACCGCCTGTTGTTACCATTATTTATTAAGCAATATTTTTTTTTGTAAGATGTTTCTCTCCTGTTGTGGTGAAATAAAGAGTATTTATTGTTATTATTATTATTAAGTACATACACTCTAAAAACACCACCCTCCTTACGCCTTCAGTCGTAATACAAGAGTGCTACGCCTCGCAAGTAAAACTTACTTGAATTGTACGTCTGAGCGAGTCAAAATACCCCCTTTTTTGGCTTTTTTAAATTGTAAATAAACCATACAACGATAAAAGGTGGACTGCAGATAGGTACCTAAATCAAAATTACAAAGTTGCGGCGGTTTCTTAATTCCGTCTAACGACTGTGAAGACGGTCGAATTCTTTAATTATTTAGCTCTAATGGCACTGTCCTTTGACGGCGTGCTTTAATTTGGGATTCCTCCCCCAAATTATCCCCCAAATTAAAAATATAATGAGACCCGAGTCAGTGTTAATTGGAAACCGATCTGATATCCGCTGCCCTTTTTAGTTAAAAGTGTCGCGACACTGATTTGTTTTGCAGTTGCCTTTTAAAAAGGGGCATCCGTCGATTCTGTCGCGTAAAGTGTCAAGAAGTGTGCTAACTTACCTTAAAAAAGTTTACTTCGTCACAAGTACAATTACAACTTTTTTATAAGAAACATTGCAGTTGTTCTCGCTTTATATTTTTATAAATATCCGATCGTTTTTATATTAACAATTATAAAATGATGCGTGACTGCCGGTTAATAAGGCAAATTATTTATTGTGGCAAAGCCAATCCTACTAATATTATAAATGCGAAAGTTTAGATGTTTGGATGTTTGGATGTTTGTTACTCAATCACGCTTAAACGGCTAAACCCATTTGAATAAAATTTGCACGAAGATAGTTTATAGCCTGGATTAAAATATAGGATAGTTTTTATCCCGGGTCCACGCGGACGAAGTCACGGGCGGAAGCTAGTAAATAATAATGAAATGATGCCTGACTGCGGTCAACAAGGCGAAATTATTTATTGTACTAAGCCAATAATAAAGAATAATTAAATGATGCCTGACTGCGGTTAACAAGGAGAAATTATTTATTGTACAAAAACCATAATGATGCTCACTGCTTATTTGATAGTATCTAGATATAGGACTTAAATCTCCTAGTAGAACACAATGGATGCTTCAAAATAACTTGATAAATACTTAATTACCACAGACTTCTTAAGAAGTAGACGTGTTAAAAAAACTTGTACAGTACATATCCCACACTAGTGCGGAAAAGAGCACTTTTCGTGCATATGTCGAAACTTTAAAGAGCCATATGTACAGTAAAACGTTGTACGATACACGTGCGAATAGGTAATTCGCAACTCGTGTCGATTTAAAACACTCCCTTCGGTCGTGTTTTAATTTATCACCACTCGTTGCGAATTTCCTATTGTTGGCACTTGTATAGTAAATAACTATTTATCAACAGTTTCGCAATACTATTTGCAATTGAATCCCATCAAGGCTTCAAGTACAAGTATTCACCAACAGATTCGTTCGGCTTAGCGCATGCCCCTAACTGATGGTGTTCATTTGTTCCGACAGATGGGGTTGCAGATTATCGCACTTGCAACTTTTTTCCTCCTTGATTTGTCGCGGCTAAGGATTTAATGTGACAAATTTCAACCCTAACGATGTAAATCCTGCTGAAAAATATGTTATGTCGTCTTAGGAAAAACTTAACCTTCGTTAGGTACATTTTTTTATAAATTCTGTATGACTTTATGGAATTGTTACGTTTATTCGTCTCAAAGTTATCCGATTGAAACTGTTTCTAGACTCTAACGCAGATGTATTGGGAAATCAAAGAGTATGTATAGATATGCTTAACCTCCTGAAATACTGTAGAGTATTATCATGTTTTAAAATTAAAATTGTTTCTTATTTATTCGTATTTCAAAATTAAATAATATTGTGAGAGATTACGTCTCAAATACTACACTACCCCACAGTAAGCTCAATAAAGCTTGTGTTATAAGTACTAGAAGACGACATAATGAATACATAATAAATCCTGAAATACACAGACAGCCAAAGACTCGGAAACAAATATTCATACTCATAACAAAAAAAAAATGCCCTTCCCATGATTAGAAACCAGGACTGTCAGGATCGTAGGCAGTGTTACTACCCATTAGTCTAAACGGTCGTCAAATTCAGTTTCATTACAAAGTTAATATTGTTATTTTACAAAATTTTATACGCGTCAAGAAAATTAATCATTTGTTACGTTTATTATCAATAATAAAAAAAGACCGGGTTGCATGCACTCCGGGAGTGCCGGCAGAAGTGAAAACTTGAATAATTTTAATCCCCGCATCTGCCCCCAAGCCCCGTACGTCTTACATCAAAAACAGTCTCGTACTACGGCATCGGTCCCCCCCTGCCCCCAAGCCTCGTCACGAATCTCACCTAAACGGTCACGTGATATCTGTGGCGAGTTTAACAATTTTTCCCCAACCCAAAAAGTGCACAGCGCCGCTAAAAAAGTTTTCACTACAAAAATCTTTTTATATTACTTACTCCAAAAAATGTATCACACACACAAAATGCTCCACTCAACAATAGTAAAAGTCCATAATATCATAAAAATACAAATTCTAAGAATGGAAGGTACATTCACAACACGTTCCTCATTCATATTCATGGGTCAGTTTTGTTTTGGCAGATGACAAATAAAAACCGCAATAGATTCAGAAAACAAAATCCATCAGGTTGACATGCATGGCGGCGCGTGGGAATGCCTCTCGTAGCTACAGTATGATTATTTTGCAAAAAAAATTGTTCTGTCGTTCTGTGGACACATATACGTGGCCTAGAGACATACCTATATCCCGTAAACAAATAATATGCGAATCCTGTTTTCTGCATTTTCTGTTGTGTACACACACACATAGTGTGTGCGATCGGGCGGATATATTATTATAAGGTAGAATTGGTATCATATGATGGTTTAATACAAGTAAGTTTACTAGGACAAGGTTGGGATCTCCTATTTGAACAAACGAGCGAAGCGAACGAAATTCTCCGTTTCAGTTTGTGCCAAAATTCTTTCGTATTCCAGATGTGGCTGTTCATCTGTGCAGGTCGCATTTCTCAACTCTAATTATGATTCCTTTTTTGTAGATTCAGTTATTGTTTATTAAAAATATATATATATTAAAAAAGTCAGTTTCGAGTCAGCTCACAGAATCACTAGGAACTATTTGTACCTATACTTGGATCAGGAGAGCCCGCTCTCGTTCAGTAGATCTACACAAAATTTAATATATGGGAACATGACAGTTGAACCGTGAAAAGTTACGCAATTACTCCTCAGAAAAAATATATAACGCGAAAAATATTTATTTCAAAATAAAATCCTACGATGAAAATAACTCACCCCGTAGGCCCCGTCTACGCCAGTGCAATATTTTGCCCACCTTTGGGGTCTCCACATTATGCATAACTGATAAGCCATTCTGTATGCATGCGGTCCTTAGCTCGCTCGTAATGACGTCACGGCCCTGGAGAATTCGCCGAATAGTTTTTGTCGGCGTTTTGTCTTAACGAACTTTGTGGTGGTACTGGGAAGTTTTTGAGGTTATTTTGATCTCGCTCTCTTCCGTCGAACTGATTTTGCCTACAGAGACTAGTTACATCAACTAAGCTGGTACGCCCACTCATGCAGCCTTTTGAGACTAAAGTAGCCAATTTTGGTCTGAAAATACACATAGATACCGAGGGCAGTAAGGACTTCTTACATAAAATGGTACCTATTGTAATAGCTAAAGGTGATAAAGCATTTAGAAAAAAGAATACATGTAGGCAATTGCACGAAGCTACAAAATCAAAATCAGAAACTTATTTGTTATCGTCAAGTATTCAAAGCCGTCACTATTTTGATAGTCTTAAACAAAGGACATACGATAGGTATGTAATAAAAAATCATGTTCCCTTTTCCACTACAAAACTTTAATAAAGCAAGGGCAAAAACAGAACGGGTTACATTCATCCCGGGCGGATATTCAATTCCGGGACATGTCCAAACTTGACCGAAACAAATATTTATCAGAACCTGTAAGGAATACGTAAAATGACATAAAACATGGCGGCCGGGGCCAACAATGCCCCGTGATGGATTATTGCAACTGACCGCCTCTATTTCCTATCGGAATAAGGAATTACCATATGCGCCTCCTGGACTTACGAGCGACGGGGTACGTTGGTACGGAAATGGATTATGTAACGTTAGTAGAAAGTTTTTTTTATTTTTTATTATTGCGTAAAATTAATTCACAAATTCTTACTAGGGGACGCTGCGATTGTTATCCCTTTGATATCAAAACTATAAAGATCGATAACAAACACATGACAAAGACAAAATTCGACCCATTCATATGCTCTAAGTTTTAATAAAATATGGGATAAGTTGCCAGAAATATTTATATAGCCACGATGACTTTGAAACGCATAAGGAACCGAGAAAAGAGATTCTTAACATGAAACACAATTATTTCCTATCAAATTGGATTTTTGATCAAATCTTGTTATTCTTCCATTTCGGAATTTATTGTTTGCATGTTCTGATAATGCTGGGTTATCTATTTTTCCATGTTTTATTGACAACATTGAATTTAAAGGAACAAATTGCTAGTGTTGCTGAAGTTTGGTTTATGTAAAGCAATTTTTCTTTAGGGTATAGAGACATTATCTTTCGACACCACGTAAGCACCTTGAGACAGGTAATTTGATGATTTCTAACACATTTTTGGTAAAATGTACATGTCTTATACCAAATATCAACAAGCTCACGCCATACTATTTACACCCTATCCGGCGGTCGGCGTCGCGGCGTCCGGCGCGACCCTTCAAAAAGTTTGATAATAACACCCGCGCCGTAATGTGACAGCCGATACGTCGCCGCTGCGAGCTGCGCCTGGATAATTTAAACTGTCTGTGGTGAACTTCCTGGCGAGTAATGCTAGTGCGATTATAAAGTTATTAGTAGTGACACTAGTGACAGTGGAAATTATTGTTAACTAACATTTAGCCCGCGACTTCGTCCCCAATTTGACTTGAACCCTCCTGGGTTCACTATCCACTAGGCTAAACCGATCGTCATCTGGTGCCCGGTCGTCGGATGGTTCGAGATTTATCTTAATGGATAGAAGGGGTATATATGTCGCAGGGAAATGGTCAAAACAGAGATTTGGACAAATATCTAAGGGATTTTACCAAATCACGCAGATGTTAAAATAGCGAATTTTAACATCTGCGTGATTTGGTGTGGCTCTGTTTTGGCCATTTCCCTGCGACATATACATATATATATATATCGTTATTGTTTCATGTCATTTTGTCATCTCATATCAGGCCCAAGGTCTATCATACGTAAATATTTTCTCATAAACTTTTTGTTTATACCGAAATATTGTTACTTACCATAACCATACTGCGGCACAGTAGTCATCTATATTTCTCAAGGAATGGACAACTACTGTAAGGCTGATTTGAAGTGATAAAAAGAGAAAACACATTAGAAAGAAAGAAAGAAAATAAGGTTAGAGCGATACAAAATTACACAATTACATACATTCTGACACTAGGTGTATAAATAAACACCGCCTCACCGCATAAAATGTCTAAACATCGCTTTTGACAGCTGTCATTGACCTTGACAACGAACATCATTACACCACACTATCAATAACGTTTTCATCTCCTGTACACTTGGACAACAAAACCAAAAAATCCTGTAATGATAAACGAGATATTCATGAGGTGTTTCATCGTGCGGGATTACGCGTGTCGTTACGGACCTAATGTTGCGCAAACGTCCCCCGCGTGACGTGACGTGACGGAAAACATGGGTAACAACTGCGGACACCATTAGCACTATTTTTTGGAGCGTTATATAAACTGTGGACGTGGGCAAAGTTATGTATGCTAGCGGTCGTTTTGTTCACCTTGCATATATTGCAAGAATTAAACTGCGTTACGGTGCCTTTTGACCAGAGATGTGCTATGCCATGCTATGCTATGGCATAGCACATGCTACAACATACCATAGCATAGCAAGCACAGCACATCTCTGGTGGAAAGGCACCCTTAATGTACTGGATTAACATAGCTCCATTGTGATCAATATGACATTTAGTGTTCTGCACGAGTACAAAGATGGTAGCCACCGTAGAATTTTTATACCACATAACTCATCCTACTATGTGCATACGTTTATAATGTTATGTTGTGTGTATTGTTATTGTGTTATATTTAAGTTCTGTATATTCATATCTATGTTAGTCGGTAAGGTATTTGTAAATATGGACCTTGTTGCCTGATCCAAATAAATGAATAAATAATCACACACGTCGATAATATTATAAGTAAAGCTTCTAAGTCACTTGGATTTACAATGCGTAGTTCGGTTTGTTTTACACGTATTAAGACGCTGAAAATCTTGTATTGTGCTTATGTGAGAAGCAAGTTGGAATACGTATCTCAGATTTGGAATCCCCAATATAAAACTTACATCGATAGAATTGAGCGATTACAATCCAAATTCATGAAATTTCTTTGCTATAAAATGCATATACATTATAGTTCATCTAATTATTTAACCTTATGAAAAAAGCATCACCCGATACCCCTTGTTAAGCATCGTGAAATTGCTGATGTATTATACTTGTTAAATATAATAAGAAGCAATGTTAAATGTCCTAATTTACTTGGAAAAAAATATTTCAATACTCCCATAAGAAGATTCCGCCATTTTCGTCCTATTAGCATGTTCCATGTGTCCACTAAATATAGAAAGAATAGTTTTTTGTGCAGAGCAGGCAGGAGTTTAAACAAAGTTATAGTTAAATTAGATATAGACATATTTTGTGATAGCATACAAGCAATAACATCCAAATTGACAAGATTCTTCATGTGTGATACTTCAGGTGTAGGCTCCGGTTACTAGAGTTTATATATCCTAATATATTAACTACTGTGCGGTGCGCGATGGTTACTGTGCGTCGTAATGTACGCTAAGTTTAAGTTTGGCTATAGATTTCTTTGTGTTAGTTTATTTCTAGAAGTGAGAACCTATAATTGGCTATATGGTTTTATTATTTTGTCTATAAATATGTTGCGCTGTTGGTTTTCTATGTATCAATAAATAAATAAATAATATAATATAAACCATGTGTTACATAGTTAGAGTCAATAAATATAAATAATTATTCATTTCGAATATTTGTTCCCGAGTCATGGTTTTTTTCTATGTATATTAGGCATAAGTATTTATTCGTCTATGTAGGTTTTTATATCGTCGCTTAGTATATAGTACAAGTTTTGCTTAGTTTGAGAGTCGATTTGTGCATGATTGTCCACACAATTATTTGTTTTAGTAGTACACATTACTCTTAGGAAAATTACGAAGTAATTACCTATTTAAATAATACGTACCTTGTAGTGGATATTATATAGCGGTACCTATGTGTATATTTGAAGTTTAATGTATTTAAGCATTATAAATAAATGAGTATGAGTTACAGCATTCCTTATATGATACCAGTAGGTATAAAAATATTTCATGAACCGCGCAGGTACATAGTGTTACCTTAAGTGAACATTCTGGAAAAGTTCCAGGTAAGTGAATGATGGCCTACTTCGCTATCAGTTTGATAGCTACCTGGAAAGTTTTCCATGTCCGGGACGAAAATATTTTGGAGAACCAATATGTTATTCACACACGGAACCAATGCCATCAGCTAGAAACGTTCATTGACAAACTTTTAAAATTACGTAACACATGTATACCTCGGTACATATTTAGATTTGGATGTAGGTATTTTACATATATTTAAAAATATGTTCTAAGTTCCATCACCTGAACTGAAACGTTTCAGAACGAACAAAGAGAGAGAGAGAGAGAAGTGTCGTTAGAACGAGTAAAAAAAAAGCTGATTGCCTTTTTATTATTTAACGCTGTGGAAAAATGAAAATAATAAAACACCCGTCATATTTCATCAATTATGCGAGTGCGAGAATGAAAGGCCACCATTTTACGCCCCAACCTCGAAAATGTGTAGTTTTAAAAGTACGGCAAACAATACAACGTCGTGACCTTTAAGACTTCCGCCATTAACAAATAATTTCACAGTCGAAATGGCACAAATCAAATAATCATTTGAGACGACATTGAGAACAAAGGTAATCTGATGCGTTGTGACAAGTCAGATGCTAATCAGTCAACCCTTTACGTCGACAAATCGGAAATTAGCTACGCATGAGCGCTCGCGGGTTAACCCTACTTCGCGGGGTCTTTCCGACCCCCGAGACTTGCCCGACCCGGTCCTTTTCTTTGAATATTTAACAAGTAGCGTTTCACATGATCAAGTGTTGAAATTATAGCCAAAGCATTCGTACTCGTAGCCATAAACGAAGATAGCCGATTAAGTGACTAATATTGGTGTGGTAGTGTTTGTAAAAGTATCATACAAATGTTGAAATAACCGGTATGCGTGAATTCATACAAATGAAGGTTAAGATAGACCGTTGCTTAACAAATCAAACAATGTTATTATGCAGCAAAATACCTAATTTAAAAAACAATCCTGGCACGCAGGACATAACAAAACAAATACATCTGTGATTCTTTCCTACTTCCTGACTCGTTTCTTGGCTATCGTCAAATCTAAGTGAATAAAGAAATGGCAAGTAGTTACAGGAGTCACTCATTTATATGTGTTGACCTATATTAGGTAAGAAAGTTGATAAGTTTTACTAATCTAATGTTTTTTTGACGTACCAACGTCAAAAAACAGCTATTTTAGTAAGGTCATAACGTAAACATAACGTACCTAGCATATGACAAGTAAATTGCCCTATTTTAATGTGTATGCTTTAAAATAATGATGATTATCAATTAGTTCGGTTGAAGTGTGTGTAAATGTACGATATACCTCATTTATACAGGTTTCTTTTAATTATAAAAATATACCTGAGATTGTGTAAAGGTCACGGGATTCCACTTAATGTGGGTGGCGCGGGACCGGTCACTTTGGCACTCTTCGGGGAGGCCTATGTGCAGCAGTTGACGCCTTTCGGCTGGTATGCTTAGAATATTTTTATTGAAAAATCCATTTTATTCTGTTAATGACTTCATGAAAATTAAGGTTGTTTAACATTGATTATTGATTTGTATTAGATACCGTAGAACTGTACAACTTTGCCTTTTCAACATAGCTTTGCCCACCGCATCACATTTCAGTAGA
Organism: Epinotia bilunana; assembly: GCA_947049275.1. Taxonomy (NCBI): domain Eukaryota; kingdom Metazoa; phylum Arthropoda; class Insecta; order Lepidoptera; family Tortricidae; genus Epinotia; species Epinotia bilunana. The sequence continues at coordinate 18,352,747 of OX346260.1, read as the reverse complement.
AGCGAAAAATCATAAAACTTAACAGATATCCCTTATCAATCTGTGGTTTATAGCTAATCATATTGCTGGCAACACTGGCCTATTGGTTGACGTGTGTCTAACTTCAGTCACGTGTGAGCCGGCTTCAATTGAGGACGTGTTTTATGGCGGGCCAAAAAAGTTAAAAAAACTTCGGTAGGATATCGGGTCAGGAGAGTCAGGTATGTAATTTTAACTGTAAATAATATGCATCTGAGAAACGATGTAGACGCAGTTTCGACACGTTGTATGCATTACTTTTGTAATTATGATCGTGGGCAATCTCATGATCGTATTTACGTATCACTTTTCACAAAATTGCCCAGCACATTTTTACCGTTAGCGTTGTCACTAGTAGGTATGTTATTATTGACTTGCGAGGAGGCATTTACCATGCAACGTTATTTAAAGTTATTTTGCTAATTTAAGAGGAAATATAAGAAACAACCGCTTTATGTAGACGTAGTCTCTTATTTTCACCCTAAATAATTACATTAGGTATATCAATTTATTTACTAGTACACAATTTATAATTAAATAATAATCATTTCTTATTTTAGAAAACCAAAGCGTTACGGCGGTTTAATTTTTTCCCTTGTAGCGTAATTATCCAGGGACTACGTTCGTATGAAGCTTTTTTTGATTGTTTCTTTATAATTTGCAAGCCTTTTTTATTTACTGAATGATTAAAGTATTAAAAAATACTGTGAGTGTATCGATAATCTCCCTTTATCTGCCTTATTTTAGGAACAATTCGATCATCGTTCCTATTGACAACCAAATTGTCCTTATACTTACACCTTGTTAAGTCTTAGTTGGGTAAAAGTGTAAATTGACAATCCTAGCATATTTAGGATTTTGTATGAAGAATCGCAATTTTTTTTATGAATTTGCCCACATAAGTTTGGATGTGCAATACTGAACTTAAATGACTTAATACCTATACAATTAAACTATGCCATGTTTCTTCTGGATTATAGACTTTGAGTCATGACCATAAAGTTGATAATCGTGGAGTTAAGAGATTGTAAGTAAAAGTGGGCAATCTTGATTTTTTAATTTTTTTGGCCCGCCTGTTTAAGACCCATTTTCTACAGTAAAGAAACTTAATTCGACTATGTTTGCTCACTCACACAAAGAAGAGTATGTCAATGTATTCTTGCCACTGATAAGTTATACAATATGGACCAACAAACTAGAAAAAAAAGTGAAAGACTGCAAAAAGCGGGCAAAGTTGTACAGTTCTATTTTTATTTGATTTTATGTTTAATTATTTGATGATCACAATATAAAGTCGTGTAAATTAATTTTCAACACATTTGCTCGTAACGTACCTATTACTACGTCGCTTTTAGGCTCATCTATTAAACACGCGTGTTTTATAACATTACGACACTCGTGTTTTATGGTTATATCTCGATTAAGACACGTTGGCACCTTGCAAGATGTATGCATGAAAACGGTGCATGAGTTAGTACCGAATGCACAGCTTTTTTGTGAATTCCCGGCTACTAAACAAATTAAATCCTTTTTGTTAATTAATTGGTTATTTATTTTTGGATATGACATAGAAACGTTGAATTTAGTAAAACTATTCACATTTGCTACATGCATTTACATTAATTAATAAATATAACATTTTAAAACGAAAATATTTATTTTATTTTGTATTGGCTGTTTAGAGATTTCATCTAAGTCTGGCTTTAACAATTGCGCGCTATCGAATATCAATCTTTATATTCCCTATTTTGACTTTATCATGAATCATTTAATATATGTCCATATTAATGTTGTATTGTACCTGTGACATTTCATTCATTTAATATTAATAATTTGACGATCATTCAATAAATTCGTGTAAATTAGCTTGAAGTTAACTTATAGTGTAAATTTATTTTATGAAATAAAGAAATCCAAATCTAAATCTAAATGCGCAAAAAAAATGTTGCACGCTATTATAGGTAATTCCACAAATATGTGTAAACATTGTTAATGCGTGTTTGGTTATTATAAAACCTGTTGATTCGTGTTGAATAGAAAAGTAATAAATAGAATTCAGCCACTGGAAGTGAGTAAAAACACCATCAATAACTAAAGAAAATAACTTAGGAAGCGTATACAATTTTAATCTAATGAAAAGGATTTTATCCTCGCCAATGTGTTGAAAAATGTCGTATGGAACATGTGAGCTTTGATAATTACTTCCTCGTCTCTGCTCCGCCTCTGATGTAATTATCAACATAGCTCACTTGTATCACAATGTATATTACACGACTTTACACGTATTTCATAATATAAAATTTATATTGTATTTTTATATTATGAAATAAATAAATCTATGATGATGTTGATGACCTAAGATTGTATTATTCCTAATGTTCCTCCTGTTCTCGTTTTCTTTGTAGTCCTTATGTATCTTGCAGCGACCTGATTTCAAGAAGCTCCAACTGGTTTTCATCATCGATAAAACAGTCTGTATTTCCTTACCGTGTCAGGTGCTCGTCGATTACGGGGCACTTTGATCACGACCGAAACGAGACGCGTCTTCAGAACTTTAGCGTTTGTAATTTGTGATCTGCTGTAAAATAATTCGAACTTGAGTTGAACGAAAGGCGTCTAAGGGCCAAATGACGTCCGATGAGGTATTCTTTAAAGGATTTGTAAGGGCAATTTAGGGCGAAGGAAATGAAGTGTTAGTGGATATAGGAACATCCCTTTAAAAGTACGTGACGTGTACGTCGTATACCTAAGTAATGCTATTTACTCGTGGATGTGTGGCATTTATTCAATATAACAACGATGACATTGACTACACTCATGCATAATGAGATTAATGAGCATTATCAGTGTTCATTTCTTGACTTGATTTGGCTTGATTTGATTGGCTCAAAAGCAAAACTATCACCAACAAGTAGGCATAAGTAGTTACCGAGTAATAGTCGACCAACTTAATGTGTACTTGGAAAGGCCAATTTTCGTACAAATTCGGCCGACGCCACTGCACCGCACGTAGATGTAACTAAGACAGACAGGCAACTACGGAACCCTATACTGCGCGTGGCCCCACACGCTCTTGGCCGGTTTTTAACATTAATTCGGTTACCAAAGTAATTAGGCACCTATAGGAAAACAGCGCATAATTTAACATTTATATCTAAAAACGGGAAAACGTATCTGGAGGGTAAATTTTAAATTAAATATAAAAAAAATTGCCATTTCAAAATTGAAACACAGTTGTGGACATGCCAAAGAGCTTGGATTTTCTGACTTTAAAATTTAATTTAAATATGTTCCGTCTGAAATTCTTATTGACAGAAATGTAGTTTCTTAGAATGATCTCCTCTCAAAAAAAACTTGACCCTCATAGTTAACATGGGTGGACAAGTGCAAAACTCGAAATTTTATATATATAACATACATCCTTACTAATATTATAAATGCGAAAGTGTGTGTGTGTGTTTGTTTGTCCTTCTTTCACGTCGCAACGGAGCGTCGTATTGATGTGATATTTTGTATGGAGATAGTTTAGAAGCTGGAGAGTGACATAGGTTACTTTTTCCAGCGGGAAAACATCTAATTCCCACGGGAAAATTAAATATGTTACATTTTCCTATAACCACGCGGGCGAAGCCGCGGGAATCAGCTAGTAAATAAATAAATAACTACTATAAATAAAAAAAATATGGCATAACATTCACCTTGCCTAATATCAATTCATATAACATACTTAACGTATACCAATTGTAATATATAATAACATTTGTGATATTCGTTCATATTCTCTGTTGTTACGTACCTATTCTACCTTAAGGAAGGGCCCAGTTAGGTACGACGAGCGAAGCGACGAGGACTCTTAGGCAGAACTGATACAAATTATTATTCTAGCCACAGTAGGTAAAGTAGGTAGGTAGATGGAAATTAGACATTTTGTTAATATGCATTACGTTTAATATGAGAAGTGAATGATATATAAAATAAACTTGAACGCCGAACAAACTTTGGGCATATCATGTATTAGGCATTGATTAGCTAGATAACCAAGCATTCCGCCGTCTTTAAGTATTACGTAATTGTGATTTCAGACTATGCTACAAACCCGATTTGAAATCAATTGCCTTTGTATAACTAGAGACCACTATTCTCGGACCTTCTAATATTTGGCACTACTCTAGAACCCATTTAGGGTAGCGTGTAGCTAAAAGCATATTTTAAATAATTAAAGAGCACCCTATGTAAACACACATTCCTCGGTCCACGCGATGACAACGTCTTAAAATACGGCTGCCCTTTCTTGACACACGCTGACCTCAACCCCCGCCCCAAGGTTCATTATAATTAATAAATGACCCCCCACTTGGACCCCGGCAAGGTATGTGCTTCTAATTACAAATTGTGGCAGTGTGTATTCTAAATATCAGAGATTGACGTAAGTGAAAATTCAGAACACATATTATGTGCCACCAAGGCGAGTTTTTTAAATATTATCCCATGTTTTGCACTGTTTTATAAGAATCATAACAAAACAGCTGTGGCGACCACTCTATATTCACTTTTTTATCCAACATACTTTATTTATCGCTATTAAATGAACTTGCTTGCACTTATAGCAATAAACTATTTTATCATTATTATTTTTAAACCCTTTGTGGCCGACTTAATACAATCGTGCAATTTACTTTGAAGAAATCCTGGGCGCGCGCAAATCATTTATTCGTTACCGGGCCGATATCGATTGATCGTGCAGATACTAGCGCCGCGATCCAATTGGATACCGAAAAGGCTGAATTTGTTGCATCAGTCGGCCACGCGGCAGATATGAAAATGGCGGCGTTTCTAAGCGGGAGCAGCACGTTACGTAAGTAATAAAAAAATTATTCCATTTTGGTCTCAGAAGCAATTTTATTTGTATTGATTTATGTAGTTAAAGAATAAACGTAAATAAATAACATTTAATTAGTAATAAATCTTTAATCTCGGAATGTTTATGACCTCGTAAAAACTAGTTGCACGATCGTGTATATTCGGCCATACGCCTTATTTAATGTCAAATATATTTGCACGATAGTCTACATTTGGACCCTTGCCATTAATTAAAATCACTTGCGGTATCAGTACCTTTGGTTTGTTTTGGAATGTTATTTCTTTTTTCTGATAATGACTTACTTCACAGGGCGTCCACTTAAAGATAATGAGATAGAAGACATTTTGGGCGGTGGGAAATTATCAGAGAATCAAATGCAATGTGCACCACTGCATCTCGAGAAAACTGAACTGTTATAAAAGCTACCACACAAAGTGATCGGTTGAGAAGGTTTCTCTTTGGAAGTTTTGTTTTAATTTTGTATAAAGTGGTCATTCTATTTTTTTAATGAATGAAACTATGTAATATTAGATAATAGTATTGTTTATTAATAGACTTCAGAGTTAAAAAATGTTCCTATGGTTATTTACTTAGGTGTGATATTAATAAATAAGTTGATACTTATTTGTGGACTGATATAATTTAATAAAGAACATGACTAATTACACAAATTAACGGATTATTTCCTGAACTGCAGGACCCTGCAGTTAATTTTAACAGTAAAAGCATAGGCCCAGATTTTTTTCATTTTTTAAATATAAGTAGGGATTAAAATAAAGCGATTAAATTATATATTGCAAGTGTTTTCGCGGCCGGAAAGGGTTAGTTGCGACTTGCCTTGCTTGTATGGGTTATTTGTTCACTGTCAAGCCATTATGTACCTAAGCTTATAGGCATTGGTATTGTTGCACTAAAGATTGTATCCGATACCGTAGGTATTTGATGTATCTTACAAATGACATTTAAATTCTTACTGGTTCAATGAAATAAAACACCATGATGATAATCAGTGTAATCGCAGAACTTGGCCAAGACCACGCACCGGCATCCATTAATTACTTAAATTTAATTCATACGAGGCCCACGCCACTATTTACATTCAAAAACGGCCCCCACCCGCATGGAGAACCCTTGCCGGGAAACTTGGCTACCCTAAGATGCTAACTCCTAAGTAGACTTTCTTTGATAGTGCGCTCCGCTGACTTTGAATAAAGGCCACCGGGTCGATAAGTTCTGATCTGTAATTTTATAGCTTTGAAGCCGCCCCTAGATTTGCACGCTGAATTGTGGCCTATTGAACTGTCTTGGCTTTGTTTTGTAAGAAACCGCAAGCGTCTTGAGATGAAGGTATACCGAAAGCATTAACGTTAAATGAATAAGTTACAGTCCGTCTGAAGTGCACGAAACACAGTTTTAGCGTAAAAGTAACGGGCAGTGAAAAGGTCACGCTCCTTTTAAAAGTCAGCCTAAAGTTTGTGAAGACTGAGTCGGCATTGAAGCGGGAGTTTCTAAGATGCGATAATAAATCTAATGAGCGAGTACAAAGATCAGCGGTCCCGGCAAGGAGGAGGATTAGCCTTTATCTCGGTGCACGTAAAGCGGTGATACTTATATGAGTGCCCCTTTTATTGCATTATACGGGGGAAGGGTTGTGCGGCCCTCGGCGGCCCAACGTCTCTCGAATACGGGAAGAATTTATAAATAAGTTAAGCGAGGGCCCGCCTTATTCTTCGCCTACTTTGTTTATCATATTTAAATTATTAGAGTCAGATGTGGAACGTGTACCTAATTGCTGTACTTTGTTAAGATAATGTACCTTTGGCGCAACTCCACTTTTGTTTTCTTGTTTTGGAGCGATATAAATTCACAGGAGGACGCCGGTAACGCCTAACTTTTGTGTTCTGTTTTTGTGTGGACGCTCCTTTCGGAGGGAAATAAAATTTGTTATGCAGCCGTTTGGAGGCCGTAGGTGCTTTAAGATAATACGCCAAGTTTTCGCTACTCGGCGACAGTCCTGCAACTTTAGGATTTAGCCAGTGTGCGTGCGGTATTTATTACAGAATATTCCTGTTAAGATATTTTTAATTTTTTATACTACGTCGGTGGCAAACGGTCGGCCGCCTTATGGGAAGTGGTTACCGTAGTCTATGGATGGTTGCAACTCCAGAGGACTCACATGCGCGGTGCTGACCCCTAATTATATAAAACTGGACTCATCAATTAAGCATAAAATAATTGTACATGAAAATTAAATCTTAATACCTATGTATAAGATGATCGTAACACGACGTTTATGATTTATGCAAGAAAACAGCGTCTTGTTCATAGATTAACATTATTTCTTCCATAAATCACATTTAAGTGTTATTTCATTTCCTAAGGAACCCTCGCATGCGGCACACGCGTCGAACGAATAAGTAATTGAAATTTGAGACCAACTTTTGATTTTACAGAATGATTTCACCCCACTCCTTTTGAAATTATTATGAATTTCCCTTCCTTTAAACAGGCACGTCTTGAATAAATGGCTCACCTTTCATACGGCGGGAAACAGCGGAACAGTTAGCGCGCTTGACATTCATATTTACATAAGAAAATAAATCTTGCTTGATTTACTATTATGCAATCAGTTTTGTTGTTTACCATTTAAGTTTATTCACAATTGCTTGACTAAACGTGAGACAGATTCAATCTTTGTTCAAAGTTGTACTTCAAGTTCAAGATAGGTTTTATGTACTTATATCTTAGGATATTTGAGATATTATATCCTACAAAGATACACCATATGCAACTTCAATTAGATATTATTGATCGGCGGCGCAGGACCCGAATTGGGATGCGTAAACACAAACATATATTATGGAGTTGTTTAGGAATATTAGTGTAGGTGCACGCGTGAGCGTTTCCATGCTCATCTGACAGTTCCCGTCTCGCACAGCCGAACGCCCCGCCTGTGCATAAACACGGCCTTAAGGTGCTTAAAGAATATTTCAGCCACGTTCGTTAAAACTACTACCGACGACATAAATGTAATAAAATAAATGTGAGAAGTGTGTACAAGGTCTAGCAGATTGGCGACATAGAAATATTTATAAATAAATATAAATATTTTCGGACAAACTTACATAAATCAACCAAGTCCCAAACTAAGCAAAGCTTGAACTATGGGTACTTGATACACATATACTTATATAAATAAATACTTAACTGCAGAGTCCAGAGACATCCATGACTCAGGAACAAATATTTGTGCTCATCACCCAAATAAATGTTATTACCGGGATTCGAACCCGGGACCCCTTCGTAGGCAGGGCCACTACCAACTAGGCTAAAGAGATCTTCAGATATAAATAAAACATATCATCGTCAGGCTTTTTTTTTGACTAACTATATGACACGAATCGAAACATGTCACAAAAATGTTATAATGAGATTTATTACTGGTGCATCCGTTGTCGGAATAAATTAATTTCAGCCAAAATTAGTATACCAAAAAATAAGAATTTTATGTCAACCTAAGTACTTAAGTCACCAATAAAATGTAATAATATTACAGCTGTGGCCGGGAAGGCAAAAATTGCAGGCTGAGTATTTGTTTAAACGGACGAGCTTGCGAGTCCGTTTAATTATAATACGAAGCCTTCAATTGCCATTCTGGCTGAGGCTAATATACTGCATTTCTCAAAAATGGTGGAGTAAAAAATACTACATTGAAATCAATCTTGATATTAATATCGTTGCACAACGTGAAAATATTAATGACTAGCTTCCGCCCGCGACTTCGTCCGCGTGGACCCGGGATAAAAACTATCCTATATTTTAATCCAGGCTATAAACTATCTTCGTGCAAAATTTCATTCAAATCGGTTCAGCCGTTTAAGCGTGATTGAGTAACAAACATCCAAACATCTAAACTTTCGCATTTATAATATTAGTAGGAATTCCCGCCGTTTTTATTTAAACAGAACCGATATTGTATTTTTCCACCGAAAAATGCAAACTATTTGAGACTCATACAAAAAAGTCGCGGTTGTAAACAGAAAAATACGAGTTGAATTGGCTGAAAACTACCTGTGCCGTCTACTATATGCCAGTTTCTACTTTATAAAAAGTTTGGTACTCGACAAATAAAGGAATTTGTATGTAACATTCCAGGCGGCCTGCAATGTTTTTCATTTTTTTATTTTGATCTGACCTTAAACTTTAAACTTTACCTTGCAATATGTAGCGAGTAAAGTTCACTTTGCGGGCTATTTTTGAGAAAAGGGATAGAACCCCCGCAGTAGCAACCCTAGCAAAAAAACTTGCTCAATCACAAACCAAACTACAGCAATGTAAAACACCAGCGACATCACGGTGTTATGATTCCTCTCACTATTGCCTCCGGGCTCTAACGCGCAAAGCGACAGAACACTGTCACTTTGCAGAACAATGTCGCCACCTATAAGGGGTGACATCCAGCAAAACTCTTAAACTATCATCAACTACACACATTCATAATATTATACACCATGAAACAATTGGGGTAAAGTTGACGGATAATTTCAAGTAGATATACACACGCTTAGCATGTGTTTAATTTAGTCTCTAATCGATGTGGATAAGAAATACGTGACGTTCTTATACGGCGATAAATGATAAAAGTTTCTGTCAAAAATTTCATTTTTGGTACAAGCTTTTATTGCCGACTGTACTTTTCTGTATACCGTCATCAACTACTCATTGAGACGATTCTAACGAGCCCAAAGTGCCACTGGCCACCTTCCAGCTCCATCATCAGATCAGCTCCACGTCATCATAATATTGTATTGTCACGCGATTTGCATGTTCGTGCAAAATTTCAACTCAATCGGAAACCGGGAAGTGGATCAAATTTAACTTGCAAGTTTTGATTACAGACAGACAGACAGACAGACAACGGGACAGGTGAAACTAAATAAAAGCTTGTAAAATAGTAACGACCACCGCAGAACCTCTGAACACGCCACTGACAAAATCATTTCAAATGTACCAGAGCAAATGTACCTTATAATAAAATGGAAGGGATAATAATAGCAAAGCACGTGCTTGTTACAATCCAAAACATCATTAAGGCAAGCGTGCGGAAGCGCGGGGTATTTCAAAGCACCAGGTAACGGCTAAGATCACAAACGTTACCAGCATCCTTTATTCGACGATTAAAACTCGCTACAAGCAGCAAGATGTCTACAAGACCAATAAACAACCCCGGAACGCGGCGCGAACGCCCAAAGTTTCGAGCGCGCGTCGAGTGCAGAGGACCAGTAATGAGGGTAGGAAATTTCGGCACATTGCGGCCCAAACCGCACGCGGCATCTTGGCTTATTATTAATTCCGTAAGACGTGGCCCCGATGTCCAAGACGTGCGCTGAGATTTGAGACAAAAGTCGGAGAGGCGGAAGGGACGGCCCCCCGACTCGGCAAGTCGGCACGTACGAGGCAAGGCGGATTTACAGGTGGTTTTAATAACGCTCGCCGCTAATGTCGCGAGATGAATACTTAATGGACGGATCATCGGGATTCTCGGATCAACTTTGGTTAATGAATGCGTGATGGCGTCTTCGCTTTGTGTAAAGATATAAATTGTCTGGCGGCAAACTACTTCGCAAAGATTTGGTGACTTTTGAAAGAGCTAATAAGGTGCATAGCATATAGCAGGTGTGCATTCTCTTTTGCGTTAATTTATAGCATGTGTTTTGGAGCTAGATGCAAATATTGAGCTGGGATTTAAAATAAATTATGTGCGTATAGCAAAATCTGGAACCGCCTGTTCTTTGTTGCATCGATTTTCCACCATTTAGTATTCAGTAATAGTTTGTTTTACGCGTAATGTTTCTTATTACATTTGTTTGCACTAAAGTTTCAACCGCGATCCAAACGGGCGATTTACTTACAAAGTGTGAATCCCTTTAAAATGGCTCCTCTGTCTCGGGTGCTCTCAAAAACTCGTTAGCGAAGGGTCACGACTGGAGACAAAATGCGAGTTAATGCGAGATACATTGTTGCAGTGGCTTGCTGGAAACAATGACGACGTTTCGTACAAGTAAATAACCTTAATGTTAGAATTGTGTTATGATTATTTTAGAACTAAGTTACGATTAATTAAGGCATGCCTTGGAACCTAACTACTGAAATTAGTATAATATCACCTACCCGTGACATGAGTCCATTGTATGGATGCTAGTGAACATTGTATTTATTTAGACAGAGCCATTAGTTGACTCATATAGAAAAAAACTACATAATTGACACTTTATTTTGTTGTATGGATTTCTGTAAAGCTACATAATTATGTTACGTGCACTTTGAATTAACATAGAACATATTTGACTGGTCGGAAATAATTTCTAGTCTACGTATATTGATAAAAACTGGCTGTGACAGACGGACAGACTGAGGGATCGCATAAGTTTTCCGTTGGACCAATTTTGGTAAGGAACACAAAACATGGTAAACTATGCACAATCTACTACACAAGAAATAAGAGCATAATATTTTTTATTATATTTCCATTTTTTATTTATTATAGGTATATAATAATTTGATTGTATATTAGTTTATGTCTTGCCCATAGCGTAAGTTTTTCAAAAAGTACTAACTGGAGCGATATTTAATGTAAAAAAAAAACGGCGCTGACGAAGACTTGACGCTAAAATCAGAGTACAGTCACCATCAGATATATCGGAGCGGCCAAAGTGCTCACAAATATTGGAACACGTCTCTATTGTCAAGGCATTAGAGACGTGTTCAGATATTTGTGAGCGCTTTGGCCGCTCCGATATTTCTGATGGCGACTGTACCAACCTAGAATTAGCCTCTACATCACATTATTTCCACACATGTTGCACCCCAGCGATTAACCAGAAGAATTGGCAATAGAGATGGCGTGCGTGGCACACAGACGAGCGATCATGGCCAAGTACCCACCGGGGAGCCATCGGGACAACTAAAGTGTCTATACGTTATCGTAAGACGGCGGTAATTGATTGTGAGTTCTTAGATTTAGGAGATAAAGGTGCCAGTATTCAAGGACACTCGTAGCGTTAGTAATTGCGAAGTACTTACCTAAGATGAAAAAAATAACACAAAGCATACATGGGTAGGTAAATGAGTGTTTAAAAACGTGTTTTATGGGGTATTTTGATAAACAAAAATGGAGATAATTATTCAGTGTGTTCAATATTTATGTTCATAGAGGTAAAACTCGATTACGGGCTACGGCGTAGCACATGTAGCGTTGCTTAGCATTGAACGAGTCATGAAAAAAAATATTTAAAACAGTGCCGTGAGAGTGGCGCCATCTCTTGCAACTGGAGAGAACCACCAAACACGGTGAGTAAACTAACTTTCACGTTGAATGCGCCTAGAATATGAAATTTCCTCTATCTGACACATAAGTTTCATATGCCTATTCAATATCAATGTTTCTTCGCATGCTCGTTTTGAATATGCGTGAAGCGTATTGAAATGCGTAAATTACGCATTTGAATGCGAAGCCTGGTGAACAAAATTAGACTTCCATCTCCGAAGGAAAAAAGATGCGAGTTACGCGGATGGCGTAGCACACGTAGCGTTGCTGGGCTGGTTAAGCTGCTACGAACTAAGCTGGTGCGTTACGAGATAACTTTCAGTGCCAGGATCCGCTAGATGGGCACTCCGCTCGTAGAGGCTTTCCTCTACAAACGGTAATTCGTATGTTATGGGCTACGAATATGTTGACACATTCACTTCTTACAATTACTACGCGCTACGCTCGTAACCGATCCCGGTGGTTTTCCCCGTATGCAGCGAAAGCGACTCCGGCGTAGGCGCCCGCTACGCGGGTTTCTGGCAGTAAACGTGTTAAGTAGAATCGGGCACCCATCCTCTGTTAAATCGAGATCCATCTTTATGACATTATTAACTATCAACACGTTCACTGCCAATAATCGCTACGCTCATGGCTTCCAGTGGTTTCTTGCTAAGTAGCGGAAAGCGCCTCTACGGCGTAGGCACCCACTAGGCGGGCACCTGGCAGTGAATGTGTTACAAAATAATTCATAGGTTACCTAACTAGAACGTCATTTATGATACAACGAATATATACTCGGGGTTGGCATTATAAAAATCCTTTTATATGTTTTGTTGGTAGGTAGGTAGGTAATCTAAAAATGTAAATGTATCAACCTACCAAGTTTTTGATATATATAACTAGGTATATTATCTGATATAAGTGTTAACGATGAGTTAATACTTTCGCTGCCAGGAACCCGCCGTAGTCCCTTTCGCTACATACGAGGAAAACCACAGGATAGGCTACGAGCGTAGCGCGTAGCCACTCTTGGCAGTGAATGTGCTTTACTTCGGATGCAGGGCGGGTTTTTACAAACCGTCCGTAATCGTACCTACGTTTCGTTCGTTAAAATCTGATTGCATGAGAAGTTTGACAGTTATATATCATACTCATACTCATACTTATATTTTATTGGTATTAGGTGATTACATGTCAACTTACATCTAGTACAGATAAATTTAAAAATACAATACATTAATTTAAATAAATTAGCTACTTGCGTATGCTTATATTTGCACTAATATTTCGCAGTCAGAAATTCTTCTATATTATAGAACGACCGCTCAACAAGCCAAGATTTCAGCTTATTACTCTCATACTCAATGTCAACCAGCCTGTAATAGTACATTGTGATAAAAGTGAGCTATGTTGATAATCACACCAGAGGCGGAATTGTTCACGCGAGCCGCAGGTGAGCGTGGTAAGAGAGCCGAGGATGTAATTATCAAAGCTCACGTGTTTCATACGACGTTTTTCAACACATTTGCGAGGAAAAAATCCTTTTCATTATATAAAAAAATTATAGGCTTCCTGAGTTATTTTCTTTAGTTATTGATGGCAACAGGTTTTTACTCACATATTGTACATCGCCAAGAATTTCCAGTGGCGCAAATTCTATTTATCACTTTCCTATTCACCACGAGACAACATTTTTGATAATAACCAAACGCGCATTAACAATGTTTACAGATATTTGTGAAATTACCTATAATGGCGCGCAACATTTTTTTTCGTGAAGTTTGCGCAGTGCGGTTGCGCATCTAAGGCTGGCTAGGTGAAATCTCTAAACAGCCAATAGAAAATAAAATAAATATCTTCGTTTTAAAATGTTATCTTTATTAATTTATGTAAAATGTAAGCAAATGAGAATAGTTTTACTAAATTAAACGTTTCTATGTCATATCAAAAAAGAAATGGTCAATTAATTAACAGAAAAGATTTAATTTGTTTAATCGAGTAAGAATCCATTTGCCGAGAATTAAAAAAAAAGCTGTAGATTCTGTACAAACCGGTTAATGTAAGAATGCACCGTGTCCATGCATACATCGTGCTGCAAGGTGCCAACGTGTCTTAATCGGGATATAACCATAAAGCACGAGTGTCGTTTTATAAAAAACGCGTGTTCAATACCCAGGATTATGAGCCTAAAAGCGACGTAGTAAGAGGTACGTTACGAGCAAATGTGTTGAAAAATGAGTTTATGCAACCCGTCTTCCTAAAACTAACATAGCGTTTATGCACCCAGATTCTTAACCGGCCATTCAAATCGCATCAATCTTACCGTTCGTGCCACGCCGTGGAAACAGTCGCATTTTTGGTGTGAACGATAAATTTATCGTTAATCCGGAGTGTTAAGTGATTAAGCGCGCGGCGGGTGGCCGGTCTCTAACGCGCCGATTTGTTCGGTTATATAAACACTAACGATAGTGCTGGGACACTATCGATGGACGTATTATACATATGATAGTGCACACAGTATTCGATTTTGTTACTGGGCCTGCGTGCATCTATTGGAATACGATTTGACTTACGTGAATCCGTTTGTATGGCGTTTCTACTATTACATAAGTCGGATTATTTCGCAATAAGTAATCTGCTTACTATATTGCTATTCTTTATATTGTTATTCTTTTTCTCTATTGCTATTTATAAAGTTTAGCCAATATTTCATAGCTGTTGGAATTCCTTGTATAAATAAATAAATATATAGGTAGCTAAACAGTTACAATACGGTGGTAGATCCAGATGCAAAATATCGCCCACGCACAACGCAAAACTGACTTCTTCGGTAATTACAATTACATATATGAGGACACCATGCAGTCTGCAGATAAATAGGGACCTTTTCGAGGTTGGATAAAATTTCTCGTAATATGATATGACACCATGAAAGCTGAAATTGATTCGATTGGTAGTCCGAGGTAAGTGATTGCAGAAAACAACCCATTCGTATTTTTTTTAAACACCAGTTACAAAAAAGTAACTAAGCCCAAAACTTGCTCAAAAACAAATTGGTGCGCATTTTCAATCGAAACCTGAACCTATAAAATAGCAAGAGGCATAGCTTGGTAAAAGGAAAACGTCCGATTTTTGTCGTATAACACATCTACTGCCAAGGATCACTACGCGCTACGCATGTAGCTGATCCCGTGGTTTCCCCGTATGTAGCAGAAAGCGCCTACGTCGGAAGCGCGCGCTATGCGGTTCCTGGCAGTGAAAGTGTTACAAACCGGAACGACACCTACATTTTTATCGATAACTTTCCAATAATAGTGCACGACTCTAGCCGGAACGGGCCGCGCGGCGTCGACGGCGATATTTCTTTCCGACGACCGGCCGGACGATATTTCACGGTCGGTAATGTACGGCCCGAGATTGAAACATAACGACTAATTGTTATTTATTGGAGGAGGTGAAGAAGTGAGATCTTGGGAAGGAAATGTTGATTGTTTTGTTTGTGCTCATTTGGTTTTTTTATTAAATGCTTAGGGTATAACAAATATTACTCGACGTAGTTTGTGTGCAGGACCTAATCTTCGGAAACTACTAATCTGAATTCGAATTCTTGGACCAATTAATACAATCGACCATAGACGGACATTTCATATATAGTCCCTGGACGACAGGTTCAAAATGGAGAAAATACAGAGAAAACGATTTTACCAGACATGAGACCCAGCTAGATCGATTTTTCGACCACGTAAACCCCTCCATTCCATTCCAAATTTAATTGAAATCGTTAGAGCCACTTCCAAGAACGTGATTGCAAATATATCTCATCACCATTTGCTTGTCCTTATATTGCTCGTTTAATAGTATGATATTCAGCGGCTCGGCCCGCTGTTTACGAAAGACGTGGGAAGGGGCAGCGACTGAGGGGCTACCGCGAAACGAAAACGAACTTCGTTCGTGTATCTCTGTCTCTGTCGCACTTGCTAGTTCGAGCGACAGGGAGGGAGATACACGAACGAAGTTCGTTTTCGTTTCGCGGTAGCACCTCTGATTTTCTTATAAGGTAGGTGCACCAAGGAAGGCCCAGCTTCTAAGATGCCCACCTTTAAAAACTCGCAGTTTTATGGTTTTCCGAACTACTTCAAATTACGTGAGCATATGCGTATATGTTGACAATCAAATGAGCATTTCAGTTTTTATTCAAGCGCGCTGCCATTTCGTAAAATAATTACAATTGCTGTGTCGTGTATTACTTACGTATCATCCCAAATTTAAAAAAATAACACAAATTGTCAGTACTTTTGTTGAAATTAGGTGTTTAATCTGTTTAACATCCAATTATATGTAAATACTGTTATTTTTTGATTTATGTACTTTTATATGAATTAATTTAACTGAAGTAAAAGTCTCCTATAAGGCCCACTCTCTAAAAGTACGTCAAAAAAATAATGTTTGAATAAAGAACCGATTTATAAATACCATGATTCAGGCTGATATAAAGAATCTCACACAAGTTTTTTCATATTTTTTTCAAAAGTTATTGTTGTTTTAAAGCATTTTTTTATTTTCATACTCCTAAGAAGCCACAGCCATAACTTTGGGATATGTTCAATTCAATTAAAACGATTAATTTAGTTTATTTATAACGGGCCTGATTATGCGACCGGTGCCATTTTTATATAGGTTTTATTCTGTTATAAGGTTATAACGAAAATAACATTAAGTTTTTTTTTAATATTTTGTTTGTTAAATAAATAATTACCTACCAGGCCTATGAATGGCTTTTCTTTGTAATTCATACTGTAATTATTTTAAAAGGCTTTGAAATTAAGGCCTTATTGACATATTCTGATTTTACTACTAACTCTAACTGCCTCGAAATCGGAGATTCCTTTGACGCAGTTTCAGCGTATGCGTTAAAATCATGACGCAATGACTCATCACTGTGTCAAATGCAGCGTGCGTCACCGTATAATTAAGCCATTGGAACCCAAGCAATACGTGTATTACGCACTATATAGCGTAACAGCAGTTATTAGCCTTGTAGCGGAATGAATCATATGTACGTATATAGCCTTGAATGAGTTACGCTTCTGTGTGAACTTAACTATGTATAACGGTTTGTCTACCGCAAGCTCAGAACTTAAAGTTATGGAGTTAGTTTGAGCACTAAACGATATTTTTATCCCGGGAATCATCTCCTAAAATACTTAAACGAGAGGTGCAAGTTTATAAGGGGTTGGGGCTAACTAGTTTTATACGGATGAAGTCGTCAGCGAACTAGAGACAAGAAAAATGGTGCACTTTGTAAAGAAACTCTATACAAACTATGTTATATGTCTTACTCTCATATATTGTGGTGTGCACTAAAGGGTAATAGTAATATAGTACTTAATACCTACGTCAACAGCTAACAGTTTCGATTTGTTTACGTGGACGTATAAGTGACCCACCGTGTGTACACAAGCAGTCGTCGGTAAACACTGTCCATCGGGCACGCTTTGTGCGGACATTCTTACACAAGTTATCCGGTGCAAGGGGAAACCCTTTTTGTGGACGTGAGATTGTGTGGATATGGATATGCGGGGAAACTTTTATTTGACTATACTTTGTATTCGCCTTCGACTTTGTTTAGTTAAACTAACCGTTTTCAGATTTAAGAGAACGCTCTTAAAGGCCAATTTATCCGCTTAACATGGTAAAGATAAAATAAACGAGCCGACATCCATTGGTGAATGTTCATGTTGAATAACTAAAGGCCAAAGTCCCACATGGTGACCGGGGCCTTCTATTTGCAAGGAAAGATTTAATTACAGCATGCTATGCTATATGGAGGTATACGCAATAAGCCATAAAAATGCGTATTACGGACAAACGGAGGCATGCGCAATACACACTGAAACCGTCATGTATTTTAATTGGTATTCATTACGCTACGTCAGGTTTTGTAATTCTTAGACACCGGTGAGATTGAGCATATTGCATTGTACCATATGTTTTGAGGACTAACGTTGAATAAACAAGTAAATTAACAAATAACAGACGAGGGACCGATCCACACAACACCTCACTCCACCCTTTTTCCAAAATGGACAATCGTATTTGTACGAGGCACGATCAAAGCGATAGCCAATAAATAAATAGTTGATTTGCTCCGTAAATAGTACAACGGTCGGAATACTTTTACAAGAATTCGGGGGTAGCTGATTGATTTGCTTTAGGTATTTTGGAATACGATAGGATTGTTTGGCTTTTGTTATTTCAATCAATGCTTACCTCTCTTGTAGGACTTCAACCAAAATTTAACGCAATCATTACAACAACATACCTAATATAAGGTATTACGAAATAAAACAGTAGTAACTACTTACAAGTATTTTTGACCAAATCGTACTTATATATAACGTGAATTATAATTAGGGCTAATGCACAATAAGTGGGTGACAAATGACAAAAATCTTTAATTCCCTTATGGAACCATTTTTCTTATGTAGGTACTTGTATGTAATGTGAGCCTTCTAATTAAGGTGGTTCGATTTCCATACAAAAGTTATTTAACATTCTCAGGCTAACGGCGTGATTTTTTAAGAAACCTGTGTAAGTAACTTTCACAAATGGGCCTTCCATTTGCGTGAAATTCGCCCTTTCCTTGAATAAACTTGTATAAACTAGAATAATTTGAGAAAAATAGTTTTCCGAAAGTATGACGTCACAAACTAATATCTCAAATTATTCTAGTTTATAAAAGTTTATTCAAGAACTAGGGGAATTTCGCGCAAATGGAAAGCCAATTTATGAACGTTAGTTACATAGGTTATTTTTAAAAATCACGCCTGCGAATGTCAAATAACGTTTTGTATAGAAAACGACCGACCTTAACGGCTGTCAAACGGCGGTCGTGAGTTCGAATCCCGGGTCGTACCAATGAGATAGACTACTGCCCGTACCATCTCACACACGAGAGAAGGCCTGTGTCCAGCAGTGGGACGTACATATCCGTATATTTGTAAAATAGTTGAACGTGTTTGTCCGCGTTAACCCTATCAACTTCTATCGCCAACTTCACGACGTCGAGGGATTTTAATTGGTATGAAAAAAATGCTTCGTTTTAATCGAGGCCATCGTCTACTAGTTACACTAAAGTTCATCTGAATCCTTTCAACATCATTCAAACTTAAACATTAATATCATTAGTGGGATATAGTAGAGTCAGCATCACATAGTTAGTAGCAGCGAGAGTAGCCAAATATATCGTAACACACCCTTATTCTTAAAGTAACAAAGACGTGTTTTGATATTCTTTAACTTGTTTTCCAGACAGTGGGTACGTTTTACAGGGATCGGCAATACTCCTTAAGTAGCAATCCAATGTTTAAAGTAACACCTAAAGTTTAAGTAACATTGTAATTATTTTTAAGCCGACTTAATCATAAGATGTATGGCTTATAAAATAAATGAGATTTAAAAAAAGACGTGTTTTGAATTATTTGGCTACCTTGGCTGCTACTAACTATATAAGGCTGACTGTACATAATATAATTAGAAGTATTTTTTAAGAACAATACACGTGTGTTGTTTGAAATAAAAAATTACAATAGAATTTAGAGGCCTATGAACTTCATTAAACATCTCATTTTGATTTGTAATTATCTTCCAATATTTATTCACTGTGTGATGGGATGGTGCCAATTGGCAATATGTACGCTTTATTAATTTTTACAGAGATATTGAAATCTGCGCCATCTATGCAAAACTAAAGGAACCTCGTCGAAATCTAACTGGCGACGGAAGTCCACATCGGGGGCTTGGAAAAGGAAACTCGCCGCGAAACCGAGTGGTGTTTCTATGTTTTCGCGTACATGTTAATATTGAACGAAACTGCGCTCTATCTCAAGGTAATATAATAACGCTAAGATTATAATATAAGAACGACAACACTGTCAGTTAAATTTAATAATTTAATGTATTACTTCGCGCTTCGGTAACCATTTGTTGCATATTATAATTGTTATTTCAATAAATTGGCGTACTTAAGAAAATTCTGCGTAAAAAAAACTATTTTGTTTTCTCCGCTAGAGGCGCTGCCGTCGAGGAAAGTGGAACACTCAAGGACAATCGAATCCCTTTGTTCCTTTAAGGGTTTTAGTAGACATTACATCACGTTCCTTGTTGCATACCAAACGTTTACCCTATTACCGGGTAAAGTTTTATCAAACGTGTAGAGATTATTTAGGGGAAGGGAAAAAATGGCCGGTTTTTGTCTTTCTCACGCAACTTCGATGGTGGAAAATGGGGTCGAAAGGATGGGATAATGAATTTATCGTCAAGTACCTACTTAAATAAGTTTTCACCTAACAGATTATAAAATCACTAAAACAAAGTCGCTTCCCGCTGTCTGTCCCTATGTATGCTTAGATCTTTAAAACTACGCAACGGATTTTGATGCGGTTTTTTTTTTAATAGATAGAATGATTAAAGAGGAAGGTTTATGTATAATATAGTACCAGTGCGAATTCGGGGCGGGTTGCTAGTTGAAAATAGATATTACTTATGTTTTAGATATTTTCAACTTGGCTTTATTTTCCAACAGTCAAAAGTTTTTAGTTTCCGTCGCCGTTTTTTGTAAACGTATCTAAAATACTTTGCATTCTTTTGTTGATTTCAGCGAATAAATAAATACCTACTTAGTCAAGATAGACTTAGTAAGCTTTTCTTGATTCATTCCTGCACTACCTGTTTACAACTCTTCTTGAAAATTTTCTGCTACCCAAAGGATGTCTGGAAGAGAACGCTATAAAGCGATAAGACCGCCTGTTATTATCTTTATTTATTGAATGTACTCTTCTAACATGTTTTTCTTATGTTGTGGTGCAATAAAGAATATATTATTATTTTCTTTATTAATTATTCGTCTTAGGCTAGGTTTTTACAATAACTAAGTATATAAAAATTAAAATATAAAACTATACATACAAAACATAAAATCATTATAAAAACCTAACCTAGGGTACCGCCGGCAGCGAGGCGGGGCCTAAGCTGCCGGTGGTCAGGGCGCCAGAGACGGGAACCTCCTGACTATCCGCGCAGTATCCAGGAGTACCGCCTTCTGTATCTGACCCAAGGGTAAGGGGGGGATCAAGATCCAGCAATCTAGCGAGAGTGTCGTGAGTGGTCGAGACTCTTCGCTATTAAACCGTTCGCCGAAACGACTATCGGGACGATGATCGTCGAATCAACATCCCACATTATTATTAACACATGTTTTTTATGAATAGCAAATGTTACCTACCTCCAAGTAATTGCGTATAATTACACAATTAATAAGATAGGTAACATTAACTACACCATTTAAATGAATAAATTGTTATGATATCTTGGCACTAATTAGAAAACATTACATTTAAAAAGTTTTTAGTACCATTACGAGGTTCACGTACATTTATGACTTGAAACGCGTCACTAAAGTGTATTGTAGGTGTTGCTCGCTGAATGAGTAATCAGCCTCGTCTGGTCCAAGTGATTAGCGCCAGGAAGCATATTTGACTGGAGTCTCGACTTTATTTATCTGATACTTGTTGTACGTACTATTTCTGACTTTTTAGGCTCGGCGCACCAATACCAAGTTAGATAGATCGCTCCTAGACATATAAATGTACAATATTGATTTTGCCTAGATAAATGTCTTGTTCATACATTTCACACGCTTGATTTTGTGTACATATAATCGTGTTTATTAGACTATCCACTACTTTGAATCTACACTTCAAGGCAAAACGAATGCAGCACTTTTGCGGTCGAGAAACCCCAAATCCTCCAATCGAAAACCAAATGTTGGATTCAAAAACCGAGTAGGTACTTACCTAACCAAATTCATCTCCAGGCGTATGTTGCACAGGCATTTTATCTGTAAATCTCATGGATAATGTTTACAATATGTATGTACCTAGAGTAGAGTTTATACATTGTACGTCTTTCATCTCCGGGCAGCATATTTACTTGCCATTATGCGGTCGTGGCTGTCGCTCCCGTTTCGGCCTTACAAGCCACGTACGTAAGTGCCGCTCCTCTAATATGGACGCTATTTAAATCATCTTTTCATAGATGTACGAGTATAAGCCCATGATATGTGTACATGAATGTTTTTTTATTATAAATCGTAAAAGTACAAGTTGATGTCATTGTACTTTAACAAAATGTATATCTGCACTATAAACGTTTCTGTTTAACCCTACGATAGATTGTTCGAGAACTTTTTTTTAAATAGTATAACCAATTGAAACCTTAATCAGTATAGAAGAATAAAGAAATTTATACTTTAACGTTGTTTTCATCTCAGAAAAGTTAATTTTTAAACCATTCTTTTTTGATATTACATACCTTACGTACATGCATAAGCCGTTGCCGAAATGTAACCAATTCAACGCAGTTAAATTTAATAGAAATAAGTAAAAAAATTAAATCGCCACCGCTTATGACCGAACCATAACAACACATAAATACATTTAGCAGATTTACCAACTAGAATTGTATTATTCTGAAGTTCCAGAACGCTTTTATAACATATCACGTAAAAGCCTTTCAGATCCAGGATACTCGTGGGAGTTAATCTAAACAAACAATTTGAATCGTTAAACCCTAACACTTATAAATGACCATAACCTGAACCTGTAATTGGCTCTGTAATTCTATTGTTGTGTATAGTAATATTTAACGCTGTTGGCTCTCCATGCATGAATAAATAAACAAATAAATAAATAAAGCCATCAATACTTAAGTACTTACACTATAACGGTTAGGCCTGAATCACACTAGCGCAGTTTGCGGTGGCGGTCAATAGTAAACTTGGCAAAAACTGTGAAAACTATTGACCGCCACCGCAGGCCGCGCCAGTTTGTTACAGGCTTTATGGTTATGGCGTATTAATCGTTTTATATTGTTTTGTGTTAGGCTGAAACCACACGTCAGTTACCGGGCCGGGAACTGACACGGTTTGAGAGCATGTAGCGTTTATTGTAATTTTCGAGCGCTTAAAAGCCGTAGACATTTAATAAAATAATCAATAATTAAATATAATAAAATAATCATATTTACTCGAAAAAGGATTAAAAATGTAGTCAAATGGAGAAAAAATAAACGCAAAAGGTTAAATAATCACGAAGTTATAAGTGTCCAAAGTTTTAAGAAGGGGTATGTTCTGTCCCTTTTTCGCAAAACGCAACTTCATATGAAACGATGACGCTGGAAGACTGTGACGTCATACTAATAGACGGCAACGTGCCGCGCGCCATCGTGTTCGACGCGGCTCCCCGGCAGCATCCTGTAATGTGACGTCACACACTGTTTGCGTTTTCTCTCTCTAACAAGCAATATTAAAACGGTTGTAGCTTCGTTATTCTTTGAGATATCTGAATGGGATTTTCGTCACTAGGCATATTTTTTGCCTTCTTCCATATGGAGTCATAACAATTTTCGAGTTTACACCCCTATTGTCAAAACCGTTGGCAGCGCTTGAAGGTAACAATATGCGCTAAGCTTGCTTTAATAACAAAACTGACCCGGCAGCGAAAGGGAAGTACAGGACGTACATAATGTCTATTCGTCCTTACGTGTCCTATCATGTAAACAAACATGAAGTCAAAGATGACCATAGATAATGACTAGTGATTGTAAATGTCAACAAAATATAGGTACACGAAGTCTGAACGATTATTTCACTTCTAACGTAACTTTTACGACGCGTAAGTGATTAATCAAAACAAGAATGTATTATCATTAGAAAAGAAAGACAACCAATGATGAAAATCAAGTATCTTGACACTTCCACTGCCAGGAACCCGCCTAGCGGGCGCCTACAACGTAGTCGCTTTCCGCTACATACGGGAAAACCACGGGATTCGCTACGAGCGTAGCGATTCTTGGCAGTGAATGTATTAACATTCACGCTTCGCTTGTAGCCGATCTTCGTATGTAGGGGAAGGCGACTATAGCGAGCCGACCGCTAGGCAGGTTCCTGGCAGTGAATGTGTTAAAAAATACGAATCTAATACAACCGTTTTATTGTTGCTAGTTAGAGATTTTT
Source organism: Epinotia bilunana (assembly GCA_947049275.1). NCBI lineage: Eukaryota > Metazoa > Arthropoda > Insecta > Lepidoptera > Tortricidae > Epinotia > Epinotia bilunana. The sequence continues at coordinate 18,328,486 of OX346260.1, read as the reverse complement.
TTTACAGTTTCGTGAGCGTGACGTAGCAGATGTCTACGTGATAGTAAATAACATTCGTTCCATAATAAATATGAAGGTACGTTTTGTGGGAAACGGACTGACTGCCCCCGCTTTTAACTCATTCATCTATTTATTTATTAATAAACAATATTGAGTATTATTTACGAAATTATAGAAAATACACCTTATACTATTGCTACTTATAGTATTTGATAATTAATTCTCTAGCAAGTATAAAATATATTCTCTCCGTTTTTACGTACTTATGTTCAATATTTTATGAAAAACATTCAAAATATTGTTTGCTTTTATTTTAATCTTTTGAGAACATTTAAAATATGTGTTTTCTTTATTTGGTGTCACGATCATTATTGTTTTTTTTTTCAATTGCAATTCCCAGGCCTATTCCTCATACCGCTTTAGCTAATCTCGGCTCTCGCAGACCTCTGATCCGCCTTAGGGGCAAGGCAGGATTTAAATTTCTTAGCTGTCAAACATCCGTTTTGTTAGACAAATGACCAGAACTGCACGTAAGTAGGTTCTATAATTTATTATGTGTTTGCTTTTGTTTACCGTTGCCGCGGCAGAGCATACCTCTTTAAGTTTAAACAGCAGATTTGTATTTCTCAATCGGCGTCGAAAGTCAATAGTTCAGTTTATTTATACCTTGATGCAGGGCGCGGGGGGGTGAGGCGCGGGCGGGCTGCGGGGCGCGGTGGGCAGCTGCAGCAGGTGCCGGATGCTGTACCCTTGTCGGGACTTGCGGGACATTCTGGAACAAAATCACTACCTATTATATTTTTATAAGGCAGATGGGAAATATATTCCCACCATGATTAAACTTTATTTCTATGTGATAACTTCTATGTGGTGATAGGGTTCAATTCAATGAAACACTTTACACTGCCAGGAACCCGCCTAGCCGTAGTCGCTTTCCGCTACATACGAGAAAAGCCACGAGATCGGCTACGAGCGTAGGCAACCGGAGCTCGCAGTATTTGCGCTCCCGAAGTGTTGTGAAACCGCTCTGTGCAAGCCGAACTGAGTCAACTTGAACTGGGACGGAAATAGAAAAAATGTATGAAAACATATTTTTTGTTGCGAGGCAGCCAATTGAAACAGCGGTTGACTGAGTGTGTACGCTGTTTATATAATGAAATGCTGGTGTAAATCGTATACTGGCGACAATTTCAATTTCCGCCCGGTCCTAGTTGGCTCAGTTCGGGTTGCACAGGGCGGTTCCAGAAGGCTTCGGGAGCTCAAATACCGCGAGCCATACATTTGCCTCTCAGCCACTGAAACTACTTGCTTTAACTAACAGTTATGTTGACTTACGGCCATTCCCAATAATCAATCCACGGATAGTTTTCATTACCAGCAGTTACATTTTGACAGATTACCCGTAGAAAATGTGTCAAAATGTAACTGCTAGTAAGGAAAAATATCCGTGGATTGATTATTGGGAATGGCCGTTATATAGTAAAATAAAAAAGTCTCTGACAAAAAATTAATTTTTTGTACAAGTTTTTAATGCCGACTGTACTTTTCTGTATACCATCATCAACTACTCATTGAGACGATTCTAATGAGCCCTAACTCAACGGGGCTACGTCAATTGAGTACTGAATTCCCATGGCCACCTTCTGTGTCCAGCATCAGATCAGCTCGATGGTACCATAATATTGAATTGTCATCCAAACTATAATTATACCCAAAATTCGGTCACCGGGAAGTGGGTCAAATTTAACTTGCAAGAGACAGACAGACAACGGGACAGGTGAAAGTTAATAAAAGCTTGTAATGAAAAGGGTTGGTGGTGAGTCAGATCGCCAGGGCTCCTGAGGATGTGCTATGTTGGGAGTCAGGGACCCACGTTCGTAGCTATTAACACAACGGATCCTCAAATACATAAAAGGTTGGCAATGCGCTTTTGAATCTTCTGGAACAGAGGTGTAGACACTAAATAAAATAATCAATAATGTCATATTTTCTCGAAAAAGGAGTAAAAAAGTAGTCAAATGGAGAAAAAATCAACGCAAAATGTTAAATAATCACGAAGTTATAAGTGTCCAAAGTTTTATGAAGGGGTATGTTCTGTCCCTTTTTTGCAAAACGCAACTTCATATGAAACGATAACGCTTGTAGATTGTGACGTCACTATAGACGGCAACATGCCGCGCCGCATCGTGGTCAGCGCCGCCGTCGACGCGCCCCCCGGCAGCATCCTGTAATGTGGCATCACACACTGTTTGCGTTTTCTCTCTCTAACAAGCAATATTAAAACGGTTGTAGCTTCGTAATTCTTTGAGATATCTGAATGGGATTTTCGTCACTAGGCATATTTTTTTGCCTTCTTTCTTTTGGAGTATTAATAATTTTCGAATATACACCCCTATTGCAAGCTTTCAATAGCCTATTACGGTGTCCGTTTACGTCAAAACCGCTTTGTTACTTTGTAGTTATTAGGGAATTGGGAACATGTGAAGTCACGATTTTCTATGGTCAGACCGCGCCCATTTTTTGATCTTTATGTTAGGTATCTTTAAATTGGCAAAAACCAGTTGATTTGATTTTCGGATTAATTCGTAATTTTTATTTATTATCTTACATATATATTATTAGTGTTTTTATTATAGTATTAATTATAATTACATCAAAATTCGGCAAAGTGTCGGGCTATTTTAAGTGGGTTGAGACGATGATGGGAACTGAGCTTGCAGGTAAATAAATTAAATGTTGATACGCACAGTGATTCAAATATCAAAACGATAAGAATAAAATACTCTACAGCGCCGATTTTTTTATAATTGTCCATCATAAAAAGGTGAGTGTGAGACTTTATATTATTTAGGAACCAAGAAATTTCGAAATACGAGGACGGTAGCGCCCCCGCCAAGATAATTGAAACACCTCCCATTTCTCGGAGCTATTTGTCGAATTTTCAAACAGGATCAGCCTGAAAAATAACAGACGACCCGCTTTCAATTGTGTCAAGTATTGTTGTAAAATTGCGAGTAATTTAACATTTCAAATATCATATTTTTCCTGCGAAACTACCAGGTGCGGAATCCAACGGCCCCACTCATAAACGTTCAACAATCCTATTTTAACAAATATTTATAGCCTGTATACCTATACTCGCTGGTCTTTATCTATTGCTATGACATTTGTGTTCGTAAGAAAGGGACTAAACATACTTTTATTCAACGGAGCTCTACTTTAGTGCGACAAACTATCGTCATTTGAATTCCGCCTTCATCCCCTAGCTCAGCTTAAAGTGGACGGATGTACCGAAACTCCGATCAACGACCATTATGGTGGAGCTCTGTAGCAAATGGAACAACAAACTGCGAACCCTCAAGTAATTCCGTAATGCGTTTTTGATATTTCTTTCTCTAGTTCTGCACACTTAAAATGTGAGTATGCCGTACTGCAAATCAAATGGCATTGCTTGTACAGAACGGAAGCCTAGGCTCAATATAAATCAAAATTGAATATTAATAGTTTTTCTAGAAACTACGCCATTTCTCACGCCCAAGCGTTATCATTGTTATCAATCTTAAAGCAGAATTATTTTTAGGTCATAAAATGCATGCTCTGCATTGATGCCCCAGTTTCAAGACATGAGGAGCAAAACAACATATAAAATATAATATTTTCTCCAATAAATTCTGCTTATTGTTGCCAAAGGAAGACCAGTGCCCTTAATTACAAGAAATAAAATTTAACAAAATACAATAAGTGACCGGAAATTTTAAGAAATTACATTACTCCGACATTTTATTGGAATAAAAAATCTCAATGAAATTGTGCAAAATTTTCCTTCCCAACCTAAGTATTTATTTAATTTCATATACAAAATATTAACCTTTAGGAGCGGGCATAATCAGAGCGTAGGCGGGAACTTATAATATAAGACTAGAATAGATACCGCACTAAAATATTTATAAATATAAGCAGTATACAAAAGCTTGGTTGGATCCAAAATGATGATGAGGTGAGAATAGGGGCGTAGACACTAAATAAAATAATCGATAATGTCATATTTTCTCAAATGGAGAAAAAAACAATGCAAAAGGTTAAATAATCACGAGTTCTAAGTGTCCAAAGTTTTAAAAAGGGGTATGTTCTGTCCCTTTTTCGCAAAACGCAACTTCTTATAAAACGATGACGCTGGAAGATTGTTACGTCACACTATTAGAAGGCAACATGCCGCGCCCCATCGTGTTGAACGCGGCCCCGGCAGCATCCTGTAATGTGACATCACACACTGTTTGCGTTTTCTCTCTCTAACAAGCAATATTGGATTTTAGTCACTAGGCATATTTTTTGCCTTCTTTCTTTTGGAGTATAAACAATTGTCGAGTCTACACCCCGAATCTATGTATTTTATTCTAACAGTAAAGTCAGTAATGATGTAAAGAAAATAATGCTGTACAGTATAAATATGTGAAATAGTTTATGTGATCGGATAGGAGGTTCCGGAGATTACCCCTCTGGCATACAAACTCACAAATCTGTAATCTGACTGACTTTTCCTTTATGTATGTTTAACACTTATATTGTAAAGGATATATTAGTAAAGATTACTTAGGTACCTAGTCAGTGGGTATTTATCTGAGAACGTAATTTACACGAATACAAGACAAAGGCCCCGCGTGTGGTGTCGGGTTAGAATTTCACCACCCCCTTTCTTCCCGTGGGTGTAGTAAAATTCGACTAAGGGACCAAGGTTGAAGTATATTGTGGGTGATAGGCTAGCAACCTATCACTGCAATATCACATTTTGTCGATCTTTTATACCCACATGCATGTATGCTAAAAGTGGCGCTGGAACATACGATTCATGTGCTCTGCCTACCCCTTTTGAGAATAAAGGCGTGAATGTATGTAATTTTATCTAATTTAACAAGAAAAACGCTCAAGAAACATAATATAGATATATTAAAGTTCTATTAATATATTATACGGAGAAAAGTGCTCGGCTCAACTTTGCCGCTCCCTAATTAATACTTGAGACTTGTATAATTTGTTAATCCTAATTTTGTATTAGGATTTTGATGAAAAACCATACTTTACGTTTTGAGAAAGTTAGCGTAGATTTTAGCAGGTTGACACTTTTACTGCCAGAAACCCGCCTAGTGGTCTCCTACGCCGCCGTAGCTGCTTTCCGCTCCATACGAGAAAAACCACGGGATCGGCTACGAGCGTAGCGCGTAGCGATTCTTGGCAGTGAATGTTTTAACACTTTTACTGCCAGGAACCCACTTAGCGGGCGTCTACGCCGTAGCCGCTTTCCGCTTCATACGGGGAAGAATCGCTACGCTCGTAGCCGATCCCGTGGTGTTTCCCGTATGTAGCGGAAAGCAGCTACGGCGGCGTAGGCGCCCGCTAGGCGGGTTCCTGGCAGTGAAAGTGTAAATGCGCTGTACGAAACGGTGCTCGTGGAAACGGGCACGCAAAACAAACAGGTAACGTTAGTAGTAGGGGAGTTTGAAACTACCCGTTACATACAAACTATTACTGAAGGCCTATTGTTTCAAGTAGTCGGTAATCGTAATTAATGTCCGTTAAAATATGATTGTATGGGAATTTTGACAGTTCATTATGAGATGACAGGCACTGCCGTAATTAACATTTATCAGCATGTAAAGAGTGTGTGATGCAACCCGCCCTAAATCATAATGGACGGAGAGCTAGCGACCAAATCGGTCATGTAGCTTCAGCTGTATTGAAACTCCTTTAGCTACTTCCCTGAACAAGCTTTTCCGATAATCTTCGCGCTGGCAGCCCGCGGGCGGTGGGTGCGGGTGTAGTGGGGTGGGGAAAAAAAAAAATGTGGGCTCAGCGACTTTTTTTTTTCAAACAGTTTCACCGTGACGTTTACATAGCGCCGCTTTACTATGCTTTACTTACACATGTATTTAAATACATAACTACAACTTAGAAAAGTTGAAAAACCCCCGACATTTTCATTTCAAAGTGCAAAATCTCAAAAAAGGCTGAACAGATGTTCGTGAAACATGGCTAAGAACACTCGGAACCAATCACATCAGCTTTCGAATAAAAAAACTGCATTCAAATCGTTCCATCCGTTTGGGAGCTACGATATCACAGACAGATACACAGATACACAGACACCTTAAACTTATAACACCCCTCTCTTTGCGTCGGGGGTTAAAAACGCCTTTGTCAGGGCTTGCCCGAGTTCAAAACATGTATATTATTTTGTTACATTAACCTCACTCGAGTGTCGACTTTGCAGCACTAGTTTTAAGAACTGTATTCGCTGGACGGCGTACAATAGTAGAAACTCCGGCAAGTCGTTCGCAAATAACGAACCTAGTTAACTACTTTCATGTTTGCATATATCTCTTACTAAAATCCACTTTGGTATTTCTATTAGTCTATTGAAAAACTTCTTAAAAGAAAAGTGATTTGGATGAAAGACGAAATTCCAAAGGGAATTTATTGACACCATCTGCTTTATTTTCCGGGAAATACTTTACACGTTCACTGCCAAGAATCGTTACGCTTTACGCTCGTAGCCGATTCGGTGGTTTTCTGGCTAAGTAGCGGAAAGCTCCTACGATCAAGGCGCCCGCTAGGCGGGTTCCTAGCAGTGAATGTGTTAAACGAAAGATGTAAAGTATGGAAATATTTTTTACAGTACATATGGTGCTACTTTCCCGCACGCGTGCGGGAATGAGCACTTTCCGTGCATATGTCGAAACTTTAAACAGCCATATGTGCTGTAAAATGTTGTACGATACACTAGCGAATGGGTAATTTGCAACTCATGTCGATTCAAAACACTCTCTTCGGTCGTGTTTTAATTTATCGTATCTCGTTGCGAATTTCCTATTTTCTGCACTTGTATCGTAATTTATTTATTTGTTTATTAAAACATGTAAACATGACATTACAGTATAACCAATGCGTCATGAAACGACATATCGTCGGGGATAGTGCAATACCGCCTAACTAGCACTAGTAAATACTGCGTATCTTCACAACACCCATAGAGCGAAACCGCGTATCTAGCACTGGTAAATATCGCGTAACTAACAAAAATAGCCACTCTAAAATTTTCCCGCCAACGAAGGTAAAATCCTGATTAGAATTATACCAAGCTTCTCCTGTAAAGTTGGGTATTGTGTAGATACGCACTATTTACCAGTGCTAGTTACGCGGTATTGCACTATCCCCGACGATATACAAAAGACAAAAAATAAACACATATAATTACATTGGTACAGTTGATTGCCTGTCATCCATCTCCTCAGAGAAGCTCAGACATTCACCGCACACATACATCCATCGCCACGCAACTAAGTCACACTCCGGTGCTGATGCCAAGAGCGCATTGAGTTGTGAGAGCGTGGATCAGCGGCGAATTCCTGCGTAAAACAGTGCGAGCTGCCTGCACCGCCAATAAATCGCGTCGTCGTGCCCTGAGAGTTATCCTGGGGATATCCGGAGTATACAATCGCACGAGGCGACTCACTAGCTCCGGACAATCTGACTCACCGCGTATGATCCGACACGCATTCACCAACAAACTGTAATTACGCCTTACCTCCAACGAATTATAACCCTTGGGTTATAATTCGTTGGAGGTTCCTAACAGGTATTTGGTGGGATACAGGAATGGCTACTAGGAGTGGCTAACCTAAAACTTTCCTATATAAAAACCGTAGGAATGTTTTCTGACTTTCTCCAGTAATAGGGCGTAAGTTGATTCGTGAGGGTTCCATACGATTGACGAAGCTTCAAGCTTGCTTCTAACGAGTGCATTATAAACTAGCCTGATAGCCCCGGGATCATGAGTCGCGCAGGTTGCGAATCACAAAACCTAACCTTCGATAGCAGCTTTCAGCAAGTGATAAAATGTGCTCATGGAAAGTAAGTCGCATATCGAAGACCACACCGAGATCCTTAACACTGGAGACACGGTTGATAGGCTCTGCTCCGAGCATGTATTGAGCATGTATCGGGGTATGTGCACGGCAGAAGGTGCAGACACAACACTTGGCAGAGATGAAAAGAAGTTTATTATCCATACTCCACCGGAAGACCAAGTTGATGTCCCTTTGCAATGACTCACAATCTGTTAATTGCTCCACACCGCAAACTAATTTTAAATCATCGGCATAAAGGAGACATTGGGATGACTTAATAACAGTTGTGAGATCATTTATCATTATTCCGAACAGGAAAGGTCCCAATATGGATCCCTGACTGACACCAGATCGGGTATGATATGGAGCCGAGACAAAGCATCCATGTCGAACATATTGCTGCCGATCACGCAGATAACTAGCGAGAAAAGACAGTAACTTCGGAGAGAAACCAATTTGGTTCAATTTATTAAGCAACACATCGTTATCCACGCGATCGAAAGCCTTCCCGAAGTCGAAATAAAGGACATCAACCTGGATACCTCTATCAAGATGCCCAGAAATGTTGTCAACCAAGAGCAGAAGATTTGTGTTTACAGAGCGGTTAGGTCTGAAGCCATGTTGTGTATCATTCAAGTAAGGTTTAACCTGCGCTGATAAGGTCTGGTGGAGTATGGATTCAAACAGCTTAGCCAACGTGGAAATAATAGCAATGGGTCTGTAATTGTCTACAAGTGTGGCGCGGTCTCACGTAATAGTACATTACGTACCTAGGGCGGTGAATTCGTGAATGGCCCAGATCGCAGGTGGTTGTGGCCCGAACCGAAGGTAAGGGCCATAAATATGCGATCTGGGGCTTTACGAATTACCGCCCGTGGTAAGTACACAATTTTACGTCTTCATCAGGCCACAATGCGAGTTTTACCGTACGCGCAGCGTGCAGTAAAACTCGCATTATGGCCAGGTGTGACGTAAATAACTATTAAGGAGCGCGAAAGAAAGGCACTTATGCCAAGTTAGTGCTGCGTCGCGCGTCATTTTAAAACGGCGTGAACAACCAAGAAATAGCCTGTCATAAGACCAAGCATAGCCCTTATGTGTCGGTCGCGAATTACGATTAGGTCACAAGTACCCAAAACATACTGGGGGGTGTCACAGCGTTACGGTAGCTAGTGTGTTTATAGGCCTTTGTTACCGGAATAAAATAAATGAATATCATATTCTATGGTCCTCACTCCGGTCCATTAGTCCATGTAGGTATACATAGATATATTTGTATCAGTGTGATACGTGCTCTTGTTCTGAGACTAGCTTGGCGTATGTGAAAGGGAGCGCACGAACACACCATGAAATTAGAGTGAGACAGATAATCTCTGATCGACTCCTACTAGGGAACATGGATTAAAGAGTCCATACTAAAATAAGTTTGTCGTAATCACCTAGCTTCTAGCTTCTAAGTTAGTAAAAGAAGAGAATACCAAGAAAGATAGAAAAAACTTTTATCTTAAGTTAAGCCGACGAAGTGCCATCCCTAATAGAATATGTTGCTCGATAACATTCGTGAAAGATAATAAAAATCGACTTGATACTGTATACGTCCGCCTAATATCGCTAAGTCATGTAAAACGACGATTGTGTAGCTGTGAGCAATTTATTGTTCAAAGCAAATAAAATGAAGCAGTCGAACAACTCCAGAATATCACCTCTCGACTCCCACCCATGTAAATTTAAAACTTATGACCGAGCGCTAGAGTCGTTTTTCAAATGTCTGTTATGAGGATATATACGATGTTAGGGTTGAGAAAAGTTATTAGGGTTTATTCTGGAGTTCGTAGTAAATTTCAGAATGTCGTGTTTGAATAAAACATACCTACGTGCGGAGCTCAGCGCACAGATAGCGATTTAATTAGAATAGAGGTTGCTGTAGTGCTCTTGAGTAGGTAAACATTTTGCACATGCTTTAGATGGCGTAAGATCTATGTACATTTTCATGTACTTATTTGCATAGTTCCGAACTTACAACATTACGAGGTACACATTTTAGTACAGAGACTAATCCGCGTAAGTGCAGGCTATTCATATAGGACATAGGACGGTTGGCTACTGACTCGTTGAATATAATAATGAATAGCATTTATTTATAATCTAATTGCTTATAATCTAAATTGGTCATTACCGCCAAATGATCTAGCTATCCCGATGTTCATTCATATTATAAGATAATCTAATCCGATTTTATAATCATATAACGATTCACTTATTGTATAAGTTCATAGAACTTTACACTAGGTTTACGGCGAATATCTCGTGTTTTCCTCTTTGTACAGAACGAGCAGCGAACCCGAATGTTGGCCAGCAGTGAGTGTCAGTAACCGTTATTTGATTCGTCCACGTAACTGCGGCGCTACCACGAAAATCGAATCTCGAAGTTCGTATATCTCTATATCTGTCGTTCGAGTACCATAAAACATAAGTACGTTAGCCGCTCATTTGCTTTCGGATTTTAAAAAAGGTAGCCTAAATTGCTTCTTATTTTTCTTCATCGAAGCAGCCCATACTTTGCTTGGCAACCACAGTTGCCACATCAGTTTAGGGGTCCGCGAAATTGGCAACTGTGGTTGCTACAAGCAAGTGAGTGTAGGAGAGAGACAGGCGCCGCTGCAACCGAGTTTAAATAGGTAACTACTTATTGACGTACGAGATAAAGATAAGTAGTTAAATATGATCACAATAAGATATATCTGTCACTGCTATGATTACATAACACAAGGAACAAGGCAATCAATACATTATTACACCTATAACACAGCTGTAGACGACGCCATTTTGAAGTGCTTATTTCCATTATAACATTGTACTAACTACACTGAAATGTTCTACAAAAGTTCGCGTTTTGCTTCGTGAAGTCCACAACTTTTAACTCAACCGTATATACCAACTTGCCAATTGGCATTACGCGAAAACAACATTTATTACAACCGGGTAGAGATTAAATTAGCTCGCGGTGAAACACCGCTTCCAACTTTGCGCAAATAGACGGAGTTCAAGTTATCTGAAAAGTTATTTAACAAAGTTTCATAGGTTTCTTGGGTGATGTGCGAGATTGCGCTCTAACCGGTTGGATTAGGCTTGGTAATTGAATGGGGAGGGGTCCGCGGGTGGGATCTTTCGTATCTGATACGCGTCTGCGTTATCCCATCGAGAGCCGTGACTGTAGAAAGATTTTCCTTCTACAATGGACTGAGACTGGGGCCGGTTACTGAAATGACTTTGTAATGGCGGGCTCAATAAAATGTCCAATATTCGAGCCTTTTTGTTCCAGTTAATGGTGAAGGGTATTGTCTCCATAAATTGAGTTATAAAACAAACAAATGTACTACTTTTAGAATGATATGAAAACTTAGTTACGAGATTACAATAAATGTTGTCGTTGCAGAGTAATGTATCTTTTTTTTAATGTATTTATTTAGAGGTAATAAGGCATCGTTAAGTTATTGTTCACAAAATGAGAATTCAAATAACTTTACTTTCATGACTGAATAAGCCTCTTGCAAGAGATAATAAAGTGATAAAATATTATCGATCGAGCCGTCACCCCGGAGCAAGGTTACGTCGTCGCGTAAGATTTAAAATTCTGTTTCTGAGAAGCTCTAAGCTCACTTTGTTTATTCTTCTGAGAAAATTAATTCCCATGGAATAATTTCCTGTTAAATGTGTTCCTCCCGGATCTCTCATTCGTGTTTTTGATTGAGTATTATAAATTTGCATATTCCTTAACGTTCTAGTGAAGTCTTAATAATTTGAATATGTTTTTAGATATAACAGCATGGTTTATGGACGTTGAATGTATTATAAATCAAGTTAAAATGCATACCTAATGATATCTCAGTTATTTCTCATGAGTAGTCTCACTGCAGTCCGTTATCCAGGTGATTTCCGGGCTGCAAGACTCGGAACCGTGGCCCGACGCACGCTGAATGCACTTTTAATGTTACCACCAACTCGTAAACACTTTTGTCTCAAAACTTTTCACTAGCACAACTTTCCAGCCTTCATAAAAACTATCAAAACTATGTTTTTCACAGTCTACCTGTCACAATAAGCGCGTCTAACGTGTCAGAGCTCCCGAGAAGTCCCCTCAGCGTCTCCTCACAAGCGAAGAAGTAAACACAAATTACAAGAGCATCATCCGGGAAACGTCACTCCTGATAACACTTCAAAACAATATCACAAATCGACACAAACACTCGCTGTCAACCAGCTCGCAGTTCCCGGGCCCTGACACATCAGTTCCGAGTCAGGATAACGTCTTCCGTCCAACAGTATAACCTCAAAACATCTTACTGACACTCCGCGGCCCACAGGAATTAATAAAAAGTTTCTTTATAAAACAAGTGGGTTGTGAGCATGTTCCAAAATGGCGGAACTTTGCGTTAACTTCGGAACGTACAGCGACGTGAAGTTGTAGGGTGCGCGACTCGCGCGGCTCGCGGTGTTGTCGCGCAGCAACCCCCAACTTTTCTCATAACAACGCACCGGAAAACTTATTTCCCGCACAGCACGAACCAGAAAAACTTTTTTGCAACCAATAAATCGTATTTTTGATAAACTGTTCATTTATAAAAGTAGTTTTTGTAGGTTTCCCAATGAGTTAGCAAGTGACGTCGCCGAGAAGAGCTCCCTCACCGTACGGCAAGCCGCGTAGTCGACAGGGGTTCGGTCGGGGAAAATCAATAACTTACGGCCGGCTCTCTCCGCCGCTCTCCGCGTTTAATCATACACTTTGTGAGCAAAACATTAAAACTTGTCCGTTTGTTTGTCGGAGGCGGATCGTTGTCGATCGCGGGGAGCGGGGCGCGGGGTGTGGCGGAGCGGCGAGCGAGGCGGGCAGCGACGGGCCCGGCCGGCGACGGACTTCGGCGATTCCGCGAGTTTACTTGGGACAAAGTTTTGCGAGGTGTTCTTACAAAGAAGTTCGGTTTTGTACTGCAACGTGCGGAAGATTGGCGGCGCCCCTCCCCGCGCTAACTGCCGTGCATAACTTTGCTGCATTGTTATCGGCAGAATGAGTCGAATCAAGAGTACTTTAATAAGTTGGAGCGGGCGTGCGTTGCCCTAGTTTCAAATAAGTTTCGTGGGCACCGCGCCGCTACCGCGCGGATCGCCTCCCCTACCTTCACTGTTAATTTTTAAACTAGTTTAGTTTACTGTATTTACTCTAACTAGGTAACTCGCTAGGAAAATTGCCTTTTAGATATATAACTATGGCTGATATGAGAGCTGATATTGTAAAGATTGCTGTTGAATTATGTATTAGTTTAATAAATAACATTAATCTGTTGATTGGATAAGTTACTAGTGGCATTATTCACATTTAAGAGAATCATACCTAACTATTAATCTATGGTGAATTAAGAAATTAATCAAAAATACGTAAAGCATTTAATTACAAACTGCACTGCACACTTCATTACTATTCAAAACACGTACACCGTTCAGTGAAAACACATCCCTAAATACAAGACACAAAGTCACCGGACCACTTACAAACAAACATCGACCGAAGTGATTTAATTCTGTAAGTAGTGTAAACAAGTTTTGTCCTTAGATGCTTCTCACTTCCCCTCCCACCGACCTAGCCCCCGAAATATCCACCAACTTATCAAAGAACCAAAGTATCTTGAGACGCCTTACCTCTCTCATTGTTCCCACGAACAGATGATTCTAAGGCTCTTAAATACGATCCCTAGCTCTGAATTGTTTGGACGACGGGATCGGGCGATTAATCAACCGACGAGTCCAGGCTCTCTGGGATTCAGAGAAGCCAGACTTCATCTGAGTCCCGAGGGTCGAGTATTAACAAGTATTTCGAGATAAATAAAGTTAGCAACTGTACGCGTTGGCTTAATTTTGATAAGCTATTTTGATTTGATTAATATTATCTCAAAGAAAATTTACTGTTTCACATTGTTTGTTCTGTTCAACAATTATTTTACTTCGGGATGTCTAAAACAGTAATGTATCCGTTTTCTTTATTTCTGGGTTCTTTGCATACCCCGCACCAGATATTATTTTCTGTTTCGCCTGAAGGTTGGCTGGTAGAGAACGTATTATGGCATTAAGTTCACCTTTTGCATTTGTAACTTGTTACCTACTGTTCAATCATCATCATCATCATCATCATATCAGCCGAAAGACGTCCACTGCTGGACATAGGCCTCCCCCAAAGAGTGCCACAATGACCGGTCCTGCGCCACCCGCATCCAGCGGACTCCCGCGACCTTTACCAGGTCATCAGTCCACCTTGTGGGGGGCCTACCCACGCTGCGCCTTCCGGTACGTGGTCGCCACTCAAGAACCTTTCCGCCCCAACGGCCATCGGTTCTACGTGCAATGTGCCCCGCCCACTGCCACTTAAGTTTAGCGATTCGGAGGGCTATATCGGTTACCTTGGATCTGCTGCGGATAGCCTCATCTGTCCAATATCTTATCTTATCTCAATAAAGTTTAAATAAATAGATAAAACGTCAAACTGTAGATGAACCATATAAATGGATGACACGCTAGTAATTGGTCCATTTACTTTACCTCTATTTCTGTGTTGTACCTACAATATTTACATCTATCCCGTTCCCGCATCATCAATGATTACCTATTTTCTGTTTGACCTAAAGGTTAGGTACTGGTAGAGAATGCCATACTGCCATATTGTCACTTGTTAAATACTTTGTAATAAAGTTCAAATAAATAACGAAGAACATGAAAATAACAAAGTTTCATCAGTTATGTTATGAGTTATTGCTCAATGAAAACTAACCCTCTGCCATAATAAGTATAGCAAACCCATAATAGTGGAACAATTTCGATAAACGTATTCCATTGTAACAGCGCTGCTTTTTGTGGCGCGCTCTCCGTCTGGCACGTTAGGCTTGCGGGGCGAGGGAGCCAGCGCACGCGGCAAATATCAACCCAATTCCAACTAATACGTTTAGTTAAATGTACTCTAGCAATATCTGTATCCTGGTATTATGTTCTCGCTGTCGCCTATAATACAAATGTAATAAATTAATTTTATTCTGCAAGTAGGTTGTAATGGCACTTTTACAAGTCAATATTCGACCAGTGTTTCTGATAATTTACTTTAAAAATCAAGTTTTAACCGACTTCAATTTAGTACACCGCCAAGCCACGAGAACATTTCCACATTTATTTTCCAATTTACCACATGAACTGATTTCCGAGAGCAAATGCGTTGATTATTAGAGAAAAAAACCCAATCGCTGTATGTGGGCCGATAATATTTGAGGACTTCCGTCGATTCCACAAGGATCACCTTTGGCACTTCATTAGTTGTTATTTCAACGGAATCTTATCAGCATCTGTGACATACTTTTGTACTTTTATGTACATAATTGAGGAATTCCATAAGTCATCTGTGGTCTTCATCATCAATTCCACTCCACCAAATTTATGATTTCCGGGTGTAAATACACAAGTTAAACTAGAAAATACCAAAATCACTACACGCGTGCCTAATATAATTGAGGAGTTCCCTCAATTCCTCATGGATCCCATCGTCCAATTGAATTTTTGGAAAAAATGGGACCCACCTGGAAGCATATACTTACAAATAAATAAAAGAATTACGAATCGGCTCATCAATGACCGAGTTCCGAGGTAACAAACATTGAAAAAAAAAAAAAAAAAAAAACAACCGAATTGAGAACCTCCTCCTTTTTTTAAGTCTGTTAAAAAAGAAGACCACTGCTAAGAAGAAACGCCGAAACAAACTCAACAGTCAGTCATTTATTTCACATACATAGTAAGTACGAGTATGCTATCTTTCAACTTCTGCATCTTGTGCAACTCGTCTAGGTACTGATTAATAAACATTCACTACCTCCCCGAGTACTCAGCCATTCCGCTCTAAAAATCTAATTCGTAGGTAATTGCTGAGTGCCATTGGAAAAAACCGCGTTGGCGTATTGTTTGTGACGTGAGCGCGCCCTGAAAGAGTAAATGGCCCTTCGAGACTAAGCAATAACGCTAATGCGTGGCAGTATTTTTCCGCTTTGTACCGGAAGTTGCTCGTTGAGGCATGACTCACATGTGAGTCATTGATCTTGGGATACATTGCTATCCTCTGTGCCTCTCTTACCTACTCTTCTCTTTTATAATTTTTTAGACGACCGCTTTAGCCTCGTTGGTAGTGACCCTGCCTACGAAGAAAGAGGTCCTGGGTTCGAATCCCGGTAAGGGCATTTATTTGTGTGATGAGCACGAATATTTGTTCCTGAAACATGGATGTTTTCTATGTATTTAAGTATTTATTTATCTATCGTATGTTTATTGTCATTTAGTAGCTTTGCTTAGTTTGGGACTAAGTCGATTTGTGTAAGATTGTCCCCTATAAATGTATTATTTATTTATTTATTTATTATTTATACTCGTATATTTCTGCTTTCCTTCTAAATAGGTTGAAGCGTTGCTACCTCACATACATTTCGTTAAAACGACATGTAACCCTACTAAAGGAACACATGTTTTGGTTTATTATAACAACAGACTTCATCAGCACTAACATAACACAACAGCCTTTGTTACCTTCAAACACGACTGAGCTTAACTCATTCACTCATTCATCACTTTGTATAAGAAGGACTAGTACGGAGAGAAAATGTCGGTTTGTTTTTTTCTACATTTTGGCTGTCGGAATAATTTTCCTGGAGAAAACCTGGCTTATTCCGTGTTCCCTTTTATTTGCGTCGTCTTCAATTTTCTTCAGCATTAAGATTGCGGAGGAAAAGAGACGAATACTATTTGAATCTGACAACACAGTTTGTTGAGTTAGCTAAGTGTTGTTACGACTAGGTATAATTCGTACTAGTTTTGTCAGCAGCGTCAGCCAAGTGGCAATTAATGTTCATTATTCCAAGAGAATCTTGCATTTGTCAGCGTTCTTAACGCGTATTTGGGTGAATCAACTTTTTTCTGTCACTAGTGTGAGGTCTCTTGGGTCAAATGTGGGGTTTTCTTGTCAAATTCGACGCCTTATTTAAAGAGCCATCTTCTAAGCACGTTACAAGGCCATGTTGTAACAAATTATCTAAGAAATTCTGTCATATTGTCTCTGCCGAATAATAACAAAGAAATTGTTGATTGACCCATTTCCATTTGCGCGTAGAACCGACAGCTGTTGGGGCAGCAAACTCACTCGAGTGGCCACTGCGCATGAGAAGACGTACAGTCGACATAAGATATATGGGGGCGGCCAAAGTGCTCACAAATATCTGAACACGTCTCTATAATTGTCGAGGCATTAGAAACGTGTTCAGATATGTGTGAGCACTCTGGCCGCTCCGATATATCTGATGGCGACTGTAACTACTGTGGAAGGCCCCCAACGAGGTGGACCGATGATTTGGTCAAAATCGCGGAAAAGCGTTCAATGCAGGCAGCGCAAGTCCGGTCGATATGGAAATTCTTGAAATAGGCCTTTGTCTGGCAGTGAATCTATTATGATGATTATAACTATGTTGGTTTACTTATTTTCATTGTACTATCGACAACACAGCTAACTGACCATCGGTGCACCGTAAGTGCATTGTAATAAGGTTCTATATAAACACAGGATGGTCAGTTAACAGTGTTGTCGTTTGTACAAAGAGTATCAAATTGTGTTAAACATCATATACGTTAGATCAGTTCATTTTGGATGTCACGGACACTGTCACCAATATATTCATTCAAAATAATGTTTTTACACCCGAGCATTGGACCCGTCCACTCGACATGCCTACATTACATGACGATAATATCATACAATGCATATGAAGAACAAATTAAATAAATAAAAATACAATAAAGACCTCGAAAGTTCAAACAGTACAAAAAAAAATGTAGATGGTTTAGCCATATTTTTAACACCCGACAAAAATTATATGTCTGTCCGTGGCATCGTAGCTCCCAAACGGGTAAACTGAATTTAGTGGGTTTTTTTAATCGAAAGTCTTGTATGTCTTCTAGGTTCTTAGCTATTCTTGCTGTGTCGGTGGTTTTTTAATTCGACTGTACCTTAAATACATTATTTGTTTCCTAAAGCAATGGAAGTGCTACCAGGAAGCGCCGGCAACTTGCTAGATGTTTACTTGGAACAAACTCCTCTTGTTTTGAATTATACGTTAATTTATTAGACTCGAACAGTCTCTATTATCTGGCGCGTAATAATAAGTATCGAGTTCTGTTTAAGATTTATTCCCTGATCTATAAAAACACTGTTTGTTTCTCTTTCTTTAGAAATACGGTCATAAAAAATACCGGTAGGCAGAAATGAGATAAAAATTCTTAAAAAATTAGGACTAAGGAAGTAAAAGATAAATTACGAAACATACAATAACATCACCAAGTTTTGCTTAGTTTGGGGCTAGGACGATTTGTGTAAGATTGTCCGGAACTATTTAATTTATTTTTTATTTATTTACATTCGACTTTGCATGTGTTTGAAAACGAAAGTGGCTTTCCAATGTATTAATTTACTCGATAATTTATTTAAACTTACACGCTTTCCCTCTTCCGTTCCGTCCGTCCGTTATTGTGACAAGTGACAATCTTCAACCCTTTCACGGGCCGAATTATATTACTAACCCTTTAAATATATATATTCTTAAAAACCTTAATTAATTATGTACTCGTATCGCCCCATGAGTTAGGGCGGCCTAAAATAAAATCGGCTCCGGTTTATTTTGAGAAGTTAATAATAAAACGGCATTATGGACTTTTGAAGCAGGAAAAGGCTTTTAAGGTATCGTAAAATTTATGAAGAAAATGGCTATATAACTTTCATTATAGGTAAATACTTTGTACGGATTATACTTGAAATTTTGGCGTCTAAATTGGTGTGTGACAGTTTAAGAACCGTCAGTGAGCGAGAAATCCTGAACTCTCTTTTTCTATACAGCATCTCTTTACGACATTCCCATCCCCAATTAACACATTCAGTGCCGCGAATCGCTACGCGCTACGCTCGTAGCCGTTTCCGTGGATTTCTCGTATGTAGCGGAAAGCGCCTAAGGCGTAGGGGCGTAGGCACCCGATATCGGGTTCCCGGCACTGAATGTGTTAAGAATGCTATTTTCTGGTGTAACAAGTGCGTTCTGCTTAACTATGTTCGGTGCGCTAAGTCGTAGACCGTAGCAGCTAAATGATTTCGATGCTACGCTGTAGCTCGTAGCAGATTTTCCAACCTTGTAACTGCTGACCTTGATGCTCGTAAAACCATTACCAAGCGTATATTTATGGGCAATCCAGACACATACGTCAGAGCGCTACGGGTGCTACAAATGGACATTAACACTTTCACTACCAAGAACCCGCTTAGCGGGCGCCTACGCCGTAGTCACTTTCGGCTACATACGAGGAAAACCACAGGATCGGCTACGAGCGTAGCACGTAGCGATTCTTGGCAGTGAATGTGTTAAGCTGCGACAGACTACGCCGTAGCGCTATTAGCGGTGAATGAGCGTAACACATTCAGTGCCGGGAACCCGACTAGCGGGCGCCTACACCGCACTCGCTTTCCGCTACATATGAGGAGCGTAGCGATCCTTGGCAGTGAGTGTGTTACAAATACGTACCGTTACGCTCTTAGCCGATGCCGTGGTTTTTCCGCTAAGTAGAAGAAAGTACTTACGAACAACCTGGCGGTGAATTTCTTTGTAGAATACCGCGTGCACAATTTCATAGTATTTTGACTTTAATATATTTTTTGCATGTAATGAATTTAATGATACCTTTTCTTAAATTAAAAGAAGGTTATATTTCGCGGTTGCGTGGTTCGTTTAACAATCTATTATTATTTTAAAGCAAAATCCTGTTTATGTCGAAACTAGCGCTGAATGGGAGAAGCTTGGCAGGGAATGGGTTAAACGATTATTGACTGAGCGAAACTGAGTTGTACAGTGGCCATTATGGGCACTAAAAGTTAGGTAACTGTTGGCAGACTTATAAGGCTTGCTATCAAAGTTTTGTCAATTTGCCTGGGATCGGTAACCTATCGAAGTTTCGAATAACACTTGTCCGATTTTCACTTGTCCGAAAACGGTTAACCGAATTCTTATAATCCATATACTTTGTTTACCATACTTTTGAAATGTCGCTGGTTTGTTTTCCCACATTAACATTTCCCGAAACTAAATTACCAGAAGAACGGTTGCCAACTTTACTATTTGACTGTCGGTTGTCAAATAGTCCTGTACCTTTTCATAATTCCGATGCTACGAAAATCTAAATCTCATTTTCCCTAACATCATTTTACCGTCATGATTCAAAAAACATACAGATATGCTAAAAACCCTACAGAAGTGCACTTTCAGATTGCGATGCGAAAATAAACATTTGCTAAAAAGTGGGTTAGGTTAGAACTTTGATCCCTCACAAATCTCATAATAACGAACTGTTGCAAAAAAAAGTGGGTTAGGTTAGATTTAGAACTGTGACCTTACAAATTAAACAATTGATAGAAAAGGGTCTTAGATTATTAAAACATTCAAGCAACTAGAGTGCTGCACGAGTTCTTAAAAAGCCCAAAAAGGGGGGACAGGGGGGCGAAGCGCCCTACAAGAGGGGTATTAAAAAAAACGAACAACACAAAAGCTTTTTACTTGGATAGGTTCGTTAGTAACTTTGTGCCCCTTAAAGCGGAAATAGAAGCCCCGCCAAGCGGGCTTCGTCGACTTTAGAGCGGAACGTATTTTGCCATTGAATAATATTTCGGACTTAATAACTTTCGGCACCAAAAACTAGTTCATAAATGATAAGCACTTCAGAATTTTAATAAGTGTCTACTCGAATCATAAGCGAAATAAAATTGCAACGAACTGAGAATTGGGAAAAAAATATGGGAAATGTAATTTCGGGCAAACAAAATTTATAACTGCTAAAAAAAGGGAAACGTTTTTGGGTTTTTAGTAATCGGAACATCTTACTTTTTTCGAGTTAATGGCCGGTATCCTATATTGGCCACGAAATTTTATTTAATACTAGCAGCTCCACCCGCGCATTACAAATAACCCAGGCGTAGTCACGGGATATAATATAGCGCATGCCTATCCCTAAGCTCCATTATATACCGGTGAATGCCCATCTACGCGAAACCTTACAACCTACAAGACTTGCTTTTTATAATCAACACTTATAATCAATCTCTGGATTAAAAAAAGAATCAGCCAGAATCATTTCAAACATTGTTCTGTCACGAAGGATCTTAGCTTCCCATGAACGGAAGAACATGAGATTGTTTTTATAGTATGATTATTATTCTGAGTTCCGTTTAGGATAGTTTTTATCCGGCTACAACACTTAATACATTTTTCGAAACATTTGACCTCAATGAATTTTTAGTTTATTTTCTATAATCGCCGTCATGGCTGTCAGCTATCAGTAACTTTAAAATGGCGGACTACTAATACTGGAACTTTTAATTATTGATAATTTCGATTCGGTCTACGACAGATCTACGTATACCAAATGATAAAGCAGAAAAAATAATCGATTCTGATATGAAAACTTATATGTGTAAATTTTGTGTTAACGCGTAATTTCAATAAATGTAGGTATCAACAAATACGAGCAATGAAACACGAATTTGTATTTTTTTTAATGGCATCGCACTTTTGGCGATTTCATTTTCATGCTTAAACCGCTATACCGATTGAGTTGAAATTTGGTATAGAGATACTTTGAATTCCGGGGAAGGACAAAGAATACGAACAAAGGAATATGAACTCGCACATCCATCAGATCAACTCGATTATACCATTGTATTGTATCGCTTCTCTGTTATACGCAAGCGGAGCTGCGCGGGCAGCTAATAATGTAATAAATGAGAAAGCAAAACTGACAGTCCGATTACCTTTTCAATTTGTATGTCACTAGCCATTCCCCTAATTAGTAAAAGTGGAAGAGGAAGAGATTGAACGTGGGTGTCAGTCGCAAGCTATCTCTAGTGTTGGCTCGCCTTTCGAGCCAACGCTTTGGGGTCTTCGGATGGTCTTTTAGTTAAAACAAGGCGCACTTTCCATACTTTTATTATAACTTTTCAAGATACAAAATTAGTTGGTTCTCTATCCCAATGACAGCTAGCTTCAAAAACTCATTCCCATAATACATTTAAGCAAAAACGCGCCAAATGCGCGTTTTAGCGGGCGACGCTTGTCTACTAATTTTATAATATGGTAATGTTGATACCCCGTATAGCTGCTATTCTAATTAACGAGGAATAAGAATAAGTTTGGCCATAACGTTTAGTTATGTTGGTATACATGAATGAGTACTACAATCAGATAGTTATATATTAATAAGTTATATTGTAATATATAAAAGCTAACAGTAGGTAGTCATCATCATATCAGTCAAAATACGTCCACTGCTGAAGATGGGCCTCCCCCAAAGAGTGCCTCAATGACCGGTCCTGCGCCGCCCGCATTCAGCCACTCACCACTCCAGCACCCACTAGTAATCTATCAAAATAAAAATCTTTGCGAAATCACCACAGACGTGCAAATATGACATGCCGCCAGTTTATGAAGATCTCTATTTATAGTTAGACGACAGTGAGCGGCCGTCGGAATCTATTAAGGGGATTATGGTGCAGCCGAAGACGAGGGTCGCGCGTCTCATACGTGAGTCACTCTCACACCGAACAGAGCACGCGATGGTAAAATTAAAATGGAAAATCTGATTGTTGCTTGAGTATTTTTATGGCGTTATTCTAAAAAGTGAAATAAACCTTTTTAGCTAAAATGGGGCTAAAATACGTTTCTGTCTCTTTATTATTTGCGTCTGTGAGACAGGGACAAAACACGTTTTAGGTAACAGAGGTCTGTTAAATTTTATATGATAGGTTTGAAGATCATTTATTCTCATTAAGAATTTTACAATTCACTTATTATGAGAACTTAAAATTAGACATATGTTAGAAAGTATAAAAATGATAAAAAGGGTAAATAAATGAGGGTATAAAAATGATAAAGTGGGTAATTCTGCACAACACTCCGACAGCATTGTGCCGGTAGAATTGTCAACACGGCTAAAAGACCCGTGCGCCGAGTTGTAAGATAACGAAATCATTGAGTTACGCAGACTGGAAGTGGCATAGCGTATTTGGTTTATAGGTATTTCGTTTTGTCACTAGGTGATATTGATATATGATATCATTATTATAGTGTTTGTATTTATTTTGTTAATTTGCTTTACATAATTTTGTGTGTTTTGTATTTGTTTATATGTAGGTATGTGAGTCTGATATAAAAGGTATAAAGTTTTATTTTATTTTATTTTTATATTTATTTGTACAGTCAGCATCAAAACTAACTGCGCAATCGAAGGCATCAAAAGCTCTTATTCCCTTTTAATAAAGACTTTTGACGTCTTCGTTTGTGGAGTTACTTTTGATGCTGACTGTACAAGTACTATATATATACCATTTTTTAATTATTATTATTAAGTTACGATACGTTCGAAACATCGATGTAAATATATAGATTATGATAATATACTTTAGGCGGTTAAGTCTCATTTTATTTAGAAAATGTGTCCGTGAAAGTTTAAATCAATATACATTTCCTTGTGTGTTAATATTCAGTATATGTTTTTTGAGCATTTTTTTGAAGCGATATACTGACTTTGTATTCTTTGTATGTTTGGGGAGCTTGTTGTACAGCTGAGCACCTTCATACAACAAGCATTTTTTCCCATAGTTTGTTCGTGGTGAAAGCAAAATTAGATCGTTCGCATTTCGAAGCTGGATTTTTTGCTTGGTTTTCTTTTTCGTAAAGTTTATTTCAGTGAGTATGTTTTTATTTAACACTTTACGAACTAAAATACATGTATTGTATATGTATGATTGCATTATATTTAGTAATTTAGTTTCTTTATATATTTTGTTGGACGGTGTTAGGTAGTTGTATTGAAATAGAGTTTTGATTAGTTTATTTTGAGTTATTTGCATTGCTTTAAGATTAGTTTTAGCGGCCGTGCCCCAAACTTCAATTAGATAGTCGAGATGGGGTTTAACCAACGCGTTATATATAGTGTACCTCACTTGGTGTGGAAGAAATCTAGCAATACCGCGTAGTGCTCCTATTAATGAGGTTATTTTGAATTAATTTTTTCTATGTGCGGTTTCCTTTTCAGGTTTTTATCTAAGATTAGGCCGAGGTATTTTTCTTTATCTACACGTTTAATTATCTGATTGTCTATTTTTAAGGGATCGTACTCAGTTATTTTCTTGTTTTTTGCCAAAAATATTATGTAATTAGTTTTGTTTATGTTTATTGTAAGTAAGTTATTTTGAAACCACTCATTTAGTAGATTGAGGTCACTTTGTGCTTCCGTTATGACGTGTGTGATTGTATTACCAAAATAAAATAGGCTTGTGTCATCAGCGTATTGCGTAATATCCCCTCTTAGTCCAACCTGGTGCATATCATTTATGTAAATAAGAAATAATAGCGGACCTAAGATGGATCCTTGAGGCACTCCGCATGTAAGTTCTTTCGGGCTACTTTCGTGATCACCTATTTTAACAATTTGATAGCGTTCTGATAAATACGATTTAATCATTTTGTGTGCAGTTTTGTTAATACCTATAGCGTTTAGTTTGTTTAGTAGTAGTTCATGACTAATTGTATCGAAGGCTTTCTTCAGATCTATAAAAACTCCGAGAACTACTTGTTTTTGATCGATATTCACTTTAATTTTGGTAACAAAATCTATGTTAGCTGAGAGCGTATTAGACTTATTCCTAAAACCGTATTGTTTTTTGTAAAGAAAGTCGTCATTTTCTTGATCAAGTCTTCATTTCGTACAACAAATTCATAGCAACAGAGTCACTTGGAGTCCAATCCCGGAATGTTTTTAAGGTGAGTTCTATCCAGGCTATATTATGTATCTATATTATTGTATTGCATTTTTAGTATTTGCGATTCGATTTTCCATTAAGCGAACTTTATGTTTGCATTTTGTTGTGTCGCTAGTTCGTTTCATCAACTAGGCAAGAGTAAGTGAATGGTAAAACGATTACCAACAAACAAATCTACGATATCAAGATTGACTTTTCGTAGAGTGCATGCTCTATATGAATCTTGACAGTTTTTACTTCACCCACACAGTTCTTTGTAAATGTTTGCACGAATTTAGAGTGTTTGCGTTCCTAAACACTTTAAAATATAGGGTACGTTCACCATGTTTATCCATACTATATTATACTATCTACTATATATTTACTATATATAATACTATATACTATATACATATAATATAGTAATATTATAAATGCGAAAGTGTGTCTGTCTGTCTTTCTGTCTGTTGTCACGCTTAAACCGCTGAACCGATTGAGATGAAATTTGGCATGGAGATAGTTTGAATCCCGGGAAAGGACATAGGATAGTTTTTATCCCGGAAATCATCCCCTGAGGGGGTGAAATTGGGGATGAATGTTTGTATGGAGCTACGATATAAACGAGTTCCACGCGGACGGAGTTGTTGAGTGAGAGAGATTGACAAACTGATAACTTTTTGTCATTTTTAAACATTACAAAGGAAACTTGCAGCTAGATTAACCTAGCTACTTAAACACTACGGTGTGAGCGACACCGCCTCTAATCCGCTGTCGTCTAAATTATTTATGCATTTAGAGGGATTTACTCTTAATATGAGGTGTAGCCGCGCGGTCACGACTTCCCGGCGCTTGAAAAGTTAATTAGCAACCTATAATTAACGTTACTACTGGAAGCTGCATTTACTTTTTAGGGTTCCGTGAGAAAAAAGGTAAAAAAGGAACCCTTATGGTGCGACTCCGTCCGTCTGTCACAAAGTGAAATATCTCACGAACTACTTAAGCTATCAATTTGAAATTTGGAATGATTTTAAATGAGAGAGGATACATTTTCATTTTCTATGAAAAAAATTAGACTATTAGGTCTAGTGGGGTATCATATGAAAGGACTTGAGTTGCACTTTATGAAACAGTTTTTCTTTTTTTTCAACTCCCTCCCTACCTTATCTCCGAAGTTATCCCAGCAAAAAATATCAAATTAGTACCTGTGATTAAGATAAACATAAATATTATTGGAAAAGTATAACTTTTTCTGTATCTAGCGCATTTTTTGTATTATTTTTAAAAATCATTTTCTAGGTAAGTTTGCAATTTAATAAGCTTTATAAGTTTTTTTTTGTTTTGAAATTCCTGTAAGAACTATAGAAGTACTCTCTTACAAATAAAAAAAATCGAGATGGTTCACGTGATAAACAATATTCGCTAAAACAACAACATACATACTAAGCTGATTGCCCTTGTACGTTAGTACCAAATGGGGCCAATAGATGGCGCTGACCCCATTCCTACTTCGCACTGTTAAGATTTTTCTAGAATTAATGGGGTTGGGACGGGTATATTTCAATAGCAGGTACCAAAAAATTCGTAACCCAATTGTCTTGGTAGTTCGATGGTCTTGGTGTCAAATTTATTCGTTGTTCAATAGTAATAACTAATAAGTAATTTAACAGGCGAAAATTACTTCGGTCTTTGTCGTCATATGAACACTATAAGGGCTCTCTTATACACTTGTTTTCAAAATATTTGGCAGTTTCACACTTAACTAAGTGAAAGTTACTTGATAAATAAATAATAAATAAATAATCTTTATTTCAGACTTTACATCAATATTATTGTTAGTACAGCTTACAACCTAGTTATTATTAAAACACTTAAGCACCTAATTCTTAATTAATTAAAATTATATTGGGCACAGCTCCTAATTTGACCAACCCAGTGTGCCAGGATTGGGCAGTCAAACCTCCCCGCAATGACATTCAGAAGGCTGTTGGGACTCCCCCTGAGACGGTTTAGCATCGAGACGATTTTCTTACGCATGATAGCTTGAAAATCGTCCGTGCGCGCCTCAGCAAACATAAGAGATGCACTGCACTATCTAGGCAGACCCAACAACCCTCGGAATGCATTATTGTATTGTATGCGCAGGGCATTAAACGCTCTCTTGGTATACCTCACCCACAGGCTGCTCGAGTAGAAAGACTGGCTATATGCTTTGAAGACAGTGATTTTTACCTGTATGGAGCATCGAGCAAACCTGCGGGCAAGCATGTTTGACCTTACAGCCAATGCCCTGCGCTCACGTTCAATATCCGGGTCATCATTAAGATCGTACGTCAGAATGTGACCCAGATACTTGAACCTGTCTACAATAGTTAGGGGTATCCCATGCAACACGACCGGAGGAACAAAGACAGGCCTATTCTTGCTCTTCATAAACACCTTCACCACACTTTTTTTGGCGTTATACTGTTGCCCATGCGCTACAGCATACGCCACACAAAAAGACACCAGCTTTCTCAGTGCACTGATAGATGGACTCAGCAGCACCATATCATCAGCATAGCTTATGTTATTCATACACACTCCATCTATGTAGCATGTAGCAGCCCCTGAGTATGCCGCTGAGTCCCTCTATCAGAGCATTCACATAGAGATTAAATAGCCGGGGAGACGTGAGCCTCCCTGCCCGACGCCACATTCTAGCTTATATTCAGTTGACAACCTATCGGCCCATCTCACCTGGTTTACCTGGTTTTGATACCAGTATTTTAACATAGTCACCGTATCCGCAGGTGTGCCCGTTTCCTCTAGCTTTCGCCATAGTATGTCGTAATCGACCCTGTCAAAAGCTTTTGACAAATCGAGGAAACAGGCATACACCGGCGTTTTCTTTTTCGTATAATACCCGACAGTGTGCTTCATACATAAAATGGCACTTTCAGTGGACAACCCCGGACGGAAACCGAACTGAGCATCCTGTATATTTAAGTGTCTTTCGAGTATCGAGTCCAGCAAACTGTCGAGTATTTTCGCAGCTGTTGTTGCCAGTGAGATCGGCCGATAGTTGTCTTTCTTCGATAGTTCTGTTTTTGACCACTGGCACAACTATTGTCCTCATGAACGCTTTGGGTAAGTAAGAGTTCATGCAGGAGCTCAAGAAGGCCTCCAGTACACGCGGCAGGTGGGCTCCGGCGTATTTGAAGTGCTCAATGCTGAGACCATCGTGACCAGGTGACTTACCTCTTTGTATTTTACTTATGACTTTAGCAACTGCTTTCACTGCAAAGGTAGTCCCAGCCCCGACGGTCCCAACACTATGCGCAATCTGTGAGCTTGAGCTGTGTGCTATAAGCGACTTCACCTGAAAATGATCTTTAAATAATTCCGCAATCTCACACGGCTCACACTTTTCACACACATTCACAGGCAGGCCAGGCCTCAATTCCAGTTTTTTGGTATCTTTCCAAAATTGCACGAAGTTACCATCTTTATGGGCCAGAGCAAGCTTATCCATCTTCAATTGATCTTGCCTGTCCTGACACCATTTCAGTTTTGATTTAAATAACTTCCTACTTTCATTCATCAGGTTATACCATCTCCCCTGAGTGGGTTTTCCCATTAACACCCATTGCTGGAAGTGAACCCTAGCCTCCCTATGTGCTTCCGCCACATATTTATTCCATCCGGCCGCGTATCCACCATTTCTACGATTTTTACGTACATATGATGCAGTAGCAGCATCAGACAATATTTTAATTATGAGATTATACAATAAATCTAGTGCAATCGAGTGCTCCCTATTGTTACAATTAGTATCACAACACATACGTACACAGTACGGCATGTCTATACCTTCCAGCCTGCTATTACATTGATCGTGATACTCATTTATTTGTTCCTCCGTTCTTACACCCCAGATTACCTTATTATTCACCGCCGCTGGCGGTATAACAACCGGTTTTAGCATATTAATAGCACACTCAACAATTACCGGAAAATGGTCAGACCAATACACGTCGTACATTACCGAGACACTGCGTACTGTGTCCATCGCGCATCTGGTAACTAGGCAATGGTCTAACCACCTCCTACATCTATACACGTCGCTCACGTACGTATGCGTATCCGAGTTCAGTCCCAACATATCAATATCAGCACAATACCATAGATTATCCTCGCAGAAGTTCATCATCTCGACGTAAAACAATTCATTTACGTGAGCGTTAAAATCCCCTAACACGTACACAGCTTGCACATCACTATTCTCTGATATTATTGTGGATATAACACTCAGACACTCCGTGAACAATGGCAGGTTTTCCTGTGAGTTAGTAGGCATATACACACACATGACAATGAAATCATTACCGTTTGCCCGCACTTTTATCGCTGCCACTCTGTCACAATCACAGTCTATTGTAGTTACCGACTGGAATACACTCCTTCTCCATAGCAAGCCCAGGCCGCCATAGGGGCGGCCCTTAACCAAGCCCTCAGTTATATCGACTGCAGATTTACCCGTCTAGCCGAAGTCCACATCCACAGTACCTAAAAGGGGAACATCGAAAGGAAGAAGCCACGTTTCCTGTAACGCCAGTATATCCGCATTCTTACACAGTTGCCTCACCCCGTCAATGGCCCTTTTAAGCGATCTGCAGTTATAACTAATCATTCTACACTGTCCTTCCATTATTAACCTTTTCCTTATCTCGAGTACTCGATTGTTGGATCGTCTGATCCTTTCCATTCTTATGCGAAAAGACTACAAACCGCCTGAATTTAATTCCAGCCGGCCATAAACTATCATTTAGGTATATTGATATTTTAGATTCGCTTACAAATATAAAGGCGAGAAAATAATTATTAGAATGAAGGTATCAAATATTCGGACATTTACTTTACCTCGAGTTAATTGATAGTTTGTACGGAACCCTCGGTGCGCGAGTCAGACTCGCACTTGACTGGTTTTTTTTAAAGGTTTAAAGTAAATAATTATGATAGACGTTTTAAAGGGTAGGGAAATCATAAAAGATGCCTGTTGCTTTATAAACCGTCCGTAATCATCAGGCCCGGAATTTTCACGGCAAAACAAAAGACTGTCGCAACCTTACTAGTGTTAGTAACATTTTTATCGATATCGATAGTTGTGTAATAGAAGAAAAAAAACGATCCACAAAATTACGTGAGGTTTGTATAAAATTACATAGAAACAGATGCAATTTCTTCTTCAAAATCCACGTCAGTACACACAGCAGCACATGACATTTTATTTCTGATAGTAATAAGAGTATACAATCATTAATTTCTCAACATTCTCTGGGAGTAGACAGACAGTTTCGTTTATCACTAGAAAGCCATTTATATATACTAAATGATCGTTCAACTTCACTCGACGTCACGGAATTTAGAAATTGGTATGTTGTTCAAGTTGAGTAAGTATTTTTAGATTTTTCTCGTATATTATTTTAAATTAACCGTCGCGAAGTATTTTAAAATATTCGATAATAATACTCGATATCGATACAAAAATGTTTCTAACACTAGTAGGATTGCGACAGTCTTTTGTTTTGCCGTGAAAATTCCGGGCTCTGAATCGTAAGGGGTGGTCGTTAAAATCGGGATGTATGGAAATTTTTACAAAGATCTATGGAATGAGAGCTGCCGACGCCATATATAACGTTCATCGGTCTGTAATCGCAAGTTGAAAGAAAGAAAGAAAGAAAACATTTATTCGTGGACAAAACAATGGGTATACAAAACAAAACACAGTAAAGTAAAAGTAGCAGGGTCCACGAAAAGGCCCCGACTCAGCATGGTGCTAACCTAGGAGGCCAGCGCTGGTCTTCCGTCGGAACCTTTGCATAAGTTGGTGCTACCCGCCCTTAGTTAACATTCAGACATTTGAGGATGATCGTAGTTTTCAACAGTCAGACACGTCGTGCAATGCCATGCCTAAAATAAATGAAGCCCAAGGACTAGTGTCATGTTTACACATAAAAAAAACGGTGAAAAAAGATTTCATGAAATACATAAGTAGCTACTTTTATGCTTCCCTATATAACAATTATAGACAAGTACTGGTACTAATACGTACGTTGTAGGTTAAGTACGTACTACTTATTTCTCGCGTTATGTAATTTATTACGCAAAAACGTTCAATTAACTAAACTATACGTACTTATTCATAGAACAAGTATTCGAGAAAACAAAGCAAACATTCCCAATTATCTTCCAGGAACTCCAGTCAACAAAAGTGCCATTGACAATCGAGCCCCGCTGTATCGAGTTCGCAGACTCCGGAAATTGGTGTCGCTATTTCACTATTTTCACGTTGTTTCCGTTTGTAAAGGATTCCAGCCAATTCTACATGATATTAACGTCTTTAAAAGCTGAACAGTATGGAATTGAGACGAAAAGAATAACATACCCATCAATGTATTAACTGCGACTAAAGCGAAATTTCTTTTTACTACCTAGCTTTATATTAAAGTGCAATAGTTATTTGTACTATTTTAGACTGCCAGGAACTCGCTAGGCGGGCGCTCTGGTTAAAGTGGATTTCCTCTACAAACGATTTTTCGCATGTTATCGGTTAAGCCGCCGCCAGCGGGCAGCGGGGCGACAAGCGGGCGTGGATAGACTTTTACTCGATCGCATGTATGAGCTTGAATTGTCGTTAACGCGCCTAACGAGAGAAGCGCTATTAAATTGTTGGAAATGCGCTGCCACTTGAAAGGCATACTTACGAAAATTCGGTAATTATAACACGTTACTATGGTACCATTTAGTTAGTTTGATGATGATGGAGACGGAAGGCGGTCAATAGATAGATAGATAATGAGTTTATTCAGCCACAACAAACAAGTATAGTGGTACAGTTATATTGGAGCAGCCAAAGTGATCACAAATATCTGAACACGTCTATATTATAGAGGCATCTCTAGTGTTGGTACAAACATTTAAAAACACATATTGAAACAATTTTATAACTTTTATGGAGATTGCTTTTCGAACATTCGTTAAGCAAGAAAAAATTACCTTGAATGACGTCACGTATTTTTCCATCACTATTTTGCCTAAAAGATAAGGTAAAACGTGCTTATAATTTGAGTTATCCTGAATAACACTATTTAGAGCTTTCCAAGAGCGGAATTTTGACTAATACTCGTAATGTTAACACGTAATAGTTATTTATGATACAAGTGCGGAAAGTTGGTAATTCCTAACGACAGACGATGACCAAAAACACGACCGTTTTTGATCGACACGAGTTAGGAATTACCAATCCGCACGTGTATCATACAACATTTTACAGTAAAATTAAAAATTATACATAAAAGGTGAAATTTGATTTGTCATGAAATATTATTGTCTTACGTGTGTGGGAATATTGGCCCAAAATCCATTCCTGCACGGCCGCCCCCGGCCCGCCCCGCCGTGCGGGCATGGAGGGCTTCCCGTGTTCATGTTGACCCATATAAAGGCGCACTTTCAGAGCAAGTACATTGTAAAGTAGATTTACAATACAATACAAATATTCTTTTCTCAAACATGCAATGAAATATTGACGTTGTGTTCTTCATAATGGGCTTCGAAGTGTCACGTTTCGGGCGCAGCGAGACCAGAGACCCGTAATGGCATCTTACACAAAATTGGAGGCCTAGGCCTGCAAGATGGTCTTTTTAAATTTGTGGCACACGATCACGGCGTTCAGCCATGAAAATTAAAGTTTGATGTTTGAGAAAAGCACTATACATACCTCGG
Source organism: Epinotia bilunana (assembly GCA_947049275.1). Classification (NCBI taxonomy): domain Eukaryota; kingdom Metazoa; phylum Arthropoda; class Insecta; order Lepidoptera; family Tortricidae; genus Epinotia; species Epinotia bilunana. Next base: position 18,295,927 of record OX346260.1, on the reverse strand, counting down.
CGTGAAAAGGGGTTGCCAGCCTCATAACTATGCGACCTGGCTACGCTCGGCCGTCTATATGTACTCGGCTGGCAACCCCTTACTTCCCGGCCTCTGTAGTAATGTACTATTATTGCTCACCAGACATAGTAGATAATAAGTAAGTAAATTAAACATAAATAATGGTAGAAAACAGGCGGTCTTATCGCTAAAAACCGATCTCTTCCAGACAACCTTTGAGTGGTGGAAACGATGCAAGAAAAGATATGATTTACCGTTACTACTTAAACAATAACACGAAAGGGTGCCATTTACTATAGTCACGTCAACGGACGATGAATATCAGATACTTATGGAAATGAATGGAGGAACTATGTCACGGCCAATTTCGAAGAAGAAAAGCAAATTCATGATTTAACGAATTTCACGAAGTAGATTTTATATTGAGTTGAATTACTAAAACAAATTCGTATTTTGTGAAAGTGTGCGTAGTTTTCTAACTGCTTTGATAATGGGAGGTATGCAATAAAGAGTATTTGTATTGCATTGTATTGTATCCAATTTTCATGAATCTTTGTTTACATCATTAAGCACTAGGTACTTATATAATCTTTTTTTATCTTGCCGTTACTTCGGTTGCATCGTAATGGAGCCCGGGAACACCGCCTCGATAACTAATTTTAAGAATTGGCGCAGCCGCTAGTTTTTCAGAACAATTACATTCTATTCTAATTCTTATTTAATTCTATTTTAATTAAGATAAACCGGCGATGACATAAATCATTGTAACACTCGTGTAAATTCTATTATTACACACATTTTATTCAGTCAAGTACTCACAATTCAAACCCTTCTGCCTTCACATTGTCCATGAGTTTTGTTGAACGTGTCGTCATTTTCTATTATAGTCACGTAACCTGGAAGCCAACACCAATTATAAAGTTACCAGCACCAAGCAATCAAAAAGTATTAAACGCCTATTATGTGACGTGACTTGCGACCTTATTGATGAGCACATAATTTGAATAGCGACACAAATTGCATTACGTCTCAGTGATTTAGTTGATTGACGTTTTGTTACAGGTGTAACAATGTTGTTATTGTTATTTTGCGACGAGTTTTAGGTATAATGGAATATTTAGTGACGTACTTTTAAAGTGACGGTGAAATTTTAAATATGAAAATCATAAATACAATTCCAGGAGCGATCGAATGGCATTGAATTGAATTAAAATATTTTTGTTGCGGTACCTTTTACAACAATTTGAAAATACAGTAGCAAATATATATAACTACAATAACTGCACAATGTTAATCCTGAAGTTAACCCTTTAACGGGCACAAAGATATCCGCTTTTTTTCATAGAATTTAACCCTATTACCCTAACCCAGTTAACAATTCCCAGTAAATAAAATAGATTTCAGCGTCAAAAACGAATCAAAGGAAACAATCATCCAATGCTGGAATTCACGAGTCTAAAAAGGCGTTTAAAGCAATACTTAAGCCTTGACCACAAACCACGGTAAACAAACTGGATTCTTACCAAGCGTATTAGTATAGATATTTTCTCATCAGACCCTTATTTTTGATGCCGGGCTCTGCGGACGACTTAGCGAAGTTACGAAAGCCTCAAAGGTGGTTTTCTGTAACGAATAACTTAAAAGTTTTACCGGAGGTGCAGCGGACAAAGGAATACAGAAACATTTAAAATATCAAACGATATGATCTGTGTTGCATTATAAATAGCTTCCAAACGGATGAACCGATTACAGTGCAGTTTTTTTTAACTTGTCTGGCGAGATGGTACCTACATACTTAGCTATGTTGGTTGTGTAGGGGATATTTTTAATACTTTCTTAACGAAACAAATTATTTACCTATTGTAATATTTTGTTTCGTGTTATTTTCAACGAAAAAATTACCCCGATCATATTTTAAACGATATGATAGGACGATATTCCTCGTTAAAAATAACACGAAACAAAATATTAAAATAAATAATTTGTTTCGTTAAGAAAGTATTTAAAATATCCCCTACACAACCAACATAGCTAATAAGTATGTACCATCTCGACAGACAAGATTTAAAAAAAACTGCACTCTAATCGGTTCATCCGTTTGGAAGCTATAATGCAACACAGACAGACACACTTATGAACATGTTAAACTTATAACCACCTTGTTTTACATGGGGGTTTAAAATGATTGCGGAACACGTTTATTCTATCATTATCACATAAGACTTCAACACATATAAATAAACTAATAATTTTGGACCATTTATCTGATTTCTACTAATAATATAGAAACTTTAACCGGATAATGATTATTTGGAGTAGAGAGTTATGAATATTCTTGAGTATTTAGCCGGTGCAAAAGAAGTCTTATATTGCGAATCTCATAAAAAAAATTTAAACCTCCGACATTGATAGTAACTGAACGGAACATAATCAAGTATTTAATACTATTTTATACATAGGCGACTAACTATAGGTGTTATACACCTGTGCGTTATAGTGACTTAATGAGATATATGGTGGTTTAACTGGATAATTTCAGAGTGAACCTGCTGTCGGTTGTGTTGACTAGACCATCCTAAGACCCCTCAAGCCAAGGGGATGCCTATACGTGGCCAGATTATAATACTCAAGAAAAAAATCTGGCCTAAAATCATACAAGCTGGAATAAATCTGTTCAGAACGAGAACGAATTTTACATTCTTTTTTTGTTAGATTAGGTTTTAACACTATTTCTATAAAAAGTAAATGTGTATAAAAAGAAATAGGTAATTACAAAAACCTAATCTGAAAGTTTTGTCTGGCTCTTAAATTCTTTTAAACTTATTTATGGTTGTATTCGCTATATATTAAATTTTCAATTTTGGTTTACTCCGTTTATGTTATCTCTCATTGGGTATCCATTCTAATATTATAAATGCGAAAGTGTGCCTGTCTGTTACCTCTTCACGCTTGAACCTCTGAACCGATTAAGATGAGGTAAAGAGATAGTTTGAGTCCCGGAGAAGGACGTAGGATAGCTTTTAATCAAAATCATCCTCCGAGGGGTAGAAATAGGGAAATAGGTGAATTTGTATGCAGCTACGATATAAACGAGTTCCACGCGAACGAAGTCGCGGGTATATGCCAGTATTTAATTTTAAAAAAACTCAGTAGAGAACCTATGTTAACACTTACCTAGGCACATAAAACAAACCGTGCGTTTATGCTGTGATCGCGCTCTATAGAGTACAAAAAAAATACATATACAAAAATACAAAACAAAAAACTATAAACGCACGACATTTCCGTTTCATTTCCAATTCACGAAACTATTTACAAAAATCACAAACATCCCACAAAAACCCAACAAAGGTGCATAATCTTGACAAATAAAAGGGACCTTCCGAACCCCAGCATTTCCCAGCTGACCCATTGTCTGTTTCGATACACGGCGATCATATACTTGTAATTGGTACGGAGAGATTTATGTGCCGTCTCACTAACTCAGCCGAGACTATTTTATCTAATCTGCTGCCTCATTATTCCTTGATTGAGTGTGTTTCGTTATTATTTGTCCGTCTGGGTGAATTAGTGTAGCTGAGACCAATGCATCGATGAGTATTTATGTATGTAGTTTTGTTTATGGGTTCGATTGGAATTAAGTAAACAGGCATATAGTTTTTACAGTCCTATGTTTATGAAACGTTTTGTCTATCTACATATTTACTGATCGAATTGAATCGTTCGTTATACTGACAGGCATATTAATATTAATATATAATAATCATTTTTATTTGGGAAGGTGAATTGGAGTGGACTTATGTAGTAGGATAAAATATGGGAATCAATGTCTAAAAGATTTGATTTACTTATGTTTTGAAAATGTTAATGTGTGGAATGAAGCCTCGTGCAAATCCTATTATTATCATTGGTACAAAAGAATCAAGCTAAAAGCGGTAGAATTTGAATTGAAGATTAATAATAATAGGTAACTATGTTTCTTATATTCAATTCAAAATCTACAAACGCCCAATTTATAACAATTTTGTAAGAGTGTTTGTTAAATAAGTTCAAGAATTTTATTCCAGTATAATCATAGGGCCGTTTCAAAAAGCTTCTGGTTTGTATTTTTTTATTATATCTGATTTTAATATTTTGTACTACTACACAGATATCTTCAACGATATCTGAAATGACACTTAAATATTTTTTCATTAGTTTATCCGAATAAACAACAAGTATACCTACCTAACTTTTTTTTATCGCGTAAGTCTGATACTAGTATATTATGTATTTATGTAGCAACAGAATTTGGTATACGGACTTAGCGCTCAAAATGATCTAGACACGGCTCAAGTGTCCAGAACAAGGATTGCGTGAATTCGAGTGTATTATTTTGCGTAGCTATTTCTGCTGTTTAGGTACGACTTGTCACAATGTGTCCAATAAAACAAAAACGATTTCCATACAGCAATAAAACTACGTCCACATAACAATGGCGCAAAACAAAGTTATCAAGAAGAAAATAAACGAAAGAAATCATAATAAATCCACCCTCGAATAAATGAACTAATCAGTGTGGAGCAGGAAAAAATCCTGTCCTATAAAAACAACACTTTTCCGTTCGTAAAAAATCTCATTTTCCTTTATTGCAGCGGCCTAATTTGAATTGAGTGCTATGCAGTTATGAGTCAAAAAGGCGAATAATTTTAAGCACCTATTACTGCGGACGAGAAATACACTCGAGCGTTTTTGGAATGGTTTCTACGAAGTGAACAATCTTATTGCTGATGAGGACCCTTAATGTGATCATCGCCGCGATGCTAATAATGATATTTGAAAGTTATATTGTCTCTTACGTGTGTATAAAATGCTCATTATTCTATAGGTACTCCCCTTTTATTGCTACGTATGGCATTCCGATATAGTTTTGCGGCAACCCTTGTTGTCTAGGACTATTATAATAATCAGCACTCGGATCGGTGCGGAAGTTAATAAACTGATTTGGAATATTCATAATTCATATATTACTCCGCCTTCCCGCTAATTAAGTTTAGCTAGTTAGATAATTTTTAAAGTTTTGTATCTCTCTAAGGATGCCCTGTATATACCAACGCTTTTAGCATGAATATTGTTATTGGCTTTTGCTGAGCGGCATCTACCTATTTTGACGTATGTGTGTAGTCAAATTCTATTGTAGAAACGGTATCCTACTTTTTCGGCGAAATTATGTTTCGCCAAATTTTACTTGGCAACGAGCTTTTCGCAGAACAAGCAACAAACTTCTATGAGGCAAATAATTATGAAGCAAATTATTTGCTTAGTTAGGCAAAGCACAGGTTGGGGTAGAGCAAAAGGGCCCCGATTTTAGGACTTGGAAAATTAACGATGGAAAAATGAGTATAACCTCTGTTTTTTATTACTGAATAATATAGAACGTGCTAAAATAAGCATCTTTTATTGAATGAAGTTTTTTAATTAACTTGACCGGTAACGAATTAAAGCGCTTCCAAGGTCATAGAAATACTGAGGCGCGGAGCTTATTGGATCGTGCTTATCAGGGCGGACATGAATGGCTTGTCATAAGCGAACTCTGTCTTAGGTCGGTTAGGTTAGGGTTCACTTGTATCCCTCAGACCAGAAATAGACACCCCGCGCAGCGGGGTGGCGTGGACTCGCTGGAGATTATCAGTCCGCACTCATAAAACTATGGCAGAATACTATAACTTTAACCACTTTAGTTCGTAGTTCGTTCGTTTGAGGAATACATAAATGACATCTTAAAAAATCCCAGGTAATAATTTATCCAATTAATAGTTGCGAAATGATATCATTGCTAAAAGTAGGTATGTTATGCCAATCAATATATCGATACCTTAAGACTCAAAGGGCGTAACCGCCAAAATGCCACTTTTCAGGAGAAGCAAAAAACTAAAAAATTTTTAGAAAATAATTCATAACTTTTTTATTTTAAGACTTACAAAGTTGATTTTTGGCTCAAAATCTTAGATTTTGAAGATAAACATATTGGTTTTATAATATTTAGGATAAACCAATAAATAAAGAAAATAGGATCGTTATACGCCCTAAAAAAATAAAAATAAAAGGTTTATACGACCCCCTAAATCGCAGTGTCTGTAAAATTGTTAGGGCGTTACAGGTCACGAGAAGCGTTTTTTTTTTGACAAAATGGGGTGTATATTAATCGCCAGAAAGGTATTCGCAAAGTATGTAAAATCGTTTCGGTGTAAAGGTCAAGAAAAGCTTTTCTTTTGCAAAATGGGGTGTATAATTACAGTCGACAGAAACGTATAATAGCTAATTTAGGTAGGTACAGTGTATGAAGGAACCAAAAAATAACAAAAAACAATGAATCATCTCGGAATCTTTATTAATCATTACGACATTAGTTATCATACCTTGCACACAAACAACATAATAATTTATCAGGTAGGATAAGTGCGCCCAGCTACAACCGGTGGTCGTACTTCCTCTAACTGACTTTAATTATAAAAAAGCTTTTGAATAATTCTAACATTTTAAGAGTCCGCAGTAAGCTCGATTCTCCATACAAACGTAGTTACGCTCTCATTTTAAAACCACGTGTTGGATTGTGTTGCATGTACAATGACATGAGGTATATCTATGTCTGAAATTAGTTTATGTAGCTTCAGGTACCATAGTAAAAAAACCAGTGAATTTAAGTTTTTCATACAAAACTTGTTTTTGGTGTATTTCGTATGTTTTATAAACTGGAGCCATATAACCTAGTTTCAGACAAAGATATACCTCATGTCATTGTACATGCAAAGTTTCGTTACAATCCAACACGTAGTTTTAAAATGAGAGCGTAACTACGTTTGTATGGGAAGGTGAAATTCGGCCGAGCTTACTGGGGACTCTTAATTGTCAACACAATAATAACGACTAAATTAGGTAATGGGAAAACACTTTCAGACTTTCCGTTTCGCTCATGAGACGTTAATAATACGTATATTAATGTCGGTCGTAAAACTCCAAGAGACAACTATGGTAAAATTACGATCGGTGTATGAGATACACTTGTTTTTCAGAGAGAATCAAAGTTAGGTCGAATGAGCCCTCTTCAATCTCAACGCGGGATAATAGGGGCATATGCACCGTTTTTGGTCTAGGAGTGATAATACGACCTGAATTTAGCAATAGGAATGTTAGGCCGTAAGAGCCAACTTTATTTTTATACGAGAATAATAAGGGTGTATACTCAAGTTTTGGATTACGACTGCGGATATGACCTTAAAGTTATTTAATCATCGTGTATATATTACCTAATTAATAATAAAATAAAAAATCATGTCAATTACGCCCCACCTTTAAGCTAAATCTTCAAAAACAACGTGGGTCGTATTTGCCATAAAATTGCGAATATCGCAGCTTTAACTACATACATCGATAGAGAAAAAAAAAACTGAACAAAACTGCATCAAAAAGTCATTTTGGCCAAAATGGCGTTTACGCCCTTTGAGTCTAAATGTGTCGATATTTGACGAATATATAAATGACGTATTAAAAAAAATCCCAGGTAATAATTTGCCTAACAATAATTTATCAAATCATTCGTTGGGAAATGATATCAGTGCGAAAAGTTGAGTTGGGAAATAAAACTTCACCCAAATAAAAATATGGGAAACATAGTTTGGGAGTTAAAAAATTGCTAAATAATTTTCGACGAAACATTAGGGAACCTGTAAAAACGTTACAATTGACCCCAGCCCCCCCGAGTTCTTTAAATTCATATAAGTTATTTATGTATGGATGCTATTTTACACCATATAAATATATTTCTTTGTGCCCTTCTTTCTCTCATTCTTTCTTACCTAATTACGTACCTAATTGGCGTGTATGGCCGATGTGAGAGCAACACTACAGAACACACATTACAATATTATTCTCGACAGCGAATAGATTTCGATTGTCAAAAATTCGAGCCGTCAAATTTGTATCTCATGGTACCGATGTTCTCCGGCAACAACTACAAAACGTTAGTGGCTAGCGTTTAGTTTTAAATGCGTAATTTAACGTTGGTCTCTCTTTATATCGGATCGGATGAACCCGAGATTCTGTACAATTTAACGGAAGTAGGCAAGCCAGTAGGAATCGGTTTGTATGGGCGCTCCGCCACTGACGTCTATTCGAGTACCCATATTGAGCGGTAAGTGTTTACGCAGAACAAAAAGTCGCTAAATAGATAACAGAGGGCCAATTTATATTTCCCAAACTATAGTTAAGTACATTTATATGTGCTTGCCCATTCAGCGAATTCATGACACACGGTCGTCATAGCGTGCTAAGACTAAGGCCTAGTGCTACCAGGGTACCTTGGAGGTCAATGGATTAATAAAGGAAACGGTAGGTTTTGCTATAAAAAAGATGAAATGAATCACGAGCAGCACCACTACATCATATTTCAGAAAGCTGGACAGTAAGTCGCTTAAATAGATAAGACTACAAAGCAAATCAAACCTTTGTGTTCAATATTAACCACCTGAGTCAAATTCTAAGTAACTTCCTAGAATCGAAGCGAAATTTCGTAAGGATCGAGTTAAGGGGAGGTAATTACTGGTATGAAGAATTTGAAGCACCTTAAGGCGACAGCTTCCCTGCCCTCTAATTTATGCGAAAGTACTAAGATAAGCCGTAATAAATAGGCAGCAGGAATAATGTTTTAAAATTACCACCCTTAAATTGCCGTTACGATAGAACAGGTGTGGAGTAGACCAATTGAATGTTTTGTATTTAGAATTAGAATACTCCTTAAACCATGAGAAGTCATCTATAGGTATATGTCGTATAAGTCATATATAGGTATACCCTTTAATTGATAGGTAAGTTGTATTGTACGCGCAGATTATATTTTTACTTTGGTTGGCTGGTTAGGAAAGATCACTCGTTCCAAACTTTCAGGGGTTATTGTTTTTGGAGCCATTATTATTGCACTGTTTTATTAGTAACCTATGCCTAAAAATAAATTAAATGAACAATAAGGAAATCCTCATGTAATAAAAAAAATGATGAAAAGTGTCGGTAATTTGAGTTTTTCCTACCTAGTCGCAAATCCAGAGAAATATTTTAACATAGAGGTATTATAAACTTTGAAAAAACGCTATCAACGGGTCATCTTCTCGTAGTCAACTATAGGTTCACCGTTTTACTGAGACGCCTAACTAAGATGGATGGAACAGCGGCGCTACCAAGAAAATCGAAAGTCGAAGTTCGTATACATGCATCCCTGTCACTCATAATGTAAGTGCGATAGAGGTGGAGATACCCGAACTTCGAATTTTGACAGAAGTGTGGGAGACGACGAAATTACGGGTTTTTCATCTATTTAAACGTAAATAGCACAACATAAATGTATGAGTGTATTTATATTGGGTAAATATGGCTTTAATCGTATCGTTTCCTCTCCATCCCCGTCTCTGTCTCTATCTCAGTTAGAAGAAAAGAGTGGCTTTTCCGAACGCCTGCGGCTACTTGATCACAGACAAAACTTTCTTAAATACCGGTCAAGTGCGAGTCTGACTCGCGCACCGAGGGTTCCGTACCTACAAACTTTCATACACTATACCTACCCGGCACGATCCCGCTTTATTTTGAAATACTGACTCCAGAATGCCAACTCACAGACGTAGGAATGATCATCCGAAACACGAATAACCGTAGTTGGGGGTTAGTCCCCGAGAGTCTGAGAAATAAAGCGCTGTACAAGCACACTCCTTCTTATAGTCTCTATGTCGAACAATCGTTAGCGTGATCGATAGATATTACAGGCAGCGATATCTTAGCTTAGCGTTAGCTTTCTTTAAAACTATTCCAAATTGATATTATTAGCAGTTCCTGAGATATTTATTTAACTTTGTGATAGACAGACAGACGGACAAGTCCGTTTTTAGGGTTCCGTAGTCAACAAGGAACCCTTATAGTTTCGAATTGTCCGTCTGGCCGTCGGTCCGTCTTTGGCTTAGCTCAGTAGCCATTACTACTAGAAAACTGTAATTCGGCATGGGTATATAAATAAATCACAATATTTTTTTGGGGTAGGTACCTAAAGTGGGGATGTAATTTTTTTTTTCTCGTTAAACCCATAGTGTAGTATCGTTGGATAGCTTGTTAAAAAATATGATGGGTTTCCTAAAACAATTTTTCAATTGAGTGATTCGTTTGCGAGATATTGATTTTTGTTCGAGTCATGTGTCCCCCACCCCCTGCCGGCTAAATGGCTGCTACTGGGAATGTGCAAAAAATCGTGGCGTACATATAATGAATTTAAAAGGAAAACTATCACGGCTAAGTAGGCATGTCTTAAAAAAGGCCAACTTTCGTACAAATTCGGCTTACGCAATTTAGTTGGAGCGCAATGATGCGTGTCGATGTATCTGAGCGTTTCTCAAAAAAAATGCCACTATTATTAATTGTACTTCTAGGAATTTTATTTTAACTATTTCCACTCAGAATCAGGAGCTCTTTCGACCCTGGTAGGACAAAAAACTGTCCCAAAGATATTTTTCCTATTGTGTTACCATTTACCATACACTTTGTATGGTGGTAACACAATAGGAGAGTTCAAAAATGTATGAAAATTTTGGGACACTTTTTTTCTCCTATTGGGATGGAAAGACATCGTGATTTTGAGTAGAAATAACATAAAAGTTGCAGAAAATCTCCGAAAAAATGTAGTGGATTTTTTTTTGAGAAACGCTCATCTAAGACAGACAGGCAACTACGGAACCCTTCACTGCGCGTGCCCCGACACACACTTGGCTGATTTTTTACAGTTTTGGTCCGTAACCCTATAACTATGTAAGTATTCTTCTTGAACATTAGAATAATTAACTAGCATTTTAGTTGCAATATAAACATGTCGTTTACCCGGTGTCAAATGGGAATCTATACTAATATAATAAAGATGAAAAGTTTGAGGGTTTGTTGGTTTGTAATTTCACACACACACACACACACACACACACACACACGTTAACATTTGGAGCCGGACGGACTTGGAATCGGTTATATGACACATTCATGTGACAAGACAGAACGAGATGGATCTCCATCTCGTTTTGTCCTTGGTTTTCTTGCTCTACTTGGTCGTACACGAATATTGATATCTACTTCCATATCCAATTAAAACAAAGTACTGATACTAAGTACTGAAATGTGTATTATAGAATAGATTATTTATCAGTGGCTGAAGTAATACAACTCATATTTATAAATAGAATGAAAACAGCAAAAAAGTTCAAACCCCATTAAAAGTTAAAGTATAACAAAAAATAAACTTAACAACTTGAGGTTACTTCGTAAAAATTTCCACTTTCCGGTACTGAAATGAAAATAGACAACAACGAAATATCCGAAATCTTCGAGTAGTTATTTAATTAACATTCCGAACGAATCGCCAGTGGGCACCGGACTTGGAACCGATTTCGGAACGCGTTTTTAATTATTAATATGATAAGTGAATAGTCTTGTTACATGCACTCCCTCTTGCTCACACACATAGCCAAGGGTGTGAGCAAGACGCACGACGTCTAGTTGTGGTTAAAATGAAATGGTTTGTTCCAAAATGGAACCCGTGGTCCCTTAATTGTAGATGTCAGCTCCAGGCTTGCGACGTTGGTACATTCAAGTTTTTCCGATGTCAAAATGTTTTTGTGGGGTTTCGGTATATCGTTAACCGTTTTGGCACCCCATGGGTACGGTTTAATTGATATTGTCTAGACCTTACAACGCAATTCGTTAGTGTGATGGCTAGTAACGGGTTGGTTGTATCTATAACTATTCTCGCTTAACTACATAACTATAGCAATATTTAAGTACTATGTACAGATAAAATAGGGTAGGTATGCTCTAGATAATATAGACTCACCTTATTTTAATTATTAAAAATGGCAATAAAATTGAAACCCTCTTCTTGTAGGTATTCCACTTAAACCGAACATAATATGCCTTAATGAAAACAGTGTCAGTCTGCTTCACAGATAAACATACTCTATGGGTCTCCACCTAAGTACACCTGGCTAAGCATTCCATGCATAAACATAGCGAAATGTCTAAGTAGCAGCCTCATAAAGCGACCCAAGATTATCTCAAGGCAGAATATAAAATCTTGCCCGCCGTGGCTTTTAAAAAGTAGTAAAAACTCTTGTGCATTAATCGTGAAACAGTTGCCAGCTGGCGCTCGATACTCTCAGTTACCATCCTTATTAAAATTGAAAAAGTTACTGTAAAGATAAGGTCGTTTTTTTTCTAAAACATGGTCGTATAAATATTTTTACATTATCTTTAGGCAACAAATCATAGCGCGATTAACGAATTAATAAATAATAATAAAGTAACTTTCACTGCAAAGAATCCCTACGCGCTATGCTCGTAGCCGATCCCGTGGTTTTCCCCGTATATATCGGATAGCGAATACGGCGTAGGCGCCCGCTAGGCGGGTTCCTTAGTAGCGAAAGTGTTAAACAGAATCAGGCACCCATCCCCTGTTAAATCGAGATGCATGACATTATTGACTACCAACACATTCAATGCCAAGGATAGCTACGCGCTGCGCTCGTGGCCTATCCCGTGGTTTTCTCACTAAGTAGCGGGAAGCGCTAAGCCTAGGCAGGTTTCTGGCTGTGTGCCTATGTATTAAATAAACGTAAACGTAAAAAAAACACCCTCGACAAAAAATATTTTAAACCTATTATAATTATTATAGTCACAAATATATTTGAACTTTATTTATATTTGTTAGTTTGTAGTTTATTTTTTGTGTCGGGGGGTTTTAAAAAAAAAAAAAACTTTTTTTTGTCCTTTTTAAAGTAATGATCTTCAAACGGCTGATCAGGTCATTGTTACCTTACCATACACTTTCAATATCATTGAAGTAACACGGTACCAAATTTCGAATCGATCGGACATAAGGAAGTTAGTCAGATCCCCTCTTCAACTAGAAAAGAACTGATGATCTTCAAACGGCTGAACAGATTTTCATGAAACATGGCTAAGAACATTCGGGATAAAATTATCTATGATACCTACAAAAAAAACTAAACGAAAATCGATTCATCCGTTTGGGAGCTACGATACCACAGACCGAGACACAGATACACAGACAGACACGTTAAACTTATAACACCCCTCTCTTTGCGTCGGGGGTTGAAAAATAATGCATAGGTTACCTAACTAGAAAGTATTATTTATGATACAACGACGTCATTTATACCCCGGGTCGGCTTTATAAAAATCCTTTTAGATATTTTTTATGTAAGTAGGTACCTAATGTCAAAATATGTAGGTAGGTATAGGTACTAAGTTTTTTGTATAAGTAGATTAAGTAAGTATGATCTGACATAAGTTCAATCTTTATAAAACCAAGGCTGCGTAAAAAAATGTAAACATGAATATAGTTTTCACCTCACTATCTCGGAAAGCCCTTTTTAGGGTTCCGTACCCAAAGGGTAAAACGGGACCCTATTACTAAAACTTCGCTGTCTGTCCGTCCGTCTGTCTGTCACCAGGCTGTATCTCAAGAACCGCGATAGCTACAGTTGAAATTTTCACAGATGATTTATTTCTGTTGCCGCTATAACTAAAAATACAAAACCGCCCAAGTGCGAGTCGGAGTGGGGCTCCCATACAACAGACATGTTTTTTTCGCCGTTTTTATAGATAATGGTACGGAACCCTTCGTGCGCGAGTAAGACTGGCCGATGGCCGGTTTTTTAATTCTTTAAAAGTGGTAAGACCCACTTAATCGTGACCTAAGCAGCTACAGTGTTTCAAATATTTCACTTATTATCTCGATTTTTTCTCGGAAAACTTTATCCAAGACAAAAAGTTAGTCTGGCTAACGTCCAACCCGCTTTATCTCGCTAGCTAGTAACCTCTGCAGCGCTTTCATAATTATTATAATCAAAACAAAAACCGCACAGGTAGGTACGCGGCCTTTAACTAGTTAATTAAGACTGCGGATGTACATTCCACGTAGCCATAAAACTGCACTACGGCTTTATCAAGCATTAAAATGTAGGTTTATTAAAAAGTCGTAAACCGTAAGCGCAGGGGACGAGGCAAATTTGGAGACTAGGGCCGTAAAATCAAAGCGCAATATCAGCGGCTTCATGCAAATATGAGAAATATTTGTTTTAAGGTTCACAGAACGGGTCCCAAACATTTTGGAAGTATTTCCTCCGAAAGTGCTGTTCTACCTTATTTCGTTTTGCCGAAACCTATTTTCTGCTAAAGGATAATTTCAACGCAGGTTGTATCTAATACCTACTACACAGATGATTTAAAAGGAACTTGAAGAAAATTATATCATGGTCGCCTCTATGATTGCGATTAAGGCGAAGCATAGTGCGACATCGGCTTTGCGAGAAATCACTTTCTGAGAAAAGTACTAAATATGAAAAAATATCTATCCTTCACCAACTAACCTAACTGTTAACATTGAATGTGGCAAAATTATGGCTCACCACCTTCCTTTATGAATTAACCAGGATATAGGTATTCTATAAATATACCTTAAATAACAGGTCTCGTTTCACATTACTTCCTAAATAATATACCAATAGGTACATGGTAATTATTAGCTGTTCAAAATGTCCATTTATACGCCACAAACCTCAACTGTATCGTAAAACAGTACCGCCCACAAGCACACGGCAGGGCTGTTATTCGCTAAGCGCTAATACGGCTCACCCCACCGGTCACCCGTCACGAAACTAGACCTCTACCGACGCTTAGTTACTATACGCATCGCGGTGTCAAGATATATTTGTGGGTGAGCGTTGAGGTGAGCTTAAAACAAGTTACAGAATAGGGGGACAGGACGGCCAGTAGCCAGGCTATTATGCTTTAGGCGCTCATGCGCCTCACCCCGTCACGCCTTACGACACTAGACCTCTACCTACGTTTAGTAACTATGAATCGCGGCGTCGAGATATATTTGATGGTGAGTTTAAAACAAGTTACAGAATAGCGGGGCAGGTTAAACACACGTTTGGGTAAAAACGTTTAACGTTTACAATTTTAATTCGTTACCACGCCTTCGATCGTGTACCGGCTATTACAATTTAATATCACGGTGAGGTTTCTACAACTTCATTTGTAGCCTAGTGAAATGTAGTTTGCAGATGAAATAATTAATTTGTTATAATTAAATATTGGCAGTTGTTACTGCTTCACATTTATTTATTTTTTTATTTTTTATTTATTATCTCAAAAATGTACTTATGTGGTAGGTATACAACAAATTTCGCCAAACTGAGATCAGTTTGTTGGCGAATAGTGCGCTCACAAATAAGTCAACATGAGAATCAGTGTTCAGAATTGTGTTTTTTTATTGGGCTCCGCCGCACATGTGTTCCGTTGTGGTCACATTATATAGGTAGGGTAGGTATTGTATATACATTTTTAGATTAGGATAAATAACGTTTTGGAACTGATAACTACTTTTTAAAATATTAGTTACCCTATAACTGTAACTGTAACGGCCAGCGCCGTGAAATCAAGTCCTACTTCATTCCTATTACGACAGACTATTTTAAATTTCCGACGCTGAATCAGACATCAATAACTCTTCGATTCCACTTTCAATAAGCCGCGCCCTGTCCTTAACCCTCGATCGGAGATTTCAAATTCAAGTCAAAGGGTTCCAATTTGTTCAAAGATATTGATAGAATCTTAAGTTTGAATATTTTCTATTGGGATTGAATGTGAAGCACCTACCTGCCATTGATTTGTGTAAGTGCCTTTATATTTAGGTGGGTATACCTAACACCTATCTGCGGAGAATTTTAGATCAAAACAGTGTTTTTAAGTATACAATTTAGGATAAAGTGGATAAATGGACGCTGCTACACCACAGAAAATCGTGACGTTAGTTGTTCCTTTTTACGTACCTAATCGAAACTATTCCACGTTTCATAAAAAGTTGCTGATTTGACTATCAGTAAACATCTCAAAAGACCGTTTTTTTTGGTTAAATCCTAAATTATGATAGGTATAGGTACTGTCTACCTATCCCCGTAATTTACGCCTATTATGTCGTACTGAAATCTTAACAAGGCCTTGTTTTTGTACCAAGCACTCCTACAGACAAAGCGTTCGGTGACACGACACGTGTCTCGAGTCGCTGAAGGCCTTACTAGTTACTGATACGAATAGAAATCTGTCAACAAAGAACGTAAACAGGTATCTACTTACCTATTTTTCCTTCCATTCTCAACCGCAAATTCATCAGAATTTCTTTTTATGCACTTGTAAAGAATGCATGCAAATCCAGTCGGTCCGGCATCCGGGTGGTAATGAAAAAAGTTGTGACGAGCTTTTAACCGCGGGCCGTCCGGGTGCAAGGTGTCACGCCAATCTGAAAACCGCGTCAGTCCCCTGTGCAACGAATCGAATGACAAATAGGTACTTAGGTATTTGTAAAACATACTAGGTAACAAATAGTTACTTAATACCTCAAGGCATTCGCTGCCAGTCAACCATAGGACCAAACAGAGACCTGCATTTTTGTAACACAGCTCCCGCGTGAGTTTAAGGCTCCACATTCGAAATTTTCGTGAAAATGAGTTATTTTGTAACCGTTTTATACATTATAACGTAACATTTTTGCTGTAGGAAAAAATATATCATAATCTGCAAGATATGCGACGGGTCATAGTTTTCGTAGAAATCCATTTTAACAATAAAAATGAGAGAAAAAGAAATCTAAAGTCACTCCTATTTTTTCACTTGTAACCATTTTACTGCTCCATTTTTTATCAGAATATAATGAAATTTTATAACTTTCTTCATATAATAATAAACAAGGGCCTCATTTTCTTACTTTCTTTATTTTCTTAAAAAAATATCTCGTTTTCTGAAATATTCCGCCAAAGTTCCTACGCCTCCCCGTTTTCGTCCATACGATCAGTGCGGGACAAAACACGTTGCATGACGGACCTGTGTCAATTTGCGCTGCGCCGAAATTTTTAAATATTTGTGGAAATTGTGGACTATATTTGTTGCATAGAGTGGACAATCCGTTTTGTGATTCGTATAGTAGGTAACTAATAAACATTTGCGTATCGTTTAGTTTTTAGTGACAGATAATTTTGTTGCATAGAGTGGACAATCTATTTCATGGTTTGTAAAGTAGTAGGTACTATAGACAAGACAGCTGACTGACCATCCGTGCACTTTATGTGCATTGTAATAAGGTTCTTGTATAAATACAGGATGGTCAGTTAACTGTGTTGGCGTTTGTACCTAATTAACATTTACGTAGGTATAGTTTAGATTTTGTTTTTAGTTCAAGATGGGAAATAATAATAATAATACATTCTTTATTTCAGGCCAGTTTGCCCATAGATTGTTAGTAACATACAAACTTACGATACTAGAGTCAGTACGTCTTAGCTTAGGTCTCACAATTTTTTCAATGATTATTTTGTGTCTTTGGGGTTAAATAAGCGCAGGAGGAAATTACGTAATATCAAGAAATTTTACAAGAGAAGAGGAAAAAGAATACACAAGTAAACCTATTCTATCAAAGTATCAAATATCTAAACAGTATCAAAATTGGGAAATCGCTAAAAACAGACATTTTATTAGTAAATATATTTACAATATCTATTGCTTAGGAGCATGAACAATTATAGAAACAATATTGTTTTATCTGCTCGTATTAATGACTGTCAAGTGTTAATAGAATAAGTTCTAATAAAAATAGTGGGCTTGGCAAATATTGTAAGTACCTACCTATGGGTTGCATGCCAACTCCAAGTTCGATACAGAGTTATTATTTGATATGAAACAAAGTATGGTTAACGTACAACTAATCTATAAGTATATATTTACCCGAGGCCGATTTCTGTACAGTCCAGCATAATATAGTTAGTAGCAGCCAAGTTAGCCAAATATATCGGAACGTACATTCATCGAAATAGTCTTTGTTACTATAAGTAGGAGTAAGGAATGTGTTACGATATATTTGGCTACTTTGGATGCTACTAACTATCTGATGCTGACTGTACACGCCATCATCATCAAATCAAGGAAGTAGAACGTAATAAATATACCGAAAATTAGTTTAAAACTTAACAACCTTACACTTACACAAAAGGTAACGGACAGACAGACACACTTTCGCATTTATAATATTAGTATGGAGTATGGATATAGAAGTATGGATAGTATGGATTATATGTCTGAGCCAACACGTAGAGGCTCTTTTGACGAGTTAATGAAATGCAAGGAGTACACCAAGCGGATGCTGTCTCTGCCCGTGTCATGGGACGCACACAGAAACAGCACCCGCTGGGGTGTAAGAGTCTATTGCTAGTTGATGGAATTTAAATAAAGGGTGAAAATGATGGACTAGTAGCTGGGCTATTGGATGAAACATCGGACGCCTGCCCAATGAAACTGTTTCACATTTTATCTCTGGCAGACGGTGATTCGCTAACTGCTAGATGGGCCCCTTTTAATAGCGACATTAAAAAATGGTCTAAGGGCAACAGTAGGTATGGATTATTATTATTACCTTTATATTTTTTCGCACTATCCGTCTCTCTCTTATTAGAATATTTAGTAACAGAGGTATAGTGCGAGAAAAATCGAAAGTATGTCGCGGCCGTCTAGTGCTAGGCGTGCTGAGGGCCTACCGCGAAACGAAACCGAACTTCGTTCGTGTATCTCCCTTTCTGTCGCGCTTGCTAGTTCGAGCGACAATGACAGTTATTCGAACGAATTTCGTTTTCACTAGCACGGCTAGCACGAGACGGCCGCGACATACTCTCGATTTTTCTCACACTATACCTCTCTTTCCTAATGTTCTAATAAGAGAGAGACCGATAGTGTGAGAAAAATCGAGTGTATGTCGCGGCCGTCTCGTGCTAGCCGTGCTGACGGAACTACACTAATCGTAAGTAAATAGTATTATAATAGTAGGGACATAATTTTTGAACTTAATCAATTATGTAATTTATGTATGACAAATATCACGTTTCAATTAAGCATGACGAATGTCACCCACCCACGACCGCCCTTGCATTGGTAACGATGCGCGATGATGCGTCTGTAACTTAATCTATGTAGCGCTTAATAAAGGACGGCGGGTTGTGCGACTTGCGCGGGGAGAGGGTCGAGGCTCCGCCCATACGCTCAAGGACTTTAGCGGGTATACAAGCCTTAATGCTTAACCCTTTGACTATTTGACAATTTTGTCAACACATTTAAATTTGAACCTTAAATCAGTCAGAATACATTCGTTTTATTAGGGTTCCGTAGTCAACAAGGAACCCTTATAGTTTTGCCATGTCCGTCCGTCTGTCTGTCTGTCTGTCCGTCTTCGGCTTAGCTCAGTAACCCTTACAACTAGAAAACTGCAATTCGACGTGGGTATAAACCAATCACGCCGACAAAACAGTAGAATAAAATCCTGAAAAAAAAATTTTTTTTTAGGATACCTCCCCTACATGTAAATTGGTGATGTATTTTTTTTTCTCGTTAAACCTTAACGTGTGGGGTATCGTTGGATAGCGAAATGACCCTATAGTATAGGGTCATTTCGCAGGTTAGCGACCACCTAAAAAAAAAGAATTAAACTTTATTTTCAGAAAATAAATAACAATTTTAGGGTTCCGTAGTCGACTAGGAACCCTTATTTCATCTATGACGGCAAATATGTTGCCGTTACCCATTTGAGGGTTAACAGCCTAACCTAAACCTAGTTGGCTTGTTTTCCATTTTCATTGTGCAGTGTTTCGACTAAGCCTAACCTATCAACAAAACGAATCCTCAAATCCATTAAGGGTCTATACGCGCTTGATTCTTTTGGAATCACAAGCGTCCATATGCTGCCTTACGGTGTCTGGTAATCACAGCACGCAGACCGTACGATTGTTTGCCACCGTCGTAGTACCTATAAAAAAACAACTACTTACTTACCTAGTCGTTTGGGTCTGGTAGAATACCTACCTACTCATATTTGATTCTAATGAGCATGGCAGACTGCTTACCAAGGAAATAATGTAGCTTAGCTTACCTAGCTTTTTTTATACAACGACGGTGGCAAAAAAGCGTACGGCCCGCCTGATGGTAAGCGGACACCGCAGCCTATAGCCGCATGCAACTCCAAAGGAGTAACATGGGCGTTGCCGACCCTCGGTATGTTTGAGGATTCGCCGAGTTGACAGCTGAAGGAACAAATTCCCTCGCTCTCAACACAACGCATCCTCGGGAGCGCTGGCGACCTTGCTCCCCTCCAGGAACACAACACTAATACAAGTACAGAGCAAGTAGCAGTGTTATTATGGCTGTGGTCTTCTGCAAGGCGGAAGTACTTTCCCAGTTGGGCTGCTCCAAATTCGAGCGGGATGACATTTCGCTGTGCCCTACCTCCAATAAACCTAAAATGCTATGCTATGCTATGTTTTACCCAAAAAAGACAATGTGGGCGACCGCCATCATAAAATGACACAATACATAAACGTAAGTATATAGGTAGGTACTTTGAAGTCAATGCATACAGAATAGTAGCATCAGAAACCCTATATAATTTTCAGATTTACAGTTCACAACTCGCACAACGCTCTGTCAGTACTTACCATTTCAGTTCCGGTAATTGTCGACAACAGTTAACTCCTCAGTAAATACCGGTTCCAGAAACAAACGAAACCAGACCTTATTACCTTTCCATAACTACTATCAATACTTAAATTTAATTACTCATGGGAATGGTCTCACGGGAAGACCGAAAACCATTTAGATACTTGCCCGTTTCAAACATATATTGAAGTCAATGATTGTCGGGTACGAGCCCGTGGTTTGTGCCAGTGTGAATAAATTATGTGTTTTACCTTGAGCAAATACCTATTAAAACGTATTAGCCAAATTATAGTTGTAGCCACACTAATTAACGGGTCAAAGGATTGAGTCGGTAATTGCAGTTTACCAATATTAGGGTCGATATTGGGAATGGCGTTGAATATTAGGGTTTTGACAGCTTGATTTTTATCTAAAATACCAGTCATTTTGAACTAATTCATTGTAGGATTGGTAGGCAAGGTACCATAATCGCTTTTAAATAACTGAACTCACCGACAACAGTTAGTATTAAGTACTCTAACTAGCACGAGGTTTACGGTTTTTAAAAGAAAATTAAAACCGACATTACCTAAGTAAAATAACACCTAAGGCATAGCTGTATGTAACATTTACAAACACAACTTAAGTATGTACAAATTAGTTAACTCTGTACAGTACGTAAAATATAGCTTGAGCCCTGCGACAGCTGTCATCTCAGTACAATTTATAACCTTAAAACGTAAAATTGTACTGAGATGACAGCTGTCATAGGGATCAAGCTATATTTTACGTACCATAGAGAGTGATCACACAGACAAACTGTTCCGACAGTTTCGTGGGACCCTGTTAATTATTAAGTTTCTATATTCTGCTTATTAAATAAATAAATAAATAAGGAAAACATCACGAGGTCAGCATACTTCTGCGAATTAATTACCATATGTACCTCTAGGTAAGTACGTATGTACCTAGTATACCTACCATCATACTACTTACTCGTAAGTCAGCGTGGCGGCACAGATCCCATTCCCAACGTGCCCAGCAGTGGAACTTTTTTTAAGATAAGTAATGATAGTTGCAGAATACAGATATTTATTGGTAAAAAATACATTTTACAAGTCTAGTTGTGTCCAAAATAATTGTCTAATGTTATTCAGCTTCATTTCGTCTTTCTACCTACCTACAGTTAAACCGTGTTACTTTGACCCCGGAGGGTAACTTTGGCTTCTGCGAATTACTCTGTCCATAGCTTTTTTATAAATTTGAACAAAGTCATACCATCTTATTTTTAGCTTCAGCTAACTGCTCATGTTGTTACTTTTTATGTGACATTGCTAAGAGTGATTTTCATGCGAGTCAAAGTAACCCTTGATTGGGTCAATGTTACCCGAGTTAACGGTACATATTTTTTCCCGGTTGTAGGTATAGTAAAGGAGTCAGGGGTCGCTTTATCCAGCGTCATTTATGAAACGCATATTACCTACTCTCTTTTTCTTTTTATTTAAGAGCAAGGCTCTTGTCGGTGGAGTAATTTCCAACTTATTCTACATTCCGCCTTTCTTTTTATTATTTCTCTATACGATTTTTACTTTTATCTACGCACATATCATTAGTGCTCCAAAATGCGTTCAGAAACCGTTGGAAATAACCAGCATTATTACAACCGATTTTACTATGAGAACTTTCTTGTCTGTGGTAGTAGTTAAATGTGTACTGTAATGTTATTACAGTACAGATTTTTGTAAGGTGTGAGTTTAAATTTGGAACAGCTGTCAAATTCATATGGGTCTCTATTCTAGTATTCATAGATATTAAAACAGTTATCGATGCGAAACGTCAACTCAGTTGTCTTTTTAATATAAACCGCACGATATTTGATCTCGAGTGACATGAGAATAGGGACTTCATTCGTTTGTCAATGATTTAAAAAAAGAAGCGGGTTGCGTCGGAGATACAACCGTTAATTAAGTTTAAGTGGATACTTCTTTGCTATGGAACCCTAATAAAAAAAAACCGGCCAAGCCTGCTATTATGGTGTACCCGTAAAATATATATCTTAATAGATTCACTAAAATCTGTATAAGTACAGATAAATCTGTATATATGGCAACATTAACAGACGTAGCTCATTTGCCTCGTGATACATTGAAAATGGCGGTCATTTCAGCATTATACAATACAATACAATACAATACAAATACTCTTTATTGCACACCTCACACAAACAAAGCAAACAAATTATTTTCATGTCCGCCACATAAACTAAATAACATTTTGTGATTAACAACTAATGGCAAATAAAGTAGGATTAAAACATGTAACAAACAATTATTTGAAATCAGATTAAGCTTCTCTACGAAAAGTTATTCCGGAAGTCACGTGATACATTTTGTACTGTACCCCTATACAAGAACGCGAGCAAAGAAGTATCCACTTCAAAAAACACTCTTGACGTAGGATGGAATTGCCGCTATTACTGTTGTCATTTCTTTGTTGGTTTTTTGTTGTTACGAAAGTAGAATTATGAAAAGTTGTTTGCAACTCACATTTTAGTTGAAAATATGAGTAGTAGTGACTCCGAGAACGATATGCACACTCCGCCGGATATCTTAAATGCAGCCACGATTGCAACAGAGATATTTTACAGGTAGCACTATAGTAGCAATGCAGGTCATTTTATGTGTGTAGATAAAGTAGTGTATGAAACTGTACATAATTTGGCCTTAAAACACTCGTGTGATCCTATTATGAAATGAAACTCGCTGACGCTCGTTTCATAAAAGCACACTCGTATTTTGAAGCCTCTGATTATGTGTCAGTTGCATAAACTACTATTATTTGCTCCATGTAAGATATCCTCGGCCCCTTTTCCATATCCCTTCCATTTTCCCCCTCTATTATTGTTTTCATCTAGTTATCATGGCGTGACATGTGATGTGATTGTGATTACCTATTCGTAGGTACCAATATAATGCTTCTTACTTTCGATTACCGTTCTATTAATGCTATATCAAGAAAGTACCGATACCTATATGCGATGAGGGCGGAGATGTTGTTTATTTGTGCGCTTGATGCGGAGTCCCCATTTATCTCCAAAACGGCTTGAGTGATTCATATACAGCTTTCAGTAGGTAATCTATTGGAAATCGGGAATATTTTAGATAGGTAGGTACCTCCGGGATTCTCGAAACTTCGCAACTTGACAACCTAAAACGTGCAAAACAATAGGTAGAAGACGTCTATCAGCGAAAGGCACATAACTTGGCTTCCCCACAAATTGTTCCGAAGCTAGGTAGGTGCAACCGCAAACCGCTCGACGTAACTTCCCCACCTTTGTGCTCACAGTTATTATGCACAATTAGGACTTAGAGCGAGGCATGCGGCACTAATCTTGCTTTAACTTCGCCGTGGCTTAGGCAGAAAATAGTTGCTCATGTGGTGATCTGTCATTTTCTTATGCTTAAGAGTCCGCAGTAAGCTCGATTCTCCATACAAACGTAGTTACGCTCTCATTTTAAAACTACGTGTTGGATTGTAACGAAACTTTGCATATACAATGACATGAGGTTTATCTATGTCTGTAAATAGTTTATTTAGCTTCAGATACCATAGTAAAAAAAAAACAACGAATTTAAGTTTTTCATACAAAACTTGTCTATGCTGTATTTCGTTTGTTTTATAAACTGGAACCATATAAACTAATCACAGACATAGATATACCTCATCACATCATGTCATTGTAGATGCAAAGTTTCGTCACAATCCAACAGGTAGTTTTAAAACGAGAGCGTAACTACATTTGTATGGGAAGGTGAAATTCGGCCGCCGCAGTAAGCTCAGCCGAATTTCACCTTCCCATACAAACGTAGTTACGCTCTCGTTTTAAAACTATTTTGTGATATACACGTAGTTTTCCAGTACATACATACATACATTCACGCCTTTATTCCCAAAAGGGGTAGGCAGAGCACATGAAACGTATATTCAAGCGCCACTTTTAGCATAAATGTGGGTATAAAAGATTGACAAAATGTGATATTGCAGTGATAGGTTGCTAGCCCATAGCCCACAACACACTTCAACCCTGGTCCCTTAGTCGACTTTTACGACACCCACGGGAAGAAAGGGGGTGGTGAAATTCTAACCCGACACCACACGGGCCTTTCCAGTACAACTATGTATTATAGTCTCTTGGTTCATTGCTAAATAAGTGAATCAACATTTCTGTCGCTAGTCTCCTAACTTTGAAAACACTGCGATTTTATGTGTTTAAGTCCACCAAATGTGGGGTTTTCTTGTCATGTTCTAAGCATCTACCGACTTACATTCTCACGATTCTCACACATTATTTAGACTAAACGGGACTTCACTAATCGCGTATAATTAAATAATTTATTTACCTCTTTAATCGCCAGGTGAACAAGTCTGCTATAGCCAAGCATCTTGCTAGAGCCCCCCTGCCAAACCTCTCGATCGAGCTCCATCTACAGACCCTTCCCTTCTTAGTCCTTTCTACAGAACGTCATTTCTACAGATGAAAAACGTACGTATACAGGATGTTTTTATTAATTTGCTTTAATTTTTAGGGCAGATTCTTTACATCTTATGTAGATCATTTCTCAAAGAAAATTTCCTAACTCGCACCGTTTTCAAAATATTTCAAATCGAAATTTAATCACTAACTTAAGTTAAACCAGTGTAAAATCTTCTTAATTCATAACCAAACTGACGCAGTTGACGCCAAATTGACGCTAACTCTTCCTTAACTCTAAAAGACCTTTTACAATAGTCTGCAAGTAAATATTAAATTATTTTGTATGAAACCTGAAAAAAAATTTTTTTTTGCGTATATTGTTAAACCGATATACAGGATAGCTTATATAAATGTACCAAGCACTGTGTCGAAGTTAAAGCAAATGAATAAAAACACCCGGTATGAAGCCGTTGAAATCAGACATCGTAATTTCAACCTGGATGACGGTTGTAAGATTCCATCTACGTGGAATCCAGTCATCAGTAAAACATCGTCCATTATATCACCGGATGTTATTAGTGTTGTGTGTCGGCCGGGTGACAACCGTGGTGCACATGTAGGTTATTTATTATACTCTATGGTTCAATTAAAAACAAAAACCAACTGCGGGTAGTTCGAAAAACTCGCGCAGCAAGATGTTGATTCCCGTTTAAACCAGTTGTCACGATACGCGCACGCAGTTTAGTCAAAATAATGTTCTAAGCATACTAAAATTCCATGTTGCAACAATTTTTCTAAGAAGCTCTGTCATAATGGCTCCTGGTTAACGGTACACAACAACAACGAGAAATTCTTGATTCACCCATATCTAACATTTTATTTGCAGAATAATCACGCGTTTACGCGGGGGTCTAATTATAATTGTTTTATCATATTAGCATTCTTTGTAAGTATTCGACCTCTGTAGCCTAGTTGGTAGTGACCCTGCCTACGAAGCAAGAGGTCCTGGGTTCGAATCCCGGTAAGGGCATTTATTTGTGTGACGAGCACGAATTTGTTCCTGAGTCATGGATGTTTTCTTTGTATTTAAGTATTTATTTATCTATTTAAGTATGTTTATCGTCGTCTAGTACCCATAGTACAAGCTTTGCTTAGTTTGGGACTAGGTCCATTTGTGTAAGTTTGTCCACTAATATTTAATATTTATTTATTTATTCGTCCAAATCGTGATGAATGTAGCAGATATTGTACACACAGATCCAGAAGTGTGATGGACTCAACAAACTGTATACGAGGGCTGCTACTTATGTATCCGGAATCCAGGATTCCAACTTTCTTAAACACAATTTTTGACCTCCATGGCAAAATTTGAACTTTCTTTTAATACTGGCCGCTATATTTTTTTTTTCTTGAGTACGCTAGTCTTTTGTTTTTGGCGGGTTTAAAATGTTATCTCGTTGCAAGAATGGTACTTACTCGTGAAAGTATTCGTGCTATGATTTATTACGATTTTCGGCGTGGCTTAACGCAACAACAATGCATAGATCAATTAACTTTGACTTTTGGTGATGAAGCTCCATCAAAAACTACTGTGTATCACTGGTTTAGTGAGTTCAATCGTGGACGTAGTATGCTTACGGACGAAGTTAAGGAAGGTCGCCCGAAATCGGCCGTTGTACCACAAAATATTGAAGCAGTGCGGAAACTTATAATGCATGACCGTCATGTTACGTATCGCGAGATAGAGGCAATTCTGGGGATATCTATGACGACCATTAATAAGATATTACATGAACATTTAGCTGTAAAAAAAAATTGTTCGCGTTGGATACCGCACAATTTAACTAAGGATCAAAAAGAGGCTCGCGTCGAATGGTGCAAAAAATTTTGAAAAAATATAACCGTGGTGACTCAAAAGCTGTTTATAATATCTACACAGGTGACGAATCTTGTATAATATGCGTATGATTCCGAAACTAAACAGCAATCAACAGTGTGGGTGTTTCAAAATGAGCCGAACCCTACGAAAGTTACTCGTGCAAAAAGCACCTTGAAGCAAATGGTCGCCTGCTTTTTTGGTATGAATGGCCATGTGGCTACAGTGCCACTAGAAAATCGTAAAACGGTTAATTCGGAGTTGTACACGACCATTTGTTTGCCAGAAGTGTTTGAAGAAATACGTAAAGAAAACCAGCGACGCAGAATTATTCTTCGCCATGACAACGCCAGCTGTCATACATCATGCGAAACAACTCGATTTTTGGAAGGTCAAAATATAGAATTAACGGGTCACCCACCGTACAGCCCTGATTTGGCACCCAATGATTTTTATTTATTTCCAAATGTAAAGAATAAATTACGTCAACGATTTTCGACCCATGAAGATGCGGTCGACGCGTTCAAACAACACGTTTTGGAGATACCTTAGAGTGGCAAAAATGCTTTAAAAATTAGTTTACATGTATGCAAAAGTGCATCGATCATCACGGAGAATATTTTGAAAAACAATAAAACTATATTTAGTAATGTACGTTTGATTACTTTTTCTATTCCGGATACATAAGTAGCAGCCCTCGTAATCCTCGAAAGCGAGACTTCGTGACTGAAATTTGGATGTTGAGTACACGTGATTATAGATAAGTGAATGATAATGCAAGGAGACGTCCGTTATTTACGTGATGAGTTTTAGGAATTTTCTGACAATGGGGGATTTGGAACATCGTCTCCCAATCTAAAGTGGG
This sequence comes from Epinotia bilunana, assembly GCA_947049275.1. NCBI lineage: Eukaryota > Metazoa > Arthropoda > Insecta > Lepidoptera > Tortricidae > Epinotia > Epinotia bilunana. Next base: position 18,268,126 of record OX346260.1, on the reverse strand, counting down.
ATTTTTAAAATGTATGTTTCTAGTATAAATGTGATGGACGCTGGTCGCGCGGTCGGTTAGCAGTGGCGCGTACACAAATGATGGGCTACAGTGCAACTTTGCAATTATTATTTTTTATTAATTTAATATTTATACATTTTGCTCTTTTTTACGCGGAAAAAAATACGTTATATTTGCTAATACACCCCCTCTCCCCAAAGTAAGATTAGATGAGATTCGGTTTGACCCCCTCCCCCTTGAACATTTCACGTAATTAATGGACGCCCCCCAAGGTCTTTACACGAATTAGTACACAATAAGTAGGATTGGCGCGCTACTTCGTGTAAGTCTGCGAGGTATCGACTTGAAGGTAAATCAATAATTAAAACCAAATAATATTATATAATCAAATTTATTTATTATCCATACATAAATGGACACAAAATCTCATACGCTTCACCAATGTTTTCATAAACGAACGTATAAAAACATTGGCAAAGTCATTAAATATGTATCAATAAAAAAAATTACATAAGAGAGCCCTAGATGAGGGCGATTACATAATTCTATACGTTAAATCTTAATCTAACGATTATAACCTAAAATTACATTCTGCTACGGTTCAAGTTAATTTCGAGTGCATTTTCTACAATTGAAGTACAGAATGTGCAAGGTCTATGTTAGAATGCATTGTTTAGGTATAATAAAATACCAGGGTATTTGCGATATAATAAGTAAGTAGGTACCAAATGCAAAGCCTAAAGGATAATGGGCAAAACGTCCCCACCCACCAACACAAACGAGAAATGTCTCATTTAATAGATCTTTGTAAGAGGAGTATTTTCTACTATGACCATCATCTCGTAATGCATGGGGTGTTCTTGGAAAATCAGCTTTAATGTTAAGTATATAAACTGTTATTTTACAATATATAGGATGTGTTAACTACTGTAAGGTATTTTATTTAACAGGACGCGTAAAAGGGTACATTTTTGTTGTACAACTCTAATGCTGATATGTACACAAAGCTGAAATATATGTCTCTAAAAAAAAGACACACTATACCACGGTCTTTATAAGTGTTCAACACGATCACTGTGTATACCATTTAATAGGTTACGGCTCAATATATTTTTTACAAAATACATTTTCGCTGTATTGCATGGAGGAAATCAGAAAATAATGTTTATTTGCGTTAATTACAAGTTAATTACGCTGTGTTTTCCCTATCCTACACCAGATGTCGCTAAATTGACAATTCAGTTGTTAACTTATCGTTAATTACTGACATGTTTGTTGAAGTGCGTAAACAGTAGTTCTTCTACTCCATACTAGATGGCCCTAGAGTGACAGTCTCATTTGTAATTGAAATGTTGGTCGTATTAGGCCCGCAACGCACACGTCCGTTCCCAGATCAAGTCGTATGACGTATGACACATTGTTAGGCTTGCTTTAAAGAAGTATCGCTCGTCTATTAATTGACTGATAAGTGTCAATGTGACTGAAAATAGTAACAATATTGACATGACACATTAATCGTCAATGTTGATAAAAATTAAAATTATCATTTTAAAAATATAATTGCAGGCCTAAATAGTACCACTAAGATGCTAAGGATTCCTAAGAAGGTATGTATCTACCCAAGCAATACTCGTAGCTTCAACAGAACCTGCGCCAGCATACATCTATGCAGTTGAAGAAAAAAACCTATTTGTTTAATAATTGGTTTCAAGACTAAGAAAATATGTTTTTAGGGTTCGGTACCCAAAGGGTAAAACGGGACCCTATAACTAAGACTCTGCTGTCCGTCCGTCTGTCACCAGGCTGTATCAAATGAATCGTGATAGTTAGACTGTTGAAATTTTCACAGATGATGTATTTCTGTGCCGCTATACTAACAAATGCTAAACCACAGAATAAAATAAATATTTAAGGGGGCTCACATGCAACAAACGTGATTTTTTGTCGTTTTTATAGAAAATAGTACGCAACCCTTCGTGCGCGAGTCCGACTCGCACTTGGCCGGTTTTTTACTATCACGTCCGTGGCAAACAAGCTTACGGCCTGCCTGATGGTAAGCAGTCACCGTAGCCTATGGACGCTTGTGATTCCAGAAGAATCACAGCGCGTTGTCGATTCGTTGTGACCTAGAACGAAAGCGGGTTTCTCACCCTCAACACAACCCTTCCTTCAGGAGTTCTAGCGACCTTTATTACCACCAGGAATATAACACCACAGGTGGGAGGTACTACTCCAGTTGGGCTGTCACCTCTCCCAACTCCACGGGTACCAACTGAGTGTTGTCGACCCTTTAAAAAAATACACACACCTTTAAGAACCATACACTTACTGTATTGTAATTTGTATGTATGTCTGTTTATTATACCTCTTCAGTGGCAAGCAAGCGAGGGGGGCGCCTGATGGTAAGCGGTCACCGTAGCCTATGGACGCTTTCTACTCCAGGGGTCTAAAATGCGCATTGCTGACCCTTTAAAATATTTCCACTGCTTAAAGAACCCCATGGGCCACAATGTAGTATCTTAGCATGTTGCGTTGTAGTTGTGTGTACAAGTGGTCGCGACGATCGCGAATCCGTCCAGACCGTGTCGTGTAGAGCGACACCTTAATAATAAACTGTACATAATATATGATGAAGAAAAACCAATGTTGCCAAACGCTTCCGTATCCTGTTGTGACCCTAGAAGCAACGTCTCTATTTAATATCTTAGCGAAGCAAATAATATATACCTGAGTTACTGTTATACCATTTATTTATTAATCTAAGGAACCCAGGCAACTTAAAGGTATGTTTGTCACGATCCCCTATAAAAACGTAGCAACACAAGTATGTGTTAGTTACCAGGCCTATCAATGGCAAGGTTATACCTAAAAGTGTCAAGTCTTATGGTGTTTTTGTAGCCAGGAACTACTTCACTATTCATCGTGTGACCATTTGTACTCTTTTAAGTAAGATTCATATTCACCTCGGGAAGTAATGTTGTTGTCTATGTTTTGTATACTACGTCTGTGGCAAACAATAGTAAGCCTATAGTAAGCGGCCACCGTAGCCTATGGACGCTTTCATCACCAAGGGTGTCAAATGCAGTTGCCGACCATTTAATTCATACTGTAGTTTACCATGGAATGGTGTGTTTGTATGTGTGTATGTATGTATGTATCAGCCTTTCAATGCTAAGAACACCTAAAAGAGCCGGGTCACGAACTCACGACCTCAAAAGTTGAACCTTGCCTGCCTTACCGCTCGGCTACAGACGCGTGGTTTAATGTGCGTGATGAATGAATGATAGTGCACAAATTAACAAACGCGAATATAATCTTAGTGTAACCGATAACTTCCAACTTACGCAGGGTTCCTGTCAGTCGATGAAATAGTCCCAACGAACGGGTTTAAATTATAAATGCACCGACGTTACTATTGAATGAACCTTGTGGTGACACCAGAATCATTCGGCTGTGACCGGCCTAGAGACAACCAGGTACCTACTAAAATTAAGTTTAGGTAAGAAGCGTGTTTTTTCTGGGTTGTTATCATTGTGGTACCGAGCCCTTTTAATAGGGCGATTCCAAGATGTGAACGCCAAGTTTGCACATACGAGTACCTGTGTACGTCCGAAACGAATTTCCCGTTATCCAAAAATATGTCATGAATCTTTTGAATAGATCTTCAAGGAGGACCAAGGCCTAATACTATCCCATCAATACAAAAAGCCTTTGTAAAGTTGTAGACATTCAAATTATCATCATCATCAGTTTGCACGTTCGATGCACATAAGATTATTAGCAAAAGCCTTCAGTCATAAATGAGAAGGGATGAATATATGTAATCTTCACGCTGGCCCTGTGCGGGTTGTGGATTGGATTCACCGTTTTATTGTTTCAGTAATAAATATTTAAGCTACGACGATGGCGAACAAGAGTGCGGTGTCCCTCATGGTGAGCAGATAACGTAGCCTATGGTCTTGCGGATCCAGAAAAATCACAACCGCCTTGCCTTACTTTATTGGTTTGAGGATTGGTTGTGTTGATAGAGACGAACGCGGATACCTCACTCTCAACACAATATATCCTTAGGAGCTGTGGCGACCTTACTCACCAGTCCCCACCAGGAACACAATACCACATACCTACACAGCAAGTAGTGGCGATGGCGTTATTATGGCTGCGGTCTTCTGTAAGGTGGTGGAGGTACTTCCGCAGTTAGGCTGCTCCAAATATTTAACTACGCCACTAGTTAGGTATGTGTATAAAAAATCTAATAAATATCGGAATATTAGCTGGGAAACCAAACATTTAGGGAAGATGACGAAGACCACTATGATAACTAGAGTAGTTCACGGGTTTAACTCTTTCACTGCCAGGAACCCGCCTGCTGCATAGCGGGAAAACCACAGGATTGGTATATTAAATTCATGCCCAACATAGCAAAGTACGACTAAATGTCCAGTATTATATTGTGTAGGGTTGGAGAGCCGTTTATCTATGTAGCTATACACTGACTTATAGCATAATTATCTATAGTAAACGTCCATACTTTTAAGGTTTGAAGACCCGTCAAATACTATAACTAGTAACAGAGTAGCCGATAAAACATTAGGTAATACTTACTCGTATATAACTGTTTTAGAGAAATAATTGAAGAATTTGATCAGCCCTTATTGCCGACAATTTCATCTGCCTTGGCATGCAATATAATCCGATGCTGCTGATGGGAGGGATAGTAAGAGTTTACCCATGTTAGAAGTCCTCGGTGTCCATAATTAATGCTTTAATTTATTTTTATTTTTTAAGTACCTATCAGTATTACTTTGGTTTATACTACTGAGTAATTTTGATCACCTATGTATGCAAAAAGTCTTTAGTTCATTCCGATTTTTACTAAGTATCAAAGATTTTCGCCAGCATGTGCAATATATGTAATTATTATATAGATGACAATACAATAATTAAGTGGGTACCTGGCTGGTCCGATTTGGTATCAAAGCTGACCTGATGATGGGTGGGACCAGAGGATATTGGAAGTCTTGAACGGCTAACCGTCATCTAAACTTTTCTGAAATTCGAACTGACAACAATATCAAGCACTCTGTCAGGTTTTTTTTTACTTAAGGGGATCCCATGCCTTTGGGGCAAACTCGAGTTGACTCCAGCAATCCAGGATCTAGTATCAGCCAAAAAGCTTTGCATCGAGTGTACCTAAGTGCGTGTATATCAAATGAAATCTAAGCTCGTGGTGTGTCAGACAGTTTATAGCCTGGATTAAAATATAGGATTGTTTTTATCCCGAGTCCACGCAGACGAAGTCGCGGGCGGAAGCTAGTAAGACAATATGTGACAGTCGTGAACGTTTAAATTAATATATTTGTGATGTAATTGTCATCATGATCATAATTTAAGAGCTAAGCTCTTGTCGGTCTAGTACTTTACAACTTATTAGACAGTATTCAATTAGTCCCATGTAGGGCAGTGTAGTGTGGTGGTGGGGAACCCACTTGCCTTCCACATCGCAAGTTGTCACAGAATCTTCATCGGATATTGCAGCTTTTTATGGAAAAGCTTCTACAAGTCTTCCCACATCCTCATAACTTATTCTTGGCTTATACTTTTTAGTATAGACTAGTACAGATCTTCCTCTTTATTATATTAGTATAGATAATGCCTACGAAGCTGACGGTCCAGGATTCGAATCCCGGTAAAGGCAAATATTTGTGTGATGAGCATGAATATTTATATCTGAGTCGGGGATGTTTTCTATGTTTTTAAGGTTCCGTAGTCAACAAGGAACCCTTATAGTTTCGCTATGTTCGTCCGTCTGTCCGTATTTGGCTTAGCTCAGTAACCCTTATTACTAGAAAACTGTAATTCTGCATCCGTGTCTGTCTGACTGTCTGTCTGTCTGTCTGTTACCTCTTCAAGCTTAAACCGCTGAACCGATTTACATGAATTTTGGTATAAACATTAATTAGAAAACACATAATACAAAATAACAATTTTGGTATAGAGATAGTTAGAGTCCCGGGGAAGGACATAGGATAGTATTTATCCCGGAAATCATCCCCAAAGGGGGTGAAATGGGGGGGGGGGGGGGTGAATTTGTATGGAGCTGTGATATAAACGAGTTCCACGCGGACGGAGTCGCGGGCAGAAGCTAGTGGGTACCTTCCCTACACCTAAAATGGGGATGTAATTTATTTTACTAGGTAAATTAGTGTGGGGTCTCGTTGAATAGCTTGTTCAAAAATATCTTATTATTGTTTTAATACTGTAACATGGTATCTTAATGTACTGGACCATAACTTGAAACAGGAATGACTAATGTGAATAAGAAGAGTGACAAGGAATGGCTATGAAAGTAATGCCGGAGAAGTAAAACTTTTGTAAGTTTGTATGCTCCTCTTAGATTGGCTGTGATGACGTAGTGAAAGAGGAGATTTGGGAATAGCCCTACCAATTTCAAAAAGAAGGAGACCCCTCTTTTCTCTTTCCGTTTTATTTAAAATCATTTTTACATTCGATCTCCGTCATTTATAAACCGATTCGTACATATTTTACTCCTTTGAAGTTGCATGCGTCTATAGGCTGCGGTGTCCGCTTACCATCAGGCGGGCCGTACGTTTGTTTGCCACCGTCGTAGTATTATAAAAAAGACCAGATTGGTCCCGATGTTACCAAAAATCCAGTTTGATGATTGGATCCATGAGGAATTAAGGGAAAATAACTCGTTTATTTACTCCCGGAAACCAGTAGTGTTTTTATTGCAGTGTGTTTGTGTGTATGTGTTAGGCAGAAGGCCTTTCAATGCGAAGAACACCTTAAAGCTGACGACAAGAAGTATTTCACACTTTGTGAAATAACCACGATGTCCTTTACGGCAAAGCTTCTGTTAAATATCAACTGATATTTCGTACATTTATTTTTTATCTTGTGGTAGGTACGCCGGCATTCGAACCCACGACCTCCAAGGTTTAAAGTCGCGATACTTACCGCTCTGCTCAATAGCGTAGTTTATGTGCGTGATAGATAAATCATAGTGCAGTGACAGTTAACAAACACTAATATGATCTAAATATTACCAAAATTTTCCTACGCAGGGATTCCTGTCAGCTGATGAAATTGTCTTACGCAACGGGCTCAAATTATAAATGCACGGATATTGCTTATTGAAACCTGTGTAGTTACGAGGAGTATTTTGCGGCTGTAGCGGACTCGAGACAAGCAAGTATACTTACTAAAATAAGGTTTAAGATAGAACGTGTTTCTTCTGTGTTTGTATATTATTGACACAACAAATATTTTTTGTATGATGTACGAATATGTCAGTCCAAAACGAATCAACCGATATCAATTATTGTTTCATCGTTATTTTCAATGGACCCCTATGGGGGCCTATTCCTTCCATCAAAATAAAAGAATCTTTGGAAGGTCGCTGACCTTCATCGTCATTATTAGTCTATACATCCGATTATACCTGTCATGTATGAGAGAGAATTAAAAATTGTTATCCCCACTGGCCTAGTGCTGGTTGCAGACTGCATTCATATGTTATGGCTTCACAAATAGGTATATCTACGATTATATGATTTTTTCTTATACAAAGACGGTGGCAAACAAACAGGCTGTCTGCCTCATGGTAAGCAGACACCTTAGCCTATGGACGCTTGGGATTTCAGAAGAATCACAAGCGCGTTGACCCGACCCTTTATTGATTTGAGGATTCGTGTTGATAGCTAGGTAGAGACGAACGTGGGTCCCTCGCTCTCGACATAACATATCTGTGGCCTACTTACCCTTATATTACACTTACACACAAATTACAATCATGATATAACATTTACATAATATTTATGTACTTAAATTATATTTACACACACACATATATATATATATATATCATACCACTATTTACATATACATATATATATATATATAGATATACATATAATATTTCAAGTAACCGGGTTACAAACACAATGCCTACCTATTGGTTGAATGTCGATATGTCGATAAACTTATCGACACGTAAATTAATCGACCTCTGGGTCCGCACCGGCCGGGCGGCGTCTCTGCGCCCGCGCTTAGTGGACAGAGGTCAAACCAGTCACAGCCTACATGCGACACTAACCGCACGCTTGATGCTCTCGCTACCGGCTTACGCGGCTTGTACTGTTTACACAATTTAATGCTTATTTTTCTACTTCTGTGCTTTCCTATAAACTGTACTTCTGCCTATGAACTAATTCTGTGCTTGTGCTTGTGCTTGTGCCTCTCGCTCTTCCGTGCCTTCTGTTTTGGATTATATGTGTGCCTACCGGGACAATACAACGATAAAACTGTAAGTGCAGTGTTTTATTAAAACCAACACCTGTAGGACAATACTTATCCACCAAACTGGTGACCCCTTGAGAAACACAATGTCGGGCGAGCGAAAATCCGGGGCCGATAAGCAGCCAGACTCAGGCGCTAGTGATGGGAAAGCGTCGATAGGACCGGTCGATGTTTATAAGGTCGGCGTGCGAGTGCCACCCTTCTGGCCTGAGGAGCCAGACATATGGTTTGCGCAAGTCGAAGGCCAATTCACCATATCCGGAATCACCAGCGATACTACCAAATTTAATTACGTGATTGGGCATCTAGACAACCATCACTCTAGGGCAGTAAAGGATGTGATCATCAATCCGCCCGCAACCAACAAATATGACAAGCTGAAGAGCGAACTTATAAAGAGGCTTAGCGACTCCAAGGAGAAGCGGATTAAGCAGCTGATGATGCACGAGGAGCTTGGAGACCGGAAACCATCGCAGTTTCTCCGACACCTCCAGGGCCTCGCAGGTACCAGCGTCACGGACGAATTTATGAAGACTATGTGGATAAATCGTCTGCCCCACGGGATCCAGACAGTCCTTGCAGGTCAGCCAGTAACCGCAGACCTGGAAGCTCTGGCGGACTTGGCAGACAGGGCAAACGACCTCGCCTCATCTTCGCCGAGGGTAGCAGCAGTGAGCAACGCAGTTCCCATCTCCCTCATCACTGACCTCACAAGAGAAGTGGCAGAGCTTCGGCGGGAATTCCAGAAACTTAAGGCGTCAGGAAGGAACTCCAGATCCCGTACTCCAACGGCACAAGGGTCAAGGAGCAGGCGCAGCGCCTCCAGGCAGCGTTCACAGTCCAACTACAGGAAGTTCCCCTTGTGCTGGTACCATAGCAAGTTCGGAGAGAAGGCCACCAGGTGTACCCGCCCTTGTGACTACACGGCGGAAAACCCAAGGGGCGGTCGGTAATGGCGGCGGACGATTGCCCCACGTCTTCAACTGGCCGCCTGTTCGTGACCGATCGTTCTTCGAAGGTGCAGTTTTTGGTCGACACCGGCAGCGACCTCTGTGTCTTCCCGCGGTCGGCACTTCGCGAACGTCGTTCAAAAACAGACTACAATTTGTGTGCTGCCAATGGCTCAAGTATTGCCACATACGGCTATGTAACTTTAGATTTAGATTTTACCTTACGTAGAACCTTTACATGGCGCTTTGTAGTGGCTGACGTGACAAAGCCAATCATAGGCGTAGATTTTTTAAATTTTTATAACCTTGTTGTGGACTGTCGCAATAAGCGTCTGATCGATAACCTAACTTCCATTGCAGCTGTTGCTACGTCAGCCAATTGCCCAAATGTTTCGTCGGTGAAGGTGGTTACTGGTGAGACACGGTATCATGGCATCCTCAAGGACTACCCAGAGATCACTCGACCGGCAGGTAGACACCACACTACACCACACAACACGGTACACCACATACGAACGACACCAGGACCCCCAGTCTTCTCTCCTCCTCGTCGTTTGGCACCAGATAAACTTAAGATCGCCCAAAAAGAGTTCCAGTCTATGCTGTCCTGTGGAACAGCTAGGCCTTCGGAGAGCTCCTGGGCATCTTCACTTCATCTGGCGCCAAAGAAGAACAATGGATGGCGTCCCTGTGGCGACTATCGTAAGCTGAATGCCCGAACAGTGCCTGACAGGTATCCGATCAAGCATATCCATGACTGCACCCATAATGTTGTAGGTTGTAGCATATTTAGCACCTTGGATTTGGAGAAAGCTTATAATCAGATACCTGTCAGCCCAGAGGACATTCCGAAGACCGCGATCACAACGCCTTTTGGGTTATATGAATTCCCTTATATGACCTTCGGTCTTCGGAATGCTGGTCAAACCTTTCAGCGATTTGTAGACGAGATAACCAGAGGGCTCGATTTTGTCTACACATACCTCGATGACTTCCTAATTTACTCACATAGCGAAGCCGAGCACGAGGAACACCTGCAGAAAGTCTTCCAAAAGCTGAAAGACTACGGCATGATGATCAACACAGCCAAGTGTGTCTTCGGCGAAAAGGAGGTAACTTTTTTAGGATACCAGATCTCGCAGGAGGGTTGCAGACCCTTGGACTCCAAGGTACAGGCCGTAAAAGATTTCCCGCCCCCCCACCAACGTGCGACAACTAAGAGGTTTTATGGGTATGCTCAATTTTTATAGGAGATTTCTTCCCCGAGCTGCCCAAATTCAAGCCCCTCTCCACGCCTTGTTAACGGGATCGGCGAAAGGCAAGCAACCCATCACCCTGTCAGAAGACGCATTAGCAGCATTCGAAGCCTGCAAGGAGAGTTTAGCCAATGCCGCTCTGCTGGCTCACCCTGACTGCTCAGCAAAACTCGCTGTGGTGACTGATGCTTCTGATAAAGCTCTTGGAGCGGTCCTTCAGCAGTTCAAGCAGGGAGCGTGGGAACCACTGGCGTTCTTCTCCAGGAAGCTCAACCCCTCGCAGACTAAGTACTCACCCTACGACAGGGAGCTGCTTGCGATCTACGAGGCCATCAAATATTTTCGGCATATGCTCGAGGCCAGGCATTTCGTTGTCTATACTGACCATAAACCCATCAGTTTCGCTATTCACGAACGAAAAAGTAACTGTTCACCAAGGCAGTATAGACACCTCGACTATATCTCCCAGTTCACGACGGACATCCGGCATATATCCGGCAAGGATAATGTTGTTGCCGACACATTGTCGCGTATCGAAGAACTGGGAGTGCCTGTAAGCCTCGAAGCATTAGCCGAAAGTCAAGCGTCCGATCCCGAATTGCAAGCGCTTATAAGCGAAGGTTCTTCCCTACAGCTGCGGAAATTACATGTACCTGGAAGCCGGTTGCCATTGTACTGCGACGTCAGTACCCCAACCTCCAGACCATATGTCGCGAAGCCCAACCGCAAACAGGTATTTGAAAGCCTACACTCCCTAAGTCATCCAGGCTCCCACGCCTCGGCAAAGTTAGTCGCCGAGAGGTTCGTTTGGCCTGGGGTGCTGGGCTCTGGTGACTTCACTCATTACCAGGAACAACAACACCACATACCTACAGAGCCAGCAGAGGCTGCGCGGTCTTTTGTAAGGTGGAGGTACTTCCCCAGTTGGGCTGCGGTCTTATGTATGGTGGAGGTACTTCCCCAGTTGGGCTGCGGTCTTATGTATGGTGGAGGTACTACCCCGGTTGGACTGCGGCTGCTGCTGCAAATATAAGCGTGATGACTTTCCGCTGCGCCCTACTTCCCTTCAAAATCATTATATATTATATTTCTTCAAAGTGGTAATTACATAGGATTAATTCGTCAAGATTTGATGACAAAATCCAGTGGAGCTCATCGATGACGATTCACGAGTTTTGATACTATTTCTTTGCACAATAGCAGTAACAATCTACGCCTCTTCTCATCAAAATATATAATTTAAATTCACACTAATGACTTAATCTAGCGTTAAGTATGGCATTGTTGGTTTCTTAAATTATTATAAGTATAGGGTTGTGACTTTGGCATTTTTAGGTAATCAACGCATAACTCAGTTGATCATTTCCAGTAGCGTAGTTTGTTAGAGGGTTGGAGGCCCGTTTATCTTAAATGCTTTATGATGGTATACAAAATACCATCCTACTAATATTATAAACTAGCTTCTGCCCGCGACTCCGTCCGCGTGGAAGTCGTTTATATCGTAGGTCCATACAAACTTTCACCCCCCATTTTAGGGAAGTGGGGGGTTAGAAAGAGACAAAAAGTAGCCTACGTCACTCTCCATCTCTTCAACCATCTCCACTTAAAAAAACACGTCAATTCGTCGCTCCGTTTTGCCGTGAAAGACGGACAAACAAACACACACATACACTTTCCCATTTATAATATTAGTATGGATGCATATTTTACTTTGGTTTGTTTGGATATTTGGATGTTTAGATGTATGTTTGTTACTCAATCACGCTTAAACGGCTCAACCGATTTGAAGATAGTATTGCCTGGATTAAAATATAGGATAGTTTTTATCCCGGGTCCACGCAGACAAACTCGCGGGCGGGACCTAGTATAGCATAATAAATATTGTATGGTAAACGTATATTCCTTACTTAGAAGGTTTGGACACCCGTCAATATGAGGACAATGACTAATAAGTGAATCTCTGTTTCAGGGAAAGAATTGAAGAATTTGGCCAGCCCTTATTGCCGACATCTATACACCGTGCCCGCGAATAACCCGAAAGATTTTACCTACGTATTCCCGAGGTCAAAAGAAGTAAAAAATGTCATATGACTCTAGGTCGATTTCGCCTTAGATTCAGGGTTAATGTCAATTTAAAAAAAATTAACACTTGTAACTCAACTGAAAATGCCCGTTTGGTGATGATGTCACCGGTATGGGGCTAAGTATAAAGACATCTTAAGTGACAGATGTCAATGTGATAAGGAACACATTGCTTAACTAGTTATTATGGAAAAAAAAATAAAAAAATCATTTTAACCGACATTTTTTCAAGTAAAAAATGCTTTTTTTGTTTAAAAACGTTCAAAGAGTTACAAAAAAAAAAAAAAAACAGAAAAAAAAATTTTTTTGGTGAAATTGACCAAAAGTCATATGACATTTACTTCTTTTGACCTCGGGAATACGTGGGTAAAATCTTTCGGGTTATTCGCGGGCACGGTGTATATCTGGCTTAACATGCAACAGGGTACTTCGTTCCAACAAGATCCGAGGATCAGTGATCTTATTAAGCGCAATTTATTATATAATTAAAAACAAGACAAATATATTAATTTATTAACCATTAGCATCGCTCAGCTCTATTAGGTTTTTTTTTGTTATATAGTAACCTAGTTAATTTATTGTGTTTACTAAATAATCTGCCTGCTTGAAGTCGTATGATTTGTATGACCGACTACGTGCTCTACTCTGACTTCATTTAAGCGTGCGGACGGGTGAATTTTGTTAACACTTGCATTGCCAGGAACTTACGCCGTAGTCGCTTTCCGCTCCATACGAGGAAAACCACGGGATCGGCTACGTGCGTAGCGCGTGTTATATCTTGTTATTGAGTCACAAGAAGAAAAAGGCTTTTGGACAAGGAGCTGATATTTTAAAGCGAAAACGTAAGGGTTATCTATCTCGAAAATGGTTCTCTCGGAGGCTTTACTGAGGTCATCGAACATCGTACTCAAGTCCTCCGTGGTCTCAGCCAAGATTACTATATCGTCAGCAATCAGTCAGTGATCAAATGTCTATACCATGCTACGCCCGCTGTGCAGCGAGGAACAGCTTTGACGAAATAACCTCTCCTCGCCTGAGTCCCCGCTGCAGCGGAATAAGTTTCGAGTACCGGTCTTGTTGTCGGACTGCCATAGTGACATTCTTGTACAAGCACTTCAGCGCTTCGATAGTCCGGTAGTCTACAATTGGCACCGCTAGAGTAGTAAAACCCAGGTTTCGTTCGAATCGAAGGCTTTCTCTTAGTCCACGAACGCTAAATAGAGGGGCAGGTTATACCTACTTCTCAGCCTTCTTTATAACCTGATGGAGCATATGGATGTGGTCTACGGTACTGAAGTATCTTAGGAAATTGGCTTGTTCGGGAGCTGCATCGCACGAAAATATTCGTAATGAATCACCAAAACAGCTTTCTAGTCATGGCTCAGATTTGAGATGAGTTCTTCAGCAGGGTGTTGTCACCCCTTTTCAGAACAGCACCACCACACTTCTGTTCCATGCTCTTATCGTTATCCTTTCAAGTAAGATGGAGTAGAACAACCTCTGAAGGGCCGTAAGGATCGGTTTTCCAGCCGCCTATAATGAGACGCTACATCCGAATAAAGCTTAATTGGATGCCCATTAACGTCCGCGGCATCCAGATAGATGTAAATTGGACGCCCATCGGCGTTCTCGGTGCTGGAATCGCAGTTGTAGTAGTAATAGGATGCCCTACGCCGTCCACGGCATCCGAGATGGATTCTTAGTAGAAACAAAATGTCTGTTTTCTGAAACCGGCAATATAGTCGGACGTTCTGAAAGTTAAAATAAGTCTTACCTTTGCCACAGAACATTTCGTTATCGAGAATTTATCATGAAATCTTGTTAAAATTGGACAGATTGTCCACGGCATTGCACAGACGTCGATGGGCGTTCACGGCAATGAATGGATTAAAACGATTAATGAAACTGACATGACAGCTGTTATAGGGATCAAGATTCGCCGGGATACGTATAATGCATTTCTTTCTTCAATGTCAAGTAGTCTGATTTCGACAATCGGACTACAGATACTAGCAGATCGCATGCCGTCTTCAAGTCAACTGGTAGCAGCAGCCGTAAGCGAAGCCACGTACGCCTGCCCGTGTGCCGGCACCGCGGTACTGCGCGCAGATAATATACCTACTAATAAGTACATACTGTAATACTACGTGACGTCTGGCCATAAAGTTGGCTATTACCGACAGCTACACGTGCGGAAAATCCCACTTTCTGGCTAGGGGCGACGTAAAACTGTATTCATCAAGGGCGGTAATGAATAAAGCCTCAGATAGAACATTTATCGCCCTTGCTTTCTGCTCGAGCGTCAAGTACCTTCGATCGAAGACATTATGTGTACGGTCAAGTGCAAAAATATGTATCGATAACATACTCTCATAAATAAGTACCAAAACCTTAATCCGCTGACATAAGAGTTATGGGACATATTTATGAGTAAGTTGTATGCACCCATATTTTTACACTTGACTGTACGACTCTTACAGGAAAGAGTCAAAAAAGGCAATCAAATTCTGCAACACTTCGGTAAATATAAACGGTTGTCCATATACACGCTTGCCAGTAATATGGGACAGTAGCTGCTCTGCTTGCGTGTCAAACCTGCGCGGCTATCATGCGACGGCGCGCGCGCTCTCGATTTTTCTCGCACTATCCGTCTCTTTCTTATTAGAACACTTAGAACAAGAGATATAGTGCGAGAAAAATCGAGAGTATGTCGCGGCCGTCGCATGATAGACGTGCAGGTAGAGAGATTTTATATGAAGTGTTTACCACCTGATATAGTGTTCGTCATAGAGAGACTAAATGGTGAAAAAGGTTTGACCGTTAAAAAGATAGTTGTATATTTTCTATTAGTCAATAGGTGCGACGCGTATGAAACTTTATACATGAAGACGAATGCTGTAACCTTCAATTAAACCGTTCTTAGAGCGTATACACACTACGAATATTTGCAGCGCAAACTTGATGCAGTATAGATGGTAGACAGGTGATTATGTGACGAAACTCGCGTTTGTATCGCTCTAAGAAGTCGCCGTGTGTAACCGCTCTTAAGGCTCTACATTTGAGGCTTATAAACATTGCTCGACAACACCAAACGTGACGTTGTACTACTTCCGGGTTTTCCTGTACCCCGTAGGTTCTGGTACAGGTACCGGATCAGGTTCCTGATCCAAAACCATGTCGGACGTAGAAACAGGCACTCGCCTGTAATGTCATATTCGAGCCCTTGTTCTCAAAAGCGTCGATAGTTCTCGAATATGACAATATGCGCCACGCCTACTCTATGATCCCAAGACCGTATCTTAAAGCCAGATTGAAGCCCGCTACGTATATTATTAAAACGCCGCGCGACGCGTGTTGAGTCGAATCAAATTGTATCGTTTCCTTTGACCAGAATCACACTATCAACATACGACGCGACGCCTCGTGACGTTCATAGTGTGATTCGGGTCAAAGGAAACAATACAATTTGATTCGACTCAACACGCGTCGCGTTTCAACGGGTCGCGTGGCGTTTTAATAATGTGTAGCGGAGCTTTAGGAACATTACGTTTGGTGCGGGCCTTATATATTTTATCATGCGGCTAAGGCTCAAAGCACACCTCCCTACCAAATCTGGCCCTAAAACCGTGTCGTACAACCTGATCCGGGAACCTGAAGTGTGCCTGCTTAATAACGCCACCTCTGTTGCCGATAGAACATAATTTGACACTGACACAAACTATTTAGGTCCTCTATTCACCGCTAGAAGCAACTTACACTCAGTTCCGCTACCCGATATAAGATGTCATTAGTAAAAGTTAATTAACGGACATTTTAATATAATTAGGGTGTTTAATACAATTATTTAAGAACTTTATTGTATAAATAATTACTAATAATAAACTAAATGACTTTTATCCATTTTGAGCTCGTTAACTGATGTTACAATATAGGCGCCACTGTCTTTGCGTCACTGACCCAATTGTATGGGATTTTTTAGTTCCAAATACCATCACTATCCATTTTTTGGAAGAACCCCATTGATATCTGACTCAATAACGGTGATTACACGTTTTATGGACCATTACAGTCATATTAAAAGTAACGTCAGCTCTGTTGGTGGGTGGGGACGGGGCCCATACAAATCTGCCCATCGTCCTTTACCTGACACATTTCATGGTCACCCTTAGTCGATCTGTATAAGGGTGGTTTTAAAGCCGTTGTTTTAGTAACCTAGTGTTTAAATGCGAAAACCCCTCTACCACTCAGTTTGGCGTCGAGTTATACGTACGTCGTACAACCGTTAAGAGATATTCACTGCTAGGTATAGCAACCATGGATAAATCATTCTAATCGCTTAAAACTATAGTCCGGAGAAATACTAATCACATTATCATTTAATTAAACAAAATACTCAACTAGACTAAACAAAATCAATATACTATTTATCAACCATACTCGCTCATCCATTATAGCATCCACCTAATTAAAAATCGTAAAATAAATTGATTGAAAAAAAAATGGCAGTCAAATACAGAAATTTACTTTTACGACACACGCCTTACACGATAACAGGACAGTCTTATCCTTTTTAATTAAATAGAAAAAGATACATTCAAGTATAAAAAAGTGTAACAAAATCTCAAAAACATTGGTTAGGAAGAAATTAAGTTATTGGGTCATACTCGGACTGATAATAAATTCCTTATTTTCCCGAACATGAAAATGGGGCCTAGTTTTTGGGTTGTTGTCATAATACGCATAAAGCGCTCCCAACAAAGTTTACCTAAATCGTTGGTAATTTATTCTCCGATGTCTAACTTTAACTATCAGGATCAAGAGAGTCAAATAAAACCGAAATCCTTTTATGACCCTACTAGAAATTACTAGAAAATTCAATACCGATAAATACATTTAACTATATAATTTAAAGGCTACAAAACCTTACAAAATGATTTACCCTATTTTCCGAATAACTCACGTTTTGCGTGAAAATTACCGATATTATCAACGCAGGGCAACATCGGGTTTCATTTAATATCTCGGTGGATTGATATAACAATACAAATAATACCAATAAGCTCGTAAACTTAGCACCAAAGTAATTTTGAAACTCATAGGCGGTTTATGTCGTCATATTTTTTCTGAATCTTGTAAATTAAGTCATAGTTTATATAAATTGCATATTAGCAACACTGAATTGACATAAAGCTGCTTTGTGTATCACAGGTTTCTTGATCATACATATAAGTATTTTGAAATCGTACGTATTCAGGAGAGCCTCAATGTGCTCTTTCGTTGATTTCAAGGTTACAATTAAATTTTGATATGAGATCTACTCTTGAACAAATGTTACTCGACACTCGGTATAATTTTATTTCTCCACCCTGGGCTAAGAGCTAGCTTAGTGCAGCGTGGAAAGCATAATATCTCCTGATTACCGATTAACAATGACGACTTTGCACTTTGAAATCGGCTAAAATAAAACTAAATCGAAACATTCAGTCAAGCAACTCTATACGTAACTTGTATGTAAATCATGATCATACAAAGTAAAAATGATGTGCTTTCCGTGAAACGCCGCACGCGTCTACGTGTACGCGTCATTTTGTTTATAATTTAGAATTCACGAGTGCATAGTTGTAGCTAAATTATTGCGCTTATATCAGCCGCGTTCCACGAGTGCGTAAAGTACTGTAAGCTTAAAGGTCGGTGTCGTACCAAGCCGCTACGTTGTTGTTGTCATGCGGCGGCTCCGGAAAGGCGAGGTCGGCCGACGCGGCGCCGGCGCCCTCGGTCTCCCCTATGTCCATGTCCATGCCGAACCCACTGCCGATCTCAAGGCCCTGCATCGAGTCTATCGGTATTTGATCGTATCCTAGAACGTGACATTTGTTAATATTATTCACACACCAAATATTATATTACCAGACATAGTAAATTCTGCAGTATTTTCGGTGCAGCGTAGTATTAAGGGAATTGGTATAAACAATTTCAATCGCAATGCGTAATTAGCGTTATTATTAACCATAATACGGGTGTAGCTGTAGACTCGAAAATTATTATTACTCCAAAAGAAAGAAGGCAAGTGAAGGCAGTGACCTAAATCCCATTCAGATATCTCAAAGAATTACGAAGCTACAACCGTTTTAATATTGCTTGTTAGAGAGAGAAAACGCAAACAGTGTGTGACGTCACAATATGCGAGGCTGCTGCAGAGCGAGACGCGCGCGCGGCAGGCCGCGTCGACGGCGGCGCTGAACACGACGGGGCACGGCACGTTGCCGTCCATTAGTGACGTTACAGACTACAAGCGTCATCGTTTCATATGAAGGTGCGTTTTGCGAAAAAAGGGACAGAACACACCCCTTCTTAAAACTTTGGACACTTATAACTTCGTGATTATTTTACATCTTGCGTTGATTTTCTCTCCAGTTGACTACATTTTTAAACCTTTTTCGAGAAAATATGACATTATTGATTATTTTATTTAGTGTCTACACCCCTAGTAACAAGTTTGATTGATATTGTCTGTAACAAGTCTGAATACAGCCATGCTTCACCGATAATGCTACAAAATTTACGAAGGCTGCATATCACATATAAAAAAAGAAAGAAACAAAAACTTACAACACAATATTTCACATGTAAAATAAACAGGTCCCGAACTTATTGAGCCAAATTATTTATGATTGATGCTAAGCAAAAACTGTTATTACTTTGAAACTTTCATGGCCTTAATTTTATGCCACACCTTGCTTTATATGCCGGCGGTCAAAGGCAAGTTTTCGGATGTCATATTTCCAGTATCTCAGCTTATTGTTTTAAGTTTAGATTGTTAGTAAACGCAAGCGAATATAAGCGAAAACGAGTTGTTAAAGTTTTCTTAGCTTCTTAAACCATTATTATTATATCTGTAGAACGACCACAATCGACGTGCGTGTAAATATAAGTTATATAAATATACGTTTTAGAATCGGGTTAGTCATAATAAATATAACATCAAAAAATAATACAAACAACATTCCCTTCACCTGTTTAGTGATAAATAGGTCCCGGATTAAGCTGCGTGTAAAGAAGAGAGAAAAATAATTAAACACCCGCCCTCAAGTCCTTTTATAGAAACGTCCATGCTTATAGAACTACAAGGTTGGTGTAGATACTTGATAATATATTACAGGACAAGATAGAATATTCTAATAATGAAGAATAATTACAGGAAAATAAATACAATGCTAAAATAATCATTTTAGTCAGAATAGTATATTGTGTTCGGTCGACTTTTCTACAATATAGTTGATGATGTGTTATAATACTTATAATACAATGATATAATACAATAAACATTACTAGCAATGGGAATAATTATAATTTTGAATCAGCCAGGAACAAAGCATACCGAAATTAAGTTAGTAATGAAGAGAAATTACTGATTTTGATCATATTTTAGTGTTAATTTTGTTATTTTTGAATTGTTCTATATATATAATGTGTAATAAGTGTCAAATATCTACACGTTAATGGAAAACAAGCTGGGTTAAGGGTGTCTAAATCTTACCTTGCTGGTGAAAGGACGGTCGGGTACCGTACAGCCCTTCATATCCCTGCTCTGGCCCGAGCATATCCTAGTAAATGGGTAATCTCCATCAAAGTCAAATAAAACAGGGCTAATACTAGGTAAGATGAGAAAAAATATGGAAAAAAAAATGAATGACGTTGAACACTAACTTCATCAAAAAAATCTAGTGGAACAATTTTACTTCATCTGGATAAAACGAAAAGATAACACACTGAACATAAAACGATCTTTCACACTTGAATAAAATATATTTACTCAACAACGCTGGGTAACTAACTACACGAAAAACACTGTCACACATTAAAAACACAGGGTTACCAGAATGCATTATTTCACCAGCTGACAGCATGATTGGTGGATTTGACTCCGGTCGCGGAGTCAAATCCACCAATCATGTTTTATCATCATCCATTTTGATTGGTGGATTTTAAAAGACATCTCACCACAGCTGCCAGCTGGTGACACTATGAATTCTGGAATTGGTGAAAGCCAAAATGTCAACAGCAGGACTTTATATTTTGTCAAAAGATGGTAATTTATAATATATATAATTTCCACACCAATGGGATCACTTTTCACAGGTAAATATTATAAATACTATTTATTTCAAATAAAACCACGAATTCAACGTAATATTCCGACTTGTATCCGTGTAAGCCTACACTTGCTTGTCATTCAATATGTTTCATTATACATTGCTGCTGTACAAGTAACATTATTGCAAA
Organism: Epinotia bilunana; assembly: GCA_947049275.1. NCBI lineage: Eukaryota > Metazoa > Arthropoda > Insecta > Lepidoptera > Tortricidae > Epinotia > Epinotia bilunana. The sequence continues at coordinate 18,247,233 of OX346260.1, read as the reverse complement.
GCACAGTGTTTACGCCGCAATTAACGAGGTATATAACGATTCACTTAATGAGACACTTTCTCATAGTGCAGCAGCGATGTGCGCCGCTTGGATAGTTGTGTGCGTGCGTGATGACACGACTTGCTGCTCGTTCGTATGTACACAGACATAGAAATGATACGCGTGTATTGTACAATAGGAGCGTCGATTTACAAGTGGGTGTGCTTTAGGTGTGTGCGTGCTTTACACATTACAAATTACTGGTGCTTTGTGTGAGTTCAAGAACTTGCGACAGGCATATTCAATACAAATCGCCCGGCATGTCCGATTTCCTTATTTCCTAAATCTGTGGTGTCAATTCATTTGGTCTTTCTACAAGAGTATATAAAGTATGTTGTTACCTGTAAGTCGGGCTGCATGCCGAGATCGTTGGGCCACATCTGGTGGTCGTCGCGGAACAGCGAGTTGGTCAGCTCCATGGAAAGTCTCTTCTTGTAGTCGTGAGGCTTGTCTTCGGACATACGGAACAAGACGGCGGCGGCGTATGTTGCGACCCCTGAGATAACAACACGCGGGGATATCAAGTATGGTCAAACTGCATTGCAGCAAGGCAAATGTAAGATCAATAGGGAAGGTGCAATATTTCCATTTTTGCTTTCATTTGAAATAATCGCATTTAGAACCAACCATGAAGGTATAAAAAAAATTAATACCATAATTTATGGTCAAAAATTCCTGTTACAAACTGACAACTTAAACTTTCGCGCCTAAACGGATCTACAGTTCCTGTCACGTCACTCATGTTTGTCACTCGCTATATTTGCTTTGTCCGTGGTTCGTCCCTAGATGTCACAGTTTTGACTTTTGACAGGAGTGAGTGAGTTTCACATTACTTCAGATCGTAATTATTGTTAAAACACACTCAAATATATTATTATTTAATATATAATAAACATATTTATTCATTTACTAAGGCAGGGTAACAAAATGTAAACTACAGAGTTCCTATAGATGCACACCTCAAAACATGAATCAAATAGACATAACAACTTAAAAACGACTACAGAAATGAAATAACTTAATAATTATTGTTTGAAATTAGTATAAACTAAAGTAAAAGCGTTTCAGCAGCTATTATTTTATGTTTTTTCAACATTTTGGTCACAAACTAATGGTAAATATTAAAGCTGCATCTTCCCTATTCTAAAATGGACAACACTAGTGACATGTGACCTCCCAAAGGCATTATCCTGTCAAGACGTGTATAAATATAATTCAACACAAATCTGAATGTAATTTAACCAATCAAGGCTAACTTATTGTTGTCTTCTTCATCCATAGGTCGCTGGAAACATTGTGCTTACCTTCGTTGCGAGAATGAAGCAGCTCAGTGAGAGGCGCCGTGGCCCCTTCGGCTTCAATCATCTCGGCACCTTCCTTGTCGGCTGCCAGCTCACACAGCACGCCCGCTGCCACGCGCTGTAGAATAACAGACCAATACAATATTTTACTGTTTCTCAAAGTAGTAAGAATCGGGGAACACGGGAAACCAAGCAAGACTTATTAACATTACAGACAGATTGAACGAAAGATCAACAAGTCAGTTTAATGTCACATATTGTTTACCAAAGATACATGAGATCTTTCGTGCAGTTTCGATTGCCTTGACAAACGCGCCCGCATTCTCGTGTAGGCGTAAAAGCGGTGTGTGGAGAAGCGATGACTGAGGTGTTCCGCGCCAAGTCTTCCGCTGTCGGTTTTGTACCACATTCAAAGGCGTATCTGTCAATTTTCTTTTGCTCAGTTGGAACGGGCGTACTGTGCCTTGTTCACTATAGAAAAAGTAGCAAACTCATATTTTAGAACATGTTTCAGCTAGGCCGTTTCCCTTGCGATGCGGTTTAGTCCTCACGTACTAGAATATAGGCATGGCGTTCTGTTGGTGGATGACTTGCCGATTGAGGGCCTCGCGAGCATGTGGAGCGCGCTCACAGCTCTTTGCCAATGTAAGCATCACTGACCTGCATGTTCTCGATTCCGTTAAACAAGTTACACGAATAAGATACACATTTAAAATGAGAGCGTAATTACGTTTGTATGGAGAATCGAGCTTACTGCGCCTCTTAAATATGGCGCCGGTACCTGTCATGTCATAGAAACATGTCAAACTTTCAATACATTCAGATAAACGAACACCGCTTACGGTTACAGAGCTGTTTGGTGCAAGCGACCCCTAATCAGCGTAAGTCACCTTTCGAGTCAGTCGCACTACTGAACCCGAGTGCTGACCTGTATGTTCTCGATCTCGTTGAACAGCAGCTGCACGAAGATAGGCACGACGTTCTGCTGGCGGATGAGCTGCCGGTTGAGTCCCTCGCGCGCGAGGATGTGCAGCGCGCCCACGGCGCCCTCCACGATCTCCTCCATGCGCACGCCGTCGGCGTACGCGCCCGCGGCGCCCGCGCCCGCGCCCCCCGCGCCCGCGCCCGCGCCCGCGCCCGCGCCCGTCGGGACCGACGTGCGTTGCTAGAATAAACCATAAGTGTTAAAAAAAGTACTAGCATGAAAATTACCGAATTTGTAACCTTTATCGAACGAGCGAGCGAAACGACCGAGGTTCTATGCTTCAGCTTGGCCCGTATATCCGGTGTGTGTCCCGCTGTCCAGCTGTTCTCCTCTACAGGTCGCATTTATCTATGCCGCGGACGCAAAATCGCGTCACAAGGTGTGTTAGTCGTAATTCGCGTCATCGCTTGCAAGGAGCCGAAATTAGGAGTAAAGTAGAGATTTGGAGCGTGGGCAATGAATGGGTTAAACTGCATAAAGGTTTTTCAATCTGACTTCCGCGCTCAGTATGAATGGGTGCAACATAAAAATTGCGCTCTAAACAACAGCATGAGGAGGCCCTTTAGAGCGCAATTTTTACATCAGTGCAATACGCGTACCAGCCAGCCATCCTGTACCCGGTAATCGAGTGTTTGTATTTACCCGCTGCGTGTCGTTGAACGCGCGCATGAGCAGGCGCACGAGGTGGTGCACGGCGCCGTGGTCGCGCAGCGGCGCGTGGTTGGGCGGGCACAGCGCCAGGTTGCGCACCAGCCCCACCACCGCCTTCACCAGCGGCCAGCGCGACGGCGGCTGCAGCAGCTTCACGATCACCTGACCAACAGATAAAGTCACGTTAACATCACCATCACCAAATACGAGTGTACACTCCTAAATAGGGGTGTAGATTCGAAAATTATAATTACTCCAAAAGAAAGAAGGCAAAAAATATGCCTAGTGACGATAATCCCATTCAGATATCTCAAAGAATTACGAAGCTACAACCGTTTTAATATTGCTTGTCAGAGAAAACGCAAACAGTGTGTGACGTCACATTACGGGATGCTGCCGGGGGCGCGTCGACGGCAGCGCAGAACAGGATGGGCACGGCACATTGCCGCCTATTAGTGACGTCACAATCTTCCAGCGTCATCCTTTCATTAAATGAAGTTTCGTTTTGCGAAAAAGGGACAGAACATACCCCTTCTTACAACTTTGGACACTTATAACTTCGTGATTATTTAACCTTTTGCGTTGATTTTTTCTCCATTTGACTACATTATTAATCCTTTTTCGAGAAAATATGTCATTTTTGATTATTTTATTTAGTGTCTACACCCCTATTATTATTACTCCAAAAGAAAGAAGGCAAAAATATATGCCTAGTGACGGAAATCCCATTCCGATATCTCAAAGAATTACGACGCTACAACCGTTTTAATATTGCTTGTTAGAGAATAAATGCTCTCAGTTAGTGAGGTCACAAACTGCGAGCGTCATAGTAAATGACAATCAATTCATACGAAATTTGGTTTTGCGGAAAAGGGACAGAACATACCCCTTCTTAAATCTTTGGACACGTATAACTTTGTGATTATTTAACCTCTTGCGTTGTTTTTTTCTCCATTAGACTACATTTTAATCCTCTTATTTTATTTAGTATCTGCACCCCTATTTAACACTTTCGGTGCCAGGAACGCCCTATGTGGACGCGCTGCTCGTAGCCTCTTCCCTCCACTACAAATACCGCGGTATCGGCTACAATTTACAAATTTCTACCCAAATACGTGCCTAAAACCCGATATGCGCATTGTCAATTGCGCATCCAATTACAATTACCCAAAATATCAGCCTATTTCTTATTACCCAACACAAATGAATGAGATTGGTCAATTTAGAATGCATTGCCGTGATTAGCCGTCGTGCATCACGTCGGACGACAGCTATATGAAAGTGACAACGAAAACGAATAATTGTTGAATGGTTACATGCAACTAGAAGCTATTTAGTTGTCATAATGTTCGTGTAATAATTTTAGTTTAATAGTGCTAGCGGTACATACACCCCGAAATTCAGTAAAAAGCTGCAAATTGTGTTAAAAGAATGAAAATAGGAACGATTGATCTTTAGGTCATACGAATCAATTTGACCCGTAGCACGAAAAAAAAAGACCGGGAGTGCCGGCAGAAGTGAAACCTCAATGACATTGCAACAGTTTTTCGGTCGGGTCACGTGCCCGTCTTACGAATTTTCAATCACTCGAATCTTACAGTCACGTGACCTGTGGCGAGTGTAACAATTTTTCCCCATCACAAACGTGCACAGCGCCGCTAAAGAAGTTTTCACTTCAAAAACAAAAAGGAGAGGAGTTATGAAGACATCTTCGTTTTCCATGGAAAAAAAAATAATTTTGTTCTGAAACCTATCGTGTGTCGTATCTAATGAAAGGGCATAGGTACTACGCCGATTCTAAAAATATCTCACATCATTATATTTCAGTTTCTTGTTTTAAATTTAAATTCAAATCATTTTTAAATAATATACCAAGTTTGGGCTCCTCCAGATATGATATGGTTGAATCATTATTTGTAAAATATATCTTAAATAATATATTATTATATCCTTATATCCAACCCCAAGAAAGCAATTTTGAAAATATTTACATTTAATAGTTTATTTTTATTTTTTAATATTACACAATGTGATAAAATCACAATTAGTTGAAACATGTAAAAAGTTCAATTTTAGACACTGAGGATGATAAATACTAATGCGAGAGGAGTTTCCAAGTCAATATTAACATTTTTATTAAATAATAATCGCTAAAAATGAGCAAAATTAAAATTGCAATAACACCAATGTTTCATGCTTTCTTATTAAATATTTAGTTGATAGATTGTTTTTTAAATAAAAATAAATTTTAATATTAATAAATAATATAAATATGACTGAAAACTCCGCTCACATTAGTATTCTAGTCTCTCAAATTGATTCGTATGGCCTAAAGATCAATCGTTCCGATTTTCATTCTTTTAACACCCTTTGCAGCTATTTTTGGCGTACCGCTAGAGGACTATAAGAATTGTATTTTTTATTTTAGCTACCTACTAAAAGTACAAAAAATTACTGCCTTGCTTTCTACGATGATCGCAATGATGGAGTCAACTAAAGATTCTATCCTATATTGTTAAACTAGGATATTTATTTGTAGGTTATATTTGTAACCGTGTTTCTTGAAAACGGCACCAACAATTTCGATGAAATTTGCAATGTAAGAGTTTACGGGGGTGAAATATTTATCCTAGTTGGGTCTCATATACAACAAAATTAGTTTGCTCCATTTTCACTAGTGTTGTAAAAGACTCGAGTTCTGGAGTCCCAATTTGATAGACTCGACTCACTTAATAGACGACTCGGTAAACTCGAAGACTCCGAGTCTCGAGTCGCGACGAGCGTGAGTCATCTGTCGAGCGTGAGTCCAGCGACGGAGTTTTCTGTAAAGCGAGTCTTCAAAAAAGAACTGGAGTCTTTCACTGCGACTATTAGTTTCTAAATAAGACTCGCGGCTAGATTTATAATACGACTCTGAGTCTAGCTGCGAAAATGTATTGTATTGAAATTTATAGAATGTTAATAAGTGAAAATTATTTACATTACTTACTTCTATCAAAACATAAAATAACAAGTCATTGAAATTGGTAAATGAAATCAATCTCTCGTTAGTAATGTAAGGAAGGAGGGTTTAACGTCGGATAGTTAAGGGAAAAAAATGTTCAAAATGGATCATGGACTTCAAAATAAACAATTTTCTTTATTTGTAGACATTGTAGTGAATCAGATTTCATCCCTTATTATACATATAAGGGTAAAACCAGACACTTGCCATTGAACGGAGGTATTTCTGGTGATTTCGTTTTATTTTGCTAGAGCTGTTTTTTGAAAGAAGACTGTCAATATAGATACCAGTATACCGAATAACTATATCTACCCGATTTTACCCCGTCTACTTCTACTCCAAGGCCAATTTTTCAAATTAAAACATAACAAAAAAATTTAACGGCTGAATTGAGTACCTAACAACGTCGAAAATCATTAGTCATTTCTGATACGTGATAATGATAAAATAATAGTAAATTATTGTTGAAGCCAGGAAGTAAGCAATACGGGTGTAGACTCGAAAATTATTATTAATCCAAAAGAAAGAAGGCAAAAAAATATGCCAAGTGACGAAAATCCCATATTCAGATATCTCGCACGCACGGCACGGCTCGTTGCCGTTTTCTAGTGACGTCACTAACTGCGAGCGTCAATCGTTTCAATATGAAGTTGCTTTTTGCGAAAAGGGACAGAAAACTTTGGGCACATAACTTCGTGATTAATTAACCTCTTGCGTTGATGTGTTCTCCATTTGACTACATTTTTAAACCGTTTTTCGAGAAAATCGACATTATAGATTATTTTATTTAGTGTCTACACCCCTATTGCAGGCTGAGTATTAGGTTTAAATGGGGAACTTGTGAGTCCTTTTAATTAATACGAAGCTGGCAATTGCCGTTCCAGCCGAGGCAAGGTAAAAATATGCAAGAAAATAAAATCACTTCACTTACGACGAACAATATGTACCTATACTCGCCTTTTATGGTTTAAACATAATGAAACCTTTGCGTTCTTATTCTTATGACGTTTTACACGCAATCCTTGTAATTATGTGGCACAATTTTAGTCAGTATTACGAAAATAAAATTTCATTCAAAACAACTCCAAGCAAAATGTTTGCGTTTCCCGCGTTTATATTTTTTGGTACGAATCGACTTATCAAAATTCAAATATAGAATGCTAATATCTGTATACAGACATGTTACTACTACATACGCCAAGTCCTTTATTTAAGTTTTTTCTTTCTAAATTAAAATATTGTGATTTAAAATATTCAATTAAAAAATAAGTTTCTGACAAAAATGTCATTTTTGGTACAAGCTTTTATTGCCGACTGTACTTTTCTGTATATCATCATCAACTCATTGAGACGATTCTAACGGGCCCAAACTCAACGGGGTTACGTCGGTTAAGAACTGAATTCCCATGGCCACCTTCTGTCTCCATCATCAGATCTGCTTGATGGTACCATCATATTGAATTGTCATCCAAATTTTGAATGTAGTTATGTTTCTTTAAAAAAAAAAGAATGTTTCCTTTAAGCAAAATGAGCTAGCTTAAGGATTTAAGGCAGTTTCCGTCCAGGGCCCATTTTTTTTTTCACCCTGTATATATAAAAACAGCTACATAAGCTATACCGCTGTACTAAGAACTGTAGGTACTGTAATGGAAGTATCATTTTTGAAGGTGAGGTAGGCTCTAACAACAATACGGCTCGAGCACGACTCGTTGTACCAAAGGACTCGAACGCAGAAAAAGGAGTCAGTCCTTTGCGAGACTCGCTTAGTTCGCGAGACTTGCTTGGTTGGGAGTTCTGCAATAAAGGGAGTCCTATGTACTAAGTCGAGTCTTGCAATTTGAGTTCCGAGTCTAATAAAAAGGACTCCCAGAACTCGAGTCCTTTGCAACACTAATCTTCACCCGAGTGGGGCTTGGTCGCCAAATAAAAATACTAAATTATTAATTCTGTTTAACTTATTAAAAAAGTATTGATGTCTGTTGGCATGATACCATCCCTGTACAAAATGTGATCATACGAGGGGTGCTACTTATGTATCCGGAATCCAGGATTCCAACTTTCTTAAACACAATTTTTGACCGCCATGGTAAAATTTGAACTTTCTTTTAATACTGGCCGCTATATATTTTTTTCTTGAGTACGCTAGTCTTTTGTTTTTAGCGGGTTTAAAATGTTATCTCGTTGCAAGAATGGAACTTACTCGTGAAAATATTCGTGCTATGATTTATTACGATTTTCGGCGTGGCTTAACGCAACAACAATGCATAGATCAATTAACTTTGACTTTTGGTGATGAAGCTCCATCAAAAACTACTGTGTATCACTGGTTTAGTGAGTTCAACCGTGGACGTAGTATGCTTACGGACGAAGTTAAGGAAGGTCGCCCGAAATCGGCCGTTGTACCACAAAATATTGAAGCAGTGCGGAAACTTATAATGCATGACCGTCATCTTACGTATCGCGAGATAGAGGCAATTCTGAGGATATCTATAACGAGCATTAATAAGATATTACATGAACATTTAGCTGTAAAAAAAATTTGTTCGCGTTGGATACCGCACAATTTAACTAAGGATAAAAAGAGGCTCGCGTCGAATGGTGCAAAAAAAAAATTAAAAAATATAACCGTGTTGACTCAAAAGCTGTTTATAATATCTACACAGGTGACGAATCTTGGATATATGCGTATGATCCCGAAACTAAACAGCAATCAACAGTGTGGGTGTTTCAAAATGAGCCGAACCCTACGAAAGTTACTCGTGCAAAAAGCACCTTAAAGCAAATGGTCGCCTGCTTTTTTGGTATGAATGGCCATGTGGCTACAGTGCCACTAGAAAATCGTAAAACGGTTAATTCGGAGTTGTACACGACCATTTGTTTGCCAGAAGTGTTTGAAGAAATACGTAAAGACAACCAGCGACGCAGAATCATTCTTCACCATGACAACGCCAGCTGTCATACATCACGCGAAACAACTCGATTTTTGGAAGGTCAAAATATAGAATTAACGGGTCACCCACCGTACAGCCCTGATTTGGCACCCAATGATTTTTATTTATTTCCAAATGTAAAGAATAAATTACGTGGTCAACGATTTTCGACCCGTGAAGATGCGGTCGACGCGTTCAAACAACACGTTTTGGAGATACCTCAGAGATCAGAGTGGCAAAAGTGCTTTAAAAAATGGTTTACACGTATGCAAAAGTGCATCAATCATCACGGAGAATATTTTGAAAATCAATAAAACTATATTTAGTAATGTACGTTTGATTATTTTTTCTATTCCGGATACATAAGTAGCAGCCCTCGTACTAGTAGAGTCTGGCAAACGAAAGCGTGACCTGAGAAAACGCGGCAAATAAAAAAAAAACCTGTATTACTAATTATAGTTGATTATATTTATATTAGATTATCTGTAAACATAAGAATAGAATAGAATAGAATGTTTATTTGTAAAGTCATGTACATGAGATGTTCAGATTATACAAAAAGGCTTCCATGACACCCTGTTAGGGCACACAAATGTTCTTATAAGTAACTTAATTCTATATTCCGGGTCATGCTGTGTATTATGTAAAAAGTAATATATGTATATAGTGAATAATTTGACATGTACCTAAGTTTTAATTTGAATAGTTTTTAATGTCAAAGGTTAAGAGTCCGCAGTAAGCTCAATTCTCCATACAAACGTAGTTACGCTCTCATTTTAAAACTACGTGTGGGATTGGAACGAAACTTTGCATGTACAATGACATGAGGTATATCTATGTCTGTAATTAGCTTATGTAGTTTCAGATAACATTGTAAAAAAATACAGCGAATTTAAGTTTTTCATACAAAACTTGTTTTTGCTGTATTTCGTTTGTTTTATACACTAAAACCATATTAACTAATTACAGACATAGATATACCTCATGTCAATTTATATGCAGTTTCACTACAATCCAACACGTAGTTTTAAAATGAGAGCGTAACTACGTTTGTATGGGAAGGTGAAATTCAGCCGAGCTTACTGCGGACTCTTAAGTCTAAGATATAGTTTACTCAATTACAATTTACTTACTAATTATTACTAAATTACATACTTATATGATGCGACAAGGTTTCATCATTTAAGAACTCCTCCACTGAGTAATAACATTTATGAATGAGAAACGCTTTCAATTTTTTCTGGAACAGTTTATCATTTGGTTCCAATTTGATCTCGTCGGATATTTTGTTTACTACTCGGAAATGAGGCCCCTTTCTATGGATAGCTAGTTTAGAGTTTGGAGTTTTCAGTTTGTTTCTATACTGGTTCCTGGTTTTGTATGTATCTAGTTTAGCTTCAAATAGATCGGGGTTTTTCCTAGCAAAGATAACGGCCTCCATTATATATTTTGCCGGAAGAGTAAATAACTCAAACTGTTTGAATAACGGTCGGCAGCTATTTGGAATCCGTATTTTTGCCAGAATTCGTATGCATTTTTTTGTCACACAAAAAGATCATGTGCGTCAGTACTGGCTCCCCATAAGACCACACCATATCGGAGACTGGAATAAATAAACGCGTAGTAGACGGATAGTGCAGCCTCAAAATCTGCATTTAACTTTATCATGTTAAGCGCGTAGATAAACTTCGTTAATTTTGTCTTCGTGTATTGTAGTCTACAGTTTATTCCGGAGTCAATAATCACTCCTAGTAGTTTAAATTCCGTCACTTCCTCTATTTGGGTGCTATTTATGTATAAGTTTAGATGTAAAGGTTTTTCTGTCTAGGTTTAAATTGTATAATTTTGGTTTTCTTTATATTTATTTCAAGGTTGTGGTCTTCTAGCCATGTTCTAACTGTATTGAAGTTACAGATAAGTTGGGAGTTACATTCTGGACTATTTGTGGCGCTGAATAAAAGGGAGACGTCGTCAGCAAACATTACGCAAGTTATGTTGGGATCTAGACTTTTAGGCAGGTCGTTTATATAGGCTAAAAATAGGGTATCTTAGCATACTCCCTTGAGGCATGGAACAGGTGCTGCGGCGTATTTGTGAGTCAATAACAGTTACTTTTCGGGAATCATGATTGTAGTGGTCTATGTGTACAGCTTACCCCGTATTCCCATTTTATACAACTTTGTAAGAAGTATTTCGTGTGACACTTTATCATATGCTTTATTAGTCATATCCAGGAGTAATCCTATGCTGTATTTCCCATTATCAACGTGCTCTAGGATTTTTTAATACATTTAAATACGGCTAACGTTGTTGAGTGATGTTTTCTGAATCCATGTTGATTTTTGTCTTATATTTTATACTTTTCGAGGAAGCGAATCACACGATCTGTCATGGCTTTTTCGAAAAAATTTGAGACGGCCGATAGTAGTGCAATAGGGCGATATTGACACGGATTTGTGGCTTTTCCTCCTGGTTTTAAAATTGGTTTTATTTTAGCAATTTTCAGCAGGTCTGGGAAAGCGCCATCATCGAACGACTGATTTATTAATTGTGTTAATGGCGGAGTTAATTCATTGGCGCACAGTTTCATTAACTTTGGAGGCAGGTCGTCAGTGCCGAAGCTCTTTTTATTCTTAAGCTGTTTAAATAATTTCAGAATTTCGCATTCGGTAGCTGGGCTTAGAAATATGGAGTTAGTGACAAAGGTGGAGGCAGGATAGCCATAACATAAGAAACGGTATCATCATTATCGTCAATATTATGATATCAAATAATCAGCCGACAAGGATTAAGATTACAAAGTCATACTAACCTAAAAAATCCGACATCGCATCTAAACACTGTTGTTTCTCTTGGAAAACCACTTCTTTCTCCTCTTGTTTTTGCTTGAACTTACTGATCATAGTATGTAGCAGCTTTCGCACATTACTTTTTATTGTTTTACCCATATTACGGCAATTATACCTAAATGAAAATTAATTGAGTTCACAAAATACTGACAACTCTAACCAAAGACTGACGTGCCTTTGACAGATTAATAATGTTGCCATATTAAAACTTAAAAATGTCCAGGTCACGCTTTCGTTTGCCAGACTATCTAACAATAAAATCAAAATAATATGTTTATTTGCTTATTACTAACTTGTGAAAATTGATTCCATCTTTTTTGTTGAGCTTGTCCGAACGACTCACACACCATTTTACAGCACAACAAGGCATATTTATTGAAATTGAACATTTGGATTCTTTAACTGTCACGGCAGCCATGTTCGAACTAAACGGTTGCCTAGCATCGTTCTGACGCCCCGCCTACCATGGCACCCTTTCTGTGGGGCCATTTTACGGCGCTAGTTAGACTTCTTTGTTTTTTTCGTTCGCTGCACAGTAAGTGTTAAATTCTAGGCGATTGGCTACTTGCGGCAATTAAATGTGGTCAGGGCACACGCATGATTCTCGTGCAGTGCTTCAACTTGTTAACTTGCTGGCGGTCCCTACAACATTCACGACGAAGAGTACAATTCACTAACGTTGGAAATTTGAATTTGTAAAGTCTCGCATACGCCTCAAAGTTGATGTGAGCACGAACTCGTATGTGATGAAAATTAAACATGTTTTAATAATAGAAACAAGCCTGTCCCTGTCCCACACACCTCCATGGTACACCCGAACGCGGGTAACACCGCGCGGTGACACTATCGTTCGCGCATAGTCACGCGACCACCGTGCGGACGAGCGCCCACGCCAGCTTGGCAGGGAGGAACACAGTATACTCACCGGCAACCCGTAGTGTAGGCGCACGGCGTTCTGCGCCATCTCGCTCTCGACGTGGCGCGAGGTGAGGTGGCGCAGCGCGCACACGGCCGGCTCCGTGATCTCCTCGCGGTCGCCCGCCGAGACCACCGTGCGGACTAGGGCGTCCACACCGCCGGCTTGGCAGACTGTCACCTGGCCATTGGGTAAATAGTCAGTAGAGATCTTAGCGTAATTGCGGTAACCTCAAAAACTGCTCCTGGCAGTAATGTAATAGTACCCTTTTTTGTCCTATCCTAACTCCATACAATACCTGAATTGGGGGTAGGAAAACAAAAACTACGACAATAGGCTTGTGTACTAAGATCGTTTGCCGATACAATTCCAACCAGTTTTTGGAGAGAAACAAATCTTTGTATGGGAGCAGCTACAATTAAAGAACATAAATACCCAAAATTTGATGCAAAGACGGATCTCGTCAGCGAAATCAAAACGCTTCAAAACGCAGCCCAACACGCTTCATACTAATTGACACAAAATTATGACATCACAGTTAATATTTGTACCAATCGTTGTATGGAGATTCAAGTAAATTGCTGTTCCGGTCGAGAAATACTACGTGCAGCGGGGCTAGCACAACTGACGCCGCACCGCGAAGCGAGTCGAGAAAGATCTACCCTCCTCATTGTAATTTGCACGGTGCGAGTGAGAGAGCAGACGCTCAGTCGCGCGCGAAGCGACTAAGCAGCAAGTTGTGCTAGACGTACAGGTATGGACCTTCACGCAATATTTCGCGACCGAGTTGTCATACAAGTTTGTTTCTATAAAAGCGTAAGGATTCTATTGGTAGCTTTAAATTTACTCTTGGACAATAAATAATTGCAATTTTTCAAAACTTTCAGGGTCCATTTATGATTTGAATCATATTTTTTAATGTACGCTTTTTACAATAATTTGATGATTTAATATCCATTTAGCTTAGCAACACTACGTTATCAATTTTAACATGAGGCAACTACCTAATTCTCTCTACTACTGCGCGCATCGGGTCGAGCACACGCTCCCTTCTATATAAAATACCGCGAGTCGACAAAATTAAGAAAATCAGCGCGATTTTATCGCCGATCATACGCCATGGGCCAGAAGAAGTAAGTGAGTGTACGTCACGGCAAATAATAAGGAACCAGGTTTGCTTCCCAAATTCCCTTTTCTACTTTTTCTTCGATGCCAGCTTCAAAGCACCCACCACCCAGCTTCTTATCTAATCCTAAGACTACTATATACTACCATAAGCTAGTGCCTTTTTATAGAAGCAACTAAACGGTTAGGTTTATCTATTAATAGCTAATTATGCAGTGTTCTATTTATTAAGTGTGGCCATTTTACATTAAAATACGACTGCTTTTCAGCCACACCACCCTCAAGAATACCGCCATTATGGTAACTGCATTAGAAGAGATGAGACAGTATTTTTTTTATACCGATCTCCTGATGCTGCCTATATTTTTATCTGCGTCACGGAAAAAATAGAATAGTTATTTATGCTACAAGTGTGGAGAGTAGGTGATTCCCGACGAGTGTCATTTTTACATGACCGAGTGAAGCGAGCGAACGTTTCCGACTTGTGTCGAATGATCGACACAAGTCGGAAATCATCTTTATGCGCGTATCACAACAATGGTGGGCTTTTTAGTTTTAAATACATGCGCACTCAACATGTGTACTACTGCGCATGTGCAAATAGCCATACAGTCATATCGAAAAAGGCATAAGAAAGATAGGCGAACGCCAAACACATTTAAGAGTGTACCAAAATGTATCATGTTCTGGTAAGAAAAAACTAAAATAAAAACTTCAGTACAACTCTGTATGAAAGAAAAAGTGTAATTGAAATATTGGTAATTTTTTTCTCAAGTAATAAAAACTTTTTGCGTTGGGCTGACAACGAACTTAAAAAAAAGAATTAAAAGCAAAAGTGGCACTTTCCGCACGATTTCGCTGCTTGGAAAACGCGCTATTCGAGCACATGCATTGAGAAGCATTAGAAAGAACAAGTAGCTTACCTTGTTGCGTTGGTTGTTGCACGTCAAGTTGGACAGGATGCCAGCAGCGCAAGTGACGATGTTGACGTCGGTGGAAGCTAACACCTGAACAAGGCTGGAAAGAAGGTTTTCCAGCCCATCCACCTGGGGAAACGTCAACTATCACCAATATTCAAGTTGTTTACTTCACTTATACTAGCAATGTTATTAACATAAATTTAAATAGCTACAGAAAACTTAGGACTGTGGCATAACAAATTCTTATGCTGGTACTCGTATTAGTCACTGTGTCTCTACTTAGAATATTTTGTCAGATCTTTTTATTCTTTGACTTGGATGATATTTAAGCTCGTGGCTTAATCAAAATTAGCACTAACGACCAGCGCAAGCCAGCGGGTGGCAAAAATCACTCGCTCGCACACGAAAAGAAATACTGCCAAAATAATGTAAGTAAGCAATGGACATAACTCTCCTCCAAACAAATGGTTTGCCGTACATGACAGTAGCTTTTCAGATTACAATTTTGACTCCAATACAATGTTAAAGAGGCATCTAACGCAATTGCATTACACGCTTGTTGTTCAGCATTATATTTGTTTTACCTTAGTGGCTGCATCGGACAGGTTCCGCAGGGTCCAGAGGCAGTTCTGCACGAGACGGCCGCTCGGGTTTCCGAGATGCATGGCGAGCGCTTGCATGCCGCCGGCTTCTACGATGGCTGGCTTGTTGCTCGAGCACACAGAAAGAACCTGCATAATGTGAAAAATATGTCATTTCTTTTTCTGAAAAGCTTTTGGTTACTGTTCTTTCAGGCACAGCATGGCAGAAATTAGAGTTAAAAAGCCTAGTCAGCTTCAGGCACCATATTCAGACTTAACTTCATTAACCACTTAATATGTCAGTTTAATCTTAGTTTCATAAGTGTCAAACATTTTAAGTATAGAAAGTCAGGAGTTAACGTTCCGTCTATCCGCTAGAGATCAACATCTTAAATGTTTATGGGAGTAGCTGCATCATACACCATACGCTCACTCTCAAAAAGTAATATTTATGCATAATTATTTAGCAATATAAAAATAAACGAATATTACCTTCAGGACTCTTGAAGTGGTCCACAGCAACTTTTCGTAATCGTAAGAGCGCATGATTCGCACCAATTCGATCGGTCCCTGGGATGCGAGGATAATCAGTTTCGACTCCTGATTCCCATAGGCCAAGATCTGGAGGCAATCAGTGACGATCGCCAAGAACTTGACGTTGTTTCTCTGTAGCAGAGCCACCATCTTCTGAAGCCCACCAGCCAGGCGGACCGCCATTTTAGATCCGTCCTGATGTAACAGGAGGTTGTGGAGGGTCGTGATGGCATAGAACAAAACGGATTCCACCGGAGAGCTCAGGAGTTTCACCAAAGCGGGTATTCCTCCGCTCTTGAAGATGGCGAGTAAACCTTGACGGTGATGGGACAAGTTATGCAGGGTCCCCACAGCTCCCTTAGTAGTTTCAAGGTCATTGCTGTTGGATATCGCGCGGACTAAAGCAGCCACCATCTGGGGCGAGTTCATGATGGCGTGGCGGGAAGCCTCCTTCTTCGACAGCTGGTGGACCATCATTGCAGCTTGAGATACTACAACTTGATCTTCATCATTCAAGAGCTTGATCAACTCGGGAATGGCCCTGAAATTCAGTATCCATATGTTAGTTATATAAATGAACTTGGTATTTTATTACAGGGTGACCACTATTTACTACAACCAAAATTCCCTGCCTTTTCCCGGTTTTCCAGGCGTTTTTTCAAGTTTTTCCCTGACCATAATCTTAAATGTAATAAATGTAAAATATATAATTGGGACACATTTTTGAGTTTTTTCTGAATTCTCTGCTAGCAAATTACAAAAACGGAAATAATAAGAAGTAGTATCTGAATAGCTCAGTTGGTAAGAGCGAAAGCATAGTTAGACGGAAGTCGTGGGTGTACCCACGACTTCCATCTTACGTCAGGTGACGTTTTTGTACTGTTTCATTGTATTTATAAATTGTAATTTTCTATCAGACAGTTCTACAATTACCCAATATTTAATTGAATTTTTGGCCATTTTTGTTAAAAGCTGTACAGGAAAAACCAATTAAAACAGTACCTCTGACTACTGAAGTTATTGGATACGTTAATATAATCCAGCGAGAAATACTAAAGGGAACACTTTATACGGGCCTTCACCGTATTAGTAAGTACTAGACTTCAACGTTTTGCGTATTATGGTACAAATTAAAGCGACGAATTGAGAAACCTCATTTTTTCAAGTCTGTTAAAAATCGATATATATATATATGTAACTGAAACAAAACTACCTAGTCATCAGTTATCATGTTTATTATATGAATATTTGAAAAACTAATAACAAAATCTATTGCAACTTGGTAATCTGTTAATTCAATAACGTAGCTCCTTTGGCAGCTCCTTCGAGAATTTTTTGCCTTTTTGCTTCTAGTTCTCTGACCATTTCCGCAGTTTTTCTTTTTTCTGCTCTGATTTTCGCCTCTGAACTTATATTTTCCTTTTTTTTGTGTAGCTCCTCCGTGTACAAGTAGTGAGCATTACGAGCCGCGTGGATCATATTTTTTTCAATATTTATTTTGTCTATACCGCCGTAGTAGGATATAGCGTCGTAAACTCGTCTATGCGCAATTATAGACTCTTGCGAAAGATTTTCCACTAATATCTCCTTATTGATGGAAAAGCCACGCTCACTATAAACGTTTCCGATAACGCCATGACCATTTTTATTAAAGTTTGCAAGTCTTTATTTTCCTATTTTATCAAACCGAGCCAAAGATCATCCAGTCGGTGACCATCGGTAATGGAAAATTGTTTCATTAATTTTACAAATTCAGGTTCATTTACAAATATCATTGAAGGCACTTTTGACGTTATCTGCTTCATATCCTGAAAGCCGGTTATTTTTGACATATATGTCCAACACTATATCGAGCCTCTCTCGTCGTCGGAATTCTGCATTGACTGCGATTGCGGGATCGAAACAAGATATTCCCTTAGTCAAAGCATACGAAAGTGGGGATGTATAGTAGATATATAATGTTTGGAGATGGTAAAATTAATAATTTGTTTTTTTTATTAGGTACATACAGAGACAATTTTTATTCCCTGACCTCCATTAAATTTCCTTGACAATTCCCTGACTTTTCCATGACCAACGAAATTCCCTGACTTTTCCCTGTTTTCCCGGTTTTCCAGAAAGTGGTCACCCTGTATTAACATAAACGCTCAGGTACAGGTCCCGGCAAATAACTTGTGCACCGCGGGACGAAGTGGGGGGGGACAGCTCGCACGTACAAATTCTCCCTGCGAACTGCCCCTCACCTTCGTCCCGCATTGCGCAAGTTATTTGCCGGCTACTGTATGCCTGGCAAGCATTTGTTAGCCTTTTCACTGGCTTGCAACTACTGCATTTTAGTTAGTAATATTGATGTTTGTAAAAGCATTGTTTGTGGGGGAGGCCGCGAAATATTTGTCCATTCCAAAGGGGTCATGTCATGAAAAAGGTTCATTTTGACCAGGCATTGAAGGAGTTAGCAATGGTTTTATCTATTTTGATGTTCCCTGATCTTGTGCATAGACTAGATTTAAAGAGACCAGGTCATGATGGCGCAGATTGCGCATGCCAAGAGACTATTTAAGAATAAAACAATATTTATTCAGCCCACAAATTAATAAAAAAAATATATATACACAATTTAACAACTTTAACATCATAGCTCACTACTAGAATAAAAATGCTAAGCTATACATAAAAGGTTTCTCACCTCGTAGCCAAATCAGCATCATCCTGATAGTTGATCAGGTTGACAACAGCATGCTTGAGCATCTGCGACGGCTCCGACAGGCGCTGGACAGCGGTGGGCTGGGCGGGGTCCAGCTGGGTGGAGGGGATCTCGATGCCCTCCTCCAGGGTCTCCGGGAACATGGCGGCCCGGACACGCTGAGAGCGGGTCTGGGAGAGCTGCTGGTTCATGTCTAAAGGAAATATTAGTAAAAATTCAGTTCATCATAGTTATTTATTATTTAATCATATGACGATCTGCAGAATAGGCGAATATCCACGTGAAGAGCATTTAATGGAGGCTTCAGAGGATGTTGATTTAAGCGCTGCTTTAAGCGTTGATTCAGAGGGTAAAAAGATTAAGAAGAAATGTCAAATTCACCACTCTATCAAGTCATAGTTTATAGACTTACTTATGTCTTTAAAAAATACCAAATTATGTGGCATCAAAGAATAATCTGTTTCTTACCTTCAACTTGCTCCTGGGTAAAACCCTGGGCAAAGCCTTGGTCCAGGTCGAACATGAGCTGATCACCTTCCATCTCGTCATCTTCCTTGCCAGTGAGTGATGGCACCTGTAAATTATAAGAACACATGAAGTCTTTGTTGTTGTTACCACAGTTCTGGATAGTTTATGTCCTTCTTTGTGTGCTGTTAAGTACAACTGTCAGCAGACATCATAAATTTTGTGTTCTTTTTGGTGTTATACTTCACCATGACGTTGAACTGATAAACAATTTAAAAAATTACAGCTTGTTAACTTTGTCAACTAGGTGTCAAATAAATGAAAGCACAACTGCACACAATTTTGGTGGATATGCACCCCTTGAATGGAATAAGATGGAAAAGTCTAAACATATCTTTGCTATACAGTTAACACAACAAAGTGGCAAACATTTTTCAGTATGTAAAGCCCTCTTGTCAAGAAGTTTAGCAGGAAGGCATGCAATACCACATTCATACATTTGACATGTCTTTAGACAAGCCGGAACGGTCATGGCTTATTTCTTCAAGAACTTCAGGACATAAGGTGCTCATTCTAGTGTAGTATAGTAGTAGTCAAGTATATTACTAACACTAGTTAAATACTTGATTCAGAAACATAAAACTAAGTACTACCTGAGTGGCAGCTCCGGAGTTGATGCCAGAATCCACAAGGTAGGAGTTCTGCTGCCACAGCAGAGTTTGCTGCTCCTTGCTCGGGGCCATCGGCACATCAGATCCACCATAGTTGCTGTGAGACACTGGAATAAACAGGTTCGGGATTATCCAAGAATTCATCTCTAGTATTGCATATTATAAGACAAAACATTGCCAAAACTAATTGTCAGATTGATTGTTACACATATTTATTTATTCATGGATCAGAATATATTTTCATAAAATAAAATTAATTTAAACAAACTTAAGTTAACAATTTCCGACCAAATCGGAGAAATCCTAAAGAAAGATCAGGTCAAGAGTACCCTAAACTAACGAGCATGTATGAAGAATGTCATGATTCATGAAAGTGAATGAAGCATGAAAGGTTTGTCAAGATCGTAGCAAGCTGAAATCTGTGATGTCTGCCTATCCCTCCAGGAAATAGGCGTGATTATATGTATCTGAAGAGAACACAGGCTTATCATTATGAATGAAAAGCAAGTACTATTGCTCTAGAAACCTGATATTATACTAGAACAGCATGAAATTTCAAACCGTCAATACCATTGACGTGAGTCACCATAACAATCACAATAGGTACTTTAGCATCCTAGATATCGTACCTAAGTTACAGATAATAACACCAAGTATAATTTTCATTAAAAACTTAATTAGATATCACAATACTCACTTGTGCGGCTCTGTGAAGATGGAATCTGATAGCTCATGGTTCACAGGATGCGACCTGCACCCAGCGTCTGAAAATGCAATAAAATAAAACTACTATGTAGACATGCTGCATCTATCGATTATTCAACAATCTATGGACCGTACACCATAATAGTTTACATCTTTGTTTCAAACAGTTCCACCTGGCTCAAGTTTTATTCAATCCATAGCTAAAATCAAAGGTATAAAACAAAACAAACAATTACAAAAGGGGATAGCGTGAACTAAATACCACACCCGACTTTATTATTTCAATCGATTCTGAGTTTCCGCAAGAATAGAGACTTCGCAGTTATCAAAATGAAGTACGCAGTCTTACCTTAGAAATTAAGACGCACTCAATAGAAAAACACGTATTTGAACAATGTTATAGAAAATTATTTTCTCAAGCATTCGCCAACCACCGTCAAATCTCTGACATGACAATATGGCGTCGAAATGTGAATGTTTCGATTACATTCGGGACAGACCGGTAGCTGTAGTGCTAGCTTGCTTACACGCATATAGAAATAATAAGTTCGTCTCTTTTTTTCATCAAAGAAATGTTCTACCAACATAAGTGTACCAACGATAACGTTTCATTGCACGCATAATAAACATGAAAGTTTATTTTGGATGTTTAGGCGTCGTGAACATTTACGTTTTTCTTGTTCTTCTACGTCATTATTTATAATGACCGAATGGATTTGAATAAAATTGTGGGTTCAAATTTGGCACACAACACAAAGATAGCCTAGTTAAAAAAAGTTAAATAATATAATATAATATCTTTTAACACGGAAAAAATCGGTGCCGGTTAATGTACAGCACGGCTAGCACGCGACGGTTTTTCTCGCACTATCCGTCTCTCTCTTATTAGAACACTTAGAAGAAGAGGTATAGTGCGATAAAAATCGAGAGTATGTCGCGGCCGTCGTGTGCTAGACGTGCAGGCATGATAATGCACGGCCAAAAATCCGCGTCCATACTGTTCATGGATTATTAGGCTGTACATTATTGGGCCGTGCGTTATCACCCTGAGCAAACTTGGTCCGGGGCAATAATTGGAAGCCACTTTTGGTCGGGCTGATAATGCACGACCCAATAATCCGAGTCCACAAAAAGTGGACGGGGATTATCAGGCTGTACCTACATTATTGGGTAGTGCATTATTGGCTCCCAAAAAATCCTACTCGATTTTGATGGGTGTTACCGTTTTTTAAGGTTCCGTAGTTAACAAGGAAACCATATGGGAGTGTGGTAAGGACAGACGGACAGACGGACATGGTGACACTTTCCCCGAATATGGGAAGGATTGGGATTGGGAGGTCATTCGAACTTAAAGTATTCTTTTTGTGTACGTGTGTAACTTACATTTCATAGTTATCGAAGGCGGTCAGAACTCTAAACCAGGATCTGTGTGTAAATAATACTGTCATGTAACATTGCTCGACTCAAAGAGAATATAATCACTAGCTCGACTAGTTTGTCATTTTTGAAAGTGACAGACTACTGGCGCGAATAGATTCAAAACTACATGTGTATTGAAAGCAAAATAATACCATAATTTTTAAAATTAGTTATGGCTACCTCAGCTCACTCATTTAATTTATCAAGAAAAAAAACAGAAATTAACACATTTATAAATGAGTTCAAATATCGCGTGCAATGTGTTCTAGCAGAAACGATAGATGACAACTATAAAAGTCCCTTTGTTTCATTTGCTGAGAGAAGAATTTCTGTAACTGACGGAGATTGGCTTCAGGACAATGAAGAAAGATTTTTTAAAGAAACACCCAATGAGAAATTACTCAAGTACTACTATTTATCGGATTTGGGTTATGTGTTTTGTATGCTGTATTCTCCTGATGGTAAATACTTAATTGTAGGATATTCCACTGGATTGGTCCAGGTAATTTAATGTACAGTACGTATTTTATGGTAAACAGGATAACAAAAGTAATAAACAATGACATACTCTACCTACGTAGTAAGAAGGTAAGTAGGTATCTACATGTCATAGAGTCCACAGAGGTAGTTACCGAGGACTGAGGGTAAACGCGCTTTCATTGGCATATCCAGATCAGACTACTGTAACTAGGGCTTGTCTATAGGTACATATATATTACATTATCGTTTTTTTGCCGATTTTTGAACCGATTGTTGATGATGTTTATTCCTTGAATGGACCCTCCCAGCCTAATAAAATGACTGACTACGTCATCCAATGGTCAGACCCCCTCCCCCTCTATTGTATATTGTAGTCTTTGCTCTATTAAATGACGTAATATATGGACAGCCCCCTACCTATTTGAACATAGGTACCATACTTATTTAGTGGGTCTGCCCGAATAAATTGTCGTAAATGTGGACAAAAGCACCGATTTTTTTTCAGGCACTGGTTAGGTCCATTGCTTTAAGTTTTGATAGGAACCAACTCCTCCGTCGGCCATATTTATTTTATGGCGGCCATTTTTAATTATAGTTAATTATTAATATCTCGAGTGAGATACTTAGGGCCTGTTTCACAATCGCCGGATAAAGTTAAAATTATTGCTATCCTTTTCTCCCGTCATATAAAAGAAAAGTGACAACCAACATTTATCTGACGGATATGTTTTAACTGGAGATTATGAAACTGGCCCTTAGAATCACAAACTTGGTGCCTAAATATACATATTTGGGGTCAGGGAATTCAACTAGATAAGTATTGTACCGATATATAACACTGCATAGAGGCTATAGTAATACATAATCTGCGGAAATTTCAAGTGTCTACATATTACGGTTCTAGAGATATACCGATTGTTATAGGCGGGCAAAAACGCCATAAAATTACGTTTCATGTATGAGAGCACTGTTTAATTTTTAATTGAATTGAATTTTTATGAATGTATGTTAAAGCAGCAATAGAAAAACAACTTCTGTGAAAATTTTAACAGCAGCTATTATTGCTGATATGCAGACAGCCAGATGGACAGCGGAAGCTTAGGAACAGGATTCCGTTTGATGATATCCTTTGGGATCTCGACTCTAAAATATATCTAGTTGAATTACTTGACCCCAAATGAGTATGTATATTTAGACATTAAGTTTGTGATTCTACGTTATTTAGAACTCGAGATATTAATACGTACAATTTAAAATGACCGCCATAAAATTAAAGATGGCTGACGGAGGAGTTGGTTCCTATCAAAAACTTAAAGCTATGGACCTAACAAGTACCTGAAAAAATTTGATACTTTTGTTCAGCGTGTCCACATTATCACCTGAAACGCCCTGCTATAATAAAGCGTGCGTGCTTCACACTTCGCAGATACGGTAAGATTTTATTTGCGTATAACTGGGGAGGGGAGTTAAACCGTGTATAGCACGCTTAAGAAGTAGGTAATAGTACATTATTTAACGAGGGGCGTAAGTGGAATATTGCGAACAAGAGTCTATCAGCACGTCTAGCACACGACGGCTGCGGCATACTCTCGATTTTTATCGCTCTATACCTCTTCTTCTAAGTGTTCTAATAAGAGAGAGACGGATAGAGCGAAAAAAATCGAGAGAGCTCGCGTGCCGTCGCGTGCTAGCCGTGCAGAAGAGGCTTTTGATGACTCGAGTTTGCAATATTCTTACGCCCGTGTTATACACAATGTTTTTCATCACATTTGCGAGGACGAAACAAATACATTTTTCTCAAACATGCTCGGAAATGTATGCGTGAATATCACGAAATGAAGCCATGAAGTTTCTTGTTTAGGGCTCCCTACATTTCTTCTTGGCCTCACGCCAAGAAGTAATGTATGAAAACCCTAAGTAAAACCATTATTGTCCGCTACTCTAACTTTTTAAATTTGCTTACTAATATTAAACTGACAAAGGAAAAATTACATACTGCCAACCACCACTAGACTATGTAAGCATACTTTCGACTTAAAAAAAAAAACTATGGTACGTACTATACTTATGTGCGGTTAAACATGGTGCTCGAACGCCTTGTTCAAATGGCATGTTTAAAAAATAAAAAAGGCGGCAAATCACCTATTATTTAATTGATTACCTTGTAAATAAATACAAGCTAATCAATTCATTAAAATATTTCCTCACATCGTTTGAGAAAAGCACTATACAATCCTCGGCCGGAATAGGGATTGCTGGACTCGTTGTATCCGGCCTCGTCTACGACTCGGCCGTCTACTCCAAACTCGTCCGGCAATCCCTTACTTCACGGCCTCAGCAGTAATGTACTATTAGATGAAATTAATACAAATCGTAATAAAAACTGCAACATGTCAGTTGTCCATTTTGTTGAATTTGACGTGAGGCGCGTATGGCAAAGACCCTTCGGTATACAGCCACGATTTGAAAACACTTAGAAACATTTTACATAGACACTTAATATACATATTAAATCTGTAAATAATTTTGTTAAACATATTTTAGTAGTGTTTTAAGTTTAAATTTATTTATAAATACGTTTTCAGACATCGTATTTGATATAAAACCTCTTTGCTTTGTAACCGCAGCATGAGTGACAGATACAATTTAAGAAAAAAACCATTACGCCCGTGGGAGTAACATGGGCTATTGTAGCTCTGTATGTCTGCGCATTATGAAGCCCTTTTTGAGCAAGTGTGATGAAAACAAGATTTTTTCCGGTTTACGCACGGGTAGGTAGATAGCATCACGCCACCCCGTCTAGGTTGTAGATATTTTCTTATATCCTAGGTTTTAACAAATGATATAATTAGGTACATATAGGGACGGAACGTTACGAAATATACACTGCCAAAATAGTCTAGTAGGCTTTCTCATCAACCAAAGAATGAATGAACTTAATAACATACTCGCGGATTACGCAAACGAAATCCAAATATACTACGAACAGGATTTCCAACAGAGTAACATTTGCTACCCTTTATTCTACAAAGGACGAATAAAACAGAAAGATCGTAAGCAATGGGTACAACAAAACTACGAAACATACATGAAAGGAACTGCCAATGAGATATTGCACAATAGGTGGTATCTATCCGAATCAGGCTATATTACGGCACTGGAGTATGCTCCTAATGGAGCTCATATTATCGCCGGTCATTCGTCTGGATTAATACAGGTATTGCTAAAAGGGTTACAAAAAGGACATTTTGATCAAAGTTTATTGAATTGTGGTACCTATTATAGTAATTAGAGGACATTAGATAAGACATGTATGTAGGTATCTACTGTTTTAATTGTTACATTTGATTGATAGAGTTTTAACACACACTAGAACACTACTTTAGTACTTATATAACACTATTAGTACTTACATAATTCTATAAGTACCTATTATACCAGACAACGTTCAATAACCTTTTGTATAAAATAAGCAGTTAAATTATCTAAATCGGTTGAGCCGTTTAAGCGTGATTAACAAGCATTTAAACACTCAAACTTTCGCATTTATAATATGAGTAGGTTTATATTTTATTGTATTTTTTTTTAAAGATTTTATTATATGGTTTTGTCGGCGTGATTGATTTATATAGGTACCCAATTAAATGCCCTTGCTGAATTACAGCTTTCTAGTAGTAAGGGTCACTGAGCTAAGCCGCAGACGGACAGTTGGACATGGCGAAACTATAAGGTTTTCTTGTTGACTACGGAACCTAAACGCAGCAGTGCCAGTGTACGTAGCGTAGGTATATGTATGTAACAAGCAAACCCCGGGGTTTTCGGTGCGGGAATAACTTGAGAAAGAGTAGAGATAAACAGATAGATATTCTGTCAAAATATCATATTGTGCATAATGAATAAATACCTTCCTGTGAATCGTAAACAAACCATACAATTTTATTTTAACTGAAGTAGTAGGTACTTTAGCATTTCTACTAAGCCTTTACGAGAGAATAATAATAATAAAATAATAATAATCATTTATCTAAGGCTATCGCTTCACCAATGAGGTTATCTACTTATTGTTCATCAAGAAGTTTTCATTGATATTGAGCAAAGATTTAAAAGGCGAAAATTCAATCGCATTTTTGCATTACCTATATATAAACATCGATACCGAGACGGTCGATAAAAAAAAAAACATTCACGCTCTACGGAAAAGCATCGTCAGTGCGACCAGATAACGAATATGAACGTATGTTTTTTTTTATAAGTATATTTTTATTAAATTAATTATTTCGTAGGTAAATACATTCTGTTTCTTAAGTCAATACCTATTCTTTAGCTAATGTCATTCATTCCCGCACCGAAAACCCCGGGGTTTGGTAATAAGCACACGAAGTGGATCCTAGGGAATTGGTAGAGATGCAGAGTAGGTATGCGGCTGCTTTATACTAGTAAAATTAAATCGTGAGACCTATGTTATAAGTAGGTAGACACTCGTATAATTATCGACGTTTTACGCTGTTTAACCGTCGAAAATTCGAAATATTATACTTAACTTCTTTTAACTATATTAATTACCTCCCCGGTTGAGAGGATCCCTATGCGGGTCGAACATCCTAATTTCAGTGGAGATAATAATAAAATATAACCGTCTCGTTCGGGAAAAAAAATGGAACGGCTTAATTTTCCTTACCAGCTTTATACCAGTCCTTTTGTTGTTTGTTGCTGGATTTGCGGGGATCGGTGACTGCGGCAATTAATTACATCATGCCTTTGTGGATTTGGATAACAGGAATAGGTAATTTGTTTGTGCGGTTTCAATAAACCAACAAGGGGTGGTAGAGCCGAGTGTTTTAAGCTTGCGATTTTCGTTTAAGAATTCGAATGGTTTTCTCAGAACAATGAAATTACGTAAACGTAGTCCCCGAATCTCGCGGGCCTGAGTCTCTAACTCACCGTCTATAGCTAGTAGTTCCTCTTGCCGCTTCAGCTAACCTCGGTGAGAGATCTCCGAGGTGTCGAATCGGCCGTCTCACTACGAACGAAAGAGGACGTGCTATGCGGCCTCCCATGTTTTGATATTCCAAACTGTCATAGATGAATTTTGTTAGACTTAGTCACGTTACCCTAGTAAAGTAACCCACAGTGTGTCGAAATTAAGGCTGACATGACTGAGATGATATTCGATTTTTTTCAACATTCGATTTCTCATTTACAGATGCACCATGGCCGCACGGGTGCAGCGATGTACACGCTGCGCGCAGTCCAGTTCCCTCCAAAACCGATATACGCCCTTGAATACAGCCGTACTGAGGAGCGTGTCTGCTATGCGGCCTGCATGGATGGCGCCGTGTATCGCATCGAAATACCTTTTGTAAGTATCAGTTATTATCATCATCATCATCACACTGTTGGACATGCATCTCCCTCAAAGAATGCCGTAATGACCGGTCCTGCGCCTTCCGCATCCAAAGGACTGTCCTGCTCCGCATCCAAAGTACGGGGATCACTTTTCATTGGAAAATTCACAGATTTTAGAAATAATAAATACGCGCCGATGGCGGCCATTATTTCAAAGATTAAAAATGTAGAAGTGACAATTTCCTAAGACTATTTTGCCTTATTAGTAGAATATTAAACTCACAAAATTTACTGATTTGAAGCTTTAAAGATCTTAATTTTTGCGCCAAAATAGCAGCAACCATTTGTTTTCTTTATTTATTTAATCGTTTTTATGAACAATTTTAGTGGCAACGTTCAGTTCTCCTTATTTAAATATGTCTTAAGTTCTACTTATTTAAATCCTAGGTAAATTTTTTTATATAAATAATTTACGCGATGCGAGTATGGTCTCCGAATGTGAACCCATTACCAATTTAGGAGAATATAATGATTACATCAATTTTCAATTTGAAAATGGTCGTAATTTAGTTTGTTTGTCTTGCTACGATTGCTATCAAAATCGATATCTGACGATCCGCATGGACCTTAAATTAGGACTTTGTCATCAAATCTGACACAAATTGCTGAGACAAATTGCATCAACATAGTGCATCCTCGGTAACTATAAAGATATCCAGTATAAAAAAATACAAATACCAAATGTCGGTGATTAAATAAATCAATAGTTTTTTTTTAATAAGAGTATTAAATCACGCTATAGCCATAATTGAATCCGAATTCAGAAAATTGTCGCATCTACTACGTTTACATACTCTTTGATTGAAGACGTCAAGAAAAATGTTTTGGGTTGCCAGTCTATACGTAGTAATAGTAATCAATGATTGCACCATGATAAAATAATTATTGTCTATCGCTATGACTTTCAAGTCTGTCTATAATGCGGTCGTGTAGTCAGTGGCCTTATTCTAGATATTGTGGTGTTCAGTGGTTGTCTGTTTATTTATTGTTATTTATATGTTGTTATGGTTCGTCGTTCTCATATAAAATTATATCTTACCATAGATACCGGATGCGGTCGACGATGGAACTCAATACGGTATCAAAGCGAATCCAGGCTTAGACTGCCTACAGATGCAATTTTACGCGGCCCCTGGACCCTCGGCGTGTTCTACTCCTTTTATCTCACGTTAGTAAATACTCCTAATTGCAAGCTTTCACTGTTCGTATGTAAGTATTAGGTACCTATGTAGATGCGTCGGTAACGGTAAGTTGTCTCCCAAAACCTGCAAACGATTTGCAGCTATTTTAATCATCACGACAATATTGGTGGTATTCCACTCGTACAATTTCTATATCAAATCTTTGATCACATTTAGTAGTAGCTGTTCCTGATGTGATCTAACCATCCAATTTCTTTGATCAAATTCACATTGGACAAAGATATTGGGTAAGTGGAATACCACCCTTACATCACTGGTGAATCTCTCAAAGCGTTAGGAGGCTTTCTAGTAAGCGGGTTATGTCACCAGCTGACAGCTGACGTCTTTTTGACAGCCTCTGTTTTGATTTGATTGGTGGGTGTTATCCCGAAGATGATTAAATATGATAAAATGTTGACACCTAGATTTCTCGCCCGGCAGTGCAGTCAGCTGGTGACATAATGCATTCTGGAAATCCTCATTGATCAGGAAACCTTACTCCGCAGAACGGTTTTCGGCACTTTCTCTGGGGATCACCGCGGACTCCGAAAACATGGTCGTTGGCTACGCTGATGGCTCCATTAAAGTTTATGACATGGAAACCCAGGCGGTAAACATTCAAACTTTTTTACGCACCTGGTTATAAACAGGCGTGTGGATAATTACGCCAGGCCATTTTTGTTACTCACTACGGGCGGTAATAATGAGAGCCTCAGATCGTTTATTTATCGACCTTCGGCTTGGGCGTTAAATAGGAACTGCGATCTGATCAGTGAGACATCGTTTGTTTTACCTCCCTAGGTGAGTAATGTAATAGAGTAATTTTAGGCACGTAATATCCATAATTAAATACCTACCAGTGCTTCTATTTTCTTAATGTCCTTCGTCCATCTTCAATTTGATGACAAACATGAAACTCCACATCAAAATGCAAGCGCGGATGTGATAATGATAACGATATACCTACTTATTTCAGACGACAGCTTTTGAAGCTGATAGTGCTGTCTGTAGCTACGTACCCGATGATGCTCTCATGGCCTTTGTCCGCGTCATATTGAAGAACATTCTGATACGACAAATCAACATACTTTTAGGCCAGATTTTATAATGATGCGTTAGACCACGTGTCAGAACAAATTTTAGTAAATGTCTGACCGATTTTTATGAAACCAAAGTTTTATGAATTTTCAAAAACGCTCTGTTATTATTAGAATATTCGCATTAGTTCCTTTGGAAGCGATTAGGTAAAATAGAATTCAAAATACGTGCACGAACAAAGTGATCAAATAAATGTGAACACGATTTTATTGCGCATATCACAATACGTTATGCTTCTGCTACTTGCATCGACATTTATTTACTCAGCTAGGCAGGCTCGATTTATGTTCATTGAATATTAAAACGTGGAAAGGTGTGAAACAATACATTTGGTACTCGACAGGTGTTCAATTTATCGTTATTAGCTTCTGCTGTTTAAAGTTCTCCAGTAGGTACCAATTTTATGCATTAAAGTTTTATTTGTTTTAGCTAGGAATTCGTTCTGAGATGCAACTTAATGCTTAAGAAATAAAATTATGTTATATTTTTGTTTTTAGAGTAGGTATTTTTAAATTATTTATGTTAGACTAGCTTCCGCCCGCGACATATCGGTTCAGCCGTTTAAGCGTGATTGAGTAACAAACATCTAAACTTTCGCATTTATAATATTATAGTAGGATCTGAAAGATTTAGGTACAGTCGAGTTCTCCAATATATATACAGACAACCTTTCAAAAATATCTACACATGTGTTTTATGTCAGTAACAATAAAGTCTCTGTATAGATATTCTTGAAAGGTTGTCTGTGTAGATATTGGAGAACTCGACTGTACCTAACCCAAATAAACTCAACTTTATATAAAAGAAAGATTACGATTTTTTAACATTCAACTAGATAATGCTAATAATTATACGGTTCATCTCACGTAAAATGTCACTACGGGCAACATGTTTCGAACTCTTCGAGTGTGCTTCTTCAGGATGAGTTTCTGTCGTCCGAAGTGACTTTTAATAGTTTTAATACGTGTGTTGAACCGTGTAATATTAGCATTATTTCAACATGCCTCACGAACGTAAAAATCGATTTAACTAGATATTTCTTGCACATGTCTCCTCTTAACTGATTTAAACATCAAATACCTATCTGAAGGACCGTTTTTTTTTTTTTAATCTTTATTGAAAAAACAAGGCCTTAATCGCATAGCGATAATGCCGGCCTCATAGGCATTACATGATTCATTGTCTACAGTTCAGTAATTTAACTATTAATTGGTACAGTTTGATTGCTAATTTAGATGTAGGGTTAGACAATATTATGTTACATAAGCCAATGTCTGCTAATTTAAGTTTGGCTTGTGTTTCAAGTACCCTGCGGTCTGCTCCGATTCGAGCACATTCCACCAATGCGTGGTAGACATCTTCTCTCACACCACAAATAGAGCAGTTTGAAGAATCAAACACCCTCATCCAATGCCCGAACACATTTAGTGGAATGTGCCCGGAGCGCAGTCGCATGCTTATAACAAATTGCTGTCTATTCAGTCGAGATTCACAAAACCAGGGAATCTTCGGGGGTTCGCTAACCATAGTCTTGTACCATATGCCTTTCTCTCTGGACCTCTCATCAAAATAGGTTTTCCAAATTTCAAAACATTTACCTTTGTATTCTCTTAGTAGATCGGTAGAGAAAGGCATATGGTTTACATGTATCCCCTCTTCAACTGCTAATTTCGCTAATTTATCTGCTTCTTCATTGCCTGCAAGACTTATATGCGATGGGACCCATTGGAATTTTATATTTCTTCCACTGTTTTGCAGCTGTAAATATAAATCCAAAATATTATAAGCTACGGGGAGACCTCGTTCACAAGAGGTGCATCGAGCTAAATGTTGTAGTGCGCTCTTGGAGTCACTGAGTACTTCAAAGTTCTTCCCATTACATGATTGTATGTATGATAGGCATTCGAGTATGGCATATAATTCTGCTGACATGATTGAAGACTTATCATTTAGCTTGAACGCTGCTTTGATATTCGATTGAGGGTCAAAAAACGCTGCCCCAACGCCATCTTCAACTTTAGACCCATCAGTATAAATATGTTGAAACCCGTTGTCTTTATTACTTATCGTTTTTATAGATTCTCGTAGCAGTCTTCCAGAACCATAAGACTTCTTAGACCCCTCGACATTGTCTATAGTTAAGTCTATAGTTAATAAGTTTATCTGGGTTTTAATATCTATGTTTCGGTAGTCGCATAGAACGCACGGACGTCTAGTTAGCCCTACCGGTTTAGTGACGTAAGCCCGAGTATAGTGATGGGACACCTTACTATCGATAAACCATCGGCAAAAATATGGACAAGTACTTAGAAAAATCCTCATCTACGGGGAACCTCAGCGCCAAAAGACCGGCCGAAACAGAAGAATGGTCGATTCCTAAGCGCACGGCTCTTCCGAAAGACCAGTCAAAGTACGACGCAAACCGTCAAATCACCGTAAATCGGTTTGCCAGTCTACCCAAAGACACGCCGGCAGAAGAACCCAGCGACAGTTATCGCAAAGCTTCTACCACAGTTAAGAAATCCGGACATGTACCACCTATGATTATGGACTTGAAGGAAGATTGTACACATGGACAGATAATGACCCTTGTGGGCAAGTACACCAAGAGATTCCACCTAAAGTACATGGGCAATAATAAAGTTGCCATAATTTGTTACACGCCTGAAGCGCATCAAGCTGTGAAAGATGGCCTACTCACGGATAATGCACCATTTCGCACCTATACAAGAAAAGATGAGAGGACACCAAAAGTCGTCATTAAAGGTCTGCCAGCATGTGTTGAGAATGATCTTAATCAAGAACTTGAGGACCTTGGCTTTCCTGGCACCAAAATATCGAAGTTAAAGTCAGCAAAAACAAACGAGTTGCCATACCCACCATTCCTTGTACAGCTACCAGCAGGAGCAGATTTACGTAAATTCAGGCAAATAAGATACATCTTCAACTGTGTTGTAGAGATTCAGAAATTTAAGCCGAAGCGCTCTGTACTCCAGTGCTACAGATGCCAAAGATTTGGTCACTCCTCGAGGAATTGTAATATGCCACCACGGTGTGTCAAGTGCCCAGTGCCACATGCCACTGCTGATTGTCCTAAAAAGACGGATGAGCTAGCTATCTGTTGCAACTGCAGCGAACAACACCCGGCTAACGCCCCAAAGTGTCGCTCCCGCCTAGCTTATATAGAGAGGCTGGACAAAATCAAAGCACCTGCTAAGAAGTCTCCTAATGTTTCAACACGTACGCTACCAATTAGCCAGCCAGATGTAAAACAACCACTTCTGGCACTGGACCATCATCAGGATCCTGGGCAGCTGCAGTAAAGAATGCTCCAGTAACACCGAGCTGTGAACAACTCACCATAGAGAAATCGGAATCAGTAGTTGGAGAGATGCTATCGATCCTCAAGGTCATTCAAAACCTAAAACAGCAATTTCAATCATGTACATCAATGATTGATAAAGTCGTTCTTGTCGTCACACACCTGGGCCAGTATGTCTGATCAGAAGATTCGCTTACTATCCTGGAACTCCGATGGAGTACGAAGTAAGATACATTAACTGCTCGATCTCGCGGTAAGTACCCTATCAATCGATATAATTGGTTTGTGTGAAACTAGGCTCACGGACAAGATTTCTATGCTTACGGCTGGTTATCATTGCTACCGTCAAGATAAACATCACTCAGGGAGGGGCCAAGGCGTGGCGATCCTAGTTAAAGATGACATTCCTCATAACTTGCTGAAAATTCCTCATACCAAGAACATAGAAGCTGTTGGTGTGAGTGTTAGAGTACGACATGCTGAATACATTATCATATCAGCTTATCAGTCTCCAAATTTACCCTTAGACTGTAATGACTTAAATATACTATTTAACCTAGGTAAATGTGTTCTTATCATGGGGGATTTTAATGCAAATCACCCTTGCTGGTATAGTACTTATGTTAATACTCGTGGTCGGACTCTTTTTCATCACATGTTAGAACATGACTATATGATCCATTCTTCCACAGTGCCTAGTCAAATAAATTACCGTCACGATTTAACCGCCACTAACCCCGACTTGGTTCTTTGCAATAACATTCCTTGCCTAGGTAATATAAAAGCCCTACCAGTGTTGTCTTCGAATCATCTGCCGCTATTCTTTGATCTCCAGTGTTCTGTTAAACGCAATGCTATGCCTATGGTTTTCAAATTTAGTTCCGCTAATTGGCAGGGTTATCGTTCATCGCTAAATTCGGATATAAGCTTAAACAGTCAGGTTTTTAAAAATTAGTCCCAAAAAGATGCAGCGGTAGATCACTTAAATGACTGTATTATCAAAGCCAGGAACCTCAATATTCCCATGGCTATGCCCCAAACACTTAATTCAAAATTACCCAGACATATTAAGAAAATTATACGTCAGAGAAACAAACTTCGACGACTTGACCAAAAACTGCATGGAGGTAATGCTAAAAGAGAAATTCGCACACAAATAAATAAACTTCAACAAGCTATTCAAGTTTCAACCCAAAAACACGTGGACAAGATCTGGAATAATAAATTGGCAAAAGTTGATAATCCCACAAATGATATCTGGCGCGTAATCAAATCTCTCAAACTGACTTGTAACAATATTCCTCCATTAAAGCAGGACGATGGCAACCTTACTACAAACGCCTCTGAGCAGTGTGAAGCATTGGCCACGTGTTTTAAGGGAAATATGTGTCTTACTGTAGATTGGAAGAGCCCATATATGGAAGAAGTTAATAAGAGTGTTTTAGACCTTAATGGTTACACAATTTCAAAACTGTGTGACCCGGTTCGGCCACACGAAGTCTCCAAGGCATTACGTAAATTTAAACTTCGAAAAGCGCCCGGCATAGATGGCTTGCAAAATATTCTGTTAAAGAATCTTTCCCAAAAAGCTATTGTCTATGTTACAAAGATATTCAATGGCTGTCTTTATACAGGTTATTTTCCGAAAACCTGGAAAACTGCCAAGGTCATAGCTCTCAAAAAACCAGGAAAAGATGACACCATACCTGTGAACTATCGGCCAATTAGCCTACTACCTTCACTTGGTAAATTATTTGAAAGAATTGTCGCTTCTCGCTTACACTTCTATTCTAAGGACAAAATTATAAATGAACAATTTGGATTTCGGTCACAGCACTCAACAAGTTTACAAATAACCAGAATTATTGAACATATAGCCCATAAATTAAACCTCAATCAATCAACTGGTATGTTCCTCTTAGATATTGAAAAAGCATTTGATTCAGTTTGGCATAATGGTCTTATTCACAAGTTAATCTCGTTTGGAATACCACTACACCTAGTCAAAATTATACAGTCGTATTTGAGTGAAAGAAACTTTGCTGTTCACATAGGAAACACAGTGTCTTCTCCCTGCTCTATACCAGCTGGAGTACCTCAGGGATCTATTCTCGGACCCATTCTGTTTGTTTTATATGTCAACGATATCCCTATCCAAACTCGCACAAACTTGGCTTGTTTTGCTGACGATACAGCCTCGTATACTTCATCGGATGATATTGATCTGATTGTTAGTAGACTACAGCTATCAATCGATCGTTTACACGATTATTTCACAAACTGGAAATTAAAATTGAATAAGGATAAAACTGAGGCTATCTTATTTACGCGTAAGCGTAAATGTCTGCCCAGACTTCTCAATATTGCTGGCCACTCAATATCATGGAGTAAGTCTGTGCGATACCTAGGTGTTACGATTGATAGTAAAATTAACTGGACCAAACATATAGGTAACCTCCGCGTTAAAGGTGCCCAGGTGCTGGGGGCTTTACATCCAGTCATGAACAGGAGAAGTAACCTTGGCCCCTTAACCAAACTGAGAATTTATAAGACATTAGTCCGTCCTTGTTTAACATATGCTTGTCCAGCATGGAATAGCACCTGCAAAAGTAATTATAAAATATTACAATCTATCCAAAACAAGGCAGTTAAAATAGCATTTAATACACCGTTTCGAACAAACTTGGTAAAATTGCATCGGACTATAGGACTTCCCTTAATTCGTACTTATATAATTAAAATGTCCTCTAAATATTTCTTAAATAGCAAGCATAGAAATCACTCCAATAGCTTGATTTCCTCTATAGGACAGTTGCACGTCGGCTGCCTACCGTATATCGATAGGTATGGTACTTATCGCTTACCCCATCACTACGTTCTGTTCCCACCTGACGACTGCAGCTGCGATAACGACATCGCGCTAAACAGTTGCCCAGCATAATCAGACCCCCGGTCGTCGCTTCGACCGGCGCGCCCGTGCGTAATGCGCCGTTGCAGCAAATACCGGTACGGCTCAATTAAAAATGGCTGCATAAGACGCGAGCAATTGTCCGTCAACCCTCAAAATTCAGGTTATTGTTGTACTTGTTTTAGTGTTAGTATAAAAATGTAATCAATGTTCATTGTTAAAGCTAAAAGTGAATTTACTACTAATAAATTCACAATTGTTATTGTATAGTGTTCTTTGCGAATTTGATAAAAAAAAAAAAAATGTAAAAATTGTATTACTTACGAAACAGATGCCGTAAACTTTCATGGGTGTTTAAGCCTGATAAAGTAATATCAAATATATTATGACTTGTAAATAACTGATGCATTGTTACAGTTAATTACTTTGTAAAATTGCATTTATTTTGAAATAAAGATCATTTAAAAAAAAAAAAAAAAAAAAACTATGTTTATCATCCACGTTGACAGTGAAAACATTTCCAATTTATGCGATGAATAAATCATTTGACTATATAGGTAATTATGTACTAGTACCAACAGCGGTTTTTTTTTGTTGTTCCAATATGTACTATGATCACACAGAGATTCAAGCTCCGACACAATGGAAATGATCTCACTGCCTTCGATGGATCTAGCCTTCAACCAAAATTTAGAAGCTAAATACTTTCTTCTTACAGACAATGGAGGTAGGCTTAACTCACTTTCCATGACATGTATTGCACTGGTCTTGATAAAACCTTCGACCACTCGCATTGCCTGGTTTTGGACTTTATCTAGCTTAGTTGTTAGTTTTAGCGCTGTTGTCAAAGAGAAAACATCCGAATTCTAACCTGCTGCGAATCATTGCAATGTATAGCCTCCTTAAATGTATAGGGTGAACTCCTCAAGATGAACCCACCAATACATGAAATACATTTAAGAATTTTCTTGATTTTTCACAAATTTCGTTAACATGTTTGCCCCATCGTAAAGACTGATCCAGCCATAGTCCTAGGTACTTAACCGTAGGTACATTTTCTAACGCCGCATCACGAATATTTACGTTTACGTGACGTTGAAGCCTACCCCGTGAAAAATTACAAATTTTGCTCTTATTTGGAGATAACTCCAGACCTAAATCTGCCAACAGAAGTGACAGTCTATCCAAAGACCTTTGAAGTGTTATTGACATAAATCTTAGATTTTGTCCCGATACGTACAAAACAAAATCATCGGCGTATTGTGATATATATACATTATCAATCTTCTCACAAATATCGGTTGTTACTATGTTAAATAGAATTGGAGACAGTGGGTCCCCCTGTGCTAATCCAACCGCCGTCCACCTCGTGAGTGGACTATTTCCGCTTGACTCCGTAACAGATGTCTTTCCTTTAAAAAATCAATAAATATTGACATATGGAGGACCCCACTCCCTGTTCGTCTAATATTTTAACAACTTTTAAAATATTAACATTATTATAAGCGTTATTTATGTCGACAAAGCAACCTAGTGTTTGTTGTTTATTATTGTGTTTTTTAATAACCCATCACTTTCGAAATACCATTCTAATCGTCTAGTTATGATCGTATGTAAAGTTTTGCATAAACAAGATATGAGGGATATAGGTCTTAATGATGATATGTCGTTTCGATCTCGTCCCGGTTTCGGTATTGCGATTACTTTTATATCTCGCCACTGTTCTGGTACCCGGCCTTGTGTCAGAAACCTATTAAACATATCAACTAAGATTTGTTTATCTGAGAAATGATATATCATGGAGTATGAGATGTCGTCAACTCCAGGTGCGGTGTCTTTCTTTTTAATTGTATTTTTAAGTTCCTGTACTGAAATAGGGGCCTCCAGCTGAAAGTTACTTGAATTAAATATAGGATCCGGTGGTAAAACATAATCAGGAGTCAATTGTGTGAGAAACTCTTCCGCCTTTTCGTAGTCTAAAGGATTCTGGGCAATTCGTTGTCCCTTTAACCATTTCATTTTATTCCATAAGTCGCTACTAGTTACTGTGATATCGATATTATTACAAAATTGTTTGAACGACACCGCCCATGCCTTTCTAATCAGACACTGCGCTTCAGCAGTCTTTCGTTTAAAGATGCTAAAGTTGACTGGGGTGGGATTTTTCCTTAGTTGAGCTAACGCCTGTCTACGCAGTGCCGCAGCTCTTGATAAGTCTGCACACCAGTATGGCTTTGGTTTAAACGAACTAGTGGGATCTGAACTTAATTTAATCACCGGAATAGATTCCTTGGCTGCCGAATCAATCCACTGCAAAACAATGTTATATGCTTGTTGAGGGTCGGCTGGAAGTGTCTTATTCTTTATTAGTTCTGTCAAAATTTCCCTATACTTAATCCAGTCAGCCTTCTTAAAGTTTCTTTTTTGGATTTTAAAGTTAGTATATTCAATTTCCGTAGATATAAAAATCATCACGATCAAATCATTAAAATTAAATACAAAATGAACAAAAGCCCGTCGCTTTGGCCCTTCAGACTCGATGAAAATTTTATATCGTATTCGTATATCGTGAAAAAATTGACGTTGGCTTCATTTTATTGCCCTGGAGAATTTTCAAATAATCTAATTTATATCCCGACCACTTGTTACGAGTGTGCGTAAAACGTACCTAACCCCCAATAAACCGTTCGGCTTAATCTCAGTTTACGGCCTGTGCCGTAAATTCAACATTACAATGGTTTTACGATATCTTTGAGAGCCCTCGCATAATACTTTTAAAACTGGGTCACTGGTCTAGGATTACATTTAAAGCATCCTTCGCTGTAAAATTGTAAGTAAACAGTGTCGAACTTGTACCATTTCACAGCTAAAAAAAAACACTTTAATTGTTTAAGTTTAAAGTCGAACATTACTTGTTCGCTTACGATAAATTCTTGGGCTCGTTGAGTTTAGCTAATATATCAGGGCTCGTGTTTATTTAAGTTATATCACTTGAGTAACTAGCTCCGAATTCAAGTGAATTTTGAGACAAGTTGATGTGACTGTATTATTTTACCACATATATGTACTGTGACAGGTTGAGAGGTCTGCGTCTAAAGGCTATTATTTAAGTACTTATTAGATAATTTTAAGTAAGTAGATCATATATTATGTCAACAGAGCTGAGCTACCTGAAACATATGAATACGCTCAATCACTAAACAAAATAAATCAAAAATAATAATTAAATCATGACTGTTGCATAGTAAATATACCCTTATATGATTCTACTTAGTTACAGTCACCAGCAATAATATCTGCCATAACGAAGCCGGGAAAAATATCTGACACGGCAGTCTAACGCCATAAGGACGTGTCAGATATTTTTGCCGGCTTCGTTATGGCAGATATTGATGCCTTGATGCCTTCACTACGAAGTGATACAAGGTATTGTTAAGGCGATGCCTTGATTTGAGTCGAACAAGCCCCCTAGATAGAGACACGCTGATGCCTTCCGCGCACGAGGAAAAGAGATGTAACTCTCTTCAGGAATGGCTTTTTTGGACGAATTTCGATAAATACCTAACTTAGAGACGTTTTATTTAAATTTCATAAAGTGATAAAAGATAAAATACTATAGTAGTAACTTGATTGTGTCGTAAAATAATGTACCGTTTGAGTAGGCTGAGTAAAAAAAGGAAAATACAGACCCAACTTTGTAATTTTTTTTCTATCGAGGAAATTTTAAGCAATCATGTATCGATATAATCAGATAAACAATCATATAGTCAAGAATCATATATCTGAAAATCAGACCTTATTGTTTCTTAATCTAGTCAGAACGGCGTTTCAAAGCACGCGATAATTTCTAATGCACAGCCTTAATGTGCATTGTGCCGACCTCAGGCCGTTTAGGCTGTGGTAGATGGCAATGAAATGTACCCACGTCCACATTTCAATTCGTTTGTCAGACTCTACCACTGTCTAATTAAGTTGAACACATTTTTCCAGGCTACCCGAACCTACAAAGTTCACAAGTTGCGTCTCCAGTTTATCCCGAAGAAGCTACAACGTATGCACTTCGGGCAGATCTGTGCTCTCAAGTGCCATGACGACAGGCCGTTTGTCTTTGCCAGTGCAGCGTGGGACAAAACAATCAGGGTAAATTTGAGTGAGAGCTCATGCTGTTTAGTAAACCCTCAAAACACTAGGGGACACATATTCTGCTCCTGCGGGGCTAGCACATTCGTCAGTTGCTACCCTCCTCTTTTTAATCCGCTAATAATTTCCAGGAAAAAGGTGACACAATGTGTTCCGCCACGTGTAGTACGTTGTGACGTCAGACCAAATTACGTACATGTTATGCCTTTCGCTGACGTCGGGATTGACACGTATTGCATTATACTTATCCCCTATTTGTAGCTTTATAAATTTGGGTATTTGGTGCGGAGAAGGTACCGAGGGAATATTGGTACATTGGTATGTTTATGGTAGTCTTGAAGCAACCTCTGAGCAAAGCTATAGAAAAACGGTAAACTACCTTCTAAACCCACGTGGACGTTTGGCATTTCCAATCCCAAACCCGAAGTCCCCCAGCACGGGTTCCGAGCTAAATATGAAGTTTGTTGAAATTAAAATGAGATTATACTTCCAATTTAAACTTTCGTAACACATTTCTAAGATCAGTACTAAGTACTAATAAATCCACGATTAAACTCACGTATAACTCCCGAAGGGTTCGAAACATTTCACCTGTATTATTTTACAATATAACGTGAGTTTAACCTTGGATTTATAAGTGGGATGATACTTAGTGAAAGATAAATAGAAAACGGAATTGAGGCCCTGTTCATTAATTTATATGATGTCTACTTAAGGGCTACTTTTCACTGCGTAAGGCGCCGCCTGCCGCTCGCTTTAACAGTCACTTAAAGTTTACTTCAATAGTCGCGTACGGAATAACGACTAATGAAAGTGATCAACATCAGTCGATAATACAGTCGTTTTACCGATATTTATACAGAAATGCCGTATAACAACCAGTGTACCTAATGTATGAGATCGGGTAGTAGAGTGCAAGAGGATAGTTCGGGAGGGAGGGCGCATGCTTGAATATACATCCAAGAAAACTCCCATCAACCTTTAAAACGGGCATACGGGCGCTATGGCATGCGGTTTAGAAATTCCGCACTCTAATTACGATCTACCAGTGAAAATGGTTGCAATAGCGCCAGTATCTATTTGCGGGCGCTATTTACGAGTGAAAATGCGCCTCAATACCTCGCGCGTTGTGTTTCGCAACATTACGCCAGCGAAGGGCGCTACCACACTTGCGATCTCCGAGCGGTTTATAAGCGAGGTCGCGGCGAGCTCGCTGTGAGCTCTCGTCGCAACCGAGGCGATTGCAAGCTCGCGGTAAGCTCGCTGCCCCACCACGACGCAGACGCTATGATCGTCGTGGTCTGTGTGTGACTATTCAAAACGCTGATGCTCCTTGCACACCCGCGGTGACCACGTTACGGTGTCGCGGCGATGTCGACGCGGCGAGCTCGTTGAGAAATCGCGGCGCTCAGAACACGCTCGCAAATTGCCAGTGTGATAAGGCCCTAAACGCGGCTTGGTTAGAAAAAGGTAATTTAAATAGGTTTGCAGTTGCCAAATTATAACAACGATTCAAAGTGATTTTCATTATCTAAACAAACCATTTCCACTAACATTGCACAAAGGAGGAGGACAAATTTAACGACCATTATAAAACTAGGGTAAACGAAAAGCTCTTTTAATTTACCCGCAGTGTTTACGAAGTACAAAAGCCTTTTATAAATTAAATGTGTATACTTAAATACCAGAAATGTTATTTTGTTGCGAAGATATTAAACTGTGCCGCTTAACCTTTTTAAAACCTTTTGCAAAATTAAAGAGCTGAAAGAAAATGTACATTTCGGTACAAGCCACGACAGTAGCTGCGGTTATTTGAGTATCTAATGGTCTATTTAGACTGGAAAAAATTGAACCACATGACTGCAGTAAGAGACATATTGTGATTGAGCTTTACAAATGGTCTATCTTAGGCTGCGTTTATAGATGTTCTATAAGCAGTGCGTTGGGCTCCGCGACGCACCGCCTTATTACGCGCTGATACGAACAATACACCAGTGCATACTCATATGACTGTTTTGACCTGTTTGTTTTCACCCCGGGCTCCTCTAGGGTACAACCGGGAATAACGCTAGGAGGATAACGATGATGATGATGACAATGATTACTGCGTGTTGTGTTCGATTGTAGCCATTGTTTCTATTACAATAACGTCATGTCAAACCCATATTGCGTCAACAAATCAACTAACTAGATACCTAAGTACAAGCCAAACCGCCTACAATCGTACACGAGTGATTGAGACGTGGGCAGTGTAGTTTGTGCCTATTGTTGTGGTATTCACAGTCCTTCATCAGTTCTAGCGTACTATTATGTTCTGTTATTACTGTTATTCTGTGGTTCTAGCAACAACGGTCGGATCAGGTTTCCTGAGACGGCGTGGGAGTTTAGAACATGCGTAAAACCTTTTGTGTTTTGTAATACAACAGTATGCAGACGTCGTCGTAGCTATGAACGCTGGCGACTTTGGAAGAATCATTTTTTTTTTTGTTTTTTTTGTTAATATCACGTCGGTGGCAAACAAGCTTACGGCCCCGATCATAAGCACTTGTTGTCAATTTACAGAATAATAAGGTTCAATACCTGCATGTCGATCACGTAATGCATTGTACACGCGTCATAGGCCCTAGCACGATAGGTTTTATCGACATGTTTTACGGCGAAAATGCACTGATGAAATGTCACGTAAAACATAACGATAAAACGTATCGTGCTAGCTGAGCAGGTAGAACCAAATGTACATTTTTGTATGGGAAAATGACAGTTGAGTTGTACTAACGTGCATTTGAAAAGTTTCGTGATCACCCCTCATATTGACAGCGATCGAATATGACCAAAACGAACTGATCCGGGAACCTGATGTGTGCGCGCCTTATCTTATTATGATAACAGAAAAGTTAAAAAGCAAACTTACCCCTTTATTCTTAAAATGTGTTTTGACTCCTTCTCACGCGGACAAGTTTGATACTGATAAGCAATTATGTACTTAATATATAAAAAAGAGGTAGATAGGTTATAAGCGCTCCAAAAGTGGCACACTAAAACTCAGCCAATTGTATTTATTTATTTATTTTTTATTCATTCACACATAAATTTACAGTTTAACACCAAATCACTTATGTGGTATACCAAGTTTTGCTACAAAATTTTAACAAGAAATTAAATTTAAGTCACACACAATCACATATGGTAACGTTATACAATTTTAAAAAGAATCTAAAATAAACTCATAACAACTTCAACAAGAAATAATGGCACAGTTTAAATATTAACACTAAGTACAATCTATTCATACGATAAGAATGCTAAAACTTTTCTACAGAATACACCAATACTGTCAGCAAATATGTCTATGTCGTCGGCCTGCATTATCCAATATGACCTTGCCTCAGTGTCGCGTTGTCAATGGACACGTATAAACGTGTATCAGCTGTCAGATTTGGAGGCCATTTTTAAGCACGGAATTTAATACCTTAGACAACGTATCTACCTCTTTTTTATATTAAATCATTGCTGACAGATATCAAATAAGTTTCACGAACTTTTCTGAATAAATCAATTAACAAGTTATTCCTTCGTGTTCTAATGGAGTCACCATTTGGGTGCAATTTTTATAGTTAAGTACCTACTTACCTGCTGTAAGTTAGAAAATGTTTCATCTGAATGCAGCCTAAAGGCACGAATATTTAAGTGTGACATTGACGCGAGACAAGGGAAGAAAGAAATATTATCGATTTGTGCGTTAGGTACCTACTCACAGAGGTGAACTTCAATATTGGATTTAAGCAAATATGTTTTTGTTGTACTTACTTGAAAAATAATCGTGCTATTTTCTTCGGGTTTTGGATTTGCAAATAGTTAATATGCTAATTCTTTTTCTAGTTTGACCACAATTGGCAAGAAATATGCTTTAGGTAACGTTTATTGGGTTCCCAGATATAAACATTTCTCGCAATAGAAAAAGAAGGGACAGATTAATTACCTACATAAACTCAGCATATAAACTATGTCATTTCCCGGGTCCGGATTGAAATGTTCTTTTTTACGCTGGCAGATGTCAATCCAATATTATAATTAAACTGGCTAACAGTTGTTGACAAGTATGCAAAGGAAAATACTGCAATAAATGCATACCCGACAGACAGCAGAACAACAACGACATTTTTGCCAGAATTCATTTGATTATTGATGTAATTTAAGTACAAATAAGCATAGGGATAAGCAGTATTATTGTATTTCCTTGTTACTACTGTTAAGAAAACAAAATACTTCAACTTTAGAGAAATACATGTTTACATATTATAGAGAAATACAGGTATGATCCAATTTTCAACTTTATTCCACCGACATACGATCGTAAACGTATTACATATTTATAGACGTGACTTTGCAACGCTGCATGTTGATTTCCTGTCGCATCTTGCTGTACTGAAGCAATATCACCTGAGAAAAACGGTACAAAGCCAACCACATAACTTGTAACTTGTAAACGCGCCCTGAATAAAACAAGTCCTAGGGTTGTAAGGTACTTAAAGCTAGTGTTTTAGGGCAGCAATCTAAGATTAAGTTTAATTCGTAGCCCTATGCAACCGAGAAATCGAGTATGTGCAAAATTAATATTAACATTAAATACATTTGTTTAAAATTGTCAGTTCAATGTAATAAACT
This sequence comes from Epinotia bilunana, assembly GCA_947049275.1. NCBI lineage: Eukaryota > Metazoa > Arthropoda > Insecta > Lepidoptera > Tortricidae > Epinotia > Epinotia bilunana. The sequence goes on along the minus strand of OX346260.1, from coordinate 18,202,234 downwards.
TGCACGGTCGTATCGAATCGGGTGTAGGGGGAGTCCGGGAGAGTTGAAACCCATTTTACTTAAAAGGCGCTTAAAACTTTAGGCGTTAGTCGCAGCGACTTGATTTTCCGCCCAATATGTGTCAAATTTAATTAGGTATAATTTGGTACCATTAGATTGTTGATTAAGTTAATAATTTATTTAATAATTTTAATTTCAAAATAGAAAAATGATTCATATTGAATAATCCCTACGGGAGAGATGACCAGTGCATAGGGGACACTTGACCATAGATCTCTGGTAGAAAAAAGTAAAAAAAAGCAGTTGTTTAATGGATAGAACATAATTTAAAACAAAAATATACTTGTAAATACTTGTAAAAAAAAGATTGATTTGCCATCTTCCAAAATTTATGGCGCATTTGAGATCACTCGTACCAATGGGATTTTTCAAAAACTTACGTACGGAATATCATTTGATATTTAAAAGTGGCATTTCGCTGAGGAAAAATATCACGAGGAAAGCGGTCTTATCCCAATAAGGTATAGTTTTCGCTCGGGGTTGGAAGTTATGATGGCAGGTGCTTTCGTAAAACTAGTGCCTAATCTTAGGAGTATACATGCCAGAAGCAGACCCAGGGCTCCTTTAGAGCACAACCGGGAAAAACGCTACTAGGATGACGCGGCGTTCAAACTGCAATGGATTTACACCTCTTAAGAGTCCGCAGTAAGCTCGGCCGAATTTCACCTTCCCATAGAAACGTAGTTACGCTCTCATTTTAAAACTACGTGTTAGATTGTGACGAAACTTTGCATATACAATGACATGTGGTATATCTATGTCTGTAATTAGTTTATATGGTTCCAGTTTATAAAACAAACAAAATTCAGCAAAAACAAGTTTTGTATGAAAAACTTAAATTCGCTGTATTTTTTTTACTATGGTATCTGAAGCTACATAAACTAATTACAGACATCGATATACCTCATTTCATTGCATATGCAAAGTTTTGTTACAATCCAATACGTAGTTTTAAAATAAGAGCGTAACTACGTTTGTATGGAGAATCGAGCTTACTGCGGACTCTTAACGAAACAAATTATTTGATTATTTGACTGTAACCGCAATACAGAGGGCACAGGTTCGAGTCCTGTCATGGGCTTCAGGCGATGATGGTTTATTTTTTAACCGACTTCAAAAAAAAAGGAGTAGGTTCTCAATTCGGTTGTATTTTTTTTTTTTCAATGTTTGTTACCTCAGAACTCCGTCATTGATGAGCTGATTCGTAAAATATTTTTTTTGTTCGTAAGTATATGCTTCCAGGTGGGTCCCATTTTTTTGGAAATTCAATTGGATGATGGGATCCATGAGGAATTGAGGGAACTCCTTAATTATATTAGGCACGCGTGTAGTGATTTTGGTATTTTCTATTTTAACTCATCATAAATTGGTGGAGTGGAATTGATGATGAAGACCACAGATGACTTATGGAATTCCTCAATTATGTACTTAAAAGTACAAAAGTACCTATATCACAGATTCTGATAAGATTCCGTTGAAATAGCAACTAATGAAGTGCCAAGGGTGATCCTTGTGGAATCGACGGAAATCCTCAAATATTATCGGGTTTCATACAGCGATTGGGTTTTTTTCTCTAATAATCAATGCATTTGCTCTCGGAAATCAGTTCATGTGGTAAATGGGAAAAGAAATGTGGAAATGTTGTCGTGGCTTGGCGGAGTACTAAATTGAAGTCGGTTAAAACTTTGTTTTTAAAGTAAATTATCATTATATTTGGTCTCTGCTCATATAAAGATTTATTATAATATGTTTAGACAGCCCTATTCGTACACCATCTGCCGGCTCAAAGCATCTCTGAGATTAAAATATTCCGCTCGTCGGCGGTTAACTGCTGAAATTATTTATTAAGCACTCCTTTTCACCGTTGTGAGCGTCTCTACAAAGAATTGTATCCCGTTTGCTTTGAGCGTCATGAAATATGCTGGATTCCCGCAATGCTTTTGTGGATAGCATGTTTGTAGTTCCAACGCAAGTTGAGCAGGAATATTGTACTTAGAATAGAATATATAAAGTCGAAGTAAAATATAATGTGCCTGTAATCACTAGGTCGTCACTACGGGAGATTAGCAGGATATATGGTTCTGCGTGGTAATTGTTGTGGTACTCATTTCAAGGCTTCATAAATTATAGGTATAGTTAGTTCTTTTCTGCAAATCAACGGGTCCGCTGAGACGTTTAATTGAAGATTGTTTAGGGGGCCATTAGGGCCAGATATTATTCTAAAGTTTAATATTATGTATTTACTATTTCTGGTATGATAGTGGATTTAAAGATATACTTCTATTGTTTTGAAATATAACTCTAAATTAAATAAGGATGCATGAATATAATAAATGATGGCATTGCAATGTGATTGAAACTTTGGGAGAGCACACACATCTCAATTTTATAACTAGCTTATTTTTTTAAATCTTTCTAAGGCATTGCAGTGTTACGCATTTATTGGCTTTTGATTCTATTATTTGTGACAATATAGTGAACTTACAATAAAAAACTCTTATACACACCCATTGTATGTCGTGGCTTCAGCCTGATTACAATGGACACACACTCATATACATATCACACTTACACAACATACATTAGCTGACACGCCACGAGCTTAGTTTTCATTTGATATACATGCACTTAGGTACATTCGATGCAAGGCTTTTTGGCTGATACTAGATCCTGGATTGCTGGAGTCGACTCGAGTTTGCACCTAAGGAATCTGACGTGTCAACTCCTTAGAAGCTGTGAACTTTACACCACACAACAGGAATTCAACCAAGGCCTGAGTTATGTATATGTCTGTAACGTATTCTCTGTTTTCCCTGGGGCGCAACCTTTCGATAAAGCTGACCCCTGACGTCTGATGTCGTGTGTGAAGGCAGAGAGCTCTCCGTCCAATTTAAGGGGTCTACAGTACAGAGTATGTTATAGCATATAAATGGTATTCAGAGCACCTTGTACATAATCGACAACAATCACTATTTCTGTTACAAATACCGCGGCTGCACGAACGTTTAGGGTATGCGTAATTTCTGCTGCGCGTTATGCTTTTGCGTAATATAATAAAATTAATCTTTAAACTAGTTACTTGGCAATCTGCGTAAAGTACAATTAATAAGTACTGAAGTACTTAAAAATCGTGTAAGATGAGGAATGCGTAGGAGAGATGGTTTGAATCAAATAGATAGTAAGGGTTGATAGGTTGCTTCATGACGGTTTTGTTGGTTGGCGGGGGTGTAGGAGTGAAGGGAGCCCCCGAAAGTTTCAAGATATAACAATAGGTATAGGCCCCATTTTCAAGACCTAAGGTCTAAAATTCCAAGGTCCCCTTGTAGTCTACTTTTTTTTACAGGTCATCGTTGTCATTTATCGTGATGGAGCATTTTTATAGTATAAGTAATTTTAGTTAGTTATGTAAGTTAGAAATAGATGTATGTAATTAGTATTAGATAATCATAATTCACATACGGTAATTAACTAATTAAATCAATTATCTTTGTTCGAGCTTGCTGATGGGGTGAGTTGCATGTTCACTTATGTAGATAGACTATTATTCTTGATTTGAATTTAAATGTTCATTTTATTGCGGATTTAATTAATTATTGCGGATTTATACGGCTTGTTTTACCGTTTGATTTTATTTGCGGACGATATCATTTATTGACGGATTATAATTTTACAGTAATGTTAACGATTAATGAAATTACGTTTCACGTGTTTTAATTCGGTTTTTGCGGCTTTTGATCATATATTTACGTATGATTTTTGACGTTTATTTTATTTTAACGCATTATTGAATGCGTCGCATAAACTAAATTCGCGTTCTGGTTTATTTAGAAACTTTATTTACATTCGTTTTATTTATTACGAATGTTATTTATTCACATTTATTTGTTGCGTTTGTTGCGGTTTCATTTAAATCATAATTTTACATTATGATTTTTATACGATGCGTTTTACGACGAGATTTAAACACAACGTAGAGGGTCCTATTCGACTTCTTGAACTAGACGATCACAAGTATTTTATTTATGGCCAGTATTTTAGTTAACTTATTAAATAGTATTTTATTTAAAGGAGGCTAGTTTAGTCTTTCTACAGTACCTACCTGCAATATGAGGCATTCTTGTTTTACCGCGCTAGGTGAGAATAACTAATGAACTAGGCTGTTATTCGCTAAGCGTTAAAGCGGCTCACCCCACCGGTCGCCCGTCACGAAACTAGACCTCTACCTACGCTTGGTTACTACGCATTGCGGTGTCAAGATACTCGTATATTTGTGGGTGAGCGTTGAGGTGAGCTTAAAACAAGTTACAGAATAGGGGGGCTGTATTCATTAGCGCTCCATGTACCAATCATCATGAATATCATGATTAATGAACAATTTTTGCTGCAGCTCTGGGATACGAGATGCCAAGTGGGCTGCTCGATGACATTCGAAGGAGTCGACGTATGCAGCGACAGTATCGATTTAAAGGTAAAGATTGTAGAGCAAGTTGTGTTCAATGATATGGGTACATATTTAGCTTTATGAGTGCCCAGCACGGTCGACTCAAGTCAACTTTCCATGCAAACTTAGTTTCGTTCTCGTTTTAACACAAATGCGCACGCTAAAATAGGTAAACTATATTTTTGTAAACGTAAGAATTTAAAATATTGTTTGTACGAAGTTATACAGTACTTAAGGCTGTGCATTGGAAATTATCGCGTGCTTTGAAACGCCGTTCTGACTAGATTAAGAAACAATAAGGTCTGATTTTCAGATATATGAATCTTGACTATATGATTGTTTATCTGATTTTATCGATACATGATTGCTTAAAATTTCCTCGATAGAAAAAAATCCAAAGTTGGGTCCGTATTTTCCTTTTTTTAGTCAGCCTAACGATACATTATTTTACGACAAAAACAAGTCAATACTATAGTATTTTATCTCATCTAAAATCTCACTTTATGACATTTAAATAAAACGTCTCTAAGTTAGGTATCTATCGAAATTTCTCCAAAAAAGCCATTCCCGAAGAGTGCTACATCTCTTTTCCTCGTGCGCGGAAGGCATTAGCGTGTCTCTGTCTAGGGGGCGTGTTCGACTCAAATCAAGGCATCGCCTTAAGTACTGTTTATATGTGACACCCCATCTAAGATAATGGAAGAGCGGGGTCTCCTGACACAAGCAATTTATATGCTTAAAAGGAGGTTCCAACCTTTAATGTATTTTCAACATGTAAGACACTAATAAATATTTTTCATTTTTTTTTCGTTTTAAAACGGCAGACTGGTATAACATGTAACTTTCCCCCATTTCTAGGTCGAAAACTTGTTTCTGTTGGTATGAAAAACGTTCTACTCGCTCTAGTTTTTTTTTTCTATTTTAATTTCTAGCTACAATGAAATACCTATTTGCAAGAATAGAAGGAAAAATGTCGCTAGCTCAAACAATTACCGCCCTATTGCTCTTGCAAATCTGATAGCACAACTATTGGATAGGGTGCTTCGTCAGCTTGCCGCTCCTTATCTCTATAGTGCCGACAGACAATTTGTTTTTAAAAGTAATCTCTCAGGACCTCGGCCATCTATGCATTCAAACAAACTGTGGGATACTATGAGTCCAGGAAAACGTGCGTATACGCCTGCTTTCTGAACTTGAGCAAAGCCTAGTTTCTAACCTAGATATGGTGATGGACCCCATTGTGTATACAAATTTTCATGTTATACTAGCATGTCGTTTTAAAATAAGTAGATGGGCATTTTCTCGAGAAAATATGCATCGTTAGTGACGTCACCGAGTAGGTATAAGTTAAAGTGTTCCATTTTGTAACTTTTATTTGTAATACAAATTGTATGGTTAATTTTGGTTACAAAATGGAACATTTGTAAGTTATACTCGGTGACGTCACTAACGATGCATCTATTCTCGCGAAAATGCCCAGATATCAAAATATGTTTGTATGAAGGGTCGAGCATCCTGGCGATGCTTATTTCAAGTATGATTATTGATGTTTGTGTTACCAGTAACTATATCAATATTTATTAAAATGTTGACTTCGATAATATTAATGTAATCCAAATTTACATTTTACTGTAGTTACAAGAGCTGGGAACCGTTTCGATTTATTATGGCATTTGTATATAAAGAAGTATGATGTCGGCTACTGAAAGAATTGGCCAATTTTGTCACTTAATTAGGTGCTTTATTTTTATGTAACCCGTCTTCTCATTAGGTGAAAATTTCGATGTGTCAAGATATGTGTACTTATACAACGTTTTAATTTATTTTAGTAGTCTAACATCGAGGTCACATAGATAATGAATACAGAATGTATTGATTGTAACGCCCGTGCATCAAATTACCTTGAAGCAAGCTCTCGTAAAACTTCTGAAATTAAATTATTTGGCGTTTAACTTTTAGTTTAATATTTAACAGGTAACAATAGCATTTCAAAATTTATGCGAGTTTTCTAAACAAGTTCTGTTTGATGTCTAGCTTTCAAACTAGGCAACTAAACAGATTAAATTAAAGACAATTTATACGCCAGGCTCAAATTAATTTAGCAAAAGGCATAGTAATTATATTTTATGGCAATAAGCAATTTGGCTGCGGCCTTTGTGCACTATAACTTTGAACGTCTTAGAGAAAACCTTATCGAAGTGTTTCTAAATGTTGTTTATTGACATTTAATATATGAAGTATACGTAGGTAGTTCGTAGTTCGTAGTTCGTACGTATAAGTAGTTTTTGATATATTTATATTTTTCAACCAGCTTTGTGATATTGTACATATACCATGATCAATTTTAGTTTCATAAAAAGAAGTACGTAAGAACTATACTTAAGAAAACTTCAGTAAGGCCTTGTGTGTTGTTGTGGACTGTTCGAGTAGGTGCAACATTATTACTGTACCACTAGTAAGTAGGTACACTGTAAACTTTCAGCAACTTTTACAACTAATTTGCTGGCTAAGTCTATTCCCCTCATATGTTAAGCTTATCTAATATTTTGAGCGGTGCCCCGTAAAGCTAATACAAAGCACTTTTAATTAAAACTTGCCTTTACTCTAGCTGAAACTTGGTGGTTTTTGTATTAGGGATGTGTAAGTCCGTTCTGCGGATTTAGTTCTGTATTCAAAGCGATATTTACACAGATATAAAGCAACTGAATAAAGTAAACATAGTACTTTTCATTATCTATCTAAAGAAGATAGTCTTAAGATTGTATGTTTAAAGGATGCTGACTTTTTTATAGGGTTTCAACATAGTGTATAACTTTTATATTTGTTGCAACCCTACATTGTTTCATCTACAGTTCAGTCGTGCCTCGCCGCTCGTTATAAAGTTTGATGCTCTTAGTTCGTACTTTGAGATGAAGAATATTATTTTCGTACTTTCATTACTTTCAGTTTGTAAAGCGATTTTAGCTTTGCGGTTGTGCAGACAGGTTCCCTGCAGACTAAGTTGACAAAGTTCTATATTCATTTCTATTCCAGAGGAATTGTCTGAATACTTAGACGAATGTTCAACCCCAGTTTTAAGCGCTATCATGCTTAGTTGGCTTTTACCTGGTCTAAGTTTGGAAGAAAAGTTTTCTTTAAGGGGCATATCTACCAATGATTACCACCTGCGGGCATAGCATGGCTGCAATATTATCAACTTATCGTCGTGGATTACGTGGACATCCGTCCCTCTCGCACTCGCATACTTGTCAGAACGCGACGGCTGTCTTATCCACAACGATAAGTGATAATATTGTAACCATGCTACCGTTCTATTTTTAACCCCCGACGCAGAGAGGGGTGTTATAAGTTGAACGTGTCTTTCTGTGTATCTGTGTATCTGTCTGTGGTGTCGTAGCTCCCAAACGGATGGACCGATTTGAATGCAGTTTTTTATATCATAGCTAATTTTATCCCGAGTGTTCTTAGCCATGTTTCATGAAAATCTGTTCAGCCGTTTTTGAGATATTGGACTTTGAAATAAAAACGTCGGGGGTTTTTCAACTTTTCTAAGTTGTAGTTATTAACGAACTATTTATAACAGACTATAAACCCTATTCTGATTTATATTAATTACTTATAACACAGACGAGTATAACTATACTTCCCATCCTGTTACAAAATTGCGATGTTTCGATGTGGTCTTTCTTTTATTTTGATTTTTTTTTCATTCGATGACAAGGTCTCTGTCCCACATATCGTTTACGCAATCTGTATAGGAATGTCGTGAACATTTTGACAGACTCTGTGTAAAAGCAATTAAGGTGCAAAAGTATAAACATATATTTGACATCGACTGTATATATTAGGTTACACATTCACTGCCAAGAATCGCTCTCGTCTCGTAGCCGATCTAGAGCTTTACCTCGTAGGTATGTAGCGGAAAGTGACTAAGACATAGGCGTCCGCTCGGCGGGTTCCTGGCAGTGAATGTGTTAAAGTCCAAACGCGAAATAAAAAAAAACCGGACACGCGGGTTTGTCATGGGCCGATAATATTTGGTTCGGCTCCTCGCGCGCTTATTAAAATGGACAAAATCACCAAGATATTTTCCGTATTCTATGAAAACACACTGTGATGCATTAACGCTTCCAACACGCACTCACAGGTATGTTTTTCTTATTAGATACCAAAGTACCACCTCTCTGGATTTCTTGGAAGTAATCTTCTGTCACGACTCTCCCTAATTTAAGTAGACAACGTTTTATTATCTTGTTGTTTCCAATATAGGATACGTCTGGGAAATTAGTAGGTAACCCGCCCATTAGCTTGGAATCCTTACACACTACATCTGCTAAGTAACTTGGGTACAATGGGGGACTTGGAAGGAAAGTTTTTGTTAAGTTGACCTTTGTTGTTATTCTTTTGTCTTCGTTTCTCAGGCCTCTATTGTAAAGGGAACTTAATAAGATAACAGGTAACATTTTACTCGAAATACCATGTAAAATAATAGAATAGAGAGCCGTTCCTACGGACTATGCGAAATTCTCATGTCAAGGCCTTTGGCAGGGAAAACTTATATCACGTTATTGGTATTGTTTTGGGCTTATAGCGTGATTTTATTCTTTGTTACCAGTGGCCGTGCGTAAAGTTAACTACGGTGGAACACAGTTTAATACAAACATAGACTGCTAAAACCATATCCCCTCCTTTTCGCATTGTCGCAGTCGGGTAAAAATTATGCCTGTATCCAAATAGGTGTGTAGGTAGACACTAAATAAAATAATAATTCATGACATATTTTCTCAAAGAAAGACTAAAAATGTAGTCAAATGGAGAAAAAATCAACGCAAGAGGTTAAATAATCACAAAGTTATGTGTCCAAACTACAAAGTTTTAAGAAGGGTATGTTCTGTCCCTTTTTCGCAAAACGCACTTCATATGAAACGATGACGCTTGTAGATTGTGACGTCACTAATAGACGGCAACGTGCCGTGCACCATCGTGTTCGGCGCCGCCGTCGACGCGGCCTGCCGCGCGCAGGATGCGCTCTGTCTGCGGCAGCTTCGCAGATTGTGACGTCACAAACTGTTTGCGTTTTCTCTTTCTAACAAGCAATATTAAAACTGTTGTAGCTTCGTAATTCTTTGAGATATCAGAATGGGATTTTCGTCACTAGCCATATTTTTGTGCCTTCTTTCTTTTGGAGTACTAATAATCATTTTCGAGTCTACACCCGTATAAACTTTAAGTATATAATTGTTGAGCTTTAATTTTCCTTTTTGAACTAATATGCTTGTCTAATTTGTTCTTAAATTGGTTGACATTGAGAGCTGAGACCACATCGAATGGCAGTTCGTTCCAAGCTTTCACCACCCGGTTGCTCAAGAAGTGTCTATGGGGGTTGTTGTGTGACCTGCGAGCGACCAGCTTTACAATAGGTGATGAGATGACCTCTCTCAGTCGGGTGTTATTGTTGTTTTCAAACATAGTATGGAAATCTTTGAGATCATAGTGCCCGGTTATTAGTATCTTGTATGTCACAATCAGGTCACCACGTTCCCTGCGGTGCTATAGGTTTGTGAGCTTCAGAGCTGCAGTCTGTCTTCATATGGAAAATTCTTGAGTTTCTTTGGCAGTTTGGTGAAACTACACTGAACGTTCTCCAGCATTTCAATGTCCTTAGCACAATAAGGACTCTAGGCTTGAAAGGCATTCTCCAACAAGGGTTTAATGTTTGTTTTATACATCCTGAGCATAATTTAAGGCGTCAAATTTCTAAAAACGTTCTTAATGAGGTAAATTATGTTCCTTGATTTCTTCACGACACTATAGTTATGTGCTTCTCTCATTGAAGGGGATGCCTTGCTCGAGTCGAACACGCCCCCTAGACAAAGACACTCTTATGCCTTCCGCGCACGAGAAAAGGGATGTAACACTCTTCGGGAATGGCTTTTTTGGACAAATGTTTAAATTTCATAAAGTGAAATTTTAAATGAGATAAAATACTATAGTATTAACGTGATTCTGTCGTAAAAGAATGTATCGTTTGAGTAGGCTGAGTAAAAAATGGAAAATACAGACCCAACTATGGTTTTTTTTTCTATCGAGGAAATTTTAAGCAATCATGTATCGGTAAAATCAGAAAAACAATCATATAGTTACGAATCATATGTCTGAAAATCAGACCTTATTGTTTCTTAATCTAGTCAGAACGGCGTTTCAAAGCACGCGATAATTTCCAATGCACCGCCTTAAGGCCTTCGGAGATCTCGACGCCAAGGTCCAATTGGACTTTGACAGTCTGCAGTGCCGCACCTTCCAGGGTGTAGGTAAAGTGTGGGTTGAGATTTGTTTCTCTTTATTTTTCATTTTTCAGAATGCTTTACACTACCAACTTACAATATTGCGCAGAGATTTAGGTGTCGAAATCCACCTATCATTTCATTCATCATTATTTGATCGATTGTTTTGAAACCTAGACCTCTTGCCACAGTTCTAGCTGCTGCTGAAATAATGCATCCTGGATAAAGCTCATTAGTTTAACCCTTAAGCAACATAATGTTAACCGACCTGCATTGTTGATATATTTATATTATTTCAGAGAAACTTCTGCTTAGCGGGTAGTTGGCAGGCGACAGAAGCCCTGACTGTATGGGACATCGTCGCTAAGAAGAAGGTGTCCATCGTGCGAGTACAGAACCGAAGGCCTGATGTGGACGGCGAGTTTATCTATGCGTGCCGTTTTTGGAACTCTAATAAGGTATTGTATATGTTTTACGCATTTTAACACTTTCAGTAAGCTCCTATCAGGAACCTCTTTTTTCGAGAACGGTTTCGCGTGTTATCAGCTGCGAGAATAGCGTAACGAAACGGGACCAAGGTCAACTCAAGGTATTAAGAAACCTAAAAACCTATAACTGTTTGATACTAGGTCGATTTGTATACCTGTCCCAGAGCATTTACCTACTTTTACTTCCTAAAACATACACTCAAAAACAATCAAACGAACTCAACAAAAACCTTCTAAATTATGATTTAATCACTGTTTTCATAAAACAAGATATATTACAATAAAATAGAACATACATACCTACTCTTTTTGCACACCTCAAAATAATCTATGATTTAATTAACTGTAAATCACAATCCGTTTTCCGCATTTATCACCGAAGAATCATGTGAATCAAGATATCAATGAAGAAGTAGAAACTATAATTATCATATTAGTAAGGTTTATGGCGACAATTATTTAGGTAGTAGGTACTTTAGCAATGGGAAGTTATAGATATCCATCAATTTATAATACTCGTAGGTTCTTATTCCTATAATAAGTCAAAACATTAATTATTTAACATCAAAGTTCCAGATGGGATCGAAATGTACGTATCGAAAAAAGAAACAAAAATCAGTCATTCACTTTATTCTATTTAAACCCGGGTTTGAAACTGGACGACAAGATTGAAACTCGAAATAATCTTTTGTCTATTGTCTTTTCTGTTAGCATTTAAAATGATGAAAGAAAACCATTTTCTTTCTAAAGTTTAACTCAAATGGAAATACTTACGCCCTTATTCATAAAACTTAAAATGCCTCTGCTAAATAAAATGTACTCTGTCCCATTCTTACGCACACAAATGTCAAAGTGACAGATAAAGACAAACGAACTTTAACGGCATTTTAGTTAAAATAGGCTTGAAGTACGTTTATGAATACAGCCGTTATTCATGTGGGCATAGATTTTACCACAGCATATTCAAACAAAATATACACTCTAGGATTGAATAGATGTTTTTTTTTAATCTACCGGTTCATTAAACAATTGAAAGCATATTTGTTGAGGGAGTATTCTTAAAGATTTACGCCACATTTCACTGGTTTCATTATGTTACGAAAATTAGACATAAAAATATTAATACTCGTATGTAACTTTCGTTAAGCAATTAATGAAATAAGTACGTTAAGTTGTAAACGAAAGACGTCCTTTACCATAACCTCCATTTTTTAAATCCACCATATTTTCCGAATTTGCCATGTCCGTCGCTTGTTAATGATAGTTCAATAATCCTTGAGTAAGGTTAAAGTGATAAATCTGTTTAATAAATCTTATTAGTTTTCCATTAATTCACCATTTCAAACTATAGGCTTTACCCATTAAAAGTACATTAATGTGCATGATTGGTAACGTGCCGAGAGGCGTTTACGGCAAAGCCAGACAGAATTACTAAATAGAACACGGGATTTAATTAATGTTTAATATCTTATTTGACATACAAAGTTTGGAGATTACGCAGAATTGTAGTACACTTAAAATATTTGAAGGGTAATTTAGCTGTTAAGATAATAGACATTAAAAAAATTCAGCATTTACTATGTTTCGTCTAGATCGGAATATTCGAAATACACGTCGTGCTCTCGGAAATATTAAGGAATATATATATTTAGGTAGGTAATGATATTATTTGCCCCCGTATTACAAAGAATAAAGACGAAAGCGGCTATGACCGACGCGACGGTTAATCTAGCTTCTACAGGTACTAATATTATGAAGAGGAAAATCTGTGAGATTACAGCTATGAACCGATGGCCGTTGGGTCGGAAAGGTTCTCGAGTGGCGACAAGCGCTAACGCCAATAGAAAACTAATAAAATGTATGGGAATGACAGATGTTATCGAAAAGTGTTTCGTCGGCATCTGTCATTCCCCTACATTTTATTAGTTTTCTATTGGCGTTAGCGCTTGTCGATTGTAACCTTGTCTACGGCCCCTGGTAAAGGTTGCTGGAGTCCGCTGGATGCGGGTGGCGCAGGACCGGTCACTTTGGCACTCTTTGGGCGAGGCCTATGTCCAGCAGTGGACGTCTTTCGGCTGATATGATGATGACAGCTATGTAAGTTTGTATGATTTGGGTGATCGACAGAACCGCTTATTCTATTTTAAAAAAATATTCCTGCCCGTAGCATGGACTTTCTGGGTGGTTATAGGCTATAATTTATCCAGCGGGCTTGACTGCGTTCTTTGAAATACGCAGGCGAAGCTCCGCGGGCAGCTAGTCCTATATACAGGCGACATAATTTTTAATTGGATCAGTTCTGTCAACGTACAACGCTATAAACTTACAAACGTTTCCCTCGTTACAATATTGTATAGTATAGTAATTGATACTGAAATAATACATTGGATATCTACTGTTATCTAGTTTATTTACTTTATTATGGTAGACGTAAATCGATTTTATGAAGTCGAAAAGACTTAGTAGTAGATGTAAACTAATAACCAATGCCAATACCTACTAATGAAGAGGTATGTAATGTGTGTGAAATATAAGTTACTGACTCTGTAAATTAGTATGGATCTTTGTGGTGTACATTGGCTATATTTAAGCCCGTGTCTCTGCCTGAGTCCTCTATATAATACGCGAGCCGAGCCGAGCGGTCAGCTAATGCTCCATAATTAAAAAAGTAATCATTCATTTCTAGAACACCATTCTATCGTATGATTTGGACGTAGATATTCTCTTTCGAGTTTACCATAGAGATAGCTGTATAATTTGAAAACACAAATACCGCAGAATAAACTTGAATATTTGTGAGCGGTGTCTGTCAGGAACAAGCGACCTACTGAGGTTTTGGCAGTTTGTTTTCCTTGAATTTCTCGGCGGTTCTGGAAGTACAATATATTAGGTGGTAAGAGATAAACTGTAGCGGAAAGCTACGAATATATTTTATTGTAGTGGACGCATACCACCGTTCTTCAGTATTCTTGACAGTTTGGCCACTAGTAATATGTGGAGCACTAGCTTCTGCCCGTGATTTCGTCCAAGAGTTTCAATTCAAGACCCCAGATTAAATCTCTTACAATGTGATGCTTTCAGCTATATATACCACAGTATCTCCGTCCACTCTCCACCGCAAAAAGTTGTGAGATATTTCGTAGAGCCAAGTCTCAGACATTCTTATTATTAATATTTATTTGCTTGCTAAATAAAATTTTGTGACTTGGCAAAAAGTGTTAACATCCAAACTTTCGCAATTATAATATTAGTAGGATAGTAGCATTGAATGTCAACCAAAAGTCATGAAATCTCGTATACGTGTCGCGGCGAATCTTGATCCCACAGCTGTCATCGCCGTACAAATTGTAACCTTAAAACGTACAATTGTACTGAGACGACAGCTAGCATAGGGATCCAGATTCGCCGCAATACGTATAGTAATTGCCTAACATTTCTTTTCCCACAGCATCGATGGGATTTCTTAATCCCAATTTGATGATAAATATTTTGGCAATATTAAGAGGAATAATTTTTTCACTTCTTAAATACAGGCCCCATTTCACTATAGCTTTTCACTCACAGCTTACAGCACTGCAGTGTGATGCAAGACACCTTGGTAGGTCAGCGATTAAATTCAAAATCCATAATTACCTTGTGATGTGCGGGTTTAGCCACACACACATATCCCTCAGCCTGAGGGGCTATCGAGGGTTTCCTAGTTAACTCAGGCGGTCAAGGAGGCCTAGCAGGAGCAGGGGTGAATAATAACAGCGGTCGGGTTAATGGTTAACACTGGGTCTTGATGCCCTTTTATTAAATACAAATAATCCCTACACGGTCCTACACGGTCACTATCGTTCGCGGTACGGGGCACGGTTTGCCGAACTGGTACGATTCGGGTTGGTAAAGACGGGAACGGCGGGATCGTGGTACAACGGCAGTGCACTCGGGGTCTCCAAGCGGCCAGGAGTATCACGGGACGGGTTCGTTCTCCCGGCAGTGCACTCGGGGTCTCCAAGCGGCCAGGGATAACGCGGATCCTAACCAACTCACTCCTCCGGCAATACGCCCGGGAACCAGGCGGCCTGAGAGGGGCGAGGGGAGCGGAAGACTTCGGCGGTGCTCGGTGGCCAAGCAGCCAGAAGTCGGGAAGCCACGGCAGTGCACTCGGGGTCTCCAAGCGGCCAGAGGCGGGAAGGTAGGGAGGGCGAGGGGAGAGAGTTGGGCACACGGCAAGCCGCTAGCCAAACTCCTCTGGTCTGACGGGCGCGCGGCGCTTATATACTGGCCGGCGGGTGGCGGTGCGGTGGGGCGCGGTGCCGTGCGCTGCTCTGCCCCGCTCATCTGTCCCCCGCGACGGCGCCGCTCTGTCGCCGCGGCGGCTGTGGCGTTTTCCATGACGTCACAACCTACCTACACCTTCAGTGCAGGAACCCGCTAGGTGGGCGCTGTGCTCGCATGCACTGTCCTATACAAACGGGTTTTTGCATGTTATAGCTACGAGATGTTTGGTAGTTAATGTGTTAATATTATTGGTATATATGCGAAAGTAACTCCGTATGTCTATAAAATTTACACGCTTAAGTGGTTCGATTTTCATACAAAATGTCTTTTGACATTCGCTGGCTAACGGCGTGATATTTTAAGAAACTTATGTAACAAACTTTCTTCAATTAGCATTGATGGAAAGCCAATTTATGATTGTTTGTAACATAAGTTTCTTGAATAATGCGGAACCGATTCCGATGAAATTTGGTATAGAGATAGTTTGAGAACTTAGGATGGACAAGGGATAGTTTTATCCCAAAATTCCTCCCTTAAGGGGGCAAAATGTGGGATGACAGTTTGAAACGAGGTTAGGAGGGAATAGTTAGCCCTCTTAGGTCACAACCTAATAGGGTTAGCTAGCTAGACAACAGTTTTGTGTACATACTTAAGTAAACTTATTATTTCGCCTATTAAATGCAGCACGCGAAGATTAAACCATCTACCTCTATATTCCCGTTTGCGCTCGCTGTAAGCTTATTCCTTGGGTCATCGCGTAACCCAAGTGCTAATATTGCTCAACTTTCCAAATCCTCGGTCTTGTATAGTCAAGTTAGGTTTGTGTTGAGGCTCTTGGTGGTAAAGTTGGATGGGTAGTTTCGAACCCGGTTCGATGTCAGAACTTAATTGCTTCTCTTCCACATAATACATACTTTATCATGATAATTAATAATTATTTATTAATTACCTCCCTATCTTCAATAAATATTAGTTGATTAAAATACTTGCTTGCGACCTACTTTTACGTCACGTGGCAACCATAATTAATGTAAAATAGATCTATTTTCACTTGTTAAACGTAATTGTATATGGTGCAAGTTTGTCCTCCTGTTCCTCTCAATTGCTCAAAGGTGAGTTAAGAGAACCCTTATAAGGATTATTTTGCCATTGTACTTAAAACGTATGTAACATGTAAGCTTACATACATACATACAAATTATAGATATAATATGTAGTGTGAAATGCGACCAGCTCAATATTTTCACGCCATGCGAAAATATAACTTGTACCTACTGATCAATTTGCGCTCAGATCAGTAAAGCTAATTAACACCATCTTTCTCCGCAGTGTTCCAACTATCTGCTACTATGTTATTACGCTATTAGTATTTTGATACTCGTTATATTTACTTAAGTCTGGTTTAATGTGAACACACGTGTATGTTTATCAAAAGTTTTGGGATCTCTAACGTAAACATAAACAGCAATGAATTGTAACTGGGCAGTGGGCAGATGTACCACGAAAAAAGTCGACAACTATTATAAAGTCTGCATTGAAACTGAAAATATCCAGAATATTTTCCGAAGGTATTTGAAAGTACCTCTTTTATTCACGTTCCACATTCCGGTTACCTATTCTAGCTTGTGACAGGGATATTTCCGTCTGAAATCTGGAAACTATGCAACGTTCTGAAACTTTTGAACATATTGGAATACCTGACGCCATTTTTATTTCCTTGCATAAAGCCTGAACTTTTTAACTGGAAACTAACTTAACTACTAAATAATGATAATGTTTCTATATACCGACAGGCTACATCACTGAGAGGTATTCCAATATAAAAGATCTACTTTATACAGTTCCGAAACAACACATTGGTTGCTGTTGACGCGATTTCCATTAATGGACAACTATAATGTCTCTCAGACGGCTTACATTTTATAATTTCCTTTGTTTTATTTAGAGTCCGCAGTAAGCTCGATTCTCCATACAAACGTAGTTACGCTCTCATTTTAAAACTACGTGTTAGATTGTAACAAAACTTTGCATATACATTGACATGAGGTATATCTATGTCTGTAATTAGTTTATGTAGCTTCAGATACCATAGTAAAAAAAATACAGCGATTTTAAGTTTTTCATACAAAACTTGTTTTTGCTGTATTTCGCTTGTTTTATAAACTGGAACCGTATAAACGAATTACAGACATAGATATACCTCATGTTGTTGTATATGCAACGTTTCGTCACAATACAACACGTAGTTTTAAAATGAGAGCGTAACTACGTTTGTATGGGAAGGTGAAATTCGGCCGAGCTTACTGCGGACTCTTAAATACTCGTAATTATAAGAGTACACAAACCGATCTAGTTCCAAACCAAGCAAATCTTTTATTACGGACTCTAGTCGACGATATACATACTAGTAAAGATAAATAAATACTCTAATATACTATACGTAGAAAACATAAACTGCTAATCTCACAAATAAATGCCCGTGTCGGCAGCCAATCTGAGACCGCTAACTTCGTAGGGTCACTAATAACAGATAAGGTCTTCAATTGAACCTTCCCTTTATCTTCCAGTACAACCGCAAAGCCAAGTACGGGATCATTGGCGGCAGCGGCACCAACTGTGTCGAGATCGTCAACCTCCACAACCGCTACATAACCTGCTCCTACCCAGCAGAGGGCACGGTCCTGGCCATCACGAGCCACGAGGACCTGATAGCCTTCGGAGGAACATCTCCAGTCTTGAACATAGTCAGTTTCCATGATCCCAAGCACGAGAAGTACCCGAAAGAACCTGAGATGACTTGGGAGTGTCTCGGCCTGGGTCCAGATGATGTGGTTTTATACGAGGGTGACTATGAAAGTGGCGTTTCGACCGAAGCATAGCCGAATCTACAATGAGTCACAAAGAAGCATTAAATAGGGGTGTAGACTCAAAATGTATTATTATATTACTTCAAAAGAAAGAAGGCAAAAAATATACCCAATTACGAAAATCCCATTCGAATTATTAAAAAAACTGCGATGCTACATCCTTTTTAATGTTGTTTGTTAGAGAGAGAAAACGCTAGCAGATCGTGACGTAAATGACAATCGTCTCATATGGTGCGTTTTGCGGAAAAGGGACAGTACATACCCCCTCTTACAACTTTAGATACTTATATTATAACTTTGTGATTATTTTACCTCTTGCGTTACTTTTTTCTTCATTTGACTACATTCTTAATCCTTTTTCAAGAAAATAATCTTTATTGATTATTTAATTTAGTGTCTGCACCCCTATTGGTTACCTATTAGTTTTATTTATTGTTTCCCTTACGTAATCGCTTGCCTGAAATTGGTTCGTCCTTTTTTCTGAGGCTAACGCTATCCGGCTTTCCAGTAAAGTCAAAGGTTTCTATATAGACTTATTGAGCAAACGGATATTTAGGCAAACGGTGTATTAACGTAATTACGGACTTGTGATGACCCAAAGTAAACTTTAATACTGTAAAAGGTCGTACTGATGAAATAATTACACCTACGTGTGTATTTTGAGAGGATAAGCTCGTATGTTTTTACGTTGAGTTGACTCGGGCAATTCAAAAGCGGAATGCGTGTTTTACTACTAAAGGAACTTTGAAAAAAACATGGGGGGATTTAGTTTTATGGTAGTAATAACCTCGCAAATAGTGCCGCGTATATTGGCAATGTTGACTTACCCAGAGAATAGCATTACATTGGCCTGACTGGAAATAGAGTCTAATACGGAAGTTTCTATTTTTACGATAACTGAGCAGTCAGCAACATAAATTTGTAAAATCTGCTGTAGAAACTGAATGTTTTCCTGAAATAGCTTAGATCTTGCTAAGCTACCACTTAAAGGTGCGACCACACCGCTCCTCAAAATACGCTAACGCACCGTAAAACGCAGCAAAATGTATGAAGACTACGTGACGCATACGACACGTCAACGCGTATAGGTACGCAGCGTTAAGCACCGGTGTGGTCGCTCCCTTACATGTTCCTCTCGCACTTACATAATACTTGCTAATAGACATAAACGTAATTATGTCAGCTGGATATAGGTTCATACCAAACTACATGAAAATGTGGCTTAATTTTTTAATAACGACCCACCGAAATTGTAATTAGGATTATGAAGGAATTATATTCCTTAATACTCATGTGGCGTTTTCTATAATTTACATACTGTCCTTGTAGATATACAAAACGCATTTTAAACATTCAATGATGACTACTCAAATTAGATTTGCACGCGAGCAGTCCATTACGGTCAACTGTAATCCGTTTCAATTTTGTCAAAGGGAAAACTGGCTTCATTCCGTAATGGGTTGCCCAAACTGGGCACCGCGCCATTTGCACCGTCACTGTAATTATCAACCCCGTCCTAACAAAATTGAACCACAGCAATAACCGTAAAAGTTGTTAGAGAAAACACGTATGAAACTTCGACTCTAAATTAAGCCCAGAAAACAATTGAACGAGTTCTAACCGAGGAAAAAGTTCTCGCGGGGCCAACATTGAAAAATTAGACGGCATTGCGAATTCAGCCGAGACTACAACGGTGAACAAGTTGCAATAGAATTTAAATAAAGAAAACGTTCCGTAACAGCGAGAACTCGTGTGCCGGGCGTTGGTGAACTTTCAACTTTCAGCCGCCTCGTGGAGCGAGCGAACCCCGCCCCACCCCCGGGTGGATCCCGTACTTGGAGCGAATATTTACAGCGCAACCTAAATATAGCGTGCCCCTGCTCAGCTGGCACGGCGCGGGTGGGGGAGGGGGAGGTAAACATCCCCCCTCCACCGCGCCCGGCTCCCGTAGTCCGTATCCGTACCGCATGGAAGGCCATTCGGGCGCCGGCTCCTGAGGTGAGCGGACGTCTCTTACATAATGGAGAGGTCGTTCCGTGACCATGACCGACGAGGGTTGCTCGTTCACGGTAATAATAAAGTAATTTTCAAGGTTACGCCGTTATAGGGGTTCTATTATCGTTTCTTTCATATTACACGATAATAGCATCGCGCTGACTAATGCAAACTATTATAGGCCGAACCCATTTTAACGTAATTTGTTTGCGTTATAGTAAAAGCGCTGAGTCAATGTAAGATTGCGGCGAGATTTTAACAACGCCTAAAGCAACAAAGATAATAATAATAAAAAGAATAACTGTTACATGTTTTTGAATTTTAAACGTGATGTATAAATATTGGATGAGTTGCGTCAGTATTAGGAGCATACGGTATTTTAATATTTATTGAACTAGGCTACTTTCTACGCGAATAAAACAGCATCTGAAAGCGCCAAAATTTATGTTCTCTCGTGGAGACTTTTTCGCAGTTTGGAATAAAATATTGAACATCGAACTCCAGATAAATACCTTTTTGGTGAAAATATTATGACAGAGCAAAGCTATTATTGCATAAAGTTGGCAGACATGTTTTATTTGTGTGTTAGGGCGTAATTAATCCGGGAAAGTTGTAAAAATGTGTTCATTTAATGTAACTCTCCTGTTCAAAACGGAGTGACTCGACGGCTATATTTCATTGTGTAACAGTTTAGGGTCCCCGAGTTAAATGTTATGATATGGACTAAATTGTTACCTAAATTCTATTCTATTGTAGGCGTACTACGTAGGCTGGCGTACATTACCTGTAAATAGTGAAGTGAGTTATCAAAATCATTTGATCTGTAATTGTTGAAAAGACATTCTTAAAATAATACGAAAATGAAATGAAGAAATAAATTTACGTCGTACGTCGTTTTTTGGCATACCTAATTAGTCATTTCTTGTCGGTAACATCTTTGCTTCATTGTTGTATAGTTAGCTAATTAATAAGTGTCCTTGGACCGTTTCTTGTTTCGGATAGTAGAGAAATGAAAGCAACCAAAGGAAACTAGTTTATTACAATCATTATCAATCACGCGTTACTCCAACATAACCAATGGTCCCGTCGAACAAAAGACGGTCTGCAGCATCATTAATAAATCCACAAATACGGAACCCGCGCAGGTGATATATTATAGTTTCCGCGGATAATAATCGCCTTTTTTGTTCCGCGGATTTAGGACAAGGCTATTAATTTTATTTTCCAAGCTTTTTAAATACGAGTACCTAAATTGCGTAATGGCACCTATTTGGCACGTAAGTAATAGCTGGGATGTTCTGACCTGAAACCGGGGATCGATTTGGTGATTGCGCTAATGAGGAATTGATTCCCGTTGGCGCAGGGGATTTCATCTTTATCTTTGCTTTGCTCTCTGATATTAGTTCAACGGCTTACTTGGGCAATCGGCATTACTCTTGGGGTTTGTTTGCTTTGTTGTTTTTGATAATTTAGGTTTCGTACTATGTATTGGACTTTTTACAAGCTTTAATTCAACTTGCACTGTTCGTATGTAAGTATGTAAGTTATCTAGAAACTAATATTATAAAGAGGAAAAGTGTGTGAGATTGTAGCTTTGTAAGTTTGTATGGTTTGGAAGGTCTCCGAAACAGCTTATTCGATTTCCAAAATTCTTTCACCGGCGTCTAGAATGGACGGTTAAAAGCCTGCATTTTTTGCTATACGCGCCAAACGGCAGCCAGTCTTTCATAATTTGTAAGGCATTTTTCAGCCACTTATTGTCATCCGATTAAGCTGAAATTTTGGATACATATGTAAATTCGGCGACAGAGCAATATTATAGCAGCACTGAGCTGATCTGATGATAGAGACAGACAGACATAATATATGAGATAAATTCGTCGTGATTGGGCTCATAGGATCTCAATGAGATTTGTTGACTTGCCAAATAGAAGTAGGTACTTCTTTTTGGCTTCTTTTTTAGGTAGGTACCTGTAGTCAGCAATAAAAGTTTGTACGGTCGAGGTCAGTGTTACATTTACAATTATGCATCTAATTCCACTGCCAGGAACCCGGGCAGCAGGGGCCTACGCCTTAGGCACTTTCAGCTACTTCACAGGAAAAGCACGGCATCCGCTAGCGTAACGCGTAGCGATTCTTGGCAATGAATAAATTAACAACGTGCCGAAGCGCAACTTTAGTTTGAGCGCGCAGCATTGCTTTATTTTTTTCTTAAGATTTACTTGCTACTTGCTACGGTGTAGAGTTTATCAGGTACGTGCCTCGAATGGATTAACACACTTGAATTTGTCCTTACTCTGTCGTGAGTCCATGTGCTCACTCAGCGCGTGAAATACATTGAAATAAATACAAACCGTTTATCTCTGCCGTCGACTTCCTTAACAAAACAGTAACGAGTCACCCCAGCGCGTAAACAGAAACGATAATTCTGGGTCGGAATCTGAAGCCTTAAACGATTTTTCATAAGCAGACAAATTTAAAGGTTGTCGGTCTATTTGCACCTGCAAAAGGAAATGAACTTTACGTTTCAAATATCTTCAGATATACACATACAAAAAAAATGCTTTAAATAGGTTTGAATTCAGAGGAGGTACCAGTCCGGAGCCGGACTAAAAATAACAACAACATCAAGGAACTAAATCGACACTTACTTAACGATCACGTAATGGTATTTACTCTGAAAGGTTGATTTATTCTACAAAACGTTCGCTCATCTCACTAAATTAGTAAACTAGGGTTTCATTAGTCTCTCTGAGTCGGCTTTCGACGTATCCTTGGCCGCAGACAATGACTCGCTCCGACTCGGGCGCTAAACCTTTTGTTACACTAGAATTGTTGCTATATTTTATTATTAAGGCACTGGTCCCACCGCCGGCTAGTAAGCTAGAAAAGTTGGGCGAGTAACGGTTCATTGCGTGCTGACCAGGCACATTGTGATCAATCGACCTTTACAGATCCGCAACTTTTCTAGCTTACTAGCCGGCGGTGGGACCAGTGCCTAACCCTATCTAAATATATATGACGCGATGTACCTTTCTTAGTTAGATTTATAAAGGTTTTTAAAGGTGTTTGGCCCATTTTCATACTTATATCATGTTAATACAATTAAAAATGCGATCCGTGTCTCTTGGCCACGATTCTGTTTATTTTGAATCAGCCAGGACGTTGTTTTTCTTTATATCTAAGTCATTATGATTTTCGAAAGAGATACATTTATTTATTTATTGATTGACAAATACATTTACGTGACATTACAGTTAATAACCAATGCGTCACGAAACTAAAAACAAAAAATAATACCATTTACATGAAACGCATGCTTAAAGATTATGTTGGGGTCGTCACATTTTGTCATTTCTGATCGGGCCCGGTCGCAACGTGGAGTGGCGGTGAAAGATTTAACTCATTCATCGCACGCTACATTCTTAGTTCTACACCGTAGTCCGTAGCAACTAAACTAATGCCTTGATCACACGTACCGAGCAAACGGGCGAGACAGTACTCGGCCTAGTGGATAGAAAGGGAGCCGAGCGACTGTCTCGCCGCTTTTACGCCGAGTAGCAATGTCTCGCCCGTTTTGCTCGGTACGTGTGATCAAGGCATAAGGCTCATGACCCACGGTAAAATGATGCTACACGCTACTACGACGTAGCACACGTAGCGTTAGTTGGCCTCGAATGGGTTCATGTCCACGAGTCTGATCGCTGAATGGGTAAAGGGAGCTTGAGAAAAAAACCGGTCACATGCGTTCCGTACAAAGATTGATTACGTACTTTTAATTATTTACAAATGTATAGTTTTCTGATTTTTCCCTGTATAAAACGATATTACTAGCCAAATTTCATAGTTCTAGGTTAATGGAAAAACCCCTATAAATTTTGATTTCCCTGAGAGTATCGGAATATACATATTTTGCGGAATAAACGTCCGTATCTTTTTTTTAACGTTAACTGTAAACTTTGTTTTTTTTTACAGTTTCAAGGGACTGTAAACTTGAGTATACAGTTTTAATTTCAACTTGATACCTTCACGCGTTTCCGAGATACAGGGTCTTGACAGACAGACAGAGTGATCCTCTAAGGGTTCTGTTTTGTCCTTTTGAGGTACAGGTAAAAATGAGATCTCTCTAAATAGCTGAGGTTCGAAATGATGTTGAATATTTCAAGAGTAGTCACCCGACTACTCTTGAAATATTCCTATTCACCCGAATAGGAAGGTTACCCGATATATATATTTATGTACACACTCATCATATATCTCTTTAGACAATTCATTACTAATCTATCAGTGTCAACACTTCTAATTAACGCTAAGGATAGTGTAATACCGGCTTAAAGGTATTAATTACAGCAACTAGTTCCGTCTTAGCTTCGTCTGGAGCGTGAAATTGTAGGTAAATAAGTAGGTACGTTCTGAATGAATACGTTAGTGATTGGATGAAATGCTAAATAATTAACTAATAATTAGTCTAATTTACGCCCTTGCACTTGTACCCGTTGACGTATTAAATAGGTTGGGGGCTTCGAAATACAGGATGTTTGGAAGCTGAATGCAAATACCTTTAGGGTGGTAGAAGGTGGTCATTAAGGACTTGATCTACCGTTTCCGAAATACAAAGAAATACTATTTAGGGCAGTCCAACTGGGGAAGTCGACTTTACAGAAGACCGCTGCCATAATATTGCACTACTTGCGCTTCAGGCGCGTAGGGTTATATTCCTGGTGGTGAGTAAGGTTGCTAGAGCTCCCAATAATTCGTGGTGTAGGGAGTGACGGTTCTGTGGCAAGTGTCAATGCCATGCATGTGACTCCTCTTGAGTTATCAGGTCAGCCGTAAGCTTTTTTATCTTGTGGAATAAACAAATCGCATCCGATTTGATGAGCTAACGTCTCATTAGCCCGCGAAACACATTGACATGCAATTCAAACGCGAACGAGCTTGTTTGATGATGATAACGAACGTTCGTACAGCTGTAGTACAGTCAAATGCAAAAATATGTATTCATTTCATCTTCTCATAAATATGTAACAAAACCTTCCCAGCTGTGTGACATATTTATGAGTAAGTTGTATGCACCCATATTTTTTACAGTTGACTGTATCAACCCTTAACTAGTCGAAAGAGAACGTGTTTTGCGATATAACGGGATGCCTTAGTTTGATTTATTAGGTGTCAAACATTACATTTGTTGGACAGAGGAGAAGATCCTCTGTCAACGGTTATTTAATCTGTGGCCATACATAAGTAACTCTCATACATGTTCGTACACATGAAATAGTTATATTGCAGGGTATGCAGTATGGACACAAATAAGCTAATCACATACATAACATTATAGCCACAAGCACGTTGATATGCAAGCCAAATTGGACGATCTACAGAGTGAGGCGCTGCTCGAGGTCCTAAAATCATCGCGCAGAAGACCCAGGGTAGGAACTCATCACCACTGTTACTAGTAACAGTGGTGATGAGTTCCTACGGAACCTATAAAGCTTGTACAGAAGTTTACCTACCTTGGCAGCATCGTGTCGCAAACTGGACGAACGGAAGAGGACATCGCTTCTAGGATAGCCAAGGCCCGGGCGACCTTCGCGCAGTTGCGACCGTGAAATTTAAAAATATTTCGCTCTAATGTCAAAACAGGCCTGCTCTACGGGTGAGAAACGTGGTGAGTCACTAAAGACAACACGCACCGTATCCAAGTCTTCGTCAACCGATGCCTTAGGCAGATCGTCGGTATTTACTGGCCCAAAAAGATCTCCAACAAAGAACTGGGATATCTGTTCCGAAACGCCAATCGGTCACCAAATTAAACGCCGCAAGTGGACTTGGATCGGTAACACCCTAAGAAGAGCTCCCAACCACATCCCAAGGCAAGCCCGAAATGGACACCACAAGGAAGGAGGAAACGTGGCCGGCCGAAACATTACACACCTGGAGACGTTCAGGGGCAGCGGAACTGAAGGCAATCGGGCTAACGTGGTCCGAGGCGAAGCGCGTAGCCCAAGACAGAACGCGATGGCGAGGCACTGTCGAAGCCCTCTGCCCCATCTAGGGGACACAGGACATTAAGTCAAGTATGCTTCATTCATGCTATTCAAACGTAGATGGATACAAAGCTAAAATTCCCGCTTTGTTCCATGTCCAATACCAACAAGCATCGACCAGAATTCCGTGCATTGTGAAAACTTGAATGACGAAACAATGCATTTAATTGAATCCTACTATACATACAATCTTGTTTCGTGTTCAACTGAATTCAAATAAAAATAAAAATTGCATTTTATATTGCTTTATAAGTACCATTGTTATTTCTTTGACGGTGAATATTGTACGATTTATTTTATTTTGATATTTTGTCTTGTTTTTATTATCGAATATAAATAGTAAAGTTTTTTTAACCGTCGAAAATAAGGACTAGTACAATTTTCTTTTAATGACACTGTATCATATACTTTCTGTCTATCTGCTTTCATCCCGTACAAAATTATTGAGACCGGACGTTTTGTTTAAAAATAGCGAATTCAAAATTAAGTGGTGCGCTTAAAAAAAAAAAGATGTCTTAAGCAAATTGTTAAGAGTGAGTGTACTTACTATAAAACATATTTTTGAATTTTTGATTATTTTACAGATTGCTATAAATATCTTTTAATGCTGTAGGAGTCGATTACTAGAGCTTGGGTGTCGGTAACTTAAGATTTCATATATTTTGGCTTATAAAAATTAATAGAATTATATATCTTCACTTAAACCCACTATGTAATATCTTAGAGATATATTTTATAATTTTCACTCATAATTATTGTTCTAAGTATACACTTTATTCTTTATTGAAATACAAGACCTTCCTTATTGGTGCTATCACGTTGTAATATGATTATGAAATAATTTTACTATTTATCAACTTATCTAAACTTCCGTGAAAACCTAAATGAATGGGTTTCAGCGCTGTGGAATAATTTAATTTATTCCACAGCGTAACTGAAGTTTGCATAACTTATATAGGTAGCTTTTGTTACACAGTGGTATGAAATAAATTGAGGGGCTTGGGCTTGGGTCCATACCTACCAAAGTTTTGAAATATCAAATCGTAGTAACTACCTGCCCCGTTCTGGTTGTCTAAATCTAATGTTTTTCCTGTATCTAGGGATAGTATCTTGCAATACTCCTCGGAATACGTAGGCGTTTCTGAAGCTTTCGTAGCACAATTACGATTTGCTTACTTATTTTTATCCTCGTTAACGCGCTCTCTTTTAGTTAATGTGGGCGACGTCACAGATTATATAAGAGTTCTGCGACGTGGCGGTATTGAGATGGAATTGTAATTAAATTAGTATTGACAAAATCGACCTGTTGCGAATATTAAGTAAAATATTTTAAAATGTAATAATCTTCAGCAATAGTCCCTATATACCCCCGCAGGGGTAGCATCCGCTTGGTGGACACCTTGCATTCCATTAAATTGACAAAAGGACTTATACATTTTATGAGTGAGTTTGAGCAGGTGACCTCGATAAACAATACGTCTGGCGCCGGCAGTGTCAAAAAGATCCCAAACAAGTGTTACTTTTTTAGAGGCAGTAGTTCAAAGTAAAAACATAAAGTACCTAAGGGATCGGCGCCCGTGATACAAACAGCGTAGGGAACATAAGCGAAGGGAAAAAGACATTTACTTTCTTGAAAACACTATTGATTCTTGAATGGGACTTATTCCAGACTGATCCTGAAATCGGATCTTCCTTTACCAATTTGATTCATTATGTTAAAATACTGAAGACGGAATAAAATAATTTAAATTTATTTCTGGCCCTCACACTGCGGGTCGTCCAAACACAATTTAAAACCCAAGCGTAATGTGTCAAGTGTCATAACATAACAAGCGTGTGACATGTACAAAATAAATTAAAATTCCAGACGTTTGTGGAATAGATCCTAGAACACAAAGTAACTTGTGCTACGCAGTAGCATAGCAGTTTATGGCGATTAGTAGCGCAAATCGTTTGAGGAACCTTTAACCCAATAACTGCTACGGTACGTTCGTAGCGCTACATCGTAGTCCGTGGCAGCACACTTTTACTGCTAACGATTCCGTTGCGCCACGCTCGTAGCAGATAATATGGCAAAACTAATTGCTACTAGTCTAAAACATAAAAAATACACAAAGTCCATGCCATTTATAAACTACTTTTGCCACGTTGTCTAAACCTTTATTGCGAGCTCGGCAATATCTGGGATAAGCATTATAATGGGATAACCCTCAAAAAGTGGACCGGAGGTTTTTAACCCTTTATTTCGCAACTAGCTTCTGCCCGCAACTTCGCCCGCGTGGAACTCGTGCATGTCGTGCCTCCTTCCAAAAAGGGCATGATTTCTGGGATAAAAAACTATTTATAAAATTCATCTAAATCGGTTCAGTGTTATAAGCAGATAGACAGAATGACAGACTTTTAACATTAGTATGGATTTAAAGTAAAGCATAAGTACGTCATTTTGTACAGTCCTTTTTTTCACAAAAAAATATTATCGTTCTACTATTCGCAAATGAGGCTCACGACTTATTAAATTTGCAAAGTAATGGCAAAAAATACTACGGTTATCAGAAAGTTTAAAATTAAAGTTAAACCCCCAGGTTCAGTTATATGCGGGCGTACCGCGGCGCGCGCGGGGCGGGGCTCGGAGCTGCATCGATCGCGGGCCGTGACCTTGACCTGACCGCGTTCCCGGATGTGCTAGCTTGCCTAGTTGCGCCACCTAGCACGTCTTTTATTAGGACTGTTAGGCTGTGCTGGTTAAAGACACTGACATAGCGTTATCGTGAAAGCTACGAGGACATTTGGGAAACGTTTTTGGCATTTAGAAATGATTATTATAATCACGTTTCGGGATGTGCTAGTTTGCCTAGTTGCGCGACCTAGCACGTCTTTTATTATGACTGTTGAGGCTGTGCTTATTCACGACTCTGGGAAATAGCGTTTTCGTAAACGTTTTTGGCATATGGAAAAGATAGATACGTTCCTGGTTGTGTTCTTTAATTAGAAGCACTGAAATCTCGGCTGTCCTTATCAAACCACTTTCAAAGAGTTACAAAGACCCAATTCCGGAGGATGGAGTAAATTATCTTTAATGTTAGGCCAGTATTCGAATTACAAAATGATGTTGCCCTTTCATGTCTACTATTTCATGTTTCTATCATTCTTACATGTTTAGTTACTTTTATTGTACCAATAATGTCTCGTGTTACGACAATTGTGTCTGCTACCTATGTTTTATTTTATTTTGATACAGTAATAAGCTACGTAAATTACAATAAGGTGCACTCGGGTAATTCCGAAAATTACTATTATCTACTAAACGCGGCTATATTATTTGCTCTGGCAACACTCCCTATGACGTTCAACTTGAACGTGTGGAAATAGGGAGTGTTGCCAGAGCAAATAATGCAGCCGCGTTTAGTAGATATTAGTAATTTTCGGAATTACCCGAGTGCACCTTATAATGTAAAATTACGGGTAGGTACCTTGTTACAGTAAAAAGTTTTGTGAAAACGCTAACAATGACACAATTTGCGTAACACTGAACGCAATAAATGGAGTCTATTAACACCGCAATTTTATAAACAGTGACTGGAACCCTACAATACAGTTTCTTCTAGTACCGGTGTTTTCCATAGAAAACTGGCTACACACGGAGAATTTACTGCGTAGGTTTTAGCGTCGAAATTGTACATTCAATTCAGTCATGTAAAAATGAACGGTCTAGTTAATCCGCTGTAGAAACCTCCCTAAACAAAAACAAAACAACCTAAACAGTACTGACAATAACTTTCTGTGGCTAACCAATGCAAATATATGCAATATGGCGGACGGCGGTCTAGTGCATAACAATGTATGCTAATTAAAAGATAACTGCTGATACACGGGCGCCGTGGCGGGGGTAGTCGGCAAACTAATTTGGATGCAATTCCGTTGATGAGTGGACCTAGTAACCTAGCTGGCTGGATTTAGATGCAACGCTTGCGTAGCTCCAAATAGTGTTTATATTTGGCGTACAAAACAGTGGGTTTAATGAACTTATGGAGCATTCAAATTGCTCTTTATGGTTTATATTTGACGTAGAAAACTTGACATGCTATGGTATAACTTCGATTAAACAACTAAGTTTCGCATTCCATTTCCGTGCAGTTATTTATACTAGCACAAATACGTCTCATAAACAGCGCAGGAAATGAACTCGAAACGTAACTGTTCAAACCCGACATATCAGTGATTATCGTTTATAATGTTTGATTAGGTTCTTCCCTTTTAAAGAAGTTTATTATTGAGAAGGTTTTTATAAATTAAATCATAGGCAGAACTCTTAAGCAATCTAGTGGTTAGTTATTGGTTGAATGCTTTATTGGTTGAAATGGGCTTGGTCCGAGTCAGTCAAAAACACATTCTTGCAGCAAAGCAAAATCAATATTTTCGGTAAAATAACAAATATCTCTTGTAGCTTGTCAATATTTGTATATTCAAAATTTAAATCTAACTAGCCCGAACAAAACATGTCCATTTTCAGTACAATTACGAAAGCAACTCCATCCTGGTCTTATTAAAATCACAATTACCAGAAACTCCGTCTATAGGACCCTTTGTTACGACGGCTTTCATATAATTATGCTTTCGCCATTTCAAGTGTAGGTTTGGCATCCATTGGCATTGTTTCGTTATTATCTCAATGAGCGCCCCTAACGAACTGGCGGTAAGCGGCGTTTGACTATAATGCCGCGAGGGACATTGTCATGAAACTTTATCGGCCATTATATTATTTGGACTTAGGTAGTTACCCTATACACTTGTGTATAATAGAAACGTTTATTGTCCTACCCTTTATTTAGACCAACTGAAATACATCTAAATGTCAAATAGTCGTTCTAGTTCAACTTTACAAAGGTAAATATTCGGAACCTTTTTTTAGTACAAACACAACAAACTAACAAGTTAAACCAATTTTGGGACGTTTGAAAACGCATTGACTGCCAAGAATCGCTACCCGCTACGCTCCTCGTACCTATGCAGCGGCTATGGCGTAGGTGATGCTCGCTGAAAGGCTTCTGTCTTAAATGTTCACGTGCCAAAATAGGGTTCAAAAATTAAAAGCAAAAAAAGTGAGCTGCTAAGACTACGATTTTGGTTTTCATTATGGGCCGATGTGCCTTACGATTTGTTAAGAGTCCGCAGTAAGCTCGGCCGAATTTCACCTTCCCATACAAAAGTAGTTACGATCTCATTTTAAAACTACGTGTTGAATTTGGACTTTTAAAATGAGAGTGTAACTACGTTTGTACGGAGAATCGAGCTTACTGCGGAGTCCTGGGGGCCTAGACAAGGTTCCAGTCGACAAGCGCTAACGCCAATAGAAACTAATAAAATGTATGAGAATGACAGATGTTAACGAAAAGTGTTTCGTCGGCATCGGTCATTCCCCTACATTTTATTCGTTTCTATTGGCGTTAGCGCTTGTCGATTGTAACCTTGTCTACGGCCCCTGGTCAGTTTTCCCGGTGTATATTTTTTGCTTTATTATGTTAAACGTCAAAACAGACGTCAAAACTGTCTTTGGCAAAGGCCGCTGAGGCTGCCACTTTACTATTAACTAACTAACTAAATAGTTACTCTACTCCAAATTCATTCTTCTAGAGATTTGCTCGCGCTTAGTAATAAATAATAATACTTGTCAAGTTGATAGTCTATTCCGTTGTCAATGTATGCTAAAAACCGGCCGGATTCGTAGCGCACAAGGGTTAGATTTGGAGCTTAATTTTGGGGCATGTCTAGTATAACATTTTCTGTCATGAACTATTTACCGGCGTCAGGGTCAATTACATTTACATTTACATAGAAAATGTATAGTGACATTCAAGCAATAGGTATATTTATGCGATACAGTCAGAAATTCGGTTTTCTAAATTATTCCTTTACTTTAAATTTCCACAATTTTCACTCAAAATACAATCAAGTACAGCAATGATTCCGAAGACTGTGAATTGGGAACTTTTAATATTCATGAAGTTTCAGGTTTTTCCCTTTTGAGGTACGGAACCCTAACCATCGAATCCATCTGTATTTTTTTCGTTAAAAACACAACAAAAACATTTTTTGTTATACATTATATACTTACTATTATATACTTAAGTAATCTGAGGCATAGCACTCGTATTATCTGAAGCATAATTCACGAGTTTGATTACCCATATACAAATTAATGCTTATAACGCTCAGATATATGCCAATAAAGAATCGTCCTGTTAAAGCCTCACGTTTACCGATATAAATTATCTATTCCGTACTCACGCAGGAATCCAATGAAAATCTAATCCCCTACAAATACGAATATCCAATCGTGCCCTTCAGCAAAATTAATTATATCCATCTCCCACGCCATTAGCTGAAACCGCCACGTAGAGCAACCGCACGCTCTGGGAGTGATGTTAACGAAATGTGCCACAAATATTGAATAAGGTTCACCAGAGGGTTGATCACGTAACTGCGCAAGGTCAACTTAACTGTCATTTTCTTATACAAGTGGCATTTAGAAATTTAGATCTACCTGCCGCGCGTACAGTCAACATCAAAAGTAACTGCGCAATCGAAGACGTCAGAAGCTCTTATTCCCTTCTAATAAAGGCTTTTGACGTCTTCGTTTGCGAAGCTACTTTTGATGCTGACTGTACAATGCGGTACGTGATCGACCGGCTGATGAATGAAACTGAGTGACTTATTTGGCATTATTATTTCCAACAGATAGATAGATACTCATAAAGGGTATATAGCCCTCTATGTGGCGCATCGGCCAAATTGGTCGCTATTTTGCCGATTTATTTGCCCAGAAGTAAGATGCTATTTGCTGCTGATGTTGACAGTGACAGTGACACTGACACACAGTTTGGCGACGCGTTCACACGCTGCAATCTGCCGTGCCACTCTGAGCTATAACCACGAACTTCGAATGTCGAAGTTCGGATATCTCTATCTCTATCGCACTTACATACTGCTTATTTTTACTTAAGACACCTATGTATTCTTTAAAATATGTTTAGCGTAGGTATTTGTTTTGTGTTGCCTTCCAGGAGGTAACTCATGTAAAGGTTCCGACGGAAGACCAGCGCTGGCCTCCTAGGTTAGCACCATGCTGAGTCGGGGCCTTTTCGTGGACCCTGCTACTTTTACGTTACTGTGTTTTGTTTTTTATACCCATTGTTTTGTCCACGAATAAAGGTTTTCTTTCTTTCTTTCTATTTCACCAAATATGAACCCTAAAATGCTGCAAGTGAACGAAAACAAAAAATCGGCCAAGTGCATGTCGGGCCACGCGCAGTGTACGATTCCGTAGTTGCCTGTCTATCTTAGTTACATCGACACGCGCGCGCCAACTAAATCGTTGCGTCGGCCGAATTTGTACGAAAGTTGGCCTTTCTAAGTGTGGCCCGGATCCGCAGGGAAACGTACCACAGGCAGGCCGCGCACGCGCTGGTCGGACGACTTGAAGGCTGTCGCCAGGGCGGGGCGAAATGGGTCTCAAATAGCCGCCGACAGAGAGCTATGGAAAAGCTTGGAGGAGGCCTTCACCCTGTAAAGGAGTCCTCATCACCATACACATAAGTACTTACATAATGTGTATAAGTTACAAATAAATCGGTAGTTTAGATAAAATAATAACCAATAATAATAATAATAATAATAAAAAGGCGTAGGGATGTGACGGCCCCATCGCCCACCAGATTTCTGGTGCAATCAGTCAACGTAAGGCAGCTTGTGGCGGGCTGTTAGGGCGTAGCGACCCTACGTACCTGAGTACTCCTGGGGGTGTCCTGTGGTCAGGTTGAGCCGACCGGGTGGATGGTTGGACAGGCCCCCTGTCTCTGGCTTGCCTTTACTGGCCGTTCAGAGTGGAGTCGCAAGAGCTGTTGCTCGAGGGTTGATGTGGACACCTAAGTGGCGAGTTGGCTATATGTTTAAAGTCCAGTGCCACCTCTCTTCCCCCCAGCTTTCTGACCGGTGTTGCCCTTAGGCCATTTTTTAATGTCGCTATTAATAGGGGCCCATCTAGCAGTTGGCGAGTCACCGTCTGCCAGAGATAAAAAGTGAGACAGTTTTATTAGGCAGGCGTCCGATGTTTCACCCAATAGCCCAGCCACTAGTCCATCATTTTCACCCAATAACCCGTTTCATTTAGATTCCATCAACCATCAATAGGCCCTATACTCCTCAGCGGGTGCTGTCCCTGTGTGCGTCCCATGACACGGGCAGGGACAGCATCCGCTCGGTGTACTCCTTGCATTTTATTAAATTGTCAAAAGGGCCTCTACGTGTTGGCTCAGGTGGTACTTTGTAGGTACCTAGCTCCACGCACGCCTCCCAAAGGTCCGGGACGTCATTGTCCCGTGAGCGGGAAAGACATACATAATAATAATAATAATATTAATAGGGGCCCATCTAGCAGTTGGCGAGTCACCGTCTGCCAGAGATAAAAAGTGAGACAGTTTTATTAGGCAGGCGTCCGATGTTTCACCCAATAGCCCAGCCACTAGTCCATCATTTTCACCCAATAACCCGTTTCATTTAGATTCCATCAACCATCAATAGGCCCTATACTCCTCAGCGGGTGCTGTCCCTGTGTGCGTCCCATGACACGGGCAGGGACAGCATCCGCTCGGTGTACTCCTTGCATTTTATTAAATTGTCAAAAGGGCCTCTACGTGTTGGCTCAGTTGGTACTTTGTAGGTACCTAGCTCCACGCACGCCTCCCAAAGGTCCGGGACGTCATTGTCCCGTGAGCGGGAAAGACATACATAATAATAAATACTCTTTTCAACACAATCGCTCGACGTACCTCTTATTGTGTCGCTTTTAGCCTCATAATCCTGGATATTAAACACGCGTGTTTAATAACATTACGATACTTATGTTTATATCCCGATTAAGTCACGTTGGCACCTTGCAGCAAGATGTATGCATGCACACGGTGCATTCTTAAACTAACCGGGTTGTACAGAATGTACAGCTTTTTTTTTTATTCTCGGCAAATGGATTCTTACCCGACTAAACAAATTAAATCCTTTTTGTTAATTAATTTACTATTTCTTTTTGGATATGATATAGAAACGGTTAATTTAGTAAAACTATATATTCACTTTTGATAACATTTTACATGAATTAATAAAGATAACATTTTAAAACGAAATTATTTATTTTATTTTGTATTGGCTGTTTAGAGATTTCATCTAATGCGCGCGCACTGCACCAACCTCACAAAAAAAATTGATGCGCGCCATTATAGGTTATTTCACAGATATTTGTATACATTGATAATGCGTGTTGGGTTATTAACAAAAATGTTGATTCGTGGTGACTAGAAAAGTGATAAAAAGAATGGACGCCACTAGAAATTCTTAACGATGTATAACAACATGTGAGTAAAAACCTGTTGACATCAATAAGTAAAGAAAATAACTTGACAGGCCTATCAAATTTTCATCTTGTAACAACAGGCGGTCTTATCGCCAACCACCACCAATTTTCTCTTTTTGTGAAATTTTACCAAGAATTTAACTTTGGTTATATTATATTATATAAATTGTGTCTTCTATTCAATCTTAATAAATTGTAAATGATTTAATTTCGTTGATCAACAAAATATTTTTTTTCTCAGTGTACTCTAATATTTATGGATCATGAAACAACCCAATTTGTTGTTAGGCTCACCTTCACTAAGGTTAGCCGCGAAAATTGCCTTTATTCAGTACCTTTCACTTTAGGGACCGTAATCGTGTCCGGTGTGCTTAATGTATTTTAAATGAACGCATCAATTATTCACACGAAGCGTGGCATATGAAAATGAAATGACGCCGGTGAATTGGTGAAGAAATTAGTTCTTGCCCGTATTCGTCTGCGTGGAATAGAAATGTCTAAAGCTGAGTTTATGGATAGAAGACGCATACAGCGGCGCTGGCACGTGCTGTCAGACAAGTTGGAATGTTACGTTTTTCAGGTTATAATCTATCTGTATGCCAAATTAGATCTAAACCCATTGAGCCTTTTGTAGCGAGTAACAAACATCCTAACGCACACACCTCACATTTACACGATAAATTCGTAGGATGACCATGACACAAACAAATCTTGATCTGGATCGTGAGATCGTGCCGTATTTTTACGAGACTGTCCCGTAAAATGCCGGTCAGCGGTACGGGCGGGGACTGAACAGTTTCTTTGTTCAAAGCCTGCCTCCTATATAAGTAGGTAGGTCGGTACACCGACCGCTACTGAGATTCTGTCACAATATTTTCGTTTTCGTTTAACGATATTGATCGTCAGTAGATGAATCTTATGACGTATTGTGAGATGATAAAACTTGTTGAAATCGCAATAATATATCTATGCTAACTAATATTATAAAGAAGAAAGTCTGTGAGGTTGTAAGTTTGTAGGTAGGGGGTAATCTTCAAAACTGCACATCTGATTCTTTCACTAAACAAAATGGACAGTCAGGATGGTAATAAGCTATAAATTATCCCGCGGGGCCGATTGGGTTATTTGTAATACACGGGCGGTGTATACAACACTAATGTTCATTCAGTCGTTAAATCAGGTCATATTCAATCGATTAATTATTTACGATCTATCAACAAGTTAAAATATTTCAAGTATTAAATGACGACCGCTTTAGCCTAGTTGGTAGTAACCCTGCCTACGAAGCAAGAGTT
The DNA here is from genome assembly GCA_947049275.1 of Epinotia bilunana. Taxonomy (NCBI): domain Eukaryota; kingdom Metazoa; phylum Arthropoda; class Insecta; order Lepidoptera; family Tortricidae; genus Epinotia; species Epinotia bilunana. The sequence goes on along the minus strand of OX346260.1, from coordinate 18,165,088 downwards.
TCCGAGTTTCGAATCCCGGTAAGGGTATATGTTTGTGTGATGAGCACGAATATTTGTTCCTGAGTCATGGATGTTTTCTATGTATTTAAGTATTTATTTATCTATTTAAGTATGCTTATCGTCGTCTAGGACCCATAGTACAAGCTTTGCTTAGTTTGGGACTAGGTCGATTTGTGTAAGATTGTCCCGTTATATTTATTTATTATTATTATTTATTAAATGAAGAATCAAGTGTAATTTAACTGAGTAATAAAAATTTGATGTAGGCCCGTATCCCGCTGTTAAGGAAACACATTCAAAACTCCAACTGTATTTAATTGTTTAATAGAAAAGCCAATTTATTTTGCCAAATCACTAGCGTTTGTTTCGCTGGGCCATACCTTATTGCAGGTAGGAAACCCTTTGCCTTAAATAAAGGTATGGCTCACGTACCAAACTACATATAACATAAATGTGTAGGTGCCGACCCGTCACAAAAATCGGACGTGTCTTGGGTTTGTCGGATGCCGTTCTTGATTATTGAGAAAGACAGATGTCTTCCTCAATAATCAATAAATTTACGTATTATAAATTGCTTCATGAAGATTCATGAAGCAATTTATAATACGTTCTCTGTATCGGCGTTTATTATATTGAGTCTCATTTGGGTTTTTTTTAGGAATAAAATGAAAGTGTTCATGTAAACTACCTTTCTTTTTTATTGAATGAAACATCAGATTCCGTATTGAGTTATTGAGGTCTTTGTCGTTGTTTTGTTCATTAGAACTAAAGTTCTGAATGACTTGGAAATGGAAAACGCAAGTAACTTACAAAAAGGAATCACAATTTTTATTAGGTATAAGCAACAACTTCAATGTTATAGAAGTGAAACAGTCGACACTACTTACTCTACATGATGATAAATGCTAGAGGAAATTAATGTTGAATAAAAAATAATACAATTCCTACATTTCAGGACCTACATTGATAACAAGGTTCACCTAAAAGGTGCGTCTAAAAAGCAAAAATACTTGTTCTATTTTTGCAAATGCAGACAGGATACCCTAATTACTGACTAGAGGGTGTGACTAAAAACTGCCTGTCAGCAAGTTTGGACGTACGCCAACTGTGTTATCTGGTGAAACAATTCGCGTACATAGGCCTCCACAAGGCCCACATTTGCATCACCAATTCCCCACTAAGACAAATCAAATAGGGCGATCGTGGATTGAATAAAAATAGCCAGTAACGTGCAAAATGGATCCCATTGCGGCGTAATTAAGCAGCGCTTCGTTATCGGGTTGGTGGGCTTGGAGATGAATCCATACTAATATTATAAATGCGAAAGTGTGTCTGTCTGTCTGTCTGTTACCTCTTCAAGCTTAAACCGCTGAACCGATTTAGATGGATTTCGGTATAGAGATAGTTTGGGTCCCGGGAAAGGACATAGGACATAAGGGGGTGAAATGGGGGGGGGGGGTGGTGAAAGTTAGTACGGAGCTGCGATATAGACGAATTCCACAAGGACCGTGTCGCGGGCAGAAGCTAGTACATTTATAACGCTAGAATTGGCATGTTATAGATACTTTGAATTATGGAACACCAACATAGAACAGAGGTCAATTTGATAACTTTGAACGTGCTTTGCGCCTTTTGCCACGTTAGCTTGACACGCATGGAGGCGCAAAACTCATTGAAATCTAATTGGATAATGAATAGTGTATCTCGGTATGACTCCCAGAAGGAGTATTTTAACACATTCGCCACCACGCTACGCTCGATAGCGGTACTACGTCATAATCCAGTAGCAGCGAAAACTTCATAATACGTAGCAAAAACGGTCCGCAGCGCTCTGACGCATGTGTACCGTGATTGGCGCTGAAAGGGTAAAAATATTGTTCATGACTATGGCAGAAAAAGTTAATGTATAAATTGGAACATTAATCTATATTTGCCCAAGTATTTTTAGACATACCTACGTTGTTACTGTATTTTACGCTCTCTACTAAGTGTTCAAAGTTTTTGTATGAACAGAACGCCTGAAGCAAGTGAACTGTACATTTTCTCTATGAGCTGTGTATTTGTCGTATTTGTATTTGTGTACTTGTGTATTTGGCGAGTTTAATTTTAATAACTCTGTGTACTTTGTAAGCCGATTTTATGATAAGCAGTTCCTTATACAATCTACGTAAGTAAGTATGTCAGTTGTGAAAACGAAAAACTTCTGCGTGACCTTCCCCATCTTGTTTGGTGTTGGTCCTTCGAATATTTTTCCGCCATTCAGCTCAGCCACGCCTGGAATATCCTTGGCTTATTGAATAATGGAAGTTTACACGATAAATAATGATTAAGAGTCCGCAGTAAGCTCGGCCGAATTTCACCTTCCCATACAAATGTAATTACGCTCTCGTCTTAAAACTACGTGTTGGATTGTGACGAAACTTTGCATATACATTGACTTGAGATATATCTGTCTGTAATTAGTTTATATGGTTTATAGTTTATAAAACAAACAAAATACAGCAAAAACAAGTTTTGTATGAAAAACTTAAATTCTCTGTATTTTTTTTACTATGGTATCTGAAGCTACGTAAACTGATTACACACATAGATATACCTCATTTCATTGTATATGCAAAATTTCGTGACAATCCAACACGTAGTTTTAAAATGAGAGCGTAACTACGTTTGTATGGCGAGTCGAGCTTACTGCGAACTCTTAAAATCAAATAGGACTGGTACTGGTGGTTTCTGGTGGTGGTGAAAACTACGCAGAAATCAGAAGCTACGCTAACGGTTATCTGAAAATTCTGAAATAGATAAAAATAGTTTAGAAGTACAGTCCAAATCAGTGCAGTTCTTATTTTACAGCGCTTACGTACGACACAATCGCTCGTACTAAATATTAGGAAAAGCAGCATCACTATTCCAATACTCGTTGATATCGAATCGAACAATGTGTTTGTTTCTTACTCACAAAAGTAGCATTTTCACAATTCGGGCGCGATTTTCGCGAATCATTCCAATCCTTGTCGAAAGCTGAATCAGGGTTTACAGATTGCTTTCTTTTTCGAGATCTTAACTCTTTGTAACCTTGTTTTTAAATGTGCACTCTATACACATGCATTACAGTTGTTTTTACATTGTATTGTTGAACTACAAACGAGATTGTGTAAGTAAAGGTCGTTATTCGAGTCACCCGGCGAGAACTCCCGATCGATTTGCCTACACAGACACATTTGGAATAAAGCCAAGTGTTATTGCATAGAATTGTGGGGCAAAATCGTATGCCATGACGATTCCGGACGCATTATGAAACTATACGGAGCCACAACGGGAGAAATGAAGTCAAGAATCTAACAGCATTTATTGAATTTACATTAAATATTAAACTAGACTAGTGTATTGGAAACTAGTGCATATTTTATTTTGTGATTGTGTTTGTCGTTTCATTTGATTGAGTTTTGATTTTTTTTTGTTTAACGGTGTCTTGTCGCGGTTGGACCATTACGATGGTTTTGTGGGAGTTTTCTTATCGCAGTCTATCATCAATGTGTCACCAAGTATTTGCACTCAAATTGTAAAAACGCCAAGTAAACACCCGTCAATTCTTAGTTAGAGCCACGCCACTCTATGTATTTCAGTCTAATTTTTCTGTCCTCATGCTTTTGGTCGTCACGCAAAGTTCAATTTAAAAGTTATTTTAGCTGTACGGTAGTTTGGTAAAAAATATTCAAAAGTTACGTAGTAACATTTTAAATTTGGAAGCATCCGCCTGAAACAAAAGTTGTTATGACTTGGATCCTTTCTGCTAAACTCTAAATAATATATACCTCTTCTACAAGTAGGTATCGCTCTTTAAAACTTGCAAATGCATGCGTACCATACCATAGCTATTTACCCTGAACGCCAATTGCTAAACAAGCGGGCTGGCAATTCGCCAACTCCCGATGGAGACGTTGATACAGCCTGATTGAAACTAGGAGTTACTTACGGTCTTTTATGGTGCCAGGACTTTGTCTGTTCTTTGCACGGGCTGTATGGCCTGTTTATTTTTGCCACTTTTAGTTACGGGGGCAATACCGTCTCGATAACAGATTTTAAAGATGCTTGCGTGCTGTTCTTCTTTGTTAAGCTTAAGCATTATTATTTTAACGACACTTAACTACGATTTACTTAAGATATTTAGTTTTATGGTTTTAAAGTTAACGAGACTATCATGGTCATTGAGCTCGCTTAATTATCTCGACTATCTGTCCCGCCTACACCTGTGTGTGTCGGTGACCTGACTTATTAAAGTAATCAGATTTATGGTGGATAGTTAATTTTTTATCATTAACCTCTTGTTAAAATGGTATAGTAACCTTCAATTTGTTAGTGTTACCATTTTGCCATTCCTCTATACGACAGCGTTTTGTTGCAAAAGATAGTTCAATGCGGCCTTGATTTGACCTGTCAACCTTAGAGGAAATTATCTCGTGTCCTTGTTTCAGTCGACGTTTACATTTGTGCATCTTATTCCATTGTAATAATGCGAAAAATATCAACATCTCTTTAATGTGGACTGTACTAACAACGCTGCCCTGAACTCCCAGTTGGTTAGTGAATATTTATCCATGCAGAAAAATACGTGTTTGTTAATGTCTTTATTAACTTATCTGTAAAAATACTAACATGCACTTGATGTAAATAATCAACTATTTTTGAAGTATATAAGTACATGATGATAATTTACATTAACTAAATGAAAATAAAACTAAGTTCAATCTAAAAAAGGCCCGCGAGGCATTGTAATCAAGTAACCAAGTAATTTCTTGCAATAATGTGGTTACATAAAGGTGGTAAACTGTACCGAGGGTGCTGGCGGCATTTCCTCGCTGAATTGCAATGCTGTTGCGTTGCGCGAGAAAGCCGCCAGCTCTTCGGTCGCCAGTTACATCAACAAGACGTTTTGCGATTTCTGCTAGGGTTTGCAATATTCGTCCACTTTCAGTATTCGAATAATGCGAATACTTGGATTACCAATATTCGAATATTTCGAATAAAACGAATATTTTTGAAAATAAATCATTATTTCATTTTTGTATTTATGAATTGTAACAACAATTACACAACTTACATCATTATTTTGTTTTAAGTTGTGTAATTGTTTTTACAATTCAAAAATATCAACATTTATGGTCGATGATAGCAATTAAACTTCTAAAATAATAATTACTAAATTAATCACAGCTGTTACAATACAATTTTACTTTCTGTATAAGTTACAATAAAAACAAATCAATAAGGAGCACTTCCCGTGTGTAGGTTGTATAATGATATCATTATGCAACCTACACACGGAAAAAGTGCTTAAAGCAAAGCAAGCAAGTAAAATTGCATTGTAACTAAGCTGTGATTATGACTATAAACTTTGTCGCGAGAATCGCGAGCAACAAAATTATTAAAAAAAAACAACAACAGGTACAGTCAAGTATAAAATATGGGTGCATACAACTTACTTATAAATATGTCCCACAACTCTTATGTCAGCGGATTAAGGTTTTGGTACTTATTTATGAGAGGATGTTATCAATACATATTTTTGCACTTGACTGTACTAATAACAAAAAAAACTTATGTTACAACTTTACAAGTTATGTGATTGTAAAATATCTGACTGGTAAAATTTAAAAATATAGAACATTAGTGGTATTTTCTTAAAATTTGCAAGTATCATTTTGCAATATAATAAGTAATTAAACTTTTGAGATAAATCACAGCGCAGTTACGATATAATATTACTTAATGTATTACAAGTAACAGTAATATTAAATCAGTAATAAACAAACTTTTTTCATGTGTAAAAAAACGGTTATCATTTTTGGCAGTCAACAAACTAACTGAATAATGAAACTAACTTAATATTAATCCGTCAGTCGTTGTCATCACTACTTAAAAAACTCTAAGTCTTAAACTTATTTTAAACAATCAACAAGAATAACTTATTTTTAAAGGAACATTAAGATTTCAAAATTCTGTCTATTTAGATGTTTCTTTAAGCTAGTGTGTAACTTTCCTTAAAACGAGTAAGTCTTTTATGTAGCATCAGTTCCCATAATGCGATCGGAGAAAACTTAAAGCATCTACGGAGTCTTGGTTCATTCTCGTACGTACGTAAGTGGTTGCACAAGTAACCCGTGAAGAGAACACTCTATCTGCTTCCACGCTAGGTAGTCGGCGGTATGGTTAACAATGATCTATATGCATGCTCCAAGTTTTGGGATCTTTGACCGCCGCTGTCATAGTTACAAGGCAATATGCTATAATCTGTCTTAGATTAAAGCTTTTTTCTAAAATTTTTTTTTTTTTTTTAATGATATAGGAGGCAAACGAGCAGTCGAATCACCTGATGGTAAGCGATAATCGACGCCCATGGACACTTACAACACCAGAAGAGTTGTAGGTGCGTTGCCGGCCTTTAAGATGGGAGTACGCTCTTTTCTTGAAGGCTTGAAGGTTATTTATATCTATTTCCACGGAATTGTTAATGTGGAGGATATTTCTAGCATTTTATTTAAGATTTTCGCAAAGGAAAGTAATGTCAGAAAAAATCTGCACTATTCGAAATATTCGTTTTATTCGAATAATGAATGTTGCCGAATTCGAATAATATTTGTCGCGAAGGCAAACCCTTATTTCTGCTAATAACTTTTACGCACTGGGACCCCATGGACCAGGGGTCGGGACGCCAAAGGGTACAAACTTGTAATCTCTGCCAACGCCTCCGTATTTATTACGTTCATCATTATTCAGTATAGAACTAGACTAAAAGTAGGCATGTCTGTTCGTTAATCGTACTAGCAATTTAATAAAATAATGGAACATGTTCGTGAACTAAACAAGCATTTACAACATGTCTAGTTATTCTGAAAAAGGGAACTGCTGTGCTAAGTAATAGTATGTAATAGGTAGCCAACTAGCCATGTAATATCTGAACTCAAAATTTGTCGAAACGTTTCCTAATTGTATACGATGTTCTACGACATAAAGAAGTTAATTGTTGACACCGATAAATCTTATAGCTTACTCTTAATATAGTTTGCATTGCAATAACATTTTCAGATAGAAAAAATATCTAGATTACAAACATCTGCTCATTATATTCAAGAGGATTCTGTCTTTTATCCTGAATTCATTTTATGCAGAATTCCTGAAGCTTACATAATTTATTCTAGTATCCTACAAAGTTCTCTGATAACGAGGTAACTGGGTTGTTGGTGTACTAGAACGTATAACTGTGTTAAAAGTTAGAACACTTAAATCAGTCTAGCCTTCTTCACAATGTCTCGCGAACTGAGTGGATCTTTGGCGCGGCGCCAAATGCGTTACGGCACCGTTCTTGCAAATAATCATATAGCATATATGTTAAATCGTTAGTAGATACAAGTATTTACTTAATGTGTTTTTATGTAATTGATTAGCTTAAAACGTGTTGCAATCTGCTGCTACTGTGTCGCAGAGAACATTGTTAACTTATAGAAATGTAGTTTTAACATCGTCTCTATTTGACCACCAGATTGAACACAAATGGGAAGAGATAATACATTTGGGACGAGTTGATACATTTAGAAACGATTGTTACATTTAGGGCATATTGATACAAATAGGGCCAGTTGACACATTTAGAATGGGTTGGTAACAAGTTTCTGACAAAAAAAAATGGTACAAGATTTTATTGCCGACTGTACTTTTCTGTATACCGTCATCAACAACTCATTGGGACGATTTTAACGAGCCCAAACTCGATGGGGTTGCGTCGTTTAATTACGGAGTTCCTATGGCCACCTTCCAGCTCCATCATTAGATCAGCTCTATTTTATAATAATATTGCATCGTCATTCGATTTATACATGCATGCAAAAGTTTAGATCAATCGAAAACCGGGAAGTGGATCAAATTTAACTAGGAAGATTTGATTACAGACAGACAGACAACGGCACAGGTGAAACTAAATAAAAGCTTGTAAAAAGGGGCCAGGTTGATACATTTTATTTATTTTTATTTATTTAGAAACACAAACCGTCGCATAAACAAATATATAAGGGGTACACATAGAGTACCAACAGACATAATGCTAAAGACCTGGAGGTTCATTAATATTTGATAATTGTGTTAACAAAAAAAAGAATCTTAATCATTCAACTAAAAATTAATGTAGACATTTTTCGGTTAGAATACAAGATCTGAAGAGTAACATTTACATTAGGTAATTATAATACTTCTGGAAGAACTAAGAAAATAACTTACATTTTACTAACAATTTGAGACTTAACAATGATTGTTGAAAAGGATCAATATAGATCAGATACTTATTATAAATTACTTTAAGGCTTGTATACCCGCTAAAGTCCTTGAGCGTATGGGCGGAGCCTCGACCCTCTCCCCGCGCAAGTCGCACAAGTCGCCGTCGTTTATTAAGCGTTACATAGATTAAGTTACAGACGCGTCATCGCGCATCGTTACCAATGCAAGGGTGGACGTGGGTGGGTGACATTCGTCATGCTTACTATTTACTTACGATTAGTGTAGTACCGTCAGCACGGCTAGCACGAGACGGCCGCGACAACCACTCGATTTTTCTCGCACTATCGGTCTCTCTCTTATTAGAACATTAGGAAAGAGAGGTATAGTGTGAGAAAAATCGAGAGTATGTCGCGGCCGTCTCGTGCTAGCCGTGCTAGTGAAAACGAAATTCGCCCGAATAACTCTCATTGTCGCTCGAACTAGCAAGCGCGACAGAGAGGGAGATACACAAACGAAGTTCGGTTTCGTTTCGCGGTAGGCCCTCAGCACGCCTAGCACTAGACGGCCGCGACATACTTTGGATTTTTCTCGCACTATACCTCTGTTACAAAATATTCTAATAAGAGAGAGACGGATAGTGCGAAAAAAATATAAAGGTAATAATAATAATCCATACCTACTGTTGCCCTTAGGCCATTTTTTAATGTCGCTATTAATAGGGGCCCATCTAGCAGTTAGCGAGTCACCGTCTGCCAGAGATAAAATGTGAAACAGTTTTATTGGGCAGGCGTCCGATGTTTCATCCAATAGCCCAGCTACTAGTCCAACATTTTCACCCAATAACCCGTTTTATTTAGATTCCATCAACTAGCAATAGACTCTTACACCCCAGCGGGTGCTGTTTCTGTGTGCGTCCCATGACACGGGCAGAGACAGCATCCGCTTGGTGTACTCCTTGCATTTCATTAAATTGTCAAAAGGGCCTCTACGTGTTGGCTCAGAGCTCCACGCACGCCTCCCAAAGGTCCGGGACATCATTGTCCCGTGAGTGGGAAAGACATATAATCCATACTATCCATACTCCATACTAATATTATAAATGCGAAAGTGTGTCTATCTGTCCGTTACCTTTTGTGTTAGTGTAAGGTTGTTAAGTTTCAAACTAATTTTCGGTATATTTATTACGTTCTACTTCCTTGATTTGATGATGATGGCGTGTACAGTCAGCATCAGATAGTTAGTAGCATCCAAAGTAGCCAAATATATCGTAACACATTCCTTACTCCTACTTATAGTAACAAAGACTATTTCGATGAATGTACGTTCCGATATATTTGGCTAACTTGGCTGCTACTAACTATATTATGCTGACTGTACAGAAATCGGCCTCGGGTAAATATATACTTATAGATTAGTTGTACGTTAACCATACTTTGTTTCATATCAAATAATAACTCTGTATCGAACTTGGAGTTGGCATGCAACCCATAGGTAGGTACTTACAATATTTGCCAAGCCCACTATTTTTATTAGAACTTATTCTATTAACACTTGACAGTCATTAATACGAGCAGATAAAACAATATTGTTTCTATAATTGTTCATGCTCCTAAGCAATAGATATTGTAAATATATTTACTAATAAAATGTCTGGTTTTAGCGATTTCCCAATTTTGATACTGTTTAGATATTTGATACTTTGATAGAATAGGTATTTACTTGTGTATTATTTTTCCTCTTCTCTTGTAAAATTTCTTGATATTACGTATTTTCCTCCTGCGCTTATTTAACCCCAAAGACACAAAATAATTATTGAAAAATTTGTGAGACCTAAGCTAAGACGTACTGACTCTAGTATCGTAAGTTTGTATGTTACTAACAGTCTATGGGCAAACTGGCCTGAAATAATGAATTTATTATTATTATTATTTCCCATCTTGAACTAAAAACAAAATCTAAACTATACCTACGTAAATGTTAATTAGGTACAAACGCCAACACAGTTAACTGACCATCCTGTTTTTATACAAGAACCTTATTACAATGCACATAAAGTGCACGGATGGTCAGTCAGCTGTCTTGTCTATAGTACCTACTACTTTACAAACCACGAAATAGATTGTCCACTCTATGCAACAAAATTATCTGTCACTAAAAACTAAACTATACGCAAATATTTATTAGTTACCTACTATACGAATCACAAAACGGATTGTCCACTCTATGCAACAAATATAGTCCACAATTTCCACAAATATTTAAAAATTTCGGCGCAGCGCAAATTGACACAGGTCCGTCATGCAACGTGTCTTGTCCCGCACTGACCGTATGGACGAAAACGGGGAGGCGTAGGAACTTTGGCGGAATATTTCAGAAAACGAGATATTTTTTTAAGAAAATAAAGAAAGTAAGAAAATGAGGCCCTTGTTTATTATTATATGAAGAAAGTTATAAAATTTCATATTATTCTGATAAAAAATGGAGCAGTAAAATGGTTACAAGTGAAAAAATAGGAGTGACTTTAGATTTCTTTTTCTCTCATTTTTATTGTTAAAATGGATTTCTACGAAAACTATGACCCGTCGCATATCTTGCAGATTATGATATATTTTTTCCTACAGCAAAAATGTTACGTTATAATGTATAAAACGGTTACAAAACAACTCATTTTCACGAAAATTTCGAATGTGGAGCCTTAAAAACAAAGTTTTAACCGACTTCAATTTAGTACTCCGCCAAGCCACGAGAACATTTCTTTTCCAATTTACCTCATGAACTGATTTCCGAGAGCAAATGCGTTGATTATTATAGAAAAAAACCCAATCGCTGTATGTGATCCGATAATATTTGAGGACTTCCGTCAATTCCACAAGGATCACCCTTGGCACTTCATTAGTTGCTATTTCAACGGAATCTTATCAGAATCTGTGATATACTTTTGTACTTTTAAGTCATCTGTGGTCTTCATCATCAATTCCACTCCACCAATTTATGATTTCCGGATGTAAATACACGAGTTATAATAGAAAATACCAAAATCACTACACGCGTGCCTGATATAATTGAGGAGATCCCTCAATTCCTCATGGATCCCATCATCCAATTGAATTTTCAAAAAAATGGGACCATCCTGGAAGTATATATTTACCAACAAAAAAAAATATTTATGAATCGGCTCATCAATGACGGAGTTCTGAGGTAACAAACATTGAAAAAAAAAGAAAATACAACCGAATTGAGAACCTCCTCCTTTTTTTTGAAGTCGGTTAAAAATAACATTTGTGACTGATTCATAGAGTTTCGGGCGGTTTGATACATTTTTGCAGCAAGTTCATACATTTGGGAGGGGTGAATGCATTTGGAAGGGGTTTGTACAAATGGGGCGGGTTGATACATTTGGAGCGAGTTATTTTTTTGGGGCGGGTTGATCCAAATGGGGCGAGTTCATACATTTGGGACAGATTGCTAGTTTGGGCGGTTTGATACATTTGGGGCGAGTTGATACAGTTTTGGGTGGTTTGATTCATTTCAGGCGGGTTGACACTTTTGACAATAAAATAATCAATAATGTCATATTTTATCGAAAAATATTTTCTTAAAATGTAGTCGAATGGAGAATAAATCAACGCAAAAGGTTAAATAATCATGAAGTTATAAGTGTCCAAAGTTTTAAGAAGGGGTATGTTCTGTCCCTTTTTCGTAAAACGCAATTTCATATGAAACGATGACGTTCACAGCTTGTGACGTCACTAGAAGACGGAAACGTGCCGCGCCCCATCGTTTTCGGCGCCGCCATCGTCACGGCCTGCCGCGCGCGCGGCTCGCTCTGCTTCGGCAGCCTCGTATATTGTGACGTCACACACTGTTTCCGTTTCCTCTCTCTAACAAGCAATATTAAAACGGTTGTTGCTTCGTAATTCTTTCAGATATCTGAATGGGATTTTCGTCACTAGTCATAATTTTTTGCCTCCTTTCTTTTGGAGTAATAATAATTTTCAAGTCTACACCCGTATTGGAGCGAGTAGGTACATATATTCGGAACGGGTTAACAAAATTTCTCTTAGTTTTTTCTTATCAGAACACGATGCCTGTTATGCCCTTAAACGGTTTTGCGTTATTTTTGTTTCATGTTGTATTACATCTTCCACATAAGTTTTAATACCATTTTACCCATCAAGTTTGGGATCATTAGAATTGTCTTGATTAAGTAGTTGGTTATTGCGTACAGCGGGCGTACAGTACGATTACTGTTAGTTAAGACCTGACAGATGGATTGCCTTCATTTAATTTTCAACTTTAATCATATACAAATAAAATAGTTATTACTAAATCGGTAGATGTGGGTAACAGTATTCTGAATAATGCTTTATTTGTATGAAATTAAAGTTGAAAATTAAATCAAGGCAATCCATCTGTCAGGTCTTAACTAACAGTAATCGTACTGTAGCATGGTGGCCATTTTATCACTTACCGTATCGCTGGTAGCGCTGTCGATAACATCCGTCACGTTCTGACAAGTAGGTGCGAGTGCGAACATTATTATCCACAACGATTAAATGGCCAACATGCTACGCCCGCAGTACTTACATCAATTTGATTTAAAATAGGTATGTTTGAGTAGGTAAGATAAAACAGAAATATAGTATGAAACCGTCTATTCTCTTACAAGCCACGAGTAATGTAATGAATGAGGCATCACAGGAACCACTTTCATTTTATTACTGTCAACGAAATGAAGGAGCAAGACCCAAATAAAATAAGAGTAATGACCTTGTGGTGATACAATTACTAGGATTAATTGTTACCTATATTTACTGTAAGGTACCGGGCAAAGATAAAACGAGTAGCCAGTAGGTACCGGGCAAAGATAAGTTAAGATTAGATAATTATTTAATTACTTAACGCCACAATACGCCACAATCGCAAGTACAGCCTTAAAACGAAAAAGCGTCGCAAGTACTGCTTTATAAATATTTAATAAGCTTCCCGATAGGATCAAAAACTTACCATTGCCAATGTTCAAGACAGTTTAAAAAATTACGTACTGACAAATGTTTTTATTCCATATCAGATTTCTTGACATGCGACAGTCTGTAGTTATAAGATTTAATAATATACATTTAATTAAATCGGGAGTGAAATGTAATAATTTAAATTGTTATAATAACTTATTACGTTGACATATTGAATAATTTTAGAAAATCTTAATAAAAAAACAATGTACATACACTAATATTATGTTAGTATTTACCTAGCATGTTTTTTGTATGCCGAAAGGCAAAACACAATGGAACTCATTTTCTTACTATACACGTCTATTTTGATGTAGGTACCTATGTTTACGAAATAAACACTATTACATTACACAAACCAGATCAAAATAAGTTGAAAGGACGCTAAAAGGGCCTCACTCAGCATGTTGACATGATAATTAAAACTAAAACTAGTACTTAACTAACAGAGACATAACAAACGTGACGTGTTAGCACACGCTCGCAGTGTCATATAAATATATTTAATAAAAAACGAAAAACAATTAACGAATAAAAGAAACATTGTCTAACACACTAACTGCCTACATGTGGGTAGGTATATATACATTTACTTATGTAAAAAATATAGGTACCAACAATGTAACCTCACTGTCTGGTGTCTTATTCCTATGATTGTTTGCCTTCAGATATGTGTTATTGTAAGATTCTTAGACCAGTGTCCAATGTCAGTCAAGTCAGTACAGATTCTTTACTGCTCGCCGATATTAATGCGACTTCCTGATTTCTAACTGAGCTGCTGTTGAGGTAGTACGATATGAGTAAGCTGTCTGTCAGTGTCCAAAGTCAGTCACGCTAGTATAAATTCACTACTGCACGCCTAAGTTTAAATGAGTGCATCCTGGCACGGGATGCGCGGAAGCGGGGCGGTATATACAAATGCGGGAAGTATGCAGTATGCAAAGTCCCGCTTCCTTGCAATATAATAGTAGGTACAGGTACTGCGCAAGTATGATACTGGCAGTACCTATACCGACAAGAAAGGTAATCTGGGTCATATCAGTAAGCTGTCGGTAAAATACGAATTACCATTATATCGATTTTGCCCCGCCAAATACACGTGCAGGAGTGGAAAGGATCATTTACCTAATCTAGGGTATTATTAATACCAGACCTTTTTGACGAAATCCGGCGTTCCTTGTGGCAACGTTGAAATATCTTCACGAAATAGGATTAAAGGTACCAATAATTTTCTACCTCACCCGCTTCTCATAATACGTTCAAGAATCCCACGAGTGTAAAAGAGACGAAAGGTCGGGCTTTAATAAAAGACTTCTATATAGGAATTGACGAAAATATGACTTCGCGAGAAATCCACTTATTACCACTTTATTGAATTTCCTGACATTTCACTCCGCGAGGGAGATTCCGGGGGAAACCTTTTCCATCTCAATAACGATGTTATATTCACATAAATATTAGGGTATTCGTGAAACTGATGAAAAGAGATTGGCTTGTATATTTTATCCACAGTGTGAGCACGTAAATATGATACCAAACAAAACTCAACATAATATATAATATAATTTCTTTATCCTTGTAATATTCGCTAGACAACCTACTTTTGAACTTTTGTTTCCATACTCCTTAGAATAGCTTTTCATTATGTGCCATTGGGATTTCATGTAAGTAGTTAAAAGTTTTAGTAGCTTTTCGGTGAAGGAAAACATCGCGTGAAAACCGATCTAATCCCAACAAGGTCTAGTTATCCTTCTGCGTTGGAAGATCAGATGCTAGCAGCTTTCGTAAAATTAGTGCCTACGCTAAACTTTGGGATAAGGTGCCAAAACGAACCTCGGGCGCCCTTATAGGGTAAAACTGGAAAAACTCTAAGGTGATTTGTGGATGCTGAAAGTTTTAGTAGAACCGCTTTCTGGTTTTTATGGTAAACCTTTACTATCAATCAAGAAAACTTACGCCTTATACAAAGTGTAACAAAAATGGGGTATGAACCGATCAAGGGCTTAACAGGTATCGTGTTCTGATAAGAAAAGAACAAAAAAAAAATTTTGACGCGATTTTTTTTTACATTTCTATGGAGCTTGTCGCCCCAGTCGGCCAACGCTCCATACTAAGGGAAAAAAATCGCGTCAATTTTTTTTTTCTGTTTTTTCTTATCAGAACACGATACCTGTTGAGCCCTTGATCGGTTTATACCCCATTTTTGGTACAACCTGTAGGTACATGTCATACCGGTATAATGACGGGCAAGGAAGTTCCTCAATCTACTTTGAAAAATGTTTACGGGACATTGATCATCTCAGGGTGTTACTTTAATGGGGTCTCCTTTATACTCAGGTTCGAGTACCGTTATCGCATCGCCTTGAGAAAGTTTAATCGACCTAAAAATCCTTTGTTTGTAGAGGAACCGCTTAAGGCATTCTATAAAACTCACAAAGGCGGCTGAGGGACCCTTTCGATAGCGATATAAAAAACTTCGTAATAAAGAGCTCGAGGTGGAGTCGAAATTTTTCATTGTTGCCAAGGGATACTTTCAATTACTTTTTTGTAAGGAATCTCTGAGAAAGTTACAGCTTCACCCTGTTCCCTAATTAAAGTTTTTTTATTCAACCCTCAAGTTTGCTCTATTAACCTAAAGTAAGTAGCATTAAGAAAAGTATCTCGTAATTATGGAGTTCGTTTCCATTATCGGTGGTAAAATACTGTTTCTGAAATGTATCAAATCATAGTCCTTACGAGATATGACCCATTTACGACTACTTACTGCTTTTAGAATTGGTGTGTCTGTGTATCCGTTGTGTAGTTATCCACAAAATATCTT
Organism: Epinotia bilunana; assembly: GCA_947049275.1. Lineage (NCBI taxonomy): Eukaryota > Metazoa > Arthropoda > Insecta > Lepidoptera > Tortricidae > Epinotia > Epinotia bilunana. Next base: position 18,148,990 of record OX346260.1, on the reverse strand, counting down.
GCTATGCCACATGCTAGAAAAAATATTACCACTATAATCCTGCTGCTAGTAGTATGTCCGTGCAAAAGTAACCCACAAATGCGGTCCTCGCATATCTCCTTTTATTTTGTGTTGGAGGCTTAACAAAATACCGTCGACGAGTCCTTCACAGGACTATATAACATTGTTTTATTCCTTTGACTTGATTAAACGCACAGACTGTAATCTGACATAAGCCAACGGGGCGCGGAATATTTGCCATGGGCAAATGCGAAATTTCCGCAGGAAAACATAAATAAAACGCCGATGAGCTCAAATCCGCTACAAATAAATTCGTCAGAATATTTATACGCAAGGGCTCCCTTTCCCTTTGGATCTTGTTTTAAGGGAGTCAGAAATTCAATGCGATTGTGCAATCGGTGTGGAGAAAGGGACAATTTGGAAGTTTGAGGTAATACTGACTTTGTTTTAGAGAATGTTTCGTATACAATCCCAAGAGACCGACTTTCGAAACATGCTAACCTTAACAAAAGCGTTTTTTCTATTCGTAATTCTTCACTTAAGTTTACCATTTGTTGTTTCTCAAGCATTTTTTCCTATTTGCAATAGTGCCACGCAATTCTTCAGAACAACAATTACTATGTACGCGCATACAAACTTAGAAAGCTACAAACCTATATTTCACGTCAGAGATTATATCATTTTTAATATGACTGAGATCCATTACCAAAAGGAGCCGTTACAAATACCCACATAATATGTATCCAGAGGGGTAATCATGTAAATGTAACGTTATCAACGCGCGTTCGGACAGTCCATCTGTCATTTTTCCATATTATAAGAATTGACATTTAGATCTAAGTACAGTCAGCGTCAGAGATAAGTATACCCCCTGAGAATAGTACTCGGACTTGCTACAGAAAACTATTAAAGTATAGACACATATGTATGTCGCAGGTTCGAATCCTCGGAGTAGGCTTACCTTTTTGTGTTTTTTTTATTTTCCATAAGTTAATTTAGTAAGTATATATTATGATGTTTTTATTCTTGAATAATTTTGATAATATAAATATGTTTATTACAAATAAAAAACGGTTAAATGTTTATAAATATTTTTATTTGGCTATTATTTTAACTTAGCAAAAAACTGAATGCATACAGTTTTGCTGTTATTTACAGACTGTTTTGAACGTATTTCAGTGCGGCCTAGCTGTTTCTAATCAATCATTTATATATATTAAAACATTATTTGGTAAAACTTGCAGAAATCGGTATAACATGGTTACATATTTTCATTATTCACATTTCAAACAAAAACTGTAATCTCTATTGATTCAAATTACGGCAGGAGAGTAAGTATTTATAGAAATATTAGTGTCTGCTAGACGGTCGCCAACACGCCCCTCCGACCGAGCGACCTTGGTCCGCACCGACCGTGTAGACAGTAGTTTGCAGCAAAATTTCATACTACAGCGGTCGGTGCCGACCAAGGTCGCCTGGTCGGAGGGGCGTGTTGGCGACCGTCCATCAGACTAAGAATAAGTAGATATCCTAATCTACGAAGGTATATATAGGCAAGTTCATAATAGGATTACTCATAATATGTTATAAATAAAGCAATGTTTATCTGGGTAAATAAGCATTGCAATAAATACAATGCCCACTGCTTTAAAGTCTTTGAACATTATATTTCTAGAAATACGACTTATTAGATATATATATATTTAGGTATTCTTTTTTTGTAAAATCGTGAACTTTTTACGTGGGAAAGAGAACCAACATGTTAGACTATGAAGCAGTCTGACAATTTATATCTCTCGTAAACAAGTATCACAATTTTTAACAGACGCGAATGGCCTGACAATCAGAGTATAATGGGCTAGGATAATTACAGTGATAGGCTATCAATATCGAAGGGGGTGACCGTGATTGTCTATGATTTGTTGGAGCCGGCTTTTCATGTGCATGGCCATGTTCGAACATGCACTGCTGCTTCGCATCAACTCCCATGTTCTTTTGACTTCTTGATCTAATTGCTATTTTGACTTGACTTCACTAGAGTCCCAATTCAAAACCATTTGACCCCACAAGTTTTCAATTGGGTTAAGGTCAGGGCTTTTAGACGGCCAATTAAAAACAGCAATGTCATCCTGTGATGACAGCCAGTCCTGGACGAGTCGTGATCGGTGGACCGCACTGTTGTCTTGGACCAGATGAATTTGGCCTTCGGGGTATGCGACTCGCACCGTCGGCAGCATGACATCCCTTAGCACCTCCAAGTAGCACTGGCTATTCATGCGGCCACCGACTTCCACTAGTTCTCCGGGGCCCATGGATGACATCCAGCCCCAATACGCTGTAAATTACAATAAATATACAATTCCAGTATTTTTTTATTCTGTATATGTATAAAAACACTATAATTATTTACATATTTTTTACACAGCTTATACATAGATAAAATTTGCTTACCCAATGTTATTCTTCCACTAGTTCTCAAATCGAACATATTTTTAGGATTATACCGGTCTCCACTTCTTCTCCATAATAACTTTCTGCCATCTTTATCAGATTTAAAACATTTTTCATCTGTAAATATTACTATCTCGTTTTCCCAATCAAAATTAAGGTAACGTTCAGCAAAATTTGTTCTAGCGGTTCGATGAGCATCGGTGAGAGATATTTTCCTTGCAGGTTTGTAATTATGGATATTGGCTGCATGCAAATGTCGCCGAACCGTACTGAGCGAAATCCCAAATGTTTGAGCACTTGACCGAGTGGTAGTAAATGGGGCCTCCGTGTGAATATTTACAATATTACGGTGTCTCTCTGATTCATCGGTGTATACTCGAGGACATGGGCCGGGGAGATCACACTTCACATCACCCGTCTCCTGATATTTCCTAATCCACTTCTGAACGGTTTTTCTCTAGAAAATAAATATGAACGCTTATAAGGAACACTTATTATTGAATATTAAAACTTAGATAAGAAGGCTTGAAAAAAACGTAGATATAGGTAACCAAAAATATTCGTCCATTTCATAATCTCACTTACCGTTATATTCATATCACGGGCTATTTTCTTAATACTCTGGTTTTGTTCCCAGAGAACAATTATTTTGGCTTTTAAAAAAGTCGTCAATCGAACCATGATAACACTTTTAAAACTCCCAAGAATATAATTAATAAGCGGTGAAGGTTAACGCACACTACACAACACGTATTAAGAGATTTCTAAAAATAATCTTTTAATATGAGCTTACCCTCAAATGCAATTAGTAAAAAGAACTAATAAAGCATTCAATTTACGACCCTATTTTAAAGATAATTGAAACGTTTTCATTCAGTCCGAGATGCATTGACCGATCAAGTGCAATAATAGGATAACAAACAAGGACAAGACTAGTTCCATTTTAACGCTAGACAAGGATGCATAATAGAGTGAATGCAAATAAATAGTAAGTAATTTCGACCAGTAATCTTAACGTTCAAGTAGCCTGGTGGCACCCTGAGCGGGTTAAATAAATCACAGTGCCGATGACGCGCGTTCGATCCCGACGAGTTTGGTGTCTTTTTGTAAGTTTATGGCCTTCTTGGGTAATATTAGCTGGTTAAGTAGTTCGAATTTGAAGAAATCGGAATACATACTCAATGGCTAAAAACGAATTTAAACAATATTCAAATGGCCGCTAGCTCCGACGGAGTCACGTGATGCATTGTTGCAGTCACGTGACTCGGTCAGTCGAGTTTTACAAGCAAGGGGTATACTTATCTCTGCAGCTTACTGTACATACATATTCACATAAAATATGTATGTATAGGCCTTTTTCCTTGTGCCGAATCGGGAGTGCCTAAAATAAATTGTCAAGCTTCCTTGGTTTACTCGGGTGGTAAAAAGGAGGTACTGTGTTAAATTTAAACGTTTTATTGTCGAGAAATAACGAACACGCGTGGGCGATTGCCGCCCCATTCGTTTGTGACTGAGCGGCGGATGTTTCCTGAACAGTATATTTTGTTACCGTTTCGTATATTGGTTGAATTTGCAGGCTTCTGTTTTAACGAATATATGGTGTCTGGGTAGGTATATTTGGTTAACACTCGGACACTATTTTTAGGGTTCCGTACCTCAAAAGGAAAAAACGGAACCTTTATAGGAATCACTTTTGTCCGTCCGTCCGTCTGTCAAGACCCCTTTTCTCAGGAACGCGTGGAAGTATCAAGCCAAAATTTATACCATACTCAGGTCTACTGTCCCTTGGAGCTGTTAAAAAATCAAACTTCTAAGCCAACGCAATCAAAAGATACAGCCGTTTATGCCGCAAATTTTCGAAACTCGCAAGGGAATCAAAACCTATAGGGTACTTCCTGTGAACTCAGAATCTTGAAATTTGGTACGAAGCAACGTCTTATAGCACAGATAAAGAAAAAATTGCGAAAACCGTAAATTTTACGGAACCCTCGGTGCGCGAGTCCGACTCGCACTCGGCCGGTTTTTTTTATCTTGCTCCCTGAATTAAAGTTCATTCAAGAGTCATATTCAGCAGTCCCGATGTAGGTTTGGCTTTTATTTATTTTTTATTGATATATCGGCAGTAGAAAAACGAAATTGGAAGTAAAATCTCTATAAGTATGACCCCACTTGCATTAACGAAGAATGAACAGTATTCGAAGTACCTGTGTTATAATTAAAAATTGCCTTGTTGACATACAAAGTAAGTATAAATGGTACAGTTATTAATTACTATGTCAACACATAATGATTAATAACTGTGCATTACCTAGTAATATAGAATCCAAAAAAAGGCAACTGTTAGTAAAACTGTCTACGATCATTCAAAAACCTTATAACAAACAACAATTAAACTGTTACCAAGTCACACAAAGTAATTTGGAGAAAGTTGTAAGCAATGATTTCCACTCTACGAACCAGATTTATTTGTTTGCGTACAGCGTTGCGTAATTCAGAAGTAGGGATAATTTCCTTCAACAGAGGTACTGTACCATTCTGCCCAAGTTAACGACGGAATGATAGCAATGAAGTAAACATCTTTTTTATTCGTTTTATGGTTCCGTGAAAACTGAAGAAACTATCGATATTTACTGGCCCGAGAAGATATCCAACGTCAATCTCTGAGAACGCTGCAATGAGAGTCCGATCGACTAGTAGATCTAACGCCGCAAATGGAACTGGATTCGCCACACACTCCGAAAGGACCCTGATCATGTGCCGAGGCAACCCTTGGATTGGAATGCACAAAGCAAGCGCAAACGTGGCCATCCTAAGCAGACTTGGTGGCGGACGATCATTACAGAAAAGCTGTAAAAAAGACCAGGAGCGAAATAAAGCGTGAAGTCAATACCAATTGGGTTGGCAACGCATTGTGGACACCCTATGCTTCAGGGGACTTAAGAACTTTTAAGTTAGTTAGATACATTAAAAAAATCATATTTATGGTACAGTCGAGTCCTCCAATATTGACATTTTGTCACTATAAAAAAAAAACAACGAACTACTCTTATAAACTAATATAAAATACCCCACCCAGTTCACTTGCGGCATGATCTTCTAGGACGCAGCGGACCTAAAAGGGTTGCCATTTCAACCGACTTCAGAAAGAGGAGGTTCTCATTTTGACTCGTATGGTCATAGTCATAGTCATTTATTTTATAAAGCCAATTTACATGTCAAAAAGATATCATTTAGAATTCCAATTATACATCAAGTAATTATTTAGTCGCATCATAATAATTATAACAAATATTAATAATAGTAAATACATATTAATCCAAGTGTTACTAACATAAGTCATAAATAATTCATTTATATTAATTATTTGTACATCATGTACTCATCTAAATTGTAGAACGGGCGCTCAGTAAGCCAGTTTTTTAAACGGCGCTTGAAAATCTGCAAATTTGGGGCTTCGGTTACATCATTATGTATGTTCGTCTACGATTATCTCGCATCTCGGCTAAACCGATTTCGATGCAATTTTTAGAAAAGTAATAATTACATTCTGGAGAAGGTTTTAGTATAGGTTTCAAGGATTGATATTGATTTGTGCCGTATAATATACAGCGATTAAGTAATAAAATGGCAATCATGCTACGCCCGCTGGTATACAGCAATGGCATTATATCGATACAAGTACCTACAAATTTATAAACCGCTTCAGTTCACGACTTGATCGGGTCGTTAGAAATGTCCAATTAAAAGTGGAGCACAAATTAATTACTTCTTCGTAGTTCCTCGTTGTCAGTTTTTCGCCGTAGTTATGTGTCTGTACGTGAAAATACAGTGTTTCTTTGTTTGTTTTATATGTAACCATGTGCTAATATAACGGCTATATGTTTTATAAATAGGCATCGGAAATTCAGATTCATAATTTATGAAAACTTTGGCGGCGTCGTAGTTATCCAGTTGTGTGGGAGGGGGCTCAAATGTATTTTAATAATAAAAATCCCGGGATTTCTAAGTAGACGAATTATGCCAACATTGTTGCATTGTTTTATGCCCACCGCCCACAATTTGTCTGCTTTGCCCAAAGGTTGACTGGTAGAGAATGCTTACGGCATTAAGTCCGCCTTTTGTACGATAAGTGGTTCTTTTGTGCAATAAAGATTAAATAAATAAATAAATTGTTATTCATTTATACACATAGTCTTTGTTTGTCGAGATGGTTTTTAGCAATGTTTTTGGGTCAGTGGTATTTATAAGTTTTGAATGTACCTACATATAACTTAGCAGTACCTTTACCATGGGATTTACCTGACTCACGTTTACGTTCCTCGCTTGCGACTGCTTAAAGGATTTGTATGAAAAATCTATACACCGCCCCTGACGGTCACTCATAGATTTGAAAATCGAATTTGTACCACGAGTCACTTATACGTTTATTATACTCGTACTAGGAATCGTTGGTATAGTTTATTCGATAGACGCGTACACGCATGCTAGTCAGAACGTGACGGATGTCTTAGCCACACCGATACTACGTTGCAAATGTGTGCGTGTTGTAGACACACACAAAAACACTTAATGCAATATTCAGTCTTATATCACCAGCATTTATCGTTTTAATTTAAATGCTAGCGTGTGTCGATTATGACATTACAGAATACGCGAATCATTGAGATACATTTTTTAAGGAATCTATACCTTAAGCTTAAGGGCATAAAGTATAACTTAGTATGCGCCGATTTTTCGAATATGGTGGAATTTGTGCCAATCATTTGGAATTTTAAATACAAAATTGGCGACCAGAGGGCTGGCAGCTATTTTGGCCAAAGGATTAGCCTAGCAATCCAAAGAGGCAACGCTTACTTGAGTTTATACCTTAGTTGTTAATCCTACTTATATTATAAATGCGAAAGTTTAGATGTTTGGGTGTTTGGATGTTTGTTACTCAATCACGCTTAAACGGCTGAACCGATTTGAATGAAATTTTGCACGAAGATAGTTTATAGCCTGGATTAAAATAAAGGATAGTTTTTATTCCAGGTCCACGTGGACGAAGTCGTGGGCGGAAGCTAGTTAATAATAAGTATTTGACTAGAGGATATGTTATTAGAAATCTTTTATGTTCAAATACGTGACAATCCGAATTTTGCGAATATATGTTGTCAATTCAAAACCCTTATTTTGACACGTCCCGATCGGATCTACGGTATCTCATGTCAGAATAATAAGTTATCACGCGCATCAGCAAATTATTGCAAGTGAAATAGTTAACTACAGTCGCTACGGTATTCGTCGATTCGAAATGACATATTTGTGTGCCATGGTACCGATTTGTCGTACGAATCGGAAATTTAAATTACGCATCGAAAACTAGTCTAGTGAGTTTGTTTTGAAGTTGTTTTCGGAGAACATCGGTACCATGAGATACAAATTTGACGGCTCAAATTTATGACAATCGAAATCTATTCGAAACGCGTTTACTCGCTCTGAAGAATAGTAAAGTAATGTGTGTTTTAGTGACTCGTGGTAAAGCTACAGGTAGAGACCTCCAGGTCGATCACGTTACGTATTGTACGCGCGTCAGGTAGACCCAAATGTAATTTTTTATATGGAAAAATGACAGTTAAATTGTCCTGACGCGCGTTCATAACGTTACGTGATTACCCCTCACGACCAAAGAGGTTATATTTTATTATGTTATTTATTTTAAATGAACAGGCGTCGCTTAAAACTACTTTCAGAAATAAGTAAGTGTATAGTTAGGTTGTATAAAGCTTACTTATTTAACGCGAATGAATTGCAACCGATTTAAACACTTTTACAAAATAAATCTAAACTAGGTAGGTAGGTACAGTCAAAGTAACTGCGCAATTGAAGACGTCAATAGCTCTTATTCCCTTTTAATAAGGACTTTTGACGTCTTCGTTTGCACAGTTACTTTTGATGCTGACTGTACCCACATGTTTACAAAAGAAAATATTTTGAATATTTATTAACGCAACGTTTAATTGCTTGTATCCAAGTTATACGAATATTCAATGGAATTTTACCAATTTAAAGTCTCCCAACACCATTTAGTATATAACGGCATACCCAAATCTGCCTTCCAGAGATATTCTATTAATTCCTCTTAACGCCAATTTGGATTGGCTGCAGGCTATTCGGATGATTTATTAGTAAAGTTGTTTGTCTGGCATGTAATTGTCCTATCTGTGGAATTCACTGCTTTAACCTAGATGGTGATCATACATAATAAGGTATAATAATAATAAAAATTGCGTTCGAAAAATAACAAGGTACTCCGTCGCAATTCTTTTTATTCTGCAGTGAAAGGAATACCTAAGTACTATATTTTAATCATATAGGAATAGGGGCAATCACGGGGCGCAATGATGTAATTTAAAAACAGGTAGAGAGGTTATAAGCGCTCCAAAAGTGGCACACTAAAACTGAGCCAGTTGCACGAACTTGCCTCAATTCTCGTGGTCAATGGAAACGTATAAACGTATCACCTGTCAGATTTGGTGGCCATTTTTAAACACGGAATTTCGTATAGACAACGAGTCTACCTCTTTTTAACCGACGAAAAAAACGGAGGAGGTTCTCAAGTCAACGCGTATATTTTTTTTATGTATGACCGCGCATAACTTTTTACAGAGTAGTTTTTACGATTTTGATAATTATTTTATTATTAGAAAGGGTATACCTCGAAGATTTGATTTAGATTTGTAATCTTTGTTCATTGATTGTTTGGTGCCGACTCAAAATTACTTAGGTACACTTAGATTAATTTAAGAACTTAGTTATTAAGGTTAATTAAAAACTCAAAATAATTACAAAAATATATAGTTAGGTATACTTACAATAGTTTAAGAACTTAGTTATTAAACTAAATAAAAATGTTTATTATTTTTGCTTTTAATTTTTTTCGGCGGTTTAATTTTTTTGTTAAAAGTTTTTATTATACGAATATTACATCATCGATCGGGCGTATCATTATCAAAATTCTCAGCCTGTTATCGCCCACTGCTGAGCATTTGGCATTAGCCTGTCTTCGACTACGCGCCTCATCCCGGCCCTGTGCTAGTCTAACCAAGAGTGGATTTTTTTTAATGTCGTCGATTCGTCGATCTTGCATGACCGACGCTTCTTTTGCCTATAGGAGGCCACCAATATGTTAACATTTTGGTCCACCTATCGTCACTTTGCCAAACATGATGTGCTGCCTAAATCAACTTGAGTTTAGTAATGAATTTTCCTTCATCACGCACCTTAATGCGTCATCGGATGTCATCAATTTTCATCATTTAGAAACACCATTTGTTACAATTGATAGGGAGACTGGGCGCTGACAAATCTTTATTTTACGGAAATCATGTATTTCACTGCCACAGTTTTCTTTTGGATATGTCTTAAAGAGGAAAAACTCCTGTAATTTTCTTAAGCTATGATTAGAATTCGGTAGTATCAAATTCGCATCTTCCTTTTATGTTGCAGTTACGTATACTAATGACCGTATTTAAAAACTATCAATAAACCAACTTTAGCTAAAATGCCGATGCCGTTATAATTTGTATGTATTCATCTGTCATCATGACATTTGTGTACCGAAGTCTGTCTTTCACTTAAGTGCTCTACTCTTGTCAGTGGAGCAATTGCCAGCCGTTTTTGTCCTCTGCCTTAACTTTCTAATATGACACGAACTTATCTTTCTTCTTTATTTGTTCGAAATATTTTCTTTTTGGCCTTCCCCTGCCTGTCATTCCTTCAATCTTCTCTTCTATAAAAGTCATAAAGAAAAGCTCATATCTAAGCAGATGTCTTCAAATTACTCCTCTTCGTTTTTCTATTTCTGATAATTATAGTTCTCTTTTCGTTGATTATTTTCGACACTTCCTTGTTTGAGTTGTATGATATCTTCTCTGTCCATTTCATACCCTCCATTCTCCGCTAACACCACAACTCGAAGGCCTCCCATCTCTCTCTGTCGCCTTGTGTAATTCGTAAGAAAGGAAAAAGCACATTTTATTCATGAGAGGTGTTTTAAGTTTTATGAATAAGGAGAATGACGTCCAAGTCATTGAGCACGCGACCTTAGAAAGCCCTTCGCAGACTAATTGAAAAGATGTGCTAATCCTCAGCGTGCATTGCTAACCAAATCCGGTATAAAAGAGTTTTGAGAAACCCTCCTAATTAGTGAGAGCGGAGGCGCTGTTGACCTACTTAGCCGTCAAAAGCGACGGCTTCCATTCAAATACTTTCCCACTAAAGCTATGTTCTTGTGATAAAAAGTTATTTTCAACTCGTTTCTTAACTAAAGTAAGAAGTAAATGTATTTATATTGATTGGGTGTTTTGCTGTTTGTATGAAGCCGATTACTTACATTATTTTCACATACTTAAATAAACCGGCCTACACACTGCACCGCACCTCCGTCTGACGAAATTTGTATGCAGCTCCGCACCTCCGTCCGGAGATGCGGCGCAGTGTGGCATCCGCCTTAGTTACATCGACACGCACGCGCCAACTAAATGGTGCGGCTGCGGCGGCCGAATTTTTACTAAAGTTGCCTTTCCAAGTACACGTTAAGAGGCTGACAAGACCTAATTTTGTTGAAATTGATGTTATTTAAGCAGTTCTTCAAGAAAAACTATATGTACTAGCACATCAAAAAAAATGTTAATTTTCACCATATTTCAAAGACGTGGACGGACTCGATACACAATTGGACGAAATCGGCTCGATAGAAAATAATTACAAAAATTGTTCTTAAAATCATCATTAAACGGTTCTATATGTCTTTATTTTTTTGACGTATGGGTCTGCAATTAAAAACATGAAGTCAACATATTCATACCTAAACCGCTAACGAGTCATCACAAATAATCCACACTTTTTCATTTCAATATTTATTTATTATTATCTTCTGAAACTGGGCCGCCCAGTAACACTCGCTCTCGTTTACGCTATCACAAATCCTCAAGGGCATTTTGGTTTTGACAGCGTCTTAAGTTGGTCGACTATTACTCGCGGTAACTAGTTATAATATGTAGTACCAACCCCCATTTCAATCGGACACTTTACGCTCGAAGTTGTAGACGATTATATATACCTAGGACAGACTGTTCAGTTAGGTAGGTCCAACTTTGAGAAAGAGGTCAATCGTCGAATCCGACTCGGCTGGGCAGCATTCGGGAGGCTACGGCACATCTTTTCGTCCAATATTCCGCAGTGTCTCAAGACGAGAGTCTTTGACCAGTGTGTGTTGCCAGTGATGACGTATGGCACGGAAACGTGGTCGCTTACTATGGGCCTCATAAGAAGGCTCAAAGTCACCCAAAGGGCAATGGAGAGGGCTATGTTGGGAGTTTCTCTGCGCGATCCGCAGCAGAACCAAGATAACAGATATAGTCCTCCGAATCGCTAAACTTAAGTGACTGCCACTGGGCGGGGCACATTGCACGTAGAACCGATGGCCGTTGGGGCGGAAAGGTTCTCGAGTGGCGATCACGTACCGGAAGGCGCAGCGTGGGTAGGCCCCCCACAAGGTGGACTGATGACCTGGTAAAGGTCGCGGGAGTCCGCTGGATGCGGGTGGCGCAGGACCGGTCATTGTGGCACTCTTTGGGGGAGGCCTATGTCCAGCAGTGGACGTCTTTCGGCTGATATGAGGAACTAGTTATAATAATAATAATAATCATTTATTTCCAGCAACTAAGGCCCATAGAATAGTTATGCCTACTTAGCCGTGATAGTTTTTCTTTTAAATTCATTACATTTACTACTGCCATGTTTTTTTCACGTTCCCTATATTAGCCATGTAGCCAGCGGGCCCCGGGGGAGGGGGACACACACACACACTTGACTCAAAGAAAAATTAGGGCTTGTAAAGCCCAATATCTCGCAAATGGATCACCGAGTTAAAAATGGCTTTTGAAAACTCATAATGTTTAAAAACAAGCTATCCAACGATACCTAACTCCATGGGTTTAAAGAGAAACTAAATTTACATCTTCACTTTACCTGTAGGGGAGCTAGCTACCCTAAAAAAATATTTTTCAAGATTTTATTCTACCATTTTGTTGGCGTAATTGATTTATATACCCATGCTGAATTACAGCTTTCTAGTAGTAAGGGTCACTAAGCTGGAGATGGCGAAACTATACGGGTTCCTTGGTGACTACGGAACCCTAAAAACGACATGACCAACTGAAAATTAAGGTAAATTCATCTTATCTAAACAACTAAGCTCTCAGGATGCGTAGGAAAGGTAGATCCGTAGGCCCGGCCTAGAATAAATATCCATTCTGTGAAACCCGTTCATATATCTTCTGAACATTACTCCATTTCAATTATGAAAGCTGGAATATTCTAATAAAAGATTGGCTATCCTTGCCATGACTTTATTCATCTAACCTTTTGGATATGTACATTTGGTATTATTAGTTTTAAAAAACGTTTTCCAACTGACATTAAAAATGTTGTTGTTACTATATGGTGATTGGCGTAATGAAACTAGACATAGTCTTTAATATATTATTTAGCAACTTTGTTCATTTTCCACTTCCACCATTAATCAGCTGTGTCAATAATATATCTATCCGCTACATAATACATCTTAGTATTTACATTTTAAAATATTACTACTTAATAACTTACTATTTTTTTTAGGTTTTCTATTGTATGGGCAAAAAAAATTTCCCAAAGTTGCACTTCCCAAAAAAAAATTTCCTACGTGTTCATTTGGCAAAAAACACTAGTCAAATTATTGTTTCGCATTTTATCACTTGGCATTATCTCCTATGGCAAAATATTACTTCGCAAATTATTAATCCTCTTAGTTCGAATTTAACATATTGCTTTAACATAAAGTGTCCATGCAATATAATAGTGCAAAGTTGAGTGCTATAGGACGTTTAGTCGTTTATCTTATTTATTCTTATTTTCTTACGTCACGCTAAACACGCTAAGCTTCTAAAATGTGATTAATTAAACACGTTCTCCAACTTAATTATTGTTATAGCAAGTTAACATCTGACACAGATTTCTTAATAGGTCGCCGAAACAATTCTTAAAGCAATTTAGGCCGCAAAGTCAAAAAGAGCCGTAACTTGGTACAGCGAAGTTACAAGACGACAGCAACACGCAAATTAGTTTCATTTTACGAGCCAAATTCATTCCGCTTCTATCGCTTACGAGAAATTATACTTCCTGCTTGTGTCGCGGTATTATTTATAAGCTTACTTCCTTTGATGTTTAGCGTATTGTCTTACATACTTTGTTCCTGAGTTGGAACGACTGGCATATATGATATTAAGGTTCTCACGCTTTCCATGTATGTACGACTGACGAGTCGGTACGCAAAATATGATAGATATTACAAATGACACTTGAACCAGAAAATGTGTACTCTAACGTGGTACTTATAAGATTTTAGACAATTTAGTTGTAATATTGTTTTATAGACAATGATGCAGAAACCAGAGTATTAGTAATGTTAAGCTTCTCTTATGAAACTCACGAAGTACAAAAAAAGAGCTGTTGCTATTTTAAGATTTATTTCTCATTGTAATAGCTCTTCATTGAAAATTGTGCTGCATATTCATAATACAATCAAGGTAAAAAACGGGTCTTCATTGGAATGTATCTATAACATGTAGGTAACAAAAGATGATTTAAACGGGGTCCATAAAAGCGCGACACTTGTATGATTTGATGTAGATATTCAAGTGCAAAATATGGATGCATACAACTTTCTCTAAAATATGGGCGCATACAATTTACTTATAAATATGTGTCATCGCTCTTATGTCAGCGGATTAAGGTTTTGGTTACATATTTGCCCTTAACTGTACTAAATAGATTTTAGACAATGAAGAGTTGTTATTTTGTTTGTTATACAATGATACTGAAAGCGTGTGTTTAGCTTCTCTTATCGAACTTACTACAAAAGAAAGCTGTTTCCATTTTATGATTCATATCTCATTGAAATTACTCATAATACAATCAAGAGCATAAAAACGGGTCACCATTGGCCTGTATCTGTAACATCTAAAGGAAGATTATTTAAACAGTGTCCATAAAAGCGCGAAACTTGTGCACGTGGATTGCAAGACCCATGCAAAACACTTTGCATAAACGTCCTACCCCAACTGTACCTATTTTCAAATGATTCCCGATATATCCCATCAAAAGCTCCTCAAATCCTCTAATTGCATTCCTACATGAAAGCTGCACTGAAACCGGGTAGCGGTTGTTCGGCATTATTCCACTGAAAGCTTCAGGTACGTGCTCGTTTCAGAACGCATACGCAAAGGCATTGGGACTATTCGACCCGTTCAGCTACATTTGAGCCTGTTTGTAGCCCATGGAGACATTTGTAGTAAGTTTAAGGAGAGAGCGGAAGAAATATTTGCCCTCGAGATTTTTTCGAATTTAATATAAAAAAGGCCTTCGGAAAACCGTATGCATTTTCCTAAAAACCTCTATCCTAATGCACGTTTTGTTTAATTATTATATTTTAGAAAATATTGTTCATAAAGAATGCCGTACGGATGGATTAAATTTTATTCCATTAGAATTTCGTTCAATTGAACGCATCATTAAACGAACTCTCAAAGAAAATGACGCTGAGGTTTTGTGAAAATAGTGCTTATTTTTCGTTATACGTTTTAACTTTTCCTTCTTAACGCAATATACCCATACATTTTAATGACATTCCTACATTACCTGTTTTGTACGACATTTTTAAGTTTGAACAAAATAATGACCATGAATCTAGCCGAATCTAGTTAACTAATGTACGAAATTAGTTAACTAAATTCTTTAGTAATATAAGTTCTCATTTCGAGGTTATATTACCTTCATGTTCATGACACTAACTGGGTAAGTTGTAACCGCCACCGCTTAGCTCTCATGTTTAACGCGGACGCGGCCCGGCGTAGGTAGGCGGCCGCTACATCGATCGCGAACCCTGACATTAAATGAAAGACAACCCGCTGCGGGTGAGCAACGCGCCGTTCTCACTATACCCTGCCATTTGTCCACTCCATTATGACCTGAAATTATGGAGTAATTAGCAATTTATATGCAAATTTATGCGGTCACTGAAGTTAGTGGTCATTAATTTTGACTAAAAATTAAATGTCCCACGTTTTCAATTTTGATTAACGTTCTCAGCGCGTATAACTCGCAGGTGACTACTTACTTGAAAACGAGAGATTTTCAACTACATAATGAAATAAGCATGTTACGGCTGCTTGCTGAATGATTAAATCTTAGTACATGTGAATAGATTTTCCCAACTTTACGGGTCAAGGAAACGGAAATATGCTAGGATCCGTTTCCAATGAACAAAATTATTACACTACCCTACTGTAATTTCGGAAGCGGTAAAAGTAACGCGCACTCTGTCTGCCATATAAATCCGTCGTTATCCCTACCCCGTAGCAACCCTAGATCGAAATGTAGGGCACGCATACATGCGCAGTTACTCACACGCGTGCAATGTTGGGCAGGGCGGGGCTACGTAGTCTGAGCACGTCGCTACCTGGCTCAATTACGAAACCCACACAGGCTGATTCTCGTAATGATGGCTAGGCTATATTTAAGTCGGCAGCTTAATGCCGCTCCGTACGCCGACGGACCAGGGTTGTGCGTAAAGCATTTTATAGGTTGTTTGCATTCATGGTTTATGGAGCTTTGCGAAGGGAATCTTTATGGAGTGGACGTTTCATTCATTCTGTTGGGTAGGTCAAGATATTAAATTTCAAGTACACTATTAAACTGTCTATAATATTACAGATTCTAAATAATTATGTATTGTAACCGTGTAAGAGCAGAATACCTTCTGTGATGAATTGAGAGATCTTTCGAAGGACATTTTTTGTTCACCAAAGATGCTTTTCCTGCGCTGAAGTAGGATATTTGTTTTCTTACGCCTTGGTATTAGTCATTTTTTACTGGTATGAACGATGTGCTTACATTATTTAGCAAATGGTGTAGGCGTGTACTTACTAGGGTCTCTCTCCTGTACCCTAATGCTTTTTAGGGTTCCGTAGTCGACTAGGAACCCTTATAGTTTCGCTTTGTCTGTCCATCCGTCCACGGATAATTTCAGTAACCGTTAGCACTAGAAAGCTGAAATTTGGTACTAATATGTATATCAATCACGCCGACAAAGTGGTAAAATAAAAAGTGTTTTTATTTATTTATTAGGGTACCTCCCCTATACGTAACGTGGGGAGTGTTTTTTTTTTCATTTCAACCCTAACATGTGATATATTGTTGGATAGGTATTTAAAAATGAATAGGGGTTTGCTGAAATCATTTCTGATAATGTTAATATTTTCGGAGATAATCGCTCCAGAAGTAAAAAAAATGTATGTCCCCCTCTAACTTTTGAACCATAAGTTTTAAAAATATGAAAAAAAATCTCAAAAGTAGAACTTTATAAAAACTTTCTAGGAAAATTATTTTGAATTTGATAGGTTGAATAGTTTTTGAAAAAATTACAAAATAATGTCTGAACTAAGTTTGTAATTTAACCGTATAAGCAGGTGTTTATTGTACCAGTAATTTCTACAAAATCACAATGAAATGACGTGCTTTCAAATAAAGTAAAAAAACGGTGAAAATCAGTTCACGCAATAAAGAATTACCCCATAAAAATCATCTTCCGTAGTTGAAGCTCGCGCGCAATAGTTTACTTAATTTGCCGATCAAATTGTACAAGGCGCTGTTAAGATTTTTCCTTATTTAATGGGGTCGGAGCGGGTGCGCCCATACATTAGGCCGAAAATTTGTCGTGCTCGAATTGTCTCAGTTGTCTTTGGTCGTTCGTTGTCTAATAATAAAATTGTTCGCTAAGTATTGCTTGTATTGTGTCTGTCTATAATACGTGGTCGATTTGATTTGGGAATTTGAACTCTCTTGCTCATACATTCGGTTCACGGAACGGGCTATGGAACCCTACACTGAGCGTGACCCGACACGCTCTTGGCCGGTTTTTATTTGTACATTAACCGCGCGGTTCATGAGAAATTGCTCTTTTATTTGACTTTCACTAGTTCAACAGTTATTTAGTGACCTCATAACTTATTAAAATTATGTTAAGGTTTTATGTACGATCTAACAGCAATTTGAGAATAATTTGCGTGAATATAATTAATGGTTACATTTGAATTATTAACCATAGAATCTTGGCCCGTTTGGGGCTCATTAAAACTCAACTATTGTCTATTTCAGAACATTTGAGTTTCGTCATTTTGAAATAGGACGTAAATTGATATAACTTCAGCGGTATAAAGACATGACTAATAAACATATCTTAGGCCGCGTTTAATATTGTTAGTTATTGCCTTTAATAGGCAATTACTAACCGTTAAACCGTCATCAGTAATTTACTTTAGAAATGTCATTTGCATCCTAAAAAAATGTTTGCTACAAGAGAAAGAAATAAATCATACTTGAAGGTTACCGACGACGGAGTGCGCCATGATAACTATTAGCTGCGTTTTGCGCGGTGTTCACAATAAGTGACTACTTTAGGGGGAATATTGTAAATCATCTTTTTTTTTCATCTTCACCACCCAAAGGTTGTCTGGAAGAGATCGCTTTTAGCGATAAGATTGACGCCTGTTGTCTACCATTGTTAATGTTTATTTTACCTCTATTTTTCTTTTATCAACTATTTCTGGTGAGCAATAAAGAATATTTGTATTGTATTGTATTGTATACTGTGTGACACCTAATTGAGCTATGGTTGATACTCTTACCCTTAGGGCAGGTTTACACATTGATAAGTGATTAGTGCGAGTCCATACAAAAGCTACTCGCACTTGCAGCAAATGTATGAACTCGCATAATCACTTATTAAAGTGTAAACAACCCATTAGGCATCCTTTGCGTTGAGACGATGAAATCCGTCGCTTAGAACCTTCATTATCATTTTGAGTCGGTTATCGCCAACGGCCGAGCATAAGCCTTTCTTTGGGTACGCCACGCCACTTATCCTTGGCCTGGCTCATTCTTAAATATCCAGGAGTGACCCACGATCTTCGTAATACTGTCAACCAATCTGGCTTAGTGGATGACGGACGCAACGCATCTTTAACCTTTGTAAAAGTAGCCACCTGCTTTAATATTATAGCTAGGTTATTTATAATGTGCTCCGCGACTCAAAACTAGTCGATATTAAATATCACAGTTTACTTGCCACTTTGCATACCGCTCGAGTCGTGGCTTAATGATATACATCTTGCTTACGTTTTATATACTAATATACATTTGGCTCATATTTTATATTCACGTTTTGAAACTCGCAATTTCTGCCACGCTTTTACATCAAATTGACGTGAGTTTAGAATCAACGGAAAGCTGAGGTATTTCTGTAAAAGTTGCGAGGTAGAAATTGTGCCATTAGGCAAATAAATTTGTGATGTTAGGCCCACATAAATTGCGGATAATTATATGATAAGTTATTTGAGTAGCAAGTAGGCTCTCCAGAATTAATTTCACCAAAAACAAATTACAGCTTAGCATTTGTAGGTAAAGGTATCAATATACCTGGACCAAATGAAAATAATTAAGTACCTATATGATTAAAAGACAATTAAGAAATTATCGGCTTCAAAACTTAAAACATTAACTACAACGAACAGCGTTACAATTCCATAATTTCAAGTGCTTGAATTAGCTCATTGGGCAGAACCAATTTAGTAAGATACCTAACTACACAATTTTAACATTTAAAACACCCCGATTTATCAAACCATCCGTTCCGACGGTCAAGATTTTCTATTAAAAAACCCTCCAGGACCACAAGGTTGAATTCCTAAAATGTTGAAATCCCGAAATGTTGACTTTCCCAGAAAGTTGAATATATTTTGTTTCGCAAAATGTTGAATTCTTATTATGTTGAAATATTCCAAAGTTGAATTCCCACAACGTTGACTTAAAACGATAAATAATACGAACAGTTTTGACGGAGCCCCGCGGAGCGGGGCTCCTATTTCTGGTCTGTTGGCCCTTCGGGCATCTGAAGATACCTAACGAACCTAACCTACCTACCAGTAGTACCCACCAGGTAGTTCAACTGGTAGGTAGGTTAGGTTCGTTAGGTATCTTCAGATGCCCGAAGGGCAAACAGACCAGAAATAGGAGCCCCGCTCTGCGGGGCTCCGTCAAAACTGTTCGAATTATTTATCGTTTTAAGTCAACGTTGTGGGAATTAAACTTTTGAATATTTCAACATTATGCAAATTCAACATTTTAACGTTCAACATGCTGCAAATTCAACTTTATGCAAATCCAACATTTTAGGAATTCAACCTTGTGGTCCTGGAGGTAAAAAACTACACGCATTCTGTTCAGCCGTTTGGGAGATAACCCGTCGTTTGTGTGGGTGGTTAAAAAAAAACAAACGTACATTTTTAATTGCTAGCTTTGGCGGTCCCCAAAAAACCGGGCGCCTAGATTATTACCATTTTTTTTATTTTATTACTTTAGCGTTTTCTATCATTATTCCCGTCCTAGCTCACAAATGTTCCCCGCTTTTCCAGAGCCTTACACGTCACTTACAAGGTAATGTAGAAAGACTAATCTAGCCTCCTTTAAATAAAATACTATTTAATAAGTTAACTGAAATACTGGCCATAAATAAAATACTTGTGATCGTCTAGTTCAAGAAGTCGAATAGGACCCTCTACGTTGTGTTTAAATCTCGTCGTAAAACGCATCGTATAAAAATAATAATGTAAAATTATGTTTCCAATGAAACCGCAACAAACGCAACAAATAAATGTGAATGAATAACATTTGTAATAAATAAAACGAATGTAAATAAAGTTTCTAAATAAACCAAAACGCGAATTTAGTTTATGCGACGCATTAAATAATGCGTTAAAATAAAATAAACGTCAAAAATCATACGTAAATATATGATCAAAAGTCGCAAAAAAAATGAATTAAAGCACGTGAAACGTAATTTCAGTAATCGTTAACATTACTGTAAAATTATAATCCGTCAATAAATTATATCGTCCGCAAATAAAATCAAACGGTAAAACAAGCCGTAAAAATCCGCAATAATTAATTAAATCCGCAATGAAATTAACATTTATATTCAAATCAAGAATAAATAGTCTATCTACATAAGTGAACATGCAACTCACCCCATCAGCAACAGCTCGAACAAAGATAATTGATTTAATTAGTTAATTACCATATGTGAATTATGATTATCTAATACTAATTACATACATCTATTTCTAACTTACATAACTAACTAAAATTACTTATACTATAAAAATGCTCCATCACGATGAATGACATCGATGACCTGTAAAAAAAAACAGACTACAAGGGGACCTTGGAATTTTAGACCTTAGGTCTTGAAAATGGGGCCTATACCTATTGTTATATCTTGAAACTTTCGGGGGCTCCCTTCACTCCTACACCCCCGCCATCCAACAAAACCGTCATGAAGCAACCTATCAACCCTTACTATCTATTTGATTCAAACCATCTCTCCTACGCATTCCTCATCTTACACGATTTTTAAGTACTTAAGTACTTTTAAATTGTACTTTACGCAGATTGCCAAGTAACTAGTTTAAAGATTAATTTTAATAGATTACGCAAAAGCATAACGCGCAGCAGAAATTACGCATACCCTAAACGTTCGTGCAGCCGCGGTATTTGTAACAGAAATAGTGATTGTTGTCGATTATGTACAAGGTGCTCTGAATACCATGTATATGCTATAACATACTCCTCTGTACTGTAGACCCCTTAAATTGGACAGAGAGCTCTCTGCCTTCACACACGACATCAGACGTCAGGGGTCAACTTTATCGAAAGGTTGCGCCCCAGGGAAAACAGAGAATACGTTACAGACATATACATAACTCAGGCCTTGGTTGAATTCCTATTGTGTGGTGTAGAGTTCACAGCTTCTAAGGAATTGACACGTCAGATCCCTTAGGTGTAAACTCGAGTCGACTCCAACAATCCAGGATCTAGTATCAGCCAAAAAGCCTTGCATCGAATGTACCTAAGT
Source organism: Epinotia bilunana (assembly GCA_947049275.1). Taxonomy (NCBI): domain Eukaryota; kingdom Metazoa; phylum Arthropoda; class Insecta; order Lepidoptera; family Tortricidae; genus Epinotia; species Epinotia bilunana. The sequence continues at coordinate 18,127,488 of OX346260.1, read as the reverse complement.
GCGTGTATATCAAGTGAAATCTAAGCTCGTGGTGTGTCAGCTAATGTATGTTGTGTAAGTGTGATATGTATATGAGTGTGTGTCCATTGTAATCAGGCCAAAGCCACGAAATTCAATGGGTGTGTATAAGAGTTTTTTTATTGTAAGTTCACTATATTGTCACAAATAATAGAATCAAAAGCCAATAAATGCGTAACACTGCAATGCCTTAGAAAGATTTTAAAAAAAGAGCTAGTTATAAAATTGAGATGTGTGTGCTCTCCCAAAGTTTCAATCACATTGCAATGCCATCATTTATTATATTCATGCATCCTTATTTAATTTAGAGTTATATTTCAAAACAATATGTTATGCAACAAACTGTTATGCAGTTTGGCAGATAAGGTTAAATTTATATTATGTAACCTGTTTTAGTAATAAAATAAATTAAAAAAATAAAAATAAAATAGAAGTATATCTTTAAATCCACTATAAATACAAATACAATACAAAGTAAATACATAATATTAAACTTTAGAATAATATCTGGCCCTAATGGCCCCCTAAACAATCTTCAATTAAACGTCTCTGCGGACCCGTTGATTTGCAGAAAAGAACTAACTATACCTATAATTTATGAAGCCTTGAAGTGACTACCACAGCAATTAGCACGCAGAACCATATACCCAGCTAATCTCCCGTAGTGACGACCTAGTGATTACAAACCAAAGATAAACACTTAACCCTTAAATTACATAGGTACATTACTATGGATACTTAATGTGAACACTGACTCTATAATTAATTGCAGTTACACACTATTCATATAAAAACAAATCAAACACTCAATGTTTTACACTCACAGTATTGTCAATTGTCTTAAAAATACGTGCCTACGCTAAATTCACTTATTCGTCTCTAAAATTTCTTAAATAGCTGTTTAAAATATCACATAAAATTTCTAGTAATTAAACACTGTTTTCAGACTAATAAAACGCGGAACGCGCGCGCGAAATCGAATTTCAAAATAAATTGATAATTAATTATAAAGGAATCCGAATGGGATAATTTCAACCTTTCGTTACGAAGTCAAATCCCCGACTGCCTATAATTTTTAATAGAGAAATCTTACATGGTTTCTTGTGCCATATTCAAAAGGTGTAATTCTTTTACATGCCATATTAACATACGTCATTTTGGTTTACAATAATTATATAGGTTAGTCAAAAGACATGTGTTATAATATTCCAACTGATATAGGTTCTTTCGGATCCATGCCCATGAATTGTTTTTGCAGTCCCACCACTTGAAATCATGAAGTGGTAATAATTTAGATGAAATGTGAAACCAGCTCTTTAGATACAAAAGTTAAAACCAATAAATTAGTGGTTTATTACCCCCGTGTTGACATAATTTCGATTTCAAGGAACGCTTGGCGTGAGAAAGGTTTTTATAGAATTTGTCTAAACTAGGTACCTATTTTTACTCGACTACCAAAGGAGAGGAGGGTTATGTTTTTTTTAAAGATAATCTTCGAGTAATGTAACCTTGCAGTTACAGTAAGTACGTTAACCATTATTAGAGAGCAAACGTCATAAACAAGCGCAGAGCCAACGCAACCGGTAAATCACATATTTATCACCTATGTGCTTGTTAGTACAAACAGAGAAAGCCGAGCCTAATTTACCGGTGCGTCTACCTAGAAATTACGTGTGTGTACATACGGTAATACAATGTAGCAGACACACACCCCCTATTTTAGACGTACGCTTTGCATGTATGGACTGGACTGTACAGAGCTCGTTGTAGATATGTCTATGAACTAATAAGTCATAAAGTTATAGAGACATTCATTTTGATTACACGCACACAAACGAAAGGTATCAGGCTAAATATTTCTATAACATTCATGGACCAGCAGTTGCAGGACGTGAGGTATATCAATTAACTTAACATTAACGTTTCTAACCATACTTATATACTAACTAATTTTAACTAACTATAGATAGTAACTAACTAATTTTGTTTCATAACATGTTCTGTAAATATTAATGGCCATATTCATAAACGGTCAACAAACCTATTTTAGCTAAAGCGGCGCTAAAATTATTTTGTATTTATCTGTCACTTTGACATTTGTGTTCGTAAGAAACATAACCCATTTCATTTATCAGAAGGCATTTTAAATTCTATGAATAATGGGGTTGGTAATTAAGTTAGCGGTAGTAAACACGTTAAAGAAGAAGTTAAAGAAAAACAACTACCAAAAATATTTTCTTGTGTTCACATTACCTAAGATTAAATTAAATCTACTTCGTATTATTAAAATACTTTGTGTCAAATTATAGCTTATAAAATACATACATATACATATTCACGCCTTGATTCCCAAAAGGGGTAGGCAGAGCACATGAAACTTATGTTGCAGTGATAGGTTGCTAGCCCATCGCCCACAACACACTTCAACCCTGCTCCCTTAGTCGACTTTTATGACACCCACGGGAAGAAAGGGGGTGGTGAAATTCTAACCCGACACCACACGGGGTGCTTATAAAAGCTTACCACTATTTGACTATAACGCTCGATAAGGTTCAAAAGAGGCAGCCGTTCATTGTCGACTATACCAAAGCCATACCTATTTAATTTAAACATACATTTTCGTTTCACCCCAATCCAATCAGCAACAAAGGTTAACCCGTAGCTACAATATTGGCATAGGTCAAACCGGCGAATCGATAACACACGCCCGGTGCAGGTATAGTGCAAAGGTGCTGTCCCTATTTATAGCTCCCCGGGAGAGCTACCAAGCGCTCTCGAAACAGGAAATGAAGTGAAATGAGAGTGACCCAGTGACCTTAGAGTACTTGTAACAGAGCGTTTGGAAAATATTTGTTAATATTTATAGCATTAATACAAAAACCTGTTAATTTAATACGTTTATATTTGCGGTTGGAATTGATACACTGGCATTGAGACCAATATAATTGGGGGGGTTATTTAAACATGACTTTCATTATGTTATACAATGAGTAAGTTTTAATTTAAGTTGAAGTCTTCTTCAGACAATTATGTTTGTTTCCATCACCATACGGTCTCTGATTTCTTAAGTTGGTTCTTCTTTCTTCTTCTGATATAAAAATATACATTATTTATAATTTTGGTCACAACATCTCGCAACTTCAGTCCCTTTATCATTATCAGTATGTGAAATAACATAAGTTATATTACGGGTAGGAAATCGGGTCACGGTGCTCTGTCAAACCTTTTTCTTGAGACTGATTTAAGGATGACATAAAGGTGAAATTAGGCGTAGATGTACATTGTGAAAAAGGTTGGAATGGCTTACATAACGATACTTTACTGAAACACACTTTACACAATAACACAACATGAAAATATTAAATAATATATTTCAGTCTTCCGTTAGACTTGCAACATTCAACATTTCTTGCAAAATGTGTAAGGGGTTGTTTTGTTATCCCGATGCATACAATCATGGACAAAGAAAATGTTAATGTTTACACAAGTTTGTACAACAAATTTTCCGTACGAAGTTAACCACTTTTTACAGCGCGCATTTTGTTTTCTAGTTGCAGCAGAAATATAAAAATGCAACACGAATCTGGTTACTGGCATCAAAGCGAATTTTAAAGGAAAAGGTCAGAGTGCATCGCTGACAGCCCATTTGCAAAACCCAGCCCGCTTGAGCTACCTGTCTCTTTCTATCAGGGCCCGGGAAAACCTAGATTCAGAGCTAAAGCTTCCGTGTACCATGCAAGATAAAATATGAACTTTATTACACTGGATTAGGATTTAAATTGGCTAGAAATTTGTTGTCGGTGCGAGATATGTACTAAACCTGTTGAATCCTCGTCATCATATCGAATCAATAAAGAAAGCGTTGGAGATACTGGCTATTTACAATTTACGTAAAATGTTTTGATTTCTACGGAAATAATTTATGCGCTTTCGAAGTAATTCTGTTATGAGCTATGACTTTTAACTGAAAATCAGGATTCCATATTAAGAACTTTACGCAATGGGTGAGGTCTTGTTGATTTAATTAACTGTTTATTATTAATTAAAATGAATCTTCGTGTTAAGCCGCGGATATATGGCTACATAAACGCATTTCGCTTTAAATGTCATCGTTACCTATGGCAGAATGTTTTATAGATCTTACATCAGTAAAACTCTTCCATTTATTTGACAACAACTGTTTACATTACTCATAAAACAGATTTTTTAAGTAGGTATATATTTCGTAGGTCTTTCAAATTTCTGGTTGAGTGACAATGGTTTTAATTAAAAGCTGATTTACAAATACGTTGTATATATCAATAAAGTTTGTTTTCAGTAACTATTTTTTTCTGACATAACTAGATTGTCATCCGTACATAAATTAAAAATAGGTGAGGAAATAATGGTAGTAATTTTTTAACAAAAATTTAAAGCAAATAGATCTTTCATTGAAAAGCGTGTAAAGACCAAATACCTACCTATTCAGTTTTTCTATATTCTGTTAATTATAACTTTGATTTGGGCAGCCATAAATATGGGGTCCTGTCTCTTGACCAAACAACTTTTAGCCAAATGTATCATTTGACAAATGTTTCATTTGACCTAATGCATTTTTCGTCAAAACAGTGGTATTTTTGGGTATTCTTTGAATATCATCAAATAGAAGTCATTAGATTAGGTTAGGTTTGTTTTATAATAATCCTATAAAGCTTTCTATTTAAGAATAAAATGCATTAGGTCAAATGAAACTTTTGTCAAATGAAACATTTGGCCAAAAGTTGTTTGGTTTAACATTAGTGAACCCATAAATATTTATCTGAAATAATCCTTCGTAAGAGTATCAGAAGAAACTGGTAATTTATATTGTAAAAGATAGTTGTCGATTAATACGTTGGCCGAGACGATATCTATAGGTTTACACTATTCCTTGTACTTACAATGTATATTCGTCGTGGTCTAGGATACTTTGCGAGTTTACGGTGATAAATTTAACTCCTCTTCTTTTAGTCTTAATTCTGCGGGCTCTTTGGGGGAGGCCTATGTGCAGCCGTGCACGTCTTTCGGCTGATATAATGATGATAATGATATTTAACTGTCATGACGTCATTTCGATTTTAGACATTCATCGGTTAGTTAAGGCTGTGCATTGGAAATTATCGCGTGCTTTGAAACGCCGTTGTGACTAGATTAAGAAACAATAAGGTCTGATTTTTAGATATATTATTCTTGACTATGTGATTGTTTATCTGATTTTATCGATACATGATTGCTTAAAATTTCCTCGATGCAAAAAAAAACCAAAGTTGGGTCTGTATTTTCCTCATTTTTTTACTCAGCCTACTTAAACGATACATTATTTTACGACACAATCAAGTTAATACTATACTATTTTATCTCATCTAAAAGCTCACCTTATGAAATTTAAATAATACTTCTCTAAGTTAGGTATTTATCGAAATTTGTCCAAAAAAGTTATTCCCGAAGAGTGTTACATCTCTTTTCCTCGTGCGCGGAAGGCATCAGAGTGTCTCTGTCCAGGAGGCGTGTTCGACTCAAATCAAGGCATCGCCTTATCTAGTCGATGTGATAATCACGTTACGACATGGTTAAATCACTGTTAAACTGAATCTCCCAAAGTTCCACCTCACCACAAATGTACAAATTAAACTTGAATTTCATTCCATCCCAAATATTTTGCGGTCTTCATTTTAATTATGCGCATATCTATGTCTAATTTATATAATTTACAAAAAGGCACCCGCAATATAACATTCAAAATTAATATTCGACGTCACATCGAAATACGAAACTGTTCCACCCATTGTTCCAGAAAATATGTAAATGAATTACATAAGAGAGCTCCGTACATAATACCACACGTGAGCCGCATGAAATTACCTCAGGCGTTTGATATTGCCGAAATTATATCACTTTGTCAGAACCTGTGTTCGCATAATAATTAACTGCTTCATTAAAATAAAGATATGTTGAGCTTGAAAATTAAAGGGAAATAAATTAACATAAGTAATTATAACAGGGTGCGGTGTGGTATGGTGATTTGAACGTAAATATTGGAAAAACGTGATTCCTGGTATGATGCATAATACATATATATACATAATACAATCGACATGTACTTTTTGGTTTTAACTCATTTCAAATGATATTAAAATGTATCCTTGATGTCATCCTTATGGGCAATTGAAAGATTAAAATGCCTTTGACGCCAAAATTTTTGGCAAACATCGATTTGGCATTCGATTTCACAGAGGCAAACAGTTAACATATTTAATTTTGTGTAAGTATTAATCTGTTCCATTTTATCCACATTCCCTTAATATTATATGGAATATCGAAGTGAGTACATTATATATTGATCGAGGATTTAATGCTTTTGTTGGCTATCGATTTGTAAATGTTCAAATACTCCCAAAATAATAGAATGTAGCGTTTAATGCAAAAGCTTGGATCGGTCACACCCTAAGAAGAACTCCCAACCACATCCCAAGGCAAGCCCTGGAATGGACACCACAAGGGAAGAAGAAACGTGGCCGGCCGAAACACACCTGGAGACGTTCAGGGGCAGCGGAACTGAAGGCCATCGGGCTGACGTGGTCCGAGGCGAAGCGCGTAGCCGTAGCGCGTAGCGACAGAACGCAATGGCGAGGCACTGTGGAAGCCCTCTGCCCCATCTAGGGGACACAGTACATTAAATCAATGCAAAAGCTCTGCCTACCCTTGGTACCCGATACTAATTCTTGATAAGATCAAGTGGCCACGTTTGATACTTACCTATTTACTTAAAGCACTGTATATACAGGACGAAATATGATTCAACGTTCAAATTTTGGGAGGTGATTCGGTGACCCCACTGAATCACCTCCCACAATTTGATAAGTTGTGTCCAAATCGCGAAAAAAAACCAGCTGTTCCATACATTTTGGCGGCTGAGCTCACACCGTTTGTATGGAACAGCTGGTACAACTTATTTGATAAATTTTGATCGAGATGACTCGCCAAATCACCTCCCAAAATTTGATTGGTGAATAATATATCACCCTGTATATACTTATTATGTACATACTTAAATATATTCTGTTTAGGTTTAACGCGTTTTTCGTCCAATAGATTTGAACAAAAGGTATTTCCCTTATTTATTAGCAATAAATTTAAATGTTTAGCTTACTCGTATTTATAAAATAATATATTTGAGTCGGGCAATCTTTTGTTGATGCGGCGAATAAATTAGAACGGAGATTATATTCCTCGCTTAATTTACATAAAACCTAACGCTTACATAATTTCATTACATAATTTAAAAAAAGTTGGGCTTTCTAATGCCTCTTAATATTTATGAACCAATTTCGAAAACATGTTTTTGTTCTTCTGAATACAACTAATAGGGACATTAGGTATAGGTACTTACAAGTGATAATACCGATTGTAGGTTAATCTAGATCCAATAGGTTATCTATACATACAAATGCTCTAACTTTTAAACTCGATCTAGAACTCGAAACAAAATTGTTTTAAATTTCTATTAAACGAATAGTTTCAACTTTTATTAGCTGCATAATGGACACTTTTTAAAATGAAAATCCATTTCATCAGGGGCATTAAGCCAAAAAACCAATTACGCCTACTTTATTCAAATTTATGCAAACCCTTTTAACTCTTATTTATACTTTGTTATTAACTAAGTTATTTGAATTATGTTACAGAAGACTTTTAGCTTTATTTGATCTTCTGAAGTCGTAACTTCAAATAAAATCAAAACAAAATTCATCAAAACAAAGAACAACACATGTTAATATTGCAGTGTTAGTAAATTCTCAGATAATAAATAACTTTATAACAGAATAACTATGTAGGTACCTACATGCGTCCATATATCTCAAGTCTTTGCAGCTTTATTATTGTGGTGTGAAAAGAATATAATATGTATATTACATAATTATACTTAAGTACTGAGAGATAATCACTTAACGTTTCTAGCGCGCGTTAGGTCAATTCAACAGTAATTTTTCTATACATAATATATAGATTGACATTTAGATGAAAACACACATTACTTTTTTACTATTCTCGAGAGCGAGTGTTTCGCGCTTCGAATAGATTTCGGTTGTCACAAATTCGAGCCGTCAAATTTGTATTTCATGGTACCGACGATGTTCTCCGCGACAACTAGGTACAAAACGTTAGTCGCTAGCGTTTAGTTTTTGATGCGTAATTTAATGTTTGTCTCGTACTACGGCTTCGGTACCAAGTGTCAGAAATTGGGTTAAACGGTATCAAAACGACGATTCTCAAAACGACATGAACATTAGACAGACGATATCGAGAAATACGGTATCGACTGTAGTAGGTAAACTATTTCACTCGCAAATTAGCGCGTGATATGATAACTTATTATTCTGTCAAGAGATACCGTAGATCCGATTGAGACCTATCTCAAATTAAAGATCGTATGAAAAAAAGGGTTTTGAATTGACAACGTATTCGCAAAATTCTGTATTGTCCCGTATTTTGTATTTAAAATTGCAAATGAATGGCACAAATTCCGCCATATGGAAAAATCGGCGCATATTAAGTTATGCTTAATGTCCTTAAGCTTAAGGTATAGATTCCTTTAAATTATTCCATTCGCGTATTCTGTAGTCATAACCGGCACACGCTAGCATTTAAATTAAAACGATAAATGCTTGTGATATAAGGCTGAATATAGAAAATAATATAATGGTACGTACAATGCGTAAGTGATCGACTGGCTGGTCACAAAAAAAATAGAAAAAATATCAGAATATAAGTGCCACAATGCCTAAATTGTTTTTGTGATAGTTTTCAATCATCTATCATATCAAATTATAACTTAAATAGTACCATTAAAGTCCAGATAATACTAAAGATGTATTACAGTTCGAGTCAAATGCCTCCAAAGCCACTGGTTGTCATCTCAAATATCGGCAGATCAGTTATCTCCACCAGCACCGCAATATACGTCGCGCTAAAAGCAATCTATCACCATTAGGACCACTATTACGGAAGGCTGTACTGAGGTTTTTGTGAGAAAGGTCTACATAGGCGGTTAAAGAAGAGAAAATGTAGGACATAAAGCGTGCATTGTTCAGTAATGCTTTTCTGTAAAATATTCGCTATAATCACAATCCTTGCGCAAATTGTGAACCTCCTCCCTTTTTATAAGTCGGTTACGGTTAATAAAAGAAATCATTTAGATTGAGTAAAACAAAAGTATTTTTTCCTGTGATCAACAGTTACGGCCTTCCGCACATGTTAAACAAAATTTCATGCATGAAATCATAGAAGAAGAGACGCCATCTATGCGGATTAGGATTCCAACCAAAAAATAGGCTTTATAGCGTTTGGCAATGTCCACAGACGGGACGTGAACCTAAATCTCTGTATGACCCAAATGTAAAAATAAGTTTGTCAAAAAAAATATTTTTGGTACAAGCTTTTATTGCCGACTGTACTTTTCTATATACCGTCATCAACTACTCATTGAGACGATTCTAACGAGCCCAAATTCGATGGGGTTATGTGGTTTTATTACGGAGTTCCTATGGCCACCTTCCTTCCTATGATCATCAGATCAGCTCCACGTCATCATAATATTGCATTGTCACGCGATTTGCATATTCGTGCAAAATTTCAACTCAATCGGAAACCGGGAAGTGGATCAAATTTAACTTGCATGATTTGATTACAGACAGACAGACAGACAACGGGACAGGTGAAACTAAATAAAAGCTTGTAAAAAAACATCAGCTTTTTTGCCTTTGTCCTTAAGTAAACAATTGAATAATATTATTTGTATAGCAAAGCCCTACGTTGGATTTGAATGATTTTCTTTAACGCAAATAATCTTTTTTTACCACTACATAAAACAAATTGAAGACTCTTCTTGGAGGTAAAATCATAATTTGTAAAATTACATAGTTACATGGTATAAATAACGCAATACGTTACAGGCAATGCGTTTCTAAAAGTATCTTATGAACGACGTCAATTATTGCTATATTAATTTACTAGTAACAAATAAATACCACGCATTGTAATCTCTGCTGTGAATTACAATCAAGCTTGATTCCCAGTCGTGATCAACGTCATTGTTGACCGAACATTGATGGATGCGCGACCCCGTTACGTCTGGCTGTGACATCTCATCGAGGAAAGCACTAAGGACTATTTTAAATTCCACATGAGCGTACGCGACTTAAGGCATTGTAATGGGCACCTAGGTAGGTTTCCTGCTGGTCGATTGCGTAACGTATTTACGTTAAGTAGTGTTGGTTTCTGTAGCTATTTCCTATTGGACTGTATTAGACATTGGAATGAAATGCTGGTCTTCGAAGTAAGTATGCACTGAGTTTATTCTCGTCACTCAAAATAAATATACAATTGGAGAATCACGTAATAAAAATGCGTCCGTCTGCTGAGGCGGATATTTGCAGTTAGAAAGAGTCACAGATTAACGGCCGCATTTATAAACGTTCTACTAATTTAACTAAAATGCCGTTAACATTATTTTTTCTTTATCTGTCACTTTGGCATTTGTGTTTTTGAGAAAGGAACAAAGAACATTTTCTTAAATTACATTCGGAATAAATGCGAAAAAAGCGTTAACGTTTTGAGGGCTCTGTCTGGTGCTTGGTGGGGTTCTCACCCGTTCGTACAGAAACTCCTATATAATGCTATTATTAGGAGCCTCTTTGACTATGGGTCTTTTTTGCTAGAGCCCTGCAGCAAACTGGCCTTATCATATCTTGATAAGATTCAATCAAAGTGTTTGCGCATAATTTGTGGAGCAATGAAGTCCTCCCCCATCAATGCTCTTCAAGAGGAGTGCCTGGATCCGCGTCTTAGGTTAAGGAGACAGTTTCTAGCTGACCGCTTCCTCTTCAGGGCTGCCCAATCTTCTGATCACCCATTGATGTATCGGTTAAATTGCTTGACCAATATTATTCCTTCTGCTAAATATTGGTCCCATAAGGATCTTCCCTGTCTCATCAAAAGTTTCCAGAAGCTTTCCGATGGTCCTCCTCTTCTGACTTCCCCAGCTAATCCTCATTTTCTATTTGAATATGATTCTCTTATTTTCCAACCTAACATTATTTTATCCTTGGATTTGCAAAAATCTTCTCCTGGCGCTGATAATACTTTCTTAAGGATTGTATCCGAAAAATGGGATGGATGACTCCTTGTATTTACAGATGCTTCAAAGCTATCTAAAGAAGGGTGTGTGGGTTCCGCTGTGTGGATCCCACAATACAAGATAGTTTTAAGTTTTAAAAGTCATCCCATCACATCAGTATTTACAGGAGAAGCAATTGCCCTCTTTGAAGCAGTTTCTTTTATTATATCTCACAAAATTCCAAAAGCTGCAATATTTTCGGACTCCCGTAGTTGTCTTCAGGATATACCTAAGTTTCCTCTCCGCTCCAGAGACAATCGTTTAGTCAATCTAAAGACCCGAGAGGCTCTTTATAGGTGCGAATCTCTTGGGTTACAGGTGGTTTTGGCCTGGATCCCGAGTCATAGTAACATCGAGGGTAATGAGCAGGCAGACGCCTACGCCAAACAGGCAATTGAAATTGGTTGTCCCTCTCATTCAAGAAGTCATAGTCAAGATTTTCGTGCTTCCGCCAAAACCTTCCTGATTGAACATTGGTCGGAGGAATGGGCTATTACACGCTTATCGAAGGGTAAACATTATGGTAGTATCCAGCCCAATCTTCCTGTAAGACCCTGGTTTTTTAAATTTCAGAAGGCTAACAAATTCGCCACTTCTATCATAATCCGGCTACGACTAGGTCACATCTGTTCACCGTCATTTCTTGCCAAAATTAGAGTTAGAGACCATTCTTTATACGAGTGTGGCCTGGACGAGGGCACTCCAGACCATATCTTTTTTAGCTGCCCAAATATTTAATCTTCCTTGTACGATTATCTTCCTGATTTCGTTCAGCGCCCTGCTAACCTCAGTTACATCCTTACATTTGCTGACACCCCATTTGTATACATACTTGCGAAATTTATTAACAACTTATATATCAAGCTCTAATCCTTTATACATAGTTTTCCATCCGTAGGTAGTTCTGTAGTAATCATAAAAATAACCATGTGTTTGTTGTAGTTAGTTTAATTGTAAATTGTGGTGTCTCTTTTGTTTTAGATTTTTCAACCGGCCAAGTATTAACTTACAACATTTGGAGAACCTTTTCGGCTCTTAATCTCTTGTAGCTCCCAACCTTGACGCTGGCTCAATTGTCCCACTGGACAGCAGCCATCAACAACAAAAATTGAATTGAAAGAACATTTTATTTAGCAGAGATATATTAAGTTTTATGAATAATGGGGTAAGTATTTAAAAGTATACCTTTAGAATACTAAGTACTCGTCCATACAAAAAGATAAAACGTTTTTGCACTTCTAAATATTTTACAATCTCAAATATTTTTAGTACGTTATTGACACAGTTATGTCAATTGAAAGGGAGACCTATAAAAGTTATAAAAGAGTAGAGTATATAACTAAACGCCTGCCTAAAAATAAATTTAGGGATAGCCGATGTGAACCAGCGTATATAGGCGCTCCGCCACTGCAACTACTTCTGCCCTAAATGCTTCATTTGACCTAATGTTTCATTAGCAGTGATCGTAACTTTTGTAGCATTTTTGGTGCAGCGCACTGTTGTTAACGGAGTTGGTATAGACAATATCAGTCAAAATTGTTCATTAAGGTTAATATTAACCTTATTAACGCTAATTAAGCATTAGGATTGAAATTCTTTATACCAATTCCATTTTCAACACTACGCTGCACCAAAAGTGCTACAAAAGTTACGATCACTGTTCATTAGACATTTTTTTTTTCTTAAATAGGTTTATTGCAAAGCAAACCTAACCTGACTTCTATTTGATGATATTGATATTTAAAGAAAACCCAAAAGTTCACTGTTTCGGAGAAAAATGCATTATGTGCATGCATTAGGTCTAGGAAACATTAGGGCAAAAGTTAGTAGGTCAAGTAACAGAACGTTGTTGAATGATAATTACGTAGCGAGCGTGCGCCACCCGCATCCAGCGGACTCCCGTGATAAACGGACATTTACCTCTAATAAAATATTCATACTGATAAATAGGTGCAATTACATCTAAGTAAAAATGCATTAGAGTATCCCTAGATCTGATCGTACCCCTATAATAATCAGCATGGCTTCCTAGGCGCTGGCGGAGACGTCATTGGCGACCGACTGATGGATGATTGATGTACGGCCTCTGCGGCTGACGTGACGTTTTCCGACACGAGACAAAAGGACTGGTTTGAACTGGTTTACATTTCAATGGGACCACAACGGAGCAGTTAAGAGAGCATTTAAGTGATCTAGTCCCCATGGGGACTAGATCAATTTGTGTAGGATATTTTATTATGCAAGATGCTAAGTCAAGACTCACACAAAATGCCAAAGATTATTACAAACAATTGTTAGTGGGAAACCGGGAGACTTGACCAGGTAGAAGACTTGAACCATCTCAAATATTTCTATTAAAATTTCGTGCTATCGGCGGTTGCCAGCACGGCTATTATGAGACAGCCCGCGAGCTCTCGAATTTTCTCGCACTATCCGTCTCTCTCTTATTAGAACACTTAAAAGGTACTTATAGTGCGAGAATCGAGAGTATTTCGCCGCCGTCTCATGACAAACGTGCTGGTCGAAAGACACTCGCACAAAGGCGGCGGCTGCAACATCGCCATATTGGCCGCTAGTAGTACGCTTCGCCGTTGAGCGCGGTAAAGAGGTTTTCACATATTCAAAGCTGGAAAAAATATTTCTTTGCATTCTAATGCTATCAAGGTAGGAACTGTTTTCTTATCACATTGTATTGATTATTTAATGTAACTTTATTGGGTGGAAATATTTTAATCATCCGATACAACCATTTAAAGAAAATGACATCTTTGTAAGGCAAGGGTAACCCCGGGAGATTTGACCACTTCTGAGGCAGGAGACATGATCAGTGGTGCAAATTTAATCTCCCACTGTGGTCTTTATATTATTATAATTTTATATTCATACCTTTTTTGTTTTGGCATTAGCCATTTAGGGCATTATTACAGAAATTTACGACATAAGAACTGACTACACAAATGCCATACAAAAAGTTAAAATAGAGCATCTTTAGGATGCACAGCAATTAAATTACTATGGTATCAACAGGACCTCACTTCGCCGTTGTGACTTGAATGACGCGGGAAAAAAACGAAATAAAGGGTTATATATGGATATAACCCTTTATTTCGTTTTTATATGGATAAAAACCCCAGATTTTTACAGATTCAGAGGAGAGACTGTTAGTAAAGATTTTCTTCTGAAATAGCACACAAAACCTGTTGTATTTTTCTTTTAAAGGGTAACATTTTATACTCTGATTACATTGTTAGAATATTTTTTGTTTTGAATATGTATTGACTGTAAAAGATGTGCGCACAAGGTGAATGTTGGTTTAACAGGCCAATAATAGGTATTTAATACGCCATTTATGTTATAAATGAGTTGAATTGTTATTTTTATTAATACTAGTGATCTCAAATGCGCCATTAGTTTTGGAAGATGGCAAAACAATCTAAAATCGGCCTGATAATGTTTAATTTTGATTACATTTGTAAGAGAGACTGTTTTAGAAGTATATTTTTGTTTTAAATTATAACCGCATTTTTCACTTTTTTCTACCAGAGGGATCTATGGTCAAGTCTCCTCTATGCACTGGTCATCTCTCCCGTAGGGGCGGGAGATTTGAAGCATTTTTCTGTTGAAATTAAAATATTAACTTAATCAACTGTCTTATGATACCAAATTATACCTAATTCAATTTGACACATATTGGGCGCAAAATCAAGTCCTTACGACTAACACCTAAAATTTTAAGCGCCTTAAAGTAAAATGGGGTTCAACTCTCCCGGACTCCCCCTAAACGTCGAAGATACCTTATAATCGATTCACATTGAGTATCTCATGAAAAATATATTATATTTATGTTTCGTAGGATTATTTGTCAACCCCTCCGTCTCGTGCAAAAAAAACCTTGAGACTGGTTTCAAGTTGAGTCAATTCAGTACAAACTAATGCATCTACTTAAAAAAATACACTTATTTTTTAAAACCTAACTAAATCCAGTACGGTACAGCGAAATAGTTAATCGCACATCGTATTTAAGTGCCTAAAAACGAAACTACAAGCAATGTAGGTCAGTGAGTCCAGTTTACGGCACGCATGAGCGCAGCCTCGCCCATAAAGAACATCTGGCTTTTGCTAAACTTTACCAATGACTATCACCGAACCAACGACCTCTATGTTAAGCGGTCTCGTAAATAGGCAAATGGTGAAACCATATCGATCGGTAACAACTGCTACCAGCAGATTGGCTCGTAGTTCCCTGATTATTCGATACTTTTCCATGGGCACACCTGAAACGTCGAATGGATAATTAGTAAAAGTCATTATTATGCAATTATTTGTATATACTTACTGTATTAAAAGTTTAAAACGTCCACAGTTATTAAGCATTGCTACCATGCACGTAAAACTCACGTTTTCTTTAAATATACCTATGCAAACGGCACAGATTTATTTATTTACAGAATACGTAGGCGGAAGGTACATGGTTGGCATACATTATCTCTAGTCTAAGCCTACCAATGTTATTAGTAAACTTTTAAAGGTCACGGACGGACCTTTGCCCCTCCTTACGTCAGAATATTTGCGTACCTAGTTTCTCATATCGGCTACATTTAGTTCCGGACAACTTTTCTAAATTACAGAATAAGTAATAGTACTACGTACAGAACGTTCTCTGTTAACAAATTCCCTGTTTAGGTACGCCAAACGTACCTAAATGTGGCCATCTCTTCCTATCGCATGCAACGCGCTCTTTCTGACGCGGGGCCATAGAGCTAAGGTTACCGCTCGACCTATTAAATTAAACCTTAGGTATATAATAGTGTCTTCATTAGTAATTATTTCCTTGTCATTTTTTTTAAATTGAGCGTGAACAATGAATGTGCTATGATTTTATTAAAACTAAATTGATAGGTACCTATGCAAAAATTACTTCAATGTTCATCTGAATCCGTCTTCACCTAAATTAATAGGTTACTTAAATAAGTACACCTATATATAAAATAATAATAATTGTTAACACCTAGCAGTTAAAATCTTTGTACTTATGTATGTACATATGTTAACAATATAGAAACGTTCCGCCTTTCTTCTTTAAGTAGGTAGTAATTTACCTAGCTACTTTGGGTATCGGAGATTGCGTATCGAGTGCAATACGTACGTCGTACAATATGTGCGACCTGCAATACCAACTGTGCAGAATCACACATTTCCTTACCTTTCAGGCTTTCAGTATCCTTCTAGACCGTCCCGACAACAGCAGGAAAAAATAATTTTCGGATTCTTTGTCATTATGCTTACATGCCGCTACGATACAGTATATATATTACCTTTTTTTATTTAGGCATTTTTACGAGGCGAATGACTATCCAAAGCGCAAACGCGTGCGTTCCGTAGCAGTGCGCGGCAACCACTGATAGACCGTTTTAAAATGGCGGGCCGGCATGTACTGGTAGAGGCGCGACGAAATCAAAGAGTGAACCGCGCTTGTCTAAATATTGAAGTCCTTGCGACGTTTCCCCGACCGTTCAGCGTCACTTTGTCACGTACAAACAGCAATATACATCACTAACATCGGTTAGAGAAAGGAGATTTCGGAATGCCTTTACTAGATTTTCCGACTTCATCATCATCATATCAGCCGAAAGACGTCCACTGCTGGACATAGGCCTCCCCCAAAGAGTGCCAAAGTGACCGGTCCTGCGCCACCCGCATCCAGCGGACTCCAGCAACCTTTACCAGGTCATCAACAGGTTTCCAACTTGGTTTTATTAAAATGCGAATACTTTGAATACCAAAGCAAATGTTTAGTACAGCTCGCCTTACAGTACATGAGTTTAGCCATTATTATTATTATGAAGGTTTTATTATTATGAAGGTTTAAGTGTCCCACTGCTGGGCAAAGGCCTTCCTCTTTCCCCAGTCTTGGTCAGGTCAGACATCAAGCTCGTCTCGCCATCTCCTACGTGGTCTACCGCGACGCCGTATTTTGTTCTGTGTGAGTGGGACCCACTCCACTTGGTGGTAGTTGTGCCCCATAACGCTTTTGGCATGCTACTCCAGGCAAAATACGGTTTTGAAAAACATTAATTTATAATAGCGTTTTTTTGTTGATTTCATTTTAAAATGTTATTCTAAGATGATTTATTCAAGAATCCGACAAACTTTCCACCCGGAAGTAATTATGTAGATTTCAATGAATCATGCATTGTCTTTTTTTGTACGATTTATCTTGAATATTAAAGAGAAGATGTAAATGAACGTAAATAAAGCCAAAAATATTTATTAATATTTTTTCTGACTTATCAGAAGCTAGTTAATTTATAATTTTATTGATGTCTATAATTTTATCGGATTTTGTCGCTGGGTAACTATTTAATTGATAATATATCCGTTACACATAAAAAATAAGCTATTATAAATTATTTCCAAAATTGTCATTGTTTCCAAACAAGCTGTCAGTTCATTGACTGGACTATGCGGCTTACGTGCCCGGCCCGCGGCCGCGGCGCGGCGGTGAAGTTTCATCAACGTAGATAATTATTATTTATCATTTTCAAGTTCATGTTTGGTTTGACTGCATGTCGGATTTAAGTCTATATTGCTGTGTTAACATATTTTTAGTAAAATACAAAGTACTTTTTACCTTTAAATATGTAAAGGCGCAGAAATCTGATTTCTGAATGCAATGAAATTTTGTAGAACGAAACATTAACTGTATTTTACTGTTTGTTGTCTTAAAAAAACGGGCGTTAAATATTAAGCAGGCAGCCCTCAGCAGATGTTAAATAAGCATGATTTTGTAAAGCTCGCTTTGCAGAATATAACGTTCTTTGAACCAAAAACCAAATTTGTTTTTAAGATGCAGGCATGAGATGGAGTTATTCGCTTAGGTTTGGTCCTTTTTTTGTGTAGGTACATAGATGTTATTCGGACCGCGCTAATGTGTCTCACCTCACCCATCCCGCCTAATGAAACTAAACATCTGCATACGCTTAGTAACTACGAATCGCGGTGTCAAGATATACTTGTGGGTGGACGTTGAGCTGAGCTTAAAACAAGTTACAGAATAGCGGGGCAGTAGAGCGCCATTCCGGTCGACTTACCGTCCTGTACCCTTACCTTCCAGCAATCAATCGGTAGTATACCACAGGCAGTGAGGTGGCATTCAGTAATATTGTTTTCAACACAATTGCTCGTAACGTACCTCTTATTGTGTCGCTTTTAGGCTCATAATCCTGGATATTAAACACGCGTGTTTAATAACATTACGTTACTTGTGTGTTATGGTTATATCACGATTAAGTCACGTTGGCACCTTGCAGCAAGATGTATGCATGCACACGGTGCATTCTTAAACTAACCGGGTTGTACAGAATGTACAGCTTTTTTTTTAATTCTCGGCAAATGGATTCTTACCCGACTAAACAAATTAAATCCTTTTTGTTAATTAATTGACTATTTCTTTTTGGATATGATATAGAAACGGTTAATTTAGAAAAACTATTCCCTTTTGATAACATTTTACATGAATTGATAAAGATAACATTTTAAAACGAAATTATTTATTTTATTTTGCATTGGCTGTTTAGAGATCATCTAATGCGAGCGCACTGCGCAAACTTCACAAAAAAAAATTGATGCGCGCCATTATAGGTTATTTCACAGATATTTGTAAACATTGTTAATGCGTGTTGGGTTATTAACAAAAATGTTGATTCGTGGTGACTAGAAAAGTGATAAAAAGAATGGACGCCACTAGAAATTCTTGACGATGTGAACTTGAACATGTGAGTAAAAACCTGTTGACATCAATAAGTAAAGAAAATAACTTGACAGGCCTATAAAATTTTCACCTTATGAAAAGGATTTTTTCCTCGCAAAATGTGTTGAAAAACGTCGTATGAAACGCGTGAGCTTTGATAATCACAATCCTCGGCTCTCTTATCACGCTCACCAGCGGCTCGCGTGATAATTCCGCCTCTGGTGTAATTATCAACATACCTCACTTGTATCACAATGTACAACATAACGATTCATAAAAGCTTGTTAAAAAAAGTAGACACCTAGCATTACAGTGAACTTCTGCAGGCAGAAAAAATGTACATGAGAGTGAATAAGAAGTACGAGTATTTTACAAAGAAGCACTTTATCCTACTTTAGCGTTTAAATACGTTTATTCTACGAGTCTGCGTAAACGCTAAGATATCTTCTGAGAGCGGAAGGCTTCATAGAGGAAGCAATTTAGCTAGGATAGAACTTACTACCTAGTCAGCGCAGCGAGCAATCAAGTGCAGAATCTACAATGAAGGCACATTTAAATTTTTTTTGCCGATAAAATCATTGACAGTGCAGTAATAACATTTTTTTTCATGTTTTATCTATATTTCTGCTTTATTTGACAGAAGGAGAGATATCCACTTAAGATAGGCATATATTATGATTATGAGTACACCGTTCCGAGACACAAACACACGGACAGTTGGGGCATAACTCAACCTATTCTAAAGATGCATTGAGTTTCTTAAAGAGTCAGTACCGATGCTAACAAAGTACTAAGTTTAGGCAATGTAAACTCAGAGCATTTCTATACTTTCTAAGTCATTAAAGTTTAATTGCAACATCCCGCCGTTATTAGTCACCTTATTGAATTGCTAGTAGATATAATCAATGAAATCTAGCGAGCATAATACTACATCTGTATATATATGCATACAGTTATATTTATATGGTACATTGTGGTTATATCTATATGCACTAATATTATTCACATATTATATCCTAGTAATATTATAAATGCGAAAGTTTGGATGTTTGGATGTTTAGATGTTTGGATGTTTGTTACTCAATCACGCCCAAACGGCTTAACCGATTTGGATGACATTTTGCACGAAGATAGTTTATAGTCTGGATTAAAATATAGGATAGTTTTTATCCCGGGCCCACGCAGACAAAGTCGCGGGCGGAAGCTAGTATACAGGAAAGTTTATGAGATAATAGATTTTATGGATGAACATATTTTATGCCTTGGGCTTTGCCTGGTTTCCCCGTAATACGCGGGCGGAGCCGAGCCGGCAGCTAGTCTTATAAAAATAATAATACTCATACTCATTTAATGCTAAAGTATAAAATTTTACGTCAGAAAAAAATATAAATAAATCTTAAATCATTCTATGGCAATTGAATTTGATTTTACTAAATTACTAAATCCTCCTTACCTCGAAATTCATATCATCGTGGTTCGAAAATTGTATCTAAAGCCAATTTAATTAAATTGAATATTTGTCAATACATTTCCTTATTGCTCTCAAAACGCCCTTCGTTTTCCGCTATTTAGTCTTATTAAACACGATTGATTTTAGCTGTATTAAATCACCTTGTCACAGTCATATTATTATCAATACCCAAATCTGGCTACGTACATACGTTAAAATAAGTCGAAGAATAAATGGAAGTAATTATAACGTGATTTTCCTACTAGAAAAGTTCTATTTGTTACGCGAGATTAGCTTCAGCCAAAGTAGGTCAAGGTTCGATTTGGTCGGGCCATTTGCATCAACGTGTTACGTACTTACGGCATCGCACGATTACTTCAACAACCTCGCATTTTATTCTACTAAAGTACTCAAAAAATAACCTTGTGTAGTAAAACTTTCAGTTCAATTTTCAAAACGACGGTGATAGTAATTACGAGGTGAAGAAAGCAGTCAATCGAAATGACGTCAGCAGGGGTTGGCTGCAGCAATTATTTAACGTCAACTTTGCGACTCAGATTAGCTTCGTTTAGGTTTCTCTGGGCTTTATTATGCCTTAACACTAGTTACAAATAGATTGTTCAATACATTTTTATTTTTTTATTTTTTAATGATTTCCTACCAAGCTTAAATACTTGAAAAATTTAAAACTGAAATAAAAGTATCTTTTTCTGTATTTAATCTACTTCAATCATTTGCACTAGTATATCTGTTTCTAGATCATGTCAAAGAGGCATGTGGATGTATTAAGTGTTATCATCCTAAACAGCAAACATATTATTAAACAACCCTTTAGGAAACGCTGAGCCATCGCGGTTAGATGGACAGTTATTTTTTATTCCACACTCAGGACCGTCTTTATACACACAGGTGGGATAAATGGCGGTCAGTCATGGAGAAATCGACCTAACTTTTCATATAAAACTTTAGCATGGCCATTTCTTGCAATTTATTAAAATTATGCAGCCCTTTGCCCACACGATACGGCTGGCCGAAAAGTTGTTTATGTTTTAATGACCGACTTAGCCTATGGAGCATGGGTTTGAATCCGGCTAAGGGCAAATGTTTGTGTGGTGAGCATGGATATTTGTTTCTGGGTCTTGGATGTTCTACGTATTATGGTGAGTATTTTATATATAAATAATAAATTAATTAATTAATTCCGTAAATGGTCAATCGATGAATATATTTGAGATTCTGCCGTTTCTTGGTCGCGACTGTTTTTTCGATATATTTACAGCTACCGTACCTATCTATATTGCAACATTAATGATGAGCCTTATATTCCTTATGGCACATTGCTGAACTCATAAGTTTCCTCCGTTTCCATATCTTTTTTTATCCCTAACTTTTTTCTGATATTTGAATAAACCGTTTTCTATTTTATTCTATTCTACCTATTTGGTGGCTTTTTTCCTATACATTCATTGATTATCCCTGTAACTTTATATTTAGGAAATATAAGAGATCTCTTATCATTTATCACATGGTAAATGACCGTCTCGTAGGTTATGTAGCGTGAAACCTGTAACAGCGGAAGATAAGTACTCATTAAGCTGCCTTAAATTAGTCCCACTAACTGTGTACGGTGAAAGTACGTAACAACTGTTCAATAAATTAATTGATATCGATAAATATTGTCTTATAAAACTCTCGTCTCGTGTGACTTAGGATTGCGTTACCTACCCGCATTTTTGATATCGTGTCGAAATTCCTGAACAAATGGAGAAGTTGGGCATAACCAAGCTATTAATACGAGCAAGCCATAAACATCTAAAACAATCTTAATAACAGCAACAGTTCCCAAAGTTCAAACGCAATATTGCTCAGTGTTTTTGACTAACTCCAAAACAAACCCAATTTAAAGACGTTCCATAATCTTATACGAGTAAGGTAAATGGCAAGACGTACAAACTCGCATGTCGGGAATTGCTTTTCGACCCACATATGCAAAGTTGGTCGTGTCCTGAGATTCATAAAGAAGGCTTACTTAATAAAACTTATTTCATTGTTAATGGTTGGGGAAGGCAGGTTTGTCCCTCTATAGTATAAGATAAAAGATCGTTTAAAAACAATGAAAACTCGTCGACAGATTATGAATCAACTTTAATAAACGAGTTATTTCGCATATGTTGACTTTGGTTTTATATTTTAACCTAGTCATAGGTATTATTGGATTGCTGTGTAATAACTTGCTATTTGGTACAAACTGCTTCATTTTAAGTAACAATAACGTGATGACGCAATATAATGTTCATGGAATTTTCATAACAATTGCTTTACGAGAAAAGAAATGACTTTCTAATTGATCTATTTTCAGTTAAAATTAACCTTGCGTATACTTACATTCGAATCCTCCACAAAGATATGATAAGATGTTTTACATCTGAAATTAATAATTTGACTGATTTTTAAGACATCTAGAGGACCTATGAGAGCCTCTCCTGGCCTAATATCGCATAGTTGTACTCGCTGAATGTATGCTTGTTTCTGAGTTAAATTATTACAACTGGCTTTGAAAGTGTCAACCCTAAATTGAATAGAAGGGTGTTGAATGCCGGCCGCCTGCTGTTTGTTATCCTTTACCTATTCTTGTCTACCAAACTAGGCTCAGCCTACTTTACTCTGTCAGTGACAAGGAATATCACCTATTCAACGAATCTAAAGAAAATGTCTATGATTTTTCCAAATAGGACAACGAAAGAGGCCTGGCGCTATTGTACAAAATATACTTTTATTTATATTTGCTTCCCCTGAGGTAAGGTCAAGGGTCGTCGGAATATTTAGTACATAAATATATATTCAATAGAGCCTCGTGAAATAGGCAGCTTCCCAGTTACTTCTCTAGATGAGTTTGGAAAAAATACTTTTTCTGTTATTTTATTTTTTCTTCGTGACTTTCATCGTAGTTTCCTGGGGTCCCAGCATATTTGCTGAGTAGACTTGTATGGCCCAAGAGTGCGCGTAGGTGTAACTGCAGGGACCGGAAAACCCGTTCTTTGGCTTAAGCCGTTCGATAAGCTTAAGCCGTTCCAGGGTTAATCGTTTATTTGGGTTACCGTATCATTGGCTTAACTTACATACGGGTTAAGCCCTTCACTTGAGTTAAGCTTAACCAACCTTAGGGTTTTGGGTTAGGGTTTTGATTGAGTTATTGAAGGGGTTTTAAGGGTTTTTGTAGGGGTTATGAAGGGATTTTTATTTGCTTAATTTAAGCGCTTACTTATTGCGCTTATGTGGCGTTATCCCTTCCCGGGGCCCGTGACGAGCGAGTCTAACCTTCTTAGCGTTGGTGTTGTAGACCATTTAGTTTGTATCAACGATTGCTTCAGCCGCACGCGCCATGTTAAATGTGAAAGTGGGTCTGTCTGCCTGTGTCTTTCTGTTACCCCTTCACGCTTAAACCGCTGAACCGATTTAGATAACATTTGGTATAGAGATTTGAGTCTGGAGGAGGGACATAGGATATAAACGAGTTCCACGCGGACGGAGTCGCGGGCAGAAGCTAGTAAGTTTTATCCCATAAAAAAACATTCCATGTAAAAAAGAGGCAAGGCTCGAAACTCTTCCACCTTAAAAAGTTGTGGGATAAATATAAACATAAAATAAATATATTAGGAGACAATCTTACACAAATCGAGCTTGTACTATGGGTACTAGACGACGATAAAAATACTTATATACTTAGATAAATAAATACTTAAATACATAGAAAACATCCATGACTCAGGAACAAATATTCGTGCTTATCACACAAATAAATGCCCTTACCGGGATTAGAACCCGAGACCTCTTGCTTCGTAGGCAGCGTCACTACCAACTAGGCTAAAGCGGTCGTTGACTTTGATATTTCGTAGTACCAAGTCTCAGGCATTCTTATTATTATTTATTTGCTAGCTAAATAAAATTCAGCTACTTGGCAATCACACAACTTTACTGCATTTATGGATTTTTGCACACCTAAAACTATGCAGTATTGTGTGATTGCCAAGTCACACGGTGGAAGAGTTTCGAGACTTGGCCTCTTTTTTACATGGAATGTTTTTTATGGGATCTCACTTCTTTTTGTAGGTTATTGTGTTATCAATACATACAAATTATGATTGCAGTCTCATTCTTGCTTTTTTATTTTTTCTCCCACTCACTGCAAATGTAACTTTGTAATCCTATATATTATTTATGCGTATCTAGAAAGCTGGACCGAAATTTACTGAAAAAATATTTTAATTTTAACTTGATTCAAACGCTAATTATGTTCTAAATTAGCACTTTTGTTGATCGGTCAGTGTGTATGTGAGTGACAAAATTAAGAAACTTTGACTAGTTATAATTCTTAAACCACCGATTCAAATTGAATGAAATTTGAAATATACCGTGTTTATACAATGCCGGCTTGGTTACTGAAAATTCAGGCTTCTAGTTTTATTCACAGCGAAGTTATTGGGGGGGTCGAAAATGGCCTGAACTGCTTCGAAAAAAGATGGTACGGCCGTGCCGCTGTTTTGCCCGACTTGGCGAGGGCACCGCCGTGCCCCCAGATTTTTATTTGAGCTTAAAATGTGAAAAATAATGTTGTAGCATTAATCTACTTTGGTTTTGAACCAGAACAGTTACGAAGCTGGTGGTTTAAAATTGGCCGGTCCCAATTTTAGACCACCAGCTCTGATAGTAGATATTAGAAATAATGATGAGTTTAGCGCGACCATTTATTTATAACCTCACAAAGGGAAGGAATCAGTTAGTAAAAAGCATGTATCTATTAAGAATTGGTCACATTTATTTCAGATTGTGTGGGCCTTTACGGACACTCAATATCACAAATTAAATATAACACTACAGTATCTGACAGAAAAATACTAAGAAAATCGCAACAAAATGATGTAATTTTTTTAAATCGCAACTGTTGAACAGAAACTAGGTATAAATATTTATTGCAGATCATTGTAATGAGGCGAGCATAGTAAATAGCTAAACCAAATGTAGTAAATGATAGTAATATCCCATAAAAAACATTTCATCGAAAAAAGAGGCCAAGTCTCAAAACTCGTCTACCTTAAAAAGTTGTTAGATATTTCGTAGAGCCAAGTCTCGGGCATTCTTATTAATCTTTATTTGCTTGCTAAATAAAATTCTGCAACTTGGAAATCACACAAATTTACTGCCTTTATTAAATTTTGCATACCTAAAACTATGTAGTATTGTGTGACCCCTTCCACCTCCCTAATATATCCGTTCAGCGGTAAAACACCACAACTCAGGTTGGCGAAGATAACAGATAAAGAATTATTACCTGCTTGAGAACGATGAAGTTCGTGCCTATTTAACCTATTAAACCCTTTTCGCCGGCAGGCGACGAACAAATCAAACAAAGGAAACTTACAAGTCTTGAGACGTAAGTAATTAGCTTCAATTTTTTTGGTGAAATTTCGACTTTATCGCAAACGCATAAAACTTAATATTGTTTGAAATTCAACGACTTTTGGGTTTATCCAAAAAAAGTTGCAAGACACTGATAATGCCTTTCCAAATTATAATCTCGTTGCTGCAAATTATTTTTACTTCGTTAAACTACATCAACGATGTTTAGTACGTCCGAAATTGTAGGATAAAATTCTGTCAAAAGCGCAAGCAGAAAACGACTTTATCATGAGAGCACAAAATCGTATTTTGCTTGCATTCATTTGATAGAATGTACTCTAGTTTCGGATATATAATAACGGTAAACTTTGAAGCTGTAGCAAATTGTCACAATATGGTTTTGTTCGAGTACCTTTCTTTTAAAATGATTACTGTATCCTTTATAAAGGTATCGTAGGCAGAGTTGCATGTTTATTCGGTGCTCATATTCAAACTCGTGAGTAAAGGTACGGTTTAAAACGGTATACCTTGCAATACCTTTATTAAGTACCGTTAATTAAAACCCTTAATTTCGATACCACATTCAGTCCCTTATTTAGAACCATAATGGCATGTACGGTCAAGGAAAATGAAGGTTTGGCAAATGTCAGCTCTATTTGAATGACGTTAAGGATCAAAAGTGCTAAACATTAAATTTCCTCGACTGTACAATACAATAAGCGCTCGGTTAAAATTAAATAGTTCTCATGTACAGTCAGCCAAGAAAGTGTTCTACCACTTTTGGACCTTATTTTGTATGCAATAATGTCGAAAAGCGGTAGAACACTTTCTTGGGTGACTCTACTTACCTAGGTACTGTTTTTTTTAGCTATCATATCTTTAAGCGGCTATAATAAAAGTTAAACAGTTTGCGTGCCCTTTGTCGGGCAATCATTACATAAAATACTAGGTTTATACAATATTATGACGCAATAGAGTAAACATAGGCTTCCTGCGATGTTTCTTATGTCACATACCTAATATAAAACAACATCATACACACCAAACCCATAGAGTTGCTAATGCAAATAGAGTAAAATGAAATAATTATATTCTATTTGCCTCAACTCAAACGGCCACGGACGGTCCGAACCCACGTGTAATTAGAACCCGCGGGTACGTGTGTACGGGTACACGGGTACCCGGGTACCCGCCCGCGGATCGGGCGGGTTCGGGCATGTCCGTGTAGAACGGACGCTTAGCACCGCGGGCTTAAGAACACGGGTATTCGGGCGGGCGGGTTTACACGTGTAGCGGGAGCCCTAATTACAATGTACACAGTTCGCTATTCGCAAGAAAAGTGACGAGTTTCATAGGTAAACAAACAAAATGCCGAAACAGGTGCAATAAATTTATGTTCAGACGAATATGGCATCTCTTACTATGGCAGCTTGGTGCATATTTGTTGAAACGCAAAAATAGTAGCGGTGTTTTTAAAAGGTCGCCTCCTGGGCCTCCTGCGCTGCTGTGAGGCGCGGCGCGTGGCTGGCTCGATTCGGCGAACCACAATAAAAAATGAAACGTATATGTGTAACGCTTAGGAGCAATATCGATTGCGTTTGATGCTCTAAGTATGTATAACTTAAAAACCCTGGAAAGGGTTTTGATAGGGTTTCGGCTTAATTTGAATTAATTCAAAGGAACGGCGCGGCCATTTCAAACCAAAATGAATTGAATAACTATGACGATAAGGATCAACTTAGTTTGCGCTTAGTCCAGAACCGCTCACCGCTAAAACCCTTAACAGGGTTTTGATTGGGTTTTGAGTTAACACGAATTAACTCAAACAATTGGCTTAGCCGTTCATCCAATAACCCCTTCATAAGCTTAACCTGAATGATATGGTTTCTCAAAACCAGCGTTTCAAAAACCCGCTTAAAAACCCGCGTAAGGGTAAGCGGTTCCGGTCCCTGATTAAATAAAGTGCTGGATGGGTTAGGGTTGGGATTTTTGGAGCGTCAACAAATAGCCCTTAAGCTGGCGCCTAAAGGTATACCTGCTAGGCGCTCCTTGGATAGGTGGGGGGAGATCACCAGAATCATCGCCTTATACGGTGTAAGGCGATGATTCTGGTGCCAAAGCATCGGACCGCGGCGTTTCGAGGTAGCTTCAGGTTCGCGGCGTCCAAGTGTTGGAATGATCTCCCCCCACCTATCCAAGGAGCGCCTAGCAGGTATACCTTTAGGCGCCAGCTTAAGGGCTATTTGTTGACGCTCCAAAAATCCCAACCCTACCCATCCAGCACTTTATTTAATTTTTATCTATTTTATTTTTTAAACAACCCAACCGTTTCGCGTTTTTCACATTGTTTCTCATCTCATTGTGCTTGTGTCACATATTTAACAGATTTAGTATACTAATTATTTATTTATTATGT
Organism: Epinotia bilunana; assembly: GCA_947049275.1. Lineage (NCBI taxonomy): Eukaryota > Metazoa > Arthropoda > Insecta > Lepidoptera > Tortricidae > Epinotia > Epinotia bilunana. The sequence goes on along the minus strand of OX346260.1, from coordinate 18,099,263 downwards.
GTATACGTTTGTATCGGCATTATGTTGTGTTGCGTTCCGTGGGTCACGTACGGTGCTGTCTGAAAATCAGCGCTGTAGGTGTCTGTCTGACACCTTAGCATAATGCTGAGACAGCGACCGATTCACTGCCGCGAAGACACACACATTATGTGTCAATTGTATTGTATCTGTACTCCCTTTGTCTCTGTGTGTCTTTTGTGTAGTGAATAAATTGTCTTATTTCTTTCTTTCTTTCCTTCTTAGTTTTATTTAACTTGTCTTCTGTTAGGGACATTTTTATTTAACAACCTACGCCACGTGTGCTACGTCGTAGCGTGTAGCAGCATTTTCGCGTCTTGGAGCGGAAATCGCTAGTAGAGGCATGAATCTGGCATGGCATGGGTTAAGTTATACTTCTACATCATGCTTTAACTGACAGTAACCGTCAGTTTTGTGACGATCACAAACCACAGTTAAATAAATAACTTTCATTCGCTGATGAACTCAAATTGCCTTTATCACGTTAAAGCGTAATACGTAATCATCCAAAAATTAAACACAAAGTTAATGTGAAAGTAAACGTTAGGCGTATCTAAAAGCCTCGAGGCTGCAGACGAACTGATACGGTCCTTGAAGTCGTATGTTTGTTGTGGCAGGTCGTCTGGGTCGTATATATACTGTCTCATATTTGCTGATAATCTCTGCTAATTTCGGTTAAATTATTATTTGTTGAGGATAAATAATTACACCGAAGCAAAACCACGACATAATATAACTACTATTCGTGCGGAGAAATTAGAGCCATGAACTTTAGTAAACAACATATAAAGGATACATAGTGGGAGTCGCACACATACTGATAAAGCTATAAGCGTAGATAATAAAACTAGGGGAACGAGATACATCATCATTATATCAGCCGAAAGACGTCCACTGCTGGACATAGGCCTCCCCCAAAGAGTGCCACAATGACCGGTCCTGCGCCACCCGCATCCAGCGGACTCCCGCGACCTTTACCAGGTCATCAGTCCACCTTGTGGGGGGCCTACCCGCGCTGCGCCTTCCGGTACGTGGTCGCCACTCGAGAACCTTTCCGCCCCATCGGCCATCGGTTCTACGTGCAATGTGCCCCGCCCACTGCCACTTAAGTTTAGCGATTCGGAGGGCTATATCGGTATATATTACCTTGGTTCTGCTGCGGATAGCCTCATTTCTGATGCGATCGCGCAGATAAACTCCCAACATAGCCTTTTTAACTTTGAGCCTTCTTATGAGGCCTATAGTAAGCAACCACGTTTCCGTGCCATACGTCATCACTGGCAACACGCACTGGTCAAAGTCACGAGATACAATGTCATATATATCCTGTTCGTCATCGCGTACCTAATATTAGATTGTATGACAAGGGTCTAAAATAAGCCATATTACCACGAGATGGTTATCTTCCCAAGCGAAGTGAGGGAAAACTGTTTGAGTGGTAATATGGCTTTTAGACTAGAGTTACTCTACTTTTCACTTCGACTGCGAGAAAATAGGGAAAGCGAAGATTCATCCAGATTCATCCATCCACAATCAATAATAAATTCCACAGCGAAAAGATTGTTCAATTTCGCGGCATGATTTTTAAATAAACTTTTCTGACACAGATACAAAATATTTACATCACGAAGAAGCGCTACTGACCGTCTATACGCGCATCGAAACGGCCAAGTGCGGCGGACAGCATACGTTGAATAAGATAAAGCGAGATAGACAGCAGTCTATCCCGCTCAATCTCATAGCTTATGCCATGTATGCAGTCAACCATGATTGAACGTTTGGACGCGGCTATAGAATATCAGTGGCGTTTATTTTTTTAATAATTTTGATTTAAGGACAAAGAACAATGTTTTCAAATTAATTCTGTTTCCTTATCGGTCGATTATAATTACTAAGTGTATTCTGGTTAGAATTGATAGCAAATACAAGTGTTTTTTTTAAGTGTTGTTATTGGAGGATTTAATGTGGTGAAGATTTGATTGGTAAAATTTAAATGTTTACAATCAATCATTTTCCCTAGGGGCTAAATGTATTACTTTAGCCCCGCTTCTAAGCCTAATACACACTTGACATGACTGATGAATGGCACACTTTTCAAGCATGAGAAGTGAAAAGGATTTTTTTATTAGTTAGCAGTTTTGATTGTCACCAGTTGTCAAAAATTGTACTGAAACTGATGACACGGATATGATGACGATGATATGCACACGCACGTCGACGGCGACAACCTGACAAATCGATTTTATAAGTTATTATTTACGCGCATGGGCGTGAGAGTGACTCGCAAAATCCAAACTTGGTTTTGAAGCTCCGGTGACATGAAAAACAATAAAGGTATCCACTTGAGTTGTAAGTGTAGTGGTAGGAGGGCTTGGGCCGAGTTTTACGAAACCGGCGTTTGGTGTCAAGATTTTCGAGACGGGTTCTTTCAATGTTACTGAGTCCCGTGTTGACAGCAGTTCGCCAATCCGATCTCCCAGTAGCAAACTCCTCCCACGACTCACATGATATGCCGGTTGCAGACAGATGGCGCTTCAGGACATCGCTGTACCGTAGGTATTGTCCACCAGCCTTGCGTTTGCCTGAGGCTAGTTCCGAGTAAAAGACTGCTTTAGGCAGTATTGATGATGGCATTCGTACAAGGTGTCCACACCAACGTAATTGTCCGTAAATGAGGAGACATTTCATAACAACCATGCCAGTCTGACCCAAAAACTCCGAGTTTGGAACACGATCCTGCCACTTTAGTCGAAAACTTATTCGGAGGCATTTTAAATGAAGTGTCAAGGCACTTGACATTTCCTTTGTAAAGACGCCAGGTTTCCGAGGCGTAAAGCAAAATATAGGCAGAATGATTGCTTTATAGAGGGCAAGCTTAGTGGTAAGCCTAAGGTCGTGCGATTTCTAAACTCATTGGTTCATTCTGCCGAAAGCTGCAGCAGCTTTCGCGATCCGTGCGGAAATGTCGGACTCCAGTCGATTATCGTTCCGCAAAAGATTTCCAAGGTACCGAGATGTTCGCACGTCATCCAATGCGTTGCCTCTTAGAAGAACAGCAGCATCGCTTACATATTTTCCTCTTACAGGTTGTTTAACAATCTGGGTTTTCGACATGCTGATCACCAAACCAAATTTACGATAAAAATCGTCAAAATTGTCGAGATAACTTTGTAGGACCTCTCAGCCATAGGACAAACAGCATAAAAAAATCTCCGTTAACGAGGCAGACTGTGTTTTAAACGCCCTAAGACGCGACAGGTCCAAAATACTCTTGTCAGTGCGAAAAATTACCATTATCCGGTTGTTGCATTTCTGAAGTGAATCGTTCATTACCGCCGAAAAATTGATGGCAAATAAGGCGGGAGCCATGACGCAGTTTTTTTTGACACCACTTGTGACTGGGAATCGCTCCGTGAAAGAGTTTTCGTGCCGTATGCAGGCACACAGGCCCTCGTGAAATTGGCGCGGTAAGTTCAGGAATTTCACGGAACAACCCCACTTTTCTACAACAGTCCACAAAACAGAGCTGGGAACTCGGTCATGCCTTTTCTAGATCCACAAAACATTAATAAAGGTCTCGGTGTTATTATCTCTTTTGGGCATTCTCAAGGACTCCATGTATTAAATCCTCTGTGTACGATAAAAACAAACACAGGGGCGCGAATTGACTACCAAAATGTGACATGTCCTCAGCACGTCATAGAAATATCGCCGCCTTAAATCATGTATCTGTCTTCAAAATTAAGAATGACAGAGATAAAAACAGCGACATTTTGTAGGCCGATTATCGGCTAGTCAAGAACTGTATATTAATTAATGGGGTTTTTCAAAGAAAGAGAGTTGAACATTTTACAGTTTTAACAAATATTACTGTCCATCGACATTTTTAAATATTTTTCAGCCATTGGCTGGTATTCGATTTTACTGAAAAAAGGAATAGGCAAGTAAGTACTTATGTAATTCGGTGCCAATGCAATATTATGGCACTACCGAGCTGATTTTGATGATGGATACTGACATTGGGCATAGGTACTCCTAGAATACACAGGATAAACCCGTCATGATTGGCCCCATTTAGAAAACTCTCAACGAGCAATTAAAAAAGAGTTACAACTTGAACTACTAAAAATGAAATATTGAACAGCATATTCTTATATAAGGTCAAGTATATATTAAAATACATGCAAGATGGTTAATTATCTCATAAATTCATTATACGGTCTGTGAGAGGTTTCAGTTGCTATATAACTAATATAACTTATTAAGAAATAAGTTATATTATAAAATATTACATTGTAAATGTAAATAAAACTTCGTAAATCGGTACCCAAATGATAATAATATTATTTTAAAAAACACAGTACGCAGCTCCTGAGACAAAGTTTATTTAAGATTCAATCTTACAATTTCAATTCAGAATACAATTCAAATTCAAGTATGGTAAATAAAGATTAAATATATTGCTTCTTAGAACGATATGTATTAAGTAAAAACAAAGTTATTCCCGAAGTTCCACATTTAAGACGATACGTCTAAGAGACTTCATTTGCAATTCGATGCCGCCGAACTTTGTGATTAAAAAACTTAAATGTTGATACTGATTTAGGTTAAATACCCAAAAATCTTCAGTTTGTGGCAAATGATGAACACTGAAGTTTGTTAAGACACCGATTACGGAGAACGATTTATTTTCACAGTTCATATCAACAGAAATAACAACCGAAAGAAAGCCATTTAGTAAAAACTTATCTTGAAGTTATGTACTTTAAACAAAATTAGTTATAGATAATTCAACTCATCTTTGCGCGTGCGCATGTCGTGCGTTTGTAACATTGCAGTTTGATTTACTTGGCAGTAACACGGCAGTCGTCGCTGGTGCGCAGCGGTGGTTACAAGCGCACGCACATATAGATACGGCCACGTTCAATCATGAGTAGAACTATCTATAAGTTTAATTAGGTACCTATAAGTATTATTTTCAGATTCTCTAAGATACATTTACAGGAACGAAGGAAGAAGTTAGTTGTCAGTTGGGGTGAACTGAAACCCATTGCTGTGTGCAGCTAGTCTGTGCCGCAGCAAAGGCTGAGCTCACTCCTATTATCTAGGTTTTATTTTCTGTTTTATATGTTTTATGTTCTGTTTCTATATCTGCGGTGTGAGAGTTCTATGCCGGATGTCCGGTTCTGCCAAACCTCAGTGCGTAGAGCTCTTCTTTCCCTCGACATTCATAAGTCGAGTGGGCCTGATGGAATCCCCGCGATTGTGCTAAAGATGTGTGCTCCTGAATTAACACCGGTCCTAACGCAACTTTTTCGGCTCTCATATTCTTCTGGCGTAGTCCCGACTTCGTGGAAGTCAGCTTTGGTGCACCCGATCCCTAAAAAAGGCACCCGCTCAAATCCGTCCAACTACAGGCCAATAGTTATAACCTCCCTTTTCTCCAAGATAATGGAGGCCATTATCAATCGCCAGCTGCTTCGGTACCTAGAGGACCACCAGCTGCTCTGTGACCGACAGTACGGTTTCCGTGGGGGTCGCTCGGCTGGTGATCTTCTAGTTTACCTGACACATCGGTGGGCGCAGGCAATCGAGACAAAGGGTGAGGCATTGGCAGTTAGTTTGGACATAGCGAAGGCCTTTGATCGAGTTTGGCACAAAGCACTTCTAGCAAAACTTTCATCCTATGGGCTCCCAGAGAAATTATGCGAGTGGGTCAGCAGCTTTTTAGCAGACAGAAGCATAAAAGTCGTAGTCGACGGTGAATGCTCTGACTCCATGTCTGTAAATGCTGGTGTCCCCCAAGGCTGTGTGCTATCACCCACGCTGTTCCTCCTGCATATTAATGACATGTTGCAAATCAGCGGCATTCATTGTTATGCGGATGATAGTACGGGTGATGCCTTTTACACCGGCCGTGCCAATATTTCTCGGGAAAACGTCATTGAGAGTCGAAACAAACTTGTGTCTGAAATTGAGTCTTCCCTAAAAGAAGTCTCAGAATGGGGCCGACTTAATCTAGTCCGTTTTAACCCCTCGAAGACACAAGTTTGTGCATTCACCGCAAAAAAGTTAGCGTTTCCGGCATCTCCACGATTTGAGAGCACTCCCCTAGCAGCCACAGCCAGCATCGGAATCCTTGGCGTCGACATTTCGAAAGAAGTCCAGTTCCGCGGCCACTTGGAGGGTAAGGCCAAATTAGCCTCGATGAAGCTCGGTGTGCTCAACAGATCGAGACAGTATTTCACGCCGGCTCACCGCCTACAGCTCTATAAGGCGCAGGTCCGTCCACATATGGAATACTGTTGTCATCTGTGGGCAGGGGCTCCTTTCCATCCTCCTTTCCATTATAGCCTATGTAATAATCAAATAAATAGGGTAACACAAATACGCGATCTTGGTGTGCTAATGGACTCGGAACTTTCTTTCAAACCTCATTTGGACCTAATAATAAAAAAAGGATACAAACAACTGGGCTTCATTCTACGCGTAGGGAAAGCTTTCAAAAATCCTAGCACCTATAAAATTCTGTATAATAGTTTTGTTCGCAGCAATCTCGAATTCGCTTGTACAGTCTGGAAACCCTATCATAATATTCACATCGAGAGAGTGGAAAGGATACAAAAAAAAATTGTTAAAGCCCTTAATTTCAGAACTGGCTATGAGTACACTAGTTACACTGATTCACTAACTCACCATAAATTACAAACACTCCGTGCCCGCAGAGATTGTGTAGACTCTTTTTTATTATATAAAATCATATCTAATATGTTGGATGTCCCCTCACTATTACATCAAATCAATTTAAGGGTACCTTGTAGACGTCAGCGCCAATGTCAAAAGAAATTCTTATTTTCGATTCCCCGCAATCGAACTTGTTATGCACAAAATATGCTGTTTATAAGACGTGTATGTGAACTGTTTAACCATGATGAAAGACTTAAAGACATTGATCTGTTTAATTGTTCTATTAAGTCATTAAAACATGCTTTCCAGTAACCATGGTCTATATAATAATATGATCAATCACTTGACTGTGTACATATACTTACGAATGGGTTTATCACAATCTGACTGTAAGCTGTCATATTAAATATTAGAATTTCATTACTTAGTTACAACAGCAAGTTAAACTTTTAAGTCATTTATTATCATGAAGCTGATACTTAAGTTTGTTGATAATGTATGTTGGTAATATGCTTATGTTTATAAAATAAGGAAACTCCAGGTCTAAGATGTAAGCGATAGTTTAAGAATTAATTTCTGTAAACGACTGTTTGTTTCTTCATTAAATAAATAAAAATAAATAAATAAATAAATTAATCCCCGCCGCTTCCTTCCGCCATCGCCCTACGCGACAGCTTTTCCATTCTCACCACGTAGATGGTTGGCAGTCCTCAACTGTGCGTTTCTCCCGAAACTTTCTGCCTGTATTTCCGGACCGTTATAACCTTCAAGCCTTCAAGAAAAGAGCGTACTCCCATCTTAAAGGCCGGCAACGCACCTACAACTCTTCTGGTGTTGTAAGTGTCCATGGGCGTCGATTATCGCTTACCATCAGGTGATTCGACTGCTCGTTTGCCTCCTATATCATAAAAAAAAAAAAAAAAAAAAAATCTATGCATATTCTATTCTAAGTATGTGGACACGGCCATTGCCAAGTTCTGAATCCTATTCATCTCTTTCACATCGCTATCGCATTTGAATATAACTGGTGCTCTTTGCGTGGCCTTATATTGATTGTCCTAAAATCTTTTGGCCGAAAACTTTTGGCATTACTTTACATTTAGCATAACCTTTTTTTTGCATAATTGTTGATTGTTCTCATTATTTTTGCCCCTAATACTAAATACTCGAAATTCTAATTGGCTAAAACTACCATTATATGGTATAAACTTGGTACAGTATATGATATTCTACGATGTAATACTACGAGAATATGTTTAGGAATTATGATATGATTGTAGTACAAACAGCTTTAGTACATCTAATATTAGGAATTTTAAACACACAATAAATATTATGCACATGAATAATTAGGACAATCGATATTATGCGTAACGATTTCGGCGAAACAATATTCTATGCAAAAAGTATTAGGCTAAACGTTTGTAGGCGAAAAGTTGTTATGCGACAAAAAAATCGAACAATGAAAAATTATGCCATCCGATATAGACCCGAATATAACCCGTGCGCTCTTTTTGACACGCCCAACTTGTGCGCACAAAAAAACGCGATCGCTAAAAAGATTGGGGACGGAAAGCCATGAATAAAAGGCTCATAAGAAGGCTGATGTTTACTTATCAGAAGACCGGCATTTCTTTCACTTAACCCTGCATAGAACCATTTCGTTTAACGTAAAGTACATACCTTGTATCCAGTGCCGATAACCAACAGCCATGGGCACAATTAGGGCATTGCTCTAGTTGCGCTAATGCCTCTATTATCCGAAGTCTCCTGAAATGGGGGAATATTTATGGCGCTTTCTCGGCGACTAATGTCGTCGAGAAGAAATGGCGACAGATTTACGTAGTAAAGTGCGCTGTGACCGGAAACTGCGAAGAAGAATGGCGACAAATTTGGAGATCGATTAATGAATACGCCAAAGAGCTCTAGGTGTTCATTAGTTTTGAATGAGTACCTATCGATTTTGTGTAATTATAATTTAAGGCTGCTTTGTTTACGGACAAAGCTTTGATAATAGCCATATTAAGAAGTACTGTAACTTAAACAATATTCTGGTATTTAGGTAATATCCCAAGCAGCACGTTAGTGAATTTTGTAGCTTATCTTATAGCTTTATGTTCTAAATGAGTGGTTTAACAATGTTTGATAAAACTTATAGCTTTAAACACAACTCAAAATTGTATATGAGTTCACCCTGTCACTTGTTGCTAAGGAACGTTTTTTGTTTCTACTTTATGACTTATGGTTGGTTAACCCGTTCAGGGCCCATGACGACACATATGCGTCAGACCGCCGTAGTCGCTTTCCGCTACATACGAGAAAAACCACGGGACCGGCTACGAGCGTAGCGCGTAGCGATTCTGGGCAATGAATGTGTTAAAATCGATTTTGGTACTTAAAGTTGCATGCAGGTTTTAATTGTCACTGACTAAGAAGAAATAGTGCTATATAAGGCCCGCGTCACTTATAAGCAACTTTTACATATAAAGATATAAGTTTACGGCCCTTTTACTTTCTTATACTTTCATTATTTCCTTGACTCTATTTATAGAATGCGGTGACATTTATATAACGGTTTAAGTTTACGCCCCATAAGACTCCCTAGGAGGGTAGCGTCATAAATGGGTTCATTGGTTTTATTCCGATGACATACCTACCCTTCCTTTCGTGGATGCTGTAAAATATAAGTATCTATTAGATTGCGGTGCTTGCACTAAAAGGGATTGTAACATGTTGTAATAGTGCATTCAAAGTTTTTTCTGGTACGTTTACTTGGTTTCAGAAAGGGATTTACATTTGATAAGCTTAAGCCCGTTTCAACAAACTGACATAAATGAATTACGTTCTTAATAATCATAGTGTAACATCAATATTTGGGTGAGGACCAAATTCTTGGCCAGTAGTTAGCGTGGTTAATTGGTAGTTAAAAAGTTCCGTTGTGACACGAAAATTAACCATAGAATTGTATGGCTAGAAATTTGTTCCTCACCCATTTGCTATTCTGTTATATTCATTTCCATTGTTTTAAGTAGTTAAGCGTTGGTGTTGTGTGTCAAAGTCAATGTAAATGATATAAGTTTATTATTTCATGGTATAGTTAACAGCAAAAGTAGATGATCATTTTAGTACCTTGTCACTACTTTGACGAGATTGACGCATCCCAATTGTCGCAGTATTGCTACGTTCATCTATATTTGCTGTTGGCCTGATAGCCAGCAACACAAGAAAAACTTTCTTTACCTGATCCAGTAATCAACCCCGAGATTCTACCCTGCGATATTAGACAATAATGTGTCTGTCATTAAAAATCAGAGTAACAAAAACATCAAAGGGAGGATAAAGGCTTAAAGCCACTTGAGACCTTTTGTCAAGCATCGCGGATTAAATACCGGCTCTGCACCTTTAATTATCAGATGTCCTGGCCATAAACAAAATAAGTGAAAATCAATGTTTACAGCATTGAAATCTTTCTTTATCGTTCGCGAAGCATGTTCTTTTTTGTAAATTTTACCATGGGCATAAAAAACCCTTGAAAACCTGTGTATAATAATGTACAAATAGGTACTGTAATTGAAATAATAAATATAATACTATGTAATTGAAGTTCTTGGGGAAACCTTTTCCGTCGATTTCAATTACCTACCGGTATATTTAATTAAGATAACATGAAGAGGCTTCTACGCGGTAACGAGATTGAACGAGGGAGTGGCTTTTGAGGAAAAATCCTCCAAATGTACGTATACATATAAACGTAATATTTAGCATTAAATTAACGTTCGCATTATTGAAATGTAATTTATGATGAAAAGAAACATCCAAAACCTGTTGTTTTAAACACAATTTAGATGAGAATAAGATAACCTTCAAATGTATATGTATCAATAAAATTCGTCATTTTAGTTTATTTTAAATAAAATTACTGGCTCTGTGAGCTGTAGAAATCGCGTGCCTGTCTTTTGTATTGTACCTGCTCACAAAAATTCACGAGTATCGGTTGAGAAATGCGACATGTAGAGGCGAACAGCGAGGCATCGGACACACGATTTTCGGTCCAAGCTGAAGCATAGTTCACTTCGCCTTCGCTCGCTCGTTCGAAAACTGTACACTAGTGGCTTTGTCACTCGCGAGTCTTTCTTTTTACGAATAAGTAAAAAATTCTAAAAAAGTTACTCGACAGAAAAAACTAGGTATATAATGAACACACCTGGCTATCACGATAGTAGATAGAATAGGCGTGCAGACCCGTATCATGGTCGGCCTTATCACATGATAAGTGACAGGATAGAGCGTCTGTCACTGGCTTACACCGATAGAACGAGACGACCCTCTTATTTTGTCACTTATCGCGTGATAAGGCCGACCATGATACGGGGCCTGCTCACAACATTTCACGAGAATCGGTTGAAAAATGCGACCTGAGGCTCTAGTATAAGTTTTACCGAAACAAAACTACGATCGCGTTTGCGTTTTACCCTCAATTTGTATGGGATTTGACAGCTAAACGCGAACGCGGTCGTAACGTTTTGTTTCGGTAAAACTTGTACTAGAGCCTCTGTAGTGGAGAACAGCGGGACAAACTATTTTCGGCCCAATCTGAAGCGGAACTTCGTTCGCTTCGCTCACTCGTTCGATAATATTGACAAATGAAACATGGTACGTTTTGTTTTAATTTGTACAGTTTTATTATATCTCATTTTACTTTATCGTTAAGTTAATTGTATTTTTGTACTGTAATTTTAATTTATCCTTTAAATGTATTCAATAAACTGTTGCTTTTACCTAAATAAAAAGTTATCTGGCATTCAAGTTATAGTTGACTGCATATTTAGCTTTGTAGGTAGTTAATATCAAATATCTCACTACTGTCATCGAAAAAAAACGTATTATAATTTACCTCACCAGCCTACTTCCAGTGTGTGAGGTAAGAAAAGCTTTTTACTTGTTCAAGTCTAGATGAAAAATACGGTATAAATGTACGACGTTCAAACAGGTCTCAGGAGCCTAGCCTATATGTTAAATTCGCGTCTTTCAAGGCTAGATGGACGATAAAAGCGGGCTTCGCCACAGGAGGCTGAAATATGAGGGTTCACTCCCTAGGCCTTGAAATAAGCATTTTGTGTGACAACCAAGCCACGTAACTAAGACAAGTTTGTTTGGAAAAGCTTAGCCTTTAAATATTTTAAAAAGGTTTATACAATTATTTTTCAACACAATTGCTCGTAACGTACCTCTTAATGTGTCACTTTTAGGCTCATAATCCTGGATATTAAACACGCGTGTTTTATAACATTGCGACACTTGTGTGTTATGGTTATATCCCGATTAAGTCACGTTGGCACCTTGCAGCAAGATGTATGCTTGCACACGATGCATTCTTTAATTAACCGGGTTGTACAGAATGTACAGCTTTTAAAAAAAAAACTCGTTAAATGGATTCTTACTCAACTAAACAAATTAAATCCTTTTTGTTAATTACTTGACTATTTCTTTTTGGATATGATAAAGACACGTTTAATATAGTAAAACAATTCACGTTTGATAACATTTTACATGAATTAATAAAGATAACATTTTAAAACGAAAATGTTTATTTTATTTTGTATTGGCTGTTTAGAGATTTCATCTAATGCGCGCGCACTGGGCCAACTTCACGAAAAAAAACTGTTGCTCGCAATTATAGGTTATTTCACAGATATTTGTAAACATTTTTTGTTAATGTTTATTAACAAATTAACAATTGTTTGTTAATGTTGACTCGTGGTGACTAGAAAAGTGATAAAAAGAATGGGCGCCACTGGAAATTCTTGGTGATGTATACAACATGTGAGTAAAAACCTGTTGCCATAAATAAGTAAAGAAATTAACTTGGAAGGCCTATACAATTTTTATCCCCTGAAAAGGACTTTTTCCTCGCAAAATGTGTTGAAAAACGTCGTATGAAACGCGTGAACTTTGATAATTACATCCTCGGCTCTCTTATCACGCTCACCTGCGGCACGCGTGATAATTCCGCCTCTGATGTAATTATCAACATACCACACTTGTATCACAATGTACTATTACGTAGTTGTGGCGTCACAATTTTGCAGCCGTATTAAATGTAATATTTAAGTGCCTGGGCGACCGAGCTATGCTCGGGTGAAAATAGAGAAAATACGGAGAAAAACAAATTTTCCCGGACATTCACCCAGACACACTCGAAAAAGTGCGATAGATGGGTACAGTCGAGTTAATATATAATTATTATTTATTGTTACTGATATAAGAAGACACATGTGTCAATATTTTTGAAAGGTTTATAGATATTGGAGAGTTCGACTGTAAAAAACGCAGGAGTTTAAAGTAAATATTAACTTATTTTCAGTTTATAAGGGAAAAGCATGTCCTTTATCGTTACCACGGGTCTACTTCGGGAGTTCCGACGAATTTGTACTCACGCCAGGACACAACAGTAGGTACCACAGTCCTACCTTGTTTAAATATAGCTGCGGACTTTTGACAGTTGGAGGTACTTGACTAGTTGAGCCGCTCCAAAAATGAGAGACAAACATTCCGTAGTGCCCTACTTATTTGAATATATAAAAGAACATCTTTTATATTCAAATTGTACTTACCATATTGTGATGCTGATCGATGGAAATCAAGACAGATGTTCTCTCAGACATTATTTACATAGCTTTCGGCACGACCTCTCTGCCTACATGTTTTATTAATTTTCACACTAGATTTGTCTTACTGGGTGTCGTGTTTCAAACATTATTTTATATAAAAAAAAAGCATTATTTGTTGTTTTTAGTTTCGTGACGCATTGGTTATTACTGTAATGTCACGTAAATGTATTTGTCAATAAATAAATAAGTATGACGATTACGGCAACAATCTAACGGCCGGATGATAAGTTGTATGGTTAGCTTGCCTATGATTTTTACTTTGCTAATAAAGGCCATGTTTGATTACTACATAAGCATGCAAAAGCGACGGAATTGACTTCGAGGATACCAAAAAATCTGTGTCCTACCGTTAGTTACTTTCACTAGATATACATTATTAAATCAGTTTTGGGTCATGCTATTGAGTTTACAGGTCAATTTATTAGCTCACATTTGCTTAGTTTTTATACGTACAATTGCTGGAAGTGGTATCGTCATGTTAAAATTCATATGCTCTGCCTACTTGATTTCAGGAAGTCAGGCGTGAATTTATTTATGTACCTATTTATTCGCATTGTAGCAAACATTCAAGTTCCCAATATATATAGTTTATTCAACCCACAGATCTAATCGGATTAAGAAAGAGCGAAACTCGAAAAAACATGACTCCCTATTGTTATCCAGTGGCGAGAGCAATTCCGGGATCCATCGTTTCACTACAGAAGCTAAGCCGAATGCGAGTCGGATATAAAGGTATAAAGCTTTGAAAATAAGATGAGATAAAACAAAAAGTCGAGCGAAGATTGAATATATATCTAGTAGGTTTTTTCGCATTTCAGTATAGAATCTGAGGTTGGAAATGGCATCATAACAATCGATAGTCTCTTTTTTACAGAGACATAATAACACCATAATTTACTTTAAAAACAAAGATTTAACAGACTTCATTTTAGTACTCCGTCAAGCCATGAGAACATTCCACATTTCTTTTGCAATCTACCACATGACCTGAATTCCGTGAGCAAATGCGTTGATTATTAGAGAAAAAAACCCTATCGCTGTATGTGACCCGATAATATTTGAGGACTTCCGTCGATTCCACAAGGATCACCTTTGGCACTTCATTAGTTGCTATTTCAACGGAATCTTATCAGAATCTGTGACGTACATTTGTACTTTTAAGTACATAATTGAGGAATTCCATAAGTCATCTGTTGTCTTCATCATCAATTCTACTCCAGCATGATTTCCGGGTCCACATTTTACGAATCGGCTCATCAATGACGGAGTTCTGAGGTAACAAACATTGAAAAAAAATGATAAAAAAACAAAATACAACCGAATTGAGAACCTCCTCCTTTTTTTGAAGTCGGTTAAAAACAAGCACTCATTCACTTCATTAACTTGTTTGTAGAGAGTGCAGTGATTGCCAAAATTTACTTCATGTTTAATTGCTACTAACTCGATCGCCTGTTCAACATATTTAGTACATTGTTTGGAGCTCCATTCTTACACCCAAATTTTAGTAAAAAAAATATTGAAGGGTAAATTCAAAAACAAAAAATGTCGTTTGCAGCATAAAGATGTATATATATATATATATATATATAAAACTGGATGTTTTGCTAAAATTTGCAGAGCAAAATGATTTGATTTGATTGCTCAAAACAAATCGGTACCTAATAATTTACTTTAAAAACAAAGTTTTAACCGACTTCAATTTAGTACTCCGCCAAGCCACGAGAACATTTCCACATTTTTTTTCCAATTTACCACATGAACTGATCTCCGAGAGCAAATGCGTTGATTATTAGAGAAAAAAACCCAATCGCTGTATGTGGGCCGATAATATTTTAGGACTTCCGTCGATTCCACAAGGATCACCTTTGGCACTTCATTAGTTGCTATTTCAACGGAATCTTATCAGAATCGGTGTTATACTTTTTAACCGACTTCAAAAAAAAAGGAGGAGGTTCACAATTCGGTTGTTTTTTTTTTCATTGTTTGTTACCTCAGAACTCCGTCATTGATGAGCCGATTCGTAATTTAAACTTTTTTTAAACTTGTGGAATCGACGGAAGTCCTAAAATATTATCGGCCCACATACAGCGATTGGGTTTTTTTCTCTAATAATCAACGCATTTGCTCTCGGAAATCAGTTCATGTGGTAAATTGGAAAAGAAATGTGGAAATATTTTCGTGGCTTGGCGGAGTACTAAATTGAAGTCAGTTAAAACTTTGTTTTTAAAGTAAATTATGTACTTTTATGTACATAATTGAGGAATTCCATAAGTCATCTGTGGTCTTCACCATCAATTCCACTCCACTAAATTTATGATTTCCGGGTGTAAATACACGAGTTATAATAGAAAATACCAAAATCACTACACGCGTGCCTAATATAATTGAGGAGTTCCCTCAATTCCGCATGGATCCCATCATCCAATAGAATTTTTGAAAAAATGGGACCCACCTGGAAGCATATACTTAGAATTTTTTTTTTTATTACGAATCGGCTCATCAATGACGGAGTTCTGAGGTAACAAACATTGAAAAAAAAAAAATACAACCGAATTGAGAACCTCCTCCTTTTTTTTGAAGTCGGTTAATAACACATTCACTGCCAAGAATCGCTACGCGGTACGCTCGTAGCCGATCATGTGGTTTTCCTCATATGTAGCGGAAAGCGACTACCGCGTAGCCGCTCGCAGGCGAGATCCTGGCAGTGAATTGTTACGCCTTATCCTATTCCCAACAAGCTAAACCGATCTGTTAACCTACAACGCTGATTTTTAAATGTCTGAATGTTGTAAAACTTTTGTTGTGAACGTACGGTAAAACTCGCATGGTGGCCAGGTAAAGACGTAAAATTGTGTACGTCGAGTAAAGGAGTCGAGGAAAGCAAAAAAAAGGCCTATATCGCATATTTACAACCCTCGCCTGCAGCTCGGGTCACAAATGCCTGCGATTTCGGGCTTTCCTTCTTTTACAGCCCTTGGTAAATAATGTACTATTATAGTTGTATTTATCATGTTTCTGTTTTCCATAAATATCATACGATTAAATAAATAATTGGACAAATTCATTTCATGAATTAACTTCATGTTTCTTACTTCGAGTTACAGATCAAGTTGGATTAAAAAGTATGTTTGGATGCCGGGTGTTGTCCAGTTTACAATTTATCATGAAAACCATTCGGCAGTGGCATGTTTGAAGGATTTGTATGCGCGGACTTTTTGATTGGTGGCTGTAGTAATAGTACATTTTTGGATTAAAAAATATCAGAACTAACGATAGAGGTGTGTTTTAGAGTTGTCTGGATTTTTACATTCCTGCCACACAATCTTTATTTCTTCACTGCATACAACAAGTAACAGAACGTTAAATTTTCATAGAATTTTTAGATCGAATTAATTTATTAGGCTCAACGAAACAGCTTAATTTTTTTTAAATCAATAACTTAGCTTATGCATGTGATACGTATTGTGATGTGAGGTATCGCGTGTTAATATTCACGGTATAATCGGCTCCATTAGGTTTTAGTAACAATCAGGGTTTAATATACCTATACATAATAATATACCGAGAGGTATCTTTAAATTTACAAAATATTCTATTTTTAGCCACTATCGGTAACCGTGGTAGGTTTATATAATAGCAGGTCAGATCGCACGGATCGATATA
This sequence comes from Epinotia bilunana, assembly GCA_947049275.1. Taxonomy (NCBI): domain Eukaryota; kingdom Metazoa; phylum Arthropoda; class Insecta; order Lepidoptera; family Tortricidae; genus Epinotia; species Epinotia bilunana. The sequence continues at coordinate 18,082,224 of OX346260.1, read as the reverse complement.
TCTTGACAGTTATTCGATTTTCAAAAAACCAGCCAAGTGCGAGTCTGACTCGCGTTGCAAGGGTTCCGTACATCACAAGATTTTAAACATATTTTTTACTAACGGAGCGTTTTTGACGTTTCATAAAAATAAGCTGATTTGATTTTTGTCAAATACCGTATTAAGTCCGACTCACGCTTGACTGCACATTTCTAATAGGTTTTCCTGTCATCTGTAGATAAAGAAATATTTTGTGTATTTTTTTTTTAATTTTAGACTCGGTAGTTTTGGAGATGAAGGGGGAATGGTCATGTTTTGGCTATTTTCTTAAATAATTTCTAAACTAATTATTTTAAAATTACATTAGCTCTTTCATTTGATATGTAACACGATGGTATATGCAAAACTTTATTTTTTAATTTTCTAATTTCCCCCCAAAAGTGGCCCCCATGTTTATAATTCGTTACATGTTCCTCTTTGGGTCACAAACTTACATATGTGTACCAAATTTCAACGTAATTGGTTCAGTAGTTTCGGAGAAAATAGGCTGTGAAGGACGGACAGACAGACGCACGAGTGATCCTATAAGGGTTCCGTTTTTTCCTTTTGAGGTACGGAACCCTAAAAAGTAACAATTCTATGTAAAAATTGCATCAATATTCTGTGCAAACAGCATACTTCGACAAGGACACTACAGAACAAACGACAAACAACTTTCATAATATCGCATCACGGCTATCATTAATCACGAAATAATATCTTACCACGTTGACATTGAGTCGTATTTTAACTGCGCAGGTGCGTGAGAATCGAGCTAGGGGGAGTTAACCCTGGAGATGGTAAGCGCGTTCTCAATACGAACACAAAGAGCGTGACGTCAGCGCCTCCGACGTCACTGCGTGCATGTGGGTCAATGGAACGGCCCGGGCGGCCTGCAGCTGAAATGGGTCACTAAAAATACTTGGATTTTACCGGCACCCAGGCAGTGTAAGGGTTAGCTTCTGAGATGGTATTGGGTACGGGTGTGAGGTTTTTAGGATTGCGGTATCAAATGTATTTCGATCAATGGAGGGGTTGGGTGTATTCAATTAAGCCCCCGTCATCGCGTATCCGTAAATTGGACCACGGATACCAGCTAAATAGTTTTCATTTCGTACCCCTATCCCAGAAAACGTTTCGCTGATTATTTGGTGAAGTATAAATTAAAGTTTTATAATTTTAGTATAATTATTACAGGCAGGCCGTCAAATTACGCAATGGATTTTAAAGTAGTGCTTTCTGTTGAATAGTTTTTATATTTTTTTTGTTTCTTGAGCGCTACAACAAATCGTGACAGACTTAAGTATTCGCTACGCATGCTACGCCGTAGACGCTGCTAAGAATAGCGTAGACTAGTCAAGATTAATAGACGGAACTACTCTCGAATTCTTTGAATTCTTCAATTTAATTCAATTCAAGCAGACTCTAAATCCAGGTCCAAATCTCAATGGAATATTCTGAATAGCTTAGTATAAAAAGAAAAACCGTGATTGGAAAATTATTTGAAACATGGCGCGGACACTCAAGGCACTTTTTTATTTTCTCCTCATTTCGTTCGTCCGGGAATCCATTAGTTGGCAAAAAAATTCAACGAGATGTAGTTTTCAGCTTCAGAGCTTTCATTTCTTGAGACGACAGATTAGTGAGAATATTTTCACATTATACTTTTTTCGTCAATAAAAAAAACACTAATAGCTACCCACTGCAACGTTACTTACTGTTCTTTCAATTAAAAATATTAATACGTTACTGAAATACATCATTCAAGATTGACTTATCAGAAGAAGAAATATGATAAGTTAAATATAAATAAACAGACTCGTAGACAAACGATACTTTTCTTAACAATTTTACTGCCAGGAGCCCGCCTAGCGGGCGCCTACGCCGTAGTCGCTTTCCGCTACATACGAGAAAAACCACGGAATAGGCTACGAGCGTTGCGCGTAGCGATACTTGGCAGTGAATGTGTTAAAATACACACGATTCGACGACTTCTTACAAATCCAGTTTTTGTGCAACAAGACACGCTGTTCTTAAAAATACCCCTGACCGCCTTTCAAGGAAACACTTGCTACTCATAAGACATTAAGATACCTAAACACGTAAGTCCATATTCCCTTTAAGTCTTCATAAACAATTAACGGAACCAAGAGCAATTTACCGTAACATTACTTCTGACAATATGTCCTATTTATGTGTACCTATGATTAACCAATTACACGCGCGAGTACACCTGAGCTCTCATATTCACAACAGTTCACATCACTTCACCCTCATCTCACCCAACCTCACCTAAGGCGAAACATGGTGAGGCAATCCTCCAATTAGGCGTTGTTATTAGAGTCTGGCTACTGCAAGTGGATGTAGCAAAAGTGCAGCAAATAAAAAAAAAGGTACTTTTAATATTAAGCCCATTGCCAAATATTCAAACAATGGAAGGCTTTGTTTCAATCGTTTGACTAAATGTGTACCCTAGCAGGTCGATTACGTAACGCATTGTACGTACGTTAGGTAGATCTAAATTTCATTTTTTAGGGTTCCGTAGTCAACAAGGAACCCTTATAGTTTCGCCATGTCCGTCTGGCCGTCCGTCCGTCCGCGTCCGTCTGTCCGTCCGTCTTCGGCTTAGCTCAGTAACCATTACTACTAGAAGACTGTAATTCGGAATGGGTATATAAATCAATCACGCCGACAAAATAGAATAATAAAAACTTGATAAAAATTTCTTTTGGGGTACCGGCTAAATTGCTGCTACTGGGAATGTGAAAACTTAAAACTATCACGGCTAAGTATGGATATAAACTAGTTACCGAGTAATAGTCGACCAACTTAAAATGTACTTAGAAAGGCCAACTTTCGTAAAAATTCGGCCGACGCAACCATTTAGTTGGCGCGCGCGTGTGCACAAATTGTGGCTGTTTATAAAACACTGGGTTCAACTTGCAGTAGCCAGAATCTACCGAAACTGAGGAGTAATTGCGCAACTCTTTAAACGGGCGTTAGGTCCAGTCAAGTGTTAATTTCACTAAAATACATTTAGACCTACCTTAATGTACGAAAGGAAAAGCAATCGGTCCTGGTGATGGCGATATAATACTAGCGGTCAGCGGTGAGTGAGAAAAAGCAAGTTGTGAATAGCTGTTCTCTGCTATAACAATATATCATCTAAATTGCTGTAATAATAAATACGCAATTAGCTGAGTCACTGTGGCTGTGGGGGTGAGAATTAGCTGTACAATTACATACGTAGGTAATTATTATCAGGCTACTATTGCAATGTTCTTCGCAATATTATATGTTACCAGAAACTAATTTATGCTTTAAATGATGTTAAAAAACGATTACTATGTTTGGCATTAACAATTAAACAGTGTAAATTGGTTATTGATTGGTGAGGCATAAGGGTGGCGGAATTGGTAAATAGAAACAAATACAATCGAAATTGGTCATTAAGATCAACATTGCCGTAACCAACACTGAATCAATTTGTTGAATGGAAAACAATTGTTTTCTTTAACTGTTTCGTTAAGTTTGCTATGAGTATGTTGGAATTTTACGCTATTTACTTTACAAAGTCAATTTCAATAAAGCTTTGTTTTATAACTAATACATGTTATTTATAAATACTTGTATATTTTTAAAACGACATATAGCAATTTACGACACAGAGTTAAAATATTCTTTGTAATTTTGCAACGCGCATTTATTAAAAAAAAATAGCATGTTTGTAAAACATTCTTACTGTATTTCATAATCCTCTGCATGACGGCGCCGTGGAACTTTATTTATTTCTAGCGATAAGACTCGTGACGTCTTGTCTCGAGTAAAACTAGTCGGGATTATAGCAGCTTATAAGTGACAACCCCGGGTAGGGTGCACTTTTACAAGCAAATTGACAACTTTACTACGTCCTAATCCTTTGGAGATGTAAAAGGTTGGAAATGTGTGAGTGTGTTGAACTTATAAATGCTGTTGATTTTCTTTTGTGATTTTCACTAAAAGTGAGGAAAGCTCTAGCGATAGTGCATGTTTTTACGGGAAAATACTTCACTTTCGGATACTAGCCACCATCTTTTAATATGATCTTACACGTCTCCCAGACACTCTCTAAGGAGTTGGTCTCTAAAAAATCTGTACAACCCGGTTAGTTTAAAAATTCACCTTGTTGCATACATACACTTTGTTGCAAGGGCCAACGTGCCCTAATCGGGATATAAGCATAAAACACGAGTGCGCAATGTGTGTTAAAACATGCGTGTATAAACTACTTTATTGTACAGAGCAACTCATTTAAATGGTAAAAAAAGGTTTTATAAAAAAGTTGTTCGGGCACCTTAGTTCTTCGTCCATTATTAATCCAGATTTATTACAACCACATTAATTATACCCAGCAAAAACAAAGCAAGGAATGGCCTCTAAGCATTCTGCGTGCATTGATTTCAGACCTAAAAGAAGGTTATCCCAAATGGTATTAAGTTAACAGAGTGCTCGAACTATTTGTCGTAAATGTGGACACGCTGGACAAAAGCACCATTTTTTTTCAGGTCCACTTGTTACGTCCACAGCTTTAAGTTTTTGATAGTTATTGTGAAACAAGAGAGAAAAGTTTGTTTTTGCTGCGAGTGCTGATTTTGAGTCCAGAGGAAGCGAAAGATTCTAAAGTTTGAATCTTGAGCGCAGCGCGGGACTCAAAAGCACGAGATGCAAATACTTTGTTCTCGAGCAACACACAACTTTTCACCTCAGCAGTGAGAATATATTAGCATTAAAAATATATCTTAGTACCACGTACCTATTCGTCTCGTGATTATTCGTTACTGCTTGTTTTAACTCCTCAGCGCCGCCCGCGCCGTTAGTAAAAATACTATTAGAAAGGCGAGACAAGGTGCGAGAAACCAAAGAATATTCCAGTATCGATACGAGTCTCGCGTGACACCAACACATCACTTTATTGTTAAAAATCACCGATTTTACACATATTTTCGAGCTAATTTTGAAATATTTATATCATTAATGTCTATTGCGCTAGAAAGAGACAAAGGCTTGTTGCTCTTGCGTGCACACAAAAAATCAGCCGTAACTGTTGTTAAAATACTGCCTTTGTCACTGACTTCACTATATCTCCTAGTTAGATCGAGAACTTATATAAATAAGTTCTCGATAACCTAGTAGTTTTTTATATTTAAATTTAATATCAAAAACGCAAGAATGAAACAAATTAACAGCGCGCATTTTTTTTAAGGGGCGGGGCGCCGCGCTTGCTTCTGGTATACGTTCATAAAATGTAAGATTGTTAAAACTAATATCAATTAGCTAGCGTAATAAAATTCATGTTTAAGTATTATGAAAAACGGAGTTTATTCTGACTTGTATTTATTAAAAATATTCTTTAATTGAAATTTCCTTTGCATATTTTGGTAATTTTAACTTGTTAATTTGATAGTTTTTGAACGTGTTACTTGTTTCGTGCTTTTTGGGGGTCTACTTTGAAATTCGATGGTCGAACTATGGATCGACCTATGTCTGCCATTTTCTTGTTTCGTAATGAAATGAAAGGGACAGAGCTAATAAAGTTTAAATATTCTGAAATTGTAATAGACCCCAAACCGATGAAATGTCAGTGCTCGCCATCAAAATTAATAAGCTACTTTGTCTCACGGAGTGAGCAAAATCGCATTTTGCACACTGTTTTCACGCAGAAAAATATGCTTGTTCGAGCTGCTGAGGTGAAAAAATAATTGAATGACCAATGGTTCAAACGAAGACAAGTATGTCCAATAATAGACTTTATGCTATTGCGATAAGATTCAAGAACTTAACTGTGTTGTCGATGGCACATTCTCGGCACGTTTGCTTTGTGTCATGGGAATGCCATGTTAATAAAATAATATCACGGATTCCATATTTGCGAAGAACAAACAAAATCTTAGTAGGTAAATGGTTTCTTTGAACCCATAGTATTCTCGGGGAAAATTCCATTCTACAGTTGATCTACTCCCTTTAAATCTTTTTTGCTATAGCAATTCAAAAAACTTCACTTTATCTATATGTTTGTGTTATATAAGTCTATGACAGTTTGCCTTGTTTATTTAACTGGTAATAGCGTGTTTTTTGCGGGTTTTCTACCATGAACATTTTTATAGCCTTGTGTAGGGTAGGTTGCACGGGCCCGGGCTCAACCACGCGCACCCAGCACTTGCTGGTCGTGCCGCGGCGGAGGCTAGCTAAGGCTCGAAAATCACTGGATGTGACCTATCACAGAATATTCCAGGAATTAAACTGTATAACTCTCTTCCGACTGAATTGAAAAACTCATCGAGTGACGCCATTTTCAGAGGCAAACTAAAAAAGATTTTATTGGACATGTCGTGTTACGCCATTGACGAATTTAATGATAAGGCATTATTGACCCACGCATAAGTAGTTAATAACCTTTAATTAGACTGACATCTACAATGTCAACGAAATATTTTTTAGAAATATTGTATATCTATTTATAATTAAAACTACCTTGACATCTATAAAACGTATGTACCTACCTACTCTATTCTGTATCCTGCCTAGCATGTAAAATACTGTGTTTTATGAATAAAAAATCTGTATCTGAGGTTATTGTGTTCTCATATATCCTTTGACAACTTGCTGAAACGTCAGTCATCTGACACCGGCCGAAGTACAGCCCGTATCAAAACGTCAGAAATAAAGTTAAATAACACGTTAGACCCGTGTCAAGTAATGAAGGGTTTGAATCCCGGCTCGTACCAATGACTTTTACGGAACTTATGAATATTTACCGTTAGCTTATTGGTGAAGGAAACATCGTGAGGAAATTGGTCCAATCCCAATAAGGTATAGTGTTCCATCAGGGTGGGTCATATAAAAAAAAAATGACAGACTGTTTCGTAAAACTAGTGCGTATGCCAAATCTTGGGATTAAATGTCAAAGCGGAACCCGGGCTCCTTTAGGGCACAACCGGGAATAACGTTAGGAGGACGGACTGACATCAATTTAAGAGCAAAATATAGTTTGTTTTTACTAGAAACATTTTAAGCAATAGTCATTACACTCTTTCCAATCTGCTCTGCGATAACAGTATAAACTATAAACAAATGTAAATCCGTCTCCAACTCTTACTCCAAATCAAAAGAAAACGTATTTTGCACCGAACTGAAACTTATCTTGTTCGACGAGTCCGCACTGAGGGCAATAAGCTCGTCTCGTATTCCAATTCTGGGGGCAAATAAACCGTATGACCAGATAGGGACGTGACTGGCCAGTTCGGTCGTTTGACCAAAAATAGCCAGAATTCACTTTGGCAGTTTTACAATCTTTTATACTTCACCTCGGCCGTTAAATCGAGATTTCCACTCACTGACGCTCACAAAAGTAAGATTTCCTAGCCAGTGTAAGACGTTAAATATATACACTAGACGCGGTAGGAAAGAAAACCTTAGGCCGCCTTACTGCTCGTGAAATCGGCACGGATATTGAATTACGAAAATTAAATATTAACTCATGTATTAATTGGCACTTGGATTGGATTTGTTCCTCAGGACGTGCATTCGGGCGTCAGTATGCAGAACAATACGGTAAGAACGTCTGGTCGGCTGGGAGGATACTCATCCCGAAGCCCGAAAGAGAACACCCGAAGGATTCGAAACATGTAGTAGTGTCCGCGAGTTAAACCGTAACTATTATGTAAGTTATTATTCGAATAGGAAGATAATCCTATGATACGAGTTAAATTATATAGACAGTTCTCAAGAGGTCTCTCCAATTTATCATTTCCATGATACATCTCGCCAATAGATTATGTACGAAATATAATTGCGTGGATCAACGAATAGAAGTTGGTTTAAACGATGTTTGTAGTTCGCTTGTTTTGTTATAAGGCTTAACAATTTAGTATGGCCTAGTTTACTATCGAGTACAACACTAGTGTGAGGCTACATGGTGCCATGAAATGTGTCTGCCGCTGGGCGGGAGATAGCCAATCCTTTAAACGTTTGATCCAAAGAATTGTAAATATTTAACATACGGAATGGGGCAAAGTTCTAAAGAACTAGATACACAATATTGGCGCGTCTACAGAATTCAAGATAAACACTCGTTCTTATTCCCGAGAAAACGTTTCACCACATAATTTTTTATTTCAGTCGATTTCAAGATTTTAACTTCTATACTTTATCTGCTGTACATTTCATTTCATTTCTAGCGAATTGTGGCTAGAAATGAAAACAATATTGTGATAGGATTTTATTGAAAAAAAAGGACATGTTCCAGCCCTGGATATGGTAATGACCCTGCCAATGAAGCTAGGTTACGGACGGTCCTAGGTTCAAATTCCGGTAGGGGCAAACATTTTTATGATGAGCACCTAGCAGAACTAAGATGTTTTAAATATGTATCGTTATCTAATACGCATAACAAGCCTTATTGAGATTACTATGAGATTAGTTCAATTTGTGTACGATGGTCCTGTAATATTTCTATATTTGTTAATAAATGCAAAGGGAGTTACTAAAGAAACCCTAGAAAATTGAAGCGTATTACAAAATCGCCGTCTTGTGATTTAAACTGTACTGTGATTTACAATATTCCGTTGATTTCAAGTTTATTTAAATTTGTATCTGTTTATTGAATCGTTAAGCCAGAAGCTGGCTTCCCGAGGCTTAATTCCAGTTACGGTCACGCACAAAGAGCCGGGATGGCGGGTATTTTCCATTTCGTCACGCCCGTATGGGCTCGACGATGCGGAAATATAAAGCGTATTGAGAGACGGTGACCAAGGTGAAGGGTAAAGCCATATCGGTGCTGAATAATTTGACATAAAGTGATTCTGTGAGCTTTACAACTCCGAGCCTATCTTTTTTTATTGACTTTTACTGAATATTTATTTATTTATTTGTTATGTATAAATATTGAACCTGCTCACACATTTTCACTAAAATCGGTTGAGAAATGCGACCTGTAGAATAGAGCAGCCAGACATCTGGACGTCCGGACTTACAAAGTAATTTTGGCCCGCTCGTTTAATGGCATGTCTCTTAGATCTCCGAATTACCTGAGCAAAAATGTCAACAAGGTTTCATCGTCTGCTAGAAATACTATTTTGGCGATATTTACTTAGATAGGTAATGACACAACTAGATAGAGCTATCAACTTTTTTTTGTGAGCCACATAATTATTTTTTGACATTTTTTTCGTACTATGGCGGTACCAAACAAACGGCCTGTAATGATGATAAGCAGCACGGTAGACAAGAGGCTTGCAACTCAAGAAGAATCTTTTGATTCTTCTTGCGCGTGCCGAGCCTTTATTGATTTGAGGTTTCCTTGGGTTAACAGCTAGAAATAAATGTGTCTCATCACAGCGCATCCTCAGGAGGTCTACGTAGACATATGTCATTGGAAACCGAGAGCTTACATTAGTATACCTACATAAATTGGCGAGACCGTCGGTTCGACGAAATACTCCAGGAAAAATACGTTTTTGAAAGACATTAATTTATAATAGCGGTCTTTGTCGATTTAATTTTAAAATGTTATATTAAGATGCTGTATTCAAGAATAAACAAACTTTCCACCCGGACGTAATTATGTAGATTTAAACGAAGTATTTTTTCGTATGATTTATCTTGAATATTATAGAGCAAATGTAAATAAACCAAAATAAAGACAAAAATATTTATTAACATTTTTTCTGAATTTTCAGAAGCTAGTTAATTTATAATTTTATTGATGTCTGTGTCGGATTCTGTCGCTAGGTAACTATTTAACTGATATGTCAATAGCGCGAAACTGGCCAACATCGGTAGCAATCGTCGCAATCAAAAGAGCTAAGCGCACTTAGTAATCACAATAAATAGTTTACATGAAAATTGTTAATATCTTCAAAACTAAGCCGGAATTGACCGGGGTTCATATAACATTTTTTGCTCCTAATGACCTAAGGAATGCATGGTTAAAATATTTCGGTTACTCGGGCCCACGGTGTATATCCGTTACACACAAAAAATAAGCTTTTATAAATTATTTCCAAAATTGTCATTTTTTCCACACAAGTTCTTTGTCTGGACTAGTAATCTGACTGGAATCACTCAAGTACAAGCAAAACCAAAACAAAAGCGAAACTCAAAAGGTGAAACCACAGACCACTGGGCTATTATTCGCTACGCGCTAAAGCGGCTCAACCCGCCGGTCACCCGTCACGAAACTAGACCTCTACCTACGATTAGTTACTTCGCATTGCGGTGTCAAAATATATTTGTGGGTGAGCGTTGAGGTGAGCTTAAAACAAGTTAGAGAATACGGGGGCCGGTCTGTGGTGAAACAAAAGAAGGGTGAGACATCGGTCCTTCTGAGCGAGTACGATAAAGACGCCAATTCCCTTTCTATGAGAGTAACTAGAATGTAATAACGGGGCCTACATTAATGAATCAATCGGCTCGAGCGAGCCCGGGTGACCCGTTTTCGTAATCAAGCTAATAACGTTATCATTGATTTACGGCTGTTTGCGCGGCACGGACTGATCCGCTTTAATTAGGGGTGGCTAGTTAATCATATTGTTGTGGGAGCTGGTGGTCGTCTGTCGACTTACTATGGACACCATTGTGGTGTCTTTAATCGTTATCTATATACTAATTGTTTAACATCGTGTAATGTACACGAAAATAAATATACACGCTGAGGAACCAATATCAAGTTACCAGCGTTAATCATGGACGTATGTGCTTACACAGGTATTTGCATGCAGGGTAGTTGCGTAACTTTTCCGATACGTGTTAGGACAACGAACTGTAATTTATATTATATTATTTTATGAATTATATGCCCTTGAAAAGTTCTAAATTATACACTTTTCTGAACTGCTTTTTAATTGTATTTATTTATTTGAAGCAGGCAACAAAGGCCCATATTACCGATAGCGCATCAAACTTTGCGCATCCCAATATAGTGGACTGCAATAGGCTTTAGTATCCCCTAGGTGGCTAGATATTAACACTTTTACTGCCAGGAACCCGCCTAGCAGGCCTTAGTCGCTTTCCGCTACATACGAGGAAAACCACGGGATCGGCTACGAGCGTAGCGCGTAGCGATTCTTGGCAGTGAATGGATTAATATTGGCGTGGGAACACTGGTTATCTGTGGACTTACTAGTCGTATACCTACACACTATACCCGCATGTCACGTAATGAATGTGCATAATGCATGCAATACCACATAAAGTAGTTACAGACGTTGTGGAATACCTAAAAAGTTGACTTATGTTATTAGCTGCAAGTAGTATTGGCATTTGATTGGTACTACCTATTCAAGAATAATATTCATTGGTCAATGAAAGTCTGATTGTCATTACTACTTTTATTTTTAAATGATTAGGTACTAAATTCGCAGTAAGCTAGTATGTACCTTAGAGGTAATTGTGACAGTATCATATCGTTATTTCATATTTTCTTCTTCTGCTTATTGAAGAGCTAAGCTCTTGTCGGTGTAGCTCAAAGTAAGCCCTCCATTTACTCCGATCCCAGGCCACCTCTTTGATATCCCTATCATATTTCATAAATATTATTTTATAACTAGTAAAAAATAAGTTTCTGATAAACCGAACGCAATCACTTTTAATAGGATTATCCACAAATATGAATATAAACGTATATTAAAAAATATTATTTGAAATTAATCCAAGAGTTAGCCTATTTTAACCTCCGAATAAATTTACAGACCGCTGGTCCGACCAACTGGTGGAAATGCTGATTCGAAAGGTCATTAAAATTAAATCAACTGCTTATTTTTTTCATTCTCTTGTCTTTAATTAACTTAACTTAAAATGAACCTCCTGTTGCAGGGAATAAAAGGCAGATTTTAAAACACCTTTCTAAAGTTATGACGTTTAGTACGGTAGGTGAAGTGTTGAAATTTTACCTTTGCTGCCGTTATTAAATCTGAATTGTATAGTGCCTCGCCCTGTTTTGGTCGGGTACATTTTAAAATTACTACTTGAAATTACAGTATCGAAAATGAATTGTTGCTTTGGTGGGCGCACTGCCGGAGTGGAATTATAGGCAGCTTTTGAGTTTTATTTGTTAATAATATGTATGCAATTGGTGGTCGTTAATTCATCGTAAATGAATATTGAGACAGGAAAATGTTGAGCGTAAGTTAACTCAACATTTTGTGAAGTTGTTTGATAGCTGCATATGTTACAAAACTACCAAACATCTTTTGATGCCATTTCCCAATAACGTATCTAACATATCTACGAGTATAAGTATGACATTTAACCAAGTTTGACAAATTGATCTTTTTAAAAGGTTTTTGTTTGTTATAAGGGTTGACATTCATCACATCATTCACAAACTCATTACATCAACCAGGCAAGGTTAAGTATATTGAAAGTCTATTTACATTCAATTTTCATTTAACGCACCTGCATTGCATGCTTTCCTACTTAACATAGATTATTACAATTTAACGCTGTGGAATACATCTATTAGACTTCAAAAATGAAGCCCAACAGTCACACACAAAACATAATAATAATATTGGCATTATAAGTACAAAGATGCGGAAACACATTCACCGCGTTACCGCATTGACTTGTAATAAGTTTCTGTCAATTTTTTTTTGGTACAAGCTTTTAATGCCAACTGTACTTTTCTGTACCTTGTACCGTCATAAACTACTCATTGAGACGATTCTAACGAGCCCAAACACTACGGGATCACGTCGGTTAAGTACTGAATTCCCATGGCCACCTTCTCTCTCCATCATTAGATCAGCTCAATGGTACCATAATATTGATTTGTCATCCAAACTATACATATACTTAAAGTTTCAGCTCAACACACAGTTTCAGCTCATACAAACAAAGGAACAGGTCAAGATAAATAAAACATTGTAAAAATCAAATGCAATTGAACTTCAAGCAAAAGTTCTGCCAGCGCTCAGCTTCTCTCAATCACCCCCCGCTCCATCGATTTCCGCAACTTCGCGGCTTCCATGCACCTGACCCATATGCCGTGTCGTGACGAGAAGCACTTTTAATTTTGGGTCATCGCCTGACATTGAACTTCCTCTGTCCCTGGGGGCTATTGTTTAGCTTCAGTCCGCTGCAGGCGTCCAATTAATCATTTACGCAGCTTTCCGTGGATAGGAAAGTAGGCGTGTGTTAATAGAAAACTCGCGTATTTTATAAACCGTTTTAACCACAAGCGTGGCCTTATCTCTATGTCTACGTCGTCAACAATAGCAGGCACCTAACTCTAGTAAAACAAATCTTCGAATGAACACCCCTCCTTTAATCGGCATGATTCAATGTATGAGAAAATTATATGTAGATTGCAACACTTTTTAAAGTGTATAAAATTCTAAATAACTAATTAGTTATTTCTCCTACACAGAAACAAGTGTATTATAGTGGAGAGGCGTTAATTTTAAATCAATTTACGTTTTTGAAACACGTAAGTAGTCAATTAAAAGAATAAATCAAACTGTTCTCTATCCGTACTAAGGTTACGAGCACCATAAGTAACATAAACCAAAGTGATGTAGTTGTAATCATTAAATTAAAACAACAGGCGATTTAGTTAGCTTACACCATGCTAAAACTTAAAATATGTAGGTACACAGTAAATGATAGAAAAAAAAAAGAAAAAAAAAAGAAAAAAAAAAAAACGTACACAGTATAATGTGTTCAATGTTAACACTTACACTTCCTCATTCATACATGGTGTGATATCAATGGTACCTATCATATAAATGTCTTACCGTGTTTGGGATAATATTCCCTACTGCTTACACTGACCCGACATTTCCTCTCCTCGCCACTTTCATCCTAAAATAACAGCCACATTCTTGCGGTCATCCAACGGCACGTAGAAAATACAAATTGCAAAAGTGAAACTATATTTTCCTCAAGATTCAATCTTATCTACCAAGCAGCAGCGCCACTTCCAACCGCAAAGGTAACTTTGTATTTTCATAGATCTGTGGATACAAAATTGCATTACGTTGCACGTCGTAACTTGCTTACTGAATGTGATTTTATATCTCTAGTTGCAAACATTGACGTTTACGTTGCATTGCTAGAATAAATACTTATTAGCCTGAGTGTGTGAAGGAATTAAGAACGAAATGGTCGTTGGAAACGGCTGTTAGGTAGGTAAAGTAACAAGTTTAGTAGTATCGTGGAATTCTCGTGGGAAACAGTTTGCTTTTTTTCCCGACCGGCTCCTATGTACATATGTAATGTAGGTATGTCGAAAAGAATCTGTTTGTTCTGTTTCATAGTCCAAACGGCTAAATGGATTTTGACATATGAGGTGTCATTGGATTCCTCACAACCGTGGGAGTAATATAGACTATAATATTTGGAACAAGCAGTTTTTTTACACTTAAGTATTTACGAATAACGCGTCTGCGAACTGGGGTCAAACAGAGGCTTGCTATTCGTTTCCAAATTTCATATCAATGTGTTTCGCGTACTTATTCAAGCATGTTAGCTTAAAGGGCGTGAAAGCAAGTGCGCATACCAACTAAATATTATCAATTTGAAAAGCGACATAGAATTTATATATGGGCCTGCACATTTGCCCGCGACTTGGCTCGCGTGAACTCCGTTATCTATCATCTTTTATCTCCAACATCCCATCCCATTGGTGGATACATTTTGGGTACTTTTAAAATATTTTAGTCCAGTTTATGAACCATATGTAGGTCGTTGCGTGTTTGAGAAACATCGTAACAAACATTCAAACATCTGAATAGCATGTCGTTTAATTACGATAGAATACTGTACCACTATCCACAAGAACATCCTGTAACTAGAAATAAGTATCCTTGCAAATAAACATAATTCAATTCTATTCTTCTGAATATCCAAACTTCCAAACATTTTTAATTTTTAATAAGTACCGTCAACCGGGGGTATTAGGGGAATAGGGACGAAAACCGGGAATGACATTTACCCGATAATTTCTCAAAAACTACTAATTAGAATTTTTATCGGGTTATTTCAAATAATAGTAGAATAGTTGGATTCAGTAAGGGCAACACTGGAAGGGCATGAAGTTGGTGCTAGATTGTCAAACTAACCATTTCAAGTTGGGTCTCGGTGACGGCAGTTTTTTTGCTCTGTAAAACTTTCTTGATAACTAATGGTTTTACTGAAAGTAGGTACTTTCAATGGTGCAAAAGGTGTTCAGAATTTAATGCAGAACCTGTTTTAGACACGGTAAGTCAACATTATCTTTGTTTTGTAAGTAAAAATGCAAAAATAGTGATTCATGGTTTTTTTAAAAAAAACCGAGGTTTATCGAGACGCAACGAGGGTTATTAGAGACGAGCGTGGGGTAAAAAGGCACGCCGTTGGAAGTTAATAGGGACGTACTAAGTTGAAATCGGGACGCTAAGGGGTGTACAGGGACGGGGCTGCCAAAACCTAGTCTCGTTTTGGTACAATTAGGTACATTCAGAGCTAGTAAGTACCTACATAAGCACTACTACCTACTTATTTGCCAGCTTATTATATTTGTGACAGCGCTAGCCATGTTTCCCTATTGATACCCCCTTATTCGTCTGTATTGACCCCATATCCAGTATGAATAGGGACGGCCTATTTTTTTTAAAAAAAGGGGGTTTACATTTTTTTTTTACGAAAAATATTATTGTCAGTGGGTTTTGAAACACAAGATAAAAGTTTTAAAACCTTAACTTTGTAAGCGCTTATAGAAATATTCCGCTATAATCACGTTCAAAGTTCAAAATTGTACCTAATCACCCCGGTTGACGGTACCTATAAGACGTTACTGTCTTGAGATGCGATGTTATATTTTCCAGAATCTAACATACTAGCAACGTTTTGTTTCCACAATATGTATCAAATTAATTTTAAAATATTCAAAAGTAAAGTATGTTCAATCCAGATAGCTTCAGTCTCGAATTGTTTATTGTCATTAAGTTTCGATGTTTATTATTCAGCTCTTCACCCGTCTAGCCTCGACATCTTCCATGCAAATGCACATTGAGAGAGTTTTAAAAATATCTTATCTCACAATCATCTAGTGCTAAACTCAACCTTGTTTCCTATAAATGAAAGTACAGTTTTGGAAATGTGAATATTTTATTGTGGCTCTTGAAAAGTTATGCAGTGCCACTGTGACTTTATTGAAACGTCGGGACAAATCAGTACTATAACTAGTGGCTCTGTGAGCTGCAGACATCGCTGTCGTTAAATTTAAAAAAAAAATAATTAAAAAGGAATTCCAAAAACAAAAACAAAAAACGCAACTATCGAACCTGTTATGATAATTTCACGAGAATCGGCCGAGGAATGCGACTTCTAGAGGAGAAAAGCCGGACAGCCGGACATGTAAAAGAATTTTGGCCCAAGCGGAAATGGAGAACTTCGTATTTTAATTTTTTTATAGAATCTGGGTTCAACATTGTTGTTTTTGTACCAAATCCTTTTCTGTCAAATGTGTATTTAAGATTTTTTGCATCTTTTGTACCATT
The DNA here is from genome assembly GCA_947049275.1 of Epinotia bilunana. Lineage (NCBI taxonomy): Eukaryota > Metazoa > Arthropoda > Insecta > Lepidoptera > Tortricidae > Epinotia > Epinotia bilunana. The sequence goes on along the minus strand of OX346260.1, from coordinate 18,065,689 downwards.
CGATAGTAAATGTTTCTATCAGAACCACTTTTAGTAGGGTCTAAATCGGATGGCATCATTTTCATTGTTCTATTTTCTTCTCGCATAACAACTTTTCGCATACAAACTTTTGGCCTAATAACTGATGTATATAATATTTTTTCGCCGAAATCGTTATGCATAATAACGATATTGCTAATTATTGTTGTGCTTAGTATGGCGAACATCAAATTATCGAACACTACATTTGCATAACTTTAAAATTCCTAATATATGATATACTGATGCTGTTTTTAATACAGTTCATAATACATAAACATATCCTCAATTGGGAAATGTATCTACGAACCACCATCCGATCCGGTCTGGTAACGAACGAACCTACCTCAGGCCTACCTACGTAATTTTTGTATTCAATTATCTCTATTGCCATAATTATCTCTTGCCATAAAAAAAATTTTCGGTTCTGGCGCTTTGCCGGCCGCTGCCGTGACTAGCTTAGCTTCTCTCGCACGGCTCGCGCGCTGTAGGGTCGCAGTTCTACCTAACACTCCTCCTCGCTTCGCTCATTGTCGTACCTAACGGAGACCTCTGCCTGCAGCGCCGGAACTAACGCATGACTAATTTTATGCAAAATTATTGCATGTAAAATTATGGAAAACGTAGGTATTCCATTGTATTAATTGCAATTGTAGTAATACCAGTATTAGGCTAGACATATTTTATGCCATATAATAATAGGCGTAATAAGTTTTAGCCCTTTAGATTTTCGAGTATTTAGTCTTAGGAGTAATAATATAAGTACAATCAACAATAATGCAAATTAAAAATATATGACAAATGTAAAGTATGCCATTATACGTTATGCCAAAAATGTTGGGCCAAAAGATTTTAGGACAATCAATATTAGGCCACACAAAGGACACCTTTTTTCGTAAGTCACAAGATCATGCCAAAGATAATTTATTTCTTCAATTGTGATACCTACTTAAATTATATTTTATGAAATGATTTTGGAAGCACTTCATTTGAAAAAAGTCACACGTCAAAGCCAATCGGTTTCCAAACCGCTAAGTAAAAAAATACTGATTAAAAAACTAAATTTTGATTTTCTCTAATTGTAAGTTAAAATTGCTAGTACTGGTATCGGTATTGCGTCTCGCTTTATCCCGCATCCCTATCTTAAAGCTATACCAAAGGAATCTACTTACGAAACATGCTGACGTGTCCATGTTGACATTCAATTTGCCTCTGATATCCATATTAATACAAACATCGCGTTTAGTACAGCGGCGTCGTCAGCGGCAATAAAAAGAAGCACGTGCCTCAGAATAACCTGGAGGTCAGTTTGATACAACGTTTCACACGTTATATACATGTCGTTTGTAGTTATAAGTGAACCTTTTCGACGTTAAGAGTCCGCAGTAAGCTCGGCCGAATTTCACCTTCCCATACAAACGTAGTTACGCTCTCATTTTAAAACTACGTGTTGGATTGTGACGAAATGGGACAATGACATGAGGTATATCTATGTCTGTAATTAGTGAATATGGTTCCAGTTTATAAAACAAACGAAATACAGCAAAAACAAATTTTGTATGAAAAACTTAAATTCGCTTTATTTTTGTACTTTGGTATCTGAAGCTACATAAACTAATTACAGACATAGATATACCTCATTTCATTGTATATGCAAAGTTTCGTTACAATCCAACACGTAGTTTTAAAATGAGAGCTTAACTACGTTTGTATGGAGAATCGAGCTTACTGCGGACTCTTAATGACGTTACCTGAACGCCGCATAAATAAGTCTCGACGACCTCAACATCAAATCAAGGCTCTCCTCCATATGTACCCAAAGTGTCCTCAGCTTTTATGCCCATCTGGTCAGGTCTGGACCGGAGAGCCTGGAAAAGCTAATTATCACTGACCGCATGGCAGGGAGGAGTAGAAGACAGATGCCTATGCGTTGGGCGTGAACGGTAACACCGGTGACTAGAGCCACACCGCAGGCCAGCATCCACCAAGCCCAGGACTGCGCAGCTTGGAGAGTGATGATGAAGAGCGCCCACAGCCGTCACGTCCCGCAGCGACGAGGATACGACGAGAAAGAGGAATTATGTTATAGATTTCGACTACGAAACTTTCACACTTGATCATCTGTAACCGTCATGTGGTGCAAGAGGAGTGACAGCGCCAGCGATACGGGCATTACGCCCATTCACATGAGCGTGACGCAGGGCCGTTTGCCTCTGCGGCAAATTGGTGGACATAATATTATTCCTAAAGCCAATTTTATTATTTAAGAACGTTCCATTCGGATGGACTGCTAGCTTCCAATCCACTTGGACCGTGCTGACCCAACTCAGTCAAACAGAAGGCCTAGATCTGGATACATCATATTAATATCGTATTGAAATGCTCCCAACGCTGGCGACACAACGATTCCTAAAATGCATAAAGAGTCGGCAATTTGCAAGCGTCCATAGGCTACGGTATCTACTTTCAGGCAAAACATAAACAACTGTTTGCCACCATCGTGGCTTAAGAAATGCGAAATGTCGGGTTAGATGGTTCACCTGACCGCCTATTAAGTTTAACGTTCTTTTCGATTTCGAACGTCCAATCATCTAAAAAGCCAATAACGTTCTATAAGTGCTAGATGTATGTTTAAAGTATATTTACGCTCGCACATAAATGTTACAGTTGTCGTCAACCTGTGGACTTTAGTGTTTCTGTTATTTAATGTCACAAACAACCACTGCTTGCTGCTGAAAATATGTATAAGATACCTACTTTATTCATAGTTACAGAAAAACAATATTTTAGTCCTTTTCCTAAAGTTAAAATAATTACGCCTAATTATATTTGTGGACATATTTACAAACGTCTATGTCGCTATTATGGATGAAAAGTCTTTGTAAAATAATAACCATAAAAGTACAAATTAAGGATCGAGAAGAGATCGAACGACAAACGGTCGTTAAGTACCTACAGAAGGTAAAAAAAAGAAAGGTAGGTAGTAAGATGTAGAAAAACGTGACCCCCTCAGGGGGTCTCATTTCTCTGCAACTGACCGTTCAAACACGCACGAAAATAAATATGGCCAATTTTTGCCAGTGATATTTTTTTGGCAGTACCAAAATTGTGAGCTACTTACTACATTAGCTACCGGACAAAATAACCAATTAACGTGATCCTTTGCATACAAGCAGATTTCTCCTTGTAATAAGTTTGAACGTGACTGTTGGTTTCTTTTTATCCTCGTGCTTGAAGCTGTGTTGGTGAAGTAGCGAGCACTATTGCCATGGGAACTATCACCCATTTGCACGAATCCTTAAGTTATTGTCCTCCGACACAAAAAGGAGTATCATGGAGACAAGAAAATTACAATAACCTTTGTCAAGTTGCCATTGAGCCCGCTATTGATTAAACATGATTCGCTTTATTTAAGTGAATATTTGTTGCCATAATCTAGGAATAATAAGTGGAATTACAACTCAAATAATCTTCTATTGAACGCTCACGAGCCAATAGCATACGCGCAATTATGGTATACCCGTTTCTTCACTACAAGCCACGAAATAAAATATAGCCGTTGTCTATAAATGTATACAAAAAATCCATTCTTGAACAGGTGAACGATCCTTTGTAGTCGGATGGGTGGTTCCAGAGATTACCTCCTACGTACAATCTTACAAGCTACAACCTCGCAGACACGACTTCTTCATAATATGTATAGTAAAGAAAATATCATAATACCTACACGAAACTTGCAACTTACTTCTACATATAATATACTACATACAATCAGTAATTACGATTAAATCTAACCAACGGCCTGCCTTACAATAAATTAACGACACCACAATAAATCACAGTAAATGGTTTCCATAAAATAAGCTAATAAGCATTATTTTTCTAGCAAAAGTTAATTGTGCTTAAAATTACATAAATCTCATACCAAACATTAGATAACTCACGACGTAATTCCAAAAATCTGTTCTTAGTACTAATTAATCACGAAACACTGAGTCCACAATTTTGATTACTTGGAAAAACTGAAACAGACTGTAATAACATAAAATTGTTGAACAAAGAATTTCAGCTATCTTCGCAAAAAAATCAAGTCTTATGAATTTTGAGATTAACCAAGAGGCTTTAGTGACGATGTGATTAATTATTAAGTAATAAAATGCCTTGGCCAGCTTATTTTGAAGCGTGACCCGTCACCCCGTTGCCCTCTCGGTTTCGTTCAACTGAGTTTTTGTCCTTAACCGCAGACGCGAAACGTTCGGTACAAAGATTAGCGTGGTACCAGTCAAAGGGGACATATATAAATGTATTAATTTGCTCCCCAAATAACCAGCTACAATTCGATTCTTGAGAAGACTGTTTTTAGAAAAGCAGAGCACTGCGGAATATCATCTTGCTCGTACTTGGTGCTAACTGCTAATACTGGGCCCATAACTGATTGCTCTGTAGGTATGTGGTGTTTTGATCCTGGCGGTGAGTAAGGTCCCGAGGATGTTTTCTGTGAGGAAACTGCATTTGTCAACGGACAAATCTTCAAATCGATAAAGGGTCTGTAACATGTTGGTGACTTCTTTGGAATCATAAGAGCAAAACGTGCGTGATTAATTTCAAGAAGGCTGCCTCATTTCTATAGCACTAATATTACAAGTACAATAGCTACAATTTTAACGATTTATTGCACTCGTCAGTAAAATAAGTCAATAAAAACCATAAAACTTCTGTTCACAGCAAGCGGTATATCGCTAAAGTAGGTGCCCATAAGTTTTATTAGTTTTAGTGACCTACACAATATTTGCGATGATGCCGAACTTTTTACTAGTATATTAAGCATTAGCCGAAACAATTTAAGCGATAGGTATATTTTCGTACCTTCCTATTTTTCAATTTCCTTAATTTTACCTTTAAATATTTAGTAAAGCAAATTACCCTCTAATGGACGGACTTTTCCTTCCTTCCAGAAAATAAATTGTGAGTGACTTTTATACGATTATATTTAATTACTTTTATTACAGGGTAGAAATTTCGATGGCAGTAGCTTTTAAAAACACTTTCAAACGATTAATTAATACAACATAAAGATACATTAGTCCGGTAAAAACGCACCACAGCTGTTACTCCTGGGGGTCTACCAGCCTGAAGAAGGGAAAATACTTAAAGACTTTTCAGAATTATCCATTTTCGCCGTAAATATCCATTGATGTCCTGATTCTCTAAACGACCGCGAAAAATTCTTTCAGTATATTCGTATGCCTCATGCTAAATTGAATTATTAAATAGAATAACATGTATTTAGACAACATACAACCTGCGGGTCGATCGAGTAACGCATTGTACGCGTGTCAGGTAGATCTAAGTGTCAATTTTTGTATGGGAAAATTACAGACTCGAGTTGGCCTAACGTGCGTTCGAAAAGTTACGTGATCACCCCTCTGGCATTTGCCCCCAGAGCACGGAATTACCGAAAAGTCGATGCACGCAATACGTGCGATGCGAATCAATGGACTCTGTTGTATGAGTTTCTATACAAAGAATACTATAAATCCGTTGCGTGCGATGCGTCCGATGCAGAGTTGTGGACACTTGCCTTTAGAGCTTGTCGAGATATTTTGATCACCAGTACAGGCGAGTACAAAAATATATACCTAACACTTTATTGCCAGCCCCCCTAGCACACTAGGTTTTATGTCCGACGTAAAGCATTCGTCCCTCTTGCACTCGCATATTTGCCAGAATGGGACGAATGCTTTATGTCCGACATAAAACTTAGCGTACTAGCCCCCCAGGCGACAAAATTAAACATCTCGTAGTCAACTGTTCATCATTTTTAAAAGTATTTGACGATGACAGTAAAGTACTTATTCTTACCTGAAACACTAACAAGCATACTCGCAAAATTCGCGTAACAATATTCGTGTTCCGGCAATGGCATTCTAGTCCCATTCCGACCCATTCGCGAACATGTATGTTACTGTAATTCGCTTGATTTAGTGCATCATGTAACATTGTGCCTGCTAACCTAGTTTGCTTGATTAAACCAGATTTAATTCGCTGTGAACATACATCATATATAACGTGTGCATAACGTTAGGCTAAATTTACCTAGCATGTATAACTAAGTACTAGCTTAAGACGCTGTCAACACCAAAATGCCCTTGAGGATTAGGGGAAAAACTGCTTTAATAACATTAATTTCAACAAAATTAGTTCTTGCCTAGCCTCTTAAAATTGATTTCTGACAAAACTGACATTTAGGTTCAAATTTTCATTGGCGACTATATTATTTTGCCCAGTCATCATCATCAACTAAAACTAAAGATTTGACGTGAACAAACATACATTGCATGACCCTTTGAACGCCATTCTTCACGTACGAAAGTGACGCCTATACGCCAAGTATTTTAGCATTAGAATGTGAATGAACCTTAGTTGACAGCATGAAGGTGACTTCGACAGCGCACGCCATAACACATTAAAATATGTTCTTGGTGATGAGGCTACGACCGACAACCCGCAACGCTTTAAGGTGTTCTTGGCGTCCAAAGGGTTAAATAAAAGCTTGTACATATAAGTCATAAGGTGCAAAAGTGTAAACGTATCTTTGACCTCGACTGTACCTATCTTTTCAATGAGAATGACACGAACAAAATGCGCGAGCTATAAGTATAATTAAATTATATAATATCTATAATCGAAATTAAACTTTTGTGAGACATGTTGAAATAATACTAATAATTACACGGTTCAACTCACGTACGTACGTTGTCGTCAACTACATACGTCGCTTGCGCTAGCGACACCGCCGCGAAAACACTAATTCTGAAGAAGAACTCCGGAAGAGTTCGAAACATGTCGCCCGTAGTGACATTGAATACGCGAGTTGAACCGTGAAATTATTAGTATATCTATAATATTCGAGGAATTCTCTCAATTTATTTTGTCAATGATACAGTTTTAAGGTAACAACGTAAAAACAATTTATTACTTCCTCATCATAAGGCCCAAAACAGACGGTGAAACGCAACTGCAACGAAACTGCAACTTCTAGTTACTTTTGAGTTTGAGAGACCACACATGACGCAACCATTTTGAAACCGGTTTACTGCGTTTCAGACCAAACTCAAAAGTAAGTAATAGTTGCAGTTTCGGAGCAGTTGCGTTTCACCGTCTGTTTTGGGCCTAAGAGAAGCCCTTCTATAGCGAAACCCGTTGAAAATCAAATGCACGGTCTTTTTGAGCAATTTTTTATGTCTCAATGTTTGGACAATGTTCTCATTGTAATTCACATCCGGTTAATAATTGTTCATGACCATATAAAAAAACCTGAAAATATTCAAATCTCGTGACATTGCGTCGGTGAGATTGCCAAATCCGTTATGTGGTTTGAATTAAGAGACATAATACCATATGTGTAATTACTAGAGCATTATTTTCTTTGACGTAAATTATGTACATAACGGATTTGGCACTCTCCGACGGTCAAAAAATATTTTTGTTTATATTTCGTTCACGGCTATATATTAAAATACTTGATTATCATTTACCCCTATCGTTTGGGATTCTTGCCGCCAAGTTCATAAGATTTTCAGAATCGCTAGAAGAAATCCCATTACTCATAGTCTTTTTGTACTTATCCCGAACGCGAATTGAAAAGAAATATGCCTTGTAACCAATTGCGAGAATACTCCGAATGAAGGTATGAATTTTAAAGGAAACGAAATTGAAACGGAGATTGCGCTGAACCTCGTTCAAATGTTAGTAGTCTTTCAATTTTCTCACTTCGGCGTACTTTTAAATTGTTTTTAGTAACTTCTATTTATGTGAACTATCAAAGTGGAAGTCCTGGCTAGACTTGGTTCATCTTTTATTTACGTGCATGTGTAGTTACCTTTCAGATCTCAATTATGCAAGATCGTAAGCGGCCTTTAGACCTTGCAAAAATGCAGTGCTCTAACGGGAGGAAGGGAGATAAACCATCTCGCTTCTCGCTCTAATCAGTGAGTGTGGGTGCAGTTAGTGCACTTAATTTAGCCAGGCCGCTGTAAGACTGTATGGATTTGTCTGATTACGGGTCGCGCTAATTAAAGGCATGCAGCATACACTGACGGTGTGGGTTTTTTTTAGTGCGCAATAATTTTTTGATCCTAATTTTAATGTAATTTGTTGTTTGTAATCTTAGTTTTAATTATATTTTGTTGTCTCCTTGTATTTTTTTAATATATTTGTTTGATTTCATTTTCATTAATTTAATGCCGTGTGTATTGTCTTATGTCGTGTTCATGTGTTACCTTCCGTGTCCTCACTGGACCCAACGGAAGACCAGCGCTGGTTGCAAAGCCAGCATCATGGTAAGGTGGGTCCATTTCGTAACACGGCACAGATTGAATTTCTCTTTTGTCTTTGTCTTGTTAGTTTATCACGAATAAATGTTTGATTCTGATTCCGCCTAACTATACGTTTGCATTTTAATTCAAAATTAACGATTCCGCGAGAAATGCTTTCCAAAATTGGGGCCACTATAAAAACATGGTACTCCCATAAATTGGTCAAAACTGAAACATAAACAGTAACCTTACACAACACAATCGGATGAAACTTACCCTTGAAGTTCCGGTCACAAACAAATCTAAAGCCAAACATCAGAAGTCTCGGTGGCAAACGATGGTAAGGGTCTGTAACGGTTAATGTACATAAGCTTTTGAACATACAATATCTATAGCTCGGTTGTTAGTTTAGTGTTTGTCCGTTGTTGTTAGTTTGGTAAATAGGTCTTGCTCGGGTGGAATGAGATTAGATCTAAGCGTTTCAAGGACAAGCCGATTTATATTGTGATTTAAGTACAGTCAGCCCTTGGGGCAACTGTACCTTTATAACAAGAAGTATTTCAATAACCCATGTTATTTAAAACCATTTATTTTCATAATAAATATATAATTAAATTAATTAATAATAAACGTCATTGTTAAGTAGCGTAATAACAAAAGTTGATTTCCTAACTGTATGGTTTATTGTCCGTATTCTCATTTCAGCCAAAAGCCGTTTTCTGTGAAACTATGACATTTTCTGAATCTAACCTAATGGATTCTACACGGTAAGTGTTCAAAAATAATCTAAATCTATTTTGAGGATTTCAAGAAAACTGGCTTTTTCCGAAATGAAAATTCGGACAAACGATACAGTTTAAAAATAAAGTTTAGCGATTGCGATAGGATACCATGCTGGGGGAACTGAATTTGCACGAATACAATGGCGTTAAGGAGACTTTCTAATCAAGATCGAACGCGGTGATCTGTAGAGAGGTCGAGTCGGTTTCCCTCTGCACATTGACGTAGATGTCCCTCTCGTGGTCCCAGAGGAATGTGATGGCGTTGTTGTAGCACTGCGCGCGTCTCTGCGCGAGGGTAAGGACCACTATGAAGCAATGTGTCAATTTGTGAATGAGGTACTACCATTGCGTCAACAGGAGACTTCTAATCAAGATAGATAGCGAACGCGGTGATATGTAAAGAGGTCGTAGTGGTTTCCCTCTGCACATCCACGTAGATGTCCCTCTCGTGGTCCCAGAGGAATGTGATGGCGTTATTGTAGCACTGCGCGCGTCTCTGCGCGAGGGTAACGATCACTATGAAGCGGTAGCGATGATATTCCATCGTCTTCATCTTGCGCATGATGTCGCCGGAAAGTCGCATAGCTAATGCTGGGGTATCCTGGAAACAATCATTATAATTCAAGTCTTCACTTGGGGTACAATGCATCCAAGAGTAATTTGTACACCAGCATATTTTTCCCGAATTTCATAGTTCACATCCGAAAACCATGTTCCACTGAAATCATTTTTGATTTTCTAGAATATAATACTAACCCTACCTGCATTATATTGAATCAACTGCATCCAAAGTGCCAGTTAGGTACCGAAAAAAAATCTTTCGGAATTTTGAAATTATGCAATATTTAATAACGCATTCGGACAAATTACTCTTCAGAATGCTCGTGTGTTCCCCTCAATTGATAGGTAGGTATACTACGTTCTAAAAGGTATGCATCTTCACCATCAGCAGTATATGTCCCACATCTGGTAGCAGACTTGTCATCTGGGAGATGAAATGGGCTGTAATACTGAGTTCCTAAAAGGTTATGCAGCGTTAAACGTGTAGGGTTAAATAAAAATGACTGGCAAAGGAAATTGAGAGAAACAAATGTATGTTCATATTTAAAAGTATTCATGAAAACATTCGAATTATAGCTTCCGACTTATCAATAAAGTTTAAATATATAAATACTCCATGATATTTATAATGATAACCTAACTTAACATCATCTGGGACCATCAATCATGGTAAATCCGCTTAGTTATTAACTACTCACATGCTTGTGGCAAACACAGTTGCCGATTTCGCGCACCACTAAACAGATGCTGACAACTGTGGTTGCCAAGCGAAGAATGGGCTGCCTTGATAAAAAAAAACCAAAGCAATTTAGCTTTTATAAAATTCGAAATCAAGTGAGCGGTTAAAGGTTAAAAATAAATATTCGTGTTAGACCCTTGTAAAGTAATAAATTAAATGGGTCATGCAGATTGAGTTAAATCAAAGTCGTTTTTCTTGTGTTCAATTTATTTTAAAAACAAAGCTTTAACCGACTTCAATTCGGTACTCTGCCAAGCCACATGCAAATTTCACCACAAGAATATTGATTAAAATTACAGAAAAAACCAAATCGCTGTATCTGGGCCGATAAAATTGTAGGAGTTCCGTCTGAGACCTTTGGCACTTCATTAGTTGCTATTTCAACGGAATCATATCAGAATCTGTGACGTACTTTTATAGTTTTAAGTAAATCATTGGAGAGTTGCAGGAGACATCTGTGGTTTTCGTCATCGGTTCCATTTCACCACGTTTGTGATTTCCGGGTGCAAATACACGAGTTATAATAGAAAATACCGAAATTACTACATGTGTGCCTAATGGGTATATTTGTGGAGTTCCCTCGATTCCTCATGGATCCCATCTAACTGGATTTTTGAAAAGAATGGGACCAATCTGGAAGCAAAATAGTTAAACCAAAAAAAACTGTACGAATCGGTTCATAAATGTATGTATGTAAGTATTTAAGCACTTTATTGTACACAATAACAGGTGAAAGAATATACATATCACAATAGATCAGTATAAAGGCGAACTTATCCCTATAAGGGATCTCTTTCAGCTAACCTTTGAGCATTTGAGAGGAAGGTAGGTAGAACGAGACAAGCAAACTTATACCGTGTACAAAAACACACAGAGAAAATAAAAACATGCCAATAAATATATAAATATACAATATAAAATATAATACAGAAAGAAAGAAAGAAAACATTTATTCGTGGACAAAACAATGGGTATACAAAACAAAACACAGTAAAGTAAAAGTAGCAGGGTCCACGAAAAGGCCCCGACTCAGCATGGTGCTAACCTAGGAGGCCAGCGCTGGTCTTCCGTCGGAACCTTTACATGAGTTACCTCCTGGAAGGCAACACAAAACAAATACCTACGCTAAAACATATTTTAAAGAATACATAGGTAAAAATAAGCAGTATGTAAGTGCGACAGAGATAGAGATATCCGAACTTCGACATTCGAAGTTAGTGGTTATAGCTCAGAGTGGCACGGCCGATTGCAGCGATACACACTATCATATGTAATATAATATATCGCAAATATACAATAAATAAATGAATACTTTATTAAACCAATTCACAAGTCATTGGAAAGCCACAACTTCAAGTCTAGATGACGGAGTTCTAAGGTAACGAACATTAAAAATAATAAATTATTGCCTTAAGAGCTATAAAGCCTATAGCTATAGCTATAGTTTTTGCTTTGGTCCACAGAAGAGACGCAAACCTAAATCTCTGTATGACCTAAATATGTGTAAAAGACCGAGAGGGAATGTCAAATAGTAGTCAAGTAGTAATACCTGAACATTATACTTATGGCCAGAAAAATTTTCGTCGAGTATCTCATTAATAGCATTCCTCACTGGAGCTTCCTTCACCTTGCGCGTCGGCTCCAGCTGATACGTCGGGAGATACATCAGAACTGGTCGCTTGAACTCAATGGCTAACTGAAATATTCAAAATGACATGAAAATTGTTCGGAACATTATGGTGGTATTTAATTATATTGCGACGCAACGCCGGCTAACGACGGGCGCGCGGTGGAAATAGGTAGGAAGTCCCATACTAATTTCAATTCTCGCCCATCCACGCCCCGCCTCGCCTCGCCGGTGGAAAACCACCTTAATAGGTTCAAATCCAAGGCATATATTTGTGTGATGGGTAATGAGTGTTGGGTTTCCTATTTATTTATATTTATCTAAAGTTTAGTACATGTAGATACAAGTGAGCCATATTGATTATTACATTCGAGGCGTGTTTAATACCCAGGATTACGAGCCTAAAAGCGTCGTAATACATGTACAATACAATTCTCACCTTGTAAAAAGCACTCAGGCCGGAGCGCACCTGAGCGCATTTTACAAGTTGTCAAAGGAATTTGAAGCTTTCATACAGACGTTACATTTCATATTTGAATGGATTTGCGCCCTCCTCCTTCCCTCATCGCGGACGGCTGCGCTCGGCTGTCGTCGCATCTGACCAGCTCCGTCCGGCTTTTGCCTAAGGCATTCTGTTAAAATGCGGTTGGCTACTCTGCCGGTAGCTCGTGTATCCGTTGCGATGATGCGGCGCCACTCGACCCGGTCAGGCCCGTTCGGTGGGAATCGTACAAGAGGCACGTTACGATACAAAATTGGAGGCCTAGGCCTGCAAGACGGTCTTTTTTAATTTCCATATTCCACAATTTGTGGCACAGGATCACGGCGTTCAGCCATGAAAATTCAAGTTTGATTTGTTGGTGTAAGTAAGTAAGTAATTTATTTTGTGAAACATAGGTAAGTATACATTGTAGATCTTAAATTAGGTTGGGAGTCCTCTATGTTCTGCCTTGCGGCGTTTTTTTTAATATGGAGTTTTTTAAATTTATTTCATTGCATGTTTGAGAAAAGCACTATACACTCGGCGTGAAAAGGGGTTGCCAGCCTCATAACTATCCGACCTAGCTACGCTCGGCCGGCAACCCCTTACTTCCCGGCCTCTGTAGTAATGTACTAATGTACAAAAATCACGAGGATAACACCACTCAACTCAGAACTTAGCCATTCGAATAAAAACCTGAAGAAGGGTACCTCGTGTGTGACGAAGCTTCCTTTACCTGGGAAGTCCTCGGTCCAGCTGCAGTGATGCCCGGCACCTTCCCAAAGCCGTAGGACTGCCGCCTCATCTTCATTTTGCTGAAAGATTTTTCTCCCAGAACTGCCTTGCTCGTGCTGACATGCACGTTCAGAGTCGATCGGCTTTTTTGTTGGTCACCCATGATTAATTTCACAATTAGTAAACTATCGTAAATAAATAATTCTTAATAAAATCTGCAGGTTGCTAGTGAATTGCAAATCGCTCCAAAATCACTCTTTGACAGTGTCATGGGAAATGTCTGTTGACGTTTGTGAGTTCATTATGTAAATCATATGTGTAGGTACTCTTACAGTAAGTACCTACTTATTATAATTTTTGGCACTAATACCGCTCGTTATTAAGTTTATTTTGTATTGAGACTAACAAGCTAAAAAGATAATTTTGTTGTAATGGTACACAAATGAGTTTCGTAGTAAAGAGATTTTAATAAATTTGACATTCTTTATTTTAATTGAACAATAATGTCGCTTGGCGGAGTTTTCTTTCCTTATAGTGAGGCAGAGGGGTGCGTCCCACGAGATATAACAACAATACATATAATTTCATATTAATAACGTTCACAAGATATAATGAACGTTAGCTATAACAACAAAACCAATCCTACTAATATTATAAATGCGAAAGTTTAGATGTTTGGATGTTTGGATGTTTGGATGTTTGTTACTCAATCACGCTTAAACGGCTGAGCCGATTTGAATGAAATTTTGCACTAAGATAGTTTATAGCCTGGATTAAAATATAGGATAGTTTTTATCCCGGGTCCACGCGGACGAAGTCGCGGGCGGAAGCTAGTACTTTTATAAGGAATAACGGTCAATGGACATATTCATATTATACAACTTTCCCAAAAACCATTTGGAGCGTGGCCAATCATTAATATTAAAATACAATAAAAGTGTATTTAGCTCAGTTATTAATTATTGTCCGCTTACTTCAGTGCTTCAGTTCCGTAATTAATCATTTAACTATAAGCCTCTTTGTGGACTAAACCCACTGAAATGTAGTTTACTAATTATTTTGAAAACATCGTTTTTCGCTGTTATCAAGAGATGTATCCAATGGTAGGTTCATTTCGCCGGTTAGCGACCACCTAATTTTATGTGCCGGTTGGCGACCACTTAGCTGAGTTGGTGAACTGAAAGGATATTTTCTCGGTTTTTTAGTAGATTTCTATTCTAAATCAACAAAAAATGCATGTACAACTAATTGTCTCAATAGGGTCGGTAGAATTGATGTTATCTTCAATAGAAAAAACGTTCTCCTTCAGGTGGTCGCTAACCGAAGGTGGTCGCGTAACCAGCGTAATGACCCTACAAGACTAAGTTATGTACGTAGTCATTTATACTTCAGCCAAGTGCGTGTCGGGCCACGCGCAGTAGGGTCCGTAGTTGCCTGTCTTTCTTAGTTACATCGATACGCGCGCGCCATCTAAATTTTCTTTCTACTTTTTTACTTTACTTTCTAAATAATTTTTAGGTTGGTCGACTATTACGTCGATTACGTTATGCCTACTTAGCCGTGATAGTTTTCCTTTTACATTCATTATATGTGCTACTGCCACGATTTTTTTACATTCCCTAGCAGCCATTTAGCCAGCGGCGGGGGAAAACATGACCGCTTTAAAGCCCCATATCTCGCAAACGGATCACTAATCTTGAACAAGCTATCTATCGATACCCCACACTATGGGTTTAACGAGAAAAAAATTACATTTAAATTTATTTAAATTACATTCCCACCATACACTGGTCCCACCGCCGGCTAGTAAGCTAGAAAAGTTGGGCGAGTAGCATTACATTGCGGATCTGTAAAGGTCGATTGATCACACTGTGCCTGGTCAGCACGCAATGAACCGTTACTCGCCCAACTTTTCTAGCTTACTAGCCGGCGGTGGGACCAGTGCCTTAGTGAAGTGATTTTTTTTTAAATTTTATTCTTCTTTTTTGTCTGCGTGATTGATTTATATATCCATGTCAAATTACAGTTTTCTAGTAGTAATGGTTACTGAGCTAAGCCGAAGACGGACGGACAGACGGACAGACGGACGGACGGCCAGACGGACATGGCGAAACTATAAGGGTTCCTTGTTGACTACGGAACCCTAAAAAGAGGCTATGTTTTACTCCGCGGCTCTGCTTATGGTTAATACACGGTACAAAATATAGCCTATGGTCTATCCGGAAGTTTCCATTAAGTACCTATATATACTGGTCAAAGATTTTTGTTTAATCGGATGAAAGTTCAATTGATTACCCCCTACATACAAACATACAAAACTACACGCATTCTTTTACCTCTATACTGTTAGCCTATAAAGCCATATCCATAAGCTGGATTTACAAGTAGAAATTATGTACTTATAGACTACTTATATATTATTATATATATAGATCAAGTTGAAAAGCGTAAGTTTCATACCGACAGGCAACATCCACACGGACCTAATCGCGGGCACAAGCTAGTCGTACATTAAAATATCGAACATAATTAGGCAAAACAAGTATCAAACACATGAAACAAAACTATAATCCCCAATTTTTGAACTCAATAAACATTTTATTATTTGACTAATACGTTTTAAGATATTTCATACGATACAAAGAGAATACTTTAATAACAATATAATACTAGGAAATTTGTACATGGCCGGGAAAATATTTCTACAAAATTAATTTTCACAGGATTAACCATCCCTTTGTTAGCGATAATTCTTTGAAGACATTACACAATGGATTTCACAAAGTTTCCAAGAACCTACGTGTAGGTAAACAGGTACGGTAGACTTTTAAAATATGATTACAATTTTGCACCGAAATAAGGCAAAAACCGTATACAGTCATCTTTGACGTCGGTTGTATCAAAAAACAAGGTAGGTAATTAAATGTATTTTAATATAGAAGTTAAATACTATGCACACACACTTCAAAGGATTACGTATAACACTGAGTTGAGTATGAATCCTACTAATATTATAAATGCGGAAGTTTGGATGTTTTGATGTTTGGATGTTTCTTACTCAACCACGCTTAAACGGCTCAAAGTTTGCACTAAGATAGTTCATAGTCTGGATTAAAATATAGGATAGTTCTTATCCCGGGTCAACTCAGACGACAAAAGAAAAAAAACGATGTCGCGGGCGGAAGCTAGTTACTCATATTTCTTCAACTTATTTTGCTAGGTAACAAATGAGTTAAATTTTATTACTCCCCTTTAAATTTATTGCTCACTGGAATAGTTGACATAAGAATCAACGAAGAAGTTGAGAACTCAATTAGCAAGTTCACATTTCAACTAAAATACCGAGCGTAGGAAATATTGTACTCGTAGTGCCAGGAGGTAACTCATGTAAAGGTTTCGACGGAAGACCAGCGCTGGCCTCCTAGGTTAGCACCATGCTGAGTCGCGGCCTTTTCGTGGACCCTGCTACTTTTACGTACTGTGTTTTGTTTTTATACATTGTTTTGTCCACAAATAAATGTTTTCTTTCTTTCTTTCTTTCTATTATTGAGAATATTTTTTGACTTTTGACATTCTAGGAAGCCCTTATAAGCATGCTGACATCATTATTTTGGTTGGTATTACTTAAACGATCTTTACATTTCACTGACAACTATACCTATTGTCCTATTTCTACTTTGTTTTTTATAAATTATGTGTATTTGTAAAGTAAGCACTGGCGATCTTTTTCAGAAGCCATCCGGGATTAAAAGTGTCTTATTTCCTTCCCTGAAATTTTCATGGAAAATTTCATTCATCTCAATCGGTTCAACGGTTTAAGCGTGAAAAGGTAACAGACAGACAGATACGTTCCCATTTGTAATATTAAGTATGGATCATGTACCATTTGAAATGTAAATAAATAAATCTAGTCTCATCTAATCTATTCTGTATTTCAGTATCAAATCAATTACCAGTTTCAATTCAATCTTCCTAAACAAGACCGTATCAACGAAACGCTCCGCTGTCTAAATTACCAGTAACCATGAATTGAACTCATGCGATTCAGCCCAGATTGTCTAACCAGTTCACCGCCCCGTCGAGCATGAAATGCAACTGCATTTTGAGCGTTTACTCCAGCAACCTCCAATCTCGTCAATTAAGAAATAATAAATTAGACTCTATCTTGCATGATTTAAGTCTCAAACTCAATAAAACTGAATGGTACATAAGTAGTTTAAAAAATACTTGACTTTCTTAAGATTTAGGAGATAGTGTTTCGTCAACGTTCGTTTTACTTAACAGATCTGAAGAACGCGAAGTTGTATTGAGGTATTTGCGGCATTTATAGGAAAATTTGCTGTTTGCCCAGGTACCAGTGGCGAGGCATCCATAAAACTAAATTCCCAATAGCTGTGAAAGTGTTTTTACTTTTAAACCATACGGCCTACTTAGTAGCAAGCAGACACCAGAAGAATAACAAGCGCATTACCCACCCTTTATTGATTTGAGGAAGCATTTTGAATAGCTGAAAACAAATGCAGTTCTTTGAAAGTTGAAGACAAGTGAGCTTCGTATAATACCGAATACGGATCCGTGGATTCAGCAACGATATGGGAGGCATACGTATGTATGTATGTAAATGAACAGAACACAACAACTGAACAATTATTACAAGAACAGATAAAATATGTACAAAGGCGAGCTTATCCCTTTGAGGAATTTCTTCCAGCCAGCCTTTGAGCAATTGAGTGTCGATGAGATATAGGCAAACCGAAACACATGTACAAAACGATTATAAAGGAAAAACAAAAAGAAATTGATCATAAGCCAATACACATAGATACTATTAAATAAATAATATTGAGCATATATAACGATAAACTTAAATAAATATAAGTAGAAGCCTTAAAATGCAAAACAGTTGACATACAGACAATCTTTGTATTACAAAAAAGAGCCAATTGAACTATATATAACCTGAGAACAAGAGAATCCGCGAGAAAACTCTTTGAAGAAATTAGCATTTTAACAGTAGCGCCCCAATACATTTATGAAAATATTGTTTATGTCATTAAGAACATAGATTCATTCTGTAAAAATTCTGATAGCCATAATTTAATATATGAAAAAAAAAATAGCACCCAAAAAGTTTCGTGCTCGTAAAGTATATGTCTTTTTCGGGTCAATGTATCCATTTTTATAATAAATTACCTTATGGAATTTTGTCTCTATCCTTTCCAGCTCTTAAAAAATCCTTGAAAAAACATTGATGTCAATGGCTTATTACAGTGCAGAGTTGAGGACTATGTAACTGACAGAAATGTATGGCCCAAACCATAGCCCAAAATAGCTAAATCATTCATATACTCGTTCGTAGCTTATTCGGTCATGTTTTCGTGTAGAACAACGCATTATGACGATTTTTTTTCTTTGTATTCACATTCAGATTGACTTATTTTAAGTAGCTTAAGAACTATCATTTTAATAAGCTTTATTTGGCAAAAGTTTTTAAGGCGTTTCTTCTTGACAGTGTCTTCTTTTTCAGAAACGCTGGTAGAATTTTGACTTGTAAAAGTGCTATTACGACCTACTTGCAGATTAAAAATCATTTATTTCATTTATTTAAATAATATCCAGTCAAGGACTTCTTCACTAGTCTGTATCTTTGCCGATTCCTGTCGATATCGTACTGGATAATGTGAACTCACCCTTAGTCGTTCGCTAGTCCAACGTCAATGCTCGCTTGGTTATAGGTTAGTTAACCGACTGTTCACCCCGGCGAACGGCTCTGGGTGGCACTGAAGATCTGACTGATAGGATCAATGGAACTTTTTTGGTGCACTAGTATTTAGCATTGCTGTCATAGCATGATCGCGTATTCGTTTACTAACTAGTACCTAAGTATGTTCGAAAGGGACGAATGCTTTAACCTTGGTTTTTTTTGGAGTCTGCTCAAGACAGTAAAATTAAAAGCGATATTTACCTCATCCCAAGAAATAATCGAACGAGCGAGCGAAGCGAACGAAGTTCTATGCTTAAGCTTGGGCCGAAAAACGTTTTTACTCGTATGTCCGGATGTCTCGCTGTCCCGCTGTTCTCCTCTGCAGGTCCCATTTCTCAAACTATTCTCGTGAAAATTTGTGAGCAGGTTCGTTAATTAAGTATATATTATAGTTTATATTTGTCGATTCATTATTTCGAAATTATTTTTTTTGATTTTTTAGAGATATGCTTGCGTGTTCAAAAGCCCACAGAACCCTATAGTAAATAATATGATAATAACCGCACGCTACGCGAACGGAACATTCTCTTAAGAGTCCGCAGTAAGCTTGATTCTCCATACAAACGTAGTTACGCACTCATTTTAAAACTACGTGTTGGATAGTAACGAAACTTTGCATATACAATGACATGAGGTATATCTATGTCTGTAATTAGTTTATATAGCTTCAGATACCATAGTAAAAAAAATACAGCGAATTTAAGTTTCTCATACAAAACTTGTTTTTGCTGTATTTCGTTTGTTTTAAAAACTGGAACCATATAAACTAAGTACAGACATAGACATATCTCATGTCAATGTACATGCAAAGTTTCGTCATAATCCAACACGTAGTTTTAAAACGAGAGCGTAACTACATTTGTATGGGAAGGTGAAATTCGGCCGAGCTTACTGCGGACTCTTAATGCCCAAAAGATGACGTATACTTTGTAGTCACCATGAGCTAGTAAAAAAAACTCTGATCACATATTGATCGCCCTCGCTTTCGGCTCGGAAAGATATCTGCGAACACACGTTCTTTGTTTTACTGCCCTAGGTGAGTAACCGAAATATATTAAAGATGTAACTGACAAGCGAGCGCTTGTAGAATCCATCCTATACACAGTCTCACCATCCACTTTACACCCGGAGACAAAAATTATCTTACCATTCTTTTAAACTATCTCCACAGGTAACAAATTTCATTAAAATCAATTCAATAGTTAAGTATGATAAAGTAAGAACTAGATAAACATTAGTTAGTTGTTATAACTTTATTTAATTTAAATAATATTTTTTATCATTTTTTTATATTAGGTAACGTTAAAAAAATATTAAAGCAATTATTTAAAAGTTCTTAAATATTGATTTTATTCTGTTTTTTAGTATTTGTTGTTATAGCAGCAACAGAAATACATCATCTTTTATTTTTTTGTATTATGAGCGTTTTACGTTTTGTTATACTGTCAAAAGCTACTTGAACACGCTCCAAAGTCAAATTACTTTCCCCACTAGTGGATAAAATGCGTTTTTGCTCACTGGTTTTAGAGGATAAAAGACGGCTTTCCGAGGCAGTGAGGGGAAAAGTTATTTTCACACTCGGTGCGTTAGCAGATATAATTTACCTGCGCTTAAAATATAGTCGTAAAACTCATAAATCACGGTCAATCATGGCTACAAAAAACTATAGAAACAAATCTCGTTTCATATTATGTTGGCAGATCTGTCATTGGAAAATAAGCCCCTACTCAAGGTGTCTGTTGAAGTAAATAATCAAATATCGACAGCTGTCCCGTTCGGCAGAATCAAATCTTTGAACACACGTCATTGTCTCATAAGAATTATTTACCATTACAAGAAAATATCCGTGACGGATTTCATCTTGCGATTTAGATTTCATCAATGGCATAAATCCCAGAAGGTATAGGCACTGCTGGACATAGGCCTCCCTCAAATAGTGACACAATTACCAGTCCTGCGCCATACGCATCCGGCGGAGTCCCGCCACCTTTACCAGGTCATACTGATGACACCAGGTGGCCGGCCACCTGGTGGGGATTCTACCCACGCTGCGCCTTCCGGTACGTGGCCTCCACTCGAGAACCTTTCCACCTCAACGGCGTACGGTTCTACGTGCAATGTGTCCCGCCCCTGCCACTTAAGTTTAGCTATATCGGTAACCTTGTTTCTGCTGCGGACAGCCTCATTTGAGAAGCCATCATGTAACCACAATAGTAGATATTTACGTAGACTAACTAACGATAACGTTAGAAATATCCCCACAAGGTCTAGTTTTCCCTCTGGGTGGAAGGTCAGATGGCAGTCGCTTTCGTTGAAGCGGGTCAAAGCGGACCCCGGTCTCCTTTGCGGTACAACCGGGACAATACTTAGAGGAAGAAGAGAACATTGGCGGAGTGCCTATTTATTTATAGAACCATATAGAATTTTTTATAATACTTATTTCACCCACACACGATAGTCCCACAAAGTCCCAAAATAAAACTCTCAAAAGCAGTACCATGCAATACATAACTTAGGTACAGTAGTATTACAACCACAACAACAGTGCAAAGGGCTTCGCCCGCCCAGGGTCGCCGACACCAGTTCAACCTAGACGGCGATGCTCGCTTATGTAAGACCTCGTAATATTAAGATTGAGTAACGTTGCTGAGTTACAGAATGTTCTTGATCTTTATTCGGCAGTTTCAAAATGCATATATATAAATAACTTGAGAGCGGTTATACATTGCGACTTTTTGTAGCTATGTCAGGTGATCTATAGCTACTATTACCTATTCTATTCTTCTAAAATAATTTGAGAAATTCGTTTGGGACGTAATACTTCGGAAAAACTGGTTTTCTGTAATTATTCTAGTTTATACATATTTATTACTAGCTTCCGCCCGCGACTTCGTCCGCGTGGACCCGGGATAAAAACTATCCTATATTTTAATCCAGGCTATAAACTATCTTCGTGCAAAATTCCATTCAAATCGGTTCAGCCGTTTAAGCGTGATTAAGTAACAAACATCCAAACATCCAAACATCTAAACTTTCGCATTTATAATATTAGTAGGATAGGAAAGGGGGAATTTCACGCAAATGGAACATAAGCTTATCGAAAGCGAACCACTTTAAACCTTGTAAAAGGATTCCCTTTGATATCTCAGATAAACAAAGAAACGTTGACAAAGTCTGAATTCGGGCTATGAATGCATGTATGCAGTAAGAACAGTAATAAAAGACAAAATGAAAATACCAGCGAATAGGCTCCGCAAACCTCATCGGTACGAGCCGGGATTCGAACGCACGCCCGTCGCTTGATAGCCGCATGCCTGAACTATTAGGCTACCTGAGCTCTATTTTCGGATATACATAAAATAAAATAAAAATCGTAACACTCAAAAACAAATGCCTATTCCAACTATCTACAAAGATCTGCAACATACAAAAGGGGCCTTATTTTATTGATTTAAATTTGGTTATCATTATGATGGATGAGACATCACTGACTTAACAGTAGACATATTTCCAATGACCCATTTCAACTCGCTTTTGGCAGTTCAAATTATATTATCGAAGCAATTCAATTATCGGAAATCCCTAGGTACCTAAATATCGCATTTGCACAGAGCATTGAAAGCTGACCTGAGAAGGTCAAGACTTCTAACAAAGGAACGGTCTCAACTCAAAGGGTAAATTGATTCACGACAGAAACTCGACACTACATCTTGATTGCTACCAAATGACAATTTCCTTTTACAAAATACAAAGCAGTTCAAATACAGTCTAGTATTAACGTCTACAAAATTAGGGAACCTCTTTAGAAGGCAACATAAGGGACTACAAAGAAGAATGGCATGCTAATTAAAATTTAGCTTTGTCTGACCTGTGTCAGTAAAAAAATTGCTTTTTTTTAATACAACGACGGTGGCACACAAGCGTATGGCCCGCCTGATGGTAAGCGGACACCGCAGCCTATAGACGCATGCAACTCCAAAGGAGTAACATGGGCGTTGCCGGCCCTTGATATGTTTGAGTACTCGCCGTGTTGACAGCTGAAGGAACAAATTCCCTCGCTCTCAACACAACGCATCCTCGGGAGCTCTGGCGACCTTGCTCACCTCCAGGAACACAACACTGCTACAGAGCAAGTAGTAGTGTTATTATGGCCGTGGTCCTCTGCAAGGCGGAGGTACTTCCACAGTTGGGCTGCTCCAAATTCGAGGGGGATGACATTTCGCTGTGCCCTACCTCACCACACTGCTTTAAGATAAATGTCCCTTAATGCCTAATAAATTGACACACAATATTGAAAGTGTCACGTTTCACCTAGATCAGTGTCAGGCACTGGAACGTTTACCTTAGTATTATCATAAGTAGCAAGACATTGCTTATATTAGAACCATAACCCAATCAGACTGTTTTCGGAGAACGAAGAGAAAAAACTTTATTCCAGAGAATTTCCAATATATCAACTATCCTGTTAGGTAGGTCGAATTATATCTAATTTAAATACCTTTCAGAAAAAAATAACTCCATCAAGAAAAACTCGCATACAACCTAAGACTCAAGTAAGCTACTTATTTCAGTATTTATTTCATACGTAATTTTGCTTAGTGTCTCTAATGTTCGGTCGGGAACTTCATTTCTGAAAGACCACAAAGGGTTCAGTATGGTAATATCGCTGTAAATGATGATGAGGATTGCACTTCTGGGATGCAGACCACTATTCCATTAGGTTTTCAATTATAACTAGAAACCTAGGGAGGATTTGGAAGTCTTTTGTGTAGAAATGCAAAATGGAACCTAATGTTTGGTACTGAACATGTTCAGTACCTAACATTAGGTTCCATTTTCATATTAATGTTAGCAAGGACTGTTTCAGAAAAATAAAAAGGATGACGGAATATTTAAAGGTTGCCGTACCCGACTCGGGTATCCTGCTTTGCCCGTTTTGGGTCAACTGATTCCTCATTTGACTGACCGACGGTTGGCCGCGGGATGGAAAAGGCTGTCAAAATTTGGTCATGGTTGGTCATGGTACACCATAATCATCAAAATGTTAGTACATAAAATGTGTCAGTGACTAAGAGTGCGAGTGAGTGTTATTCTAGTGTATCTCATGGCATAAAAACAAGAATACTTAGTAGTGCATAATAATATTAATTATGTCTTTCCTATTTCTATAGACACAGTTGGTGACTCAAGTGAACATCGGATTAAAAAAAAATCCTACGCATACAACACGGCGCTATTTCATCGTCTAAATAATTAGTTTTTAATTTTATAATTGTTTTATAAATATTTTTTACTAAAACAAATAATTACCCCGTGTGGTATCGGGTTAGGATTTCACCACCCTTTTTCTTCCCGTAACTGTCTTAAAAGTCGAATAAGGGAGCATTATTGAAGCGTGTTGTGAGCTATGGGCTAGCAGCCTATCACTGCGACATTACATTTGTCGATCTTGTATACCTACATTTATGTTAAAAGGAACATAAGATGTATGTGCTTTGCCTGCTTTTGGGCCTAAAACCGAGAATCTATAACGGAACGCGATTTATTTTTTCGATGATTTGTATTGGAATTCAGTTAATCGAGTAATCGTGAATAATGTTGAGAGAAGTTTATTATTTCATTAAGCGGGTAGTTGATAAAATGGTTGACATCAAGTTGATTTATTTTAAGAGCGGGTAACCCCGAACGGAGTTGTAGGTGTCATAGCGGCGAGGGACGTCATTCGTTGACAGCGCCCCGTCGGTGATGGTCGCTTGCAAACCCATTGGCTCTTTAATCGAAATTTACTATTGCAATCCTGTTATATTTTCGGTGTTTGTGAATTTAATCAAATAGTATAGTGATTGAGTTATATTGTGTGATTTTTATTTTGCGAATACCTGCAAGTACACGCACTCACGGTCCGTAATGTCGGATCCGCCTTCACACACGCCTGCTCGGCCTCCCTATTCCTAGATATATATAATTCCGCAAAGAGTTTCTAAATGTGAAATTTAAAAAGTGCTAAACATAGTACAGAAAGTTATCTTTGACGTAGACATAGACATAGAGACTAGCGCTACCTTAAATAACGTACACAACTATCACATTTCTAAACAAATTCCGTAATTCCACGGCAGTGCCAACCCCAAGCAGTCTTTTTATAAACTCCTCACAAGGATTACGTGTTTTGCAAAGTAAATAGAATACCTCGTTGCCGTGACGCAAGTTCAGGGTTAACGACTCGTCCCGGTGCATCGCGGGGCAGCCACTGAACCTGCACTTCTATAACAAGTGCATTCAACTATGTGCATTCTATATACCCGCTAATGAAGGTTTGTTCTGAGGTAACTGTTTTAATTATTCTTTGATGTTAGATGGCTGGGTGTACTGGTACTCTTGAATTTTGACGAAGCTCTCTGAAATTAGAAGGACATTTAGTAATTATTTATGTGTATTAAGTTATTTTCTCTCCTTATGATTATGTCCGTTGCCCATATCTTTAAATGGATAAGGAGACTCATGTAACTTTTTCACATGATTTTAAATATTGGTTCAATATAATGTTAGCACTATTGGTAAGCTATGTTTACATGGTTTTATTTAACTTTCACTGTTCATCATGTAGGATAACTTATATATGTATTAACAAACAAACATACACATAAGTTGCCCTACAACAATATTAGCCCATTCTTCAGTCACTTATCCAATTTGAGCTGTGACATATAAATAAATAATAAATAAATAAATATTAGGGGACAATGTTACACAAATCAACCTAGTCCCATAGTAAGCTCAGTAAGGCTTGTGTTATGGGTACTAGACGACGATATATATAATACGAGTAGATATAAATACTTAAATACATAGAAAACTTCCATGACTCAAAAACAAATATAAATGCTCATCACAAAATATTTGCCCTTACCGGGATTTGAACCCAGGACCTTCGGCTTCGTAGGCAGTGTCACTACCCACTAGGCTAACTGGTCATGATATAGGGAAGAAGTTCCGTGATAACGCATTATTATGGCAACACTGAGCTGACCTCATAATGGAACAGTACGGTGCCCATAGCAACTTCAAAACTACTCGACATAAACCCGTCGTCCGCATACCTCATGCGCAAAAAAATTTAATCGGCAATAAAATCTTGTATGTACTTACTAAAAATGTTTTTTCTTTGACAGAATCTTTATTACAATTATCCTTACCTTCTCCCGAAGTGTTGTGGAACCGCCCTGTGCAACCCGAACTGAGCCAACTTGGACTGGAACGGAAATCAAAAAAATGAATGAAAATGATTTTTTCCCCTCACTGCCTCGGAAAGCCGTCCTTTATCCTTTAAAACAAGCGGGTTTAAACGCATTTTATCCGTTATTAGTGGGGAAAGTTATTTGACCTTGGAGCGTGACCATTTGTTGTCGGTTTTTGACGGCGCGGCAAAGGAGCGTCAGTGTTTTGTTCGCGCGCAGTTGGGACAGATGTGTTTTGATTTCAGTTGGCTCGCACGGCCGTAGACATGGATAACTAAAAGTGTCGTTATTCTAATGAAAAACGACACTTTTAGTTAACTTAATAATTATACGGCTCTAAACAGCCTCTATGTTTGTTGTGAATAATGTGATATAAATAATTAAGAAAGCAAAAGTACAATCCTGTTCAAGGCACGAGACGCCAAACAACTTTGCTGCCGAGCGAAACACACAACTTTTCATCTCACCACCGCGAGGAAAATTATAAACGTAATAAAAGTCAATTTGGTCCTTTTACTAATTTTCAATAAAGGTACACACATCTCATCAAAGTAAAGCATTTTATAATATTTTATTAAATGTAACATAAACATTATTGCATCTTTAAATAAAACTCCACGCTTAGGTACCTACATTAAAAACGTCAAAGTATTGTTCGGTACTCACGGATAAACTAAGGCTCAAATACGCATATTTAACTTTCTCCGCTGACATAGCAGGCATTAAAATTCATGCTTCTGCACTAAAATCTATAAATAACTTCCATTATTAGGGTTCCGTACCAAAAAAGGTAAAACAGGAACCCTTATGGTGCGACTCCGTCCGTCTGTCTGTCTGTCTGTCTGTCACAAGGTGAAATATATCACGAACTACTTAAGCTATCAATTTGAAATTTGGAATGGTTTTAAATCAGAGTTATCCACGTGCATGGAAAATGAGAAATTTAAATAAACATTTTAATTTTCTATGAAAAATTACGAATATGAGGGGGGGCAAAAAAAAATTCAACTATTAGGTCAAGTGGGGTATCATATGAAAGGGCTTGAGTTGTACTTTGAAATAATTACATGTGATTAAGATAAACATAAATATTACTGGAAAAGTATAACTTTTTCTAAATCTAGCGTATTTTTTGTTTTATTTTCAAAAATCATTTCCTAGTTAAGTTTGCAATTTAATAAACTTTATAAGAAACATGTTAAATTAACAAAAATAAACTTATTATAACTATATCTAAAACTAAACTACTTATAAAATAAAATAACTCACAAATAAAATATTTGCCTCAGTTCGCCGTCGCTGGGCAACGTGCCCAGAAGGCTGGCAGCATTGCCACGTTGGATGGCTATGCTTATCCTCTGTGCGAGGTATGAGCCAGCCCTCCGGTCACGCGTAATTTCGGCGAGTCGCTTCGAGCACTCCTTAAAGACCCTGTGGGCACTTTCCCCCCAGGGTCCTAGGGTCTCAACCCCAAACGGCTCAAATATGCAACCACTGTTTATGTTTGCATATTTGCGCCGCTTAAAGAGCTCGACCGAGTTGGCTGCAGAGCCAGCCTTCATGGAGGTGCCACGGAGATGGGAGAGCGCTAGGGTGTCGGCACATGTCGCGTCCCATACTAAAGGCCTTCCCATCTTCCATGGCACGAGGGTCATACCGTCGGTCCTCTTGCCATCATCTCGAGCAAGACCGGATGGCTCCAAGATGGCAGCATCATATAGGCTAGTATGTCGAGGTGCACGACCTGCACTTCTGCAGCAGGTGGCCATGGTGGCCGAGCTGGTCGACTCGGTCACCACAGCGACAGCGATGTGGGGCAACGCA
The DNA here is from genome assembly GCA_947049275.1 of Epinotia bilunana. Taxonomy (NCBI): domain Eukaryota; kingdom Metazoa; phylum Arthropoda; class Insecta; order Lepidoptera; family Tortricidae; genus Epinotia; species Epinotia bilunana. Next base: position 18,037,602 of record OX346260.1, on the reverse strand, counting down.
GGTCACTCCCAGGCGGAGAGCGACGGAAAGGCGGAATGTGGAGTTGTCCATCAGCGTACCAATTTGTGGGGAAGGCAAAGCTTGGAGCCACTGTCCGGATTTCCATTCAACAACGGCAAGGAGCCGAGCGCGCTCTGGGAGACTGGTTGCCGTTTGATGCAAGTTATCCCGTACCAGTCTACAGAGCGTAAATGTATATGAGTTTTTTCTTAAATTAACTTTTTTAACGGTGCGTTCCAAATTGCACGAAGCGAAAGATTTTGAAAAATATAACTACATTTTAAAATTATTTATTTGTATTGTATCCTCATAAGTTAACTTAATTATTAGTATTTCGTATGTAATTAAGAAAGAATATGTGTTATTTATTAAATTTTATCAAAATAATAATAATGAATTATTGGCATAACACCAATAAGTTTCTGAAAGCAGGATAATGACATCTCATTCGGTATAGAAAAAATTGGATCTCACGATTGACCGTCACGTTCCAAATTCAAAAAGCTTTACCACGCTAGCGGATATAATGAACTTTTTGTGCGCAGATTTTGAGCGATAAAGCAAGCCTTTCCGCTACGCTCAGCTCGCTACGCTCAAGATTCTATTTTAGAATCACTCGCTTCGCTCGTAGTTCAACTATAGTCTTTTCGCTGGCTCGTGTTTCAATTCCGCACTCGCGGGTAAAATACAACTTTGCACCCCTGTCAAACAAATAACTATTTTATGGCCAGGCAGCCGATTGAAACAGAATCGGCTAATATAATAATGGCCTAAAAGTGTGTACGCTGTTTATATGGTAGGTAAGGTAAACATTCCTTCGGTAATATTAATGGAACTGTTATATCTTTCTGGAAATACCAACGGGTTACAATTAATAACCGATAGAGATAGAGCCTTGTTTGTCTTAAATGCTACAATATTATAAGAATGCATAATAGAATCCGTCCTTTCCAGACATTAACTATTTATTGGATGTCGGACTGAAGAAATATGGAAAATCGAAAATGTATTATAGTATTTATTGTATTCACTGATTCTTGTTTCGTTTCAGTTAACATTATAATAGATTCAACAATTTAGACTTTATATGGAAAACTCTCGTAAGAATCAGACATATTAAAATACTAGCTTCCGCCCGCGACTTCGTCCGCGTGGACCCGGGATAAAAACTATCCTATATTTGAATCCAGGCTATAAACTATCTTCATGCAAAATTTCATTCAAATCGGTTCAGCCGTTTAAGCGTGATTGAGTAACAAACATCCAAACATCCAAACATCTAAACTTTCGCATTTATAATACTATATAGTAGGATAATGAAAACGGGTCACTTAACGTCACGGCAATTTAGATTTGTCTAAACATGATTGTTTAGATTTGCATAAAATCATACATAATTTGGCGCCAACTCTGATAAAAAAAAATGGCGGTTAGAATATATTATTATCATTGACTCTGATTTTGCATGTACCTAAAGATGATGTATTAAATGTAATAAATTAAAAATGTATAACTGATTCAATACATTTTAACTGAGAATTGAAAGGTACAAGCAATAGGGGTGTAGACGCTAAATAAAATAATCAATAATGTCATGTTTTCTCGAAAAAGGATTAAAAATGTAGTCAAATGGAGAGAAAAAAACAATGTAAAAGGTTAAATAATCACGAAGTTATAAGTGTCCAAAGTTTTAAAAAGGGGTATGTTTTGTCCCTTTTTCGCAAAACGCAACTCCATATGAAACGATGACGCTGGAAGATTGTGACGTCACACTAATAGACGGCAACGTGCCGCGCCCCGTTGTGTTCGACGCGGCCCCCCGGCAACATCCTGTAATGTGACGTCACACACTGTTTGCCTTTTCTCTCTCTAACAATCAATATCAAAACCGTTGTAGCTTCCTTATTTTTTGAGATATCTGAATGGGATTTTCGTCAGTAGGCACATTTTTTTGCCTTCTTTCATTTCAAGTAATAATAATTTTCGACTCTACACCCCTATTGGATACTATTAAAAACTAACTTCAATGGTTTGGCTTACCGACCCAAGGCGAGAATTGGTCTCCGACACGAGTTGTTGAAACTTGTCGCGATCTTGCTACTAGGTAATTATAATTTACAAATAATCATAATCTACAAATATTTAATTTATATTTCATTTCCTTATAAACTTATTTTCCCGTGGTTCTCGTAAAAGGATCCGGTTGAGGTGTAGTGTGGGCGATAGGCTTACAACCTGTCACTGGAATATCTTCTCCGTCTAGTCACTATTGAAGTGGCAATAAAAATAAAATGTTGTGTGCTTTACCGTTTCTGTGAATACGGGCGTGAACTGTATGGTATTGTATATAATGTAATACAGGGTGAGCAAGTAAGAGGTATTCAACTTTGAATCTATATAACTAAAAAAGTAAGTGACAAACATCAATAATTTTTGTATGTATTTGAAAGACGAAATAATCTATTTTGTATTTTCACATTTCCAAAGGTGTATTTTTTACAGCGACTCGGTTTTTCCGCTATTATTCTGTCAGGTTTGATAAAATGTAAGTATATCCAGAAAAAAAACAGAGGAAGTCAAAGGTCTACTTAGAGTGTCAATCAATATTAGAATGTTTTTTTAGATTGCCGACCTGAAAATGTTGGTGTAATATTGCCACAGTGCCCCGTGTCGTGTAGAATGTTTATCAAGCTTAAACCGTTCCGTAAAACATTTGCCGACTCTTCGCTTGATATTTGCATTAAGTATATGGATCGTGATATTAAACCAAAAACAGGTTCCGCAGGAAAAACATGTATACCTACTAGTTGCCAAACCTGTATATATATAACTTTCACGTATTAACCTTTGAGTAACGCCCCGGGTAGAATCGTTCGACTGAACAATAATAAAACATATCCTAAAATAATATAGACCGGGTTCAACAAAAATAAAGTTTTATGTTACTTCATCTGAGAATTATTTGCGTAGCCATAAAGATAATACAGTAGCAAGTGGAATTAGATTCAACTAATGCTCCGAAACCAATAACACCTACGGTAAGTATATATTCATTAAAATCTGTGGAAGAATTCCCAAATAAAATAAGCTAAGAATGCGTATAATCATTTCTAGTAGGTAGACACTTCTAGCTTTAGCGGGGCTACTTTATTTCCTATAAAATTAAGTTATAAATTTTCTGCATAGGTATATAATAATGCATTTGTTATAAAAGTTAGTTTATATAACATTAAAAAGCTATAATTCCAGTCTCTAAAATTCATTGCGTATAACATTCAAAATCTAGAAACTCATGATATACTAGTCAGTAGTCATGGTCTATAATAATCACTTGTTCGAATATTTAAAATATAGAACAGTTAAAAGTTAAAATGATCATATCATATCTATAAATTTATCTATAAAAAGCAACTATAGTTGAGCTGTCGGAGTTGAGTGTACCTATATAATTAGGTTAGTAATCGTTGGTATCGTGATCAATAAATACTCGTAGTACTTAATTATTGAAGCAAATAATGCTATTTTCAAGAAAGTCTTTAGATCTCAGTACAAATTCAATAATACCGGTGTCCCACAGGGTAGCATTTGGGCCCGCTACTCTTTGTCTTCTACATTAAGGCTCCACATTGGATTTTTTGCGTGAAAATGAGTTGTTTTGTAACCGTTTTAAACATTATAACGTAACATTTTTTCCGTCGGAAAAAATATATCATAATCTGCAAGATATGCGACGGGTCATAGTTTTCGTAGAAATCCATGTTAACAATAAAAATTAGAGAAAAAGAAATCTAAAGTCACCCCTATTTTTTCACTTGTAACCATTTTACTGCTCCATTTTTTATCAGAATAATATGAAACTTTATAACTTTCTTCATAAAATAATGAACAAGGGCATTATTTTCTTACTTTCTTTATTTTCTTAAAAATTTATCTCGTTTTCTGAAATATTCCGCCAAAGTTCCTACGCCTCCCAGTTTTCGTCCATACGGTCAGTGCGGGACGAGACACGTTGCATGACGGACCTGTGTCAATTTGCGCTGCGCCGAATTTTTTAAATTTTTGTGGAAACTGTGGACTATATTTGTTGCATAGAGTGGACAATCCGTTTTGTGATTCGTATAGTAGGTAACTAATAAACATTTGCGTATAGTTTAGTTTTTAGGGACAGGTAATTTTGTTGCATAGAGTGGACAATCTATTTCGTGGTTTGTAAAGTAGTAGGTACTATAGACAAGACAGCTGACTGACCATCCGTGCACTTTATATGCATTGTAATAAGGTTCTTGTATAAATACAGGATGGTCAGTTAACTGTGTTGGCGTTTGTACCTAATTAACATTTACGTAGGTTTAGTTTAGATTTTGTTTTTAGTTCAAGATGGGAAATAATGATAATAATAATAATAAATTCTTTATTTCAGGCCAGTTTGCCCATAGATTGTTAGTAACATACAAACTTACGATACTAGAGTCAGTACGTCTTAGCTTAGGTCTCACAAATTTTTCTATAATTATTTTGGGTCTTTGGGGTTAAATAAGCGCAGGAGGAAAATACGTAATATCAAGAAATTTTACAAGAGAAGAGGAAAAAGAATACACAAGTAAATACCTATTCTATATTCTATTCTATCGGACGTCGAGTTGCGGAAACCTAGCCCGCGTACACCTATAACCTATAACCTACCTATTCTATCAAAGTATCAAATATCTAAACAGTATCAAAATTGGGAAATCGCTAAAACCAGACATTTTATTAGTAAATATATTCACAATATCTATTGCTTAGGAGCATGAACAATTATAGAAACAATATTGTTTTATCTGCTCGTATTAATGACTGTCAAGTGTTAATAGAATAAGTTCTAATAAAAATAGTGGGCTTGGCAAATATTGTAAGTACCTACCTATGGGTTGCATGCCAACTCCAAGTTCGATACAGAGTTATTAATATTATTTGATATGAAACAAAGTATAGTTAACGTACAACTAATCTATAAGTATATATTTACCCGAGGCCGACTTCTGTACAGTCAGCATAATATAGTTTCATGGATCATCAAATCAAGGAAGAAGAACGTAATAAATATACCGAAAATTATTTTAAAACTTAACAACCTTACACTTACACAAAAGGTATGTATGTATGTATGTATGTAAGCACTTTATTGTACACAATAACAGGTTAAAGAATATACATGTCACACAATAGATCAAAGTACAAAGGCGAACTTATCCCTATAAGGGATCTCTTCCAGCTAACCTTTGAGCAATTGAGAGGAAGGTAGGTAGACCGAGATAGGCAAACTTATACCGTGTACAAAAACACAGAGAAAATGAAAACAAAACCTAATAGGTATTAATTCTAGACAAATAAAAACATGCCAATACATATATAAATATACAGTATAAAATATAATACACACTATATATATCGCAAATATACAATAAATAAATAAATACTATATTCAACCAAATCACAAGTCATTGGAAAGCCACAACTTCTTCAAATTCATCTTAAGTGACGCAACAGACCGCGACTGTCTCAGCGACAAAGGCAACTCATTCCACAACTTAACAGCGTGCGCGGTAAAAGATCTGGAGTATGTTCGCGTCTTTCTAGACGGTACAGCAAGAGTAAGATTAGCACCCGACCGCAAGCGGTGGCCACTGCCGTCTGCCATATAGTTAAACCGCTCAGAAAGATAGGGAGGGGAAGTAGGGCTGAACAGTGTGTTGAAAAGTAATGACAGGATATGCACGTCCCTGCGCCGGCGAATCGGTAACCATCGCAGCTTAGAGCGGAATTCAGAGATATGATCATACTTGCGTAGACCAAAAATATATCTGATACATACATTTTGCAGGCGCTTCAGCCTATCAAGCAGCTCCTCGTTGAGGTCCAGAAACGCAATATCACCGTAGTCCAGAAGAGGAAGCAAAAGAGATTGAGTAAGGGTCAACTTGGTACGAAGTGGAAGGAAATTCTGGAGACGCCTTAGGGAGTGAAGGGATCTAAAGATCCTCTGACTCACCTCAGCTATATAGGGTGACCAAGAAAGCGTCTGATCCATGGTGATCAATCATGGTGAAAGGTAACGGACAGACAGACACACTTTCGCATTTATAATATTAGTATGGAGTATGGATATAGAAGTATGGATAGTATGGATTATATGTCTTTCCCGCTCACGGGACAATGATGTCCCGGACCTTTGGGAGGCGTGCGTGGAGCTCTGAGCCAACACGTAGAGGCCCTTTTCACAATTTAATGAAATGCAAGGAGTACACCAAGCGGATGCTGTCTCTGCCCGTGTCATGGGACGCACACAGAAACAGCACCCGCTGGGGTGTAAGAGTCTATTGCTAGTTGATGGAATCTAAATAAAACGGGTTATTGGGTGAAAATGATGGACTAGTAGCTGGGCTATTGGATGAAACATCGGACGCCTGCCCAATAAAACTGTTTCACATTTTATCTCTGGCAGACGGTGACTCGCTTACTGCTAGATGGGCCCCTATTAATAGCGACATTAAAAAATGGCCTAAGGGCAACAGTAGGTATGGATTATTATTATTAGCTTTATATTTTTTCGCACTATCCGTCTCTCTCTTATTAGAATATTTAGTAACAGAGGTATAGTTTAGAGGTATAGTGCTAAGCGTGCTGAGGGCCTACCGCGAAACGAAACCGAACTTCGTTCGTGTATCTCCCTCTCTGTCGCGCTTGCTAGTTCGAGCGACAATGAGAGTTATTCGAACGAATTTCGTTTTCACTAGCACGGCTAGCACGAGCCGGCCGCGACATCTCACACTATACCTCTCTTTCCTAATGTTCTAATAAGAGAGAGACCGATAGTGCAAGAAAAATCGAGTGTATGTCGTGGCCGTCTCGTGCTAGCCGTGCTGACGGAACTACACTAATCGTAAGTAAATAGTATTATAATAGTAGGGACATAATTTTTGAACTTAATCAATTATGTAATTTATGTATGACAAATATCACGTTTCAATTAAGCATGACGAATGTCACCCACCCACGTCCACCCTTGCATTGGTAACGATGCGCGATGACGCGTCTGTAACTTAATCTATGTAACGCTTAATAAACGACGGCGGGTTGTGCGACTTGCGCGGGGAGAGGGTCGAGGCTCCGCCCATACGCTCAAGGACTTTAGCGGGTATACAAGCCTTAATGACCTGCCAAACGCAACTCCTAGTAAAGTCATCATGTTTTCAGATGATACCACCATTATGGTGAAATGTAATAACAAGTTAACTTTAAATTATATTCTAATTATATTCTATTCTATTCAATCACGTAATGACATTACCAATTGGATGACCATAAATTATTTAAAAATTAATATTAAAAAAAATATGGAAATCAATTCTTATAATTCAAACAGTACGAGTATACCAATTAAACTAGAATATAATGAACACGTCGATAAGGTAGCCTCTGTCAAATTTCTTGGATTCACCTTAGACTGCCATCTGCACTGGAAAGGTCACGTTGAACAAATATGTAACAGCCTAAATCGATTTGTCTTTGCCCTCCGAAGACTGAGACACAGTCTCTGTGGAAACCGCACTGATGGCTTATCATGGGTGTGTGTTCGTTATAGCCTGATTCTGTGGGGTAACTATGTCGAAGTAGAGCAAGTCTTTAAGATTAAAATAAATATGTTCGGGTTATTTAAGTAATGCTTGCCCTGACGATTCTTAAGTAAAAAATTTAAAAATTGCACATACTTCCCTTACCCTGCCTATACATAAGAGATATATGTGTTTTCGTAAATTCCCATCGCACCTTTTTTTTAAACGTGGAGGAATAATGCAGAGACAGACCTGTCGAAACATTATGATACTCATATACAAACCGCGTGCTCACAAAATGATTTACAATAAGAATAATACTAATAATTACACGGTTCAACTTACGTATTAAATGTCACTACGGGCGACATGTTTCGAACTCTTCGGGAGTTCTTCTTTGGGATGAGTGTTTTCGCGGCGATGTCATTAATACTCATTTAATACGTGAGTTGAACCTTGTAATTATTAATATTATTTCAACATGTCTCACGAAAGGTTAAATTTGATTACAATAAGAATGTTTATAACATGTGCAAGTAATATATAATAAACTACCTGATGCCCTTAATTTGACAACATAGCTACTGGACAAATGCTTTTATAGTGTAAAAATATTTTTGATTCTGTTTGACATGTTAATTGATATGTTGTTATTTAAATAAGCAAAAATAAGCGCCCCCGGGTGGGCTCGAACCACCAACCTTTCGGTTAACAGCCGAACGCGCTAGCCAATTGCGCCACGGAGGCGATAAACAATCTGGCTAAATTAGCGATTGTGTTTTATTGCTATATTTGTAGATGTGTATTCGCCTTATTTTCTTAATTTTACAATCATTCTAATAGATATTGTAGGTAAAGACAAAAATATCAATTAAACCTTTTAATTTTCTCTCCGCTTCTCCTAATTATTGTAATAGTAAGTTTTTAAATTTGTTATTATTATAATTTTATTTGTTAATGCTAATTTTTATAATGATTATTATGGACTTTAACATTCCTCCAAAAAATTTTGCACGCCTGCACGCAGGCAGAATGCACCGGACTATAATGCAATATTATTAAGAACTACTTATGTAACTGCATTCCGAGCAAAATAAAAATCTTTGAATCTTTTTGTCTCTTCATTAATATTTCATCTACACAAGATTGTGTACCAATTGAAAGATGCTTCGTCGGTTCTGGCGCTTCGCCGGCCGCTTCCCCCTCACGCTCGCTTCGCTCTTTCGGCTCGCGCGCTGTCGCAGTTCTTCCTAACACTCCTTCTCGCTGCACCCGTTTTCGTACCTACACCGACCTACCTTAGAGTAGAATAGGCAGGCTACATGATCGCAGCGCCCGCCAGTGCTAACGATTTAGTAAATTATGTTTAGAAATAAAATAAAAAATACGGTTATATTAGCGTAGTAATTACGATAAAATCACAAAAAAATGACATAATGACACAGTTGTTTTTTTTATACTTAAAAATTATTTTAACCCAAATAACATTTATACCATCTAAACTTTTGACAAGTTACCATTAGAGCAAGAAAATCATATAGAATCTGAAATTTATAGATTTTTTAAAGACAGCCAATTTAAAGTTTATAGCAAATAAGTAAACATAGTAATAATTAGCTGTTATAGTATTTGAGTTTATAACTAGTTTATGATTATAGCAAATGAATTTAGAGAAAGTGAGTTTAGAGCCATTGATGTTATACCAAATGACATACCAGTTTTAGCACCTACTTGTACAAACGTCAGGACTGTGGTTACGTTTATATATATAGTTACTTACTTTTGGGACGTGATGAAAAATAAGTGTACCTTCATAAACAATGTTCCTGAAATTTTGTTTACATGCCGTTTTTATTGCCGAAACATGGCGGAGAAGGATGATTTACCGTAGCCGTTATAAATAAGCCTGCTGAATTGAACGAAATTCTTATTGGGCTCCGTTTTTATTTGGAAAAGTAAAAAGATACCGCAGCCTATTTAATTTGTCCGGTCCGCTAGATACCCTTGTATTTGCCGTATAATTTTATACTACCTATAAGCGGTTTTTCTAAAGGTCGCTGAACATAAAAGCGCTTATTTTCGGACTAATGAACATTCATACCTGAGAAAAGATTAAATAATAGATAAGTTTGCGAGTAGATGAGGTCTCGGGAGGGCCGTAGCTCTCGCGGATTCGAGAGGGAGCGTGAAATAATAATGTTGCAGGATTCGTTGCTCGTTTCAGGGATGTATGTTGTCATTAGCTTTGTGCGCGCGGATTGTTTCAATGTCGGTGAACGACGAATGCGGCTGTTATTCGTGAAATATTCAAAGGCGAGCGAGTTGTTTAAATTATCATGAAATGTTGTGTTTTGCGGGTGCTATTGCAGAACTTTAGGTGGAGTCCGTCGCGGTCATTACCACCATATTACTCAAAGGCTCAGTTGTTTCAAATCTTCGGTAATCGTAAGTTATGTCAGTTAAAGTACATGTTCAGAAGATCTACGGTTAAGCATTAGTTAAGTGATATTAAAATCAATCAATCAATTTGTCTGTTTTGCCCAAAGGTCGACTGGTAGAGAATGCTTACGGCATTAATTCCGCCTTTTGTACGATAAGTTTTTCTTTTGTGCAATAAAGTTTTGTGACGACTTCATAACCTATATTTAACTCATTCGCGGCTAATCAAGCAATGCTAAGTGTCCTTTTTAGGGTTCCGTAGCCAGTGGCAAAAACCGATCCTTATGGATTCGTCATGTCTGTCTTTCTGTCTGGCTGTCCATCCGTATGTCACAGGCATTTTATTCGAAAACTATAAGGTGTATTTGAATAAAATTTTGAGGAAAGGTGTATTTGTTAGCCGCTACATAGTTTTGTAATTAACTTACTAAAAAAAAAAAATTTTAGGGGTGCACTCCATACATCAAACTGAAAGTCTCAAAAAATTTTCTTCATTGCAAGCCCACGTGTGGCACATCAATCGATAAGCCTTTCAAAATAAATATAAAGTTTCTCAGCATTTTTTTTGATTAAGTGAATAGAGTCGGAGATTATCGCCCCGAAAGTACGAAAAATTGTGTCTCCCCCTCTTTAATTTTTGAACGTGTATTTTAAAAATATGAAACAAGTCATGGATATAGGGCTTATTCAATTCTTTCAGCAAAAATTGTTTTGAACAAGATCGGTTCAAAGTTTTTCGAGATATTTAAAAAAAACTGCCTTCCTTAAAGAAAAGGACGTAAATGCCATAAGATTTCAGTAACGATACGAACTTTTTAATAGGCACGGAACCCTTCGTTGTGCGTGGTCCGACACGCACTTGGCCGCTTTTTTCCGTTGGGGGAATGTGCTATGTGTTACAGACAGTGTAACGCATAGCAGCATTTCTCAATCATCGAAATCATTCATAAATCGTATGCGAGTCATTGACTTTGAATACGCTAAATACCAATGCTCTAAATTTTGTAGGTACGGGAAGTTTCACAGTTATCTAAGATGGCGGCTACCGTCGCCATATTTAACGTTTACCGGCCTGTAAAGTTGGGATGATTTATTTATTTATTTATTTATTTAGTAACATTTATACCTTAACAGCAAGGCCAAAGCGGTACAAACTTATGAATATGTAACATTAAGAAAAAAAAAAAAGAAAAGCATAAACAACAACGACTCTTAAGTGTATTAAACTATAGTACTCGCAGGCATCTCGCATTCATCTCGCATTTTAGCATGATGTAACCCGCCCTTAATATTATCATCCATCAATGTGTTTATGTAGCTGTAACAATCATCGCTAAAATATTCTTATTATTTTTTCTTTAAAGCTCAGAATATATCTAATACTTAAAACAAAATATTAATGCTTTCTAAATTAACGATTAAATCATCTTACTTATAATCTGCAAAAAAAAAGTAGTATACAGGCTGATAGAAAACGCAATAGTAATATTATTTTATTACGTACCTATTAAAATGTATGCCACATTATGAAATCGCACTCATTTTCTTATGTATATCAAATTAATCATTTACGCTGTTTTTTCAGAATCTGAAATAACCGTTACAAAATTGCAGACTATGAAATATTTCATATTATTTTTGAGAAGTATCCATTTATTGCCTTCCAATTTCATTTGTAATGATTTCTACAACGAGCTCGTTCTTTCACACTTTGTATTTCTACTACTCGTAACTATCTCGCCTACATGGGACATAAATCTGACTGGAGTCACTGAATTTTTCCATTCAGTGAGTCACCAATGAGGCATAAAAGTCGTTGACGAAAATCCAAGGCATACGATTGATGGCTTTGGCCTCACGATGTTTTTTTTTATTTAACTCTCTTTTGCGATCCCAATGAAAACGTTTAACATTTTGTAGGTTGGTCCACAAATGACAACGCCTTGACATAATTTTCATCATTTTTTACAAAGAAATAGGTGAGACAAAGAGGAACCCAAGGACGCTCCAATAAAAAAAAAATATCCTACTAATATTGTAAATGCCAACGTTAGGTTTGGATGTTTAGATGTTTGAATGTCTGTTACTTAAACGGCTTAGCGATTTGGATGAAAATTTGGACGAAGATAGTTTAAAGCCGGATTAAAGTAGGTATAGGATATTTTTTATCCCGGGTCCACGCAGACGAAGTCACGGGCAGAAGCTAGTGTTAATAACAAATTAAAACGTGGCACCAAAACGTAAGATACTGTCAGCATGGTTAGGTTAGGTTAGGTTAGTCAAGTACAGCTGACCAACAACGTTAATATTTGTACACAACAAACGACAAAAATATCTGTATCATATATAATCACCAACATATAAGCGTGCACAGATATGTCTTTCTTTATTTTTGTTGTAATTTTATTATATTAACTGTACAAAATATGCTTGCAGCAATTCCCCATTATATCGCTATTATACTATTTACTACCAAACCAACGTTATAACATAATCGCGACTAAAGTGAAATACTGCCTTAAAATAAAATAGCGACTGAAGTGAAATGCTGCTTTACAAGTTGAGAGCGTCTGTGAGGATCTCAGTAATTAGTTTCAGCAGTTAGCCATGTGTGGCAGTCGCGCTCCGCTGTTTTAATGCCATCCTATTATTCCAAGAGCTCAATTCTGGAACACGCTACTACGTATTGGGATTATGTTGCAATGTACATTTCACATTCGACGACAGATCGATATAGTTTGCGCAATGGCTATCACGCGCGCCTAGCCAACGTGCTAGAACGAGTACAAGAAACAACATCTTCAGTGGCTATGGTTTCGTAGCACCTTACGGGTTCCTGGGCTGTTATTCGCTAAGCGTTAATGCGGCTCACCCCGCCGTTCACCCGTCACGAAACTAGACCTCTACCTACGCTTGGTTACTACGCATCGCGGTGTCAAGATATATTTGTGAGTGAGCGTTGAGATGAGCTTAAAACAAGTTACAGAATAGGGGGGCTGGAACTTAGTTAACTTAGGGTGGGTTGCATCAAACCGCCTGTAATAATCGAAAGCGGTGTTCATTAAAATCTGAATGTATGGAGTTCGAAAAGTTTCTATGAACAGCTGCCGGTACCATATTCAACTTTGATCAGTCTGTAATCGTCACTTGGAGTTGGAACCCGCTCTTAAAGTGTTAAAATCAAATTCTAACGCACATAAAAATTGTTTTAACAATAGTGAAAAGTTTGAAACGAATTAACGAAATGTAAAAGTTTGGAAAAATAAACCCGTTTAATATATCGGCTTGCGCAGGAGAAAGCGGGAGCACACCTACAAATATAATTCCAATGTTATTTGGAATTGTATTTGTAGGTGCCGCCGTAGGGAATAGAGCCTCAGTTCAAGACAGACTGGGGTATGCGCCCGTATATACAAAGGTGTATGGGACTGTTCTTATGCTTACGTTGTTTGGATTAAGCGAGTGGATGTCTTATGCTAAAAGTAATTTCTATGACAGAAATTCAGCTAAGTATTTCGTTGAAAAAAAGCATTGTACCTTCGTATATCGTGGTACCCATTCAACAATTTCAGGGTTAACATAAAGTACTTCAGTTAAAGTGACTTTATTTCCGGTTATTCTCAAGAAAACCTAACTTTACTTTTCATGGTTTTTTTAACCCCCGACGCAAAGAGTTATACTCGTAAGTTTAACGTGTCTGTCTGTGTATCTGTGTATCTGTCTGTGGTATCGTAGCTCCCAAACGGATGAACCGATTTTCGTTAAGTTTTTTGGGGTTATAGATAGTTTTATCCCGAGTGTTCTTAGAAATGTTTCATGAAAATCTATTATCTAAAAGACCTCCCCCTTAGATTTCCGCTCTGCAATAATAATATGGATATATATAATATGGAATATGGAAAAGTTTGAAACGAATTAACGAAATGTAAAAGTTTGGAAAAATAAACCCGTTTAATATATCGGCTTGCGCAGGAGAAAGCGGGAGCACACCTACAAATATAATTCCAATGTTATTTGGAATTGTATTTGTAGGTGCCGCCGTAGGGAATAGAGCCTCAGTTCAAGACAGACTGGGGTATGCGCCCGTATATACAAAGGTGTATGGGACTGTTCTTATGCTTACGTTGTTTGGATTAAGCGAGTGGATGTCTTATGCTGAAAGTAATTTCTATGACAGAAATTCAGCTAAGTATTTCGTTGAAAAAAAGCATTGTACCTTCGTATACCGTGGTACCCATTCAACAATTTCAGGGTTAACAAAAAGTACTTCAGTTAAAGTGACTTTATTTCCGGTTATTCTCAAGAAAACGTAACTTTACTTTTCATGGTTTTTTTAACCCCCGACGCAAAGAGTTATACTCGTAAGTTTAACGTGTCTGTCTGTGTATCTGTGTATCTGTCTGTGGTATCGTAGCTCCCAAACGGATGAACCGATTTTCGTTAAGTTTTTTGGGGTTATAGATAGTTTTATCCCGAGTGTTCTTAGAAATGTTTCATGAAAATCTATTATCTAAAAGACCTCCCCCTTAGATTTCCGCTCTGCAATAATACTTAATACTTAATATTTATCCGTTTTATTATAAACTTAAAATTGTAGGTATGTACAGATTTTATAAAATTTTGATTAAATATTAAAATGTTATTTCAGTAAGCGACTTGCCATACGATTAATTAAATAAATCATAAACTTTATTTTAAACCAGTCTTTGCTCGCGAGTTCATCCGACTTTCATCCTCGATTTAATTCTTTTGGTAGTTTGATATACAGTTTAAAAAAAATGTTAAGTATAAAAAACCCATCCCGATGCTTAATCAAAGTCTGTTCAGCCGGTTTGGCGTGATTGATCGACAAGCTTTCCAACTTTCACATTAACAACATTAGTAGGAAAGTAGACATTCTGTACGTCTCGCGAAAATGTTGGAATTCTATACAGTTACGCAATTTAGCTAATCTTAGCTCGTAAACTCTATTTGCCTGAGTAAAATATTCCCATGTTACTTGTAACTCGGGATACATTTACATTTGTAGATCACCGCCTACATGCTTCCATTATATTATTGACGATATATGATCACGATAAACATTACTCTGGCGACAGACAGTACAGTGTTGGACGTCTCTAAAACGGCCCATGTACATGAGGATTGGGATACCCTTTGGCCTTGTTAGCATGGTGATTACATGTGCCTTATTGGGTCTCAGTTATTTACGACTATTATGGATTTCCTAATGGCGACGTAGTTGGGTAGATATGTCGATTATGTGTTACCCCAAGGGGTAATTACGTTATTTTTCGCACGCGCGTTAGGACTATTCAACTATCCCTCGCCTTTGTACTTTGATCTATTGTGTGACATGTATATTCTTTAACCTGTTATTGTGTACAATAAAGTGCTTACATACATACATACATACTATCATTTATCCATATAAAAAATACATTTAAATCTACCCAACAACGTACAATGCGTGTTCTACCTGCAGGCCTATCTCACACTCGGTTTGGCGCGAAACGACGCCTATTTATGGTAACCTATAATATCGCTATAGGTATTTCAACTTGGCTAAAAGGCGACAGGAGTTAAATCAGAGAAGAATATAACTTATTTTACTTTGAATTCGAGGTAGAAATTAGTACAGAGTATTTTTATTTTTACATAAAAACTAAAATAATATAACTGGACGATTATTTTATCTGTTGACAACCCTTTCTTACGTCATAGCACTCCATGCGCAACCACCACCATACGTAAATTTGACAGCTAACATTCAAACCAAGGGAGTAAATTTTCTGTACAAACTATTTCTAGTGTAGCCCGATAGAGTGCGGGTAAGAAATAATTTACTCTAGTACGGGTCCATCGATCCGGATTTTATTTATGCAGTGACGACCGCTTTTGCCAAGTGGGTAGTGACCCTGCCTAACAAAGCTGAAGGTTCGAATCCTGCTAAGGGCAGATATATTTGTGTGATGGGCATGAACATTTGTTTCTGAGTCATGATTGTTTCCTATGTATTTAAGTATATCGTCGCCTACCCATAACACAAGAGTGTGTAAGACTACATGTTTTACACCCATACTTTAATGCGTGAAAATAAAATATCGCATTTCATTGTTTAACATAGTGAGACTAGGGTCAATCACTGGACAGTATTTTATAACCCCCTGTTGGCAGAGCCCCTCGACTGACTTTACTCGCTACTGGGTGGAAGTGGCTATTCCCAGGACCAAGTAGAGCAGCACGGCTATCACGGCACGGCGCGCGAGCTCTCTCGATTTTTCTCGCACTATCCGTCTCTCTCTTATTAGAACACTTAGAACAAGAGGTGCGAGAAAAATCGAGAGTATATCGCGGCCGTCTCCTGATAGACGTGCTGGTTGTTTGCCTTGCATGTTCCTGTCGTCGGCTATCCAAGCCTATTTTATTTAGTCTTAAGTTTTTTTTCCATTTTTTATTGTTTTACTAAGATAGTTATTAGGATACTGTATACTAACAATCTATGGATCAATTTAGTCTGAAAATAAAAAGCTATATTATTAATATTTATTATTGAGTGCAAAGTAAACACGTTAATTTTGTTTTTACTCCTTGCCAGGAATTTAATAGCCAGTAGCAAAATATGTTTTAATGTACCTACTGAATTCGATATTAAATACTTTTCATTTATTAAACACATGGGTGCAAATCGTGCCTATATTCGTATCTTCTACTGTATTCATTATTATTATTCTTTAACTTTGTCTGATACACTGAGACATCTAGTACAGGAATACCATAGAATGCGAGCTCCTTACAAATTTCTACCCAAAACGGCTGCCTGGCATCGTTTTGACACCCCGCCCCCATCTCCGCATAATGCATTAGCACCCATTCTGTGGGGGCATTTTGCGGCGCTACCTAGACTTCTATGGGTTTTAACTTCATATTAAACACTTGTATCAAGCCTCTCAAAACTATTAAATGGATCTCCATTTGTACACAAAAAAAGCTACCCAAACACTGCTTTCGAATAAGTTTCTAATAGTTCAATGCAAACAGTGTTCCGTGCCAGTCAAGTTTCTTTCCTTTGATTGCAAACGTCAATTGAATAGAAATAACTTGTACGCTTTGGACTACTGTACCGTACGATTTGTAGGGTCAATTGAAAGAAGTACCTACACAAACTTCTTCTACGATGTTTGACCAACCCTTTCAAATTTCAAGTGTATACTTATTGGGCCTTTTTGCTAGTTTTATTTGAAGAGCTTTTGAATCATGAGTGCCTCTCAAGTAGTCATCGTTTAGTAAGCAGTTAAATTAGGAGTCGTATAAAGCAGTCAGCGAAACTGATTCGGGGGATAAATCTGCAAACGGAAAATCAAGGGTGCACGCCACAGTAGGTAATATCGTACGGGATACACATATTTGTATAGGTACACATATATGTATAAACACTTGTCAAGCGCTATGAAAATCCATGCAAAAGAAATTATACTGTTTGTTCAACGCAGCCTGAGTCTTTGATTGGTGGCCTGTAAAAAAGAAGGGAAATACGGTAACATGACTTGAGTGCCTTGCTATTAAGTAGATATCATAGTGCTGCGATGTAATCCGTGTGTTCTCCATACGTAGCAAATGCGCCCGTAGCGGCCTGACGCATGTGCAGTGATTAGCTCTGAATATGTTAAGACCCCATCTTTAGCTACCGTGCCCCTAGATTTCACAATGATAACTACGAGTATACTCGAAACGACACGCTCTAAGAACAAAGCGAGCTAAATAAGTAATTCTGGTATCATGTCATAAGTTTCCCTTGTTCTTGATAAAGTTATATCGGCTAGCCGTAAACTGCTGGAGCTCATGCGAACCCTAGTTCAACAACCGGAATATTTAAGCCGAGACATTTTCTTCCATCGTCGTAAAACATGTGACCTTGTTTCCTGTACGATTAGACTTGAAGCTTCTTGCGAAAATTTTACGTCATAGGGTCTTACAAAATACGCAATCAGGTTACGGTTCTTGGCTAGTTATTTGTTAGAAGATAGACCTGTCACAGGCCTTGTTTCTTCGAACGTCATGACATTCGAGCTCCAAAAATTCAGAATATTGTCGGAAACGGTCACACTGAAATGACATAGCGATTTAGATTTGCCTTTAGATTAAAATTGTGTTATAATGCACAGCAAAATCAACCGGCAACTGTGTTTATATTGTGTGAAAAATATTTTTTAGGGTACCTAGCTAACAAGAAACAGTTTTAGTTTCGTCATGTCTGTCTGTCTTAAATCGTTTTTACGTCCGTACTCTGTGATGGACGGTCAACTACGGAACCCTGCACTGCGCATGGCCCGATTCCTTTTACTTTCTTGACCTACCTAACCTCATTTTTATAGTCTAAAATCATATCAACGCACTGCTTTGTTCCTGCGTAAAAAAGACAAAAAACAACACAAATAATTTTCAGTTACAATAATGACTAGAAAGTAATCCATGTAATCAATGACATGGATTTCTCGCAAAGATCTCTAGGTCTACAAAACCAGTAACAACATTTCCACCAGAGAAAGGAATTTGATTGACCATTCACGCAGTCAATGGAGGCGTCAGATTTCGAAATAAAGTAGGCTTTTAAGATAAATTGCGTGTAAATAAAATTCCGAGTTGCTGGGGGAAATATAATGTCAGCGCTTTCCTATACCTACGTATATTCCTTTCTCCTATTTAAGGAAATCGAAGCTACTCATCTAAAAGTGTGTTTTTTTTTTATTTACAGTCGTAATGAGGTGAAGTATTTTCCCGTGTTTTCATCATTTGCTGCCAAGCGCCGAGGAGAGACTTTAAGAGTTT
Organism: Epinotia bilunana; assembly: GCA_947049275.1. Taxonomy (NCBI): domain Eukaryota; kingdom Metazoa; phylum Arthropoda; class Insecta; order Lepidoptera; family Tortricidae; genus Epinotia; species Epinotia bilunana. The sequence continues at coordinate 18,018,739 of OX346260.1, read as the reverse complement.
ATTACATTGACAATAGTTATAGCAATGAAGCGTAGTTTCATGCAGTGTCCGAGACGCAAAGTCGAGTGGCAGAACACTACATGGTATAAAAGTATCTACTATAATATGATACACGATGTGTATGAGTAAATGGTGTTTACCTAATGTTAACTCTCAGAGTCAAATTAAATACTTTTTTTCTTCAAATCATCACCGTTTCCTAGCGTTGTCCCAGAAACCCGGAACTGATTTGACACTTTTTTATTTTTTTATTTTCACTTCATCAACCTTGATATTCGAGGTAGCCAGACAAAAAAGGAGATGGCGGGACGACCTTGATACGTTTCGTACGGACTGGAGAAAACTAGCACAGGAACGAAAGGAGTGGCGGAAAAAAGGGGAGGCTTCGCGAGGACTCGCGCCCGAAGGGTTTCGTACCATTATATCTATAAAAACGGCAAAAAAATCATGTCTGTTGTATGGGAGCCCTACTCTGACTCGCACTTGGCCGGTTTTTTATTATAGCGGCAACAGAAATACATCATCTGTGAAAATTTCAACTGTCGAACTATCATTGTTCATGAGATACCGCCTGGTGACAGATGGACAGAAAGACAGCGGAGCCTTAGTAATAGGGTCCCATTTTTCCATTTTGGGTACGGAACCCTAAAAACCTTTATCTGGACAGGCGACGCGTACGACGGTGCGTCACGCGATCAGATGACAATGGAAACCCTCACACTTCTACATAAACACTCCTAAGCAACAACGTCAAAATATGTTTGTATTTAGAAACTTCAGGCGTGACGCCTTTCCATGAACGCCGCCAAAAAAGACCGCACTCGATTTTTTCGTTTCCAATATTTATTTGTATTTTTTCCTTTCCCGCCACACCCAGTCAAAGCCAGGCGTATACAACATTTTTTTCTGCTATTTGGTTCACCTCGCTGGCATCCCGGCGTCGATAACCGCATAAAGTCAATACACAATTTATTGGGCACCCGTAACTTTTGTCACATCCGCGATATCTGCCGATTTATGGCGCGCATTAGTCCGTATCCGAACGAGATTATTACGCATTCTATAATAATAAAATATGAAGGATTTCTTACGTAAATCGGCGAGTATGCGATTTTTAAACCGATTTACAACGTACGGCACGACGTTTCTTCAATATACTTACTTAATGAAATATAGACTCAACCAAAGTGTTTCTTTACTAACTATAACCATATTGGGATTGAATTCTAAGCATTATTTATTTTAAATTTTGTTTCGTTATGATTGATGATATGATGAGTTCATTATTTAATTTGAAACATTTTGAGGCTTTTAATATACTTCTATCACTTGTTCATCTATAAAGAAAATATGGAAACACTACTATTTCAAAGTATTAAATATTATATTATATGGAAACACTACTACTTTGTTGACTGTCCGTCCGTCCGTCTGTCAAGACCCTTTTTCTCAGGAACACGTGGAGGTATCAAACTAAAATGTATACCAAATACTCAGATCTACTGTCCCTTGGAGCTGTGAAAAAATCAAACTTCTAAGCCAACGCAATCAAAAGATATAGCCGTTTATGCCGCAAATTTTCTAAACTCGCAAGGGAATTAAATCCTACAGGGTACTTCCCGTGAACTTGGAATCTTGAAATTTGGTACGAAGCAACGTCTTATAGCACAGATAAAGGAAAAATTGCGAAAACTGTAAATTTTAGTTACATCATATAATAAAAATATTTTTAATAATTTTAAAGTTATTACTTATTCTATTCTTTCATACTTATCTGTAACATATATTTTTATTTATCCATATATCCATGCTGAATTACAGCTTTTTAGTAGTATAGGTCACTGAGCTAATACAGAACGGACATGGCGAAACTATACGGGTTCGGCTGGCACTGAAATAAACTACCCGTCTCTTTGTGAGTGTTCTAATCAGAAAGAGATGGATAGTATATCTCGCGCGGTCTCAGCTTTAAGGTAGTCGTGCCACTGAGAGCATGTTGCTTTCAGCAGCATAGACCTCTCAAAAGTGTTAAATTTCAATTAATTTGAATCCAAAACAGACCTTATCTTGAAAGCATTAACGTCAATAATCAATATTACTTCTTTCACTAATGATATCACATGACTTCAAATAAGCCTCTCTGTAATGCTAGCGCGATTAGTATTCCGTGAGACTACCTACGTGGAAGTCTGTCTGAAAGAGCTAAGTCCACGATTTGTAAATTCGTTGGACAGCAATTCGATTTCGAAATAATTTACTTAGATTTACGAGTATAACATATCTTTGTGCAGAACTAACGATTATGAGAACGGCAATAAGCATAGGTCAAATTTAAGTCTATTATATTTTCATTCATACCTAATCAGCAACATTAATCTCTACAAATCAAATGCAAAAATATATGGACTCTATTAACATCAACGCGTTTATATATATTTTTCATCTAGTTATGATCTGATATTATTAATGTTAACCTTTTCTTTATAGCACACTAGCTGATATGCCCGCGGCTTCGCCCGCGTGGTTATAGGAAAATGTAACATATTGAATTTTCCCGTGGGAATTAGATGTTTTCCCACTTGAAAAAGTAACCTATGTCACTCTCCAGCTTCTAAACTATCTCCATACAAAACGTCACATCAATACGACGCTCCGTTGCGACGTGAGAGAAGGACAAACAAACACACACACTTCCGCATTTATAATATTCGTAAGGATACCTATCTTGTCCTCCAAGATGTCAATTTCAATCACAAATGACTGAAGGAAAACTCTTTAAAAGCACACTCGAAATCCAAACACGATGTCCCTACCAAACTTTTTCGGTAATACCTGTAACTTTGTTTGTGGACACAAAAGTCGTTTTGTTCCATTTATTCCATGACAAAAACTATTTCATTTATTCCAGATCTCAAGAGACAAAGGCGTCGGGATAAGCGACTTTTTCTTCCAAACTTGATAACATACAATCAGGAGGAAGCGAAAGTTTCATTTGTCAATGGACAACTTCGAGTTACGAGAGCGCCTGATGTATTTTGACGGGCAACCTGTTTGCTATTTACAGGTATAACGCAAACAGATTCATTGTTGCCTTCAAGCAAAGAGCAAAGTTGTAGTTATCTTTTCTAGTCAGGACCAGAAAAGTTTACTTAATTGTTGCCCTCAAATGAGGCAAGTATTTAAATTTTCCATAAAAGTGTGAAAATCAGCGTCCACGCGGTAGTAAAATTATTTCCGTCTTGGGCGTAAACACTTGAATCCCTCGTTACGCTCAACAGGAACTTCACTCAGGTGGGGTCGTTAAGATTCCAACAATGTTATATATATAAAAAAATGGTTTCTAACTAATGTTTAAAAATTATACAAAATCTAAATCCAAGATATAAATAAAGAATTTGTTTGTCCGCTCTTAGAAATATTTGGAAAATAAGACGATAATTGGATTTAATATAATATTCGGACAGGTAGTCAAATTGATTGCCCTTGGTTTATTGCAAACTTTCGAATAAATCCTTAAGTTCTCTGAATATATAATAAGTTGATTTGGCGCCATCAGAATACCGGATAGCCAGGTAATTTATGCAGATTGTCAGCACTCTAGCCGAGGTGAGTTGGAATGGAAAATAATTTTCTTTAATATCCCTTAGGCACTTCTTCCACCACCGGCAAGGATTCGCTCTCTATTAATTTCTCGCTCAAGAATCGAACAAAAGATATAGATATGTCGGTAAAAGAGACATATATTTATAGTTGACAGCTGACTGTTCACACTGCCGGCGAGAACTCTCTCTTTACTAGTCGCAGCGACAAGAGAAGATAAAACTCGCTCAGCTGTACTCGCTCAGCGATGCTCGCTTGGCGATGCCAGCGCAGCCGCCCCGTTCGAGCGAGTGGAGCCAGTAATCGCCCATGCATCGCAACCGAACACTAGCTTATACGAGTAACCCAGCGACAAAACTCTCGGAACTACACACTCGCTTCTCGCTGCTCGCCAACTCATTAGATATGAGTTTCTAGTTCTAATCGCTTCTCGCTCGTCGTAGGTGGTGGCACTAGTGCCTTAAGGAAATGGAATGAGCGCCCTGAAACGTGAGGATCAATAATATTTTACGAGAGGCATATATTCAATTAAAATTAACATTGGAGACGATGGTGGAATAATAAGAGCATTTAGTAACCGTATTCGTGTAAGTATATGTTATGTAAACTTATGTTGAAAAATAGCTTATTTAAGAATGGAAGGGCGCAATGTTATAGAACAACCTAACGTGAAATATAAATATTTACGTCTAGATTTGTTTTACGTTTGGCAACCTTTTAACATGCATTGTTGCCTGCATTTTTATATCGTCCTTTTGACTGTCTGTAAAGTTTTAACTAGATAGATTATAGAGTAGATTACTAAATTTAATTATATGACTGGTAGAATTCTTCACATCTCCCTCTCCAACTGTATCCATCTCTCAGCAAAACGTACGTCCCGGGTATTGGTTTGTTGTGTTAAGAGTCCGCAGTAAGCTCGGCCGAATTTCACCTTCCCATACAAACGTAGTTACGCTCTCATTTTAAAACTACGTGTTGGATTGTGACGAAACTTTGCATATACAATGACATGAGGTATACCTATGTCTGTAATTAGTTAATATGGTTCCAGTTTATAAAACAAACGAAATACAGCAAAAACAAGTTTTGTATGAAAAACTTAAATTCGCTGTATTTTTTTTACTATGGTATCTGAAGCTACATAAACTAATTACAGACATAGATATATCCTATGTCATTGATGCTAAGTTTCTCTACAATCCAACACGTAGTTTTAAAATGAGAGCGTAACTACGTTTGTATGGAGAATCGAGCTTACTGCGGACTCTTAACATTGCTATTGATTTTATTTTCATGTCACTTAATGATACCATCGTCAATATATCTGCAAAATTCTCATAGTTAAAAGAGCTCATGAGGCATCTACTGGTGGACATAAGCCTCCTGAGTCATCCGCATCCAGCGGACTCCCGCGACCTTTCCCAGGTCGTCGGTCCACCTTCTACCCACTCTGCGTTTGACGGCAAGTGGTCGCCACTCGAGAACCTACACTACACCAGCTGGATAATAGTAGATTGTATAACAAGGGGCTAAAATGAGCCAAACTACCACGAGATGGTTATTTTCCCGAGCGAAGTGAGGGAAAATTGTTCGAGGGGTAATATGGCTTTTAGACCAGAGTTATACACTCTACTTTTCACTTCGACAGCGAGAAAATAGTAAAAACGAAGATTTATCCATCCATAATCACTAATAAATTTCACGGCGAAAAGATGGTTCAAAACTGCTTTGACACAGATACAAAATATTGGCACCACGAATAAACGCCTCTCACCGTCTATAGCCTCGTCCAAACGTCAGAACGCGGCGGACAGCATACGGGATAAAGCGAGATAGAGAGCATCTATCCCGCTCAATCTCAAAGCTTATTCCAAGTATGTAGTTAATGACGCTTGAACGTTTGGACGCGGCTATTGACGTTCAGAGGAGTTTTATTTTTTTAATGATTGTGATTTAGGGATTAAAAACACCTAATGTTTGACATGAATTCTGTTTTCTGATTGGTCGATTAGAATATGTAGCTGTATTCTGGTTAGTTGATAGCAAATACAAATATTCGTTTGAAAGAGTTGTGATTGGTGGATTTAATACGGTGTTGTTTTGATTGGTCAAATTAAATGTTTTAAAAATCATAAATATGTCTACATATTTTCCCTAGAGGCTAAATGTACTACTTTAGCCCCGCTTGCTAAGCCTAATATGACACACTTTTCGAGCATGAGATGTGAAAATATATTTATTTGGTGTTGTGATATTAATAAGGTCCCTAGAGCTGCCGAAGGTTCACATGCTAACACGACACGAGTGGACGTACGTAATGAATAGAATAGAATAGAATAGAATAGAATATCATTTATTCATGACAAAAACACATACATACACTTAAATCACAAATACAAACGAGAGAACAACATTGCCACGAAATGGTTCCATCTCAGCGTTGTGCTGAACGCGTAAAGACTCCTCAGGATTTGTTTGAAGGTTTGAAGGGCCTTTAGGCACGGTCTCAACTTACAATCAGGCAGGCCGTACATTGTTTATAAAAATACAAACGATACATAAGATATTATTTAGTTATAAATAATTCATAGGCCAATGGTAAAATCGCTGAAAAGTCTGATCTGGATCTATTATCATATGTTTAACGTTCCAGGATTGCTTTAAGACTGCCTTTAGCAATATTTACACGGCAAAAGAATATTATCGCCGTAATGGAAAGTACCTAAAGTCTGAGCTAAGATCGCATCAATCTCCCCACAATCGTGACACAGTTCCTTTGATAAGATAAATAAGCCGTGATCATCCTTCATCCTTTGGATATTTTTCTGTAAAGATTGAGAAAAACATTAGATTTAACGCCTGAATGATAAAAATGTTAGTGATTTTAATAAAATACAAGTAACTTGGTATGTACTGTCAGCAGCAGAAGCTACGCAAAATAACACACTCAAAATGATCTAGACAGTTCTTATCCTCTTGATATTATAGTCGTGTGTAGGTCAACTTGAGTACTTGGCCTACGTAGCTACTTTTGCAGCTGAATGTACAGTGAGTTGCCGCCAAGTGTGTTTATACCAACAGAAAAAGAAGAAAATTAAACACTTAATTAGAAAGTAGGATAAAAATAATTATAAACAAAAAAACTGGTCCAAATCACCTTCTGAGGGCAGAGTGCCTAGAAAGCTGGCAGCATTTGCCACGTTGTATGGCAATGCGGATCCTCTGTGCCAGATACGATCTCGCCTTCTGGTCACGCGTCACCTCTATCAGGCGTTTGGAATACTCCTTAAATAGTTTATGGGCGCTTTTCCCCATGGTCCCACGGTCTCAACCCTAAACGGCGTAAATAGGTAGCCACTATTGAGATTGTTTCTGAAATATCATAAAAAGTTGCTGATTTGACTATAATTCAACAACCCTACCCAGTCCCAATGTGTTCTGATAAGCAAAATGAAAAAAAAATTTTTCGACGCGATTTATTTTTGTTTATTTCTATGGAGCTTGTCGCCCCTGTCGGCCAACGCTCCATACTAAAGTAAAAAGAAATCGCATCAAAAAAATTTTTTTTCTGTTTTTTCTTATAATATAACTTAATAACACGATACCTGTTGAGCCCTTGATCGGTTCACACCCCATTTTTGGTACACCCTGTATATCAAAAGTTGATATACCTACTCGGAGCGACCGTTACGCAACCCAACATTATGTAGCTCCCTTTTACGTGTAGTTGAATAAGGGCATGAATTGGAAAATAAAGTTTATTCAGGCGCCACACAATTTCGGGATATTTGTCGACATTTGCCATAAAATCCAATCCAAAGATTGTTGCGTCTCGTTTTCTCGTGCAGCGCGCACTAGACCAACGAATTCTAGAATCTACCGCAACTCCCAGTAAGTACCTCCAGTTATTACCATCATAATATTCCCTAAAGTTATGGACATTTCATCACCAAATAACAAAGCTCTCTTAGCTGAAGATTGAATCCACTTAGCAGCACTGGGAACTACAACCATAACTTAATAGTATAATTTAGAGTTTCTCAAAAAAAATGCCACTATTATTAATTGTACTTCTAGGAATTTTATGTTACATATTTCCACTCAGAATCAGGAGCTCTTTCGACCCTGGTAGGGCAAAAAACTGTCCCAAAGATATTTTTCCTATTGTGTTACCATTTACCACACTTTGTATGGTGGTAACACAATAGGAAAATTCAAAAATGTATGGTCATTTTGGGACACTTTTTTTCTCCTATTGGGATGGAAAGAGATCGTGATTTTGAGTAGAAATAACATAAAAGTTGCAGAAAATCTCCGAAAAAATGTAGTGGCATTTTTTTTGAGAAACGCTCAATTAGCTTTGTCTCTGATTATGGGCTCCACGTATTTTACAATGAATATTTGTTTTGTGAAGTGTTGTATAGTTGTTCGGCGGTTTTTTTTTTGTTTCGTTATAACCTATACATTCCTGTCTATATGACGTATACCCAACCACAACAAAATGTTTTTAATTGTATCAACTACTATTTAAATTAAACTAATAATACTGAGTCAGAAGTAAGTCGTAAGAACGGGTAAGATTTTCTTTTATCTTGTTTGGACGAATTATTTGCACCAATTCAACTGTCCCTGGAAACTGTTCACGACGAGTATGTTATTCGGTACTCTTTAATTAGGAAGATAAACCGTCCCCGAGTTTAACTAGAGATGGCGAGCGAGCTCGACTTCTGTAACTGCTTCAACTAGGGATGTCCTTTGGACAAAAATTAGTGAAGGTTTTCGTTTTAATTTAATAAAATTTTGTTGGTCATCATTTTAGTGAGTACTCTTCTGAACATTACGTTGGTTTCTCTTAAATATCACGTTTTAAATTGTTCATAGCAATTTCGTAGCTTACTACTACGGTGCAACGAAATTACTACCCAATAACCGTTCACTGAACCTCCCAAACATAAGTGACTTTGTACTAAACCAAACCACTTTCCACAACCAGCAGAGAGGTTGTTGTTGACAATCTTAAAAAGCCGTTGCCATTCGTTATTATAATATGAAGTCATAAGAAAAAGACTGCATTTTCTATTATAGTAAGCAATATCCGGTACCGAAGTGGCGATATCCGTTGCTGAGGATAAGATCTAAAATTGATACCATATACAAGAATAAACTAACTTGTAAGAAGCAGGTAATCACATACATTTTAACTCAACGTTTGACTCAACCGTTTTGACTTAGAGATTCGATCCGATCAAAATAGATCTTTGCTCGGCGTCGTGAGTTCAAACCCGTGGTTATTCTGAAAATGATATTTAGCTGGATCGCTTTTTCGTGCCCACGGGGTGTTGTAAATGCTATGAAAATCGCTAGTCCTTTTTGAGAAACCATTTACACACAAATATTACCTACTGGTTTTGTGTCGAAAGGGCATGGTCAATAGGGGTGTAGACACTAAATAAAATAATGAATAATGTCATATTTTCTCGAAAAGAGATTAAAAAGGCAGTCAAATGGAGAAAAAATCAACGCAAAAGGTTAAATAATCACGAAGTTATAAGTGTCCAATGTTTTAAGAATGTATGGTATGTTCTGTCCCTTTTTTGCAAAACGCAACTTCATATGAAACGATGACGCTTGTAGACTGTGACGTCACTATAGACGGCAACGTGCCGCGGCCCGTCGTGTGCGGCGCCGCCGTCTACGCGGCCCCCCGGCAGCCTCGTGTAATGTGACGTCACACACTGTCTGCATTTTCTCTCTCTAACAAGCAATATTAAAACGGTTGTAGCTTTGTAATTCTTTGAGATATCTGAATGGGATTTTCGTCACTAAACATATTTTCTTGCCTTGTTTCTTTTGGAGTAATAATAATTTTCGAGTCTACACCCCTATTCAGAATTTATGTAGTTTCTGTGGGTGGATGCTGAAGAAGAATTAGAATACTGTTTACAGATGGAATGGGATCCCAGAGATTCATTAAGCACCATTTCTGTAAGGACCCAACGCAACATGACCCATGTAATCATATCCGAAACGTACAAAATTTCCTAAAGGTCAAAATATACACTTCTCGATATACTCGCTTATATCAAAACAAGTACATAACTGCTGGTTAACTGTGTGCCTCTAAAGTGCAATTAAAATTCAATTTGCTGCCAATCTCATCTGATTATTAGTCCGTCACGCTCACTCACACGTGGCTATGTTCTTACGGAATAAGGAGAGCATGTACAATGACGACTCAAAAGGATTTCAATATTTACGTTAAAAATGCTTTCGAAACTCAGGACGGATTCCTGCTGAACTGGTCATAATTGAGTCTGCCAAAGTTCCCTTTGATTGGGTTCCTGTTACCGGGTTAAATTGAAAACGTAATTGTCTTTGTTTGATTTGTTTATTAATTACTTTGCCTTTAATTTCCGCATCGTATTTATTGACGGAAAACATCAAAGTGTATATGGATTAATTTTGCTGTTATAATTACTTGCGTGAATTTTGTATTATTTGTTTATAAATTTATTTAAGCTCGCGATAATGAGCTAAATTAAGAATTGTAAATTACAGTTTTTATACAAATTAGAAATTAAGTACCGACTACACCAGCGGACCTTGTTTATGTAAAAGTGGAGGATATTCTAATTCAGAAATCAATGGCAATAAAATCAGCATTCGTTCAAATCATAGATAGATACCAAAGGTAAACTTTTATACGAATAAAATAAAATTAGAATTAGCTTTATATTTTAATAACTGACATCCTTCCCGCGGTTTGTAATAATTAAAAACTGAATAAGACGGTTAAACTCACGTATTAAATGTTTCTCGAAAAGTTTAAATTATATGAATGACTTCCCTGAGCTTAAATTAAACACTTCTTGAATTCAGTTTAGAAAAAAACGTCCCATAAGCGCATGAGTTTATTGACGCAAAAATGACAAGAACATTTTGCATGGCTATGCTTTTGTAAATTTGCTATATGCTATGTGTATGCCATTTCGTGACAAAAAATATTGTGTTATTTTAATTTATTTCGTTAAGGGGCTCCTAGCTCCCAATGACCTTCGATCTGTTACTATCCGTTTTCGTGCTTTTTTATGGCTTATCTTATTAAGTCCCGTCTCAGGGGGAGTCCCAACAGCCTTCTGAATGTCATTGCGGGGAGGTTTGACTGCCCAATCCTGGCACACTGGGTTGGTCAAATTAGGAGCTGTGCCCAATATAATTTTAATTAATTAAGAATTAGGTGCTTAAGTGTTTTACTAATAACTAGGTTGTAAGCTGTACTAACAATAATATGGATGTAAAGTCTGAAATAAAGATTTATTTATTTTATTTATTAACAACAACGAGGTTTACCGAAATAGTATCCCATGTTTACTTCAAAACTCACAGTTTTCGAGATATATATGGCACAAAACCGTTTTTGGACGTAACTTTTGTGAAAATGAGTTGAAAATAAAAATCTCTCGTGGGTTGTCAGAGACATCAATATGGAACAATTGTATGTAGATTTCATATATATATATAAAAGTGCATACACAACATACTAATATCGAAAACAGAGCTTTTTTGGACGAGACGTGTTTGTTGTTTGAATTAATCATTAAAAAAAAACGTATATGTCGATAAAAGATTGAATAACCGATAGGCGTTTGTGCCATAAAAATATCTATAGTTATGAACTAATGACGGATTAATATCAACTCAAAACTCGTCAAAACTAGTCGAAAAGCGCGTGGAGCCCCTTAATTTTCTGTATTGTTTGTCACTAATAAATGTTTGAATTTGAATTTTTAATTTTTAAACGAATGGACTGATTTTAATGCGGTTTTTTATGTCCGAAAGCTGACGTGCTTAGCTACGTTTCAACAAAATTCGGTGCAGCCGGTTTTGAGATATCGAACTTTGAAATGAAAATGGGTTTTTCAACCTTTCTAAGTTGTTAATTATTAGATTCCTGATCTTGAGGAGTGATCACCTAACTTTTTGAACGCGCGTTAGGACGACTCAATTGCTATATCCTCCCATACAAAAAGTGTCATTTAGATTTACCTGACGCGCGTACAATGCATTACGTGATCAATTTGCTCATCACCGCTTAAAAGTCAGTGTAGTTACATATTGAAAGTTAATTGCAAAACTGAAGACCTGAACTACAATTGTCAGTTACCTAAACAGTAGTTCAATCAATGTAGTTCAAGCGTCGTTGATCGCTGAAGCGTTATGATCATAAGATGCGCTCTGCCCGCCGAGTCACTGACGGTGAAATTGCACGTCGAGAATTGCAATAAGAGAACGGAATGTCACAATTGGCTTTGATTTAGTCTTGAACGTAAACTATTATAACTATTTTTATAGTTCATGGCAGTGCAGTTACTAAACTATTAAAGCTGACGTCCGTTCTTTTGGATAACCTTAGATTCAAACACCTGGAAGTCGATCATGTAACGCATTGTACGTATATTAAATTAAAATCGTTTATTTCAGACCACTGATCCATATTATCATAGTACAGAGAACCAGGAACTATGTTAGGAATATAAGCTAAGGTATACAAAAATAAATTGCAAAAATAAAAAATAAAAGATAAACATTACGCGGTTTAGGCTAGCCCTTCGCAGTGCCAAGCAAGTTCTCTACTTGGCCCTGCCAATAGCTGCCTCCACCCAATACTTCATTAGCGGACAGTCGAGGCGCTCGGCTAACGCCCCTAGAAGGCTGTTGCTGCTGCCGTGCACCTGCCTAAGCAGTGACCCAACTCTTTTTCGCCTAATGGCAAATAAGTCATCCGCTCTCGCCTCCGCGAACATTCCGGATGCACTGCAATGCCTCGGCAGCCTCAACAGCATTCTAAGGATGTTGTTGTAATGAACGCGCAATGCGTTATATGCCTTTTGTGTAAAACTCACCCACAGACTGCACGTGTAGAACGTCTGACAGTATAGGCTTTGAAAAGCGTCAGTTTGACTTCGTTACTACAACGTGCAAATCTGCGGGCAAACATATTGCCTCTTACTGCCATCGCTCTTCTCTCTCTCTCAAGGTCAATGTCTGCTGTAAGCATATGACCCAGATATTTCACCTTGTCCACTACTTTTAAGGGTACTCCCCCCAGCATGATCTCGGGAACAGTTTTTACGTTGTACTTGCGTGCCTTGAACACGACAAGCTCACTTTTTAACGCGTTACATCTGAGACCATGCTGTTCAGCGTACCCCTCACACATCTTCAAAACCTGCCTTATTGAGTTAATTGATGGCCCCAGCAGCACCATGTCGGCGGCGTAACTTATATTATTGAAGCTTACATCACCAAGATGGCAACCCACACGCGTGCTGCTGAGCCCATCAATCAACTCGTTTACATATAGGTTAAACAGGATAGGCGATGATAGCCCCCCCCTGTCTAACCCCACACTAGAGCCTATACTCGTCCGACTCTTCACCCGCCCATCTCACACGATTGACTTGGTTGTTGTACCAATATTTGGGCAATGCAACATACTCCACTGGCAGACCCGTTTTTGCCAATTTGTCCCACATTACGTCATAGACAACCATCCAGGTCAAACGCTTTTGATAAGTCCAGGAAACACCCATAAATGGGTGTGTTTCTGTCCTTATAGTACCGGACAGCTTGCTTAAGGCACAAGATTGCATTTTCCGTTGACTGCCCCGGCCTAAAGCCAAATTGTGCATCATTCAACTTGATATGCTTGCAAAGTTGTGCATTAATCAAGCCGTCCAGCACTTTTGCGATAACAGTCGCCAGGGAGATGGGTCTCTAATTCGCAGTCAGACAAATCTCCCGTCTTATTTTTGACTAGTGGTATGACAACCGTCCTAGTCAGCTGCTCGAGTAAGTATCCGTGCCGCATACACAACGTAAAAAACATTGCCAGTGTGCGTGACAGATGAATTCCGGCGTATTTAAGATGCTCGATGCTGAGGCCGTCATGTCCTGGCGATTTTCCCCTATGCATGTTTTTAATTTATTTATTTACTTCTTTGGCAGTAAACTTTACGGTACTCACGCCCATGACAGTATAGTGCATACGTTACGTAGATCTAAATGTCATTTTTTATATGCAAAAATGACAGTTGGACTGTTCTAACAAGCGTTATTGGAAACTTTACATGATTACCCCTCTGATGTCAAAAATGGGAGCTGACCACGTTCGGGCAATGTCACTGTCAATTTCGGCGTCAAGGATAGGTAAGTATAAATGTTTCCCACGCGTTTTCGAGAAAAAGAGTTGGTAGACAGGCGGACAACGGAACGATCCTATGAGGGTTACTTCTTTTCCTTTTGAGGTGTCCCACCCTACAAAAACCGAAGGAACTTAGATTACATGTTTATTTTTACTTAATATTTTAGTAATTAAACTTCAGCATTTACGGAGCCAACAATCTTAATTACCAAGGCTATTTCTCGTAAGCCCACTGATTAAAGTTGCAGCTTCATTTACTTTCTAAATAATCATCAACAATTTCTTAAATTGCGATTTTATTAACTTTATACGACAGAATGCAAACAATACTGTAGCAGACGGGGTCCTTAATATCAAGGTACAAATATCTGTTCGGTCCAATATTTATTTATATCAGGACTTCGGAATTAAATTCTGTTTCAATATTGCGGCTGTATTTGACTGTATATGAAGTAAATAGTTTTTCAATACATTTGCTCATAATGTACCTCATATTATGTCGCTTTTAGGCTCATAATCCTGGGAGGGTATTAAACACGCGTTTTATAACATAACGACATTCGTGTGTTATGTTTATATCCTGATTAAGTCACGTTGGCACCTTGCAGCAAAATGTATGCATGAAAACGGTGCATTCTTAAATTAATCGGGTTGTACAAAATGTACAGCTTTTTTTAAATTCTCGGCGAACGGATTCTTACTCGACTAAACAAATTAAATCCTCTTTGTTAATTAATAGAACACAAAAAAGGCAAACCTCGCAAACGCACATGTAACTACGATTTTTTGATATGTTAACAACATCCCTTCCCTTGAGAGTAGTAGTAGTTAATACTAAGTTTGCAACCCTGAAAAACCTGTGCTACCCTCGTGGTGCTCGAAAAACTGGGAAATTTCGGCATTTGTTTCAGGTCATTCTAAAAAACTACTCTGAAAAAGCGTTTTTCGAGTCATATGCTTGCTTCTAATCTAATAAAGCTAACTAAATTTGCTACAATTTGAGCTTAATTCTAGCACTCTAGGTCCATTGGTTGCAGAGATTCAGCTAGTCAAATGTGGGCATTTTTTTGAAAGTGTACCTACATGCTATGTTTTCAACCTCTGGTAAAAATGCAGCTGTGATTTTGATGGATACCCGGAAAATGCAGCTATGTGGAGCACTAAATCAGCTAAACGCCTGCAACGCTCTGCTTCTCTCTCCTGCAGTGACATTTTGTTCGATGAATCAACAACCATCAAAGTGCCCCAAGCAAAACTGTTTTAAAATGAATCCAACGAACGCCGACTGATCACCATGATACTGTATTTGAGAGGCTGGGTATCGAGATCCATCAATCTCAATTAGACGCCGATGCCCATATAGGGAGGACTGCCCTTTCCAAGAGCTCATATTTCCATCAAGTTTTTATCATTAGGGAGGACGTGAACCACTTGTCCTCCTTAACGGCTTAAGCTCTGGAGAGACGAACGTGTACTTCCAGAAAGGTAGCAGAGGTGGTTTAAACTGCATCTAATATCCAGCAAATTCATATATATATATATATATATTTATATATAGACATGTGGAAAAATGCAAGTTCGACGCGGGATGGTTTTATTTCTGCATGCCATCAGTGGGTGTGACACAAACTCGGCCCTTTTCTGGCAAGGCAAGATTAAGTGGTGCAACGTCCTGCAAAAAAAAAACTCCGACTGGATAGACCTCGCCAGCATTTTCCTTGATCCAAACTCCAACAAGGAAGAAGTAGGAAATGCTGGCGAGAAGATCTTGATGAAACTCTACGGAGGAGATGAGGGAACACTGAATATCCTGCGATACTCAGTATTTGTAAAATCGACAGTAACGGTCAAAGTCATCCTTGCTCGCCTCCTCACAACCTCCAAGAATGATATTTTGCAGCCTCTGTAGGGCTGCAAAATATCATTCTTGGAACCTACCACCAAGTGCAAAAATGATTAGGGGTTGACAGAAATCCGTGTGACCGGGGATGGGCGACCAGTGAACAAGGTCTTATGCCTGTCACAATGTGCGCAGAGCCCACTCCTCAGACCCTGCTTAAAATGGTGGCTTGCAAATGCAAAAAAGATTGCTTAGGGTCGTGCACTTCCAGAAAGGCTGAGAACAAGTGCTCTATCTTATGCTCCTTTTACCACGGGCGAAATTGCAACAACGCCATCCCTATCGTTCTGTCATGTTTATGTTGGTTTTTTATATTTAAGTTTATCTGTTTTTAACCCATATGCTACATCTCAAATGTTAAATAAACATACTTTATTCAGTACAATGTTTTTATTATTTAGTCGAAATCCGATATTTTACTATTTATTTATTTTAAAAATAAAATATGTGGCCTAGAGGCACCACTTTGCTATTAAATTGAAGCTAATTTAATTCCCTACAAATTATTTTTTCATGAATTTTACCTACGAGCATTAGTTTAGCCGGTACGTGTCTTAGAAAATGACCCTACAACAAAATTTCCACTTTTTAAAAAAAATTACCCACCTTTGACTAGCTGTATCTCTGCAACCAGTTGACCTAGAATGCTAGGGTTAAGCTCAAATTGTAGTAAATTTAGTTAGCTTTATTAAATTAAAAGCAAGCATATTTGAAAAACGCTTGTTTAGAGTAGTTTTTTAGAATGACCTGAAAGAAGTGCCGAAATTTCCCAGTTTTTCGAGCACCATGGGGGCAGCACAAGGTTTTCAGGGTTGCAAACTTGGGTGTAAACTACTCTCAATGAACCTAACAATATATAAAAAAAATCGTAGATACATGCGCGTTTGCGAGGTCTGATGTCGGTTTTGACTGGCCTATAACAGAAAACCTCTCCTACAAAATTACTCTTTGGCGACAATATAGATCCGCTTGGGCCCGCTATTTTTAGTTTAGCATTACATCCCATCATTTCTAACTTAAAATCATCTTTCAATCTTTGGTACCTGGATGTACCTGGATGACGGCTCCTTTGGTGGAGACGCCGAAACAGTTTATAATAGCCGAACATAATAGACCGTTTTTCAGACATTGGCCTCTCTCAATTTTTTTCTAAATGCGAGATTTTTTTACCTAGTCACCTTCCACCTGGAAAAAAAAATTGATACTGACAAATTTTAACACAGTTTTGCCTCACATTTCGGTTCATTCAAACTCATCGCTCTCTCTTAGGTTCAATCATTTTTGACGATGCTATAAACCCCATCATCACTTGTAAATTAATCCTCTTTAACAATACTTCCGAATTACTATTCCAAATCAACCCCCATGGGTTGGCTCTTTTTATTATTCGGTTCTGCCTTTTCACCCCGAAATTCATGTATTTAAGTACTTCGCAGCTGCCATCAACAACTCCCTGCAAACCACTCTGTCTAAAGTTTTAAACATAAGTTTCGATTTTAGTTCTTGGTCCCAATAGGTTCTCCCAATAAGATTCGGTGGTCTGGGCGTCCGTTCCTCATCCAGCGTGGCATTACCGGCTTTCCTGTCCTTCGCCTACGGCTCGCTGTCTCTTGTCAGTATTATCTTAAATATTCCACAGATACTTGACACGGAGATAGAGAGCCTGGCGGAGGCCAGGAGAGCCTGGTGTGACTCGTGCCCAGGAGCAGACTTCCCCGGCTCAATGCATATTCAGAGAGCTTGGGATACTCCACGTCTTAAGCTAACCCATGCTTCACTTCTTGCCAATAGTCCGGACGACGCAGATCGTGCTCGTATTTTGGCTGTTTCGGCGAGCGAGTCGGGCCACTGGCTGCATGCTCTCCCGTCGCGGAACGCAGGCACAGTTCTGGATCCAAGCTGCCTGAGAATATAGGTATGCCTCAGACTTGGAGCCAGAATTTGTGTCGCTCATACGCGTAACTGTGGGAGGGCTGTGGACCAGCTGGGTAGACATGGTCTTTCTTGCCATAGAAGCGCCGGCCGCCTGTACCACCATGGCACTTTAAATGATTTGATCCGTCGTTCGCTTGCCCCCACCTCCGTACCA
Source organism: Epinotia bilunana (assembly GCA_947049275.1). Lineage (NCBI taxonomy): Eukaryota > Metazoa > Arthropoda > Insecta > Lepidoptera > Tortricidae > Epinotia > Epinotia bilunana. The sequence continues at coordinate 18,000,943 of OX346260.1, read as the reverse complement.
GTAATTCTCGAACCTGTTGGTTTGGCGCGTGACGATGGCAAGCGTCCAGACGGGGCTACATTGGTGCCATGGAAACTAGGCAGAGCCCTGGTGTGGGATGGAACTTGCGTTGACACCTTCGCCCAGTCCCACATTAACTATTCTTATCTTAATTGCATATGAAATGTTCATTAATTTTAGTTTACACATTGATTAGTGATTAGTGCGAGTCCATACAAAAGCTAATCGCACTTGCAGCAAATGTATGAACTCGCACTAATCACTAATCACTGTGTAAAAGCCCATAACGCAAATACAATGAAACCAACCACGATAATAAGTCGTCGAAAACTATTTGTTCTATGGCCTAAAACCGCACTGTTTAGCGTGTTGTTATGGTACATACCTACATTTTTAGGGTTCCGTAGTCGACAAGGAATAACTGATTTACGGGAGAAAAACGCCCTTCCCAGGATCGCAAGCGATCCGAATACTAAAAGTTCATTTAGCTTGAAAAGGTAGAACGAGTATTTTTTTAATTCGCTTCCCGGGAGTTAAAGCGGATTCTGTTAATTCGAGAGTAGATAGAGATAAAGAGAGAGAGAGAAACCAACTGTTCGCAGTTCCACTACAAAATTGCTGTCGGAATACCGTCTATTTTAGCCTAATACGCACCAAAGTGCAGCGCATCGGGCCTTACGGAATACGTAAGATATGGTAATGCCAAAAAAAAAGGTAAAAATGACTCAACAATGAAACCGCAGTAATATCTAGAGTACGGTACGGCGTGCAGTTACGTAAGAAGCGGTAACATGGTAATATCAACAGGCGTTGTGCAACGTTGATAAGGGCGTTATAAACACCGGTAGCTACGGTACATGGCACGTTTCTATTGGGATGTTTAGCTCCTTCGATAATTTCCGCTAAGGCCTGCGACTTAGTTATAAGCAGGCTTCGGGTAAACTTGGCGCTTGCACACCTCCGAGGTGTCGTTACACGTGATAATAGTGTAGCTTTATACACAAAAATACATTTTGATCTACCTACCGTGTGTACAAAACGTTACGCAATCGACCAACTGATAGCCTTAATAGGAATAAAAGAGCACGTGCACTCTGGCAGGGATTGATTTCGGTTACGGTTATACCAGTATGAAACCGGTATTTTCTTGTTCCGTTACAAAAGTTGTTCCGTTAAAGGTTACCCGCGATGCGCCAACATAACGGTGCCGAAACTGTTACGAAACACCGGAATTTTCTTACAAGGTTACTTACTGAATTATAATATCGATTCCCAATCGGTACTTTTTCAATACCAATTTTGTTCTTAAGCGGGTTGACCTCGCCCACCTCGCCGAAGTCAAAATAACGGTTACCTTTATAACAGCAGTTATGGTATCAAAAAAATAACGATAAGTACTTTTTCGGTAGCATAATATAAAGGTTCCGCTACTGAAATGGCCCGGAGAAAACTGATATAGCAGGCCACGTACATGCGATAACACAGTTCTTAGTTGTGAATGGTTGTGGAGTTATTTGGTGTGAGAGAATTAGTAACAAGGGTAACAACGCGGTCTCAGGTTCGGTAGGCTCAGCCTCAGGCCATTACTATCATCAATCAACGGTGCACCCGGGTAATAATAACTGGAACAATAGCGTGTGAATGGGGACAGTATGGATGTCTATAAGGGGAGGTTGGAGGTAGTGATGTGCCGTTCCCAGGAATATTCTCCACGTGGGAATATTCCCGGAAACATTCCCGGGAATATTCCCATACAAGGGAACATACGGGAATATTGAAATTGTGTATGTTTATATATCTTGCTATTAGGGATTCCATGATAACTTGGGCCCTTGATTTTTTTACCAAGACATTAACCAGTGTAATTTACCCGCAAAAGTAAATTCCCAATGTTACCGGGAATATTCCCCAGCAGAAAAAAACAAATTTTACAAAAGTACTTCTGAAAGTAACAAAAACGATACAAAGTTATACAAAATATGAAAATATTTACATATTAAACGTTAATTGAGATAAAAAGTCAGAATTAGTGCAATAATGCAGTTTTTGGCGAATGGCACTTTATTTGTCGGGGCACTATTCATTTTATTTACTTTTATTACAACTTTAATTTTCCTAATTTGTATTTCAATATTCCCCTGTTTGGGGAATATTCCCGGAAACAAGGGAATATTCCCGGGAAATTCCCACACGGGAATATTAGTTGGAGGGCATTCTCGGGGACGAAGGTCCCCACACCTCCCTCATATGGAGCTGGTACGCATGAGGCGGCAGCCCATATGTCAGAGTAATATGAAATTAAAATTTGAATTTTCTATAACCCGGCGGGAGAGTGTGGTGACAAAATTGTACAAAGAGTATGTGGTAGGGTACTACATACCCACATAAAAGTTAATTAACTTTAAGTGTTGTTTGTAATCTTTTTAGAAATAAATGTCTGAGACTATTGTAGTAATTTGTCGTGGAATTCTTCAAAGTAAAGCCTATTCAATCAATCTTTATTATTAGCATACAGCTGAAAGGCCATTCAACCTTTCAGCTGAATGCTAATCATAAACATCTATAATGGGAGCCGTTACCAAGTGGTAATCGAGAAGAAATCTGCTTAACCGCTTAGTAACACAATTAAGTACATATTATATTAATCTTAACACAAACCACCAAATAGGGGAAAAAATAAGAACGTATTAACATATATGTCTGAACTAAACACATAATGCGCGTTTTCTCGCGTTACGCGCCTTGTGCTAGCCGAGCAAATCTGGGGGCACGGTAGTGCCCCCGCCAAGACGAGCCAAGCGAAGCGCAAGTGCACTACCTACCTTTTCTCGATTTAATTTTCTTGTAGTCAGAGCAATCAAGGACGCCATTGAAGCGAGATGAAGGCCCTAGACGAGACGGCCTGCCTTGTTTTTCTAATCTGTAAAAAAACTTCCTTCGTGACTGCGATGAGATCTTTGTTGGCTTTGTTTTTCTGACTAGGCTGGATCTGAACCTTAGACTATAAGATTAATTTAGAAATAAAAGACCGTGTTTTCCAACTTTATCAAAGCCAAGAAATAACCCACCACCATTTATAATCATAAAAAGTTATATGTTTTTTAAGGTTTTATTCATTAAATCGATTAGGAATAGGAAATTGAACTATTGAATATTCAGTTGTTCATTCAAAAAATATATTTTATTTTGATAAGTACTAGCTTCTATCTGTATTATGGGTAAAAATTGTGATAACCGAGTGATTCGATCACATTGCTTTCGTACAAAGGATTATAGTTCTAGCTGGTGCTATATTCTTTCTAAGTAGGGTATTGTTTTGTGGGGGAAAAATATAACCAATTTAAGTTTTTAGCCGGGGTATATGGCTAATGTATATTAAATCCACGGTCACAGCTAGTTGCGAGATACTTAAGAGGGAAGAATAGGTAGCAGCTCGCGGCTGACAATAGGTACTTTTTGATGAAATTTCCATTTCGGGAGAAAACGGTTTCCACTAACTAAATTTTAACAAATCACTTTGATTTTCATGTCGATCGCTTCAGCATATTCAAGGTTTATAGGGTTCGCTTTTTAAAAATTGTGGTGCCTATAAGTTTGAATTTCTTGCAAATTTTGAAAAAGTAAAACATATAAACCTAGTCTTCCATTGTAAAAAACACATTGAGATTGGAAAATATTTAGAAGTGGAAAAACAATTTATTTTTGTACGGACGAGTACGTTACTACTTCTTCGCTCTTAAGCAACAATGATATTTTTTATCAACATCTCAATTTATCGGTATCTGAGTTCGACTTTATCACGCACATGTTAGATAAAATTGATAAAAATAACTGTAGCAGATAATAACTACGCAATATCCATCATCTTTTTAAAAATAAAATAATATTGTTCTATCGGTTTATAATGATCCGTGTGTGCTGCCTATGAAGCTGAAGGCCCTGGGATTCGAATCCCGGTAAGGACAAATATTTGTTTGATGAGCATAAATATTCGTTTCTGAGTCTTGGATGTTTTCTTTGTAATCTATTAAATATTTATACCGTCGTTTAGTACCCATAACACAAGCCTTATTGAGCTTACTATCATATGGGACTAGTGCGATTTGTGTAAGATTGTCCCTTCATATTTAATATTTATTTATTTATGTGTACGCTTACGAAACAAGTATAAACAAGTATAAATTCAACTGTAATCCGACTACGGAAAGTAACTGAAAAATTTACGTTTTTTTTCATACAAAAGGTAGCATATGTCGTATGGTAGTCTTAAGTCCATTCAAACTCATTTATCAAAATAGATTCAGTATCTTAAACGCTACGGTGGTGCTCACGTAAATACAAACATAGACTTCCTACTAAAAACATAATCATCCATTCCTTTCAGCTCTGCCGGAGTCGGGCAAAAAGAACCGCGGCACGGAAATACAGTTTTTCACGATGAGTAACAATTGTTTGTGAGTACCTATGATGGCTTTGTCGTACAATTTCGTGTTATTGTAGATATTTATATTAGTTTATGCCTACTTTGAGAAGCCCGGTAGTCAATAGTATCAGCTATAGGTGTTTTTAACTTTGAGTTATAAATAAGTATAAAAATCACATTGAAGTACAAGGTCCTATACCGACGTGCGTACAGCGTGCACTATACTCATACCTCATTCCATATAACATTAGAATTTTAACGAACAAATCCGTCTACGTTTCTTTTTTTAAGAGTCCGCAGTAGGCTCGGCCGAATTTCACCTTCCCATACAAACGTAGTTACGCTCTCATTTTAAAACTACGCGATGGATTGTGACGAAACTTTGCATATACAATGACATGAGGTATATCTATGTCTGTAATTAGTTTATATGGTTCCACTTTATAAAACAAACGAAATACAGCAAAAACAAGTTTTGTATGAAAAACTTAAATTCGCTGTATTTTTTTTACTATGTTATCTGAAGCTACATAAACTAATTACAGACATAGATATACCTCATTTCATTGTATATACAAGTTTTGTTACAATCCAACAAGTAGTTTTAAAATGAGAGCGAAACTACGTTTGTATGGAGAATCGAGCTTACTGTGGACTCTTAATAGGATAATCAAAGCGAAATATTGAACTGGTTTTACTTGTAGTTCTAATACCGGTACCTTTCTAGATCTGACCTCCCTTCGTCTGGCGCCTGGTCTACGGCTTGGGGTCACAGTATGCACTCCACACATATGCCCTTCTGGCACGGACGTGGACCGACTGGGTCACCACGGACTATGTTGACAAAAAAGTGTTTTTTTGACAACATAGTTTTTGCTTTGTATCACTCGGTCCGTGGGGTCCCAGTGCGCAAACGTTATTGGCGGAAATCGCGAAACGTCTGGTTGACGTAACCGAAGGGCTGGCGGCTTTCTCGCGCAACGCATCAGCATTGCAATTCAGCGAAAAAATGCCGCCAACATCCACGGTACAATGCCTCGAGTGTTTTTTTAGATTTAACTTAGTTTTAATTTAATTTAGTTAATGCAAGTTATCATCTTGTATACACTTTAGATAGTTAATTACACATACCTATCTACTTAAATACTCTTTTTTTAACTAATTAAGTAGTTAATTTATATATCCCGGGCAGTTGATTAAGGCTTGTACACCCGCTAAAGTCCTTGAGCGTATGGGCGGAGCCTCGACCCTCTCCCCGCGCAAGTCGCACAACCCGCCGTCGTTTATTAAGCGTTACATAGATTAAGTTAGGTAAGATTACAGACGCGTCATCGCGCATCGTTACCAATGCAATGGTGGACGTGGGTGGGTGACATTCGTCATGCTTAATTGAAACGTGATATTTGTCATACATAAATTACATAATTGATTAAGTTCAAAAACTATGTCCCTACTATTATAATACTATTTACTTACGATTAGTGTAGTTCCGTCAGCACGGCTAGCACGAGACGGCCGCGACATAATCTCGATTTTTCTCGCACTATCGGTCTCTCTCTTATTAGAACATTAGGAAAGAGAGGTATAGTGTGAGAAAAATCGAGAGTATGTCGCGGTCGTCTCGTGCTAACCGTGCTAGTGAAAACGAAATTCGTTCGAATAACTCTCATTGTCGCTCGAACTAGCAAGCGCGACAGAGAGGGAGATACACGAACGAAGTTCGGTTTCGTTTCGCGGTAGGCCCTCAGCACGCCTAGCACTAGACGGCCGCGACATACTTTCGATTTTTTTCGCACTATACCTCTGTTACTAAATATTCTAATAAGAGAGAGACGGATAGTGCGAAAAAAATATAAGGGTAATAATAATAATCCATACCTACGGTTGCCCTTAGGCCATTTTTTAATGTCGCTATTAATAGGGGCCCATCTAGCAGTTAGCGAGTCACCGTCTGCCAGGGATAAAATGCGAAACAGTTTTATTGGGCTTATTTCCCATCTTGAACTAAAAAACAAAATCTAAACTATACCTACGTAAATGTTAATTAGGTACAAACGCCAACACAGTTTACTGACGATCCTGTCTTTATACAAGAACCTTATTACAATGCACATAAAGTCTACGGATGGTCAGTCAGCTGTCTTGTCGATAGTACCTACTACTTTACAAACCACGAAATAGATTGTCCACTCTATGCAACAAAACTATCTGTCCCTAAAAACTAAACTATACGCAAATGTTTATTAGTTACCTACTATACGAATCACAAAACGGATTGTCCACTCTATGCAACAAATATAGTCCACAATTTCCACAAATATTTAAAAATTTCGGCGCAGCGCAAATTGACACAGGTCCGTCATGCAACGTGTCTCGTCCCGCACTGACCATATGGACGAAAACGGGGAGGCGTAGGAACTTTGGCGGAATATTTCAGAAAACGAGGTAAATTTTTAAGAAAATTAAGAAAGTAAGAAAATGATGCCCTTGTTCATTATTGTATGAAGAAAGTTATAAAATGTCATATTATTCTGATAAAAAATGGAGCAGTAAAATGGTTACAAGTGAAAAAATAGGGGTGACTTTAGATTTTTTTCTCTCTAATTTTTATCGTTAAAATGGATTTCTACGAAAACTATGACCCGTCGCATATCTTGCAGATTATGATATATTTTTTCCGACGGCAAAAATGTTACGTTATAATGTATAAAACGGTTACAAAATAACTCATTTTCACGAAAATTTCGAATGTGCAGCCTTAATAAAATTGAATTGATTCCGCCGCTATTAACTCAACATCGACGCCACCGCCAAAGTGTAGGTATGTCCTATTATTCAACGAATCTCCAAAAGTGTTATACACCAACGACGCATCATAAATGTTGCGCAAATTATAGTTGCGCATTCATTTATAACATCAAATCAAGTGATACTTCCATAAATTAGGTCGAAAACAATTAATTTTATCGCCAAACCTACGCCTAATCACATGTAAATTAATCGACATGAGGCGAAAGCGTTAATCTTCCGCAGCTAACGCACGAGCAATTTGTATGCTAACGAAATTATGCAGTGACACGCTAAGGTAAACTTTCATGGCAAGGTTTTCCGGCAGAATGATTAAGTAGTACCTAGTATCTTTTATACCCGTCGTGTATTATGCTTACGCGTAGTAACATTTCCGGACAAAAATTCCGTGCTGTTTTTATAGTTCAGGATACAGAAGCCTGATTTTTGGCTTTTAAGTATATCCCGATACAGCGCGAAGACCTAGGTTCTGTGACGAAATTAATATTGACCTAATTAATGTTCTTGCGCACTGAACTGTAGCCGAGCGGTAAGGCACGCCACTTTCAATATGGAGGTCGCGGGTTCGAACCCCGGCTAGCAACACAGGGTTTTAAAAAAAATTGTCAGTGATTGTAAATTATTTCAATTTACAGGTACGTACATGTAGCTATTCAAAAGCTTTCTATTGTTCATGGACACCTATCAATTGTGTGTTTGTGGTTTATATAATCGATTCTGCTACACATTCACTGCCAGGAATCGCAACGCGCTACGATGGTAGCTAAACCCATGTTTTCCCGCTAAGTAGTGGAGAGCGCTTACGGCTGAGCGGGTTACTGGCAAGGAAAGTGTTAAGCCGCAAGAATCGAATACAAACTTGTACCTAGATTGCTTTTACACTGCAGGCACTTTTTTCCCAGGCAATAATTCTCGATCTCTCCATGATTCGGTTCCTAATACTCAATGCTCAAGAAAAAATTAACCGCTCTCAATGCATCCGAGGCCAGAGAGGTGCATTTTCTTTTCCTAAACGAGGTTCTGTGATCGAAAGTGTTAAAGGTAAAAAGTAAGGGTAACTATTTAACGGCCTGCAAAAACTGATCGTTGAACATTGTTTTTTTAAGAACTAGGTAAATTCTTATTGGTACAAAAGGGCATAATAGGAGCTTAATGGAGAATCACGTCTGTCAAGTTTCCTACCCCAATTGAGATCTATATAGTCGTGTTAAATATATGTGTTGTAGGTAGGCGATGGATGACGACCTCTGTACTAACCTTTGTACTGGCCCTTGAATAATACATAGGTATTGTGTCCCTTGTATTCTTAAAAAAACTTCGCAAACATTAACTAAAGCGAGTTTTTGTCGCTATCTCACGTTAACTAGCGACCTGCCCGACTTCGAGTCGGGCGACTTCGCACGGGTATTATATTATACATATAAGCCTCTAGAATCATTCTATCTATTAAAAAAAACCGCATCAAAAGTTGCGTAGTTTTAAAGATCTAAGAATACATAAGGACAGACAGCGGGAAGCGACTTTGTTTTTAACCGCTGACGCAAAGAGAGGGTTGTTATAAGTTTAACGTGTCTGTGTATCTGTGTATCTGTCTGTGATTTTTTTATTCGAAAGCCGATGTAATCCCGAGTGTCCTTAGCTATGTTTCATGAAAATCCGTTTAGCCGTTTTTCAGATATTCGACTTTGAAATGAAAATGTCGGGAGTTTTTCAACTCTTCTAAGTTATATACTATGTAGTGATGATGATGACTAAATGACAATTAAAGACGAACTTATTTAAACGAATGTTTAATTGATATACGTTCAATGTACGTTTATGACTAAGGACATACCTATATGTTTACAAACCTATTGAAATCTAATAACGCTAAAGCATGTGGTACGGTAATTTTGTTAGCATACAAATTGCTCAAGCAACGTTCCTTACAGAAGATTATCGCTTTATCCCACATGTTGATTAATTTACATCTAATTAAGTGTATATATAAGCAATAAAGGCAAACGGTTGACCTAGATCGAGGAATGAATCTTCATTGAATACGAAATTATAAAAGATGCGTCCATTTTAGACCGGGATTTTTCGTCGTTTAATTTACTCGCAATTGGATATCCATATACGAATTCTAGCAAGCACGTATGATCAAACAATTTTGAAAAATCATGGCGGTCAGATATTAGGCTGACCGCATATTTCCTACTTATCTACTAATAATTCGTCATGTAACTTTATAATTTCGTTTTCGGCAGTGTTTGTTGAAAAGTCAGATAATGTGATTGAGACTAAATTTCTTGTGGAGCCTAGCGTAGCGTTAATTTTCCTACACGATCGACCACAAAAATAAAAAATAAACTTAAATAGACTTTTATCATGACAGTACTATAGCAAGACTAGAGCAACCAAACGGCATATCTTTCTGGCTATCTAGCCTTATGAGAATAACAAGAAAAGTTTATCGATCGGCTTGGAGATCCTATGCTGCTTTTCTACCAGAGTTAGCTATTAAGCTTCTTTCAAATCCACCAAGCTAAGCTACGAAACTATGCATCACTTGTATAAAAACATAACTTAGTATTGGTACCTATTATCCTTGCAATCATTACTCAAGGAGGACATCTGAATGTATCTCACTCTAGACCAGCTGGCTGGCTGGCTGCTACCTGGCTGAACCAATTGGTGGAAAAGCAGTTGCTAAAAAATATTAAATTATGATTTGTTACACAGTCCCGTGCCCGTTCCGAGTACGGCCCGAACCCAGCCAGCAGTCGCTCACCGAGTCGTTCATACATTTTCCCGTGTGCCGGCCGGCAATCGGTTACATCTGTCAAAATTGCGAAGGAAACAGAACGTCAATCATAAATAGGCGAAATTATGTGACCGTGTACAAACTCTTTATTTAGTCGGGTTATATGTTCCCGGACACGGAACGGTCTACTGTGAATCATCCTAAAATGATTGAATAAAACGGAAGCTTGCAGACTGCCTTACAAGCAAGGGTTTACCGGCGTCACGACTCTGCAATCTATCAAGCGGGAGGATATTACCATCCCTTCTCCGGTTCCATCTATTTGATAGGAAACTAAGTGTACTATATTGATTAAATGGAGTAGACCTTGAGTGGAATTTTGTAAACATAATCAGATCAGCAACTATTTATGATACATCTAAAGCGCTCTATTAGCAAGAGTAGGGAAATACAAACTAGTCTACTAGTTCTGCTACTACTAGTAAGTCTTTAATTTTTTTAGGGCAAACAGCGTCCCTCTTAGGTTTTATGGAGTTAGATATTATTATATGTTGCATCAAGATACAACATATAATAATATCTAACTCCATAAAACCCAAGTGTAAATGTAAAGTGTAATATGTATTCCGAGTATTTACGACATATCAGTCGCCTTAATATAATACTCATCGACACTTTTGACCCATGAGACGTCAAAACAAACCAATCCTCAGAGGATATTTTTCCCCAGTCTGCCAAAACTTTTGCAAAAGCTCTTAATGCACTATTTGGCAGTAGGTACATTCGACCGTGTGTTAGGTGTTTAATCTAAAAGTTGGGCTGTAACTCGGGGGCAACCACCGGGTTACGATAATTTTTCCTCGGACTTTATTGAATTCTGTTATTATTTTCGTCAATCTCAAAGAGAACTCTACGAAGTACCGTCAGATTTCTATATTTTGTTTTTGTTTAGTTTTGTCTTTGTTTGAGCGTATCGTATCTTTCATATTCAGGTAAAGCGGATTAATCTTGTTATTGTTTGTTTAAGTATTTTATTACTTATAGCTAAACAATCTAGTACTTTCAATTTAATTCTAGTACTTTAATTCTAGTGACTTGGGGCAATTTTAAAAAAATATATATGCCAGAGAAATGACGCAGAAATATCATTTCAAAAATTCACCCATTACTTACAATTCTCGCGACTGCGTCAGCTAACACACGCGACGTGAACTACGAGAACGTACAAGTATACTAAGCTTGCTTCAAGATCAGTACGCTTCCAAAAGTTTATAAATCACCCTCAGTGTGTTTCGAGGCTAAAATATAAATTTTAAGCTACTCTTGACGATTGAGTCGACCTTTAAACTTCTTCTTACTTTTAATCATATTTTCATAGGTACACATAAGCACTCTTCGTATGGCAGCAAGCGCCATAAGTACTCCATACATTAAACCAAAACGTTCCATGTACTTTCTAAATTCATCATCATCATCATCATCATATCAGCCGAAAGACGTCCACTGGACATAGGCCTCCCCCAAAGTGTGCCAAAGTGACCGGTCCTGCGCCACCCGCATCCAGCGGACTCAAGCAACCTTTACCCACGCCGCGCCTTCCGGTACGTGGGCCGGTCCGGTTACTTTTTAAATTACTTTAACCATATTTCAGGGCCACTGGTTTTTTCCAGTTTAGCTGATGTTCTGTTATCTTGATTTATTAAGTCCGACATTCGAGCAATCCTTTTCAAGGCCAAGTTGGCTGTATCATATTATGTCGTAGCTAATTCATTTCAAAATTAACCGCTTCACCTTATTATGCAATACATTTTTGAACAAATACATGCTCAAATAAACCTTATTAAGTCTGTTTTGTACGCATTTAGCTGGACCATATGTCTCTAAGAGAATATTCGAAAATTTAACCCTTTAACGGGCAAAGTTAAAATTAATTCATAATTCAGTCTTTATTGTGTAGACCTAAATTCTGCAGCATAAAAAACACAAAATATGACTTTTGAAAGAAATTTTATCTAGCCACTTTTTTTTTATGTGAATTTGCAATCGGTCGTTAGACCATAATCGAATTTGTTGCGAGGGAAATGGCTTGCTCTGGTGGGGTGGCCAGCGCCACCTCTACCAATCAAATGGGTGGTCCCTTTTAAGTCGCTTGACTACCGCTGACGGGTCCAACAAATCTGCAACGAGTTTGGTGTAGGGATAGGTGCTCTTTGTATGGTTTCTTATACCGCTCGATTTCAGATGTAACTATCGGCACGTTGAGATATTCATGAACTTCATCATTTCTTGTGAACCAAGGGGCGTGGACTATTGCCCTGAGAATGCAATTTTGTACTCGTTGCAGACAGAGAATATTGCTTTTACTCGCAACACCCCATAGCTGGATTCCATAGGTCCAACTTGGTTTTAATACAGAGTTGTAGATAAGAAGCTTATTATCTATGGACAATACAGAGTTTTTTCCTATAAGCCAGTACATATTTCGAAACTGGTGGTTGACTGCGTCTCTCTTTTGTTTTATATGATGTTTCCATGTGAGGCGCCTATCAAGGTGAAAGCACAGGTATTTCACACAGTCCGTGTGTGGTAAAATGTCATCACCAAGTCTTACTGGAGGACAGTTTCCTCTCCTCAAGGTGAAAGTGATGTGACTAGACTTTGCTGTACTAGCACGTATACGCCACTTGCGCAGCCATTCGTGGATAGCGTCTAATTGTTGCTGAAGTTTGCGACTGGCAGCAGCTGGATCGTTGTCAACAGACAAGTAGGCTATGTCATCGGCATACGTTGCCACGGTGATGTCGTTGTCCACAGGTAGGTCAGATATAAATATATTATACAGTACAGGCCCCGGAACTGATCCTTGTGGTACGCCAGCCTCTGTATCAAGAATGCTGGATCGCGTTTCTCCTTGCTTGACTTGGAATGATCGATCAGAGAGGTACGATGCGACAAGCGTCAACATCGAATGTCGCAGTTTTTCTTTAATTTTTGCCAGCAGCCCCCGGTGCCACACGCGGTCAAAGGCCTGCTGCACATCAAGGAACGCAGCTGAACAGTACTTTTTGCGTTCAAAGCTCTGTCTAATCGTGTGATATACTCGATGAACTTGTTCAACCGTTGAGTGATACTTGCGAAAACCAAACTGATGAGATGGAATAACAGCGCAGTCATCCAATGCTGTTTTAAGTCTGACGAGGAATATCCTTTCCCAAAGTTTAGAGAGTAGGGATGTTAGGCTTATTGGCCGATATGATGATGGTTCATGTTCTGGCTTTCCTGGTTTATGAATCATCACTACTTGTGAAATTTTCCAGGGAACCGGGAAGTGGGAGGTTCTAAAGATTGCGTTGAACAGGCATTAAAGAAGGACGATACCCTTTCTGGTCAGATTTTTCAATACAGTCGGGGTGATCAGATCGTATCCCGGTGCTTTCCCGGACTCTAGCGCCTTTATCTCCTTAGCAATCTCCCTCGGTGAGGTTGGGGTTATTGGAAGACACATCTGTAGATCTTGGTAGAGGATAGCGTCAATGTCAGACTTATCGGCTGAACTCTCATTTGGCGTAAAAACTGCAGCCAGATGTGCTGCAAAAACCTCTGCTTTTTCTGAATCAGTCCTGGCCCAAGAGGAGTTCTGTGATCTAATCGGAGGATAAGATTGTTGTGGTTTGCTTAGGTTTTTTGTTGCTTTCCAGAGTGAATGTACGCCATTTCCAGATGGGGACAATGATTCAAGGTTTTTCTTCACTGTATTATTGGCAGACTCTTTTAGAATTGCTTTAAGGTCTTTTATAGCTCTGTTTAGTCTTGTTCTATCCAGTGGATGGCGGGATTGATGCAATATCCTTCTTAGATGGCGCTTATCCAGAATCTTTTGTTTTATATCTGGTGGGTTACTAGAAGGGGCACGGTTTTCATTTTCGGCCGGCGCATTGGTCCAGGCTGCTACTTGTATTAGATTTGTAATGTATGTGCAGGCCTTGTCGACCTCGTTTGCATCCTTAAGGGGGATCAATAGATTAATGTTTTCATCAAGGTAACTTCTGAAACCTTCCCAATCTGTTTTCCGGTTGGTGAGTGATTCGGGTTTTTCTCGTGTGAGCGGGCTTGGGCCTAACGTTAGGATAACTGGAGTATGGTCAGAGGATCCATCAAGACTAGATTCGATACCAGTGTATAGGTAAGCTATGCCCTTAGTTATAAAGAAGTCTAAGAGGTCAGGCAACTTCTGTGGATCGCTGGGCCAGTAGGTTGGTTCACCTATTGATATTGTTTTTAGATGTTTGTCATCAACACAGCGCTTCAATTCTCGGCCTCTGGTACTTGTACAACGAGAACCCCAATAGGTGTGCTTACCATTCCAGTCGCCACCCGCTACAAATCTTGAACCCAATGTTTGGAAGAATTCGGCGAACATTTCAGAGGTTATCCTATGTCTAGGTAGGCAGTATACTGAGGAGAACGTGACGGTTCCAGTGCGGTCTTCAACTTTTATGGACGTCGCTTGGAGGTGCGGTGTGGAGAAGGGCTCTAAGATTGAGTGCTTCGAATTAGCTCTGATGGCCAAGGACGTTCCAGCGTGCGCTCTTCCATCGGTGTGAGATGTCGTATAGATGTTGTAGTCTTTGACGCGAAAGTTACTTCTCGCAGTAGCATGTGATTCTGATATTAACACTATGTCCAGTTTATTGATCAATATGATGGATCTAGCTCGTGTATGTTGGGTGCTAAGCCATTAATGTTCCAGGTCGCCACTCTTAGGGTCGCCATTTAAGCAAGCTTGTTAATGACTGTTGTCAACAGCCCCAACAGCGTACTGATTTGTTGAAGGAGTTGGTCAAATTTCTCGTTATGTTTCACTAAAAGCGGTTCCAGTGAGCTTTGTTGAGTGGCAGTTGTGTTTTCCAATGTTGGGTTATGAGCATTTTCCGCAGTTATGTTTGCATATGACTGTTGTGAGCGATGTTGCATGTTTAATCGAGGTCGATCTCTACCTAGTTTTCCTGGTGCTTGTGTGGTCGTGACTTTTGCATCATTTTCCTGTGTAATCGTTCTGTTGCGGTTCAGCTTTCTGGAGGCTATTTCTTTATACACCTGGCAACCTTTGTAGTTGGCAGGATGATCGCAAAAACAGAGAGCGCAGTTTGCGGGTGAATTCCTATCTTTCTTCGGAAAATCAGAACTTTTGTGTCCTTCGCCACATTTGACACACCTGTATGGCCTCATGCAGTTATTTTTTGAGTGGCTATATTGTTGACATCTATGGCATTGCACTATAGCTTTCCTTTTGAGTGGGTCTTCTATATTAACTACTTGGTGATAAATGTACTTAATGTCCTTCACCAGTTTATTGTTGCTATTTGGTCTAGATTGACAAAGAAGGTTGAGGTTGGTTTTTTCTCCGGACCATAACGGGAGTTGATTATTTCACCTTGCTTTTTGTTGGCAGTTTTTTCAATTTCTTGGGTGATGCTTTCACGTGGAGTGGTATGGTGAAGGTTCCTTATCACAATCCGGTAGGGTTTCGCTTCTTTTCTAGTAAATGTGTGTCCAATTCATCCTTTTTGTCTAATGAGATTGATTACCTCTTTGTAGCTATCTGCTGTGTCTACCATGACGTGGAGGTTGTTCTTGTTTACTATTTTGTACTTGAAGTTATGGGGGCTGATAGCTAGTCACATATGAACCTTAATATTAACCACCACAATTTACCTAACCTGGAGATATGCTCTGTCTACTACGCAAATAAGCAGTAAGAAAGTATGAAATTGAAAGCAAAAATCACGTTAACAATCATTTTTCAATGGTTAGTTTAACAAAAAATGCCCATTTTTCCAACCTTATGGAGCAGACCTAATCACGGAATTATTATATTGAATTAAATTTAAAAAAGTGCTGTTTTTCACGATCCCGCGCTATTCATAATTATCTTCTATGTTCAGTGTGCACCATTATTTCGAATAACTTGCGTAGAATGTTCCAATTTGACCTATGTTTGTACTTGTGGGTAAGCAATTGTTTCAGAGCTTTAGGCGTACAAATTGACAGCGCCATGCAAAATATGATAGATGACTGTTTTTAAAAGCTTACTCGTTTTATGTTATCTTTGTATCGTACATATACCTCCATTAGATGACTATGACACTCGTGTCCAACTCCATCTCGTATGAAAAAAGAAATAAGCAAAGGAAAAAGGGAGAAAAATATATATGCGCTACATAGATTGAAATGTGAAAATACTGGACATGCGTTAATGCCCATTAGGATTTTCGTATTTTTTGTCTCGAATTCTTATTCTTAATTTATAGTCACGTATCGAGCCAACATTTCGACAGCCGTATCTCCTAATTATTACTAAAACAATGTAACAATATTCATTATCACTATTTCAATACAATTAAACACTAAAAAACAAATGAGAATGGAAAATTATGTGTTTCATTTGTCATTTTATGAAGATTTTTCATTCATTTCACTCTCTGCGATCATGTGGAATTGATACGGACTGTATTTACATTTGATATAAATGTTAATGATTTAGCTAAAGCCTCCAGCGGCCTCGTGGAATCGTTTCGTTTTATTTTATCTGGATTTTTATTTGGGTCGAACGCTTCGATGTTAAAGATTTATGATTTCTGTGTGAGGTTCCATAAATATATATTTCGAATCCAACATAGTATCTGAAATTTATCGCAATTTCAATGGCGGTTACGTCCTGTCGGGGATCATTTATGTATTTAGCGTTAGAGGACGTGGGAAGGAAAGACTATTCAAGACGATGTCGTTTCTGAATTCATTCTTAAAATTTATGTAAAGGAAGTTCTGCTCCATTTTTTATCAATCTTCCAGTCTGCTAATCTGTAATATATTAATATATAGGCGGCGCCTATTGGCTAAGTTGTTGACAAAAAAATTGTAACAAATATATGAATATAGGTACTTAATATTATTTTAAGTTAGTACCTATTTTACCGTAAGATACCTCGCGCAAATTCCATTGATATGAACTCGCATCGTCATATTTTTGGATTTCGACTCGACACATATCATATAATCAGCCTCCACTAAAACTGAAGTTATTAAAATTACTGCCTGTTTCTCCCAGCGACATGAAGCACTGTTAAAATAGAATTAGAATTTGGAACGTTAATTGCGTAAGTTCATTAATTTCCTCAACATAGCCCGGGATTAATGGCCCGAATTAGACCAGTTAAGCAAACGAATCTCTTCAGAAACTTTACCAAGTTATATCACGAAAACTGTCGCAAGACCGTTTTACAAAATATTTGGCAACCTTTTGTTTTATGTCGGATTCCTCTAAACATGTGCAAATACGAACATGCCAAAGTTAGAATTGTGTTTACAGTATGGAAACCTCAAATGTAACATTTATTTGAACTTTGAACCTTGAACTGATATTTATGTACTAAAAAGTACCAAGTAAAAGTGGTCGTCAAAATTAAATTCGTTTACATTTACATGGAAACTAACATTAACTTTGTACCCACATTGACGAATGATGTAAATGAAAACATAAATATTTGGAAACATTCTTACACTAATTCACCTAGTCCCAAACTAAGCAAAGCTTGTATTATGGGTACTAGACGACGATATACTATACATATTTATATACTTAGATAAATAAATGCTTAAATACATAGAAAATATCCATGATTCAGGAAAAAATATTCGTGCTCATCACACAAATAAATTCCCTTACCGGGATTCGAACCCGGGACCTCCAACTTCGTAAGCAGGGTCACTGCCAACTAGGCACAGAGGTGTACATGTAGTTTGTCATAAAAAACGTATAAACTCGTATTTATAACTAATTGGATATTGCTATGCATATCCCATACACTACCTACATGTATAGACATTTATTAGATTCTAATGTCTTTATTGTGTATAACTATTGGGAACATTCATTGCTCATCATTTCGATGCAGAAATTACCTAGGCAGAAAGAAAGCCAGGAATTAAGCCTTTATTCTGTATCCTAACTTTCAGAATCAGGTTTTTACGTTCAGTCTATACATGTATGACCCCGCACATGAGAATTGCTACCCTAAATTGGTACGTCCGCGATCGATGGCCACATGAGCATGAATGGGAATGGGTTCGTGGACCCGTGATCCGATAAATTGGCGTCGAATGTAGATCATACAGCTAAGAGCGAAGCTGTATCAGCCGCCATAAGCCAGCATGACCATAAACGGAGCGACAAAGATCTAACAGGGATGCAGAAGCTATTGATGATGAGTGTAGCTACCGTGTGATTCCATAATTTTAAACCGTTTGACACAAGTACCTATTCAAAAGTTGAAACTCACGTTAGCTTCTTACACTTAGGCCATTGTCTTCAGTTGACGCTACAAGCCGCGTCCTACGTCTTGATCTAGAAATCTCATAGGACCAAGGACTCCCAAGTTTTCACAGACCGTTCGCATTTTGCATTCAGGCGCACTGAGTGAGCTCTCCCGTGTTTTGGAAGGCACTTTAAGTCGTTGGTCGTTGATACCCGTTTTTGTTCATGACAGCACTGGTTAACCCGGGTAAAGGGAATTCGGGCGGCGTAAAAACTCGCAACAGACTTATCCCCACCCTTCTAACTGAGGTTAGTTAGAAGGTGTAGTTTTCCCTCAAGGTTGGAAGTGCAAACGACAATCACTTTCGCAAAAACCAGTGCCTTAACGAATATTGAGATTAGGCGGGAGACGGTCACTGGGCTCCTCTAGAATGCAACCAGGATAACGCGAGGAGGACTATAAAGATTCAATGTTTTTTCATAGAGCTTTCGAAGGAGGAAATTCTTCTGAAACCGTGCCGTATGCGACCATGTATGTCTCCTGTAGTAGGTACAGTTCCGATTTAAAAAAAAAATGCCTAAAGCCTGCAGTAGGTTCGGTGAGGATTTGTTTGAAATTGCACGTTACGGGGCTCAATAAATATTTATCTGCTGCGGCTTTGGATAACTAAAGTGAAATACGGGAAACGAACTTTTGGGCATAGGTACTTTTTATGCGGTTTTTTTTGCACAGCGTTTTGTCTGTGTTACGATGATTACGATTTTTTGTGGTGTTTGGAATTGCTATAGCGGCTTTCTCATTAATATGTGCTTGAGAACATTGTTTTGTAGTACATAGGTATAGGGCCCTGAACCTTTTAATTTGAAAGTATATTCTCGCACGCCCACCTATATATAATACTACACAATTTAGTAGGTATTGGCATTGAATGGCAAGGTAATACCTTTGTAGCTCGTAGCCAAATATAAGAGCCTATACTTATCCTTACTAATATTATAAATGCGAAAGTGTGTATGTTTGTCCTTCTTTCACGTCGCAACGGAACGTCGTATTTTGTATGGAGAGCTGCAGAAGCTGGAGAGTAACATAGGCTACTTTTTCCAGCGGGAAAACATCTGTTTCCCACGGTAAAATTCAATATGTTACATTTTCCTATAACCACGCGGGCGAAACCGCGGGCACCAGCTAGTTTTTAAATAATTACGAAAACCTGAATCGACAAAAAATTTATTAAAATTAATAAAAATTTCACGTGTATCGGTTGAGAACTGTAGCGGACAAAACCCGGACAGACGCCGGGCATACGAAATCATTTTTGCTCAAACTGAGACGAAAAACTTCGTTCGCTTCGCTCGCTCGTTCGATTATATACGAATAGAACTAGTAGTCCCTTAATAACGATTTTTGTTTGTGGAGAAAAACGGCAAACACCATGTACCATACGAAGCAAACATTAATCTGCTTTGCGTTAAGGTTGGCTGGTAGAGAGTGCTTCATGGCATTAAGTTCGCATTTTGTACGATAAGTCCTGCCTTTGTGCAATACCTAAAGATAACATTAATAAATAGAATATATAAAATCATTGCCAACGTCGTTTACATATATAGACTAAGGTATAGAAATTAATCCACGTAAATATGCTGCTTTTCGTGGCTCAATAATTTGTACAACATGTTAACATTGCTGAGTCAACTCCTAAATTACATTCGCCCGTTTAACTCCCTCATAATTATTTCGATCTGGCTAAATATATTATTAGAAATTCAATTCATATTTCTATCGTGCTCTTTCTGACACGATAGGCTTAATGCGTGTGAAAAGAAAGCGAGCGCGATAAAAACGTATTCGATTTTGAATTTGTTTAGCCAGATGGATCCCGAAAATACAACTCTTTAATTTTCTAAAGAAGCAACCCCTCAGAGGGTAAAAATACCTGAATTTCATTGAACGGTCATTTATCAAACTCGCTCCTTCCGTCTGCCCCGTGCTCGAATCCTGAGCAGGGTAAGTAGGCCGGGACGGGAAAGGGTTATTGAATTTATTATTTTTATATCCTTGAAACTTTTGATCATAATAATATATTTGGGTTAAAACAAATATCGAGTTAGACCCGTGCAACGAATCCTACTAATATTATAAATGCGAAAGTTTGGATGTTTCGATTTTGCACGAAGATAGTTCATAGTCCGAACTAAAATATTGAATAGTTTTCATCCCGGGTCCATGCAGCCGAAGTCGCGGGCAGAAGCTAGTCTTTTATAAATTTGATAAATAGAAAATTTGTAGCTATATCGATATTGCTTCAAGAATGTATATAGTTAGCATGTAATAACTTTTTTCCATATCGTCTTCGTGGATCATTAACAGACTGAAACTGCTCTCCTATTACTGAAAATAAGAGACATACTGAAGCCTAATTTAGTATTTGAAGTAGCAATTCAAGCAGCGTTAAAGCGAATTGAAATTGAATCAGAAAAGTTTTGATAACGACAGTCTTGCCGGGAGCAGGACAGACACGCAACCAAATGTGTAAAGGCAGGGCGCAATTGTTAATAAGATGCTATAAGACAATATGATATTTACATATTTCGCTTTTTACAATAATTATATAAAAAGTTAAATATAAAGTCCACGTTAGGTTTTTGTTCGTTTTCATACCAAGAAAAATACTAATATATAGGTTTCCGCCCTCGCTGGCTGTCACCCTGGAAGGTCCCTCGCTCAATGCTGTTCGAGGGGTCTGCTTCCCCCGGTTGACGAAGGACTGTTTTGTGCGCCATGAATGAGGCTTCCATGATTCCAGGCGGCAGAGGGTCCCTTTGTTTCAATGGACTTGTTCGGGGGTCGAAGTTGCACCACGTCCGTAGGAATTACCCACCGCTACCCTACACGTGATCCCTGGGCGGTGCTAAAAGTGCAACAACCTGGCAACCGTACTGTCTTTTCCAAGATCTCACGGTTCTAAATACTGATTTGCCATACGATAAAAAATGGACTTGTTGTCAAATGGTCTGTATTATTAAGGAAAACCGAAATGTTTCTTTGTAAAACTATATTTGTCAAGTCAAATTATAACAACACAACCATAGCAACGTAAACACGGATCTAAAGCGTGTTAGGGATATAAAGCTGCTGGAAGCACAGTTATCTAGAAGTGGTTCCTAACATTCCCTCTTCTTTTCAATCCGAACTCTTCACCGAGTTTCACCAATCTTGGTTTATAAACAGGCTTGGTAAAGATGTCTGCTAGTTGTTCTGCTGTCGGTACTTGCTCAATAGTTACGTCCTTTTCCGATACACACTGTCTCACATAGAAGTGTTTTAACTTTATGTGCTTAGTTTTTCGGTGTTGCTCATAAGGAGGGTTGTATGCCAGTTTAATCGCAGACTCATTGTCGATTCGCAAGATGGGTACATCAAGGTTTGTTTGAAGGTCTTGAAATAATCTCCTTAACCAAACAATCTCACGACATGCCTCACTGGCCGCTACTACCTCCGCTTCAGTGGATGATAGTGAAACCATGGATTGCTTTGAACTGCGCCAGGATATTGCTGATCCAGCATACAAACACACAATCCCGCTCGTGGAGCATCCAGTCGCATCGTCGCCACCGTGATCGGCGTCACTGTAGCAGATGAGATACTTTTCACCTTTCTTGTACTCGAGTCCTGTATCGATAGTCCCTTTCAGGTACCTAAATATCCTCTTCACCTGCTGTATGTTACTTTTGGTCGGTTTGTCTAGGTTTCGAGACACTACCCCAACTGCATACGCAATGTCTGGTCTAGTGCCAACCATTAGATAGGACAAGGACCCAACAGCTTGCCGATATGGAAAATCTTGTAATTCATCAGGACTATCTTGTTCCTCCATTCCTTTTACAGGTTTTATTATGGGTGTCCCAACTTCTTTACAATTGCTCATTCCATACTTTTCCAACAATTTCTTAGTATAAGCAGTTTGGTGGACTTTAATAGTACAATCTTTCTGTTGTTCTATTTCCAGACCAAGAAAATAGGACGGTACTTTCGTTGTGATTTTAAAACGCCCTTTTAATTCGTTTTGAATGAAGTCATCAGCCTCTTGCTGGTCTGACGCGGCCAATAATCCGTCATCTACATATAGTGCGAGCAGTATTTTCTTTTGTCCTCTTTCTCTGACGTAGACGCAGGGATCTGCTTCGCTCCGGGAGAAACCTGATTCCATAAGAAAATCGTGGATACACTCATTCCAACATTTAGGTGCCTGTTTCAATCCATATAAGCTTCTTTTCAGTTTGCATACACGATCTGTCTTGTCATCGTATCCTTCCGGCTGTCGCATGAAGATTTCTTCTTTTACAGTACCGTATAGAAAGGCTGTAGAGACGTCGAATTGTCTGAGTACTAAACTCTCATTTGCAGCAATACTCAAAAGAATTCGAATTGTGCTCATCTTGGCGACTGGGCTAAATGTCTCATCATAGTCGATTCCCTTCTTTTGTGTATATCCAACAGCAACTAATCGTGCTTTGTACTTATCGACTGTACCATCAGGGTTCTTTTTAATCTTAAATACCCATTTGCATCGTAGTGCTTTTCTATTCTTAGGTAGGTTTGTCAGTTCCCAAGTCTGATTATCTTGTAAAGATTTAACTTCATTGTTCATCGCTTCGATCCACTTATCTTTTTCAGAGCTTTGCATGACGTCTCGATATGAAGTCGGTTCAGGAATAGATATAGCCTCATTAACGTATTGATCAAAGCTAAATCGTTGTGGAGGTCTAAGCTGGCTTCGATCACGCAGTTCTCGTGTTGTAGGCTCTGTATCAGCTGTCTCTTCTTCTTCTAGCGACTCATAATCTTCTTCAATGCTGTCATTTGCTTCTGAAGATGGACGGGAGTGATTCTCCTCGCGAATAGTTTCAGAGTCTGTAAGAGGCAATGGGAGCTCGTAGGTATTCGGTTCAGGTGATTGCGAAGTTATGTCAATCTTGTTTTTCTCAAGTAAAGGAATTTCATCAAACACAACATCTCGAGATCTGATGAGTTTTAGGTTCTTTACGTCAAAAACTCGATATCCTTCGTCACCGTCATATCCGATAAGTATTCCTTTCTCAGCTTTCCTCGCTATCTTACTTGTTTTCTTCTGTTTTGGGACATGCGCATAGCAATCGCATCCAATGACTTTCAGGTGATTGATCCTAGGCTTTCTGCCGTACCAGAGCTCATGCGGAGACCTTCCTTCTACAGGAGTAGGTCCCGTTCTATTTAGTATGTAAACAGAAGCTTTGGATATTTCAGCCCATAAACCTTCTGGTATCTTATCATGAGCGTGCATTAGTGCTCTTGTCATCTCCACAATCGTACGGTTTTCTCTTTCAGAAGATCCGCTTTGTTGCGGTGTGTATGGCATTGTAAACCTTTGTTTAATGCCGTGTTCTCTCAAAGTATTGCGTACTTGTTCGTTATCGAACTCGCCTCCATTATCGCTCAATAACTCCTGTACGACGTGTCCGGAAGTTTTAGCTTCAGCTAGAAAATCCTTCAAGCTTGCGTGTACTTCAGACTTTTGTCTCAGAAAGTAGATCCATCGATATTTTGAGTAGGTGTCTTTAAACAGAACATAGTATCTGGACTTTGAGATTGAGTAAGGGAATGGTCCGCATACGTCTGTGTTGATTAGCTCTCCAGGCTTAGTTGCTCTTGGCCTCTCTCCAAACTTCTGCCTATGGCTCTTGCCGAAGACGCAGCCTTCACAGATATCAGTAGAACTTGAGTCTAGCTTTACTCCAAGCTCTCTTTGTACCAGTTTTGCTACATGTCTCTTGTTCTGGTGTCCTAGGCGTTCATGGTAGAGTTGAAGATTCAGTGACGTCGTTAGTTGGTTTATCTCAAGCTTAGGCATCAATACTTTAACGTTGAGTTTGTACAGACCACCATACTTGTCGCGATTCCCGACTAAAATGACTTTGCCATCATTCTTCACATTACATGTCTGAGCAGTTGACTGAAAGATGCTATTCTTTAGCGTATCTTGCGCGGCTAGCACAGAAAATAGATTTCTTTCAATGCTTGGAACGTACCATACGTTTGTTAAGACCAGTAACTCTTTGTGGCCGTTAATGTCAGCTTCCAGTTGGATAGAACCTGTACCTATGGCTTCGATTATCTCTCCGTTAGCTGTCATAACTTTGTGGGGTTCACCAAATTTTTCGAAGATGTGGAATATGTCTCTTCTATTGGTAACATGGCTCGTTGCACCATTGTCCACATAAAATGAGTCTTTCTCCGAGTTCTTACTTTCGCATGTTAAAGCTAGGCCTGTCAACATCCCTATATTTGAAGACTGCTTTGGAGGTTTAGGAGGTCTACCGTCCGCAATCCACTTCTTGCATGATGTGACTTTATGAAAGCCTTCTCCACAATAATTGCATTTCTTCCATTTCTTTTTTGTTTGCCCTTGCTTTTCATACCGTTTCTCTCCTCTTAACATGAGAAGTTCATTGGTACTTCCGCTTTCACCTGTATTCTTTTGTTTAAGAGATCTTTCGTAAGCACATACCTGTGTCGTCAAGTTTTCTATATTTCGCTCACTTTTGTTCATCAATAACCAGCTTGACTTAAAACTGAAGTATTGTTCCGGAAGTGTATCTAATATTTTACATATTAATAAAATTTCAGGCAGATCATTTCCTTCACATTATTTAAATCGTACCATATAGTTTTGAGATTCGAAATATGTGTGGCCAGATCATGCTCATCGCTTTTCTGGTAGCGGAAAAACTTCATACAGAGATCGTAGCTCCTGTCTTCCTTTGCCCCATCATAAAGCCTATGAAGCTCTTTCCACATATCACATGACGTTTCATATCGCATTACTTTTTGTAAGGTCTCTTCGGTCATATTTGCCGTAAGAATAAGAAGCGCTTGACTGTCAAATTTTTGAAACATTTGCATTTCATGATTATACTTTTGTATATCTTCAGGTTTTGCCGTTCCACCAGGATCTTTCGGCTTAATTAACTTGCCTTCAATTGCTTCTAGCGTGCCTGGAGTACTTTTAAGTAAAAGCTTTACCTTGTACCTCCATGTGTGCCAGGAAGTGGGACCGTCGAGTCGACCGATCTCGATTTTTACGCCTGCCGTTTGCATAATTATTCGAGTTCCTTGTCCACTATTGCAACGAATAAACAATAATTAATATTTATATTACTCTGCTACCATATTAAGGAAAACCGAAATGTTTCTTTGTAAAACTATATTTGTCAAGTCAAATTATAACAACACAACCATAGCAACGTAAACACGGATCTAAAGCGTGTTAGGGATATAAAGCTGCTGGAAGCACAGTTATCTAGAAGTGGTTCCTAACATGTATGACGAGGAGCTCTTCAGTAGGCAGCATGAGACCCATTTGGAACGACGTCCAAAACGCTAAACAATAGTTATTTGTTATACAAGGGTGCAAAGTTGTATTTTAATCGCGAGTGTGGAATTGAAACACGAGCTAGCGAATGGATTCTAGGGTTGAACCACGAGCTAGCGAACGTATAATGGAATGTAATCATCATTCATCATTCATCCATGTAATCTGGAGTTCGTTTTATAAACATCATATCGACCGTATCGAAAAAGTCCAAAGAATATAAGGGTTCCTTGTTGACTACGGAACCCTAAAAAAGGGCTTTCCGAGCTAGTGAGGTAAAAATATTATTAACACCTCTGAAAGAACGTGAAATGAGTACTCAACATTAATAACGTAGCTATTATCTTGCATCCCAATAGCAACGATTTACTTTCTCAAACGTTGATGGAAACTTAAACTGTACAGCACTTTAAACATGGTTATTTTTGCAATCAAACGCTTGCGTCACATACGAGGTTGGAAAAGTTATTTTTCCCCAGAAAATTGATCGAATACACGCGAGTTCCAATTTTTCCAATTCTTCCGGGGCCCGGCAAGGTCTACCTGGGGCGGTAAGTGGGTTACCCGCGTTGCAGATTGACAATCTTCCGATATTGTCGACCTATAAATAAGTCAGCAACCAAATGTACAATTTAAGATATACAATCCGTGTTCCAACTTCAACGTGGATGACCCTTCAATGTCGATTCCAATAATCCCTATGGATTATTGGAATCGACATACATACGACGATATACAGACAATTCAATGACATTATCGGCAGATTCATAGTCCAGTAATTTTACTGGCAACTAGTATGGAAAAAAACACAATTAGGATATCCATATCCATACTAATATTATAAATGGGAAAGTGTATCTGTGTGTTTGTTTGTACGTCTTTCATGGCAAAACGAAGCGACGAAATGATGTGTTTTTTTTAAGTGGAGATAGCTGAAGGGATGGAGAGTGACATAGGCTACTTTTTGTCTCTTTCTAACCCCCCACTTCCCTAAAAAGGGGGGTGAAAGTTTGTATGGAGCTACGATATAAACGACTTCCACGCGGACGGAGTCGCGGGCAGAAGCTAGTAATTTATAATAGCAGATTTTTCCTGTGTAACGGATTATCACCATTTAAATAATTACAGATCTTATATCGAATGTAATGGTCATATTTTTGTTTTGTTTACATTAACTTAGTGACATTTAGTTTGTTAACCTTTTATATATTTATAATTTTAAATTATTATTGTGCAAGATTAATATTATTATTTTATTGTAAATAACCGTTTGACATGTAAAAGTGCCCTTGTGGCCTATTTGCAGAATAAATAATTGATTGATTGATTGATTGACCTAGAGACTAAACTTTAGCTCCTCTAAAGTCAGAAAAAAGATAAATAAATGTTATATAATATTTAACTAACATTCACGAGAACTAAATTACATTGCTAATCCGCTATAAAAAGCGTTTAACCCATTCACTGCCAAGAATCGCTACGCGCTACGCTCGTAGCCGATCCCGTAGTTTTCCTCGTATGTAGCAGAAAGCGACTACGGCGTAGGCGCCCGCCGAGCGGGTTCCTGGCAGTGAAAGTGTTAAAAAGTTTTAAGCGGTAAAGGAATATTGTTCTCGTTACATATCATTAACTTCCGCAAAGTAACGTCTGATTCAAGCAATTATTTCTATAATATTCAAGAAAATATAAGGGTCATTGTTGACTACGGAACCATAAAAAGGCAATAGATGCTTCATTTAAATCCATGTAATTACTTCCGGGTGGAAAGTTTTATGGATTCTAGAAAAACGTTTAGAAATGAAATAAACAAAAACTAACGCTGTTATAAATGAATGTTTTTCAAAGCCATATTTTTCCCTGTATAGCTGTATAACGTCACCGTGTGTATGCATGAGATTATTTAAGTTGGCCGAATTTCATCAAAGTAGTCCATTAAAAAAGCAACTCTATCGAACAAGTTATAAGATTCTAATTACCATGAAAGTTTTATAAAAAGTTTATAAACATTAAATAATCTCAACCACTGAGCACGCGTCGAAACGAGCACGAAACACATCGATGTGTAATCAATGATTAGGATCAGAAGCGACGAACAACAATAAGACCTCATCAGTTGTGAATTTATTTTCGATGTAGTTAAATCAAATCAAATCGAAACATTTATTCGTGACGGATAATAAAAGCAATAAAATGCGCATTTTTCTTTGCCACGTAATGGACCAAGTTCAGCATGTTGCCAGCTTTGCAGCCTAGCACGGTTGCCATTTTATCACTTATAGTTGTTGATAAGGCATCCGTTGCTCTCGCACTCGCATACTTGTCAGAGCGTGATGGGCGTCTTTACCACAACGATAAGTGATATAAAATGGCAACCATGCTACGCACACAGCGCTCGTCTTCCGCAGGATCCATTCGGTGAGAACACGGAGAGTAACAAACAAAAAATTAAAAAGAAATATATAACTAAAATGCAAACATAAAAATACACAAAAAAGGAATAATCAGTATTTTTTTATAATATTGAATAGTAATCGTTCGTTGGCCTGCAAAAAGTTGCATCCCAACAAAAAGTTACCTATTTATATCTAATTGAGAAAACAAAAGAGAAAGGAGATAAGGTATTGCGGTTACATATCGTAGCACGTGACGATAAGAGTTGCAGGTTCGATTCCTGGCAGTCGGATAAAGCATTAACACATTCACTGCCAAGAATCGCTATTTACGCGCCATACGCTTGTAGCCGATCCCGTGGTTTTCTCGTATGTAGCGGAAAGCGACTACGGCGTAGGTGCCCGCTAGGCGGGTCTCTGGCAGTGAACGTGTTAAAGAGAGCCGCAGACATTTTTATATTTTCACCCATTTACATAAAATCATTTTTTTTTTGTTATCTTGATTTGCCGCTCTTTTATATTGATCCGTAGACTCATATATTTTTTTAAGCAAGGCACTCTAATAAATTTGTTTGTACAAAAATTACTGAGACATTTTTTAAAGGGAACCTCTTCTGAAATTCTCTTGTAAAAATACTTCCGGAATAAGGAAAATTGTGCCTTGAAAAACTTGATTCGACTAAAAGCTTCGCCACAATTGGGTTAAACGTTTCTACACTTAGCTAAGTGAGCATGTGACATTTTATAGGTATTATTAACACATTCAGTGCCAACACATTTCGTAACGTTACGCTGGCGGCCGATAACATGGGGAACCAGGGATGTTGCAGATATTCGCAACCGCATCTACAACCGTGGAAATTCCGTATCAATTTCAACATCTGCATCCACATCCGCATCCTCAAAAATCAATGCGGAGTTTTAGTGCAACGCAGGATAAGAACGGGGCGCGTCCCTCGCGCGCATTAGGTTACGTCATTACTCAAAAAAATCTTCATTTCGTTTCTGTAATCTTCCAATTCACCGCATTCACTCTTGACAATAACGACATCGAGTTTGTTCTATCATTCGCAAAGATTACTAGGTAAGTTTCTGTCAAAAAAATCATTATTTTACAAGTTTTTATTGCCGACTGTACTTTTCTGTATACCGTCATCAACTACTCATTGACGATTCTACTGCATTCCCATGGCCACCTTCTGTGTCGATCATCAGATCAGCTCGATGGTACAGTAAAGTTCTCCAATATCTATAACATGTTTCAAAAACATGTGTCTTATGTCAGTAACATTAACAATAAAGTCTCTGTATAGATATTTTTGAAAGGTTGTCTGTGTAGATATTGGATAACTCGACTGTACCATAACAATATTGAATGGTCATCCAAACTATACCTTTACCCAAAATTTCAGCCCATTCGGTTGAAGATATTATTATCTTGCTTCAAAACTGAGTTGCAAGATTCCAACCGAACAAACATAGTTACATACAGTTAGATACATACATTGCAAGTTGGTTTTTTGGCTGATATGATGATGATTGCAAGTTAAAGAAAGCTTGGAGAATTTCAGTCGCAACGTGTTTGATTACTGCGCGATAGTATATGGACGTGGTTTATTTAAATATGTTTTTGGGAGGTTGAACCCAAAATCAGCGTTCGCACCCGCATCCCGCAGCCTCAAAATATCTACATCCGCGGATGTCAAAAAAATCGCATCCACAACATCCCTGGGGGGAACTCCGTATATAGGTATAAAGCGCCTAACAGCTGAGCACCCAGCGGGTTCGTGGCACTAGAAGTGTTAAGTTTTTACATCATGGGCTGCGTTATTACAGCGGCTCGATTTTTCTCGCACTAAACCTCTCATTCTAAGTGTTCTAATAAGAGAGAGACGGATAGTGCGAGAAAAATCGAGAGAGCTCGCGCGCCGTCTCGTGATAGCCGTGCAGTATGGTTTGATCATTCGAAATAAGTTTCATTACTATGTGTGGCCTATATCGTTATGAATTAAGATTGAAAGTGTCAGGTATTGGATGAACGTCAAGCACTCGGACGTTTACCTTAAAACTAGATTTGCTGTGATTCGTATATTAAATAATTCAATCATTCGCTAAAATAATAGATGTTCGTGTAAATCAACCAGACATTTATATTTCTGTAATGCATAATGTAGTTTTGAAAGTCAGGTAGGTACATTAATATGGGTAAATATCAATTCAATAGAAGTAAATCTTGAAAACTTTTCCAATCCATAGCTTCGTAAATATTATATAGAAATAAGAAAAATACACGTATATTTCGAGGAGCGATTACTTGGCTAACGTTAATGTAAGCGTGAAGGTTAAGCGTAGCAAGTCTCCCGTGCGTAGCTCGTAGCGCTACGACGGGGTGACTCCACGACCAAAGGCTACGCGCTGCCTCACCCTCAAAATAATGGGTCCGTCCGGTGCATTTCAATAACCCATCCCAATTGAATGCCCATTGTTCAGACACATTTCAGGTCACTAGGCTCCAAAGATGACCGTAATGGTAATGCTATGTCCTTAAACTTGTCAAGTGTAACAGCACGGTAGAGTGGGCAAGTGCAGGCCCAGTCCCCGTGACCTACATCTGCGACCCTCGCTCAGGAAGCTGCTAATTTCCACCGCGCGGGCTGAAGCCGACGTCACAGGGCGGGGGCCGGGGGGAGGCGAGGCAGCGCCGAGCTGCCTGCGAGCCGGCAGCCGGACCAGTCCGCCGCCCCACTCCGGTCTGAACGCACGCGTCCTAACAACAGCGATAGACACGATAAACACGCAACCGTACCGCCTGATTTAATTTTTTCAAAGTGTCCCGTATTTTTATTAAAGTGCGATAAATGTGTAAATATTTTTGTATATCGACTCTGTGATAGAGGCGGGCAGGTTCGGGCGGGGCGCACTCCTGACACAGTGGCTCAGTCGGCCGCAGGTCGCCGAGTAAGCACCATCGATTTTCTCCACACAACAGTACGCGAGGTACGTAGAGTCACGTGCAAGTATTTTCATCGGGCTATTTCCACGCGGCGTGTATTTCGAGCGATCTCCGTTCAAGGCCGCATCTGTTTGCGTTTACGTTGCGCTTACGTTTTCGAGTTTACGTTAGTGTTGTGATCTGCATCTCGCGTGGGGTTGGTGGTTTCACGGCTGCGTTGGCCGGGACACGTGCTCCGAATGGCTAATGCGATAATGATATGAAAGCCAAGGGCTGAGCTCGCAGTCAGCGCGTTTGTCATGCTAATGTTGGGTGGATCTTGCCATAGTACGGACTGGTAACATTACGCGTAAGTACGCACAGATACGATGAATAAGTCCGAGTCATCCTGCATCTCATCTATGACTTCAAAATTCTCTTATAATTGTCTGAGTGGTGTACCAGATTCAAAACGTACAGTAGGGTACTGAGGCTAAGTGTTAGACAGGTGTGTTTGCTGTGATGATGGGCGTGATCGTGACCTACAGATCTCATCTAAATCAGGCGCTCGGTGATAAGCGTTTTGGCAACTGTTCAGATAGCTTTCATTCAGCACGGCCGTATAATGGTACGCGTTGCATCTACCGGCAACATTTATTTTAATACGTCAATAATTTATTATTGCGACACAAAATATGGATAGCAATTAATTAGCGAATAAATCTTGTTTACTGAACTGTCGCGATTGTTGGCTTGTTACCTTGATAAAAAAATAATTTCATTGATAGAATATTAAGTATACTTAACAAATAAAAAAAAAGTTTTATAACTCCACTAGCTTCCGCCCGCGACTTCGTCTGCGTGGACCCGGGATAAAAACTATCCTTTATTTTAATCCAGGTTTTAAACTGTCTTCGTGCACAATTTCATTCAAATCGGTTGAGCCGTTTAAGCGTGATTGAGTAACAAACATCTAAACATCCAAACTTTCGCATTTATAATATTAGTAGGATAAACTATATCTTTTGACAAAAGGTAGTCTAAGCGTATGTTGGCTGCGTAAGTCGCAGCTATGACATTTTAACTATTCGTTCAATAATATTAAAAGTTGCAATATTATATCGTATGGTTTTAATATCTATGTTCAAAACGGTTATTAAAATCACGTTAATCAGTAAAATATCGTCAATGTTACATGTTCACTTTCGATTTAAAGTAGGAAACAACATGAAGTAAACATTTTTCATTTAAATTTTTCGCGGTTATCGGTCCGCCGACCAGGTGCCGTAAAACGGTTATTAAACGCTTATCGCGCATATTTCACAATTATTTCAAGCGACATTTTTTTTCATGACGGAAATCTTTAATTGAATCCGAGCCGAAGTAGGTATAAATATCTACATATAACCAATCGGGAAGAGAAAGAAAATAATAAAGAAATTGAGGTTAGGTTTATCTCGTTATCCTTACTCGTACCTTTTCGTTGCGTTTGGATGGTTTAAGTTCTTACAGTTAATTTTACCACAACGATTAATATTAGTTTATCATGTTTGTGTAGATGGCATTGTATAACCTAGGTCATGGTTTCATATAGTCTGTATGACGCTCAAACTCGGTCAGTCTTTATAATGTACTTGTTTCTGGTGTGTAGGTATTTTGCCAAAGCTACTTGACACTTTCAATCTTATGTTCTGCGCGTTACTCCCGCGACCTTTACCAGGTCATCAGTCCACCTTGTGGGGGGCCTACCCACGCTGCGCCTTCCGGTACGTGGTCGCCACTCGAGAACCTTTCCGCCCCAACGGCCATCGGTTCTACGTGCAATGTGCCCCGCCCGCTGCCACTTAAGTTTAGCGATTCGGAGGGCTATATCGGTTACCTTGGTTCTGCTGCGGATAGCCTCATTTCTGATGCGATCGCGCAGAGAAACTCCCAACATAGCCCTCACCATTGGGTGACTGAGCCTTCTTATGAGGCCCATAGTAAGCGACCACGTTTCCGTGCCATACGTCATCACTGGCAACACACACTGGTCAAAGACTCTCGTCTTGAGACACTGCGGACATATTGGACGAAAAGATGTGCCGTAGCCTCCCGAATGCTGCCCTGCCGAGTCGGATTCGACGATTGACCTCTTTCTCAAAGTTGGACCTACCTAACTGAACAGTCTGTCCTAGGTATATATAATCGTCTACAACTTCGAGCGTAATGTGTCCGATTGAAATGGGAGTTGGTACTACATGGAGGTTTGACATGATCTTTGTCTTATCCATGTTCATCATATTAGGCATTAAGGCGTGTCAAACATTGGGACGTTTACCTTGCATATTTAATGATGGATTTTGAGTCTGGGATACTTTGCAATTTATCGGTGCTATAACCCTGTCTTAACGTTGTTGTCATATTGAACACATTAACGGTTAATTCATCAGTTGGTGTGACAACCACACTATGACAAGATAAGCTGATTAAATCTCCGAAATCATTCCATACCCACGGCGTTATTACATCAATAGTACGTCAAGGCTTTGTCACTACAGCCATTTTTAGGGTTCCGTACCTCAAAAGGAAAAAACGGAACCCTTATAGGATCACTTTGTTGTCCGTCCGTCCGTCCGTCCGTCCGTTTGTCAAGACCCTTTTTCTCAGGAACGCGTGGAGGATCAAGCTAAAATGTATACCAAATAGGTCTACTGTCCCTTGGAGCTGTGAAAAAATCAAACTTCTAAGCCAACGCAATCAAAAGATACAGCCGTTATGCCGCAAATTTTCGAAACTCGCAAGGTAATCAAAACCTACAGGGTACTTCCCGTGAACTCAGAATCTTGAAATTTGGTACGAAGCAACGTTTTATAGCATAGATAAAGGAAAAATTACGAAAAGCGTACATTTTTACTTACATCATACAATAAAAATATTTTTAATAATTTTAAAGTTATTACTACAGGTTTGTAAGGAACCCTCGGTCCAACTCGCACTTGGCCGGTTTTCTTTAGTTACTCCAAGGTTATCAAATGTACGTAAAAAGAAGCCACTCTTCCGTTTCACTGCCAAAACACCGACCTCCACCAAACAACGGTCCAATAGTTCCCACGAACACTTCCTAATCCACTGTGAGATAAAAACAGCCTCGAACTGAACTGAGACAGGAGCGGGAAGGACAAAGGCTAGCCTAAATTAGTGTTTCGGCATTGTCTTTGACAATCGGGACTGGATCTGGTTTCGCTCAAAAATGGATTTGCTAAATAGGTATTATCCTTTATTGCTCTTTTAACAGTTTTTTTTGGAGAACGGCAGCTTTATTAGGTAACTACTAAAACGCTCTCCAAAAATTGATACCACGTAGACATTTTTTTTATACAATGACTGACGGTGGAAACAAGCTTACGGCCCGCGCGATGGTAAGCATACGCAGCCTATAGACGCATGCAACTCCAAAGGAGTAACATGGGCCTTGCCGACCCTTGATATGATTGAGTTAACAGCTAAAGGAACAAATTCCCTCGCTCTACATTATTGAAAAGATTACTTTATATGGGCATGGACATAAGGTAGGGTAGCCATACGTCCCGGTACGCCTGGGATACCTGCTTTGAAGTCCCGGCGTCCCGGACATTAAGCAAATTGTTCCCGAAAAACTTAGTTATACCTTTATTAACCCGAATAAAGTTATCTTTAAAGTGTTTAAAATTGTCACGTTGATATTTTAATTTTCTCTAGAGTAGATAATACAACATGAAAATCCTTGCAATTTACTTCTAACAGTTGCTGTAGATTGTAACTGTCAGTTAATTTGTTGCATTCCAAAGCATGTTGCATTTTTCATGACAAAATGCTTTGAGTGACACTTTTAGGGTTCCGTACCCAAGGGGTAAAAACGGGACCCTATTGCTAAGACTTTGCTGCCTGTCTGTCCGTCCGTTCGTTTGTCTGTACCAGGCTGTATCTCAAGACACTTGAAATTTTCACAGATGATGTACCTATTTCTGTTGCCGCTATAACAACAAATACTTAAAAAAAATTAAAAAATATATTTATGGGGTCTCCCATACAACAATTTTTTTTAGGCTGTATCTCAAGAACCGCGATAGCTAGACAGTTGAAATTTTCACAAAGTTATCGCCATGATTATACGAAAGATGAAGCTATACACCGTGCCCGCGAATAACCCGAAAGATTTTACCTACGTATTCCCGAGGTCAAAAGAAGTAAAAAATGTCATATGACTCTAGGTCGATTTCGCCTTAGATTCAGGGTTAATGTCAATTTAAAAAAAATTAACACTTGTAACTCAACTGAAAATGCCCGTTTGGTGATGATGTCACCGGTATGGGGCTAAGTATAAAGACATCTTAAGTGACAGATGTCAATGTGATAAGGAACACATTGCTTAACTAGTTATTATGGAAAAAAAACTAAAAAAATCATTTTAACCGACATTTTTTCTAGTAAAAAATGCTTTTTTTGTTTAAAAACGTTCAAAGAGTTACAAAAAAAAAATTAAAAAAAAAACAGGAAAAAAAATTTTTTTGGTGAAATTGACCAAAAGTCATATGACATTTACTTCTTTTGACCTCGGGAATACGTGGGTAAAATCTTTCGGGTTATTCGCGGGCACGGTGTATATTTCGGTAAACAAAAACAAAATTACAATTTAGAATATTACATATTCAACTTCGTTATATCACACAAAACAGGTTCCACAAACAAACAACCTACCTTTTGTGTGTTTGTTACCATTGATTGACACACTTTGCCTTGGACAAGGACGCGTATCGTCAACATACGTGACATGACTGTTTTCCCAAATCAATCAATTGAGCCTCTGAATTTACGTAATACCTTAAAAAAACATAAAATGCTGTCGCATTAGATACAACCTTTGAATTTTGTTAGGGATCGGATCGATACAGTACATACAGCTTATTGCATCAGTTCTCCTACCATTGGGGTTAAAGGGGGCGACGACTTTTATATTCAATCGTAAAAAATCGTTACACCACGTGTAAATCTAATACAAAAATTATAAATTGAATATAAGGTGTTTCCATGGCTTAATACAGTTGACAAAAAATAAAACGCAGAATACATTTACCAGCCCTCCAAATAGTTTTCAACAACCGAAATAACAGAGGTTAATTTACATATCCCCTTGTGTAAAATAACACTTTCGCCTCGCTGTTCACTTTAACTATTGTTTCTGTAAGTTTTATCCTACAGTTTACTCGTTCAAAATGGTATTTTTCGACTGTCATGTGTGAACTAGTTAATGGCATAACATAATGGGCCACGTATTGATGTCAAGGCATCCTAGCCTGGCATCACCCGTCCGAGTGAACGCCAAATCTGACGATACCCGTATGTACAAAAACTGTTACAGATTACACCACTACTAATTATAAATATTGATACGCTCCATTCATGACACGCTAATCACATTTGTGTGCTGATCAATAATAATAAATGGTGGTGAGATACTTCGATCGGCGATGAAGAAATTGGTACATTTATCAATGCTAATCTATTATTATTATTAATTAAGAATGCTTATAATAACACTCCCTCGCTTTATATCATATTTGTTTTAAAGGGCCTCTGCGCTGCTGGCTTCGGCCCCACGCATGCCTTCCAAAAGTCCGGGACCCCATGGTCCTGAGATGTGGAAAAAAAATACAAATAATAATAAAACAATTTATTTCAGGCGGAGCCCATTAAAAGTGTTAGTAGGTACAATAGACACTATTTATATTAACGAGGAAACCATTATAACGAAGAAAGTTTAAGGCTGTAGCTTTGTAAGTTTGTATGTAGGGATAATCTCCGGATTACTCATACGCACTTAGAATGAACATTCGAAATGGACATAGGCTAGGGTACTTATTATCTCACCGCTCCGCCAGAGTTTTCTGTGATACGCGGGTGCAGGCAAAGACAAAGCGTAATTAAATAATGTGATTATCAAAGTAGTTGCGTTAAACTAATTCCTAGATTCCATCTTGATTGACCATCCATTTAATTATTTTTTACTACTCTAAGATCGATGACAAAAACCGGCGTGGTCGTAGAGGTTACAATGACTGTAATCGATTTTATCCAATGTCATTCATTGTTTCCCGATTGCGGTCAGGTTTATTAGATTTCTGTAGTTTGTTTATATGCATATAAAGTCTGTTGGGCCCTTAAAGTATACCTTATTTTATTTTTAAAAAACTTGTTAATTTTCCATTACATAATGGTGGTTGTAAGCGTCGAACTGACTAATCATTTGCAATTCGAAATTTAATAATAGACTGGTCATTATGTCGAAAAAGTCTACGAAATCGATCTTAATGATTTTTACATGTCTTAATAAAATGTACCCTACCGTTTGAATTTTATTCCTATTTCCAAAACTTTGGTAGCTATAACCACCCAAACGGCAATTTACGGAGCCAAGCCAATTCACCTTAGTTATTCTAAACTTAGGTAGTTTATTCGTCCATTTCTAAGTTAAAAGGCTTTCACGAAATTTATTGGAGTTTTAACTTAGTGGCTATTTAAAATGGTAGTCGAAGATGAAAGCAAAATTATTTGTATTTAATACAGCATAAGTTACAAGAGCAAAATAAACTATATTTAAGTCTCCACATTCAAGATATGCAAATACAATAATGCAGTTAAATACTTGAAATTTTATTAGTAAGGCTAAACTGACGACCATTCCATCATCGACCATTACATATTTAGTCCCACTACATACATCAAGAAACAAGGTACCATACCAAGGTATCATAGATACAAGGTAGAAGATATTTTCGTATAATAGCAGCAGCAAGAACCCATATTTCAGTTTTTTTATAGAGCGTGTTTAATACTTTAGAACTCCTTTATCGTCTATATTCACAAGTAAAGGCTTCAAGTGCAATTAGTCCACTTTAACACCAAAATCGACCGACTCCGATAGCCTCGATGATACCTTTTAGACAGTTTACCTTAACTACGGACTAATTTACGTGCTCGCCAGTCACGCAAGCACTTTACGAAGGCCTTTTCCTCGATATGCTTTTTGTTTTACTTATCCCATTTAACGGTTTTTCCGAGCGACTGAAGTTCCTCTTTAACTGATCGTTTCGGATTAATACTTATTTACGGGATAGTTTTGAAAATGACAAGGCAGGTTTATCTAAACAAATACAAATCTCATATTAGTGCATTAAAATATATGAATGAATTATCTAAACTGTACCTATAACCAGCAAACGTAACGCATTGTACGCGCGTCAGGTAGATATAAACGTCACTATTTGACTTGCCCTGACGTGCGTTTGAAAAGTCACGTGATCCCTCTGTTGTCTAATGAAGCTAGGCTGGTATTCGACTTAAATGTGACGTGTTTCCAATAAAACCAATATCCTAGGGATGTCCCATTATATCAATAGAAGCCAATGGAATCGGTTCAGATAATATCTTAACATATTTGCTGCAGTGTATATTTGAATGCTAAATGGAACGCAATGTAACACAACCTCTCATTACAACACTAAAATATTTTCATAACACCAATTTTAAAATTGATTATGAAAATGTCTTTGCTCACTAGTGCTCCCTAAAAGTAATTTACCAACATTAGTTTCGTAGTAGGCATTCTCCAACTGAGAAGCAAGGTATGTTTCAACCATTACAAAATAATATAACGTGACCGAAATATCATCGTACGTTCGGAACACGTCCGAGATGCAAGATAAGCACGCGATACAACAATTTTCTCAATGAATTGCTATATTTTATTGATTCACTCCGGTTTCGACACAGTTGAGTAAAAATAACCCAATGTAGATTATTTTATCGCTAGTAGACATTATATATTATGGGTAATCTCATAAACGAAACGAAAGCTATTTACTGTAAGTACATACAATGCAAAATTTTATTGCCGGCTGCTAAATTTTAATAAACATGTTTCCTGGGCATGTTATTCGTAGTAATGCCTACTCTATGAAATGAAAACCAGCCAACTCTAAAGTACGGAGCTAGCCAAAAACAACGTTTGGATCACAAGATGGAAACCACCATTGCATAACACTTTTTTTAATTCAGTCTATTTACAGTGGAATAAAACAATAGAATGTCACAGTTTACTAATTCATAAATTATATAAATATATCGATTATACGACCTCTCGTGAATTGGATCGGAAGAATGCTTCATTTTCTGAGGTACAACGCTCATTACTCTCGTAGGTAGGTAACTAATTGCACCACTCCTCTCCAGGAGGCGGTTTGATCTTGAATACTCCTGCTTACTTAATATCTGACTGTATTTATTATGTAAGTACACAAATACAAACACTTTAACAATGATGTAACATTAAATTATAAATACGACATTAGAAATAAAACTGTAAAATTAGCGCAAGGTCCTGCTGTCGCATTCGTCACTCCATAGATACTGTCTGGGTTTTGGATTAAATATAATTTATAATATTAGTCCCGGCTGACATGTGAATTAATTAATTTTGTGTGTAAATTAGTTATACTCCAAAGATAAACATTAGGCTAGAGTTTGTGTAAATCTCGTTAGTCCTTTGGTTCTTTACAAGTTGAAACATAAGTTATAGAATCCCAAATCATGTAACATCTTTAGGTATGAAGAGGTAGTTATATATTTGGTGCTTCTACCTAGATAATAGTAATTATAAAAAGCAGGAAAAGTCATCGTGGTTTGTTTTTGAACGTAGAATATGGTTGGTTAAATTATTGAAATTTGTATAGGTACGATACATATTTAAATTAATTTTAAGAGAATTCCTAAACTCATCAAAACCGTTTGAGACTTAAATTAGTTGAATTCAACCATTCCTATAATTTAATCCAATAATCAAATCTGAGTATTCTGCCTATCGCACTTTATTATTATAATGAATGCAAATAGTCGGCTACTAGTATTATTATTCTAATTAGCAGTCTGCAAAGTAATTAGGACTTTGTTTCTATGGTAATCTGAAAGACGTTTTACTTTTGACGTCTGGAAAATAACTTTTAAAATGAACGGACAGACGGAATGATCTAAAATCTTTATATTTTTAAGGTATGAAAATATGCTTTAGATAAACACTGCCTTCTGATACCGCTCGGTTTACGCTCAACTGGCTTCTGACAGTTGTATTATTTTTTTTATTTTTTTTATGAGGCTTTTATCGTTAGCTGACAACAGTTTCCCCTAAATATGATAGTTTATTTCACAAACTGCAACGTTATTTTCCAGAGAAACTCTATAATACTGACTGATTGCTTACTAGTAACTAATAACTAAACCAAATTAAAGGACTAGTTCCGAAATCAAACAATCAAACTGTGAGGACTAATCAAGGATAAAACTATATTCTTGTTTGACCAAATTGATACTATTTAATTAAATTCTTATTCTGTATTGGTCAAATTAAGTATAAGACAACAAAGTACCTGAGTATTGATAGTAGAGTCTTCAGAACTCGAGTTGGGAAACCCAATTTAACTGGTTCCATAAACCGTACTTCACGGTTAGTTATCCAGGAGCGATGGCTCACCGTGTCTGCCCGTTCGTCGGGATTAATCATTGTATCCTAAATTGCGTGCTACCACATGGAAATGTGTGCCAGGCAACCATATACTCTACCGCTTGCAATGCAGGTGCGAAATTACTTTGGAATCCTGGAACGATGTTAATCGCCTTATGTTGCGAGAACGCTCAATGAAACCTATTTTAAACGGAGTAGAATTCTCGTGTGATTTTATATTTTGTGCAAAATCATCATGAATCTCGTTTTGATAGTTTTTTAACTATAATAGGTTCAAAATATCATAATGGAAGATGGATATACATATTTCGAGATTGAACGTAGATCGTTGTAAATTCATAATACAACCTTTATGCCTCGACTGGCCCTTCATTTGTTCTGCCATCAGACATCTATATAATGATATGTATTTCAAACCGTAGGTAAAATAAACGTCCCAGTGCTCGACACTACCCCAAAAGTGAGCTGATTCCATTTTAAATCATAGCAATAAAAGTGACGAGCATCATAAATTCTCGAAATTAGTGTGTCAAACTTTGGGGTGCTTACATTTATTCTTCACCAACTTATAATTTCCCTGGCAGCAGTTAGTTATTGAATCTAATATTTCGATGCCTGCTAAATAGTAGTAATTTAATTATTTTAGCCTCCCATATGTTATTAATTTATTATACCTGGTCGGAGAGAAAGCAATAATAATAGCGCCCACCGGTGTTCGTCTGTTCGTATGCCAACGACACGGGAATATTAATTTTCCAATTTCTACTGGCATGCGTTCAAAATTCTCACAATATGCCGTCATAGCGTTTCCGTGGATATTTACCATATGAATATTAGGTATAATATTTATTCCATAATCATAATTTAGGTGCTTAATTTTATCATCTAAGTACCTACTCGCTGCTCGCTGGTCCGCTTGAGTATTAGAAAAAACCCAGGCAGATCCATAGAATAAAATATGGCCTATGTCCATCCGGAAGATTCATTTTATAAAAAAAGATTCATTTAATAAAAGTACATAAAAAAAAAATACCATCCATACGGGTAGTTTCGAAGATTACCCTGTACTTAAACATAAAAAATTACAAAGCTACAAACATACGTTCCTCAGACACTGTATACTCTGTATTATCAGTATAGATATTCCTTTGATACTTTTAATGACCTGTTTATTTTATTATATGTCTATTTTTACACTCTTCAAAACAAATACGTATTCCCACTTATCAACTCAAAATATCTCACACTCTTAATCTAATCACTCCCCAATAGTCCCATCCCTCTAAAAAAATATTTCTGTGCCAATGAGACGGATTAATAGCTTATTTACGTTACGTGAATAGATTGATGAAGTATTTGATCCAAGATCAGACCTTTTATTTCAAGATTGGTTACAGGCGGTAGGTATTTCTCGTCTGGGCGAATCCAGCAATCGATTTAGGGTAATCTCATTTTGGCAGCGACGTCTAATGTTAGGCTTGACCTAGAACTGAATATCGATTTGTAAGCCTTTTAATAACATTGCTTTGTTCGTGCAGTTGTTTGAAGTTAGTATTCCGGTTTTAAGTACTTACTAATATTATTAATGTAAAAATATGTCTGTCTGTCTGTTACCTCTTCACGCTGGAGATAGTTTGAATCCCGTGAGAGGTGAAAGGGGTTCAAGTTTGGATGGAGCTACGATATAAACGTGTTCCACACAGACGGAGTAGCGGGCAGAAGCTAGTTATGAATAAATTCTGACTTCAAGTCGAAAAAATTAATAACTAATTACTTAAAGTCGGTCTCTAGTCACCCAAAAACCTTTAAGTATTAGGAGACGATTTGCTGCTTTTGACTTACATTCCCG
Source organism: Epinotia bilunana (assembly GCA_947049275.1). Taxonomy (NCBI): domain Eukaryota; kingdom Metazoa; phylum Arthropoda; class Insecta; order Lepidoptera; family Tortricidae; genus Epinotia; species Epinotia bilunana. Next base: position 17,958,537 of record OX346260.1, on the reverse strand, counting down.
TCAAGAACTTCAGGTAATTTGGCAATTTCATAAACGTCAGAAAGGCCGGAAATATTCCTCACTAGAAATAGGTAACTAAATTAAATATAAGAACCTATAAGAGAAGTAGGTACCTACTGCTCGAAATCTTGCGGTTTTAACGTCATGTTCCAACTGAGGCTCTAATATAAGTTTTACCGAAACAAAACGTTACTACCGCGTTCGCGTTTAGCTGTCAAATCCCATACAAATTGAGGGTAAAACGCAAACGCAATCGTAAAGTTTTGTTTCGGTAAAACTTATACTAGAGCCTCTTCTATCTTATTACCTTTTATCTATCTATTCAGTTCAAAGATTCATAATCTGTTTTAGCACGCCTCACTACGAGTACCTATCCCAGTATAACATGACCCTTAGTTTGTAATAGCCTTGCGGAGGTCAAACGTAACTGGTAAGCTTATAAAACGGGTTACACGTGGGCGTTTTGAATGCCAGTTCGTTTGTTAGGACAGATGGTACGACGCAAACAACACGCATGTACCCTAGTGCAGGTAGCTGAGTACCTAAGGTGCGATTTGTTTAAAGTGTATACCTAGTTTGGCTTTCATTGTTTACATAACGTTACAACAGAGCGAACTCATGCCCGGAGCCTTTGAAAATGTAAGACGCACTACAAGAAATTAAACAAATTTGATAAAAAAGCGTCAAGAGGACTATTACTGAATAGTACATTGCTAACAGAGGCCGGGAAGTAAGGGGTTTCCGGCCGAGTACATATAGACGGCCGAGCGTAGCGAGGTCGGATAGTTACGAGGCTGGCAACCCCTTTTCACGCCGAGGTATGTATAGTGCTTTTCTCAAAGATGCAATGAAATAAATTAAAAAAACTCCAAGAAATCAAATTTTAAGTTTCATGGCTAAACGCCGTGATCCTGTGCCACAAATAGTAGAATGGAAATTAATAAGGAGCATCTTGCAGGCCCATTACGGGTCAAAATGCCATTACGGGTCTCTCGTCTCGCTGCGCCCGAAACGTGACGACACTTCGAAGCCCATTATGAAGACACAACGTCAATATTTAATTACTTGTTTGAATATGTTTTGTTTATGGCTAATTATTTTAAGACATTACAAAATTAAATTGTACCGCTACACATAATTATTTACCAATCTCAATTATCAATTGCACTATGTTCCTCTAAATTGCAAACATCCTCAACAAACACCTGATGGAAAGCAATTTCATACCAGTTTGCACTTTCAACTAAATTGCGTCAGTGGTGCATCTGTTTGTCGGCTGTGACGCATTTAGGAACAATGAAATAGTTATTTGTTTTGCAGTAATGAAATTGTGTAATTGTACACAGAAGTGATTCGCTCCGCTTCACGACTGGTCGAACAGTCTATTTCAAACGATGGGTATAGGCTAGTGTTTTCATGACGATCTTAGGCCGTGACGGCCGAATGCTTACTATTAAGTAAATAATAGGTAGGGTTCTCCTAGTTTACTAGTAGACTAGACCTTGAATTTACGTTACTATTAAACAAATACTACTCCTACTAATATTATACCTCCATGCGAAAGTTTCGATGTTTACGCTTAAATGGTTTAAGTAACTGATTTGGATGAAATTTTGCACGAAGATAGTATATAGCCTGGACTAAAATATAGGATAGTTTTATCCCGTGTCCACGCAGACGAAGTCGCGGGCGGAAGCTAGTAAAGTATGCTACAAATCGATATAAGGCCATTTAATTGTTAACATCACTGCGTTGTATTCTAAAACATCCATGATAGAGCAAAAGTGCTGTTCGAATTCGTCTGTTTTAGTCTGTCACTTTGGCATTTGTGTATGTATGTATGTATGTAAGCACTTTATTGTACACAATAACAGGTTAAAGAATATACATGTCACACAATAGATCAAAGTACAAAGGCGAACTTATCCCTATAAGGGATCTCTTCCAGCTAACCTTTGAGCAATTGAGAGGAAGGTAGGTAGACCGAGATAGGCAAACTTATACCGTGTACAAAAACACAGAGAAAATGAAAACAAAACCTAATAGGTATTAATTCTAGACAAATAAAAACATGCCAATACATATATAAATATACAGTATAAAATATAATACACACTATATATATCGCAAATATACAATAAATAAATAAATACTATATTCAACCAATTCACAAGTCATTGGAAAGCCACAACTTCTTCAAATTCATCTTAAGTGACGCAACAGACCGCGACTGTCTCAGCGACAAAGGCAACTCATTCCACAACTTAACAGCGTGCGCGGTAAAAGATCTGGAGTATGTTCGCGTCTTTCTAGACGGTACAGCAAGAGTAAGGTTAGCACCCGACCGCAAGCGGTGGCCACTGCCGTCTGCCATATAGTTAAACCGCTCAGAAAGATAAGGAGGGGAAGTAGGGCTGAACAGTGTGTTGAAAAGTAATGACAGGATATGCACGTCCCTGCGCCGGCGAATCGGTAACCATCGAAGCTTAGAGCGGAATTCAGAGATATGATCATACTTGCGTAGACCAAAAATATATCTGATACATACATTTTGCAGGCGCTCCAGCCTATCAAGCAGCTCCTCGTTGAGGTCCAGAAACGCAATATCACCATAGTCCAGAAGAGGAAGCAAAAGAGATTGAGTAAGGGTCAACTTGGTACGAAGTGGAAGGAAATTCTGGAGACGCCTTAGGGAGTGAAGGGATCTAAAGATCCTCTGACTCACCTCAGCTATATGGGGTGACCAAGAAAGCGTCTGATCCATGGTGATACCCAAATTCCTGACAGTAGAGGAAAAAGGAATAGAAATTCCATCAAAAAGGATGTCAGGCACCACCACCTCTGAGAGCTTATTTACATAGTAAGGACTACCAATAACAATCGCTTGCGATTTCTTTGCATTAATTTGTAAACCAAACTTACACGCCCAGCAGCGTATCGACTCAAGGTTTCGATTGACTTCCGAGATTAATGAGGAGATCTCATCCACAGTAGCCGCTGCATAAATCTGTAGGTCATCTGCGTAAAGGTGATATGATGTAGTTAGGGGATGTTGTGTCTGTGGGAAAGGAACAAAACACATTGAGGATCGTTAAGATTTATAAATAAAAGGGTTAGTCTCGATAGATGAGATAGGTATCAATTGAAATTGCTACGTAATTACTTTTATGATTACCTTTTATGATCTTTAGAGGCATGAAACTTACTTGATCATATTTACGTAAGTATTGCAATACTTTTTATATTATGAAACACCAATATTTCGGTAAGTGCGTCCCAAAGCGGCTCAAAGATTCGCCGTGAACATACGCCATTTCCTTATCTCAGCGAACAGTCTGTTTGCTGCGTATTTATCTAGTCCGCAGTCAGATGCGACCGGTTGGACAGACCAACAAGGATATTGAATGATGGGGTCACTTCCCCCGGGCTTATAATGCATCCGTCAAACGCAATTGATGTGTGCCGCATAAATTAATATGATTTGTCAAGGTTTTTGTTAATAAGACACTACTGTTGGCTTACAAATACCATAAAAATGAAATAGATTTAACAGAAAACACGTTCATATGTGCTTGACCCTCGTGTTCATGTAACTAAGTTAGATAGACTATACCGGTCCATTTTGTTAATGAGCTATTCATGGTTATCTACAGCATTTATCGTAAGTACCTATAATTGGTCAAATGACGATATTTTGTTAGCCTACGTGAATTTCAGCTGGCATAGGCCTCTCCCCTTGATATCTACGACACCCATTCTTATCTGCGCTACTTTCCATCTAAATCTTGCGGCATAACTTAAGAAGCTTGCCAGCACATATTCATGCGATAGACTAGACATAATTGGTCCATCGACCATGTCTCTAATATAATCTATTTATAAAATGAAACTATGCGCACTGCATCCATGAGAACACCATGCCAAGCTACGCTACATTAGAAAAAACGTCACGCATCAAAGCGCACCGGTTGTTTGTGAATGAGTGACATTGGCACACGACGCGGACCAGGGTCATACGGTCGGATTAATATTCTTTTTTATCGTGTCAAGAGAGACACTGAAAATAGCGGACAAGCCTCAGAAATAACAATTCATGAAGATGCTTTCAACTCTTATATACCTATGCCAAAGAGATAACACAAAGTACGCAATGAGAAGAAGTGGAGTGCGTAGTCGTGGATGGGACGATCTATGGGAAGGTATGGCAAGATGGTGCCGAAATTGGTGTTCTTTAGTATTTATTTTGACTGACTGGTACCTATTCGAATGCCGCTCCAAATATTTGGGCACCACATTGCTAAAGAAGAGTCTGCCACTGTGACCTTAGTCTTAAATTACCGTCTGCACTGGGGACTCCGCGAGCTACGTAGCATCATAAATAAAAACGCGCATGTGCACCTGAGCGCGGCCAGCGATCTATGAATGCCTGACATTGGCACACGTCGCAAAGTGTCGGGGCCATTTTTTATAATCGTACATTGATCGATTATTTCAAAATGCAATCAATGGATTCAGGAGATTCGGATGTAGGGACTTCTGCATTTTGAAGTCCAGCATCGCGGTTTTGGGCCCCTAGAATTCCGGTCGATTCATGGCTTATACTGCTGTCTTTTGACCGTCAGCTAGTAAACTTGGGCCCGCTATCCTAAAGTGGGTTAAAGACGGCCTTATTTCAGATTATATGCCAAAAAAGAAAGTCAACAACGGTCTATGAGACTTGAATGAGTGGCATTGGCACGCATCTTTATTTACCAGGGCTATTCGCTTTAATTGGATTAAGTTTATACACGGGTTTATGATAGCGACTGTTTAATGAGTTATTTTCATGGAGTTAGCTTGAAATATTTTCGTAAATTAAGATTATTTTTGCAGCATATGTTTAGTGTTATTCAGGTTTACGTAAATTAGGTTGAGCAAAAAAATTTATAAAATACATTTAAAGATAAATGCAGTTCTGCGTAGGTACACTAATGTTTATTTCGTCAAAATCCTACTAATATTATAAATGCGAAAGTTTAGATGTTTGGATGTTTGGATGTTTGTATGTTTGGATGTTTGTTACTCAATCACGCTTAAACGGCTGAACCGATTTGAATGAAATTTTGCACGAAGATAGTTTATAGCCTGGATTAAAATAAAGGATAGTTTTTATCCCGGGTCCACGCGGACGAAGTCGCGTCGGAAGCTAGTAGTATAATATGTCGGGATGACTATATTTGTCCCGCAAGTAACTTATATATATACAGGGCGTCCCAAACTTATGGACATGAAGGGGAAGTACCTTAAATATCGTAGATAGTGAATTTTGCTCAAAGAAGACTTTATGTTATTTTTAAAAGTTAGTAATTCTGCATTCATAGATTTTCTAAAAATTACTTGCTTCGTCTGGGAATCGAACCGACTAAAATGTGAAAAAAAAATCACCCTTTTTTATGATGCCAATCGAAAGAACAGCTAAAAAATAATAACTCTGCTTAAGTAACATAGTATTTTAAAATAAAGGAACAACGTGAAATTAATCATTTTAATCAAATAAAAAACATACATGAAACTGCCGTAGTCAATTAAGTAGGTATTTTTTTGTAAATTAATTAATTAAATGCTCAAAATGTGATCCCTCTTGTCTTACGCAAATCGCCAATCTATTTTATTAGATGGCCGGCCAGATCCCCGGACCTCACACCATTAGATTTCTTCTTTTGGGGATACGTGAAAGATATGCTATACAAAAAGCGATACGAGAACGTAGGCGAGTTGCAAACAGAATTGTGCCATATCACATCGAGTGTTCACCATAAAATGATTAGAAAATCAACAGGCAGCGGGCTTATTAAAAGATTGGCGATTTGCGTAAGACAAGAGGGATCACATTTTGAGCATTTAATTAATTAATTTACAAAAAAATACCTACTTAATTGACTACGGCAGTTTCATGTATGTTTTTTATTTGATTAAAATGATTAATTTCACGTTGTTCCTTTATTTTAAAATACTATGTTACTTAAGCTGAGTTATTATTTTTTAGCTGTTCTTTCGATTGGCATCATAAAAAAGGGTGTTTTTTTTTCACATTTTAGTCGGTTCGATTCCCAGACGAAGCAAGTAATTTTTAGAAAATCTATGAATGCAGAATTACTAACTTTTAAAAATAACATAAAGTCTTCTTTGAGCAAAATTCACTATCTACGATATTTAAGGTACTTCCCCTTCATGTCCCATAAGTTTGGGACGCCCTGTATAAGTAAATTAGGACAAAGTTAAATGCCAATAGTTAGGCCGCCTCATCTACATATTAGATAGAAAACTATACTCATTGTCCAATGCAAAATAGAATTCCATCTCCTAAGTATAGGTCACTGTAAAATTCAAAGCCTGAACAAGGATGATAATTTGACTAACTAACCGTTCACCGTTTGATCGCCAATTACAATCAGGTCCTGAGCCGGTGAAGGTCGAGACTCCGGCCGACTACACACGAGCTAGGACCTTAACACAGTTGCGCAAGGTTCGGAATTCATTAGCACGCATTAGGGCGCTTGCTAACTATTATGGCGGCGAGGTTTTCGGCTGCGAGTTGTTAACAACAATTGTTCTCTGGGGACTTTACGATTTGATAACAATTCTAGCTTCCTTGCCATAGTTGCCATTTTGTACCTACAACCTATTTTGAATGTTACATTTTTAATTGAAGTGTCAGTAAATTAATTTATTACCGCCATCATTGTATCATAAAAAATAAATTCAATTAAATGTCGAAATAACAATTTTTAAGCATATTTATGGATAGGTCGATACTGATTATAAAAACAAGGCAATCAGGAACTTATTAATCAAATAAACGGCTGTTACTGTGATAACAACAATCGATTGCTCCAGAACAAAATAGCATCTAAAAAAGAACTAACGGTACTAAATTTTCAACTCAATCTATCTTGTCTTTGAGTTGAAATCACATTACTATTCTTAATTAACTAAATGCGTTTCAGTTATAAAGATGCTTTATGTTGACCGGCGACAGCAGCATCAGAATTGGTGAGAATTGATATTTCACATCACATCATGGCCTTGTGACGTCACAGCGCAATGTCACGTCCATTGCGTGACGGTTTGACGTTGCGCGTGACTCGTTAACCAGCGTATGTAGACCTATCGCTGTGAACGTGTAATGGGCGGAAAGAGCTCAAAGATACGTGGATCATGTACCGGAATATCAATTAGAATATGGAAGAGACGGGACCTTGAAATACGTATTTATGGGAGTTGTACAATAGTGTTTGTTTCGAGCTGCATATACAAAGTTTAATTACGTATACATGTACATATGTATAGATCAATTTTGAATTATTTGGCTAATTAAAAGGACCAACATTATACATATGTTACTTGTACACACAAATTTGAATTAAGTAATTGAAATCCCCACCTTGGACTTCGGTTTCAATTACCTTAATAAATAAAGAAGATATCCCTAGACTATCGCTATCGCTTTCTGTTATTCTAATTATGTCAGACACTCATGAAAGTAGGGTTCTCCCTATGACATACCGAGAACGCTACATTTTGAATCTCAAATCGGCCCCTGCTGGTCGGTTACGTAACACAAAGTACGTGCGTCAGACCAGGTAGATCTAAATGTCACTTTTTGGGAAAATGACAGTTGAGTCATCATAACATAACGTACGTTTAATAAAAAAGTTACGTGTTTGCCGCTCTGATCCAACACGTCATACACGTGACATCGACCTCACAGACTGAAATACATTGCATTTTGAGTATTTTCAGCCACATCAGCATCACTCATAAAACATTGAGCTATGCTGGCCGCACAATGCCCAGTGCCCTTGACATTGGCGAGGTCGGCTCGAGTTAAGATGACAAACGTGTATACTTTAATGTTGCGTTTTTAGCGATACTTTAATCGGAGGGGAGTTACTTGGGAAGTGAGGGAGACAAGGAGAAAGAAAGTGGTAACCTTGAGTTTCAATAATTTGGGTAAAGTTCTTAATATTTTATGAGGCTATTTGGCGTATTTGCACGAAACTCTAACCCTGTCAGATTCAGTAAGCCGTGTTTTTATATAAGTATTAGACTTGTAACTTTCCAGAGAGCCCAGTATCAAATATAACAAAACTCATTGATTTATCCACCAGTGAGGTGCAAAGAAGTGCCCTGTCTATCTTAAGGTAACTTTCTGCCCTATATATTCTCTAGTAGATAGTAAATGGTAGTAATTGTCAGACAATCTATGTGATTCGATAGTAGGATAACAATCTACAAAGTATTATTAATTTAATATACATATAATACTACATTTAAATAGGTAGGTAGGGTAGCATGTTCAAATCGTTTAGTCAACTAGTGTTAAAAATGTCTTAGCGTTAAATGTTCGTCTGTCTTACCGTAGTTTATGTAAAATGTCCGTCATTGTTAGCGATAGGTACCTACTACTTACCTAATACGGGTATGAGCTATGTGTCTTTGTAATGAGGCAGTCTGCAATTCATGTCTGACATTGACAACCAGTGCCAATTAGAAAAAAAGGTCACGCTGAATAATACTATCATTACAATTTACAAATACTATAATTTACAATTAAATATAAATACTAATATTTTAAAAGCGAAAGTAACTCTGTTTGTCTGTCTGTTACCTTTTCAGGCTACAACCGCTGAACCGATTGAAATGGGTATGAAGATTTTAATCTCGGAGGACATAGGATACTTTTTATTATAGAAATCATCCCCTGAAGGGGTGAAATGGGGAGTGGAAGTTTGTATGGAGGTACGATATAAACCAGTTCCACGCGGACGGAGTCGCGGACAAAAGCTAGTATTAAACTATAAAAAGACAATCTTATACAAATTGAACCAGCCCCAAAGTACCTAAGTTCCATAAGGATTGTTTTATGGGTATTAGGTATTAATACCACCTAATAATGATAGGTCGAATGATTATTACCTATAGCTATATTTAATAATTATATAACCCTATTAGACCTATTATTTGCCCTAAAATAAAACATTTATACCTGAAGAATCTTCGTGAAGGTCACACACAAGGTTAGAGTTTACTTAAAAACCTTTCAATACATTAACAAAAAATATGGCTTATGTGTAATAAAAAATATCATAAGGGTCGTAAAAAATATCAAAACGTCGTCAGATCTAACACGGGTTTTACCGTTATAGGCGCCTTTATACTTAACAATGTACAGTAATCATTTTATTACAGCATTACCCGCCAGATGGTAATGATAACATGTCGTTCCTACGCCGAATTAACAATAAACAATTGTAAACAATAGACGGGCGTTTTTAATCGAGCGATAACACTCTTTGCTGTCGAGGTTTCCTTAAGCAGTTAATTATATTTTTAGAGTTCATTAAGATAACGGTTTTCATTACATGGCAGTTAATATAGACACCTGAGGGGTACACTTAACTTTTCGAACGAGCGTTAGAGCAATTGAACTGTAATTTTCCCGTTCAGTGTCATTTTTTGACGAACAATGCGTTACGTAATCGACCAGCTGGAAATCAATGACAAAAAAACCTATATATCTATTTTTTCAGTCAGTATCCAACCAGTCTTAAGTATACATGTAGGTAGATACCTAAATGTATCGAGAGATCTTCGCCACCCTCCTTGGTCCTGTATTTAGTAATTTTCTTAGTCGCTATTCTTTATTGCTAATGGTCTTATTATATTGTCAGTAGTTGTATTGTTATACAGGGTGTAACAAAAATGGGGTATAAACCGATCAAGGGCTTGACAGGTATCGTGTTCTGATAAGAATAAAGAGAAAAAAAAAATTTTGACGCGTTTTTTTTTTACATTTGTATGGAGCTCGTCGCTCCAGTCGGCCAACGCTCCATACAAAGGTAAAAAAAAAATCGCGTCAAAAAAATAGTTTATCTGGAAAATGTGACGTACTAGCGCTCAATAATCCTCCTCTTGCGGGAAAGTCCATCGATCCGTTCCACGCAGTATAGTTGCTAAAACTAATAAAAAGTTTGTTGAAACCTGTTACAACACACATTACCTTTAAAGGCTTGTAAAATAGATAGCAACATCCAAGGGAAAGCGAAATAGATTTTCCGCCATAACCTATTAAAAGGTGGAACAGTTCACGGGTTTTACCACCCTATGTCGTGCGAATAATGGCTCCATTGCACGTATCGACTCGACCTCGGTTTTATTGTTCATTGTGTCAGTGTAACGAAAATAAATAAAATACAGCGAGCGGCATCCGCTAATAGCGAAGGGGTAGGTTACGTAATGCTTTCAGGATATTAACTGACTTGGTGTCGTTTTGATTTGAATAAAAAGGTATTAATAGAATATGTACCCACCTAGATTTTTTTCATCGCGTAAGTATTTATTGTGTTGAGACTTGTATATCCCATAAAAAACATTCCATGTAAAAAAGAGGCCAAGTGTCGAAACTCTTCCACCGTCAAATTTGTGAGATATTTCGTAGAGCCAAGTCTCACACGTTCTTATTAATCTTCATTTGCTAGCTAAATAAAATTCTGCAACTTGGCGATCACACAACTTTACTGCATTCATGGATTTTTGCATAGGCACCAAAAACTATGTATGTAGTATTGTTTCATTGCCAAATCACAAAATTTTATTTAGCAAATAATGATTAATAAGAATGCTTGAGACTTGGCTCTACGAAATATCTCACAACTTTTTACGGTAGAAGAGTTTCGAAACTTGGCCTCTTTTTACATGGAATGTTTTTTATGGGATATACTAGCCTTTTTGTAGGTTATTGTGTTATCAATACATACAAATTTTGAATGCAGTCCCATTCTTGCTTTTTCATTTTTTGTCCCATTCACTGTAACTTTGTAATCCTATATATTTACCCCCCAAAAACATTACATGTAAAGTGATCCCAAGACTCCATAGCTCATACAGCTTTCAGCGTGAAAAAGATATCAGATCGCAATTAGCGCCAAGCTTCCTACTCCACACGGCGTAACTCTACCACTACCAGCCACGCTCTACAAATTCTACATCTTGGCTAAAAAGTATAGCTTTGTTGGGCACATCCCGGTCGCCGCATAGACTTTCACGCCGAATGAATTTATGATGATATTAATAAGTGACGGTCTATACTTTTTAGCCAAGATATAGAATTTGTAGAGCGTGGCTGGTAGTGGTAGAGTTACGCCGTGAGGAGTAGGAAGCTTGGCGCTAATCGCGATCTGATATCTTTTTCACGCTGAAAGCTGTATGAGCTATGGAGTCTTGGCATCACTTTACATGTAATGTTTTTGGTGGGATCTCATTCCTTTTTGTAAGGTAATTTCTAAAGAAGTGAATGGGAAAACCCATACAAACTTCCATCCTCTAATTTAAAGGGCCCCACCCTTTAAATTAGGGGATTAGGTGATTTACTAAAAATCCTGAAATACTTATTTTATTATTTATGACAAGGAGTCCTATATTAATTTTCAGACCCCTAGCATCCAAATTTGCAGAAGTCTTATACAAAGTTCCATCCCCTAATGTAAGGGGTTGGGGGGTTGAAGTTCCAATTTTTTGAAATATTTTGTTGATTGTGTACTAATACTAGCTTACATACCAAATTTCAGCTTTTAGGACTTCAGGAAGTACCCTAGAGGTTTTGATGATCAACATGAGTCAGTGATACAGTGAGTCAGTGACGAAATCGGCGTTTTTTAGATATCAATAAAATCTTAAGTATAAGAGGTATGTTACTAAAACTTTATATGTTTAATAAGTCTACTATTGACATCATATTCCGATAATTTTGTTTATCTGGTATAATCCAAACCCAAGTTACAAGGGTTCAAAAAAACGACGAACCGCTTCGAGAAAAGGTAGGTAGTGCCCTTGCGTTGCGCTTCGCTTGGCTCGTCTTGGTCAAAATATTTTAATTTTTCCTTGATTTATACACTAAACACTAATTGTTTTCTAAATTTGAAGCTTCTATGTCTGCTAGAAGTGCCTTAGTGTTTTGATGATCGGTCAGTCAGTGAGTGACAAAATTAAGAAACTTTGACTAGTTATAACTGTGAAACTACTGGTTCAAATTCACTCACTGGTTAAATGAAATTTGAAATATACCTTGTTTATACAATGCCTGCTTAGTTACTGAAAGTTTAGGCTTCTAGTTTTATCCACAGCGAGTTATAGGGGTGTCGAAATGGCTTGAACTGCTTCGAGAAAAGGATGGTACGGCCGTGCCGCTGTTTCGCTCAACTTGGCGGGGGCACTGCCGTGCTCCCAGATTGTATAAAAGTCATGAAAGTTTAAAATGTTTAAGAAATACTTACGCGATAAATATAATCTGATAATAACATCGTAGATTTTGTGTAGGTATACGCATGCATTATGAACAACGAATACGAAAAACACCTAGCAACTATAACATGAATTTTGTATTTAAATACAAATTGTCTTTATCACAAGGGGAACATGTTGTGGTACTTATGTTAACATAATAACTCTCAAATCTCATTAAAAACAAAGGAACAAATAAAGTACCTGTATCGGTATCCTAAACCTTCATCGGAAACAGCGGCAAATATAACAGTAGATATCCCACGAGCCCACATCGATCAATTTTTTCGCGGGTCTAAAGGGAATTCTGTATAAATGGCTACATTAATCATTATGGACGAACGGCCCAGTTTCTCCGGTGTCACATTTATCTGCGATATCTCCAATTTATCCCAGTGTTACCAGACAAAGGATGCGAAAATTCCTTCAATCAAAATATGTTATTCAGGAAATGTCCGCCTATATATCCCTGTCCCGCGTTTATCGACCAATCCTTCTTTTGACACAGTTATATTTCACCTCAAAAGTAAAACTGAAATATTGGTTACTGCTTACTGTATATATCAGCTGGTCGATTGCGTAAATTGGAAATGACTTTTTTGTATGGGAAAATGAGTCGACTTGTCCTAAAGCTCTTTCGAATAGTTACGCAATTACCCTTCAGGGGTCCATTTAACGTAGCTACAGTTACAGGCAACATTGTGGTGCTTCACCAACAACGACTAGCCTTTTCCAACTCTTAGCTTCGTGAAAACCCCTAGCTGTAACTTTTCCTGGATAATTGTTAACTTTGGACGCTGGGTCACTGAGTATTGTATCGATATCAAAGTTATTTTCGAGTGAACTAGACACCATTAGGAAAACAAAGGAGTGTAAATAATATGGATTCCTGAAAGCCACGGGTTTAAGTTGCAGAAACAATTTATAAGGGCTATTGTTACTAGGGGATCATAAAGTTTCAGAGTGTTTCGGTTACGGTGACGTCGGAGATCGATCGCCTGACGCCTACACTAAGGCTGTGAGAGTTATTTACTGACTGAAAGTGTTTAGACGCGATCAAATAGCCGTAGTGGGAGTAAAAGTATAATTACGATCCTGGTGGAGTTTTGCTTACGAGTGAACTTGTTGCTTGAACGAAAAGAGTGATAAAAATGATTTACATTTTGAATTTTTTCGCTTATTAAGTTTATTTTTAAATCCTTCTACTTCTGTCGTTGGCGAATTAAAAGTAGGTAGGGTAAATGCCAATAACTGACCACCCTTCAATAACTGGCCTCATACTAATAACAAGTGCGAGTTGAACTCGCGCACGGAGGGTTCCGTACCATTATCTATAAAAATGGCCAAAAAAAACACGTTTGTTGTATGGGAGCCCCCTTTAAATATTTATTTTATTTTGTTTTTAGTTTTTGTTGTTATAGCAGCAACAGAAAATAGTAAGAGCTACGGTAGCCTAGTGGTTCTGGCATGCGGCTGTCAAGCGGTGGTCGTGCGCTCGAATCCCGGCTCGCACCAATGAGTTTTTCGGAATTTATGTACGGAATATTTACCGTTAGCTTTTCGGTGAAGGAAAACATCGTGAGGAAACCGGTCTAATCCCAATAAGGCCTAGTTTTCCCTCTGGGTTGGAAGGTCAGATGGCAGTCGCTTTCGTAAAACTAGTGCCTATGCCAAATCTTGGGATTAGGTGTCAAAGCGGACCCCGGGTTCCTTTAGGGCCACAACCGGGAACAACGCTAGGAGGAGGATGATGAGTGGCAAAAGAAATACATAATTTGTGAAAATTTCAACTGTCTTATTATCGCGGTTCTTGAGATAAAGCCTGGTGACAGACAGACGGACGGACGGACAGACAGCGAAATGTTAGTAATAGGGTCCCGTTTTAACCCTTTGGGTACGGAAACCTAAATATTAACTCTCTTACCCTACAAACAGAATTCAGTTTAGTAACCTGGCCAGTTATTGAACAGTGGCCAGTAATTAACACCTTATACTAAAAGTTATTTCTATTATATGTGAATAGAGTTAATTTTTAGTATAAGGTGGCCAGTTATTGGCGATTTACCCTTTAACCTCTTTTACGTTGTAGGACGGTGCTAGGACACGTGTGGTATCCTAAACTAAAATATTTAAATAATTTAAATTATTGATAACCTAACTTACTTGATTGACACTTAATTATATCTGCGTATAGCATTCTTCATGGCTACAACTTCACAAAAAAGTATCTTTTCCGTCCGTAAGTCGATATAGCTTTGCACATATTTGCAGTTTAAACACTTATATAGCATCCAAATACACATTACATATTTAACTTTTGTCGACAGCAGGCATCTGACAGACATAATATATCATTGTACCTATAACTCCCCCGAGAATACCGTAATAACACATGACGTCACATTATTTAAACCCAAATCAAAACGCTTTCATTTAGGGCACAAAGTTCCCTCGCCAATTATTGTACTAACTACTGAACGTGTACCTACCAAAACTTTACCCTAACCAATTATTGTTCACTGATACACAAATATCCTTGAAACTGAAGCTGATTTTCCACCGGAGGGGCGAGACGAGACGAGGCGAGGCGAGAATTATTTGTATGGCACTTACTATTTCCACTGAGCGCGCGCGAGGAGAGAATTTGAAAATTTGCCATACGAAATTAAATTGTGGTGGAAAATCAGCTTTAATACCCGTCACCGATACACGCACTTAGAACATTTCTTATTTTATCAACCTCTATTCTCACCCCTTAATTTAGAATGAAAATCAACCATAAATCCTGTAGAATAAAGTTCACGTTACAGCACTTAAGAAATGAAAGCAAACAGTGGAATTGCAAAGTACAAGCTGGGGGCAATTTGCAGGGGTTGCGTCATCGACTTTATAGGATTTTAGGCCTTGTGGGGTGGGGAGACGGTCGAGTTCTCCCTAGAGCATAATGCGAGAAGTTTGACGTCACTTTACTCGTTCACGTGTTTAGAATTGTACATATTGTTTTCGTGATAGATATCCGGGAAATAGGTATCTGGTGCAATGTTAAACGTTTAATTATTAATTTGCTCACTTTGCGGAGAAGTATTTTTACTTTCCTTATTGTGCTTCGGATAGTCTTATTCCTAATCTGTAATAGTCAACAGCTATACTTTAAAGACCAATAGATTCTTAATAAGAGTTCATAATAGAAGTAGAATAAAAATCAAATCAGCAACTCTAGAGAGTATAATAAAACTCCTCTAGACTCCTCTGGAATCGCAAGCATCCATAGTGTATGGTGTCCGCTTACCATCAAACATGTCTGATGAAGTAAGTAAACGGCACTTACTTGTTACCACCGTCGCGTTACAAAAACTATATTTAGAGAACTGAAATACTAGTAATAAGCGGGCTGATAAAGAATAACCAATTTAGTATGCACGACACGCAAATATATTTATGTAAAGATATATTTATGAGCGTAACATTAACATAGCGATAATTGGTTTAACAAGGTTCGTGAATACACAGTGATAACATACAGTAGAACAGTTTGGAAACTGTCGCGGTTATGCTATTCTATAGGTATTACATGTTAGTGCAGCGTTGTGTGCGTTATGTCACTGTTGAACCGTTTCTATAAGTTGGTTGGTTTTACTTTTTTACTTTATGGGTTGACACGCTGTAACGTAACTTATATTATAGTACTTTTATAGTACATGCTGTTATATTATTCTGTGCTTACAATCCAGTCTTGTCATTCATCTGCGTTTATAATACGAGTAGGTGATTTTTTAACCTGTTTCATTTTTAATTCATGGTCCCCGGCAGATAAGAGATAATCTTGACACCTATAATTTCAATACCTGCATAAAGATAATATGGAGATAAACAAAAAACCTAGTCCTTGTATTACATGTTGGTATGATCATAATCACTACAGGGTAGACTAGCAGTTAACTAGTTATAATAGTGAACTATTCCATGCCATTTTTTTTTGATACCTATGATTTATTTTACACAGCTATTATTTGACACTTGTCCACAATAAATTAAAACACAATTTACATAATAATGTTTTGATAAATAACGCGTTGATTCAGTGACATCCAGGGCACGTCCGTCAAAAAAGGGAAACGCCTTGACACCGCGCCGCGTCCCGTCCTCGATAGCATTGTCACCGCGTTGCATTGTGTCCGTTATAATTTCCATCTTTTATGTCACCCTGGTATCAGTGACAATGGCACCTAGCTCACATTGTTCGGATTATGATTAAAGCCTTGGGGATAGCGATAAAGCGGTAATTATTGTTTTTTTTTCTTAAAGTTGTGCCATATATTATATCCCGAAAAATTTAAATTCTTCGGCATAGCGCAGAAAAGCAGAGACTAGAATAAGCACCAAAGAGACAGAAGGCTGAACCCATCAATCATGTTTCTAGTTTTAGAATATTTTGGTATCTTATCAAAAGTTTCCGATATCATCCATCACGGGATGACGTATTGGCTATCACAGTATACTTTGTGCTTATCTGCTCCAAATGGTTATGACCAAAGTTGTGTAGCTAAAATAAGTAGGTACCTAGTACGAGTACATACATCTAGTAAAAGAACGAGAATTGTTTAATTTATTTCCCAAATTTATTAATTGATATATCTATTAAAATAATAATTATCATCATCAGGCTATACGTCCCACTGCTGGGCACAGGCCTGTTCTCATGATTGAGAGGGATCGGGCAGTAGGACTCACGCTGGCCCAGTGCGGATTGGGGACATCACAATATAAATAAATTTAAATTTTAGAACGCCTCCGACACGACAAACATATAGCTAAGAACCATCTCCATAGAGAAGACTTTGGAATAAAGAAACTACACTTTATTCGGTTAATCCGTTTGGGTGCTACCTACAATAGCACAGGCACACAGATACACATATTAAAAACCCGAGCTCTCTTCACTCAAAAAACATTGCCCTCTTCTGCGTAGGTCGGGTAAAAATGGCTACACAACCTATAAGGAAACGAAAGCATAGGGACACAATGGAATAATACTAGTAGGACCGACACGGTCGGTTAGTCAAAGGAAGATTCGAGTGAGGATGTCATTAACGATTATGGGATGCCGTTAACGAGAACACGCGTACAAAAACTTATCCTTACTTTGTTACAGACACGCGAACTGCAAAAACTAAACCATTACGGCTCACGTGTCACCATTATCCATTGTGAGATCAAACGTGTGTACTGTCGTGTTATCACTTGATAGTTGATACT
This sequence comes from Epinotia bilunana, assembly GCA_947049275.1. Classification (NCBI taxonomy): domain Eukaryota; kingdom Metazoa; phylum Arthropoda; class Insecta; order Lepidoptera; family Tortricidae; genus Epinotia; species Epinotia bilunana. Next base: position 17,940,960 of record OX346260.1, on the reverse strand, counting down.
CGTTTATTAAGTCGAGGCCGCGAGTCGGAGCGGCAGCGGCAGCGGAGTGTTAGGCCTCGGACTGGACGCCAGCAGGCAGCGGAGCTTCATACATTCGAGCGACTTTAAGTGTCTGCTACACGGTTGCCAACACTCCACGAGCGACCTTGGTCCGCACCGACCGCGTAGACAGTAGTTTGCAACAAAATTTCATACTACAGCGGTCGGTGCCAACCAAGGTCGCTCGGTCGGAGGGGCGTGTTGGCAACCGTGTAGGACATGCTTTAATGTATGAGCACCCGCTGGCCGCTCCGCGGCCTGCTGGCGTCCAGACCGCGACCTTAGACGTGGGAGCGAGAGATCAGAACGCTCCTTTTCGCTCTGCCGCCGTTGTTAGTCGTGGCCGAACCCTTACGCTTCTCATTCCCCCCAAGTATAGAGCGGGGTATTAGACGCTCCCCATCAATTGCATTTGTTTTAAATGGCGCTCACCACGGCGCGTGCACCACGTGCCTAAAACCCGGTATGCGCACGCTCGCACTAAACGGCTGCCTGGCATTGTTTTGACACCCCTTCTCTATTCCCGCATAATGGCAATGGCACCCATTCTGTGGGGCCATTTCGTGGCGCTACTTAGCTGCTTAGACTTTTATGGTTTTTTCGTTCGCTGGTGTGAGGTCCATATTTATTGCGAAATCGACTGCCGTCGGCTCCTACCCCTAGAGAAAACTAGACCTTGGTTTTACGAAGACCAAGTGAGTGGGCAACTTGACTGATAGAAGATTTCAATCCGCCCAAAGGCCTTAACGACTGCCATAGATAACAACCGGGACCTAGAGCTTAGCGTGCCTTCCAAAATTCCAAAGCACGGAAGCACCCAACGATAAAAGCGACCAACGTCGCTTAGTCCGCACAATCAGTATAATAGTGTAGTTTCTGCTAGGCCATGAGCACTCGTTTAACGCTCCCGTGTTTCCATTGTACATTTAGATCATACGTGTGTACCGTGTTATCACTTGTTACGCCATTGTTACACTGTGTACACGAAATTACTGAGCTCTGACGTCAATTTCTCCTACGCACTGAACGTACCTACTCGTAAGGCAACAACTGTATCCATAACAAATCTTCGGCAAAATGGCTGTATTTATTCAAATTTTACGGTCGGTCGTTCGGCGATTTCTGTTTAAGTTAATGTTACCTTTTCGTTCGCGTATTGTTTAGTTCTTGTTATGATCGTGATTTTGTTTTATCTTCGTAATCTTCTCTTTTTCATTTAATATGTTCCCTGATTACTTACTCGAAGACGCGTAGACCGACTTGGTTTTTTGGTTGAAAGAGCAGGTATCCTCCCCAGGTAGTCCCATGGTCATCAGGTTAGGATCTGATGATGGAATCCTAGAGAAGTCGAAGGAACTCTTCAAATAAGGCGAAGTACTAAATTGAAATCGGTTTGAAACTTTGTTTGTAAAGTATATTCTTTGAAGTTAAGAAAAGATAGAGCAATAATCTCATCTTCTCCTTCTGTCATCGATATGATAATTTGCTTACGTACAGTCAAGGGCTGGTGCCCTATATTGGTATATGTATACACCACAAAGTCTACAAAAATGAACAAAGACCTTTTTTCTGCAACAAAGTTGGTATTTATGAAACTTTGAATTGGAACGATTGGTTGCCTTGACTGTGAGTATTTAGTAGTCTAGATCATTCCATATTCTGCATCCCACATTCTCATTGTGACTTAGTCGTTTAACAATTGACGACCGGTTTAACCTAGTGGCTTCGAATTTCGAATTCCGCAGGTCGATCATGTAACGCATTGTATGTCAATTTTTATATGTAAAAATGACAGTTACACTGTTCTAACGCGCGTTGCAAACGATACATGATTACCCCTCTGGTAACGGCAAATATTTGTGTGATGAGCAAGAATATTTATTTGAGCCTTCGATGATTTTTATGTATTTAAATCTATTAAATATATCGTCGTCTAGTACAAGCTTTCAGCTTTTTTAGGTTTAAGATTATTGGAACTTCTACGTAACACAATAACAAATTTGAAATGCCGAACATTGTTGACCAAATTCAGAGTAAGTAAACACAATTAGGCCTAGCTCCCAGACGGACCAATTTATCCAACATACGAGCACCCTGGAGACCGAACGTGCAGTCGGCATAGTGCGGCAAACATCAATCAGAAAATTATACGGGCATTGCAGACAAATATACTTTTTTGCGGACGTGTATCCGTATCATGGCTGGCCCAACATAAAACGGAGAGCTTCGTTCGCCTCGCTCGCTCGTTCAAATAACACAATTAACTAAGCCGATTGCTTTGATGCAATAGTTCAAAATCCTGGATGTCCTGGCCCCGTACCATGGTCGGCCTTATCACGCGATAAGTGACAAGGTAGAGCGTCTGTCAAATGGCTGACACCGTTCGATGGAACGAGACGGACGCTCTATCTTGTCACTTATCGCGTGATAAGGCCGACCATGGTACGGGGCCAGGACATCCAGGATTTTGAACTATTGCATCAAAGCAATCGGCTTAGTTAATTGTGTTATTTGAACGAGCGAGCGAGGCGAACGAAGCTCTCCGTTTTATGTTGGGCCAAAATTATTCCGTAAGTCCAGATGTCGGCTGTTCTCCTGTACAGCAGGTAGATCACGTAACACATAGTGGTAGATCTAACTGACAGTTTTTATATGGAAAAAATACAGTTGGATCTACCTAACGCGCGTTCAAAACGTTACGTGGTTATGATTACCCCTAAGGTCGCATTTCTAAACTGATTCGATAATTACATAGTTTTTTATTTGTCGAAACAAATTTTGAATCTTTTTTTTTTGTAAACAGGCTCCCTAGTTCTACACCTCACATAGCCACTAGTTTTATAGATGTTGGTTACCAGTTTATTTTCATTAATATTATAATACCTAAATAAACCTTAATTTGTAAGTAAATAACTAAGAAACTAACCAACTTTAAACAGCATTATCGTAATTAACTATTATATTTGATTTTATGGAGCAAAATATGTTTCAATATAAGTAAACCACAATTTACTGCTTACATTATGTCACCTAATCGTATTAGCCATGAGGTAAGCTGCCTATAAATTATGATGGCGGTACTTAACTACGTAGAGGTTTGTATCTGCTAAATAAGACCAAATGCCAACAGAATCAAATCTCCTTCTCACTCCAGCACGTTATCTTGAGCGCGTGGAACCAAGCGCGCGAAAAACTTGAATACTAAATTGGAATGCATAACATAATCCTTTGATCGACCCAAGTGACCCGTTTCACGAATCTTCAATTTTACAAGTCAAAACTAGTCTAATAATAATGGCTAGTCGTTATTGTTCTTAAGCGCAATATACACATGCAAGATATGGCATGCTCATTACATTGCGGGTTACCGAGGTATTTGTACTGAATTTTATCTATCAAACCCCGCAATATAGTTAAACTCGCATGCAATTTCTTGCATGTCATTTGCGCTTAAATGTATAGATTTCTACAGATGAGCTATGGTAATAATTATATTACCATAGCTCATGGCATTAGCCACGACCGAGCAAGATGCTAGTACCTATACTACCTATACAAATCTCAATAAGTGTGACAGAAATGCGTAATATCATTCGTTGTCCTTGTCATAGTTCCACTTTTTTTTAATTTGCCGCGACTAATTTAGTTTGGGTTTGCGGCATATAAACTATTGCATACTATTAAGTAGGTTGTTTATGGTAAGCCGTCAGCCATTTTAAGACCAGTTCGTAATTTAGCTGCTTAGCCTTTCCGTCCATTATGGTGGCTCCTCTGTAGATATCAATAATCTAAGTTAATTTATATACTAAGTATGTAAATGTGCATTCATAATTTTATCACTAAATGTAGGTTGTAGTACCACGTTTGCCACTTCTTGCTGTTCGGAACTGCCTTAGAGCCCTGGGCTCCACGGAGGACCAGCGCTCGCTGTGCCATTGTTTAATGTCAGAGCATATGCTGAGTGGTGTCCACTGGCGGCCACTATAGCAGCACAAGTCTTCTTTACGTACATGTTATTTTTAGTTTAAGTTGGTATTTATTGAGTTTCTTTTTAATATTGTATTTTCTAATTAAGAACGAAATTGTGATGTGGCGTTATTTTGGCTGGCAATAAATTCATTTCTATTCTATTCTATTCTGAGTTATTGGGCCAGCGCCTCAATGTTTCCAGATTAGACTAGTATAATCGTAGCTTCGTGTGACGGGCCACAGGCATCTGATGCCGAAAAGGTAAAGGTACAAATTGGAAACCGACCGCAGACAGCATCAGCAGATGATGTGTCGCAGCGACACTACTGGGGGCCTAGACAAGGTTACAATCCACAAGCGCTAACGCTAATAGAAAACTAATAAAATGTATGGGAATGACAGATGTTAACGAAAAGTGTTTCGTCGGCATCTGTCATTCCCCTACATTTTATTATTTTCTATGGGCGTTAGCGCTCGTCGATTGTAACCTTGTCTACGGCCCCTGGTTTCTATGAAATACCTTTCGTAGCCAGCGACTCGTCGCCGATAAATACATAGAAACCGGTAGCGTTCTGCTGCAGCTGTCTGCGGTCGGATTCCAACTTGTACCTTAATACGGCGCAGGCGCAGTTACAAAACACGCTGACCCACATCGCTATCTCCGCGAAAGTGTGGAACTGGGTGAAATTTACATAGTGATAACCGAACATGGTGGTTCGGTGACAACATCCTTTGTCCTGGATAGAAAAAATGGAGTAACTTTCAATTTCGGAATATTCTTGTGAGAATGTAGTAAGATTCGAAAAAGTATAACATTTTTAGTTCATTTTAGTACATACAAATACACGATATGTGAGGCATATCAATGGTTTACCCTTGTTTTACCGACAAACGTTTCATCGGATGTATGTTTCGTAGAATTTTCATTTCATTGTTTTTTTTTTGAGAAACAGTAAACAGGATTGTTATAAAAAACCTAACCTCACCTAATAGGTTCTACATTACCTTTAAGCTGTAGATACCTAAAAAGTTAACGGTTTGTAAAAAAAAAACGATAGTTAAGAATGAATTATTAGAGTTCTAGAAATGAAAATAAATAAAGGTACATTTTCAAACTTACAACGCATACAGCTACTCATAATAGGTCCGTGTCATGTTCTCCCCATTAGTTTTACGTTAATAATAACATGAAATATGTATAATATGTGATATTCACTGGTCCTGTTCATACAATTTTGTGAGACCCTGATACACTGGCTATTAAATAAATAAAATAAATGTTTTATTATACAACACTGTTATTTGAATCCGATCACTATGACGATTTCTATGACGCCAAACTTAGTAAAAATATTATAGTAAAACCATATTACTATAATAGTTTTAACAGTATTGAGCGATGCCGAGAAACGTAATAAAACTTAACTTGACCGAAGAGCTGGCGGCTTTCTCAATACGCAACGCATTCAGCATTGCAATTCAGCGAATGTTCAGGTAATGCGCCAGCATCCTCGGCACAATGCGTCGACACGATTGCCTTTATTAGATTTAAAGTAAATTATCATATTACTTTAGAAAATAAACCAGCAAAACAACAACAACTTTAACTATACATAAAAATATATATATATAAGTAACACCATTTTATTGTTTCAGTGAAAAGTATAGGTAATCTTTTATAAGTACCTACGTATTTCAAAAGTTAACGCAATATACTTACTATTAAATTAATTTCTCGCAATTAATATAGAAAGGCTAATAAAAGGAATATAACTAAGTTTGGAGAAGCTTTCATAGCAGATCGTATTTTTAAAGCCTTGCGCAATTGCCTTGAGCAATCGCCGCTTTTATTATGTACAAAAGGCTCACTCTAGGGAATTCACAATTCGCTGCGTGCGTTCCTTTGATAAAATAAGTACATACATATAATAGGTACGTGTGATGTTAGCATTCAACTGTTTTTTTAAGGTTCCGTATTCGGCAAATATTATGATAACTGCGGGGTTTAAACAATTAGAGGCAGGTAGGGTAAAACGACGGAACCCTGACACACTAAAGATAATTAAAGCGGGAATAAACGCAACTACCTTGTTATTCTTTGACAAACATTTCTAAAAATCGTTATGTACTCCTTCAATTTGTTTAGAAGCAATATGTAGTTAACAGTGATTAGGGAGATAGTGCCTACCCTTCCTTCTTCTTTGTCATATCTGACGAATGTTACCCCTTTATCATTTCCTAACACTAAATCAAGGTTCGTTTCTATTTATTTAAGTAAGTATTTATATCCATTAAATATCTATAGTATCCATAACACAAGTCTCATTGTGTTTACTATGGGACTTGATTTTTGTATGATTGTTTTGTATATTTATACTGTATCTATATTTATTCCTAAACGAAACCTGATATTAAGCCTGATTCGCGCTTATCCACTTTTTTATCCAATAATAAAAACGCGATTTACCAAGCCACTGAGCCAAGCAACTGTCGCCGTTTCGACCAAAGCTTTAAGGGTTTTGTCGTAAGATTTATTCTCGATTTCATTGTAGGCTCAAAACCAAGGGCCCAGACACATAGGCGCTGTTCCCGCGGCTGAATAATTCCCAAGGCTGGGTATATAACGTCTGCAAACATAAAATGGAGCAGTCGTTGACCCGACTGTCGTATAAATTGCTGTCTACCCACACACCGCGGTATTTGTGCGGGTTTAAAACGTGGTCACATCTCTAATTCCCTAGTTGTTTACATTTGAGAGGATAACAATAGTATGCCAGCTATACACTAACACCATCCAACATTTTCACTGATAAGCCGAGCCCTACTGGTTTTCTTTTTTCTTAAATACTCATACACTCATACTTCTAGTTGATCATTCGATCTACACAAGACATGATACGACCTTAGAGTCGTAAGAGGTTTTAACTTGAAACTACACTCGCGGGCAAGGAATACGGGTCGGTAAAATACCGTCATATTTCCTAAAATAGTGCGTAAGAGGTTGTACAGTTAATCCTGTCATGATCTTTATTTAATTTTACATATAAACTGCTAATAACAGTAAAAAATATAACGTTACCAAGTTTAAATCGGACTCGTAAAAACCCATGAAAAAAAAACAACGTTAACGGAGCGAGATATCGCAGAAATCGTGATTTTTGGATATCGATATTTTTATAATAGGATCCAGGAAATTGTTAATACAGTTGGGTGTTATAAAGAATAGCATATTATGTAAATAAAACAAGTATTAAATATTTTAAAAAACGTATTGCAGTTATTTAATTTAGGGTGACCCGTCTTCTTTGCCCGCGAGTGTATTATAAACACCTTTATTTTAATCATTTAGTTAAAATAGATCTACATATGATTTCTTTTATGATCGTTTTTATTTGCTATATTTTTTTTGCTATCTTAGGTACTGTTGAGTCACGAAGTATATTTTTTTTTTTGTTACAGGTAATTATGCCATAATATTGCTTCACGAAACAAAGACAACTGCTGCTTCGACTTATTTGTAAGTAATTTGTCAAAAAGGAATCAAATAAGGCAAGGAAGGCTTTTCTGTTTAAGAGCCTTGAAAACTTTTTTAAGGAACATAAATCCAGTTCTCTGATATTCATGACATACAATGCATTTAAAGCAACAAATTGAATTTGATTTGTTTAGCAACTTGACGACCTCTGTAGCTTAGTTGGTAGTGACCCTGCCTACCGAAGCCGGAGGTCCCGGGTTCGAATCCCGGTAAGGGCATTTATTTGTGTGATGAGCTGATGAGCATGAATAAATATTTGTTCCTGAGTCATGGATATTTTCTATGTATTTAAGTATTTATTTATCTATATAAGTATGTATATCGTCATACATGTACATGTCTGTGTACATGTTATCACAATGTACAAAGTTTTGACAATAAATGTATCTTATCTTATCTTATCTAGTACCCATAGTACAAGCTTTGCTTAGTTTGGGACTAGCTCGATTTGTGTAAGATTGTCCCCAAATATTTATTTATATTTATTTATAACTAAGACTTATTCTTGCAGTTGTGTTCTTTTTTCTTTTCTTTTTTTACGGGACAATCTTACACAACTCGACTAGCCAAACTAAGCAAAGCTTGTTCTTGGAGCAATTTGCTAGAATAATATTTTTTATTTACATAACATTGCCAAAAAATGTGTGAGCACTCGCAAATATTCCTAAACTTCATCAGCGTGATCCCCTATAGCAACGTATATCCTCTGTTTCTTTTCTTTTGGGGATAATTCCCAGGGATACAAAGTATCCTATGTTTATAATTATATGTAGGTAGTGCTCTAACGAAAACGGGGTGCTTTGGCACCCAATCCCAAGATTTGGCCTAGGCAATCGTTTTACGAAAGTGGCTGCCATCTGACCTTACAAACCCAGCCATTGCTTGCTCTCACCAATGTAGGAACACCCACAACTGCAGTCAATCTTATAAACTCCTGGTGATTGAAAGGGGATAACATCCTTCGGTGATCTTAGATGTCCCACGACCTTAGATAACGGCACGTATATGGTTTTAATGGATTAAGTTCCGTTTAGTATAAATAATTAATAGCCTTATTGTATACTTGCTATCCCACGGAAATAATTATTTGATCAAATACAAATACTTGGGCATTGTCATTCAAAATCACTTCAAAGTTTGGTTTAACATCCAATACCCATGTATTCCTGGCAACCTTGGCCTGCCTGCATATTCATGAGCTAGTTTAAGTACGGAATAGCTAATGTCTTGAGGTATTAGTCCAGGATTGTTGTCTTTGACCTTCGTCAAGCCAGAAGAGACCTTTCGACCTGTTATTTACTAAGATAGGTATCTTACAAACCCAGCCATGTAGCTCTGCTTATTATAACCATATATAGTAATAGGTATACATACGGTTATAATAAGCAGGACTACTGTTTCGCAACTAAACAGCGGCGGTCGTGGGTTCGAATCCCGGCTCGTACAAACGACAACACTGTTAACTGACCATCCTGTGTTTATATAGAACCTTATTACAATGCACTTAAGGTGCTCCGATGGTCACTTAGCTGTGTTGTCGATAGTACTAATGAGTTTTTCGGAACTCATGCAAGGAATATTTAGCGTTAGCTTTTCGGTGAAGGAAAACATCGTGAGGAAACCGGTCTTAATAATCCCAATAAGGTTTACTAGTTTTCTCTGTGGGTTGGAAGGTCAGATGGCAGTCGCTTTCGTAAAACTAGTGCCTATGCCAAATCTTGGGATTAGGTGTCAGAGCGGACCCCGGGCTCCTTTAGGAGCACAACCGGGAACAACTCTAGGAGGATGATGATGGTTTCACAAGTAAACTTAAAGAAATAAGGTAAAACCTTCGTCATAGGTTAAATTCGAATGAAGAAAAATCTTCTTAGTCCGAATTTAACCCATATTGCAATGACATAAGGTGCAAATGTGATACACTAGTGCAACGTAAGGACAAGGTCGTTTACCTTAATTAAGGGAATAAATAAAATTTAAATAATGGTCCCATCAAAACACTTCTTTTTGGTTGATGTTGAGCAGTGTAGATCAGTGGCTGATTAAATGTCGAGAGCACCCTACTAGTTTGCCTATATGGATAATTCGCCTCTGGTGTAGATATATCATCTTATTTAAAACTGTATGCGCGTACAATGTGTCATTGTCAAATAGGCGAGGGGGGGGGGGGGGGGGCATTTGATAACTTTGCGTCGCTGCAGGACTATTAAGGTGCGACCGCACCGCTGCTCAAAATACGCTAACGCACCGTAAAACGCAGCAAAATGTATGAAGAATACGTGACGCATTCGACACGTCAACGTTAAGCACCGGTGTGGTCGCTCCCTTATTCGGAACGCGATACCTAACGTGCCTCACCTCACACGTGACGTCTGACGAAACTAGACCTCAGAGGCTCTAGTATAAGTTATACCGAAACAAAACGTTACGACCGCGTTCGCGTTTAGCTGTCAAATCTCATACAAGTTGAGGGTAAAACGCAAACGCGATCGTAAAGTTTTGTTTCGGTAAAACTTATACTAGAGCCCCTGATTACGCTAAGTTACTGCGAATCGTATATTCATATTTTTTTCGAGCAGTATTAATATTTGTGAGTGAAGTGGTGAACCGGTAATCCAAAGGCACCGAGTTCTATACTCGGTCAGCTACGCTAATATGCGGGTTTCAAGTTTTCTTTGTACTTTGATCCTTGTATCAAGGTACACTAAAATGGGGTATCATTTCGACATCAAATCACAAAACATAACATTGCTTCTAAAAGTACTAAGTACTTTACTGCTAGAACTAACCCTTCCAATTTAGAATGCTAAAAGGAATAAACAAATAAAAATCGGCCAAGTGCGTGTCTATGGCCACGCGCAGTGTAGCGTTCCGTAGTTGCCTGTCTTTCTTAGTTACATCGAAACGCGCGCGCCAACTAAATGGTGCGTCGGCCGAATTTGTACGAAAGTTGGCCTTTCTAAGTACATTTTAAGTTCGTTGACTATTACTCGGTAACTAGTTATGCCTACTTAGCCATGATAGTTTTCCTTTTAAATTCATTATATGTACTAATGTCACGATTTTTTTCATATTCCCAGTAGCAGCCACTTAGCCGGCAGGGGGGACACATGACTCAAACAAAAATTTGGGCTTTAAAGCCCAATATCTCGCAAACGAATCACTAATTTGAAAAATATTTGAACAAGCTATCCAACGATACCCAACTATGGGTTTAACGAGAAAAAAATACATCCCCACTTTAATTAGGTGTAGGGGGAGGTACACCAAAAACTGAGCTAAGCCGAAGATGGACGGACAGACGGACGGACGGCCACACGGACATGGCGAAACTATAAGAGTTCCTTGTTGACTACGGAACCCAAAAAAAGGCACTAGGTACTAGTAGTAGTTTTAGTATATAATAAACACGTGACTCCGTGTCATATTTTTTATTATTGACGGGAATTGGAAATTCACAGAGAACAGAGATTAATTAGGTAATTGCACAATATTAGTCCCGTCACTACACGAGTCACATATATATGCATTACTTCCTACTAGGAAACAATTACAGCAACCGTAAGAAATTGTTACTTTACTTTTTAATTACTTTAACATGTTTCTTTATATTTCTTGATTATAGACTAAATATTTGCGCCAAGTCTGCCGTAGTAATTAACTTGAAACTTTTTTAATTACACGTACCTGCCTGACGTCTTTATATTCGCTCACGTTGATTTATTATGTACGAATATATGTTCGGTAAAGTTTCCTTGTTTAATCATTTAAGCTTCAAGTGACTTACCTATATACATCAGTGCCTTTCCAGATATGGTTTTATGTATGTTGGTTAGGTAATAGTACATTACGTACCTAGGGCGGTAAATTCGTGAATGGCCCAGATCGCAGGTGTTAAGGTGAGGGCCATAAATATGCGATCTTAGGCTTTACGAATTACCGCCCGTGGTGAGTACACAATTTTACGTCTTCATCTGGCGACAATGCGAGTTTTACCGTACGCGCAGGGTGCGGTAAAACTCGCATTATGGCCAGGTGTGACGTAAATAACTATTTGCCTCACTTGCACTGTTATCCATCAGAATGGTTTTTAACATGCGGATGATGGGGTCCCGATTTCATGTAGGTAATTAGGTATCTATTAGGAAGCTACAGTAGCCTAATCAGACATGTGGCTGTCAAACGGCGGTTGTGGATTCGAATCCCGGCTCGTACCAATGACTTTTTTGTAACTTATGTAAGGAATATTTACCGTTAGCTTTTCGGTGAAGGAAAACATCGTCAGAAAACCGGTCTGATCCCGATTAGGTCTAGTTTTCTTTCAGGGTTGGAAGGTCTAATGGCAGTAGCTTTCGTTAAACTAGTGCCTATGCCAAATCTTGGGCTCTTGTCAAAGCGGACCCCAGACTCGTTTAGGGCACAACCGGTAATAAAGGTAGGAGGATGAATTAGGTATATAATTGAGAACGACAAATATATTTCTAGTTTCCATTTTACATGATCGCGAAATGGCAATCAGTAAGTGCCATCCTCCCATCCCCATCCCCAACTAGCCAGCTCTTCAAAAAAACTCAAAAACTCAAAACTCAAAATGATATTTATTCAAGTAGGCCTAGTAGCAAGCATTTTCCAATCGTCAGCCAATTTTTTAGAGTAATTTATTAAACATAAAAAATAAAAAATATATGAAGTAAACATTGTATAAAAATACTTCTCGTTCTCTGTTATGGGAACCGTTTTTTAATTTAGTTTTGGCGTAAAAGATTAGTAGCAAAGCACCCAAGTCGAATTGAAGTAGTTGAACTGAATGGAGTCGACTAGACTAAAATAAATCGCAACCAGGACGAGCTTATCTATAGCTTACATTAGTAGTTACTAATTAGTAGTCGTCATTCGGTTATCAACATTAGTAACACTAAAGTCACAATCGATTATTGATATTAGTAATCGCTAATTATTCGATTAATTGAATCATTCGAAGTCGCGCAACGCTAAGCCATACTATACCTACTCTCTATTGTACTAAATATAGATATAGAACAGGTGCCTTTTCGCTTTAAAAAGTATCAATGCATACAATTTTTCTAACCATACCTCCTAATCATGACAGTCCTCTTTCACCTTGTGCCAGGCAGTGGGGCGTATAAGATATGAGCTTATGATAAATATAATAAATAAATAAAAATGATAAATATTAATACAATCTTACTTTATTTTAGTAATTTACTCGTAGATTAGTATACGAAGAAATTATTATGATGAACGCTGAAAATGAATTGCATCGTGAACATCATTAAGTAAAAAACCCGACCAAGTGCGAGTCGGACTCGCCCACTTAATTACAAATTTATAGTTTTCAGATTTTTCCCCGTACTTGTAGTATAAGACGGTCGGTTCTAGGTCAACGGAAAGCACCTTATAATTTTTGATTCCCTTGAGAGTGTCGAAATTTTATCGCGGCATAAACGGCCGTCTTTTTTAACTTAGAAGTTTGTTTTTTTTTCACAGCTTCAAGGGACTGTAGACCTGAGTATATGGTTTTAATTTCAACTCGATACCCTCCAAGCATTCCCGAGATAAAGGGTCTTGACAAATAGACAGACAGACCGACAGCAATGTGATCCTATAAGGGTTCCGTCTTTTTCCTTTCAGGTACGGAACCATAAAAATAAATTGTAATAATCATAATTACTATACATACATAGGTACGTTTTTACACGTAAATATAGCATCATTTCATAAACATTAGGGAAGTAAGTAGTAGAATGTTTCTAAAAAACAATCTTATGTCAAAAAAACAAAATATAACGAGAATAATCGTTTAAAAATTCAGTCACAATTAGTTCCATGGAGTTGTATCATTCATGTAGTCTTGTATGCTAAGAGTATAATAAGCTTTCGAAATAAGTTTACGCTTCACATAGTTCTTGAATTTATTAATAGACTAGCTTCCACCCGCGACTTTGACTGCGTGGACCCGGGATAAAAACTATCCTATATTTGAAACGAGGTTATAAACTATCTTCGTGCAAAATTTCATCTAAATCGGTTGAGCCGTTTAAGCGTGATTGAGTAACAAACATCCAAACACCTAAACATCCAAACTTTCGCATTTATAATATTAGTAGGATAACTCAGTCACGTTTCCTGGAAGTTTATTATAAAACCTTACACAGTTACCCATGAATGATGTTTTTTATTTTTTGGAGCCGATGGTGGGCACCGCGAGCTTATGCTTATTTCTAGTATTAATATTATGTATATCACAGTTTTCCCTAAAATTTACAATGTTTTTATGTACATACAAAATATTTTCATAGATATATTGACAATGTAATGTCATATTTTTAAACTTATCTCTAAGTGAGCTCTCTCCCATCGAGCTGGCATTATTCACGCTTCTGCGCGAAGAAAATCAAAAAGCTAGCTATTTATAATTTATATCATATTTGAAGTACCAATTACTCAATGATTGAGTTGATTAAAGTGTGTGCAAGGTTTACTTTGAGAAAACAACGTTAAACAACTTACTAATTACTTCGACAGAGATTCATTGGGTGTAGTAGCTTTTGAAGACGAATTTTGTCTCGCAAATAATACAAATCGAAAAATGCGAACCTAAAATTAGGACCCGATTTGTAAATGCAGATTGCCTTTGCAAATTGGGCCGCGAGCCACTCAAAGATTTTAGTTACTCAGCTTTGAATAAATTATTCCAATTGAGTCCTTAGTGCTCAGCAAGTAGCCCCATTCGCCCCTGCCGCTATTTAAAGTCACCCCGGCAAAATGGCGGACGTGAAATTACCCCAAATCGACGCGGACGTCATTAAGCTTAGTCTATCTGGAAAAGTAATAGCAGATAGCAGTAGTGGAGGTGGAGATTTTTATAAAGCTATTACAATACATTAGACCATTAAGCGGTGAGGGCGCTGTAACGGGGATGGATGCATGCCATTTGTAAGGAGCAAGGCGCGAGCCACGATGTATGGCGAATAAAACCGGCCTTTGTTTCATGAGCTCGACCTAAAAGCCCAAAGCTTTATTTGTATCTGCTCATTTTAGTAACATGCACACTTGCACGGTATTCCAACTCGAAAAACAAACTGTGACCGTTGATGACATCCATATAAAAAAATAAACATTTAAATGTGATTCAGTACACAAATCGGATGTCCACTAACCAAGATTATTCGGAATGAAGTTTTTAAAGTAAGATGGACATTAAAGACATTCTTACGATACTAATGACGGCTAGCAGTCGGTGAAGTGGTAGTGGTATTTTGCCAATTCGCTTATACATCAAAAAATGCAAATAAAATCATATGTAGAGCATTTTAGGATAAACAAAGAGAAATTCTGTGAAAAACAGTCCATCTGAGAAAAAAATGCTTGCCCTCCATTGTTGCGGAACACTTTGCCGCTGACGGACGGTATTGTTCTCATCTGTTCTTTTCAGCCAAATGGGGTACCTAATTCATTCTGTGTTTATAACTGGTTTTCAAAGAAGTACACGTTTACTTTTTTAGAAAAAAGATTGCATTTTGAATTTTTTTCGGATATCGAACGTTAAGCGTCGAGCTCAGGGGCCGTAGACAAGGTTACAATCGACAAGCGCTAACGCCAATAGAAAACTAATAAAATGTAGGGGATTGACAGATGCCGAAGAAACAATTTTCGTTAACATCTGTCATTCCCATACATTTTATTAGTTTTCTATTGGCGTTAGTGCTTGTCGATTGTAACCTTGTCTAGGCCCCCTGTTCAGATATTAACCTGCTGAACCCAATATTTTATTCAATCTTAACCTTTTTTAACCCAAAAGTAATTTACAGTTTACCAACCGTTACACTGGAGTTGCAGCTTACTAAGAGTCAGGATTTAATTATTACCTATTTAGGTACCCTAGTAGGTTACCTATTATTACCTACCCGCAAAAAATACCTATTTCAAACTGCACTTTGTATGCACCAACAGTAATAAAATTAATAATTCATTTTAGATTAGCATCTGCCCGTGACTTCGTCCGCGCGGAACTAGTTTATAAAGTAGATCTCAATGGGTTCAGCGGTTTTAGCGTGAAAGGTAACAAACAGACAAACAGTCAGATTACTTTCACATGTATAATATTACTTTTGCCCGCGACTTTTACGCGTGGAACTACAAAATGTCACCTTTCTTTCATACATTTCGGGTCGTCATCGGTAGGATATTAAGATCCCCGAATTTGAAGCAGTACAATTTCGCATAAAGGGATTATTTCTGCCACTATGCTCGTGGGTAGATCGTTTGACACCCACTTAAACGATTATTACGTTTTATTTACACAACGTTAAGGAAAATTTCTCAGACAATGTACTTACGATGCTATTACACGAGTTCGAAGTTAGAAAGTGACCGTCATTTTACTTTTTAACCGACTTCAAAAAAGGAGGTTTCTCAATTCGACCGTATATATATATATTGTTTTTATGTATGTCCGCGGATTACTTCGTCGTTTATGAACCGATTTTGATTATTCTTTTTTGTTGGAAAGGGAGTATCCCAAGGGTGGTCCCATGGTAAGGAAACCAGGATCTGATGGTGGAATCCTGAAGAAATTGAGGGAAACTCTCGAAAAAATTGTCTTTCCGACTAGTGTGTTCCTTAATATTATTCAATATAAAGAATTTTAAAGCCCTATTATTTTCCCTAATAATCAACGCATTTGCTCTCGGAAATCAGTTCATGTGGTAAATTGGAAAATAAATGTGGAAATGTTCTCGTGGCTTGGCGGAGTACTAAATTGAAGTCGGTTAAAACTTTGTTTTTAAAGTAAATTATAGTTAGGCAGTAGGCAGGTACAGTGTTCTCAAGCAGTCATCAATGGCCGTGGCCGTCATTAGGGTTGTATACCACTTGTCCAAGATCTTTGTCCAATGTGCATTGCGTCTCACTCACTCTTTAAGCAAAGTGTGAGACGCAAATACACATTGGCCAAAGATCTTGGATAAGATGGAATACCACCCTTACTGAAGGTGGTTTCCACCTTGATCCTTCTGATTTCTGTCACCTGCTGCTTCCATTTTTAGGGTTCCGTAATCAACAAGGAACCCTTATAGTTTCGCCATGTCCGTCTGTCTGTCCGTCCGTCCGTCTTCGGCTTAGCCAGTAACCCTTACAACTAGAAAACTGTAATTTGGCATGGGTATATAAATGAATCACGCCGAAAAAACAGTAGAATATAAAATCTTGTAAGGTCAGGTGGGGTAAGAGGAACTACCGGGAAAGCGAAAAAGTAGTTGGTTACCAGCTGACCTTATTTTTTTATTTATTTTGTGTACCTCCCCTTTACATAAAGTGGGGTTTTTTTTTTTCGTTATACCCATGGTATGGAGGATGGGGATAGGGGTGATCGTTGGATAGTTTGTTCAAAAATATTATGGGTTTCTTAAAACCGTTTTTCAACTCAGTGATTCGTTTGCGAGATATTGGGCTTTAAAGCCCTAATTTTTGTTCGAGTCATGTGTGTGCTGACACTGACTCGAACATAAATTATTATTGATGTGAAAAAAGTCGTGGCAGCAGTACATATGTATAATGAATTTAAAAGGAAAACTATCACGAATAAGTAAGTAGGCTTAAGTATTTACCGAGCAGTAGTGGACTAACTTAATGTGTACTTGGAAAGGACAATTTTCGTTCGCCCGCGTACTGTAAAGAACAAAGGCATACCCGCGGGATAAAATATAGCTTATGGACATATGAATCGAGAAAGTCTACTCTATACAGAGGTCAAAGAATTTTTGTAATCGTGTAAGTGGTTCTGGTGTACACAAATCGACATACAAACTGACGATGCTACAATTTCACATACTTTTCCTCTTTATAATAATTAACATAGATCACACTACTTCTCACAGTATAACTTTGTACTTATAACCTTTACTAATAATGAGTTACTTAAACGTCGCAGTGGTCGACGCACTGGTCCAATACTTGATACCTTCCATCCTAAATTCATATTAATAAAGGGCGTCACTTATTAGAATCACGGTGTCTAACATTAGGACGTGTGCCAAGTATTAATCACTAAAATCGCTTTGTAAAACTCCAACAAGAAATCCAGAAGATAGAATAAGTCCAATTCGCTTAAACTGCTTAAAAACCGGTAGCGGATTAAGGAGAGCATCGGATTATGACCCTTGTTCCAAGGACCTAAGTGCTTTAACTGCGTGTGCGTGTTCTCGGGCAGTGGGGCACGATCGATACTCGCTACATTTGGTACAGATATAGTATAGGACAGATGAACTCAAAGGCCGCCCCCAACGCTCGGTTTCACTGCTAAGCCATTCACAGACTGTCTTAACTCGCTTGGCCAAGTATCTTGGCCCCGGAATCCGTAAGAATCTATGGATCATCGGAGCTCAAAATTGTCTGGTCGGTTCAGGAGATTATATGTAAGTGCTGTGAATAGAACTAGAATCGATTCTGGGGCGAGATGAAGGCCTTAACGACGGCTAGCTTCTGATACTAAGTTATTAATACGTTCCTGTGACTTCGATTGCTAAAATAGGTAAGTAAAATATAATTTGAGTTTTCAAAGTAAACAGTCACCTATACGCTAAACTTTGGAAGCGGATGGGTATCTATGAAAACTGGAGAGTAAAAAGTTGAAAGAATCTAATATCTCGAATATAGATGAAATGTTTGGGAAACTGTTGAGAATTCATTTGTCGTTATTTTCACTCCTATTTATAGCGAGCGTCGTCGTAAACGTGTATTGAAATAACTAGGTCATAATTACCTATTAATAGATAAGTACCTACTTGTGTTGGGAGTTGTTGTACATAACATAAATCATAGCTTGAAATGATGTACAGTATTAATTAAGATTAATAACCGGGGTTTTTAGAGTTAGGTTTTGGTTTAGGGGTATACTTGTATTTTATCAATAAATGGATTGAATTGAATTGAATAGATTTTTCACATATTAGAGAACCTACTTTACACATTGCGCTACGCTCGTAGCCGATCCCGTGGTTTTCCCCGTATGTAGCTGAAAGCGCCCACGGCGTAGGCGCCCGCTAGACGGGTACCTGGCAGAGAAGGTGTTAACTAGTTTAACTTAGGCCGAGTATATAGGGCACACAAATATAAACATAATTATGGCGTTATCGAAGAGCAAGAGTGAATATGCGCAGGCTTGAACGCCTCCATAACCGCCTGACACCCCACATCTCGCAACGTAAAACGCCCTTGTCCGTAAACATGGCCTTTAGGCACATATTCACTACAGAAAAATGTTTTCACAAACAGAATATGTGTTTGAGAAACAAAATTTTACAGGTAAATCCAGAACATTGTTTCTCAATGCGTTCACGCCATATAAACTGAAACATTGTTTCTGTAAACATCTACGTGTTAGTAGCTTCAGAAATAGTGTATCCGAAACATTACATTATTCAACCTCGGTAGCGTTGGTAATGAAGGTGATAGTCTCGGGTTTTTGGCCATTAATAATAACGACGAAGTGTGTATGCATTGGCAGCTATCCTAATCCCAAACTCAAAGCGGTTGCATAGTGAACGTGGCCCTAAACACTGTAAACTCGTTCACTTCACATAGGCCGAGGATTAATTACCCCTATTCAGTTAGACCGTCAAGCTAGATAAACGGGCATTGGGGATGTGTGACGGGAATAAAACCTCCCTCTGGAGTCTTTGATTTCATTACGTGGCAAGTTACCAAGGCTAATGATGTTAAAGATGACTAGAGGATGTTGATACCTACTCGTTGCTTTGGTTGCTTTTAAAATGTTGGTGTAATGGCAAAAATTGCACTGATATTTTCAATGCAGGCTGTTTACATTCACGCCTTTATTCCCAAAAGGGGTAGGCAGAGCACATGAAACGTATGTTTAGCGCGACTTTTAGCATAAATGTGTGTATAAAAGATCGCCAAAATGTGATATTGCAGTGATAGGTTGCTAGCCCATCGCCCACAACACACTTCAACCCTGTGTTTGGATCTACTTAACAAAAGCAATTATCATTATAATGTGTGTATTTTTTAAATATCTTTAAGTTTTGAACCGGCCTTTTTAACAAATAATCTTCTAGAGCTACTATTAGCGTACCTTAATTAATTAATTTAAACTTAAGACTATGACTACTTACTACTTACTAACTTACTTCTTGTTCTATTTATTTAATTACTACTTCGCTCCATTCACAAAATAAATTAGGAGCTAATTATAGTTACTTGTTAAGGACAGTATTAGGCAGTCACATAACAATATCGTCTAATGCGACACACTGAACTAAGTAATTGTAGCGACGCTGCTACTCGAAATAGCCAATTTAGGAAGTGTATGTTCCGACCCTCTCGAGGGATGCCATCTGACCTGTCGAGTGAAAATTGCCTTCTCGGAAGTACTCTCGAGATATGGAATTTAGCTTCAGGCCTTACTGATTCACTTGCGAAGTCTGCCTTAGGCTTCTAAGATTATTTCACGCCGATACGCCGATCCTAATTCAAAAATGTAGAACGAAACTGGCGACTACAATGAATATCTTTCGAAGACCAAGGCGAGGCTATCTTCAACTAATTATGACAACATAACAGGATAGCTCCTATTCCCCTATTTTTTGCAGAATCATCAGGCCTAATTTGTTTGAACTAAGGCTGAACGGAAGGATTAGGTACCCACTTGAAATAATTAAACAAAGTATAGGTGAAAAACTTAAGTAAGTCACCTGTTGTATGTGTGAGTAATGTGTGCGAATAGCCATTTGTTTTGTTTGTGTTCTAATTTTAAACATGTATTGTCTATTCGAATACGCAACTACTACATACAACAGGTGACTTACTTAAGTTTTTCACCTATACCTATGTAGGCGTACTTGTGCAAAATTATGTTGTAAAAATAAAGGTGGAGAGCTCACTGCCAGGTACCCGCCTAACGGGCGCCTACGCCGTAGGCGCTTTCCGCTACATACGGGGAAACCACGGGATCCGCTACGAGCGTAGCGTACTTTTGGCAGTGAATATCTACTCCATTGTTAGTGTTTGGGTGACGTCTGGCGGCGCAACGTCAATTGCCCGCTTGTCCATGACCACAGCCTTACGGCTTCTACATTAACCGTGTTTGGACGGAAAGTGAACGCCTCATTACACTTCAAAAATACCCCATACCTATACTTACCCAAGTTTGGTTGTTAAATGGTTCGTTCTCGTAAGATGTTTGCTCGAATGTAAGATCACTTAGCTGCTGTCAGCTAGTGATTAATGGTTGGCCAAATTAATTATGCCGACCTTCACACATCAGGGCACAATATTTAGGTAGGCAAAATGCCTCGCGTTCTGATATAACTGTAAGGTTGGTACATACCATGAGCGTTAGCGGGCGGATTGGTTGGTCTATCCTTACGCAAAGTTTACACAAGGATTTGTAATAGAGCAAGGTTACCGAGAAAATAAGATGCTTAATATTAACATTTGCCTTAATTTTGTCTAAGGTCCCCAGGTTATAAGTCTTCGGAAATACAGAGGCCAGAAGAGTTCTAAATAGCGGCGTTGTAGACCAAAAGCACCGAGGGAATTAAATTAGGTACATGAGGGTGGAAGCCTTTCCGTAATTCGGTTGGAAAATATGATAATGGGATCAGATCGTGAATTTTGCGTTGCACATTCTCCAAAATATTCCGTATAGGTACAAGCCTACAATCATAAATCTTCTCCAGTTCTGGTCGTTACCCGTTGCAGTAACTTAATTTTACACGCTTCAGCTAATGATTTAAAAGCGAATGTTCCGGCTTTTCTCATTGGAACTTTGCTCGTAGTAAAAGCACGTCGTTCTTACTGCACAGGTATAAACATTAAACACCGTTGCTAAATTTTGATGTAAGTTCATACGAACATATTTGCATTGCGTGATTTGTGACATTGCTTGAAACCGCACTGTTATCAACGCTTCTAAGTCTATATGATGAGGGTGATGGATAAGAAAGGAATTTGCTCGTTGACGGTATTCTAGCTTATAGAAATTTTAACCTTTACCAAAATACAGGTACCTGGGTTGCTGGTTAAATGAAAACTGGGATCCAGAGCAAGAAATTAAAATTAGAATAGAAATAGCCCGTAGCGCTTTTATAAAAATGCAAAAATTGTATACCAATAAAGACATTAACCTAAAACTAAGATGGAGACTGGTAAAATGTTATGTACTATCTATTCTCAATTATGGTTTGGAAACATGGACGCTGAATAAAATAATGGAAACAAAATAGAGGCATTCGAAATGTGGCTATACAGGCGTATGCTGAAAGTATCTTGTACTGCAAAAGTAACAAACGTAGACATCTTAAAAAGAATGAAGAAGAAAAAGGAAGTAATAGCCACAGTTAAGAGGAGAAAGATTGCCTATTTTGGTCATCTACATAGACATGAAAAGTACGAAATACTGAAAACCATAATTGAAGGAAAAATAGAGGGAAAAAGGGGTAGTGGGAGAAGGAGGATGAACTGGCTCGATAACATCAGAAAATGGACGAATATCAAAGACGCGGCCACGCTCGCAAGACTGGCCAAGAATAGGGAAGACTTTGCAAAGGCGGTCACCGACGCCCGGTAGGGCATGGCAGATTAAGAAGAAGAACCTTTACCAATTTTGCATAATTTAAAGTACCTTAAACTCTGAGGCGTCATCACCTATGGTGCAGGGTGTGCGTTGCACACGGCCGCAGCGGTCCTAGGTGGCGCCAAGCGCCGCCCGCTACTATTCTATTTTGACCGCGCGCTTACTAGGGAGCGCTAGAGTAATGTTTGCACACGGGCGTACGTGGGCTAGAGACGCCTCTAGTTAAACTAGGCTATACTAGACATAAGAATTAATTAAGTTGAATGCATAGAGCGATTCACAAGGCGGAGCCGGATCGCGTTGGTGGTTTTAGACGGCCAGCTTCGGTTAGACCGTCATACCCGTCCTGCCTCCCCGGACAGGACAGGATACGGAAATGCCCCAACGTTAAAAATGGCAATACTTGTAGTGTCCACCATCTTGAAAAAATGTTCTTAACTTTGAAGTAACCAGATCAATCTAAACGCGGTTGGATACCGTTTTAAATTTAAATATCAATTGACACAAGATACAGACCACTAGTCAACACAAATCGTTGAAAGCCCGCCCGCTTTCGCTCAAGAGCAGATTTGCGCGCTCGCTTCAGCTTATGACTTAGAGCGAATGCTCGGACTATTTCTCATCGTGACCTTACTCGTGACAAGGGTGGGCTTTGTTCGCTCGGCAGGCACCATTTCGCCTCGCTACCTGTGTTCGCTGCCTTTATTCTTATCCCACGTGCATCATTTGAATTTTCATACAAGTAGTTGGGTATTGCCAGTTTTCTGCTATTTTTATAGCAGCGGACTGCAAAATGTAATTGCACCAAGCTATTACACACACACACACACACACACTTGGGTTTTAGTTTTTAGCACAACTAAAATAATAAATATAATTGTTATTAACTTACCTAACTTAACGTAACTTAGGTTAACATACTTAACTTATCTACCTACATGTTAAATTTGTATACTATTGGTTATACCTCTAACTTGATGCTGGAAGATCTTCTGTCACAAGTATTGCCATATACTTACTAGAAGGTCCCAACCCTTTCTTAATTTGTGTAAACACTGTTTGTTACCAATAAACCATTTTTTAATTTTCTTTTTTTTTCTTTTTCATTAACGCGTAGGTATTATATACTTATAAGTAGTACGTAAGCCAAATATATTTATCTTTACTCAATAGCAATGTTTGAAGTCTTTAATAAATAAATAATTTATTAGCGGATAATCTTCCAAATTGGACCTAGCCCAAGAGTAAGCCCAGTAGGGTAGTTCTAGGCGACGATCTATTGAATAGATATAAATAATACTTGAATACATACACAACATCCAAGACTAAGAAACAAATACTCATGCACAACACAAAAATATTTGCCCTTACCGAGATTCGAATTCAGTACCGTCAGCTTCCTCCCTTCCCATTAAACTAAACCGGTCGTCAAGACACTTACAAACGTCACTTTAATTTAACTTTAACATAAATAAATAAATAGGTATTGGTATAGGTATTATTTTCAAGACGTCTACTTGTGTACTAGTGATATTATACGTGCAAAAATGTTATGCAACTCCGTGGCAAGTGTTCAAAGTAGTTTTCCATAATATGTGTAACATTGTAAATTTTAACCTAAGGAAATATGATTTTTATTTGCATTACTTATCAGCGTGTAGAGGCATGTCTCGGGCTTAACTGGTCACGATTAGCATACACTTACATTCGCGTTTGCGTTAGGTAATGTATGCGAGAATGTATACGCAAAGTGCGGAAACGCAAACCTTCTAGTCGTAAAGTACCGCGCATAAGCGTAACGAGGGATGGTAGGGTTGCCTAATATTTAGGTTACGGTGTGATAAATTGTTTTAAATGAAGGTTACTACATTAATGCGTTATTGATGATTTTGCAAGTCTGTTACATTGAAGACAGCGCCCCCTGCGATCAGGGGGCCGATTTTTGACTTTCGAGCGCTCCAAAATTAAATAAAAGTAAATGCTATTGTAGTGTCATAATCACAGGCACTTACTTTCTACCGATAGAATTGAATACCGATAAAATTTAAAAACGTGCGGTATTGACCACTCGTCAATACCGCACGTTTTTAAATTTTCTATCGTCATTTCAAAATAGCCGTTTTCGAGTGAAAAGTCGAGCGCTCGAAAGTCAAAAATCGGTCCCCAGGAAAGCCCCGAGAAAAATAGTTTTTAAGAAATCTGTGCGTTATTTCTTTGCTGGCAGATCCGAGTAGACTAAAGGTTTCAGGTTTGAAAATTTCGCTTGTAAGTATGCATGTAGTGTATATTTATGTATATATTTATTTATGTATGTAAGTATTTATTTTATTTATGTTTATCTATTTGTGTAAATATATTGTATATAGGAGTACGTAACGTGTTTTTTGTTGTTATTTGCACTGCCCAGCATTTTTTCCGCTTTGCCTTAAGGTTTGACTGGTAGAGAATGCCATATGACATTAAGTCCGCCTTTTGTACGATAAGTTTTCTTTTATGCAATAAAGTTTAAATAAATAAACACAAATTACTTTTTTGATTAAAGTGTGTCTCGATGGAGTACATAATGTTCACGAGTTCTATGGATATAATTAATGAATAGTTACAATATATGTACTCATGTAACAATAATTATATACTGTCATATGCGTATTCCAAAAATATGGAACATAGTAATCAATAACATCACAAAAGATGTGAGAATGTGTTTTTCCTTAGCAGTATTCTTTTAGGATTTCCTAGTCTAATCTAATTTATTTTATATTAAAGGATGATACATGAGAATATTAACACGACATATAAATTTACGGTTAAGTCTGGTTTTCCGCAAAAAGCTACGAGTACAAGTACGCTAAGTAGTTGTGTATACGCAGTTTATACACGCACCGCTTGTTTTTTTTTAAATAAATAAAATTATGTGGCGGCAACCCTAACAAGTGCTGAAAATTGATTAAACCATGTACCTACTCGCGTATGGCTATAAAAACGAAATTGCCTGTATGTTATATGGAAAGGTTTCGCCCGAAACCTTTTACGTGTGTGTACGTCAAGGCGGACACGTGTAAGAGAATGTTATGAAATAATGGTTACTCTAACTGGATTTCCTTTCATGGCTGAATTTATCTGAGTGTGATGAGAAATCGTAAACCGACTGGATTGTGTTCACAGTGTCTTCCTAATAAAGTAGGCAATTAGGACCTGTAAACTCGGGTTACTATCGTCCTAGACTTCAACTATGGTTCAAATTTTGATGGCCGTTCTGATTATATATAATAAATGGGGATCCCCCATTTTACCGACAAACGTTTCACCGAATGCTTTAATTTGATCGAAAAAAAAACTCTCAAAAATAGATATTGCTTAAGTAATAAGATACCAATTTATACTACCCAACCCATGCTCTGCTGAAATACATGGTTATAGAGTACATATGTGTATAGTGAGTTTCCTTCTTGCCCGTACAAACAAACCGTTACAATTCAGAGCGACCTTTGGCAATAAACCCAGTCTTATTTAAACAAACCTATCTTGAAAACTTCTATTCTAAAGGGCCGGTCCTTCCAAAAGGGTTTCTAGGTCCTTCCATTTATTTGAAGCCCTTAACCTTATCTGATGATGGTCCCAGCTAGGGTTTGCAAGATCCGCCAATATTTCGGATCCGGATATTTCGGATATTTAAATTGAATGGATCCGGATATCCGGATTTTTCGGATAAAACGGATCCACAAGGTTTTTTTGTATAAACTAGGAATTGTAAGGCCAAACTAAGAAAAAATTAAAAATGGTTATACCACCGTATTTATATACCGGAAAGATTTTAAATAGATACGCATTCCCGAGGTCATAAGGGGTATAAAACTTTATTTTGTTTCAACTTTTAACTTACGACTACAAACTAACTAGCAAAGTTAGTTTAGTCACTGAAAGCTGTCACTTGAATTACTACAACCAGGTCGCGTTAACTCCGTACCTGGTGGTCGTACATACATTTCAATGAGCTCTATGTATACACTTAATTCGATAGGGTTGTAAAAGAAATTGACATTATGACTTGGACGCCTTACTCAGTAATCGATTGAAAGAAGAGCCAACACGGAAATCTTTAAAATCAAGGGAAGAGGTATTTATTTAGCAAGGGACATTCCATTAGGCTAATAGGACTAGGTATGTCTAGATATGGCAAAAAACGGTGAACTATATATAGCGCACTGTTCTAATTTTGCATGATCAATATAAGTCGACCATAATACTAAAAATGTATTACAATTATAAAACGTAGGTATTGTTGCTGCATTTACTTTTTACTTCATGTGTCATATCAAAGACTACAATGTGTCAAATATACTTCTTAAATATTTATTTAGGTACATCTAAACTAAGTCTTTAGTAAGTAGGCCTACCTACTTACCTACCTAGTACCTATACTATCGACAACACAGCTTACTGACCATCGGTGCACCTTAAGATTAATAAGGTTCTATATAAACACAGGATGGTCAGGTAACAGTGTTGTTGTTTGTACATATAGTCTAAGTAATATTGGATTTATATGATTACTTAGTGCCTACGGTGGATTAGTGCATTTAAACCATCGCCAACTTTCGACATCAAATTCCGCAATGTTGTAACTAATAAATTAAAAACAAAAATAATCTGATCTGGGATGAAGAAGTGGCGAATAAAAACAGAGATTGAGAATGATCTACATTATATCATTCCGTTTTTAGCGTGGACTCGGTACAAACTTCATTTTGTAGCGGTATTTTCGGTTTCCATGGTTGTATTTTAAGGATCCGTAATATCCGAAAAATCCGGATCCAGGAGCCTGTCAGATCCGGATCTGAAATTTGGCGGATATCCGGATCTTTCGGATATCCGGATATCCGGATTGCAAACTCTAGTCCCAGCCTCCAAGGATCATTCGCTTAGGTATCCGATAGCGGGGAATGCATAGGTACTTATTTAACACACTCTGTGTCACGGCAATTACAAACGGGGCGTATATTATATAGTTTAATTTGAAGGAGGATTTTTAATTTGTTAGTACTTTCAAGGAGTTTTCGTGAAACTTCATTTGTTTTAAAGAGAATGGTCTCGTGTAGTTTTAAGAAGTACCATGTAGAGTTCAACTGAAACGTGTGTGGTCATTACTAATTCAAGTTTACCTGTTATCGTTACCATGGATAATTAATACAAATTAGTTATCTTAAGTTGTTACGCAGCTTTGTAATTAGTTTATTATTTGCAAAAGCTACTTATACTAATTAATAATAGAGATTAATAATCTACGGTAGCCTAGTCGGAAGTTATGTGCAGAATATTTACCGTTAGCTTTTCGGTGAAGGAAAACATTGTGAGGAAATTGGTCTAATCCCAATAAGGTCTAGTTTTCCCTCTGGGTTGGAAGGTCAGATGGTAGTCGCTTTCGTAAAACTAGTGCCTATGCCAAATCTTGGGATTAGGTGTCAAAGCGGACCCCCGGCTCCTTTAGGGGCATTACCGGGAATAACGCTAGGAGGATACACTGATTAATTACTAGTTAAATAACGTTCGAATTTCGAAAGGGAATCACACGCTGCATATTTTTATTTCCTAATTAATGCTTTGCACAATTTAACTGTCTGGTCGCTAATGCTTTATGGCACCGAGTCCGACTATTGTACTATACCTACGTTATTCTTTTGTGCAATAAAGATTAAATAAATAAATATAACCAGCCAACCAGAGCCTTGCCGTTGTGTAGGAGAGTCATATCTGCAGCTAATTACAGACAAGAGACAAGCACGCATTGTAATTTAACAATGCCCTGCGCTCTCCGTTTAAAATATTTATATTACCGTTCTCTCCCTTTTTAGTAACTGCGAGTTACTTTGACGGATTATTTCATTAAGATCCCAGTGAACCTTCGGGTCAATTCAAATAAACATACTTATTGAATTGAAATCGAGATCGTAATATCGCAGACGCTAGCTTCCGTGCTCCCGTGTCAGAACGAGCGCGCGCCACAAATACAAGTCCGAATTCAATTCGACACGTTTAGTGAGAATAGATACTCTTATTGTATTAGTATGTATATCCCTTGACACATGCTTGTGACAAGTGTTTTATTAAAGTTTAATGCAAGTGCAGTACCTAGCTAAAGTCGTAGTAAAAACTCTGCCACTTTGAAACTGTTGACGAATGGCTGTCATAAGTCATCTACCTATGAATAATAATAAAGGTGCCCTTGCACCCTAAGGTCCTGGGTTCGAATTCCGATTAGGTATTTTTTTTATATGATGAACATGAATATTTTGCTTCTGAGTCTTGTATGTGTTCTATGGTAGCCTTACTCGTATTGAGCTTAATATTTATGTGTAATGAATGATTGTTCCATCGTAATTATTTATATTTTTTAATATTTATTTATCACAGAAATTTCTGCCAATTCGCGTCCCGCGCGACTAAGTGATTCCTTTCTCACCCGGATTGTGTAAATTAGTAAGAGAATGGTACATTTTTCTCACATTGCGTCGCGGCGTATGCGCGGATCTTTATAGGGAAGGAAGATATAGGGACATAATTTCTTTTACGTTGACAAATATTTGTGTTTTCGTATCGTGTAGTATCCTCGTGGATTTTATATAAGATATTTTTTTAGGGTTCTTTATATTTTTCCTGTCTCGATGAATCCGATGTTTTTTTACGTTTTCATCGGAATAATATGCCTATAAAAACTGTATTGACGATGACGACGATATAGAAAAATATCCATTATTCCTTCCTATATTGGTTTGTACGTAATCCATGCGAAATGGTATAATTACTTATGTTAAACACGAGGCCTGTGCCCAGTAGTGGGACGTATATAGGCGAATGATAATGATGATGATGATTATGATGATAACTATTATAATTATGGTGATTATGATGATGATGATGATCATCGGCGGGAGTGAGCTATTTTTACGTCATCAATGTCATGTAGTCGTGTCTTGTAGATATCAATATGGATAAGGTGTTCCATAAAGAAATATTAAAAGAAGACAAAATTTAAATGATTAAACATAAAATGTAAATTCATTACAAAACGAGTAATATAATATAAACTGATTTACTGCCTATCTGAAGAGGCTTCATATCAAATGATGTATCACTTGATTAACCTTCATAGTATCATATGCATATCTAAGGTAGCTTTAATACTAGTTGAAACTGTTTTTACACTTAAGCGGGACGCTGTGCAAAATAGATTAATCACATTCCGTAGATTCTTATAATAGTTATTTGTGCAACAAGAGAGCAAAGTTTGTTTTTGCTGCGAGTGCTGATTTTGAGTCCAGAGGAAGCGAAAGATTCTAAAATTGAATCACGAGCGCAGAAAAAAGCAAAAGCACGAGATGCAAATACTTTGCTCTCGAGTAACACATACAACTTTTCGCCTCAGCAGTGAGAACATATTCACATTTAAAAATATGTCATAGTATCACGTACCTATTCGTCTCGTGATTATTCAGGCATTCGTTACTGCTTGTTTTAACTCCTCAGCGCCGCGCCGTTAGTAAATACTAGAAAGTCGAGACAAGGCACGAGATACCAAAGGATATTTTAGTATCTATACGAGTCTCGCGTGACACGAACACATCACTAAAAACTAAAAACTAACCGTATTATTGTTAAAAACCACAGATTTTACTCACATTTTCGAGCTATTTTTGAAATAATCAATATCGCACTCGAAAGAGACAAAGGCACATATTAGCATATTACGTGTACCTCTCGTGCACACCAAAATCCAGCCTTACTATTGTTAAAATACTGCCTTCGTCAGAGACTTCACTATATTTCCTAGTTAGATCGAAAACTTATTTATTCTAGTAGATTTTTATATTTAAATCTAATATCAATTACGCAAGAATTAAGAATAATATACCTAATAGCTGAAACAAATTAACAGCGCGCAATTTTTAAAAGGGGTGGGGCGCCGCGCTTGCGTTCGGAAACTGCATCTGGTAAGATTAAAACTAGAATTATTAATTAGCTAGCGCTAGCGTAATAACATTCATGTTTAGATGTTTATTATGAAAAACGGAGTTTGCTCTGACATGCATTTATTGAAAAAATCTTCAATTGAAATTTCCTTAGTATCATTATTTTGGTAATTGAAACTTGTTAATTTGATAGTTTTCGAACGTGTTACTTGTTTCGCGCTATTTTGGGGGTCTACTTTGAAATTCGATGGTCGAACTATGGATCGACCTATGTCTGCCATTTTCTTTTTTTCGTAAATGAAATGAAAGGGACAGAGCTAATAAAGTTAAAATATTCTGAACATCTAATAGACCCCATACGATTAAATGTCAGTGCTCGGCATCAAAATTAAAAAGCTACTTTGTCTCACGGAGTGAGCAAAGTCGCATTTTGCACACTGTTTTCTTGCAGCAAAATATGCTAGTTCGAGCTGCTGAGGTGAAAAATTCATTTGTTTTATTGGCGACGTATAAAGCTCGTAGCAGAAAGGCAGCCTAAATACTATCATGATAGTTAATTATTACACATGGGGCATTTACCATTGGATGACAAGGTATGTCCATTGTCCATGTTATGCAAGAACTGAAAACAGCTCACCCCGCCGACCTTTGATGATGATGATGATGGTGGTGGCCTAATTTTGATTAAGATAAATTATTCATCAATAGGTCACAATACAACACTCACATCTTACAATACACACTTATTCACAGCCAGTTTTGTAATTCATTGTAAGACTTTCTAAGTGATAGGTACCCATAGAGTTGTCTCTCTCTTATCTAGTTTATTTCACCGCAGCATTATCAGCATTACAGCATATCTACAAGTCTGTCTACTCGCCAAAGGAATTAATTTAAAATTCCTTCAGCAGCTTCACACTTTTACATCAGTCTAGATATTTCCAGCTCATAGAAACAGCAGTCACGTTTTAAAGAAATAACTCGAGACTCGAACGAAACGGAAAATACTCGGGCTGATGGCTGCCTGAAATACGAATGGTGGTAAATATAAAGCGATCGAGTTAGAATTTACGCTGTTACCGGGAATGGTAAATAATTGAATTAGGCGCTTTGTTTGAGTTAAGAACGGCGGTAAGGCTTATGTATGAAGTTAAGAGTATGTTCCTAAAAGACTTGTACATTGGGACATTTTATAATAATCTATGCCTACTTATTATAACCCGACCAAGCGAAGAAGACAACTGACTCGGATCAAACGCTATTGCATTTCAATTCTCTACTTGTCTTGGTCGATTAGTAGTCCGTCCGCTAAGTATGCTCGTAATGCATAGGTATAATGTGTAACTTTATTCTCATGGATCAAATTCAATTATACTGTAATTTTTTTAAAGCACGTGGGTCGATAATGTTAAAAAAGAAGTGTATTTTCTTCATGGCATGTATCGATTAATGATTAAAACGACCGACGTATAAAATTGTATGGTGCTGTGCTACCATGTCAACGTATATGTAGATATAATTTTGTAGGAACTTAACAATGAGGTTTGGGTAAAAATGTTGCCATTTTTTCTTAGATGAGCGGCCACTCGTAAAAGTGGTACATTATGATAGATCTACTCAAAACAAACATATTTTGTTATGAAATGTAATACACTAAAATGCATCGGAGCCGAGATACTAGCAATATATATTTTCACAGGACATATTGTAAAGTTATAAACTAAACTTCAAACTTATATATCTCGGCTCCGATATTGTTTAACGCGTTTAATTTTATATATATCTATGCATATTAAGAGGTCCTCTAAACGATTATTAAAAATACATCCTTGGCCGCTACAAAAAAACGTTATTTTTTCTCATACAAGGTTACCCAATGCCCTTTAGCATACAAGACCACTCTATAGTTGTGAGTTAAAAAAAAATTGCACTTTAGCTAACAAGCAACTCTATTTCCTGTACTCAATATTACGCAACCAAAAACACTTTTCTATTTGTACGGTTCTAATAATAAACTACGTGTTAAACGTGCACCATTTTCCCTAATAATGATCTCAATTTCTCCGAGGCCAATACGTTTTTCTAGAGAGCTCGCCTCCCACGCTTCCGAATATAGTTTAATGGTAAAAAAATGCCTCGCACGTGACCACAGTAAACACATTAGCGAAAGCAGTCTCTCAACTAGAGTCTTTTAAGAATTTTTTGGACCTGCGGTTTATCAACCGCAACAATCACCGCACACATGCGTGTCACGCGGACTGTTTGTACCACCGACCACCCCGACTTCCACTTAAGTTTTTTGTAGCGACGCCTGTCTGTCTTAGTGGATTACATCGGACATCTGTACGGATATGTTTTACTGCTATCTACTGTGACGACTGCGCGGGATGTCCCCAATGGCTTATCGCTATGTGTGTAGTTTCTGTGAAACATATATAATGATGTAAGGACAGGACTGTGAATGACGCGACATTCATAACACGTTTTGTTACTCCGAAAATTGGTTTATACATACGAAGACGATCTAAAACGTAACAAGCTTAAGAAAAAAGTCAAAAAAACGATGACATAATATATGGACAAGCCCTTTTCTAATTTTTTTAAGACGCTTTGGGTCATAAAGCGACAATTACAAGGATAGCTAACTTCCCACTTATACACGAAAAATCTCGTAAACACCAGGAGGGGAAGAATATCAAGGAATTAACCCTCACCTCGAAGTTACGTGTAGGCGAAGTTGCCATGGAGGTATGTAATCATGCATTGCAAAGCATTAATACCTATTTCAACTGAAACTTTAATAAAATAACCTACAACATAGTAACTCTTACGTCATAGACGTTAGGTCGTAACTTCAGGTCTAGACCAAAACATATATGTAGAGCCTGTGCCGACTGTAACTTTCCGCCAAGACCTAAAATTATTACTACTAAAACTCGTAAAGTTTTGTGACGAATGTGGTTCAGAGATTACACTGAGTACTACGAAAATACTGCATTATGCCCATACATTTTGACTGTAAAAGTAGCCATCACTAATTAACATTAATTTTCATAATATTTTTCGAACTGATGACATATTTTATTTCAAGAACTGCATGATTACTAGCATTTAATTTACAATAATTTGATGAGGGTGTGTAGTAAGTACCTACCCAAAACTTCAGATAAATATGATGCAAATTCGCCTTAAGGATATTTTTCATATCTAAATCAGTACGTAGGTTACTAACATTTTTTTTTTATTCGAAGGTATATTAACGGCGATATTTATATATTTATATATCCTACTAATCCTACTAATATTATAAATGCGAAAGTTTAGATGTTTGGATGTTTGTTACTCAATCACGCTTAAACGGCTGAAACGATTTGAATGAAATTTTGCACGAAGATAGTTTATAGCCTGGATTAAAATATAGGATAGTTTTTATCCCGGGTCCACGCGGACGAAGTCGCGGGCGGAAGCTAGTTAAATTGTACCTACAAAGAAATAATGCTAAAATAATAACATGGTTCAAATCACGTATTAAATGTCACTACGGGCGACATGTCTCGAACTCTTCGGGACTTCTCCTTCAGGATGAGCGGCGGTGTCGCACCGTGCAGGAATGGGCGGCGGAGTTGGACCGTGTGATTATTAGCATTATTTCAACATGTCTCAAGAAAGTTTTAAATCGATAACCTACAAAGACTGCTCTTTCATCGCTTTTATATTTTTAATATGCGATCATCAGTTCGAGGCCAAGCTAATATTGAGAGAAAACTTCGGCCAACATTTGTCTTACTCGACATCACGGACAATAGGGCAATGACCCACTATCACGGGTAACCAAAATAAAAACAATTTAGTAACGTGAACAATACCGAAGGTATATGTAGTCTTCGTTTTTATTTTGAATCTGTTAAAAATAGGTAGCAGAGTAGTCTTCTACCTGTCGGCTTTTTAGGATAATGGGGCCGAAGTAGTCTAGTCCGTAAACCGGCAGGACATATGGGACACTATGGGATCCTCATGAATCTGGTTTCCATAAAAAAAGTCTCATAATACTCATGAGTAGTTTCCATATTAAAGTCCCAATAATTAATATAAAACATTCTAAGCACTTCCAGTCTCCGCACTCCAGAGTGAACAAAAAGGGAAAGACCCGGTAGGTAGGATTATACACAGTATTAATATTTCCAATTATACCTTCCATGTCGATAAACCACACCTGTATCTAATTAATTCAACCTCATTCATATCCACTATATAGTTACTAGGAAACGTTCGACACTGCTTGTTATAGCTCATCGATCGATTATTATTTATGGTTCGGCGTTTTACCGCGCTCTAAATCCTAGGAAACGTCTCCAACAAACGAATCACTATTTAAATATTAGATTCGCAAATCGCCTAGAAACCGGTGTTCCGAGTAATCGACCGGTTCAATTTCATCGATTCGTCGCGATTACGTTTTTATCGATTACACCGTGCACGTAACAAAGAAATGGTTAAAATGAACGCTTCTTTTGTTTTGAATTTGACTATGGGGCAGCTTAATTTCTTATTGCGTTTTTCATGCAATGAATTCCTACACAGAAATAAATAAAATTGTTTATTTGTGTCTTCCTTAGCTTTGTCAGTGAACTTAGTTACTTAGGCAAGCTTATTTACATTTTTAACAATGATTTCTCTTTGTCCACAGCGCCCTCAAAATGCATATTGAAGTGCAAGTCGCCCTCAACTTCGTCATATCGTACCTATACAACAAACTGCCGCGGCGGCGCGTCAATATCTTCGGCGAGGAGCTGGAGAAGGCATTAAAGGACAAGTTCCGGGGTCACTGGTACCCTGACCGGCCCTGCAGAGGGTCTGCCTTCAGGTGCCTGAAGACCGGGGGACCCCTGGATCCAGTTCTGGAGCGGGCTGCGCGGGAGTCAGGAGTGCCAGTGCGGGACGTGCTCGAGCATTTGCCGAGGGACCTCGCCGTCTGGGTTGACCCAGGTAATTATCTACTCATATTTATATTGCAAAACTGATCAAGCTTTAATGTCATCATCCTCCTAGCGTTATTCCCGGTTGCGCCCTAAAGGAGCCCGGGGTTCACTTTGACACCTAATCCCAAGAATTGGCATAGGCACTAGTTTTTACTAAAGCGACTAGTGCCATCTGACTTTACAACCTAGAGGGAAAACTAGGTAGGTAAACCTTATTGGTATTAGACCGGATTCCTCATGATATTTCCTTCACTGAAAAGCAGTGTTTTAACTATGTATTCAGCCTATTGGTTGAATTTTTGTAAGGCTTATTAGCCTTACAAATCGATTTTTACTCGCTTCCGGTGATCGTTTTATTAGTCGTCCGATCCGACTGACTCTGCACCAACCCAATGGTTGAATGTTAAAGAATGCGATTGGCACATTATTTTTATTATGTTTTATGATTGAATAAATAAATGACAAATGCAGTAGCAAATAGCCTCAGTCTTATTGGTATAAATTCTGCGCTAACGTATAAACTTATGTCAATTTTTTACTAAAATTAATGGAACACCAAGTTACGAGTTGGTATGACTTTAAAGTAGGTAAACGAAAAGCTCAATCAGTTTTGAGAACATTACGATTGTTAATGTGTTATTACCGTCAAAACTATATAATATAATTTGATTTAATATAAGTATGTAAAGGAAGAGCTGTATTTTTGGCTACAGTATCGCATTGTTTCTGTTACCAAACCAATTCGTGCCAATTTTACAATATGAATCTGAGTTGATCTCAGTTACCTGAGTTTGTTTCTAAAAATGGAACAGTTGACAAGCGTCATTACATAATACATAGTTCGTAGAAGCAAACTTCGCACTTAACTTTGGCATTCGTTTTCACTAAAAAATAATAGCAAATTTAGCTCTTCCATCACCAGAATTGACACTATAATCTGTCTCTGTAATACTTATCAACAAACTTTTCATAATAGTTTCATAACTTCTCACTGAAAATAATATGGCATAAGCCAAGTGTTAACTTACTATCAACTGACCCCGTATCATGGTCGGCCTTATCACATGATAAGTGACAGGATAGGGCGTCCGTCACTGGCTGACACCGTTTGATAGAACGAGACGACGCTCTTATCTTATCACTTATCGCGTGATAAGGCCGACCATGATACGGGGTCTGCTAAATGCCAATGACATTGATGTATCGATGCACGGCACTTGTTTTTAGAATCGAAAGGTTTATTCGGATAAGGTAAAGTTAGCACGGTTCAATAGCATTGTTTATTTGTTACATAACTTGGCGAGGCCAACGGACGACGTAATAATATTATTCGACCCCCTACTGGTTGTAACTGGGTTGAGTTGGCTAGCTGGTGGATTGAATGTCTAAATTGCAGCTATGCTTTATTTGATTGTTGTGCTGTCAAGCTGAAAGCAATTGTGTAATAATCGTTGTCTATTCTCGTTTCTTAGTGATCTAAAAGATTTAAGCTAAGGGCTATTAGGACCTATAAAGGCAATAGATGGGTACCTAAACTGCCAAAAGTTTCAGATCACCTTCGATTTTCTATATCCTCTAGCCCTTATAACTTCTTCTTGTACCTACTTCTTGACGCCCGCCCTAGTGCAGTCCAGTGGGCCTTAGTAATAGATTACGTGTGACACTCCCGCCCGCCCTATCGTTAACCATACGTGGTTAGTGTTCTACGACTATTACTATTTCGAATGGTATACGATGATTATTGATTAGAATGAATACGCAAGGTTCCCTAAAACAACGTTACGGCCCGGCCACGACACTGCGCGGCGGCGGCAGCGATTTTTCTAATCCATTGCGTGTGATCCCAACTAATCAAAATGCGTTGCGCCTCTCGACCGCGCAATGAACAGATAAAACGCTTGCCGTGCAGGAATTCGCGCAATGCCGTGGCCGGGCCATTATAGTAACAAGGATTCCTTAAATTAGGTCCCGCAATTTTTATTCAACAGATATTCTTGCTCGTTTCAGGAGAAGTGTCCTACCGCATCGGTGAGAAAGGAGCAGTGAAGGTGCTATTCAGCAGCGACGAGCGGGCGGCCGACGAACGGACTGACCGAGAGGTGAGATAGAAATACCTACAGTACGTGCCACATGAGTTTGCGTCTCTGATTAGCATCACGTACACAGGTACTACTTTCAAGGTGTCCGAGGCGTTACAAGAATACAACATGTTCTCGTAACATTTCATGGAGTTCCGCTTAGTAACGCCTGATTTAATAAATTATTTGTCAGAGGCGACTTGACCCTAACTTCAGAGACGCAAACTTGTGTGGCACGTATTGCACTATCCCATCACGGCCCATGCCTAACTAGCCCATTCAAGGTTCATGATCCACATATGAGTCATGCCCCTACGAGTGCATTCCGCTACAAGGCGAACAAATGCTGCGGCGCTACCACGAAAATCGAAACTTGAAGTTTGTATACATGCATCCCTGTCACTGTAAGTGCGATAGAGATGGAAATACCCGAACTTCGACTTTCGAAGTTCGTGGTTATAGCTCTGATACGCACGAAGCGTTTCTTGGCCTCGAATGGTGGCGTTTACGTCGGACGCAAAGCAAGTATGTAAGTGCGAGAGGGACTTAACACGATCATGCTAACTGCTTATCTACCTTATCACCGTCGTGAGATTAAAGATCTGGCCCCGCATTTTGGCAAAGGCAGGCAGGTGGTGTCATAAATAGTAAACGAGTTAATTGCGTAAGCTCCTCAAGTGAATGTTGCACCTCACATACTGTGTACTGGTAATGTTTAATGGTAGATCTAGTATAATATCCGCCTACCGCTTATGACTAAGACGCCATTTGACATTGAGAAATTGCACCAAAGGTAAGGCCTAATCAGCGCTGACTCGCGGCCAAATCGTGGTGGTTCCACCTCCTGAGCGTTATTCTGGTTATATCTGGTAAGCCCAGGTTTTGGTCAGCGACCTAATGCCAAAAATTGACGTAAGCACTAGCGACTGGCATGAGCTTCCAACCTAGAAGGGAGATTAGACCTATTGGGATTAGGCCAAATAGTGGAGATTGAGACAATAATAATCGTGTTCTTTCCAGGTGACCCGGGCATTCAACCCCGAGGCGCAGTGCTTCCGGCCTGTGGAGCCGGCGACGGCGCCCTCGCCCCCCGCGCCCGCGGCCTTCTCCCCCGCGCCGCCGTTCCGCGCGCAGCCGCTCACCTTCACCACCGCGACGTTCGCGCAAACCAAGTTCGGCAGCACCAAGCTGAAGACGAGCAGCAAGCGCGCCAACCGCATGTCGCCCACCGAGTTCAGCAACTACATCAAGCAGCGCGCGGTTCAGCAGCAGCTGGCAGCGCGGCTGTCGCCGGCGGCGGACCCGGCCGCGTACTTCGTGGGGCGGCGCGAGGGCCCGGCGTCGGGCGCGCCGCCCTACCCGCCGGCGCCGGCGCACCTGCTGCTCGCCAACTGAGCCGCGCACGCGCGCTAGCCGCCCCGCGCGACCCGCTCATAGAGTCTTTACTTTTTTACGAGAGAGACGCGCGCCGCGAATCGCGATTTATTTTTTTATTTTCCGCGGGGGCGCCCCGCGCCGCCCGCCGCTTGTGATATCCGTACGATTTTCCATAACTTTTTGTATTCTCGTTCGTTACGTCGATGTGTAAATTTATCGATAGGAGCAATAATCGGCCGCGCGACTCGCCGGCGATTTATTTTCGTAATATTTAAAGCCGAGTCACGTTTTTGATGTCTTCGTTCGATATCGATATAGGTATTGTAGGGTAAGGGAGCGAGGGGCCGGATGGCCGCGTGCGCTAACGACGTACCTTCTATAGAGCGAGCCTGTATACATACGTCCTCCGATCTAAGAAATACTGATATTTAAATATGTATACATAATATATATTCGTACGCGATATTCGTCTAATTTTTCACGTGGAAACGAAAGGCCAATAGAGAAATTACGTATTTTTAATATTGAAATTGATAATTCATACTAACTATATAAAGTACCTACTAAATGGTATGTATGTACTCGTATCGTATCGTATCGTATCGTATGTAATAAATGTTTGCATATCCGGTCGGACGCGGTCGGACGGCGCGGCGGCCCGCCCGAAGGCGTCGGAGATCTCACCTAGTGTAATCATCACTCGTACGATTATTTATAACCTTATAATATTATTACAATATACATAATATATTATAGGTATAGTTACGTTTCAATCTAACAGTATTTTTTTAAGAAGATATTAGTCCCTGAGTACATTACCGGCCGACCGCGCGTCGGCCTTAGTCTGTATGGTACCTATAATTATAATGTTAAAATAAAAGACATTGAGTGTAATGATAGAAAAGATTTCTCAATTCATAAAATAACGGGTGCATGCAAATTCATGGAAGTAAATACTATGTGTTATTTATCTTTTTTATGTTTCACTCGGCGGTGCTCAGTTTTTCAGTGGAGGGGGTAGTGGGGTAGTGCCGCTTGGTCGGGCTTGTCCGTGCACGTGTCGGGTGGCGGACCGCGTCGGCGCGCCTGGTCGCGCCGGACCGCGGCCACGTCGGGGAGTGTGGACACGCTTTCGATTCCATGCACAACAATGACAAGTTGTACCTGAATAAGGAAATGTGCAACTATTTTTTTACTATTTTTATATTTTGATTTAGATTAAGTATAGATGTATGATTTCTGTAGGCGTCTACATTTCCTACGATGATTTTAACGTGTAGGTACTTGATTGATACCCTATTTATTATGAGTGGTACGTTGGGTAAATGTACTGAGGTCCCTCGATTGAAAAACTGGCCAAAGTGCTACAGTATTTTGTAGATAAAATCTATAATGTAAGTTTAATAATAATACAACTTAGAGTAATGAGATTTTTTATTAAAGATACTTTTTATTTTTCTTTCTTTTGTAAGATATATTAGATGGAAGTGTTAAAGATAATATAAAATTTGCATAATATAGTAAAGCGGCTCTCCATGCCCGTGAATATAATTAGTCAATAATAATTTTTCATATTGTTGTACGACTTTTTAAGTTTATATTAAAATGTTTTGTGCAATCTACAGCGGTGTATGAATTTTATTTCCATGAGTATCCCCCCACCTACCAAACTTTGTTTTGAATTTTAGAAAAGCGAATTTTTCGAAGTCGTATGCAGTATATAACTACATTGGTATTGCTTAGGAAATTGTTCGAATCGAAAAGTTCGTCTCAGTAAAATCTCACTATGCTTGCCGACGAAAAAAAATAGCAGTGACAATTTTAGCTAATAGAAATTGAGAAGTAGGATGAGAAAAGGTGTAATCGGCGACAGTCGGCGACCGTCGCTAGCTGCGGCTGGCGAACGCCCGCGACGGTCGCTGACTATAGCCGATACGCCGCAGCGTGCACTCGTCGATGTGTGTGAGAAAATAAATATCGAGAGCAATGTGTGCGTAATGGAGGTCTAATATTTGGCCACCTTTAAACAAATGCCACTATTATTACTTAATTGTAAATTGTTCTTGGAGTTTTATGCTATTTCCACAGAGAACCACAAACTCTTACGATGCTAAAAGGACAAAAAAATGTCCTAAAGATTTTTTCCTATTGTGTGACCATTTCCCATATACTTTGTAACACGATAGAAAAGTTCTAAAAAGTATGGAAATATTGGGTAAATTTTTCTCCTATGATGGAAAGAGATTGTGATTCCGAGTTCATTTTTCATTTTCATTTTTGATGACATTTTCTGCAACTTTGTATTATCTCTACAAAGTTGCAGAAAATATCTTCAAAAATGAATCGGTTTTTTTTAAAGAAATGCTCAAATATGGTTCATTGACGACCGGTTAGCCTAGTGGGTAGTGACGCTGCCTAAGAAGCTGAAGGTCCTGGGTTCGAATCCCGGTAAGGGCAAATATTTGTGTGATGTGATTTGTTTCTGAGTCATGGAAGTGTTTATAACTATTATATTATATCGTCGTCTAGTACCCATAACACAAGCCCTACTGAGATTACTATGGGACTAGGTCGATTTGTGTAAGATTGTCCCCTAATATTTATAATTTATTATTATTATTTATTATTATTTAACCATCAGCCAGTTTACGTCCCACTACTAGGCACAGACCTCCTTTTATGGATGAGAGGAAATGGGCAGTTTGAAGCTATGATAGCCTAGTGGTTCAAGCATTCGGTTGTTAAATTGCGGTGGTGGGTTCAAATCCCGGCTCGTATCAATGAGTTAAAGTTAAGAGGAAACACAAAGGCCGTTTTTCCATAGAAACGTAGTCCTCTGTTTTCTCCCTGGATAATGGCAATAGAACAATCGTTTTTTTTTTTCATAAATCTATGACTACTATTGACATGTTCCTATGTTTTCCTTTTTTTCATATTATTAGAGTCTGGCCATCGAAACGTGATACTGACATTTATATGGCAACTTTTTATATGGCAACAGTAATATGATTGGCAAATGTGTCAACAGCTTTAAATTAGTATGATGTCCTAATCTTGATACTTGATATGGTAAGTAAGAAAGTAAGTGTTCCGTAATAAATTGGTCTGTTTTTGAGAGAATTAAGGGGTGCCTTGCTGCTAATATTATTCACATTGAAGAATATCATAAAAAGTTCAATTATATTATCATGTCTCGCCAAAATTTAAGTTTTGGAGTGGTTTTGAATAATCTTCTTAAATTTAAAGTAGAATGAATTTAAAGAGTATTATTTCATGCAACTTTACCTCCTTCTGTTTGATCAGTTGCATTTTGAGAAATGAAGAAAAATAATCAATCAATCAATCTTTATTCTCAGACCATATGATCCATAATTTGTTAGTAGTATTTATACTTACAGACTAGGGTTAGGGTGCATAATAATTGTGCAAGTATCACTATTATTTCATCGCGTTATACAGTGTTGCAACACGCTGTTTTTTTAAATTTGCCGCGGTTTTCTAGGATCATCTTTCCCTGGCCAGACTACTCTTTTACAAATCATGAAAACGGTCATGACGTATCCAAAAAAAGATCGATTAAATAATCGTTTAATTTGTCGCGTCATGAAAATATTTGATAAAAAATAATATATGTTATACCATCTTTCCATGCCATGCGGGCATTTTTATGATCAGAGGCTCTAGTATAAGTTTTACCGAAACAAAACGTTACGAACGCGTTTGCGTTTAGCTGTCAAATCCCATACAAATAGAGGGTAAAACGCAAACGCGATCGTAACGTTTTGTTTCGGTAAAACTTATACTAGAGCCTCAATGTTCTCTTGAAGCGATATGGTGAATGACCATTAACGATTGTGAAACTGTATTTTTATGATTTTTTGCACATTGTGCAAGGTTTTCAACAGAGGGATAAGTTACTGAAAGGCTACTCCAGTTATGTATGCTCTAAGATTCTAAAAGATATACGGCCAATGAAGTGATACTACAATATTTAACGGCTCCTTTTTCTTTGAGGTACGGAACGGATTTAGGGCCGCTTCGCACGAGCGCTTTTTCAACGGGCGTTAAAAAAAGGTTTAAATGACACAAATTGATAATCATGTATTTATTGACACGATGGCGGTTTTTAAGGGCGGCACTTTTTTTATGGAGCACTGTTCGATTATCGACGTTAGGCGTTGGACGTTAAATCGAATTGTGCGTACGGAACTCCAACGTCGGGTTATAACGCGACGCGTTTTAGGGTTCCGTACCCAAAGGGTAAAACGGGACCCTATTACTAAGACTCCGCTGTCCGTCCGTCTGTCTGTCCGTCTGTCACCAGGCTGTATCTCATGAACCGTGATAGTTTGACAGTTGAAATATTCACAGATGATGATGATGTATTTCTGTTGCTGTTAAATATTTAAGGGAGCCCGTACAACAAACGTGTTTTTTTTGCCGTTTTTAGATTATGGTAAGGAACCCTTCGTGCAGCCGGTTTTTTAAACTCGTGCGAACCAGGCCTAAAAGGTAATCCTAAACCAACGCTTTGGTTTCATTACAACATAATTTAATTTTGCCTAATACTCTATTACACTAATTATTTCACTAAAGCAAGCAAACTAACTGGTTTCTAGGTAAAGTATAAATGATAAAAAAACCATTTCTTTAATTCACTTTATTTATCAAACCACAAAGATGACAAAAGTAAACCTCATCTATGGATAATATTAGGATAAGTTTGTGATATAAATATAATCTTTACAGGACAACGGATCGACCAAGAATTGACAAACATTTGTGATAAGAACACACTTGATTTTAAGATTTTTAAATATAAATTATAATGCATAGTTCCGGAAGATAGTGATAAATATTATTACGTTATGAAACATAATCTTTCCATCATAAAATGATTCAACCTAAATCAACGCTGTAGCAAAGCCAAGCTAAACTCGTCATTAAAAAATATAAAATTGATAAAGCATATTAAATAATCTTTGTAATCGTCTATTTCTGATCAGGATGCTTT
The DNA here is from genome assembly GCA_947049275.1 of Epinotia bilunana. Classification (NCBI taxonomy): domain Eukaryota; kingdom Metazoa; phylum Arthropoda; class Insecta; order Lepidoptera; family Tortricidae; genus Epinotia; species Epinotia bilunana. The sequence continues at coordinate 17,897,388 of OX346260.1, read as the reverse complement.
TAAGTAATTTACATTTTTAACAAACATGAAAAGGCACCACATTATAACACCCGTCGTAAAATATTGACTACTTGTGCGTTGATAATAATTAAAATTTAAAACATTTGACACCTCATGCTAGTTTGAAAGCAGACTCTATATAATTATAATTTATAAACACAATTTTGACCCTTTCATATCTTGTAACAATTCCTTGAATATATACTTTGTCAGAGAAAATAAATGGTATTCTTATTAACATGATGTAATTCCTCAATGCTTGCGTCAAATTTTCAATGTACAATACAGGAACAATCTTACATACTATTATTAAAAATACTTTATTTCGTACAAGATAAAGCAAACGTTTTGGCACTGTCTGCTTCCCGGTGATGTTTTACTAAAGCAGTGGTATGTTTAAATTATTCACAGTGCAAAAGTATAAACATTTGGTTTCACTAACAGAACAAATAATTATAGTATATATATATAAAAATGTTTTCTTACCAAATGTTTAACAACTATATTCACACAGGCTAATATGGGGATCAGTAAATTAAAATATGTAGTACATAATGTGCCTTTATTGAAAAATGATTAGACGTCATGTGGTAGTAGGGGTATTTTACATTGGAAATAGGTCCCCATTTACATTAGGCATCACTTTACTAGAATCACTTTACAGAGATAAACAACCACTGACTCCAATACCAGCCTGTCGTTACAAAATGTAGTCACTATGAGATTAAGACGAGAGCATTTCAAGGCCATTAAGTACCTAAATATAGCTTCATAGTATAAAGTTATAGCCATAGATGAGGAGCTGTGCCCTTAGTGGTAGTTTATAAAATACTATACACTTGAAATGTCTAAAAATAATCAGTACAATTTAATGAAACTTAAACGTCCTCTCTTAGTACGCTTTCGTTAACTAAAAAGTCCTAATTTTATAATTAATATTAATTTAAATTAAACTATTATTATATTTACAGAATAAAGTAAAACTGAAGCATACTTTAAATACAAAAATAACTCATTCAAGACCGATCTTATTGGTCTTATAGAGTGGAGCGTCACTGTATATGGAGGGCGACCCTAGGGGCCTAAAAACCTCCAATGTTGTTAACTTTGTTGATGACATACAACCATACGCTTATATTCGTTCCCTCATATCATATCCTGTGGCTTCAGCTGAGCGCAGTTGTCTGAACTCTTATACTTTTAAGTAAAGTTTTGAAACTAAACACTGATATAGAGGGTAGAAATGTATGACAAAAAAAGTTAAATATAATTCATCAATATTAACAATATTTGAAAACTCATCAAACGTCATATAAAATTATGTTCATACAATGACGCTCCATCCTATCGTAATTATACCCATAACTTTAGAAAGAAAACGCAAGTATGTATATAAGCATGACTTATGTCTAGTCTAACACTGGTTATGACTAATTTTGACTATATTTCACAATTTTGGCCCGTTATTCCAATGTTTAAAAATATAGAGAATAATTCGTACATCTCGACAAATACACATAATATCCCGAAAGTCATGATAAGTACCTAAAACACATTACATGTATTTTTCACTGCTGCATCATACAACAACGTCAAAGTCCGTAAATAAAGTATTAAGAGTGAGCAATACTTACGAGAAACAAAAGAATTAACACACATTCAACCACAAAATAACATCTAAGATTCTAAGGAATGACGGTAGAGCGACCGCAATATTATACCAAAGACACGACACGCCAGTCCCTTCAAGGATTCACATAATAAATCATGTGCTAAGACTGGGCAAACCTCCCTATTATATTATGTATCCGTTGCGTCTAAGGTCATCGTCAAACCCGGTTCAACCAAACAACTTAACGCTACAGGCGGTCAAGCTCAACTCTTACGATCAGTGGGCCATCTCGATGTGCCGCTGTAAACTCTTCTTGTTCATATAGAAGCGTTCACACATGGCACAGGGGAAGTACACCTTTTCGTTGTCCGCGTGCTTCGCGCGAGTATGGGAGGACAGGTCCAGGGCTCTCGCGAAGTAGACTTTGCAGATGTTGCAGAAGAATTTGGTGGGGGTGGCGTGCATGGTTCGGTGGGCGATGAGGTCGCGCGGCGTGGCCACGCCGTCGCCGCACTGCGCGCACGTGAACTCGCCGGGCTGCGCGAGCGGCGCGCCGGCCTCGTCCTCCTCGTCCTCCTCGTCCTCCTCGTCCTCGGCCTCGGCGTGGTGCCGCGAGCGGTGCGCCAGCAGCGCGCTCTCGCTGTTCAGCTGCACCCCGCACACGTCACACCCGAACACGTCCTCGTCCGCCTGCCCGATCGCGCTCGAGCTCCCTTCGCCGTCGCCTCCGTAATGTTTCTTCATGTGCACGAGCAGCGTCGACTTGCGCGTGAAGCTCTTGTCGCAAACGGGGCAGAAAACAGAGTTCGGTTGATGAACTTCGTCCATGTGACGCTGATATGCCGCGCGTTTCGTGAACTCTTTGTCGCAGATGGTACAGTACCGATCTTCTAAGGCGCCGGGCAAACTGTTCTGCTGTTCGAGCTCCATAGAATCGTCGGACCTCAATTTCTTATTGGGATTGACGACGGTCACTTCGACTTCGGGTGGCAGTCTCCTTTTAGTCGTCGCGGTCGCGGTAGGGGTAGAGTGAGTGACTCTCGCGAGCTGGATGGGGTCTACGACCTCGTGCTTGCTCACTTTGCTCGTGACTTTGTGCTGGGGCATCCACAGCCCGCTATTGTTCGCGGCCGCCTTGCCGTCGGGCGAGCGCAAATGCCACCCACGATGACTCTTCAGTGCGGCTATTGATGTGTAACTCTTATGACAGATCTCGCAGTCGAAGGTTTGGGGCTCCGAGACGGATTGGTTTATACACTGGTGGTTTTGTAGAGCAAGCAGACCAACGAATTGCTTTCCGCACGTGTCGCACGGGTATCGCGCTTGGTACTCTGCGCTGGGGTCGGCGATCTCTGGTTCGGGATCGTACTCCACGTCTACATCTTGAGATATATCTTGTGCTTTACTTGTGCCTTGGTTAGCATTATATCCTAGTAACTCACGGGCGTGGGCAGCCTTTAAGTGCTCGTACAACTCCAATGTAGAGTTCAATGGTTTCCCGCATATCTTACACATTTGTGCCGTGGATTTGTGCACATTCTTCCTATGGCGATAGTACGACTTTTTATCCGAGAACGTTATCTTGCAAATCGTGCAACTGGATCTACCGCCTTCCGAAGATGGTTGCGCTTGATTCTCGGGATTGCCAGACGCGCTCGCGTTAATGATGCCATGTTTGGCGCGTTTATGTTTCCACAGACTGGTTCTTAGAGGGAACCGTTTGAAGCAAAGTTCGCACGAGAAAGGCAATGCGTCGGCGGCCTGCGCGGCCTGCGCCGCCTGCGCCTGTTGTTGCTGCTGTTGATGTTGTTGCGCGTTGTTAGCAAAGGTAGAGAAGTTAAAACTGTTGAACTGTGGCGTCGACAATGCAATGCCGTTTTCGTCAACGTTGTACTCGTCGTCTTCAGTGGATGCTTGCATGGTGTTTTCTTCACTGTCATTCCGCTCATTAAGGAGGTCTGCATGTAAAACTTTCTTATGTTTCCATATATTTTTCTTATGCATGAAGCCTTTTCCACATATGTCACAGCAATATGGAGCATTTGGAACATTGCAATTCGGTTTGAAGTTTACAAACCCGGGTTGAATCATAGGGAACTGCTTTATCGGCTTTCCTATAATCTGAGGAGCGAATCCTTTAGATTCGCCTGGTTTTCTATTAGTGGTAGGAACTTTAGCATGGATACGCATGTGGTTAGAATAAGCCTGACGACTTTTGAATGACCTAATGCAAATATCACAAAAGAATTCGGAATCAGCTGCGGCCATCGCCGCGGCGCCCGGGTGGGCTTGCTGGACGTGGTCGGACAGTTTTTGAGGAGTACTGTATGAGTTGGAGCAAACACTGCACGGGTAAAATTTCACTCTCAAATGCGTATTTTTGTGTTCCGCTAGCTCGGAAGGACGCAGGAACTTCTTTTCACATTGATCGCAGTGATGTGCGATTTGATTGTGTTCTGCAACTTGGTGGTCAGTCCACGCATCGACAGTTTCGAATATGGCATTACATTCTGTGCACGAGTAATGATATTCTTCCGCTTCCTCCTTAACAAGGGACATGTCCGGTTCTGCGGATTGTGCTCCCAGCACTTTATCGGAATGTTCGGCGTAAATGTGCTTATTTAGCTCAGGGCTCGTTTCGAATTTAGCATCACAATTCTGGCAGTAATGTGGCTTGTCTTCGTCGTGAGCCGCCTTCAAATGTTTCACCAAGTTCGGATAATTGGGATGTTTCTTTCCGCACAGAGGACAATCCGTGGGACGGCCGTCTATGCAATTTTTCTGATTGTCAGGATCGAAACTGCCGGCATGGACGTGTAACGCGTGGTCGTTAAAGTCTTGCATATTGACGAATTTCTCAGGGCATAGATCGCATGCTATGTAAACTGTACATTCTCCGTTCCGAATGTGTCTCTTCCACAAGGACTTATCTTTAAACCTGGAGCCGCAGTGTACGCAGGCCATAGGCACGCGTGACTGACCATCCTCGTGAACATCCAGAACGTGTTTCATAATAAACTGTTTAAGTTGGAATTTAGCCGGGCACAATTTACACGCATACGATCTAGCATTGAAAATATCCTTGTATTGCACTTTGTTATCTTTGGGTTCATCTTCAATGACCAGGTCATCAGTAATACCTTGTTCATTGTATATTATCTTCCACAAGTCTGTGCAAACGTTAGCTCTCATGTGACTGAGCAATGCGCCAATATGTCCAAAAGTTACAACGCAATTATAGCACGTGTGCTTTGGAACTTTGTGTCCATTTTTCTGTAAATGCTGTATGACAGCTTTCCGGCGAGGATGTTCCCTGTCGCAGCAAAGACAACGTTTAGTGTTGATCTGTTCAATAATGTCTTTGTATTTGTTGATAAAGTCTCTCTGTGTCTTTGTGACGTAAATCTTGTCAGGATCTAGTTCCTTGACGTCTTCGTCGATGGTTTCGTTAGCAACAGTTTCATCAAGCTCCTCCTCTTCTTCTTCTTCATTCTGTTCACTATTGCACGAATTAGTCTGCATGTCTTCATTGATTTCAACAACTGGCGCTAAGCCAGGCGGGAGATCTTCATCTTCTTCATTCTCGTTATCTTCACCTTCATTACCATCTTCCTGATCTTCCTCTCTTTCTCCGTTATCCTCACCGTTGTCTCTCTCGACATCATCAGCTTGAACGTCATTTTGTTCTTCAATCGTAATATCTCCTTGGCTACCATCATGTTCATCGTCTTCCTCTTGTTGTCCATTCTCGGTCTCACTGATTTCACCTTCCATTCCTTCCATATTTTCAGTGTCATTTTGAATATTGTCTTCGCCATCGTGATCCTCATGGTTATCATCCATGTCCACGTCATTCTCTCGTTGACGAGCGATTTCGATCTCATTGTCAGATTCCATGTCAACTGTATCATAATGTTGGTTTTGATTCTGGGACTCGTCTGCCTCTTCCTCATCTTGGTTTTGGTCATAGCTAGGTTCAGACAAAATAGTTTCAACTTGGAAAGATGCTATTTCTGGCTCTGATATTAAAGTTTCCGGGCTTTCCGGTCCCGAGTTGATAATTTCGGGCTCAGAGACCAACAGTTCCGGTTTCGATGTAAGGAGAGTTTTTAAGATTTGAGGTTCTTTTTTCTTGATTTGTAAATCTTTTAGAGCTTTTATACGCAAAGGATATGGTAAGTTGTTATGAACGGGTTTAGCATTTTTGATAGGTATCGGTTTGGGAGGTGCCACGACTCGCGACGGCATGATCCTAGTCGGCATTGGTTTTTGAAACTGCTTGTGATTGATTGGGTTAGGCATAAGTCGCGCTTTCGGGTTGAAGGGGTTGATTCGTAGTTTGGGTTGCATGTGTGTTTTGGGTTTTTTAGCGGTATTGATTTTATTTGTGTATCTGTCAAAGCTGTGAGCGGTGAGCTCGTGTCGCCTGGCGTTGTGCGAGTACCTGTAGGCACGGCCGCAGACGAGACAGTCCTTGGACGCTAACTGCTGGATGCCCTGGCGAGCGTGCAGGGTCTCTCCAGTGGGTCGCATCACGGTGATGGAAACTTCAGGCATGTTGGGCACTTTTTTGTACTGCTGCTGAGCTGCTGCTGCCTCCATCATCTCCTCATCTTCGTCTTCTTCTTCATCTTTCTCACTCTCGATACCCTGGAAGGGAAATATTATTCACAATGAGTTATGATACTAACATTGCACACATACGCAAGGTTTTATTGATGTAAAAATAGTTATTTGTTATACAAAGGTGCAAAGTTGTATTTTACCCGCGAGTGTGGAATTGAAACACGAGCAAGCGAAAGGATGCTATAGTTGAACCACGAGCGAAGCGAGTGGTTCTAAAATAGAATCCTGAGCGTAGCGAGTGTCTCAACACACGAGAAGTAAAATGCATTTGCACCCGTGTGTAACACAAAACTTTTCACCTCACTGTAGCGAGGAAAGTGCGACACGCAAAACAACTTTATTTATTTTAAATAAATTTTTTTTAACAGATGTAATAACGTTAAGTAATAGCAAGTAGAATTTTGGTCGAGTACGAGTCGCATTTAAATTTTCCTATACATTTTGAGACCCAGCGCCTGATGAAGGCAACAAGCAATTTATTAAAAGTTATTAAATATTTATTTTATTCCGTTTTTCAAGTATTTGTTGTTGTAGCGGCAACAAAAATATATCATCTGTGATTTTTTTGTATTATGAGCGTTTTACGTTTTGTTATCTGTCAAAAGCTACTTAAACACGCTCCAAGGTCAAATTACTTTCCCCACTAGTGGATAAAATGCGTTTTTGCCCACTGGTTTTAAAGGATAAAAGATAGCTTTCCAAGGCTGTGAGAGGAAAATATCTTTGTATCTCTAGGCAGTTGTCCGTAGTAGTGTGCAACAAAATCTAAACTGACAAGATTCTTCATGTGTGACACTTCAGGTGTAGGCTCGGGCCACTAGAGTTTATATATCCTAATTTATCAACTAATTGTATATTCCCATTGCCATGCTTGCTATCGGTGCGCGATTGGTTACTGTGCGTAATATACGCTAAGTTTAAGTTTGGCTATAGATTTCTTTGTGTTAGTTTATTTCTATAAGTGAGAACCTGCAACTGGCTATATGGTTTTATTATTTTGTCTATAAATATGTTACGCTGTTGGTTTTCCATGTATCAATAAATAAATAAATAAGGCATGCAGATAAAACATAGTGTAATATATCATTTACTTATTTGTGCATTTTACGTTAAAATATAAATACCTCACAAAAATTACAGACTCAAAACACAAACAAGAAGAAAAATTACTGAATAGGGCGAAACGAAAAATACAAGAGTTGTATCAAAAAGTGGACATGGAAATAAAATAAAATAAAAAAACAAAAAGTAATGGAAATAGAGATGAGACCACCATATTTTTAAAAGATCCCAATTCGTATGGAAAACATTGGAGAATATTCTCGAACTGGAAATATTGGTGCCATATAAAGAATTGCACTACATGGTTTGGCGCTGCACAAGTTCAACCTATATTTTACAGGTGATGTAATTTTTTTCATATGTCACTGCCATCAAATAAAACTGCTGTTTTAATGACACGATTTTCACTTTGACTAGAACTATTACAGCTTTTCATCAGCTGCTTGCATGTCCATAGGACTCGATTCCGACCGGCTTGCCTACTTTATAACATCATCATTATCATATGCCTCCCCCAAAGAGTCCCACACTTTAAAACAATTAGGAATCTTTCCTACAGATTTTGAAGTAAAAGTAGTCCACATTCGCTCCGGCTTGCCTTATGATATATATGTTGATATCACGCCTCAGCACGTCTATCATGCGACGGCCGCGACATACTCTCGATTTTTCTCGCACTATATCTCTTGTTCTAAGTGTTCCAATAAGAAAGAGAAGGATAGTGCGAGAAAAATCGAGAGAGCTCGCGCGCCGTTGCATGATAGCCGTGTAGATATTTAAATTATTTAAGTAGGATGTTAAGTAGCATTAGGCCCACTATTAGTCATGTGCTTGCTTTGTTATAATGCAATAGGATTTAAAAACATTTTTACAAAGTACTTCAGATATTGGTTTATTTTCATAATATTGCAAGGTGAAAAAATATGTAAATTCCACATTCCAACTCCTCTGGTTAGGAGTCAACATGCAAATGTAGCCCAACATAGAACTTGCACTTCAGGGTTCAATCCCAGCAAAAAAAAAGAATTTATTGAATCCTGTTTGTAGTGTCCCACTAAAAATGAAAGTGTTGTCAAATAATTTGAAACAAGTTTTCTAACAAAAACGTAAATGGAGCGGAGTTCATTGACTTGAATCGCATTCTATTCGAGAGTCATAACCCCCTAGCCCTACTCCCCGAGTTGTGAGAGTGTATTAAAAGGCCAAATACATACATACATTCACGCCTTTATTCCCAAAAGGGGTAGGCAAAGCACATGAAACGTATATTCCAGTGCCACTTTTAGCATACATGTGGGTATAAAAGATCGACAAAATGTGATATTGCAGTGATAGGTTGTTAGCCCATCGCCCACAACACACTTCTACCCTGGTCCCTTATAGTCGACTTTTACGACACCCACGGGAAGAAAGGGGGTGGTGAAATTCCAACCCGACACCACACGGGTCAAAAGGCCAAAATCATGTTTTAAATTTCAAAATAGACAGTTACGCACACAAGCTTACAAGTGAAGATACATTTTCACAGGCCAGGTGACGTTCAATCCCATGCCAATATCATAAGGAATTTGACACGGGAGATCTTTTTTTATTTCCATACTACATTATTTTTTACCTTCATCATCTTCCCAGCGTTACTCCCAGTTGTGCCCTAAAGGGGCCCAGGGTCCGCTTTGACACCTAACCCAAGATTTGGCATAGGCACTAGTTTTTACGAAAGCGACTGCCATCTGACCTTACATCCCAGAGGGAAAACTAGACTTCATTGGGATTAGACCGGTTTCCTCACGATGTTTTCCTTCACCGAAAAGCTAATGGTAAATATTTACGAAAGTTCCGTAAAACTCATTGGCACGAGCCGGGATTGGAACCCACGACCGCCGCTTGAAAGCCGCATATAGAAAATGTTCAGCTGGTCAATAAATAACAAATGTGAACAAAGTCTGCAAGGGCTCTGCACTTTACTTTGCCACAATTAAATAGCTCCCTTTATTTAATATTCAAAATTCAGCTTGCAAATATATAGCTCTCGTCTGACAGGCTCTGAATAGAACGCGTTATGGAGACTACAGCAAATTACTCACATACCATTAAAAAAAAAATCATAATAATTCATAATACACAATTAATTTATTATTAAAAACATATTTTACAGAATAGTGGCCTAATACTAAAATATTATATGAAGGGATACATTTTTACGAGGGCCTGAACTAGGATACCCTAGATTAGGTGGGTTTTGACCCCTGGAAGGGACCCCCTATATTTTATGCCCATTTTGTCAAAGCGGACCGCGGGCTCCATCAAGGCACAACCAGGAACGCTTGGAGAATGCTGATGATGCAGATCTTTTTAGAGTTATGAAACCAACCAAACCAACCATAAGTTTTTATGACAATTATAGTCCCATCATTTTATATCTCATCAGCTAAGCATGTTAAGAATTCCTGTCCTTACCCTTTTTTTGTCATGAAATTCTGTTATTTTCGTCTACTCACATGATACAGGATGACAAGAAAAAGTCGATTGATCCACAGAATACATACAATATTGTGAGTAACTTTAATACTGACCTACATCACACTATACACACCACGGTAAGTAATGACAGAATCCTTCAAAACATTTGTATCAATAAAAGGCTTAGGTTTTCAAGTTAAAATACAAACTGGAGTGTCATAAACGATGACTCAAATGTAACTGTGTGCAAGCAACATTTGTTGCTCATGAATGATAAGGCACACTGGATATAATCTTTACCTTATCACTCCGCGGTGTGAGTCCCAGTGAAGCCAAGATGGGTGGGCCTCCGGGTTGCACCTTGTTGCTTCCCGCAACCTGAAATGGATAATTTTCATTGTATTAACATAAAACTATTTGGATCTTTTTAAAATAAAATTTCCTTAATGGTATTGTATAGGCATGATTACAACCCAATAAACAACCACAACAAAGAGATTTCAAACATCCATTCAAACAGAAAAAGATAATTTAAGATTAAATTTGAAGTCATGAGACGCAGAGCTCTCCCGCTACATACAAGCTCACCAACTTTACATCTCTTCATACAAATTATATTGAAGAGCAGTCAAGTCCCTCCCTTATATAAATCAAAAACTTTTTGCTATATTATACCATGTTATCATCATATACAAAATTATTGAGAAATAGCACAGTAGGTATTCAGTTCATTTATCAGGATTTTCAGCATTTCCATTTATTTCAACTGAAATGTACTTAAATGAGTGGGTAAAGATTAGACAAATGCCAGGTAAAATAATATGCTATCACAAATTACAAGATTATTAACAAAAATAATGGCTTGAATAAATTTAAAGCATCATTAGAACTGTAGCAAGATCGTTTCAATGTAGTTAATATAAACTTTATCCTCATAACCCACATGGAATGTTCCATTTGCTTCCAACAATTAGTAGCTCAGCAGCCCCTTATCAGTTCAAGCTAACTTCCTGACCTGGCTATTTGACCTTGAGCACAACTGGTGACTCAGTTCATAAGCTTCATTGGGAATAACTAGCTACGTAAATCAACATACCTCATGGTAGCCCCCATCAATAACCACTCCATCATCATATGCTTCATCAGACAAAGGCTCACTTTTTATTTTCACCTGAAAAATCATGATGCCATTGTTAACAAACAGTCATTCAAATGACAGTTCCAAGCTTAAATAACCAGATAGAGAAACCCACCTCTTCTAGTTGGCTGCCATCTTTTTTAATCAGAGACTGTAGTTTGTTTTGAGTCCTTTCACATACTGTCTTAAATATGTGCCAGTTATTGACGTTGTCCACGCATTTCCTGCAGGCATTCGTTGGCAGGTCGTCGTTCTCGTTTATCTGTAAAAACAACATACGCAATCATAGAATGAAGGCCGAAAGCGACGCGCGTTTCATCAGAATGGGCACGAACGAGAAACGCCTCGTGTATAGATACGGCGCGAGGAGAAACTAAGTAGGCGTAGGTATATCCGAGCGCCGGCAAACGGCTGCTCCTCGACCGAATAAGTAGGAGCGAGTCGAGTGCCAGCCAGCGAGCCCCTCGAGGGTTACCGCTCGATATACGCACACAGCTATACCGCGCTCACGCCGACACCGACGCTCGACCCGTCACCCGCTCCCGCTCGGCTCGAGGGACGAGCTGCACCGGCCTGGTCTCGCCCGATAAATCAATACACCCGATGTCCACGCCGAGCCTAGCTAGCGAAATGCAGACCCCCTCCCTGCCAGATCCCCGGGAATATTGCCAAAACCCGACCCTCATCATACGCCATTCCTCGCCGGCTGCATGGAATGCGACGCGACGCGGTCACCGAGCCGAGCGATAGCCGTGGAGCATTACAAAATGGTGGACGATCTTACGACATCTCCACCTAAACGCGCTGCTGTCAATTCACGAACCGGGCGGATGACGAGTTCTCACGTACACCAAGGGTCTACTTTCACTAAAAACACCACACTAGCACTTATTTTAACACATTACTTACTTGTACGGCCACGCAATCCTTGATTTTCGATGCGAGGACGTGAGGCTCCGAGTCACTCGAACTGGTGGTAGGAAAAATCGGCAGTAATTCGCCCCGAGATGACAAGCACAGTCTACAAACACGATCATAATTCACACTCATCGTAAATAAACAAAATTTTGAACACCAGAACTGCTATAACAATTAATTAAAAGACGCCATGTCACCACGAGCACTTCAACACAAAGCACTGCACATCTTTCTTGCTAGTAGAGCACGAAAGCGCCTGATGATGAGGATGAGAAGTCGATAGGTTCGGACGAGACGGCTGGGTCGAGTCGCCGACCACCTGTCGTTCTGCGCATGTGCGCGTAAAATAGCGGCAGGGCGACCAACATAACGCGCCCGAACAATGGCGGCGTTCAGAGAACGTAAACCTTTTCTGTGACGTGTATTTTGTTCTAACCAATAGCGTGTAAAGGCAGTGGTGATTCAGTATGTCTAAAACTTAATTATAACTTATTGTTATCAATACATTGCGTAGTTGCATAACAATAGGATAATTCAATTCTGTTGCCTTTTATATGTAAGAATCAATTTAACAAGTTTTCCAGATATTCTCATCGATTCTTGACAATTATAGAATAATAATAATCATAACTAGTATATCAACAGAAAGTTTTTACAATGTAAAAAGAAACTTGAAAATCTTGAAATATTATATTGAACATTGTCACCTCAATTTGTGTAATACCTTATTCATAGAACTTAAAATGCCTTTATGTGATTTGCCCCTTTCTCACGACCACAACTGTCAAAGTGACAGATAAAGACAAACGAATTGTAAGGGCATTTTAGCTAAAATTGGTTTGTTGAACTTTTATGAATAATGCCATAATGAACGACTCTGTTAGGTTTCCTGGTTTATACAAAAAGCAAACATTTATTAATTTATATTTTGTTTTACATGTTATTATTATTTTGTAATTACCTGAATAAATAAAAGTAAAGGTAGTTTTTAAACCACTGACGTTGTTAAAGCTTTGTTTCCTCTCCTGGTAATATTTTGTTAAAAACGTTATTTTAGGCATGTCAAGCTATTTTGTTCATCTATACAAATTTTATTCATCCATTTTACTTTATTTACTTTGATATTTATTAAACTTTCGACAAATAAAATGTAGACGTTCACTGCAAATGTTGACGATATATGGTTCAATCTTCTCTCTCCTTTCCGCCCGGCATGGTGGGAGCGCCAAATTTCAAACAGTTGTAAACACTGGCAACTCGATCCGACTAGCGGGAGTTTTGAAACTGTTTAGATTTTCAAAGTAAATATTTGGATGTTTTTGCGATTCATTAAATTTTATTTTTACTAATTTTATTGAGTGTGATATAATTATTTAATATTGCAATTAACAACTTCAGTACAAATTTATCAATGTCAAGTGAATTTTGGGCTTAATTCCACCTAAAGAAAACTTGGGAGGAATAATAAATTAGTTAACTATTGCCAACATAGAAGGTTTATCTAATGAATGAAAGTTACGAATGAAACGGAATATGTACTTACTTATTGCCACTACGGTGTTTTTCTATTTTGTTTGGGTTCCATTAGTACGGTGTACGTGAAATGTATATAGTCAAAATGATGTACCTAACTATTTTCTAGAGAGGTGACTGGTAAGTAGTAGGTAGTACACTACTTATCGTAGGTATCAACTTGTTTCTTTATACTTTTTGGTGAGCCAGTTAGGATGTCATTACTTCAGATAAATAATGATACCGATTGTATATACTCGTATTGTTATTTTCAAAGTATATTTTCACAAGAAATTGTTCCTAGGTTAGGAGGCATTCCGCCGCCTGCTGCACTGTTATGCTAGATGGCGCGCGAGTTTTCTCGCGGCGAGATAGACTTATCCGTCTCTTTCTAAGTGTTTTATATATTTAGTAACAGACGGATAGCATCTATGTCGCCACGAGAGCTGGTGCGCCGTTTTGTGGTAACGTCCTTACGTCGATGCCATTCAGGCCATTTTCAACGTCTTGTAATTTTGTGCTGGCTAAAGCTAGACCCCTGAATTTTCAGTAAACTAAACGTTTTTCGGCTCAAGCTGAAGCAGCGTAGAACTTCGTTCGCTTCGCTCCCTCGTTCGAAAAAAGACATCATGGTATACGTACCATTTATGGTGTAATATCATAAATTACTAAATAACTATGATAGAAAAACAACATAATATAAGGTGATTTCGGGTATTTTCGATATATTTTTGGGCGAGTTGAGAGCTTGTTCGTGTTTGGACTTGAATTGAAAGTCACAATTTATGAATCATTCCTTACGAGCGATGGCATTTTTGTGTATAATAGGATATCCTATTACACAAAAATGCCCAACGCTTGGTGAAAACACTGCTTGAAAATATTTCTGAGCTTAGAAAATAAATGTAATATATAAAATAAAATATTTTGAATATCTTTTATTAAGGAGCGGGTATAATCTCGAAAACACTTGGGGTACCTAATATACATGTATTTAATTGTAAAAATGGTTATTATATATTATCAGTCTAGTTTCTTATTTGTTCTTATATACCCCTTTAAAATATCTCATTGATTGAAGTTTCAAAAAAGATGTTGTTATTTACATTTTTCATTTCGATTTCGAAATTACCGCATGTCGTGTAACTCAGGAACTAGCTGACATTTTAAATCATTGTCTGATTGCTATTTTTAACGCATTGTAGAGTAATATGTCATAACGGTCTAACTGAAGTGTTTAACTGATGAACCGGTCACACTTCAAAAAACGTGCTGAAAATTGAAATCATGCACAGGCAGACCAGGCCAAAAATTATAAATCTGTTGCATAAACCTCGTCGTGCTCTTAAGGCGATTTACGGCAAAAATGTGTATAACAATGTCTTAGTAGATTGTTAACCGAGGGTTGAAAGCCCTCCCCACCCCCGACGAGATATTTTGACGCTCGAACGAAATGAGAGCGCCAATAGTTCGAGGCTGAAATGGGTGGCTTTCTCCGAGTTAAACATTCTACTTTTCATTTCGAATACGAGGAATGAATTGAAAGCCAAAAACTTAAATATTTTCTAAATCACTCAGATCCTACAGAACCCATTTGAAAAGCGTTTGTGTAGGTATGGACCATTTGGGCGGGAACTGTTGACAGATTTTAATACTGTTAATTTGTGGACCACGGACGTGGTGTGGACCATTTCCTGGACGCGCTTTTGAAGTGGTTATATCGTAAAATTAATTTTAATTGTTGTTTGGATGATAAATTACATTATTAATTGTATTTATATATACCATATAGTATTAAAGAATGAAAACCATCATAATTATCAACAAGCTGCAAAAATTAACACAATTTTATGGAAGTGTGGCAGTATAGGTTTTGCTTTTTTAAATATATTTTTTATGACTAGGACGCTGTTCTGAAGCGGTCACATTACGAACACTTAAAAAATTCAATAGTCTTCAAGTAGCAATAATAGTCATACAATAATTAATTTATTATCAATACTTATTTAAAAATAACCGCATGATTGTCAACAAGTTTCAACATCAGTAGGTTATCCTACAATTTTCTGAAACTGTGGCTGTACAGGTTTCTGCCATTGCTTTTTAATTTTTTATTATTTTTCAGCCCTAGGGGCGACATGCCTCACTTTCAACCCGCTGTTTAGATAAACAATGACCTACTTTCAGAGTATGAGAGATGAAAAATATCTTACCTGACGAAATAAAGTTACTTACTACGGGGTAATAGTTTTAAACACAAGTTATCCACTTTGCTTCTGGACAAGTGCTTCTATAGCGTAAAAAGTTATCTGAATCAAAGGTGACATAGAATTGGTAATTTTGACTGCGTGCTTATTTTAACATTTATTTTATAATTAGTTATTACTAACTTTGTGAACTCCAAACTTCAAACTTGAGCATTTATAATATTAGTAGGATTTCGATAAAGTAGGAAGTAAGATATCACCCACTGTGGGTGTATTTGACTAATAAATAATTGTAATCGTGACCAACTCGGTTCAACTTTCATACATATGACATATTCTGACCAAGATATATGCGTCCTAGACTAAGAGCTAGCTACAGAAATAGGTATACAATTTATAGAGCAACGAAATTCCAGTAGTTAGTATGCCATACTATCATTATTAATTTATTCGAGCGCCTGGTAGCTTTTCAGCGGTGGGTATGAGAGTAGCTAATTATACATTTACTTAAT
Source organism: Epinotia bilunana (assembly GCA_947049275.1). NCBI lineage: Eukaryota > Metazoa > Arthropoda > Insecta > Lepidoptera > Tortricidae > Epinotia > Epinotia bilunana. The sequence continues at coordinate 17,881,341 of OX346260.1, read as the reverse complement.
TCGAATATAACATTGCCAGGCGTTTTAATTGGGGGTAAAGTAGTGCCAGGTGACATCCAAGGTGCTGGAAAAAGTGCCAAAGACTCATTTATAGAGGACTGGGTCTATACTTTTTCATTAGAGTGGACCTTCAGAATCATGTGTGCAAAAATACAGGCGCGAATATTCAGTCGATCACCCTGCCAGGCGACAACAAGAGCAACTGGTAGAGCTGGGTCGTTTCGACTTTTCCGTGAAACGAAATGTAACCGTTTTTAACCGACTTCAAAAAAAAGGAGGAGGTTCTCAATTCGGTTGTTTTTTTTTTTTTTTTCAATGTTTGTTACCTCAGAACTCCGTCATTGATGAGCCGAATCATAAATTTTTTTTTTGTTTGTAAGTATATGCTTCCAGGTGGGTCCCATTTTTTTGAAAATTCAATTGGATGATGGGATCCATGAGGAATTGAGGGAACTCCTCAATTATATTAGGCACGCGTGTAGTGATTTTGGTATTTTCTATTATAACTCGTGTATTTACATCCGGAAATCATAAATTGGTGGAGTGGAATTGATGATGAAGACCACAGATGACTTATGGAATTCCTCAATTATGTACTTAATAGTACAAAAGTATATCACAGATTCTGATAAGATTCTGTTGAAATAGCAACTAATGAAGTGCCAAGGGTGATCCTTCTGGAATTGACGGAAGTCCTCAAATATTATCGGGTCACATACAGCGATTGGGTTTTTTTCTATAATAATCAACGCATTTGCTCTCGGAAATCAGTTCATGAGGTAAATTGGGAAAAAATGTTCTCGTGGCTTGGCGGAGTACTAAATTTAAGTCGGTTAAAACTTTGTTTTTAAAGTAAATTATTTTTATCACAAAACTGTTTTGAAAAACAGTTTCAAAAATAACTAGTTTCTCCGTGCGTCGGCGCCGTCGCCGGTCGACAAACGAAGTGAAACGAAACGAATAAAACAGTTTACAGTGTTCGAGTTGCGTTTTCACGTTTTGCATTGCAACCGTTGCGTGAGCTCCTTGTCATCGTTTTTATAAAAACAGTTTGTGGTTCTAATAGCCACAAACTGTTTTTCCGTTACTGTACGAGAAACTGTTTTTGAAAACGCTTACGGGAAAAAACACCCTTTAGCAACTGGCTCCAACTCGCGCCGACCGCGCACTCCCGCCCGCCACGTCAGCCATACGCTAATCTAAAATAGATAGATAATCTAGAATAGATTTTGACACCTTCATGATTCTGTTTTATTAAAGGAGCAACATTTGTATGCGTAATTATCTATTTGTTTCCTTGTTATTTTTATTTCTCCACGTTCCGGAAGGCGCAGTGTGGGTAGACACTAGCTAGACCCCCACAAGGTGGACTGATCGGCTAGATGCGATATATGGATGCAGGACTGGTCATTTTGGCACTCTTTGGGGGACAACAGTAGACGTCTTTCGGCTGATATGATGATGATGACGATAATGGAATTAATTTTCGACAACAGGTATCAAGGATTGGATTCCAATAGGTACATGCATTTTTGCCGGTATCCGATTGAGCTGAAATTTGTAAGATTGGAGACATGCAGCGTTTTTTATTATTTTGTAGAATAATTTGGGGGTTTTTATATGCCGCTTCGACCAGCAAGTGTTCTATTGTGGCAGCCCTTTGTTTTTTTTTATTATATAGGAGGCAAACGAGCAGTCGAATCACCTGATGGTAAGCGATAATCGACGCCCATGGACACTTACAACACCAGAGTATATACTTGTTTATATTCCACCGTCAAGACCCGTTGCCTCTATGAAGTTCCAGATCCTTTGGGGGGTGATATGTTGTACCTCTTCTGGGTGCACGATGTGCCGCCCTAGGTAGATACTTACTTCTTTTGTGCATGAGTGTTCCGCAGGAGCAGAGAATATGCATTGCTGTTTCGTCTGTCTCCTGGCAGAACCTGCAAGTTGCGTCCTGTTTCATACCCATTTGAAACAGGTGCTTGTTACATGCAGCGTTATGACCTAGCCGATCTGATGACTGTGTGACTTTGATGATGAAGACAGAGTGCGGCTATATCATCTCCTAGACTACACAAGATAAAAATAGTCAACGCGAAAAAAGTGTAATTAAAAAATTATAACTTCGTACAATCAGCAGCAGAAGCTGCTAAGCAGTTCTAGTGCTCAAAATCTGTGTAGGTCATTTTGAGCGTGTTATTTTGCTTAGCTATTTCTGATGCTAACTGTACTATAAATGTTTTTTTCGTCAGAAACTTTGCTAAGTATTGTCTGGGCAAAATAAAAATAAAGATCACTTTAAATACATGTTTATTTATCGATCATTAATCGCACAACACAAGCAACATTTACACAACGATTATACTTTAGTTACAACAAATGTATTTACAGATAAAGTTATTGTTTCATAGCAGTTATTTTATGTACTTAAAATTAGAATGTGCTTTAAAATAGACATTCAATGTACAGTCGACTTCAAAGATATGTCTACAACTTTATACCTTACTCCAACGTAGGTAATAAGGCGAAAAGGTACCTACGCATATGATATCTTTGGTGTCCACTGTACCGAGGTATACTTAGGTCAAACATTAAGTAAGGTATGTCCTGTATGTAGATAGTTTGTGACCTGTTCGAATTATTTATAAAAAAAAATATTTAAGTAACAATACAAAGGAAACAGATGGCTAATCGAACAGTAAAGAACTACTTAGGTATACCTAAGTACATGCAAGAACGGCCTTACTTAAGTTTTTCACCCATAGACTTGTAGTTTCGGAGATTTTGTTAGAGTAATGTTGAAACTATTTTTTTTAACATGACTTACTGTGATGAATGGTTATAGGTTTACCGGGGCCTCACTGGGGCGATTGGCGACGCGGCTGCGATTTCAGCACAACTTGTGCGACTTGATGTATGAATATCGATCGCCTTCGCGTCGCTGATCGCTCTACCGGTAGGTATAGGTACCTACGGCCTTTTGTAATGGTCTCCACCCGGGATATCAGCCTGACAAAAATTTGACAGTTCCGAACAACTGACAGGCCAGGGACTGCAGGCGGACTGATAGTGGGTGGGCCCCTTAAGAGCTTCGTGGAGCGATTAGAGTAGGGTGCACGTGCATTGAAATCCCGCTTTTTGTCCATAATTATATAAACACGCCTGTATAATCAGTGTTCTTGGGTTTGCGAGTTTAGTTGCATGTTGCTTAAGGGTGACCTGGACGGTACACTCTCCGTACAAACTTGGTTCTCATTTTAAATCGTTTTGCTATGTGACCGGCTACATCTAGGTCGGAAACTAATTTCTGTTGCTAGCAATTAAAAAATAATAATTGAGGGAGTAAAACGTTTTTCATACAATCTCTAATCGCTTAATTTTTTTCTATTAGAATCTATACCAACAAAAACCCATGGTGTTTAAAACGCCTAATGTTATTCCAGTAAGTATGCCGTTATAAAATGAGAACCAAACTATGTTCGTATGGAGAGTCAGCTTAGTTGACCGTGTGCTGGGGACTCTTAATGGCACGCTTATCCATAGCCCCTCAACTGTGGGAGATGAAATGCCAGATAACCCACGACTGTGGAAGGCCCCACCCACGCCTCAACTGTGGGAGATAAAATGCCAGATAACCCACGTCTGTGGAAGGCCCCACCCACGCCTCAACTGTGGGAGATAAAATGCCAGATAACCCACGTCTGTGGAAGGCCCCACCCACGCCTCAACTGTGGGAGATAAAATGCTAGATAACCCACGTCTGTGGAAGGCCCCACCCACGCCTCAACTGTGGGAGATAAAATGCCAGATAACCCACGTCTGTGGAAGGCCCCACCCACGCCTCAACTGTGGACGATAAAATGCCAGATAACCCACGTCTGTGGAAGGCCCCACGCCTCAACTGTGGGAGATAAAATGCCAGATAACCCACGTCTTCGGAAGGCCCCACGGGCCTGCATCACGGACAGGATTTCCAAGTGCATATGCAGGTGCAAAATTACGTTTTATTCCGTTTTTTACGCAGTTGCAGTCTATATTTTGGAATATATCTGCTCTCTAATAAATTATCTAACTGTAACTATGTATTACCATGACAACACAGGCGTGAAATAACTGTACAGCCAGGCGGGTCGTGCCAGCTTCAGCGCCATTACTACTCGGGCCCGAGGGGCCACAGCTGAGGGGATAGATAAGGCCTAATAGCTAAGATACCATATAGAAACACCAATACAGTTAACTGACTATCCTGTATTTATATTGAACCTTACTACAAGGCTCATAAAGTGCACGGATGGTCAGTTAATTGTGTTGGCGACGGTACCTACTCAATCATGGAGCTGTTTGAAGGTACTGGTCCATTCCTAATTTAGCTATTACTTGTTCCCGATAATCTGCAGTATAAAACCCTAGGTAGATTACATATAGTTTTTTTTATGAAACATTGTTATCTAATGTGAAAAATACACCACATTTTTATTGTGTACCTCGCCCCACAAATATATCTTGGCGCCCAGATTCGTAGCAACTACGCTTATACATAGCTTCTAGCTACTACGAATCGCGGCGTCAAGATATATTCGTACAACTAAACTAGACCTCAGAGGGCCTACCGCGAAACGAAAACGAACTTCATCGTTCGTGTATCTCCATCTCTGTCGCACTTGCTAGTTCGAGCGACAGTGATAATACATAAAGTTCGTTTTCGTTTCGCGGTAGGCCCTCTGATTACGCTTAAAGTCTGCTTTCGTTAGGCCAAAGACACTAGTTCGATTCCCGGTCTACTACTACTCCAGGCCAAATACGGTTTTGAATTTGATTGACATTTGAAAATGTTATTCTAAGATGATTTATTCAAGAATCCGACAAACTTTCTACCCGGAAGTAATTATGTAGATTTCAATGAAGCATGCATTGTCTTTTTTATACGATTTATCTTGAATATTATAGAGCAAATGTAAATGAACCAAAATAAAAACAAAAAATATTTATTAATATTTTTTCTGACTTTTCAGAAGTTAGTCATCTTATCATTTTTTTGATGTCTGAAATTTTGTCGGATTTTGTCGTTGGGTAACTATTTAATTGATAATATATCCGTTACACATAAAAAATAAGCTATTATAAATTATTTCCAAAATTGTCATTTTTTCCATATACGAGTTGTCAGTTCATTTACTGGATTATACGGTAGTTTGCGCGTTAATTATTTTTCTTTCTGCTCTGTATCAATAGGTGCCTACAGATTCTAGACTTGAAAGATGTCGAAAGGCCGGATTTGGGTTTTACCTGGCAAAATCTTCTTATATTAAAGGTACAAACAGACATTCATGGAAAAATACGTACAAGTAGCTAATATAATTTTATACATACATAGGTACAAGTTAAATACATACAGTACTTACTTATATCACTTTGGTATAATTACACAAATACGATATGGACATGGTAAACAACAGATGTGGAAAGTAATAATTTGTGCAAAATATTATAAGAACTAAATCTTTTTTGGTTATCCTTTGGTCAGTAAGTTTGGTCATACTTTAAAGAACTTTACCTATTGGCTGCTTGTGTTTACATTGCTACCTATTATTACTTATATATTTTGTGCTTATAGTGGTAACAGCTGATAAAATGCCTTCATGGCTTCAACTATGTTCATGTACAGTCGAGTTCGAAAATATTTGCATGGACAAAGTGATCAAAATATATGAACACGACTATTGTTAAGGGCATAAGGTGTCTCAGATATTTTTGAATCGTTGGGAACGTACGTTCTACATATGTATGGATGAACTCGACTGTATCATATTGCAGTGCACAGTACTTTACTTACATATTCCAATAAGAAATCACAACAAATTCACTAGAATAAAAATACATTTCTTTATTAACAGCATATTTCTATAATCTCACTTTTTTTTGTAAAATTGCTAAAATGTAACAAAGTTTAACAAAGGATATGCACGACTTTGTATTAGTTAGGTAGTAGGCACAGTCGACTTCAAAGATATGTTTACACTTTCCTATGGCTTTGTAGTATACGGAGAAAAATGGACAAACCCAAGTTATGAGGGTTCAAAAAACGACGAAGCGCTTCGAGAAAAGGTAGGTAGTGCCCTTGCGCGCCTTCGCTTGGCTCGTCTTGGCGATAGGTAGGTATACTTGAGATTATTTGAGTTGGCCAGATTGCAACAAAGTAGTCCATTGAAAAAGCAACTCTACCGTCCAATATAGAAGATTCCAATTCCAATGACAGTTTTATAAAATGACAGCCACATTAAATAATCTCAAACATACATGTCTTTAACGTCGACTGTACAAAATTTACGTGGAAACATTTCATTCATAAAAATTGTGTTTTAAGGTCTATCTACCTTTCTTCTTCTGTCCCATAAATAAGCAAAGAGAACAATGACATTTCTTAAAAAAGTGTTATGATATGGACTTAGGAGACTCCCCATGATAAAATATAGTCTTACAATTGTCACAAAAACCTAACTTTGGTAGACTTAAACCCTATAAAATAAGTATTTCTATAGATTCTTGTAGCATGTGCTTCAACGAACAACAAGGATAAGTTGATTGTCCCTTTAAATTGTAGACTGCACAAAAGTATGTTTACACTTACATGTCTTTGCACCATTGCATAATTTAAACACACACATCCGAATTAAATATGAATATTACACAATCTCTACTACAAACAATTTCATATGTAGGGTAAACTGGGTACGGTTGTAACAGGGTACGGTTGTAACAGCTCGAGTATTTTCTAAACTATCCACAGGAGTGTGATGGGTTCAAGGGGACAGGGACGCGGCGGGCAGGCATAAACATGATTAACAGTGTCCCCGCGCCGTCTCCGCGTTAATAAGCGTGCAGAAGGGTACATTGTGTTTTGTGCATCAAAAGTAAGTATTTTTGGTCGATTTCCTTTCAAAATATCTTTATTAATTAAGCATATTACGATTCATCGATTTTTCTTCATATTTGCTAAACTTTCTCGGTGTATAATCTGTTGTTAGTTTGAGTGTAGGCTATTTTGTTTTAAACGTGGTTGAGTTTTACTGGCACAGAAGGGGTTGGGTACGGTTGTAACAATTTTAATATACATATATGTCATTTTTGTAGATTTGTGAAAGTTAAAGTTAAATAAGTATTTTATGTTGGTATTTGTAATTATCCTTTGATTTTTTTACTGTTTAGTTTATTCATCTTGATTTTATTTGATATTACAAACTAAAGACTAATTATTAGTGAGACTTTCTAAGACTGCTTAAAATAATAAGTATTACAGTAGGTATAGTCTTAAAAATGTACCGCATTTTAAATGATAAAGGTGTACGGAATTAACTTTGTTAAATACGATTGTTTTTGTAATAAAACTGATTGAAATAACTTGTTTTTGGTTTTATTTAGGTATGTTACAACCGTCCCCCATCACTGTTACAACCGACCTCGGTATGGGGACGGTTGTAACAGTGGCACACAAATTGAACAATGCCTCCCTGACGACAAACTATTGCGTATATGTTATTTATTAAAAATTAAACGTTAAACCAAAAGAGTATTCTTCAATTTGTAATGTTTTATTTAATTCTTAGAGCTATAATAGCGATGATATGAGCGATAAAAGCAAAAGTGTTACAATCGTACCCAGTCTACCCTATACGTGGTATGAGTGTAATAACAAACATCATTGCTACAAAACATACCTATATTCCGAGTTACTATGTACATACCTATACATTGTGCATTTTCAGCCTTTCAAATGGAAATGAAACCAAAGCTGTGCACAGTTATATTATCCGCAAATTAAACTGACGACTGGAGCAATAAAAATATATGAGACACACTCCGTAATGTTATGCAAGGGCGAAAGAGATCAGTTGTCAGCTTGATTCGCGGATAGCACGGAGTAAGCACGGTTGGAGCACGTCTGTTTGTCGCCGCCGGCCAGAATAATGTCCAAAAATACCGGTCAAGTGCGAGTCTGACTCGCGCACCGAGGGTTCCGTACACACTATCAATTAACTCAAGTTAAAGTAAATGTCGCAATATTTGATAAATTCCTCATTTTAACCCAACACAACAGAATTCAATTTCAAACGACGAATAACTTTTACACCAAGACCATGAAACTGCCAAGACAATTGAATAGCGATCGCTATTTTTTTTGACCTGCTATTGAAATATACCCATCCCAACCCCATTAATTCTAGAAAAGGATTAAGGAATGGGGTCAGCGCCATCTATCGGCCCCATTTGGTACTAACGTGCAAGGGCAATCAGCTTAGTAGTATGTATGTTGGTGTTTTTAGAATTTTTAATTAATATTTTTTTATTTGAAAGAAAGTACTTCTATTATAGTCTAAGAGGAATTTCAAAACAAAAAAATACTTATAAAGTTGATTAAAGTGCAAACTAAACTAGGAAACTGAACAAGGAACTATGAAATTCCCTGTATTTTTTTTACTATGGTATCTGAAGCTACATAAACTAATTACAGACATAGATATACCTCATGTCATTGTATATGCAGTTTCGTTACAATCCAACACGTTGTTTTAAAATGAAAGCGTAACTACGTTTGTATGGAGAATCGAACTTACTGCGGACTCTTAAGAGTCTGTTTTATAAACTGGAACCATATAAACTAATTACAGACATAGATATACCTCATGTCAATGTATATGCAAAATTTCGTCGCAATCCAAGACGTACTTTCAAAATGAGAGCGTAACTACGTTTTGTATGGGAAGGTGAAATTCGGCCGAGGTTACTGCGGACTCTTAAGTATCTTAATCACAAGTAATTATTTCAAATTTTTCCCTTGGATAACTTCGGAGATAAGGGGGAGGGGGGGATTTTTTAAAACATTTTCCTTCATAGATCGCAATTTTCCCAAAGTAAAAAAAAAACTGTTCCAAAAAGTGCAACTCAAGCCCTTTCGTATGATACCCCACTTGGCCTAATAGTTGAATTTTTTTTTTGCCCGTACTCATATTCGATAAGAATGAAATATTTAAATTTCTCATTTTCCATGCACGTGGACATCTCTCATTTAAAACCATTTCAAATTGATAGCTTAAGTAGTTCGTGAGATATTTCACTTTGTGACAGAGACAGACGGACGGAGTCGCACCATAAGGGTTCCTTTTTTACCTTTTTTGGTACGGAACCCTTAAAATGCATTTAGTCGGCAATGAACAGGACATTTAGAATAATAATAATACTGGCCTGCTAACGGTACGAAATCGAAATAAGTACATATTCGGAATTAAAAAAGGTCTACACTCCTACAGACAGACGGATAGAGAGAACAGTCGTTCCTAATCTTCTGTCCCGTTACCCAATCGATCTGCAAGGTTTGTAATTCTTCCACATTTTCAATCCATGTACAAGGAAAATCAAACCTCGTAACAAAATTTTATTTATAGCCCCATTTATAAATTAGGATCGTTACGAGACTCTGTACAGTACGATGGATTGCTTTCATTTAATTTTCAACTTTATCGTATACAAATAAAATAGTTATTACTAAATCGGTACATGTGGGTAACAGGATTCTGAAAAATGCTTTATCTGTATTAAATTAAAGTTGAAAATTAACAGTAATCGTACTGTACCTATTTGCAGGAGTTCTTTTGTAACATAGGATAAACCTAAACGATCAAAAATTCGTTAGCTCTTATTATCCATAATTTTGATTAAACGGATAAAAATGGCCCTGTAAACCCTAAAGTAGTATTTTTTTTAATGTGGAAGGCTGACGCCCGCTACCTTTATTATCTCTATGTGAGCAAAATGATTCCCTGATTTCTGAGCACGCAGTTTTGTAGCAGAGAAGCATCGAATTCTCTTTAAAATTATTTTTATGTCATACAGAAATTAAAATACATACCTGTGTCGTACCGAGTAGATACAGCAAGCACAGTAGAAGACCGTAGACCAACTAGCTAGGCAGAGCATTCGACCAGGGAGAATACAGCGAGTCGGCCGAGAGATGTCGTACCTAGGCTCTTAATTAGACCAACTGCTGTGTTACGTTTAACGAGAATAATAGAAACGATATTGCAAAATTAATTAAGTACGATAGAGATGAAGAAACGTCTTGCTTAGCCTCTTAGCCCAGGTCTAACCGGATCGAAATATAATCCAAACAGCCTTAATAGCACGGCGGACATGAAGATCTCTGCTCCTGCGTCTGTGACGCCCGGACAGCCAATCGGTTGGGGTCAGCCGGGTTCGCTTTCGCCACAAGCGCCCTCGCCACGTGGGCGAAAGCCGCTTCCACATTCAGGCCAGTTTTCGCTGAGGTCTCCATGAAGGCGACTTGGTATTCCCTCGCGAGCCGCTGGCCTTCCTCCCGCCTCACCGCCCGCTCTAACCCGCTGTCGGATTTGTTACCTGGAACGATAGTTAATTTGAAAACAAAAGCCTCACGATACAAGAGCATTTAATTTTACACTCTATTCTGTTTGGATTACTATTTTAATTGGAGTGCCGAGATTTATTGAGTTAGTGTTTTGGCTGTAGGACGATTGGATAAACTGATAGCACCTAACTATTGAAGTTTCGCGAGGGCGAAAGGCGTCTTTGGTTATTTGAGATCATTGTAACGGATCCGTGGCAATTTTCACTCCGAATTTATTGTTAAAGTGATGGTACCTTTGTCGGGTATATCAAGGACCTGAGTGAGATCTAATCTAACTCGTTGACAGATAGTTTTGCTATTGTAACAAGCATAGTACTAGGTAGGGTATCTACTCAATTTGTTTTCGTGTCAGAGAATACTTTCACGCCTCGTGTTAATTTTATAACTGGAGTCTTTGTATCTTTGAGTTCGTATAAGTACCTACCTACATTATTTTAAATCCAAGGAAATCTAAAGAAATTAGTTCAAATGTTTTATTAATGTTGCGATATGAATATTAGCATTCATCAGGTTCTAAATTAATGAAGTACTTAATGATAAATTAAACCCCATTCTGTATTCCCTTGCTTGTTTCAAATATACTTTCACCAAATTCAATATTTAAAGAAAAGCCGACTAATGAAGTGTAAGCCTAACCTTTCACAATCGCTTCCTGGGGCGGAAATTAAACTGGCAGTCTGCGTCGGAGGGTTCTATACAATTTATCCCCGGCAAAGCGTTGTTCTTTGACGTTGCGTTCATTCGGACTATGATAAATTATACTAATAGTAGGTACCTACTTTTAAATCATAAGCCACAGGCTTCGTCAGTAGCATACAAATAATATAAGCAGCAACAAGCTTTGTCAAAGTCAACAGATTCAGATTCAGACCTAACTTTTAATTTAAATAGGTAAAGATTTTCCCTTCATAGCACCAGGGGGCACCTGTCTCCACCAACTCCAATCATAAGTAGGTACTTATCAACAACATATTACATTATCGACATCCTAAGTAAAACGTAGCTTGATTGTTATAGATAAGTGATGTTGGAAAGATCTTTTGTAAAAATTGTGGAGTAGAAAGTTTTCTAATACGCATACTTGGTCTTTTTCACGAAACTTCAAGTTACAAATTTACACGGCAACACTAGTCAAAGTCAAATAGCCTGTCGTTATGTAATCTTTGGTCGTTATTGGTCAAGAGCACAGATTACGTCAAGAACCTCAGCGTTGCCAGTTTACAACTGTAAAATTGTTACTTGCAGTTTATTGATAAGGGCCTCATAGGTTCGCGTTTATCGTTCAGTATTTAGGCAGTCCAGTCAGTGTACGGAAGGCGGACCTTCCACGGCCATCAAATGGTGAACTTTGTTTTTATTTGAGCAGCACGTCTATTATGGGACAGCCGCGACTTACCAACTCGATTTTCGCACTATACCTCTTGTTCTAAGTGTTCTAATAAGAAAGTGACCAATAGTGCGATAGAGCTCGCGCGCCGTCGCGTGTTTGCCGTGCAGGTAACACCATACTTAGGAATGGCCGATTTCTAAGCGTTCCAATAAAAACCTGCGGTATTGACCACTCGTATTCAATTCTATGGGTAGAAAGTAAGTGCCTGTGATTATGACAATACAATAGCATTTACTTTTATTTAATTTTCGAGCGCTCGAAAGTCAAAAATCGCCCAGCACGTTTTTTAGCGGAATATTGTTCTCGTAACATATCATGGACTTCCGCGAGGTAAGGTCTGATTCAAGCAATAACTACAAAACAAACTTCCATATGGTATCAGGTGGTCGCTAATTGAAGCTTTTTTTCTCGCACTATACCTCTCTTTCTTAGTGGTCTAATAAGAGAGAGACGGATAGTGCGAGAAAAATCGAGAGAGCTCGCGCGCCGTCTCGTGATAGCCGTGCTGGTTGCGTAACCACCAATGACTTAAATTCAGAAGGACTCCTTACCTAAAAGCATAATAACGACATCGTCCTGCGCGTACTCCCGAATCTCCCCGAGCCAGGCCCGAATGTTGTCGAAGCTGGTCTTGTTCGTGACGTCATACAGCAGCAGCAGCGCTGGGAACAGGAATCACAAGATAACATAACAATCCAGCCATGCGAATCTTGACCCTAACACCTTGAGTCAAGGCCTTCGATAACCGCATGCGAAGTTGGTCTTATTATTACACAACATGTGTTGGCAGCACTGTTCGTGAAAGGGGGACGTGTTTTTTGCTTTAATTCATTGAGAGATTGTCTTTTGGTGCAAGTCTTTGAACTACTTTCACATTTATAAACGACTCGATTTGGGCTTCTGTAGGTTAATCTCAAAGGGCTACATAATAATCGAAATCACAGGGATTATGCAACGTCTCGAGTAACGCACGGCGGGAGTTGCAAGCGGACATAAGCTATGGTGTCCGCTTGCCATCAGGCTAGCTACTTTGTTGGCCACACCTGTGTAGTGTTAAACTGACGCGTGTATGGGCATGCTTGGACCGAGGCATAGCTAAGTGCTATACAGCTGCTGTTGTATAATATATATATATATATAGGAATCTTCAATCAATCATTACACATTGATGAGTGATAAGTGCGAGTCCATGCAAAAGCTACTCGCACTGGCAGCAAATGTATGGACTCGCACTAAGCACTAATCAATGTGTAAACCGACCCTCAGTCACAGTCAGTCTTAATCTTCCTAATCTAGTCAACGACAAGAAGGATGCAGCAAATACATTCAGAGTAAGGTGGCCGTTGAGCATCTCACTTTAAGGACTTAGAAGGAATGTCGTGATCGATCTAAATGCGAACTCTAGACTTCCACGGAACGGAACTTCTTAACGGAGTTAGGTACTGGGGATTTTTAAATTCGAAGCGTTACTATCAGTACCTACCTAATCATTTTCACCATCAACCTAGCACACATTTGTTTCAAGTTACTATCATAACATAACTGTGGTAGGTGCCTAAATTGCTTCACATGTACATCACATCTATCCTCTTCTTTCCAGTTTAATAAGACAGAGAGAACAACTGCCTGCAACGGTTTAAAACCGTATGTTCGCACCACAATGCGTTGATATCAGAAAGACGATAAGCGCTATAACATAACATTTTGTATTGGATTATCAGCTATTTCTAACATAATTTGACCCCCAGATTCGTAACTATCATGCGTATCACATGTCTCCTTTAGACTGGTTCACGTGATGCGATGCGCTTTGTTAGCGCTGTGAACAACGAGCCAGGACATCAAACGTCGCCCAATGTAGCCAAATCGAGTTCCACACGTGTGTTATCCGGTTTGACGAGTTATGAAGGCGCATGGACCTTATTCTGAGGGTTTAAGGTTCGAATTACTGGTGTTGGGGACAGTTCAGCAAACGGGTCGAGGCCAGGCCTTGACTGCCTTTATGTGGTTTGGAATCTTGGACCAGTACGAGACTGATCTGGTTGCCTATTTTTGAAATTATACACTTTAATATTTTTTCTAGAAACTTAATTTCCGGACCCAGCACTAATAATAGGTGTGTGTACTAACTACTAACCTACAATGCACTTTTGTTATAGTTTTTTATCACTTTAAATAGGTGAATATTTAATAAGATGCTTTTTATAATGAAATTCTAGTAGAGGCTCGTTATCTGGGTCAAGATTTGCAAGAAACAAGCAAAATAAGGCCATCAGTTCCAAACGCTGCAAAGAGATGGCGCTAGTAGTAACATATTCTGTTGAACTATTAGAAACGTCCCATTCTAATCAATTGACTTTCTGTGTCTCAAACTTTAAATTAACACGATAAAAAATAAAAATGTGATATAATGTCCCGAGAATTGTTATAACTATGTATTTCAATATAATAATACTTGCCATGCGCGTCTCTGTAATATGCGTGAGTGACGCTACGAAAGCGCTCTTGCCCCGCCGTGTCCCAAATCTGAAGTTTTACCTTGATGCTGTCGACCGTAACTACTTTATTCTGCAACAGATGGCGTTAGTTGTACTAAATGAAACCTTTACATCGAAAAACATTCAACATATTACGCCTTGTTCATTGAAAACATATATGGATTAAAATGTAGTTTTTGTGCTACCATACCACTAATACTAACACACAATAATTTAAAAATGTAGTGTCCCCGATGTTCAACCATAAAGTATGGAGTTATATGGCTTTAGAGCGTTTTTATTCGGAATTTTATTTTAGTAGGCAGGTAGGTTACTTAAACGAGACAGGTAGGGACGGACATAAATCTGCGCATATGTCAACAAAGTCATCATACGATATGTCGTCAAACTATGGTTTGATGCCCTATTATGGTGCCAGAACTGACTTGGGCATTTTCATAACATTGCAGGGTATGATCGAACTATTTGTAAATAGCCCGCAATCCGCAAAAGACGGTACACGGGCCGATATCGGCCGGACTGCATACCGGCCGATGGCCCCGACGGGTGATTTGGCCCGTGTGGATACGTGTCGGAAGCAAGGCGGCCGGCCAAATCAAGGTCACTACATACAAGATTTTCTGTGACCTTGCTTGGCCGTCCGCCGATATCGGCCCGTGGAGCGTCTCCTAATGAGCGCAATGGAATGAAACTCCTATAGGTACTTACATATACAAGTTCTGCATCATGTAAATAAGGCCTGAATATCTAATCTTGGCATTGCAGTGTGAATTGTGATTAACAACTTACGTAAAACATTTATACTTATTTCAATTGAATCAGCTCATTTTACTAAAACGTTGTCCTAAATACAAAATGATGCCAATTCAATAATCCAATGACTCAAAAAAAGTGACAGATGCAATAAATCAAGGCGGCAAAAACAGCACAAATACAAAAAATCATTGCAATAATAAATCAGTCAGCCGAGAAGCCGATTCAATCACAGCTGTCACGTGGCAAGGGGCGGGACGGAAAAAGCGCGCCAAAGTTCGAACACCAATGGCGTGGCCGCGAACCGGCCGCGAACACCCGTGACTGGCCCATTTGAAATTGGAACCCTTGATAGTTATCTTTTTTTGCGAGAATAATGGCCACCTAGAAAACGAAAAAGTTTGGGTCATAGATAGCTTCTTTGTGTAATGAGTTTTTATATAGCCGGGTACTAATTTAGGTAAGTAGTTTTTTTTTAATGAATTAGGTACCTATTTCTGCCGTGATATCATCGAAGATGAATTATATTAATTATCTTCATATACATAATCAAAGTTATTTACCTAAATAAAATACAAATAAAAAGATCTACCCCAAACTTTTATTTATTGTAAAAGACAAAATAGTGCATTCTGCCGAATCCAAGTAAACCATTATTCGTTTTTTTTTATTCAGTTTCCCTTCCATAACGGGATATTAGGCGGGTACCCGGAAGTCGATGCCGACGGTGGATATGTAGTTTCCGGATAGGAACGTGCCGTCCCGGAAGCGGACGAGCATGCACGTCTTTCCGACGCCGCTGTCGCCCAGTAGCATGACCTGAAAAATGGGGAAAATAACATTTTACAAGGTTATTTTTTTGAGGTGGCAACAAAAATTACATGAAGCAAGAACCAAAATTGACCATTTTCATCGAATTGACGTAAATTCGATACATACATACATACATACATACATTCACGCCTTTATTCCCAAAAGGGGTAGGCAGAGCACATGAAACTTATGATCCAGCGCCACTTTTAGCATAAATGTGGGTACAAAAAAGATCGACAAAATGTGATAATGCAGTGATAGGTTGCTAGCCCATCGCCCGCAACACACTTCAACCCTGCTCCCTTAGTCGACTTGCGACACCCACTGGAAGAAAGGGGGTGGTGATATTCTAACCCGACACCACACGGGTAAATTCGATATTTGGCATAAATATGAAAAATAATTAAATTTTATTATTATGATATTAATTACTTATTCAGAAAAAAAATCACCAAACGCCAATCTAGTAAAAAGTAACGTAGTAACGAAAAGGTTTTTTAGTAGTCTCTACCTACAACACTTCCATGAAGTAAAAAAAAAGAAGTTACAACGCTGTCGTGAATGGATCGAAAGGTCGAATTAATCATAGAATGATCTGTGTGTGTCATTGTCAAAATGTAAACTTTGTCAAATATCGAAAATACCGCGTAAACCCTAAAGGACTAGTTTTTATAGTAGGTAAGTACTGTTCTCCAGACGTTTTTCAAGTGGACTAGATTTTTAAATTTGCTACTATTTGAGACTAGAATTGTTTCTGTAGACCTTATTTCGCAATTTTTTGCAATATTTTATTTTAGACGTCACTCGAACAACTCAGCGAGATGATGTTCCAATTACCCCCGACGTAGTGTGCTAGTGTTGCGAAGTTCAAAAATTATAAACTGAACGGCTTTATCTCTGAAACTATTGGGTTTACAGACAATTTTAATCTCATATTGTAGCAAATTTAGTCTACTTACTAGTCCAGTCGAGTTCTCCAATATCTATACAGACAGCCTTTCAAAAATATCTACACATGTGTCTTATGTCAGTAACAATAAAGTCTCTGTATAGATATTTTTGAAAGGTTGTCTGTGTAGATATTGGAGAACTCGACTGTACTTTAAAAATGTCCTGAGAAGAGTACTTTAAAAAACTAGTCCTTAAGGGTTATAATAAAAAATTCGCGGTATTTTTTATTTTTGACAAAGTTGCGTTCGTTCACAAACGTGGATTATTCATCATCATAAACAAGTCTGCAAAAAATCAGAACTACCGGTTTTGACGCAAGCTCTGGATATACACGGTGGAATTTAATCGGTGAACAGGAACCCATTTTTCTAATTCAGTAATCGATGACGGTCACGTTTATGTAGTACTTAAGTGGAACCAAGTTTTTTTTTATCATAACTAATTTTTAAGTTGTAATTAAATTTTAATTAAAATTTATTGTCACCCTACTAATGGTTTAGTCTGAAAAGTTTAATACCTCTTTTCAAACTATCAGCCATAGAAACTTAAAATATAAATGAGCAATAAGCTGTCAATTTGTCATTGTCAAATTCATAACAAATGCCAAAGCCAGCAAGCACTTGACGTATGTACACTTACGAGTAACTTCTCTTCAATAAAAGTAGGGTGTCCATTTATTCAGTCAGTGTACATTTTACCGATGTTAATTAAGTGTGATTAATTAGATTGTGAGCTATATTGCACGAGATCTCACGTATTGGTTTCTGTGTAGATTGATAATTAAGATTTTTGGATTCCTGATCACCGATTAAATTCCACCGTGCATAAAGTTACTGGACTGAAAAAACTCGTAACAAATTTCTGAAAGTTACACGATCTTCTATTTTAGATACATCGCAACTCACCTTCCCAAACACATCGTACTTGTCTTCCTGCTTGCTCTGCTGCCAGGGCTCCGTGGGCGACGGCGGCTCACTGTGGGGCATAACACCTATATCTTCACTCTTCTCATCATCCTCTCTCGCTTCTGGAAGGTTCCGGGCCCACGTCGGCCGGACCCGCCCGACGACCACCCGCTTCTCCAGCTGCCGATTGTCTATGGCGTTTGAGTTCCACATTGTCACTTGTTTTTTGACAGTTGAATGAAAGTTTCTAGTTGATTGTCATAATAGTTATCACTTAGCACTCGTTTTCACTTCACTTCAATGGTTCGGTATTTGAGATCCGCTTTAAGTTAGTAAGTAGGTGAACTTTTAGGTTAAAAGACAAAATCTTTTTTGCAATGAAACGAATAGGGTGAGTTGGTTGGTTCTTAAATTTTGGTACATGTGTATTTATTGCATTGCTACTTGCATTGTACACTAAAAATATAGAAGCTATATTTCCCGTGGTAACTGCAGTAAAGCACACTACCGACAGAGATGCAGCTATAGTTGGTATGAGACAGCAGTCTGTCAGTTGTTGTGACGATATTCATCGTCTGTATTCTGTAGTGTATGAATAAATATGTGTACCTAAGCTAAGTACTGTAAGCGGAAGTCTCTTTGATAAAAGGAGTTTAAAAGAGCCGTCATCCGCTTTTTATCGAGTTAGACTTTGACCTTGTTTATGGCACGACACGTGCTGCGTTGCGACACGAGTTGCAGGTGACTATGGCAAAGCTCACACCTGGATATAACACCGCAGCAAGTCAATTAAACCTTGTCATCCCCAAAACGACGGTTCACAGCCCAGCGACAAAATTCCCAGTAGCTGGATTCCACTTGGTGCTGAAAGCAATTTCGTTTGCCACGTCGAATGGCACTGCTGATCCTCTGGGCGAGGCTAAAGCCAGCCTTCTGGTCACGTCACGAAATTGACCAACTCATCATCCTCCTAGCGTTGTTCCCGGTTGTGCCCCTAAAGGAGCCCGGGGTCCGCTTTGACACCTAATCCCAAGATTTGGCATAGGCACTAGTTTTACGAAAGCGACTGCCATCTGACCTTCCAACCCAGAGGGAAAACTAGACCTTATTGGGATTAGACCGCCTTCCTCACGATGTTTTCCTTCACCGAAAAGCTAACGGTAAATATTCCGTACATAAGTTCCGGAAAACATCATTGGTACTAGCCGGGATTCGAACCCACGACCGCCGCTTGACAGCCGCAGGCCTGAACCACTAGGCTACCGTAGCTACGAAATTGATCAACTATTCTGCATAAAATTAATTAAACATTTCATGAGAATAGGAGTAGTTTCATCGCCAAGTTCTGTAACACGTTAAAGGTGAACTCGGCGTTGCACTTCGTAAGCCAAGTTGCGAACTTGCAACGAACTCGCGAATAAGTTGGATAAAAGTTTCAATAGAATAGTGGTAAAATAAGTAATAAGTGTTGATACTTTTAATTATTCCTTACTGGTACTCGAATGTTTGTGATCTCGAATAGGCTTTTCGAGTTCATGTGCGTACAGTACATAACATAACGTCAGAAATGACGTTAATTTTAAGCCTAAGTCCCAATTAGCCATAATTGCTTGTGAAAGATTAAATTGATTTAAGAAGTAAGAATACGTTGGTATAGGTAAGGGTAAATATCACCTACTTAGAGTAGGTACTTAGGTAATCAAAATGCCGATATTATTGGGGGAACTATAATCAAAACGGCAGTGAAAGACACACGGACACTAAAAACATAACCCGAGGAGGGAGTCGGGTAAAAATACAGCATATCAAACTTTGTGAAGAAAGTCCATAAGTATTATGAATGAAGTCATAGTCACAGTATAGAAGAATAATACAGTAGGTAATCTGAGGCCGTTTAGGAACGTTCGTTACCTACTTTCGCTCGATGCGCAGGGCTGTGTCAAGTTTGTGGCTTGGCATACCTATAATACTATAATACATAGTTGCTAAACTGCACTAGGTTGGTAGGTGTTTAGTAACAAGCCTATTCGGCTCCTTGTGATATCGTGGGCCACGATATACGATTCGTGGCACTGGCGGCTCGCTGTCTTCATACCTACGAGGCGGTTTCCTTTGACGTAGCGCCGTTGCGGTGTTCGCTCGTTCTTGGAGAACACCGCAACGGCGCGGCCCCGATTGAAGCATTCTCCATCATTCCCGAAGGCTATGTGTGTGTGCTTACCGAACACGCGCGCATGAGTGCAGCCGTGCGATGTACCTTTGTTCGAAGTTTATCTACTGTTCCTATACTGTGTCATAGTTTCCGATCATCCACTCACGCCACATATCAACTCTACTAACTCTATGAGTTTTTGCTAAGGGCATACTAATTTCGGTTAAGGTTTTAGCTTATCTTGTCCCAGTATTTTAATAAATGAAATGTGGATCACGGCGATGAAACTTGACTAAGGGTCTCCCTACATCGCCGATTTTTTTGCGAACATTTTTACGGCAAATCGTCGTTATCCCGCCGATGGACGACGCTTCGCGTCGGCCGAGCCGATCGACGTCTTTTTCGCTCTTATTGCGTGCCCATAAAGAATTTTTGATCGGCTAACGCCGATTCCACGTCAATAGGTATGGGGATACCCTTAGTATGAAACAGATTTTAATTAGCTCGCACCGCGGAAGCTACGTTTTATGAACTTTATAAAAAAAAAAAACATTTTATTCAGACCCTTGTGATCCATATTATTGCTAGTAAGACTTAGGTACCTAATAAATAATATGTTAATATTGGAAACCAAAATAAAGCTTAAGGAAAGTAAAAGAAAAGATCAAAAATTGAGAAGTTTGGCGAAAAAAAAGGCCATTGACAGAGCGAAGAGAGTACCTAGGCTACTTTAGCTCTCCCAATAGCAACCTCAACCCAAAACTTCGTAATCAGGCAATCGAGTATTTAGGCTAAACCCCCGAGAAGACCGTTAAATAAAAAAAAACCGTTGCTGGTGCCGCGCACTCGCCTTTAGCATGTAGACGGCTCTTTTTCGCCTAATGGTAAAAAAGACAAGATATATAAGTATTTAACGTTTTTTTTAGTAATACGAGAAGTTATAGTTGGAGGATTGACATTGATTAATATGCTCATTTATTAAGTAAATATGGTACTCCCAGCATCACGTTTCAGATTATTGACGCATAATTAACAAACGAGGTAAATATACACAAAATTGAACATTATATGCAGGTACTATTAATAACTGATTACTGACTAAAAGGTCAAATGTGACTCAATTTGGCAAGTATGAAATCCATTGCAATTTGATATATATTCCATCTCTTTATTATTTGTTCGAGCGAGCGCACAGCTTGGGGAAAAGCAGCTGTTCTCCTCTACAGGTCGCATTTCACAACCGATACTCATACCTGATTACTCACTAAAAGGTCAAATGTGACTCGATTTGGCCAGTATAAAATCCATTGCAATTTGATATATATCCCATCTCTTTATTGTTTGTTCGAGCGAGCGCACAGTTTGGGGAAAAGCAGCTGTTCGCCTCTACTGGTCGCATTTCACAACCGATACTCGTGAAATTTTGCGAGCAGGTTCAATAATTATATAAGTAGGTATTCATGCAAATTAGCATCCGGAATTGAAAAGGTCTTGAGAGATCATCTCCATCGTTTTAAGGCCATGAACGAATTTAAATTAGTTCATTACTTAACTAATATTAGAATTCATTTTGTTATATTAAATTAATTGCCCTCGTGACTTCGCCCGTGTATTACATAATAGAACATAGAACGCAGGCGAAGCAGCCTAGCAAAGTTTTATAGTTTTGTAAGTTTGTATGTAAAGTGTAATCTCCGAAACTTCTCGTTCGATCTTACAACGGTATATTTAATGGACGTTCGGAATGGACATAGGCTATTTATCTCGTGATTTCGACATCGTTCTTTATAATACGCGGGAGCAATAAAACGCGGGCAGCTATAGTAGGTACAGTCGCCATCAGATATACCGGAGCGGCCAAGTGCTCACAAATATCTGAGCACGTCTCTAATGCCCCGACAATAGAGACGTGTTCAGATATTTGTGAGCACTTTGGCCGCTCAGATATATCTGACGGCGACTATACCTATTGGCGAACGAAAAAAACCACAGAAGTCCAAGTAGCGTTGCTAAATACCCCACAGAATGGACATGAAGATGTCCTTAAACGCCACCTTACCGCCTAGTGATCGCTGGGAGGAAAGTGCGCGACGTTCGTTCGGAATGGCGCTCTACTGTTCACAAAAAAGTGAACCAATATGAGCAGCGGCGTCTAGAAGACCTCGACGCTAAACGGCATGTCCCAAAAGATTCGACCAAAGCCCTAGCCCTCCTACACCTAACCTATAAACCAAGCTGGACAACTTCATTGCGTACCTACCGTGTGACCGCATCTTTAAAACAAAGTTTGGTTTCGCGAGTCATATTAGAGCGTTCCATAATCTAAATATGAATAGTTGACGTCGCTGTCGCCGGACACGGCGAGAAGGACTAGGTATATATGCGGGGTTGGGGGCGGGGTGTCAAAACGATGCCAGGCAACCGTTTAGTTCGAACATGCGCATACCGGGTTTTAGGCACGTGTTTGGATAGAAATTTGTAAGGAGCTCGCATTCTATGATTTTTTCATTCGCTGGCTAGTATGTAGGTACTTAAATTTACTAAAACTTGACACTGACCATGATAACGACTACATAATGATTTAGATTTTTTTAAATAGCTAGAAAACTGTAAAAAAGCATGTAATGACATTATTTAATTAAGAGGGAAGTATATCTAGCAGCTCGCGACTGACAATAGGTACTTTTTTATATGAAATTTCCATATCGGAAGAAAAAAAATCCCTTAACTGAATCTTAACAAACCACTTTGATTTTGATGTCGATCGCTTCAGCATTATAATATCTAGGTTTATAGGTTTCACCATAAAGTAAATATAGCATAGAGTAACTATCCCATACTGCGGTCGAATATTTCTGAAGAACGTTAAGAGATGTCGCTTGGAGCACCACTGACGGATATTAATATTTTACGTTATACGAAATCTCAAATATTATCATTAATAGATATTCATTTTCACTTATCAACTTAAAAAAAAAAAAAAACCAGACACAGGCCTTAATAGATCGTAAATCGATTCAAAATAATTTATAACATCCTTTATTTGTGCGCTATCTAGTGAACGGCTTGACCTTTATTACAGCTTAGCTTGTAAGTGGACAAAGTATACATGCGCAGGATTCTAGCAGGATAAGTGTCCATAGATGGTGCTGTATTAAACCTGATATATTTACTAAACCTAAACGCATTGTTGTTACGAAAATATATAAATAAGTTTCTGTCAAAAATTTAATTTTTGGTACAAGCTTTTATTGCCGACTGTACTTTTCTGTATACCATCATCAACTGCTCATTGAGACGATTCTAACGAGCACCAACTCGATGGGGTTATATGGTTTTATTACGGAGTTCCTATGGCCACCTTCTGTCTCTATCATCAGATCAGCTCGATGGTACCATAATATTGAATGTCATCCAAACTATAGTTATACCCAAAATTTCAGCTCAATCGGTCACCGGGAAGTGGGTCAAATTTAACTTGCAAGATTTGACGGACAACTTACTTACATACATACTTTTATACTTACATACGAAAGAAGTCAAGTTACTATAAAACTTGTAAAAAGACCTATCGGTTTTTGCACTCCGGGAGTGCCGGCAGAAATGAAAACTTGAATAATTTTAATTTTGCAAAAAAAATCCCTTCCGCCCTCCTCTCTCCCCCTGCGTGCCAATATATCTAATAACAAACTTATTAGTAGTACGCTATAGTTCAACTTAACTCGGCAAAATTGATGTAGACGAAGAAATAAAATACCAATTTGTTTTTGCCATTGCCAAATATTTTTCAAAGCTTTATCTCTTTAAGAATAACGTCCAAATTCGAACTATTCGAATTTGCTCAATAGCAAAGCGGTAAAGGACGCGCGGACAAAATTACAAATTTATTTGCAGAATATGCAATTGCAAAGTGTTTAACGGCTTTATATTCTTACGAATAGCGTTCAGTTTTGAATGAAGTCGAATCGGCTAACAGCAATATATAAAAGTTTGATAAAACAAAATGGAATTTGCATTTACGGAAAATGTGTTACGACCTTATACTGTTAACAATAAAGTATAAATTAGAACTATGTGCCCCTAGTCAAACCCCCGTTTTCCCCCCCACCCCCCAGCCTCGTCCCGAATCTCTCGCCATCCTCCTACGGTCACGTGGCCTCTTACGCATCTGACGTCACAAATATCTGTCGCGAGTTTAACAATTTTTCCCCATCCCAAAAAGTGCTCAGCGCCGCTAAAGAAGTTTTCACTTCAAAAAGAAAACATACATACATACATACATACATTCACGCCTTTATTCCCAAAAGGGGTAGGCAGAGCACATGAAACTTATGTTCCAGCGCCACTTCTAGCATAAATGTGGGTATAAAAAAGATCGACAAAATGTGATATTGCAGTGATAGGTTGCTAGCCCATCGCCCACAACACACTTCAACCCTGCTCCCTTAGTCGACTTTTACGACACCCACGGGAAGAAAAACGAAAACGTACGAAGTTTTTAAATAAGATGAAGTAAAAACTAGTGCCTATGCCAAATCTTGGGATTAAGTGTCAAAGCGGACCCCTGGCTCCTTTAGGGGCACACCCGGGAATATCGCTAGTATTGTGATGCGACCAGCTGATGAGTTTAGTAGATAATTATTAGAATAGGTAACCTAGTCTCTAAAACATCAGAATACTACAGTAAGTAAAAAATATAACATACATTTATTCGGGACCTATACGTAAAACTGTTTTTATTTTACAACTTATTTGAATATTCTTTCTTTACATAGGTATCTAGTACCATAAATAAAGAATAATACCTATAATATGTACCTACTGCCATTCACATTTGAGTATGTAGCAATTTATGATTCAAATTGCCAATAAGTACCTAAAATTATCGAAGTGCTTACGACGCGCGACGTTGTCAGCTCGCGCTGGCAGCGCCGTAGTTCGATCTGGCAACGTCGCCAACTGTATACTAATTTCCAATTTATTTTATTATTTTTAACATCTCTGCATAACGTTCCATTTCGACATCTTATATATTACAACAAATGAATTACTGCGTGTTACAAATATTTTACATTAAAATAAAATAAACATAAAGTGACTGCAATCTCTTAAATTATTAATAAATAATGGAGCATAATTATTTATTTCTTATCACTTCGCACGTCTTTGAAACTGTATAATAGTAAAGAGAACTGCGTACAACGAAACGACTCAGTGCAGACGAAACACAGATTACAGAGACGAAATGAGAAAATGTTGCTACAAAATTATTCCTTTAAATTGTAGGTAAACAGAATAAACTTTGTCCATTTGTAAAAAAGCGAAAAAAATGATTTAGTATGAGTTTATTGTCTCAATTAAAAATACAAATAAAGATAACCTGCGGTATGATATTTTTTTATAAAAGCGTAGTGAAAATATACGTGTAATTACATGGGCAAAGTCAAAACGTCAGAAGTATATGGAAAGATAGAGACTTAACTGGCCACACTGAAACTAGAGACGATAGGTATCAACTCTCTCTACCACGAACATATTGTTAATGTTATTCTTTTAAAATTTGACCTCCGCTTATTTGAATGGACCTACGATTTGATTTAGAAACGGATTTGTTTGCCAGTGATTTACATACGACCACTTGGACTTCTACGATATTGACTGGACTGGACTGATTTGATATTATTGCATTTACGAAAATGACACATCGGTGCCAATTCATAAACTGTCACACATTGTTTCGTTTTCCAGTTAGTGATAAAAATCGCCTACGGATCTGGATTAACAATTCAGGTAAGCTCTATTTTATTTACAATAAATAAAATTATACAACTAAGCACATACATACTTGGTGACGTCGGGCATGCGTCAGTCAACTTGACTTTTTATCAATGTTCCAAAACATCGTTTTGTACTTCAGTTTTTTATCGCGTTACTTACGTTAAAATAAGTTTATATCTCGCTCCAAACTGATTAGTGTCCTTATTAATCCTTCATTTCATGTTTGCACTGTACCTAATGGTAATGATAAACTAGTTAGGAGTTTGCTTATTGGCATTTTATTTTGAATCTTTTGAATTTACTTATTCGCAGTGTGATTGCCAATTCGTGAAAATATCTAACCGGAAATGATGGCTGAAGTACTTGGTTTAGCTTGAGATTTCACTACTTTTCAGGCCGGAAGGCTTGGCAGGTTTTTTTACAAGAAATGTACTTGATGGAAATTAATAATATCTAAGTATTTAGTTTTATGACGACTGCTTTAGCCTAGTTGGTAATGACCCTGCCTATGAAGCAAGAGGTCCTGGGGTCGAATCCCTGTAAGGGATTTTTTTTGTGTGATGGGCACAAATATTTGTTTCTGAGTCTTGGATGTTTTCTATGTATTTATACCTATTGGAACTATATATATCGTCGTCTAGTACCCATAATAGCTTATTGAGCTTACAATTGGACTAGTTCAACTTGTGTAAGATTGCCCCTTAATATATATTTTATTTTATTTATTTTTAATTTCAGGCAACATCAATCTCACATCTTTGACACCTGATCAGTTAAAGTACTGCTATCTTTTTGAAGTGCATTTTGAATCCTGCTATGAGTCACAATGATAACCAGAGAAGGTTGACCGGGACAGCTATTACTAGACACTATCACTGTGAAGATAAATCAATTGATGTTATTAGCTTTGTGTCTGTAGAGCACCCAATGCAAGGTATGTCTTGATTTTTGATTGTTCAAATAGTATTTTCTTAAAAACATGATGACAATTTTTCTGAAAAGGGACTCCTTAAGGCACACATGGGAAATGTACAAAAAAATTGTTTATCATTGAAAACAGGATGGCATTGGTATCCGTTCATGTCAAACGAGATAGCTTTAAGAAAATATTGCGTTTGGTGTCGGGTTACAAAAGCACCACACCCTTTCTTCCCGTCGGTGTTGTTGGTCCAAGCAACTTATACTTGAAAATATATACAGGCTGTCCCAGCGCTATGCAACTTGAAGGGACAGTACCTTAAATATTGTAGATAAGATATTTTACTGAAAGGAGATATTATTGAATATTTTATAGTAAGTAATACTGCACTCAAAGATTTTCATAAAATTGCTTGCTTCGTCTGGGAGTCAATCCGACCATAGAGGAAATATTTATTTATGATCTGGCTAAATCCAACTCTTTTCTTTCAAGCTAAATTGTACTTAGAAGAAATCATTCTTTATTTTTAGCTTACTTATTGGCATCATAAAAGCACGTGGTGTTTTTATATCACATATAAATAAAATAAATAAAAATAAAAAAGCTTTATTAATTCCATTACAGCGTTTTTTACAGTTAGTAAGTAATGAATTATGTATGTAATGTATTGAATTTCTTAGCTAAACACGCAGAACTAAAAAAAAATGCTTATAAGATGTTAGGATTGTTAGGTTAGGTTAGTTAGGTTTCACATATAGCCGGTTTTTATTAGCATACGGCGGCAAGCATATTTGAAAATATTAGCAGTATAATTTAATAATAATATAAACAATAAATCAGCTTATATACGTCCCACTGCTGGGCACAGCCCTCCTCTCAAGGATGAGAGGGAACGGGCAGTAGTGCCCACGCTGGCCCAGTGCGTGTTGGGGACTTCACATACACCTTTGAATTTCAAATTACTTAAAAAAATGTGTCTCCTCCACACATGAATGACTTAACAAACGTATACAGACACTACCTAATCGATCTATCGTATGAGTCCTAATTCTATCAACTCAACGGAAGGGGTAAAGGGGACGATTAACAAAATTTAAGTATGCTCGGATAATATTGTTTAGTTTAATATTTATTTTTTAAATTTCAGGATCTGGTACTGAAATTACATTCGTTGACGTGCGACCTACCGGACAAAGTAAGAAAACCTGACAATGATCCTGAGGAGTGGCCAACTTCAGCACCACAACCCGCATCGCCACAGCCCTCATCACATCATCACGTCCAACTGAGGCTCCTCAAATAAAAAGACATCTGGAAGAAAGCTCCTCTTGCGTGCACGTGGGGGCGGCGGCGTCGAGCAACGCATCCGACAGATTATTTAAACACATTCAAATTGTATTTATTCAGAGCACGTAGATGTTTTAAAAAAATATATTGTTACTAAAAAAATATATTTGTAAATCTCACAAAAGAAGTCTACAAAATCAGCAAAAAATTAGGCTACTTACTGCAAAGTAAATGAAATAATTTACATATAATACGTGTTATTGAACCCTTACCTTTTTACCTTACTTTTCTCAAGGAAATCTGCATTACTCACAGGCAGTAAATAGAAGAATGTCTCGGATCGCATGTAATGCACGCAAGGGCAAACAAAATGCGATCGGAGGCTTTTTTACTACTGCCTTGCCGGTGGTGTTCGCACCTTTTTTTATAACTGAAGCTTTCAACCTCAATAGTTTTTAAATTTTGTATATTAAGGTATGTTCCTATTGTTCCTTAAGTTTGTTCTATAATCGTCCTCCTACAGTTGTTCCTGGTAATAATAATCTTGAAAAATCCAGGGGAGTCAAAAGCGCGATTCCGATCCTTTACTGAATTAAGTATTCAATGTGCTGTGGTTTTATCGATCGAGGGAGCGAAGCGAACGAAGTTCTACGCTTCAGCTTGGGCCGAAAATCGTTCGTATGTCCGGTGTCTGTCCAGCTGTCCGGCTGTTCTCCTCTACAGGTCGCATTCTTAACCGATTCTCGTGAAATTTTGTGAGCAGGTTCGGTTTAGTATATAGTTTTTTCTGTAACTTTTTAGAAATTAAAAAAAAGACAGGTTCGCTAGTTTCTACAGCACATAGAGCCACTAGCACAATAAATCGCATGGCAGCAAATAGACGAATCAAGGTACAGCTTTGAGATTGATAGTACAAATGCACATCATCAAACAAGATGAGTTTTGTTGATAGTGGGGATCCACATAACTCCCCCCTCGGGAGCCCTGGCAAGCTTACCCCCAAGAACACACCACATACCTAAGTAGCAAGTAGTGGAACTTTGGCTGCAGTCTTATGTAAGGTTGCTTATATAGGTACTTTATTTATGGTACATGATGGTACGGTGGAGGTTCTAAGAAAAGGTACAAAAATTGAGCATTTTATTGACTGCTCGCGTGTGCTCTAACAAAACAGAAAAAAATACTATTATTTTACTTTGTGTAAACCTATCTTGCAAAGTGACATCTATTGACCGCGTAAAACAGATTTTTTACAACATCACCTGTTGTAGGTACAGATGCCGTTAGTGTATTCAATAATCCGTAAAAGGCAATATTGATATAAACGACATCTTTTGCTGAGAGCAAATGTACATACCAGTTCACTAACGCCCCCTGGTGCTCACAGCAAATAAGGCGGATTCATTTTAATGTATGGCGTGGATATATCTTCTTATACTTTATTTATGGTTTCACTTAAACAAAAATGTAGGTGCCTATACATTTTAATTTATTGCTAATGTTGTTAAAAGGAGAACTTATAAACCTATAGTCTTTCATTAGAATAGAATAGAATAGAATGTTTTTATTGTCCACTGTGAAGGTATACATATAGATGATCAGTACAGAAAATGGTATCAACAGCTACCCTTTGCGAACATACAATATAATTCTTAAAAACTACTTATAAACTAAGCATATACTATATTCACTTTATTTACATTCTGTAGCTGCATGCATCGTCAAAAAAATCTTTAAGATTGTAGTACACCTTTTCAATCAGCCATTTCTTTAACTTATACTTAAATATATTACCTCGCAGCATTTTTAATTCGTTAGGTAATTCATTAAATACACATATTGCCGTTAAAAATGTGCTTTTGTAATACATTGTATTGTTAGCAATTGGACGCAGTAAATTAAATTTATATTGAGACCTTATATTTTCTCTTAACGAGTTTTGTGTAGTAAAATAGTCTGGATATTTTTTTACAAATAGACGTAATTCCATTATATATATACCGGCAAGAGTGAGAAGGCCCTTTTCTTTAAAAATACTTCGAAGCGAATGTTGGTCATGTAAGCGGTATATGGTGCGTATACATCTCTTCTGCAAAATAAAAGTAGACTGTATATCGACAGAGTTTCCCCAGTAGATGATACCATATTTTAATAATGGATACACATTTCCGAAATAGGCATTACTAACGATGTTTTCTGAACATGTTGAAGATAATATTGACAAGGCGTAGCAGTTGCTAGAAATGCTATTGTTAATCTTTTTAATGTGAGCTTTCCAACTCAAATGGGTATCAATAGTCACTCCCAGAAAACTAATACTCTCTACTTCTTGAACCGAAACTCCAGCTTCGCTTATGTTTAATGATATGGGAGTTGATCTATTGCTTCTAAACTGCATTAGCTTCGTTTTGCTTAAATTGACACTAAGATTGATACTAGAGAGCCACTCTACAACTTTTTTCAGCGTTGAATTAGTATTCTGTTTAAGTAAAGGTATTTTTGACTTATCCCCCTAAGAAAAGTATTGTGGCATCATCCGCAAACAACACACAAAGTTCTCTTACAACTTTAGGAAGTTCATTAACATATACTAAAAATAACAATGGGCCCAGTACGCTACCCTGGGGAACTCCTATATGTACTGCCTCAAAGTCGGATCTGAAATACTCCAGAGTTTTGTTCGATTTACAATATTTAACAATGACTGTCGCTAGTTCCCGATTGGACAAGTAATTATCAAACAACTTAAGAGCTTGCCCTCTTACACCGATTGTCTCAAGCTGTTGCAACAGAGTATGATGGACAACACAATCAAATGCCTTAGACATGTCAACAAATAAGGAGAAACAAGGTTTATTTTCGTTTTTAAACATTTTGAAAATAGCTAGTTTAGTTGACTTGCCTTTTTGGAATCCAAATTGATTGGGATTTAAAAGTTCATTTGACTGTAGAAAGTGTCTTAATCTATTTTATATTGCCTTTTCAAAATTGTGTCAATTGTGTCAATAAAGTATAATAAAATCATTGAAATTGTAAAATATGTAGAAGTGGAAAAACTTTTTCTATTTTTGTATGGACGAGTACCTACCTCTGTACTCGTAGTATTCCAAAGGTATACTTTCCTCTTAAGGGTTTTTGATGCCTGAGATAAATGAATATCATTTATCGTTACAAAAACTCCTTGTAAGATGTCAAAATGTACTACGGGCTTTAAATTCATTAAGATCACACGGAATCCAGTTACCTTAAACTTGTCCTTTGATCTCAGATTACATTTAATCAGAACTCAGACATAAAAGACATCCTTTACACGCACTTAGTTCACGTTTCATAAGATTACATTTGAGTTTTCGTCAAAATAACGGGATCAAAGAATACTCAGAGAATTTGTTAAATATTCGCTAAGTAAATAGTAGGTAGGTATAATTGGGATAACATGGTATTTAAAGTCTGGGGTCGAGCATCGCTAGAGTAAAAACAAAATATGTTTTGAGTCCCCGTTACGGTTCACTCAAGGCAACTCTCCGTGCAAGCGTTAGTTTTCAAACGGCGTACAGTCAGCTCGAAAGTAACTACGCAATCGAAGACGTCAAAAGTACCTACTTATTCCCTTTTAATAAAGACTGTAATTGTCTTCGTTTGCGTAGCTATTTTTGATGCTGATTGTACTTACATATAATGACATGAAAGTTTTTATACACAATGGGAAGGGTAAACACGGGACCCTATTACTAAGGCTCCGCTGTCCGTCCGTCCGTCCGTCTGCCACTAGGCAGTATCTCATGAACCGTGATAGTAAGACAGTTGAAATTTTCGTAGATGATGTATTTCTGTTGCCGCTATAACAAAGAATATTAAAAAACAGAATAATAATAAATATTGAAGGGGGCTCCCATACAACATACGTTTTTTTTGCCGTTTTTATAGATAATGGCACGGAACCCTTCGTGCGCGAGTCCGACTCGCATTTGGCTAGTTTCTTAGCCTGCAGCGCGGCCAGTTAGTATGGCTACTTAAGATGGTTTTCCACTGGCGAGGCGAGGCGGGGCGTGGATGGGCGCGCGCGCTCAGTGCAAATAGGTAGTAAGTCCCATACTAATTTCAATTCTCGCCCATCCACGCCCCGCCTCGCCTCGCCGGTGGAAAACCACCTTTATGCCTGGCTCATGGGCCGCCCAGGGGGGAATAGGGTAGTTGCGTCACGTTAAAATTGATAACGTGCTGTTGCTAAATGGATAAGTAAACCTTAAAATTATTGTAATAAAGTATACCATACAAAATATAATTAATATCATAAAAAGATGGACCTTGTAAGTTTAGAAAAATATGTATTTATTATTGTCCAAGAGTAAAGGGGTTTGGGTAAATGTGTTGTCATTTTTTTTTATGAGCGGGCACTTGTTAATGTGGTATATTATGATCAGTGATCGGAATTAGGCCCTTCGGCCGCGTACGCAACCAGACTTTCGTAACCAGTTGCGATCGAATACTTTTTCGGTCTTGTACGTAACTGGTTGCGATCAAAAACTATTTTGTTCTTTTTCGTAACCAGTTACGAACGAACACTTTTCATTGTTGTACGAAACCTTTCGACCGTTGATAAACTATAAACTTGATAAAGTCAGCTAAGATTATATTTTATACACCTTGTTATACAGTATAAGTACTGTACACGTTATATATCCAGTCAAAAATCAGAACACAAAATTTGTACCATCTGATAATATTCAAATACTTTGTTGGCAAATACAATATTATAACCTTGTTCCTTAAAAGACACTGGCTTAAGAGACATGAAGCACTGACATTCCTTGACAGTAATCGCGTAGACTTTGTTAGCTAAACTCTTACTGGCAAGTGGCAATCCAGCAACAAATACTAATCTATTACGGTCTATAACAGAATTTTAGCCATGACGCCGATTATATGAGATGAGCTTTTGGTGTTGCAAATTCCTTGACAACATCTTAGTTCAGTATATAAATTTGCAGAAAGTTGAAACAAGGTTTGCTTTTTTTAATTTAAAGACAGTAGTGTAAATTTAAATCTACTATAATGAAAGCATCCATTAGCATTAGAAAGCGAAGCGAGCCAGCGTATTTTTTCTGGCGCTTCGCCAGCCGCTGCCGCGGCACGCTCGCTTCGCTCGCTTGGCTCGCGCGCTGTGAGGTCGCAGTTCTTCCTAACACTCCTCGCTTCGCTCGTCGTCGAACCTAACCAGCATTAGGGTGGAATAATAAGTGGTTGAACAAAATTAGGCTTACATTCACTATGATGTTCTCTCTCTTTTACTATTTCATTTCTATCGTTTAATGTTACACTTCCCTTGCTAGACTAGCTAGATGGCCCAGACATTGGTTTCGTATAAGAACGAGAAGTGTTCGATCGTAACTGGTTACGGGTAAGACGGAATTAGTTTTTGATCGCAACGGGTTTCGTACAAGACAGAAATAGTTTTCGATCGCATCTGGTTACGAAACTCTGGTTGCGTACGCGGCCGAAGGGGAATTAGGTGAGCCAAAATACCTATTCTTTGCAAGAGGACATAATATAAAGTGGTTGCAACAGGGTAGAAAAATATTTTTTTTTCTTGAATACTGGGTATTTGATATTTTTCCGGATACTAGTCGTAATTTTCAACATACATGTTTTACTTACAGCTTAGAACGTGTTGTTTAATGTTAATCTAAAAGTGATAACTATTCCACAATTTTTCCTTCCTTCCTTATACCTACACCTTAAGTCTAGCCCTTTTTACTAGTAACATAAAACATCCCATACTGTAAGTAAAACATGTATGTTTACTATTACGACCAGTACCCGGATAAATATCGAATACCCGGTATTCAAGAAAAAGTGTATTTTCTACCCGGTTTCAACCACTATATTATGTCCTCTTGCGAAGAATAGGTATTTTGGCTCACCTAATTCCGATCACTGATTATGATAGGTATATTTTAAACAAACATATTTTGTTACGAAACGTAATACTCTAAAATGCATCGGAGCCGAGATATTTGCAATATATATTTCTGCAGGTCATATTGAAAAGTTATAAACAAAACTGAAAACTAAAATATCTCGGCTCCGATATTGTTTAACGCGTTTAATTTTATATATCTATGCGTATTAACAGGTCCTCTTAAAGATTATTACAAAAACATCCTTGGCCGCTGCAAAAAATAAAAACGACAATTTTTCTCATACAAGGTTACCTATCCAATGCCCTTTAAAACGACTTATAGAAATCCGTAAGCTTTTATACAAACACATTTCTAAAACAACTATGGACCTAGACGCAGTATTTCGCGGCCGAAACGGCAATTGACTTGTTTTTCCATACAACGATTAGTACAAATTGCACAGTGTGACGTCATACTTTTACGTAAATTAGTAGGTATGAAGCGTTTCGGCTGCCGCCAGCGAGGTTCGTCTTTAGCTCATAATTGTGAGTAGGTACTTATGTTCTTTAATTGCTCCCATACAATAATTTATTCCTCTCCAAAAACTGGTTCGAATGGCATCATCGTAAATAAATCTTAGTTCACAAGCCTATTATAAGCAGAGGTCGGCCGGGGTGAGCTATTTTTACGTCATTAATGTCATGTAGTTGTGTGTTGTAGATATTAATATGGATAAGGTATGTCCATAACGAAATATTAAAAGAAGACATAATTTAAATGATTAAACATAAAATGAAAATGCATTACGAAACGAGTAGAATTAACCTTTTTTTATTTATTGTAAAATTTCTGTGCTATTGTAATAAATAACTATATTTTTTTCTATTTTCAATTCTTAATGAGTTTCGCCTTGAGTTCAATATCCGTTTATAGATAGAAAAAGATCTTTCTACATCCACTGAAGTGAGTGGAGTGAAATTGTACATTAAAATGCTGTTCACGTCTTCTGTTGCTTCCAAAAGTTTTTCGGCATACTTACTCCCTAAAAATCTTAGTCTGGGTTTCTAGAGATGACGTCTTCTCATTTCTGACTGACAGTAGCAGATGAACACCAGTTTATAACAGCTCTCACATGATCTAGAGTTAAAAATGCGTCTACAATAGACAGCTTTGATGGCGACGTAAAACTCGCAGAGAGGCAGCCTAAATAAAATCATTTCATTAGTTAATAATTACACATGGGGCATTTACCATTAAATGACAAGGTATGTCCATGTTATGCATAAACTGAAAACAGCTCACCCCCGCCGACCTCTGATTATATAGGCCACTCGGTATAGGTGTCATGTTCCTGATAGTGAGTAAGGTCACCAGAATTCCCGAGGATGTGCTGTGTTGAGAGTACTTGAGAGCGAGGGACAACGAATCCTCAAATCAATGAAGGGTCGGCAACGTGCCTGTAATTCGCCTGGAATCGCAAGCGTCCCTGGCTACGGTGTCTGCTTACCATCAGGCAGACCGTATGCATGATGGCGGTGCTTAGTATAAAAAAATAGGCCTTATTAAAATCACTACCATCACGTTGCTTATTGTCGTTCTGCTATATTGGTAACTACTTGCATTGTGGTTAGAGCCACTGAAATCCTACAACGTAAATCCATCATGAAATGAACCGATAATTGCCAATTTGTAAATGTTCAATGAATGAAATACGCTCTGTCGACCGAATAAACATTTAAATTTTACAGATTCACGAAGCCAGTTTCAAATTGATTTCAATAAAATGGATTTAGCTACAACTCGCATGGTTTGTTGAAAAATATTTTTACCAATATTTATATTATTATGGATTAAGATTTAAAGTGTCCAGTATTGGGTCAGTGTCCAGCACTGGGACGTCTACATGACCTACTTCTTATCTCGACCTACCTAGCGAGAATAAAATTCAGAATGCGTTTGGTCGCAATTACGGCAGATTAACGCTGTCTGCCGCTGTGGGTGTCGTATGGTTACCATCCGATCCGATTCAAATACCACTGTTTTTTTTATTATTACTAAATAATGGGATACCAAACTTAATCTATTACATTTTCCTGCAAAACTGTTTTAATAGAAAACTGACAACATAGTTACACAGGGGCTATGCTTACCGACAACTTGATTGAGAAAATACATATTATAAACAAAATTCCACGTAAGGTGAATACGTAACGTACCAATGCTTGACATCTTAACGCCTAATAGTTGACACCTGTTGTTCACCTCTATATTAATTATATCGATTTAAACTTTCCCGATTCTCACACATTATTGTTACTTAACAGCTTAAAAAGAACGTGACGCCGTTGAAATCAGAAAGCATCGTAATTTTAACCGGGATGACGGTTTTAAGATTTCATTTTCGTAAAATCTAATCAAAAGTACCCAAATGCCAGCGTCAAAAAAGCATCGTCCGTTATCATTATCACCAGACATTATTATTATTAGTAATTTGTGTCGGCCACGTAGCAACCCTAGTAAGTGGTTAATAAAGACCAATTGCGGGTAGTTCGGAAAAGTTTGTGGCAGCAAGGAGATGCAACGGCAGCAGCTAGTGCGAAATAAATGTTGCGATTGCGACACATCCAACCGGGGGATGGGCAGCAGCATCCCTGGAGTTCGGTGGAAACACTGCGATCGCCAACCCGCATGCCAAGCGTGGCGATTATGGCATATACCCCCCATGCAGAATACAACAAAGCCACGGCCCCGAGGTTCCGGCGACCCCCGGTACCCTGGTTATGGTAGCGGCCAGGGTACTAGCGGGGTCAGGGGTGCTAAGAATCTCCGGCGAAGATCCGGCTACCACCACCGACGACCCCTGGCCCTGGCAACATACAACACGCGCACACTGCGGACCGACGAAAAGATAACGGAACTGGAGGAAGGATTGAGCAAGTTGCGGTGGGACGTCATAGGGTTATCGGAAGTCCGAAGATAGGGGGAGGACACGATAACCCTTAAATCGGGCAACTTGCTCTATTTCCGGGAGGGCGACCAACAGTCCCAGGGAGGTGTCGGGTTCATCGTCCACAAGTCCCTAGTGAACAACGTGGTGAAGATCGAGAGTGTGTCGAGTAGGGTGGCGTACCTTATACTCAGAGTATCCGACAGGTACTCGTTGAAGGTCATACAGGTTTACGCGCCGACCTCGACACATTCCGACGACGATGTGGAGGCTATGTATGAAGATATATCTAAGGCCATGCATAGTTCTAAAACCTACTTCACCGTTGTCATGGGGGACTTCAACGCTAAACTGGGCAAGAGAGATGGTGAGGAGCTGATAGTGGGGCAATTCGGAGTCGGAAGTCGGAACCACCGCGGCCAACTACTGGCTGCTTTCTTGGAGAAGGAGGGACTCTACATGATGAATTCCTTCTTCAAGAAACGCGAGCACAGAAAGTGGACCTGGATGAGTCCCGATGGTGTAACTAAAAACGAGGTTGACTTCATCATGTCGACGAGGAAGCATATATTCAATGATGTCTCTGTGATCAATACGTTTAAAACCGGGAGTGATCACCGCCTGGTAAAAGGCATATTGAATATACGTGTCAAGCGAGAGCGCTCTCGCCTGATGAAGTCTACGCTCCGTCCAGTATCCACCCAAATCCAAACCCCCGAGAGCTTTCAGCTGGAACTCCAAAACCGTTTCGATTGCCTAGGTAGCGATGTGGACGAACTCAACGACGGGTTTGTGGAAGCTGTCCGTGCCACTGGGTCTAAGTTCTTCAAGGCCCAGCGGCCCAACAGAACTAAAAGGGTCTCTAGCTCCACTCAGAAGCTCATGAAGGAAAGGAGTGAAATGATTCTGCAGTCTTCTGCCGATGCGACTTTATACCGGCGGCTCAATAAACGGATCTCCAAGTCCCTTACGCGCGATCTGCGCCAATTCAATACGAACCGTATCGAAGAGGCCATCGAGCGAAATAAGGGCTCAAAAGTATTCGCATGAGATCTGTCTATTGGGCAGAGCCAGCTCGCAAGGTTGAAAACTGAGGACGGCAGAGTCGTTTCTTCCAAACCTGAGCTTTTGAGTGAGATAGAGCGTTTTTACGGACAGCTATACACGTCAACTCGCAAACCCGAAGTTGGTCCGGCAGAAGACCCTAGAGCTAGACTTACCCGACACTACACCGACGACATCCCGGACATCAGCCTGTACGAGATTAGAATGGCTCTGAAACAGCTTAAGAATAGCAAGGCACCCGGTGAAGACGGAATTACAGCCAAACTCCTGAAGGCGGGTGGAAAACCGATTCTTACGGCCCTTCAGAAGTTATTCAACACCGTCCTACTGGAAGGGAGAACGCCAAAGGCCTGGAACAGAGGTGAGGTGGTGCTGTTCTTCAAAAAGGGTGACAACACTCTGCTGAAGAACTACCGACCCATCTCACTTCTGAGCCATGTCTATAAGCTGTTTCAAGGGTCATTACGAATCGTCTCGCACGCAGGCTTGATGACTTCCAGCCTCCCGAACAAGCCGGTTTCCGAAGAGGTTTTAGTACCGTAGACCACATTCATACGCTCCGCCAGGTTATACAGAAGACTGAGGAGTATAACCTGCCTCTCTGCTTAGCGTTCGTGGACTACGAGAAAGCCTTCGATTCGATCGAAACCTGGGCTGTACTACAGTCTCTCCAACGGTGCCAAGTAGACTGCCGCTACATCGAAGTGCTGAAGTGTTTGTACGAGAACGCCACTATGTCAGTCCGACTCCAGGATCAGAGTTCGAAGCCTATTCCGCTGCAGCGGGGTGTCAGACAAGGGGACGTTATTTCCCCAAAACTGTTCACCGCTGCACTGGAGGACGTGTTCAAGACTCTAGACTGGAGAAGGCTAGGCATCAACATCAACGGCGAGTACATCACTCACCTTCGGTTTGCTGACGATATAGTAGTCTTGGCTGAGACCATGGAGGACTTAAGCACGATGCTCGATGACCTCAGTAAAGCCTTCGAGCGAGTTGGTCTAAGGATGAACATGGATAAGACAAAGATCATGTCAAACCTCCATGTAGTACCAACCCCCATTTCAATCGGACACTTTACGCTCGAAGTTGTAGACGATTATATATACCTAGGACAGACTGATCAGTTAGGTAGGTCCAACTTTGAGAAAGAGGTCAATCGTCGAATCCGACTCGGCTGGGCAGCATTCGGGAGGCTACGGCACATCTTTTCGTCCAATATTCCGCAGTGTCTCAAGATGAGAGTCTTTGACCAGTGTGTGTTGCCAGTGATGACGTATGGCACGGAAACGTGGTCGCTTACGCGTGGCCTCATAAGAAGGCTCAAAGTCACCCAAAGGGCAATGGAGAGGGCTATGTTGGGAGTTTCTCTGCGCGATCGCATCAAAAATGAGGCTATCCGCAGCAGAACCAAGGTAACCGATATAGCCCTCCGAATCGCTAAACTTAAGTGGCAGTGGGCGGGGCACATTGCACGTAGAACCGATGGCCGTTGGGGCGGAAAGTTTCTCGAGGGGCGACCACGTACCGGAAGGCGCAGCGTGGGTAGGCCCCCCCCCACAAGGTGGACTGATGACCTGGTAAAGGTCGCGGGAGTCCGCTGGATGCGGGTGGCGCAGGACCGGTCACTGTGGCACTCTTTGGGGGAGGCCTATGTCCAGCAGTGGACGTCTTTCGGCTGATATGATGATGATGATGATGATGATGATGATGATATTGTAATATATTTAGATTGAAATTGTCGAGTATTGGGTCAAAGTGAAGCACAGGGACGGGACTATCTTGCCATTCTTGCCTACTTCATACTCGTATCTCGATCTTATAGCAGTGTGGGGCAAAAGTAATCGAAATACAAATTACAATTACAAAATGTAATTTCAAGTATAAAATACAATGAAAAATGTAATTTGTAGTGCAATTACAAATTTATAATTTATAATGCATTACTTCCTAAAATTACAAATAATGTTTATTTAATTACACATTTTTCATTATTGACCGAGTGAGCGAAGCGAGCAAAGCGTCTCCGTTTCAGCTCGGGGAAAAATTCTTTCGAATAGGTAAGTCCGTTTGTCCAGATTTCCGGCTATTCTCGCCCACCGGTAGCATTTCTCAACCAATTGTCGCAATTTTTTTTGAGCAGGTTCGATAACTATATATAATATTTTCGTCGAGTCTGTATCTCGAAAAAGAAATGGCGGGAATATGAGAGTTGAGAAAAATCAATCATTGCAAAGTAAATATTCAATAGTTAATTTAACTTGCAATGTTTGTTTGTGGGTTTGTGGCTGATTGCATTGACAGATTGCAATTGTCACCAAATATAAACAGGTAAATAATATACTAAAATAATTTACTTTAAAAACAAAGTTTTAACCGACTTCAATTTAGTACTCCGCCAAGCCACGAGAACATTTCTTTTCCAATTTACCTCATGAACTGATTTCCGAGAGCAAATGCGTTGATTATTATAGAAAAAACCCAATCGCTGTATGTGACCCGATAATATTTGAGGACTTCCGTCAATTCCACAACGATCACCCTTGGCACTTCATTAGTTGCTATTTCAACGGAATCTTATCAGAATCTGTGATATAGGTACTTTTGTACTTTTAAGTACATAATTGAGGAATTCCATAAGTCATCTGTGGTCTTCATCATCAATTCCACTCCACCGATTTATGATTTCCGGATGTAAATACACGAGTTATAATAGAAATTACCAAAATCACTACACGCGTGCCTAATATAATTGAGGAGTTCCCTCAATTCCTCATGGATCCCATCATCCAATTGAATTTTCAAAAAAATGGGACCAACCTGGAAGCATATACTTACAAACAAAAAAAATTGTATGAATCGGCTCATCAATGACGGAGTTCTGAGGTAACAAACATTGAAAAAAAAAATACAACCGAATTGAGAACCTCCTTCTTTTTTTTTAAGTCGGTTAATGAATCTCAATTGGATGTCAAGAAGTGGTTCTTATTCAGTCCAATTTGATAACAGACACACAATTCACATTTTCTGAAATAAGCCGCGTTTTAACGAAATTCATTATTTGAAATAGAAAAAATAACTCCTTTCTTAAAATTCTAATTTGTGAAATTATTTTAAAATTTATTTTTCCTTTCTTAATCACTAAGTACAAGTAAATTTGCTCCTTTTTAGTTTACTAAAAAAAGTTTACATAAAGTTATTGAATAATTTAATTACCAATGAATGTAATTTCAATTACGAATTAATGTAATTTCAATTACCTACAAATTACGAAGTAATTCAAATTACATGTATTGCAATTACACGAATCACTTGAATTGTATTATATTATGTAATTCATTTTGTAATGTAATTAAAAATGTAATGCAGTTTTCCTAACACTGGTCTATTATACCTATTTTATTCTGAGGCTCTAGTATAAGTTTTACCGAAACAAAACGTTACGAACGCGCTTGCGTTTAGCTGTCATCCCATACAAATTGAGGGTAAAACGCAAACGCGATTTTAACGTTTTGTTTCGGTAAAACTTATACTAGAGCCTCAGAATGCGTCATTATACGGGTATTACCGCTGTCAGACCAGCCTCTGCGGGTGTCGTGCGACTCGTGCGGTTACCCTATCCGACTCAGCTAGGTACCACTAAATATACAATATCTATTAAAATTAAGACTAAATATGTACAAAATAAGACCTAAAATTAATTTACAATATAATATTTTATCAAGCGCGCCTATCTCTTTCAACGTTCCCGCCCAAAAAAACCCATTCTCTTAAATACTAAATGTCAAAGTGACGGATACAGATAAACGAACTTTAACGGCATTTAAGCTAAAATAGGTTTTATGCAGGTTTATTAAGAGGGAAGAATAGCTGTCCATCATTTAGCAGCTCGCATCTGATAATAGGTACCTACTTTACCAACATTTCCATTTCGGGCGAATATGGTTTCCACTAACTAAATTTTAACAAATCAATTTGATTTTGATGTCGATCGCTTCAGCATATCTTCGAGGTTTCGCTTTAAAAAAAAGTTTTTGAGGTGCCTGTTAGTTGAATTTATTGCAAATTTTGAAAAAAGGAAAAGCTGTAAACCTTTTCTTTAGTAGGTGTAGACAATAAATAAAATAATCAACAATGTCATATTTTCTCGAAGAAAGATTAAAAATGTAGTCAAATGGAGAAAAAATCAACGCAAACGGTTAAA
The DNA here is from genome assembly GCA_947049275.1 of Epinotia bilunana. NCBI lineage: Eukaryota > Metazoa > Arthropoda > Insecta > Lepidoptera > Tortricidae > Epinotia > Epinotia bilunana. The sequence continues at coordinate 17,839,332 of OX346260.1, read as the reverse complement.
TAATCACGAAATTATACGTTCCAAAGTTTTAAGAAGGGATATGTTCCGTCCCTTTTTCGCGAAACGCAACTTCTTATGAAACGATGACGCTTGTAGATTGTGACGTCACTAATAGACGGCAACGTGCTGTGCCCCATCGTGTTCGGCGCGCGATGCGTGACGCGGCAGCCTCGCGTATCGTGACGTCACACACTGTTTGCGTTTTCTCTCTCTAACAAGCAATATTAAAACAGGTCTGCATATTAAAATGGGGTTACTTTATGGAAGATTATATATAATAATATATATAAAAACAACAATAATAATAATAAAAAGAAAATAGCAATATAGGGTAAGTCCGGGGTAGTTGGCCATAGTTTTTTTGAACACTGTTAAAGTAAATGCTTACACATTACGATAGTTCATTAACTTTGGATTATTAAACAAAAAAACTATAACATCTATATAAATCACCTCGAAAAAAACTTAAAAAAAACTTAATTGGCCATCGCACCCAAGGTATACGGGTGTGATGACCATACCTTTACAGGAAAGATGGCCATAACTTAACTCTCTCAGTTAGTATGTTTTTCGTTATTTTTTTTTTATTCTTAAGCACGTGTCCTCGAATTCGGTGCAATTCTCATGTAGCCAAAACTACACTGAAACCAGTCTTCGAAGAAGATAACTTATAATAATCATCCCCAGAGCCGCGGCAGTATCTTTCGTTTACACACCGAGCTGGCAGTTTTGGATATTTTTTTCTTGTTAGGTTTCCTGGATTGGTTTATCCTCTCCTTTTATATACTCTTCTTTGACACACATTCAGCATCATATCATATGGCATACCGACTAAAACTAGCCAGTGGCCATCTCTCTTTTCTTGCGGGAGAGATGACCACACCTAAAATAAAAACAAGTCATAACAGGACTTGCCAAAATCTGACCTTAGAACAATGAGACACTCATATACTTTGCAACAAATACAAAAAACAGCATTATTTTGAGAAACTAACATCATAACCAGGTAAAACATGACCTCTCCAAAAAATATTGACACTAGTCTAAACATTCAAAGACGATTTTACTTACTTTGTGCTTTTTTTCGCCTAATTGTTAATTGCACCCGTGCTCCCACGCACAAAGCGAAGCGAAATAAACAAAAACTCGCGAAATCAAGTCAGTGGTTCCATGAAATATTTCGATGGGCCATCTCCCCCTTATGACCATCTACCCCGCAATTACCCTAATATACTTATTAATAGATAACCTCGGTTAAAAAGTAAAGTTGTAGTTTCGAATCTTTAGTGGATGACACAGATTGTAAAATAAAAAAATATCCTATTGTTATTGCGTAACTTTGACCACCGAATTTGAATTTTCCATCTCCATCCAAATATACCTAGTACCTTAAATGTTTATTAAGCAGAAACGCCCGCTAACGAAATTCCAAATTTCGATAATAGTGGAAAATTGAAAAATTATTCGCCACGAGCGGGATTTGAACCCACAATACGACTGGAATCCGTCCATCGCTCTGCCAATTGAACTACCGTCGGTCCGCTAATGGCGACGAATCTTTCAATCCCTCTTCCACTATTGTATTTACACCTTAGGGAGGCTCGTAGCGACATCTACCGCGAAGTTATTACAAGTTTAACATTAAATGTTTATCAAGCAGAAACGCCCGTTAACGAAATTCCAAATTTCCAAATTCAAATGTTGCTGGTTCAAATCCCGCTCGTGGCGAATAATTTTTCAATTTTCCACTACTTATTATCGAAATTTACCTAGTACCTATCTAATACAATATCCGTCAAGCACAAAGTAAATTGTCTTTCAAGCATATGCTACGCCAGTATTTTTTTGATAAGCTCGTGTAGTTTTCAGTGTCACCACAATTATTTTTGGTGGGTACAAGAAGTAGGTAATATGTATGTAAGTATATAATATGTTGTATGTTAACCATTATAACCATGTGTGTCCTGTGTGCTTGTGAATAAATGTATCTTTCTTTCTTTCTTTCTTTCTTTTTCATTTTTATTCTCGCCCTTGTGAAGCTTCAAAGAACTATATACAATCTAGTAAATTTTAATTCTAAGTTATGTCCGACGCGGATACTGCGGTTAAATGAAGTGCAAAATGAGATAGGGGGCGGCCTAGCCGAGCTTGAAAAAGCCACATGTGCAGAACGTGATGCAATGTGATACGCTCTATTTCCAATTGGATTATTGTGTAGAAAGCTGATAGAAAAGATTTTTCACTTCTCATGCTCAAAAAGTGCGTCTTATGATTTATAAAACATTTTAATTTGACCATTCAAAACAGTTCAATCAGACAAGTTATTACATCCACCAATCACAAGTCTTTAAAAAAACATTAGTTTTTGCTATCAATTAACCAGAATACAGCTAGACATTCAAATCGTCCAATCAGGAAACCGAATTAATTTCAAACATTGGGTGTTTTGTACTCTCTAATAATAATTGACAATAATAAAAAAATTAAACGCCTGTGACCGACTATAGCCGCGTCCAAACGTTCAAGCATAGTTGACTGCATACATGACATAAGCTATGAAGATTGAGCCGCGTCCAAACGTTCAAGCATAGTTGACTGCATACATGACATAAGCTATGAAGATTGAGCCGCTGCCGTTTAGACGCGGCTATTAGACGGTCAGAGGCGTTTATTCGTGGTGTGAATATTTGGTATCTGTGTCAAAGCAGTTTATTAAAAAGAATGGCGCCAAATAGAACAATCTTTTTCCTTGGTAGTTTGGTATAATTGTTGATTGTGGATGGATTATCTTTGTTTTTACTATCTTCTCGCAGTCGAAGTGAAAAGTAGAGTGTATACGAGTAACTATAGTCTAAAAGCCATATTACCCCTCACTTCGTTCGGGAAAATAGCCATCTCGTGGTAATGTGGCTTACTTTAGAGTCTTTAGACCCTTGTCATACAATCTCCTATAGAAATAGATATGGATAATAAGGACGAAAATAGATACTAGTTATACTTTTTTTTTAAACTTTGGTGTTGAAGATATGTTTCAAATTATTCAATAAAAAATAACTTTTACATTCTCATCTCTGGATTTTAAACTACTACTAACAAAGATCAGTAAAAATGCACCAATAGGAAGCGATGCCTGAGCGAGCCCACCAATTCTATTGGTGTATTTTTTCCTCGCTCACCGCCTCGCCACCTCGCACAGCTCTGGTGGGTATCCACCAGAACAGTTGTGTTGTGGGTATCCACCAGAGTGTGGTTCAGTACTATACACAGTATAAGGGTGAATACTCACCCTTATACTGTGTATAGTACTGAATCACATGAACTTGAATTATTTGTATGAAGGAAGCATGGCAAGTGAGGACACATTACCAGCCACTAATATTGAGAACGACAATAGCGTAGTAGTGTGCGTTATAAAGCCCTTCCAAGTTACAAGCCAGTATGCTGAATTGATGAAAAGTAAATTAACCAATTTTTCCGCAGAAACTCAATAATAAAACGAATGACGAATGTTGTTCTGCTACGGTCTTTTGTGGAAAATCTGTTTACTTAAATTTATCTCTGTTGAAGCTGTACAAATTTCCTCTTGAATTCGTATACACATTCTTACCTATTTTGTTTGCCCAGACGCGAAAATGGTTTGGACTAGAGCTCAATTTCACCACTTGGGGTTTCTGATGTTCTGAAAATTCGACGGTAAATAACCGGTAATTCGATTCGTCGTACTTGATCGCATAAATAAGAGTGTAATATACTGAGAGGGCTTGATCGAACAATACGTCTTTTGTGAGTTTGAGAACTTCATTTGTTGGGAATAAACTACATGCTTATCTTTTATTGAATAACTAGCTGATGCCCGGGGCTTCGCCCGCGATGGTTATAGGAAAATGTAACATATTAAATTTTCCCGTGGGAATTAGATGTTTTCCCGCTGAAAAAAGTAGCCTCCAATTTCTAAACTATCTCCATACAAAAAATCACATATACGACGCTCCGTTGCGACGTGAAACAAGGACAAACATACAGACTTTCGCATTTATAATATTAGTAAGGATAGGTACATAAATCCCTTTGTATTTTATGGGTGTTAGCCTAAAGTTTTAAATAAAATAATAATGGAAATTATTATATCCAAAAACATTAACCTTCCAAAAACAAAACTGCCTTACTTTAACTTACTCTTTAACCAACTTCAAAAAAGGAGGTTTTCAATTCGGTTGTACATATATGTGTTTTTTTTATTATGTTTTCTTTTAATGATTGTTACCTTAGAACTTCGTCATTTATGAGGCGATTCGTAATTATTATTTTTGATTGTATATGCTTCCATATTAGTCCCATTCTTTTAAAAAATCCAGTTGGATGATAGGATTCATGAGGAATTGAGGGAACTATCCTCAATTATATTAGGCACGCATGTAGTAATTTCGGTATTTTCTATAAATAACTCGTGTATTTAGTTTAGACCCGGAAATCACAACTGTAGTGAAATGGAACTGATGACGAAGACCACAGATGTCTCCTGCAACTCCCCAATGACTTAGGGTCATTACGCTGGTAACGCGACCACCTTCGGTTAGCGACCACCTGAAGGAGAAGGTGTTTTCTATTGAAGATAACATCAATTCTACAGACCCTATTGAGACAATTAGTTGTACATGCATTTTTGTTGTTGTTTTAGAATAGAAATCTACTAAAAAACCGAGGAAATATCCTTTCAGTTCACCAACTCAGCTAAGTGGTCGCCAACCGGCACATAAAATTAGGTGGTCGCTAACCGGCGACATGAACCTACTTAAAATTATAAAAGTACGTCACAGATTCTGATATGATTCCGTTGAAATAGCAACGAATGAAGTGTAAGGTCTCAGAATCACCTTTCTTGATGAATCGACGGAACTTCTCAAAAATTATCGGCTGACACAGCGATTTGGTTTTTTCCTGTATAATAATCAATGTTCTTGTGGTAAAGTGGAAAGGAAATGTGGAAATGTTCATGTGGCTTGGTTAAGTCGGTTAAAACTTTGTTTTTAAAGTAAATATACTACTCAAAAGAAAATAGGGGCCACAAGTATGGTGATCGTTACGTGAAAATTATATTAAACAGTAATATATATTTTTTCTAGCTTATAGACTTGAACTCCAGCATGAAAGAGTTTAGATTCTGCCTTCAGAATACATTCGTATCCTTATACAGGAGTTCATTAATTAGCCACTTATCAATTAGTTTATGTCCAATAATTACAATGGCCCTTATTTTGTTTTGAGCAGTATATATTCAGTGTTTTTTTCGGATTTGGTCATAGAGCGTTCTAGAGCCTATATCCTTAACATTATTCACAGTGTTAATGTAGTGCAACGTGTCCTTTCGTAACCTATGATATAGAGGGCTGCTACTTATGTATCCGGAATCCAGGATTCCATCTTTCTTAAACACAAATTTTGACCTCCATGGTAAAATTTTAACTTTCTTTTAATACTGGCCGCTACATTTTTTTTCTTGAGTACGCTAGTCTTTTGTTTTTGGCGGGTTTAAAATGTTATCTCGTTGCAAGCATGGAACTTACTCGTGAAAATATTCGTGCTATGATTTATTAGGATTTTCGGCGTGGCTTAACGCAACAACAATGCATAGATCAATTAACTTTGACTTTTGGTGATGAAGCACCATCAAAAACGACTGTGTATCACTGGTTTAGTAAGTTCAATCGTGGACGTAGTGTGCTTACGGACGAAGTTAAGGAAGGTTGCCCGAAATCGGCCGTTGTACCACAAAATATTGAAGCAGTGCGGAAACTTATAATGCATGACCGTCATGTTACGTATCGCGAGATAGAGGCAATTCTGGGGATATCTATGACGAGCATTAATAAGATATTACATGAACATTTAGCTGTAAAAAAAATTTGTTCGCGTTGGATACCGCACAATTTAAGTAAGGATCAAAAAGAGGCTCGCGTCGAATGGTGCAAAAAAATGATGAAAAAATATAACCGTGGTGACTCAAAAGCTGTTTATATTATCTACACAGGTGACGAATCTTATATATATGCGTATGATCCCGAAACTAAACAGCAATCAACAATGTGGGTGTTTCAAAATGAGCCGAACCCTACGAAAGTTACTCGTGCAAAAAGCACCTTGAAGCAAATGGTCGCCTGCTTTTTTGGTATGAATGGCCATGTGGCTACAGTGTCACTAGAAAATCGTAAAACGTTTAATTCGGAGTGGTACACGACCATTTGTTTGCCAGAAGTGTTTGAAGAAATACGTAAAGACAACCAGCGATGCAGAATCATTCTTCACCATGACAACGCCAGCTGTCATACATCACGCGAAACAACTCGATTTTTGGAAGGTCAAATATAGAATTAACCGGTCACCCACCGTTCAGCCCTGGTTTGGCACCCAATGATTTTTATTTATTTCCAAACGTAAAGAATAAATTACGTGGTCAACGATTTTCGACCCGTGAAGATGCGGTCGACGCGTTCAAAAAACACGCTTTGGATATACCTCAATCAGAGTGGCAAAAGTGCTTTGAAAATTGGTTTACACGTATGCAAAAGTGCATCGATCATCACGGAGAATATTTTGAAGAACAATAAAACTATATTTAGTAATGTACGTTTGATTATTTTTTCTATTCCGGATACATAAGAAGCAGCCCTCTAGTAGGTAGGTATTATTTATTCATTTGTTTCTAAATAAATTCTCAAAACGAGCTCGAACAATTTAATTTTGATCAGATGTAAAGCTTTGTATGGACGAAAATATACGTCTATATCTAGGTCTCATTTCCGGGTAACTAGAATCGATTTCTCCGTTTTCTCCCCTCACGACGCCAAGCAAAGCTCGGTTGCCCATACACTTTTGCTTGGGTTTCGATCACTCCGGTTCTTCGAAAAATCGGGGGAAACTTTGTTAAAATACGAAATGCCGGGTATTTTTTTCCCATGTGTAACGGGGATTACCCATACATTATATGTGGTTAACTTTCGTTACACAATGGAAAAAAGTTAAAGGATTAAAGCCCTATAACTATGTACAATTTTTGTGCAATCCACCTATTTATCATTATCTCACATGCTATTTAGCAAGCAAGCATTTCAAGATCGATGTTGTGTAAAAGTTTATTAAATACCTATACGTATAACTAGGTAGGCATTCTTCGTCGGTATCAATCTTGACAAAGCAGTTGTGATCATTGTCATTATTTCAGGAGTTTTCGGTGTTGGCTTCATAACACGCCGCGGAAGTGTGCGCTAGCGTTCTCTAGGCTCCGTCATGAGCAGCGCGTAGAGTACCATGGGGAGACGGTAGTCCGGGCAGTTACCCATCATACCCGTCCTGCCCCCTATTCTATAACTTGTTTTAAGCTCACCTAAACGCTCACCCACAAATATATCTTGACACCGCTATGCGTAGTAACTAAGCGTAGGCAGAGGTCTAGTTTCGTGACGGGTGACCGGCGGGGTGAGCCGCATTAGTGCGTATACGCACGCGCTACGCGCTAATGTGAGCGTTGAGGTGAGCTTAAAACAAGTTAAAGAATAGCGGGGCTTGGTTCCATGCCCATAGCCAGCCACGCGTAACAGCATTTCCCCACCAAAAAAAGACTTCACAACACGCCACCATTTTTTTTCTGATAACTTCCTTGTGTTTGTATGCAACAACCCATATCTACTAACGTTTATACTACTAAGGTAGGTACTCACGGTACGTTTCGAGCCCGAGCCATGCGAAAGCCGTCGTCGGAACATATAATACGATTAAATAAAGTACACGCCACAGTCACATATTTCGCCTATTACGTACGTTACGATTTTGATAGGAACCGCATGGACCTTAATCGGCACGTTTGTATTGTGAATTATGCTTTAGTCAACTATGATATTTGCAAAAACATTACTTACTATCTAAACTATTCCAAGAACAACTGGGTTCTTGAAATTCGTACAAACTACGCATAATCGGAAGTCAGCCTGTCATTTGTTCACCAGAGGTGAGATGAAGTATTTTGGTTTATGTTATGAGTACCTAAATATTCGCTGTAAATATCAGCCCTGATCAGTCCATCTTATAAGTGACATACAGAACTGTAAACGACGTATACAGAACCTAAATTTATCCCTAAACACTCAGGAATTAGCGGTTCTGTCTCTTCAAACGGTGGTTGAACAAAATCAATAACATTCGCTAGGGGACATTGCCTGTATGCAATGTTGATATTTCAATTTAAATATTCATGTAAACCTTTAGGGGAAATGCAATTTTGTAGCTCATTTCATTTAAGCCTTGAACACTTCCCGCGCGATCGTACAGCGGGGTGGTTTAGCGTCCCACGAAATACATTTTATTTTATTTAACTCATTGATAAATTAAAAATTGCCGAGATAAAGGGCCCCAGATTATAGAACTTTTCACTGATTATTTTCCGACCGATAACATCATTATAACACCCGTATGAGCTTGTCATCTAGAGCGTATTGAAATAGCATATATGGATAAGTTTTCCACAAACTCAAAAACTGCCGCTTCAACCCAGAACATCGAGTTTTGTGGGACTGATTTTTATCCGACCGAATTTTTATCCATCATTATGACAACCATTTTTTATTTATAAGCATGTTTTGTGTGGACAACTTTCATGTAAAAGGGTGTTATAATGATGCGTTGTTGGTCCTATAATTCTATAATTCAGGTCCCTTTATCTCAGCAATTTTCTAGCTTACAAGAAAGTTGTTCAAACAAAACATGCTTATTTTTACACGATCTGCACAAAAATACTATAAAAAGAAGGCATTACGAGTAATATGACACCAGGCTGATCTTTTTTTTTAAGTGTCACTCGTTGATCGCCTTTGAAAACCCCGACCTTTCATTTACGCAACCATTTTTGTGTCCAGATTTTGCCTAGGTAACGTAACACCGTTTGACAGGATTATAAAAAAAACCTTTCATTTCGTATAACTATTTATATTATTATACATATAACAATAGGTGAACGAAGCAGTCTAATTGCTGCTGTAGTTTTATTTTTGTTTTTGAGTTGATAAAGAGACGGCGTTGGCTACATCTTCGCCAATTCGTATCACCATCACCTTACCTATCACCCCACCTCACAGAAGCGCACGCTTCAGCTGTAATGAGAAAGCCAGTATAATCTGACACCAAGATACGTAAAATGTTTTTGATTCAATAATAAAATATAGGCTAAAATCGCGGAAAAGCGTTGGATGCGGGAAGCGGCTTTGAAACCAAATTATTTGAGTGCATATTTATTTTGTTGCTTTCGCGCCATGGCACTTAAATGGACTATAGATCTACGGTTACCATAATGGTTTTCTGTTTAAGGGCCCATGCATGCAGACTGCGTTTTGTAAGCGCGCCGTCGACGCGCGTTTGGGTCATTTTGTACACGTGATTTGACGCAAACGTGCGTCGAAGGTGCGTTTAAAAAACATAGTCTGCGTGACCTTCCAGTTTCGGACGTACTAAACATTATTTAATTAATTAAATGTGACCTTTAAATTTGTACGGAAGGGTTACTTTTCATAAGCCTAAATTAAATCCCATATGAGTATCAAGTGAAAACCACTTGGGAAGGAAATAATTAATATGATACAGATTTAATTTCCGCAGCTAACATCTTGGAACCTTTAAAGTTGCTTAGCGTTAGATATTAAAATAACCTTCAGCGTATTTCCTTTCTGGTTTACGACTGATGTCGACTGCCTACGAGACTGAAGATCCTCGGTTCGGGTTCCGATAAAGGAAAATATTTGAGCATGAATATTGAATGTTATTTTCTGAGGCTCGGGTGTTTTATATATTTGTTTAATTACCTTTTAATAAGTATTGTAAAGTATAATTTGGCCATGACTTTTGATAAAAACACAGAATCGATAAATATATATTTAATTCTTTCCTTGGTATATAATAGTGCTAGCGAAAGAAAAACATAGAATTAGTCTATACGCTCTACTGACACAAATGGTTGAATAGCGATAGTTGATGTTCTTTAAAAAGACAATTAAGCACCTTAATAACACCAAAGCTATACCGAATCTAAACCGTAACCCAAAAGTCACCGGCATTAATTAATCAAATAAACCGAACAAGCGGCAGGGATTGTAATAAATTTAATATCTTACTTTCGCGTCGTATTACCCTATATTAGAAGTGTCAGATTTACACAAAGGTTTATGCCTTTTTGAACCTTAATGGCTGGTACTAGAGTTCTTCGAAAGTGAAGGTAGATCTAATAAATCTGTCGTGATTTTCCTTTCCGCCCCTAAAGTGTTGAACATTGTTAAAAGGTGGCTTGATTTATTTTTCGGTGAAGCTAACGAGCTGTCTGCCTTCTAATAAACTTCCTGGGCAGTAGTCTTGACCTTTAGTAAAGCGAAGCCAGATTTAATTTAAGGAATAAGTTGAATTTTTAATAAATGATTGTGATCCCGATTTATATGTCTGACGTGTCGTGCTGTGTTCTGAGGGGTAAACACGTAACTTTTCGAACGTGCGTTAGGAACAGCGGCGCTACCACGAACTTTCGACAGTCGAAGTTCGTAATACATGCATCCCTGTTACTCGAGTAAGGGAGTGCGATAGAGATGGAAATACCCGAACTTTGAATTTCGAAGTTCGTGGTAGCGCCGTAGTTTGTAATTTTCCCATATTAAAAAACGTACAATGCGTTACGTATGTACCTAATCGACCAGCTGATCTGAGGTGACGCGTCATCTAAAAACCGGCAGGTCAGACCGTCACCTCAGCTGTCGTGGCGACTAAGTCATATATAGAAAAGTCCTCTGTGACTAAGTCACATCTCTAGGAAACTCTTCTATTAAGGCAAAACCAGTCGAATGAAGCTACATACGTGACACTAAAAATCCACTAGCCGGCGCAACATTATCGTAATTCTCCCCAGTAACACACACTACTACATTTCATGTACGCTATCTCACTTTACAGCGGCTGGTCACTGAACTTGGTTTTTTTTTCTTTCTAGATTTTTTGAGCTCCCTGAAATTATGATGATGTCATTAGCGAAGCGGAAGTGACTGAAAGGGGAAATTTTCGCCATTTATTGACAAGATAGAGCGTCCGTCACTGGCTGACACCGTTCAATAGAACGAGACGGACACTCTATCTTGTCACTTATCGCGTGATAAGGCTGACCGTGATACGGGGTCAGAACTTGCCATAGGGGTGACCGCCCTATCGGAACCTGTTGCTAGGGTACGGCACATTGTAGTGGGCACTTGCCTATAAATTGGATTGGTCCCGCACTAGGGAACTTTTTCAATCAGCGGTAAGTGACTGTATAATATAAACCGGCCTTAAAAAGCGAATAAATTGTAACGGATAAAGGAATTCAATTTATTGCGATGTTATGTACGTTGAGTTATTAGAAGTACTTAGACTATGTGTTTATTGACAGCTGACGTAATGCAACGCATAGTTATGTCAGAAACCCTACAGGTAAAATCCAGATTTATTTTAAACAGTTTATTCTTCATTCAAGTATAAACAATATTTTATATTCTCGCATTTTTGAAGAAAAGCACTATATCTGCCTCGGCGGGAATGGCAATTCGTGGATTCGTCTCAAAATCAACTCAGCCACGAATTGCTATTTCCCGGCCTTTACAATAATGTAAGTACTATTCCGTAAAGTAATCCGCAAAATAGCGATTACCTTCCTTTTCCGCCCCTCCAAACGCGGAAGTGGCCTTGGTCAGCGACTCAAAAGCGCTAATTGGTTGTAAAATGAGGCAACATCATTATGTTGCCTCATTTTACAACCAATTCCAAAAAGCATTATTTTAACCTGTTTGATAAATTGACCAAGATTTTCCTTTCATGTCGACAAAATGATTTAAAAGTTAAAGTCAATGAAATTTTAACCTACAAAATAGAAATATAACGTAGGTACAACTCTGTGACATTACCTATAGCTTTGTAAGTTTGTATGTAATGTCCGGAACCGCTAGTCCAATTTCAAAAATTCCTTCACCTGCGTGTAGAATTTTCTGGATGGGCATTTTTTTATCCCGCGGGTTTGTTTGCATTCTCTGCAATACGCGGGTGAAGCGGCACGAGCAACTAGGTTTATAACTTAAAATAAAAACGGCTAAGTACGAGTCCGACTCGAGCACGAAGGGTTCCGTACAGTTATCAATAAAAACGGCAAAAAAATCCCATTTGTTGTATGGGAGTTTTTAAGTATTTGTTGTATTTGTTGTTACAGAATTACTTATATCATCTGTGAAAATTTCAACTGTCTAACTATCACGGTTCATGAGATACAGCCTGGTGACAGACGGATAGACAGACAGACGGACGGACAGCGGAGTCTGAGTAATACGGTACGGAACCCTAAAAATTAGGCCAAAAGACGTAGATTAATTTAACATTACTTACAGTTCAGGTTTCAATAAGAATACAGCAATAAATGCATTTGCATAAGTTTATATTTTGAATAAGCATAAGTTTATATTGTGGGACAAATTATAATACCTGATAATTTGTCCCACAGTATAATTTCAACGGTTTATATTATTAGTCTGAATGAATATAAAAGTTAAAAACCCCTAAAATTTATTTACCGTTTGGGTGGTGGTCACGCTTTGTTCGTTCATTCTGACAGATTTTCATTTCCGCGTTGGCCCGTAAAAACGATAATGTTTTGAAAAAGCATTCCTTGTATGTATAAATATTACAGTATCGTTATTTTATTTTATCATCATCATCAAAGGTTTTAAGATAGCACTTTTTCATTACGTCGAAAAGATTCCCTTATGAAACGTTCATTAGAAACATAACCCTCCTCTCTTTCGGCAGTCGGGTAAAAACGGTGGAATCCGGATGAGTGTGAATTGGTTCCAATATATTTTTCATCTACATAATTTAATAAAATTATATATATTCAAATTTTTATTTTTATTCAGTAAAATCACTAAATTCAACTTTTTACTTGCAATGAATGTTTTACAAAAATACTGGGCATTTTCATACAAAATTGCCCAGTATTTTTGTAAAACATTCATACACCTACTCTCACACACTCGTGATCATGTTAAACGGTCATCATCTTGTCATCCTCCTAGCCTTATTCCCGGTTCTGCCCTGAAGGAGCCCGGGGTCAACTTTGGCACCTAATCCAAGATTTGGCATAGGCACTATAGTTTTACGAAAGCGACAGTCATCTGACCTATTTTCTCTAGGATGAGATCGGTTTCCTCACGATTTTTTCCTTCATGTTAAACGATAATAAGTTTCGGTCAAAATTTAAATTTTTGGTACAAGCTTTTATTACCAACTGTAGGTACTTTTCTGTATACCATCATCAAGTTCTCATTGAGACGATTAAAACGAGCCCAGACTCGACGGGGTTACGTCGGTAAAATACTGAATTCCCATGGCCACCTTCTGTCTCCATCATCAGATCAGCTCGATGGTACCATAATATTGAATTGTCATCCAAACTATACTAATACCCAACATTTCAGCTAAATCGGATAACGGCAAGTGACTGAAAAATGGATTGTGAATGTTGACGGACAACTTACATACATAAATAATTACATACGAACAGGTCAAGTTAATATACTCGTAAAGCTTGTAATAAAACAAGTGAAATTAAAAGATTTTTCAAAAAACCCAACTGCTTTTTTCAAATTTTATCCCACGATTAACAGGAATCCAACGACACCTCATATTATGTCGAAATACGTCAAACGGTTTAGGCTGCAGGGCGTGCCAAAGAATAAGGTCACATACATACATACGCTCGAAAAACATAACCCTCCTCTCCTTCGGCAGCCGGCTACAAAAGTACTAGGAAAGTAGGAGTTAATAAGGTTACAGCGATATGTAAAAGCGACGCGTTAACGGTGCCGTGCCCACGGAGAACTCGCACGAACCACTGGGCACAGCTATTTTAGGAAGGCAATGGATTGTTAACTTTGCTTCCATGTGTTTTATTGGAAGTGGGATTGATGGCCTCTTGATTTGGAAGGTGCACTTACGAGGTGAAATGAATTTCACTGGAGGGGAACAAGTACATCACTCACCTAATGTGATCCGAGGGTTAATTGCGTACAGTTTCAGCATCGTATTTTATCTGATCAAGTAAAGGTTTTGTATAACAGTTAAATTACTTCTAATAGCAAAAGGGAGAAAATACATTGCAAAGTAAATACGTAGGTATTTTCAAACTGTATTTCGTGAAGTGCTCAAAGACTATCAGCCTGGCATACCTCGGAATTCGTACATCTCCCGTCGATGGCAGTGCATCAAGCTCAGTTTAATCTAATATGCACGGCTTCTACAAGACTACTCGTCTCGGGCAGAAATCAAACCACCAGCGGCATAACGGCTTACGTGTGAGCTAGCTTGCAAAGCGATATGATGGGCTGTCAGTTTAAAACGATTTAGGAGATTGAACAACGTCATAACGTGACTGTCACATCGGTTGGTTACTTAACCCTTCGTATGACTTGGCACTGATTAGCGCTATCGAAAATTGACTCTCTGAAAAAAAACTAAAATTAAGCGTCATTGTCAAAGTTGGACACATGAATGGACATGTGACAGGTCATGTGTCCAATATGACAAGCACATCATGACAGGGTTATATCACTGTCGAATCACGTTAAGTATCCCATCCCGTACCTATATACGACCCATACATCGTGCAAGTTGTAAATAGCGTTGTTGTAGTTCACAATTGAATAGAATAAAATACAAGACGTACTGAGATATCATTTTTCTTATACATCGGTTAAAGAACCTGTCTAGCTTTAATGATCTTTAAAAATAAAATATCAGACTAGATAGCAAATACTGACGAGTCGAATTTAAACTTTCGTGAGACATGTTGAAATATAATAATTACACTAATTATAACATTGTTATTTTCTTTATTCAATGTTATTCTTAGACTAGACGTGCACGTGTGCTAAGAAAGGATTTTTCGAAATTCAACCCTTGAGGGGGTGAAATAGGGGTCGAACCGTTGTATGGAAATCGTTCATTTTGAAAGTTATAGACTTGAATCTTTGTATAAGAGTTTCTTCCTAAAAAGCCAAACAAATGATTTAACTTTGCTATAAGCAATCATCCCCTAAGGGGGTTAAAAAGAGTTGAAAGTTTGTATGGGAAACATGTCGTTTTTAAAGTTAGCCATTTAAAACTTCGGTCACAAGCTCCTAATGTACAGTCAAAAACATTGATAACCAGGGATTTTATTTCTAATTCATCCCTTGAAGGGGTTAAGATAGGGGTTGAAAGTTCACATAAGTAATGTGTGATTTCCTAAACCGCTAAAGTTATAAGCATGAAATTTGGAATATATATACTTTACAGTACGTGGACGTGTGCTAAGAAAGGATTTTTCAAAATTCAACCCTTGAGGGGGTGAAATAGGGGTCGAACCGTTGTATGGAAATCGTTCATTTTGAAAGTTATAGACTTGAATCTTTGTATGAAAGTTTCTTCCTAAAAAGCCAAACAAATGATTTAACTTTGCTATAAAAAATCATCCCCTAAGGGGGTTAAAAAAGTGTTGAAAGTTTGTATGGACATCATGTCGTTTTTAGACTTTGGCCACAAGCTCCTAATGTACAGTCAACAACATTGATAAGGGATATTTCCTAATTCATCCCTCGAAGGGGTTAAGATAGGGGTTGAAAGTTCACATACCTAAGTAATGTGTGCTATTTAATATTAAACTGTGGCTAGAAACATGAAAGCAGGACAGCAGGTTTCCTTTATCATTTGCAGATTGCCGTCCCGCATCCCAGAGCAAGTTGACGTGAGTAGCCTGCTGAAGGAAATCGTGGCTCTTAAGGCAGGCATGGCTGAAATTTTGAAAAAGTTTGACGTTTCGCAGGCTACTATTGCCGAGTTACGCAAAGAAATTATCGGATTGAGTAATAGTGCCCCGGAAACTCGGTCACCAGCGGGGTCAAATTTCAAGACTAATGACCGGGCGTCAAGTGTCGACTCGGTCAGTTTGCATGTTGCTGACACTGCGCATGCCGTTCCACGGCCCGCGTGCCCCCTCCGCGCCGGGCCTCCCCCCGCCCCATCCTCTAAATCACGTCATCGCTATGCTGATGCCGTAGCTGGTCGGTCTGTCGCAGCCGACCGGAGCGACGCGCCCTCAAGAGCGCGTGAAGTTCAGGTTCCTCCAAAGGAGAAGCCCCCGCGCACCGATGTGGATAAGGAGGGTTTTACAACGGTGTCGAGGAAGCGCAAGCCGCGCAAGAGTCAGTGTGGTACTGCAGAACCGGTTGGTTCCGGTCTGCGGGTTGCCACATCGAGTAAGGCGCTATATGTATCGCGCCTGCATTACACTGCCACGGCTGATGATGTGGTGGAGTACGTTCGTCAGAAGACCGGCTTCTCGCTGAGGGTGTTCCAGCTGCGTTCGCGCCACTATGTGCACTTCAGCTCGTTTGTGGTGCGCGTGCCGCGACCGCTACAGGAGACCATCGCATGTGCTGACTTCTGGCCGAAGGGTGTCGTGTTTCGACGGTTCCGGGGCAATCTGCCGAATCCTACACCGGAGATGACGATGCAACGGGGCCACGCCGTTTCGTCGCCTAAATAGTATTATTTGTTGTTTTTAGTTTCGTGACGCATTGGTTATTACTGTAATGTCACGTAAATGTATTTGTCAATAAATAAATAAATAAATAAATAAATAAATAATATGTAGATCGATTTGCCCCCTAAAGGGGTGAAATAAGGGGGTAAAGGGGCTTAATCAAAATAATTTATTCTCTAACACCGTTAAATGGGGACGGTGGATAGAGATGGAAAGTTCTCCGTCTTTTAGCATTAGATAAGTTTGCTTTCAAAACTATAGAGGTAGCCCGAACTAACGTGAGTAAAACTACTGGACGGATTTGAGCAAAAATTTCCAGTCATGTAGCTTTCTTTAATAGGTACCTACATTGTGAAAAAATATACAATTTGAGCAGAAACGTCTGTTGATGATTCTTAAGATATTATATTTGTAAAAACGGAGTTTTCAATTGAAATTTTGCAATTTAAACTAATGAACTCATCGCACTAATCGCACTGTTACCTTTTACGCTTAATCCGTGAACGGATTTAGATGAAAATTTTCGTACAGATGAGTTGAGACTCTTGGAAGGATATAGGATAGTTTTTATATCAAAAATCATCCTTTAAGATGTTTGGGTCGGCGATAATTGAGGTTCCGCGCACAATAATTTAATAGCAATCAAGTTCTACGCGGACGAAGTCGCGGAGAACAGCTAGTAATTATAAAAAAAGTAAAATATAAAACTATACATAGTACAAATACAAAACATAAAATCATTATAATAACCTAACCTAGGGTGCAGCCGGCAGCGAGGCGGGGCCTAAGCTACCGGTGGTCAGAGCTACAGAGACTGGAACCTCCTGACTATCCGCGCAGTATCCAGGAGTACCGCCTTCTGTATCTGACCCTTGATCCAGCCATCTAGCGAGAGTCTCTTGAGGTGATGGTCGAGACTCTTCGCTATTAAACCGTTCGCCGAAACGACCATCGGGACGATGATCGTCGAATCAACATCCCACATGGCGGTTGCCTCGTGAGCCAGGTCTAGGTACTTGCTGGCTTTGTCCTTCTCGGCCTTCAAGAGGTTCTCGTCATTGTTATTATTATTACATTATTTAATAGATACGTGAGTTGACAGGTTTTTTTTTTTTCTATTCGTGTAATTATTAGTACTTATTACTAAAGTCCTTTAAAAGCACGACCCTTGTTTAAAACGAATTCAGCAGATAATAATATTTAAAAAAAAAAACATTTGATCCTTAGATTTTTAGTAGGTACAGTCAGCAGCAGAAGTTGCTAAGCAGTTCAAGTGCTCAAAATGATTTACACACCAACTCTGATGTCAAGGGAATAAGGATCTGTGTAGGTCATTTTGAGCGTGTTATTTTGCTTAGCTACTTCTGATACTAACTGTACCTACTACATAGGGGTAGTCACGTAACGTTTAGAATGTGAGTTACGACAGTTTAACTGTCATTTTTCCAATAAAAATAGACATTGAGATCTACCTAACGTAACGCACGTAATGCGTTACGTGATCGGCCTGCTGAACTTATATGACTATGATGGGGAAACTATTACAGATTAATTGTTATGTGTTACGTCAAATAAAATCATCAAGCCCTCTTCTCCCCAATTGTAAGTATTTTAAAAGACCAAACTGGAAAAAGTTGGTATTCAATCAATATCTCAAACACGGCGACGCAAAATTCTGTCTCGAGTTCTTTATTTTGTTTAAAGTATTTTTTCCTGTGTGATCTTACAATTCTTATTTGGAGGTAAGTATACAATGATTTATTCCGGGACGTATCTCTTCCGACTCCCGTCGTTTTTGTAATCAACATGTCCGTACCAGGATATTCCATATCATTGTGCGTTTAAGGACACGTCAAAAACTGCCTACTGGAAAACGAATATAACTGCAAGATTATTATAATATAAAATATTTATTCACAAAAATAAACACACATGTATGGTATTAAATTGGTATTATTGGTACATTTCATTAAATAGTCCCTGGGCGACTGAGTTT
Source organism: Epinotia bilunana (assembly GCA_947049275.1). NCBI lineage: Eukaryota > Metazoa > Arthropoda > Insecta > Lepidoptera > Tortricidae > Epinotia > Epinotia bilunana. The sequence goes on along the minus strand of OX346260.1, from coordinate 17,820,715 downwards.
AGCTCGGGTGACAATATGGAGAAATCGAATTTTCCCAGACATTGATACCATTTCTCGCCCTCATAAACCCCTATATTCCTTATCGAAATCGTTAGAGACGTTTCCGAGAACGTGATTGCAAATATATGTACAAATATTGCTCGTTTAATAATATATATATATATATATATATAATAGTATAGGATATCGTTTTTAAGATCGGATATTATATTTATTTACTAGCTTCCGCCCGCGACTTCGTCCGCGTGGACCCGGGATAAAAACTATCCTATATTTTAATCCAGGCTATAAACTATCTTAGTACAAAATTTCATTCAAAACGGTTCAGCCGATTAAGCGTGTTTAAGTAACAAACATCCAAACATCTAAACTTTCGCATTTATAATATTAGTAGGATTTAAACTTTATTGCACAGTAACAAAATACAAACCCAAAAGGCGAACTTAATGTCATAAGGCATTCTCTACCGTAGAAAATAAGCACAGCTGGTGCAGGGTATGAGAACAACACAGAAATAAGTAATTGTAGCTTCATAATTAAATTACATCATGTGACGCTGACACTTGTAATCGTGTGTAATAGCTGACACTTACAAAATTTGACTCGTGTAATATCTAACCTACCTATGTTAGATAAGTATAAGTAATGAATTCACATTATTTATTACTGAACATAGGTGGTTTATGCAGAAGCACTAGAACAAGGTTAAGAGGCCGCAGTAAGCTCGATTCTCCATACAAACGTAGTTACGCTCTCATTTTAAAACTACGTGTTGATTGTAACGAAACTTTGTATGACATGAGGTATATCTATGTCTGTAATTAGTTTATGTAGCTTCAGATACCATAGTAAAAAAATACAGCGAAATTAAGTTTTTTATACAAAACTTGTTTATGCTGTATTTCGTATGTTTTATAAACTGGAACCATGTAAACTAATTACAGACATATATCTATACCTCAGTATATGCAAAGTTTCGTCACAATCCAACAGGTAGTTTTAAAATGAGAGCGTAACTATGGTTGTATGGGAAGGTGAAATTCGGCCGAGCTTACTGCGGACTCTTAATATTACGTGCATCCGGAATCCCTGTACCACGTACCACTGCAGTCGCCAACCCGGAGTTTGGGACTTCACTGGCGGGATAAGCAGATATTTAATGCATATGTAAACCTAACTGCTTCATGTGCAACCTCGGGATTCGGGATTCATATGATTCCGTATTCGGAAAGACACTGTGGCTCCAGGAAAGGGTACAAAAATATGGGACTTTTGAAATGTGATGTGTGTGATATGAAATTAATCCATACTTCCGTCCGTCCGTCCGTCCGTCCGTCCGTTCGTTCGTCCGTCCGTCCGTCTGTCTGTCTGTCCGTCCGTCTGTCCGTCCGTCTGTCTGACCGTCCGTCCGTCCGTCCGTCCGTCCGTCCGTCCGTCTGTCTGTTTGTCTGTCTGTCTGTCTGTCTGTCTGTCTGTCTGTTTGTCTGTCTGTCTGTCTGTCTGTCTGTCTATCTGTCTGTCTGTCTGTCTGTGTCTGTCTGTCGTGGACGTGACAACAGGCAAAAATATGTAAACGTTGTTTGTTAATTCGTTAATTAAAAATAAATGATTTTATTGAGTCTCAGGGTCACCCTAATCACTACGTTAAACTGTCACTTTAAGTACCGGGTGGACACACGGAAAAAGAGCTCTGACGGCAATACATTTAATATGGCACGCAGAGCTCTTTTTAGGCGTCGACCTAACAGACCAAGTCTTGTCGAATAGGGTGACCGTAATGTTGGTGTTTTTGCAATTTAAAATTATTATCATTTAATTTTAACGGTTTGCTTCTAGAGTTAATGCAATGAATTTGCCTTAAAATACTGCGATAGAAACCAAAATTTCTGTTTACGATTTAGGTTTTACCCTGTATGTAGGAGGATAACGCGACTGGTACCTGCAATTTTTTTCGTGAAAATCGTTAAGTAAAAAGATGAATATCTCCACCCCTTTCCCAGCTCGATAGAGTAAGAGTACGATGGCATAAATGCACTAATAATAGTCACGAGTCTATTCTGAAAATATGGAATACGAAAATCGTTAAATGGTACATCAATATTATAATTACGAGTACCTCGTATCAACAGACCGAGTTATCATTGAACGTTACATTTGAATACGTAGTTTAACCAATTTGTTCGCTAATTACAATGTTGACTGAACAACCAGATTTCTCACCACACATTAAACACGCTTAATTAAATTTCCCTTTGATCTACATACAAGGTTTTATAAAATAAACTCCATCAACCTATTTAAACATCGCTCGAAATGGAAGGTTTTTGTTACGCTAATTGCAGAATAAGTGGGGTACGTGGGGTAGGGGAGACCGGGGATAGTTGACCAGTTTTCGGGTTAAAAAATTGTATTTCCACGGTATTAGAGCCTATATTTCTGATCAGCAATTTAGTTGATAGGTAAACTATCTGGCTTTAAATAAGTGTACTAAAAAGATCGCTACTTGTTATAAGTTAGCCTGCAATCTTGATTTTTTTAAACTGGAAAAATTTGTCAACTTACCCCGTGCTTGGGGTAGGTTGACTAGTCACGTGGGGTAAGTTGACCTAATGTAAGCAAGCTAAATAAAAGGTGCAAAGTCTAAAAAAAATACTCAATACAATGTTATAATCATGTTTATTAAGTGAAAAAGAAGATAGATCTCGCGATCAGAGTAATTAAAATTAACAATCATTCAATAAACTACAGGCAGCGGGCCTTTAGAACTTCAGCTGTGCTTAGGTAAGCTATATGCCCAGTGCCTATACCTAATCTCAACATAAAAGACAATTTCTTTTAGAAAACATAGTTAAGACAGTCTGATGCCAAGAACTCTAACATCAAAATCAAATTAGACAACTTCTATTAATCATAACTCTGTCAAACAGTCTAAACAATTAACTTAGTAACAATCAGTCTTACCAAAACAACATAAAATAATCAAAATTAGACAATTTCTTTTAGAAAACATAGTTTAGGCAGTCTGATGCCTAGAACTCTAACATCAAAATCAAATTAGACAACTTCTATTAATCATAACTCTGTCAAACAGTCTAAACAATTAACTTAGTAACAATCAGTCTTACCAAAACAACCTGTAGATAAACTTTAATCATCTGGTAACAAAAAAATCTTACTTAACAAATGCAGGAACCCTTAGTCTCATTTAAAAGTAAAAAATCACTATTTCTGCTTACTACTATTCTTCTTATAGTCCTTATAAGGCACGTGAAATATTAACTAAATACTTCCAGTTTAAACTTAATAATTTTGTACTAAACTATTAGTATTAATATTTATTTTGTAACAATCAGTCTTGATAGTTATCATTTGTGTTATCTTATCTAGATACTTTGAGATCATTATATCAAATCAGTCTTCTAAATCCGAGGAACAGTTTTTGCATTCTTAAAACAATAGGTTCCCATTTACACATTTTGTATGGGCCCATAACTTGCACGCAGTGCACTGAACCCATTCTTCGCCAGCAGCACTTGACCTATAAGACTCGGTGCACTCTAAACAATATGTTTCATCTTCATCACTTTCGACGTCATCACAATTTTTCTTGTTTGCCTTTCGTAGAGTTTTTTTCCCTTTTCCTTTACCTTTTGCTGTTTTAGATGTATCCTTGGTTTTATTTGGAATTTTTGACTTCTTGGTGACAGGCTTGTTAGTTTGTTTTTTTGTTTTAAGCTGTATTAGATTTTCTTTTTCCGGTGTGTCTGTATATATAGTGCTTTTTCGTTTCCTTGTATTTCTCTTATTTTCCAGACGTGGCCCAGCCTTTGGAAATGGTTTTATATCTTCGGGCAATTTAAACGAAGTGCTGGGCATACTCACTTCTCTGATTCCGGCTTCAAGATTTTTTTCTGGAGTTTTGAATCCATAATCTACGATCGGTTCTAAGAGTGCTTCTCTCGTTGAAGTTGATGCAGTGACAGTCTCACTATACAGGTCTCGCGATGGTTGTGCAGACGAAGACACACCCGGTATTGACATATCAGTGACCGATGCTGATATTAGTGCAGGTATGGACACGTTCGATGTTGGCCTATCAGGAATCTGTGTAGACGGCGGTGCAGACACATTCTGTGCTGGACTGTCATGAAACTGTGCCGATGGTGTTATTGGAACAAGCTATTGGGAACCGGTGCCGATGGTGGAGTATGAACAGGCTCCACGCACGCTGGCCTATTAGGAACCCGTGCAGGAAAAGACACATCTGGTGCTGGCCTGTCAGTCACATATGCTCCACTAAACTCTGAGTCCGGAAATATGTTTTCGTTGAGCGGTGATATCCCAGACACTCGGAATCCGGATTGGATATTATTAATAGTAGCTGCCAGTGGTAATGACGTTTCCACCAACTCAGGTATATCATAGATTGTTATCGTCTTCCCTGGGTGACTCGCCAACCAGTTGTCGCTCGCTTGGTTGTAATATTTCTTTAGTGGTCCATAAACTGTCCTGTCTAAGGGCTGCAGCTTATGGCTGCAGTGTGGAGGAAACGATAGAATTGTAACCCCATTCTCTTTGAAATAATCAAGCACTTCTATGGACAAATGCGAGTCATGGTTGTCCAGCAGTAATAAGACAGGCTTTTCAATGCTAGGTTTGACGAATTTGACGAAGTGTTTCGCGAATTTTCGAAAGTTTTCTTCTTTCATCCACCCAGAAGAGTTAGCATCGCCATCTGATCCTACTGGTCCACCTCTAATGAAATGTTCTTTATAGTGGACACGTGGGAAAACGAAGAAAGGCGGAACCATGTTTCCAAGTGCTGAGATTGCAACGGCAACCGTTACTAGCGTACCTCGTTCGGCAGATGTCATTTTCCCCAGATTTTTAATGCCTCGGCGAGCTATCACTTTGTTAGGAACTTGAACAGTTGTTAGACCAGTCTCATCTACGTTCCAAATATCACCAGGACTTAGGTTGAGACGTAGGTAAACGGTTTTTAAGTTCTCAAAAAACAACTGTACGTTAGTTTTGTTGAAAGATGTTGCTCGAGACAAACTGGTAGCTTGAGGACTTCGTATAGAAAGTGCAGGGTGTCTTTTCAGAAAACTCCCCAACCAATCTTCGCCAGCAACCTGTTTTCTATACCAAGATTCAGGAATTGATTAAGCCCTCATAAGGCGTAAATCCATAATAAATATCGGCAGCTTTCTTTAGATAACCTTCCAATGCAATTTCTTCTTCGTCACTGAATACTTGTCTTTTTTTTATGTAGCCAACACTATCCAAGGTACATTCAGATCTTGGCAATAAGGGATTCTTTTCTATTTTAAGTTTTAAATGTGCCACGTGGCGATGAAGTTTTGTACGGAATCTGAAACTCCTTTGCAGTATAATTAATGCTTTTTTGTCAAACAAAACTTGTTGACATGCTCTGTCAATGACGTCCTTGGGTATGTTCGCACGCGTGGATTTTCTTTTATATGTCCGCATCGTTCTGAAACAACATGTATACATAAATCACTCATTGCATTTTATGTCCAGCAGCCAGGGGTAAGTTGACTAAGTGGTCAACAAGCCCCGCTTTAGATTAGTCAACTAGCCCCAAATCACCTTGAGATTTTAAACCACGTGCCGTAACCTTGAAAGTGAAACGTATCGAAAGACACTACCACAACATGGGAAGATAAAGAACCAAGCATTCGTTTAAAACACTTTGCCAACCAATAGTAAGTAGTGAATAAGCACAATAACAAATATTATTACGACGATTTTTTTTACTTACGTGTGTTATTTTTCAACATTGCCCTCCCGCTCCGAAACGACGTGCGTCCGCGGCGCCGCGTTGCCGGTGACTGAGCGGCGGGGGATAGCGGTTCGACACAACTAGTCGGTTGACTCAAGGCCATTGCGTGGCACGAGTTATTCACAGTTTGTCAACTTACCCCTATAGTCAACTATCCCCGGTCTCCCCTAAGGGATAAAATATGGTTAAAAATCTTTAAATCCAGCCTTTTCAGAGTTAAAAGCACTTAGCAGCATCATATCGACGGTGGAAAGGAAGAACTCCTTAAGCGACATTTAGTGAATTGTACAGGAGAGTGTTTCAAAGTTTTCTTTTTGAGAAAAAAAATCATAACTTTTTTCCTATTTGAAATAGATAAATGAGTTCTTAAGACGATAATCTTATTTAATTTTTCTCTATTTTATGAAATAGACATTTACCCCAAAATCTTACAGGATCCTGAAAATGTTGTCGCTTAATTTAAAAAGGTCCTTAAAATATTCCCGGAAGAACCATTTAAGCGACATCATCATAGTACTATAAAACTCACTGAAGCCACTTACCTTCTTTAACTTGTCTCTAAGATATTCAATTAAGCAACAGTCGTATGGGCAGTTATTTCGTGCCAATTTGAAGTGGTATACCAGAAATTTGAAACTAAATCGACACTTTTTTGTGAATTATAACGCTAGCTTTAATATTTTTTTAAACTATTTCATATTATTGAAAAAATTAGAATATATTTGCGGTTAAAAAACGCTATATTGTGCGTTTTTTAAGGAGAAAAATAAAACACTTATACGAAATTAACGTGTATTTTTATTTTAATAAAATAAATCTACTTCTAACAAATAACTCTTAATTAAGTATGCACTTTTTTGAGATCACAATCATTTTGAGTTTATAAATTATTAAGAATAAGTAGCTAGCTTACTTATTTACTTTTTGGTAAGTGTACCTATATAAATATACAAATTACAATTATCACAATGTTTTAGTCAGTTTTAATAAGTGAAATAACAGAACATTATAAAAACAACACAGTCATTACTTGTGTGGTAATTATTGTACATAAGCATAATCATGAACAATTTATAAGGTATACTTCGGACTTGAAAACAAATATCGTCGCCTAAGAATACGTTTGTGCTGTAATCCACCTTAATTGCACACAATATGTATATGCACAAAACCATCCTCATACGTCGTTTTTATTTCAATTATACTTCAAAGAAAGGTATACATAATGAAACTCTAGTCTCATATAATCACTACGATAATTAAAACACAGCTAAAACTTAATAATAAAACAAATTTTACGTTAGATGTCGAACATACCCTAGTCGAATCAGGCAGCGACCGGCGACACAACCGCCGCACTCCGGTGTTCGTCGCTGACTGAACTGAAGCGACCCACTGCATTCCATTATATAAGTAAAGCACCATTCGCGTGAAATTCGCGCCAAAATTGTTCACTGTACCGACATCAAATAGATTAGAGCAACACTTTAACCGTTATCATACCATTTTCAATCTCCACTTAACCGACGTATCGCATTTATAAAGTATACTTTAAGCGACAGGTTCGGCCGCGGTAAGGAGTGTCGCTTAAAGCAATTAAATAACAACGTAATTTTTCGTAACATTCATTTAACCGACAATCGTTTTATTAAGCAGTTTTGAAGAACCACTTAAGTACAGAATTCAAGATATATGTGCCCGGAATAATCAATTAAGGCACATTACATCGGAAACGAACTCTTTTTAAAAATAATTTATACGACTGTGGTAATATTGGAGTAGGTTTTAAGTGACACAGATAATATTTTATTCAAATTGTGTGTCGCATAAGGGGTGGTTTTACAAATTCAGACCTCATTCGTGAATTACTTTAAGCGACATAATAAGTCATCGGATCGCCGTGAAACTCAATTCAAACGACGCAGAAAAAAAAACGCTGATTCCAATGATATATATAACTCATTTTCGACCAAAATGTCGCTTAAGTGGTTCTTCCTTTCCACCGTCGTATAATAAGTGCGCGCGTAAATGGATACAATAAAGCCTTTTTAGGGTTCCGTACCTCAAAAGGAAAAAACGAAACCCTAATACGATCACTTTCTTGTACCTATCTGTCAACACCCTTTATCTCGGGAACGCCTGGAGGTATCGAGTTTAAATTTCAAGTCTACAATGCCTTGAAGCTTTGAAAAAATCAAACTGCTAGGTTAACGTAAAAAGGATACGGCCGTTTATGCCGCAAAAACGTATATTTGGACTCTCAAGGGAATCAAAATTTATAGGGTACTTTCCGTTGAATTTTGTATGGAACCATCGGTGGGCGAGTCCGACTCCCACTTGTCCGGTTTTTTTAATTTTGTTATACTCTTCGTTATAGTAAAAGTAATCCATGTTGAATTCAATTTCAATTCGATCTAAGCGTGTTATTAGTCTAAGTGCACTAAATATCAATCATAATCAGTGAAGACCATATTTACACAAACTCAAGACTAATTCTTAGTTCTAAAAATTTACATTTTCATAGTTATTATTTTAGACTCGTGACACGTTGTTACTTCGTTTACAAATTGTCATGTCATCTATTTTGAAGGGATTTTCTCACGAAGGCTCAGAAATGGATTTGAGAAGCTGCCGACGATTAGTTACTCGTTTCTCTAAACGCAGCAACAGCTTAAATTGAGTAGGTATATTATGTATTGTAAGCATTAGCTTTAATATGCTTGCCGTGTTTGTCTGTAATTGGGTGGGTACTCAAGCAATCTAATCTTATATTCTGTTTTTAAATACCTGTTGGCAAACCTAAATAAATGGATAAATAAATATGGTCTATTCAGTTCACGATGCAAAGATACTAGCATACATATAAGTATATTTACTTAAATCTAATACGAATACTAATAATCAGGTCGGATCACTGTCTTATTTAATACACAGGTAGGTATATCTATTACTTATTATCTCGTATTTATGAAGATTTGATTTCAAGTGCACCCTAATAGTCCACTTAAAATAACACGCCTCAAATATTTATACGCAGCAGAGCAGTAATAACTTTCTCTAGTCAAACGGAACGTTGCAACAAACTCGCACGCTCCCATGCGAGTTAAGCTTTTATTATGCACACTCCATACGTTGCAATTCGACACAACAACCGACAGAGACGCAGCTATAGTTAGTTAGAATAAATTATATGTAATTCCAACTTCCATCCATAGCTTCGTCTCTGTCGGTTGTTGTGACAAATTGCAAGGCGTGTAGTTGCCTTTAAGTATCAGAACACGTTTAGGGATGCAACAAATGTACTAGTACTTTAATCAGAAAGACCTTTCCCTTGCGGAAGGTAGGTTGGCAGCAGAGTTTCGACGTAAGCCGCTCTGCATCCACCCATGTGTTCGCCCATGTGTTTAATACACTCCATAACCAAATAAAACCGAAATTCGAGGAATATGGAATCAAATACGTAATTCGATTTAGCCGGCCCCCGCGGTGTGTGTGTATCGCTTGCCTTTTGCAAATATATATTTAGGAAACTAAGCGTCCAATTGAAAAAAAATACCAGTATTTAAAATCTGGCTCCTGGCTTGAGTTCTTTGTGACGCGCGGGGGAGCCTAGTAGGTATATAAAAAAAATGGGTGCATGTGGTTTTCCGGGAACTTACTATACTAAGTAATCTCCAAAGACTGATTCGAATTACTTATACATGCTCAATAGATTTAATTAAATATTTTAGTTGGCATCCTCCAGGCCAGGTAACTGAAGAGAATTTACTTACAAACGCTCTCTCTGGTAGAAGGGGCTGATCCCAGTGTTATGATAAAGTCATATCTACATACAAACGTCAGTCATATACGCCCTTTTGAAGGTATTGCGTTTGCGAGGCTCTGTGAGTTGTTGACACTGAGCCATCTTCGTTCACGTTAGAGTTAACTTGGAATACAACTTCGTGAAAACAGACGTGTGCATAGGTACTGTTTATGTAAAGGCATATTAATGAGCACCGCATACGATATTATTTAGTAAATGTTGCACACGGATATTCCACGGTTATGAGATGAGGCATTTAATTTAATTTATTTTTGCTTTCAAATTACCTCAAACTATACCTACAGAGAATTTGAAAGATAACACATAAAAAGCCCTGAAGGGCATTGCAAATGCAATAGAGTGGAGGCACAGCGGAATTTAATTACGCGCGTCAGGTAGATCTAAATGTCACTTTAAAGGCCTCCACCCACCTAACGCGTGTCGTGAGCGGCGCGTGTGCTGCACGGGCCCGCGCAAGTTGTAAGGCATTGAAACTACACTTCAAACACACATCGAACGCGGTCCGAAAGCGGGCCCGCGGCACTAAAGTTACAACTCGGCAGCGCGGCCGCGTGTCGTGCGCGTCGCGTGTGAAGCGCAGGCCCGCGCGTGCCCGCGCTGCTGAGTGTGATAGATATAGTGAGATACATATTAAATGTGTTGGTAGCGAGAGAGATATAACGCGCGGGCCCGCGCTGCACACGCGCTGCACACACGTTGCTAACGCGTCGCTGACGCGGCGGTGTGAATATACCGCTTCAACCGCGCCCGACACGCGCCGCGCACGACACGCGTTCGGTGGGTGGAGGCCTAGGGAAAAATGACAGTTGGATTGTCCCTACGCGCGGAACGTTGCGTGATTATGATTACCCCTCTGGACTGCTAGTAAATTTCGTCCCCACCAGCACGGCTATCACAAGACAAGGAGCTGTGTCGCGGCGAGATAGACTATCCCCGAGATAGGCCATGTTGTGATAGCCATGCAGTTGTCTTACTGAGACAAGGAGGCGTTCCTAGAATATTCCTTTTCTTCCGCCATGTCTCTGTCACTTTGATTTTGAATAGCAGAGCTATGAAAGAAGTGACTTGATTCGTTTATTACATTACTGTGTGGCAAGTCAATAGTAGACAGTATATACAGTCAAGTGTACAAATATGGGTGCCTACAACTTACCTACCTTCCTTTTTAAGGATTTCGATCAGCGCGTATTGCTGCTATGTGTAACTTGGTAAGACGGCTAAATGCTGACAATCAATAGCATAATAGAAGGATAGGTTAAATTATGTTACATTGCTATATGAATACTATGTATAAACAGTAAGTTCGCTCGTTATTATGATAACATTTCCATTGTGGCTTCCGGCAGTTTTCCTAGAAAATGAGAATTTCCCGACCACTTCAATAAAAGGAGAATTAGACATAACATAAACAGTTGCATTCAACCGCTTATTCCACTGAGTATTCGCTGGTACAGTTCGCAAGCAGAGAACTATAGAAACAAAAAATACCTAATTCGTTTTGGTATATAACTATCTTGACTTATGCTCGGAAATGTGGCAAAAGATGGTCAGCATTAAGGCTTCAAAACTGTAATTAGTTAGACGTCGCACGAATTCAAACAGACAAACAATATTTTTGTAAGTAGTCCAGCGGGCGTAGCCTGCCCCCCTATTCTCTAACTTGTTTTAAGCTCACCTCAACCCTCACCCACAAATATATCTTGACACCGTGATGCGTAGTAACTAAGCGTCGGTAGAGGTCTAGTTTCGTGACGGGTGACCGGCGGGGTGAGCCGTATTAGCGCTTAGCGAATAACAGCCCAGGTTGTCATTTTATCACTTGCGCCAGGGTGCGCCTCGCCTTCGGCTAAGACCTCAGACCCTATTTTCTAGCCAATACAACAATGTACCGTTGTTGCGTGTCTGAAGCAAAGTTTGCTTGACTTATTCACTATAAAACAAACTGTGTTGTTTGTTTTATTGTTGCTCAGTTCTTTTTTTCCGTTATTAACCTTCGCCAACTCAGCTAATCCATTATTAGCGACGTACCTAACAAAGTTAATATGAGGGCAATTTACCTGATATAAACATCAATTGAAGCAAATATAAATAAAACTGTACAAAACATATTTATCGACATTAAAATCCAAAATACCGTTCCCCGAGAACTTTGCATCTCATTCTCTCGTGCGCGGAAAATATAACCGCGTCTATAGTAGTCAACCTATGTAAGTATAAGAATTAAACGTTAAGAACTCACATCAATAATATATAGGTACGCTTTAGCGTACTTGGTAGTGACCCTGTCTACGAAGAAAGAGGTCCTGGGTTCGAATTCTGGCAAGGGCATTTATTTGGGTGATCAGCTCCTGAGTCTAACAGACAGACCGACAGACAGACAGACACACTTTCGCATTAATAATATTACTATAGATGTAGGTACCTAGATATTTAAGTATTAATTTATCTATATAAGTATGTTTATCGTCGTCTAGTACCCAAAGTAGAAGCTATGCTTAGTTTGGGACTAGATCGATTTGTGTAAGATTGTCCGCAATAATTAGGTAAATTGTATTATTAGGTACATGATATTACCTTGACGAAGTAATTAGTTCGCGGTAACGACATACAAGGCACGCGTAAGGCGATTAATTGTTCATGACAAAGGGAAGCTATAATGAAGCTTTAATCGAATTTAGAGTAAACAATACATATCAATATACGTATACACGTGGATGTCACAACGTGTAACGTTTGTGTATTGAATGAGAGGAGCCTGGGAACTTTTTAAGTATGCGGCAAACAGCGGTTATGGTTGAGTTTATGTGGCCAACTTTTTACATAACTGTCATTGGAATTGGAATCTTTTACCTTGGACGGTAAGGTTAATTTTTAATTGACTTCTTTATTGCAATTCGGCCAACTCAAATAATCTCAAGTACCTAATTATACACAAATCGTCGGGGATAGTGCAATACCGCGTAACTAGCAATGGTAAATAGTGTGTATCTACACAACACCCATAGTGCGAAACCGCGTATAGATACGCGGTTTCGCGTTTCGCGTGCTAGATCTAGCACTGGTAAATACTGCGTATCTACACAATACCCAACTTTACAGGAGAAGCTTGGTATAATTCTAATCAGGAATTTACGTTCGTTGGAGGGAAAATTTTAGTTTGGCTATATTTGTTAGATACGCGGTATTTACCAGTGCTAGATACGCGGTTTCGCACTATGGGTTGTGTAGATACGCAGTATTTAGTAGTGCTAGTTACGCGGTATTGCACTATCCCCGACGAAATGGCGAAATTTTGTAGCGCTACTAAACGCGATTCAGTATCGGTACAGGTGATTTTGTCAGATGACCTATGGCTAATGTCGCGCGACAGTCGGGCGTTCGTAAAACGCGCGTTTGTATCGCAGCATAAAATCGCCGTGTGTAACCGCTCTAAGGTTGATAAGTAAGGCGCATCACACACTGCCGCCGCACGCCGCCCGTTGCGGAGTGCGGAGCCGCGTACAAAATTCGCCGGACGGAGGTGCGGTGCAGTGTGAAGTACCGTGCGGAATTCATATACAAACTGAGGTACTGGCTACAACGTTGCGAACCGTCGCTCCGCATGCCGCAGCGGGATGTGGCGGGAAAATGATGACCGCTGGCCGATGGTGCCATTGAATATAATATATTTAGGTCAACGAACGGAAAAACCATAGAATGCGAGCTCCTTACAAATTTCCACTTCCTCCTTCGAACTACCGTTTAGTAAAGTTCTCTCTTGCCTAATAGCATCGTTTTGACACGCCCCCAACCCGCGAAATGGCACTGGCACCCATTCTGTGGGGCCATTTTGCGGCGCTACTTAGACTTCTATGGTTTTTTCCACGGAATAACAAACCATTGGCAGTGGTGAATAGGCGTTCCCGTGTCGCGAAACATGAGCATAAATAAGCTCATTTCTTGCACAGATTATTGTCACTCACCTAGCAACCGCACGCAGCGAATGACATGCGGACAAATATGAAACGATATATGTTTATTTAAGGAAAATGCTGTATTGCGCTGTTAGAAACCTCTCAAATAATAGCACAATAAAAATGTGGCTCTGGGAGCAATTTCCTATCATCGGTACCTACAGATTATTTGAAAATATGAAAAAAGAATATATGAAAATTATATCAATTTCTCAGACACAATTTGCGCTACTAGTCAAAGGAATGTCTGTTTTATTCCTCTAACATTAAGTTCATAATCCTGCGTATTTTTTCGCTATTCTGAACGTTAAGTTCGAGAACGTTCCGAGGTTTGCTACTCAAATGCTGTGGCTAAGGTCCATAATTGTTACCGATTAATTGAAAACTAGTTTTAAACTTTTATGAATATGTAAATAATATGTCATATAAAATAAAGGAATTATTATAGTCTTCCTAAGTCATAAGTAACCTAAGTCTTAAATATCGATAGGCCAAAGCATACCCACATCCCTATTCCGTTATAGCAAAGTAGTCGTATCATCATACACATTTCGCAGTACATGCGACTTTTTGGTTTCAAACGGTCGCATGTCTATAATTTTGAAAACACTGCCATCTGGCGTCGAGTAGCCGAACCACCATGTCTCTTGAAAGTCTTGCAACGCATACTATGGTAAGGGACGTGTGAAATATTTACTTCATGTCGCGCCGCCGCACGCGATGCGTAACCATAAATAAGGCCAAATATTTGTCAAATAAATGCTATGCTAACGTCATACGAAAACGTATTAAATTAAAGTCGTATAACAAAAGGCGAGACTTATTCGCAGCCTAATATGAAAAACTCGGCGTGTATTTTGTTATATTTCTGCTCGATTTGTTTTTTAATTATCCTCGAGCGTTTATTTTCGACCGTTCCGTTTCCCTTTGTCTCACTTTAACATTTAATTACACTATGGTAAATACATCATACAGAGATACAAAAACGCGGATATTAAAAATTATGTGTACATTTGTGATATGTCAAGTAGTAGATACCTACATAAAAACAAATCAATCAACAATAAAATCCAAATGAAGTAGTATCTTTTAACGACAAACATCAAAAGTGTTTCTAATTCATAACGAAGAATAAATATAAAATCAATACTCGAATTTTTATTAATTTTTCTCAGAGTTTTACTTCCTGTAGCATTTTCTCTTTGAATTCGGGTTGCAAAACGCATTTTTAGTCTGTTTGTTATTTTACTTAAAGCTGGGGTTGTTATATTAAGTTAAACCCTGAAAACTCGGCTGTCTGCTCGGAATAAAAATATTCAAAGGATTACCCTTTGAATATTAATTATCCGATATTCACAAGGACATTTCTCTGGAAAAATATATTATGACTGTACAAAAATAACTCCATTAAATGCTATCAAATACTCTCAATACATCACAAACATGTTGTTTTTCAAAATTCAGAATCACACTGATATATTATTATATATTTAAGAAATACACATACGTATTCTAATATATATATCATCTTTGGTTGTCAAGGGGACATCGCGTGGCTGCGATGACATCCAGCATAATTTTGGTGGCAAATTCTAGCAAAAACTACTGAACCCAATTTGATGGCACTTTCTTATATTGTAGTTAAGACCTCGGAACAGGACATAGCCCGGCCTTTTTTTTATATATATATTTTTTGTATGGGAATTAATTAATTTTTTAAGTGAAACTTCGTAAAAAGATTCCTTAATGAAACATTAGAAAAGTCATTTCAGCGTTTTTGAAAAATCATCTTCTAAAGGGATTAAAACTTGCTTGAAATTTTGTATGTAGAAATCCAGTGAAGAACTCCATAATAGATGGCGCTACCGGTCTTATCCGATACTATTAAACGAGCAACATTTGTATATAATAAACATATTGTGTATATTTGTAATCATGTTCTGATGAAATTTGTAAACCCCTATTCGATCCTGCTTGGTCTTATTTTAGAGATAATTCGTTGTTTCCGTATTTTCTCACAAAAGGCTGGCTTACTCTTCGATGACGACCAATCTTCTTTGTACTTATGTACATGGTTGCGAGTTCGAACCCCAGCGATGAGAAGGTTTTTGTTTTCTTTATATCAGTTTAGTTTATTTGGTAAACGATCAGTTATTGGTTTTTTGTTTATTTTTTTATAGAAATCGATTTCGTAGTATTAAAGCCGAGAAAATCTCAGTCCTAGGTAAAAACAAACCTTAAGCATTAAGAACAACATCGACGGTTGTGGATTTGAATGCATTCATACAGTCTTATAATTTTTAATTTATGCCGCTTTTAGTCCATCACGACCGCATCAACCTGGGCCAAACTTAATTACAATATGGACTGATAAAATGTTCTGTTTGCGAAGTTACAGAAATATTGTATGACATGATACAGACATTTACAATTACATTAGTGTTTCTTTAAAAAATTTAGAATCAAATAAAACCCGTTTACTACTTTTTGTTATATTATTTTTATTGGTCTAAAAAATATCAAAAACATAATATAAGATCGAGCTGAAATTGGACTAAAATTAAGGCCGCTATATGGCGCAAATCAACAACTAACATCAGCGACCTCTATCAAACTGAAATTGTACCAAAATTATGCTCGCTAGATAGTGCTATCAATTTATAATTGAAGCAATAATAATGGTTCTTTTTCATAGAATTTGTGACTCATAATCATGAATTATTGTTAATATCCGTTTTAAAAAAGGTCTGAAATTCCGTAAGTATTAACACATTCAAAGGCACGCGGCCCGGCAGCCTACTAAACGATAAAAGAAAACTTCGAACTCCTATTTAAAAAGTCTGGGTTCAAATTGTGTCTCCGAGGCCCCAATGGAGAGAAATACGAAAATCATACAGCGAGGGCCATGGGGTCGCCGTTTAACCCCCCGGCCCACCTTCACCTCTACGTAAGTCCGACTCGATCTTGGCCAGTTTTATCATTATCGCTTATTTAATAACCAGCTTCCGCCCGCGACATCGTTTGCGTGGACCCTGGATAAAGCTATCATCCTATATTTTAATCCAGGCTATAAACTATCTTCGTGCAAATTTTAATCCAAATTGGTTGAGCCGTTTAAGCGTCATTGAGTAATAAACATCCAAACATCTAAGCATCAACTTAAACATCTTAACATCCAAACATCCAACCATACAAACTTTGGCATTTATAATATTAGTAGGACTTACATTTTTACTTTGTTGGCAAACTTCAACGCAATTGTATTACCACCGTAGCGACAATCATGAATTAAACTTATTCATTAAACTTAAAATGCCTGCTAGAGTCTGTCAATTTTTTTTACAAATCCCACTAATATTATGAATGCGTAAGTTTGGACCTCAATCACGCAAAAACAGCTTAACGGATTAAAATGAATAAAAAAAAAATTGAATATAATACTTTTTATTCGCGGAATCATCGTCTAAAGGGGCGAAAGTTTGTAAGGAGCTACGATATTAAACGAGTTCCACGCGGACGAAGTCGCGGGCAGAAGCTTGTAGATAGGTAATATGTAGATATAGTAAAGGTAGTACCATTATCTTTGTACTGTCTATTACTATAATATTAGTATTGCTGTTAAATTGTATGTCTTAATAAATTATTAAATGATTAGTATAATAGTAATAGTGTAGTTATGCGAAAGTTTGGATGTTTTTTACGCTTAAACGGCTCAACCGATTTGTGAATGAATACACGAAGTCAGTTTATATTATATATACAGCCTGGATTAAAATATAGGATTGTTATTATTCCGGGTCCACGCAGACAAAGTCGCGGGCGGAAGCAAATACTATTATAAATGTGAAACTTTGGACGTTTGAGTCACGCATACCTAAATGTCTGAACGGATTAAGGGGATGCCTTGATTGGAGTCGAACACGCCCCCTAGACAGAGATACGCTTATGCCTTCCGCGCACGAGAAAAAGAGATGTAACACTCTTCGGGAATGGCTTTTTTGGACAAATATCGATAAATACCTAACTTAGTGAAGTTTTATTTAAATTTCATAAAGGGAGTTTTTCGCTCAGATAAAGTACTATAGTATTAACTTGATTGTGTCGTAAAATATTGTATCGTTTGAGTAGGCTGAGTAAAAAAAGGAAAATACAGACCCAACTTTGGAATTTTTTTCTATCGAGGAAATTTTAAGCAATCATATATCAATCAAATCAGATAAACCATCATATAGTCAAGAATCGTTTATCTGAGAATCAGACCTTATTGTTTCTTAATCTAGTCAGAACGGCGTTTCAAAGCACGCGATAATTTCCAATGCACCGCCTTAAGACGCACATTGGTATTATATACTAGTAGATGATAGCCTGCAGGGAGTTCAACATACTGTGAGGATGGTCTCGCTGGAAAATCAGCGCTGGCTCGGGAGCCAGCACTATGATGAGGCGGGACCGTTTCGTGACAAACTGCTGAGCTTATAACATAGTTTTTATGTCATTCTATAGTTTTATGTATATACATACAAACATGTTTGTGACGGATAAATTATATTCATTACATACTTTTCTCGAAAATCATCTCAAAGGAATTGAAAACGGGGTTGACAGTTGATAAACACGGGCAAAAGCTAGAGTAAAATAATGAAATGGTAAAAAAATGTAAGAGGAATTGGTAGACTCTTTTGCTTTGTCAGGTTTCAATCGGAACAGAAATAATTCGGTTTCGACGAGAGCTCGCAACTTAATGTTCGAGAATCGAAGTGGAGGTGCTTTTAGGAGTGTAAGTATAAACATAAAGGCGGTTAAACACTAACCCCCTTATTCATAAAACCTAAAAGTCTGTTAAATAAAATGTGCTTTACCCCGTTCTCACGTAAACAAATGTCAAAGTGACTGATAAAGACAAACGAATTTTAACGCCTTTTCATTAATAAAGGCTTGTATAGAATGTTTATGAATAGGGCAGTAATTCGACATTTGCTAACCTGAGGGGTAATCAGGTAACGTTTTGAACGCGCGTTAGGACAGTTTAACCGTAATTTTTACATATCTGACATTTAGCTGCCTAACATACATATGTTAGGCAATAGATGTGTACATACAGTGCGTTACGTGATCGACCTGCAGTTCACGTGCAACAATAATCTATTTAGTCAAAACAAAGTGCTTAATTGTTAAGTACTAAGAGTGAACGGCAGTAATCCAATATCCTAAACTCATACAGCTAAATACTAATCTGTAATTCATTTTTATAAACGTAAAATGTGTAAGGAGACAATTGCAATAAATAGATTAAACGTTAAAGTTAGGTATATTATTTTTGAGTAGGTAGTCAACTTTATGCTAACTTGTTTAGAAAGGCATAAACAAGTAAAGACCGTCAGGGGCCAAAGGGACGCTGAATTGAATCCCATGTTGACATGTAGGGCAAAACTTGGCTAATCGGTAATACCTAATTATATGTGATAGTTTATTTATACTCTTGATTGTACTAATGTAGATTATATAGTAACTTCGCAATTAGGGTACCTATAAATAATCTATCACAGAATTACTGAATATCACCGATTAGCCAAGTTTTGCCCTATTGTTCGAAGGATCCTTAAAGCCACCCAAATATCACCAGAAACAACTCAGAACAAATACTGTGACGCCATAGTAGGAGAGAGATATGAAAGAGGAAGCAGCAGATTTTACACATTCTAAGTTAACACACACGCTCGGACCCGCAACCTCAATGAAACCGTTGTTAAGCCTACATATTTTTACTTTCTTGTATTTATTCAAAACCAGCGACCCGCCCCGGCTTCTCACGGGTACTATATATATATATATTATACATATAAACCTTCCTCTTGAATCACTCTATCCATTAAAAAAAACCGCATGAAAATTCGTTGCGTAGTTTTAAAGATCTAAGCATACATTGGGACAGACAGCGGGAAGCGACTTGATATAAACTTATGCTAATACATTTATTGCTGTATTCTTACTGAAGTCTCAATTAGGCTTATTTGCAAGAATCAGTTGCGAGTTTAATTATTTATATTATCCTAGTATGTTTACTAATATTATTTTTCAGTACTGGTGTTTTTTAAGTATTTATATGTGACGTCAAAAGATGTTGCTCGACCGAAGGTTATAACACGCCTTAATCGATTTACTCTTTTGACTTGGACCGGCGCTTCGTATTTAAATCACACAACTTTGTGTGCCCTAACGCAGTGGCAATAGAAGTTAGCTTTGCATTGATCTCTCGCTCCGGAACATTTTGCACGTGCAAACGGATTGTGAAATGGTTCAATTTATATTGTCATAAGTCATAGCATACACACGTGTAAGCTTGTGACAACTTTACCTTTGGGGTCATTGCGCAATATACTGATTTGCCAAACGATAAATAAATAAATAATTGCGTAACTTTACGAAAGAGCGCTGGAACAAATTAAATGTTATTTTATCAAACAACATATGACATTTGGATCTCCTAAACTTAAGTACGGGGCGGGCTATCTTTCTTACAATTCATCAGACAGCTGTTCAGGAAAGTTTAGCTAAATGTTTATACTATTCGCTAAACTTTTACTTCTACGTAACAATTTTAATTGAAATCGTTTTTTTTTTGCTTGAATTTAAAACGAGTACTTACGTAACTACTTAGTTCGGCTCAAGCTGCGACCTTGCGATTTTACATAAGGGTTATACAGATATTTGGATTGGCATCTTTCCTTTAAACATCGTCAACGATACGGATTTTAAAGCCTAATTATTATTGATTTGAGTCGTATGGCGCAACCTCCTCTCCTTTTCAAGATTCGTATCTCACCGATAAAACTGATGGATACGTTTATATATGCATATATGCCCTTAACCATTTACAAGTTTTGTTTTTTGAATCTGTAGGTTCGATTCGAACTTAAATTGACTTCAGCTCTGCCTCCACCAAATTTCATAAATATATATTTCAGGATATGCTCAAGTCATCGTCATACAAACATTTCAAAATGTATGCATCAAGCGAAACTTAAGACCAACATCATATGCAACAACATTAACGCACACAATTCAAATGTATTACGGGCATCGTCAACAAAACAAAAACGTTCTTACTAATTCGCTATTCGCTCCTAACTTGCACCAAGCTTTCCCATTCAAGTGCAGCCATATTAACCTTTACCGGAGTAGCAATAAGAGATATATCAGCGCGAGAATATCACCGAATATTCCAATTTACACACGGGAGTCTTGATGGGAGTTCAAAGAAGTTTGCGATCAATGTAGTTCAGTTCTGTTTTAATGGATATCTACTTCTACAGTGGGACAGTTGTGCTGCGATGAATGCAAATGTATATCTTTGTACATTTTCATACTTGCCGATTTAAGGAGCGCCGTTTTTTATTGACATTTAGATGTCTGGGAGAATGTTTGGTGTTGTTTGAGTTAGCTTGAACTGAAATGGGTCATGGCTGCCCTGTTGTAAACCTCGGCGATTAGCTCGGTGTTTCTATTTTTGATACCTTATTTCAAAACAAAACTCAAATATTAACAAGGATCACCATCCAATTATTGTCATAATTTGTAAAATATATAGCTCAGTAAAAATCCCTTTTTGACAATAAAATTGCCATGAGCAATAAGAATAAATTACACCCAAACAACGCAACTAGGTATACAGACGTTGCATAGTTTGGGTGTCATTTAAACGGGATTTTAAATGAATGAAGATAAAATGTACTTGGAGACACGAAAATAAAACTATTGGATTCCTACCTGCGCTAAACGAAACCTAACTAAATTAACTGAGATGAGTACGATAGTTGTCAGTTATTGAGCTAAATTATATAAAAAATCAATTCTCCACACGGACATAGACATCTCGAGAAACCCTATATGAAGTTAGGTTAGGTATTGGCCCAGCATCTCAGAGTTGGAGAATACTCCAGCCAATTAGCAAGTTCCTAACTGGAGTTAGTTGTGGCAAATATCTGTGACTGAATGCCAACTAGTTAACAAGTTTATAATGAATCAGCAAATTGTTTCTAGTAATTGAGGATTGTGGCTACAGCAGCGGAGCACTCATAAAAGCCCACCGCCACCTTTCTTTTTGGCTAGCCTGTCGTTATATACTACTAAACTCTTTCATAACTTCTTTTGTTCCGGGTTGCAAATCGAATTTTTTAAATATTTTTGAACAAGCTATCTATAGATATTCTACACTATAGTTTTAACAAGAAAAGAAATTACATCCCCACTTTAGTTGTAGGGGACAAAAAAAAATCAAGACTTTTTTCTACCGCTTTGTCGGCGAATTACAGTTTTTTAGTAGTAATGGTTACTGAGCTAAGCCGAAGACGGACGGACGGACGGAACTATAAGGGTTCCTTGTTGACTACGGAACCCTAAAAAAACAAAATATGTTTGGAGAAATGGCCTTTCACAATTATCTATCAAAGGAGTGTACGAAGCTCTAATTCAGACGATTACTACTACCACATACGTAAACCAAGTTATTTGATGATAACTTTATACGTTTGGTATGAAAAACTAAATGCATGTGGCCTAATGGCATAAAGTTTACAACACTTAGTGCTGATGTGATATTTAATCTTAGATTAGGGCGTCCATATTCTAGGACCTAGAATTAACCTAACCTATCCTAGAATCTAGACATCAATCAAACACATCTATTCTGTTTATTGCTTTTTTGAACCAAGTTATTCACTGTGAGATGTTGTACGTAGAGGAGTAAATAATACGATGAGTCTCAGATATAGAATGAACTCTTTATTAGGAAATACATGGGTTTATATAGGCATTCTCTAACAATGAAGGTTACTGAAATGAGGTTACTTGTTAATTGGATTTGGTAATGTGAGACATAGTCTCAGGTTCTGAGATGCTAGGAAATAGGACCGGAAATAGGATAGTTATTCATTAGATAAAGCAAATGCACTCGTGCGTGAAGCGTCGGTATCTGTTACATTAATGAATGGAGTCATGCTGTACTCCTCACACCTCAAGTGATTCGTTTTCAATAAATCTAGAATAATCATTGCTAGTTGAAATTAGTAAACAGAAGCCTTAAAACAATAAACATAATCCAATATGGTTTCAGTTCGCTCGTGAAAAGAGAAATGATTATGACTCCATTGGAGTCAACGTATTAAATCGGAATTAGTTTAATATTTGTTCCGAGCGTTTTCTGGTGCAAGGATAGACACGCGTTGGTCGAAGCAAAAACGAAGTCGATTTCAATACTTTTAATGAAATGGATGCCTAGGTCACAAAGAGAAAACTAATAATGCCCCGTCGTTGCAACAATTGCAACTGAAGTGTTCTGTTATATCCACGGAACAGAAAAAAACGGTATTAAAAATGATATTGTAGACTAAGAATGCCTGTGAAATACTGAAAATACTTTGAAGCAGCCTCTGGCAAATTAGAAAACATCAACCGGTAACCTATCAAAAGTCCAGATATTGTTGTTTTTACTGTAGCTAATAGCTACTGTTTTTTACATACATGTCGCGAGTAATGGGTTATTTATACATTTGCTGCAAGTGCGAGTAGCTTTTGCATGGACTCGCAATAATCACCAGGGCCCGTAATTTTCATGCCGATGACATCAATTTGACGTCACGCTCCATATAGGATGATCCCAAAAAAAATATTGTACATTATTAATCATTAGTCGTCAATCATTTTAATCATGTAGAAATGACTTAGAAAAGTAGTCTATTTACACGTGAAATAAATAATACCTACTTACGTATTACGTATGAACGCGAAGATGACTTAGATTTTCTTTGCATGGGAATTAATGCAAGAAGGACGGCGTGCTTTACGTTAGAGAGGAATTCTGTTTTCTACGTAATTATGGAAATGTGTTAACAATACTATTTAATAAAATGTATGTTAAAAACAAATCAAATAGTTTTATTTACGTTTCACGTATCAAGTAAGTATTACTTATTCCACGTGTAAATAGACTACTTTTCTAAGTCATTTGTACATGATTAAAATGATTGACGACTAATGATTAATAATTTACAATAAAACTATTTGGAATCATCCTATATGGAGCTTGACGTCAAATTGATGTCATCGGCATGAAAATTACGGGCCCTGCTAATCACTAATCAATGTGTAAACAGGCCCTAACATAATCTCATGATACGTTACACAATATTAGACGATTCACAGACGTATCAATTACCTGTATCAACTGATACATACGAATTATTCCAAAATTGTTCGAAACTCGAAGCTAATAACCTTTTTTAATAAACTTCAATATTGGCCCTTCGAATAGCGACCATCGATTTCCAATAGGTACGTATTCGTTCCCGCTCACTGAACCACGGTTAACCTGTCCTAATTAAACTGCAGTCGATTGTTGGCACAACACTGGACCAAAATAGGTAATTCTCGACGACTACATTATTCTGCAGCGTCATTTGACCGGAAGAATATTTATTTATGCCGAAAAGCATAAGTCCGAAAATCATTTTCCGCGTGACCATGAATATTTGGTCCTGGGTCTTGGGTGTTTTTTTTTTATTATTTATTTATTTATTTAAGGATCACCAACCAACAATGCTAAAAAACTAACCTAGTACAAAAATCATTGTAAGATGCTTAGCCACTTACAGGTGCCCACAGCTCACACACGCGTTTAATAAAGAATAAATACCAAAAAGAGCAATATTACAAAAAAACAAAAAGAATGTCATAAAATAACAATAATAAACAAACAGAATGGTATGTACCTACATAGTGAATTATGCACACTGTGCATTAGGTAGGACACATTCAACACAATCATGATGAATATACCTAGATATTTTTCTAGCAGGAACAGAATTTGCGTAGTGCTTACCACAATAAAAATATCGACAAGTACTTGTTATCGATAAGTACATAGGTACTTACTACTTCAACGACAAGACGTATTGCAATGAATAGTTATTTATAGAGCAGTCTACATGAAACTTTCAGGGTGTACAGTGTTTTTTATTTATCTTGATTGTAGGGTAAAATTTGGAATATTGCACGTGTATCTGCATGATCTGCATGATTTTATAAAAAAGTGTTACAAACATATTTAGGGCAAGGGAGGTCAATGTTCTGCGTCCTGCGTCTACTAAAAAAACATTTTACTGAAGTCATGTTTTATTTGCCCATAGTTGTGCTAGTTTAGTTTAGTTTAGTTAGTTAATAGTTCGCTAACATAGATATTAATCACTGTACTTGCGGCATGCACTTTACTAAAAATCTGTGAGGAAAACATGCAGTACAGCTATCTAAAAATATTTACATGTCATCCAATTCAACCAAGTAATGATAAAGAGGCAAAATCGCAATACACATTTCATTTAATTTCTCTACTTATTTCCAAAGTAAAAAATAATCAAACTTTTTAAATTCATAGCCGTTATTCATTAAAAAAGTAAATAATTATTGTCATTAAATGTGACGTTCATTGACATTTCAAGGCAAATATATTGTTAACACAAGACAGAATACGAAAAAATGCCACCCAGAAAAACGTCCCGACACAAGAGAATCACCTCGTTTATTGTAAATATACCAGAACTCGAATTTCGTGGTACAACATTATTTTGCACCAAATGCGAAGTACACATAGTCGCAAAGAAATATAACATCAGATGTCACATTAACCCAGACAAACATAAGAATATTCAGGAAGAGAAAAAACTATTTCATATGGACCTAACGAAATTTATGATCAACTGCAATGTGCCATGGTATCAATTAGACAACCACAATTTTCGAACAATTATTCAAAATTGTATCACAGGAAAATATTCAAATCGACCACTGCCCACTGGAAGTTACATACGGCAACAATTTCTCCCGGAAGTGTACGAGGAAGAAATGGAGAACATTCGCTCTGAAATTAATAGTCAATATATATACGTAACAGTAGATGAAACTACTGACGGGAATGGTAAGAAAATCGCGAACGTCATCGTTGGCACGCTCCTCCAGGATAAACAAAGTCGGTGTCATATTATAGCCAGTAAATGTTTGAAAGAAACAAATAACCACACAATTACAAATTTTGTTTTAGTCTCTTCAAAATCTGTACAAGAACACTGAAGGTAATTACTTAAACAACGTTTTGTTACTACTGACTGATGGAGTACCTTATATGGTTAAAGCAGGTAAAAATCTGCAACATCATCTTCCTAATATGACCCACGTTACGTGTCTAACCCACGGCTTAAATAGAGTTGCAGAGAAAGTAAGAACTCTTTTTCCCAATGTAAATACCTTGATTTCAGCCATTAAAAAAGTATTTTTGACGGCACCAAATAGAATAAATACTTTTAAGATGATGTTACCAAATGTTCCTTTACCGCCTGAGCCCACGATCATAAGATGGGGTACATGGCTACAAGCCGCAGAATATTATTCAAAATATTTAAATGACATAAAACGAGTCTTAAATACATTTCGAGAAACAGACGCTGTATCCATACGAGAGGCAAAAAGAGAAATTAATAAAGCAAAAATACAGGAAGATTTATCATTTATTGCACAAAATTTGTGCATAATTCAAAGGTCGATTAAAAAACTAGAGTCGCCTTCACTGAAACTAGACTCGAGCATTCATATCGTGAAAAACGTGCAAACAAATTTGTCAAAAATCAGTTTACACATAAAGGGCAAGGAAATATACCGTAAATTTCGTACTGTCATAGAAAAAAAATCAGGATACAAAACTGTAATGAAAATTAATCAACTACTTAAGTGTGAAGAAGTGGAGCTTACACAAAATGACAAACGTGCAGCTGATAGTTTTCCATATTTTCGATATGCACCGAACATCAGTCGAAGTTGAAAAGTCATTTAGCCAATTGATGTGGATTTTCTCCAAAAGGCGAAGAAGTTTGACACCAGAAAACATGGAAAAAATTATAATCGTTTACTTCGAGAATCATGTAAGAAAACCTTTTTGATAGTTTTATTACTGGCTGTAAAACTGCGAAGAACATAAATAACAAATGATTTATTTCTGTCACTACACTCATAAGCAGATTATATGTATAAAAACTTACATAGAATATAATTATTACGTACAATACGCCCAAAATGTGTAAAAAATTGTTGACATATTTAAGTAAAAGAGAAAGAGGGTCATTAATATATCAGTGCGATACTGTTAATAATAAAAAACTAAGATATACCTACACTGTAGCTATATACAGAGACACAGACACAGATTTGCTATGGGATCAAAAATGGGTTTGGGATATACTACATGTTGCATCATTCTGCGTCAATTTGAAAGACAATTTGGGTGTGGGTTTATCATGGAGTGACTTATGGGAGAATTAATTCAGTGACACGAAGAAAGAAAGTTACAAAAGGGTTTCAAATTGTTTTCTAAAGTATGTAAAATATAAATAAATTTATAGTTTGGTTACACCCTATTACCCTATATTTTTCTTTATATTATCTCTATGACGTTTAAGTGGCACTTATCGATAACAAGACTGTCGATGTTTTTATTTTGTCAAACACTTAGACGTCAACGTTCGTGCTAGAAATATATCTAGGTATAATGATGAACTAATACGAGGGCTGCTACTTATGTATCCGGAATCCAGGATTCCAACTTTCTTAAACACAATTTTTGACCTCCTTTCTTTTAATACTGGCCGCTATTTTTTTTTTCTTGAGTCGCGCCGTGGCCTTTCGTCACACTTCTATTCCGATTGCGGATCGAATTTCATAGCAACGAGCAAGCACCTTGGCGAAGTGCAGAAATTTATGTCTGATAAAGGCAATCAGGAATATATATTGAATGGTTGTGCCCAACGTTTGATCAACTGGAACTTTAACCCTCCTAGTGCTCCACACATGGGTGGTTTGTGGGAAAGTTGCGTGCGCATAGCTAAATATCATCTTGTGCGTGCTGTTGGTGATAAAGCTTTGACCTTCGAAGAGCTTACTACAGTTTTCTGTAAAATAGAAGCCATAATGAACTCCCATCCATTGTGTGCTCTACCGGCTAGTGATAATCCTAACGAGTTTAATGTATTAACGCCAGGACATTTCTTTTTAGGTAAGAGTGTGACGGCTGTACCTGAGTATGACTTGCATTAGGTAGGACACATTCAACACAATCATGATGAACTAATACGAGTACAATATAAGATATAAGATATGATATAAGATAGAAGTGGGTCGGCACAATTACCTTCCAGACTCCAGTGAAGTTAGATGAGAGATGATCGTTTTCCTACGTATTTAAGTAGATATTTATAGTGTAGTGACATATACATAGTATGAAACAAAGTTGCTTCCCGATGTCTGTACCTATCTATACTTAGATCTTTAAAACTACGCAACGGATTTAGATGCGGTTTTTTTAATAAATGGAATGATTCAAAGAGGAAGGTTTAAAGAAGGCAAAACAACATGCCTAGTGACGGAAATCCCATCCGGATATCTCAAAGAATTACGAAGCTACAACCGTTTTACTATTGCTTGTTAGAGAGAGAAAACGCAAACAGTGTGTGACGTCACATTACACGATGCTGCCGGGGGGCCGCGTCGACGGCGGCGCCGACCACGATGCGGCGCAGCACGTTGCCGTCTATAGTAACGTCACAAGATGCGTTTTGCAAAAAAGGGACAGAACATACCCCTTCTTAAAAACTTTGGACACTTATAACTTCGTGATTATTTAACCTTTCGCGTTGATTTTTTCTCCATTTGACTACATTTTTAATCCTTTTTCGAGAAAATATGACATTATAGATTATTTTATTTATTGTCTACACCCCTATTGATCTTACTATTTTCAACGAAATTTTGCCTTTCCAAATACGTCTTATTCTTGTCTGTGTCCGATGTGTATCTATCCATCGCACGTAGATATTTATTCCAGAGATATCACCACTACTTTCCCCGCAGATTTGGAAAGCAACACGTGTATCGGCGAAATAATTTACAGTAAGGTGTTTGTGCAGCCGATAAAGGGTTTAAAAATATCGGGAGATCACTTGAACACTCTCACTGCCAGGAACCCACCTCGGGCTCGTGGGCACCTACGCGGTAGCAAAGATTATCAATAATCTTTGGAGGTAGTAAATTACATACTGGGAAAACTACGATCGGCTATGAGCGTAGGTACCGCTTTCTTGGTAGTGAAAGTGAATGTGTCTTTATTGCCAAAGTCATAAAGGCGTGTTTATTATTTTTTGGTCCTACTTGGTAATGCCTGATGGTTAGTGTACAGATCATAGTTTACATTGATGCAGTAATAGATATTTTTAAATGAATTAGGTAAGTGATGATAATACTTTGACGACCGCCTTAGCCTAGTTGGTAGTGACCCTGCCTACGAAGCAAGAGGTCCTAGGTTCGAATCCCGGTAAGGGCATTTATTTGTGTGATGAGCACGAATATTTGTTCCTGAGTCATGGATGTTTTCTATGTATTTAAGTATATATTTATCTATATAAGTATGTTTATCGTCGTCTAGTACCCATAGTACAAGCTTTGCTTAGTTTGGGACTAGGTCGATTTGTGTAAGATTGTCCCCTAATATTTATTATTTATTTATTTATTATACCAAAAGGTAAGTAAGAAATTGTTATTTTGATAAAACTGTCAAAAGAACTTAAAACTATTGAACTTGGACAAACTGCACTCTGTATGAGTGCAGTAAGCGTGCATGCGTGTGTGCGTGGGGACGTAGGTGGGTGTGTGGTTGTTATTAATATATGTAAAATTCTTATTAACTTATTATTAAAGATAAGGAAACCAAATAGGCGAGGCAGCCTCCTATAGAGTCAGATGGAGAGAGCTATACGGACAAGTGTCGATTCGACCTTTTGAAAAGATGATTTTTATAAACAGTAAATTATATTCTAACAGTAATTGTGTATTAACTTCTGTGTGCGTATTTTTACTACTTAAAACAGGCCTCATAAAAGGCTCGCTGCATTCCCGATTCAATCCAACTTTATAATGAAACTGGTTGCATAAACTGTACTCCACTGATGAGTGTGGGCGTGGCAATATCCGTGGTAGCTTCTGCAACAAAGTGCATCCCGAGCTCAGACGCTACCAGTCCATTCAACTACTCCGAGTAATTAATCTAGTTACCAGAGGGGTAGCGACGTAACGTTACCAACGCGCGTTAGGACAATCAAACTGTAATTTTTCCATATAAAATTTTACATTTAGATCTACCTAACGTACGTACAATGCGTTACGTGATGGACTTGCAGGATTTAAAAAAACTGTGTCATGGTGTTGTTGAAACGAGAGTTCCAAATAAACGTCGCAAATCAATCAAAATCAGTTAATACCTGTGTTAACCCATTATAGCCTAGTGGTGCCATTTGGCACCCAATTTACCGCGTTCAACAAAGGATGGTACGATGATGAAATGCAAAAAATAACAAGTCGAGAATGGGTTCATTTAAAATAAAAAGTTAATTAGCCATGTATAAGTCTAATTAAGAATCCAAATGCAACCAAATTTACGCTTTCATTGGGCAAATTTTGAACTTCGTTCCAAAACAATTAACAATACTTAATTAAGGGTACTGTAACCCAATCATCCAATCATGCTGACTTCGGATATAATAATAATAATAATACGACGAGGACGACCACCGCTACCGGCACGCTTGGGGCCTGCGGGGCATCCTGCTCCGCCCACGGCTCCCGCTACCGGTGGTATAGTGCGCCGCATGCAGTGGACGCAATCCATTAACGAAAACTGCATGCGCGCCTACTATGGGGCGACAGAGGGAGGAACTAATCTGTCTGCGTACCGTGTCCGGATGCTGCCTCTGTTCCAGGCGCTTGAACCGGCCATCACCGTGTCTGCGCAGCGCCTATCGGATCAGGTGCACGTCATCCAGCGGCACAAGCGGTTGGATGACGCTACGCTTGATCGGCTACGCCTGGAAGCACTCTCTGTTCGTGCGGCCTCTACCTCGGCGCGGGATCCGCCCGCCTTGCTGCCGGCTCCGATGCCTGCTCCCGACCTGGCACGGGGGGCACCGCGGGTTGATCACAGTGCCGACGAGGAGGACAGTGCGAATCAGAGCGTGAATACCCAGACTAATGAGCAACAGAGGAGGGCTTTGGAAGATGCGATTACGGGGTATCGTTCCACAAACAACTCTAGGCCACGACTACCACGCCTGCCCGTAAATAGACGCAATCTAGCGTTAATGGGAGCTCTAAACGGTCTGCTAGACCCGTATATACGGGCTAGTGAAGACTTACTTGATACACACTCAATCATGTACTGCGGGGCCATCGC
This sequence comes from Epinotia bilunana, assembly GCA_947049275.1. Classification (NCBI taxonomy): domain Eukaryota; kingdom Metazoa; phylum Arthropoda; class Insecta; order Lepidoptera; family Tortricidae; genus Epinotia; species Epinotia bilunana. The sequence goes on along the minus strand of OX346260.1, from coordinate 17,789,813 downwards.
GGCGTGCCGTGTTGCTCGCGTCAAGTTTCCGGACGCTGACCGTGCACCTAGGACCGCCGGGGGTGTCCCTGCATGGCAAGTACGGATTGGGCGTCGTATCAATACGTTTAGGACTCTCATTGCAAAGCTGATCTGCTTCAGAGGGGGCAACAACCGCCCCCGAGTCATGCGCTTTGTGAACCAGGGGAACTGGTATCAGACCCCGTGACTACATGGCCTGTGTCACAGAGCGCATTGACTTTCTGAAGCAGAAATTCTATGCATGGGCAGGCCGTATTCGCCGCTACCGAGAGCGAGTGGATCGATACCAGCAGAATTGCCTTTTCCAGAGCGATCAAAGGAAGGTATACCGAGAGTGGGAGGGAACCGACCTTCGTGTGTCCGACGGACAGCAACCGGATGCTACTGCCATGGTTGACTTCTGGCGTAGTATCTGGTCAGTGCCAGTCGAACACACCGAAGGCGAGTGGATAAGTGTTGTTGAACGTGAGTGTGAGTTCATCGAACCCATGGGGACTGTTACCATCAGCCCCGAGGACGTTAGTTGTGCCATCTGTTTGGCTCCGAACTGGAAAAGTCCTGGGCCGGATGGATTACACAACTTCTGGCTGAAATGGTTTCGATGCTCACACCTGCGGTTGGCAACACAGTTCCAGCAAGCCCTTGAGCTCGGTTCCCTGCCTTCTTTCTTGACAACTGGTATCACCTCCCTGCTCTATAAGTCCGGTAGTACCACGACGGAAGCGAAAAACTACAGACCCATCACGTGCTTGCCTACGCTGTACAAGCTCATTACATCCATTTTGAGAGCAAAAATTAACGCACACATAGTCGCAAACAACGTTTTGGCCTCTGCTCAAAATGGATGTAGGGTTGGGTCTCGTGGTACTAAAGAGCTCCTCCTCATAGACATGGCCATTTGCCAACGAGTCCGGCAGAACAAAGGGGCCTTTTCGGCCGCCTGGATTGACTACAAGAAGGCCTATGATTCGGTGCCTCATTCATGGCTGAGGAGGATCTTAGAGTTGTATAAAGTTGATGCAGTTCTGAGATCCTTCTTAGGCGCTTGCATGGGGCAGTGGACCACAGTCCTTCGTCAACCAGGGGGAGGAGATTGCCCTTCTGGTCCGCAGGACTCTATAAGGATCGAACGTGGGATCTTCCAGGGCGACAGTCTGAGTCCTTTGTGGTTCTGCCTAGCGCTGAATCCGCTTAGCACCATGCTGAAGGATTCAGGACTAGGTTGCCGACTTCGGAGAGAGGGTGAGGTCATTTCTCATCTGCTCTATATGGACGACCTTAAGCTATTTGCACCGAATGGACATGACCTGATGGAACTACTGAAAACAACTGAAGTCTTCAGTAGCGCCATCAAAATGGAATTTGGTGTCGATAAGTGTGCGGTCATGCATGTACAGCGGGGGAAAGTTGTAAATTCAGCAAATTTGCAACTTTCTGAGACAATGTCCCTCAAATCTATCTCCGAAGCAGAAACCTATAAGTATCTTGGTATGTCACAGTCATTGGGTATTGAGGGTGAGGGCGTAAAGCGGGCGGTAAAGGAGCGCTTCTTTTGTCGCCTGACCAAAGTACTTAATAGTCTTTTGTCGGGCGGCAACAAGTTCAACGCCTGGGTGATGCCCTTGCTTACTTACTCCTTTGGCGTACTAAGGTAGACTCAGACTGAGCTGGATGCCCTGGACCGAAGAGTCCGAGTACTGCTTACTGCGCATCGCATGCTACACCCACGCTCGTCTGTTATGAGACTGTACATCTCGCGGAAGTGTGGAGGTCGCGGCTTTTTAAATGCCAAAGACCTTCACAACCGTGAGGTGTGCAGTCTCAGGGATTATTTCCTAAACAACGAGTGTGGGATGCATCGCGACGTAGTGGTAGTAGACGGAAACTTCACCCCTCTCTCCTTGGCAAACGAGAACTGGCGCAGACTTAAAGTAATGAGCGTCGAGGACCGCAGGGCGGTGTGGAGGAGCAAGGAGCTACACGGGCGGTTCTACAAGGCCCTCACAGGACCCGATGTAGATCTGCTCGCGTCGGTGAACTGGCTACGTTTCGGGGATCTCTTCGGGGAAACCGAAGGTTTTGTCTGTGCAATTGCGAACGAAGTTATCATGACGAACAATTACCGGAGGTATATCCTGAAGGACGGTACGGTCGATATTTGTCGGGCATGCCACCGTCCCGGGGAGTCACTCAGGCATATTATCTCCGGTTGTGGTCATCTTGCTAACGGCGAGTACTTGCACAGACATAACCTTGTAGCCAGAATTATTCACCAGCAACTTGCTCTGCTATACGGTCTTGTGGTCTCCGAAGTGCCTTACTATAAGTACACACCTGCGCCAGTTCTCGAAAATGGTCGTGCCACGCTCTATTGGGATCGAACTGTCATCACGGACAGGACTATTCTTGCCAATAGGCCTGATATCGTGCTGACAGATCGATCGAAACGCCAGGCAGTGCTCGTCGACATCACCATCCCCCATGACGAGAACCTCGTGAAAGCCGAGAAGGACAAAGCCAGCAAGTACCTAGACCTGGCTCACGAGGTAACCGCCATGTGGGATGTTGATTCGACGATCATCGTCCCGATAGTCGTTTCAGCGAACGGTTTAATAGCGAAGAGTCTCGACCATCACCTCAAGAGACTCTCGCTAGATGGCTGGATCAAGGGTCAGATACAGAAGGCGGTACTCCTGGATACTACGCGGATAGTCAGGAGGTTCCTGTCTCTGGCGCCCTGACCGCCGGCAGCTTAGGCCCCGCCTCGCTGCCGGCGGTACCCTAGGTTAGGTTTTTATAATGATTTTATGTTTTGTATGTATAGTTTTATATTTTACTTTTTATATAGTTATTGTAAAAACCTAGCCTAAGACGAAAAATTAATAAAGAGAATAATAATAAATGTACCGCCGGTAGCTTAGGCCCCGCCTCGCTGCCGGCTGCACCCTAGGTTAGGTTTTTATAATTATTTAATGTTTTGTATGTATAGTTTTATATTTTACTTTTTGTAAAATTATTGTACAAACCTAACTTAAGATGAAATATGAATAATATATCTGTAATAATAAAATCATTTATTTCAGGCGGAGCCCATAAAAATGTACCTACCCATATTTAGCAGGTACTAACTACCTCTAAACATATGGAGTGTGTATTTAACATGAATTTAATTTTTTGTGGCTCAATGCAGACACATATTAGAAAAAAAAAACATTATAAATATTTAGTCTAGGAAAACCAAATATGGTGACGGATTTAGATTATTTTATATTAGCTGGGGCCCGCAACTTACCTACTCTAAATTCTTGCCTTTAGCGGATTTTTTTAGAACCAAGTATACCCTATCCCGTATCTAGGTCATTAAATCTGTGTGTCCTCTTAATTCGCTCAACTGTTTATATGGATTGACTACTTATCAAACGTCCAACCTTTTAAATTTACTACATTAGTATGCTTCTTTGAATAGAGTATTACTGCCCGTTCGTAAATACGAACTACTTCTGTTTATCTGGCGCTTACCAAGATTACCATCCGGGAAATCTCACAATAGGTACATTACTTTATGTATAAGATAATGAGCGTTCATTAACATATGCCGTCGCTCTCGACAGGTAACGGATAAAAGGATTAATACACTGATGAAGTTTTTACTGTGTTGAATTGATTCTGGCAGAGTAATTGTTAATCAAGTTTTCGATCATTATAAATAATCTTAACACGCAAACATTCAAGCTTATAGACGGTTGGATTATCCGTCGCTAATCTTAGTCGTTAAAATCTGATTGTACGGGAAAACTTAACATTTTCAATGCGATGAAAACTGCCGGCGCCATATTTAAAAGAAAGAAAAAGAAAGAAAGAAAGAAAAGCATTTATTTGTGACAAACACGTATTTAATATTTACAGGCTTGTAAAGTGAGGTTGGTGCAACGCGCCCCAAATGCTAATCAAACAAATTTTGTTACAAGGAGTCAATTCTTCTTCGTCGAAAAATAAAAAAAACAGTAAGACCAAACTATCACTATTATCGTAGGTTTTTTCCAATATTAACTGGTTAGTGAAAACTCCAGCAGAGGGCCTGAAATGACAACCACAACACGGGTCTGGAGCTGAAAGTAGTTTTTTCAACGGAAATTGAATTTTTGCCCAAAACCAATTTCATCGTACAAAATAAATTGGATTAATTTTCTGTAAAGTTTGTTAAAAGGGGTAGGTAAACATAATTAAACGAGACGCTGAATTTTGCACTTTAAAATTTAAAAGCAATCTTTCCAGGATTGCCTATAGAAAATAGGTTCGCTACTATCTACCCACACGCTTCTGCTTTTAGAACTAAATTATACAAACACTTATTATGAGTTCTGCTTGTTCGTATAAACAAGCTTTATTGAAAGAGATCATATCAGTCAGTAACAAAATAGTAGGTAGCGTAAATTTAAGAAAATACATAGATACATAGTAGTTATCTCGTAGATATACGTAAATAATGTTACAGTGAAACAGTTAGATATATTTTATTCCTGACCTATGTACGAATGTATCACTACATAGTATAAAACAAAGTCGCTTCCCGCTTTTTTGTCCCTATGTATGCTTAGATCTTTAAAACTACGCAACGGCTTTTGATGCGGTTTTTTTTAATAGATAGAGTGATTCAAGAGGAAGGTTTATATGCAGAATATAGTACCCGTCCGAAGCCAGGGTGGGTCGCTAGTACTATATTATGTATATCCTACCGTAATGACCTGATTTTAGAAAATTCGTAAGTATTTTCCACTGAGCGTAAACCTAACGTAGTCGGAAACAGTAAAAATGTATTATTCTTACATTACCAATAAACAAAACTCTCGTAAGCACTCGGAAAACATCTTGCTTCAACATATTTTAGCTGTTCTTAAGATTTTCATTCATAAAGATCAAAAAAAGTAAGCTGATTGGCCACAGGAAATCGTAACGTCATTTGTTCCTATTTCCCTAAAAACTTGATACTTTATACTGTAGTAAGGGCATTATTGACATTCCAATTGAACACGATTACGGAGTAAACGAGAGAATATTATATTTGCTCTGCTTCGACCTTTTCGCACTTTCTTGAATTGCCCCGCGCCAATTAACTCAATAAAGTGTTGTCGCAAATATTTCCCAATTTGTGTTATATTCAGTGTCAGCTGAGCGCCGAATTCCTTTACAAAATTAAGGGAATTCCCGAAAAGTCGTACATGACAATAATATCGACACCCGATGTTCTTCTACAGCAGTCAAGGGAGGAATCTAATATTTACCAGCTAATGGCCTTAGTTCATAGACCTAATATAGCTAAAATGCCGTTAAAATTCATTTTCAACACATTTGCTCGTAACGTACCTCTTATTATGTTGCATTTAGGCTCATAGTCCTGGGTATTAATCACGCTTATTTTATAACATTACGACACTTGTGTGTTTGGTTATATCCCGATTAAGTCACGTTGGCACCTTGCAGCAAGATGTATGCATGAACACGGTGCATTCTTAAATTAACCGGGTTGTATAGAATATACCTACAGCTTTTTTTTTATTCTCCGTAAATGGATTCATACTCGACTGAACTAATTAAATCCTTTTTGTTAATTATTTGTCATTTTTTTGGATATAATATAGAAACGTATTTTAGTAAAGTAAGTTTGATAACATTTTACATGAATTAATAAAGATAACATTTTAAAACGAAAATACTTATTTTATTTTGTATTGGCTGTTTAGGGATTTCATCTAAGTCTTATTAACACATGCACGGGCACTGCGCAAACTTCACGAAAAAAAAAATTGTAAACATTGTTAATGCGTGTTTGGTTATTATCAAAAATGTTGACTCGTGGTGACTAGAAAAGTGATAAATACAATGGACGCCACTGGAAATTCTTGGCGGTGTACAATATGTGGATAAACTAAAAACCTGTTGCCATCATTAAGTAAAGAAAATAACTTGGCAGACCTATAACATTTTCATCTTATGAAAAGGATTTTTTCCTCGCAAAATGTGTTGAAAAACGTCGTTTGAAACGGGTGAGCTTCTCGCTTCTCTTATCACAAATTAACAATACGAACAATTCCGCCTCTGTAGTCTGCACCGCTATCATGCGACGGCCGCGACATACTCTCGATTTTTCTCGCACTATATCTCTTGTTCTAAGTGTTCTAATAAGAAAGAGACGGATAGTGCGAGAAAAATCGAGAGAGCTCACGCGCCGTCTCATGATAAAGGTGCTGATGTAATTATCAACATACCTCACTTATATCACAATGTATGTTTATGTCTTTATCTGTCATATTGACTTTTGTGTTGGTACCTGTCCCAGATACAACATTTAATTGTCATGATGAGATTATGTCCATGCCAAGAAATTATATAAGTAAGCCGTTTTGTAAACTGTATCATCGCCAACACAGTTAACTGACCATCCGTGCTCTTTATATGCATTGTAATAAGGTTCAATATAAATACAGGATGGTCAGTTAACTGTGTTGGCGTTTGTACACAATTACATCTGAGAGGGGCCTTCCCCCCTTCCCTACAACTATAATTACTATGTATACATTATGCATATAATATGGTAATCAAATAATCTTCGTGATGGAGCCTTTTTTACCACTTAGTCCGTAAATATCCAGCTATGTAGATATTAACAGATATGTACGAGTAATTAAAGTGCAGTTTCAACACCACGTTATTTCCGAAGAACTTTCTCATTGACATAGGGACGGGAATAGAAAAGCCTATACTTACATGCGAAATTACAGAATCCTAAAAATTATATGTTTACTAGCATTTTTCAGCCAAACCGCTTCTTGGTTCGACCCGAGGTAAATAAAGAAACGATGTGACGGTTGACGAATATACAGGGAAATATGTTAGTGTTTATGACTTTATTAACAATATCATTTTGCCATTGTGTCTTAATTTCACTGGTTTGACAATGGGAATGAAATACCTGCTTTTTTCGGCTCAATAAATAAATACAATTATAATTAATTGAAAGGTTTCGGCTCTGCTGGCCAGCGAGTGATGTCACAACTATTTTTTCCATTTTCACTATATGGCAGTTTAACAGTTTTAACTATGAAATCATCATCATATCAGCCGAAAAACGTCCACTGCTGTGGGGCTACCGCGAAACGAAAACGAACTTCATTCGTGTATATCCCTCTCTGTCGCTCGAACCTGCGAGTGTGACGTAGACGGAGATACACAAACGAAGTTCGTTTTCGTTTCGCGGTAGGCCCTCTGGACATAGGCCTCCCCGAAAGAGTGCCACAAGGACAGGTCCTGCGCCACTCACATCCAGCGGACTCCCGCGACCTTTACCAGGTAGGTCCTCCTCAAGGTGGACTGCTGAGCTATGAAATGCCGCTATGCAATGCGTGTTTTTTCGTATCTGCCGCATTTTGTATGACTCTCTCTCTTTTATGACGCTGGTCAGAGTCTAACCCTAAAGTATGTACAACAAAAATACTTCTCAAGCCCATTTTAATTATCCATGGGACAGGGATTAAACTACCCAAAGCAAAATATAAACGTTAACGAATTCGTGAGCGAAAATTGCTTTTTTCTCGCCACTGGCCAGCGCAGGTAATGAGCCAAAGCGAAAGTTTGATTATCTTCACCAACTCTTGCAGACTTGGAATTTGCTTCGCCGCAATAATTTTCTTCATTAATTAATCACGGCTTAATTAAAGGGTCTAATACCTACTAGTGGGACACATTATAAAATGTTATTATGAAGAGAAAATATGTAACTACCTCCTTTAAACGATGAACGTATAAAGTACACAATTTTAAGTAATATCTTAAAATTATGTATGCATTATTAAAAAAAAGTTTTTCATATTCTATGGACTATGACCGAGTTATTTTAAATTTGAAAACTTTAGGGAGATAAAACTCTCATTAAGCCTAAAAAAATAGCTATAAGGGTCTTTGATAATATCACCTTAAAGGAGGTATATATATAAGTATTTATACCTACACATACTTCACTCAAGTTAACATTAATTCAGCCTTAGATTGTGTTTTAGGAGCACCTTTGATACCCTAAAATAATATAATCTTAAATGGAAATTCGGAGGTATCCAAAAGTGAGGGATACATTTGTCTCCTTCGGTATTTGGGAGCCTTAAATTGGGTCCGCGTCGTTATTTAGAGCCCCTTAAATAATAATCCTTCCAATAGATTTGGGATCAGTGTGGGACCTGATAAAGGATATTTACTCGTGCGTCAGCCGTTTTTGTGTGGTGTTTGGTGTGATTATTTTAATAAGTTTGAGCCCTTAAAATAAACTACTGCAAAGTTTAATAATTAAACAACTTAGAAAAGTTGAAAACCCCCACATTTTAATTTTAATGTACAATATCTCCAAACTTGAACTGATTTTATTGAAACGTAGCTATTAACCATCTCGATCACGTCAGCTTTCGGACAAAAAAAATATCAAAAGTTCCATTCCCTTAGGAGCTGCGATGCCACATACAGACACACAGATATATCTTTTTGCGTCGAGGATTAAAAAGTATGGCAATCAATTTGTTTGATCAGACGATTTCTATTTGAGAGGAAAACCAAATTGATATGCTAACGTATGATTGAAATATAAATAGGTCATACAGAGATTTAGGTTCGCATCCGTCTCTTCTGTGGACATTGCCAAAGTTAAGTTGGACTCTTAATCTACTCTTAATACGACGAACCCACTTATATGATTTCATGCAAAGAAAATCATAATCATGAAAGCTCTCTATTGCCTGCAGGAAAGACGACTTTTGTTTTACTCAATCTATATGACTCTATTTATGAGGATCTATTTTTTTAGTTTTGACCAGAAAGGGAACATTCGAAATCCTTTCTGGTCAAAACTAATGATGGATTCTATTACAAAATATACATTGCATTATCGTTCCGCAAATTTCATGTCCATGTATAAAACAGACTTTAAAACAAATTAGTTGAATCGGGGAACGTCCTCTTTGGAAGTTGATTGAAAAGAAAAGTATTTTTGGCATTTCTCCCGAGCGATAAAAGTAAAATACCGGCTATTGGTATTATATTACATTAAGGGTATGCCTTGATTCGAATCGACCACGCCCCCTTGACAGAGACACGCTTATGCCTTCCGCGCACGAGAAAAAGAGATGCAATACTCTTCAGGAATGTCTTTTTTGGTCAAATTTCGATAAATACCTAACTTAGTGAAGTTATATTTTTTCATTAAGTGAGATTTTAGATGATATAAAATACTATAGTATTAACTACTAACATAATGTATTGTTTGAGTAGGCTGAGTAAAAAAAGGAAAATAAAGTCAACTTTGGATTTTTTTTCCATCGAGGAAATTTTACGCAATCATGTATCGATTAAAACAGATAAACAATCATATATCTGAAAATCAGACCTTATTGTTTCTGAATCTAGTCAGAGCGGCGTTTCAAAGCAAGCGATAATTTCAAATTCACCCCCTTAATGCATAATTTCAGTTTCTTTAGAATATTGCCGGCAGCTTAAGTAACTTTAATTTCGAGCTTGTAACAAAGCATCCCTGAAGTTTACCTTATGTAAAACCTGCGCTCATAATTAAAATGGTGGTCTAAGTACAAACTCTTTGCCGGTGTTCTTTATGTTCTTTTGGTAAATAAAACTTTTAATTTACCCGCAGTACCTTAAGCAACAATGTTATAATTACAAGTAAGTATACTTTCTGAACATTACTTTCTCACTTTATTGAGAAGTCCTGGTACATTTTCTACAAATTACAACAGGAAATGTTATTTTCTGGCTAGTATATTTTCATACTAACTAGTACCTAGTATTGGAAATATTAAAGTGGCTTTGTATTGAGCATTATTAATATTGAAAACGATAGTCGCAAGTACTTACGAATAGGCAATATCATTCTAGCCTGGCACTCTCAGAAGAAGACGACTCACTATAAGTGCAAGTTATACTTAGTTGCTTTCAGTAACACCGAGTTTACTCCAGCAAAAATACGATGTTGAAAAACATTAATTTATAATAGCGTTTTTTGTTATTTCGTTTTGAAATGTTATTCTACGAGTAAGATACTCAAGAATCCAATAAACATTCCACCCGGAAGTTTTATAGATTTAAATGAAGCATTCACCATCTTTTATTATATGTTTCATCTTGAATGAAAACATTTTTTCTATAAAATGTTAATTAACCAATATAAAGATTAGCATCTGTTTTTTTCCAACTTTTCAGGAGCTAATTAAGTTACTATACTATTTTTGATGTCTGATTTGTTAGAGTTTGTATCTAGGTAATTCTTTACATATATCCACTACACTGAAAAATACAGTTTACGTAAACTAGCTAGCTTAAATTATTTCCAAATGAAATGAACTATCTTTACATTCAGACCTAGGAATAAATTCACGGTTAATAGCTAACGAGTTTCCTGAAAAAAAAAGGCAAATGAACGCAGAACGGACCAACGAACGAAAACACCATAGAATGCGATCTCCTTATTAAGTTATTACAAATGTCTACCCAAACACGTGCCTAAAACCCGCTATACGTATGTTTGAACTAAACGGCTGCCTGGCATCGTTTAGACACCCTGCGCCCATCCCCGCATAAGGGCAATGGCCCCCATTTTGTGGGGCCATTTTGCGGCGCTACTTTAGATTTCTATGGTTTTTTTCGTTCGCTGGAACAGACGCGTACCTATAATTCTCTGCACGGAGGAATATACCAGTATGAAACATGGACAAAGACAAAATCACAGATATCTGATAAGTGCTGCTCAGGACGGTGCAGATTTCCGAGGCGTATTACTACAGCTTCTGTCAATCTATGGAAATAGAGTTACCTCTATTCTCTATTCGGTTACCCGAATGGCAATAAAAATATGGCTTATATTATATTAATGTATATTGCAATGCTACGGTAAACGGCAAATATGCATGGTACGGTATAAACACCTATCAATATGCACCTAAAATAGATGGTGTCCAGTTTACGTAGGAGTACAAAGTGGCTGTGGAACTAAGTCTCAAAAGAATTTTCATATTATATTTTATTGAACGAGCGAACGAAGCGAATTAAGTTATCCATTTCAGACCCCGTATCGTGTGGTCGGCCTTATCACGCGATAAGTGACAAGATAGAGCGTCCGTCTTGTTCTATTGAACGGTGTCAGCCAGTGACAGACGCTCTATCTTGTCACTGATCCAGTGAGTACAAGTAAAAAAAAAACGTATGTCGGGCAGTCCAGTGTTTGGTTGTTTTCCTCTGCAGTACCTACGGCTATGACGTGACGGCGCGCGAGCTCTCTATTTTTCTCGCACTATCCGTCTCTCTCTTATTAGAACACTTAGAACAAGAGGTATAGTGCGAGAAAAATCGAGAGTATGTCGCGGTCGTCTCATGATAGACGTGCATGCAGTGCGATCCTCGTGAAATTTTGTAAGCTGGTTCAACCATCATTATTTCATTATAGATTTCGTGTCGATTCAGCTTTTCGAAATGAATAGGAAAAACATCTAAAAAGACAGGCTTGTGTTCTACAGCTCACATGACCACTAGTTTTCTTATGAAATATTTTAGATATTTGCACGGATTACCCGTTTTCCCGTAGGAATGAAGCATTTTCCCGCGGTGTTCATCGGCTTCTAATGGTAAAAGAATTTTTCAAATCGGTCCAGTAGTTTCGGAGCCTATTTAATTCAAACAAACAAACAATCAAATCCGTCCTCTTTATAATATTAGTGTAGATAATTTAAGTACGTACCCGTTAACATACTATCGCACTATACATTATACATATAGGTAACGTGGCCCTGTTATCTCAAAATTGTTAAATCTTTCCACCTTCCACACTACTACAAATATTCATAAGTTAAATGATCCGTCATAAGTCATAATAGCCATTCAAATTCAAATCCCATTTATGTAATTTCCCATAACGTAACGTGACCTTTTCGTAACTCACATTACGTATAGTCAGCCGCCAATGCGTTCAATCAATTGTCGCCTTTAACTGTAACGCTTTAAGACACAATTCTTCATAATTAGACATAAAGCTTTCAGACAGCCGCAGACGCAATAAATGCGTCATAAATAACATAGGAATAGAGATCACTACGTAGTATGACGGCATTTGGTCATAAAAGACGAATAAAATGCTCGGAATCTGTAATGGATTATTTAGTTTGTATAAAGAGGGATAAGGGTGTAAAGTAAGTGGGGATCTTCGAAACTCGATTCCTGAGGCTCTAGTATAAGTTTAACCGAAACAAAACTTTACGATCGCGTTTGCGTTTAGCTGTCAAATCCCATACAAATTGAGGCTAAAACGCAAACGCGATCGTAACGTTTTGTTTCGGTAAAACTTATACTAGAGCCTCTGTTATCGACGAACTATTTAGATTTCTACATACCTAGCTGACTAGAGACTGTTTGAAACAAAACAAGCTTACCTAATTCATATGTGTTCTAGCTTTTGCCCGCGACTTCGTCCGCGTGGAACTCGTTTAATATCGTAGCTCCATACAAACTTACATCCCCTATTGCACCCTCTTAGGGGATGATTTCTGGGATACAGACTATCCTCTGTCTTTCCCCTGTATTCAAACTACATGCATACTACATTTTATCTAAATTGGTTCAGTGGTTTAAGTGTAAAGAGGTTACAGACAGACAGACACACTTTCGCATCCATACTAATATTATAAATGCGAAAGTGTGTCTGACTGTCTGTTACCTCTTCATGCTTAAACTAAACCGCTGAACCGATTGAGATAAAATTTGGTTTGGGGATAGTTTGAATCCCGGGGAAGGACATAGGATAGTGTTTATCCCGGAAATCGTCCCCTGAGGGGGTGAAATGGGGGATCAAAGTTTGTATGCAGCTATGATTTAAACGAGTTCCACGCGGACGGAGTTGCGGGCAGAACCTAGCTTATAATATTAGTATAGATAAGAGGAAAATAGAACCCCGAATAAGCCAAAATACCAAAGCCGTATAATTGTTAGGATTAAGAGTATAGTTGCTTAAAAGCTTTAAGGAAAACGTGATTAAACGTAATTGAAACCAGCCCAATTTCACAGCTATTTAGTCAAAATCAAATTGAAGCGTCTGTTAGATTTTAGCCAACCCGCTTCTGAATATTGCGGAGCGCTTTCAGGCGATAACAATCAATTTCAATACAGCGAGTACAGCGCTATTCATGATAGTTCACTGTTCTATGCCCAGACTGACGGTACCCATATAACATGAAACCCATAATATACAGGGTGGGGCCTGCAACAAGAGCAATTAATGAAACGGCCAATTATTTCCAAGAGATTTTACTTAAAAAAAACGTTTTTTTAAGTGAAATTTGACGGCAAAATGTATTGAAAAACTCACATAATTGAATAAAAAAAATTTGGACAGAAGGCTCGACGACGAGCTTGCCTATTCGGGAGTTTATAAGCTACAGTTTACGGTTACCATCAGGTAGGCCGTGTGCTTGGTTACCACCGTCGTGGTATTAAATTAAGGTCCGAATAACACTTGTTAGCGTAGGGCGCAAGTATTGTTTTGTGAATTCCCCGCTGTTGTTGATTGGTTGTCGTAAAGTTTGGAAGTGTTGAGCGGGAACAAAGTGACTTTCAATCGAACGGTCTAGGATTCGGAAACAACGGTTATGTCTGGTCTGAAACAATGTTGTTGTTAAGGCGATGCCTTGATTTGAGTCGAACGCGCCCCCTAGACAGAGACACGCTGATGCCTTCCGCGCACGAGGAAAAGAGATGTAACACTCTTCGGGAATGGCTTTTTTGGACAAAATTCGATAAATACCTAACTTAGAGACGTTTTATTTAAATTTCATAAAGTGAAATTTTAGATGAGATGAAATACTTTAGTATTGAGACTTGACTATTGAGACTACTGAGACTTGATTGTGTGTCGTAAAATAATGTATCGTTTGAATAGGCTGAGTAAAAAAAGGAAAATACAGACCCAACTTTGGAATTTTTTCTATCGAGGAAATTTTAAGCAATCATGTATCGATACAATCAGATAAACAATCAAATAGTGGAAAATTGAAAAATTATTCGCCACGAGCAGAATTTCGTTAACGGACGTTTCTGCTTAATAAACATTTAATGTTAACAATCATATAGTCAAGAATCATATATCAGAAAATCAGACCTTATTGTTTCTTAATCTAGTCAGAACGACGTTTCAAAGCACGCGATGATTTCCAATACACAGCCTTAATGCTGGTGTTGGTGTGTGTGCGCTCGCGTCTTGCAAATAACGAAGGGCGAAAACAATTCGGCGCGATATAACGTTATGTTTACACGAAAAGTCCAATCTATACACGAGTGAATGAATTTTTAAGTAAATCGGATATGGTTCCGGGGATTACCATCCACATATTTGCCTGCAAGAGAGGAGATTGTAATTGTTGTAATTTGTATGTATGTAATCTCCCAAACCACTTTGCTGATAAAAAAACTTTCACCCGTGTATAGATTAGACTTTTCGGATGGACAAAGGCTATATTTTATCCCGCTAGTTTATCTGCATTCTTTTCAGTACGCGGGCAAAGCCGCGCGAGCAGCGAGTTACAAAACAATGATAGTAAAACATAGGGTCATTGGTTTCAGCACCAATTAAACAGACAGACGCTGGTCGAACTTTGGCAGTCGTGTTTGCCGACCCTCTATAGCTTGTGAAGTGAATAATTAATTATATGTTTATTCTTGGAGTACACGAGTTAATCTGAGCAGGCTGAAGTTTCTTTCATCTTTCTTGATTGTTAGACGTAAATGACTGAGTAAAGGAGATTTTCTCGAGAACCGTTAAAATATAAACAGAGCATTTCTAGAATATTTACACAGTCGGCGTCAAAGGTCTAGGATATTGGATACGCTTTTCCCCTTATTACAATGGAATAAAGTGAAAAAATCAAAACATATACATATGTGTCTTTAAGAGTCCGCAGTTATCTCGATTCTCCATACAAACGTAGTTACGCTCTCATTTTAAAACTACGTGTTGAATTGTAACGAAACTTTGTATGCACAATGACATGAGGAATATCTATATCTGTAATTAGTTTATATTGTTTCAGATATCATAGTAAAAAAATACAGCGAATTTAAGTTTATCATACAAAACTTGTTTTTGCTGTATTTCGTTTGTTTTATAAACTGGAACCATATAAACTAATTACAGAAATAGATATACCACATGTCATTGTATATGCAAAGTTTCGTCACAATCTAACAGCTAGTTTCAAAATGAGAGCGTAACTACGTTTGTATGGGAAGGTGAAATTCGGCCGAGCTTACTGCGGACTCTTAAAGAATTTCCCAATGATATTTATTATAAAGATGTTGGAATGTGTAGGGTAAAATACTGGCTATTTGAAACGGTCTTCTACTTATGATCTAAAGGAATGTTATACTTACTCGTAACACTGCATGGTGTAACAACACAAATTTATAATAATAACGTAGATGTATTGTAGGTTTAATAATAATAATATTGTATGCCACACACTGTTGATAACTTTTCCCTGCAAACCATCTTGTACACAGTGAACAATAAAATATTATATTCTATTATAATTTTAACCGGTACATATATTTTTGATGCCGAAACACGCATCTATGCATATGCTATTTATAACCTAGGAAATGAAAATGGAAAGACCATTCCTCGTAGATTTCAAAAGGATTTACTTCCTCTAATGGATATTGCCACAGCGAGCCACGTATTACGCCAGTGGCGACTCTGTTATCCGATTTACATGTCGGGCCCTATACGCTTTGTTGGCTTTAAGAGCTATTTTCGTATGCAGAATTGATTACACGCTTGCAAATGGGGGAGAAATTGAATCTGAAAATCGCATGTTGTTGTATGTAGATGTGAGCAGTATTGGCGTGAAATATTACTAATGACGCTTCAGATGCACACTATGATATGTATATATACATACATATGTATGTATGTATATATATAATATACACATTTCCATTTATATATTTAGGGATATAGGCGTGAATGTATGTACATTCACGCCTATATCCCTAAAAGGAGTAGGCAGGGCACATGAAACGTGTGTTCCGATACCACTTTTAGCATGAATGTGGGTATAAAAGATCGACAAAATGTGATATCGCAGTGCCAGGTTGCTAGCCCATCGCCCACAACACAATTCAACCCTGTTCCCTTAGTCGACTCTTACGACACCCACAGGAAGAAAGGGGGGTGCTATTCTAACCCCAACACCACACGGGGATACTAATCCATACTAATATTATAAATGCGAAAGTGTGTCTGTCTGTCTGTCTATTAACTCGTCACGCTTAAACCGATGAACCGATTTGGATGAAATTTGGTATAGAGATAGTTTGAGTCCTGGGGAAGGACACAGGATAGTTTTTATCCCGGAAATCACCCCCCAAGAGGATGAAATGGGGGGTAAAATTTGTATAGAGCTACGATATAAACGAGTTCCACGCGGAGTCGCGGGCAGAAGCTAGTAATATGTATATTGGTAGGTACATATTGATGTTTCATGTCTGTCTTTCAGAATCAGCATGACAATGACATAATCACAAGACTTCGGTCGTATTCATAAACGTTCTAAAAGCCTGTTTTAACTAAAATGCCGTTAAAATTCGTTTGTCCTTATCTGTCACTTTGACATTTGCGTTCGTAAGAAAGGGACAAGGCACATTTTATTTAGCAGAGGCATTTTAAGTTTTATGAATAATGGGGGTTAATGTCAGGCTAACCATTTGTTATTAAATATTAATATATAGGATATACCGGTTTAGCCAAGTGGGTAGTGACCCTGCCTACGGAGCTGATGGGCCTGGGTTCAAATCCTGGTAAAGGCAAATATTTGTGTGATGAGGATGAATGTTTGTTTCTGAGTCTTGGATGTTTTCTATGTATTTTTATCTATTACATATACCGTCGTCTAATATCCATAACACAAGTCTATTAATATCCTTGTACACAGTTCACAACAAATAATATTCTATTCTATTCTATTCTATTCTGTTCAAGCTTTATTCAGCTTACGATAAGGCTAGTTCGATTTAGGTAAGTCGGTCCCATAATATTTATTTATACCTACTAATTTGTTGTTACGGATATCACGTAGAATTCGTTTTGAATTCAAAGAAGAAATGCGCCTGCCTTAATATTTGGTCTTTGGATGATCTTAATCTATTTTTTTTATACAACGACGGTGGCAAACCAGCGTACGGCACGCCTGATGGTAAGCGGACACCGCAGCCTATAGACGCATGCAACTCCAAAGGAGTAACATGGGCGTTGCCGACCCTTGATATATTAAGGAACAAATTCCCTCGCTCTCAACACAACGCATCGTCAGGCGCTCTGAGATAGATATAGTTACACGTCATATTTGTCATAGTTCCTGCAATGTATATGTAAATGTGTAAGTGTGTTGGTTTCTTTGTCTACTCTTCAGCTTTTGAAGAATGCAGGAAACGATCACATACAAGTTGAAGCTTGAACCGGACTTGGATGTGAGGTATAGAGCAAGCATACATTTTTCAGATATCGAGTTTTCCTACTAGTTTGCCTAGGTTATACTTGCAGGACCCAATTATTTCTTCTAGTGCAGTTATAAATTGTAGTCTGCTCCACGAACTTCTGTACAAATACATTTATCGTTAATAGCTAGGAACATATACTTTCTCTTTGTAGTCTCACACATTATACACATCACAGAAAATCCGGAAAATTACTTTCTCTCAAAGCGATTCTAATTTGCCGTCTTCTTTCAATATTCATGCATTAGGTACTTTTTCCTGTTTGATATAAACATGAAATATTAAAAAAAGCGGCCACGTGCGAGTTTGCCTCGTGCACCGATGGTTTCGTACAAACTTTTTCTCAAAAATCTTAACAACACATAGCAGAAATTTATACTGTAGTACAAAGTCATTTACGGTGCATTTTGTTGTTAAATTGCGCGACCTAGGAACTCGGTATGTATGTTGGTTTTGAAGAGGTTTATTCATTCATCACGTGACCCGCTTTCAATATTTTTTATTTCATTTGAAATAAGGTACTTTCGGAATAATCTAATAGTCACGAGAAAAATAATATCCTACGTACACGGATGATTAAATTACAAACTGGGTTCAGAAATGATTTTTGATGATTTTAAGAATAATAATCTGGATAGAGATACCGTTATATTTTTCCTGATGATAATGTTAAACTTAGGTAATAATTTCAAAGAGTTCGCTTGGTAGACCGATTTTACAACACTTTCCTTCATTGTAAAAAGAATGAAAAACTATTTAAGAATGTGCATCGTATTACTACACCTACTTGATTTTTTGCCTACTTGATATATCTCTAAATTTTTCATTTTCCATGCACGCCCGTTAATCTCGTTTACAATTACTCCAAAATTCAAATTGATAGCGTAAGTAGTTTCCGAGATATTTAACGTTGTGACAGATAGAGGGACAGAGTCGCACCCGAGGGTTCCTCTTTTACCTTTTTGGTACGGAACCCTGAAAAGATACACCCAAGGGCATTGGAAATGTGTATATTTGTTCGTAAAAGTAAACCCTTTTAAATGGTCTTGACAACATAACTAGACTAGGTAAAAAACTTAAGGGGATGCATTGGAAATTATTGCGTGCTTTGAAACGCCGTTCTGACTAGATTAAGAAACAATAAGGTCTGCTTTTCAGATATATGATTCTCGACTATATGATTGTTTATCTGATTTAATCGATATATGATTGCCTAAAGTTTCCTCCATAGAAAAAAAAAACAAAGTTGGGTCTTTATTTTCTTTTTTTTACTCAGCCTACTCAAACAATACATTATTTTACGACACAATCAAGTTAATACTATAGTATTTTATCTTATCTAAAATCTCACTTGATGTTTAAATAAAACTTCACTAAGTTATGTGTTTATCGAAATTTGTCCAGAAAAGCCATTCCCGTCAGTCAGTCAGTGTTGCATCTCTTTTTCTCGTGAGTGGAAGGCATAAGCGTGTCTCTGTCAAGGGGGCGTGGTCGACTCGAATCAAGGCATCCCCTTAACAAAGACCATTCTTGTCTTGTATGTAGTTGTGACGTCCTTAGACATTATTATACTCCATTTAAAATGTGTAACACAAACAAATTAAATGCCTATTCGAGCAGTTTTGTAACTACCTGCTACTTAAGTTTTTACCTATATTAATTGTTTAATCCAACAATACGCTCCCTATCCAAGAACTCTTGTTATGAAAC
This sequence comes from Epinotia bilunana, assembly GCA_947049275.1. Lineage (NCBI taxonomy): Eukaryota > Metazoa > Arthropoda > Insecta > Lepidoptera > Tortricidae > Epinotia > Epinotia bilunana. Next base: position 17,770,499 of record OX346260.1, on the reverse strand, counting down.
CTACAGCAAGCTTTTTCAAATAGGATCTTCATGAGATTTAAAATAATAAGTTACGAGTAACTTAGTCACATAACATAAGCATACTTGAATTATTAATATCCAGTATCTCGGGACCATGGGGTCCCGGACCTTTGGAAGGCATACGTGCGCCTATTATTATTGGGAGCCTGGTTGTGTCCCACTGCTGCTGTGTGTAGTAGCTAACATGAGAACAATTAAATAATGAGGCATGTTCCATCTTTACCTGTTATGAAAACTACCAGTTGTTGCATTGCATACCGCGCCGAGGCCGAGGCTGGCAAAACGAGTTACCTAATGTTGTTAACGTTGTCTACTGTTTTTTGCCTCATTAAAGCATTTGCTAAAAGACCAAATGCCATAATGTAATTTTTCGTAATAATATTTTGCTGAATGAAAATTTGGCGTGATGAAAATATTCGTTTTAAAATTGTGTCTAAGTTTGCATTAGCAAACAAAATAGTTGCTAAAATTTGTTTGGGAAATGGACCAAAATAAATTTGGTAAAACGGCAGGGTCCCTGGCAGATCACTAGTATAAAATTAAAATGTTTTCTTCTCATTTTTACTATTATCGTCAATAGCACTAATTGTAACTGAACTCCAGAATTTTTATATCTGTGGTAACAGTACCTACTAAACCCTAAACTGTACGTTAAAAGTCCATAAGGATTCTTGCTATCACTTTCCGATTTTCTAAGATAAAGGGGTCAGACTGTAACTTACAAATTTAATAAAAGTTTTAGCAACAAGGAAATTAATAATTATTATTCATCTTTGTCAAGCCGAGTTTCTCTCCATAACTTTTGTTCCAGCCACCTCCTGGTTCAGGCTTTAATGAGAATCGAATGAGAGATCAAACAAACTTTTACAATGTTGCGGCCCATTGCTGTTTGAAACCCATTAAAAGTTACTTTGGATAAGTTATTGCATTATTCCGAGTTTTTATTATGTATCTATCAGTTTTACACACTACGTTGTTTATGTATTCGAAAATATCTTTCCTTTTATAGTAAAATTATTATGATAAAAATAATATATAATTTTTACTTATTTCCGCTGTGCCAGATATGATCCAGCCTTCCGCTCACGTGTTAGCACCAACAGGCGTCATTGTGATAAGAATGTTGAAAATGTAGATATATAAATTGCTAAAAAAACACTGCAAAAGAAATATCTGAATTAGTTAATGAATTCAGGTAATGTAACTAGTTAACTAGCTGAGTTTAGCACAATACAGAACGGGAAAGCTAGACAGCTCTTTGTGTAAGTAGTCTCTTTGTGAAATGAAAAAATGAAAAGTTTGTGATTGACAAAATGTAATTGAAATTTAGGTTTTCATGATAATGATCTCACAAGTTCATACAACGAATAAAAATACGAATATTCAAAAGTATGCCGAATTTGCGAAATACAGAATAATTACCGAAAATTCGGCGCTTCTCTAGTAAATACCTACAAATCGGTAATTAAAAGATTTGGTAAATTTAAATTCCCATCCTCAACTAAACTAATAATTTAACCGTTCGCTTCATTGTTATTCATGTAATAAAATACATAGAATATATACAATTTATACAATTTAAAATACAACAATCGGTGAGCATTAATTAAATAACGTAAAATTTTTTTCAAATTCAAAATTTAAGAACCAAATCCACTCACTGTCAAAGCAGACACAATCACTTTCGATATTCAAATATTGTTCGTTAAACAATCGCGCGCTTCGAAATTCGAAATTCGAACAGCGATACGGCGATCCCGAGCGCGCTAAGAGGAGTCCTGCCGCCAACTGACTTCAGGAGCCGAGGTCCCAGATCGCCCTCCCCGCTATCGATACGGATCCAACGTTACCGTGTCAATGTCAAATTGTTTTGAAACTAAGATTATTTATGAATAATTATAATATGGAATATTCAGCGTGGATAGTTTCAATACGTCAAGATTTATAGGGTTTTTAACGGGAGTTGTCGTCGCTAAGATCGTTGAATCAACTTGGATGCGTACTTATCCTCATTTTACTAGTTTTATTTTTACTGTTCGTATTTATAGTACCTATGTACTTTTCAAACATTTGCCACCATCCGATTGATCTAAAATTTGGCTTACTTATGTAAGTTTGGTGACCACACAATAATATAAAACGGACTGATTTAATGATGGAAACAGAAGGTGGTCATTACCTCCTAAACTACTAAAGAGAAAAACACGTTTTGATTTAATTGAAACCATCTCAGCAATGAATCGATGACTTTTTTCATCCTCCAAGCGTTATTCCCGTTTGTGACCCAAAGGAGCCCGTGGTTCGCTTTGACATCTTATCCCAAGATTTGACATAGGCACTAGTTTTAGGAAAGCGACTGTCACCTGACCTTCCAACCCAGAGGGAAAACTAGACATTATTGGGATTAAATCGGTTTCCTCACGACGTTTTCCTTCACCGAAAAGCTAACGATAAATATTCCGTATATAAGTTCTCAAAATCTTATTGGTACGAGCCGGGATCCGAACCGACGACCGCCGCTTGACAGCCGCATGCCTGAACCACTAGGCTATCGTAGCTTACAGCAATTAATCGATGACTGTGAAAAGAAAATCTGATTTTTAGGGTTCCATAATACAATTCCATAATATGATATTCCATAAAACGGGACCCTATTACTAAGACTCCGCTGTCCGTCCGTCTGTCTGCATGTCTGTCTGTCTTTACGTCTGTCACCACTGTCACCGGGCTGCATCTCATGAACCGTCATAGTTAAACAGTTAAAATTTTCACAAAGGTTGTATTTCTGTTGCCGCTATAACAATACCTAAATACTAAAAAACAGAATAAAGTGAATATTTAAGGGGCTCCCATCATACAACAAACGTGGTTTTTTTTGCCGTTTTTATAGATAACCAGCTTCCGCCCGCGACTTCGTCTGCGTGGACTCGGGATAAAAACTATCCTATATTTTAATCCAGGCTATAAACTATCTTCGTGCAAAATTTCATTCAAATCGGTTCAGCCGTTTAAGCGTGATTGAGTAACAAACATCCAAACATCTAAACTTTCGCATTTATAATATTATTATATTATAGTAGGATGGTACGGGACACTTCGTGCGTGTTTTCGAATCGCCCTTGGCCGGTTTTTGACAGAAGCTTATGTCCATGTAAGAGAGGCACTTTTCTTACTATAATATATAGGTAGATACCTATACCTAGACATAACAAGTGTTTTCGAATATACCAAGTTGTTATAGTACCTACATGTATGCCTCTCTGTATCATTAAATTGAAAGAATAATTAAAACGTAACTTACAGACAGAATAATTTATAAGTACAAATGGATACCTATTGCTATTAAGAGCAAGTTAAGTGCGCATTTATTTAAATAGTGTTTTACTTTGGCTTATTTTTAAGCCGCTATGAAGGACCTCTTATATACTGACGAGGCAAGAGAGGATTGAATCGAAATAGAATTGCAATTAGAGCAATACTTACATAAAAAAACATATACTATGCCCGAGGACTCTGAGACCATATTAAAATTACAGCTAATTGTGATGACACAACGGTGGGGCCCATACGAAGTTATGGGCCATTATATAGAAAAATAAGTGATTTGCTTTTTTTGTCCTTCAATACTGCGTAGTAGGCATACTATATTTTTTTAATGAAACGTAAAATTTCCTGTTGGTAGCTGGATTGACTCGTGGACGATAAAGAAAAACATATTTATTCGAATCTTTTTATGATTTTGATTGGTCTTGTAATTTACAATTTATTCTCAAAATGCACTACTATCCACATGCATGCATGCATGCTTGCAGGACAAAGTGGAGATGGGCTGGACATGTGGCACGTACACAGGATGGTCGCTGGAACGAGAGAGTGCTCCACTGCTGGTGGCCACGTGAAGACAGGCGCCCCCGTGGCCGCCCACGACGAAGATGGAGCGACATAGTTCAGGTCGCAGGACCAACCTGGTGCAGACTAGCCAGAGAAAGAAAAGAATGGCATAAATTGGAGGAGGCCTTCGTCCAAAAATGGGCTGCCCAGTAAATTAAATATTTAAGAAATAAGAAAAATGTAATTTTGCAATTGTTATAAAACTGGCAATAAAAGGCTTTATTATTATTATTATTATTCACATGTAGCATGGTACAAATTTTAATTTAATAAACAACCAGTCTTTTATATACCACGTCTGTAGCAAACATGCGTTCGGCCTGTCTGTAAGCGGTTGTCGTAGCCTAATGGACGCAAAAAAGCTAATTTAATACAATTGGCGAAAACAAATGACAGTTGGTTGCCGACGGTATGACATTTCTCGCTCCACCTTACCTGGCCATAATCAAAGATTTTCAAAGAGCGATCTTATTATTATTACATTTCATATTTTTAGACTAGTACGGCCGCCAACAAACTCATTCAGGATGACTTTACAACAAGAGAAACGTGGAGAAAATATTGGTCGGAATCAGCTACGGAACCCCCATTTGCTTCACTAGACCCAACGCAGAAATCTACAGGTTTCTCCCTGCCAAGGAAACACTGGCGCCGTCTGAACAGAATCCGCAAGATGCAATCACCTAAAGCACAAATGGGGTTGGACAGATAGCCCATTGTGTGGCTGCGTCATTGAAGATCAAACAATAGACCATATCGTGATTCGATGTCCTAAAAGAAGTTATCAGGGTGACCCGGGGTTCCTCTGTAATTAAACACCAGAAGCCGTGGATTGGCTGTGCAATCTGGATGCGGATATATAAGTTACTAGCTGTTGCCCGCGACTTCGTCCGCGTAGAACTTGATTGGTATTAAATTATTGTGGGCGGTACCTTAATTATCGCCGACCCAAACAAAGTTCTACCATCTTAAGGGATGATTTCTGATATAAAAACTATCCTATATCCTTCCAAGGGTCTCAACTCATCTGTACGAACATTTTCATCTAAATCCGTTCCTGATTAAGCGTAAAAGGTAACAGTGCGATGAGTTCATTAGTTTAAATTGCAAAATTTCAATTGAAAACTCCGTTTTTACAAATATAATATCTTAAGAATCATCAACAGACGTTTCTGCTTTTTCATTATATTTTTTCATAATGTAGGTACCTATTAAAGAAAGCTACTACATGACTGGAAATTTTTGCTTAAATCCGTCCAGTAGTTTTACTCACGTTAGTTCGGGCTACCTGTATAGTTTTCAAAGCAAACTTATCTAATGCTAAAAGACGGAGAACTTTCCATCTCCATCCACCGTCCCCATTTAACGGTGTTAGAGAAAAAAAATATTTTGATTGAGCCCCTTTACCCCCTTATTTCACCCCTTTAGGGGGCAAATAGATCTACATATTATAAAGGAAACCTGCTTTCATGTTTCTAGCCATAGTTTAATATTAAAAATCACATTACTTAGGTATGTGAACTTTCAACCCCTATCTTAACCCCTTCAAGGGATGAATTAGGAAAATATCCCTTATCAATGTTTTTGACTGTACATTAGGTGTTTGTATCCCCATACAAACTTTCAACTTTTTTTAACTCCCTTAGGGGATGAATGTTTGTAACATCGCTTAATCATGCCTTCATACAAAGATTCAAGTCTATAACTTTCCAAATTAACGATTTCCATACAACGGTTCGACCCCTATTTCACCCCCTTAAGGGTTGAATTTCAAAAAATCCTTTCTTAGTACACGTCCACGTACTGTAAATAATATATATTCCAAATTTCATGCTTATATCTTTAGCGGTTTAGGAAATTACACATTACTTATGTGAACTTTCAACCCCTATCTTAACCCCTACAAGGGATGAATTAGAAAAAATCCCTTATCAATGTTTTTGACTGTACATTAGGAGCTTGTGACCGAAGTTTTAAATGGCTAACTTTAAAAACGACATGTTTCCCATACAAACTTTCAACTCTTTTTAACCCCCTTAGGGTATGATTTTTTATAGCAAAGTTAAATCATTTGTTTGGCTTTTTAGTAAGAAACTTTCATACAAAGATTCAATAAAAGATGATGGACTTAGTTACCTCCATCACCCCTGCAGTATTCGAGTATTTCCAGTATGTTACTCGTAGATAAATATTTATGCAATGTTAACTGGTTCTAGTTAGGTATTCCAATCCAATTTGAATTGAGGTTTTGATCGTATTTACCTTCGTATCATTTAGCTTTACCTACATACTTGTTTAATTATAATTTAGTTTAAATAAATACCTGGATTAACATACGTAGAAATGATGCAACCAAATAATACTCGAGATTACATGAAACGCAATTCCATTGAGATTCATCGTTCGATTGAAATTTACTGGATCGTTTAATTTATATTTACTTACCCTTTTAGGTGATTACATTTTTAAATGATTACTTGAGAGTGATCTTAACATTTTAACATCTCCTAGCAGAAACATTAGCAGTGATTGTTTTAAATAGGATGTGTTCCTGGGAAAACTAGTCAAATGGCTGGTCAGCCAGTGGCCACTGATGGTGAACTAAGGTCGCTAGAGTTCCCGAGAATGCGTTGTGATGAAAGTGATGGACTAAGTTTGTCTCACTGTCATCACAAATGACTAAAGGGTATGTGACTTCTCTGGCAACGGTGTTCCCTTATCAGGCGGGTTCACTTGTTTTCTACCATCGCCGTAATAAAGGCGGTTTTATGCGTCGTGGTTAAGTCTGATTGTACAGGAATTATGTTAAATTCCAGCAAAATACAATGGCCTTACAAAGTTAAACGAAGCTTTGTGTTCAGTTTTGGGTACTTTGTATCGCGAATAATCGTTTTTGCCATCTCCTTCAGATTCAATTACTGATATTATCGATTAAAATTCGGATACTTGGGATATGGAATATTTGAGCCTTGAGGGTAGTAAGGCTGCTTTGTCTTATTATTATTTCAATAATAGGAAGTTATAGGTAAAACATTTGAATAAAACCTCTCTCTAAATAAACTAAATTATACTTCTCTCACCCGATAAAAGTTAACCAAAGTAAAAAAATTTTTTTTTACGTTTTTTTTTTCGCCTTTTTGAGGCCTGTACTTTTTAATTTACTTAACCAAACTCAGCTGTCGATACTCGGAGAGTTACAGTACTTTCATAATTATCTGCTCACTTCAAATTGAGTTGCTCTCGCCGGCTCGGCTTATGGATTAGGAAACCTGAGACTTTTATGAAGACACTGGTGCTATTTATGTGGGAGACTGGGAGTAGCTTTCGTAAAATTAGTGCCTACGCCAAATCTTCGGATTACATGCCAAAGCGTATCCCGGGCTCTTTTGGCGTAGGTACAAGTTTTATTTATTTACGTTTACATATTTTTGTTTTCTGCGTCGTGGTTAAGTCTGATTGTACAGGAATTACGTTAAATTCCAGCAAAATACAATGGTAAGTTAAACGAAGCTTTGTGTTCAGTTTTGGGTACTTTGTATCGCGAATAATCGTTTTTGCCATCTCCTTCAGATTCAATTAGATATTATTGATTAAAATTCGGATACTCGGGATATTGAATATTTGAGCCTTGAGGGTAGTAAGTAAGGCTGCTTTGTCTTAATATTATTTCAATAATTTTTGCTTGTTGTCACGTGCACATGTTTAAACTAAAGTTAAACAGTAACAAACACATATTTCTGTTCACGACATACGATTTACCCCGTCTTTAATTTATACTTATAAATGTACATTAGTGTCAATACATCAGGTACATCATACCTATCACCATTATCTTTACGAGAGTGCTAATAACTGTAGTACATTGAGAGATAATCAATGACTGAACGAATTGCTTGTACAGCCAAAGGCACCAATATACACCACAAAGTCTCAAAAATATATAGACACAGACCTTATTTCTGCAACCTTATTGCTGCTGTGGTTAGTATACATATTAATGAAAGTTAAGAGTCCGCAGTAAGCTCGATTCTCCATAAAAACGTAGTTACGCTCTCATTTTAAAACTACGTGTTGGATTGTAACGAAACTTTGCATATAGAATGACATGAGGTATATCTATGTCTGTAATTAGTTTATGTAGCTTCAGATAACATAGGAAAAAAACAGGGAATTTAATTTTTTCATACAAAACGTGTTTTTGTTGTATTTCGCTTGTTTTATACACTGGAACCATATAAACTAATTAGAGACATAGATATACCTCATGTCAATATATATGCAAAGTTTCGCTACAATCCAACACGTAGTTTTAAAATGAGAGCGTAACTACTTTTGTATGGGAAGGTGAAATTCGGCCGAGCTTACTGCGGACTCTTAAGAGTGAATACATATTGGTGCCTGGTACAGACCAGGAGCTCATAACATTAGCGGATTACCAAATAATAACTTAAGAGACTAATTCGATCTTTTCGTACGATCTTACTGTTGCTGTTGCTGGTTGCTGGAGTCCGCTGGATGCGGGTGGCGCAGGACCGGTCACTTTGGCACTCTTTGGGGGAGGCCTATGTCCAGCAGTGGACGTCTTTCGGCTGATATGATGATGATGATACGATCTTACCGTTACCGCATAGAAGAGGAAGTAGGTATACATTTTTTTAACTTCCTTGCGATCTGTCCAGGTAAACCATAAATGTAGAACAATTCTGATTCCCGGTTTAGGCTCTTTAAAAATCTTGACCAATATTGTTAGAGCATTTATTTCCTCTGAGTTGTGATTGTTTTTTCCGAATTAAACAGTGAATTAATTATATTTATAGCGCCACTTCACAAATTACTGAATAAAGAGTGTAATGACGCCTTTAGTCAAATAAAATAAAGCGTTCAGTACGCTCAGTACGGCGTGACTGAAGTCTGACCAAACACTAGCAACCGCTTAGACCGCCATGTCAACACGGCAGGAGTTCTCGCCAGCCCGATATCTTACATAAATACTGCATTTCTTTTAACTGTACCAAACTATACCTCATTCCATATATAACATTAGGATTTTACAGGACTGTCTACGTTTCTTCGTTTATGTAGTTTAACTTATATCTATCAATACATTGCTTCAAACATAACAATAGGTACTGATGTATGTTTTTCCTTGACATCGCAGGACTATTAAAAAACGATTTTTCTAATCTTATATGGAATAGGGTATGTTCGCCTAAACAGGCAAGTTCACACGGTAAGTGTACGCAAGAAAACATAATTATGTTATGAGCTTTCATAATTTTCAATCAAAGTGGGATATGAACCCGGGACGTATTCCGTGCACTGCTCTTGGTGGTCGAAAACGATAAAAATAAATTATTCTTACATTACCAATAAACAAAACTTACGAAATTACTCGCTGATTCTCGACGCTCTTTAGCCATCGTAACGTCACTTAGTTTTTTTTTCAATCACTTAGTTCTCATTTCCATAACTCAGTTGAAAAGAGCAGTGCACGGAACAGGGTTCAAATTGCGCTTGAATAATTTCACTTTGATTGAAAATTATTACTTAAATAGCAGACCCTTCTGCTTATAAAATTGTGGCGCACTGAGCTTTCATTTTTTATTTACTTTATAGAACAGTATGCAAAATAGCTACTGCCAAATCTATATTAATAAATAAAAAGGGTAAATGTAAAAACGCTCTTAATGATTAAAAAGTCTTCCCGAAAATAACCGCTGTTTATCATCTTACCAAACTCCACACGATGTTTTTGCTATGAATGTTTTTGAAATTAGTATGATAGCACAGGACAATAAGGTAGTAACGAACACATCAATCGATACTTTATGAACGTTAAGAGGCCGCAGTAAGCTCGGTTGAATTTCACCTTCCCATACAAACGTAGTTACGCTCTCATTTTAAAACTACGTGTTGGATTGTGACGAAACTTTGCATATACATTGACATGATATATATCTATGTCTGTCTATGTGTATATGTGAGAATCGAGCTTACTGCGGACTCTTAAATAAAAATATGTATAAGATCGCGAGTCTGTGTAATGGATGTGAATCAAGTTTTCAGAAGCAATTTAAAAACCGAATACTCTGTATTTTATATTTTTTTGTCAGCAAAGGTATCAAATTGGTGTGGAATATCCTATACCTATTCCCAAACATATTTTTAGTCAAACATAGTCTTGACTATACGAGTAATCGGATACACTATGATTAATAAATGACATTACTTTTATGTAAGTAATGAAATTACTATTGATAGCGTAGTGATTGAACCGATTCAATATGATTACCGAACGAAGGAATGACAGAATTATTGATATTATTATTACAGCGACTGGGCTGCATATCACATATTCCACTTAGGTATTTGTCACTAATATCTTTATTTGGGGTGACAATGTTAGGATATAGACATTGGCGAATTTTACCAGCATAACCACTCACTTGCTTGTGCCACCACAGTTGCCAATTTCGCATACTCCTAAACTGATGGTGGCAACTGTGGTTGCCAATCGAATTATGGGCTGCCTTGATAGCGAAAAATTAGATTGAAAGAAGCAGTTTGGGCTACCTTTTTTAAAATATGAAAGCAAGTGAGTGGTTAAGGATAGACTATAAAAGTATTCTGTATTACGTTACTTCGTAACTCCATAATGAATGTTTTTTGCCAGGAACGCACCTTAATCCTCAATGAATGGTAATGTTTTACGCTTTTCACGTCAAACTATTAACATTTGCCACACCGTAGCAGCCTCAGTTACCGAAACGGTAGCCATTTTGCTCGTACTCGCTCTGACTGACTTGTTGCTTCATTTCCACAAACTTCGCTAGTTCGGTAACTGAAAATTACTGCTACGATGTAGCAAATGTAGCGTTGCGGTAAAGGTACAAGTTACCGTGAAGCCGATCCCGACTGTTGCAGAGAAGTTCCCCGCCTGGAACTTGCCAGTTTCAAACTGGACGAGCAGGGACGTTTTGCCGACGCCACTGTCACCCAGGAGAATTGTCTGTGAAAACAAGCTTCCATCAACAACATAAAGCTCTTAACTCTATTTTTTTTCTAGATAGACAGTATATACATTGTATACATACACACCATTATCCCTAAGGGGTAGGCAGAGCACATGAAACTTGTGTCCAGGGCCACTACGGATAAATGTGGTATAAAAGATCGACGAAATGTGATATCGCAGTGATAGGTTGCTTGCCCATCGCCCACAACACACTTCATCCCGTTCCCGTGGTCGACTATTCTAACCCGATACCACACAGGAAACATCAAAAGAAAATGGTTGTTGGAGATGTATAGAGTAATATTAAAAAATATTTGGGAAATATCTGCGCAAAGCATGAAAAAAAGCTTTAAATAATGTTTAAGTATTCTATAAGCTACATTATACCTATGACTACACTATGCCTTCCTGCAGACAAACGGTATAAAATAGTTTTGCAGGGCTTTTGTTTTAAATATAATCTTGTAGTTAGATTAATAAATAAATAGATACTGACATAAAAAACCGGCCAAGTGCGAGTCGGACTCGGGCACAAAGGGTTCCGTACCATTATCCGTTGAATGAAAGGTAAATTGCGGTTTACGATTTATGACGTATTAAAAAAAACTAGTAACTAGATCTCGTTCAAACCAATTTTCGGTGTAAGTTTGCATGGTAATGTACATCATATATTTTTTCATTCTCTTATTTTAGAAATTACAGGGGGGGGGGCACACATTTTACCAATTTGGAAGTGTCTCTCGCGCAAACTGTTCAGTTTAGAAAAAAATGATATTAGAAACCTCAATATCATTTTTGAAGACCTATCCATAGATACCACACACGTATGGGGTTGATGAAAAAAAAAATTGGGTTTCAGTTCTAAGTATGGGGAACGCCCAAAATGTATTGTTTTTTTCTATTTTTGTGTGAAAATCTTAATGCGGTTCACAGAATACATCTACTTACCAAGTTACAATAGTATAGTTCTTTTAGTTCCGGCAAAAAGTGGATGTGACATACGGACGGACAGACAGACAGACAAAAATGACGAATCCATAAGGGTTCCGCGTTTTGCCATTTGGCTACGGAACCCTAAAAAAGAAAAGGTTATAGTTCCATCTTAAAAAATCTGACAAACAGCACCAGCATTACAATTTGAACTATAGTAATTTACTTAAATCAGTGCGACTATGGACTGAAAGATCATCTAACTTTAGATTAGATTAGATTAGATTTATTTATTACACGATAAAAATTACAATATAAATTTGCATAAATGTCAAGATTACAAGAATTTCTACCATGTTCATCAATTTTAATAATAAACACTTAATGAGTCTACGATAAATACATTTTTTTATATTATTCTATCTCCCGACAAGGATCGTCATTCGTTACACACAATAACATACCTAATGGAATAATAATAATAGTTCATAACATTGATAAATATTAAGTTAACAAAAATAAATGTAAATTTAACAAAACAAGATACACAATTAAAAGGTTATTTCCATGTACTCTTTCATGTTGATTTAATACTTTTTCGTTATTTCAGGAATACATTTTTCGGTATTTCATTTTAACTTCCCTCGGGGCGATAGCAATAAACTTGGCAATATTCTTCTGTTTATAACAACTTTCAGTGTTTGTTCAGTTTTTTCTGATATTGGGCCAGTTTCAGTTTAGTATTAAGGGGCTCCACGCGCTTTTTGGCTAGTTTTGACGAGTTTTGAATTGATATTCCTCCGTCAAAACTATAGATATATTTATGGAACAAACACCTATCGGTTGTTTAGTTCTTTATCTACATTTGCACGAGTTTTTTTGAAAATAATTAATTTATTTTTTTTATGATTTATTCAAACATGGTCCAAAAAAGCTCCGTTTTCGATATTATTATGTTGTTCATGCACTGGACAAGACACAACACTAAGTTTACACTAAGTTTTAGCAGAAATTGAATTGCTTTCAGACTAAGAAATAAAATAAAAAACTATTTTAACCTATTTTATTTAATCTTACATTTAATTCGAAGAATTTTGGTACAGATATTGTTTTTAAAGCCAAACAGTGTCCATTTTTTGATCTTTATGTACTAAAACACTATGCACAGCTGCCCAGTCTCTGCGCTGCTTAAGCAGAGACGCTTACGCTGGCTGGGGCATGTGCATCGAATGCATCGATCGCGTTTGCCGCGGCGTGTTCTGCTTGGAGCCGTAGCTGATGCCAAAAGAAGCGTCGGCCGGCCGATGCTGCGGCATAAAGACTGTGCCAAGCGAGATATGCACGCATTCAACATCTCGGTTGACAAGTGGGAGGACCTTGCCGTGGACAGGGACAAATGGCGCAAACTGGTGTTCGATGGTCGTAAAGTCCACGATGAAGCGTGTTTTAAGACACTTGTAGATAAGCGAGCCAAGCGGCATCAACGTGCCAGCTGTTCGCCGCCGGCAAGTTACACCTGCCAGGCTTGCGGTCGTGCATGCCGCTCCCGCATTGGCTTACACAGCATTGGAAGACGTTGTCTCCCTTCTTGACACTGCTTGTATGGTCTGTAATAGACCTAAAGGCCATTGATGATGTACTAAACCTATGTACACAAGTATAACATCTGTACTTACACAGTCTTTTATTATTCCAAAAGAAAGAAGGCAATTACGAAGCTACAACCGTTTTAATATTGCTTGTTAGAAAGAGAAAATGTTCGCAGATCGTGACGCCACGATCTGCGAGCGACAAAGCAAATAACAATCGTTTCATATGAAGGTGCGTTTTGCGGAAAAGGTACAGATTATACCCCCGCTTAAAACTTTGATGATGACTTATAACTTTGTGATTATTTCATCCCCTGCTTTACTTTTTTCTCGATTTGACCATATTTTTAATCTTTTTTCGGGAAATATCAACATTATTGGTTATTTTATTTGTTGTCTAGACCCCTATTCAGTGAGGTTGGTTATGTGTACCAAATAAAAAAAAACTTGCGAATTTCATCGACATCAAAATGAAATGAACATTATTTTTGTCCATTAAACTCGTTTCAAGAAACTATAAATGCAACGAATACCGATTTAACTATAATACGTATTTCATAACAATTGAACTGGAATAAGATATGATCGTATATTTTCTTGTCAAGCAACTGCCTCAGGTCATACATATTCCCTCTGTAATTTAGTCATGTTGTCTATTCGGTGCTTTAACGAATAAAGGATGATTCAAAGAAAACCGTGCCCGAACGCCGAAATACCTACCTATTCATGATTTCAGTAACCCAGTACCAGACGTATGCAACTGGCAGATATACAGTCCGTCGAAAACAGAAAAAAAGCATGGCCGGTGTACAAACCAAACATAGCGAGTGAATCCACAAAGGGAAACCATTTTAGGAGTAAACACGTAACGTTTCGTACGAGCGTTAAGGGCCGGTTTACCCATTGATAATCATAAGAAATTGCTGCGCCCTTACAGTTTTCCCATGTAGTTTAGATTATTTGTACTGAGCTCATGAATAGCCTTTATTTGCCTTTATTCCTTTGTAAAAAATGTTACCGCCACGTAAAATGTTAATTGTATAATAAACTCTATCTTCTTATACAATAGATTCCAAAATCGCTACGAGATAAAATACCACACACAGCGCCTTGTACCTGGCTCGCTGGGAACGGGTTTTTTTTATCTTTTAGTCAATTTTGAATCTATTGAGAATAAGACGATAGAGTTTATTATACAATGAACATTTTATGTAGCGCTAACCTTTTTCTTGCAAAAAATGGCACGCGTCCGACCACACAGTCGTATTGTTGGACTTGAATGCTATTGTTCTGAAGATAAGAATACTTAGCACTTACAATTTCTACCACCTTATGTAACCATGGTTTTTGCAATAAATATATATGAGTATGAGTATGAGTATGAAACAGAAACGTACATAGACTGCTATGACGTGGCTAACTTATGGCTTTCCCTTTTAGTCGGATAAAAATAAAGATTACATGTAGGTACAGTCGAGTTCATAAATATATAAGCAATCCCAAGGCTTCAAAAATAAATGTACTTACATAGAAAGTTATTTGAAACACCCTTGTTTAGATATTTATGTATTTTCACTTGGTTAAATAATTTTGAAAAATATTAGTACTTATAGATATTTATTAGTTTTCAGTTAAGTACTTACATATTTTACGCGCTATGTGCCCCGCCCACTGCCACTTAAGTTTAGCGATTCGGAGGGCTATATCGGTTACCTTGGTTCTGCTGCGGATAGCCTCATTTCTGATGCGATCACGCAGAGAAACTTCCAACATAGTCCGATGGATTATAACGCGCGTAGTAGCGCGTAGAACCGATGGCCGTTGGGGCGGAAAGGTTCTTGAGTGGCGACCATGAACCGGAAGGCGCGGCGTCGGTAGGCCTCCCCGCAAGGTGGACTGATGACCTGGTAAAGGGTGCTGGAGTCCGCCGGATGCGGGTGGCGCAGGACCGGTCACTTTGGCACTCTTTGGGGGAGGCCTATGTCCAGCAGTGGACGTCTTTCGGCTGATATGATGATGATGATGACTTACATATTATTGAGAGGCTTGCTCATATTAATATGACAGGTGACATAATATGTACATATTTTTGATTGAAATATCTGTTCAAATGTCTATGAACCTTTCTATGAACATTTATATTTGAAGCCTTGGGAGTGCTTATATATTTATGAACTCGACTGTACTTACACTAAAGTTCAACAACATGTGCATGAACAAAGTGGTCAAAAATATGTGAACACGACTTTATTGTTAACGCCGTAAGGTTCCTCAGATATATTTGAACCTTTAGGAACGTATATATATTTACGAACTCGACTGTACCTTACACAATTCGAGCCACATCACTTTACTCAAAGCACGATAAACGTAATTTTATATATAAATAAATACTTAAATACAAAGAACACATCAATGACTCAGGAAAAATAGGTATTCGTGCTCATCACATAAATAAATGCCCTTACCGGGATTCGCACCCGGGACCTACGGCTTTGTAGGCAGGGTCACTACCAACTAGGCTACGGACGTCGTCAAATATTCTCCACAATATTTCACAAAACAAAAAATAAATGTTCAGTGATGACATCTATTGATTAGTATTGATTGGTGTGTATTTGTTAGTTCCTTTAATTGGCTATGTAAGTATTACTATGTAAAGCTTATATCATGTTTTTGCAGCTATTGGTACCTACTCCCCAAGTATAAAATGTATACTTATTATTGAATAAATAAATATTAGTAGGTGTACCTACCTACGTTATATTTCATCAATCATCGCAACACTTTCAATTCAATCATACAAACCTACTTTTATTTGAGTTGGCGGAATTGCTCCAAAAAGCTTCCGAAAAAGATTCCAATTACAATGACAGTTTTATAAAAAATCGACCACATTAAAGAATTTTTCTCTGTTCCTGGACTTTCATAAAAAACTAATATTTTTCTGACAAATAAATCTTTCCATTATAAAATGTTACCAATTTCACTTACAAGGTTTATGTCTGCCACAAATTGACCTAATTACCGATTCTTAACAAAATATCACCAAGTAACCTTTGATATATAAAATAAAAAATAATAAATAAAAATAAAAAATAACACCTACGCAGCACGTCTAGCACACGACGGCCGCGACATACTCTTGATTTTTATCGCACTACACCTCTTCTTCTAATAGTGTTCTAATAAGAGAGAGACGAATAGTGCGAGAAAAATCGAGAGAGCTCCCGCGCCGTCACGTGCTAGCCGTGCTGATTAGATTACTAAACTTTTGCAATGTGATATTGAAGCGTTACAAATAAGTAAAAGTTGGAAAATGGATTGTGAAAAATTGAGTTACAAAATTCGATGAAAGAGACTCGTGTTTTTTAAAATTCACGGATAGTGTGAACGACCAAAATGATATACGAATATTGTTATAATAATATTAAGTCTAGCCTCCTGTTATGAACTTTACTCCCTATGTATAGATATGGACTTCAGTATATTGCTGGACATTGACCCCGGGTATTTTGTCAAGTTACAACGAAAAGCAAGATAACAAAACAATACACACACACACACACACACACACACACACCAATCCTTTGGAAATATTAAAGATAATGTTTATTCCTTTATAATAAACCAAAGTACCTACTACTCGTTTTACAAATAAAGAATCTTGCTTTTTGTACAAAGACATATAAAGTCATTTCAAAAAGTGGGGCATCTATCTGGGTCTCATCTATTTGGGTAGTTAAGCATACTACTATTTTTGATTTTTAGTGGTTACCGAGCGTATTGTTTCTATTCCTAATTTTAATGAGCTTAGATACTACTTCATTTTGCTGCACGTTGTAAATATAGTTTTTTTTATGTAACTTGTGTTTTTGTTTTCATTCGCCAATACTGTACAAACGACAACACGTTAACTGACCATCCTGTGTTTATATAGAACCTTATTACAATACACTTAAGGTGCACCGATGGTCAGTTAGCTGTGTTGTCGATAGTACTACAAATTCACTAACTAACTCACTAACTAACTAACTAACTAACGTAACTTCAAATCTCTTCTTAAAGAACATTATTTGTCTTTCCCCTAACCCTGATTGTCCTACTATTATTATTATTGGCTGACCGTTTATGTTTTATATATTTTTATTTGTGTTATTTGTATATATGTATGATTGTGTATGTATGTTAATATATAGAGCTATTTATGTACGTGCATTAATATAAATATTTTGATTTTTGGCTTATTATAATCTCTGCACCACCTACTACATAATCTAGTTTTATCTCTTTCTCCGATACCCAAAGGTTGTCTGGAAGAGATCGCTCTTCAGCGATAAGACTGCCTGTTGTCTACCTCTACCTACATGTTATTGTATTGTTTTTCTTTTTAACTGCTTTGTTTGTGTGAGGTGTGCAATAAAGAGTATTTGTATTGTATTGTATTGTACTACAGCCACGCTAACTCCGCGCTGTGAGCGTCCGTTTTCGACGCTCTTGAGTAGCGTGATGTGCTACCTTATACTTATAGAGTATACCTGCAGCGTTATTATCTAACTTTTCAAACAAGCCACGGGTGCCGTGCTGTCAGTGTATATCTGCAATCACCACTCACCTTGTGTATAGGCACGTCATCATCGTTGATAGTCTTGAGCGGAGTCTCAGCGGGCTGATAGTCCCGGTATCCCGTGGGGGAAGGAGTCCCGCGCTGCGCCGGCGCACGCAGCGTCGGCTCCTCGAACACGTCGTCGCTCATGCTGTCGTCGGTCGCCGTTTGCTGATAAAAAAACATGTGAGTAAAGTATGTGTCAAATTTAGAGAAATGGGACCTCAGTGACCTGAGTGTGTTTGGGCTTTCCGATCAAATCTTTACGATATTGGCCTTCATTCAACTTATCAAACCTCTGTTAACTAATAGCTAACAAAGCTTAACTTAACATTGATACGAAGTTTAGGTTGGTATAATTGAATCCTAGAAATATTAACAAATAATTTATAAAAGCACATTGCACGTAGTGCACACAACCGATGGCCATTGCGGCGGAAAGGTTCTCGAGTTGCGACCACGTACCGGAACGCGCAGCATGGGTAGACCCCCACAAGGAGGACTGATGACCTGGTAAAGGTCGCGGGAGTCCGCTGGATGCGGGTGGGGCCGGACCAGTCATTGTGGCACTCTTTGGGGGAGGCCATGTCCAGCAGTGGACGGCTGATATGATGATGATGACGATCAATTTATAAAAGTACTAACTCACTAAGTGTTCCTAAGCGGCCACATACTTGAAAGGTCGACAGTGAATATAATTTTTGTCCTCCCTAAACCATTAATCCACTTAGTTCCAGACACAGGCTTTCAATACTGAATAATAGGGATCCTTACATTAGTCAATGGGCACGTCCTTCAGCTATGTTATTCACAACCAGTCCCGGTACACCTCACCACTCACCCCTGTTTATCTTGACCCCAAGATTTATTTAATACCATGCACGTCGGTGAGAAACTAGCACAAGCGGCTATCGTTGTCTATTTCAGCTCCAAGGGTGCCAGTACACGGATTGGTTTTTGAAGAATCCCATGCTATGTCATCTTTTGGTATAACCTCGGCAGGGCTCATTCCACGGCCGGACCGGTCGAGCAAATTAATTCTCCGTAACCTGTGTCATTTGCAACCGGTTCCTAACAACTACTATACGGACCAAACTGATTAATCTGTCACGTTAGAGCTCATCAGATGCACATAAATGTAACGTAACGTTAAATGGTTCTTTCGTCACGTCAGACAAATATGAATCCGGCTTTACTAGTCCACGTCAGGCCTGCTATTCTATGAACGATGGCCTCCTTCTGTGATGACGTAATGTCACAGAAGGAGGCTGCGGAGCGAGTTCGCGAAAACTATCCTCCCGCGGGTCCGCTTCGCCGACGACGGACTGGAGGCAGAGCCAGGCGCTATGCACATATGTTGCCTCCGCCGTAGTGGAATCATGCAGGGAGTCGGGGCAAGCCCTGCGCGCTCGCTTAGCTGACACCTCGACTGTCTGCGGCATGCTACTGTGGGCTGCCCGCCGGGACGTACGTTAAATGCCAAGAGCGATCCTGCGACGCCCCACTTTACAAGGCGGGGCCGGATATCGTTGGTGGTTTTAAACGGCAGTCCCAGTTTCGGTTAGTACGTCACACCCGTCCTGCCTCCCCGGATATGACGAGATGCGTTAAAGCATTTCTTCACCGTAAAAAAAAGACCTGCTATCCCATCAGCCTAGAGCGGTGCGTAACACTGCGCGTTAACGTGTCTTCTTAATACATTTTGCTGCGTTAACGGTGCGTCAGCGAATTTTGAGCAGCGGTGTGGTTCCGACTTACACTGGCTAACCTTAAACAACTTTTGAATTGTGAATGTTCCTGACTGAGGTCGTAGCTACGTCGCGATCGTTCCAGCGATCTACCCAATGATCCGGTGAAACATGAATAGGAACAAGACCCTGGGAAATGGGGTCCAGAATAGACAATTTCGGGGGAGCACTTGGCTTTGGAATAACGTAAGCACAACGTTAATGCTTTTTGTGCGTGTTCATTGAAAAATATAAGCTACGAGCTACCGATTCTTGAAGCGTTTGACCAATGTGAGGTGCCTATTTAACCGATGTTGTCGTAACTTGTAGCTTCGTAAAACGGACCTCAAGAAAACAAAAGAACTTTGATTTTCTATACTAATATTAGTTTGTGAGTATCTAGGTTTGTGAGGGTGTAATTTTGTAAGTTTGTACGTGAGGTCTAATCTCCAGAACTACTCATCTGCTTTCAAAAATGATTTCACCAGTATATAGAAGGGACATTCGGATAGAACATATGCTATTTTATCCCGCGGATTTGCGTGTGTTCTGTGAACACGGACGGAGTCACATGGGCAGCTTGTATTATATAAATATGTAATATATTACTTAAGGAAGGGACTAGTTAGCAAAATTACTTAAGTTCGATAGCGTAGACAACGCAAATACACGTCGAAACTAACTAATCATCAAGTGCCGTATCTCAAATGTTCATGTTATTAGTTTGCTGTGTCCCTGATAGCAATCAATCAAAGGCTTATTAAACTTGATGATAATGCCATCGAGTTTAACCCTTTTGAACGCCTAGAACGTCTAATAGGTGCCGTGTGTCGTCGTGCCCGTGCAGCGCCAAGAACCCCTATCTAATCGTCATTGACATATAATAAAGTAAATAGACTCTCAACGCTGAACAAAAAATGACAAGAAATGTGCCCCAAAATAACAGCTCTAGCTGCATTTCAGTAGTTGCTAATACCGTTTACTTATAACTTTCATTGAGATATGTTTCATACAAGAGAGAACTTAGTGTATTAGGCTATAAAGCTGGTTTTCCACCAGAGGGGCGAAACGAGACGAGGCGAGACGAGAATTGAAATTCGTATGGGACTTACTACCTATTTGCACTGAGCGCGCGCGCGCGCGGTGGAAAAAGGTAGTAAGTCCTACACGATTTCAATTCTCGCATCGTCTCGTCTCGTCTCTCCCCTCCGGTGGAGAACCAGCTTAAGCGCCATTATTAGCAAATAAGATTCAAACAGATTGAAAACTATTTACCTATAATATAAGTAGACTTTTTATCATAATGTGACTTGACTGCTCACCTCAAGACTAAATAGCAAATAAATGGAGTTGCATTATTGAATTATAATTATTGTATTTATTTATACAGAACGATCAGGCTTATTTATGTATACAAGCTGGGAATACCTAAACACTTAACATATTCAAAATTTATACTAATATTCTAAATGCGATAGTGTATCTGTCTGTCTATCTGTTACCTCTTCATGCTTAAACCACTAGCAGGCAGAAGCTAATAGTTATTTATCATCATCATCCTCCTAGCGCTATTCCCGGTTGTGCCCTAAAAGAGCCCGGGGTCCGCTTTTACACCTAATCCCAAGATTTGGCATAGGCAATAGTTTTACTTTTTAACCGACTTCAAAAAAAGGAGGTTCTCAATTCGGTAGTTTTTTTTTTCCAATGTTTGTTACCTCAGAACTCCGTCATTGGTGAGCCAATTCGTATTTTTTTGGGGTGTCCCATTTTTTTTTCAAAAATTCAGTTGGATGGTAGGATCCATGAGGAATTGAGGGAACTCCTGAATTATATTAGGCACGCGTGTAGTGATTTTGGTATTTTCTATTATAACTCGTGGATTTACACCCGGAAATCATAAATTTGGTGGAGTGGAATTGATGATGAAGACTACAGACGACTTATGGAATTCCTCAATTATGTACTTAAAAGTACAAATGTACGTCACAGATTCTGATAAGATTCCGTTGAAATAGCAACTATTAGAAGTGCCAAAAGTCATCCTTGTGAAATCAACGGTAATCCTCAAATGTTATCAGCCCACATACAGCGATTCGGTTTTTGTTTCTAATAATCAACGCATTTGCTCTCTGAAATCAGTTCATGTGGTAAATTGGAAAAGAAAAGTGGAAATGTTCTTGTGACTTGGCGGAGCACTAAATTGAAGTTGGTTAAAACTTTGTTTTTAAAGTAAATTATTATTTATAAACACAAATATTGTTCGTGGCGTAATGCCACCAGTGCAGCTGACAAAGTCCTTAAAAAGTTATATGCACGTCTAGTATTACGCGCGTTGTATTTGAC
The DNA here is from genome assembly GCA_947049275.1 of Epinotia bilunana. Lineage (NCBI taxonomy): Eukaryota > Metazoa > Arthropoda > Insecta > Lepidoptera > Tortricidae > Epinotia > Epinotia bilunana. The sequence goes on along the minus strand of OX346260.1, from coordinate 17,748,377 downwards.
GTATCGACTAGTTCTGTTGCGACACATAATTATAATTTAAGTACAACCAGAAAATCTATTTATTTTTACATGATTTATATAAACATGAAAAAAAAACAACGACAAAGTCGTCATGACTCTTCGTCATCGGCGTCTTCTATCTCGTGCTATAATTAACTGTGGTCTACTTTGCACGTCGCTAAGGATTTCTTGATGATCTGAAATTGAAAACCGTTATTTAACTACGACTCCATATAAAAAAATCTCATGCTGACTCCTTAGGTTTTTGTTCCGTCATAATCTGTAATTTGTAACAACGATATTAATTATACAAAACTATGAAATGACAATGATTTTACATAAAATTCTTTACACTATCAATAGAACTTAGTTAAATATTTTTTCTTTTGCTGTTTTTACTATATTTGCTATTAACTTTTTCGTCGTCGAAACCAGACTAAACGCAAAAGAGCCGCCCGGTCGACTCTTTTGGACGACCATTTTTTTCGGCAGATTGTGTAAGGTAAACGTCCGAGTGCTCGACGCTGTACCAGTATAGGTATATCATGGGCACTCTATGTCAAAGTGACATGGCTTAAATTCGAATGAAGAAATCCTCTTAGTTCGAATTTATCCCATATTGCTTTCCCTCCGAAGCATAAAAAAACCTTTTTTATGCTTCGCAATGACGCCAGTTGTGGAGAAATTGTTCTTTACGTGTGATGGTAACGTACCCTTTTCTATAGAGCACAGACCAATTGGGTTTGGTTTCCAATAAGTCGGCACTCTTGCAAGATGAAGGTGGATTCAGGCCTGGCTAATAGAACAGCAACTCGTTTATATCCTAGCGTAAAAACTTTCACCCCCCATTTCACCCCCTTGATGATTTCCGGGATAAGGAACCTTTTCATAAAGTTTTGTAGCTCAATAAAAGAGTTTTCCCCGTACAAATTTTGCACCCCTATTTAACCCGCTTGGGGGTGGGTTTTTCCAAAACCCTAAAATCACTTTTCTTGTATTGTAATAAGGAGTCCATACACAAAGTTTCAAGTCTCTCACTTAAAATTTGATTCCATTCCCATACAAACTTTCAACCCCCTTTTACCCCCTTGAGGGTGGTAATTCAAAAATCCCTTATTAGTACCCACTAATGTCAATGTCATATAAACTACCTATTGTGAAAAAATCTGCTTTCTAGGTTCAACCGTTTGAGCTGGGCGTTGATTTAAGTGAGTTAGTCAGTCAGTCAGTCAGTCAGTAAGGACTTTTACGTTTATATATATAGAAGATTTCGCCGAGACACGGCTCGCGGGGCGTCCTGTGATAGCGGTGCAGTCTAAAGGTGGTCGAGAATTGAAATTTGTATAGGACTAACTACCTATTTGCGCGCGCGCGGTGGAAATAGGTAGTAAGTCCCATACTAATTTCAATTCTCGCCCATCCACGCCCCACCTCGCCTCGCCGGTGGAAAACCACGTTAAGGCAGACCCCACACTACCAGCGTCGTGTAAGCGTTTCCATACAAAATTTTACGTTGGGTCGACGCAGCGTGCGCTACCGTAGGCATGGCTGACGAGAATCGATTGGCGGGTTTAATACCTACTGTAAAGTTCTCACTTCATATATGTATCATGTACCTATCTACGTTATGTAGGTATACGTCTCCTGTTTCATTATGGATTCCATATCCATAATCTTCATTTCGCTTCAGCGTTTTCGGTGCATACTGTTAAACAGGATAAACACAAGATATTGTGGTACCGCACCTGAACATTTCAGTAAACGACATCCGTCGTCCCACGTCACAATTATCTTACTTGGAACACAAACTTAAATGTTCACCTAAAACGGGCGCCACTGTAGTACATATTCAAACAGTTAGCGGGAAGTGCGAATAGTTCTACGTTTTGCCACGAGCATACATAAGTTTGTAATAGTCTGTAAAGCTGGGTACACAATGGCGGGCGGGACGGCACACGTCCGAAGCTTCCGATAAGCTTTATATGCAATAAAGCTCCTTTATGTTAGTGTCTACTTGTGCTGTGCTACAGTGAAGGAGAATTTAGTATAAGTATTATTATAATCTTATTTTGGAGTAATGTTTTAAGTTCGTATATGACAGCGTCCTCATTTGGTAAAAGATGTTAATGTGATTATGATTTAAGCCAAAAGTAGTTGAAAATCTAAAAGTAAACCTTCACTAGAGTACCTACATATTTCTACGTGTAAGAAATAGTAGATTACTACAGAGGCCAGGAAGTAAGGGGTTATAGGTATCCGACCTCGCTACGCTCGGCCGTCTATATGTACTCGGCCGGCAACCCCTTTTCACGACGAGGTATGTATAGTGCTTTTCTCAAACATGCAATGAAATAAATCAAACTTTAATTTTCATGGCTGCCGACGCCGTTATCCTGTGCCACAAATGGTGGAATGGAAATTAAAAAGACCATCTTGCTATAGGCCTCCAATTTTGTATAAAATGCCATTAGGGGTCTCTCGTCTCGCTGCGGCCGAAACGTGACACTTCGAAGGCCATTATGAAGAACACAACGTCAATATTTCATTGCATGTTTGAGAAAAAGTATTTTATACAATAAGCATTGCTCATTTAACCTTAGACAAGTTTTAGACGCAACTACATTAATCGAAACATCTAAAATACTGTATACATGTCATACACAAGCAATGTAAACAAAATTTATAACTTTAATGTAGACAAAAACAAAAACTTCAATTTAAACAAAAACTAAAAAATACCAGATGCGTTTTAGGAATCTCACTGCGCTACCTAATATGGCCTGTATATAAAAATAAATCCACGAGTTACGATGTTTACTTCCTTTAGAACTAGGCAGGCGTTCCCTTGTCAAACAACTGTAGGATCTCGTACTTGGCCCATTGGCAAACTCCGATTTAAGGCGAACTTAACCCTCACAATGTGGTCTCGCTCACTCGGTTAGTTCGTTATGTGCGTTTCTGTCAAAAAAATCATTTTTGGTACAAGCTTTTATTGCTGACTGTACTTTTCTGTATACCATCATCAACTACTCATTGAGACGATTCTAACGAGATCAAACTCAACGGGGTTACGTCGGTTAAGTACTAAATTCCCATGGCCACCTTCTGTCTCCATCATCAGATCAGCTCGATGGTGCCATAATATTGAACTGTCGAACGAAAAATTTCTGCTCAATCAGTCACCGGAAAATGGTTGACCCATTTAACTTGCAAGATTTGATTACAGACAGACCGACAACGGGACAGGTGAAACTAAATAAAAGCTTGTAAAAATGGGTCTATTTCGAAACGGATCTTCTTACAGAAAAGTGAATATTTTATGTTTTAGATATACGAGTATTGAAACCCGACGCAAAAGAGGGATGTTATAAGCTTGACGTGTCTTTCTAGGTATCTGTTTGTTGTATATGTCTGGGGACGTAGCTTCTAAACGAATGGACCGATTTTTATGCGTTTTTTTTTCGCTGAACCACGTAGGCGGTTCTTAGCTACGTTTAAAAAAAATCAGTTCAACCGGTTTTGATATAAGTCGGGGTTTCAACTTTTATAAGTTGTTATTATTCCGAAAGGAATATCATTAGAACAGTTTTTTTACAAATGTAAAAAATAGGCTGTTTTCAAATTTAACATTATTACTGCTTCTAAGAAGTGATATTATTTAGTCAATAACCAAAAAAATTTTTTTCGTTAATTTTAGAAGCCCTCAAAATGGAACAGTAGCCTCAACGCCGCCCCAACTATGATATAGCCTTCAATACTCACTTTAATTCCCTTAAATATTGTTCATTTTTGTTCAAAAGCCTCTTTAAAATATAAGATTTATAAAAACCCTTAAATAATTACGCTCTCTTGATATTGCCTTTTTCTCGGTACTCTTTTGTACAGTCGACGTTAAAGATAATGTATATATTTTTCAGTTTATAACAAAGGAGCATCTGTTTGAAGCCGACTGGACAGAGATGTCAAAGACAACTATTACACTTGTTTATTTACTTATACATACCATAATTGTATAATTGAACGAGCGAGCGAAGTGAACGAATGTCTATGCTTCAGCGTGAGCTGAAAATCGTTCATATGTCCGGCGTCCGCTGTCCCGCAGTCCCGCTGTCCGCAAGTTCTCCTCTGCAGGTCGCATTTCTCAACCGATTCACGGGAATTTTTGTAAGCAGGTGCGATAATTAAAAAAGACATGGCACGCGAATTCTACAGCTCACAGAGGCACTAGTTATTTATTAAGTTTTAAACAATAGCGCCATCTAGCGAGCATATGCTGAATGATAAAAGCATCGACGCCTGAAGGGCTCACTCGGGGTAATTTCAGCTACGGTTTCAGCAGACACACGCGTTCCAGGCACTTTCTCTTATAGTTTAGCGATTTTCCCACAGATGGCGCTACTCGCAAACCAGGTTTAAACACATAGGATGTATGTTAGCTTTTATATGCTTTAGACCCTCTGTATTCAATCCCCTTATTAAGCCCGCCGCCGGCATTAAGTCCGCCTTTTGTACGATAAGTTGTTCTTTTGTGCAATAATTATTAAATAAATAAATAAATAAATCCCCATACAGGGGTACAGTCAGCAACATATAGCCTGTAACATCCAAAGCGCCAAATAGTTCGTAGCACATCTTTATGTCTATGGTAATAACGATGTGTGACGAATTATTTGGTGCTTTGGATGCTACATACTATATGATGCTGAGTGTACATTATCCAGTTTGTAACTGCGATAATACAGTCAACAGCATTGATTAATAAGTTTCTGTAATAAAACATTTTTTTTTTTAAACTACAACACTACTTGTTGAGACGATTCTAACGAGCCCAAACTCAACGGGCTTACGTCGGTTACACCTTCTGCCTCCATCATCAGATCAGCTCGATGGTACTATAATATTGAATTATCATCCAAACTACTTATACTTAAACCCAAAATTTCAGCTCAATCGGTTGAAGATATTTGCTTCAAAATTGAGTCTCAATTAAGATTCCACCCCAACAAACATTGTTACATACAAACGCCAACATCATCTGCCCGTCTGTTGATAGTACATTGAAAGTTAAGTAAAAGCTTGTAAAATAAAAGGAAATTTATTTAAAAACACAAACAAGTAAGTGTGCAGCTATGATGAGACTAAACATGTTCAACACTGGCTGTGTATTAAATTAAATTAAAATTAAAATTAATTTATTTCGGATAACACAAGATCTATATTTAAAAACACAAATAATAATAATTAATCACACTTATATCTTACAAATGAAATGGTTTGAGATGAGACTCAGCGAGACCGCTAGTTTCAGTCTTGCCTTGTTTACCACTTCAGTTGTCAGTTCGCTGTCACGGCGAGAAATAATATAAATTAATTTAAAAAAGAGGTGATTAGTACCTAATGTGCGTAGGGATTTTATAAAATTAATAACTAGCTGCCCGAGCGGCTTCGCTTGCGTATTGCAATGAACACAGGCAAACCCGCGATATAATATATAGCCTATAACCATTCAGAATATCCACACGCAGGTGAAATAATTTTTGAAATCGGATTAGAGGTAGATAGACCGGAGATAACCCAAAACATAATTTACAACATCGTACAGACATTTCCTCGTTATAATATTATAAATATAATTATAACGCAAAAAAGTCACAACCCATCACTGTCATGTTTATTAGCGATCAATACGCTATCACATCACAAATAGCTCATAAATTATGTAAAACGATGTTATACCCACACTCACGTCCAATCCAGTCCAATATTATGTAAATCGATGGATTACTTCCGCAACCACGGCTTATGCTCAATTATAGAATGGAAATTCGACCTTGCCCCTTGACATGACAGTTCAAACTGGAAGATAAAGCTAAAACAAGATACGAGCTTTCGAAAGTATTTCGGCTTACCTATGTAGAGTAAAACGGTCAATCGCGCGTTTTGAAATTCAAATGAATCCATTCGAAACAAATGAATTATGGACAATTGGGTATCAAGTATGTCTTGGCATTCATTAGGAGCATCATATGATAATTGATTCTGAAGTCATGATCAATATACTAATACAGAGATTTAGATTCACGTCTCTTTTTGGACATTGCCAAAGTTGAGGACTACAAAGCCAAATTTTTGGTTGGACTCTTAATCTGCACAAACGGGCGGGGTCTCCTCTTTATATGATTTCATGCAATCACATAATTTTCTTTACGCATGGATTTAACTATTGATTTTTAGATTGACTTTAGCTGACTCAAGGTCTTCGCACACTATATCAACTCCACGCCACTGCGACAGCAACTCAACTCACACTTTCGATGAGTAGTCAACTAGTTGATCCACCCAATGGTCACTAGTGGGCAACGCGGTGTCAACGAGTGGGCAATGCGTATTCAACAGACAACTTTGTCCTAAGAAGTCGCGTTGCTTTTGAAATCTCGTACTTTACATTCAGTGAACTGGCGATTATAGCTATTATACTCGATAATGAAAATGAACGAAACAGCAGGAAGAGAAGATATTGGGTGCATGATATGTTGAGACAAAGGAAATCGGAAGGGGAATATTGGAATATCCGGAGACGTCTGCTAGATGACGAAGAAAAAATCTATATCTATTTCCGTATGCCGAGATACTTGTTTTATTATATACTTAATTTTATTGAGGACGACATCTACAAAAGAAACACGCCATTTAGAGAAGCTGTATCACCGGAAGAAAAGCTGGCAGTGACATTAAGGTAAGCAATAAGAAACTTTTTTATAGAATTATATTTATTTATTTATTCATATATCAAGTTAAAGGATAGAGTTGTAAGAAGAAGAGCCATCAACCCTCGACTCTTCCATAGGGGTTGTATTTTGCTGTTGGGTGCTAGCGGTGCTACTAGGTAGTACCTGCATTTATGTTTCGAGTTGTGTAGCCAGAAGTTCCTGGTGCTAAAAAATCATCATAGTAACAGTTTCGATTATTTTGCAGTTCTTGTATTTCAGCTTCCGAAACTAAATTAAAAATTCTTGACTTTAAAAGTGCTTGATTATAGGTAGATAATTTTTTTACTGTGCTGGAAATACTTAAAAAAAATTATCCATTTCGTCATTCTGCTTTCCACCTTCATCTTTTTTGTTTTATAATAAATATTCCATTAAGACCGCCGATGCACTTGTTTCTTGCCATTTCTTTCGTTTTGTCGTTTTTGGGATGTCAGGAAACACTGATTTAGATGATTCGTACATAGACACCGAAGATTCTGGACGCTCCGAGGTAATTGACGAGTCCTGAGATTCTTCATTATTAGTCAAATTGGCAAAAATTTCGGCAGCAGATAAGCTATTTTCATCATCACCATCATCTGTATTGTCCACTGACGTCACTGTAGAACGTTCTTTATAATGTGGTAATAAAAAAGACATTTCAGTTTCATATTGCCATTTTTTATTAGTAGTACTACTAATAAAAAATGGCAATATGAAACTGACATTCTGACCACTTTTAGTTGCTTTCTTTTTTTGCCATATCTTCTTACATTCTGACGCTGTAACAAAATTAATAAAATATAAAGAAAAATTGGTTGTTTCAGGTACTTGATTAGTGGCTGTTCATTTAGGACTATGAGTTCAAGCTTTAGGTTAGGCGAAAGTACCATCCGGTCGATATTAAAAGATGTGTGCAATGCGATTATAAATAAAATGAAAGGGAAGTTCATGCCCACACCTACTACCAAAGACTGGAAAAGAATCGCAGATGGTTTCAATAAAAAATGGAATTTTCCAAACTGTATAGGTGCCATCGACGGCAAAGATGTAAACATAATTGCCCCTCCTAGCAGTGGCTCGCTATTTTTTAATTATAAAAAACACTTCTCTATCGTCCTCATGGCTATCGTCGATGATAGATACAGATTTATAGCTGTTGATATAGGGGCCTATGGCAGGAATAGTGATGGCGGAATTTTGGCAAGATTAGGAAGAGCGATTGAAATGAATACATTTAATATTCCAACTGACACACCATTACCTGGTACTGAAATAATAATGCCACATGTTTTTGTAGCCGACGAAGCGTTTCCTTTAAAAAGGAATTTATTGCGACCATATCCTCGTTCAAGTGGCATTTCAGAAAAGGAAAGAATATACAATAATCGCTTATCACGAGCTCGCAGAGTAGTTGAAAACGCGTTCGGCATCTTATATCAAAAATTTGGAATTTATAATAAGAATTTGCATTTACACCCAAAATATGTTGATATTGTGGTCTTTGCGACGTGTATTTTACACAATGTCATGCGGTGTTATAATATAATATCCGATGATGAAGTCAACACAAGGCAGAGTTCAGCCAATAATGATGATGAACAGAGATTACTAAGTACAGTTCCAGAAGATATAAGTGAATCTTCGGCATCTGCTTTTGAAACTCGTGATATGTTTGCAACTTATTTTCAATCTCCCGAAGGACGAGTTCCGTGGCAGCATTTAATATAGATCATGAGTAGTTAATATGTCATAATCATAAGAAGTTAGTTAAAATATTAATGGCTTATTAAGAATATTAAACAAGTTTCTATGCTCAGGTTGGAGTTTTATTACTGATTACCTATATTAAATGAATGTAAGGCACTTTATTATAAAATACAGAAACCCAAACTAAAAATAAAAAATGACAGTAAGTTCTGCGATTTTATATTACTGTATGTGAAAACACGATTTATTACGATAAACCAAGATTTTGAAAATCGTAGGTACTGTACAATAACATACTTTCTTGGATGTAACAGGTTAAATTAAATTTTCTCAAAATGTACTTTAATGAAATGACTTATAAGTTTCACATTTTTTTATGTCTATTAGAATCACATACTTATTGGTTCGATAGCTGAATTTCTGTAGATTATGGCAAAATCAATAACTCAATACCAACAGTACACGCTGAAAACGTCACAAATTGAAATTGATTATGTTAAAAATTCTTACCTGGTTGCGACAATACAATAGCGATTTCATTCCATGCCTTTTCCTTCTTATTTACGTCGCTATATTTAGAATCACTAAGGTCGTATAGTAGCGGATATTTTCGCACTTCTTCTATCAACTTTTCTTTCTGCATGATTACAAAAAAATATCACCGTGTACCGCTTATCAACGTGCACTCCGTCTTTCGATTCTATAGCGAATGATGGCGGCCGGGGGGAAGGCACGGGGCGGACGGGTGGGCTGGCAAATTGTTGCCCGTCACGCGTCAGTCGCAAACGCATAGTCGTTGCGGGGACGACGTGTGGTCAATGCGTGGCAAACGTGTCGGAGTTGACCTTAGTGTACAACGCGTAGACCACTCGTCGTACACTACTTTAATATCATTTTTTGAAATTCAACCTACAACATATGACATAGGGCAATTTCAATATAAGGCATAGAGTCGAGTCGCCGTTGAGTTGTTGTAATGTGCGAAGACCTTCAAGCTGTATGACTCGGCTACTTCTGCGATGTCACTTGCACCATGTATTTGATTGTACGTTGTTTTACCGACAATTGTTCCATCGAATGCATGTTTCGCAGAATTTTCATTTCATCGAAAACCATTTTTTTCAGAATCAGTAAACTTTTCAGGAATTGTATAAAACAAACCTAACCTAACCTAATGGGTTCTACAGAATGACCTTTTAGCTGTAAGTACCTAAAAAGTTAACGGTTTCTGAGTAACAGAAATTCGATGAAACGAAAATTCGGCGAAAGCATGCATTCGGTGAAACGTTTGTCGGTGAAATAGGGGGACACCCCCTTTATTTGGCATGTGTGAGGCCCTAAAGCCGCTGCATAGTACCTGGCTAATAAACAAGACATTATTGTAACTATGGCTATGATACTAGTTTTGCTTAGTTTGCGACCGGGTCTATTTGTGTGAGATTGTCCCAAAATATGAATTTATTACTATCTGCCCACGCCCACGAACCTATTATAAAGAACGCAAGCATATTCACGAGATAAAAGCTATCCAATGTCCAAATATACTACTCAAAAGAAAATAGGGGCCACAAGCATGGTGATCGTTACGTGAAAATTATATTAAACAGTATTTTTTTTTTCTAGCTTTTAGACTTAAACTCCAGCATGAAAAAGTTTAAATTCTGAAGGATACGGGAGTTCATTAATTAGCCAGCTATCAATTAGTTTATGTCCAATAATTAACAATAAAATAGAAAAATTTATGTGGCCCTTATTTTTTTTTGAGCAGTATAGAAAGTCCATTCTATACCCCCTTCATATCTACAGACTTATACAAAGGTACAATCTCGCAGACTTTTTAGCTTTATAATATTCAGAATAGATTGTAACAATTGTATACAAATTGTATGAGAAAATGAATTGGTTCATTATATTCTTTCGTTTAATTTCCCATGTTTTAATGGTTATCCTGCTATTCGGAGCGGAGACAAATCCAAAGAATCAAATATCATAAAAATCGGTCCAGCGATTCCTGTGTTAATGGTGCAATTATCCCGACTTTTTCTATCTATACATAGGAATAGATGTACAGAAAAAGTAATCTATCCATCCATATCTATATTACGTGCAAATACTGCCACGTCCTGCAGTATTAACATACAAAGTATCTGCCCTTGACTCCCGGCGAGGCAGCAGTCGTGTGTTTCACACAGATAAGATACTACTATAGCGATGGTCAAAGCTGTCATAGTTAGTGGTTGCCAACTGACACATTTTTGTTAATTTGGCACAAATGTAGAAAGCTCTCTAGTATTTTAATGACTTATGTTTGTTAGTTTGGAAGACGAGTGGCCTCCATATGTGTGAAAGGAGCCGGTATAATATTTAGGTATATAAATGGGTGAATAATTGAGAACGAACATATTCGAGATAAAAAAGAAAGTTTTAAATATTGCCTCGGATTGTGAGTTTTGTCGACCTAATTTGAAGTTAAGTATATACATATGAGAAAATGGCAAAAGGCCCCATATTTAGAACAATATATTATGTATTATTTCAGTCGCAATTTTTTTAACAAACGGTAGTGAGATAAAGAAAAAATTGTAATGAGAATTTTATGAATGGTAAGTAGACTGGGTGAATGGTAAGTATATAACTGGTGTAAATATAAACGGTAATGAGCTTCGAAGATAATGCCATAAGAAATTTCAAATGGTAATTAGGGTATATATAGATGGTATATAGGACTATCAATTCATTTATTTAATACATCTCTTTTGTATTTGCTTTTTCTAGTAATGTTTCTTAAAATAGTCTCTCCATTTTTTTCTTTGAATTTTTTTAGATGTTGGTGTTCATTCTGTTGCGGATAAAAAAATAATTTGTTCTTTTCTTTTCCTATATCTTTGTTTTCCTTTTCTTTTTCTAAGGCGTATAATACATATTTGGGGACAATATTACACAAATCGACCTAGTCCCAAATTAAGCAAAGCTAAGCTAATGATAAGGAATAAGTTTCATTGTATTATAATTCGTTAGATATTTGCTGAATTAATGTTTGATTTATGAATATACTAGAAGCTTTAGATATTTCAGTTGAATCTTATGATGAACACACATACACACTGCAACGTGAAAAATAAAACATACTAAGTGGCGGTAATTATGCAAAATCAAAAAACACTGTAAACTGTTCATCGTAATAAAAAGGAATGATTACGAACGATCAAGATTCGCTCAGCTGACTCGCAATTGTACCTCCTTTTTATTTATTTAGCGTATTTATTATGTTTGATATTGATTAATTATTTATCAACCAACAAAACTGCATACTAATTACCATTTTAAATTCCTCACTACGGTTCGTTAAATGAAACGGTAAAAAATGGTAATTATCTAAACGGTAATTAGATATTTGGCATTTTGTTATTATTGCGTATCAATGAAAATACCCAGCAACATACAAAATATTCTAATGTAAAAACAACCCAATGATATGCAGTTTAGAATATGAAATCGTCTAAATATTGTAACAGAATTACCTGAAATACTTCGTTCAAATAGTGGGTAGAAAAAAATCGGGACAAACGAATTTCCGGACGGTGTGTAGGTACGTAATTGGCGCCAAATCATTCCGAAACACGTGCGTCATACTCGGGTCGCTAATACGGACTGAGCTCGATCGCCGTGTCGGGAGTTAGCATCGATATATGCCGTTGTTATTCTTTTATAGTTTCGTTTAGATCAACGAATGGTAATTAGCGGTACACGTTGAGACATTTTTTAAGCCTACAGCAGATAGTCTAAAAGTGTTCTTTAAGATGTTTTATCAATATGTTTATAAAAACCACTAACGCTGTATCCAAAACCCTAAAAAAATACAAGATTCAGCGCAAACAATTTAATTGCATGAACAAACATCGTTCAATTCTGGGTTTTGGGACACGACTGGTAATGAGATTTGACGATCGTTTTAATGAAATTATCATATTAATATTGGAAATATATACATAAATTGTATAGCACCGTATAGTACACGAATTGTTTATTGGATAAAAACAAACATAACTGAGATGTATGCCTGTTTTGGTAGTTCTTTACCGCGGGCCGCGCAATATGTACGTTTCCAAATATTCACCCAAATACATAATAATCAACATCTGAATCCGGCTTTCTCGCGCAAGTGCGCAATGCATCAGCATTGCAATTCAACAAGGAAATGCCGCCAGCATCCTCGGTACAATGCCTTGAGCACCTTTTTAGGATTCCGCACCTCAAAAAGATAAAACGGAACCCTTATAGGATCACTTTATTGCACGTCTGTCTGTCAAGATCCTTTATCTCGGGAACGCGTGGAGGAGGTATCGATGACTTTATAACCATATACTCAGAACTACAGTCCCTTGAAGCTCTAAAAATCAAACTGCCGCAAAAAACTTATATTTCGACACTTTCTAGGGAATCATAGGGTTTCCGTTGACTTAGAACTATGAAATTTGGCAAGTAATATCCATATATGAATATATATATTTATTTATTTATTTTAATATCGTCTTGTACTACAAGTACGAGGAAAAAACTGAAAAGTCTACATTTATAATTAAGTACGAGACCCTCGGTGGGCGAGTCCGCCTCGCACTTGTCCGGTTTTTTTAAAGATTTAACTTAGTTTGAATTTAATTTAGTTAATTTAAATTACCAACTTTTATACAGGTACTTTAGAGAATAAAAACTATTCATATTTTCATCATTCATGCCCTAGACATTAATTTCATTCCTATATAATTGATTGATTGGTGCAATCTCAAAATACGTTCACACTGCTATTTGAATACTTTGAAAACGCATTCGAGCTTCGATGTCTATTAACTATTTTACTGTAGTGAGTCAATACATAAACACCCAAAACGCGATGAGGTGAAATGTTCATGAATTACGAACACGGCCTATTAGATTCCCTCTCGGCGGCGACGAATTGGGTCAATGTCGTGTCGACATTCAACTGGTAATACCCGTGTCTCCCCTTGTCATCCGAAAAACCACGAAAACTTTGCCCCATTTAGAGCCCTTGTGGCATTGGTAGAAGGTCTAGTGTCGCTTAATTTACGGTATTAACTTGATGGTTGTTCAATACGTGATTTGGACTTATTTGACGCCTGGTGTAGGTAAGTCGTATTAGTGGTTGTTTATTGGGAATTCTGTAGAGAACGTGGGGGATGGATGTTATTTGCACGTGCTTTGAAGACTCAATATTCTTTATTAAATTTCACTACCTAGGTACCTACTGAAATATCTCATTTTCTTCATCTGTTTAAAATGTACCACAATAGCTAAGAGGCATTGAAAATTAAATTAAACGCGTTCTGCCTAACCTTTTCTGGGAACAGGCGTGTGTATTTATACATTTATCTCGTTCAGTAAAATAGGGTTGGTGACTCATGTTAAAATTGATGACGTAGTGTTGCTAAATAGATAGTACAATTAAAAATATGTATAATTAAAATCATAAAAATATATGAACCTTTATAGTTTAGCAAAAATTTGGTTTTTTATTGTCACAGTAAAAAATGATAGAATACTTACGCTTTTATAGAAGCAAAATTGTGCGACAATTGATAACTATGCATGGATCTAAACGCAGTATTTCGCGACGGAAACAGCAATTAATTTAATTTGATTAGTACAAATATCATACTGTGACGTCATACTTTTATGTCAGTGAGTGTGAGGCGTTTCAGCTGCCACTAGTTTTTTGATATTTATGTTCATTAATTAGTAGTTGCTCCCATACAAACATCTAGAAAGAAAGATACATTTATTCCCTAACACACTGGACACATATTCTACACCGGACGTGACTACGCAACGGAGCCACACTGTTTCGTCGTCTAAATAATACTTAATTCGTTTTTAATTTTATGATTGTATATGTATGTAAGCCTTTAAGGTATTTGTAACTATGGGCCTTAGATGCCTGAAATAAATGGTTTATTACTATTATTATGTTTTTTCCATATGTCAGGACCATGGGGTCCCGGACTTTCGGAAATTATCGAAACACGCAAGGGAATCAAAACCTACAGGGTACTTCCCGTGAACTCAGAATCTTGAAATTTGGTACGAAGCAACGTCTTATAGCACAGATAAAATTGCGAAAACCGTAAATTCTTAGTTACATTATATAATAAAAATATTTTTAATTATTTATCTGACCCATAAAGGATTTTTATCCTGACATCACAATTTAGTGTCGTTTTATTTCATTTCATTTACATATTCTCTGATAAAACGTAAGTAATTATACACGTCAGAGGCTCTAGTATAAGTTTTACAGAAACAAAACTTTACGATCGCGTTTGCGTTTTACCCTCAATTTGTATGGGATTTGACAGCTAAACTCAAACGCCGTCGTAACGTTTTACCCTCTATTTGTATGGGATTTGACAGCTAAACGCAAACGCGTTCGTAACGTTTTGTTTCGGTAAAACTTATACTAGAGCCTCTGTTCTTTATAGTCCATATTGAACGTTCCTAAATGACATTATACGTGCATAATATTATCAGATTTTTAACGTTATGATTTATTATAATTAGGTAGTTACATTTATAATTTGTCGAGTTTCTAGGAAAACAGTTAATATTTCTTTTTTATCGTAGGTCCTTAAACATTACATATTAATTGATTAGGTGGCGAGCCAGTTGAAAAGTTAATTGGCTGTCAGTGTACTTAATTCATCGGATGCTAGTTTAATTTTAAGTTTTTGTCTTGTTTGATACAGTTTCCATTTAAAAAGTTTTAAGGAAATCTCAGTCACAACGTTCCAGGTCTAGAAGCTCTAGACAGCCCATAGTCAGGAGTGATTAATGTTGATGTTTAAGACGATTTAACTTTTGTGGACCGCTAGATGGCGCTGTCACTAGTATAAACTAGATAACGGTTGTTCGATTCGAATTACTTAGGACAGAGCCGTCTTGACGTGTAAATTGATTGGTAACTAAGTGAATGCATAGCAACGGTGTAAACAGTTGACAACCTAAGCCATTCGAGCAAGAGCAAATACGAACAACAATACTTAACTGACCAACGGCAGATCTTATCCCGTTGCAATAAGGTTCACGAATGGTCAATTTATTGTGTCGTCACAACCCCAATGCCGTCATTTTATTTTTTACTTTATTATGAATTGTTTGAGTTGGCTGAGCTTATAATTTACAACTTACAAAAGTTAAAACACCTTCGACTTTTTCATTTCAAAGTTCAATATCTCAAAACCGGCGGAACCGATTTTGTTGAAAATTAACTTAAGGGCCATCTCGATTTCGTCAGCTTTCATACAAAAAAACCGCATTCAAATCCGTTCATTCGTTTAGGAGCTACGATGCCACAGAGACACACAGATACATAGACACGTCAAACTTATAACTTATAACACCCCTCTTTTTGAGTTGGGGGTTAAAACAGAGAAATAAGGAACCCACTTTCATTATTTTTTCTCTAAAGAGAACATTTTGATAAGATCATTCTCATTAGATTCAAACTAAATATGGACGTCCGTCGACCTTACATATCATCCGAAATACGTCCACTGCTGGACTTAGGCCTCCCCCTTAGAGTGCCAAAGTCATCGGTCTTGCGCCACCCGCACCCAGCGGACTCCCGTGACTTTTACCAGGTCATCAAGTCCACCTTGAAACAAAAATTATGCCAAAGCGTCGCCCCATAGTCGTTTAATGAACGTTATAATTTCTTGGAATTAATATTTGAGGGCGTCCCCCCGCCGAAACCCATTATCCCCACTTCTCCGATCGCGGTGCTCCAGAGAATTATGAGCTTAAACTTGGGTTAATTAGGATATAAAGTTTATAATTGAATCTCTAATGGCGGTACCACACATCCTCATCATCGCTCTACCTCTTTGCAGTAGGTATGTTTTTTTTAACAAGCCTCGTAATAAGTATATACTTACTCGTAAACACTAGCTGTAGTTAAGAGTCTGACAAGACCTAATTTTGTTGAAATTGATGTTTTCAAGCAATCTTTTAAGAAAAACAATATGTTCTAGCACATCAAAAAAAAAATGTTAATATTCATCATATTTCAAAGACCGTAGACGGGCTCGATACATAATTGGACGAAATCGGCTCGATAGAAAATAATTGCAAAGATTGGTCTTAAAATCATCTTAAACGGGTCTTCAATTAAAAACATGAAGTCAACATATTCATACATAAACCGCTAACGAGTCACATTTCACAAATATTCCACATTTCTTTTTATTTCAATATTTATGTACTAAGTATTATCTTTCAAAAACCGGGCCGCCTAGTGACACTCGCTCTCGTTTACTCCGATACAAATAGACAGTGCGCGCGCTATCCCAAATCCTCAAGGGCATTTTGGTGTTGACAGCGTCTTAAGCAAGTATGTATAGCTCATTCCAGATTATTTTAACGGACAAATATGCGTCTACGTTTCTTCATTTATCTAGGATATCATGATATCAAAGACATTTATATTTTTTCTCAAACATGCAATGGAATATTGACGTTGTGTTCTTCATAATGGGCTTCGAAGTGTCACGTTTCGGGCGCAGCGAGACGAGAGACCCGTAATGGCATTTCATACAATATTGGAGGCCTAGGCCGGCAAGATGGGCTTTTTTAATTTCCATTCCTCAATTTGTGGCACAGGATCACGGCGTTCAGCCATGAAAATTAGTTTGATTTCTTGGACTTTTTTAATTTATTTCATTGCAGCACTATACATACCTCGGCGTGAAAACTCACTTCCCGGCCTCTGTAGTAATGTACTAATATTGGACATCATGACATGACAGCTGGATTATAAAATTGTGTTACAGACTATAGAATTAATAATATTATAAGAACAACTACACATTATTATTAGTTGAAAGATAAATTAAACAATGCAATGGGTAATCCAAGTATGTAATGTAATTAATTTACCTATTGTGTAAAATTTATAATTTGCATGTCATAATCGGCTAAACATGTGAAACGAAAAGTTATAATTGTTATAATGACCACATACATACTGTACTTAACATGTTTAAGCAAATAAATAATCTATTGCGTTACAAAATGGTTTATCTTGAAATCGCATCACGATTAACGCAACACCGGAACGGAATTAACAGTCACTTCGATAAAATTCCTTTTCATCCATTTTTTTCTTTTAAAGATTTAGTAGGATGTTTAATCAATAATCATAATATTCATTTTAATCATTCTCATAGTAGATATAACTTGTTCTATCCACGAGGCTACTCTTCCGCATTGCGACTTACCTACTAGTTGTACTAGGATGTGTTTTATCTATTAGACCAGTTCCACACGTGTCTGTGCGGGCTCGGTACGGTATCAGTAAGCTATCAATATTACCTATTGCCTATTGTTGTCCTAGGACACCCCAGAGGTGCATAGGGCCTTTATAAGCTCGCGCCACGCCTTCCTGTCCCGAGCGACGTCCCTGGCCTCGCTCCAGGGCTGTTATTCGCTACGCGCTAATGCGGCTCACCCCGCCGGTCACCCATCACGAAACTAGACCTCTACCTACGCTTAGTTACTACGCAACGCGGTGTAAAGATATATTTGTGGGTGAGCGTTGAGGTGAGCTTAAAACAAGTTACAGAATAGGGGGGCTGCTCAGTCCAACTGCTCACAGTTCACTCCCGACTTCTATTCGCCGCCATGTGTGCACAGAGAGCCTACCGCGAAGTGAAAACGAATTTCGTTCGTGTATCTCCCTCTCTGTGGCACTTGCTAGTTCGAGCGTTTCGCGGTAGGGCCTCAGGGCTGTTAGTAGCTACGCGCTAATGCGGCTCACCCGTCACGAAACTAGACCTCTACCTACGCTTAGTTACTACGCATCGCGGTGTCAAGGTATATGTGGTCTAAGCTAATATAGCATACATTATTTACCGTGCGTACATTAAATTGAGAAATGTCTGATTGACGTGGGACACATACAGAACAGATTTTAACGAACGTAGGTAAAGTTTTGGGACGGTTAAGAAAAACTGGGCCGGTTTTTCTATTGTTGTAATATAAATCCAATATCCATATACAATAACCGGCAATAAATTTGGCCCAAATTAGAAAAATGCATTTAATTATTTAAAACATTATTTAATCTATTCAATTTATAGTTTGAAATCACGAAAAGTTTTTGGGCCAAATTTTCTGCCGGTCATTGTATATGGATATTTGATTTATATTGCATAGAATCACAGCCTCTTCCAACTAACCAAACTTTACCCATCCCGAGAAAAAAATCGACAAGAATAAAAAAATCGGCTCTCGTAGCAGTGTCGTAGTATAATATACGTATTTCAGCAGCTGACTGTATTTTCATCTAACGTCACTTTACCACTCCTACGACAAGTTTATCGCAGCTTAAGGATTATTATTTTTATCACAAAGCACCCTTGAGGTTTCCCTTCGGGCCCTAAGATGACACGGAAATGAAATGTTGTCTCAGGGCTTTTCGACATTTCGCGTAATCTTTAAGAAGATAAGAAAGGTTACCTTTTTAAAAGATCTTTGCGAGATAAAAATACAATGGAAATACGCGAGTTTGGGATTAATTTCGGGATGTAAAGCCGATGATGTCTATAAGCGTGGATAAGTAGGAAGTATTTATTTAGTATTTTTTAATTTCGGTTTTTAGTAATGATACGATTTAATGTAATGTGGTGATCATTCCTGTTGTTGTCCCATCATAAAATTATTATATTCTATTCTATTATTTGGGAACAATCTTACACAATTTGGCCTTCATAACTATCAGACGTCTACGTATTTACGTTTGACATAAATAATATTTATGTCTAGACGAATCCATGATCGAATGCGGTTCAATATAAGTTAGAGTTCCATATATATGTTAACTTAAGTTCGTAAAGCTCTCGGGAGCATCAGCAAATTCGTCACAACATCAATATCCGCAAAATTAATTTGCATACAACATAAATAATCATTTAATAACTGTGTTCGGATAAAAATCGTAACAAGTGGAAGTATCTACGGGAGCGCTCTACATTACTGGTAAGTAACAGACAAGTTGCTGTCAAAATTATTGTGAGACGTCACGGCGAAAATCTCGTCTCAAGCCCAATAGGGTTGTCGACTCAAAAAGCATTATTACTCCAAAAGAAAGAGCAAAAAATATGCCTAGTGACCAAAGTACTATTCTGATATCTCAAAAAATTACGCAGCTACAACACAACCGTTTTAATATTGCTCGTTAGAGAGGGAAAACGCTCGGAGACCGTGGCGTCACGACACTCGAGTGTCATAAGTATGTATATACCTATATAATATCTAATATACATGCACACAACAGCTCTGGTCAGATGTCCTGTGCTTCATACCATGAGGGGTAATCACGTAACGTTTTGAACGCGTGTTAGGACAGTTTAACTGTAATTTTTCCATATAAAAATTTACATTCAGATCTACCTAACGTACGCACAATTCGTTTCGTGGTCGACCAGCTGGGTTCACGCCCGCAACTAGCTAGGGTCGCCACCACCGGCCACGGCGTGGTAGCTATGAGGCTGTAGGTAACTGTATTCCTGGGTATGGGAATATTGGCACATCGGTACTAAAACGGTAGATAATGAAATCTATCGTAGCGAACTAAGTGCTCTCGCCCCAGAGTAAAAGCACAGTAAATATATTATCGACAGCAGTATACCAATTAGAGCATCTTAAAACCTTTTTCCGCTCCATTGAAAACCAGTTGTTCGATTTGTAAGTCAGTTAGTTCTAAATGTGAATTTTGTTTGAAAAAATGGCAGTTGCTATGACCAAACGCTCGTTCAAAAAGTGACGTAATTCCAATTGGTGATTACGTAATTTTAATTTTCCCAGATAATTTAGATGTACCTGACGTAGACGGCCAGCAGTTCTATGCAGTACACGTGATTGATGCTCGGCCGAAGTCCGCTTAAGTTTATTGCAGCGACGCGGCCGACGCGTGTTCTTGTGAGTGCGTTAAAGGGTGATTTTTGAGAGGGTCAATTTTCAGCGTCCAGAGGGAAAAAGTACCCGAAAAAATAAAATAATTGACCTTACACATTTTTGTTCAGTAGTTCAACACTTAATCTAACTGGGGCAGGATTTACTTTTTGTTAAAGGTAAGTAGAATTAGCCATAAAAACATGTCAAGCACCTAAATTATCATTCCCCCGGTGCGTCCATCTGCCATTTTGTGAACAATCTACTCTGAAAACAACTAGTTATGGATCAAAATCAAATATTGTATCGAGATAAATCGGTAGAATATAAGTTAATGATTTAAAAATAAAAATATGGTTCCCGTATTTATCATAGTTTTTATAGGAATCTACATCAAAGGTTTGTCCAGAGCTAACCTATCATTTCCCTAATGCCTGACTAAACAACGCGTACATCCCTACTGCAACGTCTTGTGACGCGTAATCTCGGCCGTGTCTCACCCTCGTCAGTAGCGCTACCGACGCTGCGGAGAGAGGACGCGTCTCGTCGCTGGAGCTCGGAGCAATGAAGGTAGATATATCATCCCCTAACTTTGGTTCACTATGATTATCATTACCCTATATTTACGTATAAAATCGATTTCCTGCAATTGGCATAGAATATTTAGTGTAGGGAATAACACATGAATGATTTCATGTGTTGATTTAACAGTTACTCTTATATTAATAACAGTTTCGGCATAATCGACAAGAAACATACTTTTTCTTATTCCCCCGACTCTCATTCCCTCGGTTTCTCATTCCCTCGACTCTCATTCCCCCGGTTTTCTGAACGGGGTAATGATAGATTTCTGAAGTTTCTTGAAAATTATAATATTTTATAATATGTACCGGGTGTGGCCTGTAATCATCATCATCATCATCATATCAGCCGAAAGACGTCCACTGCTGGACATAGGCCTCCCCCAAAGAGTGCCACAATGACCGGTCCTGCGCCACCCGCATCCAGCGGACTCCCGCGACCTTTACCAGGTCATCAGTCCACCTTGTGGGGGGCTACCCACGCTGCGCCTTCCGGTACGGCCATCGGTTCTACGTGCAATGTGCCCCGCCCACTGCCACTTAAGTTTAGCGATTCGGAGGGCTATATCGGTTACCTTGGTTCTGCTGCGGATAGCCTCATTTCTGATGCGATCGCACAGAGAAACTCCCAACATAGCCCTCTCCATTGCCCTTTGGGTGACTTTGAGCCTTCTTATGAGGCCCATAGTAAGCGACCACGTTTCCGTGCCATACGTCATCACTGGCAACACACACTGGTCAAAGGGCTGGGCACTGGGCTGTACTACAGTCTCTCCAACGGTGCCAAGTAGACTGCCGCTACATCGAAGTGCTGAAGTGTTTGTACGAGAACGCCACTATGTCAGTCCGACTCCGGGATCAGAGTTCGAAGCCTATTCCGCTGCAGCGGGGTGTCAGACAAGGGGATGTTATTTCCCCAAAACTGTTCACCGCTGCACTGGAGGACGTGTTCAAGACTCTAGACTGGAGAAGGCTAAGCATCAACATCAACGGCGAGTACATCACTCACCTTCGATTTGCTGACGATATAGTAGTCTTGGCTGAGACCATGGAGGACTTAAGCACGATGCTCGATGACCTCAGTAAAGCCTCCGAGCGAGTTGGTCTAAGGATGAACATGGATAAGACAAAGGTCATGTCAAACCTCCATGTAGTAACAACCCCCATTTCAATCGGACACTTTACGCTCGAAGTTGTAGACGATTATATATACCTAGGACAGACTGTTCAGTTAGGTAGGTCCAACTTTGAGAAAGAGGTCAATCGTCGCATCCGACTCGGCTGGGCAGCATTCGGGAGGCTACGGCACATCTTTTCGTCGCAGTGTCTCAAGACGAGAGTCTTTGACCAGTGTGTGGCCTGTAATAGGAACAATTAATTTAAAGGATGACTCCATAGAATATATCATAGTGATTAATAGTGTTTTCTTGTTTGTTTTTTGTTAAACCACTTAGAACTGATTGCTGATTGGGCTAGTAATCCACCGTTTCATTTATTGCTCCTATTCCAGGCCAAACCCTTATACCGTACTTATAACATATTATGGTCGACTCATTTATTCAACAATTTATTTATTGTCTTAGATAATGATGATGAGACTTATGATGGTACCAGCACGTCGGAAACTTTATATAATTGGAGTTCGACCTTCGTGCTAATGATGAGCGTCCACGTCCATTTTGTCTGTGAGGCGTCTTTGAACGCCCGCGCTGTCTTTAACATCAGTGTTTGCATCTGCTGGGATAATGCCGCTACCTCCTGGCTCAGAGAATGTGGTGCTGATGATGACGTTGATGCTGCTGCCATCGATGCTGCTGCTATTTGCGGTCGAGGTGGGACGGCTTCGTGGATGCGGTCGGCCAGCTCGGCTACTTCGTCCAACGGCAGCCTCGACTGGGATGCGATGATGGTCTGCGTACTTGTGGGTAACCTGCTGGTCCATATGGAACGCATGAAGTTTTCAGGCACGCCCGCACCAGCCAAACTCTTCAAATGCCGAAGGAACTGCGTCGGCTTCCGGTCTCCCAACTCTTTGTTGGTAAGAAGCTGGTGGATCCTTTTCTCCCGTGAAACGGATAACCGCTTGATGAGTTCGGTTTTTAACTGCTGGTACTTATCTGCCGCTGCCGGTGAGGTAATAATATCCTCCACGCAATCGTCAGCATCAATATGCTGTAGCCGAATCCAGCTGAGCCAAAGCGTACCTAATGAAATTTGGTGGCATCCGTTGTTATATTGGCCAACACAAATTGGCTCTCCAGCTGCATAAACCACAGCGCTGGTTTATCGGCGCTGTGGTGACCTATTATTGTGTGTTGTTTCACTTGTTTCTAATCATGCATGCAATTTTATGGGATCTCAAATATTAAATCAAGTATTTGAGAAAAAAACATAAAGTACCTATTTTAGTCTTTGATACGAAGCGTATACTTAATGATAATCATTTTCAGAAGTTTGAGAATTTAAGTGAGTTAGATGTTATTAAAATTACTTCCCTGTTAGATTGTGATAAGCAAAAGAAAAATATATATTTGTAAAAGTATTTTTGCAAAGCGGACCCCGGGCTCGTGTAGGGCACTACCGGGAAAAACGCTAGGATAATGATAATTTTTGCAAGTAATGCGAAGAATTCATTTCAAATAATGGTTAAGACTGAAGTCTCAAATTATGGTACTTAGTCTATAAGATTATTAAGAAAAAACTGTGAAATTTTTCTTTATTCAAACTGATATTTTGTATTATTTAATAAAACATCTGATCTAATACCAAAGATTATCATTCCCTCACCAATTTTATCATTCCCTCGTAGTTTTTATCATTCCCCTGTCATTTTTCTCATTCCCTCGTACTTTTTATCATTCCCCCGTCATTTTTTCTCATTCCCTCGACAGCTAAACTTTGAATTGGTATATTTCCGTACCTAATTAACCCAAAGTGATGCCTATTCGATAAAATGTTTATTATTAAATACTTAATTTGATTTTATTGTAACTTAGTAGAAATTTCTTAAAATAAAAAACGCCGAGGGAATGAGATGAATAATGCAATTCTCAAGAATGACCCTAAATCGGAGGTTAGTTAGTTAAGGCGGGGTGGCGGGGTGAACCATCTTACGATTACAGACTGATCAACGTTAAATATGGCGCCGGCAGCTGTCATTCCATTTTGCCAAACTTTCCATACATTCAGATTGTAACGAATGCTTACGATTTCAACCGGTTTGATGCAACCCACCCTTGGTTTTCCTGGGCGTTTTCCGCAAATCGACATCCAGCGTGCCTACCTATATTGCGTGATATGAGGCGCTTAGCGCTACTCTAACCACCACCTTTGTAAAAGCGGACATTTGTACGAATTTCTTTACTGTTTTAAGCTATCTACTGTGGCAAAAGCGATGTCAGTGACGTGGCCCGACGTATTGGGTGTCCAATTGAGCGAAATTGAACCACAACCCGAGACCAGTGATAGATTTCACGGCTAGACGAGAATTGTTCGCTTTCTAGCCTCCGATGATTCAACATGAAAATTCAATCCAATAGTTAAGCCTATACTTTAGGTATGTACGAAATATCATTTGATATTTAACTGTTGCTTTTCGGAGAATGAAACGTGAGGGACCGGTCTAATCCGATTAAGGTATAGTTTGCCCTCTGGGATGGAAGATCAGATAGCAATCGCTATGGTAAAACTATTGCCAAGGTACGCCAAATCTTGGGATAGGTGCCAAAGCAAAATCACAAGGAGAATTGTGATGATTATGATGATTGATTAGTTAGTTAAGCCAACATATTTAGCCATTGAAACTTAACGAAACGGGTGTAGGCTACGAATCATTCGACATCCTTACTTTACGGTTTTTGCCATCGCGTTTCAATATGTGCCGAATTAACTTTACGTGTTTTCTGGATCAGCCCAACAACTGATCTATTTCCTTTAAGAAAATAACGTAGTACGTACAGTCTGCATCATATTAAGGAGCAGCTAGGGAATGCAATCTCGATCCGAGATTGGCAATTCGACATCTCGCGTTAAAATGCTGATGTCGAGATTAGGGAATCGAGATCTCGTCAGCCAAATCGACGCGATCTCGAAAAATAGCATTAAATATTGTAAAAAAATCCCGAATGCGAGATTAGGGAATCGAGATCTCGTCAACTAAATCGACGTGATCTCGAAAAATAGCATTAAATATCGTAAAAAAATCCCGAATGCGACGATAACAGTAGTACCTATATACCTAAGATATTACTTTTATTATTTGGAGCATAAAATACATCTAATGGAATACATCACAAACATTTTACACAAACGTAAAAAATGTAAACCAATTCTTTTTGATAAGAAGATTTAAATTCCAATAACAGTTTTAGAAGAAGTCGACCACACTATTTTTTAATATCTATATTACCTTCGCATTTACTCTCAGATACGTTCTAACCTCTTGTTTTTAAAAAACTATTCTCATACAAACTAAAACAAATGTCGCAGATCCCTGAAAATATATTGGCGAAATAACAACGTGTTGGGTTTCAGAATAGAGCGAATTGGAGCGCAATCCGAGATAACTGATAGGTTTCTTTTATTGCGAGATTTGCGAGACAACTTATCGCTATAACCTTCAGCGGCGAGGTCGCGGGGTTAAAAAAAAGGTACTTACCCAAGTGGCTCTATGTGAGCTACAGAAGAAGCTGGTGTGCTATGCACGACACCTTGCACTTTTTGACTATACGCTGCTTACTTAGCACAGTGACGCTTAGGTGGTCTTGAGTGGATTCGGGAGCCATCGACCCCGCATTTAGGGAGGGGAGGGGGGGGAAAGTATGGTATGACCCCACCGCGCTTCATTTCATGTAAAAATGTATCCCTTCATATAATATTTTAGTATTAAGCCATTATTCTGTAAAATATGTTTTTAATAATAATAAATTTAAATTTTATTTTAAATTTCAAGCCATATTTCTCTAAA
Source organism: Epinotia bilunana (assembly GCA_947049275.1). NCBI lineage: Eukaryota > Metazoa > Arthropoda > Insecta > Lepidoptera > Tortricidae > Epinotia > Epinotia bilunana. Next base: position 17,722,410 of record OX346260.1, on the reverse strand, counting down.
GCCATGCATACAAGGGCATATGATATACTAGCTTCCGCCCGCGACTTCGTCCGCGTGGACCCGGGATAAAAACTATCCTATATTTTAATCCAGGCTATAAACTATTTTCGTGCAATATTTCATTCAAATCGGTTCAGCCGTTTAAGCGTGATTGAGTAACAAACATCCAAACATCCAAACATCTAAACTTTCGCATTTATAATATTAGTAGGATCATTTTTGGATAAAATAAGGATGAGGAACCTATTTGTGAAACAAAAATAATGCAATAATGCATTTAAAAAAAAGACCGGGTTGCACTCCGGGAGTGCCGGCAGAAGTGAAAACTTGAATAATTTTAGTTTTGAAAAAAGACCCAGCGCCGATAAAGAAGTTTTCACTTCAAAAAAAAGTAGAAATCTGAAAACCTAAACACGTATTTTTGAATATTTAACATTTTTTTTTTGAAAACGACAATTTTTCATAAAGTTAAGCAAGGAATGTAAGGCATGAATCACACACGCCGCGCCAGTCTGTGAGAGGCTTAGGGATTGACAGCAAAGAGTAAAATAATATATGTTTAGGAACATATATGACGTTCCACGGGTAAAAGAAGCTTATGGTGGTAGTTTCGGAGATATTGAATGGTTATTAAAAAGGGTAAAACTGAAGATTTTTTTAATCGCTATTTTGGAAACTATTAAGATGAAACATTTGTTGACGTAGTTTTATTTTTGGTATATGTAAATTACAGTCCGTTACTTTGCTCCTGCGGTTTAGTAAAAAAGGTAATTAATATACGGCCGTGTGATAAGAAAATTTGCAAAATAATACTGAAAAAAGCCTACATGCACCCGGTAAGCCACTCACAGACTGGCGCGGCATGGCCACGGCGGTCAATAGTTAAGGCTTGTATACCCGCTAAAGTCCTTGAGCGTATGGGCGGAGCCGCGACCCTCTCCCCGCGCAAGTCGCACAAGTCGCCGTCGTTTATTAAGAGTTACATAGATTAAGTTACAGACGCGTCATCGCGCATCGTTACTAATGCAAGGGTGGACGTGGGTGGGTGACATTCGTCATGCTTAATTGAAACGTGATATTTGTCATACATAAATTACATAACTGATTAAGTTCAAAAATCATGTCTCTATTATTATAATACTATTTACTTACGATTAGTGTAGTTCCGTCAGCACGGCTAGCACAAGACGGCCGCGACATAAACTCGATTTTTCTCGCACTATCGGTCTCTCTCTTATTAGAACATTAGGAAAGAGAGGTATAGTGTGAGAAAAATCGAGAGTATGTCGCGGCCGTCTCGTGCTAGCCGTGCTAGTGAAAACGAAATTCGTTCGAATAACTCTGTCGCTCGATACACGAACACACAGCACGCCGCAATATACTTACGATTTTTCTCGCACTATACCTCTGTTACTAAATGTTAAGAGAGAGACCGATAGTGCGAAAAAAATATAAAGGTAATAATAATAATCCATACCTACTGTTGCCCTTAGGCCATTTTTTAATGTCGCTATTAATAGGGGCCCATCTAGCAGTTAGCGAGTTACCGTCTGCCAGAGATAAAATGTGAAACAGTTTTAATGGGCAGGCGTCCGATGTTTCATCCAATAGCCCAGCTACTAGTCCATCATTTTCACCCAATAACCCGTTTTATTTAGATTCCATCAACTAGCAATAGACTCTTGCACCCCAGCGGGTGCTGTTTCTGCGTGCGTCCCATGACACGGGCAGAGACAGCATCCGCTTGGTGTACTCCTTGCATTTCATTAAATTGTCAAAAGGGCCTCTACGTGTTGGCTCAGAGCTCCACGCACGGACATCATTGTCCCGTGAGCGGGAAAGACATATAATCCATACTATCCATATTTCCATATCCATACTCCATAATAATATTATAAATGCGAAAGTGTGTCTGTCTGTCCGTTACCTTTTGTGTAAGTGTAAGGTTGTTAAGTTTTAAACTAATTTTCGGTATATTTATTACATTCTACTTCCTTGATTTGATGATGATGGCGTGTACAGTCAGCATCAGATAGTTAGTAGCATCCAAAGTAGCCATATATCGTATCGCATTCCTTACTCCTACTTTTAGTAACAAAGACTATTTCGATGAATGTAAGTTCCGATATATTTGGCTAACTTGGCTGCTACTAACTATATTATGCTGACTGTACAGAAATCGGCCTCGTGTAAATATATACTTATAGATTAGTTATACGTTAACCATACTTTGTTTCATATCAAATAATAACTCTGTATCGAACTTGGAGTTGGCATGCAACCCATAGGTAGGTAGTACTTACAATATTTGCCAAGCCCACTATTTTTATTAGAACTTATTCTATTAACACTTGACAGTCATTAATACGAGCAGATAAAACAATATTGTTAGTAGACAATAGATATTGTAAATATATTTACTAATAAAATGTCTGGTTTTAGCGATTTCCCAATTTTGATACTGTTTAGATATTTGATACTTTGATAGAATAGGTATTTACTTGTGTATTCTTTTTCCTCTTCTCTTGTAAAATTTCTTGATATTACGTATTTACCTCCTGCGCTTATTTAACCCCAAAGACCCAAAATAATTATTGAAAAATTTGTGAGACCTAAGCTAAGACCTACTAACTCTAGTATCGTAAGTTTGTATGTTACTAACAATCTATGGGCAAACTGGCCTGAAATAAAGAATTTATTATTAGTATTATATTAATAATATTATATTATTATAATATTATTATTATTATTACCCGTGTGGTGTCGGGTTAGAATAGCACCACCCCCCTTTCTTCCCGTGGGGGTTGTAAGAGTCGACTAAGGGAACGGGGTTGAAGTGTGTTGTGGGCGATGGGCTAGCAACATGTCACTGCTATATCACATTTTGTCGATCTTTTATACCCACATTTATGCTAACAGTGGCACTGGACACAGGTTTCATGTGCTCTGCCTACCCCTTTTAGGGATAAAGGCGTGTATGTATGTGTGTATTATTGTTATTATTATTATTTCCCATCTTGAACTAAAAACAAAATCTAAACTATACCTACGTAAATGTTAATTAGGTACAAATGCCAACACAGTTAACTGACCATCCTGTATTTATACAAGAACCTTATTACAATGCACATAAAGTGCACGGATGGTCAGTCAGCTGTCTTGTCTATAGTACCTACTACTTTACAAACCACGAAATAGATTGTCCACTCTATGCAACAAAATTATCTGTCACTAAAATCTAAACTATACACAAATATTTATTAGTTACCTACTATACGAATCACAAAACGGATTGTCCACTCTATGCAACAAATATAGTCCACAATTTCGACAAATATTTAAAAATTTCGGCGCAGCGCAAATTGACACAGGTCCGTCATGCACTGACCGTATGGACGAAAACGGGGAGGCGTAGGAACTTTGGCGGAATATTTCAGAAAAAGAGATAAAATTTTAAGAAAATTAAGAAAGTAAGAAAATGATGCTCTTGTTCATTATTGTATGAAGAAAGTTATAAAACTTCATATTATTCTGATAAAAAATTGAGCAGTAAAATGGTTACAAGTGAAAAAATAGGGGTGACTTTAGATTTCTTTTTCTCAAATTTTTATTGTAAAAATGGATTTCTACGAAAACTATGACCCGTCGCATATCTTGCAGATTATGATTTATTTTTTCCGACCGCAAAAATGTTACGTTATAATGCATAAAACGGTTACAAAACAACTCATTTTCACGAAAATTTCGAATGTGGAGCCTTAAATTGTCATTAGATGCCAAATTTACTATTGACCGCCATCGCAGGCCGCGCCAGTGTGTTGCTGGCTTTATGGTGAGGTGGTTCACAGAAACCAAGTTTGCGGCGGAGTCTATTTTGTAAAGGCGTTCGGAGTAAGGTAATCTATAAAGTCATGTAACTCAGCCCTGAATCCCTTTTCGTTTTATACAATCCATACTAATATTATAATTGCGAGAGTACCTAACTCTGTCTGTCTGTTACCTTTTCATGCTTAAACCTCTGCACCGATTGAAATGAAATTTGGTATAGACTTTAAATTCCGGGGAAGGACAAAAGATGGTTTTTATGCGAAAATTCATCTTCTACGGGGGTGAAAAGGGAGGAGAAAGCTTGTATGGAGTTACGATTAAAAAGAGTTCTGCGCAGACGAAATCGCGGGAAAAAGCTAACTAATATAACTAGTGGTTCCGTGAGCTGTAGAATTCGCGACCCAGTCTTTAAAAAAAAATTCTTAATTTTGAAAAGCTGGCTTGACAAAATAAACTATAAGTACATAATAATCAACTAACTTGCTTACAAAATTTCACAATCGATTGAGAAATGCGACCTGTAGAGGAGAACAGCAGGAAAGCGGGTCATCTGACGATTTTTGGCCCAAGCACAAGCATAGAACTATACATTCGCTTCGCTCCCTCGTTCGACAAAAGAATAACGAATATAAGTAATATTATATTCGTTGTCATTTTATCGATTATTACGTCCATCGCAATAATCCTGCCGAAACAAATAACGAGTGACGATAAACGCGACGGGACACTGGCCAATAAACATTAAATACCTATACTTGAAATTATTTGAGTTGACTCATTTGCCTTAAAGTAGTTCATTCGAAAAGGTAGAAGATTCCGATTGCAACGACAGTTTTATAAAAAGTCGGCAAATTAAATAATCACAAGCATACACAATAGGATGTATTTTTTTGTTCAGCTCAGCCACTTACCGATCACAATCGCATTTGCACTTTATATTTTGTCAGATCTATTTAATTTGCTCAATATTATTTGCAAGCTTTATTTATTTATTATTATTTTTCTAATAATATCTATTTTTTTGGCATTGTTGCAACGCACAGTATGTCTTTAACCCTTAATAGAACAGAGCAAAAATTTTCTGCAATTGAGAAACTGAAGTCGATTTATATGTAAGTTTGGCATGTAGATTCAGAAAAAATAAGTGAAAAGTGGAGGGGGTATGTGAAAGGGGGTGATTTCTGGTGGGAAAATATTTACCCTTGTTCGATTACAACATTGCGAAAAATGGTTAGACCCTTGAACAATTTTTGTTGTTTTTTTCTATATTTTTATCATTTTCTTATTGAAAAGGTGAAAATAAAACAGGAAAATACATAATAAAAAACGCAAACTTTCGTACAATCATTGGAAACGTAAATAAACAGCCTCATTTTTATCATAATTATCACAAGATCTTTTAAAATCAATTATAACTTATTTTTTAACACTAACACATAAGGAAATAATAGCTACAACTCAGTTGAATTATTAATTTCTCTAACATTGATTAATGCTTTAAAAAAACATTGATTAATGATTTAAACAAGTTACAAAATATTTAAAATTACCTAACTCTCATTGTCTTTTCTGATTATGAAAAAGTAGTGTACAAAACATAATTTTAATTATTTAAATCCAGTTAAGTTTACTGATTTAGTAGTTTTTATCTTTTTGCTGATCGTGATAATTTGTATTACTCGGCGTGAAAGGTTTTGAAGCACATCTTGGCACATAAAACCACTGCATTTAGAACACTGTATTTTAGATCGCTTTTCTTGGCTTTTCGTGCTGCAAAACCTGCACCTTTTATATGTGCTGATCTCTTTGGGTAAGTTAATACCAACATTTAGTAGTCGAATTTCATCGGGTACTTTTTACACAGAAGATAGACGTTAAAAAGTTAGGATTGTGTACTAAACTTTAAAAAACAATATCAATAGGGTTTATTTTATTTTATATACGTAATTGAGTTATATATAATACTAAAAACAACGACGAAAAATAATGATAAATTCAAAACGTTTTTTTGATGTCCTAAATGAATAACGGGAATTATTTTCCCACTTCAACCTTACAACTTCAAGGAACGTTTGTTGGACAAAGCAATGGTTTTAAGTAGTGTTTCATATGTTTAATAACGCACATTATACTTAATTTTAAGTAACTGCTAGCGAAAGCCTCCTACCTGATTTTTTTTCATATATCCGGATACACAACGCCGACAAACACCGTTTTTTACGAGATTTTCACTACGTTTGAATTTGACATTGACGTGTTTTGACAGATGAAGTTTGACGTAAGAATGTTACCAGTAAAATAAATGTAATACTTACCAAAATTGTAAAACTGTATGGTACGCCTGGTTAAGTGTTGCCATTCAAAAAACAATATCGATTTTATACGAATGGACTAAGTGGGAAATAATATCCGCGTGTACTAATAAGGGTTAATTTAATTTTTTTCGTACCTTTTTTTACTTCTTCTTTTATCTTTTTTCTCTGTTTATTGTTTTGTGTATTTTTTTATTTTGTTTGTTGGATGTTGCAAAATGCCTAATAAATGATTACAACATATACGTATATGATAGATCGATAGATAGATAAATCATTTATTGGGCATTTTGCAACATCCAACAAAAAAAAAAAAAAACCTGTGTTCTGCGCGCTCGCTTCCATAGGCGCTGATACGTAGGTATATAATGAGCTCGAAACATGGTGAAATGTCATTAGGATCGGAAGCGAAACCGACATCGTTGTGTCGCGTTACGACATTTCATGCATGTGTAACAAATATGAATCTGGATTTAGGCACTTATTTGCGAGTTTGGGCGAGACTTTATTTTACTATTTCGTTTGTTTTATAAACATTAAAATATATTGTAAATAAAAATATACAATTTAAGCAGACATTAAACATAGGTACAAGGCAGAAAATAAATTAAATTAAATTAAAACTACATACTCAAATAACCCACCCCGCGTCACTCCCGGTGCAAAGTTGCCCATCACGCTCGCTCCATTGCCGCGTTGGATTGCGATGGACAACCTTTGAAATAAGAATGACCCGGAGCGGGGGTCGAGGCCTTTTTCCCGCAGGCGGCGCCCCACTTCCCTAAGGAAAGACTTTCCCTTGCAGCACCAGCATCCCGTGTTCTCTGCGGCAAGAGGGATAAATAAGTAGTGTGAGAGCACTGCGTATTTGTCCCTCTTATTTTACTTAGTTACTTTTCACGAAGTCACGACAATAGCATTTTGAGTTGAGCTCTAGATCAGGTCGATCATGAAACGCATATGGCATTGTCACTTACGGTAGGTAGATCCAAATGTATTTTTTTCTATGGAAAAATTACAGTTTGTTGTGTTAATGATTGTCCGAACGCGCGTTCGAAACGTTACGTGATTGATTACCCCTTAGTCACCCCTCAGCACGTCAGTACTAGTACTTCGTTATGGGAGCTCCAGAATGCAAAAGCCGGATTGGTAATTTTAGCAAATGCATAAACGTACTATCTCACTTTTTGCATTTTCATAGGAACTTGGCAGTAGGTAATCGCTCTGGATACAATTCTTACAAAAACAATTTTATTACGAAGAAAACTATAAAAAATAAAAGTAGTACACATAAAATTCGTAAAAAAACGAGTTTTTCTTTTTACTATATTTCGATAAGCTGCGTAGATAAATTAAAATAAAATCTAAATATTCAGTTCTGGTATTAAAGCTCATAAAATTATCTCGAGGAAATTCAATTTAGGTTAATTGCTTGATTAAAGGTAATACAAACTTTCATCGCTGGCTAATTATAATAAAAAACTCTCTCAGATCTTGAAAAACGTATTAAATAAATTAAACCACGACCGCTTTTAGCCTTGTTGGTAGTGACCCTGCCTACGAACCTGAAGGTCCTGGGTTCCAATCCTGATAAGGGCATTTATTTGCGTGGGGAGCACGAATATTTGTTCCTGAGTCATTGATGTATTCTATGTGTTTAAGTATTTATTTATTTATGTAAGTATGTATATCGTCATCTAGTACCCATAGTACAAGCTTTGCTAAGTTTGGAACTAGCTCGATTTGTGTATTCTCCGCAATAATAAATAAATACAAAATATTGGCTGATTTATCAATGCACTAATTTAATTTTTTAACATCCCACATTAGTGAATAAATCACATGAAAAAGTTACTCAGTAAAATAAAGTCTCGCCCACATTATTCCCGTGTATCTAAAAATAAACGTAACGTAACTTTGCGATCTAAAAATAACCCAAAGTGCTAAGTTACAAACAAGTTACTCACGCTCATTTCAGCCACAAGTGAATTTTCATTTACACTAACTCACTTCACAAGCACATTAACACGAAAAAATCCGCACGCACATACTTCGCGACTCGTAAATGTCAAAAAAATACAGACAACTTACACCACAACAAGAAAATCACACCAAATTAACCTTTAAATACTTAATAATAACAATCAAAATCGTCAGTGAATCGCTCCGTATTAAATAACATGATCTTTCAGAGACGAATCCTCAAAATTTGAGGTTATCTTACTGATCGGTAAATGTAGGACACATTGCACAGCCAGGCTATAGGGGCGAGAGTCGCGTGAGTACGGCGGTTGTGTGTAGGGTTCAGCGTTGTATAAATTATGCGTTTGTGTGCTGTAGCGACGAGAAAGGTTAATGTGTAAGGGGTGATGTTGTGAGTGTGTGAGTGAGGACGCGGTTTGCATGAGGGCAGTAGCGTGAAACTGATCGGAGGATATTGGTGTAGGTCATGTTATGAATCTCTGGTTTCTTCTTAAAAATGAAAGAACCGAAATAATGTACCCACCAGACTTTGTAAGTTCAAGAAAATGAGTTCTCCTGACGCTCTTTCGAACCTAGACTGTTTTTTTTAGTACTGACTTAAAAATCCTCTCATGAATGCCAGGAAACTGGCAGCACTCACATTCATCTTTGATTTTTTTGCAGATGCAGGTTTCTCGTGATGTTTTCGTTCATCGAAAAACTAACGGTAAATAACAAATGATATTCCGTACATGTCCCAAAAACTCATTGGTACGAGTCGGGATTCCAACCCAAGACCGCCGTTTGTCAGTCGTTAACATGAACCACGAGGTTCGTTAAATTAATTAATTAATTAAAGACTTTAATTAACTTCAGCTTTTCGTTCTTAAAATGCGATCGACAGTATTTTTGACTACATTTTATTTCAACAGCATTAAAGTTAGTTGGTTTAAGTAGCGTACGATTATTCGGGAATTACTTCGGCCAGCTCTGATTTCAAGCTGGGTGCGAATTCAGCGGGTGCTAAGGATATTAAGATTAACTGATATTTAGTTCTTATACCTTATCAGAAGTTATACAATACAAATGTATGAAATAACTAGAATGTGTATTTTAACAATGCTAACTACGTAGCACATAGGAAGGAAAATATAGCATGCGTTTGTGCTGTGGCTTTACTAATATAGGTTTCGGAATTGAATGTATTAAAATACATAATCACTCTATCTTCAGACTAAACCGCGGAAACGCGCTCCCACTCGCACCCGGCCGACTGGAGCAGATCGATCCGCGTCTCGTTACTGCCGAGGGTGTGACTACGCAACCGAAATTTCTATATCCTACATCTCCCACCCTTTCTATCTTTACTCAAGAGACAAAGACGCAAAGCGTCGAGATTTAATTCAATTTAGACACGTAATACCTCTCTAGCTGGATCAATTAAACACTCACACATAGAAGCGTCAGTGCAGATTGTGCTCATGCAAATAGGGAAGGTATTTTACTGTGTAAGTGTTAATGGAATTTCAACTTTAAGCAGTGACACTAAGATTTAAATTGGCTTGCATAGTTATATCAGTGTTTATCGCCAGTGGAAACTGTTTATATGAAGAGGAAAGAGGACGGATGCATCGATATGATTGTTGTATGTGTATGTGTTATACGTAACATATCTTTAGTTGTTGGTTAATAGCGAGTTGGAATACAACGAACAGCGCGTCCACTAAGTTAGGTAGTTAGAACTTTGTTCGTCGGAAAACGGCGGTTAAAGGGGCAATTTGTTCAGAATAGAATTCGATTAATATCAGTTAGGTGGTGAAAGCTAGGTCCAGATTTATGTATATCAATGAATACCTATTTCAATGAAAATTACTACTGCAAGTATACATACCTATATATCTACACTTTCAAAAAAGCTCATTTTTAGGTTCAACAACAGAATTCGATATCTAGCATGGAGCTACTAGCGTACCTATATAGACTACGGTAACCGCCATCAAGGGATCGTACGGTTGTTTGCCACCATTCTGTCTCGAATTAAAATAATTAATCCCGTGTGGGGTTAGAATAGCACCACCCTCTTTCTCCCCGTGGGTGTCGTAAGAGTCGACTAAGGGTACAGGGTTGAAGTGTGTTGTGGGCGATGGGCTAGCAACCTGTCACTGCGATATCAAATTTTGTCGATCTTTTATACCCACATTTATGCTAACAGCGGCACGGCCACAAGTTTCACGCGCTCTGCCTACCCCTTTTAGGGATAAAGGCGTGTATGTATGTATGTAATTCAAACCAACTATGTATTTTTTTTGTATGTACCGTCCCCGTAATTCTTTACAATTTTATGAGTTGTAAACTCGCTATGGCGTTATTCCATTATTAATGCTACTGTAGGTACAGTCAAGTGCAGAAATATGCATCGATTTAATCCTGTCTTAAATATGTACCGAAACCTTAATCCGCTGACATAAGAGCGATGGGGCACATTTATGGGTAACTTGTATGCGCCCATATTTTTACACTTTACTTTACGACTGTCTCACGCTGAGATTTAGTCGCGTCGCATAAACTGTGACGTCATAATACCTCAGCACGGCTATCACACGACGGCGCGCAAGCTCTCCCGATTTTTCTCGCACTATCCGTCTCTCTCTTATTAGAACACTTAGAACAAGAGGTATAGTGCGAGAAAAATTGAGAGTATGTCGCGGCCGTCCCATGATGTGCTGTACAAATTACCATTCTGCTGCCAGCGTAGCATGGTTGTCATTTTATCACTTATCGTTGTCGATAACTACACATATAACACTCGCATACTTGTCAGAACGTGACGCAAGTTTTATGGACAGCGATAAGTGATAAAATGTCAACAATGCTACGCCCGCTGGTAAATTATGTGAACTCCGTTCCTTAATAATTCAATTTACAATATCTTTGCCCGCGTGCGTACTTTGGATAACCTTGTCAAGGCCGATACAGGCCTCTACAAACGATTTCGACTACACAGCCGTGAATGACTACTACGCGCTACGGCGTAGCACGCGCAGCGTAGTGAGCCATGCCTATACGAGCGATTTCCGCTACGGAGCGGAAAAACGCTGTTACGCGCTAAGGCGTACCACTCGTAGCGATGCGTTGCTCGAATGGATCACGAGAGAATCTCAACATTTCAATCCACACTCAATTTAAATTCAATTTATGGTAGGAGAATAGTGCCCTTGGCTAAGATACGTCCTGTTTGTTTAGAACTTAGGACCATTCAGATGTTTACATAACTGATATACAATAAATCGTTATGCCCCTAACATCATCCACAAACAAAACTACAGAAGTAAGCCCTTAAGTTCGGAATTTAGAGGCAATTCACAACTTATGGGACAATCTAAGGCACAGTAAATATATTAGCTAAAGCAGTATCTCCACTGGAGTATCTTAAGACTTGTTTGGATCTGTGCTCTTTTGAATGACAGTTCTACGCGGCACATGCGTCACAGTGACAGTGACTGGTGCACCGCGGAGTCCGCCGAAGTCCGCTTTAGTTTATTGTAGCGAGCGACACTAGAATTCACCTTTCACATGTTTATATGTGAAGTCTCATTAATGTTTATGTTAAAAGTACTTAATGATAGTATGCAAAATGTCAGATGCTAGAACCTGAAATGTAATTTATTTGATAAAGTTCAAAACAGTATGTGTCAAATTGTTATAGGTACCTACTATGTGCAAATATATATGGCACCTTCAGCCGTCGTTCCGTAGAAATTTTCCATTCAGGTTTCAATGAACACCCCCATACGATTCCTAACGGCTTGACGCAGCCCAGCCTAATACTATCCAAAAGGAGAACTATCAAAGACGCGACAGTGATTAAGCCTGACTGTGACTGTACTGACCTGACAGCAGACTACTCTGACCAGTAGGCACTGGTCAGAGAAGTCTGCTAAATACATCTGAAGTAAACATAAGTACCTTAATGCCTTAAAAAAACAACAAACGAAATAAAGTCCTTTGAAATTTCGCGAACAAAGCAAGCTTCAACACTTACAAATCGTTAATTATAAAAGTTCGCTTTGTGACATGTCTGAATCCTTGACATTCTCGGAATCCCGAATCGTCCCACGCAAGACGTGGGCGTAGACGGATCCGTAGGCGTTCGTAGCACACGTAGCGGTCGAGCGCTACAAGTGCTACCAGCCGCCTACGCTAATAGTACTAGGATGTAAACACAATGACCGTTTTTCCATAGAAACGAAGTCCCCTGTTTTCTCCCTGGAAATGGCAGTAGAGCAATATTTATTTTCCATAAATCTATGGCTACTATTGACATGTTCCTATGTTATTTTTACTAGATTATTTAAAAAAAGGAAAACATAGGAACACGGCAAAAGCATTTCTTTGATTTTTTATAAAAATAATAGTTAAATAGGTTAGGTTAGGTTTAGGAGAAGAAATCAGGGGACTACGAAACGTTGATTTTATGTTCTTTTATTGGGTATTTTCGGTCCAAGGTGCAGTTGTCTCTATCGCGCTCTGCGGGGGGCGGCTTGAGGTTGGCGCGACAGCAATACACTTTACAAATACCTATTTCTCTATTATCTCGACCTTAGTGTTTCCTCTTAACGTTTCGCATACAAAATCTTACCGGTCGATTAGGCACTCCCTCATAAAATCTACCACAAACCATTATTTAATAATATACGTGTTGTGTCTCTTTCAAACAAACGTAAATTTCGAAGTGACATATAAAGACCAAACCAATATTTTTTTAAACATACTTATTATATATAGTTTTAATATTGTACGGCCCGACTGATGGTAAGCGGTTACCATAGCCTAAGGGCGCTTGCAACTATATGGGACTCCACCCGATCCTTAAGCTAATATCAAATTGAAACAGATACCTCGTCTTTCATTATATAATGTTGCAGCTCAAAGGTCTATACTTTGTTCGCTATTTTTTTACGCCATACCTACTCAGTCTCACAAACGCAACAACATTCAGTCAGAGGCTCTAGTATAAGTTTTACCGAAACAAAACGTTACGACCGCGTTTGCGTTTAGCTGTCAAATCCCATATAAATTGAGAGTAAAACGCAAACGCGATCGTAACGTTTTGTTTCGGTAAAACTTATACTAGAGCCTCAGGTGTGGGTGTGTTCGATATCCTCGCAGTTTTAAATAATTACATGCGTAGTTTTATCATCAATAACGCTTCCCAAATGATCGCCTTTCCTCATATGTACGTTAGTTAATACTCGTAACAAGGGTTTGAACATGTTTTGCAAAACTTTCTAAACGTCTATCTGACTTAATTGAAATCACATTTGCATTTGATGTACGCACTCATTACGTTTCCCGTCAAAGCTAACGCATCATCATATATTTAAGAGCTTGGCTCTTGTCGGTGGAGTAATTTCCATTCTGTTCTATTATTCGCAGCCTTTTCCTTCAACTCTCTATACGATTCAATATTTTCCTTTAAAGCTAACGCAAGCAACAAATATTAATATTTAGTTCACTAGCCAGATAGACCCCTAGTTGCGTTAACAAAGTATCCGAACGCACCCCAGCAAGCCCCAACACGATTATTTCTCACTGGCAATAAATGCCCGCTATCAATGTTATCACTAAGAGCACGCGTGGCGCGCGCCGTTCCACTTGCGAATCGATAGGACGCTTTGTTGTTGTTTTGTTCCCCTCCAACACACCACCGAGCTTATAGCGCTATCTCATTCGGCCGACTGACGACACGTCACAGTCAGCCAATCAGGAACGCCACGCGTTAGCCAAGTAGTTTGTAAAAGCGATAACAGATGGCTCTAGTAGTCTCGAAGAGACTGCTCAGTGGTTTATTAGGAGTTTGTTTTATGACTTTCTATTTTTGGTGCAGTCTGCAGTCTTGTTCTGTTTCAAATGATGGTAAGCTAGTAAATAGCAGGCAATTCAATTTCAAGATTTATATGAGGCATTTCACATTAAAACGTGAATTTATTTTATTGTTCAACCATAAAGGAAATGTAATACTTTATTTATGGTTCAACTAATGTTTCGTTGTAAATAACTTAATTCGTAATACATGTAATCCCTCAGGCCGGTCCATAGTTACAGTTCGGACATGCATCATTTCGATATACCTATTGGAAGTGACTACATTTGATTAGGTACTGGGTCTAAATCGGGGACCGAAACTGGGCGTTTTTCCTATCATCACTACAGTATATTATAAAACAAAGTCGCTTCCCGCTGTCTGACCTTATGTATGCTTAGATCATTAAAACTACGCAACGGATTTTGATACGGTTTTTTTAATAGATAGAGTGATTCAAGAGGAAGGTTTATATGTATAATATATACCCGTAATATATAGGTACCCGTGCAAAGCCGGGGGGTCGCTAGTAAACAATACAATAGCTAACAGTTTAGCTACATAGGTGCATATTCATTATGTTCCAAACTTGCAAGTCATAGTTGTCAAAGTCCTGTGCATATCTGTAGGGTCCAGAAATGTAAGGTCTTAAAACTTTGGATGTGTTTACTGGAAACACGAGAAAATGGTGGAACGTAACAGGAGGCAAAGATTATGATAGGTTTGACTACAGAAGAACAAAGGTCATTTCGCTGGTTGGCGACCACCTAATTTCATGTGCCGGTTGGCGACCACTTAGCTGAGTTGGTGAGCTGAAAGGAAATTTTCTTGGTTTTTTAGTAGATTTCTATTCTAAAACAACAAAAAATGCATGTACAACTAATTGTCTCAATAGGTTCTGTAGAATTGATGTTATCTTCAATAGAAAAAACCTTCTCCTTCAGGTGGTCGCTAACCGAAGGTGGTCGCGTAACCAGCGTAATGACCCTATTATATCTGCTGTAACTGGTTAAGAGTAATCTAAGGTTGCTGGCTAAAATAGTCACTGGACACAATACACTCGATAGTCACTTAAAGGTAGGAATAAGCAACAATGCCTTCTGTGGGGGGTAAGAAACTAGCAACCGTACTAGAGGTGGAATGTATTATGTCCGTGCCCCCGCGGTTTAATATATTCGGTAGGTATGTGATAAAGGAGTGTCAATTGACGGATGACACCTTCATGATATCCCTTTGCTCTGCAGGAAAACGAAGAAATGAGAATGGAAGAAACTGATGTGGGCATGCTGCCGCTGGGACACAAACCTCAAGCTCCGACTCAGAGAAAGGAGTTGAAAGAACGTGGCAAAATCGATAGCACGCCTCTTTCCGGCTGGGCGTCCCTACACATCATCATATCACAGAAAAGACACCCACTTATTCAGAAATATGTTATTGACTCCTCTGTTGTCTTTCGTTTAATAACTTAAAATTTTGATCAAAACGGGGGGTATCACCAAGCCATTTTCCACTGGTTGCATTTGCATTTATATTTGAAAAATAAACTAAAGATGACATAAGTACAGCATTAGTTTACGAAGAAAAGTACTAAAGCCACACAAATGATGTTCCTCAACTCTCCTACGTCAACTTTTTTTAAACTCACAAACAGTAGCCCATAATGAACGTACCATTATTTGTCAATTTCAGTTCCTTGAACTCTTCCCGATTAAAGGGTTTTATCACAATAGCCGGATATACGGGCCAAATCCAGACGCCACGTAAAAACTCCCAAGGGACATAAAAAACAGGCCCTTTCCAACGACCGCCTACCGCAGCCAAAAATAGAGCAGAAGAACATTAAGATCCAAATTCAAAACACATCAGGAACCACACTCAATTAAAACTTGACCTTATAGTATCAATCTTAAGGTGGGTTTTAGATGCACGCGCAATGGAGATGCTATCTTTAGTCATGTGGACGTTAATGCATCAGTGTTTGCATGTCGGCATGAGAAATTATTCCCTGGACATTTTCGTTGAAGCGGAAGGTTTTAAATAACGCCAAGCCATTGTTTTTAAGGCAAGAGTATAATTGCTAGCTTTGTCATGATGCGTATCGTGTTTGTAAAATATTAATAGGAGTTGTCGTTTTATGCACTGTTATTTATCGTCAACCGATCTCAATTCTAATTTGTTAAAAGCGGGTGTGATCAACTCGGCAACTAATTCGAATTAATAAATATTATGGCAATACCATGGTTTGAAACTTCCAACACGAACTTATGTCCTGTAAAGTAAATGGGATTGTTGATCGTTCAGTTAAATTGCTATCAAAGGCACACCTCATTTCAACCTAAAGTGCTAAACCTGTACCTACACGCGACAGTAGCAAAATAATATGTAGTAAGAAGTAAGAGTTGGTACAACATCAACATTTTCGGACGTTATTCGTACTTTCCAGTTTTCGCACTTTTTCATGTGAATCGATGTGTAAAGTGCGAAACCATGGTAATTTAAATTAGGTAATAATCTAGCTGTCCCATCTACTTATAAGCGAATACCCAGTTCCTATTTTTTTTAATTATGAGTTGTAATTTCAACATTAAGTTATCCCATTTACTTGCAGTCGGCGCAGCTTTTCTTTTTCTGCCTTTTTTTCCTTCCGCTTCATATCGTTTCTCACACAGTGCATCTGTCTTCTCCTAGGCCTACCTTTTTTTTACATCCTGTCCAATTTCCAACCCAATCAGTTAATGTCCGCTTTTAAAATGCACTTTTACTAATCTTTTTTATTTAATTACCGAAAAATATCTCGGTATTAGAAAATTCTGGAAAAATGTCGTAGGTTTAGCAGAGCACATTTAATAGTGATGAAGAGTTTACAATATGAATCGATTCAAGTATACTATACAAACATTAACAGCGTTGTCAGAAAGGCCGTATTTGCATTGCAGATATGTAGGTATATATGAGATCCTTGAGGAATTGACTAAACTCCTTAAATCTTCTACGCAACACACATACCTCTCTATTGCGATTTAGTTATCGTCATTTCGCATTATTTTGCTCCCCAAAACTTTTGCTGAAGTGGATATATAGGAAACGTTACCTACTTCCTTTCTGTCATAAATTATTTTCTAATAGAAATCCAGCCTATCACCCTTCTTTTATAATTTTAAACGTTTGATAATACATTTATCTCAAAACACACGACTGAGGTCGTGTGTGATGACCCGTGTTAATCTATTTTTTTGATGACAAATGCAGCGGGCAACAGTGGATGTGATAGCGATATAATGGAGATAAAAGTGCTGGTATAATTATCACTTTATGTTGATACATAAAGCAGTGATTATCGTCCTCCTACAGCTTTCCCGGCTAACTGTACGCTTAAGAAGCCCTGGGTTGTACGAAAGCGTCTGCCATTTGACCTTCCCACCCAGAGGAAACCTAGATCTTGTTGGTAGGTATGACTAGTTTCCGCACTATGTTTTCCTTCATCGAAAATAGCTACTTTTAAATATCAAATGATATTTCGCACAGATAAGTATTTTGATAATCCGATTAATACGAGCCCACCGGTTCGAACCCACCGCCTTAAGATTGATAGTTACTGATTGGCTTCAGCGGTATCTATAGATACTTATAATAATAACTAATCAGATAGTATTATCTTCAACACATTGCGTTGACGCCGAACGAATATAGTTCTGGAACACTCAATCTTGATCTCGCCGGTTCTAATTCTGGCTCATGCTAGGTAGGTTCGGAACGTATGTTAAGGATCATTTGATTTGTGCCCCTAGCGGTGGCAGCGTGGAAGGATCGCACCTATACCGGTAAACAACGTCTTTAAACGCTTAAAGTGGTTACTAATTGAGTGTTCCGCTTTGGAAGGCATGTTACAATCATCAATGTCTATGATAGCAGTAGTCAAGCCATGTTACGAAGCCTTCAGGCAGCTTGAACACTTCGAGCAATCATCTGACTCAACAACTCAGTTGACGAAAATCCTACCACCAACAAGGTGTATCAGTTTCCTCTTTGTGTTGAAATATCAGACGGCAACCAATTCCTCAAAAACTTTGCAGTGCCTTGCCTCATTTTAGTTTTTAAGGTTGTTTACTAACAATGCTATGGACCTATAAGTTGTCTGAAAAAAAACGCATTTTATTTTATTTATTATTTATTTCTTAGGTCGGTCTTGGGATTAGGTCGCAGGCGGACCCCGGGCTCTTTTTCGATGCAACCGGGATATGGCTATGATATGGGTCATACCTATGATTACTAGATAGGGTTGAATGTCAGTCTCATAAAGTTCATCAAGATCTGTTGGTCCTTCCACTTTGTTGATTCACATTGTTTCACAGTGTTTTCACATTGGATGTGTATGGAAGTGTCCTTGCGACACGTGTTTTTGATCAGTAAGTTGTCACCTGTCCAGTAAGGATTATTTACTGCGCCTGTAGTTTCCTTATTGGCGCAGAATGTGCAGAAGCGGGACGTTACGAATGAAGTACTACTTGCATACCGCCCCGCACAATATACTTTATACTGACAGTATAGCGATAAGTAAGAAAACCTAGGCGATATCAGTATGTTCTCGGTAACGTACAAAATACCAAAAATAAGTTCTGTCTCTAAATAAGTTGGATCGCCTCCTTACGACCATGTATCATTTTTCCGCCGTCAGCTCAGTAGGCTCTCAATACGTCGTCGTAGATCCTTCCTTGCGTACCCTCTGCATCTTATTATCTATCCTGTTTGTGCCTTCTACTCCAGGTTATCTAAAACGGAAATTTGTTTTCGAAACTCCGCGCCCCGGATGTGTACTGGATTCTTCCCGTTTATTCAAACTTATAATACCTTCTCATCGTACTGGTTTTATTTCAAATTCTTTCGCCGTTCAGGCAATCCGCCTCTGGAACGCTCTCTCTCCCTTTAAGACAAGCCCCAAGCAAATTAGTTTTCAAGCGAATGCTTCGTAGGCATCTAGGGAAAAAGAATTTGCATAGCATCCATCGTCCAATAAATATAAGTGTATAATATCTTTGTATATAAGTAATAATATTTAATTATATATATGTAGGATTATGTTTTATAATAAGTCTGTACTACGCTCTAAACGTTGATCATTTACTCTGTACCAATTTTTAAGTGTCTCCGTTTGGCCTTATGGTTGACTGTTAGAGAATGCCATTTGGCATTAAGTCCGTCATTTGTACATTATTTTGTTTTTGTGCAATAAAGTTTAAATAAATAAAATACCGTATTGGTACATCAGGCGGTGCAGGCTAAACAACTGAAACATTTTATTAATTCATATACTTACCGTTATATTGCCGTTATATGACTGTGCATTTTGACCAATATGCCGACTTATCTGATATTGACTCATCCTTGGTTACCTAAATTAATTACATTGTTACGTCAAAACTGTTATCGAAGCTAATTACTACTTCCATTTATCAGAACAATTTTCCTCGCGTGACAAGTTAATCATCAGCAGTAAATCTAATTTATTTATCATATCAGTCTTGAAACTCTTGAAGCATCGCAATAGAACGCGTCGGCTCGACAAGGTCACATCGCGTCGCATAGGCTACGCGAGCTGGCAACGCCGCGATCAAGCGACAGCGAACACGAGACGCGGCTGTGTTCGAGAGGAAGAGAGACGACGCGATTCCTATTGTGCATTCAGAAGAGAACGGATGTGGAGTGTGCTACTCGTGACCCGCGAGAAAGCGGCGCCGTGAAAGAGGAATTTAATTTGAAAAGAGAATAAATTAGAAAGGAGCGCTGGCTAGTTTCAATTGGGACGATTATTCGTCAGCGTTTATTCGTTTTTCAGTATTTTATGCAGTCTAACGGAGGCCAGAAGCAACGAATCATACTGTTTTACCTAATAGAGGTTATTATAGAAATAATGTATCTGCGTAAAATACCTGTTTAAATATGATGAATAATATTAACGTATTTGAGGCATATTAACGTAAATTCAATATCAAGACCAACATTTTTTAATAAGTCATAGGTAGGTGAAGATACATTGTCCCCTATCTACCTACTCGTGAAATAAAGGAACAGGTAGATTCTATAATTAATTAATTATAATAAGATAGGTAATAAATACTTAGTTCATTAAACCGTCAGTCAATTTAAATAGGTAATGCTTGTTCATATTTTTCCCCGACTACTACTACCGCGGCAAAGCCAAAAAGAAGGGATATGTTTTTAGTTCTCTGATGTTTGTATGTATGTATACCTCTATAATTATCTCTAAAATGTATCTCCTGCAAACAGTATTAAATACAAGTTGTCGTATTTATTAAATAAACATGGAACAAGGTGTGAAACCGTAAAAATGCGACAAGCAGAATTGTCGAAAAATTTAATCAGTATAAATCCCGGTCAATATTTCTTCACTGCCTTACAGAGGAGTCGTGATTAGATATTTTTGACTACGGTCCTGTTCAAATGTAAAATGTTTTTCGAAATTAAACGCTGTAAATGTTTGTAATATTTGTACGGCCGGTACCAGGCTGACAGCAGTCCGTCGCAGCTGCCCGATATTTAGGCCTAGCGCGGCCCGCCCGCGCTACTTTGCGGAATTACATGACGATATTACGATTAAAAGACATATTAAAAACATTTTGTGCATGAGATTTACGATAATGTTGCGTAACAGTAATTGCTGAATTAGTATGAGAAATTACAAGTGGATAGGTTAAGCGGAAGTGGGTGAAAATCGAGTCAAAGGATTCGCGACGGCGCGGGATTGATTTAATTTAATTTGAAAAGTGTTGAAAAGTACCTACACCCTGAACGATTTCTGATACGCTTAACTTTTTAGCCTAAACAACTTTCCACGATTTTAAAAGAAACTTATCCATGTTCATAATGATTAATATGAACTACTTACCGAGATAAAAGTGACTATAACTTCTATATATTTTATACCTCTACCTCCTACTCACTGCATTTCGTTCTAATAAAGGTTATGCAGACTTTTCCTTGTACTTACTTATTGTAAATGATCGATTAGGCGAGTATAGTCAGCATCAAAAGTAGGTAACTACGCAATCGAGTAAATTTAAATAAGTAGGTAAGTACTTACATGATTACATATCCAAGAACCATATACCAAAAAAAACAATTGTCTCACCGACATACAATTAAGGTTTTTATGCGAATAAAAACAGGACAATAATTCCCCGTTACGTCAACGCTTGGCATCAGTGATGAAATAGGAAAATACCTACTTTATAAATAGATAACTAATGTAACTGCCTATTTACAGTGGCTTTGTTAGATTGCTTACCCCAAACGCAATTTTTCTTTGTAGCTTATTTACTTCCCGCATTTTTCCCGAACGCGATTAATTAGTCGTTTTTTTCCACTGCAGCTTTCTTTCTCAGTCGTGTTCCTGTCTGATTTTTAACCGACTTCAAAAAAAAGGCGGAGGTTCTCAATTCGGTTGTATTCTTTATCATTTTTTTTTTATGTTTATTACCTCAGAACTCCGTCATTGAAAGGCCGATTCGTAAAATTTTTTTTCGTTTGTAAGTATATGCTTCCAGGTGGGTCCCATTTTTTTCAAATATTCAATTGAATGATGGGATCCATGAGGAATTGAGGGAACTCCTCAATTATATTAGGCACGCGTGTAGTGATTTTGGTATTTTCTATTATAACTCGTGTATTTATACCTGGAAATCATAAATTTGGTGGAGTGGAATTGATGATGAAAACCACAGATGACTTATGGAATTCCTCAATTATATACTTAAAAGTACAAAAGTATATCACAGATTCTGATAAGATTCCGTTGAAATAGCAACTAATGAAGTGCCAAAGGTGATCCTTGTGGAATCGACGGAAGTCCTCAAATATTATCGGGTCACATACAGCGATTGGGCTTTTTTCTCTAATAATCAACGCATTTGCTCTCGGAAATCAGTTCATGTGATAAATTGGAAAAGAAATGTGGAAATGTACTCGTGGCTTGGCGGAGTACTAAATTGAAGTCGGTTAAAACTTTGTTTTTAAAGTAAATTATATTAAGTCTCTTATGTAGGAAATCTATTGCAATCGCGAAAGAGTAGGTAGGTTAAGTTCGTTAGGCAGCTTCAGATGCCCGAAGTGCACTGTGCAAACTATTCAATTGCGAATAAAATGACTGTAGAAAAACGCGTTTGTAAACTTATTTGAGCAAAAAACTCGCTACCTACAATAGTGAGGAAGGTACATTTTAAGAATGGCAAATTATGCGATTAAGGGAAAAGAAAAGTTGCGTTTGGGAAACTGATCTTACAAATCACCGACTACGGAAAAGTAACTGAAAAAAAGTTTTACATTTTTATACAGATGGTAGCCTATGTCATGCACCCGGAGCATAATTCCGAATCGATCGACACCTCATTTATCGAGCTTACGTCAAGACGAGAGTGAATTGGGGTCAATCAACTTTTTCTTGACCCTTAGTATTTTCTTCATTATCAGTTACCACAACATGTGTATTTGATAAGATCTATACGTTCTTATAGCTACATTAACAGTCTATTTGAACATATATCGTTTGCATTACATAAAAAATGTATTCTAGCGGAAAACATGGTTGTGTCGAGGTGACAAACCACAATTTTCCTACAAATCGGGGGACATTTTACGTCCGCTGGGCAACCGGTGAAATTAAGGGCAAATGAATATTTTTTAATACAGTTTTCATGTGGTTTCACGCTGCAATTCATTGAGTAAAGAATCCAACAACAATTAACCACAGCAGACATCGTATTTTCTTCTTAACTCCTTTTAAACAGCAAATAGTAGAAACGGGGAAGACACTAAAAAGTTGATTCACTCATAGGCACTATCTAGGTATAGTCTTTCGGTTTGAGTTGTATCCAATCTACTTAAAGGAACAATGCCTTTGTTGACTGACACCGCAAAATACCAAAATTACCATATTATAAAAAGTCGTTACACTACCTAGAAAGTTCAATTGAATATCGACTATGTCCCTAAGTACGTAATAATAGGTTACGAGTGCACTAATAGGAAAATGGCGGCCCAGGTGCCTTTGTACTTGTTCGATTCTCAGAGTACTCAGGTAAACGCCATAGAAGTATTGAAATATTATAATTCTATTAAAGCAATTTAAACTTTTGGCAAAAGCCCTAGAGTTGAAAATCCAGTAAAATGTTAATGCCTCAACCTCATCATCACTTACTATCAGGTGAGATTGTGGTCAAATGCGTACCTATAATGGTATTTAAAAAAAAAAGTGGGATCCCCTTATTTCTCTGACAAACGTTTCACCGAATGCATTGTTTTCATACTATACTGAACTGCATAACTTAATATTAGAAATGTGAAAGTAACTCTGTCTGTCTGTTGTTACCTTTTCACGCATAAATCACTGAACCGATTGAGATTAATACCTAATTCAAAAAAATGTATGAGGGTGATGTGCCTGGACTAATGGTAGTTGTGTCCCTCTATTTAAAAAATTAAACATTTTGCCCCTGCCATGTTTGTACATAAGGGATATATGTGTTTTTGTCAAAGAACATCCCGAATACTTCAAGTTACGGAGTGAAGTCATAGAGAGACGAACAAGGCCACATCTTATGTCCCTTCTGTACAAACCTCCCAGTCACAAGGACATATACAAAAGAAATGTATTTAATACAACTACACTAATTTTAATAATTTACCAAATGATTAAAAACATTATCGGGGAATATATTTAGTTTAGACATAAATTGACGAAATGGCTGATGGATAAATGTTTTTACAGTGTAAGGGAATATCTAAATTACATATATAAATCTACTGACATCTTACTGACTGATTATCTTATTTATTACTATCATTATTTTTAATTCAATGACATCTACCAATATTGTATTCTAGCGCAATTTATCAAGTATTTGTACACATGCTGCATGTTGAATACAAGGACATTTTATACTGTAAACTACTTTGTAACTGTATTCTGATAAATACAATTTTCTGATTTCTGATTAAATTAGGCATGGAGATACTTGAAATCCCAGGAAATTCATAGGAAACTCTTTATCCCCGAAGTCATCCCCTGTCCAGTGGAAGTTTGTTTGGAGGTACGATATAAACGAGTTTCTAGCGGACGAAGTCGTGGGGCTAAATCTTGTAGATACTGCTATAAGTTAAGTAGGTATATTATTTATCAAATCCTACTCAGCGCGTAGTTACCTACTGAAAAAAACCTAGGCCACAATGATGTTACCAGCCCACATGAGAGCCAATGGTCCTGTAGCAACAACTAGCGACATCTAGTGTTTACGAACGCAAACAATTTTTTCTCTTTGCAACTTTAGTTACAAACTCGGCGACCTTTTCATCGTTTATTTGTAACAAAGTGGTCCTTTGTTTTAAAAGCAAAAGATCCATGTTTTATTATAAAAACCAGTGCTTTAAAAACAAAAGACTGCTTTGTTACAAATAAACAATGGAAAGATCGCTGTGTCTGCACTGTATGCAAAGAGAAAAAATAGTTTGTGCTCGTAAAGACTAGATGTCGCTAGGTGTTGCTATAGAACCATTCGGACACTTATTGAACGAAGGAATAAGTATGTAAACTGAATAAAGTTTAGTCCGGATACATTAAAGTGAGCTTACAAGTTTATTTATGTGTGCAACGTCAAAAAAACCTAGGTAATATGAAGGTAATTCGACTAAATACTGCGCCTTAAATTTTATTTTCAGTCTATGAGCTAAAACTTTATTTTTACTAAAAGGGGGTGGGTAGGACCAAACCGTCTGTAATCGATAGCGGTACGTGTTCGTTAATTCTGATTGTATGGAAAGTATGACAATTAGTGTCTATGGAAGCTGCCAGCGCCATTTTTAACGTTGATCGGTCTGTAATAGTATGTTGATGCAACCTGCCCCGTGTAGTAAAAATAATGTGTTCATTTTTATTATGTATCTATACCTATTTATTTGGCCCCTTGGTGTTTCGGATGCAACATCCTTGGTCGCAGAGAAAACCAAAGGCCACACGTACTGCAGACCGTTGAGAAAATAGTATTGGTACCTACTACTCACCTAGGGAGGTAAAACATGGTGTCACAGATTGCGGGTAGGAATTTACGATCGGAGGCTTTTTTTATTGCCGCCGGTGGTGAGCATATACCTACTTGTACGTCTCTCTCTATGCCCTTCCTCCTTCTCTCTTCTCCCTCCCCCCGCGTCTAATAAAATGACCACCTACCGTCATCCAATGGTCAGCCCCTCCTTTATTTTGAAATTACGTAATCTATGAACAGCCCCATTATAGTGGTATCTCGTAATTGCCTGGTGTGGTGGTGTGACGTAAAATAAACTACCTACTGGCTCTGTAAGCTGTATCTATCACTGTCTTTAAGAAAAACTTTCCGGAAACTGAATCGACAAAATATTATCCAACCTGCTTACGAACTTTCACGAGAATCGGTTGAGAAATGCGACCTGTAGCGGAGAACAGCCCACTGAAACGAAGTACCTAGGTACCTACTTGGTTCGCTTCGCTCGCTCTTTCAAAAACAATCGTACTGTCCTCAGTTCTCACATATATAGCACATGGCAACCGGAAACCTTTCGGATATGGACGTAGGCTTAGTACTAAGTAGGTACCTATATTTTACACCGCGGCTTCGCCTGAATTCTCTGTAATAACTTTAGTCCAGTCAATGGACTGACAACTTGTATGGAACAAAAATCAATTTTAGAAATAATTTATAATAGCTTATTTTACCAATTAAATAGTTAGGTACCCAGAGACAGAATCCGACAAAATTTCAGAAGAAGATAAATTAAATAGCTTCTGAAAAGTCTGAAAAATTACTAATAAATATTTTTGTCTTTATTTTGGTTCATTTTCAAGATAAATCATACAAAAAAAGACAAAGCATGCTTCAAATTAGAATCCATTAATTACTTCGGAGTGGGAATTTTGTCGGATTCTTGAATAAAGCATATTAAAATTATTTTTTTTAAATTTTTTTTTTAATTTATCTATTAAGAAAAAAACAATGAAATACGTATTATCATTACAATGCTCATCTAGGCAAAACCTTGGAGAGGTTTGTGTGCGGATCACAGAACTATATCAAGATAGAAGGAAAGAGCTCGTCGATTAGTATGGGAACCGAGCGTGTAACATTTTGCGTAGGTACTTTGACGTCACGAGCGTAATTTAGTGACGGGAAACGTGCGGGAAACATAAGCCGCGCGACATCGATTCGTCAACATCGATTAGCACGCTGCAGTTGCAATAACTAGTATGTTTATTTTGTATGATATGATAAGAACCGACAGAGGAAATGATAATTAGATTCAACAGAGGAAATGAAAAATAGTAAAAATAAAAAGGGCTTAGTTTTTTTACATTATAGAAGGAAAGAACTTGTCGAGACGTTTAGGATGTTCAGTCCCTAAGCATACTGAACAAATTTCTGAATGGATTGCTTACGTTCCTGCTCACGGACGCTACATTTCAATCACTGGCCGAGCTATATCATAAGTTCTCTAAATATGCGACCAGACACCCTAAGTAATGGCCAGAAGGAAACCAAAAATTTAGGATACCATTTTTTGCGACCAGTTGCTTCAATCCATTTATTTTTCATTTCAGGATCAGTCGGAAAACTGAAATAAAATTGCAATATAGAAGTAGCCATAACCTGTTTGTTAATAATATTTGCTTTGCACTACGTACATTATATAGCTGCATAATAATATAAGAACGTAATTATCATTTCCTCTGTTTTCAAAAACGATTATAATAATGGAAAACTGGCGTTGGCACACAATCGCCCGCTACTGTTTTGTAATTTAATGAAAATAAAGAAATAAATGGTTTTTTAATTAATAACAGATATTTAAGGACAAATTGTAGTTACCACAATGAAAGGAAACACCTCGATTAACAGCTCCACCTTTATTGGAAGTGTTTGAGCAACTAATTATTGCGCAAACAACCATTTTGTTTTTAAAACCTGACGTCGCACGCAGACCGCGGTCGAGAGCAGACTGAAGTTCGCGGCGAGCAATGGTTCTAGCGAGCCATCATTTCGCCACGCGAAGTACATACACTTATTCCTTCTATCGTGATATATTTCTGTGGTGCGGATGTTGATCCGCACCACATCTTCTAAATGAGAGTTCTAAATGTTCTACTGATCTAATTAAAATGATATTAACATAAAACCCTATTACCTATAAATTAATATTTTCCAAACCCGTATTTTTCCTGGAGTAGGTGCTACGCGGGCGCAGGTGTGATATGCGAAAGTGTATCTGCCTGTATTTGGGTGTGGACCAAATTCTTGACCAGCTTAACTCACTGAATTAAATTTTCTCTAAAACTTTTCCGTTGTGACACAAAAATTAACCATATAGGTAGGTACCTAATTCTATGGTTAATAGTTGTGTCACAAAGGAACTTTGTTCACTTTTTCAGTTTGTATTGCTAACTACTGAATAACCAGGGAATACAGTACTATTGGCCAAGAATTTGGTCCTCACCCATTTATCAGTCGGTCTGTCTGTTAGGTACCTCTTCACCCTAAACCGCTGAACCGATTGAGATGTTAGGAACTTATATATAGGTAGAGAGAATTTGAATCCCGCGGAAGGACAGGATAGTTTTATCCCGGAAATCATCCCCTAAGGGGGCGAAAGGGGGGTGAAAGTTTGTATGGAGCTATTCCACGCGGACGGAGTCGCGGGCAGAAGGATAATTAACCTAATAGGTATTAGAAAGTTGAAAAGTCTGTGAGATTGTAGCTTTATAAGTTTGTATGTAACGGGTGGTTGCTGGAGTCCGCTGGATGCGGGTGGCGCAGGACCGGTTACTTTGGCACTCTTTGGGGGAGGCCTATGTCCAGCAGTGGACGTCTTTCGGCTGATATGATGATGATGATGTAACGGGTAGGTAATCTCCGGAACCGCATATCCGATTTCAATACATCTTTCACTTGCGTGTAGAATAGACTTTCTGGGTGGTTATAGGCTAATATATTTCATCCCGTGGGTTTGCTTGAGTTCTTTGCGATACGCGGGAAAGCCGTGCGGGCAGTTAATATTGAATTATAGGCATCTGTAGTATTGATATGCGACTGGCATGTGAAAGAGATACCTAAATCCAATTTGCCATCTCAACTTTACAAATCTCATTATACTTAGGTACTTAAGTACAACTCCAATGCCACATTTGAATCATCTCATTAAAAACAACTACATACTTAAAACTATACAACAACGAGTATAATATCACCCACTCCAATACTTAACAACAATCATAACAACAAACAACCTAATTACAATGAATTAATAATACTGCATGTTAAGGGCGTGCGCGCACGCAAGCCCCCTCCCAGGGGCGGGCCCGCGCGCGCCCCGCCCACCGCCACGCCCTTCCCAAGCCCTTCGCGCCTTGCCCTTTGAATTACGATCTTAAATGTGTGAGATTAAGTTATATTTTAAGTAAAGGTTAAATAGAGGTTGTGCGGTTAAGAGCGAGCAAGTTGATTCGCGAAGGTTATTAAATTGACCATCAAGGTTATTTTGTGACGTCCATCATGCGACGGCGCGCGAGCTCTCGAATTTTCTCGCACTCTCTTGTTTCCTATCTCTTGTTCTAAATGTTCTAATAAGAAAGAGACGGATAGTGCGAGAAAAATCGAGAGCTCCTCGAGAGAGAGTAGGGGAGAAGTGGCATGAAAGAGCCAGTTTTCTTTACGGAGGAAAAAATACTACATATAATGAAAAAGAAGTAATTTTTTATTTTAAAAATTATTCTTTATTTATTTGAGTACGTAATTTCGTACAAAAAAATCTTATATAATATATAAAAATCAACGAAACATGCATTTCAAAAAAATGTGTCATTCGGCTCTTTCATCACAGCTCGGTATTGAAAGAGCTGCCATAAGTTTTGAAAGAGCCGGTTAGTATAACAACGCGTAATTATGAAAATTATCAAAAAAAATAACTGCGACGTAAAAAAAACTTAAATACAATTCTAGCAATATTTTTTAAGTAATTGCCAACATTTCTTAACAAAAAAAAACAATTCTATCAGTCATTTTAAGTACTCGTTTTTAACGCTTTCTTAATCTTAACATATTAATCAGTCAGAGATACATATACGTTCTACAGAACTTAACATATTAAAGGCGGTTTTTTTATTAATAAGAGTCTAAATAAAAACAAATCTTCTATCAAAACCAACATCATTAAATCTCCAAGAACTTCAAAAATAATATTGCTATATTTGAGCCTAAATATCTATCTATTCATTAAATATAATTATCAGACTGTTAGAACATCAAATGTATGTTTTTTTAAGCTTAAAAACATTTCTTACAAAAAAAATTCAATTGCCCCTTAATCCCACAAGACTCATGAGCCCAACCAAAACAAATTTTGCATTGATACCAATCTTGATAACTGTTTCCATATGGCTTGCTACAAACTGTGCAATCATCACTGTTTGTGTTTGTTTTGGAGTTTTTTTTGCTTGGATCAACCCTTTTTTTTACTTCAGCTAATACGATAGAATCGGACGAATCAGATGAGTCACTTTGAATAGAAGAATTTTCCGGATTTTTTCTTGAATTTATATTAAGAGTTTTTATAGATTTTTTTGTAGTCATTTTCTTAACATTTTTTTTTGTTTTTTTTGCATTACCTTCTTTCTCTTCTAATTTATTTTTTTCCGGTGTATCAGTTACTATGGCAGATGCCATTTTTCTACTCTTTCGTGTAGTGTTTAGTCTTGGGCCCGCTTTGGCAAATGGTCTTATTGTTACCGGTGATATTATTTGTTGGCCAGAAGAACTCGGAATCGCATCAACTATAGGAGTAGATGTTACACTGGGAGATGGTATGATATTCTGGTCAGGTATATCATTTTCTTTGCCAGCTATACGTGCGTTTGTACGAGTAGAAGGCGGAGGTGTTGCTCTTAAATTACCTTCAATATTTTCTTCCTCCATGTTCAACTCTTTAGCTTCATTTGACTTTAATGGATCCGGTCTATCAGTAACATATGAAGATAAGAATTCTTCTTCATTAAATATATTCGAATTCAAGGGGTAAATTCCTGTTTTTAAAAATCCTTGTGTTATATTCTGGGGGCTAAAAGCTGTCAGATATGCTTCCCTTACGAATTGCCCAACTTCATAAATAGTCACCGTTTTACCAGGGTTCGATAACATCCATTCGTTCATGGAAATGCGATATCTAGTTTTGAAAGGCCCATATACTGTGACATCTAGTGGTTGCAGTTTATGGCTGCAGTGCGGTGGAAATGTGACTATGATGATTGAGTTTTGTCTGGCAAATTCGACCACTCTGAGATTCACATGAGAGCTGTGATTGTCCATTAATATCAATGCTGGATTCTCCTTTGATGGCTTTATGTGCAACACAAAGTGTTCAAGTGCTTTAACAAAACAGTCTTCGGTCATCCATCCAGAAGCTTGAGCCAAACCTAGAGCTCCAGGCGGACCACGACTTAACATAATATCCTTGTAGTTTACTCTAGGAAACACAAAAATGGGCGGTAAAAAACCACCAGCAGCATTAATAAAGAACAGAGTTGTCACCAATGTTCCTCGTTCGGCTGAAGATACTTGTCCAATTTGTTTGGAACCTTTTTCAGCTATGATTTTAGGGGGATTGGTGACTGTACTGCAGCCTGTTTCGTCGGCGTTAAAAATCATATGGGGAGGAAAATTGTGTTTGCGTAAAACAATGCTTAATTTCTCAAAAAACATTCCTACATTTGTTTTGTTAAAGGATGTTGCACGGGATAGAGAAGTGCTTTCAGGTTTTCTCACACTTAAATCTTTGTGTCTGCTCATAAATCCTTTGAGCCAATCATCACTAGCAGTTTCGGCTTCTTTCCATTTATCTGGGCAAATATCATTGGCTTTGGCATAATCAAATGCCAGTTTCTTAGTTTGATGCCTTGTTAAGCCATAGCACATTTTAGAAGCAGTCTTTAAATAATCCGCAAGCATGTTTTCCTGCTCCGATGTGAAAATACGCTTATTTCCTATATTAGGACAGTGTTTATATGGTAATTCACCAGTATTCTTTGCTTTTTTAACTATTTTTGCTAAATAAGCCCGCGATATATTTAAGGCAAGTGCAGTTTTATTTATAGACTGGCCCTTTTCTAAAACTTCAGCAACTGCCTCTTCAATTACCGATTTATTGGGTCTTTTTCTTTTTTTTGGACCAACTTTCTCCATATTGAAATATCTGAAGCAATTAATTTAATAATATTATGAAAAAATGTACGTATATTAGTATTATTTTATATTATTTACAAAAAACAATTCCAAGGTTATGAAGGAGCCAGTTATGAAAGAGCCGGCTTTTTCAATGCCCACTGACCCGGCTCTTTCACGACGTGTTCCAAAAAAATATATAACCTTCAAAATAACAACAATATCAGACCTTTAGCAGATAAGTTTTATGCAACTGCAAAGCCAAATATATGCACCAACTGAGTCTATAACCCATTTGCCTATAATTGTTAACAAAAAAATACCAAAAAACAACTAAAATGAAACAAAAAACTTACTTTTGAGTGCCTAAAACTTCGACTCGATGCACCGATGGCGGTTGGTTTCGGCGAACTGTCAAATGTTTGTGGGTGACGGGAAATCAGTGTTGCCACCTAAAAATAATATTTCCAACCAAATCTGTTCTAAAACTACCGAAATAATGCAAGTGGCTCTTTCAAAACCTGGCTCTTTCATGCCACTTCTCCCCTACCTATTGCGCTATTGTTATTCCACTAGCTTATCACGTTCTTCGTAAACTTCTATTAGATAACCCTACCTTGAAACCCTGTACTTGTCAGTTTTTTATGTAGTACCCAAAGGTTGTATGGAAGAGATCGCTCTTTAGCGACAAGACCGCCTTTTGTACTTCCACCTATCATGTTTTTATTTTGTTTCACCTTCTACTTGCTTCGTTTGTGTAAGGTGTGCAATAAAGAGTTACCCGACCTGTCTAAATATCTATAAGGTGGATCTGTGAGCTGTATAGGATAGAACTCGCGACTGTATTTTTTTTAATCGAAAAACTCAATCAAAAAAGACCGGGTTGCACTCTGCGAGTACCGGCAGAAGTGAAAACTCAATGACATTGTAACAGTTTTTCGATCACGTCACGTGTCCGTCCGTCTTACGAATTTTCAATCTGTCGAATCTTACGGTCACGTGACCTATGTCGAATCTAACGGTCACGTGACACCTTACGGTCACGTGACCTGTGGCGAGTTTAATATTTTTTCCCTATCCCAAAAAGTGTACAGCGCCGCTAAAGAAGTTTTCACTTTCAATAATCTCTTATATATTAACCTTCTCACAAAGTTTCACGAGAAGCGGTTGAAAAATGCGACCTGTATCTAGAGGAGAACAGCCGATATCAGGGCTGTTATTATATACGCGCTAATGCGGCTAGATGCGAAACTAGACCTCTACCTACGCTTAGTTACTACGCACCGCGGTGGCAAGATATAGGTATTTGTGGGTGAGCGTTGAGGTGAGCTTAAAACAAGATACAGAATAGAGGGGCTGGACATCGGAACATGGGAAAGAATTTCGGCCCAAGCTGAGACGAAGAACTTCGTATGCTTCGCTCACCCGTTCAATAAGATGATATTTTGGCAAGCTGTAGGGTACCTAGTTAGAAAACTGAAAGTGACCGTCACACACATCAGCCCTCTCCTTCATACTTTACTCAGGTAGGCAGTTAGTCACCCACTTTGACCATCGTAGCCTACTGTGAACAGGATTAATTCCTTGAATGGACCCTCCCCGCCTAATAAAATGACTACCGTCATCCAATGGTCAGACCCCCCCTACCTATTTTGATGACGTAATATATGGACAGCCCCTAAGTATAAGCTACGAGTACCTATATACCCTCGCGCTCGCTTTAAAAGTATAGTCCGTTTGTACATATTTTTAGAAGTAGGTGTACCTCTAACGGACTACTTCTAAAGCGGGTGCAGCGGCAATTTAGGTACTTATACCTAAATTGAATTTTTCGCCTCGTGAAGAATCGGTGCTCCCATTTACTAAACTTACGGCAACATTCGAACGCTCTCGTTTTTAGTGTTCCGTACCAAAATTGGTCCAATGGAACACTTATTTGAAGTGAAAACCCACTTTTTGGGATGGGGACAAAATTGTTAAACACGCCACAGATTTCGATTTTAGATAGGTAGATCACGTGACCGTAAGTAGGCGATGCCGTAGTACGAGACTGGCTGTGCCATTCGAGTTAGCGAGAAAAAGGGCGCAAACGCCGTGCAATCCGCGGTGCTTACCCGTTCGGCCGACACACAATAAGTCTCACGCGCTAATTTGCAAGTCAAATAGTTTACTTCTGTCGCTACGGTATGAATTCGTCGATTCGAAATGTCAAAATATTCAAGTTTTTACTTCAACCGGCACTCCCGGAGTGCAACCCGGTCTTTTTTTATTGAAGTTGTTAATGATAATGATTCAAACGTCATCCATCAACCGATAACTTCCTAACTTTAATTGTTATTTACCTAAATACCCTGTAAGTCCTGTTACTGAATAATATTCGACGAGGGAAAGCAACGTTGCCAGCTCAACACGGGACGCTTGGGGCGTTAACGCTCGCCCTTCACTTGGTTCCACTTCTACTAGCGTTCACAAACATCGAACTTAGATGATTTTGATTTATTATACTCACAGGACCAGGACGGATGAAGTTCAAGATAGATTTCTACTTAAGTATGACGGGTAAGTAACTCATTTGGCAGTAAAGTCAGTCCTCACATGTGCTGCACTGTTTAAATTCTTTAGATATTAAAGCTAAGTCATGAACCTAGAATACTCTGGACAGGTTATGGTAATAATAATACCCGTGCGAGCGAGCTGGTAGCATACAAATCTCGATAAGTGACAGAAAGGGAAATATCATTTATTGCCCTTGTCATAGTTCCACTTTTTTTTATTTGCCACAACTGATTTTGTATGAAGTTGTGGCACATAAACAATTACCCGTCCAAATTAAGTAGATTGTTTATGGCAAGTCATCAGCCATTTTAAGACCAGTTCTTAATTTAGCTGCATAGGAGCCTTTCCGTCCCTCACGGTGGCATCACGTACAGCCTGTCCAGAGTATTCTAGGTTCATGACCTAAGTACTGCCGTCATAGTGTAAAAAGCGACTTTTCGACATTTTGCCGAACATTTTGCTGTACTTACCTACCTTCCTATCTAACTTGGGTATTGACATTATTTAGATTAGGCTTTTTTAAGGTTCAGCTTGACGTTTGCGTCGGGTTCCCAAATCCGTTTTCCTGACAGTAGGTACGGTAGACGAAGATCGAAAGCGACATTTCGCGCTTTTGACGCATTCAAGCCGAGCGTTGTGATTTGAAAACCATTGACAGCGGTACCGCTCGAATGTTGCTTTTCTGAACTCCCATATGGTCAGTAAGGGAAAATTACCCTGTCTAAGACCAGTATGAGCCTTTTAAATGTTTGTACAAAGTGTGCCATGGAAATCGTACCTCTGTGGGCATCAAATATTTTAGTCCTCATTTAGTGTTTAAGTCCGCAGTAAGCTCGATTCTCCATACAAACGTAGTTACGATCTCATTTTAAAACTACGTGTTGAATTGTAATGAAACTTTGCATATACAATAACATGAGGTACATCAATGTCTGTAATTAGTTTATGTAGCTTCAGATACCATAGTAAATAAAATACAGCGAATTTAAAACTTATTTTTGCTGTACATATTTTGTTTGTTTTATAAACTGGAACCATGTAAACTAATTATAGACACAGATATACCTCATGTCGGTGTATGTGCAAAGTTTCGTTACAATCCAATCCAATACGTAGTTTTAAAATGTGAGCGTAACTACGTTTTTATGGGAAGGTGAAATTCGGCCGAGCTTACTGCGGACTCTTAACAACAGCGATTCTGTCAATTACCTATTCCACTGTTATAAGGGCTAAAAGGGTAGTAAGGGCTCGTATATGGTTCGCAAAACAGAACTGGTTTAGTCGTATGTTGTCCGTGATATCTAGCCGCAAAAAAGTGAACCAAAATTTTTTTAGCCTAAGTAAAATGCATTGCATGCATTGGTGATATTTCGACATTTCTCATATTTCTCGTCCAGCTTATCCCTCGGAATCGCCCACTATTTCTCGAAACAGTAGATGTTTCGAACCATTTTGTAGGGCAAACCCAGGTACATAAATACAAGCGAAGGTTATAATGAAGGTTATGTTAATATTGTAATTAGGTATTATGATGATCTTGAATGTAACTATAATGGGCACATTTTTTTTTGTCTAGTCACCCTAATAGACACCATTTTATGAAAAACATCATTGCGCCAAACTCTTCATAGCACGGCTCCTACTTAAACTGTATCTAATTATTAACTACTTAAATACCTCAACTACCGTCGAATAGGGTTACTTTAGGAAAAAATGGGGCTACTTTGATGATTTAGAATGTAGTATAAGAGCAGAACTATTTGAAATTAAGAAGAATTCATCGAGTAAACAGCAAGATAGAATACTAATATGAATACTGCCACATTTCACCCACAGGTAAAATCAATAATTTCGGAGTAAAACCTGTTTGATCAAAGTCGCTCCCCGAATCAAAGTACAATCCAAGGTACAATCAAAAAACTTGACTGCAAACTGTAAAGAACTTCGTCATCCAATTTACTCCCTACTTATTCTAATACACTATGCGCATATCCTATTTTAACATCAACGATACCCAGTTCTCGGGACGGCGAGTAGAGGGGCGCGTGGGCGTGTCTTGTGACGTCACGACTCCGGTCCCTTGCGTGTTGCTCCCTCGGAACATGCGACCCTGGTATCGGGAGGTTAGTACGGCGGAGTGGAAACCACTTGGGAAAGGAAAGTGAGTTTTGTGAGATTGGATTTTTAGTTAAATTGAACTCAAATGGCGATGCTGGTAATCAATTAAAGAGTCTGCAGTAAGCTCGGCCGAATTTCACCTTCCCATGCAAACGTAGTTACGCTCTCATTTTAAAACTACGTGTTGGATTGTGAAGAAACTTTGCATATACATTGACATGAGGTATATCTATGTCTATAAGTTAAACAAACAATATACAGCAAAAACAAGCTTTGTATGAAAAACTTAAATTAGCTGTATTTTTTTACTATGGTATCTGAAGCAACATAAACTAATTACAGACATAGATATACCTCATGACATTGTATAAGTATGCAAAGTTTCGTTACAATCCGACACGTAGTTTTAAAATGAGAGCGTAACTACGTTTGTATGGAGAATCGAGCTTACTGCGGGCTCTTAATTAGTTATACCTACTGAATTTCGGATTACCTGTATAGGTAGTAATTTGAAGTCGACGTTCCAATTTTCAACTAGTAGAGTGAGAAATCTAATTGTGCGCATTCCTAATACTGTTTGTGAATTCTTGAACGGGAGTGGTATTGTTTACGGTATCTATTTCTCCCGGTATTCCTCTGACTAATAGTCCATACTAATATTATAAATGTGAAAGTGTGTCTCTGTCTGTCTGTCTATCTGTTACCACTTCACGCTTAAACCGCTGAACCGATTGAGATGAAATTTGGTATGGAGATAGTTTGAATCCAGGAGAAGGACATAAGGTAGTTTTTATCCCGGAAATCATCCCCTGAGGGGGTGAAATGGGGGATGAAAGTTTGTATCGAGCTACGATATAAACGAGTTCCTCGCGGACGGAGTCGCGGGCAGAAGCTAGTGTGAAATATATTAATATGAATATTTTTCCGTACAACCTTTTCTAATTTTCTACTCCTATTAGGTTCGAAAGTGCTCTCGATTCCGAGCAGAAAAAATCCGTTCAGGTATATCAAAATTAAAAAAAAACTCCAGTGTACAACTTTCCGTAAAATGGCCTATTTACCTTGGATACTATATACTTGGAATCTACCCGTTTCTGTGCATATACTAACAAGTAAGTATAATGGTGCCAGTTGCTGTCTTTTGCCAAAAAGTAGGACCTTCGATCATTGGTACCTAAAGTAACTGCGACAGTGAAGTTATGTATCTAGATATCTAATGCTGTATAGTAGTACCTATATCATAAAGGCGGGATTCCACCGGGTGTGCGGCACTGTGCGGCAGAAGCATATTCAGTACAAAACTGCTTGTGTACACCATGCCATGCCGCATGGTATGGTGTGGGTACACTATCTGTCATTTTATGCAGTTATTGGAACGAGGTTCCTTATCGCATATTATTAAATACCATTCACGTTAAAAAAGGGAAAGGTTTAGACTGCGCGGAATAGACCTTGTTGGCGTCAGCGCAAAACGCTTTATACTGCACACACAGGTATGACGTCACAACTGACTTTGTACTAATCGTTGTATGGAAAATTAGGTAAATTGTTGTTTCGGTCGCGAAATACTGCGTTTAAGTACATAGGATTCTATTGGTAGCTTTAATTTACTCTTGGACAAGAAAAATAGACTCTCGTCTTGAGACACTGCGGAATATTGGACGAAAAGATGTGCCGTAGCCTCCCGAATGCTGCCCAGCCGAGTCGGATTCGACGATTGACCTCTTTCTCAAAGTTGGACCTACCTAACTGAACAGTCTGTCCTAGGTATATATAATCGTCTACAACTTCGAGCGTAAAGTGTCCGATTGAAATGGGGGTTGGTACTACATGGAGTCTTTGACCAGTGTGTGTTGCCAGTGATGACATATGGCACGGAAACGTGGTCGCTTACTATGGGCCTCATAAGAAGGCTCAAAGTCACCCAAAGGGCAATGGAGAGGGCTATGTTCGGAGTTTCTCTGCGCGATCGCATCAGAAATGAGGCTATCCGCAGCAGAACCAAGGTAACCGATATAGCCCTCCGAATCGCTAAACTTAAGTGGCAGTGGGCGGGGCACATTGCACGTAGAACCGATGGCCGTTGGGGCGGAAAGGTTCTCGAGTGGCGACCACGTACCGGAAGGCGCAGCGTGGGTAGGCCCCCCACAAGGTGGACTGATGACCTGGTAAAGGTCGCGGGGGTCCGCTGGATGCGGGTGGCGCAGGACCGGTCATTGTGGCACTCTTTGGGGGAGGCCTATGTCCAGCAGTGGACGTCTTTCGGATGATATGATGATGAAGAAAAATAGGCATATTTTTTCTAAACTTTCATGGTTCATATATTTTTATGATTTTAATTATATTTTATAATTTATACTTTATTAGGATAATTTGATGCACTATATAGCAATTTGCTGGCATGCCTTATAAGAGTTATAAGCTGTTAACCAGCCATTATCTGCTTCCTGTAAAGGTCTTTAAATATATCTAATCTACGGTGTAATCGCCATAAGAAAACCCCGTGTGCGTAAAGAAACTAGTAATAAATAATCATGTCATTAACACATTAGGCATGCTTAGCAGTTCCGCAGTTGAATAAAAACGCAGTCATCGTCATTCATTTGACATTTTGAGGAATCCCAGGCGTAATTTAGCGTAGCGCATTTGGCGTTTCGGTATTTTGTTGAAAAAAACGTAGAATTCCGGGAACTCGAAATGTCGCACATCCGTTCACGAAATGGTGTTCAAATAGGGAGCGCATGATTAATTAACAGGAATTCTTTAAAATGTCAATACGGTTTATCTGATAATATGAAGCACGTGATTCCGCGGTACTTTCAGAAGTATAGGATTGGCTGTCTTAAAGGAGATATACCTCTAAGTCCAGTTTTTGATTGTATACATTAGCACGTCTAATTAAACC
This sequence comes from Epinotia bilunana, assembly GCA_947049275.1. NCBI lineage: Eukaryota > Metazoa > Arthropoda > Insecta > Lepidoptera > Tortricidae > Epinotia > Epinotia bilunana. Next base: position 17,683,620 of record OX346260.1, on the reverse strand, counting down.
CATAGCTGAAGCCATCCGGAGCTTAGAAGGAGACAAGGAGACTTTCTATGGGTGCCTGCAGCCAAAGCAAGACAATCCAGTATATTGTGGTGGTTTAATTGATACAACAAAAGAAAGCATACAAAATCGGTTTGAAAAAAATAACTTGCATGACACTCGGGCCAAAGACAGCATTTTAGCAGCGGTGTCATATCTTAAAAGGAGTATGTGAAGGAGTTGTTTATTGCGGAAGTGCGAAGAATCAAGCAAGAAGATTTAAAAAGTGCACACCCACAAACATCAACAGGGGAAAAGAAGCAATAAAAACCGGCCAAGTGCTTGTCGGGCCACGCGCAGTATAGGGTTCCGTAGTTGCCTGTCTGTCTTAGTTACATCGACGTGCGGTGCGGTTGCGTCGGCCGAATTTGTACGAAAATTGGCCTTTGCAATTAGGTACACATTAAGTTGGTCGCAGCAGAACCAAGGTAACCGATATAGTCCTCCGAATCGCTAAACTTAAGTGGCAGTGGGCGAGGCACATAGCACGTAGAACCGATGGCCGTTGGGGCGGAAAGGTTCTTGAGTGGCGACCACGTACCGGAAGACGCAGCGTGGGTAGGCCCCCCACAAGGTGGACTGATGACCTGGTAAAGGTCGCGGGAGTCCGCTGGATGCGGGTGGCGCAGGGCAGGACCGGTCATTGTGACACTCTTTGGGGGAGGCCTATGTCCAGCAGTTTTTCACAGAATTCATCAGAATTTTTCACATCCCCAGTAGTAGCCATAAACCCGGGGGGGGTCGACAATTTGGGGGTTTAACGAGAAAAAAAATTACATCCCCGCTTTAGATGTAGGGGAGGTACCCTAAAAAAAATATTTTTCCGAATTGTATTGTATTGTTTTGTCGGCGTGATTCCGATTAGGTAGCCATAGGAACTCCGTAATAAAACCACATAACCCCATCGAGTTTGGGCTCGTTAGAATCGTCTTAATGAGTAGTTGATGACGGTATACAGAAAAGTACAGTCGGTAATAAAAACTTGTACCAAAAATGAAATTTTTGACAGAGACTTTTATTAAAATACAACACCTGCCTCCCTAGTTCGGCACTAGTGGAACGATTATTTTCACATGGTGGTATGATAATGCGTCCACACAGACGCAACATGTCTGTATGCTCTTTTTGAAGAGCTTGTTATGTTAAAATCTTTAATAAATTAAGAGCATTTAGCTTTCTATCTGAAAGTATTTTGATAATAGCTATTATGCATTTAGTATTTAAATACAAAAAGCAAAAGTATTTTGTATTTTGCATTTGAAATAGTAAATTAGAAAAATACCTTTATCCATTATGTAATTAAATACTTTTTTTAAAGTATTTTGAACATCTGCATTTTGGGCCGCTGCACAGAGCTTGTATACTGTTAGGAGATTCTCTTTTACCTTTCACCGATTGGATAAGAGATCTAAATGTTTGAGATTAGCTCATTCGTGGAAACAACAACAAAATGAATCAATGAAAGTCCTTAATTTCAGCGTACCGTTTCCGCAAAACGCATGAATCAACTGACTTACGAGGAAATGTAGCCGAATATTATTCCCGATTCGTACTGATTCAAACAAATATTATGTTTATCGGAAGGGAGGCCACATCTGGTGTTCTGCGGTTCGTCGTTTCAAATAGGTTTATTGAATACGTCCCGTGGGTAGACTTTCTTCAAATATAGAATGGAATGGCTGGTTAATAATGTTCTATAGATACGTAAAGAAGATTGGGTTTATTTTGATTAAATTAGGAGTATTTTTCGAGCTTTCATTGGAATTTATTTCCGTCGTGTCCTAACATTAAACCGTCGCCATATGGGGATTATTTTTCTTCTTTCCTGGCCGTATTTTATTGTGTATTATTTTCTTGTTTGCCCGCCTACGGCAGAGCCTAAAGGGAGGGATTATGTTTTTAGCAGTCTGGATTTGTATTTACGTGTGTCCCACAGTAGCGTTTAAGATACTGAACCGATTTTGATAAATGAGGTGTGAATCGATTCGAAATGATGCCCCGGGTGACATAGACCTACCTTTTGTATGATTTTTTCTTTCTTTCATTTACTTTTCCGTAGTCAGATTAACTACAGTTTTTTTTTAACTTTTTATCTTTTTACTTCTTATGTTCTGGCTGATTAATAGGCTTAAACAGTTATCTACAAAGTTATACACACACACACACACACACACACACTGACTATATACCTCCAGATAGTCCTCGACGCATTCCGGTCGGCTCTGGGATCTCCTACGGAACGCACCAGTGCCGCCCTAGCGTCATACCTCTGTGCCTACCCTTTGTCACGATTGCAGCCCCCAACTGTACAGTATCCCTCGAGGACCCCCTTTAGTCGCCTTGTACGACGGGCAGGGGATACCGTAGCCGTATTCTGATACACGGGCAACAGGGCGCTGAATGCATATCTAAGAGTCCTAATAGCTATACACAATTAGGTATAGTTTAGACTGACTGTATTTAGTGTACAATGATGAAAAAAAGATTTATTCCAGACCTTGGTCCATATGTTCTTAGTAGGACATTTTAAAAACTTGTACGCTATGTTAGTTCTTGACTTAAATCAAAGTAGTCCTGACCATCTGAATCCATTGCCAACCTATCGAGTGTGGGTTTTGTTGGCAGCATTTTTTTTCTTAAAACGTTATTGCTTTCGGGGCGGATATGGCTGTACGTTCCTTATAATTGTTGATTACATTAGACACAGACAGTCAGACACTGACACCAGTCTCAGTTAATCATACCAATGATTATTTAATAACGAGTGTAAAGGGAAGTGGCGTTCAATATTTTTAGGAAGGATAGAAAACGAAGGTCTATTGCACTCTTGTTTCAAGGGTAAGAAAAAAAATATGAAAAATGTTTTGCTGGCCTAGTTTGACGAATTGAATCCAAAACAATTAATATCAACTGCAACCCACATCCCAGTTTTGGTCCTACCCTGCCATTAAACTAGTATAATTAGGTGTTTACATTCATACCGCACGACCGACATCCGTAGATACTCGATCAATCAACAATAACGACAAAAAACATCCAGTCACGTAGGTACAGGCAATTTCACTTTCACACATCAAGGTTCTCACAGCATTAAATTAGAGTTCATATTTCCTTGACTAAGAACGTTGGTATGTTTGCCGGTGCCGGCTATGAATTTATTAACGTCAAGGTGACGGGATCGATTGCTCCGCGCCTGCGCACTGCGACACCACGTGGCTGTCAACAGATGGCGGTAGCGGTAGTGCGCATGCCTCACTTTATTGAGCGCACACAGCGACGCTTCACACACACGCGCGTCGACATAAATCATATGTTTCTGGAGCCTAACCATACGGCTTCGAATTACCTTCGCGGCGCGGAATGACGCAAGTGGGCGCTGGCGTTTAAAAACCAACCTTGGACTAGTACCATTATGGTTTATTTTAGTGGCGCTAGCGGGCTCTAATGGTTCAGCCGTCGTCAATTAAGCGTCGGCTTTATCCGGTCACCGTTCAGGTCAAGCCTCTTGTTTGATCCGAGTTCGAAATCTACCTACAGTCATTTGTTTATGAATTTGGAGGTACAGTAACTGGGAGAATGAGGGACTGGAAGTAAGTATCGGATGACTCTCATTTATTTATTTTATTTATTTATTTATTCATTTCTTACACATTACATTTACGAGTATGCTTACAGTATAGTACCAAGGCGCCTACAATGTTAAGACTTAATTTAAAACTGTGCTTAATAAGTTAAATGAATACATCACAAAACTTACATACTAATCTAGGCACGTTGCCACCTGCGAGTACTAACAATACATATTACTTAGGGCACTTATTTTAGTGAGCAGAGTTTGCCAGCTATCGGCAAACACGTCGGCATCCTGCCTCAACACGAGTTGATTGAGTGACATTGGACTTGTGTTTAATTTGTCTATTCTTATCCGAGCAGTAGGTAAGTTTAAAGATTTTCAATTGGATGACAAAATGATCTCACGCTATAGATGACTGCAATGGCAAGGTGACAATGGCCGAGATCAAACCTTTTTACAGAAGACTACGTACGTAGATAGCGGAAAGAAAGACTAAAATCATGATAGTCAACTAAGGAGAGGGTGTAACAGGAACAGCCGCCACAACTCCCCATACAGACCGCCAATCCAGTACCTGCCACCTAATTTTGCATCGTGAGTATCATGGTGGTCTTTTGGTGGTCCAATCTTGGAGGTAACCCCTTCTTTTACTCTTGAGGATCTTCAGTCGGACTTATCTGGATGATCCTGATCTCCATGTCATCGGATGTTGTCCATCCAGCGCTGTGGTCTGCTGCGTCGACCTCTATCCAGATCTCCATTCAAAGATTCGTCTTGTTAATTCTGTCTAATAGACGCATGATGGCGGCCTCGACCTGCACGGCGATCATGTGATGGCGCGCGAGCTCTCTCGATTTTTCTCGCACTATCCGTCTCTTTCTTATCCATTAGAACACTAAGAGAAAAATTCAGAATATGTCGCAGCCGTCGCATGATAGACGTGCTCTATGGGTGGTCAACTGGTCATAGATGGGAACGTAGCAATAGAGCACAAGGTAGATCTCAAGGAAGGTTGAAGACTAGATTTGGTAGACGACTAGCCAGTTCCATATAGTAGGGATGGCCACTAGTAGAAGCCAGTGACAGTCCACTTCCATTTTATACCAAGATAGTGGCAACCAGCTTATGGTCTGCCTGATCGTAAGAGAACACTGTAGCGAGTCGCCTATGGCTGCAACTCCAGAGCAATCACACGACCCTTTATTGCTTAGAGGATTCGATGTGTCGACAAAAGACAAATGAGGTCGCGTGACTCTCAACATAGCTCATCTTCGGATCTGATGGCCTGGTCACCGCCAAGAACACAACACAACACACAGAGTAAGGAGTACCGGGTTCAATAAACTCTGCATCTGGTGGTTATTAAAATATACTAGCGCCAGGTACAGAGTTAACTCGACCGAGATATATTATAGTAATGTTATTATGACTGAAATTCTGCCTAACCTCTTCCAAAAATTCTCACATGAAATGTAGGTATTTCTGCACTGGACAGATATTGATCAAACCGCGTACACTAAATGTCTCTTTTAACGCATGCAGAAAGAGAGCGTAAAAGATGTGTGGGCCGATTACAATATATGCCCCCTTATTCATAATACTTAACAAACCTCTGCTAACTAAAAATGTATGTCTGTCCCTTTATCACAAACTCAAATTTAAAAGTGGCAGTATGTAAGTACAAACGAATTACTAGATACTTCTACTACTAAAATAGGTTTAATTAACGTTTATGAATAAGCGCAAATAGACAGAAACAATACAGTAATAATGCTAGACAAGTTTCATAACTAGAATAATTTTGCTGCACAACTATCAACGTAAGCCAATCTATTTATACCGCTAGGTATAGAGTGGAAATGTTTGATTTCGTCACCAAGACTCGTTAACCCTTCCTATGCCAGTTATAAAACACTTAAGGCGCGGCCACGTGGCCCTAATGGCCCATCCGCTCGCTAATGCTGCCTGCTTGTGCGTGTAATTGGGATAATGAGAGGATAATTAAAAAACGATTCGTATTCTGTACTAAGCCTGCATTCTGCGACAAAAAAATGTAAGTCCTATGTATACAATAGGTACCTTATTAGCGGTGCGAGGAAGCATTTTGTTTTTGTTCTTTCGCGCATTCGATTCCACGCGCATTGAGCAAACGTGTCAGAATGACCGCGTGAAACCCATAAGATAAAATCTATTAAATATGAGCTCCTAATTACTCATAAATTCTCTATTACATTATACATATAATTCATTTAAAAAATCAATTAACTATATTAAATAAATATGGAATAAATACTACTAAATACAATAAACTAATAAAATTTTAGTCTATGAAATGTTATTAAAATTTTCGAAAAATAAATCATAAAAATACATCAAATCATACAATTATTTCAGTTCATTACAATTTTGTCAAAAATCCTCGACAAGTAAAAACAATTCTAAGCAACTTCATCGCCACTGATAACTTGTTAAAAAGACATATTCCTGATAACCAGCTCACTAGCACGCTAAATAAATGCCACTGAACATAACTTCGTTCCGCAAAGAGCCACTTCACCGCAATATCCCCGTCACTGCGTGCTAGGGTTGCCAATTCCATTTTAAATACTCATTCATTCATTTTTATTTTATTTACATATCATTGTACAGTCAGAAGCAGAAGAAGCTGCGTTAACAATGAAGTCAAAGCGACTGCTTTTATCACTTCTTCCTTCCAACAGCCACTTCACCGCGGCACCCAGTGCTGCTAATTCTATTTACATTTACCCATTTTTAGGGTTCCATAGTCAAAAAGGAACCCTTATAGTTTCGCCCTGTCCGTCTGTCCGTCCGTCTGCGGCTTAGCTCAGTGACCTTTACTACTAGAAAGCTGTAATTCGGCATGAGTATACGACTATAAATCAATCACGCCGACAAACGTTAAAATATAATCTTTTCACTTCTCGTGCTCTAAAGGTTCGTCTTTATGCTGTGCGTAGGCGACATAAAATCGCTTTTTTATGCTCTAGTGCATAAAGTAAAATCTTCGTCGAAGACCAAGGCAATCGCGGTCCAACAGCCACACGCGCAAATTTAACTTCATAGAATAAACTCTTTTTTTATGTGGCGTTAGTATTCTAAGACCAAGGCAAGGATACCAACAGCCAAAGTACACAATAAAACTTCATGAAATAAACATAGTTTTTAATTTTCATCATTTTCTCGCAATCGAAGTGAAAAGTAGGGTGTACAATTCGTCCATAAAACCCATTTTACACTCGATTTTATATCCATAAACGTCTCGCGTAAAATGGTACGTTTTATGCACTTGTTGTAAAATCTACTACTAAATGTTTTGGCTGCCTCCCCTACACATCAAGTTGGGATGTATTTTAACCTATGGTGTGGGGTATCGTTGGATAGCTTGTTTAAAAATAAGAATTGTTAAAGGGTTTTTCAAAACCATTTATCAATTCAGGGATGCGTTTGCGATATTGCGCTTTAAAGCCCTAATTATTATTAGAGACATGTGTCCGGTTAACTACGGCTAACGACTCATGAAAAAAAAAACATGGCAGTAGTAAATATAATGAATTTACTTCCAGAACTGTCACAGATAAGTTATTCGGGCGATGCGACCGCAACGTTTAGTTGGGGCGCGCGTGTCGATGTAACAAAGGTCAAAGACCGACAGGCAACTACGGAACCCAACACTGCGCGTGGTCCGACACGCACCTGGCCGGTTTTTATCTTATTTATTATATCATTGTACAGTAGCCACGCATACAAAGCAGTCAAGATGATCTTTGACTTTGACACACTTTTTTGCCAGAGCCGAAGGATATTATTTTAGCAGTCTAATATATGTATTTACGTGTGTTCCACCGTAGCGTTTAAGATACTGAACGGATTTTAATGACTGAGGTCAGGTCAATCGATTCGAAACTATGATCCAGCACGGCTATCACAAGACGGCGCGCGAGTTCTCTCGATTTTTCTCGCACTATCCGTCTCCTCTTATTAATGAAAACTTAGAAAGAAAGGTCCATAGGCTACCTTTTGTACAATTTTCTTGAACGAAAGAATGCAGAAAATAAGTCACTTGGTATGCAGTGCTATCTGAGAAAAGCTTTTTGAACATATTTCCGTATTGCAGGGCGACAGGGAGGCTCGCGGGCTATTTTGTATGTAAAGGTCAGAATATTGGAATTGCCTGATGTGAAAAAGTCACAAATAATTAAGAAGTCCGGCCCGCGTTATTTTTGTTAACTCCTATGTGGCATGTGGCCCTTGATTGCTAAAAGGTTGCCAACCCCTGGTCTAGTGGAACGACTTTTTTTTCCTGGCAGTCATTACAATATTGACAGAAGTTTTTTTTTCACATGTCCTGTGGAAAAGGTTTTTGTCACTACACCTACCTATAATTTCATGTCGTTGGACTCTAGACGAATAAAATAAAGCAATAGACACACACTTCACTAAGATCATGTCATGTGTGATCAAATGTTGAGGGTTCATTTTCTAAAAGCACAAGTATCAATATTTTAGTGACATATAAATTTTGTAAAGTACTTAATTTCCATTTTATTACCAAATAAACTTTGAATAAAATTGCTCTAAGAGTATTCATTTATAACGTAAGACGATTTGGGGGGGAGAGGTCTGAGCATGTCTTACTTTACAAGGGAAATGTTCATCAAAGTCATATAGTTTTTCTTACGCCGTTTAAATTTGCCTTTTGTTCAACAAGCAACAACCACAAACATACCGGCATCGGCCCATCAATTATATTAGTAGGCGACGATCGCGTCTGCAGTCTGCGAAGTTCGGCCGGAACCCTGATATTTACGACACTTCGGAATCAAAGTTTTCCTGCCACTCGTAAAGTTAAGGGGCTCCCTAGCTCCCAATGACCTTCAATCTGTAACTGTCGGTTTTTTCGTGTTTTTTTATGGCTTATCGTATTGACAACAACGAGGTTTATCGAAATAGTATCCCATATTTACTTCAAAACTCTCCGTTTTAGAGATATTTGGCACTTTCTACCTAGTTTCCCAAAGTTATGTGGCATTCAAATATGGCGGAGTTACATTGGCCGCAATCAGGATAACCCTTTGTAGAGACTATCTGTCACATTATTTTTAATCTTGGGTATTAACTGTACAGTTAGTTTTTTGACTGTATTTTTCGAAGCGTTTTTGTAAGTGCGAAGTTTGTAAGTAGATTAAATGCAGTTCTCGCATTAACATTGTTCTATTATTGTTTTAGTTTGTCAAGTGTCGTTTAAGTATATTGATTAGCAAAGGTAAGTTACTTAGAACTTTTTTTATCTGAGATTTAGTCTAGTCTTCCGTGGACATTTAGTCAACACCAAATTTATTTGACAAACACACGAAACTTCTAAAATCATATAGTTTGTCCTTGTTACATTAGATATCGGCTATTCTCTACCAAACATTGTAAGGGAAAAAAACCTCCCAATACTGAGCTTGTGCTGTTTTGTGTGACGGCCAAATGGGACTGATTTGAATATTATTACAATTCGTGAGTCTTCGTGTCTAGACAGACTTGTTATTCATATGTTTATCAATATCTGGAACTATCCGCCGCGGCAGGAGTCGTGACGGCCGCACACGAACAGTAAATAACACAAGAACACGTCCTTAACCGCCTTTTAAGGTAATACTTAGTAGTTTACCATTTTTCTAACTAGGTATGCCATTTTTTATTTATTTTTAGCATAGGTAGAATTGCCTTTTTAACAATTGTTTCTATTTTCAAATTCAAACACTTTGTAACAATAAAAACTTATAAAACTACGTTAGTTACATTAAATTATACACCGAACCTCTTGAGCCCATGTGTAGGGCGTTCCAGTGTCTCCACAATGCGCAAGCAGGACTGTCCCAAACCAGCTGAAGAAGGCTGTTGGAACTATCACGCACACGACGCATGAGGGACGCGGTTCTGTTTCTCATAATGGCACTGAAACCATCGACCCGTGCCTCTGCGAACATCCCAGACGCGCTGCAGTACCGTGACAGTCCCATCAACCCTCTGAAGCCGTTGTTGTACTGGATACGCAGGGCATTGAGTGATTTTTTAGTGTAGTTCGTCCATAGGCTGCACGTGTAAAAGGACTGACAAAAAGCCTTGAAAAGGGTCTTTTTGACATTCCCATTAAATGCAAACCTCCGTGACAGCATGTTACATCTAACTGCCAACGCCCTGCGTGCCCTCTCGACATCCGCATCATCCTGAAGGTTGTCGGTGACCCAGTGCCCGAGGTACTTAAACCGCGACACTCTGGTAAGAGGAGCCCCGCACAGCTGGATCTGGAGGATCTCCATAAGAGCCTTGTTTCCCGCGTTAAAAACCAACAGCTCACTCTTTTTGGTGTTGTACTTCAGGCCATGGGTCATCGCATACTCCTCACAAATCTTCAGCAGCCGGACAAGAGCACTGATCGCTGGGCACAGCAGCACCATATCGTCTGCATAACTGATGTTATTTTTAACCAACTTAAAAAACAAGGAGGAGGTTCTCAATTCGGATGTATTTTTTATTTTTTTTTATTTTTTCATTGTTTGTTATCTCAGAACTCCGTCATTGATGAGCCGATTCGTAACTTATTATTTTTTGTTTGTGATGGGTCCCATTTTTTTCAAAAATTCAGTTGGATGATGGGATCCATGAGGAATTGAGGGAACTCCTCAATTATATTAGGCACGCTTGTAGTGGTTTTGGTATTTTCTATTACCTATAACTCGTGTATTTACACCCGGAAATCATAAATTTGGTGGAGTGGAATTGATATTGAAGACCACAGATGACTTATGGAATTCCTCAATTATGTACTTAAAAGTACAAAAGTACATCACAGATTCTGATAAGATTCCGTTGAAATAGCAATAATGAAGGTGCAGAATCTGCACTGCAGTTAAAACTTTGTTTTTTAAGTAAATTATAATAATCCGTTCTCCTCACCGTCCAGTAGTGATTTTCAGTCCAATTCAATATTTTTGTTTTTGAATTAGGTACCTACTTTAGAATAAGTTCTAAGCTAGTTTCAGAACATTAAACTGGTTAAAGGATTTATCATGAACACAGCAAAAGAAAAAAATCAATTAAAAGCTACTTAATTGGAAACATATTCAGCCAGATCTTCAGTCTCTGTCTTTATTATGTATCATATAATCTGGAAAGTCCACGGGCAACCACCCACCTGGATTGGACACCCACCGAATCACGCCGTGTCTGGTGCATTCTGAATCGCCTGAGAAGGGGCATAGGCCATTGTGCTGATCTCCGGAAAAAATGGGGCTGAAGCGACAGGAATGCGACAGGAATGCGACAGGAATGCTGCAGGATGCCCAAAGCAAACTGTGCGGCATATCGTCTTGGAGTGTCCACTAACCAAATACCCGGTCCAGCAGAAGATTTTAAAACATGTACGAGTGCAGCTGCCAACTACCTGGCAGAATATAATTTTAGATTATTTATTAAAAAGTGTATTTTAATTGTAATTGCCATACGATAAATAAAAAAAAATCAGGAAAGTTTCAGGTTTTAGGAAAAAAACGCCGAACCCTCATAGAATCTTTTCGTAGACTGTCTTTCTGTCAAGACCTTGAAACGGAGGTATCAAGTTTAAATGAATAACAAATAGTCAGTGCTGCAGTCCCTTGAAGGTCGTCAAGCTTGTACATAGATCCACGCAATCAAAAGAAGAAGAACGGAACGGTAATAAAAACAAAACATGTTTGCTTTTACTAAATAAATGACATACAAAGTAAAACTATTACTATTATATTAGGAAAGATAGCGGAACTCTCTTAAAATTGCTTCTGGAAGTACAGATCGTCGAATCAATGCCTATTGTTATTGTTTTGTGAAAAATATATGGCATATTCTGCGAATCTGAAATTATGAAGATCTGGCAGTGTGCGAATCTGGTATACTGCTAATTAGGGAATATGGCATAGTGCGAATCTGGCATTCTCGAATCTGGGACTCGGGCATTTTACGAATCTGGCATTCTGCGAATCTATCATTCTGCGAATCTGGCATTTTGTCAATTTGGCACAAAGCACAAACCAAAAACTAACTAGGTATAATTAAACTAATCACGAATGCGTTAGTTCTAATGGGTTTTAGGCCAGACAGGGGCGGGCATTAAAAAAGGCTTAAATTTCTACTATATTTTCTCGATAAAGAAAAACCGAAAACAACGGGCATTAACTCGCAACTTATTTCCTTTAACAGGAAGGAGCAGAGCAATTTAAAACTTTAATTACACAGCCCTTCCATTAAGCGATTAACCGCTAGGCTAGTTACCTTCTCGGGCAGGTTATAAAGTTCAAAATAGCTTGGCTTTTAGCACAAATGGCTGTAAATGGAAGTTGTGGGATCTCGTCGTTTTATTATGCTTGACATTATTCCAGTTGGCCGAATTGTATCAAAGTAGTCCATTCAAAAAGCAACTCTGCCATCCTAGGTAGAAGATTCCAATTCCAATGACAGTTTTATAAAAAGTCGGCATTTAATAATGTCAAGCATATATTCGGCCGCATATTGCGCTTTGTGCCCGCTGGGTCTTTATTAGTTTCCCGTGGCGTGTGTTTATTTAGTTGATTGAATTTAAGCCACTTGCGTCTATTTAGTGGGAAAATGTATATAGAAATTGATAAATTATCGGTGAAAATAATTCGGAAAGGTTGAAGCCAGACAGGGAATTCTCAACATTCTAAGATTAATGTTGACGGTGTAGATCTTAATATCACTATTGAATTTCACAATCTACCTATCCTAGACCCTCGACCCAATAACAGATGAACCATAGTACTTATACATAAATGTAGACGAGACCCTACGTACCATGAGAGCAAATCTGAAATATTATTCTCAACCAATTTACGTTTTATAAAGTTTACTTTGTTGTCCAATAAATAACAAGTTTCAATTTATCCCCAAATGAAACGAGATTTGCCCCCGAGCGACCATATCGTCCCGTAAATTGCACGCCTTGAACCTAAATCTGCCAACTTGTATACAAGGGGTCTATTGGACCAAAGGCAACTGATTGAAATCAGATTTACAATTGACACTCCATATTATTGAATTTTTAATTTAAATTATTTACTTAAGTAGTAATAAGGATGATTTTTAATGTAAGGTTAAGGCACTATTGTATTAGGGTTACCTGTAAAGATAGTTGCTGTGTGTAATAAATAAATAATTATTATTATTATGGCCAATTCATGGTGGGTCGTGGGTTTGGGATATTTCCAAACATTCAAAAATTACACAAACATTGGCCAAACTCACGTATAATTGACAGTATGGGCGAAATGTTTCGAACCCTTCGTTAGTTCTTACTTTAACCGTTATTATTTGTATAATTAAAAACATGACTCACGAAAGTCAAGTCCATATGACAGCGATATCATAGCATGGTTATGTAACGTTCAACTTCTTAAAGTTTCCCGGATGCAGACCCTTGACTCATCATAGGTATGTAGGTACATTATCAATTATTTGACTAAAACTAAGGAGTAAGAACCTAAAGGCTTGTCGTCACTGGACGCCAGCGCTTGCAATAAATGCAAATATGATTTCAGACCAATACGTTTTGTCAGGTAAACCTCAAGATAATGCTGTATTCAATTTGTTTGACCGGACCCGCTGTGGGTGGGCGCATGCGCGGGGCGTTGATTCACCGCCACCATCATCGCAAAAGAGCACAATTTTGAATAGTTTCCATATGCACTTAGGACGTTTTTCCTTTGCACGCAAGATTGTCGGGCGCCTAACCTTCGTTCTAAAAAGGCATAAGATAATAACATTCAAAGACACATGTTCCTTTTTAAAACATTAGGCATTGGTTAGAATATAAATCACAGTATTAATGGCTGTAACTGTCATTAATTAAGTAGTTAATTAATTATAGGATCGTGTTTAAATGTTTACTACTTATGCCGACCTCTTTTTGGGAATGTTGTCAGAGATTTTTGTTTTTTGTTTTCAAATACTATTTCAAAGCTATCCGACTCATCTGGATCTCTAAGACATTATCAATCCTATTTCCACGAACGACATTTTTACGGAGTTCTGGCGTTGACAGATTGTATGATATTTATGGACGTCCATAATAGACTATTCGATTATTACTGGTCGTGTTGAAGGGAGGTGGAGCAGAGGTCGTGCGCCCAGCAAATGGACAGATCTGATGTAGTGACAAGACATAGCGTCCGTCTCGGTCTATTGAACGGTGTCAGCCAGTGACGGACTATCTTGTCACTTATCGTGTGATAAGTCCGGCCATGCTACGGGGTCAGGCAACCATACAAAAAGCTCAAGGTCTGGAGAGCAGTGGTTGAAAGAGTCACCCATGGATGCCACGTTCCTCAGACATGAGAAATATGAGGATACGACCAGTAAAAAGAAGAATAGTTAATAGTATATCCTTCTTCGTGATCGGATCCTTAATTGCATTCGAAACTCACGCAATGTTGGCGACATGTTTCGAACTCATTGGTTTTTAGGAGCTGCTGTTCGCGAAGAAGGCAAGAAGTCGCTAACAGTGATACAAAGTTATTGCGCAGATACAGAAACAGTTGGACCCGTGCCTTTATTGAGTGGTTAATACTCACGATAGATAGTAGGTACTTATGCACTTTCCAATGTACCTACCTATTAATTTACCTTTTCATTTCATTTCATATCAACCGAAAGACGTCCACTGCTGGACATAGGCCTCCCCCAAAGAGTGCCACAATGACCGGTCCTGCGCCACCCGCAACCAGCGGACTCCCGCGACCTTTACCAGGTCATCAGTCCACCTTGTGAGGGGCCTACCCACGCTGCGCCTTCCGGTACGTGGTCGCCACTCGAGAACCTTTCCGCCCCAACGGCCATCGGTTCTACGTGCAATGTGCCCCGCCCACTGCCACTTAAGGCTTGTATACCCGCTAAAGTCCTTGAGCGTATGGGCGGAGCCTCGACCCTCTCCCCGCGCAAGTCGCACAACCCGGCGTCGTTTATTAAGCGTTACATAGATTAAGTTACAGACGCGTCATCGCGCATCGTTACCAATGCAAGGGTGGACGTGGGTGGGTGATATTCGTCATGCTTAATTGAAACGTCATATTTGTCATACATAAATTACATAATTGATTAAGTTCAAAAATTATGTCCCTACTATTATTTATTTTGCTATATTTATAATGCTATTTACTTACGATTAGTGTAGTTCCGTCAGTACGGCTAGCACGAGACGGCCGCGACATACACTCGATTTTTCTCGCACTATCGGTCTCTCTCTTATTAGAACATTAGGAAAGAGGGGTATAGTGTGAGAAAAATCGAGAGTATGTCGCGGCCGTCTCGGGCTAGCCGTGCTAGTGAAAACGAAATTCGTTCGAATAACTCTCATTATCGCTCGAACTAGCAAGCGCGACAGAGAGGGATATACACAAACGAAGTTCGGTTTCGTTTCGCGGTAGGCCCCAGCACGCCTAGCACTAGACGGCCGCGACATACTTTCGATTTTTCTCGCACTATACCTCTGTTACTAAATATTCTAATAAGAGAGAGACGGATATTGCGAAAAAAATATAAAGGTAATAATAATAATCCATACCTACTGTTGCCCTTAGGCCATTTTTTAATGTCGCTATTAATAGGGGCCCATCTAGCAGTTAGCGAGTCACCGTCTGCCAGAGATAAAATGTGAAACAGTTTTATTGGGCAGGCGTCCGATGTTTCATCCAATAGCCCAGCTACTAGTCCATCATTTTCACCCAATAATCCGTTTTATTTAGATTCCATCAACTAGCAATAGACTCTTACACCCCAGCGGGTGCTGTTTCTGTGTGCGTCACATGACACGGGCAGAGACAGCATCCGCTTGGTGTACTCCTTGCATTTCATTAAATTGTCAAAAGGGCCTCTACGTGTTGGCTCAGAGCTCCACGCACGCCTCCCAAAGGTCCGGGACATCATTGTCCCGTGAGCGGGAAAGACACATCATCCATACTATCCATACTTCCATATCCATACTCCATACTAATATTATAAATGCGAAAGTGTGTCTGTCTGTCCGTTACTTTTTGTGCAAGTGTAAGGTTGTTAAGTTTTAAACTAATTTTCGGTATATTTATTACGTTCTACTTCCTTGATTTGATGATGATGGCGTGTACAGTCAGCATCAGATAGTTAGTAGCATCCAAAGTAGCCATATATCGTATCGCATTCCTTACTCCTACTTTTAGTAACAAAGACTATTTCGATGAATGTAAGTTCCGATATATTTGGCTAACTTGGCTGCTACTAACTATATTATGCTGACTGTACAGAAATCGGCCTCGTGTAAATATATACTTATAGATTAGTTATACGTTAACCATACTTTATTTCATATCAAATAATAACTGTATCGAACTTGGAGTTGGCATGCAACCCATAGGTAGGTACTTACAATATTTGCTAAGCCCACTATTTTTATTAGAACTTATTCTATTCACACTTGACAGTCATTAATACGAGCAGATAAAACAATATTGTTTCTATAATTGTTCATGCTCCTAAGCAATAGATATTGTAAATATATTTACTAATAAAATGTCTGGTTTTAGCGATTTCCCAATTTTGATACTGTTTAGATATTTGATACTTTGATAGAATAGGTATTTACTTGTGTATTCTTTTTCCTCTTCTCTTGTAAAATTTCTTGATATTACGTATTTTCCTCCTGCGCTTATTTAACCCCAAAGACCCAAAATAATTATTGAAAAATTTGTGAGACCTAAGCTAAGACGTACTAACTCTAGTATCGTAAGTTTGTATGTTACTAACAATCTATGGGCAAAGTGGCCTGAAATAAAGAATTTATTATTATTATCTCTTTATTCTTATTTCTACTTAAGTTAGGTTTGTACAATAAATTTATAAAAAGTAAAATATAGAACTATACATACAAAACATAAAATCATTATAAAAACCTAACCTAGGGTGCAGCCGGCAGCGAGACGGGGCCTAAGCTACCGGCGGTCAGGGCGACAGAGACAGGAACCTCCTGACTATCCGCGCAGTATCCAGGAGTACCGCCTTCTGTATCTGGCCCTTGATCCAGCCATCTAGCGAGAGTCTCTTGAGGTGATGGTCGAGACTCTTCGCTATTAAACCGTTCGCCGAAACGACTATCGGGACGATGATCGTCGAGTCAACATCCCATATGGCGGTTACCTCGTGAGCCAGGTCTAGGTACTTGCTGGCTTTGTCCTTCTCGGCCTTCACGAGGTTCTCGTCATGGGGGATGGTGATGTCGACGAGCACTGCCTGGCGTTTCGATCGATCTGTCAGCACGATATCAGGCCTATTGGCAAGAATAGTCCTGTCCGTGATGACAGATCGATCCCAATAGAGCGTGGCACGACCATTTTCGAGAACTGGCGCAGGTGTGTACTTATAGTAAGGCACTTCGGAGACCACAAGACCGTATAGCAGAGCAAGTTGCTGGTGAATAATTCTGGCTACAAGGTTATGTCTGTGCAAGTACTCGCCGTTAGCAAGATGACCACAACCGGAGATAATATGCCTGAGTGACTCCCCGGGACGGCGGCATGCCCGACAAATGTCGACCGTACCGTCCTTCAGGATATACCTCCGGTAATTGTTCGTCATGATAACTTCGTCCGCAATTGCACAGACAAAACCTTCAGTTTCCCCGAAGAGATCCCCGAAACGTAGCCAGTTCACCGACGCGAGCAGATCTACATCGGGCCCTGTGAGGGCCTTGTAGAACCGCCCGTGTAGCTCCTTGCTCCTCCACACCGCCCTGCGGTCCTCGACGCTCATTACTTTAAGTCTGCGCCAGTTCTCGTTTGCCAAGGAGAGCGGGGTGAAGTTTCCGTCTACTGCTACTACGTCACGATGCATCCCACACTCGTTGTTTAGGAAATAATCCCTGAGACTGCACACCTCGCGGTTGTGGAGGTCTTTGGCATTTAGAAAGCCGCGACCTCCACACTTCCGCGAGATGTAAAGTCTCATAACAGACGAGCGTGGGTGTAGCATGCGATGCGCAGTAAGCAGTACTCGGACTCTTCGATCCAGGGCATCCAGCTCAGTCTGAGTCCACCTTAGTATGCCAAAGGAGTAAGTAAGCAAGGGCATCACCCAAGAGTTGAAGGCACGCACCTTGTTGCCGCCCGACAAAAGACTATTAAGTACTTTGGTCAGGCGACAAAAGAAGCGCTCCTTCACCGCTCGCTTTACGCCCTCACCCTCAATACCCAATGACTGTGACATACCAAGATACTTATAGGTTTCTGCTTCGGAGATAGATTTGAGAGACATTGTCTCAGAAAGTTGCAAATTTGTTGAATTTACAACTTTCCCCCGCTGTACATGCATGACCGCACACTTATCGACACCAAATTCCATTTTGATGGCGCTACTGAAGACTTCTGTTGTTTTCAGTAGTTCCAACAGGTTATGTCCATTCGGTGCAAATAGCTTAAGGTCATCCATATAGAGCAGATGAGAAATGACCTCACCCTCCCTCCGAAGCCGGCAACCTAGTCCCGAATCCTTCAGCAGGGTGCTAAGCGGATTCAGTGCTAGGCAGAACCACAAAGGACTCAGACTGTCACCCTGGAAGATCCCACGTTCAATCCTTATAGAGTCCTGCGGACCAGAAGGGCAATCTCCTCCCCCCGGTTGACGGATGACTGTGGTCCACTGCCCCATGCAAGCACTTAAGAAGGATCTTAGAACTGCATCAACTTTATACAACTCTAAGACCCTCCTGAGCCATGAATGAGGCACCGAATCATAGGCCTTCTTGTAGTCAATCCAGGCGGCCGAAAGGGCCCCCCTATTCCGCCGGACTCGTTGGCAAATGGTCATGTCTATGAGGAGGAGCTCTTTAGTACCACGAGATCCAACCCTACATCCATTTTGAGCAGGGGCCAAAACGTTGTTTGCAACGATGTGTGCGTTCATTTTTGTTCTCAAAATAGATGTAAGGAGCTTGTACAGCGTAGGCAAGCACGTGATGGGTCTGTAGTTTTTCGCTTCTGTGCTACTACCGGACTTATAGAGCAGGGAGGTGATACCAGTTGTCAAGAAAGATGGTAGGGAACCGAGCTCAAGGGCTTGCTGGAACTGCGTTGCCAAACGCAGGTGTGAGCATCGAAACCATTTCAGCCAGAAGTTATGTAATCCATCCGGTCCAGGACTTTTCCAGTTCGGGGCCAAACGGATGGCACAACTAACTATTATTATTATTATTATTATTTCCCATCTTGAACTAAAAACAAAATCTAAACTATACCTACGTAAATGTTAATTAGGTACAAACGCCAACACAGTTAACTGACCATCGTGTATTTATACAAGAACCTTATTACAATGCACATAAAGTGCACGGATGGTCAGTCAGCTGTCTTGTCTATAGTACCTACTACTTTACAAACCACGAAATAGATTGTCCACTCTATGCAACAAAATTATCTGTCACTAAAAACTAAACTATACGCAAATGTTTATTAGTTACCTACTATACGAATCACAAAACGGATTGTCCACTCTATGCAACAAATATAGTCCACAATTTCCACAAATATTTAAAAATTTCGGCGCAGCGCAAATTGACACAGGTCCGTCATGCAACGTGTCTCGTCCCGCACTGACCGTATGGACGAAAACGGGGAGGCGTAGGAACTTTGGCGGAATATTTCAGAAAACGAGATAAATTTTTAAGAAAATTAAGAAAGTAAGAAAATGATGCCCTTGTTCATTATTGTATGAAGAAAGTTATAAAATTTCATATTATTCTGATAAAAAATGGAGCAGTAAAATGGTTACAAGTGAAAAAATAGGGGTGACTTTAGATTTCTTTTTCTCTAATTTTTATTGTTAAAATGGATTTCTACGAAAACTATGACCCGTCGCATATCTTGCAGATTATGATATATTTTTTCCGATACCAAAAATGTTACGTTATAATGTATAAAACGGTTACAAAACAACTCATTTTCAAGAAAATTTCGAATGTGCAGCCTTAAGTTCAGCGATTCGGAGGGCAATATCGGTTACCTTGGTTCTGCTGCGGATAGCCTCATTTCTGATGCGATCGCGCAGAGAAACTCCCAACATAGCCCTCTCCATTGCCCTTTGGGTGACTTTGAGCCTTCTTATGAGGCCCATAGTAAGCGACCACGTTTCCATGCCATACGTCATCACTGGCAACACACACTGGCCAAAGACTCTCGCCAGGGGTGTTAAGAACTAATTTACCTACTGCTTCCCAAATACTAATCTATACTACTATATTACGAAGAGAAAAATCTGTGAGATTGTAAGCTAGAATGTAATGGGTAGATAATCTCCCGAACCGCTTATCCGATTCCATAAAATATTTCACCTGTGTGTGAACTTTATGGATTTGAGGTGTGACTGCGTTCTTTGTATTACGCGGGCGAAGCCGCGCGGTCAGCTAGTATAGGTACAGGTTGGAAACATCATATTTGTGACTTTGTAAGTTAAACTTAATGCAGTTGTTTCACTAGTGTATATACTAGACTGGTCCTTTATTTTATTGCTAATTTTATGTAGACATGATAAGTTTATCATACCTACATAACTGTAGACAATTCTTTGCATTTATTGACTCAAGGTATTAGGCCGGATCGGGGACTTAGGTACTCAGTAATCACTAAAGTGGCCGTCAATGGACTTTGCTAACTATGTAAACAGGCATAGTGAAAGACAATTTCAATATGGCGGTTTGTTCACATATTTAGCAAATTCTATTGACGGCCACTTTACAACATTATGATTCATCACACAATGTTAATGCCTCGTACCTACGATATTGTATACGTTTTAAGTCTATTTTTTAAAATCTAATTTGTATAAAATGTCATGTTAAATAAAGTTTTTCTATGTCTATGTCTGTCTTATTACTTTTGCACTTAACATAGGTAGTTTACGTTTTATTTCGTCACTAGCTTGTGCCCGCGACTCCATTCGCGTGGAACTCGTTTATATCGTAGCTCGATACAAACTTATATCCCCCATTTCACCCCCTCAGGGGATGATTTCCGGGCTAAAAACTGTCCTATGTCCTTTCCCGGGATTCAAACTATCTCCATAGCAAATTTAATCTCAATCGGTTCAGCGGTTTAAGCGTGAAGAGGTAACAGACACACAGACAGACACACTTTAACATTTATAATACTAGCTTCTGCCCGCGACTCCGTCCGCGTGGAACTCGTTTATATCGTAGCTCGATACAAACTTTCATCCCCCATTTCACCCCCTCAGGGGATGATTTTCGGGCTAAAAACTATCATATGTCCTTTCCTGGATTCAAACTACATACATATCTCCATACCAAATTTCATCTCAATCGTTTCAGCGGTTTAAGCGTGAAGAGGTAACAGACAGACAGACAGACACACTTTCACATTTATAATACTAGATTCTGTCCGCGACTCCGTCCGCGTGGAGCTCGTTTATTATATCGTAGCTCGATACAAACTTTCATCCCCCATGTCACCCCCTCGGAGGATGATTTCCGGGATAAAACTATCCCATGTCCTTCCCCGGGATTCAAACTATCTCCATACTTACCAAATTTCATTTCAATCGGTTCAGCGGTTTAAGCATGAAGAGTTAACAGACAGACAGACAGACAGACACACTTTCACATTTATAATATTAGTATGGATTCACGGCCCAGTGACAAGTACAGCCATTTCTTCCCCATTCTTTCTAATCGATAAAAAGTTAATGTTTACTGAGCTCTTACAAACTCCGTTTTTACCTTCAAAATCCACTGATCCTCACGCTAAGTCGACTTCAACTTGCAAACAACCGAAAATTCTAAACATCTGCCTATTTCTCAGGAGCGTGCCTAGTCCCCTAATCTCTTACGACAAAGGAACCATGCGGTGGAGACAGAGACAGCTACATTCGTTATACAGAAGGAGTGAGCAGAACGCTTGCGAACGTTAATACAGGACACGGGGCAGCGGACAGCACTGAATTCTATTCTAAAATGAGATCGCGCCGTCGCTTTTGCCCGGTTCGTTTTCACTGCGAAGTGAAAGGGACAGGAAGCGAGTTCGATTTTTGAATTTCATTCGAATGCCGTTCCCGTTCCGGTTGACGGGGCACGGACAAAATGAATGGGTCGGCAGCCGATTAGAATGCTCCGTGGCATCGGAATGAATGGGAATAATAAAAAACGGGTAATTGCGTAACATGAGGCCAGCGGGATTTTGAAAGGAATTACGGAGAGTGATCGTAAAGTCGCGATGATTGCGAGTTATTCGAAGCCGGTGTTAATGATTCCTGTTTTTCACGCTTGCTGTTATTCAGATCCTATTGAACCGGATTTGGGGTAGTAAAACTCGTAATTAGAATGTATCTATTTGCCATGAATACTTTGTAATTTTATTTCTAGCCTTCGCCTGCAACTTTGTCTTTTTAATCCAAGTAATCCTTTAACCCTTGTTGCATAATTGAGTAGGTACTTACCTAATAAACATTTTAACTGTAGATACAAGTACTAGTTAATACGATTCGTCAAGTGTATAATTAAAATTATAAAGACAATAGACAAATAACTAGCTTCTGCCCGCGACTCCGTCCGCGTGGAACTCGTTTATATCGCAGCACCATAAAACTTTCAACCCCCATTTCACCCCTTGGGCGATGATTTCCGGGATAATAACTATCCTATGTCCTTCCCCGGGACTCAAACTATCTCTATACCAAAATTTATCTAAATCGGTTCAGCGGTTTAAGCTTGAAGAGATATAACAGACAGACAGACAGATAGACAGACAGACACACTTACGCATTTATAATATTAGTATGGATTATTTAGGAGATGATATTTTGATATTGCAATCCTTTATAGAAAAAGGTGCATAGGCCAATGCTATGCATTCTCGATACTCATGGACGTTAGTTGTGTTAATAAAGGCAGATTTCAAATCAAACAAACAAACATCCCACCAATCATGCATTATCTTATTATAATTCCTATGTTACACTTTTATATTCTTTTTTTTAACGACGGTGGCTAACAACTTGTGTTGAACTATCGTCGTATATCGTCTCTTTCTGATTAGAACGCTTAGAAAGAGCGGGCCGACTTATAGGAATACAACACCAAATACCTACAAAGCAAGGTCTTATTATGGCTGCGCTTCTGTAAGGTGGGGAAGTGCTTCCCAAGTCGAGATGACATTTCGCTGTGCCCTTCTTCGTAACCTGTCTTTTAAAAACTCATCCCTGCATTCATACTTCGTTGCGTAAATTTCAGCATCACCGGACGGCCCGCGAGCTGTGTATCGGTGATATAGACTACCCGTCTCTTTCTAAGCGTTCTAGAAGGTGACGGATAGCATATCTCGCCGCGAGCCGTGCTTTGTCACATTTATCAATGATAGCTAATATTGGCGTAACGCTCGTTCAGAGACGTGATTGCCCTGCAGGTTTACTAAACGACACGGTAATAATTTCCGTGTGACCCCGTCATTACCGCGTCACGTCCACGTGTGTCCGCGCCACGGCAGACGGTGATTAGCACGTCAATCTGTCAGCGCGGGAATCACACATGGCTTAGCAATGATACTGACGTGATATTATCGGTAGGTAAATTGCAAAGGTTCGCTGTAGTGCTGTACAGTTGAGTACACATAGAGATCGATACGGCCAACGTTACAAAAAATTGCATACACGACCTTAAGATTAAGGCAATAAAGATTAAAATGAATCAAAACATTGCTCATACCAGATACCTATGCACATAAGCTCTTAACTATTCACCAAATAAATTAGAATTTTGACGAACCTGTACGTATGTTAAAACAAAAATCTTTGATCATTACCCAGATAACAAAACACTATAACAGCCGATCGGGTAGAATTTCCCGCCTTTCTCACTGGAAGAAAACGTGCTTCATAGGAAGGCAATTCAATTAATCGTGCGGAGATCTCTCTAGCTGTAGCTTGTGCAGCATAGCTAACAGACTCACTACACCTCTGCTAGCGCCATGCTTGCCTGGTACTCGCCTAATGAATTAGGCGTATAACTTCGCTCATTAATTTAATGATGTATCATTAGTGTACAGCGATTAGTTTAATAAAATATTATTATAGTCGTAAGAAGATTAATTGGTTCATTACCATTATAGTGTGTTGGAATTATGCATTTAAATTGAGGCTTCGGCGCTTGTCGTTAGATACGTTTGTGTGATTATGTAAACACCTAAACTTGCGATTTAAAAAACGGTAAATTATTTGAATATTATATTTTTGCGGTAGCATTTCGCATCTACATGAACCTCTTATAATTATAAAATTTAGACTATATATTAAAGTAGTTCGTTTTAAATTAATGAAACACAACTTGCAAATGAACTATACGTTATACAAGTATCACAATATTGTTTCTTAGATATATTCACATTCGTATTCCTCGGTTTAACTTAACTAGTAACATGAATCTTAGGACAATATACAGTAGGCATAGGTTCTACTTAACTTTTTCTATATACGTGTAGACACTTTTCGACTGCGACTGATGATATAAAAGTAAAATATTTGCCGGTTGCTTAAAATGCACTTTACCGGCCGGTTATCATTAAATATAGTGCAATACATTCAAATATTAACGGACGGTTTAAAATTACCGGCCATTTAACTATAATGTTTAATAGGAATACAATACGACATCAGTAATAATATTTGTTGTATTGAATATGCACACATATATGTACCACAGTATCACATAACATAAAGTAACCTTTTAGACACGTATCAAATCAATGTAGTCTTAAGAGTCCGCAGTAAGCTCGGCCGAATTTCACCCTCCCATACAAACGTAGTTACGCTCTCATTTTAAAACTACGTGTTGGATTGTGACGAAACTTTGCATATAGGTACAATGACATGAGGCATATCTATGCCTGTAATTAGTTTATATGGTTCTAGTTTATAAAACAAACGAAATACAGCAAAAGCAATTTTTGTATGAAAAACTTAATTTCGCTGTATTTTTTTATGGTATCTGAAGCTACATAAAGTAATTACAGACTTAGATATACCTCATGTCATTGTACATGCAAAGTTTCGTTACACTCCAACACGTAGTTTTAAAATGAGAGCGTAACTACGTTTGTATGGAGAATCGAGCTTACTGCGGACTTAAACAATACTTCTTAATCAATTCACAACTTAAGTCGTCTCTTTTAAGTCTTCTAACACACTTAAAACGTCTTTTCCAGATGCAAACCAGGAGCGGAGTACATGCAGCAATCTCACTCGCTACTCGTTCATGTCAAGCGAGGGCGAGCGAGAGCTTCATTGATAGAAATATGTTGTTGCCATGTTCCTGACCTGGTTGATATGGACATTGCACTCTAGTTAGCTATCTCACTCGTTACGCGTTCATATCGGGCGAGGGCGAGCGAGAGGAGCGGTACCGCTAGGGGCCGTTACCGTCCTCTTCCTCGCCGATCTGCAAGATGGCCTTCTGGATGATGCGCTTGAGTTTCTTGCGCGCGTCATCTGAGCGGAGCGTCCGCAGCTCTGACGCCACGAAGTCGCCGAATATCTAATGAAAAATTTGATATTATTTATGTTTACTTCGATACGTGAGGTAAAATGAAATCTTTTCTCTTCAAAATCAAAATCAATTATTTATTCTGCAAATATAAGGGCACTTTTACATGACAAACAGTAATTTACAATAAAATAATAAAAATCTTACACAATAATAATTAAAAATTTGCAGATTTAAGGACCGATATAAACGGTTAACAAACGAAATGTCACTAAGTTAATGAAAACAAAACAAAATGGCTAAATATGCCCATTACATTCCATATAAGGTCTGTATCAGCATTAACAAGAAGTAAATGATATTAATTCAGTATTCCAGAGATGTATAAGGTCTCTGAGCGTCTATTCTAATAATCGCTGCCACAATGAGAGTTCATGCAATCAATGTTAATCTGACCGTGCGTGTTATAATAAATTTCAGACATAACTCAGACACATTTCATACATTTCGAACGGTAAATTGCAGGCCTATAAGCACGCACTTGTAATAATACTTGGATGCTTTGATAAGAGGGTGTTTTTACTTTTGCCTTTTAACACTCATAATTGGCGCTTATTAAAACTTCCTAAAGTTAGCATCCTAAATAAAGGAGAGAAGTTGCTAGCCTGTTCTCGGCACGGGCTAGTGAGACCAAAGACCATGTCAAAAATTAGAATTAGAATTAGAATGATTTTATTTGCCAGAATACTTATAAACATAGTACAGGGTGTCCAGGTACAGCAGTACAGTATTCAGCCGGTGAACGGCATGCAAAAATTATACAGAACTAAAATAATTATCACTTAGCGTACAATGTCTTAACCAATATCATTTGTTAATTAAAAAAATAATGAACTAGTAATGTCAATATATTTCAAAAGCACAAAAAATAACAACTATCATAACTTATTTAATTGGTCAACTATTAAATTCAAAAAATTCCTTAATACTATAAAATCAATTTTCCTTTAGCCAACTACTGATTTCTTTTACAAATTTATTACATTCCATTTGTCTCATATCTGCTGGAAGGTTATTGTATACTACAATGCACATATTATAAGCATTCTTACGATAGATCGCAGCGCGGCAAGGAGGCTGGTACAATAGATCCCTGTATTGAGATCTCTGCTTAGCTACGAAGACATCGGCCCTGCTTCTAAAAAGTTCAGGATGGTTTTTGACAAACAAACATGCTTTTTTAATGTACATACAGGGTAGCGGTAGAATATTCAGTTTCTTAAACAATGACCTGCAGCTGTCTGTGGCTGAAATGTTAGCTATTGCACGAATGCACTTTTTTTGTCTAATAAACGCCCTAATTACATCAACTGAATTCCCCCAGAGCAAGAGCCCATAGTTTAATAACGATGATGCATAGCCATGGTACGCTGTGCTGGCAGCTTCGACGGAAACAGTCATTCTAAGTTTTCTTATTGCAAATATAAAACTGTCTAACTTGGAGCAAACAAAGTCAACATGTAGTTTCCAATTCAGTTGTTGGTCGATACGTAAACCTAAGAATGTTGTATCATTACACTTAGTCAAGTCCGTATTATTAAAATTAACACATATTGGTCTAGTCTGAGCATTGTATGATTGAAACTGAATAAATAGAGTTTTACTTAGGTTAATATTAAGGTTATTGCTACTTGTCCATAGGTTTATATCAGCTAATGCTTTATTTATGCTTTCCTCGTAAGAAGATACATCATTGCCTTTTACCATCACAGTCGTATCATCTGCAGTCAGTGGGGCAGCATTGGACAGTATAATATAAAGTCAGTAGGTTTGATGCTACCTGCCCTGGTCGCTCCAACGCCAGTCTTATGACGACGATGATGCGGCTAGCGGCTGGATTGTTGAGAAAAAGTTAGCAGGAGGTTACACCTGCGAAGATCTTACCTGACATTCATCCGCATTCATTCCCGGCCGTAGCCTCGGCACTGGCTCTTCGGGCCACATAAGAGGGTTGACGCTGGGTGGCTGTGGCGGAGGAGCTGATGCTGCTACCCTGGTGGCTTCGGGACTGCCACGCCGAAACTGGGGCTGACTTACTAAGTAAAAGTACCAGGAGGTTAGACCTCGCAAAGAACGCACCTGACACTCGTCCGCGTTCATTCCGGGCCGTAGCCTTGGCACGGGCTCTTCAGGCCACATGAGAGGGTTGGCGCTGGGTGGCAGAGGTGGTGGAGCTGACGCTGCTACCCTGGTAGGTGGCTTCGGGACTGTCACGTCGAAACTGCTACTAGGGCTGACTTTGTTGGCGCAGTTCGCTCGGAGTGCTGGTCCAAATTCCATTTCTTCTTCAGCTTGGAATTCTGCCAGCTAGGAATTAATGTAAGTTTACATCATAACAACATTTTTAATAAAAACATTACTTTTTCAGTTCATCTCTGAGTGCAGCGTGCAAGATGTTAACTCTGTTTGCGAATAATTCATCATTTTCATAAAATTTAAATCTTCAACTTACGACCTTACGAGGTAGTGGGCTAACTAAATGATAATTCCAAGAATAAAATTGATTAATATGAATGGAGCCCACCTGCCTACCCACTGGTACAATTACTGGTGTCAATAATTTTCAAGGTTTTTCCTTCTTTATGTAGTGTAGGTACTAACATTCCAAATATCCTATTAAAATATTTATGATCTATTATTATCCCTTCTGAAGTTTTTACAATAACGAGATCAAAGGATCTCATAGTTTAGGAATACATAAACAATAAACAATTGCAGACCTTGGCCAGAAAACGAGAAAACGAACATTGAACCGTTTTGATGTAAAAATCACTTCAGTTTAAAAAAGCGCTCTTTGATTTATTAATTCGCTGAAGTGCATTAAGAATGCACAAAGCAGTCAATTTGTCCAATAAAAGTCCTTATTTCAAGGCTGTACATATCAAATTGGCGACACAACACAACAAACCAGATCAGCACGTGGTTTGTTTACACTTGTGATTCAAAGAAAATTTAACTATAACTGAAGTAATTAAAGTCGATTTTCGCTTGGATGGTTCACGAGTACCCTCTTTAATTTGGTTACGGTCCAGTGTCGGAGCTAAATGGAAATTTACTTTGTCGAGCGATGACATTGGCGAGGTATCGGAGTACTTAGAATAAATTTTAATTTAAATAAAAGGTTAGGTTAGGTTTTTTTATCACAACCTGCAACCCTTTCAAAAGAAATACAAATACTTATTTTGTTACATTGTAGGTACCGTCTACGCTTATTACAATTTGTAATGCATTTTATTTACTTTGTCAGTATAGGAATTTTGTATGGTTATTTTATAGCAAAGAATATTCGTGGTTAACTAACGGCGCCTGGGGTTCTATTTCACTATTGTTTGTGCACAATAAATCAACTCAATACGACTTTGACTTCGGACCATAACATTCACAAATAATGATGGTCTATAGATTACATCTTCATCCACTGAAACAAAACATTTTCGCTTCAAACAAAAGAGCAACCAACATACCGCGAGATTGACTCCATCCACATCGAGGGGGTTGGGTGGCGAGCGCAAAAAGCAAAGGGCTTCGAAGTACTCCCACCCACTGGCCGGCGCCCCGCGCTCCTCCCCGCACGCCCGCCGCTTCATCTTCCTCAACTCGTTGTTGAACTGAGTCCTCAAGTTGTGTATCTTCCTGCTTATCTCCTCAACCGTCGTCCCAAACATCAGCGCCAAATACTGCAACTTCGCTTGCCGTGCCGCTCTATCCTTATTCATAGGATGCTTCGCGTCCCACAGCTCCTTACAATCCCTCTCCATAGTATCTATCAACTTCACTGTATTCTCCGAACTCCATTGCAAACGCGGCTTTGACGTATAATCTCGCTCGGTATCCGAATCCACCTCAAGCTTCAGAGAGAACGTATCACCGGAATCTGAATTGGAATCCATTGCGTTCGATAATGACGTTGTACAGTGGATAGCGCTCTAGCGAGACTGCGGGGAGAGCGGCGAGAGCGGTGTCTAGAGGGCATGCAACGTCGCTAGAGCGGCGTTGCCAGTTCGCCGCCGCCGCCGCGCGCGGAGCGAGAAGCCGCGCTAAAACGGCTAAAGAGCTAACCATATTAGCAGTTCCTTGTTTACAAACATCAGAATGCGTCAACTGCAAACAAATGCAATTCCAATTTCAATTTGAAATGCTATTATATTAAGGTTGATTTTTGATTGACTTTGTTTAAAGACTTGCTGCTTTTTGGTTTTGGTGCGTGGCTATTAGCGGCCCGTATTAACAAAGGAGCATCGGAATGGTTAGTCCGCTCTGTTTAAAGTCGGTTATGCAAACATTTGTAATGAATGAATGACGCTTGTTTTCAAACTTTGTTAAGGAATTTTAGTCATAAATGTAACTAGTTCTGAACTGAGCTAACTATGACATAACTGCTTAAAGGCGTATCTATTCAGGTCGCAATTATTAGATAAAGTTAAGCTTTTGACAAATGTTTCCAGAATAGTAACCACTTTTTTAATTGATGATTACGCGATCCGATGTTTCTGGGCCAATCATTATTTTTAGTTGCTCGTTGCCATGGAAGTGATTGACTGAACACGTGTTTTTGTTACCTATATTGGTAAACCCATTCCATGATGGGGCATTATAGGAGTCCAATTTACAGTATTAAATTAACCCTTTTGTTAATCACCTTAACAATATTTTTACAAAGTGTGTGCGTTATTCCACGTTGTAATAGTACTAGCTTTAGCCTCTAATCTGTCTTATCTCGTACCTAGCTGAGAAAAAAGGATTTTATATTAGAATCATATTTTACTTGACATTTTATTACAATTCATATTCATATCGTCAAATAGACGATTATAACATAAATTCGAATAGATTAAGCTAGCTTTCATTTATATTGTAACTAGCTGATATGCCCGCGGCTGTGCCCGCGTGGTTATAGGAAAATGTAACATATTGAATTTTCCCGTGGGAATTAGACGTTTTCCGCTGGAAAAAGTAGCCTATCTCACTCTCCAGCTTCTAAACTATCTCCATACAAAAATTACATCAATACGACGCTCCATTGCAACGTGAAAGAAGGACAAACAAACACACACACACACTTTCGCATTTATAATATTAGTAAGGATTAGTAAGGATTGTATATTGTGAAATAAAGAAATCTAAATCTACCTATTATTACTTTATTCACCATTATTATATTGATATTACTTTGGATTTGGAGTCTAAATAAACAAGTGCGGGTTTTTAACTATGGACACAACCCCTATTATCGACAGTTCGATATACGGGCAATTGATCGATAAAAGTCAGAGATGTTATCGCACTGATATTACATTAGCTTTGTCAGAGGGTGATGAAAAGGTGCATATTAGTTCCCACGACGGTATATGTGCCATTGGTACCAGTGATTACCTAAATGACGCTAACTATACGTGACATTTTTCTTGACATTTTTTTTCATTTGACCAGAAATTCATTATAATTTTTGTAATTCTTTATACAATACCTAATTAGAGTATTTAATATACCTATAGATGGCTATTTATTGTATTGTATTGTATATTCAAATTGTCAATACAATAATGGTATTGTATTGACAATTTGAATATACAATACAAAACAATAATCAATTAATTAATGTCAACACGTCAAATTATTATTTCATTCAATTTTTTTAATTACATTCAAAAAATTCCTTAATTGCATTACAAACTATGGGCCTAAAGTTGACTGAAAATAAAGATATTTTATTTTATTTTTATTTTATTTTATTTATTGCATAAAAACATTTTTCTTTCAACCATATAAACAACTAGCTTCTGCCCGCGACTCCACCCGCGTGGAACTCGTTTATATCGCAGCTCCGTACAAACTTTCACCCCCTCAGGGGACGATTTCGGGGATAAAAACTATCCTATGTATATTTATCCCCGGGACTCAAACTATCTATATACCAAATTTCACCTAAATCGGTTCAGCGGTTTAAGCGTGAAGAGGTAACCGACAGACAGACAGACAGACACACTATCACATTTATAATATTAGTATGGATTCTTTTCTCAATTCTGTGAGATTTAGGACTCGCAAGCTATCATAAAAAATACTGCAGGAAAATTGGGCTCCACAATTACACCGGGCTCCTGTATAGAATGGTTCCATCTCTCAAGACCAGTCCCGGTGTAACATTAACCGACTCCGTGCTGGCCACGGTCGCTGCGCTCACTATAAACACCGTTACCGTTGGGTGGAAACCCCAACTTGCTCCTGCGGTGCCGAAGAACAAACAATTCGTCACACATTCGAGGATTGCCTCTTAACGCGCTACGCCGACGGACCTTTTTGTTGATTCTTTTTAATACAACGACGGTTGCAAACAACCGTACGGCCCGCCTGATGGTAAGCGGACACCGCAACCTATAGACGCATGCAACTCCAAAGAAGTAACATGGGCGTTGCCTTCGAATGCGTCAAAATGGTCTAAACAGTCCTTATCCTCTTGACGTTAGAGTCGTGTGTAAGTCATATTAAGCACTTGACCCGCGTGGCTACTTTTGCTGCTGACTGTACCTACGGAAAATAGTATTGTTCAAAACAAACACGCCGTCGACAATATTAGTATCCGAACGGGCGGGGGTGGGTCCCCATTGTTTATTTATTAAGCCCAATTGGGGCAGGTCCGGATGGCCACTAATTGCCTGTTGCGGCTATTAATAACTAATTAGATACCGTATGGGGCGACGATAGGGTACCTAGTTCGAAAAAAAATGCTGCACTTGGAATTTCCGCGACTATTAAATAGTTCCACATATTTTTGCTAACTCATTTGCTCAAAGGTCAGTTGGAAGAAATCCCTTGAAGTGATCAGCTCGCCCTTGTACCTACTTCTTTTTTTTTGTTTCGTTTTTTCTTTACAATGTTTTATGTACGTACAATAAAGTAATACATTTTTTATTTGGCTGGACGAAAATGTTCTTATACTCATACTCATACTCATTTATTAATAAAATATAAATTTTTACATGTCAAGAATAATATGAATTGTAATAGTTAATATCATCATCATCATCATCATCATATCAGCCGAAAGACGTCCACTGCTGGACATAGGCCTCCCCCAAAGAGTGCCACAATGACCGGTCCTGCGCCACCCGCATCCAGCGGACTCCCGCGACCTATAGACTATATGTCAAATTAATTTGTTGTCAAATTAAATAACTGGGTGATACTTTGATAAAATAGATTTTTCTCTGAAATAGGTAATAGTTTTTACTTGTGGGTGAACTGTAGCAGCGAATATAATTATTAGTATTCTATCTTTTTACTCGAGTAAACTTTCTTAATTTTAAATAGTCCGCCTTGCAGAAGACCACAGCCATAATAACACTACTACTTACTCTGTACCTAGTAGTGTTGTGTTCCTGGTGGTGAGCAAGGTCGCGAGAGCTCCCGAGGATGCGTAGTGTTGAAAGCGAGGGAATTCGTTCCTTCAGCTATCGACACGGCGAATCCTCAAACATATCAAGGGTCGGCAACGGCCATATTACTCCTTTGGCGTGGCATGAGTTTATAGGCTGCGGTGTCCGCTTACCATCAGGCGGGCCGTACGCTTGTTTGCCACCGTCGTTGTATAAAAAAAGTACTACTTTTATACTACATTCTAAATGATCAAAGTAGCCGCAGTTTTTCCTAAAGTAACCCAATTCCACGTATTTTACGGATTGGATTACGCTCGATTGATCTACACACGTTTTTCGGGTGTCAAGTGTCAAAGTATGGACGACTAGCTTCTGCCCGCGACTCCGTCCGCGTGGAACTCGTTTATATCGTAGCTCAATACAAACGTTCACCCCTCACTTCATCCCCTTGGGGGATGATTTCCGGGATAAAAACTATCCTATGTCCTTCCCTCAGGACTCAAACTATCTCTACCAAATCGGTAGGTAAAAGAGAGACAGACAGACAGCCGTTTTTTCGCATTTATAATATTAGTATGGAAGATCGCAGGTCACTTCTGGATAAGACTGCTAGCTCAGCATCAGGGTGGCGTACTCACGGAAAGGCCTGTGCTCGGAATGGTGTAGTGTGAACCATCCTCAACATATTCAGGGCTGTTACTCTTTGCGCGCTCTAGCGTCTCACCCCACCCGTCACGCCTAACGAAATTAGACCTCTAGACCAGCCCCCCTATTCTGTAACTTGTTTTAAGCTCACCTCAACGCTCACCCACAAATATATCTTGACACCGCGATGCGTAGTAACTAAGCGTAGGTAGAGGTCTAGTTTCGTGAAAGGTGACCGGCGGGTGAGCCGCTTTAGCGCGTAGCGAATAAAAGCTCTGCGCTTACTTACTATGAATCGTGGCGTCTAGATATATTTGTGCGGGGGTGTCACATGCTCGTTGCTGACCCTTAAAGAATTTATACACTCCTTTCTTGAAGAAACGCATAACTGGCTACTAGCATAGCCCCCCTATAGCGAGTTCCTGGCAATAAAAGCAGGCATGTTGTGAGTGAGATTTTTAGCCATCCGCGGTGCGCAGGCGGATGGGGATATTACGATGCTCACATCCGCGGGTGCGGATGCAGATTTTGTGGTCAAACACCAGTAGTCAAGCACGTTGCGTCTAATTTTTAATCTTTGTGAACAAAATAGAACAAACGCGACGTTGTTCTTGTCACGAGTGAATACGGCGAATCTGAAGATATTAGAAACTAAATTGTACGTATATGATGTAAATACCTAACGCGCCACCCTTTTTTATCCCGCCGTGCACTACATCCGCATCCGCAAAAACTTCGCATAGATTTTTCAGATATCGAAATTGATGCAGAACTTCCGCGGTTGCGGATGCACACGCGAATGTCTGTAACATACCTTAATGAAAGTATTAAAGAGCCTAAAAACTATAAACCGATAATTACACATCTAAGTTCATCTTTATGTAGGTACCTAAATAAATTACTGTATTAGTAACGACTTTAGTACCTAATTAGATACGCACGTGTTATCCATAACTCATAGGATGGAATCATCGTAAATTATGTCCTGTTTACACTAATGTTAGCTCGAATCCTTCCCTTTTGACTCGCAGGGAGATATTATTATGAAGTTGTTTTCATAGTAACATTCGACTATTTAACAATAAAATACTATTTAACAAGATTATTATGTGACAAATGTATTAAGGTGGTTCACCGACCATACAAAACGTTTTTTGACATTCGCAGATTAACGGCGTGATATTTTAGAAACTTATGTAAGACACTTTCATAAATTGGCTATCCATTTGCGCAAAATTGCCCCTTTCCTAGAATAAACTAGAATAATATGAGAAATTAGTTTGGTCACGTGATACTTTGGGAAAACGATTATGCTCAAATTATTCTAGTTTAATTTAAATACAAGTTTTTCCTAGGAAATGGCGAATTTCGCGCAAATGGAAAGCCAATTTGTGAAAGATTGTTAGTTACATATGTTTCTAAAAATATCACGCCGTTAATCTATGAATGTCAAAAAACGTTTTGTATGTATGTATTTATTATAAATCACACTCAAATGTGTGTGTATCTTGATGAGCATTCGTTGCTACTTAAACGATATCTATGAAGTATGTACGTAATTTGTGGTTTCCGAGAACAAATTAATGCCTAGCTATAAAAATATTGAAATTGCGATTTTCGACCATTATTACGTTTAAGGAGTTCCATCGATTCCTCGCGAATCTCATCGTCAGATCTCCACCAAATTTGTATGAAACCATTCCGTTGGTATCTGCTTCCAAACAAAAATACAATTATCAAAATCCAACGACGTACCTAAATAGTAAAAAAATATCACCGAACATACCAACATAAAAAAACGGGTATAATAAGTCCTGCATTCTATTGAAGTCGATTAAAAATGTAAGAATCCTGCTGGCATATTTCTTATTACCTAACAGAAACAAAAAAAAATGTAGAAGATAGAACAAAAAGATATGATGTATAAATCAAATGGAAATAACTTGAAGGTGTAACCCACACCTGATATAGATATAGTGATAAGTTTTTCTTATTAGTGCGGGTTATAGGTCAAATGTAAGAGTATGCCTAATACCTACAAACGTATGTCAATCAAATTGAAGAAGCTTATTTGGATCCAATGGATCCCGTAGTCAGACCTAAACTATATGTACTTACCTATACTAACAAAACGGAAAATGCGATGTCATAAAAAATTTCACTGAACTTTAAAAAACACCTAGTGATAAACTTGAGCCCCCCCAGAGGCCTCTTGAGACCTACATACGTGCTGACATGGTATTAACTTTTACCTTTCGTTAACGCACAACTTCATTCCAGAGAATGATAATCCAATAAAATCTGAACCGTAATAAACCTTTAAAAATGCCGTTAAAACTGCCATACCTACTAATAAAACGGCAATGTCAGATCTAACTTTATCGATAACACTTCCACAAGTCATAAAACAGAGCTCAAACGTACAATCCGTGCCACAAGTGATTAAGGAACGCGGTTTGAACCGCGCGATCTCGCCAACTATTGCCTAAACCTTCCAGGTTTTAAATAGTGGCTTTATGTGCAACACAATAAGTATTATAAGAATTAAAAAAAGAAGAATTAAAGAAAAAAAAAAGTGTCTAGTATTACTAATTGACTAGGGCTGTGAGCTGTAGAACTCCCGCCTGTCTTTTTAATATTTTTTTTGTTTACTTTTAGAAAACTGTAGCGATAAAAAAGTCTGTATAAAATTATTGCACCTGCCCACAGAAATTCACGAGAATCGATTGATAAATGTGCCCTGGACAGGAGAACAGCCGGGCATCGGGACATCCGGACATACAACGATTGGTGGCCCTTCGTTCGCTTCGCTCGTTCGTTCAGAAAGTCGATTAAAATAATATGCACCAAATCGTTTTCAGGAGCAAAGTAATGTAACTACTTAGAATATGCATTGGATTGCATGTCTAAGGTGGATGATTTGTTAGAATTCATTCAAAAACAGACAATCTAAGCCTAATCAAAACTATTACATTCCTCGAATTTTAACTTTCGTGAGACATCTAAAATACTCCTAGTCACGTATTAAATGCCACTACGGGCAAGGGACACTAATGTTTCGAACTTAGGGAGTTCTTCAGGATGAGTGTTTTCGCGGGAATGTCACTTTTTTTTAAATACCTCGTCGGTGGCAAACAAGCTTACGGACCACCTGATGGTAAGTTGAAGCACTTGCTTACATTTAATACTACAACAAACTACTACAACCTTGTAGTCTTCTTGTGTTTTTCGGTATTATCACGCCTAATTTGAGAGAATAAAATCGTTATAATTTCGAAATAGTATTGAATGATCACTAAACGTTTTATACAGATTCGTTTAGTGATCATTCTTTACCACGCCGTCCATACGATGCGAAAACATGTTTAATTTTACCTTGACCTATGTAATATTTATATTTATTAAATAATCAGTGTATAAAAAACATTATATACCAGGGCCTCAGAAAACTGTCGGAACAGTTCTTCTGTGTGATGATTGTACAGTAGGGTCCTACAGAGTTAGCTAATTTGTCATAAATACGAGTAGGTGTAGGTTAAATACATAGGTAGTTATGTCTCGAACTGTTGTCACGTGACATAAATAATAAAAATAAATATACCTACCCATACAAATTTTGACCGGAAGTAAAGGATTTTCAAACTTTCGGCCAATTTAATTTAATTTTTTTAATTTTCTCTTGCCCAGCACAATTTTCTCGACCTGCATGCATTTCATGTTGTCATGGGACGTGTATGTGGAGGTGTATTGGGAGTGGGCTTAAAGACTATAATACGAATAGAAACTACAGAAAACTTAACTCAGTCAAAACACAGACAATCAAAGCCACAATTGCTATATTAATTAAAGAATCAGGCCGTCGGGAGCGGAGAGCGGCCGGGATAATATCTAAATAATGAGGCTGCCGAGTGCCGCCCCTCCGGGAGCGTCGGCAACGGACGACAAAATATAGGAAAACATTCTTAATATAAACATCATGGTGCATATTTTATTTTTGGGCTACGATGCATGGCAAAACAATTTCGTGTTGTTATTTTTGGGTTTTCATATTCTCTGAGAATAGAATTACATAATGTGAAATGTACTTAAATATTTATATATTATACTTTATTTTACACTCGATTTTTTTGGTACTTTTTATACGTGCCTACATACGTCATATATAAGTACATACATTCACGCCTTAATTCCCAAAAGGGGTAGGTAGGCAGAGCACATGAAACTTATGTTCCAGGACCAATTTTAGCATAAATGTGGCTATAAAAAATGTATAATATGTGATATCGCAGTGATAGGATCGCCCACAAGTTTTACATTTAATATCGTCATATCGTTACTTAATCGACTTTAATTTTTATATATGGTTTTGTTAAATTAGTAATAGAAAACACGGATGTAGATGGATTTAATGGATTCACATTAAAGCAAATCAAATAAAATTACATGTTTATTATTCGAAGTTACATTCTGATTATCTTAGTCTTTAAAAAATACTTTATCCACTAGAGCATAAAAGTGGCATTTGTGCAGCCCAGTACAAAGGCGAACTTTGCAAGTAAAGAAATAGAAAAGAATATTTGTATTGTACCTACTTATATAGTATTACTAGCTTCTGCCCGCGACTCCGTCCGCGTGGAACTCGTTTATATCGTAGTTCCATATAAACTTTCACCCCCCGCTCCATCCCCTTGGGGTATGATTTCCGGGATAAAAACTATCCTATGTCCTTCCCCAGGACTCAATCTATCAGTATACCAAATTTCATCCAAATCGGTTCAGCGGTTTAAGCGTGAAGAGGTAACAGACAGACAGACAGACATCCTTTCGCATTTATAATATTAGTATGGATTTGCCTTGCTGCCATTACACTGGTATCTCTCGTGACAGGCGAGGGGCCGGAAAAACGTCGCGCTCGTGATTTAGCGGCGCTATCCGTTATCCAGCCCTAACCCTCGATATCGACGTGTTCGCGCTTCGATGCCGGTGACTTATGAGCATTAGCGTAGGTGTGGTCCTGGTGATGTCTTTAGTTGATACCAGAGAGACGAATTACTGCCTACTTTATCGCTGACAGAACTGAGCCAAATTTTTGCAGTTTACACCAATGCACATTGCATATAGAGCCTCAAGCAGTTAAACAAGTCCGTACAAACATCTGATGTGAGGCAGTCACAGAGACACGTGTCGCTAATAATGAACGACACGCAAGTAAATAACAGTACCTACATCAGTTCGCGTGTGCCGTGTATGGTATGTGTCGCGTTGAAAAAAGGTCCCAATATTTTTTCACAGCTATACGCCGTAGTTGCGCTTATAAAGTCTAATAGATCACGATCTTGAGAGATACCGGAGAGACAAATGACTACGTCATTGCCGACAGTAGGAGATTGTCCCATTTTTTTGGAGCTCGTTGCTATGGATACTTCTCCAGCGGGGCTAGCACAACTGACGCCGCTACATCTTAAATCTACCCTCCTCTTTCTAATTCGCACAGTGCGAGTAAGGCAGGTCACTGCGTAGACGCGATTCAGCAACAGTTGTAGATCCCTAAAACATACAGATTTTTAGTGTATAAACCCAACAAACAAGTTTTTGGTATAATAATCAATAATGAACTTAACCTTTTATAGGTTTTCTCCTAGTTTCTTTATTTTTATTTCTAGTATATTACACAACACAATACTCGGCCAGGCACCGGATAAAACCCAGCAGGGTTTAACTGCAACGGCATTCACTCAATTGATATTTTTTACATACATAGGATAACAAGCTTATGCGTTGGATGCGATTATGGAGACAGCGGCTGTAAGCGTGCTGTTTTGAAAAAAAAAACAAAGCACACAGTGCATATTATAGTATTTTTTCTACGAAACTCTGGCACAATTATCTCCTAACTGACGAGACAGAATAATAACAATGAAAGTTCATCCACTCCGTTTATAAAGCAAACAAATCAACCTAACAAATTAAACAAAAAATAAATTAAGTAGATGGCGGTAGCGTTCGACTATTGCGAATCCCCGCCTCAGCTGAATGAGTTTTTCAGAAGAGACAGATTTTTTTGTATATAAGTACGAAGACTTAGTAATTGATGACAGAGAAAAAGACTGCACGGCTATCACAAGACTCTTCTCTCTTCATCTCTTCTCTCATCTTATTAGAAAACTTAGAAAGAGACGTATAGTGCGAGAAAAATCGAGAGAGCTCGCGCGCCGTCTTGTGATAGCCGTGCTGAGGTCGGTCTTTCGTGTCAAGATCGTGTTCATGGTGGGATGCAAGTCTGGAATGGACTAACAATCTTCATCGACTCCTATCAGTTGCCATGTTAGCGACAATGTAGACACGTTTGGATTCTTGAGTTGGTCCAACCATCTAGTTGGTGAGCGGCCTCTGGGCCTTTTCCCCTCTGTGTTCACAACGATTTCTAACTTTTCGACCGTCTCCGCGTCTCATTATGTCTCCAAAGTAGCAGAGCACACGCTCATAACATGTTGTCGAAAGATGCTCTTTTATTTTCAGCTGTGAGAAGATGACACGTGCATTTGGGGGTCCAAGGGATCCTCAACATCCGCCACCAAATTTTGAATGCATCAATAGTCTGCTTGGACCATGGTTACAATAACTACAACTTAGAAAAGTTGAAAATTCCCCGACATTTTAATTTCAAAGTCCAATATCTCAAAAACAGCTTAACGGATTTTCATGAAACATGGCTAAGAACACTCGGGATAAATCTATCTATGACAAAAACTATACGAAAATCGGTTCATCCGTTTGGGAGCTACGATACCACAGATACACAGACAGACACGTGAAACTTATATAACACCCCTCTTTGCGTCGGGGGTTAAAAAAAGTACAGGCAGTTTGTACCAAAAAATAAATTACACTTGCAGAGAAGCTTAATTTCTCTTTTGGTGCCCTCGGTATTAATTCCAATTCAAAGAAGCTCGTGACTTGTACGCATTAACGGAGGTGTGTTTGGAGCTTAAATAGTGTTGTCATTAGTCAAAACTCATTTACAAAAACATGGCGTTGTAGTGATGGCCGACGCCCTTGACTTATGATAATCACTTAGGTGAGTCTTATGAATAGAGTTGTCAATAGTTCAAGTAAATTTCCGTATTTATCTTTTTTAGCCTGATGCTAGTTGCCGGAGATTATAAACTATAAATATCCTAGTGGCCCTGTGAGCTGTAGAACTGACGAGCCTATTTTTTTCAATATTTTTTTAAGGGGCTCCCATACGCCAATGACCTTCGATCTGAATACCTTAGTTTTCAAATGTTTTTTGTAGCTTATTATATTAACAACAACGGCTTTAAGCAATATAGCATGCCATATTTACTTCAAAGTTGATTGTTTTCGAGATATTTGGCATCAAAGTTGAACAATTTTAGGCCAAAAACTGATCTTCTAGCCATAACTTTTGTGTTAATTGGTTTAGAATGAAAACCCTGGATCAGTTTTTAAAGACGTCACAGACAAA
Organism: Epinotia bilunana; assembly: GCA_947049275.1. Lineage (NCBI taxonomy): Eukaryota > Metazoa > Arthropoda > Insecta > Lepidoptera > Tortricidae > Epinotia > Epinotia bilunana. The sequence continues at coordinate 17,642,875 of OX346260.1, read as the reverse complement.
CCCAAATATGTAAATTTCGTGTATGTTAGATCTTTCACGTCAATAGAGATACGAAATAAGTGTTTTTTTTGACAATGTTTAAAAATATCATACAAAATTAAGTATTCATTTGTTTCAAAATCCGGTGGACCAAAATGGAGACAAAAGATTGAAAAACCGATAGCCGTTTGATTTATAATTCTTTCTGTAGTGCAAAAGTAGGAGATACGATTCAAAACTTGTCAAAAATCGATGAAAACCTCGGGTAGCCCCTTAAGTCCGAAAAACTGAATCGACAAATAGATCTAATAATTATTGAACCTGGTATCAAAATGTCACGAGAGTCAGTTGAGACCTGTAGAGGAGAGCAGCCGGCCAAACGCCGGACATAAGAAATAATTTTTGTCCAAGCTGAAACGAGAACGGAATAGCTTATTAAGGGTCCTTACGCCTACAGACGAGCGTATTTTGCAAAATGCTTACTTTTCCATTCAAGATTACAACGTAACTATTAGTATTTAATCTAAAAACTGATAACGCACTTAAATAATCATTTCTTAAACTAGGGGTTAACACAGTCCAAATTTACATTTTCTCTTCCTAAACCTAAAATAAATGAGTTTTCTGAAAAGAAAAAGACTCCCATTTATCAAATTTCGCAGTGAGAAGTGTCGTTTCGGTTCTCAATTTTGCAGTAAACAAGAATCATTTGGTACATGAATGATTACAATTCACATCACCGAATCTTTTACGAGGGGCTGACATTATTGAAAATCAAAGATTCATTTTAAAAAAATGATAAAACACCTCCCGAGTTTTCTTATTTTTTTTTGGTGCAAACAGGATTACATTATTTTTTTTACTGCTACAACCTATATTTTGCCCTATTAATAATATGTATTATAGTAAATTATAACTTTATGTTATCCCATAAAAAATAATCATAACTATAGGACCTACTTGGCCGTAAATGTATATTTATTTATTTATTTATAATTCGGAGAACCAACAGCTAACAATTCAAAATAATAATAAAAGCTATAAATATAATATATATTTTATAAAGACTTATAAATCACGCTGCGCCGAAGCCGCGCGCCGAAATTTTGATTTAAGAAATGATTAAGAGGTTAAGAAATGATTATTTAAGTACGTTATCTTATCAGTTTTTGAATAATTACTAATAGTTACGTCGTAATCTTGAATGAAAAAGCAAGCATTTTGAAAAAAAACGCTACGCTATAGTCTGTAGGCGCAAGGACCCTTAAGCGTGGATGCCACACGATGGGCAACGGTGCCGTGGTCGGCCGAGGAGGAAATAGCGGGATGAAATTAAATACGAATGAATATGATTGTAGTGTCTACTTACTACACCGAAAGAATTGAATACGAGTGGTTAATATCACTCGTTATTATTATTTTGACGCTATTTCAAAATTGCATTTCATAGTTTATGAGTTTTCGAGTGAAAGGGTCGAGCGCTCGACAGTCAAAATCGCCCCCTGGCACGTATTTCAAAGCAACTAGACAGAATTTAATCGGGACGGTTGGAAATCTAGGGGGGATTGGCTGTGCTGTATTGACAAATCAAGACGTGTTCCATTATAAATGGTTTACTTCAACTATTTACACTAAACTGTACCATCACTGTACACGATCTCCTAAATATTTGACAATCTATCATAACATCATATCGGACATGTCTACACGTCGAGGCAACACTGGGAAAGAGCTCGAGGCAAACTTGCTGAATAAATATTGGAATTTCGGCGAATAAATCTCCCGGCGGCACCGAGATATCTAATGGGACGGCCTACTGGCAACCGCCTACGGCTCGCTTCATCCATAAACATGAAGGGTGCGAAGCGAACTTTAATAATGAATTTTTGAAACTGGAATATATTTAACTGAGATTTTCCAGATTATATCGAATAATAAGATATGTAGGTACGAGTATAAAAATAAAGTATACGGACTGACATTTCAAACGTACTTATTACAAAATAATTGGTCCTGGCTCAGTTACAAATAGGTCGTTTTGTTTAAGGTTTGCTAATATTGTAACAAAAAAAACCGGCCGAGTGCGTTTCGGGCCACGTGCAGTGTAGGGTGCCGTAGTTCCCTGTCTGTATTTGTTACATGGCCGATTTTTTACGAAAGTTGGCCATTTCAAGTACATTTTAAGTTGGTTGACTATTACTCGGTAACTAATAATGTCTACTAGTCCGCAGTAAGCTCGGCCGAATTTCACCTTCCCATACAAACGTAGTTACGCTCTCATTTTAAAACTACGTGTTGGATTGTAACAAAACTTTGCATGTACAATGACATGAGGTATATCTAAGTCTGTAATTAGTTTATGTAGCTTCAGATACCATAAAAAATACAGCGAAAATAAGTTTTTTATACAAAAATTGCTTTTGCTGTATTTCGTTTGTTTTATAAACTAGAACCATATAAACTAATTACAGGCATAGATATACCTCATGTCATTGTATGTGCAAAGTTTCGTTACAATCCAAACCGTAGTTTTAAAATGAGAGCGTAACTACGTTTGTATGGGAAGGTGAAATTCGGCCGAGCTTACTGCGGACTCTTAAATGCATTATACTACTACTTAGGTAGGTACTACTGCTACGTTTTTTTTTACATTCCCAGTTGCAGACATTTAGCCGGGGGACACATGTCTCTAACAAATATCTGGGCTTTAAAGCCCAATATTACACAAATGGACCACTAAGTTGAAAAATGGTTATAGAAACACATAATATTTTTTAACAAGTTATTCAACGATACTCTACACTATGGGTTTAACGAGAAAAAAATGACATCCCCACTTTACGTGTAGGGGAAGCACCATAAAAAAAAAACCTTTATTCCACAATTTTGTCGGCGAGATTGATTTAAATATATAGCCATGCCGAATTACAGCTTTTTAGTAGTAATGATCACTGAGCTAAGCCGCAGACGGACAGACGAACAGCTGGACATGGCGAAACTATTTATTCTGTTATCTCCGTTATTCGTCTATATCCGTTTTGCCATTTTTGCTCCGCGAAACCTTTAAAAACTATCATCTTAAATTGAGGACACCCTACATTAGATGGATGTCCTGTCTCTTTCATTCTTTCTCCCGGCTTTTATCCCATTTTATATAGGGGGTCAGCTCTCCTAGACCTAGTATGTTTGCGCCACAAAGTACGGTTGTGGGTCTCCTCTGGTGCTGCGTTGACATTTACTACAAAACTAATTTCAAACCCATTTCTCTTGGCAAAGTAACAGGGTGAACACGAACACGAGAAGCTAAAAAAATAGAACCATTTAAAACATAAAGAAACAATATTTATTTATGATTACATTAATAATACACGACATAGCGGGAAAAATTAATATTAAATTATGAAAATGTCTATTGTCACTCCGTATAGTTTACGTCGTAGTGCTTTTCAAACTCCTGAGCATACCTGACATAACTCGGGGCACTTATACTAAAGTGACGTAGCAAAATATTTTATCGACAATTAAATATATCGATGTTACTGTCAACATCTAAATGTTCTACAAAATACATATATACAAAATCGCTTTGTATACTGCTTCTTAAATTCTAAAAAGGCGTTTTTTCGAAGAATTTATTTTATTTTTAAACCAAGTCAGTATTTCTGTCTTATTTTTTTTTAATGTTTTATTCTAATAATTTTATATCGTTATTTATTATTTCTTAAACATAACTCCATCTTCATTTAGATTGTTTCAAAATATTTATTTGTTTGAAAAAAAAATTGCTAACAGTACATAAACAGTAACATCCATGTCCAAGTACATCCATGAGTTAATAGAATATTCACTCGGGCGTGACTTTTTCTTGGGCGGCATGATTATTATGGACTGCGTAACAATCGTAGAGGAATATTAGCTCATATATTATTCGTAATCTAGCATATGAATGGCACACAGTAAATTGTTTTGTTTGACTTGACGGATGAATACATTTATTATCTTAAGAGGCTTGATATCAGGTGCGAGCTTTTTTATAGTAATCGAGAACTTTGAATGAGCACATGTATTATTATATAGGTATCGACATCTTTTTTATCGATATGAAATCCCTAGAATGTGCCACGAGTTTTGCTCCTGAGGTATGGTGACACCTGTCATTTCAGAACATGTACTTATAGTGTCATAGCCCATTTATTATATCCAAAAAACCGACCCTACCCGTGAATAATTAGTTTTTTGTTTTTTTTCGTAGGTCCCTCGGGGGGGTCATTGGGAGTGTAAATTAAAAAAGTAGACTGAATCAGGCTCCTGTCCTGCGTATATTCTAAAAACGGTTTTTCTTGAATAACTCGGCTATTTTTGAATTACAGTAAAACCGTGAGACCAAAAATTGTAGGAAATTGGATTCTCTACAAGTTTGGTTCTCACAATTTTTCTTCTAGGATCCATATTTTGGAAATTAAACCTGAAAAACGCGACAAATTCAAAATATTATCATTATATCTGTTCCACGTTTTACGGCATGAATGAAAAGAAACAAAGTAGAGAATCAAATTCTGAACAATTTTGGTTCCCACCTTTTTTTAAGGTTTAATTTCCAAAATATCGATCCTAGAAGAAAAATTGTAACGACCAAACTTGTAGAGAATCAAATTTCCTACAGGTTTTATTCTCACGGTTTTACTGTAAAATCAAAAATGGGAGAGTCGGTACACGAGGGACCTACGAAAAAATAATCCAAGAACTAATTATTCACGGGTCAAATTCTATAATATACCTACCTGTATTCGAGTCGTGTTGGTAAAACATCATATCATATCTCTTTTCAGTTCACAATTTCAATTGTGAACTGAAAAGAGATATGATGATATTGTGTATTATATTTGATATTGTATATTTATATATGTATTGGCATGTTTTTATTTTTCTAGAATTAATACCGATTAGGTATTAATTCTGGAAAATTAAAATTTCTCTGTGTGTTTTTGTTTTTGTACACGGTATAAGTTTGCCTATCTCGCTCTACCTACCTTCCTCTCAATTGCTCAAAGGTTAGCTGGAAGAGATACCTTATAGGGATAAGTTCGCCTTTGTACTTTGGATCTATTGTGTGACATGTACCTATATTCTTTAACCTGTGCTTACATACATACATACAAAAGTATCATCATGCCCCTGATATTTTTCTCTACTGATGTATGATTGTACTGCTACGCTATAGAGTTGTAAGTGTTCAAACTATTGATCGTGGCATCGCCGTAGTTTTGCTTTGCGGTGTAACTCATAGATGGCGTGCGCTGTACGTTTTCACATAGGCTGTAAGTATTTATAAAGTTTACGTTTTTGATGCTGATTATTATTTTTGTGTTTTTGGTGATGGTAGTCTTACTTTTCTTACTAATTTACGTTTAGCTGACATTCCAAGATTGATTTTTCGAAAACAGTAAGTATGTATATAAATGTTTAGAGTTGGTAAATAGATAGTGTGTTTCATTGCACTAATAATTTGCACTTAGTAGTAGGTACTTAATGAAGAAATATAACATTCTCGCTTTATTTAAAATTACCTCGCGTTTTAACGAGTGGCTGCGTTGTAATACGTGGCAGCGTTTAATATCACTAAAAATACACCAACAAAAAGCAGCATGCCGTTAAAAAAGTTGAAGCATCGCAGGCACGCGTGGCATTTTCCATTACAAGTTTATTCCCGGCTTCTTGCGCGAATACAAGCTTGAAAAACAAGCCGCATACTCGCTCCCGGGAACCGAGCCAAGCCGGCAAAAAACCGACAATCTCGGAATATATTTTAATAGCCAAGCGGTGACGGCTCAAAGGCGGTTATTTATCGCACGCCCTCTCTCATTGCTTTGGCGAAACACAATTTTCAAACAACCTACATTCACAATAACAAATTAAAATGCAACCTTCGAACAGCCCGTGTAAAGTTCAAAATGCAGTGTTAGCGGCATCGAATACAACGTTTGAAATTCGAACACATGGGACTAGTAATCATTCGATGTCTGATTCCAGTTTGTCTTATCGGATTTGCTGCGTTAATCCATAGTCGACCTAATAGCCTTTTAATTACAGTTGAAATTAGTTTTATCGTGTTATTGGAACGAGGTTCGTGTTGCGCCGGGAACGGTAATGAATCGCCGTCGGGACAAGAGACAAGTTTAGGGCAATTCGCGACTCGATGGAGTACTCGTTAATGATGTCGAGTATCGATAGTGTTCATCGATTAGTCGTAAAAGGAATATTATTCCGTTTATTTTTCAGGGTAATGGAATTTTTGTAAGAGTAAACTAATGAGTCATAACGTAAACTACGGAAGAATTTGTTTCGTTGTAAATGTAAACTACGGAAGTTGTAATCTTTGGGTAATATATTTACCTAATCAAAGGTATGTAGTTTATAAAAACACATTTGCAAGTGAAAAATACCTCACAAAAAAAAACTGAATTTTGTAACACGAGTAGGTACATTATGATTTACGGCTTACAGAGATACGCGTGAGTACCTACGTCTAACACTATAATAATATTACGTACTATTTTTTAAATAACCTAACTAAAAGCGTTTTTGCTAACGGTATTTCGGACGATATGCAGTACAGCGGACATTACGCCCACTAGACAGTAAACAGTACCCAATGAACCGAATAATTTATTTCCCTGTCAAAGTCTTAATTGTCTCTCCCGAACTCTCCATTTGACTTTAATAGATCGTGCTACCAGTCCAACTACTTTGATACTCACAGACATCGTCCTACATAAATATGATCATGCTAAGGCTAACTAGTTAGATATATTTAACTATTGCTTTAATTTTAAGCAAACGTCTCACAATTAAAGCCGTGAGGCGATTCAATGTGCACAAAATAAGCTTTAAATCATCACAGGAACTGTAAAACACGAACAGCCTGATGTCTCGCTGTACAAATAGACAGACATCTTAACTTTCAAACATACATTTCAAGCCCTGTTGCTTCCCAGTGATCGTAAAGTTGAAGGTACAATGTTTACTCGCCACTATAAAACAACAAATCTCCGAATAAACCACAAAATACAGAGAATTTACGAGGTGAGAACATAATTTATTCACGAGCAAAGTCGGTGTGAAGGCGGCGTGAAATTGAAAAAAAGCCGGTAAAAAATAAACATTGAGTCCCTAGGGAGGAAACCCCACGGCAAAAATGTGAGAAGTACGCTAGTTTGCTGTGAAAACTTGTAATGGAATAACATTACCTACTGTACATTTCGCAGGGAGAAGTTTTATGTAGATAATACCTATAAATGTGGATAAGCAATAGTTAAAAAATATAAACATGCCTAAATTACCGTTGGAAAAACCTAGAGCTTATGTTTTCTAATAAGAGTATTAAAAATACAAGCTTTTGTGAACTCAAGTCTGTTTTCCCAAATAGAGGGAGACAGCTCAAGATAAATATAATTAACACACGTGCGTACTCACTTACTTACTCTACTAATTCATCCCCTAGTAAAAAGAGATGTGAGGTACCTATTGCATTCAAATTAAAACTACACGGGTAATGCTATGCCTCTCTGGTACCATGGAGTCTACATATAAATTAAATCCACTTACTTTATGACCAAGTTATCCTCAATAACTTTCTATTCGGTTTTAGATTCAAGAAGACTAAGGCGATAACCAGAGCGCAGTTTTTCAACGCTTTTGTGGCTGTGGTTACAATTGGGTTCCGCCTGCCCAGGATACTTTGAAGCCAACCAAACTATATCTAAAGAAGACTATTACAAAAGGACGCACATTTTCCAGGCTGATCTTTCCTCGTACTTCTGTTTTTTTTTATAACTTCTCTTCCTGAACAAAATGCTTAAATATACAATACTCACAATACAAATAAGTTTCATTCACTAGCTAGAAATATACATGATACGTCCTGGAATGTCACTGTTCCACAGAAAAAATGAAAGTCAATTTCATGAAACCATTCGATGAAGGTCGGGTTTAAATTTATTAGAGTTGTTTACTACTCACCGTGGTTCGTGTACTCGTTAAATATTTGTATTCGCTGTTTGCTACTCTCAATTAGCATACATTTTAATTTTGTGTGTCTCTTTTGTTTATTCTTCACACCGAACACTGAATTAAAATTTGCATTTATTACGAGTTCTTAGATTTAGCGTAATTATAGTATGTACAAAACGTTGTTCGTGATCGTTTTTACTTATTAAGCATTTATAAAATAAACATAATTATGCTAAATTTATGTATTTCTGATAAAGATCGTGTCCCAATGTCCAGTGTTCAGTTACACAGTGATTTATAAATTGGAAAACAAACATTTTACAAACTTTTAAATATACGCTAGTGTCGTCCAACTATCCAACGTTTTAAATTTTATAGCTGACTACAAGAACGTGCGTTGCACTTGCCTACTAAACTAGTACGATCATAAATTATAATAATATGAGGCTAAATAAACTATTGTATTGTATAATAGGAAAGACGCTAATCTTTTGTTTCTGATGTTTGATCGAACGAGCGAGCGAAGCGAACGAAATGTGAAATTTTGTGAGCCGTTTTTTTTGTAGAGCAACTTTTACCAAAAAAAAATTATTTTTTTTTGAAAAATACAGGTTCGCGAGATCTACAACTCACAGAGCCACTCGTCTAGTTGAATCACTATGTTAACACTACAAAGCTATATAATAAGCACAGTCTAGCACAAATCAGAAGCGTGCGAAAGGCGGATCTTTACTCAGGTGCTGCAAGCACGACAAAAGCGGGGTAACTTGCCACAGGTTTCAACGCAGTCGGTTTTATTACAACTTTTCAACGAACCAACTACGTTCTTAGTTTAAGAGTTCGCCAGTAATGTATAATTTACTACTTAAAAACGATGGTCTGCCCACAGTAAAGGATCATAGTTACTATCATATGCTTGCGACTTCGTCCGCGTCCCCTTCCTGCCATTTGTTACTTCCATCCCCAATTTCATGCCGGTGAAAGATGATTCTTCGGATTAAACGGATTTTTCGTTTTAATCCAGGTTTTGAACTGTGTGCATAATTTCATTCAAATCAGTATAGTCGTTTTTATTTTAATAAAACATCTAAACAACTAAACATAATAATAGTGTCAATGCTACTGTAGAAACTGCTTGATCACAATTAATGTGAAACATGTTATTAACACAGAAATCTCCGGCCATTATGTAAATAGTAATATCGTGAAATATTGTACACTTATAAGTACCTATTTTAACAAATAAAAAGTCCACAGTTAGTTTTATCACTAGCGCCATTCCGTAATTCCATAAATTTTATTGAAAAGATAATTAACACCGATAATATCAGCATAGGTATGAGTACTATATAGGTATAGCCTCACATTAAACAACACGTAGTCGAGTTAAACATAGGCAACAATGGAACATCAATTCTATATTACCTCGGATATCTCCCCTTCAGTCCTTATCTATCCATCTTCCGATAAGAAAGGGGTTGTAACCACAGACTAGGGAAACAAGACCTTTGTATCCAACGAACACTCTAACAAAATTAGGTCTAGCGTTAGCAGCAAAAAGGGTTGTTCCCATGGGTATCGTCCATTTTACCTACGGCTAAAAATTGCGGCCGGCGTAACAAATATTTCTCATGCAAATAAAATTGGCTACATTTGCGTAGTGGAGGTATAGAGTGGGCGAGGGTTAGTAATGTGATAAAGGAATGGGGGCGAATATGTATTCATGAATTGTACCGTAAGGGGACTTGATGTTTTTATTAATTTATTTAGGAGAATTTTCATCAGCTCCATAAAAAATGCGTAGTTAAATTTCTATATTACTAACGTTCTGATACTTTTCTCCTGCATTGCATATTGAGGTATATTTATATGTTTCTATCGATAGCAACAGATTTTTCTATAATATTTTATAAATATATTTAAGAAGAAGTTGTAAAGAAAGTAGGTAGGTATCAGCTGCAATCATTATTTAAATACACTAGCGTGTTTGCTTATTATTTATAATGAAATCCCATGGAAGCACCGTGTTTTTTAAATTCAATCCAAAAGTTATTATTTTGCTTGGGTGACGGCAGATTTCGAAGAACTTCCGACAGATGGCGTTGACGGTAGTAACATGGTGCTTTGTATTATTCTTAGTATGTTATCCAGTCTCATTGTTCTTACATTACAATTTCTTACAACGGTTGGCATAATTAATGATAATTACTTTTTCCAAAATTATACATCAGTTTCAAGATTTTCTTCATTTTCGATTATGGCATATTGCTTCGTACGTTCACAGGAACTAAAAAGCACTCTTCTTATTTCAAAGTATCTAAGTAATTTTAATAGAAATGTATTTTTTGTTGCTGTAAGTATAATTTTAATAATCCGAGTGCATGCTAATTATAAAGGCCCTATAATTAACTTTGGCAATAAATTGTCAATTCTGACGTATAAATAGATACTTAATCAATGACAAGTTGCACCAAAAAGTTAAACCTGGCTTACCTTAAAGTTTAGAAGCTTTACGCTCTTGCTAAGACTTTATTATTATTACAATGTTTTTAAAACTGTGGGTCGCGAATCCCCGGGGGCGTTGCGGCTGTAATCTTAAAGTAAAATTTGCTGAGGAAGGGATGATCTGTTTTTAATGCTTTATTTAGAACGAAAAAGGCAAGTAGACAATAATTTGGCGACCGCTTTACCCTAGTTGGTAGTGACCCTGCCTACGAAGCAAGAGGTCCTGGGTTCGAATCCCGGTAAGGGCATTTATTTGTGTGATGAGCACGAATATTTGATCCTGAGTCATGGATGTTTTCTATGTATTTAAGTATATATTTATCTATATAAGTATGTTTATCGTCGTCTAGAGTACAAGCTTTGCTTAGTTTGGGACTAGGTCGATTTGTGTAAGATTGTCCCTTAATATTTATTTTATTTTTTATTTATACTTGAACCATTATATTATTAAACTTTACAAATCCTTGCAGCTCTCAATTTCAAAACGGAACTCATCAGTAATCAGCGCATACCTCGAGCCTTCAGGAGAACAATAAGTAGTTGTTCGGCCGATGTCGACACGAGGTCGCACGAAGGTGAGCCGACACGTCTCACACACGAACAACAGCCATTTAAATAAGACCTCTTACTCGCCACAGAATTCCCTTGCCGTATTCCAAAATTTGAGCCAAGCGAGGGGAGCGGCGGGTCAGATAAGGTTGGCAGATACATGGGTGGTGTGTGTTAGTGTAAATATGAACGGCGCCTCGTATACCTACATTGATACGTCAGCTGGGCACACGACGGCGAATTTTTACGTACGGCTAGCAGCAAAGTGAACAAATTGGAGGAATTTAAAGGTGACGTCAGTTGGTGTGTTTGGATCGATGTATTTGCTATGATGTGTACTATAAACTTGCACAATGTGTAATGGTCAGGGATAGTTTACGAGATTGAACAGTGGCAAAACACTGTCATGTGATCTTTGAACCATGCTTCGGGCATTATTGTATTATAATCCGCTTTCCGCTTTAGCTAGTATACCTATCTTTGTTTTTATTTCTTCAGGCGCAATTACGGAAAGCTTCATCTCAAACAATATAAAAATCTCAGGATTATATGAAAATAACCATAAGTATCTTCTATCTTTCTATCTATGCAATTCAACTTCAACTCAGTATACGTTTTTGTTCTGCGGTTGAAGTGACGCCAAATTAAACTACTTGATAACCGTCTCCATAATCTAGAAGATCATCCCTAAAATGCTTTCGGTCCTGGCGGATTTCAAGTACATACTACGAGCATAATATTTTTACTTTCCCTCTTGACTCGAGGCCATTTTAAAATACGCCTTTGTCAAAACTTAAAATGAAGAAGACTGTAGTCTTTCGACTCGGTGATACCCATCGCAAGCTGTGTTTGTTTATTAGTCCGACAGTAGTGTTAATTAGCTCGTTCTGCTGTCAGTGAGCGTTTAGATTCCCTGCGGGTTCCGGTGAAATCGTTTATTTTGGCTTCGACGTGCAAGTGAGCGAAGCGAGCGAGAGAGAAGTACTGACCTGAACGTTGTTTAAAGTGCTCGTAGACTGTACCTATATTCATCATCATCATCATATCAGCCGAAAGACGTCCACTGCTGGACATAGGCCTCCCCCAAAGAGTGCCAAAGTGACCGATCCTGCGCCACCCGCATCCAGCAGACTCCCGCAACCTTTACCAGGTCATCAGTCCACCTTGTGGGGGGCTACCCACGCCGCGCATTGCGGTACGTGGTCGCCACTCAAGAACCTTTCCGCCCCAACAGCCATCGGTTCTACGTGCAATGTGCCCCGCCCACTGCCACTTAAGTTTAGCGATTCGGCGGGCTATATCGGTTACCTTGGTTCTGCTGCGGATAGCCTCATTTCTGATGCGATCACGCAGAGAAACTCCCAACATGGCCCTCTCCATTGCCCTTTGGGTGACTTTGAGCCTTCTTATGAGGCCCATAGTAAGCGACCATGTAATACTATTATACTGTTCTGTGCCTGTATGGATCGATTGCGGAGAATTGTCTGTAGGCGTCCTAGTAGATAACCAGCCGTCAGCGTAGGCCACTTCTCGTTGTCCTGGCGCAAGTATAAAGCCCGCTCTACATTCTCGACAAAACTACACGAGACTGGTTTCGCCGGAATATTTGCCGAGACCGGGCGAAACCGAGAGCGGCCCTCTACATTCTCACCTTGCGCAGTTGTAATTGGACTTTCATACAAGATGGATAGTTGCCGTCGGTCGACTGACGGAAGCGCAGCGAGAATGTGGAGGAAAAGTTTCGTTTCGCGCAAACACGAAACTTCACGAGAGGTCTTTGATGTTACGCAAAACAATACGAACATAGTCGAATACTCACTCCACACTCTCGTATTCGCCAAATCTCGTGTAGTTTTGTCGAGAATGTGGAGCGAGCTTAGGCCGGGGGTCGTCGTGGTGGAATGTTCGCGATCCCGCATGGGGGGACGCCATTAACGGCTGGTGAAGCCGGTGTGTTTTTAGTGGGTATGCTTTTCCGGTCACCATCATTCGGATGGCGGCGGGAGGAGTCCCACATAACCCCCAAACAGCTTTCCCCGGGCCGGAGGTATGCCTAAAGCATTCACACCGTCAAAAAAAAAGGCCTCTTCTCGTGGACAAGAGAAGCAGGTTATAGGTTAAGCGCTGCTGCTGGCCCTTGTCGAAATAATACTTAAATATTTCATATATCCGGTGTTAATTAAAGGTTGTTAAGACGCTCTCCATACAAAGGTAGTTTGATTCTCATTTTAAAACGGCATACTGGAATAACATTAAACTTTTTATACACAATGGGATCCGCGATATCTAGGTCGGAAACTAGTTTCTGTTCCTATAAATTGTAATAGAAATATAACAGAAAAAAATTAAGCGACTAGTTTTCGTATGAAAAACGTTCGCCTCGCTCTATTTTTTTTTATTTTCGTCGACTTCATCAGTCCCATAAAGTAATAATTTCAATATGTTGCGAATGTTTACAGTATAGTTCATCACCCTCGTAGCGTTTTTCCCGGTAAAGCTCGAACGAGACCGGGGTCGGCTTTAGTGTCTACTTATATTTAGTTTTTATGCTAACCCTAGTCGGCAGTCAATAGGGCGTCATTTGCATTGGTAATGGCGGCTCGAGTCGGTAAACAAACTCAAGGCTCGCCGAGGGTAATCGCGGGCGAGGGTAAACGGGGCATCCAATGCCTCGGATCAGATAATTTACGAGGCTTCGGCTGTCTAATGGGGATTAAGTATATGCATTTTGAATGGAGTGACATAATGAAGTTTAAGTGAAAAAAATGTTCGTCTCACCTTAGGCCCAGGTCACTGGTTACTACAGAAAGGACGAAATGGTTTAATGGAATGTAAGGCCAATTGTAAAACGAAAGAGTTTCTTTTTTGTCTTCTTTATATTTGATAACAAATGAAAATTCATATATACCAGTATCATCTGAAATTCTTCAAAAGTTCCATTGTATTTTTTTGTGTCCGTGCTCAGGAAGATATTTTTTTCGAATTACCCATTGCTACATGTATACTTACATCCAAATAAATTATATATTACTAGCTTCCGCCCGCGACTTCGTCCGCGTGGACCCGGGATAAAAACTATCCTATATTTTAATCCGCCTGGATTAAAATATAGAATAAACTATCTTCGTGTAAAATTTCATTCAAATCGGTTCAGCCGGTTAAGCGTGATTGAGTAACAAACATCCAAACATCCAAACATCTAAACTTTCGCATTTATGATATTAGTAGGATAAATTAACCTAAATCAATATTCATTTGAATATTAGGTACCCAATGTTTGTGACTTGTTTGTACGCAGGAAGAAGGTAATCCCCGGAACTACTCATAGAACACAAGTAGAGCCGATGGCCGTTGGGGCGGAAAGGTTCTCGAGTGGCGACCACCTGTGGGTGTCCGCTGGATGCGGGTGGCGCAGGACCGGTCACTTTGACACTCTTTGGGGGACGCCTATGTCCAGCAGTGGATGTCTTTCGGCTGATAGGAAATGATGACGATTACAGTGCAGTCCTTAGGTATTTAGAGCAGAAAAGAAAGACTGAAGAATAAAGAATGTAGTGAATTGCTGCCGTGAAAAATTGCGTTTGTAATGATTAGCATAAAAGAAAAAAGGTTTTATGTAAAACATAGCATAATTCAAGCAAGCATTGCTTGTGTCAATGGATCTCCTTGAGGGGTATAGGTAGTATGTGTACACTTTATTGACACCTCTCGCGACTCGCTCCAGACCACACGTCGAGAACCGGTTCCCAGCGTACGCATTGTAATTGCTGTTTAAATCAATCGTGACGAGTTGTTTAGTACGAGTACTTGAAAGAATGGATTAGTGAGATTTTGGGGTAAGATAAAGTATTTTTAGATAGGTACCTGAATAGTTACAATATTTCATTGAATCAACTTACTCAAATACTTCGAACGAATGTTAGATACGTTACGTTTTCGAATACACAGCCATTTTTGGAGCTTCCTGCTTCGTATGAAGTAACTGCTGTCAAGCAGGTCCATATTCAATAATTTATGGCGTAAATTTGGGAAGTGTATTATGAAACATTCAATTCTTTGCAAAGAGCATCTGCACTGCTCTAAAACCGGGCCCTGAATTCAGTGTAGAATATGTACAGAGACCAGTAAAAATTGATTACCAAAGTTCCTACTTAAAACGTAGATTATAATTGCAAGAATTGTAGATAGAGAAATGAAAAAGCTGATATCGAAGCTCATGCTACTAAAAATCAACGGATAGATTATTCGATTAAATCCAGCTACCCTGAAGTTAAAAACTGATCAAATCAGATGTCAAAAAAATTTGGGACAATTATTGGCCAAGTGGTAACCCAAGTGATTTATCGTGTGTTAGAGAATCAGTTTTTAATACCACACCGATACTCTTCACGTGTAGAAGAGATCAGATCTCTATTACTAGGTTAAGAATAGGACACACAAACTTAAGCCATTGCTATCTTATCACTAAGACTGAAAAAAATAAATGTGATAAATGCGGTTTGGAGTTAACTGTTAGCCATATTTTAATTGAGTGTTTAGCAAATAAGAAAGAAAAAGAAATCTGTAAGTTGCCTAACACCTTAAATCATTGTTTAAATGATGGATATTTACGTGTACTTAGATTAATAAAATTAATTGATGTATATAAAAAAAATGTAATTCCCTTGCGGTCGTTAATGACCTCTGTTGTTAAAAAGCGGCCTTAAATAAATAAAAAAAAAAAATGTAGATAGAATTCTACTCAAGAAAATAAGCTATTTGAAGAATTCCGAAAAGGGAGGTGGTTATACTGCTATGCTGCGGATTAATAGTGGTTAAAACATATGTGGCTGTCAAACGGCTGTCGTGGGATCGAATCCCGGCTTATATCAAAGACTTCTTTGATGTTTGCCGTTACATGTTCGGTAAAGGAAAACATCGTGAGTTAAACAAATACATCTGCAAAGCAATTCAATCGTGCAAATGATGTAGTCTCCAACCCGCACTGGGCCAGCTTTGAGACTACATCCTGTTCCCTCTTATCCATGAGGTGATCATGATAATGATGATGATTACGGCTATAATTCCTCGGAAAAAGAACATACCTATCATTAACCCAATTACCATTCACCACTATCATTAATACATCATCCTCCTATTCCCGGCTGCACCCTAAGAGAAGCACGCTTAGGCACCTAATCTCAAGATTGGGCGTGGACACTAGTTTTACGAAAGCGACTGCCTTCCGACCGTCCCACCCAGAGGGAGCACTAGACCTTGTTGGGATTTAGCCGGTTTCTCCACGGTAAGTTTATGGATACAAATTCGAGCAGTACTTGAACCCACGACGACGTCCAGATTTAAAGTCGCGAGCTTTAGCGCTCGGGTACAGAAGCTCTCTACACCTATACTGCACGAAGCTGCGCTTACGGCGTATCATGGACACGTCTCCTCTGCTTTAGGCTACGGATTGCTATTATGGGGCAATTCTGTTGAAACAGCAAAAAAATGCGTTCGTGCCTTTAATATACTTGCACTTCCATGTCAATACTTTATGGAAGCGTGCTTTATGGTCAAGGAAAACCAGCAATACTTCACTCAACGCAGCGAAACCAGTAAAAGACATGTAAGAGCTCAATATATGAACCGTTTTAGATCAGCCTCCCTGCAGATATGCCATATACGACAATATGTAATTGTTATAGGTAAAACTAAGTTCACCAAATGGCTGCATAAAAATGTGTTTATAGTATCAAGGAGTATTTGACAAGAAAAGAATAGGTATGCAATAAATAGCTGTAAGTGTTAGTATTTAAGACTTGACATCATGAATTTAAAAAAGTTAAAATATATTTAATTCGTAAAAATTTGCACACCTGTATCCAGGTTGATTACGTTGGTTTATTTCTTGTAACCGTAATCTTGCAACTATTTCATTCATTAATTCATTCACGGTGCGGGTTCTGCGAGGTATTTTTCTTAAATCCAAAAGTTTGCGGTGTTCCAGAAAACTAGCTTTTTTCCGAAATAAAGATTCGGACGATACACGATACATTGGGAAATTAAAATTATTGATTGTGATAGGAAAACCACGCATAGCGTGGACAGACCGAGTGCACGCATTACTTTGTAATCCTATTGGATTGCGAAAGGTAATACAAATTGATCTTCAGTTTATATAATCCAGAATAAGCAAATGGAATGGTTTGTGTTTCAGAGCGATTTATTTCTTTACATCGCGCAAGTGATGGGTAGTTTTAATTCATTTAAATTTTACTGCACAGCTAGCACAAGTGTGCACGCGAGGTAGCTCGCGCGCGACATTATTCCTCATCATTCTCAGAATGCAATCGCCCACTACTGAGCATCCCTGCATCCCTGCCCTGTGCTAATCTTCACCAGAGCTGTGCGAGGTATCGGAGCGACGGACGGAGAAAAGTACCAATAGGAAAAGATTCGTGAGCGAAACAAGCTATGCGTGATGGATTTTTCCTCGCTCAGTTCTCGTGGATTCTCATCCTTATCCAGGTGTGACCCGCGATCTTTTTAATGGCGTTGATCCACAGAGCTGGTAGACACGTGCAGTGACCAGCGACAGTGACCAGCAATATGTTAAAGTTTTGGTTAACCTACTGTCACTCTGCCTGGTAATATGCCCTGCCCTACTCCGATTGTCAATTTCCTGCGCCACTTCTATATTTAATTTGATCATTCTCCTCTGATGACAGCCTCATATACCTAGTTGGTAGAGTGTGATCTAGCTTACAAAGGTGAACGACCTGGGTTCCCAATTCCAGTAAGGGCAAATATGTGTGTAATATTAACCAAATAAATAGTTGCTTATGAAGGCCAAATTAATGTTTTAACATCAGTCCTTCGCTAGTAAAATCAGGATGTTGTTGTGCTCGCTTGTCGTGGTGCAACAAAGAGTATTTATTATTATTACGAATATTATCAGGACTGTGCGTTCAAACTCGATAAATCTTTTTTTTAAGGAACTCTACGTAAAGCATGTGAGTTCTTATACTTCGAAAATTAAACCTTAATTCGTCGGGTTTTACCTTATAGCCCTCGGTATTATGTCAGCCATCATCGCCATCATGCCAGTGATGCAAGTAATAGGCAACCGCGAAATTCTAAAACGAACATCTCCAACGGCGTGCGTGCGCGCAGCTCGTGACACTCGTGACGTATTAACGTGATTAATAGCTGTCTGCGGACCGGAGAAAGTAACGTCTCATTCCGTGCACTACACACTGCCAGTGTTATTGATGGCTAGGCTTTATCTATTTACTAGCCGACTGCGCTCCGTCCGCGTATTACAAAGAATGCAAGCAACGCCGCGTGATGAAATATAGCCTTTATCTTTCCTTAAAGTCCATTCTATACACTGGCGAAAGTTATTTTTATGGTAGTGGTTACACTTACATACAGACAAACAAAGCGTTCGGTCAGAACACCTCCTTTATGAAGGTCAGTTTTTCTCAAGAAGTTATTGACAGCAAAATATTAAATCTTTTTAATCGTAAGTATGTAAATATTTCAATCCACGAAGAACCGCCTCACTCCGACCTACGCCATGAACGCCTCATGGGTCGAACGAATCACATTCAACGATCTGACATTCTCTAACAGTTTACGTGATTTTATTCCTTGATTTCCTCATCGACATTTTATCAGGGGGTAAGGGCTACTTCGATCCATGACGTGTCGAAGATTCCTTTGATCATGATCCTCTGTAATGAGGGACTGATTAGAAAGAGAGAGAGAGAGATTCCTGGGTTTAGTATTCCAATTAACGAAAGTTGTTCCATGTTTTTAGTGTGAATTGCTTCTAGTGTGAAATTTATTTGCGCCCGGAAGATAGTTTTTTTTTTGCTGATTCATTTAAAACGGGTTGCATCGATCGTCAAATATGGCGCCTGCAGCTGTCATTTCATAGAAAAACGTCAAAAAATCTTATAATTTATATCACGGGACGTAGCTTAAAGGCAACATGCCCATAGACTGCTTGCGCTCTACCTATTAATATTATAGGATCGCGTCTCCAACTACGGAAAAACGCCAAAAAAAGCAGATTATATGAGCATTTTAGTTGGAATAATTCGAAGTTTTAGCCAGATACTTTCGCCAGACTACTAGGTACTCTGGATTCTATTATACTCTCCGTGATTTCATCGACACCGTAATGCTGAGGGTCAACTCATCATGCGATAAATTGCTCTTTGACAATATTCGAAACGGACCTTCAGTTGCAAGTAGGGCTTCAGTCATTCTGATGTTACAATAAAATCAACTGTCTAACGCATTGGAGTCCTTCCTCGGGTGCCGGTTAATGGAAAGCCATGATAATGCACGGCCAAAATAATGTACAGCCCAATAATCAGCGTCCATACTGTACTTGGATTATCAGGCTGTACATTATTGGGCCGTGCATTATTGGCTCCCCTTCCTCACGGTTTTCGCTCTTCGACATTCCCGGTGATTCTTGCCGGGTTCGCGGGCTGTGTCCAAACAACAACTCCAAAACTCTTCGAAATCCTTTATCGGATAACCTTGATTTGTAAAAAAAATGAGTTCTTTGGAAATTTATTGTTGTTTCTAAAAGTGCAACATACGGAAACAAGCAACTCAAAAAGGTGCGGGTCAAGTTGTACCCAAATTAGTTTTTGAAGTGAAAACTTCTTTAGCGGCGCTGTGCACTTTTTGTGATGGGGAAAAATTGTTAAACCCGCCACAGGTCACGTGACCGTAAGATTCGTAGAAACTGTTACAATGTCATTGAGTTTTCACTTCTGCCGGCACTTCCGGAGTGCAACTCGGTCTTTTTTATAACCTGAGTCAATGTAGACAATGATAATAGGTATCTACATATAAAATTCATAGGATATTGAACTCTATTTCTCCAGGTTATCATAGTCCCATCGACCAAATTGCCAGTGTGTCGCTTGCTCCGTCGGGAGATGAAACAGAACGGTAATTACTCCATCACGCTTTCCACGGGTGAATTATTAACGCGCACGCTCACGTATATATATATAGAATCGGAATCAACGCGCCGATCGTATAAGTACCTACTATTAATATAAATGTGAAAGTTTGATTGCTAAGTCCCCAGTTAGCTCACCTCTCCATACAAACAGAGCTTGATTCTCATTATATGAAAAGTTTTAATTTTTTCATACTAAACTTCTTTTCTCCTTATTTTTTTTTTCTATTATAATTTCTAGCACCAATAATCTAGTTTTCAATCTATATATGGCGGATCCTATTGTGTATACAAAGTTTTATAGTATTCCAGCAGCCCATTTTAAAATTAGAAAAGTTGAAAAACCCCCGACATTTTCAATTTCAAAGTCCAATATCTCAAAAACAGCTGAACAGATTTTTATGAAAGATGGCTGAGAACACTCGGAAACACATTAGCTTCTTAACCGCATGGAAATCGGTCCATCCGTATGGGAGCTACGATACCACAGACAGAACACAGATACACAGACACGTTAAACTTATAACACCCCTTTCTTTGCGTCGGGGGTTAATGAGAGCCAAACTACGGTTGTATGGCTGTTGGGATGTTTGGATGTTTATTATTATTTAATCACGAAAAAGCAGCTGAACGCATTTAAATGTAATTTGGGAGAGATATAGTTTCTAACCTAGCTTAAATCAAATAACACCATCAGTCAGGGGTCAAATTGGGTACAGAAGTTGATACGAAGGTTCACACGGGCGAAGTAGCGTGAAAATGCATATCGTCGGGGATAGTGCAATACCGCGTAACTAGCACTGGTAAATACTGCGTATCTACACAATACCCAACTTTACAGGAGAAGCTTGGTATAATTCTAGTCAGGATTTTACGTTCGTTGGCGGGAAAATTTTAGTTTGGTTGTTTTTGTTAGATACGCGGTATTTACCAGTGCTAGATACGCGGTTTCGCACTATGGGTGTTGTGTACCTAGTCTAGCCATAAGTTCTGTTACAAATGAAATGAAACATATTTTTAAAAGGATGTAATTAATTTACCATAAGTAAATGTTTATTTATAGGTAAGTTAATAAGGTTTCTAAACAATATATTTTTTATTCAAAATGCCCGCCTTTAGCTTTAATACACGCCCTCAAACGATCCGGCCACACGTCTATAGATTCACGCACTGTATCCATTGGGAAATTTGCCACTGCTACCTTCAAAGATTTTTTTAGAGAATCGATATTGGCATGGCGTTTAGAGCAGACCATGTCCTCTAACACTGACCACAATTTATAGTCCAGGGGATTTAAGTCGGGACTGGAAGAGGGCCAATCATCTGCCTTGATGAAGTCCGGAACATTCCTTTGCAGCCAAATCTGGGTGGTGCGAGCTTTATGACCCGGGGCTGAGTCCTGCTGAAAGGTCCAGTGTACATTTTTGAACATTGTGTCGTTTAGTGGTTTAACTACTGTTTCTAAAATCGTGTCCTGATACACTTTAGCTGAAATTTTCACTCCTTTTTCGCAAAAATGGATCTCAGAGACGCCTTGATACGACACACCCCACCAAACCATGACGTAAGCGGGATGATGACCTCGCTGAATCCTTCCAACTATCTCTTTAGCTTCTCGAGAGTTGTGTGCGTACACTTTATCATTTTGTTTGTTGTAGTGCTGCTCGATAGTAAAAATTTTTTCATCCGTGAAAAGAATATTTTTATATTTCCCATGTGCGTATCGAGATAAAAGGCTTTTTGATCTTTCAACTCTCTTGTCCTTTAGTGACTGATTTAACATATGTCCTGTATATCGTCGGTAAGCTGCAAGACTCAAGTCATCTTTGATTATACGCGAAAGTGTCCTAGGTGGTATTTTCATTTCCTTAGAAAGGATCTTCTGTTTTCTTATGGGATTTCGGCGAATTCTGGCCCTTACAGCATTAACGGCTTGTTTTGTTCTAACAGTACGTGGTCGGCCAGATCTTTTACTGTCATCGACAGAGGACGTTTTGGTGTATCTTTGAATGGTACGATACACAAACATTCGACTGATCTCTAACTTTTTTAGTGTCTCAAAAATGTGGGACGGCTCCATTCCTACCTTATGCAGAGCAATCACAGCAATTCTATTTTCTTTGACACCCCACTCCATTATTAATTTACTTATTTTAATATTATATTGTATATAAATGGTGGCAAAAACATCCAAGTACTTACGTCAAAACACAACATTCGAAATTCGAATTATTATTTTTCTTAAAATCATTGTTAACTGCCAGTAACAGAACTTATGGCTAGACTAGGTAGATACGCAGTATTTACTAGTCCTAGTTACGCGGTATTGCACTATCCCCGACGATATTGGGGTCATAAATCCAAGATGTCCGGCGTAATTGATGTCTATTGGTACGTTCATTCAGGCCCTACTCTTATGTATCTGTAAGGCTAATACCGGCCTTGCCGTACATCAACCTGTATTAACATTTAAGTACATACGAAACGGTTACGTAGACCCAATAGGTACTTTCCATCACTCATTCCATTCACGCCAACTTTCGAGAATTCATCTACGTATACGTAGTTAAAAGCATTGCAGATACATCTAATAGGCTTTTTTTTACATTATCCGTTCCGTCTTCGGGTTCGCAAAAATTGCTTTTACCACTCTAATACGATAATGTGCGTACATTAAAAAAAAATTGATACGCGGGAAAGGTGCGTTTCCAACTTCCAATGCAGTATTACAACCTACTATATACTACTGCAAAAGTTCACGTGGACGAAGTCGCGGGCCAAATCTAGTTAAGTAGTACATGCATAAAACAAAATCGACTGCAACCAGGTTTGTGGAGCTAAACGCATGCGTTTCGTGGTTTGTCGAAAGCGAGATTTGATGGCTGCGGAGATAATTCGTGTGAAATTTGAAAGTGCGCGGTCGCTCTCGTGGGAAGTATCACAGGTGGTCTATTTCTAAGCGTCGCTGATCCCAGTCACATTTCAATCTGTTTAGCCCTCTCGCTTCCACGCGCACCGAGCTAACGTGCCAGAGCGAGCGCGAAACATGTTAAAATGCGATTGCGTCGTGAAATAAATGAACTTGAATTGAGGCGCTGTTCTCGAAACAAGTGTCGTTTACTTTTATGTTTATTGCTACTGGATTTAGCCACGGATTCGGCAGTATTTTAATTAAACGTTTACGAATTTATTACTCAAAGCAATCAATCAATTGATGTGATTTATTTAATCTACACTTAGGTATACTATAAGGAGGAAAAGGCTGAGATTGTAGCTTTGTAGGTAATTTTGTATGTTTCAGGTAATCTCCGGAACCGCTTACCCGATTCCAAAAAATATTTTACTGGCGTGTAGAGTGGACTTTCTTTTTAGTTACAGGCTATATTACATCCCGTGGTTCACCTGCGTTTTTTGCAATACGCGGGTGAAGCCGCGTGAGCTAGTCTTTAATATTTCGTTTCATACACGCACATAAAACAAAAGTCGCATCCTCCGTTTCCGGTAAAGGAGATCCATACTAATATTATATGTGCGAAAGTGTGTCTGTCTGTCTGTCTGTCTGTCTGTCTGTCTGTCTGTTACCTCTTCACGCTTAAGCCCCTACACCGATTTGGATGAAATTTGGTATAGAGATAGTTGGAGTCCTGGGGAAGGACATAGGATAGTTTTTATCCCGGAAATAATCCCCCAAGGGGATGAAGTGGGGGGTGAAACTTTGTATGGAGCTATGATATAAACGAGTTCCACGCGGATGGAGTCGCGGGCAGAAGCTAGTAAGATATATTTCTGATTCTGAAGAGTATCAGTATCATCGCAGACGTCACATATCGGGCAAAATACCCCGAACAGTAAAGATAAATTTGCACCTGCACCTAAAATTTGATGTTTACCAAAATATTTGTCACTTAAAATTATCAACCAAGTTGCCTATGAAATTTAATATAAGAGTAAGCAATATAGAATTATATCATACCTAATTAAATAAATACAACTAAAATAAATAAAAAATACATCATACCTTTACTACAGTTATAAATATATAACTGAAATAAATGATTATTATTATAATATATCTGAATCACTGATAACAATGAACTGAATCAGAAATCATCAACATTCCAAATACGTTTATGCGCAATATAACAAATTGACATAACCGCAAAGATACGCCCAATTTACCCAACACAGCAAACAACAAGCAGTAATTAGAGTAAGAATTACAAAGATTACAGCACGCCTGTCAGCTAATCGGTTTAACGTGCGCCGACAAAGTGTTGTGAAACTTATGAATAAACAAGTCGACAAAAGAATAAAAGTTTCACAAAAAAGAAATCTTTTATTAATGGCGCGGCCTCCCGCTCTTCCAACTATACCGTTGATGCTATCTTGTTCTTGGAAGGTATTTTGTCCCGTGCTGGCGCGGGGACGGCGGTATCGCGCGTGCCTTGTCCGGCATCAATCGATACCTCTAGACACCCACGGTAACCAGTTGCGAAGTATGGTGTTGGGAATGGGGTAGCGTCGTTGTTCAAATCTTTTTCTTTCGTTTAAAGAAAAACTTTCAGACGTAAAATATTTGACATTTGTTTACTTTTCTATCGTTAGTCTTGCCTTCGTTTGTCTTGAGCACTGGCCTTGCACCAGTACCACACAAATACAATACGGTTGGTAGTTATAATCAACCGTAGGTATAAAGTTCGTATCTTAACACATACACTGCAGATTCCGTGGTTTTCCCCGTATTTAGCGGAAAGTGACTACAGCGTAGGGGCTCGCTAGGCGGGTTCCTGGCAGTGAAAGTGTCAACCGTATACTGCTTATTAAAACTAAAACGAATGTTTTACAAACTTTCTGTATCTCTTAAAACAATCTGGCAATATTTTGAACCCCATTATCAATTATAGGTCACTGGGGTTCGTTTGATTACAGTGATGAAAACTTTTTTTTCCGTTACCTGTAGCAGTGTATAAATAATAATATAGTCTAGCTGTTTACTTGATTTAATCATACTGATTTCACATAGTAAACACTGCTTAGCTACATTATTTTATGCACTAAGGTAAAAGTCAACAAAAAAAAAACTCGATGACCTAGTTTGCAGTTATTGTCGACGCTGACACTGCAATACCGTACCTACGTAAATGAAATATATATTCTTAGATTAATGTGCACACATAATATTTCTGTTGTAAGATAATTCCTTATTTATGTCTTTGATGTGTATGATTTTAATTTGTAAAATTGTTTTGCAATTAGTATAATATTCCTTTGCCTGAGATACAGGATAATCCTAGTTCAGGCGTATTTAATCAATTTCCCTTACATGTAACAGTGCAAGCACAATATAACAGTAGCAATAAGGTTTTTTTTTCAATAAATTATTCTTATTCTTATTCTAAATTATCAAAGCCTAATTTTTTCCTAAAGTAACCCCCGGTTCAGAATACTGGTATTCTGAACCGCAACGCTACCCAACTGACTGATCAGAAATCCTCGCGGCACTCAATGAAATGAACGCCGGCGCAGGCGCCCGCTGCGCTGGATTTGGGACAATTTATTTTTTTACGTGTTACCCGTATCGGCGTGTTAAGTTACTGGCTGCATTTTTATTTATAACAGGAAAAGGTTTGTGTATTCAGAACAAGCAGATTCTTGTGAATTTAGACATCTTTATGTGAGACTCCGTAGAACATACCCCTGCCTGTGTAGATGTCAATTGTAATTTAGGGCTTCCATTCCGGGATTTTTGGTATTGCAATCCCGAAATCTCATTATTGACCTTAGCTGATATTCCGGGATTGGTAGACGTAAACATAGGTACCTGCATTATATAAAAATTGTATTTATTGCGTACCTAATCGTTTTTTATACATTATAAAAATGGGGTTTGGGTAAAAGTGTTGTAATTTTTTTAGATTAGTGGCCACTCGTAAAAATGGTAGATTTATGATAGAGATATAGATCTATTGAATATAAACATATTTTGTTAGAAAAATGTTTTACTCTAAAATGCATCGGAGCCGAGATATTTGCAATATTATAGTTCCACAGGTCATATTGAAGTTATAAACAAAACGTAAAACTTAAATATCTCGGCTCCGATATTGATTAACGCGTTTCATTGCATATATATCTATGCATATTAAGAAGACCTATACGATTATTAAAAAAATATTTCTCAAATAACATTCGGCCGCTGCAGAAAATAAAACCGACAACTTTTCTCATACAAGGTTGCCAAATGCCCAACATGTTAGGATGTATTAAAAAAAAACAAAACAACACGAAAGTTGTATACTATTGGTACTGTATCATGAGATCACAGTGCTGTTAATATTTCAAAACATCACAAAAATCCATTGAATCTAAAATAGATTTTAGGTGAGGTAAAAGTAGTTAAGTGACGCGTCTTCCATTAGAACTCGATTTTCCCACGGTCTTGTCGATTTTATTTTTTTAATCAAACATTTTAAATGCTGCAAATTGGCCACAGGACTATTTTGTACAGCAAACTAAACAAGAATTGTAGGCTATTATAATAAAAGATTTAATAAGTAATACAGACTTTTGACCATTTCAAATAATAAAATAGCACCAATTTGCCTTCAGATGGTTTTGGAGTTTAAACCACAATACCTACCAAGCAGTTTTATTATAATTGAGTATTAAACGAGAAATCGCAACAAAATAAATCAATTGTACCATAACCAGCAAAGGATACCTTTACGATACTACATTAAGAATAACACTCCTTCAGCTTAGACATTGTCTGACGTTCATAGAAATTGTATTGCTTTCAACAGAACCGACATTAAATATGCACGCGATTCACAGAACTTCCTATTTGCAGACAATGCCGCTGCCGCTTAAAAGAATGCTATAACTCCTCTATCTCCTACAATTTACATAAATCAAGCCTACCAAGAGTCTATTACACTAACCATTTAGAACCGGAACCTGGTTTGTATTAAGTTGCAGCACTCATTCTGATAGATTACTTGGAACTCTTGAAAGCAAATGCGCGCGGAAAATACGAAACAGATTTTTATTTTATACGTACAGCAGAACAGACTCCCAAGTGAAGTATATTCCGCGCTGCTATTAGGAAATTTAACTCTGGTTATTGGGACAGCGAATCTATAACTACCTGTTCCGAATGGATTTAAGAGTAGACGAGTCCATTCAAAGCTGCTAGATAGATCAGCTTGAGGTAGGGCCACGGCGGAATGTAATTGCGCTCCAATTTGGTGCAGCTGACTTGGGAAATTCCTCCTCATTATAGATGGCAATATAATATGGTAGGTATCTGGTACACACATGGTAGTCATAGTGGTTGAGCGAGGCGATGGTCTCCTAAATCCAATTTAAACAAAGACACTCCCCAAAACTGATAATAGTCGTTATCGACTGATGGCAGTTCTTTAATAGAAAAATAAATAAAAAGGTATCTGGTGTTATGTTCCTGGTGAGTGAGGTCACCAGAGCTCACGAGGGTGTGCTGTGGTGAGAGTTAGGGACCTCTGGATTAGTTTCTAACTACACAACATAACGTATCTTCAAATCAATAAAATCTCCTTGCAAGTGTCCATAACCTACGATATCTGCTTGACATCTGGCAAGCTATATGCTTATTCATTATCGTGGTATGTAAACAACTAGGCAATGCAAAATATGAACAAAAGATCTGTCTTTGACTAAAGACTCAGCGGCCAGCGCATAACGAGCAGATGCCACTTTTTTGCTATAAAATATCTCAAAAACTGCCGATCCTGTGCGACAGCTCTTGGCTGCGGATCATTATTTTCGAAAATACCCTTTACACTTCACGAGCCATCATTAAAATCGCTATTCGATCATTACAAGTGCCTGATCATTATTTTTATAGCTTTTTCAGCTGGCACGGGGATCGCTAATTGACGGGGCATAAGTACGTTGCTCAAGGTACCAGAGGTGATTCGTCATTCGAAATGTCTGAAATTATAACTTTTACGACCCTACAAATTGCCATATGTTTATTTATGAAATAATGAGCCATCAATTTGAAGTTGTATGCATGTATTGTTTTAAACTTAATACATTGATGGAAGATGCTTAAATATGCTTCGACATTAAACAGGTCTTGGGAGGAATTCTTTCTAAAAAAAAACATGCAACAATGGGGTCCGTCAGCGGTAGCCTGACAGAATAACAATTAACCAGAATACAACAAAAATACCGCAAAAAGTTACCATTATATTACACAAAGCTTATGAAGAACCAAAAAACAGCCAATTTGGAAAACCATGCAACTTAAAACTTATAACATATACCAATTTATACTTATTCTTGTTCGACATAAAAACTACTACTACACGCTACTATAAGCTCAACTAATGTGTCAAAATAAAAGTCATACTTAACTCAGTAACTATTAAACTGAGTTAAGAACCTGATAAACGTCATTTGTTATACCTATTGGGATGGTTATTTTTAGGGTTCCGTGGCAAAAATGCCAATGTAAGCCTATTACCAAGGTTCCACTATCATTTCGTATATGTCACTGTTACTTTATTGCCTTTCGCTTTGACCAAATTTTAACAAATTATGCATAAATATCTCTATAACCAGACATCGTACATTTTGTAGCAGTTTAGGTGCAGCGTTGTGTTGTTAACGGAATTGGTATTAACAATTGCAATCGTAATGCTTAATTAGCGTTAATAACATTGATATTAAACTTAATTAACAATTTTGATTAATATTTTGTCTATAACAGCTCCGTTAACACAACCATGTTGCACAAAAACTGCTACAAAATTTAAGATGTCTGTCTATAACAATACATTAACGTAAAATAAAGTTAGAAATTGAAGGCCCCACACATGAAACGTAGACTTCATAACACAACCCAACCAAACGAAACTGAGTTGGCCGCGCAGTTAATCATTCCGAACAATCTCGAACAAACAAGTAGGGAGTATAATTGTTTCCCAAACTTTCTATCACGTGCAAGTTGCGACTTCTCGCTAACTTTGGACAGCCACGCAAAGTTTGATAACAGAAAAGAGCAGAAGCGTGTTCCTGCTTGTCAAAGCAGAAATTAAGTGCATGTTCAATAAATAGGGAGCATCGTTCCCTCTGCTTCGATCAAGCAAAACGTTTGACTTATAAATCTGCAAGAAAAAAAAATGCTCAATCATTTTCCTTTGGTAAACAGATTTAAAAGTGATAAACTATTTTACTTTATAGATTTTAATAGCTGTTGCATGATAGCATTAAATACACATGACATGGTTCTAAACTAAATTTCAATTCTTATTAAGCCCTAATTGGAGGAAGTCCAAACAAGAATGTTCAGTATGGAACTGGAAGGAAATGCTTATTAGGTATGTGGCCGCAATCGTATTAATATTATAAATGCGAAAGTTTGGATGTTTAGATGTTTGGATATTTGGATGTTTAGATGTTTCTTACTCAATCACGCTTAAACGGTTCAACCGATTTGGATGAAATTTTGCAAGAAGATAGTTTATAGCCATCCATCCAATATCCGATTGTTTTCTGTCCCGGGTCCACGCAGACGAAATTGCGGGCGGAAGCTAGTAACATAATAATGGCAAAATCCTGTGTTTCTTTTTATACAGAACATACCAACTTAGCAGATTGAGCTGAAACGGCTGTTTCATTTCGTGATCTGTATCATTCGGTTCCCCATTCTTCTTATAAATGTCTCCCGAAGTGCCTAAAAAGCCCTGCCGAAATTTACGAAAGAGCCTATTCGTCCACACACAAATACTGAGCTTTATATTAGGTATAAAATAATAAACTATGTATGTATATTATCTTCTTTTACCCCCGGTTTTATCAATATTCGTTACACGTGTGTAAATGTCATTAAAATGTAGTGAGTAGGTAACTACATTTTGACATTTGGTCGAAGGCATTTTTATAAAGCTGGACTTTAACTCACAGCCTCACAGAAACTGAATGAATAACAGCTCTCCAACGGATATTAGATGCTCAACGTCCCCAGTAATAGGTAACAGACAACGACAAAAATCCCCAACCTCATCCTCTCTCCGTTTAAAAACAGAAAGCCCGCAGTCCCGGAGCCCCCCGGGATTACGGGATCGCCGGGTAATCGCGGCCGGTAACCGCCGTGACAACGGACGGGCGAGGGACGGTAATTGGCAGATTTGCCGTAAGTACCTGCTTAATTAACGACGCGGTTTGCCTTTTTAATTAACAAGTTTTTATTGTTTTTTTTTTAGCCTAGTTGTGAACCGCTAAATAATCAAAGTTATTAACAGCAACGAGGTATTTTTAACAGCAATGAACATTGACGGATGATTTTGGGCGATCAGTACGGAACAAAATAAAACATAGGTTCGTTACGCTCTAGAATTAAATGGGTAATTGAAATTGATAAGAACAAACCCTGTCCAAGTCTTTATGACATTTACATGATATTGAATTTCAGGCCTGTGGAAAAGGTTTTCCACTTTAAAATGTATTCAAATTATTCTCCTAGAATGGTTTACGATAGTCATATGCGTTAACACCTGTCAACAACTTGAGCTTTAGGCAATTTTTTGTATGTTATTCACTAATCGAGTCAGAGGCTCTAGTATAAGTTTTACCGAAACAAAACGTTACGACCGCGTTCGCGTTTAGCTGTCAAATCCGATACAAATTGAGGGTAAAACGCAAACGCGATCGTTTACGATCTAACGAAGTTTTGTTTCGGTAAAACTTATAGTATAAGGCTCTAGTAGCCTCAGATCAACATAGACAAAACAAGTGTACGAGTACTTTTGATTTCCGCTAAGAAAACTTGAAAGATCTCGACGTGAATCTTCGGTTGTTAAACCTACTTACTTTCACAGAATATAATCACTTTAAACAATGATGTAATACTAGCTTGTGCCCGCGACTCCATCCGCATGGAACTCGTTTATATTCGACCGTTTATATTGAGCTACCTCCATACAAACTTTCACCCCCACTTCATCCCCTTGGGGGATGATTTCCGGTAAAAAAAACTATCCTATGTCCTTCCCCAGGACTCAAACTATCTCTATACCAACCCGGTTCAGTGGTTTAAGCGTGAAGAGGTAGGTAAGACATCTGTCGACAGACAGAATCCATATAGGTGTTAGATACAGACGTATATTATAGTGTTAGTTGTTACTAAAAAAATAAAGTACACATAACTAATTTTATTAATCAGGTAGCTTAGTCCATCTCTATAGAAGGCGGGAGTCCCATCTATAAGTGCTCCAAAAGTGGCACATTAAAACTAAGTCAATTGCATGAACTTGCCCCAGCTTCGCGTCGTCAATGGAAACGTATAAACGTGTCTCAGCGCAGCTCAATTTTTTTATGGTACCTCCCCTACACCTAAAGCGGGGGATGTATTTTTATTTTTTATTTCATTGACTTTAACAACGTAGTTAGAGCTAGTTTTATAACTAATATTTTTTTAGGACTATCTTACACAAATCGACTTAGTCCCAAACTAAGCAAAGGTTGTACTATGGCACTAGACGACGATAAACATACTTATATACATAAATAAAGACTTAAATACATATAAAACATCCACATGACTCAGGAGCAAATATTATTGATTTATTCATCACACAAATAAATGCCCTTACCGGGTTTCGAACCCAGGACCTCTTGCTTCGTAGGCAGGGTCACTACCAACTAGGCTAAAGTCGTCGAAATGTCGTTACATTTCAATAACTCGGTAGAGTGTAACGGATCTTTATTAAAACCGGGCATTGCACCGCAGAGTACCTACCTACAGCCCTAACTCAGGTACACCTTATCATGCAATTGCCAACCAACACTAATCAGTTCGCTTGCGGCTTTTACCATTTGCTTACCTTAACACCATAATATACAAATAAGTACCTTTCGTGTCTCACACCACTGTATAACATACAAGAGGGAAGGTTTACATAACTATCGGTGCGGCCTCGTTACGTCGAACCTCTTATTCCACATAAACCGTACTATCCGAATCTAGCATTTGTCTTTAAAAGTTATTAAAAAAGAAGCCTTGACGGACTTTATTAAAGTACAGACTTTAATAAAGTCCGTACTTCATGCTGACGCAAGTGAGAACTGTGCTCATAGAAAGCGTGTTGTAAATGCAACGATTAATTACAAAGAGATTTGCTAAAGCTCTTAACGCTTTGGACAGAAAGGTCGTTTTTGCTCGACAAGTGTAGTCGGTAAGTTTGTACGAAGTAGTTGCGTTAGTTTTGATTTTAAAATGATGTCTTGAGCCGTGTTTGTGCAACGTGCCTGCATATGGCGATGGCGGGCGTCGTGTTAATTAAGTAAATGCAAACAAAAATAAAGAAATCGATATTATTCACACTACGTGACATAAATACGTGCTACGCGTTAAACTCATTAGAGCAAACGTGGCTAAACTTCCTTCAATGCCGTTAAAGATATGTGTATGTACATAAGTACATTGTGATGCAATTGAGGTACGAGTATTTTGATATCACGTTGATATTTACATCAGAGGCGTGATAACAGAGCCGAATATGTAATTATCAAATCTCACGCGTTACATACGACGTTTTTCAACACATTTTGCGAGGAAAAAATCCTTTACATAAAATGAAAATTTTATAGGCCGGCAATGCTATTTTCTTCATTTAATCACTTCACTCACTTCACTTAATCACAGTTTTTTTTTCGTGAAGTTTGCGCAGTGCGCGCGCATATGATAAGCCAGACAGCCAGACTTAGATGAAATCTCTAAACAGCCAATACAAAATAAAATAAATATTTTCGTTTTAAAATGTTATCTTTAATAATTTCTGTATAATGTTATCAAAAGTGAATAGTATTACCAAATTAAACGTTTCTAGATTTAGATTTAGATTTAGATTTATTTATTTCGAGATAAAAATTACAATATAGATTCGCATACAATGTCAAAATTATAAGAATCCTTATCACGATCGTCAATAATTAATAATAAGAAATAAAAATTAAATAATATTCAAAATGTCAATACAGAAAGTGGAAATAGTATCTCCGATTACGGATTGTTATTTAACAACTAGTGGATAATTAATTTTAAACAAAAATAAACAATGTCAAATTCTAAGTCAAAGTCAAAAAATGTCAAAGTCTAGATATCATATACCAAAAAGAAATAGTCAATTAATTAATAAAAAAGATTTAACTTGTTTAGTTGAGTTATAATCCATTTGCCGAGATTTTTTTTAAAATGTACATTCTGTACAACCCGGTTAATTTAAGAATGCACCGTGTTCATGCATACATCTTGCTGCAAGGTGCCAAGGTGACTTAATTGGGATATAACCATAATACACGAGTGTCGTAATGTTATAAAAAACGCGTGTTTAATACCCAGGATTATGAGTCTAAAAGCGACATATAATAAGAGGTAGGTACGTTACGAGCAAATGTGTTTAAAATACTTTATTGTACACAACACACAGGTAAAAATACAGACAAAATAGGTTAAGTCGGTAAAAAGGGGAACTTATCCCTATAAGGTATCTCTTCCAGCAGCAACTCTCAATTGCTCAAACCTTTGAGCATGACAACTCAAACATAGAGAGTATCTATATACAGTGCAGAAACAGTATTATTAATAGTATTTTGCGTACAACCAATATGTATGTGATTTGAGGCAATGTTGGCACACATCAATTCTTATTAATACAATATACTGGTACTATGTATTCATAGTACCCGGTCACATTGTAAACTAGTGCCCATGCCAAATCTTGGGATTAGGTGCCAAGGCGTAGCCCGGGCACAACCGGGAATAACGATACCTTTGTACCCCCTCGAGTTCCCTATATATGCGCTTCGCACTGTACCTACCCAGAGCGTCTATGTGATATCACACAGCCGGCAGCACTTATTGGTTTTAGCCGCCCTTACACTGCCAACACAACGTCTCTTATAAGGGAGATAAAACGTACGACCATTAAAAACTACTACCAAAACGGTACTTAATTACAGACCTCTACGTTTCTTCAGACTTTATTTTACGGGAAATGCAGTTGGACGCATAATGACTTCAACGACATGTGCAAGTGATGTCCACATTCGTCGCAGAGGGCTAACCCTTGGGAGCCCGTCCCCCTCGGGGGGACACTAATCTGGTTTAGTGCCCGGTGAAACAGGTACGTGGTTGTGAATGATACGGGGGCATTAGGGGATTTTTGTAATGTACCGTGAAACTGGGCATGGTTTAAATGAGTAAATTTTTTGAACACGAATGAGTAAATTAGTTGAACACGAGGAGTGTGGGTGCTACCAGATGATCTCGATGCACGGTCGTCTTGTATTCGATTCTCACGAAATCTTAATCACTAAAGTTTGTAAGGTAGGTTAATATTTCGCACACCTACGATGTTGTTATTAAACGTTAAAATTTTCATTTCAATCAGTATTTATTTTCTAAAGTATATACAAGATGATATTTAACATTATCTAAATTAAATACAAACTAAGTGAAATCTAAAAAAAGGCTATCGAGGCATTTTACTGAGGATGCTGATGGCGGCATTTCCTCGCTCAATTGCTTTGCTGGTGCGTTGCGCGAGAAAGCCTCCGGCTCTTCGATCACCAGTTACATCAAGCAGACGTTTCGCGGTTTCCGCAAATAACTTTTGCACACTGGGTCTCCACGGACCCAGGGTCTCGACGGCAAGGGTTGTACTCTGTGCCGAGGTCTCTATATTTACTACGTTAAAGAATTCACTCGGTAACTTTCTTATAGCAAAATGTGTATGTACTTGTTATTTAGTCTCATGCCGGCCCTTCCGTATTCTTATAACTTTTTTGTTAAGTAGTACGAGTGTTGCATTGATTTCCGACATGGGGAGCCGCGTCCTCTTCATATTTTTTACCTTTTTACGTGTGGGAAGCCCGTGCTTTTTTATTAGGGTTCCATAGTCAACTAGGAACCCTTATAGTTTCGCTTTGTGTGTCCGTCCGTCCGCGGATAATCTCAGTAACCGTTAGCACTAGAAATATGAAATTTGGTACTAATATGTATATCAATCACGCCGACAAAGTGGTAAAATAAAAAGTGATTTTTTTATTATTAGGGTATACGTAACGTGGGGAGTGTTTTTTTTTCATTTCAACCCTAACGTGTTATATATTGTTGGATAGGTATTTCAAAATGAATAGGGGTTTGCTAAAATCATTTTTTGATAATGTTAATATTTTCGGAGATAATCGCTCCAGAAGTAAAAAAAAAATGTGTCCCCCCTCTAACTTTTGAACCATATGTTTAAAAATATGAAAAAATCTCGAAAGTAAAACTTTATAAAAACTACTTTCTAGGAAAATTATTTTGGACTTGATAGGTTGAATAGTTTTTGAAACAAATTACAAAATAATTTGTGAACTAAGTTTGTAATTTAACCGTATAAGCAGGTGTTTATTGTACCTATAATTTCTACAAAATCACAATGAAATGACGTGCTTGTGGTCGGAAAATCGGTTCTCGCAATAAAGAATTATCCCATAAAAATCATTCTCCGTACTTTAAGCTCGCGCGCAATAGTTTACTTAATTTGCCGATAGATGTCACTGTACGCGGAACGCTCACATTGTACATGGCGCTGTTAAGATTTTTCCTACCTAATGTATGGGAGCAGGTGCGCCCATACATTAGGTAGAAAATTTGTCGTGCTCGAATTGTCTTAGTTGTCTTTGGTCGTTCGTTGTCTAATAATAAAATTGTTCGCTAAGTATTGCTTGTATTGTGTCTGTCTATAATACATGGTCGATTTGATTTGGGAATTTGAACTCTCTTGCTCATACATTCGGTTCACGGAACGCGCTACGGAACCCTACACTGAGCGTGGCCCGACACGCTCTTGGCCGGTTTTTAATTTCGTGTGACATGTCAGGACCTAATAAAACCAAATAAACTACTTTATTAAACCAGCAATCTGCCCATTCA
Organism: Epinotia bilunana; assembly: GCA_947049275.1. Lineage (NCBI taxonomy): Eukaryota > Metazoa > Arthropoda > Insecta > Lepidoptera > Tortricidae > Epinotia > Epinotia bilunana. The sequence goes on along the minus strand of OX346260.1, from coordinate 17,606,897 downwards.
GTAAAAAAAACCATTATTCAAACGAGTGTAAAAACGAGACCCAGCATTAGCCACAAATATCACCACCTTTGATTTAATCGCTTCAAATCATTCAGACGTCCGAAGCAATCTCACAAACAAACAGGCCATTGTAACCCTTATTGTTCGCGTATTAAGGTCCTCCAAATAAACGAGAATCTATACACGCCAAACGTGTCAACGTCAGACATAAACATGCCATGGCAATTTCACCTCAATGGCGTAAGAGTTAAGGTGCTTGGAAATGAGAGAGTTGGAGCATAAGATCGGCGCAGCCAACACTAATGGTCCATGAAATTGGCAACTGTTCGCCAATATTGGATTGGTTTTTTGTGCTTATTTTAATAGCAGCATTAGGTGATTGAACGTTGTGTATTAAATATTATGATTTGGGGTTAAGAGTTTTATAGAGTAAGATACATATAATAAAGCGGAAGACGCCGAAAGTCTGTACATGGAAGATATTGGAAAAAAAGTTGGTTGGGATACTTAGAATCCATAACAGAACACGTTCCAACTGTTTTTAGAATTTTTGTCTGTTATCTTTTTGTCTGGTAAGTATATTTGTTTGTCTGTTTATTCGACCACGCATCACGTGAAAACGGCTGATTTTTTTTCATGCAAACTTTACTAATATGTCGAAAAAATCCTCGGCCAGGTTATAGGCTATAAAAATTATAAAGATAAGGGTGCAAAGGGGTTAAAAATGGGGTTGAACTTTGTATAGGAACTCCTTGAATCCTGAGCTAAAGACTTGAAATTTGGCAAGCATATACTTGACTGGAAAGTAAAAAGAACTCTATTCAAACGTTTTTTGTAAAATATAGATAAAATGTGAAAAAACACCACATACCTCAACCGATAGTAACTGTTAGATATAAGAGACCTCACTGTTGATATTGAATAACCAGCAACTTTGATCTCCTAAACATAAGAATATCATGTAAACCACAATTTATATGCGTACGAAGTCGCGGGCAGAAGCTAGTATAGACCTAAATATAGACATTTCTATAAAGTAAAGGAGGCAAATCTGACTCGACGTTGGTATGACATCAAATTACATTTATCGTGTGCGCTTGCCATAACGTGCGCCAAGCCTAGTGTGACGATCGTGTGTGATTTTGAAATCAAACTACTTAATACTCGTATTAAGAATTATTGTCATTTTTCAAATGCCTGCCTGGATAGGGTTAAAGAGACCTCTTGCTCGGAAGATACTTATTTTGTGAAAAGTGGAAGTGGGTCCAAAGTTGCAAAACATTAAAGTGGGAACTTTTCGCTAACTTCGAAGAGAGTTCTCAAAGAAGGGAAGTATCCCAATTAAATTACAATATTTCATATAACATACCTACGTATATGTATACTCGTGAAAAACGGGTACAGACTTTTTTGCAGTTGAATCTACTTTTATGAAAACGAATCCCTTATAACTAAGCACAGATATGGGTATGCTTTTCTTACAGATTAATCTGTATCGGGAAAAGGTACCTAATTGGGATTATTTGAGCTGGCCGAATTGCATGAATGTAGTATTCAAAAAGCAACTCTAGCGTCCAAGATAGAAGATTCCAATTACAATGACAGTTTTATAAAAAGTCGGCCATATTGAATAATCTCAACAGCGGACGTACGGTCAGTTCAATCCATTGAAACTTGCCGAATTTAATTTTAATAGGAATTATCACCGAAACGATCTTTACGACCGAAACCAGAATATGTACAATCACATTGTCAGACACCGAGAAGATCCCACTTGTGTTATTATGATTATATTCTGTTCTCTACCTAGGTACATGTCACACACATTGTTGGTACATTGTTACACAGCCAGGCATGTTCCTCTTGCCAATTCGGCTAAACTCGATTGTGGCACACCTCCGAGACTTCGATACACCGAATCGCTCGCCAGATATTCGTGCTCATCGCACAAATAAAAGCCTTTACCGGGATCCGAACCCAGGACTTCTTGCTTCGTAGACAGGGACATTCGGACATGTGAAAGAATTTTGGCGAAGCTAAAGCGGAGAAGTTCGTTCGCTTCGCTCGCTCGTTCAACCAACGCAGTCAATCGAACGCCAGTCTCATCGAGATATAGAATTCCATTTCATCTGCAGTAGGTAGTTGTGATCCTGGAAATTATCTATGTATTCTCAATTACGTAACGACGCAGTCAATCGAACGCTACTTTCAGCAAAATATTAGTTGTTTTGACAACTAATATTTTTGTTGTGGACGTTCAGATACAGGACTTGTTCTCGATTACGTAAGTCGCATTCTACAGAGTGTACCAAAAATGGGGTGTGAACCGATCAAGGGCATAACAGGTATCGTGTTCTGATTAGAAAAAAGTTTCTGTCAAAAATTTCATATTTGGTACAAGCTTTTATTGCCGACTGTACTTTTCTGTATACCATCATCAACTACTTATAGAGACGATTCTAACGAGCCCAAACTCAACAGGGTTACGTTGGTTAAGTACTGAATTCCCATGGACACCTTCCGTCTCCATCATCAAATCAGCTCGATGGTAACATAATATTGAATTGTCATCCAAATTATACTTATGTACCCAGAATTTCAGCTCAATCGGTCACCGGGAAGTGGGTCAAATTTAACTTGCAAGATTTGATTACAGACAGACAGACAGACAGATAGACAGGCAACGGGACAGGTGAAACTAATTAAAAGCTTGTAAAACTAAAAGATTTTTTTTGACGCGATTTTTTTTTTCGTTTTTATGGAGCAGCTCGCCCCAGTCGGCCAACGCTCCATAGACATGTAAAAAAAAACGCGTAAAAAAAACTTACTTTTTTCTTATCAGAACACGATACCTGTTATGCCCTTGATCGGTTCCCACCTCATTTTTGTTACACCCTGTTTCTGTCTGTGCGACCTCGCCATGAAAACGCAGTTCAGTCGAACGCTATAGTCTCAGCGAAACAACCAATGTTTCTTAGACGTTTTCACTCTTGACAGGGTCACTGGTCAGGGTCATCATTTCAGGTGTAGCAAGCTTCACAACACGCCGAAGTTCCTCTCTGACAGCCGCCTTCCTTTTGCTTGCGTGTAGTGAAGTGATGCATCTAAGTACTGCAGCTTTAATCTGGTCTGTAGTCATGCGCAAAATGTGTCAATAAAAAGAAAAGATTGATATGCATCTTTCGTTCGCTGTGAATTAATCACTCTTTTAGTTCACTAGTTCAATTTAGTTCAGTAGCTCTAGAGGTGCATCTACGAGTACATCATTTGATATAGATTGATAGATTAGATTGAGTATATCATATCAGTCGTACGCGTGTCTTTCAATGAACTATTGCGTTACTTGCCGTATTTAAAATTAAATTAACACCAATCTCTCATATCATCAAATCGAATCATATTCAATGATCAATAGGCAGAATTAACTATCAATTTTCTAAATGACATACTGAAGTATTGAATATATGAATCCGAACTGAACTAGTGAACGAAAGAGTTACACCAAGTGAAGTACTTCATTTGAATCACTCATTCGCGAACTACTCATGTCTACTGGTCTGTCCATCTGGCATCTCATCGTTGACCTGACTCGACTACAATCACAGTTAAGTCAGCCTAAAGCCTGCTCTGTACAGTGGGCCCTCACGACCCATCGTGCAGGACGCAACTATGCGTTAGACGGAGAAAGACATCGCCGCGCCATAAGCCATCTGACACCACTATATACCCTCTCCACACGCTGGCCCATCCTAGTGGGCCATTAGGATGGGCCATCATGTAGAGGAGCCATAAGTTTGCGTTTGCGTCTGTGATGTTAGCTACTAGGTAGTAGTGTAGCAGAGATGTGTCAGAAGGGTTCGACGGGTGTGCGAGACTTGGAGCTAACTCCGGAGACGCAAACTCATGTGGCGCATCCATACCGATATAATAAATGCGAAAGTGTGTCTGTCAGTCTGTAAATAAGTCTATTACCTCTTCAAGCTTAAACCGCTGAACCGATTGAGATGAAAGTTGGTATGGACATTTGAATCCCGGGGAAGGACATTAGATAGTTTTTATCCCGAAAATGATATCCTAAGGGGGTGTAATGGGGGGTGAAAGTTTGTAGCTACGATATAAACGAGTTCCACGCGGACGGAGTCGCGGGCAGTAGTTAGTATTGTCCATAACTCTCATTCCGTGCCAAGTTTCCAGCCGGAAAACTAACATTACCTGTATTTATAAACGCGTCTGCCTATGATAACGGTCTGTTATTAATTCGCAATGCGCGTTCCAAAACATTCAACCCGCAGCCGTGACTAAATGAAAATATTTCTTCCTCAGTTGAACAAACACAATTCAATAATATACTTACTAAAACCAGCATCACTTGAGCTGTTTATCAATAGTCTTTAAATAGTGCCCAGGGGTCGAGTTGGGTGGTTGGTGGCTAGTGCGTCAGCGGCCAAGCATTGATAAGAATAGACGCCGATAAGATAGCGTCAAGCCAATTACAAAGCACGGAGCACGGACAGCACGCATGACACTGATAACGATTCAAAACCTTTAGGTATGGGATTTAGATAATGTTTTATACGTGTTACAACGAAAACACTGTTTTATCTGACCCTCACTACGAGGGCCAGATAGAGGGCCAAACATAAATATTATATAAATATTTTCGGTAAAACTTTCACTATGGGTAATACTTACTTATATGACATACCTAATATTATAAATACGAAAGTGTGTCCGTCTGTTCAGGTATGGGATTTAGATAATGTTTTATACGTGTTACAACGAAAACACTGTTTTATCTGGCCCTCGTAGTGACCAAACATAAATATTATATAAATATTTTCGGTAAAACTTTCACTATGGGTACTAAATACTTACTTATGTATACCTAATATTATAAATACGAAAGTGTGTCTGTCTGTTTAGGTATGGGATTTAGATAATGTTTTATACGTGTTACAACGACAACACTGTTTTATCTGACCCTCGTAGTGACCAAACATAAATATTATATAAATATTAAAAAAAAATATTACTTATAAGATAGAGACACCTCCATTTTTTTAGTTATGATACCAATTTTAATTAACTTTAACATATATTTAGTTCAAGCTTATAGCATTGGTGCATCGTAACAAAATTATTTAAAAAAAATTGGAGGTGTCTTTATCTTATAAGTAATAAAAAAGTTTTTTTTTAATGCCAACATCTATTTTTATTTTTTTATATGAAATGTCATGCGGCTTATAGTGACATATTATGTGTCTTAGCTAAATGTATTATATGTATGAAGCACGAAATTATTCGTTCCATTAAAGCGGAGATATTCATGAAAAAACATTTTTCTTATTTATTTTATTTAAAAATAAGAAGAGGAGAATGCTGAAATTTAGTATAGCACTTACTAACGTTGACACCTATCATCAGAAAAAAATCAAGCGGAAAAGCTATTAAGGCACAAGATGTTCCCTTACCCTGCCATGTCCTTAGGTAATATCACTTGAGTGGGTCGTGCATTTGTTTGACACCGACGTGGTATTAGGTTGACGGTCCGTATACAGCGACTGCAGATCGCCATCATTGACTAGGTACCTACCTACTCAAAACCAAGATATTCACTCATATACCTCCATCAAATAACGATGGGACCTGGTTTTTGGAAACTAAAGGGTTTCATTATGATATAATAGTAATAATAACCTTATTCTGACGTCACAATCACGTGAACAGGTTAACCATCGTAAATTGACCGATACACAGGGGTCCTGGTTGAGTTTTCCTCCGTCTTTATCTAGATGTCGCTAGTGGTCGCAACAAACGTAATCCCAAAACAAAATTGCGTTTTATGTCGCAAATTCATTGAACTTCTTGCATGAGTACTGTAAGCTTTTCGATATAGTAAGGCATTTTCAATATAGTGGTATTTTCTACTTTACCGCAAACCTTACTTGCAAGTTAAACAGTTTTGAATGAAAAACGGGACAATCAGTTCGAAGTATCGTGCCTACTTTGAAATTATTGGCCCTTTTTTCATTAAAAAAGGTGCCAAAATGCTGCCCTCCTGTAATAATAATCTGCGCTCACTCAGACTGACTGACATGAAACATGACTGAATATTAGATTACCTACTTTTTGGCGTGGTGCTTTTTTGTTGAAGATTTTTTTAACAGCCAGGTTGTATCTGACTAAGCTTAAGACAGTTGCCAATAAGTATTGTAGACTGAGGTTACTTCATCATTTTGAAATTCTGCCATATTTGCTAATAGATTACTTCATGTTGCATCTTTTTCTTTAATATTGCAAAAATAGGAGATGCTGCTATATTTGCTACCCAAGTTTGTATAAACTTAAATCCTAATGATACCTACTCGTACTTATTCCTTACCATATTTTTCGTACCTAGACTTCAAGACACATAAACGACTAAACGTCCCACACTATCTTAATGATTAAAAAGTAAGTAGGTATATAAAATTTCTTCAACATATCATTGTATATCAACTTCTGCGTATAAATAGGTAATAATGAATAATCTGAATCTTTCTTGTTTAGAACTGCGTCCCGCGAAAACCAAAATTGTATTGTTTAAATTGCTATTGTATTTTTAAACAATCCGGAACACCCAAAACAATGCAACAAACGAAATCCCAGCAATTAAATTTGCAAAACAATCGCGTGGTACGAGTAGCCACTTTCACTGGACGCATTTGGCAGCGCGGTAAGTTGTACATACTAATTGGTTTTTGGTTTTATTTCACTCAAACACTACACTAATTCCTTGTTTTGGCCCACGTTTAAGGGAGTGCATTGGAAATTATCGCGTGCTTTGAAACGCCGTTCTGATTAGAATAAGAAATAATAAGGTCTGATTTTCAGATATAGGTATGATTCTTGACTATATGGTTGTTTATCTGATTTAATCGATACACGATTGCCTAAAATTTCCTCGATAGAAAACAAAACCAAAGTTGGGTCTTTATTTTCCTTTTTTTACCCAGCCTACTCAAACAATACATTATTTTACGATAGAATCAAGTGAATACTATAGTATTTTATCTCATCTAAAATCTCACTTAATGAAATATATATAAAACTTCACTAAGTTAGGTATTTATCGAAATTTGTCCAAAAAAGCCATTCCCGAAGAGTGTTGCATCTCTTTTTCTCGTGCACGGAAGGCATAAGAGTGTTTCTGTCGAGGGGGCGTGGTCGACTCGAATCAAGGCATCCCCTTTAGGGGACTCTTACGGTCGACTCAAGTCGACTCTACATACAAACGAAGTTAGGTTCTCATTTTAAAACGGCATAACTTTGTTTACACAATTTGAGCAGCCATATGTAGTCGAAAACTGGTTTCTGTTGCTATAAATTATGATAGAAAAAAAATGACGCGATTAGAGACTTGTATGGAAACTTCTAATCGCGTTTGTTTTTCTGACCTAACCTAGATATGACGGATCCCATTGTGTATACAAAGTTTCATGTTATTCTACCATGTCGTTTTAATATGAGAACGAAACTGGTTTGTTTAGAAGGTCGAGCGTCTTGGCGACGCTTAAGGCGCCTGTGGCCCCCAAAATGTGATCTCGCTCGCTTTCTAAAGCTAACTCGATATGCTGTGCTCTTTCCCCGCGTACCGTACGGGCCAAGTTATTGCGAAATTTAAATTTAAAAAAGAACACTCTTTATTAAATTTTTCCATTTTGCATATAAGTTTCTGAATTTTAGACCCCACCCCGTATTGAAGAAAGACATTCAATGCTGCTTTAACGAAATTCAGTTGAATGGAAAACGGTCTTGAAAATTTTCGACAAAAGAGTAGGTCGGTCATTATCATCATCATATCAGCCGAAAGAATTCCTCTGCTGGACATAGGCCTCCCCCAAAGAGTGCCACAATGACTGGTCCTGCTCCACCCGCATCCAGCGGACCTTGACCAGATCAGTCTATCTACCGACACTGCGCCTGACGGTACGTCATCGCCACTCGAGAACATTTCGGCCTTTGGTTCTACGTGCTATGTGCCCCGCCCACTGCCACTTAAGATTAGCGATTCGGAGGGGTATATCGGTTACTTTTAGTTCTGCTGCGGATAGCCTCGTTTCTGATGCGATCACGCTGAGAAACTCCAAGCATATCCCTCACCATTGCCCTTTGGGTGACTTTGTGCCTTCTAACAAGGGGCCTCATTAGAAGGCTCAAACCACCCAAAGTGAGTGACCACGTTTCTGTGTCATATGTCATCACAAGCACAACCACTGGCCAAAGCTTCGCGTCTTGAGACACTGCGACAAATCTTTTCGTCTAATAAGACGAAAAGATTTGCCGTATTAGCTTCCCGAACGCTGCCCAGCCGAGTTGGATTTCTTTCTCAAAGTTAGACCTACCTTGGATTACCTGGACAGTCCATTTTAGGTACAGGCATATAATCGGTTACAATTATGAGCGTAATGCTTCCCATTGTATATAGGTAATGATACTACATGGGCATTTAACTTGATCTTTGTCTTATCCATGTATCCACCAACTCTCTCGGAGGCTTTACTGATGTCATCGAGCATAGTACTCAGGTCTCTAGCCTTCCCCAGAAAAGAAAAAAGTAGGTACGTCGCAGAAAAGGCGTGGAGGACTAATTCCCCATGTGATACTCCATAGATATATCCCTATACCTACTGTGGAAGTAAAGTATGGTTTTACTACAAAACAGAGTCTTTTTTTTATTCAAATCTCTTGTGAGATTTGGGGCACCCTATATTATGATATACGTACCTACCTAATGAAGAGACATAGTTCATTAGTATCAAGAAAAATAATACAGCAAAAAGGACTACGTAGGTACGTAGGTACGTATCGATACGATTATAGAAAGTGGGTGAGAAAAGTCTGTAGTTGCATTAACTCATGATAAAAAAGTAATTTGTTTATCAAAGCATTGCGCCGTTTGTCACGGGCTGTAAGTTTCAGGTTGAGGCCGTATGATTTTGTTAAAGCGTGACAATGGCGTGACATGTCACCAAGATTTCGCAATAATAAATTGTAAATCGGGTGTTGGTCGTGTTTAGTGCCTGAAATTAATTTTACTGACAACTTGTATGCGATTGTATCGTTGTGTAGTCGACTAGGTATACCTACTCGTACTGGCGAAATAAAAATAGGACAGGACTTTAAAAAATACAAGTTGTAGAATCTGAACTGCATGTCATATCAATACCATCAACAACAAAAACCGGTCAAGTGCGAGTCTGACTCGCACACCGAGGGTTCCGTACATACTATCAATTAACTCAAGGTAAAAAGTAAATGTCCCAATATTTGACACCTTCATTCTAATAATTATATCCGCTTAATTTTTTCTCAATTTTGAACAAAGGCCAACGAATACGACGACAAATGCCCGCGTTTGACAGATCGAAAGTAGGTAACTGTCGGGTCACTTGTGTCGTTTTTGTTTTGAAATTCGGTTGGCGAAAATTGAACTCCGCGCGAATAGTCGCGCTATTTATTGGGAGTTATCTTTTAGGCCCATTAAAAGACATTAAGTGCCTTGAAGAAGCAGGAGGACATCTGACCAGCTGCGTATACTCAGGTGCCAGGTATCCTTGGAATCGGGTAAGTGCAGCATGAGCCAGGTCTCAGGGTCTTACACCTGATGAAGGAGCATCGCAGCAGCTCCTTGCAACGGTGTGTATCTTTCAAGTTTCTTCAAGGCTCTGTTTCGCTAGCTCCATAGATTTTAGTCTAGTTATCGAAAAACCTACAGTCCACTAATTAACATTTTGGTCGCCTAAATCGCCGGCGCAGGGACGTGCATGTCCTGTCATTACTCTGCAACACACTGTTCAGCCCTACTTCCCCTCCTTATCTTTCTGAGCGGTTTAATTATATGGCAGACGGCAGTGACCACCGCTTGCGGTCGAGTGCTAACCTTACTCTTGCTGTACCGTTTAAAAAAACGCGAACATACTCCTCTTACCGCGCGCGCTGTTAAGAGAGTAAGTTGTGGAATGAGTTGCCTTTGTCGCTGAGACAGTCGCGGTCTGTTCGTCACTAAGATGAATTTGAAGAAGTTGTGGCTTTCCAATGGGTTGTGAATTGGTTGAATATAGTAGTTATTTCTTTATTGTATATTTGCCATATATGTATATTAGTTATGGTTATGATAGTGTATATATTCTATATTGTATATAAAATATATACACTATCTACTCGTATTGTATATCACTATATATTTATTTGTTTTCGTTTTCTCTGTGTTTTTGTACACGGTATAAGTTTGCCTATCTCGTTCTACCTACCTTCCTCTCAATTGCTCAAAGGTGCTAACCTTAGAATAGATCAAAGTACAAAGGCGAACTTATCCCTATAAGGGATCTCTTCCAGTTATGGAAGAGATCCCTTATAGGGATAAGTTCGCCTTTGTACTTTGATCTATTGTGTGACATGTATATTCTTTAACCTGTACAATAAAGTGCTTACATACATACATACAAATAGACCAAAGTAATTTTTGCCTGTTAAATTACTTATTTTAACCCAACACAACAGAATTCAATTTCAAACAACGAATAACTTTTACACCAAGACCAATCGAACTACCAAGACAATTGAATTACGATTTTTTTTAGACCTGGGGCCCGTTTATCAAAAGCTCGTAACTTGTAATACCAGCGGAACTAACGGAAGTCTCTTTCTTGTAAAAGGAGTTGAAAAGAGGCTTCCGCTTGTATTACAAGTTACAAGCTTTTGATAAACGGGCCCCTGCTATTGAAATATACCCGCCCGTCCCAACCCCATTCATTCTAGAAAAATCTTAACTGCGCGAAGTAGTAATGGGGTCAGCGCCATCTATCGGCCCCATTTGGTACCTACTAACGTGCAAGGGCAATCAGCTTAGTATGCTGCTTAGTATGTTGGTGTTTCAGCGATTATTGTTTGTCACGTGAACCGATCTCGATTTATTATTTGAAAGAGAGTACTTCCATAATAGTCTTATAGGAATTTCAAAACAAAAAATACTTATTAAGTTGATTAAATTGCAAACATAACTAGGAAATTATTTTTGAAAATAAAACAAAAAAAGTATATTTTTTGCTATACCTATCTCGACAGCAAAAAGTATAATTTTGCTGTATCTAGACAGCAAAAAATATACTTTTCCGGTAATATTTATTTTTATCTTAATCACAAGTAATAATTTCAAATTTTTCTCTTGGATAATTTCGGAGATAAGGGGGAGGAATGGAATTTTTTTTACATTTTCCTGCATAGATCGAATTTTTACTAAATGACCTAATAGTTGAATTTTTTTTGCCCCCTCATATTCGTAATTTTTCATAGAAAATTAAAATATATAAGTACATAAATTTCTCATTTTCCATGCACGTGGATAACTCTCATTGACCCATTCCAAATTTCAAATTGATAGCTTAAGTAAGTTCGTGAGATATTTCACTTTGTGACAGAGAGACAGACAGACAGACAGACAGACACAGACAGGCAGACGGACGGAGTCGCACCATAAGGGTTCCTTTTTTTACCTTTTTGGTACGTAACCCTAAAAATGGTAAGTCAACTGCAATTTATTTGAAAACCTTTTTAGCTACTACTACTTAGCTACCAGCTAACCAATACCTACTAAAAGCAATTGAAATGTTTTTTTTTAATGTAGGGTAATTAATCAGATCACTTAGTCCTTAGGTACAGTAACAAATTGTATTAAGTAACTCAAATCATTCCCTCTCTCTAACTTTACTCGTTGTTCTCAAAAAGACTTAAACGACATTCATTGCATACAAATAACGGACCTTTCGTAAACCCCTGTCCCTCTGAGGTCCAGTTTCAACTTCCAATGTTTAACTATGTCAATAAAACAATTATCCAATCATGCGCCTATTTAGAGCTGTTTGGTCCGACCGCCGGTCCCTCCTCTCTTTTACTCGAACAGTTGTTCGGTGTTCTGTCTCGCTTGCAGGGCATTTAAGCCGGCAACATCAATTCGAACTGTGTCCAGTGGAATATTCTCTTGTTATCAATGCTATCATTATAGAGGTACTTTTTCTTTGTACATCCGTCTGTTTTTTGTGATTATAACATAGGGTTTAAAATGGCTACGAAATGAAAAACATCCCTGAATTTTCGTTAGTATATATTAACAGAACGCCTCTCTGCAAGGGGTGAAGTGCATCAATATTTTTTGCATGTACATATTTATACTTAGGTCCTACGTATTTAGTAAAAAAAGTAGCGATATCACCCAAGCTGGGTAGTTTTAAAAATCTTGCATGTAAGTTGTAAAGTATCCGAATACAGTCTTAATGAGTTGATGTTGAAAATTGTACAAAAATAAACAATATATTACCGTTCGTGGTATGTACGCTCGATTTATCTCACAACTACAAAGGACTTCTACGTTTACCTTAGCGGCGCCATTTCACGGCTTCATGCTTTTAGTGCTTATATTTTGCACTATGAAAAGCATACCTAAATAATGGTTTGCCATAGCAATGTTGGACTGCTGATAATCATCATCAATAGATATCCTGTGCCTAAATACAAGTAGCACAACGAAAGGTAAGATTTTAAGCCGTTAAACAAAAGGTGAGAAAGCATGTAACGGCTCGCGTTTTGTTCCTCAGACGCTCACAAAATAAACAGGAACGTTTTAGCGAGCATTCTAGCGAGCGTTCGATAGCGAGAATTCTAGCGAAGCGACAGTAATTTTTCTTCGAGCTTTTGGTCGAGCCAAGTAATTTGTTTAGTTCGATAAATTTAAAAAAACGGCAAATTCTGGATGTTTTTAAGTACAACATACATATAAAGAAAATAACATTGCATTGGTACACACTAAAGTTAGTCTATGACACTCCCATATAATTGAATTTCACCTGACCAGTGGTTTTTTCACCACAATATTTTTTCACTGTACATTGTTAGGCTTACTTTATTAAATAAGTACGTACTATTATTGAGCGATCGAGCTCTCCGACCTCAGTTTGACAGCCATAAAGCTAGATGGCGTTACGCTCCCAGTATGCTTCGATTTTAAATATAGTTGAAATTTTCTAAACTAAGCTCATGAATGGCCATTGTACTGACCTCATGAATGCCTTTGTTTGCGGTCCGTTTCAGCTTGTGCCATAATTATTTCGTGCTCAAATGTTCTTTCTGGCTGTTCTCCTCTAAAGTGGTCGTCAATGGAACTTCCTAACTATGTAAACAAACCGCCATATTGTAAGACAATTGCAATATGGCGGTTTGTTTACATACTCGTAGTTAGCAAATTCTACTGACGGCCACTTAGAGGTCGCATGTCTCAACCGATTCTCGTGAATTTGTGAGCAGGTTCAATATTATTTTTGTCCACTCTGTTTTTTCAAAACCCAAAAGAAATGTTTCTGTAATAATGAAAAGGCGGTTACAGCTCTCCGGGTAATAATAATAAACATATGGTGGAGCGTTAGCATTATCATGAGGTAAAACCTAATTAGTTACCTACTCCGCGCTCTTATCGCCTTTATGCAAAACTCAAGGCTGCGAGATAAGGCTAAATAAAGAGTAAACAGGCCAGTTATTTTATTTTGTTCGGGTTTACCTGATACATAAATTGCGACTTTGTCATGTCAGGGGGTTTTAATGTGGCGTTAGAGACCATTGGCCACGACATGTTGTCGACTTATAAAATCAACCTAAACGATCTATTGTAGGGTGTAACTATAATAAATTACCCTCCGAATTAAATGATACTGATAAACTAAAAGATTGGCTATCTGACAAAGTTTTCTACAATTTTAATGAGTATTTATAATATATTTGTAATAATGCGACACCGCGGACCCCTAAACTCCAGAGGGCCCGAGTGATCTGACCCTCGCCTCTGAGCTTGCCTTAACCGGCCGGCCAGAGTGGAGTCGCAAGAGCGAAACCTATGCTCCAGGTTGGAAGTGTAAAATGTCATAACGCCGGCTGCCCTTGAACGGATTACCGGGATCTGGCGCACCGCAGACTCACCTCTCGTCAGCCTCACAGCCGCTCAGACGTGTTGCTCCATTGTCGCACTGTGCGTGCGACTGTTTCTGGGGCCCACTTAGCGAGTTGGCGAGTCACCGCCTGCCTATTCACAATTTTGAGACTAATTGTCACGGCAGGTGTCCGCTAGTCTCCTCCCATAACACATTTTCCAGACCACCCACCATTCAACCCAATAACCCATGTCCTTAGTTTCCATCGCAGCACAGTGTTGCACTGCAATATTCTTTGCACCTGGCGGGGACCATCACCGGGTGTATCATGTTGTGCGCTCGGAGATGGAATCCGCCATGTGTATCCCTCGCTTTATATTATATTTGTTTTAAATGGGCTCTGCGCTGTTGGCTTCGGCCCCACGCATGCCTTCCAAAAGTCCGGGACCCCATGGTCCCGAGATATGGATAAAACATACAAATAATAATTTAAATGAATGACCTTGTAGCGTTGCCATTTTGTAATTTATAAATATTGTGATCTAATTAGAAAATTCACATTAATTTGACATATTAACGTATTTTTTTGTCATGTTTCTTTTAAATATTTTATTCAAAAATGAGTATGAATATGACTATAATAAAGAGGATAGATTATAGTTTGTCATAATCTCCGAAACTATTCATCCGATTATAAAAGTTCGTTCACCAGTATATACTCGTAGAATGGACCTTGGGGATGAACGTAGGCTATATTTTATCCCGTGGCTCCGCCTGGGTTCATTGTAATACGCGTGCAGCTAGTTATTAGTGAACCGAAAGTTAACGTTAAGTGAAATATATCGACCTATTTGTTAATATTGAAAAGAAACAAAAGCATGTCCCTTAGCAAAAAACCAAAGGAAAGTATGCCTTTTACACTAGTGAGACTTTGGATATGTACCTACTTATTTTCAGTTTAAGGTAGCTAAAAGGACTTGCCAGTCTTGTGTAAAAGCTAATTTAATATTTTGGTTCCTATTATAACCCTAATAGAACCTAAGCTAAAGGTAACCTGGTGAAGAACTATAAAGAACTATGGGTTCTTAAGCTGAATGAAATAACTATGTACTTAACTTTTATTTTGTGTCAATGTTATTGTATGTCAGCCCTTTGTCTCTATGTGTCTTTTGTGTAGTGAATAAATGTCTTCTTTATTTCTTGTTCTATAGTTAATATTGTATGGCCCAAATGGGTTGCCATTGTAACTCACATAGTTAATTATTATTAAGACCGAAGTGTACTTAAATGGTAAACAATAAACGATCTCTTCTCTTCTCTTCTTATTGGTTAAGACATAATAGTAGTTTATGCAACTGATACATAATCAGAGGCCTTAAAATACGAGCGTGGTTTTATGGAACGAGTGTCAGCGGTTTCATAATAGGATCACACGAGTGTTTTAAGGCCAAATTATGTACAGTGTATGAACACCGTGTTTATCTACACACATATCATAAGTACTCTAAGATGGGTTCAGAAGCCGTAGGAAAATGACCTGCATTGCTACTATAGTGCTACCTGTAAAATATCTCTGTTGCAATCGTGGCTGCATTTAAGATATCCGGCGGAGTGTGCATATCGTTCTCGGAGTCACTACTACTCATATTTTCAACTAAAGTGTGAGTTACAAACAACTTTTCACAATTCTACTTTCGTAACAACAAAAGACCAATAAAGAAATGACAACTGTAATAGCGGCAATTCGATCCTACGTCAAGAGTGTTTTTAACCGACTTCAAAAAAAGGAGGAGGTTCTCAATTCGGTTGTATTTTTGTTTATCTTTTTTCGCTATTAGCCGATTCGTTTTTTTTTTTTTGTTTGTAAGTATATGCTTCCAGGTGGGTCCCATTTTTTTGAAAATTCTATTGGATGATGGGATCCATGAGGAATTGAGGGAACTCCTCAATTACATTAGGCACGCGTGTAGTGATTTTGGTATTTTCTATTATAACTCGTGTATTTACATCCGGAAATCATAAATTAGTGGAGTGGAATTGATGATGAAGACCACAGATGACTTATGGAATTCCTCAATAGGGTATATTCATGCATTTTTTTTTAATTTTAAACTATTCTATAAGTAATTATATAACCGGAAAAAAATATAACACTTTCACAATATTATTGAATGAGCTAAAAATTAATAAGTAAAACTACTATCATTTTCGGACGATTAAAACGCCGCCATTTTGGCGCGCTCATTTTGTGACGTCACCGTGCACTTAGAATAAATATACAACGAAGTGTTTGATTCGCAGTTTTAGTAAAAGTGAGTTATTAAAGCTTGTAAGATCAACTTATTGTAACGGAAGAGCACACAAAAGCTTATTATAAATATTGTATTGCCCCTATTTGTGAAAATAACACTAAAACTGCACCTGACATGATATATTTTCATATGCCCAAAGATGCAAAATAATGAGGAGATATAATGTATCGTGTTTGAGTAGTTTATATTGTTATGAACATCATTTCGAAGTGATTATTAAATATGTTTGTACCTAAAATCTTTTTTATTAGGACTCCGAACAATATAAACAATAACCTAACCTAAAAATGTGTATACTTATTCATAAAACTATTCTGATTCCCATTTTTTTAGTTATTAATGTTACAAAATATTATGATTTTTGTTGATCAACAGCTGACTACGAGTGTTGATTTTGATCACGAAATGTTTTAGCTAAGTTTCTATGTTTGCACTGTTGATCGAAGTTGAAAGAATTTAATCCTTTCTACTGAGTGTCCTACACAAATTTGTTTTATTTATTAAAGATGTTCTCACCATGTTACATTCCTAATACCAACATCTTTGATTAGGTATATAATGAACATATACATGTACTAGTTTTTTATTCCACTTATTTAAGAAAGACACCTACGAGGTACGTACTTAGTCATCATGAACACATCAATTTCAGGCAGATTATCCGACTTTGCCTTAACAAAACCGCTTCCAGTCATTGTGGCGAGCCTTTTTTCACAAGGAGTCACTGCTTTCAGTTAATAATCCCCAAAAAACACTGATTGTTTATCATAAACAGCGGCAAAACAATGCGAATAACTTTGAATAATCATACTTAAACGACCTGTTAACAGTAGACACCGAGTGCACGGTGACGTCACGATTCGCTCGGCCAATAGCGTTGCGTTTTGAAAATTTGCGAGGGAATTTGAAAAATACTACTTTTAAATAATTAAGTTTGTTAATAGAAATATGATCATTTGTAAAAATAATCATGTGAATATATTTATTAAGCAATAAAGACTACTCATGATTTTTTTTGGCCATTTCTGAATCACATGCATATTCCCTATTATGTACTTAAAAGTACAAAAGTATATCACAGATTCTGATAAGATTCCGTTGAAATAGCAACTAATGAAGTGCCAAGGGCGATCCTTGTGGAATCGACGGAAGTCCTCAAATATTATCTGGTCACATACAGCGATTGGGTTTTTTTCTCTAATAATCAACGCATTTGCTATCGGAAATCAGGTCATGTGGTAAATTGGAAAAGAAATGTGGAAATGTTCTCGTGGCTTGGCGGAGTACTAAAATTAACTACTGTGTTTTTAAAGTAAATTATTTTAAATCATAGACAAACTAATGAAGTCCCTATTCTCATGTCACTCGAGATCAAATATTAAAAAAACATACTGAATTGACGTTTCGCATCGATAACTGTTTTAATATCTATGAATACTAGAATAGAGACCCATATGAGTTTTGACAGCTGTTCCAAATTTAAACTCATAACCTTACAAAAATCTGTAATAATAATATTACAGTACCTACAGATTTTACCTACTACCACAGACAAGATAGTTCTCATAGTAAAATCGGTTATAATAATCGGTTTAATAACATTATTAAATGCTGGTTATTTCCTACGGTTTCTGAACGCATTTTGGAGCACTAATGATATGTGCGCAGATAAAGGACATTTTTTGTGTGAACAGCGCGTTCTGCTCTAACTGGTATCACTTCACTTTAGCTTTTACCCGTACGTTAATAAATGATATATACGCTATAGATATCTAAGTCGTATTAGTTATATTGTTTTACTACCTTCCGCCCGTGACTTCGTCTGCGTGGATTCGGGATAAAAACTATCCTATATTTTAATCCAGGTTTTAAACTATCTTCCTGCAAAAATTCATCCAAATCGGTTAAGCGTGATTGAGTAACAAACATACAAACATCTAAACATCCAAACTTTCGCATTTATAATATTAGTAGTATATATAGACTTTTAAATATGAACCTGTTAGGCTGTTATTGCGTAAAACTTGAAGTTCACATATACTGAACAGAAAAAAAAGAAAGTTCTAAGCTTTTAGCTTGGGCCGAAAATCGTTCGTATATCCGGTGTCCGACCTCCCGCTGTCCCGCTGTTCTCCTCTACAGGTCGCATTTCTCAACCGATACGTGAAATTGTGTCAGCCAGCAGATACGTACAATAACTTTGTACATAGATTTTTTGACAATATACTTTTTCAAAATACTTATTTTTATAAAGCGCTTGCGAGTTCTACATCTCACAGAGACCCTTATAATTGTTAACGTAACAAAAATTAAAATCGAAACTCGCAAAAATTAAGAAAAAGGCCGTAGCCTAAAAAACTCATTTTTCGGAAGTCGTTATTTCATAATAGATATTAGAACATCGCGGAGGCATCATTAAAGCTTCGCCGGGGCATCAAACCCGCTGCACGAGCGACACCGTTATCGGTTTGCACCACGGTCACTGGCCTCGGAATCAGCACGGACAAATCACTTCCCAGATTTAGTCTACCGCCAAACTGTAGGGCCGTCACACCACTACCAAAAACATACAGAAACAACATCTATCCACTGCAATCTGTACTAAGAAAATCCATAGAAAGACATATCTAAAGTGACTTGTAAAGACTCGAATGTAAAAGCAGTGATAGTAGTGCTATTGAGTGCTACGTGACGTCATCAAAGCGACAGTGACAACCCTGTTTGTGGAGCAATTGCTAGCGAGCGGTGCGGTCAATGTACTGAGCGTCACGCCACGACGCGCGCACTAATGCACTTAGATTACTACCTACTTCCACAACGTCCAGGATTGCTTGAACTCTGCAAATTGTAACGGATCCCCCTGCCACGACTGTTGAAGCTGACTCGAGAGGGGAAGGGGAGCTCAAGCTATATTAGCGACATCATACGGCATTGACTAGTATTGCGCGGACACTGCTATTTGCTGAGGTTTCACAGAGAAGACAACTCTAATACACCATATGTTGAAAACGCACACGCAATTTCCAGCGCTATGCCTGATCAAATAGAGTCGGAAGTTAAGTTTGAAAATAATACAGTTAAGTTGACGTGGCTCACGTGTCCGAGTTCTTTGTATCTTTAATTTATGGCAAGCACTGGCTCTAATAGGCGCTAGTTCTGAATTGCCTTGGACCAGAAAAAAACATGCATAATTCATTAAAATGTATAATGAGTTCCAATTGCTCGTGCGAATCCTGGTTAACAACATTACACTGATTGTTTAATTAATAAGTCGGAATATTAATTCCAATTTATATTGAAACCCACGCTATTTCATATTTGGTATCGTTGGGGAGAGAGCCGAAAGCAATGAAAACTT
Organism: Epinotia bilunana; assembly: GCA_947049275.1. Taxonomy (NCBI): domain Eukaryota; kingdom Metazoa; phylum Arthropoda; class Insecta; order Lepidoptera; family Tortricidae; genus Epinotia; species Epinotia bilunana. The sequence goes on along the minus strand of OX346260.1, from coordinate 17,587,272 downwards.
CTTGTAACGTTATTTATTATATACTACTGTCTCCACGATACAATTATGTCGTGCACCTATTTACATTCAAAAGCGTCATGACTAATAACAAATTATATGTCAACCACCTGACTTATACAGTTAAACTTATTTCTAAACTAGCTTCTGCCCGCGACGCCGTCCGCGTGGAACTCGTTTATATCGTAGCTCGATACAAACTTTCATCCCCCATTTCACCCCCTCGGGGGATGATTTCCTGGATAAAAAACTATCCTATGTCCTTCCCCGGGATTCAAACTATCTCCATACCAAATTTCATCTCAATCGGTTCAGCGGTTTAAGCGTGAAGAGGTAACAGACAGACAGACAGAGACAGACTGACACACAATTTCGCATTTATAATATTAGTATGGATTCATAATTCATAATAATAAGTTGTTTGTGTGTGGTTACATTATCAGTTTTATTTTCTGTTCTCTCTAAGCTAACCGTTATTATCAAACCGCGATTAGAAATATTAGAATGAGTTGAGAATACACTTTGAGCACATATGGCGTTTTCGAATTAGGGAGCAACCACACCGGTGCTTAACGATATGCGTATACGCGTTGACGTGTCGTATGCGTCACGCATTCTTCATACATTTTGCTGCGTTATAGAGTGCGTTGGCTTATTTTGAGCACCGGTGTGGTCGCACTTTTAATACATGAAATGACATTGTCAATGGTAGAGTGTGCAGATAAATGAAAATAATACAAAGAAGATCTAAAGCTTAGGAAAATAGCAAATTATATAACCAAAAAAAATACAAATAATGTAAAATTATTCCCTAATAACATAACATCATCGTCTTAAGAGCGGTCTGTAATATCACCCGGTACAAAGAAAGTAAAATAGATAATTAGTGTGATAAATAGTGTTAAATGGGTATCAACTTTTTAGTGTCCTCCCCGTTTCTACTATATTTGCTGTTTAAAAGGAGACAACAAGAAAATACGATGTCTGCTGTGGTTAATTGTTGTTGGATTCCTTACTCAATAAATTACAGCGTGAAACCACATGACAACTGTATTAAAAAATATTTATTTGCCCTTAATTTCACCGGTTGCCAGCGGACGTAAAATGTCCCCCGATTTGTATGACAATTGTGGTTTGTCACCTGGATAACCATGTTTTCCGCTAGATTTTTTTTTTGTGTAATGCAAATGATATAAATATTAAATAAACTGTTTATTCTCCGCACTCTGGTCTAAAACGTGCTAAATTAAGTCTGAGTAGGTATAAGTGAAATTGTTGAAAGGTTTGCTAACGAATATCCGCCCCGGCCCGTTCTAAATGCAAATTGCGGCAAAGTGAAGTCTGTCTGGGAATCTACTCAATGATAGTAGGTAAACGAAAATCGGTTCATCCGTTTGGGAGCTACGATACCACAAATAGATACACAAACAGACACGTTAAACTTATAACGCCCCTCTCTTTGCGTCGGGGGTAAAACAGAAAGTAAATTAAACAATATAATTTATTTTAAAAGTTGTAACCGACTTCAATTCAGCACTTGCCCTTTTTGAAGAGTTCCCTCGATTTCTCCAGGATTCCATCATCAGATCCTGACCTGATGACCGTGGGGCCACCTGGGAAGGATACCCATGCAAACAAAAATTTACTTTCCAAATCGGTGCAGGCGTCTTCAAATAATCGGGGAACGTGCATAAAAAATAAAAGATGCCGACGAATTGAGAACCTCCTCCCTTTTTGAAGTCGGTTAAAAAGGGAATTTAGACTTAAACATACCTGCTTAAAATCCCCTCAACGGACTATAATATTGCTATTTCAATAGACCAATTCAAATTTGATGGAGAAAAATTGTGAACCTGACAACCAAGTCTCAGTTTAAAGTCTTTAAACCGGAGAACTCAAGCTGTTTTCTATTGATTTTACAAGCTTTTATTTAGTTTCACCTGTCCCGTTGTCTGTCTGTCTGTCTGTCTGTTTGTAATCAAATCTTGCAAGTTAATTTTGATCCACTTCCCGGTTTCCGATTGAGTTGAAATTTTGCACGAATATGCAAATCGCGTGACATTGCAATATTATGATGACGTGGAGCTGATCTGATGATGGAGCTGGAAGGTGGCCATAGGAACTCCGTAATAAAACCACATAAACCCATCGAGTTTGGGCTCGTTAGAATCGTCTCAATGAGTAGTTGATGACGGTATATAGAAAAGTACAGTCGGCAATAAAATCTTGTATCAAAAATGAAACTGAATGTCTATTATCTAACGCGCTTTAGGACAAATGAACTGCTATTTTCTGAAGGCAAGTATACTTTTGATCGGCCTACACGCTCGTTCGAAAAGCTACGCAATTACTTTGCGGGTTTTATAAAATCAACCTACTCATCAATCGTCTACTTACGTCATTTCGGGAAGGCCTGTGTCCAGCAATAAACGTCTTTCGGCTGTTATGATAATGATGATGACGATGATTATAATCGTCTGTCATTACCAGGAATCAGGGATGCCGCGGATGCGTTTTTTTTACATCCGCGGATGCGGATATTTTGGGGCACACATCCGTATGCGGATGCGGATACAGATGCTGATGCAGATGCGAATGCGGATGCAGATGCTAATGCGGATTTTGGGATCAAACACACAGAAAGTAAATAAACAACGTCCATTTTATGATATCACGTAATCATCAAACGCGTTGAGACTAAATTACAATTGTAGCGGATAAATCAAAAACGCGTCTGCTCTTGGTCACAGAAGCGACAAGAAGTTTTTTTTTACTAATGGAGAAAATATCTAAATCTCGCGCGGCAACCGCCGCGTCGGCTCCTTTCTTGTCGTGAATTACACTACATCCGCATCCGCAAATACTCCGCATCGATTTTGGCGGATGCGGATGCAGATGTTGATGTTGAAATTTGTGCGGAACTTCCGCGGTTGTGGATGCGGATGCGAATGTCTGCAACATCCCTGCCAGGAATCATGCACACTGAAGGACTGGGCTAAGCTGCAGGAAAGCCAATACTCAGCTGAGATCATTCCTTGCTTTTCACCCAAACTGTCGCCTGCGGTATTTCCGGACCGTTATAACCTTCAAGCCTTCAAGAAAAGAGCGTACTCCCATCTTAAAGGCCGGCAACGCACCTACAACTCTTCTGGTGTTGTAAGTGTCCATGGGCGTCGATTATCGCTTACCATCAGGTGATTCGACTGCTCGTTTGCCTCCTATATCATAAAAAAAAAAAAAAAAAACCATTGTTCGCGTACCTACTTAAAGAAGGTCCTCTCCTCTATCTAACAAAACTGATGTTAGAAAACTCAAATCATGCCACCCCGTTCTGCCGCATAGCACGCGCTCTTTCGTCTAGTTAAGGTTGTCGCGTTTTGTGTGACACTAACAGTGACAACGCCGCGCGACTTTTGTAAACGACGATAGAGGTCAGTATTCAAAGAACGTTTTACTTGACGGTAATCTTTTTTTGGTAAATCGCACGCGCTGACCACAAACACAGCCCATTAATGACCTCAGTTTATATTATTTAAACTATATGAGACTAGCTTCCGCCCGCGACTTCGTCCGCGTGGACCCGGGATAAAAACTATCCTATATTTTAATCCAGGCTATAAACTATCTTCGTGCAAAATTTCATTTAAATCGGTTCAGCCGTTTAAGCGTGATTGAGTAACAAACATTCAAACATCCAAACATCTAAACTTTCGCATTTATAATATTAGTAGGATAGTAGGATAGCGTCACGACTCACGACGAGTGTCCGGAGGTGTCTGCCGCGTTCGGGTGAATTTGCACCTCGGAGGCCTGTGGGTGTTTAGACGAAATGGCAAGAGGGACCGAACCGAACAAAAGGTAAAAATAGGTAATCCCATTTCCTTTACACCACGTTTCTCGAGGGGCGATGCCCGGTGCATAATGGGATTCACTCCCCCGGCCATTAGTAGACAATCTCCTTGATTCCCTCGCGCTAATTCATATTGTTCCCGATTGATTTCAATGGTCGAATTCGTCTCAATTTGGAGTTTTTCCTGGTACTTAAGTAACGTTGGAATTTGTTTTCAACCCCCGACAAATCGAGGGGTGTGAAGTTTAAAAGTCCCTAGCACGGTCGAAGCTATTAGAGACTTTCTATGAAAAACCGGCCAAGTGCGAGTCGGACTCGCACACGAAGGATTCGGTACCATTATCTATAAAAACGACAAAAATATCACGTTTGTTGTAGAGCCCCCTTAAATATTCATTTTATTTTGTTTTTTAGTATATGTTGTTATAGAGCCAACAGAAATACATCATCTGTGAAAATTTCAACTATCTAACTATCACGGTTCATGAGATATAGCCTGGTGACAGACGGACAGACAGACAGACAGGCACACGGATAGACAGCAGAGCCTTAGTAATAGGGTTCCGTTCCCTTTACCCCAAAGTTTCGTGTTATTTTAGCGTGTAGTCGTTCTGAAATGAGAACCAAACTAAGTTTGTATGGAGAGTCGAGCGTCCTGGCGACACTTAACACGTGTATCTGTGTCTGTCTGTGGCAAAAGGATGAAACGATTTTAATGAGGTTTCTAAAATCGAAAGTCTTCTTTATCATGATAATTCTTAGCTATGTTTGTTGTGCCAGGGGTGTTTCAATTTTAGAATTTATTGTATGAACAATAAAAGAAACACAAGCGAATTAACGCTTTCGCTGCCAGGATCGGCAACGTGTAGCGATTCTTGGCAGTGAACGTCCTCTGCTAGACTCACTCCTTTAATTGGCGGCTTTGAGTGTTCTTCTGCTATACTAAAAATAATGAAATTAATGTTATTATTTTTTTTAGTTGTTATTTGCACTGCCCACAATCTTTGCCGCTTTGCCTTAAGGTTTGACTGGTAGAAAATGCCATTTGGCATTATGTCCGCCTTTTGTACGATAAGTTTTCTTTTGTGCAATAAAGTTTAAATAAATATAAATCAAGCTATTCTTGGCAGTGAAACCAGAAGGCATTATGTACCAAAGACGTCCTCTGCTAGACTCACTCCTTTAGTAGCCAGTAGAGGCTTTAAGTTTTCTTCTGCTATACTAAATCAAGCTATTCTTGGCAGTGAAACCAGAAGGCATTGTGTACCAAAGACGTCCCCTACTGGACATAGGCTCACTCTTTTAGTAGCCAGTAGAGGCTATAGTGTTCTTCTGCTATACTAGACCAAGCTATTCTTGGCAGTGAAACCAGAAGGCATTGTGTACCAAAGACGTCCCCTACTGGACATAGGCTCACTCTTTCAGTAGCTAGTAGAGGCTATAGTGTTCTTCTGCTATACTAGATCAAGCTGTTCTTGGCAGTGAAACCAGAAGGCATTGTGTACCAAAGACATCCCCTACTGGACATAGGTTCACTGTTTTAGTAGCCAGTAGAGGCTATAGTGTTCTTCTGCTATACTAGATCAAGCATTTTAGGTACTTACCTAAAGAATTTAGTTTTTCTGTAAAACTCATCGCTTTCGGCTTATTGATGTCCTGCAACCAATGCATTATTTCCTTGTCTGGCGGTGTGGGTTCTCAGAAATTCAAAGAGCCTCTTGAAATACGGACTGAAGTAAAATATGTATAACATTGTTACTTGGATATTTATTTATATGTAGGTAACTTTTAAGTAAGTCCTTACACTTTAGCCGCGTCCTTTATAAACTCAATTTATTAAAAAAACAGTTACTCGTAGATACCCAGTAAATGTTGTCTTCTTTAGTTAGTGAGTTAAGATTACCTTCTAGCTCAGCTTCTTTGTTGCCAGAATGACCACACAAATCATACAATACCGCTACTTTATTGCTACTTACATAAACACTTAAGATAAATCGATGTTCAAAATTAAGCCCGCGATTTTATCAGGAGGGTCAGCCGTAAAGTGCTCGCCCCGCGGGAGGTCGCCAATCGGTCGTTGCCATTATTGTGTCTTTACAGCAGACTATACACAATTCTCAACTCAACCTGCATATGCCTTCCTTTTGTATAAAGCTATCCAAAGCCAATTTGACGACCGCTTTAGCCTAGTTGGTAGTGACCCTGCCTACGAAGCAAGAGGTCCTGGGTTCGAATCCCAAGGGCATTTATTTGTGTGATGAGCACGTATATTTGTTCCTGAGCCATGACTCAGTGTATGTAATGTTTTCTATGTATTTAAGTATTTATTTATCTAGTACCCATTGTACAAGCTTTGCTTAGTTTGGGACTAGGTCGATTTGTGTAAGATTGTCCGCAAATATTTATTTACTTATTTAATCTACACAAATCGACCTATTCATATTTTCGTCTCTAAATCTGAACTCGAAACGAAAGTTAAAGTAGTTTTGGCACAAACCACTTATGTGCTATAATGTTTAACCAAGGTTGAAACAATCTCGATTTCAAAAATTACAACACTAATGAGACAGGTAGGTATAGGTTGTACGAGGATCCGACAAACACAGCAAAGGTAGGTACCTACACCTAATAGGCCGGGATATAATGACGAGTGGCTATGTGAGCTGGAGAACTCGTGAGCTTGTATTTTTCAATAACATTTATTTATGAAAAAAAATTACAAAAAAAAGTAATTATTGAACCTGTCGGTTAACAAATGACAGACATACTAATCATTTGTGCGTCGCTCTCTCATTCAATACAAAATAACAAATTGGTACCTATCTACTTTTTCCAAAATTCAAAAATTCAAATACATACCGGGTTTTATTAGGCACGTTTTTGGGTAGAAATTTGTAAGGAGCTCGCTTCTATGGTTTTTTGGTTCGCTGATTTTTTTTCCAATTAACATTGATAAATGTCCACAATACTATGCGATAACCAGCGTACCTACTAATAGAAATAACCACCACAGTCACACGCCATAAAACCATAAAGCCAAATGTTTTACATCGGAAATCGTTTTATTTCTAGCAAGCCATCAACCCGGTCAATAAAAAACTAGCTAACATTTACTAAAGGCACGTTGAGTGATCAAACAGTGACATAATTCCTAAGAATCGGTATGACAACATAATCGTGCGAGACTCAGACAAGGATCTTTATAAACAAGTCAATCGAGAAAAGACTTAACGTTAACCGATGACATTTTTATGGGCACCATTAAACGCGGGCAAGCATGACTGACGAATGGGCGGTAGGTTCCGTGTGATGGATGGTATAGAAATATATTAATGTGAGGTTTAATATACGATTTGTCGCTCAAACAACTGCCTGCGTGTTGTAAAATTTCAATACGTAAATAGTTGTACTAGATGAACATTGCAAAAAGATATATTTAGGTAGTCGTGCAACTTAAAAAATGGCTTAGATATCGGATAGGAATTGCTTTCCTTTTTTCAAAATTGCGTTCAGTTCTGCTTGGGTTGGCATTCGCTCCCGCATACCAGCAATACGTACTTTATATTGAACGTGGCGACACGCGGGACTGTGCTAATGTAACCACGTTCATACAAAATGTACGAACCGATTTGCGTTGCGACACGCGGCGTGGCTGGGTTATATTAGACCCCGGCTTTAGGGTCGAGTTTTACCAAAAAATGTTTGACAAATTTTCCCCTCCCAAATAATTTTTCGTTGACTTTTATTTGCAAATAATCGTTTGCCAAATTATCACTTGACAAATAATTCTGCCGCAAACCTAATGTTTGGCATATTCGTGTTTAAGCAATATCTCGTTTACCAACTGGTACTTTGACCAAATTACATTCAGTCAAATATGTTAGTTGGCATAATATGTTTTAATAAAAACAAAAAAAAGCAAAAAGAAGTTTTTAGTGTAGAGGTCGCAATTGTAACCTAACCGCCAGCATGTCGACGTCACCCCGGGTGCCTATTTCCGCTCTAAGGGACTCAAGCTAACCCTAACCTAGCCTACCAAATAATACAATTGTGACGATTGTTTGTTTTTTTACTGCGCGGGGCTTCGCCCCCCGAGCCCTCCCTGTGGAGGGCTCCGCCCCCCGTCCCCCGTTTTTTGGCTGCCCTATCATAACCAGACTGTTCTGTATCATAAATAGACCAGATCATTATAACCAGTGTTCAATATAGTAAATATGCATTATAGTAAATATTATTATATAAAATGATCGTTTTATTATTTTTTATTTAAGGGACCGTGCCGTTTTATTACTTAATAGTATTTTGGTAAAATTTCATAACCCATACAAATGTGATTTTTGTCTATTTATAGTTTGCCATAACATTAACTTAACTAAATGTTTATTGTCTAATGTTTTTTTGGCTTATCAAAGCATTTGCTAAAAGACGAAATGCCATAATGTAATTTTTCGTAATAATATTTTGCTGAATGAAAATTTGACGTAATGAAAATATTCGTATTAAAACTGTGCCAAAGTTTGCATTGGCAAACAAATTAAGTAGTTGCTAAAATTTGTTTGGGAAATGAAAGACCATAACAAATTTGGTAAAACGGCAGGATCCCGCGGCTCGCATTTGCTCAGAAAAAAAAGATCAGCATCATTATAACAATACACAAAATTACGATTAGGTTCAAAGTTTACTAATATCTCCTGAACAAACTTAAATTGATTTCTTTTTTCTCAACCTTCGCTTACTTCAAACAGCATACGTCTTGACGGTAATCAGAAAACGGTATTCCTGTGCTAATACAGATCGTACAACTCGTCTATATGCAAATTTGACGCGCACACGTTACATATAAGCATTTTACTGGGCCATTTTAAGTAAAAAGCCCTTGAAAATCGTGTAAATGCAAATTCGAGCTCACCATTCGCCAATCACGCGGCATTAAGGTTTTGTTCAATCGAAGTATTTATAAACTATAATATTTTTTTTAAATCACGAGTATTAGATACTACGTTTTTTTTTGAGACCTGAATCATCATCATCATATCAGGCGAAAGACGTCCACTGCTGGACATAGGGCTCCCTCAAAGAGTGCCACAATGACCGTCCTGCGTCACCCGCATCCACCGGACTCCCGCGACCTTTACTAGGTCATCTGTCCACCTTCTGTCTACAATAATGATGATAATATTATTTTATTACCTACATGAAAAGCGGTATCCTGCCGTTTCGGCAAAATATTTTTCGCCAAATTTCACTTCCCACAAAACTTATGGCAGTAGTTTCATTTCCCAAACGAACAAATAGCACATTTTTGTTTCACATTTTGTTCATTTGGTCAAAATATCATCTGGCATCATTTTGCTTTGTCAAGTGTTATTAAGACAAAAGTTTATTAAGCACACTTTTTTGGGCTAATATTGTTTTCCAAACGAAACATTTATTCGAATTTTCATTTCGCACACTTCACATAGCATAACTGGCAAATATTTCAATTTTTTTTGTTTGGTGTAATTTTATTTCATGACCAGATCATTCCAATTTTTATTATTTTACAGAATAACTGTTCACGGAATATTATTTGGCAAATGATTCATTTTGCATGAATTTTAAATGGCAGAATAACAAAACAACGAATTTGTTCGAAATTTTATTACATTACAAATACAAACAACAACTGATTACAGGGGTTTAACTAGGTTAGGGCAGCCAGAAAGAGGGGGCTCGGGGGCAAGGCCCCCGCAGTAAAAAAACAAACAACCGTAACAATTGTATTATAAGTAGGTTAAGTTAGGGTTCACTTGTGTCCCTCAGAGCGGAAATAGGCACCCCGCGAAGCGGGGTGACGTCGACACGCTGGCGGTTAGGTTAGGTTTAGGTTAGGTTAAAATAATTGCCATAGATAACTGAGTATGCCAACTATTTTAATTTTAAATAATAATCCTTGTAATAATTTGTATGTTAATTACTAAAGTACGCACTTAGCAAAATATGTAATCTCACTCAAATACATTACGTATAGGTACACTACACAAATCGTATGGCATGTAATAATTTGGAAAACTAATGTTATGCCAAATAATACGTTTGACCAAATGAAACTTGACTACATAAAGCTTTGCTAAACAATATTTTTGCGAAGTAATATTTTGCCTTAGGAGATAATGCCAAGTGATAAAATACGAGACAATAATTTGACTAGTGATTTTTTGCCAAATGAACATTCGGGATTTTTTTTTTGGGAACTGACACTGGGAAATAATTTTTGCCCATACAATAGAGAACCATGAAAAGCATTTAATGAAACTGTGTTTTTCAATAAGGTTTGCTAAATGAAGTCAAATAATAGAACAGGCAGAGGCGTCTTTGGTGCAGGGTGTGCGTTGCACACGGGCGAAGCGGTCCTAGGGGGCGCCGAACACCGCCCGCTACCATTCCATTTTGACCGCGCGCTTACTAGGGGCGCTAGAGTAATGTTTGCACACGGGCGCTACATCGGCTAGAGACGCCTCTGAGAACAATCATGAAAAAAAATCCGGTTTTTTTTGTAACTTTTATAGCTAAGTAAATCATTTTGTATTTCGCGAGAACCAACCTATACCTAACCTAACTTACCTAAAAATGTTCTGCGTTTCCATGGCAGAAATTTTACTCGCTATCGAATATCGAAAAAGGCAACATAAAACAATAACCAGCCTCCTACTGGCCCCTAAATCTCACGATAATTAAATATGTTTCTCATCACACGTCATAAGCCGGCCCTGTCATAACACAAATAAAGGCGCCTACAGACGGGACTAACATAAAGAGGCCCACGGAGAGACCGCCGCTCTTAATGGATTTATTTAGATGTCATTTTTTATGTGGGCGGGCGCGAGCGGCCCCAAGACGCCTGCGTCGCTAAGTGTGGATACGGCTTTATTATTTTTATTTAGTTTTGTTTTGGAGTGGGCATAAGGTAGGCACCCAGTTAATTGTCGATTTAATAAACGGGTCGTTTTTACTGGGAATGTTATTATTTTATGAATACTAGCTGTCCGCGCGGCTTATTGAAAAGAACGCAAGCAATCCCGCGGAATAAAATATAGCCATAACAAGCAGATGAAAGAATTTTTGAAATTGGATAAGCGGTTACTCACTTACAAAGCTTTTCCTCTTTATAATATTATAGTACCTATAGATAGTATAGATTATGGGATTGGGTGTGCTCATTAGGGTGTGACAGTCGTTGTTAACTTGCAAATATGAATTTTGTGTAAACGCATGTGATGATAAGTTATGCTTAGATTGTAAGTTGTAACTGTTCCTTAAATAAATAAAATAAAATAAAATACAATTTCTAAAAAAAACTATTTTATTTTCCGGTCCAGGTGTGGAGAGATCAGATGGTTCATTGGTTTGATAGAGTCATATATTGGTTTTCACAAAGCTGATCTTGAAATATGTTGCTATGGTTTGATAGAGTCATATACTGCGAAACATATTTGAACTGTGCACCAAATCTAAAGCCACAAAGGTATTACCAAAATAATTATTATATTAAGCCACGCCCTAACACCCGCCCGCAGCCTGCACCCCGCATTAAGTCTCGTTTTTATACATGTTACACACACAAACACGCGTTCCACTCACGTCACGTCACCTAGCGTGACAGTAGAGAAATTCGACTTTTGAAATTTGACGCTCATCGAGAAGAGATCAGTTATGTTATGTCATGCGATACATTCGTCCCTTTCATTTCGGTCCCGACGTCATGGAGTCTTAATCTGTTCCTTTGAAAATCGCTTATTACACATTTCTATATATTTAAACTTTACTAGACCAAGTGTAGAGTAAGTTGTGGCAGATAATTCATTCAAAATAATGAAATATTCGCTGAATGTGATGTGACATTTATGAGCATGAAATGAGCGTCGTAGCGACGCCGTAGATCAGTTCCTTTGCTAATATGAAAAAAAAACTAGAGGGTAAAAGTAAGAATGTGTTTACAACGATAGCCCAAAAGTTGCCATAGAACCACGGAAATTGAAGCAAGTCCCACTTTTCAGATGGACTTGTATATGTGATAAACGAAATAAAATTGTTGTTTATTCAGGTAATAACCCATTTACAAAAAATTACAAAATGAACAAAATTAAAATACAATTAAAAGTTAAAATTAAAAATTACTCGTAATCGAACTGAACCGAAATGTCGTGAACACTATCTAAACAATACTGTTTGTCGATTCGCTCACCCACTTGACAAAGGACCAGTGCCTTTTACGCATAATTGCGTAAAAGTCGTCCACTCTGTTCACGGCGAACATCCCAGACGCGCTACACCGCCACGGCAGCCGTAACATCACACGAAACGCGTTGTTGTACAGAACTCTGAGTCTGTTGAACGACCGTTTCGTGTAATGGCACCACAGGTGACTGGTGTAGAACGCCTGGCAATAATTAATATTTTAAATCTTTTTCTTGGTACGTTTTATCCATTGAACTATTTATCACCTTCTTTTATTTGCACTACTTACTCCAGGCGTTTCATCCACTCTAACTTCGGTCTGCATTATTGATTTTTGTTGCATTAGGAAGCCATTATCAAATCTACATCATCATTTGTATTAACAAATGTTAGGTTTTAAAGTAAGCGGGAATGTTACCCGTGGATTTGTAATTGAATAACACACTTGTCATAATCTTAGGATATCGGCAATAATGCGACTACCGAAGTCAGGGTGAAACGCTCTGAGAAGATTCCTTTCATCAGAGGGTTTTAATTATAGCAAAATTGAATCGTATCCACATTAGTCCCAAAGCAACTTAACCCTCAGTTATCCCTCAGACGCGTGTTCCATCTCAACGTCTCTGTGTGAGTGCACACAATTGCAACTTAATGCATTTCTTTCACGCACACACGCGCTACCCCTCGTCCGTATTAGAGACGGTTACGGCGCTTGCAGGGTTTCGTATCAAGAGTTAACTCTTACAAACGCTTATCTTTTTTATGACGTTTTTGAAAAGTCAACCGCGAGCGGTAGGGAATTAGAGTACAAATTTAACTGCGTTATTTTTATGGGATACCCGCTTGGGTGGTTTTGTCAATGTGTTGTAAGTATCTATCTGTGTTTGTGTGGTACCGACATTGGTATTTTGATTGGTCATGCATTTTACGGGTTTAGTGCGCGCCGCCAGTGCGGGCGAGCTATAAAGTGGTATAATTTATAGTGGTACCTAACCCACGGAGATAAGAGACGTGGTATTACGGGAATTGGGATTTGGCGGCGTTTCTGAAATAAGAATGCACGAAAATAATGTTGGGGATAAATGTTATTGTATGCTTTGAGATAAAACGAGGTATTTGGTTCCTTAGATACCAAGTGTGGGTTCCGGAGGACCGTCTTTGGGTGAAATGTAGTTATTTGGGAAGGTAGTTACCCAGTGAGGACATTATATCTAGCAAAATCCTAAAAATAGATACCTACTAATCTTATTTTAAAATTAGACGATACAAGATACATCCAAATCTAGGTAATTACGTAAGTACCTACAGGTCCTCATTTAAAATGATCTCGTACAACTTAGAATCGGTTTTATAATGGGAATTATGCTTTAATGTATCTCATTCGCGGTACCTTAGAAGGAGACGCAATTCATTCCATTCACCTTCCATTGTTCATTGGAAACCAAAAGAATACTGAATAGCTGCACATATTTCGATCATGTCATCATCATTATCGTCGGAAAGACGTCCACTGCTGGACATAGGCCTCCCCCAAAGAGTGCCACAATGACCGGTCCTGCGCCACCCGCATCCAGCGGACTCTCTTCGATCGTGATCAACAGACAACAGCGTTGTTCAATCATTTTCATGGCGCGACCGCCGTTCACGAGCCCCTAATTTCCGCTCTTACATTACGCACTTACATGTATTTTTATTTGAAACTACAAATAATTAATCCTTACGTTATTGTTACTTCAAGATTTCAATTTTCCCGTGGGAATTAGATGTTTTCCCGCTGGAAAAAGTAGCCTATGTCACGCTCCAGCTTCTAAACTATCTCCATACAAAAAACCACATCAATACGACGCTGCGTTGCGACGTGAAAGAAGGACAAATATACACACTTTCGCATTTATAATATTAGTAAGGATTTGACGCAGAGAAAGTTTATTATAACCTAGATTGTGAACTAAAACACGGTTTTTTTTCTCAAAAGAGATGAAATTGTTATGGGACTTCACGTGGACGGTCACGGCCAAAAAGCCAGTACAGTCAGCATCAAAAGTAGCTACGCAAACGAAGACGTCAAAATTCTTTAAATAAAGGGAATAAGAACTTTTGACTTAATAGTCAGCATCAAAAGTAACTACGCAATCGAACGTAGTTACTTTTGATGCTGACTATTCAAATATTCCTAGAAACTATAATTTCTGCGTACCTTATCTCGGATTAACAAACAAGTCGGCTTGGTCATCAGCCAATATGACGGCGGTTAGGGGCAAAGGTTCAACAGAAATTTGTCTGTAATCATTACGAATTACTACATTAGGTTACTCATACAGTAGAGTACATCAGAATGTCTGTAAATTCAGTATTTCAATTGTCACGGGGCAGCTTGGCCCTAAGGTTTAACATCTACTTTAAGCAATATAGATACTACGTAATAACTAGTTTCGTCAAGCTATTTCTGGTACGTAGGGCACACCGAAATTATCGGGAATGGATTACTTAGCTAAGGACTGTAAGGCTAAGGAACTTTGAAAACCATAATAGGCATTAAAATAAAATAGGTATAAATTCTAGTCTGATAAAGTTTTTCAAATCTGCATGATCAAGCGCTTTTGCACGTAAATAAATCTCTTAGTAAAAATTTACACTCGTGACGGAGACGGTACGGATATACGAAACATTTCCGATTATTAAATTTGCCAATCACCGAGCAAAACTTTGGGCCTCTCTGGCGGTTTAAGAGTAAAAATAAAAAGCTCAAAAAAAGGATGTCTTGTTGGCCTGCCTCAAGTATCGATACAATAATCATACTCCTCATCTTCCGAATCCAGCAACCTTCACCAGATAGCCCGTGAACCTTTTTTAAACGACTCAAACAAATGAAATTAAAAGATTTTTCAAAAAACCCAACTGTGTTTTTCAAATATTATAATAGCCTATGTCACTCCCACGAATCCGACACCTTATATGTCCAAATTCGTCAAACGGTTTAGGCTGCGTGCCAAAGAATAAGACATACATAGGTACATGCATACATATGCTCTAAAAACATAACTCTCCTCTCCTTCGGCAGTCGAGTAAAAAGGAGGTTCTAAAATCGTCAGAATCTTATATTTTTTACGTTTGTTCTCCGATTACTCGAAAAGAAGAGTCCTGAACTGATTTGGTAAAATCTTTTTTGTTTAAAAAGGTATCCTTACCAGGTGGTCCCATGGTCATTAAGTCAGGATCTGACGATGGGACCCTGGCGAACACGAGAGAATCCATTCTTCAAATAAGTCTAAGTACTGTATTGAAGTCGGTTAACATTTTGTTTTTAAAGTATATTGGACAAAACATGCGAACCAGATACCCAGTAGTCGGTGGATGACTTTATATGGTACCACTAAAAAAAAACACTGGTGGTTGAAATAACTAAAAACTCCACGGTGAATATTTTGTTTTTAAATTATATTGGACAAAACATGCGAACCAGACACCCAGTAGTCGGTGGATAACTTTATGTGGTACCACTAAAAAAAACACTTTGGTGGTTGAAATAACTACAAACTCCACAGTGGCCGCCATCTGCGCTTCCATGCGGAGGACTCCGTAGTTTCAAAATGAACGCACTGAAGTTCCCATGGACTTGCTATTTGTAGCTCATCCTTGTGGCGTCTTCCTTGGGGGTCGATTGTAGAGTATGCTCTTGCCACGGAGAACAAACGCTACCCCGATGACCCCTTTAGTCACCTTTTACAACAGGTAGACCGTAGACTTATTCTTGAGCGGGACTATACGGCTTCGCCGATCCACCTAACGAGAGTGTCACCCGCTCTGTTTCTGGTTCATAGTCGCCATTCCAAAATGTGTTGTCTAAATCGACCGTCTACATAAACAATGCGCCGGGATGCCCTTTATGGTTTAATCTAAAAAAAAAACAGTTGCCGTGTTTCTGATGCCGATTAAAGGTGCGACCACACCGCTGCTCAAAATACGCTAACGCACCGTAAAACGCAGCAAAATGTATGAAAAATACGTGACGCATACGACACATCAACGCGTATACGCAGCGTGTGGTCGCTCCCGAAATCGGGGGATTCGAATCCGCAGGTAAACGATGTTCTGAAATAACTTACCGGCCTGGCTTTAGTTGCTGTTTATTGTAACAGTGTTTCATATTATTATATGACTTGTGAGACTAATATGTTATCTAGGTAATAAAAGGCAGCTACATTTTACCAAAAAACCTTCACATCGCTCCAATTTTTCAGAGATCTGCGTACCTATTAAGTATCATCCTTCTCGTAAGTAGTTTGGAGTTAAAAGATCTATAAATGTATCATGTTTTGATCTACGAGGTCTTTATCTAATACTGAAAACTGCTTCTAATGTTTCTGGGACATACAACAGTATCTGCCAATTTTAGATTCTAAGCCAGTGTCATACCGCACGCTACAGTTTAAGTCGGGTAGAATAGCACCGCCCAGTTTCTTCCTGTGGTAATGGTATAGCGAGAGTACTATTGGGCATAGTATTGAAGTGTGTTGTGGGCAATGGGTAAGCAACCACTGCTATAACACATTGTCTCTGCACGGCTATCATGCGACGGCGCGTGAGCTCTCTAGAATTATCTCGCACTATCCGTCTCTTTCTTATTAGAACACTTACAACAAGAGATATAGTGCGAGAAAAATCAAGAGTATGTCGCGGCCGTCGCATGATAGACGTGCTGCAGTTGATAGAAGTGTCACTGTCACGCCTTTTTGGCCGTCTACGGCACAGCCTAAAGGAAGGGATATATATTAGCAGTCTATGACTGTATTTAGGTACATGTTTTCCACTGAGGTTCGATTCACGGCTCCGCTCCGGGTAAACTAGGATACCCTTTGAAAAAAAAGTGTTTTTTTAGTTAGTTTTCCGTAACGGCTTACAGTTTTTTGATGTATGCGTGTTGGAATACAAAGATGAGTTTTATATATTGTTACATTATGTAGTGTTAGTTATAAGCAAATTGTATGATCTTCATGGCCGCTTCACACAATGGGCCATCCTGACCCTTCATACAGGATGCAAGTATGCGTTAAAGGGAGTAAGAAATATTTATGTCTCGTTCTACCGCATAAGATGGGTCAGGATGGCCCATTGTGTGGAGCGGCCATCAAATGTTTATGAATGATGACATTGATGACACTAGGCGTCAGTTTTGCCATGATTAAATTGGACAATTTGAAGGTGATGTGACACAGTATTTTTATCTGTAGTGTAGTGACATCATTCAATCATTCGTTCAGTAAACGGTTCGTTCACGAATGTTATAAAAGTAAAAAGTAAAGCGGGAGCCTTCACAAGAGTGAAGAGTGAGAGAGCTATCTTAAGCTCTCTCACTCTTTACTCTTGTGAAACTTGGATGAATAAACAACTAGTCGTACTTCGAGTATTATTTAAATTATCTCTACTAATAATAGGCATGTGTACCTATATAATGAAACTGAGGACGCAGCTTTTTTTAGCGAACTCTGCTCTCGCGCTCCAGATCATCGTGGACAAGTTTTGACGGGCTAACTTTTTGGTTTCCTTGTCCATAAATGACAAAAAGACAGTAATTTTGCGGAAACACCAACTAGGTATATACTGGTAGATGCACAACTCTGGAGTTTAGATAAGTTTTGATAACTCGGGTCAACCGTTTCGAACTCTCACTTGATGCAGATGAAATTTTAAAAGAAAAAAATATATGTGTTATAAAGTCACCGAATGCGATACTAAATACCTAATACTTGCTTGGCAGATGTACGTGCTTATTATATATTTTATCTTGTAAGTAAGTACTTAGGTGTTTCCCTTTAGTTTCAAATCCAATTATTTCAACAGACAGAACGGTATCAATTTATTCTGTTTCAAACATTGGGCACGCCGCAGTGCGTGAACAAAATAGACCGTCATAAATTTTCCTTATCACGCATGTGTGCTCGTCTACACTTGTATGTGTGTGTTCCCAAACGTCAAAATTTTCCTCACTCCACTATTCCGAATTCAAATTAGCGTATAGCGCTTAACACTGTACACGGTCTATCAAAGATAAATTGTATTTAATCGCTTCAGCGCTGGAGGTCTCCCGTTCGAGATCAATAGCGTCGCGCGATGTTGCCGCTCTTCTACCCCCCTCCCCCCGCAGTGCAGGGGTCTTTGTACCCGAGCGTCTATGGGTATAGAAGGCGGCCTTAAACTGGAGTGAAGAAGCAAAATGTTGCTTCGAAGGCCTACATGAAATTGCTGAAATTATTTTTTTCACTCGACATTTTACGAAGCTTGTTGTTGCTATAATAGATGCTTTGATGGTATAGGCGTAAGTATTGATTGGTTTTTGTAACGAATTCAAGGGGTTAAAATTTTATTTGTGCTTTAAAGAACTACCTTACTTAACTATCAAATTTCTTATACTTAATGGCGTATAAAGCATCCCTATTTTTACGAAGCTGTAACTGCCCAATTAACATGATACTGTCAAATCCTTGTCTGTTAATAGCGTTAAAACGCGTATAGAAACCAGGTGACGAGAACCGGCATTTTGATGGACTCGATATTTCAGTTAACAAAAACATCTATATATTACTGATTGGTTAATGTTTCACTTACCCATAAAGGCTTGCACATAGAATAGATAAGAGTAATTAGATAGAAGGTCTTCTGTCTAACAAAGCCGATGATTGACAACTAGAAAACTCGTAACATAGCATCCCGCATATTAGTATTGCGCTCTTCTAATTAGGGTCGTCGTCTCGTCGTTGTGATGTCTACTCGTGCAGTAAAGTGCAAAAAAATGTATCGGGTAATCCTCTCATAAATATGTACCGAAACCTTAATCCGCTGACATAAGAGCTATGGGGCATATTTATGAGTAAGTTGTATGTATATGTTATATTTTTTTACTTTACTGTACGACACCGACCGCGGTACGATAATAATAATAATAATAAGCCCGCGGGGGCAGCTTGTGGCGAGCTGACGGTGAGTGGCGACACCGCGGACCCCTAACCTCCAGAGGGACCGAGTGATCTGGCCCTCGCCTCTGTGCTTTCCTTAACCGGCCGGCCAGAGTGGAGTCGCAAGAGCGGAACCTATGCTCCAGGTTGGAAGTGTAAAATGTCATAACGCCGGCGGCCCTTGAACGGATTACCGGGATCTGGCGCACCGCAGACTCACCTCTCGACAACCTCGCAGCCGCTCAGACGTGTTGCTCCATTGTCGCACTGTGCGACCGACTGTTTGTGGGGCCCACTTAGCGAGTTGGCGAATCACCGCCTGCCTTTTCACAATTTGAGACTAATTGTCACGGCAGGTGTCCGCTAGTCTCCTCCCATAACCCATTTTCCAGACCACCCACCATTCAACCCAATAACCCATGACCTTAGTTTCATCGCAGCACAGTGTTGCACTGCAATAGTCTTTGCACCTGGCGGAGACCATCACCGGGTGTATCATGTTGTGCGCTCGGAGATGGTATCCGCCATGTGTATTCCTCGCTTTATAAAGGGCCTCTGCGCTGTTGGCTTCGGCCCCACGCATGCCTTCCAAAAGTCCGGGACCATGGTCCTGAGATATGGAAAAAACATACAAATAATAATAATAATAATAATAATCTTTATTAATAAAACATAATAATAACAATTTGCATTAAAAGTCTTCCATCTACATGATGACGATGCGTACCAATAGGGCTTCCTAGGTTGGTTATCTCAAATTTGTAGCAGGCCGCGCTGCAGGCCAAATAGTTAAAGCAAGACGCGTATAGTTTCAGTGTTCGAGAGGCATTCGAATGGCTCGCGGTAGGTAGGTACTTGAGCTCCAAACAATTTGTTTTCATACATACATACATACATTCACACCTTTATTCCCAAAATGGGTAGACAGAGCACATGAATCGTAAGTTCCGCTGGAACTTACGATTCATGTGCTCCACTTTTAGCATAAATGTGGGTATAAAAGATCGACAACATGTGATATTGCAGTTATAGGTTGCTAGCCCATCGCCCAGGACACACTTCAACCCTGGTCCCTTAGTCGACTTTTACGACACCCACGGGAAGAAAGGGGGTGGTGAAATTCTAACCCGACACCACACGGGGGGGGGGGGTTATTATTTTTTTCATCTCGATTTGAATCATTCTCCTAGCGTTTTCCCGGTTGCGCCTGGAATGAAAATAGAAGAGGGGGGCACCTCATACGACATGTCAACTTCATACTCAATGTAATTGAGGGAAAGATAGAGGGGAAGGAATAGGAAGAGATAGAATAAACTTCACTCAAAAAGAGAGTTGGTGTCAGGTCGTATCGAGATGTCAAAGAGGTTGCCCGGGGTCGGAGTAGATGGAGACCCTACTTTATTTATTTATTTATTAAGGTTTGCCAACAGATGTAATACAATAAAAAAACCTTAATTACAACAGATAATGCGCTACTGCTAGAGTATTCACCCAATTACAGGCAAACACGGCATGCTGCATTAAACATACTTTGAGCTACACCTACAAGAGCTTAGCTCTTAAATAAGAAGAAGAGAGAGCCAAGCTGAAACGGAGAACTTCGTTCGCTTTGCTCGCTCGTTTAATAATCGGGCATCATCATCATCATCATCATATCAGCCGAAAGACCTGAAGACCAAGAGCCGAAGGTCCTGCGCCACCCGCATCCAGCGGACTACCGCAACCTTTACCAGGTCATCAGTCCACTTGTGGGGGGCCTACCCACGCCGCGCCTTCCGGTACGTGGTCGCCACTCGAGAACCTTTCCGCCCCAACGGCCATCGGTTCCACGTGCAATGTGCCCCGCCCACTGCCACTTAAGTTTAGCGATTCGGCGGGCTATATCGGTTACATTGGTTCTGCTGCGGATAGCCTCATTACTGATGCGATCGCGCAGAGAAACTCCCAACATAGCCCTCTCCATAACCCCTTTGGTTGACTTTGAGCCTTCTTATGAGGCCCATAGTAAGCGACCACGTTTCCGTGCCATACGTCATCACTGGCAACACACACTGGACAAAGACTCTCGTCTTGAGACACTGCGGAATATTGGACGAAAAGATGTGCCGTCGGTGTAGTCTCAAAAATTATTATTAATCCAAAAGAAAGAAGGCAAAAAAATATGCCTAGTGAAGAAAATCCCATTCTGCAAATATCTCAAAGAATTACGAAGCTACAACCGTTCTAATATTGCTTGTTTTTGTTAGAGAGAGAAAACGCTCGCAGATCGTGAAGCCGCGTTCACATTTGTTTGTCGTGTTGTGTTGTGTTGTGATGCATCAGAACGGTATCGGTTTCGGTCGTGATGGCTGCTGTTCACATTTATCTGACGTGTTATGACGCATTATTATATCAGTTCGGTCTTGGCTCTCGGAGGAGGATGTTCGTCGTCCATGCATACATCACGTGTGGCTATGACGCGTCACAACACAACACTGGGGCGTGCACACTAGTCTGATGCGCTGTGTCGTGCCTCACCCGTTCTGACGCCAACCGGGATCGCTTGTGATGCGACACAACATAAGCTGTCACAACACACGGCATCAGATAAATCTAAACGCAACCATATTAAATGTATGAAACCGATACCGTTCTGATGCATCACAACACAACACGACAGACAAATAGGGACGCGGCTTAAGGCAATAAATACATTATGTACATGTTTAATGTTATAGATCCGGCAGATTACGGCTTCATTATTTGATTTCTGTCAGTCGATCTGTCCGTCTGTGCGTCACGCCCACACGACCTCGCTGACACGCCTCCCCGTTCAAATGTGGGTACGTTTTCATACGGTTTCATATTATTATCAACTTTTAGGTAACATGTTTTCATAGTAGGTAGTATAATATAGCATTATTTTATCTTATTTTTTATCAGAGCTCTATTAAAATGTAAGTACCTATGTAATGTTCAAAGCGTTAATCTAACTTATTAGTTGAACGCGCGAGCGATTCGTCTTAGGCCGGAATTCGTTCGTACGTCCGGCTGTCCCGCTGTCCGGCTGTCCGGCTGTCCGACTATTCTCCTCTATATTCGTCGCATTTCTCAACCGATTCTCGGAAAAAATTGTGAGCAGGTTCGTTAATTATATAGATATTTTTTTCTCGATTCAGTTTTTTTTTTAAATCTTTTTTCGAAGAAAAAGCACAGAGACACTAGTTTAGTTATAGCCCAAGCCCTAATGGATTGACACTTACTGCACGGCTATCACGCGACGGCGCGCGATCTCTCTCGATTTTTCTCGCACTATCCGTCTCTCTCTTATTAGAACACTTAGAACAAGAGGTAGTGCGAGAAAAATCGAGAGCATGTCGCGGCCGTCTCATGTAAGACGTGCTGAAAGAGCGAGCGAAGCGATATACTTATTACTTAGTAACCTACATATTTATGTTTGTGTTTTGGCGACTTCAGACCCGGGGCGCGCGTTGCAGCAAGCGACGCGTGTCCATAAACGCGGCCTATTCTATGATATACCTAATAAGATTGAGCGGAAACGAGAGGTATACAATACACATAGGTAGTACATAATGAATATTTTACGCCACAGTGGCAATTACCGCCCGTTTGTGTGCAGAAATAGGGGTGTAGTGTACCTACCTAGACACTAAATAAAATAATCAATAATGATTTATTTTCTTGAATAAGGATTAAGAATATAATCAAATTGAGAAAAAAGCAGCGCAAACAATCATAAAGTTATAAGTGTCCAAAGTTTTAAGAGGAGGTACACATATGTTTGTCCCTTTTCCGACAAACGCAGGTGACGTCATGTCACGATCTGATAGCCTTTTCTCGCCCTTAACACACAACATTAAAACGGTCAGTGGCTTAGTATTGTTTTTGAGATATTTGAATGAGATTTTCGTCATTAGAGTATTGGCGATTTTTACGGACCTCTAAATTTTGGGACAACTATCCCATATAGGGGATAGTAGCCTAATCCATGTAAATTACGTTTAGGATAGATGCCCCGTCGAGAAACATTGATCGGACATTGATCCCGCAAAAACTTTAATCGCACCTAGCCGTCCCATGTAATCGCACAGAGACATGCAACACGGTCAACTTAGTTGTAGGTAGTTGCAGTCTCTCGATAGATAAATAATATAATATGTGTTTCATTCGTGAAACTAGACTTATTTTATTGCAATCAAGGCAACTGTACCCCTGGGGCAACTATCCGGGTTTTATACCCTAATATTAACTGGTAGCTAGTTGTAGTTAGGGTTGCCATACGTCAGGATTTGTCCAGACATGTCAGGATTTTGACCCTTTGTCCGGATTGCGGCCGGACTTGGCAAGTGTCAGGATTTTTAGGAATGAGCTCATAAAAAAAATGTTTACATGATATAATATTTATTACAGAGTTTACAAAGTTTTAATGAATAAAAGGATACATAATACTAGTAAGTAATCAAGCCGTAAGCGCGGTGTGTGGGCTACGCGGTCGGGCGGAGGGAAAGGGAAAGGTAGATCCACAATACAATACAGTAGTACACCGCAGAGCGCAGCGCGCCGCCGCCGGGGCGTCGTTCAAGCTACGCCAAATCTCTGTTACAAGAAATGTCCGGATTTTTTGGGTGATGTCAGGATTTTTATCAGGACATTTAATTCTTGCAATGGCAACCCTAGTTGTAGTGTAATCCAGAACCACAGCAGCAACGCATATCAAGCACCAGCGATAAAACACACTTTAAAAGCCCATTTTAGTACGATAATTCACTTCAAATTACAACATAAAAGTTTAATGAAAGCGGCGTTCTCTGTGTAAAATCATGTTTTTATTTTGTATGTTGCGTATTATTACTTGGTTTTAAAGAGAAATGGCAGCCTCTAGGTCCTTTAGCCAGACGCATTGAAGGAATAAAACATACTCACTACAAAGTAACGAATTAAACCATATAACAAAAAGAATAAGACTTGAATAAGACAAATCACATCAGCGGGTCGTATGAAAAATTAATTTTCAATGTTGAATACGTATGTCACGATTTCGTCACTATTCGATCTATATTTGGCCGCATGAACCTAGAATACTATGGACAGGTCATGGTAATAATAATTTTTAGTTACATGGCCACCCCACGGGAATCATCTACTTTGTTGCCGTCCCTCATTGTGGCGACACTTACGTCGCCTCTTTTAGCTATATATACTCTAAGATTTGGCCGTCAACCATGCCGTCAACCGCTTTGGGAAACAGAAAACAGGTTCCTTATACTACCTAAGTACAGTCTTCTAAAAAGGTTTTTAGTTTTGTATTGAACCATTATTGACCAGAATATATGATTATGTTAAGCCGGGTCCGCTGCGCTGTGTTTTCGATGTTTTTAAACATCTAACATGTTTTTCCAATTAAAACAATACCCTATTTGTTTGCCGAACGAAACTGACGGCGGACATGTTAAATGTTTAAAAATAAAAACATCGAAAACACGGCGCAGCGGATCCGGCTTTACTATATATTTACTTAGTAATTTAATATTAGGTGCCTTACAAAAGTGCAGCGCATTAAGTACTGTTAGGCACAATCCGTGAGTTGGGATTTCAGGTTTGGGCAGTGGTTTGGGGGCATAAGCATCAAGCGTCTCGTGTGCAAGCGAGAGAAAAATACAGACACGAAGATTATTTAAGGACAGGCAATCGGCAACCTTCATGTATCTTGCTAGGTTATAAATAGGTAATCTGTCATTATTTAGTGTCAAGTTGACGTTGCCACAACTTGGTCTTATCCCGACGGTGTTTTGTAGCCGGGTTATAAAAGTTTTTGCTTAATTTGTGTTTGATTAACGGTGCATATCAATATTATGATCGTACCTATCTACATGGATCAATAGTTATACTATTTTAAGATAGAAATACCCGTCAACCTAAGAAGAACCCTGACATCTGCTACTTATCTACCTTGTTTTTATCAGTAGGAGGAAAGTGTCGTATTGTTTTAACGGATATTTCGCGTTATGTATTTATTCAATTATACCTACTCCCAACTGTGGCCCAAAATACTATAAACTAATCTCCTTATCTCAATCGCGTGCAAAACACGATGAATTCAGAGCGCGCAATCCGACGGACGGATAAGGTCACCGTTGTACGGCGTAATAATAATACACCTCACCCCTCGCAGCTGTCCGCGCTCCATGCTCCCTCTCGCTCGGCGGCATAGCGTCGGAGAGGGACCGCGCCGTCCGCCCGACCGCCCGGCCGTCGGCTGGCCGACGCGGTTAGTTCACGTCAACACCATGTCGGAGAACGCACGGAAATCCGCTAACAGCGAGAAACAAATACTCACAGAATTCCTAAAGCTTTATAAGACGTTTCCGTGCCTTTGGGACCAGAAGCATATTTTGTATAGCAACAGGGAAGCACGCGACCGAGCGTATGATGTGCTCTTAGAAAAGTATAAATTGTACCAAGAAAATGCCACGCCAGCGGATGTAAAAAAGAAAATTGAGAATATGCGGTGTGCGTACAGACGGGACCATAAAAAGGTAACTTTTTTTATGACTACTTACGTAGCCTAATTATTTAATTAGTAATTAACTACCAGCAAAAATGCATCTTATTCAAGCAATAAGTTGGTTCCAAACTGATTCTTGAGGCCCTTGAGTCAGAATATCCGGTATCAGTGTGTACCTAGTGGTGTTCTTTTTGTTGTTTTCAATTGTTATTTCTCTAATTAATATTTTAATTTCAGGTTCTAGTGAGTAAATTTCGGGGAAGCAAATACAAACCGCATCTCTGGTACTACAACCTGCTGACGTTTCTAAATGAAAATCATAGCAATGACAATGAACAAGACGAGTCCAAAATCGACGAATCAATGGTCAGCCAATATGACAACAGTTATCAGGTAACTTTTTCAATATAACTTTATTATAAATTTCATATTAGTAGTAGTATTAGTTACACCTAAAAGTTATCAAGATCATCTCGCATACCTATTTCTGTTTTAGTATTGGTTTGAATACAATATTTACTCGAGTGCAAACAAATCTAATATTTTCCACAATTTAAGGACATTCAAGAACTTGAAGACTCTGAAGACGAGGATATAAAACCGAAAAGGAGAAAAATGCCCAATTCTTCTAACACCATCTTAATGACAGAAGAGATCAACATCAAACAAGACGATGACAGTCAGGAACTACAATACGAGCAAGAACTAGAACAACCACAATCATATAATTCATATATCATAAGCAACGAATCAGAAGCGTTTGGTAGGACAATAGGATTCCAACTGAAGGAGTTGAAACACATGCAACGTATATTTGCGGAAAAACTAATATCGGACGTCATATTTCAAGCAAGGCTAGGCCAATTAAACGTAGAAACAACACTAAGTGTAAATTATGAGTAATTTGATTGTTTAATTTGTAAGAAGATTTATTAATAAAGCTAATTTTGACAAGGCAGTGTTTTCTTTGCAACGCGGCGAAGTAAGGAACGGTTTGAAGGAGTCGCAAGGCGCCGTACGTCGGTCTGCGTACTCGGTCTGGCGTTCAAGGGTGGTGTCCATTCCGGCCGAGAGGGCCAGACGCGATCCACGTGTCGTCAATGCGGCAACAGCCGAGCCCGTAGCCCCATCGGCATGGTCGCAACCTGCCACACTGTGCGCAGCTTACTAGGAGCGCAGAAGTCGCGAGGAGGTTACTCGATCCGACGTAGCAACACCAGTCACATTGAGCTGTTGCGCTCCCTTCTGCGTATTCGAATTGTATGAGGCAAACGGGACGGGTCTGTTATCGCAGGGGTCTTCATAAAATGGATAGGCACGTTGAAATGTTTTGTACGGTTTTGTGAGTGTGTGAGAATAGGCAGTGTGTGCGGACTGCCGGCCGATTAATTTTCAAGTGCTGACGCAATCCTACACAGTGGTTTTTGTTTCGCATTACGCGTTTCATTCCTTTTACGAATTCACATTCTGTGTAAATTTAATTAAATTTCGCTGAGTTTTTATCGCCGTTTACTGCTTATATGGGTTAGGTTAAGTTAATGGTAAAGAGTTTATTTGGCTTGTTTCTCGAGTCGAATAAACTGGATATTAAATGGGCATATGGCACGTTATGTTATAGCATAACAACTGCGTTTTATGTCCCAAATGGCCCAAAATGGCACGTAAAACATGGCCACAAAACCATTCATGCTAACTGCCCGGATGACATGTTCGTCACGCGATAGACAAAGGTATTTTTATTGGGGCCAATAATACTGATTAATATGCATAGCAAGCAACATAGTATCTAGGTAATTATATAGGTGCATTCCGTGGATTGAATTTCAATGATTGCAGAATCATTATGTACCTATGTAAGTAAAACTATGAATGTAGGTAAGGTAAACTATAAAATGGCTTTATCGCACAAAAATGTACTTAGTCGATGGGCAGTAATGTTCGGAATTAACAATTAGCAATACATACTTGCGTAAAAGAAACTTTAAAAGTGGTCCATCCCCGAATAAGTTGATACCTAATCGTAATCACTAGTAATCATGCTTAAAATAAGCTATGATAAAATTATTCGAAAATATAAAATGCTTAATATGAATTATCAGTGTACTCCTTGACAGATACGTCATCGAATACTAAAACTCACGGTCAAAAATTTCGGGAAAATTAAATAACCACAATAGGTTTTTTTTTATAAGTATTTACTTTACTAGTTCAGATCCTAATATAATATTATTTATAATACCCAACTGTATTAGCAATTTCCGGGATCCTATCATAAACATATCAATATCCATCCAAAATGTAGATTTTTGCGATTGCTCGCTCCGAAGTTGTTTTATTAATCGTTTTTACGCGTCCTGTTTTTTTACTGTTCTTTTTGCAGTTTATATGTAAAAATAAATAAAGACGCTGACAGGATTTAAAAAACTACTATTTTAGGAAATATGACGATATTTTACCGCGACCCGTCTTTGTCTGCGAGTGCGCATGTATTTTGTTTAGAAAACGCTGATGCTTGTAGTAGGTATAACCTCTGCTACACTCCTACACAACAAGGATCAGCTACCTTCTTACTGACTGAAATATAATATAAAATAACAGCTTGTGCATGTGCACGTCCTGTAATTCCCCTATCATATCATATGGGGTGTCCCCTGTCTATGGCTTATAACTTCTGCTAGCAACATTTTTCATTTCGTCGTCGCTCCACTGAGTCTGTCGCGCGTTTTCAGTCCAGCCCCCCTGCACGACTAGCACACGGCGGCCGCGACAAACTCTCGATTTTTATCGCACTATACCTCTTGTTCTAAGTGTTCTAATTAGAGAAAGACGGATAGTGCGAGAAAAATCGAGAGAGCTCGCGCGCCGTCGCGTGCTAGCCGTGCACAATGGGCCATCATGGCGCAAGACAGAGATGCAGTTAAGCGTTGGAATAAGATGGAAGTGTGTCTTTCTCCGTTTTTACGCATAGTCGTGTCCTGTATGATGGGCCATGATGGCACTTTGTGTGGAGCAGGCTTTAAGCTCACCTCAACGCTCACCCGCAAATATATCTTGACACTGCGATGCGTCCCTAGTAACTTAGTATAGGTGGTCTAGTTTCGTGACGAGTGACCGGCGCGGCGGGGTGAGCCGTATTAGCGCGTAGCGAATAACAGCCCAGTTTCCACCCGCTACTTTCTTTCTATCGTCTACCCAACTGTCTTTCCGGTCTGCCTCTTGCTCTGCTCCTTGTCGGCCTCTCCATCTTGTGAGTCTTTGTCGCATCTGTTGGCCGCTCCACTATGCGTTAAAGGGAGTAAGACATATTAATGTCTCGTTCTACCGCATAGCCGCGTCCTGTATGGTGGGTCAGGATGGCCCATTGTGTGGAGCGGCCATGTTGTGCGTATCATTTATGGTCGGTCCATTTCCACTTTAGACGTTGTAGCTCTTAAATAGTATATTATATAGTAATAGTATATTATACACGATCTTAAACCAAAACAAATGATATCACTAGGTATTTGTTTGTAATGTTGTCTCGTAATCTCGAAGCTATGTGTATTCTTAAAAAAAGAGCAAACCAATTACGATTCACGTGACCGATTAATATGAGTATGGAGTCACATATATATAGTCTTCCCATCCATATACTCGTGACGATAATGTAGCATTGAGTATTGATTGTTATCGCGCAGGTGAGTAAATAATTAAATAACATTCAATCAAACAAAACTATACTTACAAGCGATTTTACTCTTTTAGGGTCATTGCGTCGATTGGCGACCTAGTAAGTTTAGTGTGCCGGTTTGCGACATTGAGACACTTAGATGAAATGGTAAATAAAAAAAATAAGAGTATTTTCTCGTTGTTTGAATTACTATATGATATGTATAGTACCTACTCATCAAAAATAGTGAAAATATGTAAATAAATGTGTACGTGGCGTGACAGACGATGTCATCAACTAACTATAATGAATAATTTGCATAAAAATTAAATACTTAAATATAATGGTGATATTCTCTGATCCTTCTGAGTTTTGTAATACCTATTTTTAATATTTATTTTATTAACATGAAAACAAATACAACTCTAGACACAAGGCATCATACAAATCAAGTTTGAATAGTTACAACAAAATGAGACCTGCAATATCTTGAAATATTAGTAAAAGCACGGCTTTTACTATTATTTTAAGGTAAAATAACTACCGACATATTAAAGCGTTGTGCTCCATACATAACCTTATCAGTGGCTCATATAATTAATCTTTCGTTCTTTGATGGTTTTCCCACAAGAAATAAAATTTTGCATGAGATAAACTTGACATAAAATATTAGAGAGCCATCACAATAGTTCTTATCTTGTCTTGAAATAAACGATTATTATTATAGGAGAACTTACCGTCATGTCATGAGTGAAGCGCCATCTACATTTTGTGGAGTTGTAGTAGTAGTGAAGTAGGTAGGTATGATAAATTAACGAGAGCATGGAATTGCATATGTAGTAGTATTGTATGTTTACAGGCATTCTATATTTGAATTTTCTATTTTCTCGTACTATCAGCATAAAAAGAGGTTTGTTATATATTGAAGTAAATACCAAAATAATGTCAGTGTCAAATTGTGAATATTATTTACGTTGTGCATATATTTTTACGTCTGATTTTATTGTATTCTCACAATTATCAGAATAATTTTGTGTCAGCCCGTATGACTAAGTGTAAGTTACATAATTTTCAAAAAACATGGCAGTGAGTAATTTTGTTCCGATTGAGAGTCAAAGTAAGCAAATTATTTTTAACTGAGATATTTTGAACTTGAACTGAAGAAAAATTTGAATTCCCCTTACACGGCTGCCCAGTTAGTTGAAAAAGCTACAGGTGTTTGTCTCTCTACTATTTATAACATTGTGTCTGAGAGCAATAGTGAGAAATTCGCATCAACAAAGAAATTCAGCTCCCCGAGAAATAAAAAGTTACGTACACAAGTATCAGCAGTAGACGATTTTGATCAGGAAGTCGTCCGGAGAAATATACAGCGTGGAACGGAACGATGGACTTTCCCGCAAGAGGGGGATTATTGAGCGCTAGTACGTCACATTTTCCAGATAAACTATTTTTTTTGACACGATTTTTTTTTACATTTGTATGGAGCTCGTCGCTCCAGTCGGCCAACGCTCCATACAAAGGTAAAAAAAAATCGCGTCAAAAAAAAAGTTTATCTGGAAAATGTGACGTACTAGCGCTCAATAATCCCCCTCTTGCGGGAAAGTTCATTGTTCCGTTCCACCTTGTATACAATTTTCATGTCCCATAAGCAATTTCCAACCTTAAAGGCACTCCACTCTGTGTTAAAACCCGATATAGATTACAAATTTGGCATTTCCACCTTACGAAAACAAATACAAAAATTTGGATTTAAATGGAAAAAGACCGAGGACAACCGAAAAATATTAATGGAAAGACACAACATATGACTGCTAAGAATAAACTACCTTACCAAAATTGCGGAATATCGGTCTAAAGATAGACCACTAGTTTATACTGATGAAACCTACATCCACACTTCACATGTGTCCGGAGAGGCTTGGACCGATGGAACAGAATTTGGTGTAAAAAAACAAATCAGTACAGGCCAGCGGTTAATAATAGTGCACGCAGGAGGAAAAGATGGTTTTATTCCCAACGCTTTGTTAATGTTTAAGGCAAACCAAAAAACGGGAGATTACCATGACCAGATGAACTTTGTCAACTACGAAAAATGGTTAAAAGAAAAAATAATACCGAACCTTAAACCGAATAGCGTACTTATCGTAGATAATGCGTCCTATCACTATCACAACAAACTTTTGAATCGTGCTCCAACGTCAAATTCTCTTAAACAAGAAATGATGGATTGGTTGACAGAACACAACATTTCATATAGCCCGTTGATGTACAAAACCAGTTTCTATGATTTAATTAAACAAAATAAAGAGCGTTTTCGTGAGTACCACATAGATGCAATTTTAAAAGAACATGGCCACTCCGTTTTACGATTGCCACCGTATCACCCGACATTCAATCCGATCGAAAATATTTGGTCCATGGTAAAACGATATGTAGCGAAAAGAAACGTTTCTTTAAACATGCAAGGCATTATGAGTTTAGTAACTGAACGAATGAATACTATTACTGCTGAGGACTGGGAAAATATTTGTCGCCATGTCGAAAGTGAAAAAAATAAATATCGATGTCAGGAAGGGGAAATGGATCGATTTCAAACAATCTTCTTATCAATACTTGTGACAGCTCAGTTGAAGAACATGATAGCGACTAAAAGCAAAAAACAGAGGACTACTACTTATTCCATTTCTTAAGGGTATGTAATTTTATTAAATGAATAGAAAATTATTCTCCTTTTGTTGCAAACGGTACAACCACTACAAAATGCAATAAAATAAAATATAAGATGAATATGGTTTTAAATAAGATGAAATTGCAGTTCACTCCCACGACTACGAGTAATAACACCTGAAATGTTAAAATCCAAAAATTAAATTATTGAAGAACCATTACGCGTTTGTTTCATAATTTTGTCTACAATATTGACGGAGGAATATAAGTTCAAAAATTTATGACATTTGCGGATGAGCCCGCCCCATACCATCACTAAAAAAATGTGATGTATAAAGTTATCA
Source organism: Epinotia bilunana (assembly GCA_947049275.1). Lineage (NCBI taxonomy): Eukaryota > Metazoa > Arthropoda > Insecta > Lepidoptera > Tortricidae > Epinotia > Epinotia bilunana. The sequence goes on along the minus strand of OX346260.1, from coordinate 17,555,087 downwards.
TTTATAGTTTCGTTAGAATCAGTAGCAGAAATAACTTCGCTACCAAAAATCGAAACATAACCAGTAATGTAATATTTACGAAAAGATCGTCAAGTGAATTCATAGGCATATACAGATATGTATCTTATTAGCTTATCAGCCCAAAGATCTGTATTGTATGTAATTTATCAAGCAAGCACACACAAATTATACCAATGTGCGACGGACACGTCGTGTGTCTGGGGAGTTGCGCAATGCGCGCTGCTCACCCGGCGAGCATAATGCAGTAACAGCTACTTTATACATTCCCATGCGACAATAACGTAGTGACGCTGCAGTCGAAATTCAACCTTATATCTGAGTTAAGTTAAGGTCTAAATACGCTTATGGGACGGCTAAAGTGCAGCATGAAAGGTTAGGGGGAGCACTAGACCACTCCTTTACTTTATGTTCTCCTAGTAGCAGTGCCCGCTGAATCGCGGCACGCGCCATCTTCTTTCGGTACCGCAACCGCAGCGATGCGATATTTCGTTTAGGTACTTGATTATCCGCATTGCATTTTTAACTGACTTGAAGTGAAGTGGTTCACAATTAATGAAAGTTAATAATAATTAATAATGTTGTTTCTTTTTTCAATAAGATGGCATATTTCGTCAGGAAGATTCCAAAGATGCTGCTAACAGATTTCACCCACTTCCATTAGTCGTAACGATTTAGCTTTGCAAGTTGGTATTTATAGAATATAAATACGGTAATTCGTTACTATCACAGAATAAATATTAATAGGTACTGCACCATTAAGTTGACCTGATAATGGAGAAGATTAAACTTTCAATGGGTAAAACCTCGGTTTCGCACGTATAAGACGTAATATCACGCACTCTTGACACATTGGTTTCAAGGCTGCTGGTGCTATATGTTTTAATTTAACGATCAAATAAAATGCGAAAAAAAAATCTTTGACTAAAATGTCAAAATAACATTATTGTACTTACTTAGTTTTTTTTTGCCAACACTGATTTATACAATATCATCTTCATTTGTTTATTTTATTTCCTCTCATTAATGGATTCTCGTATATGACAAACCTAAAGACCTAAACCTAAATAAAGGTTTAATATGATTCTTATTTCTTTAGACTTCCTTATTTGCTAAAATTGCACCTTTATAATTAATGCGATTTATGATACGGTACGAATGTGTGAGCCAATATTTCTGTCGTATATCTCGACTCGTATGCTGACGATTATTTAAAGTGTAGTTTAAGAACCGGTGAATTATTTTATGTTTTAAAAACTGTGTTTAAATAAAATAGGTTAGGTTAAGTTAGTATTATATCCTGAAAGATCAAAAAAAATATCAGCGGAACATGGTTTTCGGAATTATGAAGTCGGAGAAAATATGCTTTTTGGACAAAAGATTCTTCGGAGTTATGTAGTGTACCCGTATTTATGTATGTTTACCGGTATATCTGTCACTTCACTTGTCGACTGATTTTCAAAATTATTTTTATTTAAAAGAGTATATACATATACACTCTGAGGCGGTCCCATTGACACCGTGTCAGGATCTAATAACTCGTCTATGTACCCCCGGAAATCGGAGGTTTGGTGAAGGTGGAACTGATGATGAAGACCACATATAACTTATGTAACTCCTCAATGGTGTAAAGTACGTCACAGATTCTGATATGATTTCGTTGAAGAAGCATCTATTAATAAGATTAGGTAAGCCTTATCGCTCAAAAGATTTTTTTTTAAGTAGGGATCCTAGCTGATCTTTGAGATCCTTGAAGAATCGACGGAAACCCTCAAATATTATCGGCCTGACGTACAGCGACTTGGTTTTTTTTTTTGTGATAATCAACGCATTTGCTCTTGCTTTGCGAAAAGCAGTTCATGTGGTAATGTGGAAGGGAAACGTGAAAATGTTCATGTATGTGGCTTGGCGAAGTACCGGATTGAAGAACTTTGTTTCCAAGGTTAATTATAATTTTGTTTAGGTAGATTAGGGTATACAGTATTGAACGGACAACATTTTCTCGCGAGCGTTGTCTTAAAAATCTTGCTACCTACTTGTATTCTAATTTCAAGCATTCATCCATCCCACGTTATTATGAATTTCTGATTAAATTAAGTATCAAATATTATGCCACCAGCGCAATTTCAAGAATTCCCTTCGAACGTTCAAAAAAACTAGCACAATACTGATAAACATAAACATTCCTCTGTATAATTTTCTCCATTTAGTTATCTTTTAAAAATAAATACAACTCGTGTGATCGGTGCGATAGGTCCGATTCCGAAGGCATCCATTCTCATTCATTCACTCCAAAAAAGGAATTTCTGACATGCCAAATTGATCCTTTAAGCATCGTCAATATTAGGGTAACATAAATTAACAAAATAACATCACGAATTCTTCACGTGTCTAGCTAACCATTACCTACTTCCATTTTCGTAGCACGACGTTTCAAGGGGACCATTAAAAACATCCAGTGTAGGACGTAGAAAGAACCCTATTTCAATACGTCATGACATGGTTTCCATTGCGAGCGAAGTACGAGATGGCTGTTTGGCTTGTTTTATTGCGTAGGATTAATAAGTAGTGCGAGTGAGATAGGGCTTGTGGGAGAGACTTGAGGAGCTCTTGGCAGCTTCTGAGCGCCTAGTAGAAGAGATCGCTTGCGTGTCGGTCGAGGTGGCGCGGTGCTCGGCCAGGCTGCCTGCCACCTCACCGCAGTCACCGCGCGGCTCCGTTCAACATTCCGGAATTTAGAAGATCTTGAAGCTCCTGTTTCAAAATTCTTCATTCGATGTTTTCTTTTTTATTACGTTTTACTTGTTATCCAGACCAGCGATATTGATACGTATATTTATTTTATAAAAAATATGAAGAAACGATAACATGATAAGGTTTGTTATGTAGGTATTATTTTATTCTTGTTGTAATTGTTATAGTTCCGTTGGATTACCTCTCGGACATATTCAAATTACTTATATCAACATTTTTTCGATTGCGTTGGTGCAAACGGTTTGGTAAACATTTTCATATTTTTTATTTTTTAGAGTTCCGTACCTCAAAAGGAAAAAAGGAACCCTTATAGGATCACTCGTGCGTCTGTCTGTCCGTCCTTCACAGCGTATTTTCTCCGAAACTACTGAACCAATTACGTTGAAATTTGATACACATATGTAAGTTTGTGACCCAAAGAGGATAATGTAACGCAAACAAATGAATTTTAAACATGGGGCCACTTTTGGGTGGGAAATGAAAAAATTAAAAAATAAAGCTTTGCATATATGTTACATATCAAATGAAAGAGCTCATTGTGTGCATCTAAAATATTTTTTTTTTGTAATTTTAAAATAATTAGTTTAGAAATTATTTAAGAAAATATCAAAAAAATTACCATTTGTCATTTTGAAAAAAATACACAAAATAGTTCTTTACCTACAGATGACAGGAAAACCTATTAGAAATGTGCAGTCAAGCGTGAGTCGGACTTAATACGGTATTTGACAAAAATCAAATCAGCTTATTTTTATGAGACACCAAAAACGCTCCGTTAGTAAAAAAAAAATTTTAAAATCTTGTGATGTACGGAACCCTTGCAACGCGAGTCCGACTCGCACTTGGCCGATTTTTATTTATTTGGGGCATCAACAACATTACAGAAAAATTCTATAACAACTCATTCACCTTTCAGGCTGTTCGGCTGTTTAATGCTTTGCCGTTGCATATAAGATGTGCAAAATCTCTTCATATTTTCAAAAATCTGTTGAAACAATATTACTTGTCGCTGCCTTAAGTTACCTTGTTGTCCTGTAATATATTCATATAATTGTATTATAGTTTGTATGTATGTATTTATACTAAGTATACTTATTTGTGATAGTGTGTATTTGAGTATGTAGTTGTCATATGTGATGAATGTGTTATTCCTGCACTACCTGTTTGCAACTCTTCTTGAAAATTTCCTGCCACCCAAAGGTTGTCTGGAAGAGATCGTTCTAAAGCGATAAGACCGTCTGTTGTTACCTTTATTTCTTGAATGTACTCTTGTAACAAGTTTTTCTTATGTTGTGGTTCAATAAATATCATTATTATTGTTATTGAGGGGACCAGATACAACCGGATAATATATATAATACAAGCAGTATATTCCAAGGCACGTAGGCGAAGCAATGGGATAAAATATAGCCTATGTCCATAGGCTATATTTTATCCCATTGCTCATGGTCCATACCGAAGCGAAGGTTCATTCTGCGGAAGTATGGCAGAAACTATAATCTTCGTTGTACTGAACAAATTACCCAAAACTAAACGACCGCAGTAGGTACTGCACTACAAACCGCCTATCACGGATTTGTCTCTTCAGCTCAGCAATGTGGTCAAATTTTCTGGGGTAACACTTCATATCGAGTCATACTGTTGAGGGCACAAAAACGATGCCATGTACTAAATCCTCAGCAAAGTGGCATGCCTTACTTTCGATATCCTGAGTAATACTGACATTTCCCTATTGTTTTAATGCTATGTTTTTGTTAAAATTAACCCAAACGAGCGAGTGAAGTTCTTTTTTTATGTTCATGGCCTGGATGCATGTCCTTTAAGCTAGAGTGAAGTTCTCAGCGCCTACCGCTCTAGTATAAGTTTTACCGAAACAAAACATTACGACCGCGTTCGAGTTTAGCTGTCAAATCCCATACAAATTGAGGGTAAAACGCAAACGCGATCGTAGGGTTTTGATTGGGTAAAACTTATACTAGAGCCTCTGGAACAAGCCGGCGTTTGTATGTATAAATGTTTGTTCGACGATAACAATAGTATCGTTGATCCGAATGTCGTGACATTTCAAAGGCAAATTAATGAGACGTTTTTTTTTATGAACTTGAGTCAAATTGGTCAAGGGATCGCCGAGATAGGTATAAGGGGTTGTAATATCGCCTAGTGACTGCAATACAGCCACATCTCAAGAATAAAATACATTTGAGATGTGGCTCTATTGCACAGTGCAATACGGTCACATCTCGAAAGTAAAATACATTTGAGATGTGGCCGTATTGCAGACACTAGGCGATATGTTGAAAATATGGTTTATCTAAACACCACTAGATGGCGCTTCTACTTAATACCAATAGTCTAATGGATGATTTAAAAAATCAATATCATTTAAATCATGTATGTAATTAAATGCAATTGTAATTTTTAAGTTCTTGTGTTGACATTATGATTGTTTATACAATTATTCGCATGCCAAAAGGCACGCCATAGCTGCGGCGCTACCACGAACTTCGAAAGTCGAAGTTCGTAATACATGTATCCCTGTCACTCGAGTAAGGGGTGCGATAGAGATGGAAATACCCGAACTTCGACTTTCGAGGTGGCCGCTGTTCCTTAGATGCTGTGACCACCCCTGCCACCATTATTGAATAACTTGAAAAATGTTAATACAGAATTAATTATCCATTTTTAAAGAAAGGTCTGTAAAAATACAAAACCCGATACCTCATCCTCATTAAAACTTTTATACATTCGAAACTCCTAACTACTCATACATACTGAACTTACCTATAATTTTGATAGGTATGCGTTTTTATAATCTTACTAATTAACACAAAAGTTATGGCCAGAAAACCAGTTTTTTGGCCTAAAATTGTTCAACTTTGATGCCAAACATCTCGAAAACAGAACAGAAATAATATATACTATATTGCTTAAAGCCGTTGTTGTTAATATAAAATAAGCTACAAAAAACATTAGAAAACTAAGGGATTCAGATCGAAGGTCATTGGCGTATGGGAGCCCCTCAAGGTGTACAATGGACCCGATTCTACATTGGCCTCTAAACTTCCTAATTTTATTTAGGTGTCGCTAAAACACTGCTATTCTATGAGCAGCTGGCATAATCAAAAATGACAGCGCTAATTCGAATCTGACGTTTCTTATTTTAGGCGGTCTATACAACTTACTTAGCTGCCTAAATGCTTTTCTAAATATGTCGTTTTTAATCTGCCGCCTAAATTATGTCTAAAAATTCGTCAATTTAGTTTTAGGCTAGTTAAGCCATGTGCACGTAGAATCGGGTCCATTAGCAATTTATTTATGAGTATGCAAGTTTCCGCCCGCGTTAGGATTCAGTTTGTGTAAATCCCCGTCCCTCCCCCGGGAGGTGAAATACGGAAATTAAATGACTTATTTCTAAGTAAGTATCCCTATGGCTTATTTTTTCTACATACCAAAATTTATCACAGTTGGTAAACTACGGCTGTGCTTTTGATAGTTTAGCCTTGAAAATTACAGACCAGTCAGACGGACTGACAGACTTGCTTGAAGATATTAATTTACATTCACGAGAATGTAACGCCATAGCTACGTCAAATGTCGGGCTTTTGGCATGTTTGATGAATTGACCAAATTACAATAAGAATTTCGATCTAAAAGTCGCCTGGTATTTTAATGAAAGGCAAAGCCAATATGTATGTCTACTTAAACCGGTAAGACGACCGGCCTCACATTACACCGAAGGCTTTAACCACTTAAGTGTAATCAAGCCATATATGATAACGATGGAAAAAACACTTAATTGTTATGAAACTTGTGAATATAGGTTTTTGTAACATCTGAATGCGTAAATTGGCAACCCGTGGCACGTTTTCTTTATATGTGAGTTTGTTTAATTCAAGCATTTGAATTATTAATGAAACGGATGATTGATATGAAATTGAATGTATGAGTACCTGTATATACTTAGGTATATTATTCAGAGCAATGAAGCGTAGTTGCAGTGTTCACTAGGCAACCGGATGGGACGCGATGTTTGAGCTCCCCAAGTGTTGTGGAACCGCCTGTATAATCCGAACTGAACCAACTTGGACTGGAGCGGAAATAGAAAAAAAAAAAAAAATTGTCGCGAGACAGCCGATTGATTGTAACAAGCGGTTGCCTGAAAGCGTGTACGCTGTTTATATAATGAAATGCTGTTTCAATCAAATATCTGGCTGCGATGTATTTTTTTCGACGACCTGGCCTGTGGTTACCAACACGAGCCGTGGGTTAAAACTCGGGATAATCACAATAACGACACTTAGATGCCACTATGTACTACTGACGAGGTATCTAAATTAAATTAAATACAGTCCGTTAGCGTTTAAGAGTCCGCAGTAAGCTCGGCCGAATTTCACCTTTCCCATACAAACGTAGTTACGCTCTCATTTTAAAACTACGTGTTGGATTGTGAAGAAACTATGCATATACAATGACATGAGGTATATCTATGTCTGTAATTAGTTGATATGGTTCCAGTTTATAAAACAAACGATACAGCCAAAACAGGTTTTGTATGAAAACCTTAAATTCGCTGTATTTTTTTTACTATGGTATCTGATGCTACACAAACTAATTATAGACTATAACTAATTATATGCCTCATGTCATTGTATATGCAAAGTTTCGTTACAATCCAACACGTATTTTTAAAATGAGAGCGTAACTACTTTTGTATTGAGAACCGAGCTTACTGCGGACTCTTAAGAGGGACAAATATTACGTACTCGTCCATGCAAAAAGAGAAAATGTTATTCCCACATGTTATTATCACAACGAAAGACTAGGTTTATAGGTTTTCCTTTTTTCAAAATTTGCAATAAATTCAAACTTATAGGCACCTCAAAAACTTTAAAAAAAATCTAAACCTTACATTTACATATATTATGCTGAAGCGATCGACATCAAAATCAAAGTGATTAGTTAAGATTTAGTTAAAGGAAAGAAAAGAAAGAAATAAAACATTTATTCGTGGCAAAAAGAAAAAAAAGAGAAACTGTGGACATGGCTACAAATGGCCACAACTCAGCGTATTGCTGGCGCAGTTAGTGGAAACTGTTTTCTCTTGAAATGAAAATGTATGGAAAATTACCTATTGTCAGTCGCGAGCTGCTAGCTGCAGCGGGCGTAGCACGGTTGCCATTTTATCACTTATCGTTGTGGTAAAGACGCCCGTCACGCTCTGACAAGTGTGCGAGTGCGAGAGTGACGGATGCCTTATCCACAACGCCCGCTGCAAAGCTATTCTCTCCTCTTAAGGTGCTGCTTATGTTTTTGTAACATCTGAATGCGTAAATTGGCAACCCGTGGCACGTTTTCTTTATATGTGAGTTTGTTTAATTCAAGCATCTGAATTATTAATGAAACGGATGATTGATATGCTATTGAGCATTCACTTGTAATGAGCATTTTAGCGAATGTTACATGGTGAAAGCTCACACAATAAACAGGAGCGTTTTAGCGAGCATTCTAGAGGGCGTTCTAGCGAGCAATCTAGAGAGCGTTTTAGCGAGCATTCTAGAGACCTTTCTAGCTAGCATTCTAGCGAAACGACACTAAATTTCCTTCGAGCTTTTTGCCGAGCCGAGCAATTTTGTTATTGGTCCACCGTCGCTCTCCGCCCACATCTGAAGCACGCCGTTTACTAGAACGTTCGCTAGAACGATCGTGAAAATATTCGTAGCGATGTTAGGCTCTATTGCCCGTCGCTTTCATTTATAAATTGGAATAAGTCGTAACAAAGTAGAGGTACTGGAAAGTGTTTCTAGAAAGATACATTAGAGCTTGATTAAGCATTTCGTTTACATTGAAAAGATAATATAAAATAATTTTATTTAAGTGGGGGAAAATTAGTATACTCTATATATGCTTGGCTCTGTTCGTTAGTCAGCTCGATAAATTTAAAAATTGCGAATCAATGCTCGATGTTCTCTTATATATGAATTCCCAAGTGTATTGTCAGTATCTTTAGGACAGTCTTTACGTTCGGGTACAATCGATTGTTTTGGCATAAGAACGTGTAAGAGCAAGCGAGACAGAAGTAAGTACAAGCCCGTAGATCGATTTAAATGGGTTTTTATTGCCCGCTTACGGCGGATCCGAAAGGGGGGAGTGATATGATTTAAGCAGTCTATATAATGTTTCTAGTTACGTGTGTTTCACCGTAACGTTTAAGATAGTGTACCGATTTCGATGAATGAGATATCAATTGATTCGTAATTATGCTCCGGGTGATAGACTACTTTTTATATGAAAAAAAAAGTTTTTTTTAAAATTAAGTTTCCGGTCCTAAGTCGGGATACTTACAGATTTTTGAACTTTTTACTTAAACCAGCTTCTCTGAAGTAGGTACGGTAAGATATGATCATTTTGCACATAACTTATTTCGAGCTAACCTTTGAAATTGGATCTTTTTCCACTATTCACGAACATGTTAACTCCAAAAACAGCAATTTGTTTGACGCTTCACCAACCCCTTATCGTAATTTGTTATATTTCCCCGCCTGATTCCCATTTTCCATTCCGAGGAGTCCTCGCAATACAATCATCCACTCATCACTATACGATTTGGATTTCTACATCAATCTTGAATTGCAAAGATGTTCACAACCATCATGAAAAACATGTTATCTACAATTTGAACCCTAAGTATAAGCTGACAGAGTGCACAGTTACTAGAAGCAAGAGTAATGGTATCTTTGCTAGGCGTCACAAAAATTCTCTCTTGAAAACTGGCAACGTGGCCCGAGGCATCGCTCGGAGTTCTTCGCGCCCTTCAAATCGTGCTCTAGACACGAACAACTATACTGATTACTTCGCTGCTAGAAAGAGAGGCTCGATAGTTAAAGAAGGGGGGAAAATTGATTGCTATAGGGGTGTCGCGCCCTTCGCCCTATGCTCGGGTGGGGCGGTAAAATGAAGAGTTTTTTTGTTTCGCTCTGTATTTAATTTCGCAATGGTGAATAATTTGAATAATTTACATGACGGACATGTTTGTGCATATGGCTGTATGAGTAGGTATGGGGTGCGGAGTTACAAATGCAATCTCTAGATGCATTTGTATAATTGATGACGTAGAATTAATGTCGATGTAATGCATTTTGCTCAAAATAATATTTGTATCTTAAGAATTTGTGATACGGGTCAATGTGAACATAACTCGAATGGATTTTCTCTATATTAGTACGATACTGTTTGTAGCAAAACCGAAGTTGAAGTTGCCAATTTCGCTTACCCCAAAATGTATTATTGCAATTGTAGTTGTCAAGTCAAGTAAAGCAATTTAGGCTACCCTTTTTAAAATCCGAATTTTAATACATTTTACTGTATTAAATGTTATGCGTTATTATGTTTAATGTATACGCCTGCAACAATACAAGAATCGTGGCCTGTTCCATCCCAATTCATCTTTTCATTTCATCTCTTGATTCCCCCTGTTCCCGGACATGTTTACATTAATATAACTCCAGTATTCTGTTGTCAACATGACCGCCTAGTGTCTGCAATACGGCCACATCTCAAATGTATTTTACTTTCGAGATGTGACCGTATTGCACTGTGCAATAGAGCCACATCTCAAATGTATTTTATTCTTGAGATGTGGCTGTATTGCAGACACTAGGCGAATTGTCAACAACAGAATAAATAGCAACGAGTTGCGGACAGTTCTTCACTGCTTTGAGAACTGCACCGACACCGAGCGAGTAAGTATATAGGTAACCACTCACCGCAAATGACATGTTAAGTATTGATTTTATTATAATTATACGCCGCGTCCCAGCGCGTATGGAAATGCATTCGCCGCAAATGAATTATTAATTACCTATTAACCGTTTATATTTCAACTTGCAATTACATTGAAAATGTCCAAAATGTTTATACGCCGCATTCCCATTGTAGCTTTGTTAAAACAGCGATTGCACTCGAAGCCTCGAAACGTTTTTCACGGATAAAGTCAAAAAGAACAGAACAGAATTAAAAAAAACGTCAATCAATTATTAACGATTTAACCTGCACTCAAAAATTTCACGAGAGCCGGTTGAGAAATGACAAGATAAGAGCGTCGTCTCGTTCTATCGAACGGTGTCTTGTCACTTATCGCGTGATAAGGCCGACCATGATACGGGGTCTGTAGAAGATAAAAGCCAAATAATTTTGGCAAGCTGAATCGGAAAACTTCTTTCGCTTCGCTCGCTCATTCAATAAAGAAATGGAAACATAAAATAAACATTAGTGCGAGAAACAGAAAACTATACGGTGGGAGCGCAGAAAGTGGGCATGTATTAAGTAGGAGTGTCCGTATTTTTCCGGGAGAAGAGCATTTTTTTTAGTTTGTGATTATCCCTGTTCATAAATCAACCACGCAAGTCCACCGACGAAAGGTTAATGATGACAGTCCGCCGATAAAATTATCAAATAACAATAATTCAAACGTGCTATAACAAGCCCATTAACACGTAGGTACTAGAAGTATATTTTTGTTCGTCGCTCCCAATCTCAATTGCATTTCAATATGTGTTCCGCGCTAGCTTCTTCGCGCTGCGCTAACATGTTGGAAAGAGTGCGCGGCCGTATAGAAATGCAATTGGAATGCGAGCAACATGAACAAAATTGAGTTTCTCTTCTTACATATACTAGCCAAAACGGTGTATGTTTACAAGAGCTCCACTTAATATGAGTCGTTGTTAAAACACAGATAGTGTTATCAATAAAGAAGCTCAGGAACGTACACTATTGTGATAAAAGGAGATAACCCACGACCGCAGACACCCACTGATAGCGGCGATACTGTTCAAGGATATACTCGAAGTGTTCGTTGTAACTTTTTCTATAACTACCTACCTTTTCGTACACAAACTAAGAACTATTAGCACATTTTTTTCGAGATTCAAAAATCAAGAAACAAACATTAATTCGTCACACAACACAACACATAGTGTTACAAGACAAAGACAAAAGAAAAAGCGAATCTGTGCCGTGTTACGAAATGGGCCCAACTTAGCATGATGCCGGCTTTGCAGCCAGCGCTGGTCTTCCGTTGGGTTCATCAAGTGAGGACACGATACGTAATACGTAACACACATAACATAACAATAGCAAAGATTGGAAATGAAACAACATAATAATGAACAATAAATAAATAAAAAAAATGTTAACTGACCATCCTGTGTTTATATAGAACCTTATTACAATGCACTTAAGGTGCACCGATGGTCAGTTAGCTGTGTTGTCGATAGTACATATAGGTTCACATTTTTTTTTGTCGCTTTGTTTTTACCAGAATACAGTCCCTGCGAAGGAGACGGGCGTCTGAATCCGCGATTTCTTTATGGTAAGTGATTTCTAATGGAATAAATGATTCTGTGATATGTTAGACATGACAATTACATAAAAGCTATAATTCAGGGGCAGATCAAGACGGGCGTTAATGGTTGAAGCTAAAGAGAAGAACAGAATGGAGATTGTTCCACCGGCGTGAGCGTTCATGGTGATGGCATATACCTACACGGAAAATAATTCGAATCAAGGAATTTATATGGAAGACCGTCATTAATTGAATGAAACAAAAATATTTTTTAGTTAAGGTGATTGTATTCAACCAAGAGAAAAAACCATGGCTTCTGATATTTTCGCTTCGCTTGAGATATTTTAACATCTTTGAAATTTTTTGGTTCAAGACAGACATAATCACGCCTATTTAAAAGTTTAAAAGTGCCATTGCGGCCCACTTGCAAAAATAAATATTTTATTTCCCGCATTTCATGACGTCCACGTGGCGCAGGACCGGTGATTGTGGCACTTTTTGGAGGAGGCCCATATTCAGCAGTGGACGTCTTTTGGGTTAATTTGGCGGGTGGAGAATTCAAACTTCGTACACTCAATGGCTTTCCATTTTAAGACATTAACGGCGCATTTGTTAGGTACGTAAGTTGACTTCTTCTCGTGAAAATGCCAAGATTCCTTATTTTTTTCAAAAATATAGTTTTGAGTCCTAGAGCGACATTAGAGTATTAAAAGCACGTGAAGAACGAAGATATGTAATTATAACTCCTCTTTCATCCAATAATTTGTATGTAACTGAAACAAAGATCTTTTCGGCATAAAATATTGTTTTTTTTAATATGACGCGTTGACGTCGTTCTTGGTCGAATGAAATCACCGCAACCGCCCGTATTTCTTGTTGCTGTTGTCACTTGACTACTGACTATGACTATCACTGTAAAAACTGAATTGATGCGAACGAATAAATAAATAAACAATTTAACTGGGTCATACACAGATTTAGGTTCGCGTCTTTCCTGTGGACACTATCAAAGTTATGGGCAAATTTTTGTTTGGATTCTTAATTAGCATAAACGGCGTCTCCTCTTCTATATTACTATTCGATAAAAACGTTATTTATATGCACGTGAGCGTTAATTATTGACCACAGGAGAGACGATTTTTGTTTTATACACTGCGTTTACCAAACACAGTGTATCGAACCTAAATCTGTGTATAACCAAACTAATTTAGCACCATAACATAATAGTAAAGTTTTCGAGTCTTCGAGAAATTTCGTTAATTGTGCGGGATTTGGGTGAAGTGATTGACTATAATCATTACCCTATAGCTTACACTCGTACTAAATAATATAATTACATTCACTTAATTCCCCGTAATTAGTGCGATTATGAACTAGGGTATCGATAAAACATTGATAAATATAAAAATGTTTCTTTATGCGGTAAGTAATATACCTATAGACCGAAAAACGTGTATGACGAGTTCAGGAGTTCTTTACACCTTAATTGAGATTGCAATCCAGTTTTCTATACAACAAAACTCTCCACAACGCGATATCGTCGAGATGATCGCGTTTCCCCTCTACCCTCTACCTACGCTTAGTTACTACGAGTCGCGGCGTCAAGATATATTTGTGGGTGAGCGCTGAGGTAAGCTATCAAGATACAGAATAGCGGGCTGTCCTCACCCACATTCAATCGGGCCACCCGTCCTCACACAATAACTATTAATTCTGTTGCCGACCTCTTGACAACGGCTCGCCAGTTCTCATTTCTTTCATCGTTTGTTTATAGCGGTATAGGGATATAAATTAAGAAATAAATAAACAGAACGTTTGAATTGAATAGGTATAACATCAAAGCCCGGAATTGTTTCAATAACTTCACTCTTATCGCTATATTCTGTCATTCTGTCGACGGTTCCGGGGCAATCTGCCGAATCCTACACCGGAGATGACGATGCAACGGGGCCACGCCGTTTCGTCGCCTAAATAGTATTATTTGTTGTTTTTAGTTTCGTGACGCATTGTTTATTACAGTAATGTCACGTAAATGTATTTGTCAATAAATAAATAAATAACTGTTGATGAAAACATCTCTTTCCCTTGTATGATAAATTGATAATATAGTTGACACTTTAACAAGGTTAAACACGGCCTACAAAAAGTTTTTCTGACGAACGTATTTAACATATACCTATCGAGAGACTACGTTCAAGTATATAATATTTAAGGATGTCACAATTCAAATTAAAAAATATGAAACGGAAACATTCGCCTGCAGTGGTTTATAAAAAGAGATCTTCTATATCAAGTATCACATTGCGTAATACCTTGAGACATTCAATAAAATCAGAAACAACAATAAGTTGACATTAAAGTATTTTGATTAAAACACAACAAAAAAGAAACATAATTCCTATTTATATGTCTTTTGGGGTATGTAATAAATTAGTGCCAAATTTTTCATGTAGTAGGTAACTAGGTAGGTACCTAATATATCTTCTAAAATACTAAGCTCAAAAAATTATATTTACATTGTTAATTGTATTTACGTGGCGGGTGCCTCCCCGCGCGTGCACGGAACGTTGTTTTGTACTAGTACGAGTTTTTAAATAACGCTCTTTGTTTCATGAAGTTCTAATTTTAAACCAGTTTATGAGTTCTTGTGTCATTTATCGATTTTATGGCATTATTAATTATACGAGTATTGTATATTCAAATAAAAAAATAAATTTCCAGTAGAGCCTACACCACACGTCTGAGAAAACCGCAAAATCGACCCAGGTTTGAGTTTATAAATTTGCCTCAAATAAATGATCCCAACTTAAAGTTGTTCCATTCCTCTGACCTCACTAGACAACGCCTATCAGTTGACTTTCAAACAAATAATCCCAACTTTATAGTAATACCCCGTACGTTACGTCCTTCTGTGTCCAGGAAGTTGAAGAGCCCTGAATCTAGCACGCAATTAGGATGTGGTCGACGTTAATTAACAACTAACCGCCGCCGCACGGCTGTCGTCCTGGTAGTTTCATTGTTACTATGCTGGCCTTCGTTCGGGTGGTCATATCGCCCCTACCAATGGAATATATTGCTTTTCTGAGTGTCAATGTGGTTAGTTAGTTAGTTTTTATAATGTTGGCCCTAAGGAAACGAAAAAAAACTATACATATTTAAGATACTCGTACTTTAGGTAACTATTATGTGTAACCTTAATAGTATTTTATTATAATATACCTATTATCCAAGTCCCACGAAGCGTAATGCTATATTTTGTAATACCAGGTCGGTGGCAAACAAGCGTACGGCCCGCCTGATTGTAAGCGGTTAACTTAGACTATGGACGCTGCCAACTCCAGGGGACTCGCATGCGCATTAGCGACCTTTTAAAAACCTGTAAGTATGGTACACTCCTTTCTTGAACAACCCCATACCGTAGTTCCTCGGTAAACCCGCGACAGCCGCTGTATCCTTGGGAGGAAATTCTTTCGGAACCGTACCAACGCTCGCGCTACTGTTCCAGAGGAATTTCCTCGCGACTTTTTTCGCGGGAAATGACAAATCAAGGATCCGATATCCCAATTCATATTCTCTGAGATGGAAATCATCATCATTCAGTATCATTGCCTATCACTGCAATATCACATTTTGTCGATCTTTTATACCCACGTTTATGCTAAAAGTGGCGCTGGAACATACGTTTCATGTGCTCTGCCTACTCCTTTTGGGAATAAAGGCATGAATGTATGTATGTATGTATGTAATTGTCAATTACATAACTGCTTATTTTTACTTAAGATACCTATGTACTCCTTAAAATATGTTTAGCGTAAGTATTTGTTTTGTGTTGCCTTCCAGGAGGTAACTCATGTAAAGGTCCCGACGGAAGACCAGCGCTGGCCTCCTAGGTTAGCACCATGCTGATTCGGGGCCTATTCGTGGACCCTGCTACTTTTACGTTACTGTGTTTTGTTTTTTATACCCATTGTTTTGTCCACGAATAAATGTTTTCTTGTTAATTGGCGTTCTGTTACTTAAGTTATATAACTAGCTTATATTATTATTTTGAATTGTTAGCTGTTGGTTCTCCGAATAATAAATAAATAAATAAATAAATATGTAAGTATCATTACCATCATACAGGCCGAAAGACGTAGATACTATGTCCAGCAGTGAGATGGAAATGAAAAAACCGGCCAAGTGCGAGTCGGACTCGCGCACCGAGGGTTCTGTACAAACCTGTAGGTATATAAGTAATAGTAATAACTTTAAAATTATTAAAAATATCTTTATTATATAATGTAACTAAAAATTTACGGTTTTCGCAAATTTTCCTGTATCTCTGCTATAAGACGTTGCTTTGTACCAAATTTCAAGATTCTGAGTTCACGTGAAGTACCCTGTAGGTTTTGATTCCCTTGCGAGTTTCATAAATTTGCGGAAATTTGCGGCATAAACGGCTGTATCTTTTGATTGCGTTGGCTTAGAAGTTTATTTTTTCACAGCTCCAAGGGACAGTAGACCTGAGTATTTGGTATAAATTTTAGCTTGATAACTCCACGCATTCCTGAGAAAAAGGGTCTTGACATACGGACGGACGGATGGACGGACGGACAACAAAGTGATCCTAAAAGGGTTCCGTTTTTCCTTTTTAGGTACGGAACCCTAAAAAGGAAAAAATAGGGCTGTTTTGTAACAGTGAATGGAGGTTTTAAGCAGTGAACGCGCATAATTGTGTCTTGAACCGAACAGAGACTCGTGCAGGGGGCCTTCCACAATTTCCCCTAAGCGACTCCTGTATCATAAACACCGTGCAAATTAGAAAGAGGTTGGTAGATTTAAAAAAAAACACTGTGTTTTCTTAAGTAGTATATACTACTACTACTTGACAACCTCTGTAGCCGAGTTGATAGTGACCCTGCCTACGAAGCCGGAGGTCCCGGGTTCGAATCCCGGTAAGGGCATTTATTTTGTTCCTGAGTCATGGATGGATATTAAGTATTTATTTATCTACTAGCTTCCGCCCGCGACTTCGTCCGCGTGGACCCGGGATAAAAACTATACTATAGGCTCCAGACTATAAACTATCTTCGTGCAAAATTTCATTCAAATCGGTTCAGCCATTTAAGCGTGATTGAGTAACAAACATCCAAACATCTAAACTTTCGCATTTATAATATTAGTAGGATAGAAGGATATATGTAGGTATATCGTCGTCACTAGACGAAATGGGTAGGTACTAACCCATAGTACAAGCTTTGCTTAGTTTGTGACTAGGTCGATTTGTGTAAGATTGTCCCCAAATATTTATTTTGATTTATTTATTTGACTACTTACTTGTTTGTATTTGATACCATACCTTTCATATTCCTGTACGTTAGATATGTTTGTATATTCATTCAAATTTTTGGACTTATTAATTATTCAACGTTCTCCAATTGATGACAGCCCGTTAGTGGTTATTTCGTGGTACAGATAATTGGAAATTAACCTAGCTTTGACAATTGACCTCGACTGACCCGGGCATGAACGCTGTAGGCCCAACATTAATTGCCAACACTAATTTAATATCCGTACTAAAGTAGCTTTCTTATTTAAAAATCACACGAGGTATACGATACAATCACGTAACACCCCAGTGTAACCCAAACTTTACTGTCCCAAGTTTATTCGAACAATCGTAGATATGCTTTCCTTACCTTAACTAATTTTAGGAAAAGTTAAAGTTCAAACACATATTATTTTAATTTAACGTTATCGTATATTTTTGAAATTGAATAATAATACTTAATTTAAAAGGCGAAAAGAGGGGCGTCCAATACTTTTGGCCAAGGCTATAGTTATGTATGGCGGCGTAAGATCCGAATCACACTCGCGCGGCTTGCGGTGGCGCTCAATAGTAAACTTTACAGTAATTGAGAACTATCGACTGCGTATTTTTCAAATTTGCCATCCATCTTTCTTGTGGACATTATCAAAGTTAAGGGCTACCGAAGCCTAATTTTTGTTTGGACTCTTAATCCGCATAAACGGCGTCTCCTCTTCTATATTATTATTCGATACATTATTTTTATGCACGTCACGTGAGCTCTTAATTATTGGCCACAGGAGAGACGAATGTGTGTGTTTACCCGTACACAGTGTATAAAGCAAAATTCGTCATAAAAGTCCAGTCATTATGCGTGACGAAAATGCCAGCCAGGGATGCAACCAGCGTAACTTCGACATGGCATAATGCTCCTGGTGCCATCACAGACTTCGCCGAGTATAACCTTAGCGTGGTGAGGATTTGAGTCTGTTGTTTACCTACACCTCTGCCTTCTAGGATGACGTCGAAAGTTTACCTGCTAACTAATTTTATGTGACTACAATTGTGATGAACGAGTTTCGATGAGGTGTCAGTTTATTTATCTGAAGTGCCCGTATTTATTTAATAAAAAAAGCATATTAACCAGGATACCCAACGGTTATACACGGGTTTCCAGCGGACTGCCGCTCCTCAAACATATCAAGGGTCGGCAACGCCCATGTTACTCCTTTGGAGTTGCATGCGTCTATAGGCTGCGGTGTCCGCTTACCATCAGGCGGGCCGTACGCTTGTTTGCCACCGTCGTTGTATAAAAAAAACTTTACCAGCAGGACCGGTCATTGTGGCACACTTTAGCGAACGCCAATGTCCAGCAATGGACGTCTTTCAGCTGATATACACGGGTTTATTTAAATTGAGTTCTAGTTCACGTTGTATATATGTAGAGGCTAGATAAAAAAAAACGAATCCATATCAAATCAGATCAAATATTCATGATAAAAACAACGCAGATACTAAAATAGATAAAATGAAAAGCACATTTTGTTTGCCACGAAATTGCCCCAGCTCAGCAAGTTTCTAGCTCAATATCGTGTTCCGTAGTTCATTATTTTGCCCACTCTCAGCAAATACCAGTGGTAGAGCCCAGTGGTCGCCACACAGTAACGAGTTTACGAGCCATTGTCCCAGTTTACGGGGCCTGGCGATTGCTTGCGCCCATAAAGTGCCCGCGTATCGCAGTTTAATTATTTTAGACCTACTACAGTACTTCCACTTCATACTTCGTCTCTATTTTGGACAAAAACCTGGTGGTCCTAAAGGTGCCCGAGTATCACAGTAGTGTATAAGACCTAGATTAACAGTACTCTCACTGTGTTGGTCAATGAAATAGCTATATTTTGGATATAGACCAGTGAATGCCTGGCAGTTGCCATCACTATATAGTATAAAACAAAGTCGCTTCCCGCTATCTGTCCCTATGATTAGATCTTTAAAACTACGCAACGGATTTTGATGCGGTTTTTTTTAATAGATAGGGTGCCCGTGCGAAGCCGGGGCGGGTCGCTAGTACAGCACAAATCTAAGATCCATCGTGCCTGTATAAGACAGGGGCGATCGATTGCTTGACATCAGAAAATTCCCGTGTATCACGATTTAAATATTACTCCTGAAGAAGATCTCCCGAAAAGTTCGAAACATGTCGCCCGTAGTGACATTTAATACGTTAGTTTAACCGTGTAATTATGATTATGATACTTCACCTTATTACACACGAATGAGGTGCAAAAAACTAGAGGCGTGATTCAAAATTTTACCGCCATCTGCGCAGAATATAGACTTCAAGTCCGCAAGGTCATGAAAAATGTGTTGGTCTATAGACCAACACATTTTTCATGACCTTGCGAGTATAGAGTATACTCTATACTCGCGGCCACGCTCGCAAGACTGGCCAAGAATAGGGAAGACTTTGCAAAGGTGGTCACCGACGCCCGGTAGGGCATGGCAGATTAAGAAGAAGATACTCTATACAACATAACGCGCTATACGTAGATAGTTTGATAAATCTATATCCACCATCAGGGAAAGGAGGGTCAGTAAATTACCGAAGTAGCTTCTTGTATGAAGTCATTGTCCAGAGTTTTATTTTTACTGTGGGCGTCGTCTTGCATAACTCCTTGTTTATTCCTTATAAATGTTTATATGTGTCAGCCAATGATGGAAACACGTGTGTATTATGATATTACAGTCCTTCTGCGACTACATTGGAATTACACATGCGGTCGGCCAGTCTTTGAAAATGTTTTTGAAATACTTATTTGCCAACGGGTCTTAATGGTGATTATGGTGAACTCAAAAAAAAAGGTTGCCATATTAGATCAATCACTTGCTGGTCGAAGCGGCATATTAACACCCACGCGACAATCAATAAGTAATAACATAATAGATTATTTGAAATTTACTTAGAACGGGAACATTTTAGTGATTCGGGATCATTTTGAAGACATGTTTGTCTTCTCAGCTTGGATCTTCAAATATCGCATTCAACATAAATGTGTGACTGGAAATGTCTGCATATGGTTTTCTGTCTGTTGGGCTCTCTTCTAGGAAAGCGCGAATATGGAGATATCTACCCTATATCAATAATTATGAAAAAAACTGACTATTCCATGAAAATCAGGGGAATAACTTTTCTTCTGTTGCTAAATTGCCAAGAATCCTAGTGTAATTTTATTAAATATCCCAAAATAGCTGTGTCGCGGCGAGATAGACTATCCGTCTGTTGCTAATGAGAATGTTTAGAAAGAGACGGATAGTCTATGTCGCCACGTCCTGTGATGCGGCTATCACTGCATGCAGTTTACATATTTCAGAAGAAGTTAGGTACTCATATAAATGTAATCCTAATATTAAACAAATAAATGAATATTTGCGGATAATCATACATAAAACGACCTAGTCTCACTAGGCAAAGCTTGTACCAATGGGTAGGAACTAGACGACAAATAAATACTTAAATACATAGAAAGCATTCATTACTCAAATAAATGCCCTTACCGGGATTCGAACCCGGGACCTCTTGCTTCGTAGGCAGGGTCACTAGTGCAACGACCTACTAGGCTAAAGCGGTCGTCGTCGGTATTTAAAAATCAAATTGATATTGGAGCTCGTACGAATTTCACTCCTACTCAAGTAGGTGTTTAATTCTGCAGTGAGTCAAGAGGTCGGATCTTATCTTATAGGTACCTAACCACCGGCCCCATGACGACTTTGTCGGTACGTCACTATAATAAATACCTATATATATATGTATTTTACAACTTATTTCTGAGCAATAAAACATAAAATGCTACATTTATGACCACTGATCACCTACAGCATAGGCTCTGACTCACTCCCGCGTTTTACTAAAATGGCCTTGTTTCGATTAATTTAGTCACTTTAGGAAACCCATGAGGTAATTTCTTAATTAAGGTGTCTACGCATTACAATAATAGGTAATTATATCTTCAAATTAATTAATCAACCAAATTAATTAATTGGAGTTATTATATTTCTTTGAATGACGACTGATACAAGAACTACGTTATTATTTTTGGTCACCCAGCAACGGCCCACGGAAGCGCCACAGACAACCAACATAAACGAAACGACTTCAAGTTTTCACACTCTCCCCGCTTATTTTTAACATTAAGTTTTAAAATAATACATCCTATCCTTGACGAAGCATGTTGCTGACACTGGTTGTAAATATGTATTACTAGCTTCCGCCCGCGACTTCGTCCGCGTGGACCCGGGATGAAAACTATACTATATTTTAATCCAGGCTATAAACTATCTTCATGCAAGGTTCAGCCGTTTAAGCGTGATTGAGTAACAAACATCCAAACATCTAAACTTTCGCATTTATAATATTAGTAGGATAGTAGGATTGGACGAAGTTTGTTGCTCTGTGCTCATTTTTGACGAAACCTGCGCTGTGGATATTTAACTTTTTGGATGGTTTTTAGCTTTCAAATAATACATTAACAACTAGCTAAATTAACATAACGCTTCTAGCTCATCCGAGCAATACAACATCTGGTGTGTGTGTCGCTTCTATTTTAAACTCTCTACATCAATCACATAAGTAGTTCCTGGTATGGACTCGTACGATCTTAGGTCTTGAAAATGGGGCCTATACCTATTGTTATATCTGGAATCTTTCGAGTAACAAAAGTCTTGCAGTTTCAAAAGTCTGTTCGTAAACTGCGTAAATATAAAATAAGACAACTGAAAAATTCGAAACAGGCCTGGCTACTCTCAGTGACACAAATGGTAATGGTAATTAAGGTTCCGTACCTCAAAAGGAAAAACGGAACACTTATGGGATCACTTTGTTGTCCGTCCGTCAGTCCGTCTGTCAAGACCCTTTTCTCAGGAACGCGTGGAGGTATCAAGCTAAAATTTATACCAAATACTCAGGTCTACTGTCCCTTTAAGCTGTGAAAAAAATCAAACTTCTAAGCCGACGCTATAAAAAGATACAGCCTCGCAAGGGAATCAAAACCTACAGGGTACTTCTCGTGAACTCAGAATCTTGAAATTTTTTACGAAGTAACGTCTTATAGTTATAGCACAGATTAAGGAAAATTTTCGAAAACCGTAAATTTTACGGAACCCTCGGTGCGTGAGTGTAGTAGCAGCAATTATATAAGCATATTAAATAAGATACTGATATTCAAATTCTTTGCAATTTTCTCATACAACATCCCGCAGCCTCATTGATGTCACAATGAACAGCGGTACAGAAATGCAATTAAAAATATCAACAACATGGTTATGTCGCAACCTGTTCCATAGAAACGTGATACAATTCGGCTTCCTCGTGTCCTGGAACCATGATACCTTCTGGCAACGCCATCGCGTTTTCCGAGAACCTGTCACAATGAGCGGACGGAGTACGAGGAAGCTTGCGGTGATTGACTCATAAACAAACATCATTCATTACTGCCTGCTTCAGTCGGCAGAAATGGCTGCGAGGACGAATTGTTCTAAATAATTTGGGCCTTTAGCGTAATTTGCTTTGCGCACACGAATGTATTTACCTCACTTCAGTCAGGCCCTGGGCACTTAGGCAGATGTAGACAATGAGACATACTCGTAGAAACACTTTATTTCCAACACATTCAACATACAGTTCACAAATGACACAAAAGATAATACTTAAAAAATTATACAGCGAGAGGCTTCAACGTGCGATGTTAAAAAAGGGCTCAGCATAACGTCGCAGTGAGCCAGGTACCTACACTGCAAGGCTGGTTTTCAGTCAGACCCTTACAACTTCCTAAGTCAGAGAACGATGACGTCTTTACTTAGGTCAGTAATTAGGTATAGATACTAGGTTTTAGAGAAGTTAGGACGCAGCGCAACTTTATTTAGTTCACATTTAGAGTAGGTTCTAGATTAAAATAATTCCATCTTACAGAAGAGTGAAGACTACGTAGCACAATAATAACACTAAGTTACAAACGCCAATACAGTTACCTGACCATCCTGTATCTATATAGAACCTTATAAAGTGCAAGGATGGTCACATAGCTGTATTGTCGATAGTAGGCACTTCTACTTTAGAGCGGGGCCGAGCTTTTCCCAAAAAAAACGACAAGTTGTTAACTCGTTCCAATACGTCTCGAACATTTGCCATACAATAAAATATCTTTTCAACACAATTGCTCGTAACGTACGTCTTACTCGTATATATTGTGTCGCTTTTAGGCTCATAATCCTGGATATTAAACACGCGTGTTTTATAACATTACGACACTTGTGTGTTATGTTTATATCCCGATTAAGTCAGGTTGGCACCTTGCAGCAAGATGTATGCGTGCACACGGTGCATTCTTAAATAAACCGGGTTGTACAGATTGTACAGCTTTTTTTTTAATTCTCGGCAAATGGATTCTTACTCAATTAAACAAATTAAATCCTTTCTGTTAATTAATTGACTATTTCTTAACTACTCACTTTTAATAACACTAACTATTCACTTTTGATAACATCTTAACATGAATGAATAAAGATAACATTTTAAAACGAAAATATTTATTTAATTTTGTATTGGCTGTTTAGAGATTTCATCTAATGCGCGCGCACTGCGCAATCTTCACGAAAAAAAACTGTTGCGCGCCATTTTAGGTTATTTCACAGATTATTTGTAAACATTGTTAATGCGTGTTTGGTTATTAACAAAAATGTTGACTCGTGGTGACTAGAAAAGAATGGACGCCACTGGAAATACTTGGCGATGTATACAACATGTGAGTAAAAACCTGTTGCCATAAATAAGTAAAGAAAATAACTTGACAGCACGGCTAGCACGCGACTGCGCGCGAGCTCTCACGATTTTTCTCGCACTATCCGTCTCTCTCTTATTAGAACACTTAGAAGAAGAGATATAGTGCGATAAAAATCGAGAGTATGTCGCGACCGTCGTGTGCTAGACGTGCTGGCCTATAAAATTTTCATCTTATGAAAAGGATTTTTTCCTCGCAAAATGTGTTGAAAAACGTCGTATGAAACGCGTGAGCATCAACATCACCTCAATTGTATCACAATGTACTAGTAGGTTACATTCGCGACGTAGTGAAACTAATTATATTTCTTATTCAGTTCGTAGTATATTTGTTTTAGCAGTGATGTATCACGCCGGAACGTCGCGAATTCATAGTCTAAAATCTAGAAAAAAAAATACAGGCAGCACTAGCAACACTACCAGATGTCAAATTCATTAGTGTTTTTCGCATTCTACTTTCTACTAAGAACTGAATTATTCATATAATCAGGATAGAACTTCACTTCAGGTAAGTTCGTTTAATCCTGTAATTAAACATTACCTACTCAATGGAAGTTCTTAACAACATGACTTTAATTTGGAGAAAGCTCACTGTTCTGTATTTGTCTCTAGCTGCCAACGTAACATTTTTTATCAGATGAGGGCTACTTCGGACCGGAATCAAAGGAGGCTAAAATGAGAGACCGATTAGAGACAGAGAGCCGGTACAACGAATCCTCATATCAAGAAAGGGTCGGCAACGCGCTTGTGTTTCGCAAAGCTACTAAGTGCAACTAATAAGCCATAGCTCGCGCATCTGGCTACCGTCAGGCAGGCCGTATGCCCGTTTGCTACCTTCCTTTTACCAAAAAAAGACGCGAGGATAGCAAATTTGTTAGAACAACCACTGTCATCAAGTTGGTCTTAATATAACCCCTACGTCACAAACTGTTACTTGTAAGTCAAATTCAGTCCGAGATTTGACTGCTGACTGACTGTCCGGAAAACATAAAAGTAAAACTAGAATATATATATATATATATATATATATACCTATCTAATATATAAAAAAACGTCTAAAAAGAAAATCGTTTCCATAAGGATCGTATAAAAAAACATTGGGTTTTTCCCATATCCTATCCAGTCGGTAAGTCCCAGTTGGCACGAACGGGGTCTTTTCCAGTATTTGCAATACAAAATATTGTTAGATTAAAAATTTCCTCGAAATTTCAAGTCGTATTTTCCCAATGGAGAAGTGGGAATATTAGATTTTTTTTTTTTGCGATTCCGTCATTTAATCAGGTCAAATATTACAATATAATATTTTCCATTGATTCCTTACAAACTAGCTACGTCCATCATTTGGAAGAGTGTAAGTTTGCCAGTGTCGGTTATTTTTCATTTTTATGGCAATTTTAAGGTTATTTTTGTGGAATCTAATTATGGTTTCAAGTATAGATGTCACTGTTTTTCATGGCCTATCTAAAAACTTGTTGGGCCACCCTCGTTCCTGTAGTTTTCTTTGGATACCCTTTTGGATATTGATGGCGTGGCATCGCGAATGGTTGGTTCATAGCTCAAGGTTACGAACGCAGCACAACACAATATACTCCTTTTTTAAATTTTCACAGCGCGAGTGAGATAAGTGTCGCTGAGACGCGTTCGCTAAGTGCATTCGATTGGTTCGCTGTAAGGCCGTGGAAACGAATTAAATAGTAAATAAATAAATGCACCCATTAAATAAATACATATTAAAGTGTTCTATTGAGTTTGCCGCTACATATTAAACTGTTTTATTGAGTTCGTCGTTGCATATTTACAGAGATCTTCGGAATAACTCAAATGTGCCTACCCAAGTCTAAAGAAATCTTAAGAGCATTAGCCAAATTACTTTTTAAAAAGCCTTTTTAACCCATTGCGACCACTGCGGCTTAATTTCGGATAAGTAGGTACATATTTTTCTTAATTCGGTTGATAAGTTGCCGCACGGCACAGGCGGGCATTAGAATTTAGAATGTCCTTTTCCCGGCTTTTCGCCTAAAAAATATAGTTAACTAGCTTCCGCCCGCGACTTCGTCTGCGTGGACTCGGGATAAAAACTATCCTATATTTTAATCCAGGCTATAAACTATCTTCGTGCAAAATTTCATTCAAATCGGTTCAGCCGTTTAAGCGTGATTGAGTAACAAAAATCCAAACATCTAAACTTTCGCATTTATAATATTAGTAGGATTAAACAGAAGCACGGAATGTTAATGATTAAAATCCTTTAAGTATTTAGTATGGAAGCTATAAATGATCAAACTGAATATAAAACCTGAGACAAATAATGCTGACAGACTCCTACAAGGCACAGCAGCTGTTTTTAAGGCATCGTTATTAAATGCCAGTTACCTGAAATATCAAGCATTCAGAGAATAGCAATTGCAAAAACGTGTGCAGTGGTCTAGTTTGTACTCAATAGCTCGGCCGTAGATATCGAGGCCAAAAAACGGTACAACAAAAAATCTGCCAACTGACATCGATTCTATCGCGTTCAAAAAACGAACACAATGCGTCTTACAACGCCACGCGTCCCGCTACCCTCGGCGGCCGCATAATCAACTTAATGCGACATAGTAACTAGAAAAAATGCGCATATGAAAGTTAACCCTATCCATATTCAACATAGGGTTCATTTAATATTAGCAGCTTTGTAATAGAACTCTATCAATCTTCCCTTCAAATTCAAGCAAGCTTGGAATCCGTTGTCAAGCGGCGCGCTGTTGCCGCTCTTGGCAAGCCACAACGTTGCTTTTCTATGTATATGTGTGTTCTGGCACAACTGGCGCCGAATATTTATTGTATACTAACAGAATACTGACGAGCGCTTAGGGCGACAGGGTTCTATTCTTTAGGGACGCGTTGAAATGTGTACTTTGTGTGTTGGGCGTAGAGTAGTTATTGAGAGAATAGAAAACATTATGACTTTGTGTTCTTACGGTGTTTTTCTATGTGACTGTCCAGGTGGCTATGTATAGGTCGCTCCGTTCGTCGATACGCGTGCTGAATAGAACGGCGGCGGGCTTAAGTTGGACTTGTTGGTTGTTTTCTATAAACGTAATTAAAATTTCCTCGCAAGGTTTTACGAAGGTAACTCGAGAGTTCTTGATCACGCAAACTTGTTAATTACGCCTTGACTGTTTTTTATTATTGTTGTATTGTTTATAAATTGATTTTGTCTGGCGTTTAACTTACTCAGATAATTTAAAAGTGGTAGTAGTTACTGATTATATTAGAGATGAAAAATGTAATCGCATAAAGTGTTCCGTTCGACCAATTTTGGTACAGTACCTACCTATTTATTTTCACATTATTGCTATGTATTAAGTTGATAAAATGTACGGACTGTACGGAACACTTTAAGTATCCGTAAACATTGATAAATCAATATCAAAAACCAAAAAATCATGTACCTATGCGTCTATTCGTTATTTTAATTTTTCAACATATCGTTTTTAGTATGCTACCTGGATTTCCTGAAAATTACATACTTTATTACTTTGGAATACCAAATCAAGCATTCAACAAACTTAATGGATGAAAAGAATTAGCAGTCTTTCTATCCTTTAGTTATAACTAGACCCCGTTATCTTAGTCGCACTGACATTGCTTTTCCGTAGAGCGTGAATGTTTTTTTATCGACCATCTAAATGTCGATAGAGTAGTACAGATATGTCACTGATAATTAGTCAACTTTTACGGAGTCTCTACTCACCAGGTACTATCGGATATAATATACGTACATGACAAAAAAAATAGAAATAAAAGTTTCGGGTATGAACAATCGAAATTCTATGTTATTCAATTTATTCCCAGGGATATTGGAAAAAAACATAAATATTGTCACATCCATATTAAACTGTGCTTAGTTTGCTTTTTCGCCTACTAAATCGTTGTTGTTTTAAATCCACTACTACGAACTATTCGTAAATTGCACCATGTACAAAACAATTCGTTTTCAACGTTTATCAAACAGTTAAAATCGTTAGTGTAATTTGTTTTTAAATCTTCCATTCTGACATAGTAATATGTACTAAGCAATTAAGTAAACCATTCAAATAAAATCAATAGTAAATAATTCTTGTTTCGTAAATACAGATATTATTTATTTTAATAGGAAAAGAGAAAAAAAGAACGCGTTGCACTCAGGGAGTGCCGGCAGAAGTGAAAACTTGAATATCAACGTTGTACATTTTTGATATTTTGGCATGGTTAGGGAATAATTTTGCACGAACTGCTTTAATTATCAATATAAAAAAAAACACCTGCCTAATCCACGTCAAAACCAACACTATTACAAAGAACTGCAAGGGATTGCGGCTGTCAATGTGACATGCAGTTGCAAATAGATAAATCATTTATCTAAGGTTATCGTTTCAAGTAACACCAATGAGGTTATCTACTTATTTTTAATCAAGAAGTTTTCATTGATATTGAGCAAAGATTTAAAAGGCGAAAATTCAATCGCATTGTTGCATTATATAAACATCGATATCGAGACGGTCGATAAAAAAACATTCACGCTCTACCGAAAAGCAATGTCAGTGCGACAAGATAACAGGGTCTAGTAATAACGATAAAATATATATTTTTTTATGTTTCCGAGACTTATATGTATTTTATTTCGAAAATTATACGCTAAATACAGATGCACGTAAACATTCTAATATAAATATCTATCGGTTTTCTATTCGATATTCGGCGAATTATGGCGATGAATTGATTTTATTTCTGAGAATGATTGTAGGTCTTCTCACGCGTAATACTCAAAGACAGCACATAATATTTGCGGAACATTGTGAGCAGACTGCATTTTAACTTCATAAAGGTCTAAAGGTATATTCTCTACTTTGTGACAAAAATGCGCGTTACAATTGGTACCTACTTACTTGTTTTAAGTCTTTGTTTGTGTGACTACATAATCGTTTGTGAATTATTAGACTAGTGGCTTTATTAGTTGTAGAACTCGCGAGTCTTTAATTATTTTTATTTAGAAACTAATTAACAAAAAAAAACTGAATTGAACCTGCTCGCAAAATTTCACGAGAATCGGTTAAGAAATGCCACCTGTACATAAGAACAGCCGGAGATACGACATACGAAATATTTTTTGGCCATTTTCGTTCGCTTTGCTCGCTCGTTCAAAACCTTAAATTTATAGACAAGTAAATATTATTGTTTTAAATAAACCGGATCCTTTGTTAGATATGTTTTTATACTGTCGAGCATTTCAATCACGCCCGATATATCACACACAAACATCTCTGTTGAACTTGCAGATCAGTGATATACGAAGCGCATTATTTTATTGTATGGGACTTTTATATTTATTTTATTTATTTATTTGAGCCTTTTATCCTGAACTCTTATTTGTAGTTTAGTGTTGCTGTATTCATAGAGTATCTCAGTTCAGTGTGCCTCTAACATCTTCCACTGTATTCTCTCTCTAGCGACTCTTCTCCAGCGAGGACCCACTGTGAGTTTTAACTCATCTTCCCATCTCTTACTCTGTCTTCCTCTACTTCTTTCTCCATGTCTAGGTTACCAGTCTGTTATGATTTTGCTCCACTTTTCTTTGGTACTACGTAGCAGTCCCGTCCATCTCCACTTTTGTTGGTCTATCTTGGTAAGTATCTTGATAAGTAAGTATGTGACTTATGTTAGTTTAATCTTCTTAGTAAGAAACAAATAACTATTCGCTCTTGGCGCTTTTAACCTAACTAAAGCTATCTAGTAGCGCTAACCCGATATAGCGATGGGGGGGGCAGTGGTCAATGGTTGCCTAGATACTAGATTTCGATGACCCGAAAGCATTTTCCACATTGCAGGAGCTTCAGCGAGATGGATTAAAGCGGTTCAATCTCGGCAGACATTAGATCCAGATGCGACTTATTACCCTGAAAACATGCACTTTGTCCGATCTGAGTCCGACTTCTTTTCACGAATCTGTAGCCTTACAACATCATCATTTTCTTGGGCTCGGAGCAACGTGTTTTTCTTTATATCTTCTCTCACACAGTCCATCCTCCTTTTCCGTTGCCTGCCTCGTCTCTTACATCCATCCGCATTCTCTCAACCTTTCGGCATTAGGTACTACTTTCAGGTTTCCTCATAAATACGTTATACCACACATACATCTGACAGAGGCAATCGCGTTGCAAGGCCCAACAATTAGATCTATAAAGTGGCCGTCAATGGAATTTGCTAAATATGTAAACAAACCGCCATATTCAAAATTTCTTTCAATATGTTGGTTTGTTTACATAGTCAGCAAATTCCATTGACGGCCACTTTACCTACATGACAACTCGGCCCGTATTCAATATACGCTAGAAACGCAGCAGATTAAAATCGATTAATTTTTTTTCTGTAATTTAGTCTTGTTAAAGAGTATTACGTTTCTCTAAGCGGATGAACAAAGATTTAATCCTGTTATACACTGTGCGGGTAAGTGCAAATTGCTCTTTGTGCAGCGTGCCGAAGATTGTGCATCCTGCTTAATCGGCTTAAAATAGGAATATAATATGAATACTTAAATCAGTATAAAGTCGTAGGTACTTTATACTGGATACGCGACGAAATCGGTACCTATTTTATGAAGTAATGACTGATAATTTATACAAATCTGCCCATGTGCTATATGTACACGAAGCGGGTTTGGAGCCTATGAAGAAGTCTGGTCATCAAGAATAGAACATGGTGCCACGATCCTCAGCACTGAGGCAGACTGATGATGACGATGATGACAATGATGATGACGATGATGAGGACGATGGCGATGGTGATGACGATGGTGATGGCGATGGTGATGATGATGACGATGGTGACGACGATGACGATGGTGATGACGATGACGATGACGATGATGACAGGTAATGATGATGAAGATGATGATGCACTAGAGTTTGATTTGTCTGCTAGTCAACCACTAGTTGATAACCTGTGGATTGGACATTCATTTAGGCATCCTTGTGTGAACATAAACACATAACACATAATACCTACATGGAACACTGACGATAAATGAGGAGTAGAGTATAATCATCGACACAAAGCACATGACGTGTGGAACACTAGGGGTGGGACATCATAATCATCCTCCTAGCGTTATTTCCGGTAATGCCCCTAGAGGAGCCCGGGGGCCGCTTTGACAGGCACTAGTTTTAAGAAAGCGACTGCCATCTGACCTACCAACCCAGAGGGAAAACTAGACCTTATTGGGATTAAACCGGTTTCCTCACGATGTTTTCCTTCACCGAAAAGCTAACGGTAAATATTCCGTACATAAGTTCTGAAAAACTCATTGGTACGAGCCGGGATTCGAACCCACGACCGCCGCTTGACAGCCGCATGCCTGAACCACTTGGCTACCATAGCTCTAGGTGAACAGTTACTTTATCAATATTTGAGTGCCGAATATAGTGCCTTCTGATGAATCTCAAATCAAGAGGAAGACATTAAGAGAAAGGCTCAATGCTGCACGGCTATCACAGGACGGCCCGCGAGCTGTGTTGCGTTCTAGCGATGAGATACACTATTCTCACGAGCTGTTCTGTGATAGCCGTGCTGCTTGAGATGGAAGGCGATAAAAACAATTTAAAATAAAACGAAATACTCATATTAATTTTTATTTCGCAAATTGATTTGCTTTTATATACTCGTAGTCGATTACAACACGTGACAGGCTTAGCTCCGTTACAATGACATTGCAGTAGATAATATCAATGTATTTTTGTTAACACTTCTCATTTAGGTAATGCGGCAAGCATGACAAATACCTAATGTTCATGGAAATAACGCAGTTCGTTGATCGTAATCATCGAGGTCATTCGATGAAAGTAATTTTAAAAATATCTATCTTAAATTATCATAATTACCGACATTTACATCCGTTGATGTCATCGCCTGATTACAAATATGAATCTATAACGGTCTTCGGATCATACATATAAAGTGATGTTCATAATATTTACTTATACGTTTTGTTAAGAATAGAATAGAATAGAATAGCATTCATTCAAGCAACACAGAACACATCGTAAGTAATAAAAATAAAACACATTAACAAATAAATCGAAGAAGTAGGTCGGGATGTGGGCCTGAAGTGGCCTCCACTCAGCAATGCTGCAGGGCTAGCGTGATCAACGGCGCTGGTTTTCTGTGGAGCCAGCGGGGTGTGCGGGACAGCGTACTGTGCGAGACTTGTGTCAGATGATACAAATACGTTATTAATATAAAATATACAATAAATGATAATAATAATAAAAATGTGGG
The DNA here is from genome assembly GCA_947049275.1 of Epinotia bilunana. Taxonomy (NCBI): domain Eukaryota; kingdom Metazoa; phylum Arthropoda; class Insecta; order Lepidoptera; family Tortricidae; genus Epinotia; species Epinotia bilunana. The sequence continues at coordinate 17,522,558 of OX346260.1, read as the reverse complement.
GAAAATCTTACACAAATCCACCTAGTCCCAAACTAAGCAAAGCTTGTACTATGGGTACTAGACGACGATATACATACTTATATAAATAAATAAATACTTAAATACATAGAAAACATCCATGACTCAAGAACAATTATTCGTGTTTATTACACAAATAAATGCACTGACCGGGATTCGAACCCGGAACCTCCAGCTTCGTAGGCGGGGTCACTACCAACTAGGCTACAGAGGTCGTATCATTATAATATATATATATATATATGTTACATTACAACAATAAAAGTACCTATATTATATATATAATTTTATTAATTAGTGTTTAACTAAATGGCGGCTACTAGTTTTTAGGAATGGGAGCTAATAATGGTGTTTTGGATATCCTACCCATAGGCAGCAATACCTTGTTGAGCCTCTTAACTCAATAAGGACAGGTATTTGCATAATTTTAATGTAACTACTTACTTCATACAAGAAACCTTCACGCTCGCACTGTAGGTATTTTCTTTAATATAAATAATTGTTTGATGATATGGAATATTCTTCGGCTCTGTTAGCTGGAGAATGCGCGAAACTGTTTTTTTTTAAATATTTTTTAGGTAATTTTCCAAAAACTGATTCAACAAAAAAAACTAATATAATTGTGGAACCTGCTCACAAAACTTCACGAGAATCGGTTGAGAAATGCGACCTGAGGCTCTAGTATATAAGTTTTACCGAAACAAAACTTTACGATCGCGTTTGCGTTTTACCCTCAGTTTGTATGGGATTTGACATCTAGAATAGAGACAGAGGATAACAGCCGGACATCCAGACATACAAAAAGTTATGGCCCAAGGTGAAATGTTCTTTGTGACGTTCGAATACTTACTGCGGTTTTTTAATAGACCTCGATGGATAGTTAAATTTTCTCTTGTCAATAGCATGTTCGCGTGTGTTAGTTAGTGCTAGATATTTTTTTGACTTGACGAGGGTTTATTTTTTGCGTATTTTTTTACATTCAATACGCCAATTTCTGGACGTAATATATACATACTGCCTGCCAAGATTACTATGTCTCATTTGAATACTAAGTTTAGTACTTAAGGAATCCAAGTTTGTAATGAGCCGACTTTATCGACTGTAAGTATTATTATATTTATTATTTGACTCAAAAATGGTAGAACACTTTCTTGCCTGATTGTAAATACACAGTTATTTCATCTTTAAGTAAGTAGGTACACTGGGTTATATTTATCTAAATACTGATGGTAACAAGCATCACATACTTACGGCCATTCCCAATAATCAATCCACGGATAGTTTTCCTTACCAGTAACTGCTGGCTGGTTTTGACAGATTAGTACCCGTATAAAATGTGTCATAATGTAACTGTTGGTAAGGAAAACTATCGGTGGATTGATTATTGGGAATGGCCGCTATTGGTACTAAATATAGCAGCCTCTCTCGGTGGTGTTTTTGATGACCCCTGTTGTTTCGCTTGCGAAAAAATATAGTAAGTAAGCGAAATCGTCGAGAAATCTGTCCATGATAGCTATTTAAAAACCACTAGGTACCCTCACCCACGGTTGCCATTTTATCACTTATCGTTGTGGATAAGGCATCCGTCTCTCTCCCACTCCCATACTTGTCAGAGCGAGATGGGCGTCTACCACAACGATAAGTGATCAAATGGCAACCATGCTACGCCCACAGACAAAAGACCAAAATAAGAAGAATGTGGGTAAATTGACACCTATTGCTATTTAGGTAACTGCTGTACCTATACTAGGTAGTCGCTTCAAATAGTTTAAATACACGACCGTGAATAAGTATCTTGCGAAGCATTATCGCATCTGCATCAATTTCAGGGTACATACATCAAGTAGCCATTTGAGTAGGTATTACGTATAAATAAATACACAACAGAATTCTTAATACATATAAGTACGCCAAAAATGTTATTAGGATTCAATGAAATCGGATTTAACGAAATAAAAATACCGGGCTATTTTACCAAATAGGTACCTACCTACTAGGTCGAAAATAATTCAGAACATAATACTGGCCAGTATTTTACCCTTAAAAATACTTAAACATGAAAATCTGTAAACAAAAAATACGTCTCGCGATCAAAATAAATGACGCGCAAACCGGTGTGGCAACGTCGCGTCCAAGCTAGTGCCGCCGCTGCCGCTGGTAGAAAGCAGCGTTTCTAATCTTACGGGCAGTCATTGACTCCTCGCGGCACACTTAGAACGGTTAGATGCGTTCTAAATTGAAAACCGTGAACGCTACACTCAATTTTATGAACGCAACACTCAATTTTATGATTGCTTGAATTGCTTCACTCAATCTACCATTTGAATGAGTATTACGTTAAAATGAAGATATTTGCTTTGTTTCGCCGTTGTTTAGTTTCATTTTATGAATACAGATTGTCGTTAGGATACTCTGAGACAATAAGCAATATTTCTCAGCGGTTAAGCAAAGTTAAATCATAATAAATTAGCAATGTTTATTGAACATAACTTAGTTAATACCAATCATAACATAACATATTCCCCGAGAAAACAAGTTATAACAACAGCGTAAACATAAGGTTTGTTTCCTGTCATTGATACATTTTATCCATTGCATTAATTGCAAAATGAAAGCTACTGACAAAGTTTGTTTGGAAAATAGGGTAAAGGAAACTCCCTACTTACTGAGAGATAGAGATAGAGATGAAAAAAAGTAACGCGTAGAGAGACCATGCTGGGCGAAGTAATATTAGATTGAAGAGAGGTTTAATTTGGTTAAACTTAAACATTAGGTAAACTTAAGATATCGGTCTAATTCCAATAAGTTTTCCCTCAGGGTTGGAAGGTTGATGTTTCGTAATACTAGTGCCTATGCCGAATCTTGGGATTAGGTGCCAAAGCGGACCCCGGGCTATTTAGGACACAACCGGGAATAACGCTAAGAGGATTGATGATTAGGTAAACGTTACGCTTTTGCAAAAATCAGGACAATATATCTTATACAACCTAGATTTTTCGATACAATTTCGTCCTAATCCCGTAATCATAGAGCAAAAAGCAGTTGTCCAGCACGGTTAGCACATGACGGCGCGCAAGCTGTGTCGCGGCTAGATAGACTATCCCTCTCTTTCTAATTAAAACGTTTAGAAAGAGACGGATAGTCTATCTCGCCGCGAATCATCTCGCGCGCCGTCATTGTGATACCCGTGCAGAGCGAAATCACTACCAATATCCTACGCAACAGAGCTATAATCACGAACTTCGAAATTCGAAGTGCGGGTATCTCCATCTCTATCGCACTTACATAACTCAAGTGACAGGGATGCATGTGTATATACGATCTTCGAGTGTCGATTTTCGTGGTAGCGCCGCTGGTGCGGACGCGTATTTTCTCACTTTACATTTTCAATACAAATTGTTAGCCCAACAAGCGAGTATTTTTCGAGTAATTCACTTCATTGATTTGATTTATTCGTTGTGTTGACAGCTATAGAGATACTTAAGCCATCACACTGGCGCGGTCCAAAGAAAATATATAACCACTACGTTTTAAGAGGCGGAACTTTATACATTGTTTTAAGATTCTCTTGTTCTACTACCAACGTGAAGAAAATATTGCCAATATATTATATTCTGTATTAGAGTAGGTATATATTAGGTCCATGTATTCTGTGTTTTGTTAGGTTGGTTGCAATGGGACGTCGTCCCCGTACATTTTTTCATTATTTCCAAAGGCTGGCGCGGTCTGGCCGCGGCGGACCATACTAAACTTGTCATTAGCTGTCAAATTTACTATTGACCGCCACCGCAGGCCGCTCCTGTCTGTGAGAGGTTGGCCCAGGGTTGCACCAAATCGTGTGTAATCGTAAACAGCCCATTAAAATCTTAATGTATGGAACATTTGACATAGAATAAATAAAAATAAATAAAGACTATCTAAAGAACTGTAAATTAATGTAACTAATCAATGCATGTTATTTAAGTCTGCTTCGGGTGATATTGAATACTTGCTGCTACTGTGGAAGAGCGGGATTTCCTGTTACAGGTGTATATTCACTTACTAGGAAATTCCGGCCCCGTGAAAAATATTATTTCATAATTTACCCGAATAAAGATTTTTGATTTTTTTTTTTTTTTTGATGGAACATTTGACAAGTTTCTATGGTTACAGCTGCCTGCGCCATATTTAACGTTCATCGGTCTGTAGAATCGTAAGTTGATGCAACCTTAAGCTATAAGTAGGCTATGGGAGACAAATGATTAAAATAAATAAATATTAGAGGACAATCTTACACAAATCGACCTAGTCCCAAACTAAGCAAAGCTTGCACGACGATAAACATACTTATAGGTACCTATAGATAAATAAATACTCACACAAATAAATGCACTTACCGGGATTCGAACCCAGGACCTCTTGCTTCGTAGGCAGGGTCACTACCAACTAGGCTAAAGCGGTTGTGAAATTATTATTACATTTCGTTTTCAGACAACTCTACCATTGCCGCAAAACCCACTAAAGCTAGCCACTTAGTAAGTAGGTACTTATAGCGTTTATTAACCGACTTCAAAAAAAGGAGGTTCTCAATTCGGTTGTATTTTTTTTTTTTTTTTAATGTTTGTTACCTCAGAACTCCGTCATTCATGAGCCGATTCATAATTTTTTTTTTGTTTGTAAGTATATGCTTCCAGGTGGGTCCCATTTTTTTGAAAATTCAATTGGATGATGGGATCCATGAGGAATTCTCGTGGCTTGGCGGAGTACTAAATTGAAGTCGGTTAAAACTTTGTTTTTAAAGTAAATTATTTTTCAATCCACACATTGAGCAAGCGTTCTTTCTATGCGCAAATTAATCTAAGAAAATTAAGCCGAATATGGGCAATCAGGGGAAATATAATTCGTGTGGTTTTGTAAATTGGTACAATTATACCTTGTGGTGTCCAGATAAACATACTACAAGTCCTCGAGGGTGGGGGCTGTGCTGAGGGTGGGGGGGGGGGGGGGGGGGGGGGAAGGGGGTTGAAGGTACCCAGATTTTCGTACATATCTCGAATATCTACACCCTCAGCACAGCCCCCACCCTCGAGGACTTTTAGTATGTTTATCTGGACACCACACGGTATAATTGTACCAATTTACATAACTACACGAATTATATCCCCTGGTTTATTAATTTACTTATGCTAAATGTTTAAAAATATATGTCATCTCTTTAAAATGCGTTATTTTTGTCTACTTGCTAAGTTACCTAAAACCGGCAATCTCGCTTGGATTTCTCTATTTCTTCTTCATCTTAAAGTATAAACACATTTTATATATATATATAGGTACATACATAATGCGTGATCGCATCAGAAATGAGGCTATCCGCAGCCGCAGCAGAACCAAGGTAACCGATATAGACTTCCGAATCGCTAAAATTAAGTGGCAGTGGCGGGGCACATTGCACATAGAACCGATGGCCGTTGGGGCGGAAAGGTTCTCGAGTAGCGACCACGTACCGGAAGGCGCGGCGTGGGTGGGTCCACCAGGTGGACTGATGACCTGTTAAAAGTTGCTGGAGTCCGCTGGATGCAGGTGGCGCAGGACCGGTCACTTTGGCACTCTTTGGGGGAGGCCCATGTCCAGCAGTGGACGTCTTTCGACTGATATGATGATGATGATGATGCATAATGTAATTTTCCTAAATAGAATCCATGGTGTAAGCGGGTGAGAGAATGCGAAGGACTAGAACGAAGGACTAGACTAGAAATGAGGAAATAGCAAGCTAGTGTTGGATGTTGGATGCCAAACCTCGTTTGTGGACGCTGTCGTTGTGCCAGCCCAATTGATTGTTAAGATTTGTTTGCCAAATAAGAAGCTTAAGAGTCCGCAGCAGTAAGCTCGATTCACCATAAAAACGGAGTTTCGTTCTCATTTTAAAACTACGTGTTGGATTGTGACGAAACTTTGCATATACAATGACATGAGGTATATCTATGTCTGTAATTGGTTTATATGGTTCCAGTTTATAAAACAAACGAAATACAGCAAAAACAAGTTTTGTATGAAAAACTTAAATTCTCATTTTTTTATGTGGTATCTGAAGCTACATCAACTAATTATAGACCTGGATATACCTCATGTCATTGTCATGCAAAGTTAGTTTTAAAATGAGAGCGTAACTAAGTTTGTATCATAAATAAAATTTCCTTTATGTTTGTATGGAGACTAAACTAAGACTGGAGAGTAACTAAAGTAAGTTGGGCGCGATAGCGGGAACTAGATAGGTTATATTATAGACATACTCGCTGTTTTAAAATGATTGAAAATGTTATTTGATTTCCTCGCATTTTTTTTGGCGTTTTCAAGAAAAGTTGTTGAATCGCGTATTATATCTTGATAACAATCGTTTTATTCGGAAACACTTTCGTTTCTAATAGTAGAAAAAAAGTGTCCTACGTTTTTTCGTTCCGTTACGTTACCGTTTTCATAGAAGTTTGTAGGGCGGTAGCGTAATGGAAAACACATAATTGTATTAATAACGCGGGACATATTTTTTTCCTATTAAAATCGAAAGGGCTTCAAATTCTGAGTAGAATAAAACGATTTTTATCCAGATATAAAAAAATACGCGATTCGACAACTTTTCTTGAAAACGCCCATCTGCCTCTGCGGGAATGACAGTTCGTGGATTCGTATCTTTGTCGGATTTCGCTGTATCCGACAAAATCTACTCATCCATGAATTGCTATTTCCCGGCCTTTGCAATAGGGTAATTCCGGGGTAGATGGCCATAAGGGGGAGATGGCCCATCGAAATATTTCATGGAACCAGTGACTTGATTTCACGAGTTTTTGTTTATTTCGCTTCGCTTCGTGCACGGGTGCAATTAACAATTAGACGAAAAAAGGCACAAAGTAAATAAAATCGTCTTTGATTGTTTGGACTAGTGTTAATATTTTATGGAAGGTTCATGTTTTACCTGGTTTTGATGTTATTTTCTTCAAATAATGCTGTTTTTTGTATTGGTTGCAAAGTATATGAGTGTCTCATTGTTCTAAGGTCAGATTTTGGCAAGTCGTATCATGACTTGTTTTTATGTTAGGTGTGGTCATTTCTCCCGGAATAAACGTAGGGATGGCCACTGGCTAGTTTAAGTCGGTATGTCATATGATGCTGAATGCGTGTCAGAGAAGATTATATAAAAAAGGAGAGCATATAACAAACCAGGAAAGCTAACTATGAAAAAATATCCAAAACTGGGCTAACTCCGTGTGTAAACGAAAGAAACTACCGCGGCTGTGAGGAAAATAATTATGAGTTAACTTCTTCGAAGACTGGTTTCAGCGTGGTTACTTAAGAATTGCACCGAATTCGAGGACATATGCTTAAGAACCAAAAATAAAACGAAAAAAAATACTAACTGAGAGATTTAAGTTATGGCCATCTTTCCTGTAAAGGTATGGTCATCATACCCGGACACCTTGGGAGAGATGGCCAATCATGTTTTTTTTTCAACAGTTTTTTTCGAGGTGATTGATTATACTTTTTTGTTTAATAATCTAAAGTTAATTAACCAAAGTTTAATAAGAAAGAAAAAAGTTTTGTAATGTGTAAGCTTTTATTTTAACTGTGTCCAAAAAAACTATGGCCTACTAACCCGGACTTACCCTAATGTACTATTAATGATTGCGATAGGACGCCGCTCTGTAGGTCTGTGGTGTTGTGTTCCTAGTAAGTAAAGTTGCCAGAGCTCCTTAGAATGTGTTGCGCGGATGGGTTTGGAGTGAGGGACCCCCGTTCGTCTCTCATCAACACAATGATCCACGATTGTGAATCTTCTGGCGCAAGCGTCCATAGTGTTTGCTTACCATCGGGCAGACCGTATGCTTGTTTGCCACCGTCGTAGTATATAAAAAAATTGACTCGTTAAAAAGCATTAGAAGATAAACCAACTTATTCTGTTCAAGAACAGAGGATAAATGTACACGTGCATAGCATTGCCAGCAAGTCTGATAATGTGGTAGTTTGTTAACCTAAGGTTGAAAGCCACCCATTTCCGACTAGGTATTTTGGTGCTCGAACGGAGTGAAATAAATCGAGGCTGAAATGGGTGGCTTTCCCCGGCCTAAACACTACTTTTCATTTCGAACACGAGGAAGTCCTCTAGTACCTACCCATAACACAAGTCTAATTGAACTTGCTATGGGGCTAGTTCGATTTGTGTAACATTGTCCCCTAACATTAATTTTATTACTTATTTGAACGAGCGAGCTCATCGAACATAGTTCTCCGCAGCATTATTAGTATGAGTTTGCAGTGTGTCGCGTTTACTTTAGTCGCTAGCGACTGCGTAAATTATTAGTAGGTATGGAGAATCTATACACCACCGCCGCCCATGGCGGTCACTCATAAAACAAAAAAAATTTTTTTTAAATATTACGTCGGTGGTAAACAAGCTTACGGCCACCTGACGTTAAGTGGTTACCGTAGCCCATGGACGCTGGCAACTCCAGGGGTGTTACATGCACGTTGCCGACCCTTTAAGAATGTATACACTCCTTTTTGAAGAACCCCATACTGTAGGTAGTCCCTCGGGAAAACCTCGGCAGCCGGACCGTCCGAGGGAGGTAATTTCTCTGAAACCGTATGGTACGCGACCATTTAGGTTCCAGGGTGTGGGGATGAATGCCCGACGGCGAGCGGTGCGGTGGTAAAAAGCAGCCGTAGGCATCATGTCGAACAGGTCTTCGGAGCACAACCCGTTATACAAGCGATAGAACACGCACAAGGAGGCGGTCTCTCCTTAGACTCAACGGTTCGATATCGCTTGTCCCATGAGTCACTTATATATTTAAGTACCTTATTTAGTCGCAATCGTTAAGTTAAACTCGATAGTTCGTATAGTTTACTCGATAGACGCGTATATGCGCAGTTACTAGTCAGAACGTGACGGATCTCTTAGCGACACCGATACTACGTTGCAAATGTTTGCGTGTTCTAGAAACACAAAAACACGTAAAACAAATAATACCATTTATTTATTTTCAATATTCAGCCTTATCCCACAAGCATTTATCGTTTTAATTTCAATGCTAGTGTATGTCGGTTATGACATTACAGAATACCTATGCGAATCTTGTAGGAGGAAAAATTTAAAGGAATCTTAGTATGCGCCGATTTTTCCACTGATTATAAGGACTAAGGACTGATTCGAAACGAACTTGCCAAATTAAAAAAATAAAATTATTTACAAAATATAATTTTATTGAACTAGAATCAATTTATATTACAAGAATATAATATTTAAATTGTTTTTAATTGATTTTTATATTATTTTAACTTTTTTCCCCACTCCTTTCGTAAATTCTGGCGTATACCCTACATTAAGCGTGCGACAGTGTCCTTTGTCACCTTCTTGCAGACTGCATTCCATTTGGCGAGGAAATCCTTTTTGTCGCATGCTGACTTGCCTGTTTTACGCAACGCAATATTCCCTTGACCAGAGTCCAGTACCGCTCTATAGGCCGACACATGTAGGACATTTGGTGGATTAAGGTCTTTAGGCACTATTTGAACAGCATTATATTCAAGGAAGTTGAGGGTATCCCTGGCGTAGTGAGATGTGGCTAGATCCGGCCAGAATAATGTTGAAGTATTGTGCTTTTTGACAAAAGGAACAGCCGTTTCTTCAGGCACTCGTTGATATATATTTCCTTGTTGATTGTAGCTGTCGTGACAAAGGCTCGGCTGCGATCACCACATTGACAAATGGCCACACGAGGTATTTGGAACCAAACTTTTCAATTCCGATCGTGGTTTCTGAATCTGGAAGAACCTCTCCTTCAGCAGCCGTGTAATACTGTTCACCCGGTGGTGTTAAAAAATCGGCTTTAACATGGGTTTCTTCATCGAGTACTAAGTGAAAATTTTGTGTAAGTACCCAAGAATTCATATAGTTTACGTGACCTTTTTTTTATTGTTGCTCGTTGTTTCACCGAAGTTTTTGGTACCTTAGACTTCTTCCTGATCTTCATACCTGCACGTTGTTTTGCACCATAGCCAATCTATGGTTAGACAATCATAGATTGCCTAGTAAATTTTATTTAGCGATGTCTCGTTCAGACATACTACGATTCTTGCGAATTGTACGTACGATTTTCCTCTCGAGGTTAGGGTCGCGTGGACCTCTGTGTTCGTTAATTCTTGCCTTCCGAGTTGTTGATAAAGTCCTCTTGTAGCGTTTGATAAATTCATCAACAGTTCTGCGTGGGATTTTTAATTCCTTTGCGATGAAATGATTGGGACGCGTAGTATTGTAAAGCCATTCGTCAATAATTTCCTTGCGGCGTTGCGTTAGTTTCATATTTGCTTTTCTCTGAGAACTTATTGCGAAAATATTTTTTGATATAATATTTTTAATAAACTGTCAATATCTAATATGCCAGTTACAAAAAAAGTTTGAACAAAAAATCGAAAAAAAAAGGTTTTGAATTTGGCAAGTTCATTTCGAATCGGTCCTTAACTCAATATGGCAGAATTTGTGCCATTCGTTTGCATTTTTAAATACAACGGTATCTATTGACAGAATAATAAGTTATCAGGTTATCACGCGCTAATTTGCAAGTGAAATAGTTTACTACAGTCGATACGGTATTTCTCGATATCGTCCGTCTAATTTGTGACACATTGTACCTATGCCGTAGTACGAGACCAACGTTAAATTACGCATCGTAAACTAAACGCAGTGACTAACGTTTTGTAGTTGTTGCCAGAGAACATCGGTAAAGCCCGACCAGGAAAATAAAAAACTTCGCCATATTGCGGAAAACTATTGGAACTAGTTTCCTCAACCGGCAACAGTAACTTTGAAGACGTCATTAATGCCATCTGTCAATTGCTGTCAAAGTTGTCGTTGGGTACGTGTTGTATTGCGTTAAAATGCCGAAAACTATTAAAAGTGATTGATGAAAAGTGATTTACAATATGACGAAGTATTTGTTGGAGAGAAAGTCTGAAGGATTAGATTCTATTCCTCTAATTAATATCACCGACCTTGTTGTCGACATGACAGAGTGGAAATTAATTAGTGTTGCCATAATTATTGCATAATTTAGCGCCCCCAGACCAGGTTTTTTATTTTCCTGGTCGGGCTTTACTTGCCATGAGATACAAATTTGACGGGTCGAATTTGCGACAGTCGAAATCTAATTCGAAGCGCGTTTATTCGCTGTCGAGAAATGGGCGTTAGTCAAGTCAAACTTCGAATGTATAAATTGCCATATAAATGATATCCTTTAATATAGACAAAATTGTAAATACTTAGTTCATTTTATAGACGATAAAAATATTGCATGTGAAAATGCAATCGATTTGTACTTATTTAGCAAGGCTAGCTATATATTTACATTATAATGTAAGTAGCTATTTCGAAATTATATGCCTACCGTAAAATGGGGTGAGTTGGGTCAAAATCGACGATCAAACAACGATGAAAATGTATTTTTACACTTGGCCGTATGAATTTTAGTTTTTTAATGATTATCTGTCGTTTAATTTCATAATTTTAACGATGAACATAAAAATTGTGGGAAATCCCACCTCACCCCGTAGTAGAGTTAGTTAAAGGAGATAGCAATGGTGTGAGCTGGGAAAATGTATGGGAAAAACTTTCGGATTAGCTTGCCTCGATCGGCGTTGTTGCTCCTCTTCCGCACGATTCTTCGCTCCCCACGACCCTGGTTGCACTCCAGGCCACATATCTTGCACTTCTCACTTCTAGAGAATCAACTTTTTTTTTATTGTATAATTTGGCTACTCCTTGTTGCCGCAAGATAAGAATATATGTCTAAAAGCATAAAAAAGCAACCTGAGCCAGGAAATCAAAGTTGCAACTGAAAATATTCGCGTCCCATCTGCCCCCTTAATCCCTTAGTACCCCATTTTACGGTTCCTACCTAGCAATCATCCGTTTTTTTCAATGACAAACACCACGACGAGGAGTATCTAGAGCCTTCAACACAAAAAATATGTTTATTTGTACAAAATACTGGATACATTGTGCTTGTGCGTTGTCGGACGTGTCGGACGCCAGGCCGGACCGACGGCCCGTGGGAACCGTCGCATCTTGAGTCGGTAAGTTCAGCCTGTGGCGGCCTGTAAGGGAGCGCCTGCGTCCGTTCCAACTCATTCATTTCACCAGCGGCGGCGCGTAATGTAGACGAACGATACCTCCTCATATACCTTGGTTTACTAACAGTAATTTAAGTAGACAGTTAATTAAGATAGGTTTAAGATTGCGTTCCGGGCATATCCCGTCAAAAAAATTTGCTTACTTGATGAAAAAAGAACCATCCCCAAATTGCCAAGTTTGCGGTTCTGTTGAAGACGTGCAACATATTTTGACGGAATGTGCACGGAATGAAAGCGATAGACAGTCGTTACTAACTACCCTGAAGGTAAATAGATTAGATATAGGTGCTTTTCAGAGCATCTTATCTGTACCGACCTCAGAAGAAGCTAAAGAGATTTTTTATATGTTACAGATTTTTTCAGACGGTACATGAATATCCCATAAGTAGACATGTAAGAATACTAGTAAGGCACAATGGGGCTGGCATAATCATGTAACTGATATAAGTCCCTAAAAAATAAATAGAAAAAAAAAAGGCCGCCATGAGCTCCAGAGGATGCCGTGTTGTGTGTGTGGGTCCAGCAGGTCGATCACGTAACGTACTGGAGGTGCGTCAGATAGATCTAAATCCCATAAAAAACATTCCATGTAAAAAAGAGGCCAAGTCTCGAAACCTTCGCTCGCTCGTTCAATAATTATAATGCTAATCCGACTATGTTCAGTGTGTAATTATTACATTATAATTTATAACTGTGTATTAGACAACACGCATTGCATGTTTGGCGATACATTAAAAGGGGAAGGGGAGCGCCCCTCCGTCTGCCGACAAGTCTGGAACTGGATAATCGTGGATTTCCACCCTCGGGCATTTTTCGATGTCTCATTACGTGCCACTTTGATAGTTTACATTTTAAAATGACATTGGCTATCGATCGCGAAATGTAACTAACATTAACTGTGTGTGTGTTCTCCAAAATTAGGTATAAATATTTTCCATTCATAGTTAAGTTAAATGCTAACATAGAATACCTGATATAACACTATGATCTTATAAAGTTATGATATGCCAAGCATTTAAGATAATATCCGTAATTTGGCGAAATTACCTACTTATGAATACTCCTTGGATTATTTAGAAGAGGACTAAATGTGATTTTTGAACCAAATGTTCTGTTAAAGACACAGTGGCTTACTCGCAGAGATCGTAAAATCGTAATACTGCGATCCGAGTTTGGAAACTGGAGGCTAAATTACGCCGTGAATTAGCCGTAAATATGGTCACACTGGACTGCAGGCGAGGGGATTTCAATTACACATTTTACACATATGAAACAAGCTTCCGGACTGTCTCAACTGTCATTTTTCAATCAACTGGTGTATATAACTGGCGTCCGAGCCAGACTGTCCGTTACTTGCTACCAAAGAGTCCTTATTTACTGTGTCCACGTGACCCGCAGAGAACCGGACAACTGGGGAAGTTGGCAGATGTTAAGAGTCCGCAGTAAGCTCGATTCTCCATACAAACGTAGTTACGCTCTCATTTTAAAACTACGTGGTGGAGTGTAACGAAACTTTGCATATACAGTGACATGAGGTATATCTATGACTGTAATTAGTTTATGTAGCTTTAGATAATGGAATCTATGGGTTCAATTCAAATCGAATTTTGACTGGAGTCAAAAAATACAGCGAATTTAAGTTTTTCATACAAAACTTGTTTTGTGGAAACTGGAACTATATAAACTAATTACAGACATAATATACCTCATATCATTGTATATGCAAAGTTTCGTCACAATCCAACACGTAGTTTTAAAATGAGAACGTACGTTTGTATGGGAAGGTGAAATTCGGCAGAGCTTACTGCGGCCTCTTAAGTAGATTAGCAAGCGATTGCGTGGCCGCTCTTGATCTGACAAGCATACAGTCACGACTGCGATGAATAAAGCCGGAGACAGAGTGAGTCAAAAACAGCTAGTGAGTGAAGTTGCCAAAATGGTACAAGACGGACTCGCTTTATTTATATATTTGAATCAGGAAAAGGCCCGTATTTAATAATACCTTATAGACTAACAAACATATCAATATTAGACTTATTAGACAATGATGAAATTTCCTGATCGCATTAAAAACCTTAAAAATGTCAGTTTGTTCTACAGCGATCTGTAAGAAATGGCTGGTTAATAACGCCTTGTGCATGTGCCTATGGCATTTCGGAACTGTGTGACTACTAACATTTAAATATATTCTTCCTCGTTATGGAATTCGAAATATGACCTTATTACCAATTTTGTTTCATTTGACATGTGCACCTATAAATTTTTGAAATAATTCAACTGAAATTATAAATAAATTCGAATTCAATAAATATAATCTAACATTAACTTTTCGACGTTTAATATATTTGTGCATTATAAATAAATGAGTATGAGTATGAGTATGACCATTGTTGATGTAGGTACATAATTTAATTACAAACACTGAAACAAACCGGCGTCGGAGCCTAATAGGTACACATCAACCCCGCAGATGACTCTCGTCATATATTTGCATTAAGTCAGTACATAGCCCCAGGTGCCGGTCGGCGCGGCCATAACCGTTATCGCGGCTGATAAGGCTTATCGGCTTCCGTACAGCTGCGCTGACACGCCGCCGACAGATTTACACAGTATTTAGCAGGTTGCTGTTACTGAAGGCTTGAGTCCGTCACGACACTTATACATAGTTATGTATAAGGAATTAATTATAGCATCAGTCGTTTTTCAAGTCAACCACTTTTTTGTAGTGACAGACACTCGTGGCGAGATTCTAGTAAATAGCAAAAATTACACTATAGGTTGTAAAATAGTACATTACTGCAGAGGCCGTGAAGTAAGGGATCCTCGTCTACGACTCGGCCGTCTACTCCAAACTCGTCCAGCAATCCCTGTTCCGGCCGAGAATTGTATAGTGCTTTTCTCAAACGATGTGAGGAAATATTGAAATAAAAACACGTTTCTGACAAAAAATCATTTTAGGTACATACAAGCTATTGTTGCCGACTGTACTTTTCTGTATACCATCATCAACTACTCATTGAGACGATTCTAACGAGCCCAAACTCAACGGGGTTACGTCGGTTAAGTACTGAATTCCCTTGGCCACCTTCTCTCCATCATCAGATCAGCTCGATGGTAACATAATATTGAATTGTCATCCAAACTATACTTATACTTACCCAAAAGTTCAGCTCATTCGATCACCGGGAAGTGGGTCAAATTTAACTTTGATTACAGACAGACAGACAGACAACGGGACAGGTGAAAGTAAATAAAAGCTTGTAATAAATGCAAGGTAATCAATTAAATAATAATATATTTTATGTTGTATGAAAAATCCCTGGGCAGCAGCTGTGGTAACGTACTTGGAATAAAATCAGAGAACTCGGGGACTTGACATACCCATGACAATATTTTTCTTAGATACCTAGCTTATTCATTATCCAAAACAAAAGAGAACAGCAAACGGATGTCAGACGCATAGATGACGACAGACCTTGAATTAGACAAGCTTCCAGCTACCGGCCGCAACTGCATCTTCCAACATTTTTTACACCAACACTACTCTTTCACGTCATGCACATATATACTCTACAGGCTTCACAATAAGATTCACAGTCCCATGTTTTAAAAGAAACAAAAACCTACCGCATGGCGCCTTCAAAACTTGCGCACTCATTGTAACCTTACATTACTGCACGTGTCCTGCCAAGCGATATGAAGCCTTATACTTACAGTATAAAGGCTATTTTAAGGTTCTAGTTATAAGGGTATTACAGTAGCTAGAAGACCGGTAGTCGACTGTCCGCTATTGTCTAAGATATTGGTTAATGCTGGTATTTCAATACAATGCCATGAGGAATGCTAATAAGGTATTATCGGGAAACGGCTTTTATATTGTCGATTCATTTATGAAAACGTCTGAATAAATGTAGTAAATACCTATTTATAGGGATGCGAGTTTTTGTTTTTATAAAGAGGCAAAGATTATAGCTTTGTAATCTATACTAAATATAATAAACAGGAAAACTCTGTGAGTTGACCTTTGTAAGTTTGCAAGTTTGTAGGTAATCTTCGGAACCGCTTATCCGATCTCGACTTGACCGATGACCATTTAGAAAGTCCGAACGGAATCTAAATGGTCATATACTATTTTTTTTCCCGTGGGTTTGCCTGCGTTCTTTGGAAAACGCGGGCGAAGTAGCGCGAACAGCTAGTATTACAACAAGTGAAATCAAAAGATTTTTCGAAAAACCCAACTGCTTTTGTACAAATATTGTATTGCCTATGTCAAGCTGCCATTATTAACAGGAACCCAACGACACCTCGTGTCGAATCCGTCAAACGGTTGAGCCTGCAGGGCGAACCAAAGTATAAGACATACACACATACATACGCTCGAAAAACATAAGCCTCCTCTCATTCGGCAGTCGGGTAAAGAGAGGAACAGTGTGAGGTTGCAGCTTTGTAAGATTGAATGTCGGGGGTATATTCTCCTGAACTACTCATACGATTTCAAACATGATTTCATCGGTATAGAGAATGGGGTTTCCGGACACAGTCGATGTCCACCATGGAAACTAGTTTATGATGCTAGAAATTAAAATAGAATTAAAGAGAGCGATTAAAGAGACACCGATACGTACCGGAAGGCGCGGCGTGGGTAGGCCCCCCCACAAGGTGGCCTGATGACCTGGTAAAGGTTGCTGGAGTCCGCTGGATGCGGAAGGCGCAGGACCGGTCACTTTGGCACTCTTTGGGGGAGGCCTATGTCCAGCAGTGGACGTCTTTCGGCTGATATGATGATGATGATGATGGTGATGATTAAAGATACTTTGTATGAAAAACGTTCTGCTCGCTCTATTTTTTCACATGCCGGTATGATCGACCGATGATCTGGGTTGTTATTCGCTAAGCGCTAATACGGCTCAGCCCGCCGGTCACCCGTCACGAAACTAGACCTGTACCGACGCTTAGTTATTACGCATCGCGGTGTCAAGATATATTTGTGGTTGAGCGTTGAGGTGAGCTTAAAACAAGTTACAGAATAGGGGGGCTGGTGATAGAGATAGCTGGTGTCTATAGCAACTTATAAACTAAGCAAGGTGAACAAGAGTCCTTATTTTGTCAGATTCTTCTTTTAACACGTTCGGCGGCGGTACCCAAATTATGGTATGTACTCGAATGACAGTAAATTTCTCCATACAATATGAAACTACGGCTATAGCAGTTCTGATTATTTACATAGTTGTGTTTTCTCTACCCAGGTGCGGTAACGGTTATAACCGCACTACGGGAAGACCCGTACTGGCATATAGAATTAGTTTTATCATAGCCTATGTCACTACGGTTATCACCGTAACTATAATTTGTACGGATTTTCTTGTAGTGACCCATCGAAACTAGAAAGTACACGCTTAGTACTGCACTCGCCGGCAACACCTGCAACAATACGCGACACTGACTTGTTCATTTCACGTTGTGACCCCCCCGTTATCATCAGAATAGGTATTATCCTAGGTTGTGTTAGCAGCTGATGACATTCCAAATATTCCAATAGACTGGCTAGTATTACTGTCGTCGGAACTGGATATTTCGTCATAGTTAGGTCTGTACTTAGTGTTCGTCTGAACCGAAATCACGATCGTCGCTAAACGGGTCGTGTTCTGGAGAACATTCAAGGATAGACACTTCTTCTAGCAGCCGCCTGTCGTTCGTCGTCTTTTTCTCTATTCATATAAAAATAACAATAAAACACACTTGTGGCGTATAAAAAACGAATATTCAACAATAAATGAGTCAAATCAATAAAATCTCAATTGCTGCATTCAATAAAACAAAGACCTCGCAAGCAAAAAACTCGTTAACTATACCTACTTTGCATAGCAGTGCGTAGAGATGCACTGCCGCGGGCGTCGAACAGATTGTCATACAACGACATCGGCAAGTGCCGTACTGCGCGCGTGTGTACGCGTTTGCATCTGTGTGAGTCAAGGTCAAACTCGAGTTTGAGAATTACACTCTGTTTCGGCGGTAGTGTCATCGTTGTTGTACCCTAAATGACAGTACAAATTTGCTACGTAGCAATGGTATGGATTTTGGACTGGAAGGGCCGTACTGTCTTTTAGGCAATCGCGAATAAATACTGCGATAGCCGTACTGTCATATAGCGTGGTACACATTTTACGGTGATAGCCGTTACCGCCGCCGAACGTGTTAAAGGGATCCTTGTCAGTTCATCCTCACTCGGATTTTCCCGGTAGATAAGTAAATTAACGAGCCCATGCAGGTCCGCATTGGCTACTAATAGTCCCAGGATTCGGCGTAGGCACTAGTTTTAACGAAAACACACACCATCTGACCCAGAGGAGAAAATATGTATTTTTTATTGTTTCTTCTCCTATGTACCTGTATGTTACTGTATTGTTTTTCTTTTTAACTGCTTTGTTTGTGTGAGGTGTGCAATAATTTTATTTTATGTATGATTTTATTTTATGTTTAATGATGCGCCGGTCCTGTACTTTTTCTCTTCATAAATAATTTGAATGTACCCACTACTAACATAATTAATTTAAGTCTGTACCTACTAACAACTATATGGGCCACGGCCTGAAATAAACGTATAATTCAGTTAATTTAATTTAATAAAGAGTATTTGTATTGTATTGTACCTACTTGTCTTTTTGTGCAATAAATAAAGTCTTTTACTACCTACTCTACCTACTACGTAACTAAATCTTATTGGGTTGATACCGATTTCCTCACGAAGTTTTTAGGGTTCCGTACACAACGGGTACAAACGGGGCCCTATTACTAAGGCTCCGCTGTCCGTCTGTCGGTCCGTCTGTCCGTCTGTCACCAGGCTGTATCTCATGAACCGTATTAGTAAGACAGTTGACATTTTCACAGATGATGTATTTCTATCGCCGCTATAACAACAAATATTAAAAAACAGAATAAAATAAATATTTAAGTGGGCTCCCCAACAACAAACGTGATTTTTTTGCCGTTTTTATAGATAATGGTACGGAACCCTTCGTGCGCGAGTCCGACTCGCACTAGGCTAGGCTTTTTTCTTCACTGAAAAGCCAATGTTAAATACATGTGATATTTAGTACATAAGTTTTTTGGAAGACCCCATAGTGGTGGTAGATACAACCCGGGGCTCGAACCCACGAGCGCCAGATGTAAGTCGAGTGCCTACCTGAACTCTACTACGGTGGATAGATGAGTCAGTTGTTGCTATACCTATTTTTTTATAATGTACAAACGAGTAATTTTTTACTAGTATATAAGTACTATATTTATGCCCCAACTACTCATATTCAACCTTTGAACATAATAAAAATAAAATAAAATAAAATAATGATTTATTTGCCAAACAGTGTGTACATATATGAAGATGTTTTTACAGTATACAGTTGGTCTCAACAATGTTTGATACCTTATAGTAGTAGGTATACAAATATTTTAACACTAAACCTAACTTACGGATAACTTATGACTACTTATGTAATGGTAAAAAGAAATCTTTTAGTGAATATTTTTTTTTTTGAGAGAGCCATTTTAACAGTTGTGGTTTAAATTTCTTAATAGGTAATTCTAATAAAGCCGTGGGCAGGTGATTATAGACTCGAGCAGCCATCCCAACAACATTGTTTTTATAAAACTTTAAATTTGCTCTAGGTGCATATACTTTATTTCTGTGCATACTTCTTGCATTTGGGTTATGATGCGAAATCCTAGTAAAGTAATTACTATGTTTTTTGACAAATAAACATATTTCAGCAATATAAATACACGGTAAAGGAAGTATTTTTAATTGTTGGAAAATTGGTCTACACGACTCTCTTTTGCCTATATTGCTTATCGCTCGTATATAACAGAATGACATTATTTTCTTTTCATACAAACTATACATTCGGAACCCGCACTTAGCAAGTTTCACTGGGCCGTAAAAAGTCAGTTATGTGTTATTTGGCACCGTTAACATGAAGCCTGATAGTACGGTAATTAATCCCGGGTTTAGGGCTGTCACTTTATAAATGCATTTCATAACGTATTTTTATCTGAATAAGTTCTGATAATGAGGTCGTAATGTATAGTATTAATCGTGTTGAGTTTACAAAATAAGTTATTGTTTTGTCTCACAGCTTTTTACTTGCATAAATCTTAACCTTCGCTGTCGTAAAACTAGTTTGCACAAAGCCGATCCCGGTCCCCTGTAGGACACAACCGGGAAAACGCTAGGATTATAAAATATACCTAAGAACGCAAATTTTACTCACTGTATTTAGCTTTTTCACTGCATGCACCAAACCTCCCTATACGGCACGTGCAGAAGCGAGAAACAGATAAGTATCTCTTTTTATTTAATACCCAAGTAACACATCAAAGCAGTATAACAGCCGAGTTACAGCATTTGTGTATCGTTTTGGCATTTTGAGTTAGTTCTAAAGTAGCATTATAAACGTTTATACGGCTATTGTAGTGCTTATTTGGGCACAAATTTTACTGCTTTAGATCCTAAAAAGGTTCACAATAGTTGTTTAATTGCATGACAGGCGCATTATACAAGCATTATTGTGGTCAAAGAAAGTGTCAATCGCATTAAAGCAGCATTATTATGGTCAATGAAGTTGCCAATGACATTACAGAAGCATTAAGCCGGCAATATTATTGATAATGAACATGTTAATTGCATTACAAAAGCATTAGACTAGAATTAGAATGTACTAAAAGAATTATAAATGTTCACATGTAGGCCTACATCAGTATAAAAATTTCATCGATCGAATACATCGCTAGTACAAATGTTAATTGTCTCGCAATAATATATAATATATGGATGCGTGAGTGTTCAAAACTGACAGCAGTGACGAGTGTTTGCAAAATTTATGATAGATGGTAAAGTGTTTAACTCTTTAGTTATTTTATGCCTTCAAATATTACTGCGCAATGTAGTTTACTGTAAATGTCTATATATGTTTCATTCAATATTTTCACGCGCCTTCGATATTTTGTGGTTTTTATATAAAGTGTTATATAAAGACATTTGTGAAATAACCAAAACATTTTTTTTGTTGCTAGTATACAACGAATTTTGCATTATTGACATAATAGTTTTCGTTGGGCAGTATTAAATTAAGTTATATCATTATTATTCAGGTATATTACTTTTATAAATAGGTCCTCATGGTAATATTTTTTGGTTATAATATTAAACAAAATGGTGTAAAATAAAAACTGTAAAATAAATGTTTATATACTGCTTTACGCATTACACGCACTCACGTGTATTAGATTAAAGAGCTGTTAGCTGTAAAACAGAACTCGGGTGACCTTTAATAATGCAAGCATTACATTGATTCACGTTTCTGCTGTTCAGCAGCATTAGGCATTATCTTACTACTTAAAAATGCTATAGTAGGCCCTAAGGCCTAAAAAACAGCTGAAAGCTGTTTAACGGATTTACATGGCATTATAATGGTTCACGTTTATGCTATTAAATAGCATTAAGCATTTATTTACTACTTAAAAATGCTATTATAGATCCAATGGCACTAAAAACAGCTGAAAGCTGTACAATTGCGTTGTGGTTTGCTGCAGTAAAACTAAAGGCTTTATAAAAGCATTTTGATATGCCATTATCTTACCGTTATACAGTGTAAAGCATCATAATGGTTTTGAAATGCCAATATAAAGCGTCAAGATGTTCGATGAACTTATATAAGAGTTTATACGGACCTTAAGTTCTACATAAGTTTACTATTCGTGTGATAAAATGCTTTCTGTGTTACTTGGGTAGGCTTTGCAAATCGTTGACAGGACGTTTATTACATTTAACATTCTTATATTTAAATCAATATATCTTGGTTTTTACCCGACTGACAAAGGAGAGGAGGGTTATGTTTTTCGAGCGTATGCATGTGTGTATGTCTTACTCTGCACGCCCTGCAGCCTAAACAGTTTGACGCATTTCGACGTACGAGTATGAGGTGTCATTGGATTCCTCTTAATCGTATAGGAGCGACATAGGCACTAATATTTGTAAAAAAGCAGTTGGGGTTTTCGAAATATCTTTTAATTTCACTTGTTCTGTAACGTGTTACGATGGAAGTGCAGTCCTGTGACGTGCAACTCAAGGATCCACATAACATCAGCGTCGAGTCATCCTCTGTGGCTCGACATTGTGCTGAATGGACTCCTTCTTCGAAAAATGTATGTAATTGTTCAATTCTGTATTTGCGAAATAAACTTATTGTCTTTCTTTTTCTTTCTTTCTTTCATACTATCTGTTTTATTTTTCTCTGGATTGCAGGTACTTTTAGGGAAAATATTTGCACTGAAAATGTGCGAGCGTTTTGTCCCCTGATGTGATAATACAGTCACCTGAAATTTTATTGAACGCGCGAGCGGAGCGAACGTAGTGCACCGTTTCACCTTGGTCAAAAAATATTTCGTATGTCCGGGTGTCCAGATATCCGGTTGTCCGGCTAGTCTGCTCTACAGGTCGCATTTCGCAGCCGATTCTCGTGAAATTTTGTGAGAGGCTCAATAATTATATATTTTTTAAGTCAACGCAGATTTTTTTTCGATTTCTACAGCTCACAGAGTGAGTCAATTGAGGAGACTTGGAACATAAGAACTGCTCTCATTATCACTACCTATACATATAATTGACATGCGCGGTATTAAGAGGAATATCAAAAGAATACTGATCTAGTTTTCATGTAGGGTTATTATGTCTTCTATTTTTACCGTCTTGTAATGCCCGATATTGCTGAATTGTCCTGCACGCACCAACATTTTTTTATGAATAAGTTGGTAACCCTGCGATCTGACGCGTCGTGTAATTAAGTCGTTCGGCGCTGCTACTGATATTACGCACATCTACGCGACATGTAATCGTGGAAACAACTTGGGTGTTACCAGGCTAATTGCAGATTTTATCCGCTTCCGCTAATTTCTAGCGGCTAATATTTTCGTGATTCTGAAAATATACGACTTTAATAATAGGACACAGGGTTCTTAGGTTGGTTTATGAAACTATTTTTTCAGTGCGATTTTTAAGTTTATGTTGAATTGCCGTTTGGACGACAATTCTTTTTAATGAGAACTTAATTCCCCATTTAGATTTGCTCAAGAAAGGAAGAAATTGTAAGAAGGGTTAAACCGATTAAATCATACCATAGTCGTAATTCCCATATAAGTACATAATTTTGATATTTCCCAATCTTGACGAAGTATGTATGCAGAAGCCAAGTTTACTGTGTGTTAGTGTGACTAAGAGAGATTTTAAGATGAGATTAAAGTAAAATAGCTTGTCGCTAAATTTTAACCCGAATGGGATCGTTGTTGACTACATGTCATAGATTTTTAATTTATCTACCTATTAAATATACATAAAATCTAATAAACATCACAAAACAAGTTAACAAACTCAAGCTATATTTATTTCTCATGGAATTTGTAGAGTTTAAAAATATCACTCCGTTGTCATAATAGTACATTACTACAGAGGCCGGGAAGTAAGGGGTTGCCGGCCGAGTACATATAGACGGCCGAGCTCCAAAAAATCAAACTTTAATTTTCATGGCTGAACGCCGTGATGCTGTGCCACAAATTGTGGAATGGTAATTAAAAAAGACTATCTTGCCGGCCTAGGCCTCCAATTTTGTATGAAATGCCATTACGGATCTCTCGTCTCGCTGCGCCCGAAACGTGACACTTCGAAGCCCATTATTACCGACGACCGGTTAGCCTAGTGGGTAGTGACGCTGCCTACGAAGCTGAAGGTCCTGGGTTCGAATCCCGGTAAGGGCAAATATTTGTGTGATGAGCATAAATATTTGTTTCTGAGTCATGGATGTTTTTCTATGTATTTAAGTATTTATATCTATTATATATATCGTCGTCTAGTACCCATAACACAAGCCTTACTGAGCTTACTATGGGACTAGGTCGATTTGTGTAAGATTGTCCCCTTATATTTATTTATTTATTTATTTATTTATTATGAAGAACACAACGTCAATGTTTCATTGCATGTTTGAGAAAAAAATATTTAGTGTAGAATAATTACGATGAAATAAAAGAGAGATAAAAATAGCTGCATTTAAAAACGGAATGTCATGCGAACTCGGTGCAAAAAGTGAAGTTGTTTTGTTTCATTATCTACGTTCATCCTTGACATGCGCCGAAGTTTGTTGCTGTGCAATTAAATCAATTCGATATTTTTTACTCGAATCATTTTATTTAGGTATATGTGACTTGAGGATCGGTCACATACATTCACTATTTGCTTTGTTCGATTATGCAGACAGGAGATCATCATAGCAAGTATAGCAACTCCTAAACTAAAGAAGATAAGCTCGCCATGTTTGGTTCATTGGAGCCCTCAAAACGAGTAATTTCTATGACAAAAAAATAATTACAGTATAATAGTGGATTGTATGACGAGGGTCTAAAATAAGCCATAGTACCACGAGGGGAAATAGTTCGAGGGGTAATATGGCTATTAGATCAGTTATATACACTCTATTTTTCACTTCGACTGCGAGAAAATAGTAAAAACAAAGATTTATCCATCCACAATCAATAGGTAGGTAATATAAATACCACGGCGGAAAGATTGTTGAATTGGGTGCCATTTTTTTTTGATAAACTGCTTTCAAGCCGCGTCCAAACTGCCGAGCCGGCGGACAGCATAGGGGCATACCTACAGTAGAGATAGACAGCAGTCTATCCCGCTCACAATCTTCATATAGCTTATGCCATGTATGCAGTCACGCAGCCACGCTTGAACGTTTGGACGCGGCTATAGACGGTCAGAGGCGTTTTTTTTAATGATTGTGTATTAAGGAATAAAAAACACCTAATGATTGACATGAATTCTGTTTCCTGATTGGTTGATTTTAAATCTAGCTGTATTCTGGTGTTGATAGCAAATACAAATATTTTTTAAAGAGTTATGATTGGTGGATGTAATACGGTGAGCTGTTTTTATTGGTTAAATGAAAAGGTTTTCTAAATGTCAAATGTATGCATATTTTCCCTAGGGGCTAAATGTACTACTTTACTACATTAGCCCCGCTTGCTAAGCCTAATATGACGCACTTTATGAGCATGACAAGTGAAAAATGATTACATTCACTACTTGCTCTGTATAGTCTCATATATTACAATAATAATATGCTCTGTGGTAGGGGCTCTGGTAGGTACCAGAGCCCCTAGACAAATGCAGTTCTCTCACTCTCAAAACAGCCCATCCTCGGAACTCTGGCGACCTTGCTCCCCACCAGAGACACAACACCACATCAGGAGGTCCTGCTGCATTTGTCTCTAGCTGTCGACACAACGAATCATCAAATCAATACCTATAAAGGGTCGGATACGCGCTTGTAACTCTTCTTGAGTCGCAAGCATCCATAGGCTACAGTGTCTGCTTACGATCAGGCCACCTTGCTTGCTTGGTATTTGCCATCCTCGTGGTATAAATACAAACATTGAAATTGACCAGAAGACGATTTTAAATGGCACAGTCAACCCTAAAATACTAATAGCTAGTTGATCAATTTAGTTTACTAGTAATATTTTTTCAATATGTCAAATGAAACCCAAGCCTTAATCTCTCGCCAATAGAATCGATGATTTTGAATACGTACTACTTCGTCCATAGAAGAAGCCCATCCCGCTGGCGTCCAGATCGGCTATCAAAGGACGGCCCGCGGCAAGATAGACTACCCGTCTCATCCTAAGCGTTAAATTAGAAAGAGACGGATGGTATATGTCACCGCGACACAGCTTCCGGGCTTTCCTGTGAAAGCCGACTAGAGCGCGGGCAAATATCCTGGATTTTGAACCCAAGAACTAACTAATATAGAAAGCCAGACAAATCACAAACAAAAATAAAATAAATAATGTACCCGCATTTCAGCCTCACGAGAACAATGGCACACAGTGAAGCAATGCACTACGCCATTGTTGTGTGAGTTAGGCAATGCATGAATCACTTGACACAAAGGCTTGTTGCGTAAAACGGAACGCAATCGGGCCGAGGGACAGGCTGGTTGTGTCAACTAGTTAGACTAAATTGAACAGCTTTGGTGTCACTGTGAGAGTGGTGGTCCCCGCGCCCACGCCGTGCGAGTGAACTAGCTTGCCAGCCCTTATTTAAAAACCTTCATCAAACCTTTTCTACTCAAAAAGTCGTTTAAATTCGTGTGTCTTTAACTATCACATTAATATTTTTATTTGTGAGAAAGGGTCAAAACACAGTTTTAGTTAATAGGAGGATAAGTTTTATGAATAATGAACCGACGCGCTGTCATTATCAACAACAACTTTCTGACAACACCTTGAAGAGAGAGACGGCAACATAACTTAATGTTGAAAGTTTACCTACTGAAACTAAGCAACTAAGATCGTTTAAGGAAAAGTTGACACAAAACATGATCTATCTTCAACATTTTGTCTGGAAGTTGTTGAGGATAATTATTTATTGTCGGTTCAAACAACCAAATATTTTTAATGTTTCTAAGAATAAATCTCTGGTTTTTAAAGAATGTGTGTTCCAAAAGTCCATGCCCCTGGGGAAACTTAATGCACTCGCAAAAGAAATTACATGCCTTGCACTCTAGGTTACCTACTGCACCACTGAGAAAAAACATGGATTTGGCAAGTACCTACATGTGTAGGCCAGCAGAAAAACGTAATAAGTAGTTGTTGATTTTGTTAGGTGTTGGAAAAAATATAAATAATGTTAAGAGAAAGATTTCCTCTCGTAACATTGAACAAACATTATACATAAGTATTACTTACTGCGATTGAAATCTATCTGACTTATAATCAACGCCCAGCCGAAACCGTTGAACCTAGAAAGCTGGTTTTTGCACAATCGGTGACGTAAGTACCCATTAATAAGGGATTTTTGAAATTCCACCCTCAAGGGGGTAAAAAGGGTTGAAAGATTGTATGGGGTCGGAGTAAAATTTTAAGTGAGAGATTTGAAACTTTGTGTATGGACTTCTTATTAAAATACAAGAAAACCATAATTTTAGGGTTTTAACGCACCCCTAATCGGGTTAAACAGGGGTGCAAAATTTGTACGGGCGAAATTTAGTATAGATATAGTTAGTCCCTTGGAAGGCCATAGAGTAGTAGTAAAAGGGGGGTGAAAGTTTGTATGGAGGGATAAAAACGAGATCCACGCGGACGGAGTCACAGGCAGAAGCTAGCAAGCAATAAATATTGAAAGCCTATACCACCGTCATGGAGGGAAAGAAGGAAGCATAGGCAGGGGAAGACCACGGCGCAGTTATATGGACCAAATCAAAGGAAAAAGCTGGTGTCGTGTCGTATCAGCACGGCTATCGTGCGACGGCGCGCAGGCTCTCTCGATTTTTCTCACAATATCCGTCTCTTTTATTAGAACACTTAGAACAAGAGTTATAGTGCGAGAAAAATCGAGAGTATGTCGGCCGTCGCATGATAGAGGTGCAGGAAATCAAACGCTGGCGTACGACCAAGAGAAATGGAAAATACTCCACCGATAACAGGATAATTATTCAATTTGTGATGATGATTATATGGTGTTTAGCAATTATCTTCAAATACACCTAAGTTGAAATGAAATATCTTCGCAAAGCGAGTGTCTCTTGTGTTGAACTACGTAATTTACTATCGCAAAACATTGCAATGAAACATTTACTGAGGACATATTCAGAATAGTCAGAAGAAATTAAAACATGACCTGAGCGATAAGCTCTTAAAATCACGCATTTTAAACGAACTACTCCTGCCCTAGAGCTCTTTGCACTTTGCCCCCTCGCACTAAAACTCATTATAAATTTACGGTCGCGGGCCGGAATTTACATTCCGGGCAAGGGTTGCAGCATTGATAAACAAACCCTCGTTAGATGCCTCGTGTCGAAACCGCATGGATATAGTAATATAGACGGCACACTTGCACAATACAGTTCATTTTATTTAATCACTAGCTGCCCACGGAGAACTCAGGCGGAGCCGAGGGATAAAATAACCCTGAAGGTAGGAATCCTGAAAGTCCATAAGTCTATATACCGATGAATTTTTTTTTTAATTCGGATGAGTAATTTCGGAGATTACTGACCCTCCTTTGTGGATAAGTATACGGTCGCCCACAGATTAACATTGTGATCCTCATTTTTGATTGATTGATTGATTTATTTATATTGTATATTTTCTTCACCGATGCAATTTTAATTTAATTTAATTTAATATTTAGTTTATAAAATTTAAAAACTTTTAATCATAAATGTTTGTTTGAATTACTTAATACTTAATGAATAATGATTGATTTTTCCCTTTTGGGACGATCTGGCAACACTGTGATGTCGGTTCAGTATCAGTAAGCTGTAACGAGTCAGTACAGATAGAAATTTCTTCAGGACTTACTCATTTTCTTCAGAGGCTCTAGTATAAGTTTTACCGAAACAAAACTTTACGATCGCGTTTGCGTTTTACCCTCAATTTGTATGGGATTTGACAGCTCAACGCGAACGCGGTCGTAACGTTTTGTTTCGGTATAACTTATACTAGAGCCTCAGGACTGGACTACACAGCTAGTGGTGTATTAAGGCGGTAGGTAGAGGCAGTTCCCCAGTTGGGCTACCCCAATTATCAGTGAGATGACATTCTGCTATGGACTACCTCTCTTAGTCTGTCTATTCTTCGGGTTGTACTAACAACATCTGTAGATTATATTTCGTCCTAGGCCTCAGGGCCCACCGATTTCCCTATTTCTTCAAAGATATATTGTATGTCGGTTTAGAATAGCAGTACCCTCTCTCTTGTCGTTGTATCGCGCGCGCAGCAACTGTTTCTTTTTTTTCT
The DNA here is from genome assembly GCA_947049275.1 of Epinotia bilunana. Taxonomy (NCBI): domain Eukaryota; kingdom Metazoa; phylum Arthropoda; class Insecta; order Lepidoptera; family Tortricidae; genus Epinotia; species Epinotia bilunana. The sequence goes on along the minus strand of OX346260.1, from coordinate 17,493,530 downwards.
GAAACTATAAGAACTATACTGTTGAAACTTGGTAAGTAGATGTATTCTGTGAACCGCCTTAAGATTTTCACCTAAAAATAGAAAAAAAAACAATACATTTTGGGGGTTCCTCATACTTAGAACTGAAACGTAATTTTTTTTTTCATGAAACTCATATGTGTCTATGGATAGGTATTCAATAATTTACTTTAAAAACAAAGTTTTAACCGACTTCAATTTAGTACTCCGCCAAGCCACGAGAACATTTCCACATTTATTTTCCAATTTACCACATGAACTGATTTCATAATTTCCGAGAGCAAATGCGTTGATTATTAGGGAAAATAATAGGGCTTTAAAATTCTTTATATTGAATAATATTAAGGAACACACAAGTCGGAAAGACAATTTTTTCGAGAGCTTCCCTCAATTTCTTCAGGATTCCACCATCAGATCCTGGTTTCCTTAACTTGGACCACCCTTGGGATACTCCCTTTCCAACAAAAAAGAATAATCAAAATCGGTTCCTAAACGACGAAGTTATCCGCAGACATACATTAAAAATATATATATATATATATATACGGTCGAATTGAGAAACCTCCTCCTTTTTCGAAGTCGGTTAAAAATGATATTGAGGTTTCTAATTTCGTTTTTTTCTTAACTTAATAGTTTGCGTGAGAGACACTTCCAAATAACTTTTCATTCAACGGATAATGGTACGGAACCCTTTGTGCGCGAGTCCAACTCGCACTTGGCTGGTTCTTATTTACGAACAATGGAGGAGTACCTATTCATTCAAGCTAACCCTTGGCCTCGTCATTCGGTGAAATAATAGAAGTAGGTGAGTAATAATTTTTGTTCGTCAAGTCATTAATCATGATTCATTAAACAAAACCAAAAAAACGATTGTACATAAACTTTTAACTTTGGCAGCTCGACGGAAATGTCAATTTGTTGCCGAACGTACAGAATTTGAGGTCACTTGTCTTGTGTTACTTACTTTTTATACGATATACTATACAGAAGGCCCCGCTAATTGTGCAAGAATTACCTTCTTTTTTTAAAAGGTGAAGTTGAAGTTGAGTTGCTTTGACGCACCGTCCGCCCGGTCAGCGGGGACCAGGCGGGTGTGTGGCACTCCCGAACGGAAGGCCCAGACTACCCACTAAACCCCCAACGATGAGACAAAACCAACAAGGAGAGCCAATGGTTCGCTTGACGCATTCTACTTTGACTCTCGCGAGGGCCCGTTTGCGCGGGCACGACCAGGGAACAAGAAGTACTCTAACTTAAGTTACCTTTGCGATTTTGGAGACGTTATATCTTTTATTCTACTGATTAAAGATTCTGAAGTAAGTACCTGCTCGTATTGTGACCTTTTTACAAGCTTTTATTTAACTTGCAATGAATGATTGTTCGGGTGGAATCTTGCGACACAATTTTGGAGCAGATATCTTCAACCGATTGAGCTGAAATTTTGGGTTTAAGTAAGTAGTTTGGATGACAATTCAAAATTGTGGTACTATCGAGCTGATCTCATGATGGAGACAGAAGGCGGCCATGGGAATTCAGGACTTAACAGACGTAACGCCGTTAAGTATTGGCTCGTGAGAATCGTCTCGTACTTGATGACGACGATATACAGAAAAGTACAGTTGGCAAGAAAAACATGTACCAAAAAAAAATTTTGATTGAAACTTATTATTATTGTATAGGGCGTGGAATAAATGAATTACCTACATTGACGAATTAAGGCGAAGCAATGGAATCAAACTGCCACTCACTCCCTATTCAATGTAGTAGGTATATTTCCCATATTGTGCAGTAGATTTTCATGCGTTGCATTTGAAATTTAAAACTGCAGACCGCCGAGACGCCAAACCCCGGCAAAAAGTAGTCCCTTGGTATAATCATCCCATCTAGATACAAGATAAAAATTAAAAAACTGCGTCCATGACACGAAATAAATGTACGAGACGGGCATTCGGCCAAACATGGCGGAGTTAAAATAAAGTGTTTTACCCAACAGCGGCATCAACGAGGCTTAATCGGAGCCTTGCAAATGCAATTCACCGCTTTGGCCCAATTTATAAAACATGGCGATATTCTTGGATTGTTCTGCGTCGAATGCTTTGGATTTAAGAGTCCGCAGTAAGCTCGATTCTCCATACAAACGTAGTTACGCTCTCCTTTTAAAACTACGTGTTGGATTGTAACGAAATTTTGCATGTACAATTACATGAGGTATATCCAGGTCTATAATTAGTTTATGTAGCTTCAGATACCATAGTTAAAAAAACTGCAAATTTAAGTTTTTCATACAAAACGTTGTTTTTGTTGTATTTCGTTTGTTTTATAAACTGGAACCACATAAACTAATTACAGACATAGATATAACTATCTCATATCATTGCATATGCAAAGTTTTCTCACAATCCAACACGTAGTTTTAAAATGAGAACGAAACTCCGTTTGTATGGGAAGGTGAAATTCGGCCGAGCTTACTGCGGACTCTTAAGAATTTCTTTGTATTAAAGCTGTAACGCTGCTATTTAACTAAAATATAAATTTAAATTAGAGGAAAAATTGAGAACACTCCAAGCCATTCATGCCCCGTCGTAAACCAACTGAGCTATCGGAACAATCTGTCTCGGGCGCTAAATCTTTCAATCAGTATTCGGCTTCGGAGCATTACATTTTTAAATTTTTCCTTTAATTTAAATTCAGATTATAGATTATCTACCTATTCCCTTGTCTAGCATCGTCAGTAGTGCTTGACACACAGTGCAAAGAACACAAACATATGTCAAGGATAATTTTATGGCATAAACCATTCTTGAATATCCTAACCACGTAGAAAATAACCTCCTGCACGGCTATCATGAGACAGCCCGCGAGCTCTCGATTTAGCACTATCCGTCTCTCTCTTATTAGAACACTTAGAACAAGATGTATAGTGCGCGAAAAAACGAGACTATGTCGCGGCCCTCTCATGATAGACGTGCTGGTGGGACAAAGCGTCGCTGACACTGACTTGCGCGTGACTGTAGGTATTTTGGCTGCAAGATTTGCTAACCCCGGTCAACCTCAACTAACTAAAGTAACATTAATATACAATTCAATTAGGTTCACAATCACATGTACCAAATTAGAACTAAGTATAGGTTCATAAAACCTAAATGCTTTGCACACATCATTTTCAATTAGTACATAAGTATACTCACTTAATACAATTTATTATAATGTAAGTAATTAGCTTCATAATTTATTGCTATACCTACTAAACATAATTATCGCAAATCACAAATAAACCAATGAATGTAGGTACTTATTAAATTTATGACTAGCCATTCGCCATAAATTATCACATTAATACCTACTATTAATAACTCGACAACTTGGCTCAGCCACAGCCATAACAAATGTACCTACATTGTAATGATTTCCTCAACTTATTAACCACAAGTCACGGCAATTACCAAACAATGTCCTATTGCCTAATTATAAAAGTTATTTAACTTCAATATTATAACGTAATTGAAAGTTGAAAGCCTTGACGACATTCCCCTACGTCTCAGGCCACGTCCAAATGGCAATTTGTTTTTTTTTCTCGATTCCGCGAAGCACGAAACAGGTCGGGGCGAGTTTTTTGGATGGGCAACTCCGTATGCGCGTGGTGTTGCCAGCGTAGCTTTGAGGTGTATCCGTGCGGGCTCAATTAAAAACAAAAAGAATATCCAATTTAGAACGAAAAGGTGTTTTCAGTTCCACCTTCTTTTGCATGTTCGATTTTACTGTCTATTATTTTCCAATTAATCGCTCTAGAAAATGCACCTACATTTATTCTATTTGCAATATTTTTTCTTGTAAATTACCCTGTAAACTGTAAAATATAGGTACAGTCAGCAGCAAAATTCGCTACGCGAAATAACACGCTCAAAATGATCTAGACATTTCTTATCCTCTTGGCATTAGAGTCGTGTCGTGAAATTAAATACTGTAATAGACTACCCATATTTCTTAAATGCATTACGTTTCAAAGTTCCTCGCAATAACACTAGACGAGTTAACTGTTTGTCCTGTGTCCATTAAGGCTAATTCGTTAATAAGTAGGTAGAGCATGTAAACATAAACCTAATGATAGATTTAGCAATGCCGATATTTTCAGTCAGATATTTTAAGTCAGAATCTCAATATAAGCGTAGGTAGTCTGGTTTGCAGTTTAAAAGAGTCTTAACATAAATATTAACTTACTGATTTTTCCTGTTTCCTTTTTTAGGGTTTTTGTTATTTAAATTTAAACTCGTATTCACATGGTTTTGGTGACTATCCTAGATTTTAAAAAAAACAAGTGGTGGCGACAAAATGATTGTTAACTTTGCTGGTTGATGTAAGTACGTATATCCTATGGCCGTAACCAAAAACGTTATTAAAACATCATAAGTTAAATCTTTGAATCACTACTCCGTTATTTGACATTATTATTTTTGTACTTATATATTTATTGTATTCTAACGCAGTCAGCGTTTCGTCTCTACGCAATATATGGACCTGCACGTCTATCATGCGACGGCCGCGACATACGCTCGATTTTTCTCGCACTATATCTCCTGTTGTAAGTGTTCTAATAAGAAAGAGACGGATAGTGCGAAAAAAATCGAGAGAGCTCGCGCGCCGCCGCGTGATAGCCGTGCTGCTGGTCAATCACTTAACGCATTGTAGGTACATTTAGGTAGATATAATGTCACATTTAAATGGAAAAAATACAGTTATAAATGGTCCTAACGCGTGTTCGAAACGTTATGTGATTACCCTTCTGGAGACTATAATACTTTCAGCAGATAAAAAGTGTGCCGCGGTATTTGTATCTTGCGACATTTTTTGGTTGGAAATGTTGCTGACACATTATTCTACATTTGTCGGTAAGTATATTTTTAGGTAGGTAAATATTTTCTTTATTTCACAAGAACGGTTAATACCAATTACACTTTGACGACCGCTTTAGCCTAGTTGGTTTGGTAGTACCCTGCCTACGAAGCAAGAGGTCCTGGGTTCGAAACCCGGTAAGGGCATTTATTTGCGTGATGAGCACGAATATTTGTTCCTGAGTCATGGATGTTTTCTATGTATGTAACTATTTATTTATCTATATAAGTATGTTTATCGTCGTCTAGTATCCATAGTACAAGCATTGCTTAGTTTGGGACTAGGTCGATTTGTGTAAGGTTGTCCCCTCTTATTTATTATTTATTTACTTTAAATATACTTCTAATCCACCGAAAACCACACTCAAATAATACACCCACTATGTACTCTAGCCCTATATTCAATTCGTAGATAAGAGTAAGAAACAACTCGCAGGCTGGCAACACCGACCATCAGACTAATTGACGACCGCCCGCGGCATACTAATGGACGGATTAAAATAGTTTTATAGCTCATAAACGTTGCTCAACGCCGACTACTTACCTTCCCACCCGCGTATCTATCTAACAAACCCAATGTAAAAGAAACCTTATTACAATCATTATAAAGTTTGTATCAGAATTAGGTGCAGAATACAGATAGGAGGTATCGGCAGTAAGCGTTGATACGTCGTGCTGTATCGTAAAGGCAACCGGATAGTTCACCATATTGATAACTTGTATTGCGTTTCACATGTATTTGGATTCGAAATTGCGTTTCTTAGGATACCTATGATATCAGGATTAATCGGGTTGGCAACTGTCAAATGTTTGACTAGATGGCGCCATCATAGATCTGTCCTGTCACTAGCCTTTTTCTATTGGATTTGCTTACGGAACGGCTTGATTCTAAACAAGAAAATTCCAAAAAAAAAAACAAGAATTTGACAGTTTTGGTAGAACTGACAGGTTCATCCTATGCTGGCGCCATCTGGAAATACCTTCGCCCGGCCAACCCCATTAGGACGACACTATTTGTAAAGAATAAGTAAGTTACACATCTGACTGGAGTACATATTTATTTTATAAGAGTCAATATATGAAAGAGCCAATAGAACTAATTATCTAAATATGTTGTCATCTCATGGCGTACTTCCTGGCCACACCTTACCTACCAGACAAACTAATTGCCTTGACCACCTCATGCTGAAAATTGAATCTCAAATAACGACCGCCACACACACACACACGTGACAGAGGTGACACGTGACAGAGGTGTAACCATTTAACTTTACATCTGACATTACCGTATAATAAACCAAATTATGATAATGATATAATAAACCAAATTATGATAGAAACAATTAATTATGATAATGGACTTAAAAAACTTCTGGAAAAAAATATCGAAATTTTACTTTTATCAAATGACCCATACTATGTTACAATTCAGCTTATAAACGAAATAAAACAAACTTTGGACGAAAGTAAAAGTATTAAATACATACCAAGCAACCAACGAATAATTAAGCCATGGATGACCCCTGGCATGTTACGTTGTATCAGGAATCGTAACACACTTCAGCTCAAGTCACGACTGGACCCGTATAACGAAGTTCTTAAGATCATCTATAAAAGATATCGTAATTTCTGCAACGATATAATTAAAAAATTAAGCGAAAATATGATAAAGAGCAGATGGTTAAATCATCTAAAGACTCAAAAATGCTCTGGAAAACAATAAAAAGGATAACACACTACAAATCGGATAAAACCAAAAAACACTGAACTGTTAAACACTAACCCCCTTATTCATAAAACTTAAAATGCCTCTGCTAAATAAAATGTGCTTTGTCCCTTTCTTACGAACACAAATGTCAACGTGACAGATAAGGACAAACGAATTTTAACGGCATTTTAGTTAAAATGGGCTTGTAGAACGTTTATGAATACGGCCGTAAGACATCCCCTACTGCGTCAGTTGATCACGTAAATAGTTATTTTGCTGACGTTGGGAAAACATTAGCAGAGGAAATTTTAAGTAATTCAAATCATCAGTATGTCCTAATCATCGGTATGTTATTGTATTGTTTTTCTTTTTAACTGCTTTGTTTGTGTGAGGTGTGCAATAAAGAATATTTGTATTGTATTGTTGTATTGTATTGTCCCTGCTGGAAGTAACTTTCCAGATTGTAATACCTCCTCGTTTGTTCTCCTGGACACTGACCCCCAGGAAGTACACTGCATTGTTATGGGCCTAAGAGCTGATAGCGCCCCTGGTTGGTACTGTTGTTGCCCCCCTAATTAGCCACCTAACAAACCTGTGCTTTGCAATGGGAGTATTCCCAGCCCCACTAAAACAATCTATTGTGACACCGGTGCACAAGGGTGGAGAGAAAGATGACGTAAGCAACTACCGACCTATCTCAGTACTGACTGCCATCTCCAAGGTGATAGAGAAAATTATAAATAATATACTTGTTTCTTACCTCAATCAATTTAATATTCTTTCAGACAACCAGTTTGGTTTTCGGCAATCCAGGTCCACTGAAGATGCAGTACTGTCATTAACATCAATAATCACTGACAAAATTTATAAAGGCAAGAAATGAAAAAACACCTTTAACGTGGCTAATTAATCAATCCTTTGATGAAGGTGTAGTTCCAGACCTATTAAAAATATCAAAGATAAAACCAATCCTTAAACCAGGGGGCGCCGCAAACAACCCAAGCCAATATCGTCCTATCGCGCTTTTACCGGCAGTTTCAAAAAAATTTGAAATGGCCATGTCAAACCGTCTGAACAACTTTTTTGAAAAATATAGCATTTATGATAAAAACCAATATGGGTTTAGAAAACACTACTCAACAACCTTAGCAGTCTATAACTATGTAAAATAATTTTTAGCAAAAATAAACTTAAAACAATACGGAATAGGGCTGCTATAACGAAGGCCTACGATAAAGTGTCCCATGGAATTTTGCTTACAAAACTGTACGACCTGGGGATACGGGGTAAAGCGCATAAATGGTTTGAATCATACCTGAAAAATCGAAAACAATATGTTCAAATAGAAAACTATGATTTCGAGACCCGGGAGATCGAGACAATACCTTCAAAATGGACTTCTATAACCAGTTCCATTCCCCAAGGGAAGTGTGCTAGGTTGCACCTTATTTCTATGTTACATAAATGATTTACCCAAAATGTTGGATGCAAATGTCAAGTGTGTTATGTTCGCCGACGATATCTCCCTACTGCTCAATGGATAGTAATGAATGTAAGAAGAACCTCAACCACAATTTCCTTACAGTTCAAAAGTGGCTTGAGAACCACAATCTCGAGATCAACCTCAAAAAAACCAAAATTATGCAATTCAAACCCACCCAAAAGAAATCCTTAGAGTTAAAACTGAAAATAGATAATAATGAAATTGAAGAGGTTACCGAATTCAAACTACTAGGAACTACTATTGACTCCAGTTTAAACTGGAAAAGCCACATTCAAAACACGAAAACAAAAATAGCAAAATATATCTATGCACTAAGTATATTAAAATTGAACACTGATCTTGAATCTGCGTTGTCTGTGTATTTTGCATATATTTACTCGAGTCTCCGGTATGGTGTGATCTTGTGGGGAGCCAGCGTTGACTCTCACCAACTATTCACAATGCAAAAGAAATGTATTCGCATATTAGCTAACATCCATATTCCAAGCAGCTGCCGCCCTCATTTTACTAGACTTAGGTTGTTAACACTACCCGCTGTATATATTATGGAAGCAGCCCTCTTTGTTCGTAAACACCCAGACCTGTTCCCGACAAAACCGGAAACGTCAAAAACTAGAAGTCAATATAAGAACAAATTACTTTTACCTAGATCTTACTTAGCCATCTTCAAAAATGGGCCCCAATATAATCTTATTTCAATTTATAATAAAATTCCGGACATTATTAAATTAGAACCAAATGATAACCTATTTAAAAATAAATTAAAAGACATGTTAATTAATCACTGCTATTACTCAATTCAGGAGTTTTTTAATGATGAAAAGCTGACGAGGTAGTAAAACCGAAAATTGTAAATTGTTATCTGCATGTAAAATACCTAAATTTAAGTTAACTTAATATAACTGACTAGATAATATGTAGAGAGTCTTTTGTAAAACAATTTTAGGTATTAAACTAAACTAGATTTAGCAAATATTGTGTGCCCTAACAGGGTGTCATGAACTTACCATCCTTAGTTATAAGACCTTATTATGTAAATGTGTTCATGGCTACACAATAAATGAAATGAAATGAAATTAAATGCCTCGCGATATTTCTTGATCTTAAAAAGGCTTTTGATACGGTCTCTCTGTATTAGTCAAAAAATGGAACGAGTTGGCATACGGGGTTTACCTCTGCGACTGTTGTGTGACTACTTACAGGGGCGAACACAAAAAGTGAAAATAGGAGACTTCATAAGCAAGGAACTAGACATAACTTATGGTGTCCCCCAGGGCAGCGTTCTAGGGCCCACGTTGTTTCTTATAAATATAAAAATAAATGACTTGACGAATCTCAAACTACAACGTGGGCACATCGGCTCTTACGCTGACGACACTGCAATAGTGTTTGATGGAGAATGGGAGGCAGCGTTCAGAAATGCAGAATCTGGCCTCTGTAAAGTCACTGCATGATAGTACGCAACCTAATGTTAACCTAAAGCTTAAAATACATACCTGTAACCAACATGACCCTTCCCCTTGTAAATGTATGGAAGTAGAAAGGGTTAAATGTACTAAATATGGGTGTACTCCTGGACCAGCGACTGTCATGGTACATGCAACTTGAAAACGTGAACAACAGAATCAGAAAACTTAACTGGATTTTTAAGATATTTAGATATATTACCACTAAGGAACTAATTAATCAACTTTATATAACATTAGCTCAACCTGTTATGAGCTATTGCATCACTGTATGGGGTGGAGCAGCCAAAACCAAATTCTTGGAGGTTGAGAGGGGGCAGCGCTGCTTGCTCAAGGTGATGTACTCAAAACCATACAGGTCTCCTACAAAGGAACTATATGAAATCAGTGACCAGCTAACTATGAGAAAGCTGTATGTTTTTAATACAACACTCAAGCTACACAAAACCCTAGATTTTAACCCTCCTTTAGAAACACGTCGCCCCCGTATCTAACTGTAAATCCATATTCGCTAAAAGGCAGTACAAAGCGCAATCGGCATATATTTACAATAATGTACATAGTGTAGTCAATATCCAAAAACTACTACTAAATAAGTGTAAGAATGAAACTAAACTACATGGCTGAAACTTCGAAGCTATGACGAAACGGAGTTACTACTGTATCGTGCTAATTATTAACAACCTAAATGTACACACGCACACAACACACACACACACACACACACACACACACACACACACACACACACACACACACACACACGCACACGCACGCACACACACACGCACACGCACACGCACACGCACACGCACACGCACACCATGAATATAGTATAGTATTAGTAGTACTTAAATTAAGCTAAACCCCAAAGTAATCATACTCACCTAAAACCATTGTTAAAAATGTATTAAGCTAGATAATATTTTCCTACCTATTTACCAATTATGGAAGAGCGGGGCATCCTAACACACACAGGTTTACCTACCTAAAAGGAAGTCCTAATCACTGCAGGCACTATACATGCTAATCAAGGAAAAATAAACAATTTTCATTTCATATTTAGAAAGGCGATATGATAATTAAATAAAATTAGATTTCTAAAATTGGCCTTTTTTATATTATCTGCATCCAATATTTCACCTTTTTACAAAGTACTTCAACGAAGTATTTTTCCCTTTTCAGGAGCTCAATAGTCTCAATACCTCCCTGACGAATCTCATAAAAAATGGTTTAGTGGTTTAGTTGGGAATAGGTTAAAGTGCACCACGTGTGATATGCCCAAGACCGAATGATTATTTTGGATTTCTGGCATTAAAATAAATAAATCAATTTAATTTAATTTTTGTTCTTACCGACAATTTTGGGGTTCCGTACTCAAAGGGTAAAACAAACGTACTAAAGACTCCGCTGTCCGTCCGTCTGTCTGTCTGTCCGTCTGTCACCAGGCTGCATCTCATGAACCGCGATGGTTAGAAAGTTGAAATTTTCACAGATGATTTATTTCTGTTGCCGCTATAACAACAAATACTAAAATACAGAATGAAATATTTAAGGGGCAAACGTGATTTATGTTGCCGTTTTTATGGGTAATGGTACGGCACCCTTCGTGCACGAGTCTGACTCGCACTTGGCGGGTTGTTCTTGTTATATGTATGTTATTATCTTTTTATGTTTTACACCATTATTTTTTTATGAATTCAATCACTCCAATTGCGACACCTCCAAAACATTCAACTAGAACCCATTGACCTGGCCGCTGCTTCAGGTGTCATAAAAAGATGCTCTCGAATTTTGATCTTTATGTGCGGGAGTAAAAAGAAATCTTTGAGGTCCAAATCAGGAATTTACGGCGGGTTTACATCAAATCGACGTTTCGATTGTTAAAAAAGTCCTGTGTGTGCTCACTGGTGAGGACTCGCCTTATCGTGGAGCGGGGTAATCCGTCTACGGCAGTTGATTTCCCGGACTTTTTCTATGCCTCTGGCATCCAAATGGTAGTATATAGACAAACTAATATCTACCTCTTTTTTATATAACATCATTGGCAGCACTAGTTTTGATTTAAAAAGAAACCGAAAAATACCAGGCAGGCATTGGTATCAGTATCTATATACGCTATGATTAAGAATAAAATAACATTTTTTTGCAAAAATATACCAAAGAACCTACTGATAAATACAGTTGGAGCAGTGACATATGTGCGCAAGCATACAAGCCATTGTCAAATACGTATTCTTAAATTGGAATGTACCACTCAATCTCTAAATCTCGTACTTACTACCTGGAAATTAAAAACGAAAACAAATGAATTTTTTCGTATTAAAACAATCTGTGGCAATGTGTTTCAGTCGCCTCGTCTCATGCAAGCGTCCAAAAACATCGTCCATAATATCGCCGTACGTTGTTAGTGTTTTGCGTCGGCCAGGTTGCTAAGTGACAACTCTAGTGTACACGTCGTTAATAAAGACCAAGTGCGGGTAGTTTGGAAAACCCGCGCAGCAAGAAGATGTTGGTACCCGCTTAAGCCAGTTTCGTCCCGCGACCAAGGATGTTGCGACACATCCGAAACGTCGGGAAGCCTCAAAGAGGTAAAGAAATAGGTTAATTATACGCGATTAAGTCCCGTTTAGTAAAAAGTAAGTGCAATGTGTAAGAATCGTGAAAGTTTAAATCAATATATTAAATTAGATTTTTGAAAAATCTGTACAACCAAAAATTTTGAATTTTACATAAGTATTATATACACAATAGTATGAATAATAATATATCAAAAATTTAAAAACTTTCACTGACCAGATTTTGAACGAAATACCGTTTATTACGGTTTTTTGCTTAAAATTGCAATTACAATTGAGAAAAAAAATCTGCTTCGATTTTTCAATTACTATAGGTATAGGTATGACCAAAAAGTGGCAAAACTATCTCTCTTAGGTATTACAAAAAATATTTATTGAATTCACGATTTTTATAACATTTTTTTTTTATTGGAATCTGACCGCTTTTATATTTGTCCGGTACATTTTACTAATCTCAATTCTGGATGAATTATCACAAAATATTTTTTTATCAAAAACTATGCACAGAAAGTTTTTTGTCCTTTCACTATTTTTTAAACACTAAATACGCAAAATAGTTTTTTTTAATAATTTTGTACTTTTTTTTCATAAGTGTTTGTTGTCCTTTTCTATCGCTATTTTAAAATAGCATGTCATTGTTTTAAACAGTTATCGAGTGAAAGAGTCGAGCGCTTGAAAGGAAAAAATCGCCCCCCTGAAGAGAACGACAATATATAAATAATATGTACTTACATATATTTTCAACATAAGGCGGATGTCACACTGCGCCGCACCTCCGGACGGAGGTGCGGAGCGGAATACAAATTTCGACGGACGGAGGTGCGGTGCAGTGTGTCGTACCACACGGAATTTATATACAAACTGAGGAACTTGCATACAACGAGCTCCGCATCTCCGTCCGGAGATGCGGCGCAGTGTGCCGTCTACCTAAGAATTTAATTATCCAACGTTTTGTAGATGGTTTGTTGCCCACAATACAACACCTTGAGCCACCGTATTAAAAGGCATAACAATAGAGTTATACGCTCCGTCACGGGTTTAGATTAGCTATGTTTTTCCTGTTCTAGAGAGTTAAGAGGCCTTGGGGGCATTAGGAGGCCACAGGCTACGGGCCGAACTACAAGTTTAGGACTGTTTCAGTCTTTATATAACCCTTTTTGCTATTAAGATAGATAAGCAGTTACAAATCATATATTAAAAAAAATGCATAATATTTTATGTTTCTTTGTCGAGACGTTGATTTTCAACCGAACTTGATGGGACGTAGACTCGAAAATTATTATTACTCCAAAAGAAAGACGGCAAAAAATATGCCTTGTGACGAAAATCCCATTCAGATATCTCAAACAATTACGAAGCTACAACCGTTTTAATATTGCTTTTTAGAGAGAGAAAACGCAAACAGTGTGTGACGTCACATTACGCGACGCTGCCGGGGGTGGGGGGCCGCGTCGACGGCGGCGCCGAACACAATGGGCACGGCACATTGCCGTCTTCTGGTGACGTCACATTCTTCCGTCATCGTTTCATATGAAGTTGCGTTCTGCAAAAAGAGACAGAACATACCCCTTCTTAAAACTTTGGACATTTATAACTTCGTGATTATTTAACCTTTTGCCTTGATTTTTTCTCCATTTGACTACATTTTCAATCCTTTTTCGAGAAAATATGACATTATTGATTATGTTATTTAGTGTCTACACCCCTATTCTCTTATCAACTGCCCGTATTGAATTGTAATCGTTTAGGTAGGTATGTCTCGTAAATATCAAAGCGAATCACATTAACACTTTTCAAAGTAGCCCTAACTCCATGACATAGATAAATAACATGATAATATGGCACCGTTATCACTCTTGCATATAACTTAGGTACATAATAGGGGAGTGACCTAAGATACAAATACGATACATACCTATGTTATTTACACAATGAAAGACTAGGTTTATAGCATTCCCTTTTTTCAAAATTTGCAATGCATTCAATCTTATAGGCACCTCAATATTTAAAGCTAAACGTAGAATATATTATGCTGAAGACATCAAAATCAAAGTGATTTGTTAAGATTTGCTTAGTGGAAACCGTTTTCTCCCGAAATGGAAATTTCACCAAAAAAGTACCTATTGTCATTCGCAAGCAGCTGCTGCAAAGGTATTCTTCCCTCTTAATACTCAGTTTTTTTTTTACTTTTTTATAGTATCCAATAATTTGAGTCAAAGATTGACGAAATGAAAAAGTATGACGTCAGAATCTGCTATTTGTACTAATCGTTGTATGGAAAATGAAATAAATTGCTGTTTTGGTCGCGAAATACTGCGTTACTTAAGTTCATAGTTATCATACAATTTTGTTTTTATAAAAGCCTAAGGATTCTGTTGGTAGCTTTAAATTTACTCTTAGACAATAATAAAAAAAGGTTTTTTCTCAAAACTTCAAGGTCCATATGTCTTTTACGATTTTAATTATATTTTTAGGGTACCGTACCTCAAAAGGAAAACACGGAACCCTTATAGGATCACTCGTGCGTCTGTCTGTCCGTCCTTCAAAGCCTATTTTCTCCGAAACTACTGAACCAATTACGTTGAAATTTGGTACACATATGTAAGTTTGTGACCCAAAGAGGAACATGTAACGCAAATAAATGAATTTTAAACATGGGGGCCACTTTGGGGGGGAAATGTGAAAATTAAAAAATAAAGTTTTGCATATACTATCGTGTTACATATCAAATGAAAGAGCTCATGGTGTGCATCTAAAATTATTTTTTTTTGTAATTTTAAAATAATTAGTTTAAGATAATAGCCAAAAAATTACCATTCCCCCCCTTCATCTCCGAAACTACTGAGTCTAAAATTTTGAAAAAATACACAAAATAGTTCTTTACTTACAGATGACAGGAAAACCTATTAGAAATGTGCAGACAAGCGTGAGTCGGACTTAATACTGTATTTGACAAAAATCAAATCAGCTTATTTTTATGAAACGTCAAAAACGCTCCGTTAGTAAAAAAAAATGTTTAAAATCTTGTGATGTACGGAACTCTTGCAACGCGAGTCTGACTCGCACTTGGCCGGTTTTTTTAAATCTATACTTTATTAAGATAATTTGATGGTTTACAATAATCAGAGTTTAGTAATTTTAACATGAGCCCTAAACGCCTTTGTGTAGGTACTGTAACTGCCTATGAACATTTTCAGCCCTGTGTAGTCATCCCTTTACGTCACAAATAAAAAAAATGGAATTCAAGCCTCGTTTGCAACATGTAGAGCAAAAAAATGGTACAGGAGAGTCAAACATTATTTAATGTATACTTCTTTATACATTGTAAATTAAATGGTTGTAACTAGTGATCTAAGATGCGATTACAGACAACGCACAGCTAGAAAAAGACTGCGCCAAAATAAATTACCCGTCTCTTTCTACTTGCTTTGATTAGGAAGATACGGAGTATATCTCGCGCGATCTTGTTCAAACCTTGCGCTCAACTAATTAAAAAATGTGTAATTATAATAAAAACTTATCCGTATAAAACCATACATAAATTCTGTCATAAACTACAGGTTGCCGCCCGCTCCCAAAAACGCAATTTACACATGCATACACGTTTCATTACATTGCGGGTTACCGAGGTATAACTGTGTTCTGTTGATCTACCAAACCCCGCACTGTATTTAAGCTTGCTTGCAATTTCTTGCATGTGTAAAGTAAATTGCGCTTAAAGATCGCTTATGGATACAGGCAGGCATAAGAAGGTCGTTTGCGTAATGCCGGGAGATAACGCGACATTATCTGCCGTTGCGAACTGCCGCGCTAATGTCGGCAAATTGCCACCGTTCGGGCTATTTTTAGCGGATTCAGAAAACTGTGTCTTGTTTGTGAATGACTAGATCGTGAGAAAACTGCGAAGATTTAGGGTGGACAGTGTTAAAAAAAATTGCTTATCCTGTGGTCAATAGTTAACAGTTTACGTGCATATTAATAATGTTTTTATCGCATGATAACTAATATAGGTATCTATCTATAAGAGGAGACGCCGTTTATGCAGATTAAGAGTCCACCAAACAATTAGGCCCTTATTGACAATGTCCACAGGAAAGATGCGAACTTTAATCTGTGTAGGACCCTTTAAAGCTATAGGAATCCGGGACTACCTCCAGCACGTCTAGCACTCGACGGCCGCGATATCCTCTCGATTTTTATCGCACTATACCTCTTCTTCTAAGTGTTCTAATAAGATAGAGACGGATAGTGCGAGAAAAATCGAGAGATCTCGCGCGCCGTCGCGTGCTAGCCGTGCTGAACGACTCCGCTTTCTCGCACTATACGTCTCTTTCTATATTTTCTAATAAGAGAGAGATGGATAGTGCGAGAAAAATCGAAGGAGCTCGCGCGCCGTCTTGTGATCGCCGTGCTGGCTCGTCCGTAGAGCCATTCTTGGCGACGTCCTATATTTATATAAATATATACTTATATAAGTATACTGATGGTGATCTTGATGAAGCCACAGTAGCCGAGTGGTGAGACACGTGAGTTTCATTCTGATGGTTTGGGTTCGAATCCCGGCTTGTTGACTACTGGGTTTTTCAAAAAACCTTATGTACGAATGATCATTTGATATTTATTATTAGCTTTTTGGTGAAGAAAAACGACGTTAGGAAACCAGTGTCTAATCCTAACAAGGGCCAGTTTTCCCTCAGTTGGAAGGTCAGATGGCAGTCGCCTTCGTAATACTAGTCATCATCATCATCATCATATCAGCCGAAAGACGTCCACTGCTGGACATAGGCCTCCCCCAAAGAATGCCAAAGTGACCGGCCCTGCGCCACCCGCATCCAGCGGACTCCAGCAACCTTTACCAGGTCATCAGTCCACCTTGTGCGGGGCATACCCACGCCGCGCCTTCCGGTATGTGGTTGCCACTCGAGAACCTTTCCGCCCCAACGGCCATCGGTTCTACGTGCTATGCGTACGTAAAACTAGTGCTTTCACCAAATCCTGGGATTTGGTGCCAAAGACCCTGGTCGCCATTAGGGTATAACTGAAACAAATGTATAAAACTATAGGTCTATTACTGTATTACTCACATAGCCATGGCTAAGTTACTGATGTGTTTTTTAGGGTTCCGTACCCAACGGGTAAAAACGGGACCCATTACTAAGACTTCACTGTCTGTCCGTCCGTCTGTCTGTCACCAGGCTGTTTCTCAAGAACCGCGATAGCTAGACAGTTGAAATTTTCACAAATTATGTATTTCTGTTGCCGCTATAACAACAAATACTAAAAATAAAATAAAATAAATATTTAAGGGGGGCTCCCATATAAAAAACGTGATTTTTGCTGTTTTTATAGATAATGGTACGGAACCCTTCGTGCGAGAGTCCGACTCGCACTCCGGGAGTGCCGGCAGAAGTGAAACTCAATGACATTGTAACAGTTTTTCGATCAGGTCACGTGTCCGTATTACGGTCACGTGACCTGTCTCGAATCTCACGTCTTACGAATCTCACGGCCACGTGACCTGTGGCGAGTTTAACAATTTTCCCCCATCACAAAAAGAAGCCGCCGCCGCTAAAGAAGTTTTCTCTTCAAAAAAACCGAGAAAACGCCAGGGGGACGATGTCGAGGTCTCAGTTCCAACAGTAGGATGTGCACATGTGTGTGGGCTGATTATGATAATGATGTTGACTACTTCTTCGAAGCAGAGACAGAAAATCCACACATTATGGACGATGCCCCTTGTGGTGTCGGGTAAGAATAGCACCACCCCCTTTCTTCCTGTGGGTGTCGTAAGAGTCGACTAAGGGTACAGGGTTGAAGGGTGTTGTGGGCGATGGGCTAGCAACCTGTCACTACGATATCACATTTTGTCGATATTTTATACCGACATTGATGCTAAAAGTGGCACTGGGACACAAGTTTCATGTGCTCTGCCTACCCCATTTAGGGATAAAGGCGTTAATGTATGTATGTATGTATGGACAATGAGGTGGAAGAGTAACATAGAAGGAAGGAGAGGCAGGGGAAGTATATGTATAGTTCCAGCTATAACGAAAGTATAATGTTATGTCGTGTGGCCGCTCCACACAATGGGCCATCCTGACCCATCATACAGGACGCGGCTATGCGGTAGAACGAGACATAAATATGTCTTACTCCCTTTAACGCATAGTTGAGTCCTGTATGATGGGCTAGGATGGCCAATTGTGTGGAGCGGCCAGTATCAGGAGCTTAAAACACAGAATGGCAATTACACCACCGACAAGAGCCCGGCTCTTAAATTTATGATGATGATTCAATTTTTACAGCTGTTGTCGTAAGAAATCAAGAGACTGACAGACAACGGAACACAGTGTCGACTATTCCACCAACAATAGAGCGTACGTAGTTCTTAAATTATATTGATTTTGGACAATTAATTTATGAAAAAAAAGCGGCTACGCGAAACGCCAACTTCTTTCGATTATGTAGGTACCTATCTCCCTCTGTGTCGCTCGAATATGCAAGTGCGATAGCGATAGAAACACGAGCGAACGAAGTTTCCATTTCGCGGTAGCCGCTTACGTCAAGATAACCATCGCACGTGGATTACTTTTTAATTGGTTTTCTTTTGACGCAACACGGATTTATATATCAGCCACGACTGACACAATATAACGAGCAAGAGAAACCTTTTAGCACAATTTCAGCCCTCATAAAAATAGACGACCGGAATATTTCATTTCATTACGAAATAAGAGTCTTTTCGTGGGGAGAAAAATATAGCTGCAGGCAAACCGCAATTATATTGCACACTGGCGGAAAGAAAACCTTTGTACATTTTAAATACGAATAATGTCTGTGAGGTGACAAGTACGGTTGGCCTTTTGTGGAATGTAACACGTGTGTGGTGCATTTATTTATTTGTTTCAATTATTTCCAACACGGGTTTTAGGGTTCCGTAGTCAACAACAACCCTTATAGTTTCACCATGTCCGTCCGTCTCTCTGTCCGTCTTCGGCTTAGCTTAGTAACCATTACTACTAAAAAACTGTGATTCGGCATGGATATATGAATCAATCACGCCGACAAAACAGTACAATACAATTTGGAAAAAGATTTTTTTTTAGGGTACCTCCCCTACATCTAAAGCGGGGATAAAATTATTATTTTCGTCGTGTGGCGTATCGTTGGATAGCTCGTTCAAAAATATTATGGGTTTTCGAAAATCATTTTTCAAATCATTCATTCGTTTGCGAGATATTGGGCTTTAAAGCCCTAATTTTAGTTCGAGTCATGTGTCGTCGTCGTCGTCCCTGCCGGCTAAATAAATGGCTACTACTGGGAATGTGGAAAAAATCGTGGTACAAGTAGGCATAAGTAGTTACCGAGTAATAGTTGACCAACTTAATGTGTAATTGAAAAGGCCAATTTTCGTACAAATTCGGCCGACGCAACCGCACTGCACGTCGATGTAACTAAGACAGACAAGCAATTAACTACGGAACCCTACACTGCGCGTGGCCCGACGCGCACTTGGCCGGTTTTTTTTACTCACAGTGGTGACAAACTAGCATACGGCCTGTCTGACTCCGGTATTGACGCTTGACTTGCAACACCAATATATCACAAGCGCGTTGTCGACTTTTTATCGATTTGAGGTTTCGTTGTATAGTAAAATAGAAACTTACCGGGAGGGGCAGCGTGTGTAGACCCCCCACAAGGTGGACTGATGACCTGGTAAAGGTCGCGGGAGTCCGCTGGATGTGGGTGGCGCAGGACCGGTCATTGTGGCACCCTTTGGGGGAGCCCTTTGTCCAGCAGTGGACGTCTTTCGGCTGATATAATGATGATGCTGATGATGATGCACAGCTCTGGTAGACTGGCAACCTTACTCACCACCAGAACCACAACACCACGTAATCAGATCAGCTCGATAGTTAGTAGCAGCCAAGTTAGCCAAATATTTCGGAACACGTCTTTATTACTGTAAGAATAAGGGTGTGTTACGACATATTTTCCTACCCTGGCTGCTACTAACTATATGACGCTGACTGTGCCTACGTATACAGAACTATTAGGTGGTGCTATTATGGCAGCGGTATTCTGTAAATGGGGAAACCACCACATCGATATCCCCAAATACGAGCCGCGCAGTATGCTGTCCCGCACACCTCACTGGATCCACAGAAAACCAGCGCCGTTGGCACTGCTGTGTCAACTGCATTGCTGAGTGGAGACCTTTTCGGTAGCACATTTGTTAGCTCATAAGGTGCATTATGTGAATGTATGTGTAATGATGTGTTATCCGAATAAATTTATATTCTATTCTATTCAAATATGGAGTATAATAGACATGACAGAGAAGCGCTCACAATGGTGCGGGTCTTCAACTCTTTACCGACGAGAGCTAGGCTCTTAAATAATGATATATCATGATGATTCTTATCCCCCAGTTGTGCTGTTCCAGATATGAGCTAGACACACGCTGGCTGCCAAAAGTGACATCATCTCATAGTAAAACTACAATGTACCTACTTACTCGTATAGTTGGCAGTAACTGTGTTATTCTATATGTCCAATGTTAAGTGGGCTAGTTGTGTTTGGATGGAATGATTGTTACGTTCATTATTGAAATTGTACATACATACATACATTCATACATTCACGCCTTTATTCCCAAAAGGGGTAGGCAGAGCACATGAAACGTATATTCCAGCGCCACTTTTAGCATAAATGTGAGTATAAAGGATCGACAATATGTGATATTGCAGTGATAGGTTGCTAGCCCATCGCCCACAACACACTTCAACCCTGGTCCATTAGTCGACTTTTACGACACCCACGGGAAGAAAGGGGGTGGTGAAATTCTAACCCGACACCACACGGGACCAATTTTGTAATTTTTATTTTACCTCGGCCTCAAACCGATTCATTTTTCGCATTCCAATCGTATTTTAATATGTTTCGCGCAGTTCCTTCTAGCACGCTGGTTCAGTGCGCTTGGATCGAGAACGAAATACATGCAAAATGTCTGGGATCGAATCGGAAGCCACGTCAAAACATGACACCATCGTCACAAACACCATTTCAGTTTGTTGCAATAGAACCAGCATTAGATACTAGGATATAAGTTCGTTAAGCGTTATCAATTTTGTGTTAATTAGGTGTAGTTTTTTGTATTTGTATTCTTATTCTTTTATTAACACAGGATCTACATTAGAGTTCTACTGTTAACAACGTCTCTATGCTCTTTATACGGTGCTGTCAACTTTCGAAGTCTAGCGTCGGCACTCAACATGCTACAAGTCTTTAATGTTTCTTACGTAATGTATGCTTTTCTGAAGGGACAGCTAACTGCTGTTATTTCTCTAAGATTATGGTACACCAGTCACAATCCCATCGATACCTTGATTAACATTGTCCCGACGAGAAATTACCAGAAGGCAAACCTTTTGAAATGTAAAGGTCTCGGCCATTTTAAAACATTTTCCTTACAAAATCCTTATATGTCCTTAAAAGAAAGGAACTCCTGAATGAAAAGTTGCCCTAAGTTCTTATAAAAGTTGCCAGAAACATCTGAGAATAAACTTGCCTTTTTCAGAAAGCTCTTTGTAGGTAAATTAATCCGCAATGTTTGTGTCTGACATTTTCCTTATACATAACTATGTACGATGACATCTGCCAAGTCGCTGGATTGACATGGAGCCACCATGGGGCAGAGTAGCCCAAGACAGAAACGAATGGAAAAGGCTGGAAGAGGCCTTTGCCGACTTGCAAACAGATATGCAAAAAAAGAGAAATAATAGAGTTAATAATATACCTAGGCACAACACTTTATATCTGATAATATGGCTAAAATAAGCAAACAAAAAACTATGTACACGCAGCTAGTCAATCACGAAACGCATTGTACGCGCGTCAGGTGTCTAAATGTCAAATTTTATATGGAAAAATTACAGTTACACTGTCCTAACGCGCGTTGGAAATGTTACGTGGTTACTCCTCTGAAAGACGCCGCCGTGCGAGTATTTTAATAAACGTCCCAAACAAAGACATCGCAAATCCATTCGAGGGAAAACCGAGCAATATCCTATTGTGGATACATGTCTAAACAAGAAAATACTGCGCGAGATTTTCTGACGCTCGGAAAATCCGTAATACTTTGATCCCCATACGTGCCAACGGGCTTGCAAAGGCACTTCAGAGGATAACGGGGAACTATTTTGGAGATATTTCGTGATTTCGTTTTACTTTTATAGGAAAACTCGGATGGTATGGTTCTACTCTACGAGCTGGAAGTATAGTATTTTACTGTGTATCGTAACTTTTCCAACGAGAATCATTGCATAACAACTACCATTCTCATCTTCATAAGGTGACCTTGATGTGTTCGAATAGTTACGAGATTATTCTGCTGTTTGTAGCAAACTTAATTGTGTTTCGTAAGTAATTAATTAACTAATTTTACACGTATAGTGAAAAAACCTTTTCCATACCTAGACCGATAAAATTATCAAATGAAATTCAATCTTAAGTACATTTTATAAAGAAATTGACTGGGAAATTCTCAATCTATACAGGGCCATTCTGTGTTGCCAGTGATGACATATAGCACTGAAACGTGGTCACTTATTATGGGCCTCATAAGATAAGAAGGCTCAAAGTCACCCAAAGGGCAATGGAGAGGTCTGTGTTGGGAGTTTCTCTGCGCGATCGCATCAGAAATGAGGCTATCCTCAGCAGAACCAAACCGATATATCCCTCCGAATCGCTAAACTTAACACATAGCACGTAGAACCGTTGGCCGTTGGGGCGGGAAGGTTCTCGAGTGGTGATCACGTACCGGAAGGCGCGGCGTGGGTACAAGGTGGACTGATGACCTGGTAAAGGTCGCGGGAGTCCGCTGGATGCGGGAGGCGCAGGACCGGTCACGTTGGCACTCTTTGGGGGAGGCCTATTTCCAGTAGAGGACATCTTTCGGCTGATATGATGATGATATGGCTAGCAGTCCGCGTGGCTCCGTCCACATAGAAAATAAACGCATTGAAAGTCGCGGTATAAAATATAGCCTTTGCTCTCCCGGTGGTCTTTGTTTAAATCTCTTGATTGTTTCCGGAGAATACCATACCTACAAACCTATAAAGCTACAAACTGACATTTCACAGATACTTATTACCTTTAAATTACTAGATAGTATCTAGTATAAAGACAGTGTAATTAGTGTTTTGTAAGGCAAGACGAGTGTTAAGTATAATGTAGTCACTGTCATTAAATTTCCATTTTAACTAAGTAACTACTTAACTAAGTACTTACATTTACATTACTCGTTTACTAACAGTCAGTCACATCAGATCTTATTTTATGACCTATAAAATAATACTCCCGTGAGAGTTCTTGAAACTTCGTTTGATTTCAGTAGACTTAGTAACTTCGTTTTTAGCTCGAATATTGTGTGACTGAAATTTTGTCACTTGGGTCATACACAGATGTAGGTTCGCGTCTCTTCTGTCAAAGTTATAGTACTTGATTACTCGTCAGGCACCGAGAGTTTCTAATTTTTTTCTAGAAGTCCAATGATGTCCACCTTACCCCTCAGAATATTTATAGTAAAGCTGATAAGCTCCGTGAATCATAGCTTACGTGTACACACACACTTACCCGTTTTTACCCGTTTATACACCATCGCTACCCTTTCAGTGTACCTACATGAAAGGGTAGCGATGGTGTTTAAACGGCATCTAACATTAAACAAAACATTATACGCATAGCACGTAAGCTCTTAATTAACGAAAATGAAAGACGAATTTTGTTTTTAAGACTGTGTATGACCGATTTTTGAATTTAGGACTTTCAACAGACGAGGAGTAAGAATAAAGGGCTCTTTTAATGAATATTAGCTAATAAGTTATCTAGTTTGTATGTATGTAAGCATATATGTATGTATGTAAGCACTTTATTGTACACAATAACAGGTTAAAGAATATACATGTCACACAATAGATCAAAGTACAAAGGCGAACTTATCCCTATAAGGGATCTCTTCCAGCTAACCTTTGAACAATTGAGAGGAAGGTAGGTAGACCGAGATAGGCAAACTTATATCGTGACAACACAGATAAAATGAAAACAAAACCTAACAGGTATTAATTCTAGACAAATAAAACATGTCAATACATATATATATGTACAGTATAAAATATAATACACACTATCATAAGTAATATATATCGCAAATATACAATAAATAAATAAATACTACATTCAACCAATTCACAAGTCATTGGAAAGCTACAACTTCTTCAAATTCATCTTAAGTGACGCAACAGACCGCGACTGTCTCAGCGACAAAGGCAACTCATTCCACAACTTAACAGCGCGCGCGGTAAAAGATCTGGAGTACCTATGTTCGCGTCTTTTTAGACGGTACAACAAGAGTAAGGTAAGCACTCGACCGCAAGCGGTGGCCACTGCCGTCTGCCATATAGTTAAACCGCTCAGAAAGATAAGGAGGGGAAGTAGGGCTGAACAGCGTGTTGAAAAGTAATGACAGGATATGCACGTCCCTGCGCCGGCGAATCGGTAACCATCGAAGCTTAGAACGGAATTCAGAGATATGATCATACTTGCGTAGACCAAAAATATATCTGATACATACATTTTGATTAAGTTATTGAACCGAAGACTAAATAATTCTAAGTGAAATCACAAATGGATTGAAACCTCGTAGTTTTAATTAAATACAGTTCGTGACCTCTTAGAACAGGATTCAGGTTCGGGTTACATTGATTATTTGGGTAACACGGACCTGAATCGTATTCAGTGTTGACAGATTGTACAATTACATTTTAATGAAAAGCATAAGATTTCATCGAGTAGGTACAATCATAAAATATTCTTTTCTATCTGCTTATTTATGTCTACCTTAATATAATACTTTGAACCGGTGGATTACTTTAATCTAGTTTAAAATATTTAGGCACCAAATTCTCCAACACCTCGCTAACACACAGCGATCACAAACCCCAGCAAACGATAAAAGCAATTATTTTAAAAGGCACTCCCAGCAGCAATCAGCTAAAACCAAATGATTTTCCAATCCCATTTCCGCGAAAACCAGAACAAAAGGGGATCACAAAGGCTATCCGTTGTTTCCTGGCCCCCCCGTAGGTACGCACCCCACCCGCCCCCCTAGCTTCCTTCCCCCTGCCCCCCGCCCCCTGGCACACTCACTCTGGCCCCTTCGCCCCCCAGGGATCGCGTACACTAATTGCGAAGCTAAATTGGGGTAATGTATGGAACTGCGTTCGGATAAAACGGGCTAAGCCCGACGGATCAAAGCTGCCATTTGTTTTAGTTAGCAGGCTTTTCTTGTCTCGTTTATTCTTTAATGGGATTCCTAGTCTACTGAGATCGATGAGGGCTTAAAGCAACAGGTTTTACATCTGTATTGGGATCATTGTCAGTTTTACTTAATTTTTAGCAATTTAGGTAGTATACAACAACTTTATTAATTGTTGAACTACAGCATAAAAAAAGTAAAGTCAAAGGTGCTGAGGTGTCAGATTCTATAGACATTGATTGAATAGTTATTCAAATCGCAACAGGGGTCAACTGTAAAGCGGGTTGCAGCAAACAAAGCACGAGTAGAGGTTACGAGACGAACGTCGCGCCGCTTGGCCTATTGGAATATGTAAATCATAATGTAAATAGATGGGACCGAAATGATACATCGCGTGCCGAGCTCACTTTCCAGCCGAACCGTACCGCGTCGCCGTCCGTAGTGACACGCACGTTATCAGAACGTTATTAAACAGCGAGGCACCGAACATAAAATTCGATTGAAACGCCGTAAATAAAACATGTTGCCAGTCTCCCTTCGCATTCGCGTTATTGAGTTACGCGGCCCCGGAGCGTTTTGCCGCCAAAACAACGAACATTTTGCCCCCCGGCGTGCGTAAAAACATCCACAGAATTCTCGAAGCGAGAGCAACTGAGAACCGGCGCGCAAGGCAGAAAGGGATGGGTGCCTTAATATTTTATCAAGCGTCTTCTCATCAGGAAATGACTGCTCAATTCAAATAAAACCGTAGATGAATGCTTTTACAGCGCATAATGGCTTGGCGCGATTAACCATTGCGTGTGTGCCCTTACGTCGGTGAAAGGAAATTACAACCACACCCACGTATAATGTTGCCGCAATAAAAAACGTGTGAGAAGAAATAATGAGCGGTTACTGGCGAGTCGAGCCAGCCGGCGATTTGATCTTTTTTCGTTTCCCTTTAATTGATTATAGGAAGGAACCGTCAAAGGACGTTAGGCGAAGACTCAGGTAATGAATGATGGATGAAGGGTCGCAAATCTGATTACAAATTTAAATGTCGCACACAGATGAGTCGGTCGTGATCGGCGCTTGTTGAAATTCAATGAGAACGGGGCCACCGTGATCATGCATCGATAACACTGGATTGTTCAAGAATTGTCATTCAAAACATCCTACCGACGCACTCGATATCTAAATATAGGACCATTGTGCTGCGCCTCAAGAGACTGCATCGATACGCAGTGACAGTGTTCAATGGATATTATTATCTTATTGGCTTCAAATAATAATAATAATTACACGGTTCAACTCACGTATTAAATGTCACTACGGGCGACATGTTTCCAACTCTTTCGAATACGTGAGTTGAACCGTGTAATTATTAGTATTATTTCAACATGTCTCACGAAAGTTTAAATTCGATTACCTATTGAAGCCAATTTGCGATTTTAAACTTTCGTGAGACATGTTGACTCATTCATTTTGAGTCTAAACTATGCCTTCAACTTGTTCCTATTTGTGGGTTTATCTATCTTAAGCATTTTCAAAAGTCCAATACTGAAAATCGCAAGGCAACGCAAATCCGCACGCAGTCTATCAACCACAATTATTCAAAAACTGCATTATTTTTCGCTCTGAATGTGGAAGAGGGAGAATCTGATCATTTGGATGCAGACTATCGTATTTTTACCTACCAGCAATGTCCTATTATAGTTGGTGAGATCTTACTTTGAAGTTTTGACAGCTGTCATCCGAGTACAATTTATGTCATCATATGTCATTTTTGACGTTTATTGTACTGGGATGACAGCTGTCAAAACTTCAAAGTAAGATCTCACCAACTATAAACAAACATCTTCCACCTCCAAATGCCTGCCGATGGCGATCTAAATTCGAAATGAAACCATGGGATCGGAATAGCTGTCAGTTTATATTACACTTTGACGTCTTTGTGTCATACTAGTACAATTGAGTAAAACAAAAGTCGTATCTCCTGTGGTCAACAGTTAGGTAAGAGTTTCCGTGTGTATGATATAAAACTTATATCTTTGTTCTGTAAATAGGCCACAAGGGCACTTTTAAATGTTTTGATTGCATGAAATCGTATAAGAGGAGACACCCCCCAACCAGTGTGGGTTTGTTGCAGAAAAAGGCACATCTGATGCGACCTAAACCATCCGCATACTGCTTGTGCTCAACTTGTACCCCAAAAATACATCGCTTTAATTCATGATATGTACACGAATATAACAACTCAGATAGTAACTCCAGCGGGGACCACTGCATAGTTCGCTATAACGGTTGGAGTGCACCAGGGCTCTGCACTAAGCCCATTACTTTTTAATGTTACTATGGACTACCTAACTAAAAAATGCCAAAAAGCACTGCCTTGGAATATTTTATATGCAGTTGATGTCGTTCTTATGTCCGAAGATAAAGACACACTCCAAGCCGACTTTAACTCATGGATTAAGCCCTGGAGCAGAACGGTCTAAAGATTAGTAGGAAAAAGACTTAACACATGTCGTGCATTTTTGAAGACACAAGCACAAACACAGATGACATTCATATTTTTGCCGGAAACACCTTAATCCCACGTGTAGACCGTTTTAAATACCTGGGTTCCATCATTAGTAATGACAGAAAAATCGACAAAGACGTCGAGCATAGAACATCCGCGGGATTGTTAAAATGGAGACAACTCAAGGGAGTAATGTGCGATGTTAAAATGCCACTGAGGGTAAAAGGCAACTATATAAGACCGCGATCAGACCCGCCATACTCCATGGTTCCGTATGCTGGGCCACTACTAAACAACACCTAAATAAACTCCATTCTGCAGAAATGCGCATGTTAAGATGGTCGGCTGGCGTCACTCTAATGGATAAAGTCAGAAACGAATATGTCAGAGGCAGCTTTAAAGTCGCTCCTATAAACGAGAAAGTTGTTGAAAAACGCCTTAGATGGTACGGTCATATACAAAGACGACCCGAAGACCATATCGTCAAAACAGCCTTACACTTGCCGACGACGAAGCGTGGAAGCGGAAGACCCCCGCCACTTGGTGGACGACGTCCAAAAAGACCTTAAAGATCAAAACATTGACAAGAACCTAACCAGGAACCGTGCCACCTGGAGGCTTGGGACAAGGAAGGCCGACCCCAATTAGGGATAAAGGTCCAGGATGATAATGATGATATAAGAGGAGACACCAAACGGTGTCTCCTCTTATATCATCATTATCATCATTATCTCTTAATCCACATTCCACATACCTAAACAGGTATGTGGAATGTGGATTAAGAGATAACAAAAAATCCTATATTACCCATACTATTAAACGCGCAATATTTGCAATCACGTTCCCGATAACGGCTCTAACGATTTTATATGTAGGTAAATGAGTTTTGGAATATAGCTATTTACGTGGGCGAGAAATCGATCTAGCTAAGTCTCTTGTCTGGGAAAATTAGTTTTCTTCGTATTTTCACCCGAGCAGAGCTCGGTTGCCCAGGGACTAAAGCTTTATAGCCCCTATCTTTGGCAAAGTCTAAATAAGAGACGCGGACCTAAATCTCTGTATAACCCATTTACATATATGGCAAAATATCCCCCAATCGATCTCCAATCCCAAAAAGGACGATAATATTTTCGAACCCAGAAACAAACTAAATCATGGTTTTTGCGGCCATTCTTTTTGTAGCCGCTGTGCTTAGTGCTTACGATGCCGACATACATCCTTTGAGACATTTTACCTCATCAGTGGGCGTATGATAAATATTTTAACACATATCGCCGTGGACATCCGTTACTGACGCATCACGCACTAGCATACTTGTCAAAACGTTGCCTAAGTATGTTTATCCACAGTGACATGTGATGACATGGTAACCACCGGTGTAAGACACACCCGGTGAATGCATCTCGTTGCGTTCAACACGTGATAGAGACGTGATAAAACCGTATACTTATTTTCGTCAAGATGCTTAAGTCTTTATATCAAGCGTTAAACGTTATTATAATAGTCTCACAGTTGACTGTCGGTGGCTAGTGTTAGGTATAGATAGGCATTGCCTATCAAATCCCAGCCTTTATGGACAGGCGACGATTGCGGCGAGATACATGCTGTCATGCGAAAATGGAAACGCTCGCGCCTGTATATAGACATTTCTAAAGGTAATATGTTAGGGCGAAACCAGAAGCGGGACCAGCACTGCCGAATGCCTGCTGCTTGTTCATAAACTCGCTCATACGAGAATGAAAAACGAAATGTTTCTTGTGATTTCAGAAAGGGGGCCCGCGCTGTCCACCACGTGCTTGTCGATAATCGCGATCATAAGCGAATGACAAAAACACAATTTTTCTTGTAATTTCAAACGGGGGGCCCGCGCTGTCCAACACCCTGCTTGTCGATAATCGCGATCATACGCGAATGACAAAAACACATTTTTTCTTGTGATTTCAGACGGGGGGCCCGCGCTGTCCAACACCCGGCTTGTCGATAATCGCGATCATACGCAAAACAAAACATAACGTTTCTTGTGATTTAGCCAGCAGCACTGACCACGCAACGCGACACGCGACGAGAAAAATCTATCGACCTCTTTCTTATTTACACAATGCGGGTGAAAAAAGATTCACTTGAGTGCGCATGCGACGCGACTTAGCCGCAAGTTTTGCTAACCCCCCAAGGACAGACCTTTATCTGGGACTATGTCATGGACTAACCGCTAACTGTAATTAAACGCCTGCCTTTTATTCTTTCCTGTAAGTATATATTAGTCGAAGTTATTCTTAATACGGGCATTGTTCCAGTTATGAAATAAATAAAATCAATAAATAGTCGTGAAACAATCCAAAGTTGAGTTAAAGACAGTAAACCGGTGGCTATCACAAAGTCGTTTTTCCTCAACTTCAAGTGAAGTTTTCTTAAAACTTCGTCAATTTACGTGATAGAAATGTCTACCGTGTTGGGTAACGGAGTATTGTGCCGTATTGCAAGACAAACATAAATAACGGTGTGCGAGCACTCGCGACGTCGCGATTTAACAAATGAAGTGGGGACAAGAAGTTATTTACGAAATAATTTACTTTTAAAACAAAGTTTTAAAGCCAAACCAAGCCACAAGAACATTTCCACATTACTTTTCCAATTTACTTCATGAACTGATTTCCGAAAGCAAATGCGTTGATTATTAAAGAAAAAAACCCAATAATATTTAAGGACTTCCGTCGATTTCACAAGGACCACCTTTGGCACTTCATTAGTTGCTATTTCAACGGAATCTTATCAGAATCTGTGACGTACTTTTGTACTTTTAAGAACATCTGTGGTCTTCATCATCAATTACACGAGCACATTCCACATTACACGAGTTACAAGTAATAGAAAATACCAAAATCACTACACGCGTGCCTAATGTACCTAATTGAGGTGTTCTCTCAATTCCTCATGGATCCCATCATCCAACTGGATTTTTGAAAAAAATGGGACCAACCTCGAAGCATACAAGCATAAGCATTGCAAACAAACAAAAAATACGAATCGGCTCATCAATGACGGAGTTCTGAGGTAACAAACATTGAAAAAAGAAACATGATATAGAAAAAGTCTGCAGAAATTACACTAGTCAAATAACATATACTATACTTGTCTATGTCTATCACGAGATATACCATAACACACTTCGGATTGTGTATAGTCATTGCTCACCTAGGAGGAAAAACAAAAAATGTCTCAGATATTTGTCGCCCGAGCCGCAGGCAAGAGCGATAAGTATCTAACGAGGCGTTCTTTATTACTTTATTAGCCAGGGATACTTAATTGCCACTTTATCGCCAGGTGTGACGTAAATATAATGATCAACACTAATAGTTTAGCAAAGGTACCGTTTAAAATTTCTCGTACGTCCATTATCTTCATCATTTTATCATCTTCGTTTTTCCAGTTGCGGCCGGAAGGAAAAATATTGGGTAGGTAGGATTGTATAGTGGGTTGCCGGCTTACTTGATTGTTGCTTGGATATAACCAGTGGTGCCGCAGATAACGACTGAGCACGTAGTTTCCTAAGGATCCAGGGGTCGGATTCAGCCCTCGGAAAGGGCTTGAGATCGGTTAGGTTAGTAGTAGGTTAGCGGGCCGACGACCTACTTTTTGTCCGTGGAGAAACCCTGCGTAAGTTATCCGGCCATCAGGGGATTTCTGGGGTATGTGGTAATTCTATCAACTCGGCGCGACGAGTGCGTTCGGAGCTTCGGAGAACTCTAGGATCTCATACCGAGAGCGCTGGAGCCCTACGCCTTTACGCCTGGCTACATCAGGCTCCTCCCAGCCCAGTGCTACTCGGTCTTTGTCGCCTTCCCTAGGATCCTTGCACATCGTTTCACAAGAGATTCTATTCTACTTACTTTGTCAGCCCGTACACTATACGCCTGATTGCGTCCGACAGAATATCAGCGCCACAGCAGCAATGGCAATGTCGCCTTTTCGTGGCTGTCGTGACAAAAATTATACCTAGTTGGTAATATTCGTATAGAAACGAAATTGTTTATAGTTTTAATCGGTTTTAAAATATATTTTACGTCACACCTGGCCATAATGCGAGTTTTACTGCATGCTGCGCGTACGGTAAAACTCGCATTGTGGCCAGATGAAGACGTAAAATTGTGTACTTACCACGGGCGGTAATTCGTAAAGCCATTCACGAATTCACCGCCCTAGGTACGTAATGTACTATTTTCACTCGTTTCATCATAGCATAAGTATACGAAATAAAGTTTTTAAAAATGCATTCGGCTGCGCGGTTAATAGGTACTCATTCAATGAAACTATTATTTATACCAAACCAAACGGATTTTACCACGCGCGTCCCTTTCTACTACTAGTATTAAATATCGTACCGATACGCATGCATTCTGAAAGCAGCGCTAATGCAATTTGCATTAGCATTACATTGAATAACTAAACTAAGCAGTAGTTACCTACTTATACAAGCTTCTATTTAACTCGTATGTAGATATAAGTAAGTAACCAGTCCTTCAAGCAAACAATTTTTCAGCCAGTATCCGATGGAACTGTAATTTTAAATAATGATTTATGTTTTAGTGACAACGCAATATTATGGCACCACCGAACTGATCTGACCCCGTATCATGGTCGGCCTTATCACGCGATAAGTGACAAGATAGAGCGTCCGTCTCGTTCCATCGAACGGTGTTAGCCAGTGACGGAAGCTCTATCTTGTCACTTATAGAATAGAATAGAATAGTAGTTTATTGCCACGCAACATACCAAATACAGGAACAAAACATAAAACATACTAAACAGAAAAATAAAAACTAAATCTAGTAGGTGTATCTGTGCGACAATCTAGTAGGTATATCGTGTGATAAGGCCGTCCATGCTACGGGGTCTGATGATGGATACAGAATGGCAGTACCAAATAACACAAAATATTATAGGAAGCCTCGAATGTCCATGAGATGATTGCAATGCAAAAAAAAAACGGTCGTCAATAAAAAAACAGTCAGACAAAAAAAATTTTTTTTTTGGCAAACATGGCAACTATATGGATTATTTCTAGACAAGATCAATAATAGGTTGTTAACCCGTACTACTTGCTACTCGTATCTAGCTTGTCTGTGTAGTTACAATTCTACTCAAGTTCGTATCTGTCTAGACGGGCGTCTATCGTAAGGATAAAATGTGGGGGTTGAGCTTGTGTTGGGTGTTAGGTACCTATTACTCGTATGGGTTTCCTCTATAATATTTATAACAATCTCTACTTTAAGTGCAAACTTTAAGAAGGGTAATTACTAGGTATTTAATTACAGGTATTTTAAACCTAGTATTTGTCTAGTATTTTGAAATACGTTTATAATGCCACTCTTGTTACTATATACAGTTGCGGGAAAAAACTTGTTTTTTTTAAATAGCTACAAGTTTTATCTATACTTTATTTACCATCGTAGCCTGTGACGCTTCTGAAGTTCTTCTGAATTCTAATTCGGCTTCAATTTTATCCGACGAATTGTGGATTTGTATAATTAAGTATGCGGGTGGCGCAGGACCGGTCACTTTGGCACTCTTTGGGGGAGGCCTATGTCCAGCAGTGGACGTCTTTCGGCTGATATGATGATGATGATGATGATGATAATTATGTATTGCCGGCATTACAATCATCTTCCAAACCTAGTCTGGCCAGCTTGTCGTGACAAAGCATTTTTTTCAAATTCTTATATGGCAACGATTTTACCGATGAAATATGCTGCCAGCTATATTATTTGGCGGCGTAATAGGTACTTAAAGTACCTATTACGCCGCCAACGCCATACATTACGTGTTACCAGCTTGCGTTTTTTTTCTTTGCCGCCTTTTTCTTGTGACCGGCTGGTCAGAAACTTTTTCCCATTATAGGTACCTGTCGGCCGTTTACACCATTCGACCCGTTTCTGAATAATTTATGGAATTATATCTATCGTCTTAGGGTGGTTTGCACCAAACCGTCAGTATCGTAAGCGATGTTCGTTACAATCTGAATGTATGGATGGTTTCTATGGGATGGCAGCTGCTGCATGCATGTCATGTAAAAACGTTGATCGGTCTGTAATCGTAAGTTGGTACAGAACATGAAGATTTGTGAAAGATCATTTGAATGGAAATCCATAGTGTCAGCCTGGCACTCCCTCACAACACCAGGACTCATATTAGATTGCAAGTTCATTACGGGGTCTTTCGTCGGGGATGCGGTCAGCGGTGGACGCCTTGCTTCTTAAGCGGAGCTTCTGACGCTGATTGCATTTTTGACGACTGACCAAACTACCGAACAACGCCGCTTTATAAGCAAACTTGACATTTGCGAAATCATCTTAACTTAGATGGAATCCATTTTTTAAAAGAAGAAGTTCATTACGCTTGCAGATGCTAGTTCAACATTTCCTCGTATATTCGTCTCAGACTTTGACTAAGAGTTGCCTGCAGGACCTCCAGACCATCACAACTTTTTCATTTCCATGATGTGGAGTGGAGTTGTTGTTCTTTTTCCTGCGTATAACGAGGTTAAGTATTTTACAGGTGATGTGACGATATACCGACTAAGTTGTTTATGCAAATTCAAGCTCAAACATTTATTCGTGTCAAACACACTAAATGAAAGAAATAAATACAAAAACACATAAGACTTTGCCTAGAAATGGACCCAGCTCTGCATGTTGCTAGCTTTACAGCCAACGCTGGTCTTCCGCAGGGTCCATTCGGCGAGAATACGATGCCTATAATACAATCACGTCTTCCAAGTCTCAGAGAATCAATATGGAATAAATAAATAAAGGGTTTAAAGGTTTAGGTTTTTTAAATAAATCGGCGCAAGTGATTAACAACTTTCTGTCAAAAATTTAATTTTTGGTACAAGTTTTTATTGCTGACTGTACTTTTCTGTATCCGTCATCAACTACTCATTGAGACGATTCTAACGAGCCCAAACTCAACGGGGTTACGTCGGTTAAGTACTGAATTCCCATGGCCAATAGGTACAATACTTTAAAGGCATTAAACATTAGGTAGCTATCTTCATTAGAAATAACAAACCCTAAAATTGAATTACCTATCAACAGTCTGACACTTTCAAACAACAAAGCAAATATCAAATAACTGCAGTTTAAACAAATAACTTTTTTCTAGACTAAGTACTTTATTAGGTCGAACTGCTGAGTAAAGACTTCCTCTCCCCTATCTTTTCCGCCACTCATTATGATTTACCTAGTTCGGACTCCCGGCGCTTTCCCTTTATCATTCGTTTCAAAGGCACCTACATAAAACCCTTGTTTCCTTTCGAGGGATGATCTTCTGACAAGATGTATCGTATACCCGTGTGCGATCATTTTCAGCTTTTCTGTATAGGTTGAACTTAGGGTTAATTTCTTGGCTTAGAATAGTATCTACTATTAAATATATTACCTACCCAAATAATCTGATGAAATATTAATTATCTAAGTCTGTGGTAGGTATCTACATTTAAGTTACTTGCACGTCGGTCGCGTAACATGCACTAGGCGGATCTAAATGTAGGTATTTTGCTGTAGCGGAAAATGACAATAATAAGTCCTAACGCTAATGTACGCAATTACCCCACTAGACTTAACACTTTTAAGTATAAATATAAGTAGTATAATGTATAATATATTGTTGGAGGTTATTATACGAATTGAAGATACATGTGATGGTTAGGTAGCGGATAAGATAATCCCATAAAAACATTCCATGTAAAAAAGAGGCCAAGTCTGGAATCTCTTCCACCGTAAAAGTTGTGAGATAAGTACCTCAGGCATTCTTATAATGCGTTTTTGCTAACTAAATAAAATTCTGCAACTTGGCAATCACACAACTACTGCATTTATTTTTATATTTATTTTTGCTGAAAACTATGTTTAATTGAATGCATTATTTATGCAGTTGGTGTTTCTATATCTTGTATGTATATCTTATTATATATTAGTAGGTACCTACCAAATTAAAAGTATATTACATATAAATCAAATGTCCATGCAATCCCATTAATCTTCGCAAATGAGTCAATGACAAACCAGACAGAGTAGGCACTCATAATAACTCTACCTAAACATTTATTCATTTCATTCAAGCAATAAGAATGAAACATCGCCTGTTAATCTCCGACAATCATAAATAATAACATCACGAGTTCCCACGTCCGTCAGTCAAGACGTCTTATTTATAAGCTTGTTATTCACTAACGCACTTGACCCTTTCAGAACAGTCCCCGATAAAAAAAATACAAAAAGAATAAAACTTATGAACGTATCCATTAGACACACATACACACGATAACCTCGTTCGGACGTATCAAACGTTATAGAAGTCACGCACACGACAAGAAACCCTACTCGCTTACGCACACATGACTAAACCCAATAGACGCACACATGCACAGAGAACCGTGTTACTGATCAAGTCGTGTGGCTTCCAATTTCAAATTCTCGTTCGTTTGCTCCGAACGGCGGTCTTAATTTGGATTCGGCTCACACTTGCGCAGTGCGGCCATGTTCGTCGTATTTTTAGAGCTGATGCGCTGTTTTGCTAACGCTATATTTGCCGACTACGCGTTTTTACCGTTAATTCTTTTGAAATTAAGCATTTTAAAATGCTGGCGTGTTGCTAATGAGCTGATAGGACAAGTTACTAATAAATATGTTGATGGTTATTCCAGTTTTTAAGATCATAAAACAGTCCTTGTTTTATGCAAATGGCGAGTCGTTTAAATATACGTTTGTTTTTTATGCTCTACCGGTAATTGTTATTGTATGGTAAGTAATCATACACATTACCTGATAGTTAAAAGACCGGCAGTGAACG
Source organism: Epinotia bilunana (assembly GCA_947049275.1). Classification (NCBI taxonomy): domain Eukaryota; kingdom Metazoa; phylum Arthropoda; class Insecta; order Lepidoptera; family Tortricidae; genus Epinotia; species Epinotia bilunana. The sequence continues at coordinate 17,456,698 of OX346260.1, read as the reverse complement.
TTAATCTTGTTAAGGTAAATAGCGTTGTACCACGAGTTCAAATATGCATTTATTTCAGACCAATGTTGTCCATATTTTGTTATTAAGTAGGTACAGTCACAAACTTTGATTTGGGACCCACATAAGGTTCACAATCCTGTCAAATTGTATAGGAATACAAAACATATTTTACCAAAAAGGGTCATAAATTAAAGAACGCGACCGTACACCTTAAAATAAAAACGAATACTAAGGTTAACTTAAATAATATTCTTATATGCTAAGCTTAAATTCAGAGAGGACCAGTGCCGTGTCAGGCCACTGTCCCATCTCTCGGCCACAACGACAACTTAACTTAAGAAGAATGAAGGTAATAACTGCTTAAGGTGGACAGTACCTACTCAGCCTTTTTATCGCGGAAAAAAACTACGAACCATTTACCCAACCATCTGATACTGACTGGGTTATGTGGTAGGTACCATTAAAGACTGCGCTATTATGTGGGGACCCCAAAATTTGACAGGAGCTTACCTAACTACCTTATTTAAATCGTATTATTTTATTAGAAAAAAAATATAGCGATGATCTTTTAAATAAGATCTCTCAGATCTTTTAAGCTATTTAAGTTCACCTTATTTTTATTTACTTTATATTGAAAGGCAGTAACAACCACGTAACCAATTAAACATTGAATGTAAAATACTGCATATAACTGACACATTAGACCTAATAAATCTAATAATAGAAGGGTACTGTATAAATAAAATGTTTTGTTTCTAATATTTAGGCAAAAAAACACCATGTTTGTTTCAGTCGGCAACCGAGGTGCCTATTATGCGTGTAAAAAGGGGGTAGCGCTACTCTAACCACCCCAGTTTCTCTTAGAGGCTTATCAGCGCCTTGATATTGTTTACTGCTTCGTGTACTATGTATGGAGACCATTAGTGTTTTTTCTTGTGTTTCTCCCTGCTTACTATCCAGTTAAATGTTCTGTTATGTGTTCTGTTGTGTATGTGTGTAGTAGTTCAGTGAGTAGGTATTCAAGATAGCTCGATATATCGATTTATCAATAGGTGCGGGCAGGAAATCGTGCGCGATTTATCTGCTGCTTATATCATCTGCCCTACAGCATTCAAATGGAGTACGAGAAACTTAAGTCCCACACTACACCTCAGAGATAGTAGGTATCAATGGTCAATCACAGTCACGTCGACATGCAAGCCAAGCTGAAAGAACTTCAAAGAGATACACGACGGGGCTATAAGTGAGCATTCAGAAGAAAGTCCGGTCCAATGTGAACCGCTGTTGCTATATATGGATGATACCTACACGTGGAAGGCAATCATCATCTGTAGGTAAGTTATCAATCGCTGCCGAATTCAAGGAATATAAGGGTTTCGTCCTCAACTTCGTACGTGTAGAAATCGTTTAAATCGTGCCTCCGTACAAATTTCTGCCCATTTCACTCCCTTGGGGGATTTCCGCGATGTATTTATCGCGGAAATCCCCCCCACCCGTTTGCCTTTCCCGAAATTCAAACTAAGTATATCCGTTCCAAATTTCGTCTCAATCGTGTTTTAAACTTGAAAAGGTAATAGAAAGACAGAGTTACCTACTTTAGCATTTATAATATTCGAATGGAATGCCCGTGTAACTGGTTAACCTTAATCTCTTAACAACGAGACTCGACCATCAAAAATATCAAGTAAAAGAAGTGGTGCAGTGGTAAAATTTACTGAACCGTCACGTAAAACGCAACCATAAAACCGATCATGCTAGGGCCTCTGGTGGTGGACAATCGAGAAGAGCTGGAGAGAATTGAAACGCGTTGTTCAAGACGGATCGCGATGGCGACGAACTCAGGACTCCCCTAAACTCACCTACCTCACCACTGAGGTGTTGATACATACGATGGTGCCACGAGCGAATGAGCACGTGCTAAGCGGCCAACGTGTGGTCCGTAAAGCCTCTCACAGAGTGGCGCGGCCTGCGGTGGCGGTCGATGGTACGTCAATTTGACAATAACTGTCAAGTTTACCAACCGCGGTTTGTCAACCGTAGGCCGTGCCAGTGTGATTCAAGCCTAACGACTAGCATCGATTTTGATAGACAGAGGACGTTCTGAGGCTCTAGTTTAAGTTTTACCGAAACAAAACTTTACGATCGCGTTTGCGTTTTACCCTCAATTTGTATGGGATTTGACAGCTAAACGCGAACGCGGTCGTAACGTTTTGTTTCGGTATAACTTATACTAGAGCCTCTGTAGCCTGTACGTTAGTACCAGTGACGGAGCGTCCATGCAAACATGCCCGATTCCCAGCGGCTTGCCTAAAATTAATTATAATGATGGAAAAGTCGTTCAGTATTATCATCTTATTCGCTTTTAATCATTCTAGATCATGACCCCGAAATCACCCAGCATACAATAAGCACTTTCATAGTTTTATTTTGTTCCAGCACGGCCATCACGCGACGGCGCACGAGCTCTCTCGATTTTTCGCGCACTATCCGTCTCTTTCTTATTAGAACACTTAGAACAAGAGGTATAGTGCGAGAAAAATCGAGAGTATGTCGCGGCCGTCCCATGATAGATGTGCAGCACGGCTATCATGCAGCCGCGCGCGAGCTCTCTCGATTTTTCTCGCACTATCCGTCTCTTTCTTATTAGAACACTTAGAACCAGGGATATAGTGCGAGAAAAATCGAGAGTATGTCGCGGCCATCGCGAGATAGTTGCCCATCGAAAATTTTCTCGCGCTGCCAATTGTAAGTAAAGTATACCTACTATTATTTAGCCTGTGCCAGTGATGACTACTGTCACTCTGGTGGCCTGTTTAAACAGCTCACTGTAAACAAACTCTAGCCCTAAGTCATAGGACTAACTATCTAGGTATTTAGGTAAAGAACTACACTCGCGGGCAAAGAATACCGGTCGGTAAAATACCGTCATATTTCCTAAAATAGTGCGTAAGAGGTTGTACAGTTAATCCTGTCATGATCTTTATTTAACTTTTATATAAACTGCTAATAACAGAAAAAATATAACGTTACCAGATTTAAATCGGACTCGTAAAAACCCATGAAAAAAAACAACGTTAACGGAGCGAGATATCGCAAAAATCGCGATTTTTGGATACCTATATTTTTATGATAGGGTCCAGGAAATTGTTAATACAGTTGGGTACTGTAAAGAATAGCATATTATGTAAATTGTTTTAGTATTAAATATTTTAAAAATCCTATTGCAGTTATTTAATTTAGGGTGACCCGTATTCTTTGCCTGCGAGTGTACATTTAGGTTCCGATACCAAGTCACGGGCACTTTATGGTCTTTAAATCTTTCGGCTTCTGGCAATCCCTGCTAGGTTTTTTGTTCAATCGCTGACGAGAGCCATCTGATCAAGACAAAACGGATTCTATCATATATTTTGCAACCAACACAGCCAAAACATCGAACTAAATAAAATGTTGTTGCATAGTTACGCTTATAAATTGATCTAGGGAGTTGTTTGCTTATTGGAGTTTATAATATGAAGTCTAAGGTATATTATCTGATAACTCATTATGAAGAGCCACTGTATGTACACCCGTGTCACACGTGACAGCTGTGTAAGCATTATAATTATAAAGAATGTTTTGTCAATTCACGGCTTTTAACGATACGTCACGACTCAGGTTCAGTAATCCGATGCTGCGAGGAAACTTCGATAAAATACGCCGTTTCTTTGTTAACACGTTTTTTGGAACTTTTGAACCATTATGTGTACATCGGATAGTAATAGGTACATCATGCTATCGTTTAAGCATTTACGTCACACCTGGCCATAATGCGAGTTTTACTGCACGCTGCGCGTACGGTAAAACTCGCATTGTGGCCAGATGAAGACGTAAAATTGTGTACTTACCACGGGCGGTAATTCGTAAAGCCCCAGATCGCATATTTATGGCCCTTACCTTCGGTTCGGGCCACAAACAATTGCGATCTGGACCATTCACGAATTCACCGCCCTAGGTACGTAATGTACTATTCTGCTGCTGTCCAAACGGAGGTCTACGTTGTTGTCTTGAATTTTCATTAATACGTTACTAGCTTCCGCCCGCGACTTCCTCTGCGTGGACCCGGGATAAAAACTATGCTATATTTTAACTATGGATATAAACTATTTTTGTGCAAAATTTCATCTAAATCGGTTCAGCCGTTTAAGCGTGATCGAGTAAGAAACATCCAAACTTTCACATTTAATACCTTCTTTCCGATCCCGTGTGGTGCCAAGCAAAAAGCACCGACGATCACGTAACGCATTGTAGGTACCTGCGTACGTCAGTTAGATCTAAATGTTACTTTTTGTATTGACTATTGACTATGTCCTAATACTGTACATTCGAAAAGTTACGTGATCTAACCCCTGTCTTAACGTGTGTGTCGTAACGTAAGAGTTGAATATGAGAATAGTGTTGAAGTGTGTTGTTAGCGATGTAGTAATTGTGTGTGTGTGTGTGTGTGTGTGTGTGTGTGTGTGTCTTCTTTAAGGCGAATGTAGCCTCCAAAATTTTGTCTCGCTTGCTTTGCTTGATGTGCTCTTTGCCCGCGCAATAAGGACCAATTTTAATGAATATATTTTTTATTATTTCGGTAAATCAAACGTTTAGATCTTTCAATAAATAAATTAACATTCTTGGACCGTGAAAATACCACTTGTGGTTTAAGAAACACTAGCAAATTTTGGTTTAGGCGCATCCAGTCCCACTCGCAAAATGTCCCTTTGTCCCTTTCACAAAACGTCTCTTTCATAAATGTCCCTGTCCCAAAATGGCCTTCCTGCAAAATGACCCGTTCTGAAAACGTCCCTTCACATAAATTATGTCCCTTTCACAAAATGTACCGTTCACAATACGTTCCTTTCGCAAAATGTCCCGTTTGCAAACCGTATTAGGTACCTTTCGCAATTTGTGCTGTTTCTCGCTTAATATCTATGTGCTCTTAGTCTTTGTTTCTTTTATCAATATATTTTAGTATGCGTGTACGATCTTGAGGAAAATCTAGATTGGTTTTATGGTTATTGTTGAGCATCGCAAGTAGATTATCTACAAATTAAACATTTACTTCGCTTGTAGGGACTAATCTTGCCCATTTCTCTCCTTACCTACTCTATGAGAAGAGGTCTACATATATAGGTACTCTGTACTTGTCATTATTATTATTATTATTCTGTAGACGGGATATTTTGCGAGTGAGGCGTTTCGCAGACGAGACGGGACCTTTTGCGAATGGATCATTATGCGGAAGGGACGTTTAGCGAAAGGGGCTTTAACAGAAGTGACAATTTGCGAAAGGGTCCCATCCCATCCAGTTTCTCAGGAGCGCACGTATGTGGTCAGCTTTCTTCAGCCCTGCGAAAGGGTGAGAAGACAGTTGAGAATTTCCCCCCACGTATTGCTGCCCCCCTCACGTCCACCAAACTTGGTCAAAGGCGACTGGTGCAAAGCATTTAGAAAATTAAAACAACCATAAGAGGTAACACTAACAGTAAGTTTTCAGAATGCAATACTGGCATGCTAGATCGGGCAGTTTGTCGCTAGAGAAAGGGACGCAGCCATGCGATAGAGTGAGAAGCCAGTTGAGGATCTCGCTACAACGTATTACCTACTTTCTCTCTGTCGTCGACCTACGAGTAGTACCGCAATTAGAGTAATTTTTCGGAATGCATTAGAAGCTGATGCCGGCAGTTTCTCAGAAGCGCGCGTATCCGCAGCTCGCTTGAGAAAGGGACGCAGCCGTGCGGTAGAGTGGGAAGGGAAGGCAGTTAAAAGTCTCCCTCCAACGTATTTTCTGCATCCCTCGCGCCTCTCTCGCCAAATTGGACCACTGGCGAAGACTGGAGCAAAGTATGTAGAAGAGTAAGACGGCAATAAGAGGGAACAATACGTTTTCGGAATGCATTAGAAGCCGTCACTTGGAGCAGGCAGTTCCTCAGAAGTCCTTTAACGTTTCGAGCGGAATGCAACCATGCGTTAAAATTGAGCGAGAAAGCAGAAATATGTCGAAATGAAATCATACCAGCAACATATTTGGTCACCCACGAACACATAGAGCAGTAAGACGGCAATTAGAGGTAACAGTAAGTTTTCGGAATGCATTAGAAGCTGGGCTGGAGCGGGCAGTTTCTCAGAAGCGCGCGTGTGCGCAGCTCGTTAACGCACGGAATCCTGCTCCACAAACAACCGGACTGGCCGCGCGTTCCGCTTGCGACCAGTAGCTTCCAACCCGTTATATGTACCATACTTGAAATTATTTTAGTTGCCCGTCCATTCAAAAAGCAACTCTGTGGTTCAAGGTAGAAGATTCCAATTCCAATGACAATTTTATATAAAGTCGGCGACATCACATTATTTAAAACTCCTCATCACTGCCAGACTACTGTCAACTGGTTAATATAGGTAGGTACTTAAAATTCTATACTAACCCTATACAGAGTAAAATTCAGTGATAAATTGTATGTAGAGGGTAATCCCCGGAATCACATATCCGATTTCTAAAATAATTATTTTCTGGATGGACATATATTATATTTTATCCCGAAGTTCTTTGCAATTGGAGGGCGGAGCGGCTCTTTTACCATATCCCATCTTATATTTTCATTACTGCACACTCGACAATTAAGTTCTGTACACCAACACTTCTTGTACGAAGACTCGGCGCGGACCGGAAAAGGACTTTTACCGACCAGTATGAGATTAGTGCGCTTCGGCCGCGTATGTAACCGGAGTTTTGTAACCAGTTACCTAAGAAGAAAAAAAATTCGTCATAGGATACTGGTATCCAAGTAATAGGATTTTTACCTTTACTGATACCTGTATGATTGTTCGTAACTAGTATCCAGTAAGGAATAAATAATACTCTTATGAAACCATGAGTGATCCGGACCCATGCTTTACCTAGGACCGGCTTAGGCCCACATCTACAGATTCCCAATTCTAAGGCAGGTCCGTGTAGGTACGACGACGAGCGAAGCGAGGAGGAGTGTTAGGTGTACTGCGACCCTACGCCCGCGAGCCGAGCGAGCGAAGCGAGCGCGCCGCGGTAGCGGCCGGCGAAGTGCCAGAACCGATTTTTAGGGTTCCGTAGTCAACAAGGAACCATTATAGTTTGGCCGTGTCCGTCCGTCTGAAGAAAATGTTGAGAGCCATGATATCGAAAGAGGTTGATAATACCATACCTACCTATCTATCTTTCAAGCAGTTAAGTACCTACGAGGAATATTAAGTACTTTCTCGTAATCATTAGGAAGTTTTCCTAGGTTTCCTAGGAAAAAAATATATCGCTTGGATACCAGTATCCTATGACGATCATTTTTTCTTCTTAGGTAACTGGTTACAAAACTCCGGTTACATACGCGGCCGAAAGGGATTAATGCCGGTAGCGAATATTTAATACAGTACCTACTGAAAAAAATCCTATACAAACTGACTTTAACGGACGCGACTTGCGAGTAGCTACTAACGGCTCTAAGATTGCGACGATGACCATCCATATTATCGTCATTCACTTCACGATACCGCTAAATAAACAGGCTGATATGTCCTTAGACATTACTATTGAGTGTCATTACTATTGAGTTTCGTATTCCCATTACTTACCAGAAATATTACCGGAAACATTGCCTGTGTTACCGGCGATGTTGCAGAGACAAGAAATATGAATACAAGCACTCTCATTGCAAACCTCAATCTGTCAAATGTTCTTGATTTAAATTGCAAGATACTCAAAAGTAAAGTTTTTGCGATCGAGTACAAACGCCAACACAGTTAGCTTACCATCCTGTATTTATATAGGGTTCTGTAGCTAACTGACCATTCATGCTTTTTATGTGCATTGTAATAGGTTTATTACAATGCAGATAAAAAGCATGAATGGTCAGTTAGCTGTATTGTCGATAGTACACCAAAATCACGAATCCAATTTCGATTCCGTTTTTTCGCTCAAAATTGGATCACAGTAGACGAGTATGTGGTCACAAGAGGAACGAGCCACGTGTGTGTACGTGAAGGGCAGTTTAGAGTTGTCACGGTTATCTACCGATATCGTGGGTGCGGCCATGCCTATGTTTGAGGTAGGTAAGTTCTAACTACCTATAGTACGGGAACCTAATAAACTACAATTACCCTCATTAGTCGCAAGTGGTCACTGAACATTACCGTTACCCGTGGTTTCCACCTATACGTCGAGCACAACTTGCTAATCAGTCGCTTCGATCATAATATTTACTACTAAGTCGCTTCCGCCCGCGACTTCGTGTGCGTGGACCCGGGATAAAAACTATCCTATTAACAAATGTTTTACAAATATTTAGTTCATTAGAAAAAATAAATACTTGAATAAACATCATATTATACATATTTTTTTTAACAATTACTCATTTCTTATTTGGTATTTATGGTAAAATAACGTTTAATAAAATGCATTGTTTCGAAAATACCTTATTTAATAAATCATTTGTCGTGTTGATAAAGTTTTAAACTACAACATAATTGTATAATTCTATACAGGTATTGTATTATTCTGAATGAGTATGTGCTCACACTCACCTGCCTTAGAGTAGAATAGGTAGGTAATCCGCCAGTTATTTCAGTACATTTTAAGGCCTAAAAGTGTTTTTTTAGGCTAGGAATTATAATAATCTGACAGGTGTCATGATTGGCTTCCTACTTACTTGGTAAACGACGGTAGACGGCACGGTAGACGTATCCGTGTTAGTTCAGTCATTATAGTTTTTGACGCGTGAATAATTAGTTCTTGGATTACACATTACTTTTATTAAATACAATTTATTTTCCTCACGGTTTTACTGTAAAATCAAAAATGGTCGGGTTATTCAAGAAAAACCGTTTTTCGAATATACACAGGAGCCTGATTCAGTCTACTTTTTGAATTGACACTCCCAGTGCCCCCCCCCCCCCCCCCGAGGGACCTACAAAAACACTAATTATTCACGGTCAAAATCTATAATGACTGAACTAATAATTCCTAGCCTAAAAAACACTTAGCCCTTAAAATGTACTGAAATAACTGGCGGATTACCTACCTATTCTACTCTAAGGCAGGTCGGTGTAGGTACGACGACAAACGAAGCGAGGAGGAGTGTTAGGAAGAACCACCGCGACCCTACAGCGCGCGAGCCGAGCGAGCGAAGCGAGCGTGCGGCTGCAGCGGCAGGAGAAGCGCCAGAACCGTTTTTTTTTTTCGAAAATGGAAATCAACTAAGTAAATGGATTGGATTGGAATGGATTGGATAAGTCCGCTATAAGAGTATACCGTGATATGACAGATATTATTTTTTATGAAACAATCATTCCTCAATCGACGATTTGTAAAATGACCTATTTTATTATGATTTAGTTGGTAAATGATCATTTTTTAAATGAAAATTTATCAATCAAATAATTATTTATAGTATGAGCATTTTGAGGAATGATAGTTAGGTTTGTGATATGTTTGTAAATCGTTGTTTATAAAATGATCATCTATAAAATGTTGTTTGTGAAGTGATGGTTAAACATATTAAGCTCTCTAAATGTTAGCCCGATATGCTGAGCCCGCGGACAGCATCATGCGAAAATTGTTATGATCATTTCAAAAGAGTGAACAATGATGTTTTATTTCGATATATTTTAATTATTTTCCTAATGATTTAGATACATGTAACTACCCTTACAGTTTATTAGTTTCCGCAACTTGACGTCATAATACCGCCTATTTTGCATATGGGTTATAACCCATATAAAGGCACTAATGCTATTCGTCCCAATCCAGTTCCACAGGGAAGCCTAGCAGACCAATGTACCTACCCTTTCTTAGACTCTCCATTCGCAGCGGCGGTGGAACAAGTCGCTCTCACACTACGCACCAGTACGTCTAGCACAACTTGCTGACAAGTCGCTTCGCGCGCGACTGAGCGTCTCCTGTCACACTCGCACCGTGCAAATTAGATAGAGGAGGATCTTTCTCAACTTGCGTCGCGGCGCGGCGTCAGTTGTGCTAGCCCCCCTGTAATACGTTTAGGTTCGTGGTATCGCTGCGCCTGGGAGCGACATATGCTGCCCACATCAGTGCCACTGCTGTGCCAGCGTCGATAGAACCGGTCACCACGGCCTTTCCTGGAGCAGGAGTGCTGGCCGTATCGCACGACACGCCTCCATCAATGACTACTTGCGCCGACGCCTCGCTAGTGCCGGCCTCGCTAGAGGCGACACGACTGGCTCGGGACGACGGTTAAGAAGCCGGATGGCATATGACTGGAAGACTGGAAAATAGGACGGCCGCTAGTCTGGGGCGCTACTTGTGTGGATACTCTAGCGCCGTCCCATCTCTCTGGGACCTCGATCAGGGCCGGGGCTGCCGCTGACGCGGCTGAGAACTTTAATATGCTGCAGCCTTAGACGCTGGCTGCCTGTTTGAACCTTTTGGGGTGGACACATTAGGGCCGTGGGGTCCCGGTGAATACAGCACTTTCAAGTAGCTGCCGAAACCGACACGACAGGTGACCAGAACGCTGGCTTGTATCTTGCTCATTCATTACATTCGCTTTGCCGTGCAGTGCGGCAAAGCTGCTGTTCTTCTAGGCACACTACCGCCGGGCACCGTGCTTGAGCCAATTTTTTATAGTAAATAGGTATTATTTATACAACTAGTTACAAGTTTATTTTTATTGTTGGAACTTGTAAATTAAATCTTACTTAATAGTTTAAAAGCAGTAAATAAAAGTGTTATAAACAGCTTAATGACTTTTTTGACATAGGTAGGTATTTTTAAAAATAAAAGAAATGATTAACTAAAAAAAAATGGTTAACTTAAAAGATATGTTTTGAATTTTTAGTTGTTTAATTTTAGAGCATCAGGCCCTTAAATTCCAACGTAATATGCGCCTTAATAGTTCATGCAGAGTTATACGTACAAACATCTCTTGATAGGAAATAACACCCAAAACAGTCATCGAAGCCCTCCCCTAAGCTAATCTCCTGGGACGCCACATGTGTAGGTACCTAATCCATCTAGACACGACTGGGAGTGTATATGGAGTTAACTAAGGAGCTTTTAAACGACTGTGTAGGCGACTTTAATATTGTCTATGCATTATGCTATGCATTTATAAACAGCGTGCATGCGTGAGCCGTGAGCGTCGGCCGTAGGTAAGTTAGTTATTATCTAAAGTTGCCTATTGTGCGCATTATTCAATCAGCTTCGTTTTACGAGTAAATATTACAAGAAAGATCGCAGTTTATTAATTAAGCAGGAATTAAGTCATTATCATGGTCATCATATCAGACGAAAGACGTCCACTGCTGGACATAGGCCTCGCCCAAAGAGTGCCACAGTGACCGGTCCTGCGCCACCCGCATCCAGCGGACTCCCGGGACCTTTACCAAGTCATCAGTCCACCTTGTGGGGGGCCTACCCACGCCGCGCCTTCCGGTACGTGGTCGCCACTCGAGAGGAATTATAGGTACATTGATATCGCTAGAGGTTGGAAAAACGTAGGAATGGTTCAACTGGTGAAATAGATGGAATATTAGAAGGAAAACAGATTTCAATCTAAGAATGCAGGATCAGCGAGACTCGAAAATAAATTGTGACGCTAATTAGAGAGAGGTAATTTTAAAATGGGCCGCAAACTCATCTACTGACTTGAGTAATCCAAAAGATCCAAACTAAAGCCAGGATACACTAAAAATTCAAAGGCAAACAAATAAAATAAACTAAGTCATTCAACAGCATAACCCTACACCTAGCATTAAAATATCCAGTAGCACTTGTCTCAAACACGCCACCAATTCCATTCTTAGACGCGACAGCCGCCTACGCTCGTTCATTCAAGCTCATTTACATTAGCCTCGACTCGACCCCACGCGTTAGACAAGGATATAAGTATACGTTAGAGGAAGAAGGGGCTTGTGAACCGAGGGGCTCGCTATCGACTAATGAGGTTCGGGCAAGGAGCGTGCCGGCACTTGTATTGATAAAAAGTCGAAGTGTGATTAGGACTCGCAGAAGTCGGTTGTAATGCTTGCGGCTCTGTTTTAAGACTTTTGAGTTTAAGACTCGAGTTAAGAAAAAGTTGACAACTATTAACTATGTGTAATTTGTACTTTAGATAGGCATTAATTAGTGCTTGAGAGCTAATTGGGCATTTTCAATAATTCGTGCACCCAATTACCGTGAATTATTAAATAAAACTTAACTCGGTGTCAGTTATGTAACGGCAATTAAGCATTCAGTTTGTATAAAAACTAGCTTTTTCTGTTTAATTTATGAATGATATGCCTATACACGTTAATTAAATGTGAAAAAAATTCATTTTCACATGATTTGTATGCTTAAATTTCGTTACAAAACTGACACAGAGTTAATTTTTGTTACTCACGCTAATTTGGTGCACGAATTATTAAAAATGCTCAACAACAGCCGTAGATAAAACTAATACATATAAGTATTATAAAAACTTAATGAATAAATACAAGTCAAATCGTATTATTTACGCATTTACTTTACTAAGGTCATAAAAATACAGCGGTGTATATAATTATTAGGTACACTAGACCGCCATTAACGTTGCGCTTAAACATTAGGTGTTTATATTATGTGTAACAATATCTATACAGACAACCTTTCAAAAATATCTACACATGTGTCTTATGTCGTCAGTAACAGATAAATTATCTGTATAGATATTTTTGAAAGGTCTGTGTAGATATTGGAGTACTCGACTGTACATCATTCCGTTGCATCATTAATCTAATAGAACTCATTCTAGACAGAGACAGCAATTAACGAAAGCTAATTCTACTTGGAGAAAGGTGCAGTGTTTTAAAAAGAAACAACATTTCAAAAGCACATTAAGACATATTTAACACCAATTATACTAAAACACCTTCGAGCAAGCCATTACAAGCGTCACGCACCATTAAAGGGCAATTAATCTCGTAACGTCAAACAATGACTTTACTATACCATAATCGAGCCATAAATGCGACAAGTCCTACTTTAAAACGCAAATTTAATCCAAAACCTTACCCCACATTATTAAGCGCTACAATCGAAACAATGGCCATACGCGAGATACGTGTCTGTGAAAGTGAGGGGTAATAATAGATGCTTTCTTCAACCGCAAGCAGCGACGCGTGAACAATAGAACGGGCGCAAGAAATGGCACAATGACACATGGCCAGCATATGGCAACTAATTCACTTAATACACTAATAATAGAGTAATTGCAAGGCTAACTAGTACCGAAAGAGGCCGGCATTGCGAACAATTGTGTTTTTGTAGTCGACGAATTGTTGACATTGCTAAATGGTGCTACCTACTGTGCAGTTTCCTTACTATGGAGTAAAGTGTATAATTATCCATTTAAAAGAACCGCGTAGATAGATAGGACTTGCCAGTATCCTACTATCCATATCCATACTAATATTATAAATGTGAAAGTGTCTGTCTGTTACCTCTTCACGCTTAAACCGCTGAACCGATTGAGATAAAATTTGGTATGGAGATAGTTTGAATCTCGGGGAAGGACATTGGATAGTTTTTATCCCGGAAATCATCCCCCGAGGGGGTGAAATGGGGGATGAAAGTTTATATGGAGCTACGATATACAAACGACTTCCACGCGGACGGATTCGCGGGCAGAAGCTAGTTATAAATATTATAAATGCGAAAGTTTTGATGTTTAGATGTTTGTTACTCAATCACGCTTAAACTGCTCTACAGATTTCGATGAAATTTAGCTTGAAGATAGTTTACAGCCTGGATAAAAATAAAGGATAGTTTTTATCCCGAGTCCACGCAGACAAACTCGCGGGCGGAAGCTACTATTTAATATTCCTGACAGCGTACGTAGTGTTGAACGAATTTATATACCTACTCAGTTTCAGGCATAATTATTAAATGAACGTTAGCTAGATGGTAGACATAGGGGCCTATGAAGCTGAAGGTCCTGGGTTTGAATCCCGGTATAAGGGCATTTATTTGTGTGAAGAGCACGAATATTTACTCCTGTTTCATGGATGTTTTCTATCCATATATAAGTACCTATTTATTTATCTATATATCGTCGCTTAGTACCCATAGTACAAGATTTGATTAGGTTAGGACTAAGCCGATTTGTGTAAAATTGTGTCCCAAAAATCCTCCATTAGTAAGTTATATTAATTATCGATAACAATTGCAATATTCAAAAGTTTTCCATACATATAAAACATTAGGACGCAAAAACAGTTAATTTCAAAGAAGATTGGATTGATGCGGATTCAATACGCCCCTAATGCATAGTCGGCAACCAAGCGAGACTACCGTCATTACGAGTAGGTATAATGTAAGTACGTATAATGATAACTGACGACTCAGTCATGTAACAAATCCTCATACAGTAGGTAAGGTACCTTATCTACCTGTGAACCTTAAATAAGAGTATTATCCCATAAAAAAACATTCCATGTAAAAAAGATGCCTAGTCTCGAAACTCTTCCACCGTAAAAAGTTGTGAGATATTTCGTAGAGCCAAGTCTCAGGCATTCTTATTAATCTTTATTTGCTAGCTAAATATAATTCTGCAACTTGGCAATCACACGACTTTACTGCATTTATGGATTTTAGCATACCTCAAACTTTGGTGACATGGCAATCACACAATACTACATAGTATTGTGTGATTGCCAAGTCACAAAATTTTATTTAGCTAGCAAATAAAGATTAATAAGACTCACAACTTTTTACGGTGGAAGAGTTTCGAGACTTGCTAGAAAACTGAACTGAAATTGCATTTTTTTTTTAGTTTTCCCTTTATTTATACACTAAACACTATTGTATTCTAAATTTGAAGCTTCTATTGTCGGCTAGAAGTGCCTTAGACTTTTGTTGATCGGTGAGTAAGTCAGTGAGTGACAAAATTAGGAAACTTTGATTAGTTATAATTCTTAAACTACTATGGGCGTAGCATGGTTGCCATTTTATCGCTCACGCTCTGAAAAGTATGCGAGTGCGAGAGTGACGGATGCCTTATTAACAACAATAAGTGATAAAATGGCAACCGTGCTACGCCCGCTGGTTCAAATTAAATGAAATTTGAAATATATCGGTTTATACAATGCGTGCTTATTACTGAAAATACAGGCTTCTAGTTTTATCCACAACGAAGTTATAGGGGGGTCAAAAATGGCCTGAACTGCTTCGAGAAAAGGATGGTACGGCCGTGCCGCTGTTTTGCTCGACTTGGCGGGGGAACTGCCGTGCCCCCAGATACAGTTGTTTAGAGAGAGCTTACGGCCAAAGTTACAAAAACTTGTATACACGACTACTAGTAATTAATAGGTATACCGACTTATTTAGAGCCAGATCGGCTACGCCCATGTTACTCCTTTGGAGTTGCATGCGTCTGTAGGCTGCGGTGTCCGCTTACCATCAGGCGGGGCCGTACGCTTGTTTGCCACCGTCATTGTAAATAAAAAATAAACGTATTTATACTACTTATGTATATGGACCCTCCATCCTACGACAACAAAACAACTTTTTTAGCTTGAAATGCAATTTCTTCAAATACATTATAATTACGCTGTTTCTTTTAAAAATGTTGATAATTCGTATTAAAATTAAAATCTTATATATTTATTTATACTGAAGGAGTAGGTACCAACAGCTGCTAAAAAATGATGCAAGTCTTTATACCTAGTAATACTAAGCCAATTAAAGGAACTAACAGATATAAATGACATAAAAAGAAAGAAAAATGTTCGGCACAATATCGCACTATATATGTGTACACTTCTAATACAGAAAAGTGCACCAGAAAAAAAAACATTAAAACAACTTAGCAACTTTATTAGCCTAAAAACAAATTACAAATTAGAAGTTACAAGCAATGCAAACCGTGGAAAACACAGGAGCAAATTCACACACACATGAACAAATCACTTAAAATTTAAATTGGAGAATTGCGATCATGAGAAAAACGACATGCTAGTTTTCGCCTCACAGAAGGAATTGAGCAGGTGAATACGTCAATATCCGTCTTCTTGACAAACTATTCAGTGAGACGCGCGCGACTCAAGAAACTATTTTGCCTGTAATTAGACGATGTACAACTGATACATTTAAGCGAGATAGGGGGAAAGTATCTAGATCGAATAGGCGTATTAAATGAAAGATTATGGAGCAAATCCGGACAATAAATATACCCACTAGTGACATTTAAAATATAAGTCGTATCAGCTATTTCTAACCAGACATATAGGGATAATATGTGTTGTTTTTTATATGTGCTTAAGTAATTGGAGGATACATATGAACATTTTACTTATTCCGAAATAATCAGTGCACCGTGTAATTGGTGTACCCCAAGGATCTGTGCTCGGACCATTGTTCTTCACTATTTATATTAATGACCTACCAAAAGTAGTAACTAACCCAATGACTTTATTTGCCGATGACAGCACTGTAATTATTGAATGTAAAGAAGAATGACATATGAAAATGATATTAATGATTCAATAAATAATATTATTTCCTGGCTCGAAAAGAACAACCTTAGAGTAAACCTCTCGAAAACCGAGATCATGCATTATGGGCAACGCAAGTCCAATATACCACACACTGCCATATCATATGAAGGTAGTAAGCTGGAAGACGTAGACAGTATTAAGTTAAGGAGTATATTGATCAATCTCTTATTTGGAAAAAACATGTTGCGGTGATTTGTTCAAGATTAGCCAAATCGTCATATGCACTGCATAAACTAAGGCAAATAGTAAATGTAGAGATTGTTTTGTCAGCATATCATGCACTAGTAGCGTCTGTTTTAAGATACGGGGTCATATTTTGGGGAAATTGTACGGATCGGGAACATGTTTTAATAGGCCAAAAACGATGCATATGAGCTATGTTTGTTTGGCCTGAACTAAAACCATTCGACAGTTGTAAGCCATAGTTTATACAATATAAAATATTGTCATTCCCTTGTATCTATATTTATGAAGTAGCAGTATTTGTTCGCAGCAATCCTGATTTACTTCAGCGGGGAGATGGCGTCAGTAGTGCTCTAAGACGACGTGACAACAGTAAAATAAGATGCCTATTCGCCAACACTGCCTTAGTTAAGAAAAGTGTATTTGGTTTAGCCCTAGAATTTATAACACGATACCCAAAGCAAGAAACAAACAAAACAAACAAATTAGGGACAGCCCAATTAGAATCTTTAAGCGTAAGTTGTTGACGCTATTAGTTGGTTAATGTTATTATAGCTTAAATTAATTTCAACGTCTATTTATTAAATAATTCTATGTGAAAATTGAGACAAGGATATAGATTGAATGAATGATAAATTATTATTATTATTTTCATGTGACTGTATGCATGACATGAATGTAGGTTTAAATAATTAGATATAGATTACTATGACTATAATTTTAATCAAAACATTTTAATCATTAATTTATAATTTTGACATCCTATTAATTTATATTTTTTATTGTTTTCACATTGTAGCCATATAAAATACTTTGTACGCCGAAAGGCAAAACATGAAGGACATTATTTCAACACTGACAGCTGTATGTACTTTTAAGTACTCATGTTTGTACAAATAAACTATCTTTATCTTTAATCATTCGTTTTGACAATATGAATCAAATGTCGCAAGTTTGTTTATACGCGGGCGAAGAATAGCATATCGAGCTAACATTAGCGTGTGAGCAAGAAAATATTTTGAAGTTATGGTCTCCTACTTTTTATAAAACTGTAATTGGAATTGGAACTTGGATGCAATTCGGTCAACTCAAATATTCTCATATATAGAAGTAAAGTAGGTACCTATAGGTGCTAGGTACAGTCAAGGGCACCAATATGTATTCACTCAAAGTTTGATAAATATGTAAACTACAACATTATTGTTGCAGAAATAAGGTCTGTCTACTTCATATTTTTGAGACTTTGTGGTGCATACATATTGGTGTACCTAGTATCTATAGAATATAAAGTATACAGATAGACGACAAAACTGTAACAATACTCTCAGCACACTTAAGAATAAGAAATTACAAATACAAAAGGACGACGATTTTAGTTTCTCACGCATTAAAATTCAGCCAGATTTAAGCTCTCTTCGAATCAGAGCCCGTGCACCTGTTTCCTGCGCGGTACTTTTATTTATATTTTTAATGGCATTTGCAGTGATGGCTCTGTGAAGCCGTAATGAGAATAATAAATGATTTCGCGCGTTAACACGTCTGCTGGCGTTAACTACTATACTGAGGCTCTAGTTACAAACGTTACGAACGCGTTTGCGTTAAGCTGTCAAATCCCATACAAATAGAGGGTAAAACGCAAACGCGAGCGTTACGTTTTGTTTTGGTAATCTAACTTATACTAGAGCCTCTGAGCAGTATTAGTCGCCAGCGAACGTGTTCAGTTTTTTTTTCAATTTGTTGACCATTACGTATATGCTTCAGTATGGGGTAAGAATAAAAAATGGATGAGTAGAGAAATAATTGTGGAGCCGAAGATAATAATTTGCGGAAATTAAAATAAGGCTCGCAGGAGGGTAACCTGAGGGATAGTTAAGTAATTTTTCGAACAAGCATTATCATTTCGGATCCGTTAGCATTTCGGTGAAGGAAAACATCATGAGGAAACCGGTGGCAGTCGCTTTCGTAAAACTAGTACTTTAGCCAAATCTTGGGGGTTAGTTAGGTGTCAAAGCGGACTCCGGGCTCCTTTCAGGGCACAACCGGGAATAACGCTAGGCTAGGAGCATGATGTGATGATATTTAGTTTAAACTTAATTTAAATCCCTAATTTAAAAAGGAAAGCATCGTGAATCTCTTTTGAAAGACACGCTTTTGACCCTCGAACTATATTTGTATTTCACACTTCGTTTGATCGCCAAAACATCTAATGCAAATGTGAATATTGTGAAATAAGTAGGTGCCACTCAACCTTCAATCTCTGTTTTAAATGGAAAGGCGAATGTTTCACACTTCGACGGGCAGAACTTCAATTAAATGTTGGTTAGCCGTACATTAAGGCGCCGTAGGTTCAGCGAAGTTAAGCGAACAGAGTTTTTGAACCAATGTAATGCGTCTGTTTATAATAATATGGTTTAAAAAAAATACGAACAGGCTTTTCTGCAGCGAGATCAGTGATTCGAAACATGATTAAGCAATTTTCGCTCGATAGAAGTTTTTACTTATGAAAACGGACAAAAAATTAAAATTAAAAACATGATATCCGCGCTTCCGAGCACGCACTTCCATCTCGTTCACGCTTATGCTCAATGAGAGGGAGAGAAGACCATGAACCTACGGCGCCGTAAACGACACCTGTAGTAGCGGTGTGTCCTTCTATGGGTTAGAACTATAGGTTGAAACTTTGAAATACTCACATTTCGCACTCGAACTTCTCACTTCGTTTCAGGGTCGTCAGGACGCTAGACTAATGGCTAGATTATCTATATATATAAACGAAAAAGTCCTGACTGACTCACTCACTTTAATATATAACGTAAGTACCCACTAAGAAGGCATTTTTGAAACTTCCACCCTCAAGGGGGTAAAAAAGAGGGGCTTGAAAATGGGGATCCCCAGCACTCTAAAGCGTTAAAACATCTGTGAACTAGGTTCCATTCAACTTCGGGCCATGGTTAATACTATTTATGACATAGTTACAGTATCCCCAGAAAGTTGTCTACCACTTTTCAACTTTATCATTTGTCTACTAAGGTTCATAATCGGGAACTTTCTGGGCTTCAATATTGAATATTAGTTCCGTAACCGATTTCGCTCTCATTCCATGGGTTCTGTGGAGTTCTGAAGTCATGAATTTACCTCTGAGACAACGATGAATCAAGTCTACAGTTGAATGAAGAAAACGTGAAACAGTCTGACAGTTACGGATGTATGATATAAAATCCAGGATACTCCAATATTCATATATTATACTTTAGAAACAGTCGTTAAGCCAAGCGTGAGAGCAACTTTGGACTCCGGACCGGGAAAAGTGACGTCTCAATGGACATTACAATGATGGATGGGGGGGCCCTAACCACTGCGCCATTGTCTCGGCTGTGTAAGACAAAGTACGCAATACACCACTCAAATTATGAAAGACTTTATTAACGCGCCATAAGGTTGAATTTGGAGTGACGTTGAGAGATAATAGAGGTTTCTCTTGCGGTTTGAGCGAGAGGTTTTTCATAGTTTTCGCTCGTTTATTGTTTGGGGTTTTTGGTGACTTTTGAAAGGAGCTGCAGCAGTCCTAGAGAGCATAATTAAGTAGTTGAAAGAGATATTTCTGGGCAAATCGGAAAGATACAGCTTGCCATATAAAAACATTATGTTAATTAACTTGCAAATGAAAATGGTATCTATTGATTTACCAATTATGAATCCCGTTCTTAACCAAAAAGCCAGAACGATTAACGGGAGTAAAACCAATTATAAGCCAATCCCAATTACCCCGTGGAAATTCACTGGTCAGGAATCCACACTCCAGTGCGCCCATAAAAGTGTGAGCGGCAGATAAGCGAGGGTTGAAGCTCGAGGTTTTCAATTTCCGCTCCCCTCGCCCCTTGCCCCGCGCCCGCACACCCCCGGGCCCGAGGCCCGACCGACGCCACCCGTAATTTTATTAAAAACGCCGAGGCTCCACTCAGGAACTCGTTTTTAAAGTTACGATATTATTCATGACTAGTCTTGATCGTGTGTTCGCTTTTGCGTAAACGCATAGTTACATGTGTTTGAGCGGGACGCACTGAGGGGTAACTGGTTTGGATCCAGATTTAAATGGGATTCTTAGATGCGAAATTGAGACCCGGGACTGAATTTTTATCTCTTCATGCATTCCGCGCTGGTTTCGGCATTTGGAAAGGGTCGATGTTATTTTAACGTTCGGTACAAACTAAGTTTTATATCTCCATTTTTGTCTTTATGATGAAGAAGTCAAATTTCTTGTATGTTATTTTACAGGTGTCTTTGTGAGTCTGGTGAGTTTTAACACTTTTGATGCCGTACATTTCGTAATAGTTATTCATAATTATTTCGTAATTTTACGATTTCCTTAGTTTAGCCTTTAAACTATAAGTAGGTAGTGCAGAGTGGATACCTTGTATCAGGAACCTATTTTTGACTTAGTTTTACATAGGCTAGTAGGTAAGTACCTAAACAGGTAGGTACATAACAATTGAATGGAACTACGACATGAATGATTTTGTGACGAATACTAAGTGGACAAATACTAAATCAATCTCATGTCATAAGAACTTGTGAAATACAAGGATATTCCCAATTACTTTTGGAGTAACGAAAGTGCCATGCCAGGGGATGGAGCATCTAATCACTATTAGGATTAAGATTAAATTAATTTATATAAATAACCCTAGCTGGTAAGTCGTGATTGTGTTTACTAACAGCTTATGGATATCAATGACCGAAATAAAGAATTGAATTGAAAGTTATTGGGGTTGTACTAGGTTTTCCTTCCTACAACACGAATGTATAATGACATTAATTAACGATACTTTGCACTGGGTAACCAATGTAACCATGCCCCAATTGTTTATTTATATATAAGTATTAAAAAAACATTTTCTTAGCGTTTTTCCCGGATGTACGCTAAATGGGCCCGGGTTCGCATCGGCACCTAATTACCAAGAGCTGGCGAAGAGGGAAAACTTTGTTGGGATCAGAGGCTCTAGTACGAGTTTTACCGAAACAAAACGTTACGACCGCGTTTGCGTTTGGCTGTCAAATTCCATACAAATTGATGGTAAAACGCAAACGCGATCGTAACGTTTTGTTTCGGTGAAACTTAT
Organism: Epinotia bilunana; assembly: GCA_947049275.1. Taxonomy (NCBI): domain Eukaryota; kingdom Metazoa; phylum Arthropoda; class Insecta; order Lepidoptera; family Tortricidae; genus Epinotia; species Epinotia bilunana. The sequence continues at coordinate 17,434,865 of OX346260.1, read as the reverse complement.
ACTAGAGCCTCAGACTGGTTTTCGCGATGTTGTCCTTCACCGGAACAAACAAACAAAAGGTTATCGAGTGAAATTATAAGCAATAGGGGTGATTTTGCTCATATTGCTTTAGTCAATGAGATGGTTTAACTTCCTTCCCCTAGATAGTGCACTGCATAAACTTATGAGCCGAGCTATTGTCGGTGGAGTACCTAATCGCAATTCTGTTCTCTCTGCCACTGTTTTGAGCTCCTGTACGTAATTTGCTGTTCAGTCGCTTCGCGCGTGACGAGCGTCTCTTGTCTCACTCGCACCGTGCAAACGAGAAAATGGAGGGTTGAGTGCGTCAATTGTGCTAGCCCCGCTGATGCGACATTACATCAACTTTCTATTTAGCTAAATCCATAAACGCACGTCTTGTTCTTCCTCTGCTTCTCTTTCTTTCTATCTACTACATTTGGCTTCATTTTATTTTGCATTTAGGTCTAAATGCCGCTTTATGTATTCCAGTCCAGATTCGACGATATCCTGAAAATTTTAATATGTTCCTGTGAGTCATGGGCCTATAATACTCTGGACAGGCTGTACGTGATGCCACGGCGAGGGAAGGAAAGGCTCCTATGCAGCTAAATTAAGAACTGGTCTTAAAATGGCTGATGACTTGCCATAAAGAACCTACTTCATTTGGACGGGTAATGGTTTATGTGCCACAACTTCATACTAAATCAGTTGTGGTCCCAGTAATGGATAATGCAAGTTATCATTCAACTCAGGCAAATAAATAAACCACCCACAGAGAAAGGCAGACATTCAAGATTGGCTCACTACCAATGGAATCACTTATAAAACATGTCGAAGGAAGAGCTGATGTGTTTGATGGACAGACACGAGCACAACCATATTATATGAGGTTGACGAAATTTTAAAATAAAATAGCCGTGAAGTTCTACTACGGTTGCCCCCATACCATTGCGACCTTAACGCCATTGAACAAATATGGAGTTTAGCTAAAAGGAAATTTGGCAGCAAAAATATGGGTCTTCCTGTAAAAGAAGTAAAAAAAGCGATTTCAACGGAATTTGGGACTGTCCCTCCAGAAGACTGGAAAATAGGAAAAAAATGCACTGATCATGTGGAACAAAAATATATAGAACGAGATGGAATCTTCACAACATTAGAACCATTCAATATAAATGTAAACAGTGACAGGGACTCGATCAGTGAGTCCGAGGAGCCAATTGAGTTTTTAGAATCTGAATTTGAGTATGCTAGTTAGTTATAGGTAGAATAGTTCTAGATTAGTTCAGAGAATGATTATCTAGTAACTTCTTAGAAATAAACGATGAGGAAAATTGAAGTGTTGTTTTTTTTCGAATACCTATCTAATGATGTAACGATATCCCACAACAGAGGCAGGAAGCAAAATAAAATTCATGCCCACTTTACGTGTACAGGAGGAACACATTTTATTTTAAGTTTTTTATTTAACCACCTTGTTGGCGTGATTGATATGTATATTCATGCCAAATTACAGCTTTCTAGTACTAAGGTCTCCGAGCTTAGCCGCGGACAGACAGACATGGTGAAACTATAAGGGTTCCTAGTTGACTACGGAACCCCAAAAACGGTTTTAAATGGCGTGCCTGTCTTACAAGAACATAGTACTTGTAGTGATTCAGAAAACATCTCAATAGATTACGCCAAAAGTCAAGTTTGCTTTGACACCTGTTGGCAATTATCAAGATTGCGCATTCCTAGTTCATAAAAAGGTTTGCCATATCTACATATTTGAAATTAAAAAAAAAAACTCAGTATCACGTTTATTTTCGATGGCCAGACTATCAGTTCGTGCCGCATTCAAAACCTTTTACACATATGAAAAGACATTATATACTATGGACGTTGCCCTACAAAAATGGTTTGAAACAAGAAAAAATGACCTTGAATGACGTCACGTCTACCTGTCATCTCTTTCTAGTTTTGTGATGTGTTGCTATAACTTGAAACACAAACAATGCGACGTTTTTATAAAGACACTAGCTTCCGCCCGCGACTTCGTCTGCATGGGCCCGGGATAAAAACTATTCTATATTTTAATCCAGGCTATAAACTATCTTCGTGCAAAATTTCATCCAAATCGGTTAAGCCGTTTAGGCGTGATTGAGTAACAAACATCCAAACATCTAAACATCCTTACATCCAAACATCCAAACTTTCGCATTTATAATATTACAAGCTTCCGCCCGCGACTTCGTCCGCGTGGACCCGGGATAAAAACTATCCTATATTTTAATCCAGACTATAAACTATCTTCGTGCAAAATTTCATTCAAATCGGTTCAGCGGTTTAAGCGTGATTAAGTAACAAACATCCAAACATCTAAACTTTCGCATTTATAATATTAGTAGGATAGTAGGATATAGTAGGATGCTCTACGCTATTAATGTTATATTTGATTTCGTTATAATTTTACAAAATTAAATGCAAAAGAAAATTAATTTACTGAAATAAAAATGTATTGACTTTTCTATAGGTATATCACTCCAAAAATACCAACGCAACCAAAATCCTGACTTTGACGGTATGCTACGTAAGTAATACTAACCTCCATAGCAAGAGATGTCAATAAGAACGTCAAAAGAATGTCACCGAACTTTACCATCGGCAGTTGTTTTCTGTCTGTTTGGTGAAACACGTTTTGTGAAACATTCTTCCACGTCAAAGACTCTATTAAGGTGAGTTTTACACAAGTTACTCTATTCGCTTCCATTTTGTACTCATAATAGTGTGTTTCTTACCTTTCTTAAGCCGAAACTATTAATCTCCGTTCTTTACCCACATCTCACATCTAAGTCAATGTCAAATAAGTCAAACGACCTCATTTCCTTTCCGAATCATCCGAAAATCCATCCTCAGCCAGCTTTCTGACTACTGGTGAAGAACACGATATTTTCTAGTCCGAAGAAACTCTCGACATGTTTTAAACGAACGGATACCTAGTTGATTTCAGCCATGTTCTGTTCGCCATAATACAATTATGTAGACTTTGATTATGAAAGACAACCAAAAGTATTGAGCACCCATGCTTTTTCAATTTCATACATGTCTCACGTTAAAAGGTGCATTAATATATTTTATTATAGAAAGTTGTAGGTAGGCGTAATTTGTCATATTTATAATCCGTGAAAAAAAAATACTTTTATTAATCCTTTAAAACAGGACTTTTTCTAGCTTTCTTTTTCACACACTAATAGCTATTTCATAATAATATATCTGTAACACATGCACATGTTGTAACATTAGTTTTTACGCTTTCGTGTATTTTTGAAATTGAAAAATAATACTTTTACTTATTTATAAGTTACAAAGGAAAAAGTGGGATGCTCAATACTTTTGGCCAAGTCTGTATCAAACACTGGTGACTGTTTACGGCTAACGTGACATTTCATCATGGAACTCTCCAACAACGTGTAGAAATTGTTACTGGACACATTAAATTGATTGGGTGAGAAGTTCGAGGGTTTCGTCACATCGCGTGGAGGTGACATCAAACCGGCCCCCGAGATCGTGTGGACTTATCACCGCTCGACTACTTTCTGTGGGGCTACGTCAATCTCTTATCTATGCAGACAAGCCATAGACAATTGCTGCTCTGAAGGCCAACATAACCCGCGTTCTTCACGCAATTGAGCCCTATTTATACGAAAATGTCGCCCAAAATTGGTCCACCAGGATACACCACCTATCTACAGTCGCGGAGGCCATTTGGCCGAGATTATATTTCATGAATAATGTCATCAAATGTACTTTAAAATTATAGAAAAATTGATGCAATGTCACCTATGCAGATTATTTTATTACATTTCAAAGTTCGAGCGTCCTTAATGAGAGACCCTATATGTACGTTGTTTATATAAAGAAATGCTGTGCCAATCGAATACCTGGCGACAATTATTTTTCCATCCTTTCTCCATTTTTCGCCCCAGTGCAAGGGCTCAGTTCGGGTTGCACAGGGTGGATCCACAACGCTTCAGCAGCTGCGGTTGCCACTCGGACACTGAAACGAGGCCTCTAATATTGCTTTAACTAATCCTTGCAGCCTGAAATTTTGCTGACTTGCTAATCCATCGTTAAGAGTCCGCAGTAAGCTCGATTCTCCATACAAACGTAGTTACGTTCTAATTTTAAAACTACGTGTTAAAGTGTAACGAAACTTTGCATATACAATGACATGAGGTATATCTATGTCTGTAATTAGTTTATGTAGCTTCAGATACCATAGTAAAAAAAATACAGTGAATTTAAGTTTTTCATAAGTGCAAAAGTTGTTTTTGCTGAATTTCGTTTGTTTTATAAACTGGAACCATATAAACTAATTACCGACATAGATATACCTCATGTCATTGTATATGCAAAGTTTCGTTACAATCCAACACGTAGTTTTAAAATGAGAGCGTAACTACGTTTGTATGGGAAGGTGAAATTCGGACGAGCTTAACTGCGGACTCTTTTTTAAGGGTAGTTCATATTCATACTCGTAATCCGGTCCCTTTGATGTAGTTTTGAAATCGGGACGCCATAAAACAGTATCGGTACCCCGAAGGCCCCGAAGCCAAGGAATAACGGCTTTAAGGAGACGTTTCTTTTAGGTCTAGGTATAGTTATGTGTCTACTTTAGGTGCGATCATTGCAAGACTCTTAGACCGCTTAGACCGCTTCATTCAAAAGTATCCATCCTTATTACAAGCTTTTATTTAGTTTCACCTGGCCCGTTATCTGTCTGTCTGTAATCAAATTTTGCAAGTTAAATTTGTCTCACTTCCCGGTGACAGAAACTTTTTTCTTCTTAATAGGTTACAGTGACGTGGCGACCATAGAACTCGATTACCACCGGCTTGTCTCTGATATGACACTTGAGATCTGTATCCTTCATTCCTTGCCTCCGGATAAATTTGGCGCCGCACCAATGGTAAGTTTTAAATCCGTAGTCTCATTTAACAGTTGTTATTATTTACCACGGTTAACTGACCCTGCCCACCCTCCAGAGGATTCTGCCGTGAGCATATATTAGTTCAGCCGCCCGTTGGGGCGAGACGTGACAATGGCGTACGTGTTTCGCATCCGAACTATTGTCGCCAATGTCTTCCTTCCTTTTGGGATGTGGTCTGGAAACTGCAGTAACTACTATATTTGGCTGTTGATATAAAAAGAAAACAACAATAAAGATACTTACTTCGTTAGAAAGTTATGGTTGGATAGTGAGGCTGTTGATCCAGACGCTCTAGTATAGGTTTTACCGAAACAAAACTTTACGATCGCGTTCGCGTTTTACCCTCAATTTGTAAGGGATTTGACAGCTAAACTCAAACGCCGTCATAATGTTTTGTTTCGGTAAAACTTATACTTGAGCCTCTGACCTAAAGTAACTTATGATAGTTATGATCTTCGCTTGCGACGCGTTTTTGTTTCACTATTTTCGTCATTCTGATGCTTTGTAAGAAAAACCCAACAGTTTCATTATAATACTTGGTTGACTAGATGACATATGGCGAGTGTTATTTCCAGATTTATTGATAACTTGATAAGTACTTACGTTACGTACACACATATATACCAACCATACTTAAAAAAAAAACATACTTTATTCATATCTTAAGTTTTGTACTTTTACTTGTTTTTGTTAATGTAGGTGTTAGATTTTACTTCATATTGAGTCATATGTCGATTGATTGTATTTAGCATGTGCGGAACAAGCCATCATGTAGTTTCGTTATCTAATGCTAATATTAAAAAGCGTTAGTTTGTAAGTTTGTATGTAATCGATGAAATTATTACTCATTCCATTTTAAAAAAATCCTTCACCGGTGTAATCGAATTGACCTTCGGGATGGACATAAACTAAAGTTTTATCCTTCGGCTTTGTAATACGGGTAGATACTCTAGTATAAATGCCATTAAGTTTATGTCTTATGAGGGAACCAAAACCAATTTAAAAAACCGACAACGCCATAAAAATCAGTCGAAACTCGAAAGAACAGCGAAACAAAGGCTTATCGCAACTTTTTTTTTGCGAGGCGCCCAAAAGCCACATGGTGATACCGGCCTCGCAAATTCGCAAACAGAACCGTTCTCAGAATATCTTTTGTCAGACCAGACTCATTACAACGCGCAAATTTCGCCCGACCTCGCATCCCCTTTATGTATGCCAGACATTAAAATAAATTAATATTCTACAATCAACCTTAGCACCTGCGCTGGAGAACCCATTTTCGCTTGTAGACCCAGAAAACGAATTTTACCCCTCTGTTATTACGCTCAAGGCACCTCCGGTGCTTGGGTTCCACTTTCAAATATCACACAAACTACCGCTGCATTCTGTCGTATTTTAATATCACGTCTATCAGAAGACCGTTTGTAAAGCGCTCAAGCGCTGTTAGATACGAGTACAGGAAAAAAGAATTTGTCGAATCGGTATTTTCCCAAGCCATTGTCGGTCGGATCTTTTCAGAAATACCAAATGTTATTTACAATACGGGATTTGTTTCTTTTGTGTTTATGCGTGATCATATATAGCTGAGGTTGCTTACCTGTCCGGCTCGAGCCAGACCTTTTTTGTGGCTACTAAAGGCGGACCATAATTTACGACGTTTAGTGAGATAATTGCAGATGATGAGGTTATTTTATTCATAATGGGCACCCATTGTCTCTTTAAGTGGGTTTTGCGCAATTTCGATTATCATTATTACGATGAATTAGGGTTTCAGTTATAGTATTGAAATATAAACCTTGCATTTTTAAGGAATAACATGATTAAAACTTTTAATGGGACACTTTAAAACAAAACCTAGCATTAGTATTGTCTCTCTCTCATCATATCGCCAATCCTGTTTGTCATCATCATCATATCAGTCATCCACTGCTGGACTTAGGCCTCCCCCAAAGAGTGCCACAATGACCGGTCCTGCGCCACCCGCATCCAGCAGACCCGCGACCTTTACCAGGTCATCAGTCCACCTTGTGGGGGGCCTACCCACGCTGCGCCTTCCGGTACGTGGTCGCCACTCGAGAACCTTTCCGCCCCAACGGCCATCGGTTCTACGTGCAATGTGCCCCGCCCACTGCCACTCAAGTTTAGCGATTCGGAGGGCTATATCGGTTACCTTGGTTCTGCTGCGGATAGCCTCATTTCTGATGCGATCGCGCAGAGAAACTCCCAACATAGCCCTCTCCATTGCCCTTTGGGTGACTTGCGTGAATCCCGGTTGTATCCTAAGCTATTTGATTTGAAGCCCGGGGTCCGCTTTCCTATGTTTTCTCCTCCACAACTACCTAATTCGATATGTAATATTAAGTACCATTAGTAATGCAAATATAAATATATTCAGCAAGTATAAAATTAAATCAGCGGGAGTCCGCTGGATGCGGGTGGCGCAGGACCGGTCATTGTGGCACTCTTTGGGGGAGGCCTATGTCCAGCAGTGGACGTCTTGTGGCTGATATGATGATGATGATAATCAAAATTAAATACACAGGTCAATAAAAGTCTAACTCAATGTCACATGTTCATTGAGCTAGAATGATTGCTAAAGCTATTTGCATGACTTGGTCTTCTTAAATGTTTTTTTTACCTTGTTTAAAATAAACATAGTATACTATACGTATTTTTTTATCATTTTATTCCTCCTAACTGTATATTGAGTATTTCTTAGGGAAGTATTTCTCATGAATAAGAAGTTAACTAAGTTATTTGCAACTATAGCTACCCGCGCGGCTTCGCCCGCGTACTGCAAAGAAGGCAGGCAAACTCGCGGGATAAAATATAGCCTATAACCATCCAGAAAGTCCATTCTACACGCAGGTGAAATATTTTTTGAAATCGGACTAGCGGTTCCGGAAATTACCCAATACATACATATTGTGTAATTATATTGTTATTTAACTTAATTTGCACCTATGGACTCTGTCTGAAATAAATAATTTTCATTTCATTTCATACAAACTCACAGAGCTATAATTTCACAGACACTTCCCTCTTTAGAATATTTAGTATAAGTACATAGATCATCGTAATGAAATCATGCTGAACTGCCTTTCGTCGATTACGCCTTGTAGTAACTATTATTAGCTACTTTTATTACTATACTAGTTACTTTTAGAACTAGGCTTTGACAAGACTAGGTCTACGGTCTCCCCCGCCTGTCGTAAGAGCGACTAAAAGGGGTCATCGGGGTCGCAGTGTTCTGGCGGGGGCCAGGACGAGTGCCCTTAAAAACTCCAGGGAAGGCGACAACATCTGTATGCCCTAGAGCGAGCCAAATGTGGCGAGGCACGAGGGCTCCAGTGCGTTCAGCATGAGAACCTGGAGTCCCCCGCATGAGAGCGCAGATGCCGGGCACCGTGGAGTATTTAATGGAGAAAATACCACATAACCCAGTCACCCCTCGGTTATTGGGTACCAGGATCGCAGAATGAAAAATAAAATTGCTAGCTATAGATGAATAAGTCAAACTGGAGCCATTATTTGATACTTGTACGTTTGCCGCTCGTTACAGCGGCTGGCGCCGATGTCGCCTCGTAAGTCTCATGACATGTCTTGCGTAGCTTTCACTCGCCGAGCGATTTCTAGCCGGGATCCGCCATCAATAACATTTGATCGACGAAGTGCAGGAACACGCGCAACGCAGAATGAGAAGGCATTTCTGATTGCAAACGAATACGAAGGGTCATGCAGAGATTTAGGTTCGAGTCTTTCCTGGCGGCATCGGCATAGCCAAAGTTAAGGATAAAGCCAAATTTATTTTAGGTAGGACTCATAATCCGCATAAACTACGTCACCTCTTATATAAATCTATAGATTGACGCAGAAAGAAGGCAGGCAAACCCGCGGCATAAAATATAGCCTATAACCATCTAGAAAGTCCATTCTATCGCAGGGGAAAGACTTTAAGCTGTTCCGGAGATCACCCATTACATACAAACTTTCTAAGCTACAATCTCACAGGCTTTTCCTCTTTATAGTATAAGTAAATAAGATAACTTACATTTATTTATTTATTTTTATTTATTATTACTAAACAATGAGATACAAAACTTAATCTAATACATTTTCCTGCAAAACTGATCAGTTTGTCTGCAGGTACGAGTCTCTATAAAAACTATCTATCAAAATATTTAACTTATTAATGATTTTAACTATGTGTCTAATATACCTATAATGCATAATACATAATGCATGATGCTGTACCTACATGCTTTGGCTGTTAACTACTGACCACAAGAAAAACTACTTCATTTTTTATCGCTCTGTCCCAAAATCCTAATCTAATATGATTCTATGGCTTCTACATCCTCCGCCTAGCGTTGTTCCCGGTTATGCCCCTAAAGAAGCCCGGGTTCCGCTTTGACACCTAATCCCATGATTCGGCATAGGCACTAGTTTTACGAATGCGACTGCCATCTGACTTTCCAACCCAGAGGGAAAACTAGACCTTATTGGGATTAGACCGGTTTCCTCACGATGTTTTCCTTCACCGAAAAGCTAACGAGACCTATATATATTGGTACGAGCCGGGATTCGAACCCACGACCGCCGCTTGACAGCCGCATGCCTGAACCACTAGGCTACCGTAGCTTTTTTTGTTTTGTTCATACATTTATATTTCAAGCAATGACGAAGAATTTTGGAAATTAAACAAATTTTGGTTGGGGGTCTTATGAGGTGGCTACATTAGAAAATGATGAGGATATTTTAACACCACAGTCACCGTATTACCTGGCTGAACGTACGTGTAATGAATGAACGTAAATGTTTGGATGATGTATCTTGACTCTGTATTTTGTTGTTTAGTAACAGCCAAAACACGATTGCTAAATGTTATCCCGATGGAAAAATATCCATCGTTGGGACTTTATTTTCCTATTACCTTAAATATGGATTGCTGTCAAGTAGACGGATGAGCGTAGCGAATCCCTTTTCAAATTTTGTATGAAATTTCAATACGGATCTCTCGTCTCGCCGCGCCCGAACCGTGATACTTCCAAGCGGAATATAATAAACACAACGTCAATATTTCATTGCATGTTTGAGAAAAACATATTACCTACGTAAGCAGAAGATTTCTATTGTCTACGAAAATGAAGCAGACGCAGTTCATAAAGTCAACATGACAACGGGACCTAGAATTATCAACGAGCGGTCAAATGTCTGTTGTGTACCGGTTCACAAAATCGAATTTATCGGGCCTGTTCACCGGACTCGCGTCGTATTTCTGCTAGGTATTTCTATAATAAAAATTCCAAACCGCTCTTTTAGGAGTGTTCGAATTCTAAGGTTTCTAAACGCGAGGGCGATAACGATCGAAACGGCATCGGCCCAACGGTCAGTGGCGATAAATAAACACAAAAAACGGACCCTTTGGGGTCCGGGCCTATTTGCATAACCACTAAATAACGGCTTGGAGTTATTAGGTAGATCTATTGACTTTTATGTAAGATGCAAAATAGAGAGCAGTTATTCCGATATAGTAGGTATTTTTAGTGTAGGAGGCTTGACTTTTCATTTGGCCCCCCACCGCTGAGGTTAGATTTGAGATTAATTCCCCAATTCCAGCATGCTTACTTACTTATTGCAACAACCCGAAGTGGATCTTGGCCTCTAGTGCCTGGTCTTTAGTGTCGACCAGGCTTCCCTGTCCAATGCAGTTTCTGCCCGGAGTTTGTTCAGGTTATAATCTGGTGTAATTGTAATCTCTGCACCACCTACTACATAATCTAGTTTTATCTCTTTCTCCGATACCCAAAGGTTGTCTGGAAGAGATCGCTCTTCAGCGATAAGACCGCCTGTTGTCTACCTCTACCTACATGTTATTGTATTGTTTTTCTTTTTAACTGCTTTGTTTGTGTGAGGTGTGCAATAAAGAGTATTTGTATTGTATTGTATTGTTGTATTGTTATAAAGTATTCATTTAAAATTTCACAATTCTCACACATTATTTTTACTAAACGGGATTTAAACGCGTATAATGAACTTATTCATTTACCTCACTGAGATCTCTGTTCACGGGACAACGGGCTGAACTTCAACATCTTTATGTGGCGCGGTTTTTCCAAACTATCCGCACTTGTCCTTTATAAAAATAATGTGTTCAGGTGTTTTTGGACTTCGTCACCCCACCGGTATCCAGGACGCACAACAGGTCTTCGACTAGATTGACCATAGTTGGCCAGTACGCCATTAAAAAAAAGAAGAAGAAGACTAGATGGACGTCCGGTTCCAGGTCTATTGTCTTTGGTCACCCGTCTCGAAACTATAGACCTCTACGCCTAGTTACTACGCATCGCGGTGTTAAGGTATATTTGTGGGGGAGCGTCGAGGTGAGCCTAAAACAAGTTACAGAATAGGGGGGCAGCATGCTAATGTTGATTTTTACTTTTTCGGCGACTTCTCACAATAATTTCTGCATGGAATTGAAAGTACCTAGTACTTAGATTGGTATGTAAATTGAGTACCTATTTTATTACAAAAACAATAATAATGCAATGACAAACATCGAGGAGAATGTGCCAAGATAGTTTGAAACTGCTGGCATGCGTGAAAAGAAGATTCGACAAAGAACATGTATGAATTAAGATCATGCTGGCGCTCTTTGACTACATCGCAGAAGTTTTATTAGAGAAATCTGGACAAGAATATTTACCCTAAAGCAATGATCATGCATCAGGAGTCCTAAAGAATATTATAAGATTTATAAGAGTGAATGAACATCGTCTATAGTTAAGGATAATCAGCATTGTAAGCATTGTACCAACTGCTGACCCCGTATCATGGTCGGCCTTATCACGCGATAAGTGACAAGATAGCTCTATCCGGACGCTCGTCCGTCTCGTTCTATTGAACCAGTGACGGACGCTCTATCTTGTCACTTATCGTGTGATAAGGCCGTCCATGCTACGGGGGTCTGAAGGTCTCTGCGGCTTCAGGAAGGCTCGAATAAACGCATTTGCATAAGTATTCAAGAGTATAAAATAATTCAAGAATCAAATTCGACTTTTAAATAACAACACAGTCTAAAGTTATCCCGTCAAAAAGTCAGGAATTGCAATAAATAACCTACGCTGATAAAAAAATGCATATCGTCCGCTAACCCTGATAGCCTATCTTGACGTCATTGATGGGATGACGTGCATCAGTGTTCGAACCGGTAGGTACAAGATAAATACCTGATTGCCGTGCTGCCTTATATATACCTAGGTATATCCACTTTGATTGTTTATCTGTTAATACTCATCTATATATTTTGATGTGCTGTTAAATATCCCGAAAACTTGCGGTATCCAGCGAACCTACAATTTAATACCTACCCTACCCTTATTTCATTAATTATCTACTAATAACTATCATTGTGTATCAAATTACGGAACGAAAAGATAATACTCGGTTAACTCTTCTCTAGGCTGAGGCGTTATATCGACCTCATAAAGCTTGTCAAACATGTATCTTAATGTCAAGGAATAAGACTGACATTCTATTGTCTTATTTCAATTGCCGGCCGGTAAAATTAAAAGTACCTACATTCATTCCGTTCCAGAACAACGCGTATTTTCCATGAATTGCAAATCGGTATACGGTGTCCCCCGCCGGTGGTAAAAGGCGCCTGAAGGGTCATCGGGGTTGTTTTTTTTTCTTTTTTCCCTGTTTGGGCTGCTGAGCGGCCAGTTACAGATGTGGTTGTGGATAACCTCAGTGGGAAGCATTCGGGGTTGCGACGTGTGTTCTCCGTGGCGATGGCGGGGGCCACAGCAAGTATGGAGGGGGGGGGAGCCGCGACGGCAGGTTTTTAAAAATGACGACAAATGCTCATCAGCAGGAAGATCAAAGTAGATAAATCTTTACGTCACACCTGGCCATAATGCGAGTTTTACTGCACGCTGCGCGTACGGTAAAACTAGCATTGTGGCCAGATGAAGACGTAAAATTGTGTACTTACCACGGGCGGTCATTCGTAAAGCCCCTAATCGCATATTTATTCCCAGCCATTCACGAATTCACCGCCCTAGGTACGTAATGTACTATATTACCGATCACCAAATACTCTGCCAAGCGCTCGGCGTAGGTAATAGATAAATTGTACATCTGGATTCTGGATCTGGCCTTACTCGGACTAAATATTATAAGGGGCCTAATCTTTGGCTTTGAAGTAAAGATATACTTATACCTTTATTATATTATAAAGAGGAAAATCTGAGATTGTAGCTTTGTAAGTTTATAAGTTTGTATGTAAAAGGTAAGCTCCGGGACCGCGTATCCGATTTCAAAAGTTCTTTCATATGCTTGTAGAATGGACTCTGGATGGTTATAGGCTATATTTTATCCCGCGGGTTTGTCTGCGTTGTTTGCAATACACGGGCGAAACCGCGCGGGCAACTAGTCTATGTACATAGTGCGTCCTCAACTTTGTTAGTCAAATTACAAATATATGTAGGTACCGCGGGAGACCGGGCTTTGCTCTGCGAAAACACGGAGAAAACATTTTTTCCGGAAATTAGACCTGGACACTTAGATCGGTCTTCTGCAGCTGCCGTAAACTCTTATTTTAAATCTTATCGCATCATCACCCTACTGCACCGTGGATCCGAATGACCCGAAATACTTTTGTCGAAATCGAACTTTTGACAACTGCTTGTCGTATTCTGAAAGGTGAATCAGATTGCTCCGACTTGATCACAAGAATGTGCTCTCTGTTCGTTCCTGACAAGTACCTACATACCTCCGTGGCCGCAGCCACCGTCTCCTGGAGGAAGAAGCGGCTCGCACGGCGGCGCACGAGCACTCACCAGTTTTCAACGCTCAGATGCTACTTAACAAAGTCATTCTGTATTCACCGGATAGCGATTTGTTTGCCTACAAGTGGAGTAAACATCTCCCTATTTTTAAAATTATTGTGTATATGTATGTTAAATAGTTTAAGTTTACCAGCGCCTTGGCATATGCTGTAGTGCTGTTCAATTTTATACCTAAATAAATACTTCAGCCATCGATTTCTGTGCCTAATTTGCATTTAAAAAACGTTATGAGACGATTAGTCGAAAACTGCTTGGTTTCCGAAATATTTATTTATCTTACAAAATTCACGCGTTGTAGTCTTCCTGCACGTCTAGCACAACTTGCTGACAAGTCGCTTCGCGCGTGACCGGGTGTCTCCTGTCTCACTCACACCGTGCAAATTAGAAAGAGGAGGGTAGATCTTTCTCGACTCGCGTCGCGGCAGGGCGTCAGTTGTGCTAGCCCCCCTGTTTAACTGTCATAGGTACCTACATACGTCACTCGTCGTCAATTGTCTAACCTATACCGACTACAACTCGACTTCACAGGTTTTTAATTTGGAAGCGCTCAAATTAATTTAATTAATATGTTCTGGAAAATAATAAAGTAAAAATGACATACCTAATTGGAGACATGTTGATACAACATTAAGTAATTGCTCATCAATCGATGGTTAAAGTTGTTCAAATGTTCAGTTCAATCGGGCCCACGGGGTGTAGAGCCTTTTTCGGGAACCCATTTACAAACATACTAATGAATTCAAATTCATTTGTTGTTACAACAGTATATACCGATATACATATAACGATATTAAAATTAAAATAACCGTGTAACCCGATAAAGTAATTCTTATCATACATAAGGTATTGCTTACTGTTACTGAACCGATAATATTGCCACAGTTTACATTATTGCCGCCGGAGCGGCGCCGTCTATTAACGTCAGTGCTTAGCTAAGCGTTATCGGATAGCTCCGCGACCCGGTTTTAGCGTGTAAGTAAAAGATGTCATCGAAACTACCCGTCGTGTTTTTATTTTATTAAAAACTGGCTTTTCTTGTGATTCCGCCCGTGTGAAACTCGTTTATATCGTAGCCTCATACAATTTTCCATCCCGATTACCGGGATAAAAACTATCATATGTCCTTTCAAACTATATCCATACCAAATTTCATCTAAAGCGTGAAGAGATAACATACGGACAGACGGAGACACTTTCGCATCACTATCACTACATAGTTTAAAACGAAGTCGCTTCCCGCTGTCTGTCCCTATGTATGCTTAGATCTAAAACTACGCAACGGATTTTGATGCGGTTTTTTTTAATAGATAGAGTGATTCAAGAGGAAGGTGTATATCTAGGTATAATATAGTACCCGTGCGAAGTCGGGGCGGGTCGCTAGTTTATAATATTAGAATGGATAGGATTGTGTTTGACCTGCCAAGACAAAGCCTGAGGTGGATGTCGCTCGCCCAGAAAATGATTTCTCAGAATATCAATAAAGGCCCAGCAACTTTTCGTAGAGTCCATAGACTTCGTCTGCTTACCATCAGGCAGACAGTATGCCGGTTTGCCACCGTCGTAGAAAAAAAATGTTTTAGATTTCGTCAAAGAACGCGCGGTGCGTGCAGCGTCGCGAGTAGCGAAATGTGTAGGCATATGCATCGCGGATACAGTTAGCGTCATATACCTAGTTAGTAGCAGCCAACTACCTACTAAACGTCTCCAATAAACGGCACAATTGTGGTATTTAAGAGTCCTGCTGGTGGTATTCTCAAGAACCGTTGAGTTTCCTCTTCTAGAAATGTGTCGCGGTTCCCGCAAAGCGGGACACCGTCGAAGACCGCTGTCTGTGTGCAGCGAACGAAAAGCCTTCAGCCGTTTAGTTCAAATATGCGCATACGTACCTACCGGGTTTTAGGCACGTGTTTGGGTAGAAATTTGTAAGGAGCTCGCATTCAACTATGGTTTTTTCGTTCGTTCAAGTGTCCGAGGCTCATGGTAAGCAGACACCGCACCAGAATAATGACAAGCTGACTGCCAACCCTTCATCGATTCGAGGATTCGTTGTTGATTTGACAGCTAGAGACATGTCGAAACGAATTTCCTCCAGGCATGAGACCCAGCTATGTAGATCGATTTTTCGCCCCCGTGAACACCTATATTTTACCTACCTATAACCTAAATTCCAAATTTTGATCAGCGAGCTAGAGTTCAAATTGTTGCAACATGCAGTAATGCTAGGAAGTTAATTGCTGTGCAGCTGAAAGAGCAATTTATGAAGATTATGTTTCAGTAAAAAAAACACATCAGTTTTTTTAAAATATTTAAACCGAATTTCCTATGAAATCATAAAAAAACATAACTTGAAAACGACAAAAAATCGCGGAACATAAGTACATGGGGTATTTTCGGGTGCCTACCCCTGGGTGGGAGGAATCTAAAAAGAAAATTTACGTCGCTGTTTGGACCATCCTGTATATATATGTATGTAGGTATATAATAAATAATAATACTTAATAATAAATAAATATTAGTGTACAATCTTACACAAATCGACCTTGTCCCATAGTAAGCTCAGTAAGTCTTGTGATATGGGTAGACGATGTATAATAGACATAAATACAATTACCTATACAAATATTGTTCGTTTAATAGAATAGGATATTCCGTGGCTCTCGCAGTCGCATACTTGTCAGAACGGAACATCCGTCTATCTACAGCGATCAGTTATAAGTTATAAAATAGCAACCATGTACCTAACGCGCGCAGTATGTCTGAGGCTCTTAGTATAAGTTTTACCGAAACAAAACTTTACGATCGCGTTTGCGTTTTACCCTCAATTTGTATGGGATTTGACAGCTCAACGCGAACGCGGTCGTAACATTTTGTTTCGGTAAAACTTATACTAGAGCCTCTGGCCGCGTGGGGAAAACCGGAGTTTTACGGAGAACCACGAAGTGTGTGGGATTAACGTCTATATTATGCGACTATTTCGTTGAAGCTGAGACGCTGAGATGGCTGAAGGTCGAATGACGAAGAACCTACATATTTTGTTCGAATTTAGTTATGGGCAATCGAAAATATGGCGGACAACTCCTTCGGTATAAAAAACACTAGAAAAACTCGTTTTTATAAATGCACGTAAAAACTAAAAATAAATTATGGATCGTTCCAGTTGTCTCTATTTGTGGGCTGAAGTGTAAACTATGTGCTTTTAATTCGGTTTAATATTTGATTATAAAAGCGTGGGGCGCTGGAACAGGAATACGCATGAGCGCCATATAGAAAACTGTAACATTTAACCCGTGCCAGTGCAGAAGCAGGCTGCGCTCCGCCCGATATGGAAAACCATTGTAAAAAAATAACCTGACATTTTATTTTTTTCGATATAATCGGGTATTATCTACTCTGAATCGAGAGCACTTTCGAACCTAATGGGATAAAAAAACTATCCAAAATGTTACATATAATTATCGGTTTTCCGTTCCGTTACCACCATACAAGCTAGTGTGGAAAGTTCGAAACTGTAACGGAATGGACTCGGACTCGGATCTTGGGACAGTATTTTTCTCCTATTAGGTTCGAAAGTGCTCTCGATTCGGAGTAGAAATAACCCGATTAAGTATATCCAAATTGAAAAAAAGTCGAGTGTACAACTTTTCGTAAAACGGCCCACCTACACGACTACTATACCTACAGTATTTTTCCTTGTAGTGACTTGGCTGAATGACTAACCACTTAACCATAACCAGTAAGGACAACCTTTATTCATCCTTCATAATTCTTTTCACATGCACCTTTCATTCAGAAAAGTAAGTTTTGCTCCACGACGAGAGGGATCAAAATGCTACTTTTCTGTTCAAGCTACTTTTTTATTTTTTCACTGGCATGTAAAATTTACGCAATGTGCGAATAGAACACAGATCTTAATAAAATAATCGACTGTCATTTTATCGCTCGCTTAAAAACGATCATGTTTCATATTTTAACTTTAACAACGTCATTTGAAAATGTATGTATTTTTGTAATAATTAAAAATTTGAAATAAAAATTAAGAAAATTAGGTAAAACTTGTTAAGTCATTTTAACAGCATCTTTTTATAATTTCTTCATAGTCGGTGTGAAAAATAGTATGTGTCACTCGGTAGCAAAATTATCTTCGTCTCGGGCGTTAACACTTGTATCCCTCACTAGGCTCAGGATTCAACACACCGCCCTCGCGGTAAAATACAATTTTGCTCCCTTGTGACACAAATAACTATTACCTACCCATGTTCGAACCAGGAGATCGAAATTCTTATGACCTTAATAGACTTATCTATAGTCACACAATACTACCGTACCGTAGCGACTTCGAGACTTAGGTAACTAATATACTAATAGGTACTTAATCAGAAATGATTTAAAGTGAGTCGAAATTATAACAAAAAGTACATTTTAGATATAAGTACCTATATTATAAGTAGTTCTCATTATGTATGTATGTGTGTACGTCAAATAATCTGTAGGTACAGTCAGCATCAGTAGTATAGCTAAGCAAAATAACACGCTCAAAATGACCTACACATATCCTTATTCCCTTGACATTAGCACTCCCGACCCGTGGTACAACTACGATGTCCAACTGGTTGTACTACGGGGAAGTAAAGTTACCCTTAGTTCAACTTAGTTCAACTGGTTGTTCTATGGGGAAATATCTTTACCAATGGTTCAATTCGAGTGAGTTGTTCTTTCCTTGGTCCAACTAGTTGTACTACTGGGAAATGTATCTATGAACAACTACTGCTAATAAACAGAAAAAGGTTATCTATCAATGTTAAAGTGCAATGCAATGAATTCCCACAACGTTGACTTAAAACGATAAATAATACGAACAGTTTTGACGGAGCCCCGCAGAGCGGGGCTCCTATTTCTGGTCTGTTGGCCCTTCGGGCATCTGAAGATACCTAACGAACCTAACCTACCTACCAGTTGAACTACCCGTGGGCTGAGTAGACCCCTTGGCAGATGAAATGACCGAGTATCCCCCGACAAAATAAAAGGTGTCAACTGAGCCCGCGGGCTGAGTCGTGTGTGGGCCGAGTTGCCCCCGAAGGCAATAAATGTATATTATTTCACATAGGTATTTTGTTTTGTAGACGTTCATTTGTTTTACGCGATCATCTTATCCCCGTGGTCCAACCAGTTGGACATGATTTCACCGTTGTACCACGGGTCATAATCATAAATATTTAAAAAAAGAGTTGAACTAAGGGTAACTTTACTTCCCCGTAGTACAACCAGTTGGACATCGCAGTTGTACCACGGGTCGGTCGCCGACATTAGAGTTCGTGTGTAGAACATTTTGAGCACTAGAACTGCTTAGCAACTTCTGCTGCTGACTGCACTATAACGCCAGCATTAGCGATAATGCTTGTGAGTATGAATGTTGCTGGGGGAAGGGATCCTTAAATTCAAAAAATATTTTACCAGTAGGTATGTACATTCGACTACAAAGAGATCAATACGGCCAAAGTTACAAAAATATGTATACACGACTGTATTGGGTTAAGGACGCGGAGCGTTTCAACCGCCGCACTTTTATGTAACGATTTGTGGAGGGTCTAGCGTGACAAAATCACCAAGTTTGAATGATAACAAATTAGCTTGCTTTTCTACTTGCATTATATATTGAAACTAAATGCCACCATGAGGCGTAACGTAATGTAACGATTTATTGCCGTATAAAAATACGGCAATAAATCGTTACATAAAAGTGTGGCGTTTAAAACGCTCCGTGGCCTTACCCATATATATTTTTGTAACTATGGCCGTATCGATCTCTTTGTAAGTAGTCGACTGTATAGAGAATCAGTCTCATTTTTTATTGATCGATAAGTCGGTCGCCATTCTCGACACCCTAGAATGCGGGGTGCTCCTCGCAAGCGGTAGCTATAACGACCAGTGAAATATCGGTCTATTAAAAGCGTGCGAGATGTTCGGAAGGCAGTGGGTACTTGTGCATGAACCTACATCCGAATGCACTTCATCCTGCCGCTAATACCGTATATACCGACCAGAGAAAACAGCTCATCGCACGGGCGCTATGGCATGCGTTTTGGAAACCTCCCGCACTCCGCGGGCGCTATCGACCAGTGAAAGCCCTTCGGCTGCCCGAGGGAAGGCCAATACGTGTTGGAAATCTCCTTCCGTGTGCGGGCCCTGGCGGCCAATGAAATGTGCCTTAAGAGTCCGCAGTAAGCTCAATTCTCCAAACAAATGTAGTTACGCTCTCATTTTAAAACTACGTGTTGGATTGTGACGAAACTTTGCATATACACTGAGAAGAGGTATATCTATGTCTGTAATTAGTTTATGTAGCTACAGATACCATAGTAAAAAAATACAGCGAATTGAAGTTTTTAATACAAAACTTGTTTTTGCTGTATTTCGTTTGTTTTATAAACTGGAACCATATAAATTCCAGACATAGATATACCTTATATGTTATTGTATATGCAAAGTTTCATCAGAATCCAACACGTAGTTTTAAAATGAGAGCGTAACTACGTTTGCATGGGAAGGTGAAATTCGGCCGAGCTTACCTACTGCGGACTCTTAACTTTGTTTCACGTACTTACTACGATACGAGTTGCATCAATTCAAAGGCCTCTGCCGACTGCGGCCGCCTGGGGAAACCATTGCTTGCCAAGTTAGCCACAGTTGTATGTAAAGGCTTAATTATATCTTTTGCTAGATCGTCGTAACGCTAAAGACCTCGTTCAACTAAAGAAAGAGGACTACCAACCGGCCGGAGCAGTCCTCGGCCTCAATTTAGTTAATCTATATTTATACCAATCGCATTTCAAAATTACACGTTTTAACTAGAGAGCGACCTACAAGGGAGCGTGCGAAACATAAAATAGATGTGATTTGAATCAGTAGAAACGAATCTCATGACCTTCGCGAATCGTCATAATGTTGAAGACCGAATCGGTCTACTAATAAGGTACTAATGTATCTATAATGTAACATGTATCTATCTAAACTTCAGATAGATACATGCCTTAGTCAAGCAGAATACCTTACCGTGTGGTATGACTGAAACCAGACGGATTAAGAATTAGTACCTACCTCGGAAGATTAGTAGATTATGGATAAACAGTTACATCGTACTTGAAAATAGGTAGGTAGACAGTTTCTTAATCTTGATACGTTTGCTTTGCAACACGTTTTCCTTCAATATACCTACCCGGTAGGCCCATTCAACAATACTTACTTAGTAGAACAGAATATAACATGCTTAACAAACAGTTCATTTCAAACTTAACTCTAGGTTGTTATTTCCGTCAGTCGTCATCGTCCGCAGTGCCACGATTTTTATTAAAACACCATACATATTCGCCTCCTTTGTGCCGCGCCGTGCCGCAAGCTGTATATTTATCACTCGTATCTCCGAGCCGAGCTGACAACAATGCCCTCAATGTGCAGCCCGCATCCGGACCCCTCGCTATAATCCAAAATGTCCGTTTATTTTTCTACATGAGCAGCGTACAAAAAACAGAGTTGAAAATCGAACTAGAGAGAGAGGCAAACACGCAACTGCCGGGCTGCGTCGGGCGGGGCACTTCGTCGCGGCGTCTGATTGGTGGCCTCGGCTTCTTGCCCGCCGCCCGCGTTGAGCGGCCAATCAGGTACGCGCTCGCTGCTCCCCTCCCGCACCCCACAGCCACGAAACAACGACAGCTCACGAATACCGACCCGATTCGGCACGACTGTTGAGTGCCTTAGTTACTTCACGCGCGCTCTGATAGCCGGTCGCTTTCGCCGACGTTTTCAGTGAAATTTTAATAAGCTAGACCACGTTCGCGACGGAATCTTTGTTGTATTTCAACGTAGACAGTGTGTTCATCAACGGTGCCATCCTGTGCCGCTTCAACTCAGGTATAATTTTAAATAAACTCACTATATTGACCCTAAGGTAGTCCTATATCCAAAACTTTTTACAGAATTAACGTATCTCTTCAAAAACCCGTAATAAACGAGTAATTTCGCGCCGGATGATCGAACGTAAAAGCGGTGTCCTCGTAATCAACGTAGGCCGTGCGGCGTGGCAACGTCGCGCGTAAATAATAGGGTAGCGCGGTGTTTCTCTCGCAGCCGGCGCGGGCTGGCAACGCCGCGTGGCTCCGCGGGAAGCGCCCGGCGCATTCACCGACAACCGAATATACCTACCTAGCGTCGCGACCGCGCGCAATCACAACACTGCTTTCCTTTTGCAAATTACGTCTTATTTTAAAATACTACTACA
Source organism: Epinotia bilunana (assembly GCA_947049275.1). Classification (NCBI taxonomy): domain Eukaryota; kingdom Metazoa; phylum Arthropoda; class Insecta; order Lepidoptera; family Tortricidae; genus Epinotia; species Epinotia bilunana. The sequence continues at coordinate 17,412,772 of OX346260.1, read as the reverse complement.
ATAAGAGTAGTATATTTTTGATGGATCTTCTCTTTGCTATAGTCTAGCCTAGCTATACCTACATATCATTGTTCCCCTTATATACTTATTAATTACATGTTATTATATACAATGAATGTATACAAAAATACATAGTTATATTCAGCAAAACGTGGTATTCAATGTGTTAGTAGCATCTTCAAATTTGATAGTATTGGAAACTGAAAATAAAGCACAATGTTGATGAAAATTAAACTTGTTTACAGATATCGAGCGGTTGTTTGGAGACCGGTGGCGCGCTCTGTCGGCGCGGCGGGAAGTGACGCTTGCGGGGCGCGCGGGGACGGTACCGCCTCCCCCTACTTCAGTTTCTACCGCGACATCATACGAGAAGGCCGCGTCGCTCGACTCCAAAAATCGAGGCACGTTCGCGCGGCAACTTTGAACAGTGACAGTGTGTTAATAGTTGTTTGACAAAAACAGTGTACTGGATTGCGGTGCCTAATCATTTGGATGCAGTGATCGGATCACACTAATAGGATTGCAGTGTTTTTCTTGGATCTGTCGAACTAATTTGGCCGGCAAACTGGGGATGCACAAGATGGGTCTCGGCGACAGCGTGTACGCCGCCGAGCGTATCATGAAGAAAAGGATTAAAAAGGTAATTCATTATTTTCTACGCAAATGCCCGCAAAAGTTTGCGCAATGCATGCAAGATCACTTACCGGCTTTATTTGGCGCATGGCTTGTTTCACAACATAACGGTTGTTTGTTTTCTTTCGCGAATAAAAACACGCTTTGTATGGGTAGGTAGTTCACGATGCATGTTCTGATTAAAATTTAGATTCTGGTGCATTAATCCTGGCATTGTGGCGATGGCGACAGCAGCTGGTGAGGCCGTAAGGGTTCCCCGGGCTCCTTTCACGCGTGTTTGTCGCTGCTTATTATTATCAGGGCTCCCCTTACATGGCTTATGTTTAGAATCTGGGCCCCACTGAGAAATTGAATGCTCCATTATGCTCCCGTCTTGAGATTACATTAAGTTTTTGATAGTAAACAAGTTTCTCATGGCTGTGAAGGTAGCCTTGTGACATTGTACTGTCTTTTTATGTCTCTTTTAGTTCTGTTACTAACCCGATGTTGGAATAAAAGTTTGTATGGTTCCTGGTTTTTTTTTTGTTTGTGTGTCTTGTTGTGGGTCGCACGGGGTAAGGTCACCAGGCAGTTCAGTGAGTGGGAGGCGAGTGTACTCTCGATACGCCCACCGCGGTAAGTGCCGTTCTATTACACATTAGACATTTCATTCATGGCAATGTATTTTCAGTCTCACGATTTTTAAACGACTTCAAAAAAGGACGAGGCTCTCAATTTGACTGTATTTTTATTCGTGTGTTTGTTACGCGATAACTCGGTAGTTTATGAATTTTAAAAATTATTTCTTTGTTTGAAAGCATATACTTCCAGATTGGTCTCGTTGTCACCAAAATCCAGTTCTGATTATGGGATCCATGAGGAATTGAGGGAACTTCAAAAACTCAAGAGAAACATAGCGAGTATTTTCGGCAATAAACCAAGCATTGCCATTCAGACATTGTGAACTGGAACAGGTGAAGAAGACCACGGATGGTCATCCAAAACTCGCAAGTTTTTTTTTTTTTCTCTAATAATCAAAGCATTTGCTCGCGGAAATCAGTTCATGTGGTAAATTGGAAAAGAAATGTGGAAATGTTCACGTGGCTTGGCGGAGTACTAAATTGAAGTCGGTTGAAACTTTGTTTCTAAAGTAAATTATAGCATAGCCAATTGAAAACCCTTCAGAACGAAATTATACTGTATTGGGATTGGAACGTTGCGTTGTAAGGTGTCATTATCAGATAAAAGAACATATGAGCTTTTTGGTGACTGGTACAAAAAGCCGGCTAACGCTCGGATTAGTTGGATTACATTTTTTTTTCTTAGCTATAATGTCAACGCTTTGTATGACCCTGGGCGTACGCGTCAGTTTCCGGAGTTGCAATATTACGCCCACCAGGGGAAACTACATAGACTTTTATGACACGCGTGCATTCCGATACACTTGCGTGACATCTGCTACTATATTGTTCTTTTTCAATTGTTTTGTCTCACTATTCAGGTCGCACATATTAAATTGTAACCCAGATTTTTTACCCCTTTAAGTTTTTTAAAATCTGTAAGGACGTAGCGGGTTTTTTATTTATTATTTTGGCATAATCAACAAAATTTTAAATTGACCGATATTATTGTATTCAAGTTTTTCATTCTTTGTCTTGTTATACTAATACTAGTTATAATATATAATTTGACTATTTGGAAAAAATATTTTACTTTATGATTAAGTATAACTTAAACAAACTACAGGTATTACAAACATTGCCTGTCCTATTTGTTGACTCTATTTTGTGACACTCAATTTTTTTCTGACGAGTTTCGTGTTTTTTTCGGCCCTTAATATTTATGTGAGTAATTTTCTGTTAAATTTGGACTGTGGCAGTTTTTCTTACTTTATTAATTATTTTACATGAATGAGACGATTATGGGATACGTCTGTGGGAACTGCTTTTTGTGCTTAAAAAGTTACCACCGTACGTATTAGGCAAAAGAGAGCTGCAATTGCTCACCTGTCTCAATTGCTCTCGACCCTATAAAATAAAATAACGAAATAAACCAATCAATCTATACCTACTTAACTTATACGGATTATAACCCGTTAGCAAATACCTAATGAAAATGCATTCTGCATTCTAAAACAGGAATAGTCCGAAATTCATAATTCACCATCCATCCAATCCTCTGCGTGCTCTATTTGATAATGAATCCCAAAATAGAGCATCATAGCTGGAATGATTTTCTATCGGGTTGTGAAGGCTGCCGATATGTGCCTTAATTAATCCTATTCCTGGACACGCTGCGTCACTGCTCACTCTGCCGTGCGATCGTTTTGCTCCCTATGAAATATGTCAAAGCCATAATTGGCGAAATAGGGGGGCAGTCCAGTAATCGTTAAACTATACAGAGGTTCTCTTAAGAGATAACCTATGATGTAATATTTTTTAATCTCTCATCTCGTCGATTTGATTTGCTCTTCATATTTTATTGGAATTAAAAAAGTGTAACAGAAACGGGAACTCAAATTACGTGTAGCTCAATAGTGTCTTCCTTTTTTACCTTCCTACCTGAACGAATTTGTTCCTATCATTTAAAGTGACAGATTGTCACAAGATACAGTTTTGTTTTGGCTTTTCTGTTCTGAAATATTTTTTTCCATTATTTTTGATCTCTTAAATAACCACTGAAGTTTAATGTTTTACCTTATTCCAATTTCCCCCAAACTTTGACTTCACAATGTAAATTGAAATAGTTTTTGAACACGTGACTGAAGTTCCCAAGCCCAGTTCAACTCCATTCCGCACATTCTATGTCCGCGAAGTGCTGAATGCTGATACTAATGCTGTAGGTAGGTATAACCATTATTTGTATTGGGAAAACAAATCTAGCGTTCGTCGCATAAACGTAGCAATCTCTTTATAATATTATAATAGGCTAGTCATATTGAAATGGGCTTGTAAACGTATAATATAACCGCAGTGGTCTTCCGGAGTGGTTCTTCCGCGTACGGAAATAAAGTACTAGTAAGAAGGAAAAGCTTAAAACAATATGGGCTAAACCAACACGTAGGTATTATTTATTGCCTGAGTGCCATTTAGATCACTATTCACACTACAAATTTCATCGTGAAACGTAGCCTTTATTTAACTTCATTCATTATGACAAGCTGCAGCTGAAGTTAGCCTCTACGGCACTGCCGCGTCAAATTTAGGAAACTACTTAATACTAATATAAATAAACCTATACCAGTCGGATTTAAACCATCTCGTTAGTAAAATAAAGGCTATTTCAATCTGATATCTCCTTGCCTTGTTATCTGTCGGCATAGTCTAACGTCGAGCTAGAGTACCGGGCTCTTCGAATTAAGATTCTCTGGCACAGTCGTAGAGCATAAAATACAAAAGCCGGTGATAATTTATAAAGAAACTCCTACAGAGCGATGTGGCCCTGGTATCTCGGAGCGAACGCGCCAGTATTCGGCTACGACCGAACGGACGTCGAGTGCGCATGCTCCCCGCCGGTTCTGTCGACCAATCAGCGCACAGCACTTGGTTGCTAGCGAGTAATGCATTCCGCAAGTCCTATTCCAGGAAAACTAACTCAATTGAGTTTGATGGATGCATCTTACCTTTTTGCTTTCTTCACAAGAAACACCGCCGGTATAGATAAATCTCATCATAATAGCCATAAGTTGTAAGTATGTTCATGTTGTTGTTTATACGTGCAGATAGATGCCACCACACTTTTGCTAGCTATATCCGTCGTAGTTCCGGGGTTGACGGTGAGATGGCGCTGTGGTGAATTTACAAAAAACTAGGGCAAATCCTATTAATTGCGTCTTTCCCAAACAACGTTCCTAGAGAAAAAGAGTAATGGTGAACATTCCGTCACAACCTTGATTTTAGTATTTACGTTTGAAACTGGAGAATTGGTTGCGTTGTTTATTCATATGTTGCCGTAATGAATACATTCATAATCATAACCTTGCACTTCATATAATTTTGAAGCTACACCTAATTTAACAGTCAACTGAAATTAAGAGCTACGTATAGTGAGATAGACTTTTTGTTGTAGCAAAAATTCATTTTGCAAGTATCAGGAGACATTTCCTTCTATTGATTTCGCGAAAAAATACAAATAATAAATACTTAGTTTGACCAAATTACTGTTAATAAATGTTAACCCTGTGGCATAATTTTATAATTCGCGCTTAGATTGAACTGAGAATATTTTGAATACCTCGTTATACCTGAATGATTGCACCGTAATGAGACAGAAAGCAAAGGCTGAAATGAACATTAATTTGAAACGAACAGTTATCTTATTTTGTTTAAATTCATCGTAGGTAAAAATAAACGAAAAAAGATACCGTTATCCAAGGGTCACGATCTCACCCGAAGCCTCCGAAAGCGCCACGGATCGACGCGGGGCGACACAAAGCGGCCAAATTTTCTATAAATAATCGCCTGACAATGCCGAGCTGTAATTTTATCCGGCCCTACCTATATCGGAATGAAATAAAAAACGCAAAGAGAGCTGCAGAAGGTGTGGAGAGGAACTTTTTTATTTATCATTTTTGCACGGTTTAGAGGAGCCTCACATTTTAAATTGGTATACTGCCTTTGTGACTTAAGAAACTGCAGTGAATCAGCGTCAGGTTTACGTATGATTTGACATAAAAACTTATCAAACGTAGAATTCTTACAAACATTACTATGCAAGCAAAAAACAAATATACGATTCAGTTTAAAACATGAACGCAACACATTTCACTTAACTACTAAATTTCTTTAAAGGTAACCTCGACGAACTGATTAAAATGTTTGATATAAGTATCTATACTCGAGTCTACAGTTTCACTGGCAAGTTCATACGTTACAATGACTACATTTATTTATTCAGTACCATTTTTTTTGAGACTATAAAACTGTGCCTACTATGAAAAAATCATAAAGATAGAAGTTGCATCTACTGCTTTCGATGTTCAAATTCTTCCTTTCATTATAACTACATGCTTATATACCCGTTGCGTAGGTACCGGGCCCGCCACCCTTAAAAAATACTATGTGAAGGGTCCCCCTATATTTAGAAAGCATACTTAATCGCGTACACGTTCGCTCCGAATATTAAAGCGGTGAATGGGGAAACGTCATATGGGAGCCCGGACCCCTCGCAATTAGAGAGAACGCATTGTCTGCCACTTGCGAGTTGCGTGGCATTCCGTTACACGCGGCGCGGCGCGGACCACAATGCGAATCTCGGTCTCACCGTTTTCGGCGCTATTTTTAGTAGTCTTCCTCTTGAATAAACTGACTGTGTCATCGTCTTTTACTATTTGATGTAGCAAGTTGATTACACTATCTGAGTTCATAATTATCCATCAGTGCCTTAGATGGAATGTTTTATAACCAAAACCATATTTTTTTCTGCTATCTGATTGAGTCCTTGTTAAGTGTTCATTGTTTATTCTAACTCTGTACGTATCACTTGTTTTGCCCCACATCTCATTTCCCAGACTTGCGTTCATCTTCATATCAACTGACCTTCCAATAATGATGCATTTCTTGGCGCTAAATCTTTATTCAGATCGCCTATTAGAGAAGAAAGCATTTGCCGACCTATTTAAAACGGAAACAAAAACTCACCAGTGATCTCGCTTCCACATTCGAAATCGGAAACGACATCAAAGAACATGGACACCGTTACGAACATAAAAACGAGAGACAAGTTGACACTCAGTCATTATAACTGGCTTTAAAGTTGAAAGGTATTATAAAAGCATAAAGCCCATACTGCGTTACTGCTTTTTTAATACCGTATAATAATGCGCCCGCTGCTCCAGTCGTTATGCCCCACGCATTATTATGTAGATGTGAAACGAAACGAAAAGGAAGGTTTTTGTGCCTTTATCTGATGTCGATAGGGATAGTAATTAGTGAAGGATAATGCAGGTGAGATGTTCCCACGTGATGCGTCCTAATTTTTTACGGGGGACGTCAAATTTTTTTCACACCTATTATATTATGGATGATGTTATAATTTTCCCTTGTAATCTCATAATAAGAAGAGCATTGTTCACTGTATACTGTAAAGACTTAGTTAATTACAATAGTGAAGCATATGAAGAACCTTATAAGTTATAAAACCCACAAAAAGTCCCATCGTCCAAATTAATTCCCCCAGTAACTCTTCTTCTCGTAAATCATCTGCAGTACATAATTCCATATTCCAATAATGGAATGTAATCAGTTACGCCACCGCTGCAAGCGACCCGCAAGGGTCAGCCCTGGAAAATATCAGGCGTATCTCCGTCCCTTCATTGTTGTATTTTTCTTATCTGCCCCGCGGGGAATGATAACTCTTAATTGAGTTATTATTTGCATTCATATTGGGGTTGAGGGTTAGCTTGTTGATCTGCATTTTGCAGTATTTTTCTATTCACATCCTTTGAATTTAACTCATTGTCTGGTTCCTTTAAATATGAGAGTTATCGTATATCGATATGTGAATGTTATAAGAAGGTCTTTACGTTCTTGTGCAGTAAATTTAATCATGTTAAACGCTTTAAGGTTTTAATTCAGAACAAAAGCACAATATGCCGATTAATTTCAAGATTCCTGCACAATACGTTCCAAACAGGGTTGAAGAAATGCGGCGACTGCAAATCAAATCAGGGCGGTCATGTCTTCCACAAGTGTTTGCGCTGCGACTTAGACACGAGTGCGGAAGGGTCGCCCCCTGCAAACATCAGCCCTACATCGCCCTTTTGCTTAATTTGCCCAATACAAGCATTCGTTATCGCAAAGATTTTAGCGACCAAATGCTTCAATTTCTTTTGTGCCGGTTTAATTATGAATTTTGATTTAAAGGGAATGTTTAATTGAGAAAGATTTACAAAAACACCTGGGTCCTCACACATCCTAATTTAAAATGTATTTCATGCAGACGTGCTGGTCAGAGCTATATTGCTTATTCTAAAAACAACATTAACATGGCCTTAACATTCATATTCAAAATAGACCACCAAATTTGCATTCAAAATGAGGTTAACATCCTTGCACATAACATGAACTAGTCCCACAACTGAGTAGATAAAATCTAAAATATATAATGATCAACAAGGTCGATTAGATAATTATGTTGAACCATCCGACAGCGCGTTCGGCGATTTTAATAGCACCATTGCCAAATCCATTTGTGTTTAATGATTTATATAAGATCAACACAACTCTGTAATGGTCGATTTCTTCGTAAACTATGAATTCTTTATTGCTTATTTCAAAAGAATGCCACGTATGGAAAGATTTCTCGTTGCATTCCGATGTTTGATATTGAATTATGTAGGTTATTCATAGATGTAGTGTAGGTACTTAGTTGTTAAGGAAATCTCTTATTTGCACAACAAACCCCTATTGATGCGGAATAAGAATCCTTTTGTTGTGAGGATTAGGGCCTCGATCTTTGCCTGAAGGTCTCGTTTTGCTGGCATCCTTTGAGGCATTCTCTGCATTTTTACGTGAATTGAAAAGTTGATTACCTAAATGAAATTGTTTTTTTTGTAGATACGATAGCAGAATCTCGGGATTAGGTGCCAAAGCGGACCCTGAGCTCTTATAAAACACGGGAAAAAAGCTAGGAGGAATTATGAGATCCTATAAAAAAAAACATTTATTTCAGAATAAATGTTCCACACTTTTGTTAGTAACAATTGCCTTAAAAAACTATGATAGACACACAAAATAAATATAAAATTAACAGTAATAAAACTAACGGGCTCCTCCCGCGCCTCATCTATCCCTTTTGACGTGGAAGCCTATGAAGCGCGCTAGGATGTACTAAAGTGTAGACAATTTATATTATGCACAAACACGCCTTACAATTTCTATACCTAGCAGCAAATTACGAACATTCAAGCTACAACCGCAAACATTATCGTCTTTCCCGCTCATATTTCGATGCGTGACGGGTGACAGTGCATCGATATAAGTCGAGCGAGTCGATGACCACGAGTGCCGTTATCGGTACTGTTTCAGAAGGCTCTTAAAAGGCTATATGAGTTTATTCCAATCGAATTCTGGTAGCGACGATAAGATTAGTAGAATGTGTAAGAATACTGTACTGTAGTTATGACCACTACATATTTTATAATCATCGACTTTAATATCATGAAATATATGGTACATCACTCGCACTGATTATTTTGCTGATTGTATCGCGAAGAAACGAGAATTCATTCATAAAACATTTTGCTTCGATATATTCAAGACAAGACGTCCGCACAGTATCGTAGCAGCGAAGCAACTAGCAACTGCCGCGCCGCCGTGTGCCCGGCCCAGCCCCGTTCCCAGACTTGCTTGCCTTGTCTGGCGTATCAGTTTTCTCGGTTCGGACCACCACAGCGCGTTGCTGCGCTCCTGGTATTGGAGTTACGAAAGAATACGCGCGAGACTGCGTCGGCTGATAAAAAACTGGTGCCGCCGGCCTTGTTTTCAAAGTCTTGTTGTTTTGTTTACCTTAATTTTTTTAATTATTATTAGAAAATCTCACTTTGCAACTGTCACTTGATTAATGCGTTTTTTTTTTTCGGATTTTTTATTGGGTGTGGCTCTATAGCAACGACGGTCACGTGTCAGGTCGTCTGTGAGGTCCGTAGGTACGTGGTCCGAATAATCATGCACGCTCGGTGTGAACTTGTAAGGAGGCACTTGTGATGCTGCCCGCGTCCGCTTGACTCGGGCTGCGAGCTTAACTTGATTACGTGAATAATTCAGTCCGGAGACTAAAGTTTATGCAAGTTCTTTTCATATGTATTACGTACAATTTGCTTAACGTAAACAATACATATAATTATCTTTTATTACAATTCCTTAATAAGCTGTGTACAATCTAAACTAACTCACACCACACCCTAAGTAGGTGCAGCTAAATTTCATTTCTAAACATCTTCGCTTACGCGTCGGTGTAATTTAATTATCATAGTTGCAGTGTTTCCCTTATTAGGCGTTGTTACGAGTCTCGTACAAAGTTGTTACTCACAACCTGGCCTTACGCCGCGGGTTAAATAACACTTACCAAGTTACCACTCACCTTATGCGCTGTAAAGTAAATGCGCATGATTAATTACCTCTCATTTACCTTCAAGTGACGTTTGATGGGCGTTTGGTTTACTGACGACGTTAGTTATTCATTATGACACCAGCTTACGTTGGGTAATACGACAAGTTTTTTCTTCGCTGTCAGTTCATTGATATAATTTAATTAGTTATGTGAATAAATATGCCATAACACGAGTTAATGCATGCCTAATTAATCAATCGGTTTTGCATTGCATAGGTAGGTATGGTAGGGCAATACAGAGTGTACCAAAAATGGGGTGTGAACCGATCAAGGGCATAACAGGTATCGTGTTCTGATAATCTGATAAATCGATAATTGGTAGGTATCGTAAATAGTAAATTATAATATAAGATTTCAAAATATTGATCCCTAATATAATCGTTGAGTACCTAAGTAATGAAAATTCCATCAATAAGTGGCAGCTACGAGCAATGTAGGTAGCTAAATGCAATAAAACCCGGGGTTATAGCCAGCCAGACTCGATTCGATAACTCCCTCAGTAATAACCTTAACATAACTTCACTGTAGTGCACTGCACTGTTGGTGAGGTGCTCGAAAATGTTTGCTCGTATTCGTTCGTGCCTTAAAATGCCTACTAGTAAAAATGTACCTACTTTGGTAGAGCGCGGTACAGCGCGGTTTCACCAACCGCATCGTATTTGCAATTAAACTTGGTATTGAAAGACTATTAAACGTCTCTTTGTTAGAAAAGAAAAGTCAAAAGAAGGAAATGTAACGGTAATATAGCAAATATTACAATGTATTAAAATAACTTGTCTAATTCGTATTGTAAAATACCAAATAGGTACATGCCCGCCTTTTTAGGGTTCCGTAGTCAACAAGGAACCCTTATACTTTCGCCATGTCCGTGTCTGTCTGTCTATCCGTCTTTGGCTTATCTCAGTAACCATTACGACTAGAAAACTGTAATTCGGCATGGGTATATAAATCAATCACGCCGACAAAACAGTACAATAAAATCATGATAAAAGTTTTTTTTTAGGGTGTTAGGTGTAGGGGACACCTAAAGCGGGGATGTATTTTGTTTTTCTCTCATGGTATGGGATATTGTTGGATAGCTCGTTCAAAAATATTATGGGTTTCCTAAAATCATTTTTCAAATCAGTAATTGGTTTGGGAAATATTGGGGTAAAGCCCTAATTTTGGTTCGAGTCCTGTGTACCCGCCCCCCTGCCGGCTAAATGGCTACTACTGGGGATGTGAAAAATTCGTTTAGTAGTACATATAATGAATTTAAAAGGAAAACTATCACGAACAAGTACTTAGGCATAAGTAGTTGCCGAGTAATAGTCAACCAACTTAACGTGTACTTGGAAAGGCCAATTTTCGTACAAATTCAGCCGACGCAACCGCACCGCACGTCGATGTAACTAAGACAGACAGGCAACTACGGAACCATACACTGCGCGGGGCTCAACACGCACTTGGCCGGTTTTTTTTTGTAAATGGTTCACGTGCTTATTTATCGAACTAGAACTAATTAAACTTTAATCATCCTGCGTACCAAACAGATGTTGCTGAGAGACAAACAATTTACCTACAATAATTTATAGGTGAAAAATTCTACACTATTTGTTCGTAAGACCACTTCGATCGTCCAATGAAAGAGGCTTAGAGACTTTGCAAGTATGCATTCTCTATAGGTAAGTACATACGACGACCTAAGACATTTCCATCGAATATAGAAAAAACTGGGAGGCAAAAGCCAGCCAGATCAGATCACAGGGTGGCATGGGTTGTCTATGGACGATCGATACCGGCGTGTCCACGGCAGCGAGGACATCTGGGAAAAAAACGGACTTATTGTGCCAGGTTTTTATAGGCTTCGACGGGTTACATGGAATGGTATAAGATGCGATAAAGGGTTACAATAAGAATGAACAGAGATGCGATAGGTAATGGTTCATAGTTATGTAACATTTTATTTTAAATGTTTCAATAAAATATCACAAAACATTAGCACTACGATTCCGACAGAACACTCAGAACAATCAGCGCAACAAGAGATTTACCTAATGATGTGGAAGAATCAGCGTAACACTTTGCAACCGAGAAATCGAGATTTTCTAAGTCCAAAATAAACTCTAATCGCACTTAAAAATTTACAGTTCAATTTATAACATAAGGTCACAATCGTTTCAAATCGGGTCTAGGGTAAACAGCATACCCGGTAACGCTCAATAACTAACAAGTGAAATCTAATAAACCATTCCCGCAAAACGAGATATTTCATAAAAAAGCATTTTAATATTTCCAATACAGCCTTCACGCCGGTGATATTGCGAGTTGCGAGGCTGCAGGCCGGCGGGCGAGGGAGATTAATGGCCTCGCCCGGGACCACTCCGGGCTTTGCTGTGAATGCTCCGCTTTAATGTTGACAACTTTACCTAGTCCGGTGGTGTGATGTTCCATTTAGTTAATGTGCGAGTGGGAACTATTTATGACAGATATCAGATAGCAAAATAACTTTTTCTCAAACATGCAATGAAATATTAGAAAAATGCATTTAATTATTTAAAACATTATTTAATGTATTCAATTTATTGTTTGAAATCACGAAAGGTTTTTGGGCCAAATTTTCTGCCGGTCAGTGTATATCCGACTGTTAGTAAAACTACCGGAAAACCAATATCAATAACATGGAATATATGTAAATGCTGATTTCGTACAAATCGTCGGATATGTATATATGTGAGTAGCATTTTTTTAATTTTCACACACCTCAATTGGTACGTACAAACCGACCGTCTGGACCGCGAATTTACAAAAGCTTAATATACCTACTGATGGAGTCACGAGTCAAATTATAAGTTTTATAACAGATGAGCTTTAATGTAGAACCGATGGCCGTTGGGGCGGAAAGGTTTTCGAGTGGCGATCACGTACCGGAAGGCGCAGCGTGGGTAGGCCCCCCACAAGGTGGACTGATGACCTGGTAAATGTCGCGGGAGTCCGCTGGACGCGGGTGGCGCAGGACCGGTCATTGTGGCACTCTTTGAAGGAGGCCTATGTCCAGCAGTGGACGTCTTTCGGTTGATGATGATGATGAGATGAGCTTTTGTTTATTTTAATCAGGAGAGTAGTTCTGGACATTACCCCTACATACAAAACGTTTACACCCTCACACAGCCTTGTGAGACACTCACAAACTCTACCTTTTTAATATATTAAGTAAAGAGAGAATTGTACTATGGGATCCCAGATTATGGACAATAGATCGTCTTTATATTATGTTCTTTATTAAGATAAAACAATACAAAAGAACAGACGGCAGATGGACTACCGACTACCAAGTGAACCGCCTTGATAAAATTTGAGAGCAATATTACGCTATAAAATTTGGGAGCAATATTGCGGAAATTGATATTTCAGGCATATTTTCATCGAGATTTATGTTTCGTTAAATTGTGTCGAGTGACGCTCGCCTCTAAAGCCTTTAGTTCCGGAAACAATAAAATTGCTCTTACTACGTCGTTACAATTCTTTCAAATGATAAATTCTTTAAACAAATATAAATGTCATTTATACATTACCTAAATAAACTTCTTATTAGACTACAACTCTTAACTACAAAACCAACAATCAAAATCGAATTAAACCATCGTTTTACCCTCAACAATTAACTTAATTTGAACCTTCTCAGTCTTTGACCATAGTCTGTTTTACCCTCTTACATTACCGAGATTGGAAGCTAAACCGTCACTACACTTCAATTGAATTTCAACCCCATCCACTCGTCATAGAGTTGGTTTTAACTTGCCAATCTCAAGTTAACTAGTAAGCGTAACGTCTTTGGAAAGCGTGAAGTTGACTATCCGTTAACATCCTTTGAAGAATGCAACTCCTTGATATCCGTATCCACTGGCCCAAGTGACAATTTAAATTCGAAGCTATTCTATTTGGAACCGTTACCCGTGATTACTGCGATCAAGATAACATAAAAATGATTACTTATGCAAACATACTTTAAATTCTCTACTAGAATAAAGAAAGCCTCGAACCTTGAACATCTCATGAACCTTTCAAGACATTAGGCACCGAAGGTATTATAGCTACCTATTTGTTGTATTACCTACTTACGTATTTAACAATTGTATTATACGATAGTTCGAGTATTATACTTCATTTGTTCAGTTTTACCACTTTTTAAAATGCTTAAAATGCCAGTCGTGCAATAAGATGTAGTGTCAGACAATCAACACTTCGATAAACCAACCACTCGAGCCGATATATTTCCAAAAATTACTGTCATTTTAACTCCGACGCCGTTGAAATTTGGTTTCAGAACACTCGGAAAATTTGTTTCCGAGCGAGCTATAACGAGCTCCATTCCCAATGCCCCAGGGTGTAAATTTGAATGTAATCCAATTGTAGCATTTAATTTCGCTACCCTCTGCGTTAAAAGGGTGGGTGGAGGGTGCGGCCCTCAATTGGAGTGCCTAATAAGCTGCCGTGATTAATTTTTCAATGGAACTTTATGAAAAATGGCACTCTGTCGATCTAACTTTCGGTACCTCGGAATTCACTTTACTGTTGCATTGTAAACTCGACCGTATCTTATCTGAATAAAGTTCTATTTTCTAAGAAATGCGAGCTCTCAAACCTAAGATAATCTGGGACTTGTTGATTGGGTGTGACGACTGACAATTCAATTCCTGACAACGGAAAGGGTTTGATTAATGCTCTCTCAAGATTTGTGGCCCGATTTCATCGCTAATTGAACACGAAATTGTGATACCACTTTTGATATTTATTTTTGTCATCAAAGAAAAGTTTCCGTGTCAGATTTTAAGAGTAAATGAGTTATTGTATTTTGTAAATTTACCGGATACGCAGACTTTATTCATGACACCGGATTTTAGGCTTGGAGGATAAATGGACCTATGTAATCAACGTCACTTAAGGGGCTACCCGAGGTTTTCATCGATTTGTTATACGAGTTTTGAATCGTATCTCCTTTTGCACTACAGATAGAATTATATTATAAGTCAAACGGCTATCGGTTCTTCAATCTTTTATCTCCATTTTTGTTTACCGGATTTTGAAAGAAATTAATACTTAATTTTGTACTTTTTTTTAAACATTGTCTAAAAAATCACTTATTTCGTATCTCTATTGACTTGAAAGATCTAACATGTACGCAATCTACATATTTTGGTTCGTCTATGACGTCTCTAAAACCGTGTCTAGGGTTTAAATTTTAAAGTAATTAACACAAAAGTTATGGTCAGAAAACCAGTTTTTTGGCCTAAAACTGTTCAACTTGGATGCCAAATATCTCGAAAACAATGAACATTGAAGTAAATATGGGATACTATATTGCTTAAAGCCGTTGTTCTTAATATAACAAACTACAAAAAACATTAGAAAAGGGATGCAGATCAAAGGTCATTGGCATATGGGAGCCCCTTAAGTAGAAAAGAGACATATCTGCGTATTAGTAAGGTATAGGTAGAGGCTTCGACGTAGGTTTGTCGTATTTAAAGTAGGTACCAAAATTGTGGATTGTATGCATGTACAATTAATAAACATACTTACCATTCTGTGTAAATCATGCCCCATAAAACAAATAAGAATAAGCTTCAACTTACAAGACGAACATTAACACTGCCAACGCCACTGGGGCACATCAGTTAACCCCACTCGCGCTGATTTACCGCGGACAAACCCGCGCGATGCGGGCGATCTGTGGCCTCGTTAGTATTGAGATTTAGTCCATTAAGTACTCGCTCCAATGGTTATTTATTGTGCGCGTGTTAAAATATTCAACAGATCTACGCTACGCTGTTGTGGGCAATGAAACAATTCTTACCCCTTTCAGACCGGAAAAACAAAGATACTGTTTACGCAAAATGAAGTCAGGAAGGTATATTGAGATATGCTTTTGATTTGGCAAAATTAGGACTCAATTTATCTGTCCAATCAAAATGCATCCTTCGCATTTGACGAATTACCTTAAAAAAAACTTTAATAAAATTATTATTCCGTAGGAATAACATGAATACCTAGCCATGACAATTGTGCACTTTATTAATCCATACTAATATTATAAATGCGAAAGTGTGTCTGTCTGTCTGTTACCTCTTCACGCTTAAACTGCTGAACAGATTGAGTTGAAATTTGAAATGGAGATACTTTGAATCCCGGGGAAGGTAATAGGATAGTTTTTATCCCGGTAATTATCCCCCGAGGGGATGAAATGGGGCATGAAAGTTAGTATCGAGCTACGATATAAACGAGTTCGACGCGGACGGAGTCGCGAGCAGAAGCTAGTCCTTTAGCTTTGGAGTATGCCGGTTGTCCCAGCGTTTCTCGCACTGCGGCAACCTTATTCTATTAATTAGAACCTCAAGTAACCTGAATGAAGAAGATCCTTATAGGTGAGTTTAGCGAGAGAATGATACTCACTCTAAATCGATCTCCCTCTCCTCTTGTCTCTTTCCTTACAACGTAAAAAAAAACCACGATTTTTGTCAGATTAATGTACCTACTAACCGACTTTAAGGCCTAGTTCTATTATTCTATTAGTATTCTAGTACTAAGATCTACTGACTACGAGTTAAAAGCAAAGCCATGGATATGTTGATGAAATGATGCTGTCACTTCTCGAGAACAATTCATAGTAAGTATTGTACAATACTAAGTACGCGTAAGTAGCTACGTTGACGATGTTACTTATGAGCAGAGGCCGGAATTCTCGTGACACTTTCGAGCTGTCATAAGGACTTCTCATTTATCTACTTCCGATATTCATATTATATCGATACATTTGACTGTAAAAGAAGTAATTTAAAACCAGATAATTTGGAAAAAATATGACTCCATTTATTTTATAGAGAAACTTTGAACTAGACTTTGAACATTAAATTTATAAAATACTGAACTGAACTGATTAAATGTGGCAATGTTATATTTTCATTCTTTTCGTTTGGATGCATATATATTTAGCGATAAGATCGCCTGTTGGTTGTTTACCTCTACTTTCAATCTTCTTTAATATTGTTTTGTTATATAATGTGTCGATATAATATGAATATCGGAAGTCGATAAATGAGAAGTCCCTATGACAGCTCGAAAGTGCCACGAGAATTCCGGCCTCTGCTTATGAGTAAGGTACACCTTGTCTTAATACAAAAACTGTACAAGTTAATAGATTAGACACCTACTGTGGTCCTTCTTCGTCGAAACATGAGCATCATTGTCCTTAATAAATTTTGTGTATTAAGCAGTAACGCTGCTAACGAAATTATCTATTTTTTTAAATTATCCGGCTCGTAATATTACATTTTCAATTTTTCCTTTAATTTAAAAATGTATCATAGTCCTCCCCTCCACGGCTACCACCGGACGGCCCGCGAGCTGTGTTGCAGATACTCTCTCGTCTCTTTCTAATTAGAACGCTTAGAAAGAGACGGATAGTCTGTCGCCGCGGCACAGCTCGCGAGCCGTCCTTTGATAGCCAGCCGTGCTTGAGGGGCATATGCCCCTCAAGCATCTATATAGACGACAGTTTCGCGCCGTAGAATAGGAGTAGGTACCTACAGCATGTCAGGCGCGACGTAGCGGAAAACACGATGTGACAAAAATCGAGCTAGTTAAATATTGTAGCTACCTCAATAAATCGTATAACCTCCTTGTACACTATACAAATACAACACTGTTGGCACTTTGGCACAACTAATTTACCACGGATAGGTACAAAGAAAATTGAGTGAACACGAACACAGAATTTAGACTGGGCGAAGACGTTGACGTTGAGATGAATAGTTTACCTACTAATTTATTTGATTAGTAATGCTTATTTATTAGTAGGTGCGTAACTAGGTAAGATAAATGGTACCTCTATGTTAGTAAAAAACTCCAAACTATAAACACGTAGCAAAAACGTCAAACGTAGTTTCCTTGCTCCTATCTCGGCATTAGGAGGCGCTTCAATACTGATCCCGATTATATCTCTCTACGCGAGAATGTAGGTACTTACCTACTTACCCAAACTTTCAGTATCAGCAAAAACATGGTGCAGAAAGGTATTTCATAGAAATACATAGAAAACAGTAGCGTCACGGCGACACGACTCTTTTCTATGTAGGTATTACTATGACGGCGACGTTTCGCTATCTACGATAGGTTTTTCATAGAAATACAGAGAAACCAGAGGGCCTACCGCGAAAGGCATTCGAAGTTTTCCCTCTCTGTCAGACTTGCGAATTCGTACGTAAGTGCGACAGAGAGGGAAAACTCCAAGTTCCGTTCGCGGTAGGCCCTCAGTGGTGTCGCTGCGACACTTCGTCTGCTGGTGCTCTCTGCGGTCGGGTTCCAAGTTGTAGGTACCTTTATCCGTTGCTATCTTCTCAGCGCGGGTATAGCACAAGATCCAGCGCTTGATAGGCCATCCGTCTCTTTCTAATTAAAAAACACTCAGATAGAGACAGGTAGGATACCCTACAGTAGGTACCTTTGTACGACGGCCCTTATTTGTCGCAGGTAAGTATCTTTCTATCTCGCGGGCGGTGTTGTGCTAGCTGTGATGGTCGCGAGCGTATTTCGTCTCATAACTAATGCCCGTTTCACACGAGGGCAGAACAGTGAGGGCAGAACAGTGGGCAGTACTGCTACTGTTTGAACGCACAGAACAGTACTGTCTTGTACTGTCTTGTACTGTTCTGTGCGTTCAAACAGTAGCAGTACTGTGCTGCCCACTTTTCTGCCTCACTGTTCTGCCCTCGTGTGAAACGGGCATAAAGGCCGGAACGCAATAACGGCGGTGGCGGAGCGGCGCGGAGGCGGTACCGACCGGTTGTTATGTTCGAACTAAACCTACGAAAGAGTCCGCACACAATACCGCGCCGCGCCGCTCTGTGCAGATCCTTTCATATTAGCTCGAACAACAAACTGTCATTGCCTTTCGGCCTTAAGGCTTGGGCCGCACTGATAGGGCGATTAGCGACGCGACGGTGATCTCAGTGCGTCAAGTCGCCCAAAGGGAGTGACCACACCGGTGCTTAACGCTGCGTATACGCGTTGACGTGTCGTATGCGTCACGTATTCTTCATACATTTTGCTGCGTTTTACGGTGCGTTAGCGTATTTTGAGCAGCGGTGTGGTCGCACCTTTATACAGAAATCGCCGTCGCGTCGCCAATCGCTCGACCGTGTGGCCCCGGTTTTGTATTCCTCGCTCCACCAGTGTAGCCCCGGTTTTGTAGAAGTTTTTGACACAATATTACAAACAAATGTTCGGATCTTCCAGTACTTATTACCGAATCATTCGCTGCCTATTTGTTAAGTTAGGTACCTACCTATATCAAGCTCTCTGAATACTGAGGTAACCTAAGGTGAAAACGAGAGAGATTACAATAACCGATGTCTGTGACTCAAGATCTTAGTAGGTAGTAAAAAGCGATGGAAAAGAAAAACGAAAGAAAACGTACAGTAAAGAATAGGTACTTAACGAATGAAAATAATCTAGAAACAGTCATACCAGAGATTTAATTTCTCGTCTTTCCGGCAAGCATGCCATCGTAATATGCTTAGACTCGGATCCGCGATAAGCATTTGGGTATTATCTTTAAATCTCAAGAATTGACCGCTGGAAACACGATTTTAGTTTATTTACTGTATACCTATGACCATAAACCATCAGAATGAGACAAATATGGGTTCAGTGCTGCGCGTGAAATCGTCAATCCATCAATAGGTACTGCTATTAGTAAGTCAATTAAATCCTAGGTATTATCTCATCGACCGCATTGCATCCGCTCGCGTTAATTATTCGCACTAATTATTACGCGTTCCGATCCGTTCTAATTGGCGTCTCTGCGACCAGACGCGGTCCGCCCATGGCGCGATTACTACCATCAAATCTACCATCTTAGCCACTCCCACTGAACAAACAAATTTCAACCTAAACAACTTATACATAAGCCCCATTGTACTTGCATTAGTAACGTGGTAGGTCGAGACAGACGTGCCCGGGGGTGGGGTGCGACGCGGAGGGGGCGGGGCCCTCCCTTCGCCCCGCCCGTCCCGTCTCTCGTCCAATAGCGGCGCTTCAGCCGAACGAGTTCACCTTGCCCATACGTCCCAGTGGGGTCCTTTTATTTTTTCAAGGATTGCATTCGTTTATGGTTTTGAGTTTTGTGGCGGCGGAGGATACCTGATGTCTTTTGTTTTGGTTTATTGGTCTGTCCAGGTAGTGTTGGGTAGGTAAAGTTTTATTGCAGTTTAAATTATATGGTATTTAGATTGTTCTCGTCTTAAGATCAAGAAAATCTTGATGTTTTGGTTATTTGGTTTTTTAATTCGTTTTAGCCATTGATGTGACAAATTTAAATACGGATACTAACGGACTTTAGCTCCTTTCGTAGAAAAAGTAGGCACTTATGCTGGTTGTTTTTTTTTCATCTCGTTTTTTTTATACATATAACAATGATTTGTCCTTTATACAATACATTTGCCATATAAGAATACAGCTCTCGATCGACTTTCAGACTAACTGAAATGTTGTAATCCTTGTGTTCGGCTGCAGTTACTTCAACTTTTTATTTCAAGTTTAAATGTTAAATCGTAAACTCTCAAAAGGCATAGGTACCTAATTACATTAAAATTCTGTCAGCCATTAGCCATAGCCATTGGCGCCATGGCATCAATGGATTAGTAATAGGTAAGTACTTTTCGAATACATCTGTCAGTAAACACTTCGATTAGATAACAATAATGTAATGAGAATTGGTCCTTTTTAACTTATCGTGTTCGAAATAGTCATCTAGATAAGAAGTAAATATTTTGTAGTAATGCTATCTAATAACTACACGGTTCAAATCGCGTATTATAGATGTCACTGTTTCGAACTATTCGAGAGTTCTCCAGGATGAGTGTTTTCGCGGCGGTGTTGCTTACGTGAGTTGAACCTTGTAATTATTAGCATTATTTCAACATGTCTCACGAAAGTTTAAATTCGATTAAATATTTAATGTTACTTCCACGCAAAGGTTTTTTAACTATATGTGGCTTACTCGTAGGTATTTTAGTGACTAAAATTATTCGTATAGTACTATAATATAATAAATACCGCGTTTGTACTTTGTGTTTTGCATCAGGTTACGGTGCCTATTTAACGCGATACACTTCACTCATTTTTGTCTTTGAATGAAAATGAGGTATAAATTTCTAAATAAAATAATATAAAAAACCGTACGCCCGTCCAAAGTCACAGCGCGCGTACCGTGTTCCTTACTCACCCTCCGCCACTAAAACCAATAAGAGGCGAGGGATCCCGAGATCCCGCCCAGTTACGAAACGGCCTATGTACAAAACGACCAATAGAATGAAAGCTCTATGTATAAACATATAGAGTTGGTTTTTGTATGTATCCGTGATGATATTAAGAGTGAAAGGTAATAAATGTAGGGTTTTATTTTTGGTCGCTGTGTCGCGTCGAGTAATTGCGACATCCACAGATGTCGATACTGTTTATGCTTTAAAAGGATTTTTATTAATGCTTAATAAAGTTTTCTTTCTTGTTCTATATTAGACATTTATTAACAGCAACGTGTGTAGGTAGGTATTACGATAGGAAACAGTGTCTTTTATATAGGACATAGGTACATATGAGCTACATATTATATCTTGTATTTGAAAGGACCGTTTAATTTTTGTACATTGATAGTAGGTACCTAGGTACTGACCTATAGTTTTTCATAGGCTGAGGAATAGGAAAGAAAAATATTCCAGTCCATGAAATAATAATATCAAAAACACAATTACCTATTCATCGTCCTTATTAAAGTGCAGTTGGTATGTAGGCGTTGGGGTGATAAAGAACAAATAACATAGGTAATGAATTAACCCTCATTTCATCGACAAACTCACAAACAGCACCAACATTGTCCTGCAGTCGCATGTCCTTTTTAAAGTACAACAATAACCTTATTAATCTCTCATATTGCATGACAGGTTTGCATGAGCCTGGGTATTCAATAAAGACTGCATTAGGGTTGTTCTCGGTTCGATTGCCGGGGAGATAGCCGCCAGCTGGCTCGGCAGGTGCTGTCTTTTGGCAATTATTTTTTTAATGCTTAGGGTCCCGTCTACAATTTCGGAAACGGAATTTGTATTAACCTACATTGAAGTAGGCGTGTATTCGGGTTTTTTAAAGTGTACAGGTATTTGATCAGTACCCACCTAAATGTAGGTAGTAGATTCTAGTGGCTCTTGTGAGCAGTAGATCTAGCGAGCATGTCTTTTTTTAAATTTCGATTAACAGAATCGACAAAAAAACTATACCTAACTATTTAATAGGTATGTAGATTTTTGCCGTTTCAGCACACTGTCCTGCTCGGGGTTGGTTGGGATTCGCTAATTTTAATTTCATTTTTATTTTTATTTTTACCTGATGGTTTATTAAATTGTGACATTTTATTTGAATGTACTAACAATAGGTTAAGTTCACAATGTATACTAACCCATATGGATATACGTCTGAAATTAAAAATTATTCAATTCATAAGAACTTCGTTAGCCTCGCTCGCTCGTTCTTTTACCTAATAAAATACATTCGGTACATTTTCGTTGAACAATGGGAAAACACTTAGGTATCTAATTAGAAGTAGATAGGTAAGTATTATGTGATGATTAAGCATTGTCCTTAAATTTTTAATCAATAGTTTTATTTAACTCTGGAACTGGGTCGCTTGGTAGTCTGAAATAATCTGCCGTCTGTTCTATTTTTGGTCGAGTAGCATAGTTCAACCTAGTTTATATCATTAATAACTAATACCTATCTAATTAGTAGATACGGAATATATTTTTAATTCATAAATTAACTTCGTGACAAGGTTATAAAAATGCTCATCCGTGCCTAATTAATGAACCATTAACTTAATTAATAATTATTTAATGATAAATAGTTAAATCATTAATTCATTCATTACGTAACGCGTAAATTGGAACGATGAATAGTTAGTTACAGAGTCATATTTGGTTTAAATGATGTTATTAGCTGAGCAAGTGAGCATGCAAACTTAATGAGCCAAACAATAATTACAGAACCCGCGCTCTTTCACGCGACTGAGCAGTCGTTAGGGCTCCTGTAGGTAGCCTGCAATTCCCGCAATACCGCTTATCACCTAGGTACAATCGCCACATATCATTATTGCACTAACACACAATCAATCTCACCCAATTTACAACCCTATGCAGCTCTACCTAAGACCAAAAATCGTTCAGATTAATTCGGGTCGTTACGGTTTCTCATTGTTTTCGATATGTTGTGCCAACCCTCTCCCGCCGCCAGTCGCGGCACGAACGCCTTCCGAGCATGACCTAACCGACCGGTTTCTTGTTCTAGGGCAAGGTGGAATACTACGTGAAATGGAAAGGCTGGAAACCGAAACACAACACCTGGGAGCCGGAGGAGAACATTCTAGACCCGAGGCTGATCCAGAGTTTCGAAAGGGGAGAGGATTCGAGGAGGCCGGGGAGGAAACGCGAGCGCGAGCACTCGCCGAGCGAGCGCGCACGAAGCGGCTCAGAGGATAGAGCCCCACTACCGGGCAAGCGCAAGGCGCAAGTCCTGTCTCAAGAGTCTGGGAAGATTGGGGTGACTATCACCATGAGTCCGCAGCGGACGCGCGCTCCGCCTCCCGTGCAGCCTCCACCCGCGGCGCCCCCCGGTGGCGCCGCCGCGCCTGCCTCGCCTGCCGCCGAAGCCGCCGCGCCCAGGACAGGCCAGCGACGAGTACCGCATTCCCCTGAAGAAGCCGACGCCCACACGCCTCTCGAACGGGAGAGGCGCACGCAGACCCAGCCTGAAGCGAAGGCGCCTGCGGAGCCGAAGGGCGCGCGGCCGCCTCCACCTGCGCCACAAGACGAGGATTCATGGAGTGAACCGCCCGCGGCAGCTCCGGTGCCCCCGCCGCGGCGCGGCGCTGCCTACTGGTTGGCGCGCGCCCCCGTGGCGGACCAGATCTTCATCACTGACGTCACGGTCAACCTCCAAACCGTCACGATCCGCGAGTGCCGCACGGAACGCGGTTTTTTTCGCGCCCGAGAATCTCGCCCTCTCGATGTCACGTAGGCCAACTATAAATTAGTGATGGACAATTTACAGTAGCTAGTTATTTAGTGATTATTAATACCGGAATCTCGGATCCCATAGGCCGTACGAACATAGCATATAGGTCAAGCTACGTCGATCTTGATGCCTCAAATGTGACGAAGTTGTTAGTCATAAGAGATATTCTTAGTTTGACCCATAGTTAACGTGAGTACGCAGGATGTTTCCCCCGATGTTTCATGAGAGCCTAATGCTGGACAAAGTGATTGTCAATTTGTTAACTATACTTAGATTATTTAGTTGTTATTTTATTGGTTCGGCTGTGGGCTTTATAAAGGACGTTAATACAAAAGTCAAAACAGTCACTTAGGAAATGTATGCAATAATAAATTATATAAATTATGTATGAAATTGCTAACGTGCCTTTATAAAACCCAGGTTAATAATCCTGTTATAACTCAAACGTCAAAAACAGGTTTGTATGAAACATGTACAAATGTCAGGACCTGCAACTAAATGCCAAGTGACTACATGGTACCTAAAATGATCGTGATTTGTGTATTTGTAACCGTTGAATGCTTGCGCATACATTATTATTACGTCTTTGTATACCCAGTGATTTCATAATCTTTCAGCTGTACAGTCAGTGTCATAGAGTTAGTAGCCGCCAGAGTAGCCAAATATTTCGTAACACACCCTTATTCTTAGAGTAATAAAGATGTTGACCGAAATATTTGGCTACCTTGGCTGCTAATATGACTATGACGCTGACCGTACCTAGATGAGCTATTTGAATCTGTACGGAAATCATCACGTTTAAGTAGTGCAATTATAGGTACTTATTATTCAATTATCCATTACGCACGGAGAATATCTAATATAAGTTTTGTCCTATATTTAAGAGATCGGCCCAACAACATGAAAAATGTATCTTTTTTTTACATTAATTTTCAAACTGATTTCCAAATAGCAATTTATTTGTACTCATACCCACTTAGCATATTTAAAATTTAGTGAAATCTGCAGAAGTTTTTCCGTAGGTCACTTGTTTGTAACAAATTTATTCAACGACGAATTAATTTACAGTTGTTTTATTTTAATAATTGTTGTTGTTATTTATGTAGTCTTGATTTAATTGAATCGCTAGTAGATATAAGTTATTTATGCAATTTACGAATTCTCAATTCTTTACACTGCCATCGAGCAAATTTCTAAAAGAACCTGAATTTTAATTAGAAGGCGAAATAAACAACTTATCGCATTTGTTGTGTATAAAAAAGCTATTTATTAAAAAAAATCTTTAGGCTCGTATATGAAAGAATGAGCTTTGGACTAACGGAATTCAACCCTCTTTTATTCGATGAGACTTTGAAACTCATTTTCAATATGTACTTTATATAGTACAAAAAGTCTGAAATCTAGAAAACGTTCTTTACAAATACCTTAGTCTTAGGTTCAAAAGAGACGGTTAAACGCAACTGCAACGAAACTGCAACTTCTAGTTTGTAGTTTTAGAAGTTACGCAGTAAACCGATTTCAAAAGGGTTGCGTCATGTGTGGTCTCTCAAAGGAGTCTATGCATAAACTCAATTGAAACTCAAAAGTAACTAGAAGTTGCAGTTGCGTTTCACGTTTCACCGTCTGTTTTGGGCATTTCTTTTACCTGATAACTGGCCTAGAATCAGTACCTAACCATTAATTTTCAGAATGGACTATTTGTTGTTCTTAAATTACGTTTTGTTCTGTGGTAGTAAGTTATTTTAGTTATCATATTTTAAGATTGTATAGCATTGAACGCTAGCATTGTGTTCCTCAAACTTTTATTGTTATTTTAGTTCCTCTAACTATAAGGAATTGTAATATTCTTGGATGACTGTGTTGAGTACCTATTCACTTGACAAGTATTTCGCGGCGTTGAGCCTTGTAAATAGTGTAAATATAAATATAGCACCCTGTTTTATAATGTGATAGTTTCGCATTGTAGTCTGTAAATAAATGAGAATGAATTAGATGTACTCGTCTTATTTGCCCTCTATTACCTACTAGTCTTATTTTCCTTGCCTACCCAGCAAGTACTATAGGTACAGTCAGCGTCATATAGTTAGTAGCAGCCAGAGTAGTCCAATATTTCGTAACACACCCATATTCTTATAGTAATAAAGACGTGTACCGAAATATTTGGCTACCTTGGCTGCTACTAACTACACTCGCGGACAAAGAATACGGGTTGGTAAAATACCGTCATATTTCCTAAAATAGTGCGTAAGAGGTTGTACAGTTAATCCTGTCATGATCATTATTTAATTTTACATATAAACTGCTAATAACAGTAAAAAAATATAACGTTATCAGGTTTAAATCGGACACGTAAAAACCCATGAAAAAAAACAACGTTAACGGAGCGAGATATCACAAAAATCGTGATTTTTGGATATCGATATTTTTATGATAGGATCCAGGAAATTGCTCATACAGTTGGGTATTGTAAAGAATAGCATATTATGTAAATAAAACAAGTATTAAATATTTTAAAAAACCTATTGCAGTTATTTAATTTAGAGTGACCCGAAATATTTGACCGCGAGTGTATATTGTGTACCTAAATATAGAAACAGTACAGTATGTACTTACAGAAACGAAAGTGAAATAAATTGTAGATAGTGGAACTGTTGTTTTTTTTATATTTAAAAAGGCATTACGTATATAATTCATAAGTACTTTTAGGTACCTACTAGTTACATTCAGTGGCAAAATATACAAGGTGTATTATTCAAATGGGTCAATGAGGGGAAATCAGAAACTACAAGAGACAGGTTTCTCGTGGTCCCACTGTTTCCTATGGTAATTAAATTATAGTTCCCCTTTTTCCCCCCCCATAGACCCATTGCACCAGGGTGGGAAAACGGGTACCTAAATCAAACAAAAAGAAGTCGTAGTACGTGAAAACAGCGAGAAATTTGCTCTTAGAAGTCACTTAAGCGATATTATAAAAAAATATGGTGTCAAAAATTTCAAAACAAACTCATTGGCTCTCATCATCATCATTCTCACGGCTGGGAATAAAACCAGGTCAAATTTGTGTAAAAATCTGACTTTTTTTGCGTAAATTAATAGTAGGATTTGGATGTAAGGAACAATTAGGTATCGCTATAAAAAAGAAAAAAAATTGAATTATTTCAGAGAAAAAATAAATATTTTGATTTTGAATTGCATCATCGAATTGAAACCCTGTACTTACCTATCTACAATCACAAGGAAATGCCATATTTCATGGTTTTTCCTTTTTTGTATTTTTTCATATTATAATTATATGCAGTCAGGTTTTTTGTATTTTAATTAACTTATTAACTATTTTAATTTTTGGGGTTTCACTATGTCCTTTCCAAAGTACACCAGCGCTTAACTAAGTTATTATTTTCAAAGTGCCCACATAAAACTAGTCGGAAAAAAATCGTGAGAAAATGGGGACATTAATAACTGCAGCAACTTTCATAGGCTATTTAAGAGAATGTGAACATAATTAAAACAGATTTTAAAAAGTTGTAGGTAATAAAATTCAATTTAACCCAATCTTTTACCTACTATCATTAAGTTTTATTTATGCTACTATTGTCCTTTGTGAAGAACAATACAAAACCACCTAAATATACTCAGCATTTTCAAAATTTCCGTAATACCTAATAATTAAGCCGGAAGCCACCCTGCAACGATTCTGAGGTGAAATACATCAATATTATTTTCATATTAAAATATATTTCCTGTTTTTATTATAAATATATTATAATAAAAACAGGAATATCACACAAAATATGTTTTTTTTTCTCCAATCGCTACGTTCTAAAATGACGCAACATCCCAACACTGCTAAGCAACAACATACACAAGAGATACGCAGTAAAAGGGTTAATACATCATGATGATCGTTTTATATACCAATCACGGAACCTTCAGAGGGTCGAGTATTTATGCCGGCGGTCAATATAAATTGTCTTACTTGCTACACGTCTACAATTTATATGAAATATTTACCATTACTATCTATCATATCGTTGAAAAGAAGGATCATTTTTCTATTTTGATATGCGTTATCTGAACTATTCTGAACGTACCCTAAAATATGACAACACTGACCGATCGGTCAGACAACAAATTTATCGATCGGCGCGTCGACGACTTGACAGCTTGCATCTGCTTCGAGTGCCGAGCGGCTGCACTGCATCGAGTCGAGTCGAGTGACAATCTATGAAGTCTAGCAAACAATCCGACGATCTGTCTTCGAATTATTATCTGAAAAACATTGAGTCCAATGTTTACGTTTTGCCGTACCGACTTGTGAGACGATGGAGTGGTCGAAAGAGAAGACTTTAAAGTTAATAGAGTTGTTACAAGTGAATGCTAGTCTTTGGAATCCGTCATTGTGTGATACACGAAGAGATAAGCAGAAAAGAAAGGAAGAATTGCGTGGGATTTCTGAAATACTAGGTATTTCTGTGTCGGATACTACGAAAAAAATTCAGCATTTGCGTACACAGTATAACAGAGAAGCTACTAGGGAGGCTAGGGCCAACGCCGAAGACCCTCAAGACCGATATTTAAGTAATTGGTACGCGTTTGAATATCTGCACTTCATGAAGGACTCGAGTAAACCTTACAGGGTTTTGCAATTGGTGAGTAATTTTCAATATTTCTGTAGTTGGTAATTTGATTTATGTGAGGCGTTGTTGTCCATTAAGTTAGTGTAATAATTACTAGTACTCACTTTGGTACTTGAAACTGCTTATCTCAAACTCAAAATATAGATTGCACACATAATACATATTACAAGTAATAAAATGGACCCGTAAAGGGCAGAGTAAAAAAGCTTAAAATTAGGTTGCAGGTACAGTATGTATGAGTTCCATACTGAATAAGTTATTTTGTTTCTTCTTCCATTCAGTAAAATGTTTGAGCAGATTAGGATTCCCTCATATTTAAAAGTATCAATACAATAATATTATAATCAACTAAAAATCGTGAATCCAATTCCAGGAGGACCATTCCGAAGTCAACAACATTATTCCAACAAACTCGGACAGTTTTGTTGACACACTCCACAACAAACTATCAAATCATTCTCCACCCCACAAAGTGCCACGGACAGACAACTTGCACCTCGTCAAACCTGAGCTTGTATATTCATCCCAAATATCGAGAGACGAGTTCTCTGTTTTCGGTGAATACATTGCCAATGAGCTACGTTCCTTGAAAGGCGAGAAGAACCTCCTTGTGTTAAAGAAGAAGATTCAGGATGCTATATTTGAAGTCAAAATGGGGATGATAAGTGAACCAAAGACTGAAGAAAGTGCTTGCACAGTCTATGTGTCGAGTCAACCACAAAACCCAGCACCGATCCACAGTAAGCTGTACACAACACCAGTGATCACTTCAACGGCTCATATAAACCCTCTCACATCTCAAACACCAACTTCTGGCATCAGTGAGATAATCATCAATGGTGCTTGCCATTATTCAAACTTTAAGGTGGACAACCAATAGCAATGTCATCCACTTCCCAATGGGGAAGTGGGTAAAAATGAGACTTACACTATTAGAAATTAATTTAATTTATAAGGATTTATGCTATGCTATTCTGCCATTATCTTGAGTTTTATGAAGATAGCGAGATCTCTTTCTAATCTGAAGTGGAGACCATTTCACTTCAAAAAATATTCTTCAATTTTACGTCAAAAACCTGCAACACTGAACAAATGGTCAATAACCGTGTTAACACCGGACGCATGCTTAGTCACATGCTCGCGCGAGGCACGTCTACACTGAGAGCGCACTTTTCGGCGAGGCGTGCTCGGACGAGGCGTGCGGATGCTCGGCCGCATGCCTCGAGGGAGGCGTGGCTCGTCAAGGCACGTCTACACTGAGCGCGCACGCTCGAAAAAGCCGTGCTCGGCCGTAGCATGCGTTCGGTGTAGAGACGGCTAATTCTTAATGGTTGAGCACCTCAGGTTCGCATGTTCAGACTTGTAGCTTAGTGGAACAAGCTCCTAATCACTTTTCTGTTAATTGGGAGATACTTGTCCGTAATTTCACAACTACATATGTAATGCTTGGTATTATGCTAAAGCTTTATCTCTCTGATCTGACTAATATTTAAACTGGTTTTAGTACCTTAGTTATGTTTTTGTTGACTAAGAGAAGGCAAATAAGGAGCATCTTAGAAACATTTAAAACTATGATGTAAACATGCTTGGCCAGTATACTTCTATATTTAAAAAGCATAAGAAAAAGTATATGCATTATACACCAAATTGCAATATTCTTTGGCATATTATATTATGTAAAAAAAAACTACATGTGTTGTAGAGGTGTGATGTGTGTGTATTTTTCTTTATTTAAACTCATAAATCAGTTACTATTTAAAAACTCTATTATCATCTTAGATATACCTACTTTACAAAATAAATACTTTTAGACATCACACATAAAGCTCTAGTGTACCAAAATGTAGACTAAAGGTCAATCTCAAAAACTGTTACCATATGGCAATAACGATATAAAGGGTGAGTACTATTAAATTGTCGCCTTTTCAATTCAAGTTTACTAAAAGAAATAACATACAAGTTAGTCAAAGTTCTTTATTATAATAAAGTTTAAGATAAAATAGATCCGTTAGCACAATTTTATTCTTTGATCAGAGCATGACGAGAGAATTTTCGAACTCTTGACGCGTTTCATAGAATTTTGCACAGAATCATTTGTGATCAGCTTAGTACATTTCATCCACTTTTTTTTGAAATCAGGTAATGATGTGGCCGGCTGGCACGTTTTACGCAACTTTGTTTTAATACTTGCCCAGTATTTCTCTATCGGCCGTAGTTCTGGGCAATTTGGCGGATTAGTATTCTTCGGTACTACATCGACAGAATTCAGGTTATACCACTCTAAAGCTCGGGATGAATAGTGACAGCTCGCTAAATCGGACCAGAATAATGTCGAAGAAATGTGCTTTTTTATGAGCGCTAATAATCTTTTTTTTAAGCATTCGGATATATAAATATCCGTGTTGACAGTGCCAATGGTTACAAAGGGCGAACTCCGCATGCCGCACTGGCATATCGCTTGCCACACGAGGATTTTTTTTGCGAATTTTTCCACTGGAATTACTTTTTCTGATTCATGCAGACCCGGGACGTTGCGAGAAGAATAGTATTGATTTCCTGGTATCGATTTGAAATCAGCCTTTACATAAGTTTCGTCATCAATAATTAAGCAACCTGTATTTTGAACTAACAGGGTGTACAGTAATCTAGAGCGTCTAACTGCTCTGTTATAATTGTTCTACCGTTCTTTTCGGGGCTTTTTGCTTTTT
This sequence comes from Epinotia bilunana, assembly GCA_947049275.1. Taxonomy (NCBI): domain Eukaryota; kingdom Metazoa; phylum Arthropoda; class Insecta; order Lepidoptera; family Tortricidae; genus Epinotia; species Epinotia bilunana. The sequence goes on along the minus strand of OX346260.1, from coordinate 17,381,610 downwards.
GTAAGAAGAAATACCGCACTTTATTTTTATTTTCTGTACATTTGTTTGACTAGTACCAACTTTTTTGGCCACATCCCGAGAAGAGATTGCTGGATTTTGATCAAATAACCTACACACCCTTGACTCTAACTTTTTGTTCCGTTTTCTTGTCGGATTACCCTCTCGCAACTTTCTTTCAGTAGTTAAACCTTGTTTTAACCTTTTTAGGGTCCTTTGCACTGTTCTCTGACTTGTATGGCACGATTTCGCAAGCTCCGAAGTAGATACATTGGGATTTACTGAAATTTTTTGCAGATTTAATTCGCGAACGCTTTTTTCTCTTGATGTTTTTTTTTTCTTTTTTATATAATTCGTCCATTCGGACAGGCTAAGACCGTGGGCCATACTGCCTAGTCTTCAGTAAGTATAATTTCATTTGAACGTATCCAGTAATAACGTCTTCAGTAGTTTCAAATCAGAAGTCTCTAGTCCAATAAATATGTCTTCAGTTATTTCCGGTTTCTCTTGATGACATCTTGACGGATACAAACAAATGAATGTTTTTTTTAAACCTAAGATGAAAAAAAGTTTTAAATTTCATATCTGAAAAGTCATCAAAACAGGTTGCAAGGTCAGAAAAATAGAACGGAAAATGTTAGCGACAATTTAATAGTACTCACCCTTTATAACGCTGTACCTATTTCGTGGACATTCTTACCTGACAACAATTTTACAAACCAACTTAGTACTTTTAGTTCTAGGTGAATTTCTTTAATTTAAAATATGAAGTGTTATTTGTCTACCAATTACTTTTTAGAATGATGTTATTGTTATTATACGTGAATTTACAGTCCATGCCAGTTTCAATAATGTATCTAGTCATTATTAAGAGATATGAAAGTATGACTTGTATGTGTAAAATATGTTTTTTTTTCAGGTTTGTTAAATGTTGATACAACCTTACATTTTGTCCAGAATTATTTATATTTAAATGAGACACCTCCTCTTAAGTGGTATTCCACTTGTCCAAGATCTTTGTCTAATGTGCATTGCGTCTCACACACTCTTTAAGCAAAATGTGAGACGCAAATACACTTTGGACAAAGATCTTGGACAGGTTGAATACCACTCTATAATACCAACCAATGCTCTATCCTAGCTAATCATATCCTTAAGTAAGTTTTTCCTGCGCATGATGAAATGTTGCATCAATATACTACAACATACTGCGCCGCGACATACTCTCGATTTTTCTAGCACTATACCTCTTGTTCTAATAAGAGAGAGACGGATAATGCGAGAAAAATCGAGAAAGCTTGCGCGCCGTCGCGTGCCGTGCAGTACGCCTAGCACAACTTGCTGCTCAGTCGCCTTGCGCGCGACTGAGCTTATCTCACTCGCTTTGTGCAAATTAGAAATAGGGGGTGGATCTTTTTTGACTCGCGTCGCGGCGCGGCGCGGCGTCAGCACGGCTAGCACGCGACGGCGCGCGAGCTCTCGATTTTTCTCGCACTATCCGTCTCACTCTTATTAGAACACTTAGAAGAAGAGGTATAGTGCGATAAAAATCGAGAGTATGTCGCGGCCGTCGTGTGCTAGACGTGCAGTTGTGCTAGCTCGCAGGGGTCAGAAGAATAGATCTGTAGGCTGTAGGTAATATTATTAAGTACGTAAATGCGTGTAAAGGAAGTTTGACAAGTGATACAATAAATTCCTATAATTGAGTAATTAATTTAGTTTATGCACCAGTTGGTCGATTCCCAAAAGATATATTCTCATAATCCCTTTTGTGACATATTTTATGAAGTTTTACAGGGGCCCGTTTCCTCGTTTAAATTACGATAGTGTCTCTTTTCGATACCTGCCCCCCTAGCACACTAGGTTTTATGTCCGACGTAAAGCATTCGTCCCTCTTGCACTCGCATATTTGCCAGAATGGGACGATTGCTTTATGTCCGACATAAAACTTAGCTTGTAATACCAGCGGAAGTCTCTTTCTTATAAAAGGAGTTGAAAAGAGGCTTCCGCTTGTATTACAAGTTACAAGCTTTTGATAAACGGGCCCCAGCACGTCTAGCACACGACGGCCGCGACATACTCTCGATTTTTATCGCACTATACCTCTTCTAAGTGTTCTAATAAGAGAGAGACGGATAGTGCGAGAAAAATCGAGAGAGCTTGCGCACCGTCGCGTGCTAGCCGTGCTGATCGTAATTATTGTGTTCTACGGTTGTCTACGGTGCTTAAGGTAGAATCAGACGGTTCACTTGAATGAATGTTCACTCCAGTAAATGCTTCATTTTTTCTTGAATGTTTTGTTTCACTTTTCAGTGAAAGATGCAAGATCAAACAAAAAAGTGAACTGTTTGATTCTACCTTTATTTTAGTGCTGGCAACTCTGCACTTTACTTTTTAAATAATAATCGTTCATTGACAGTTATTTGGTTTGACACTTGACGTTGACAACTTGATTACTTGACATTGCGAGGTCATACTCGGTTGAAGTCGGTCGCGCCGGCTATTGTTATGAATTCTTTCGAACTTTTAAAGCGATAAAAACTAACGTTGAAGATAAGAATTAATATTATTTGTGTACAACATCTATGATTATTAGCATTTAATAATGAAATTTCTGTTGCTAATTTTTCTGCTTCCTTTTATAAGTACAGCACGCATTCGAAACGAATACTTTAACATTGAGAAATTCGATGTTTCGCGACGTTATAAACCTGACTGGGACGACTTGGATACCCGGCCTTTGCCCCAGTGGTATGATAAAGCAAAAATAGGTATTTTCCTGCATTGGGGTGTGTTTTCTGTCCCGAGTTTTGGCTCCGAATGGTTTTGGAATAACTGGCACGGTAAGATACTAAACTTTTCTATGTACATGTTCGCATATTTTGTTTGACTTGACGGATGACTAGTAAATAGAATTTTTAGTTTTACTAATATATTTATCAATAGCTTCGATCTTTTATACCCACATTTATGCTAAAAGTGGCGCTGGAACATACGTTTCATGTGCTCTGCCTCCCCCTTTTGGGAATAAAGGCGTGAATGTATATATGTATTAATCAATATGATTTTGATTCCTATTGTTTCAAGTGAATGATTGAAGATTGAAGTTACTGAATGAGTTTTGTTGCCAAATGTTGAGATCGAAATTCACAATCGACCATTGCAAGAGAAGTTAAACTTTTATAGATTTGCTTCTGGCAAGTTGTGACCTATAAGTACATACTTATTAGTTTTCATTTTCCTGCCTATCTAATAATGTAATTTTCTACTAGATAAGAACAGTAACTACACGAAGTTCATGGAGAAAAACTACCCACCGAATTTCACTTACCAGGAATTTGCACCGATGTTCACTGCTGAGTTCTTTGATATCGAGGAATGGGCTGCCCTGTTTGCTGAAGCTGGAGCCAAGTAAGTAATTGATTCCAGTTTATAAATGTTACTAAACATGTCATGTTTCTTACTGTTATGTTTCAACTACATACTAAAGAAAAAATATAAATATTTAAATACCTAATTTATAGCAAGAAGATCAAAATATTTGTGCGCTAAGAGCATATAAATAAATTAACTATGATAAATTGTATTGAGTAATTAAAACAGTATTGTTTTTAGCAACCTTCATAATTATTTAAAGTTCACTCTCCTTATTTGTAAATTTAACTACATTAAACCCCCCCCATCTAATGTACCTTCCCTGTTTTTGTTTACCTGTTTTTTTTACATTCTTGCACTAGCTGGTAAATTCGGCTTCCATTAGACCTTTTTTAACATTGTCAGTCAATTGCCTTTATAGTACTTCAGATAACTGTTACCAAAATGTTCCCAGTAGGGTGTTTTTGGCCATACCATATTATCACCTTAAATATTCTGAAATCAATAATTATAGCGTAAATTTTAAAACACTTTATAAATGTAGATTTTGGCTTATCTGACTGACCAAGTGACCAGCATAGCAATTTGTTATCGGTTGGTTATGTTGTTTTTCTTTTGTTTATTATCTGCCCTATATTCTAAGCTAAACAATAGCTACAGTTGTTTGTATAAATGTAAGGCGCAAGATAAACCAATGACCACGTCGAAGGAGAATGCGTCGTGGATGCGACTTTTATACGAATCGGGGCTTGGGTACGTCGTCATGGCGTCCTACGGATAAAAGAACAAGAGGCTTGGCACTTCCTGAGGGCCTACCGCGAAACGAAAACGAACTTCTTTCGTATATCTTCGTCTCTGTCGTACTTGCTAATTCGAGCAATGGAGAGAGAGAGATACACAAACAAAGTTCGTTTTCGTTTTGCGGTAGCCCCTCTGGTTCCGTCCGTGTTCCGTTCTGTATGATATGCAATAGGGCTGCGATGGGAACCAGACTTCCGAGCGCCGATTACCTACTCTCTTCTGTATGTATTTTATTTCATTTGACATGTGTATACATTTTTGAAATAATTTAACTCTGACAACATAAATAAATTAGAATTTAATAAATTTAATTTAATATTAACCTTTTGACGGTTAATGTATTTAAGCATTATAAATAAATGAGTATGTGTATGAGTATGTACGTCGGCGTCGCCACGTTTCTATGCATGTTTACGAAAGTTCATTGATGTGGGGAAAGTCCCCGCAGCACGTCTCTTTCTTTAGTTTGTTATGCGACTTAATTTTACTTAGGTAACCGGATCTTTTCTGAAAGTCGAACTCCATCGTGCCTTTGTGCGTTTTTCAGGAAACCCAAGCTACTCCAAGAAGTTTATCAATGTCCTGTCATGTTATAGGAGACCTTAGGTGTTTTTCTGTACCTATATTTCTACCTGATTACATTACAGTAGAAAGTGCATAGACGTTTCCTCCGCCTCCATGTATGCTCTGGACATGGGACTTTCTGTCATACCTAAGTTACAGGGGTGTTAGTTATGTCCTGTTAGTATTCCATTAGTTTAGTCGACACCCCAATTGATAAAAATCACGTCTAAGGTAATCCTATAAGTTTAGGATACATATATGACATGCGATATTACGCCTCTCCCTAAAGGGTTAATTGACGTAGTATTCTATAGTTCAGTGTTCAGTCTCTCTATCAAGGTGTTACATAACTTTAACAGGTACGTAGTCCTCACAAGCAAGCACCACGAAGGCTACACCCTCTTCCCGTCGAAGCGGTCTTTCAGCTGGAACTCTGTAGACGTTGGCCCCCACCGAGACCTGGTAGGTGACCTGGCGAAGAGCGTGCGAACAGCCGGACTCAAGTTCGGAGTGTACCACTCCCTTTACGAATGGTACAACCCCATGTACCTGGAAGACAGGGCGAACAATTTCACAACGAGATCTTACCCTGTTAACAAGCTATGGCCAGATTTGAAACAGCTAATCAATGATTACGAACCGTCAGTGTTGTGGGTTGACGGTGACTGGGAGGCGTATGACAGTTACTGGCATTCTCAGGAGTTTCTGTCTTGGCTGTACAGCGACAGTCCAGTTTCGGAAGAGATTGTCACTAATGATAGATGGGGAATTGGATGCTATGGAAAACATGGAGACTTTTATAATTATGCTGATAGATATAACCCAGGTATGAATTTATTTCCCAATAATACATTTATTGGGTACATTATTTATTTATTATGTCAGACTAGCAATCTTGTACAGTCCAATGTCAAACGTTTTTCGCCTTATTGCAAAAGTTTCAACATATCTTTGACGTCGGAACGAATCCTTTCTGTGGTAGGTACATAATTTACGATTATGGTATTGGTCCAACCAGTGCTGGGGTATCTGTAGTAGTTTAGTAGTTAGTGTAGTTAATAGTTTCATCTATCATACTCGTAGCAACAGGCAGCGTAGGTATCACATCTTAAGCCGAGTTCAGATGGTTTCGAGGGACCATTAATTCACTTACTAAAATTTTCTTCGAAAGTTTTCCGTTGACACGAAAACTAAACATACAATTCTATGGATATTTTTTATGTCACAACGGAACTTTTTTCAGTTTGTATGGCTAACTACCGACTAACCAGGCTATTGGCCAAGAATTTGGTCGTCACCCATTCAGCACTGTGGATGATACTAGAGAGAGAGAGAGAGAGAGTATGATTTAATAGTGTAATGCTGCTGATCAGCAGTCGGAGTAGAAGGCTCGCTGTGCTTGGATTACATGACACCTATTTAATTATCTGTCCTTTTGTGTGGCTCCATCACTTCCCTGCATTGGCCTGAGGGCCTACCGCGAAACAAAAACGAACTTCGATCGTGTATCTCCAAGAACGAAGTTCGTTTTAGTTTCGCGATAGCCCCTCTGGTTAGAATGCAGCCTATGCCACGCTTTCATAAAATATACCGACGAACAATTACTTTTTACGATATTATTTAATGTATCGATTAAGTCCTATTTACACGGTGCAAGAACTCGTATGCGAGTTCCATTACATTGCAGGAGTGCCGGCTACTAAGGTACAGTCAAGTGTAAAAATATGGGTGCATACAACTTACTCACCAGCATATTAAGGTATCGGTACATATTTATGAGAGGATTAAATCGATACTTATTTTTGCACTTGACTGTACTACCAGGTCAACTAAACCCAGTAATGTAACGAAAATTGTATCATGTAAATGGGCCTTTAGTATAAAAATCTTATTCGTTCAAACCATTATTACATGGCATATGCCACTTATTTTAACGACATAACAGGATAAAATAACAAAGCAAATGTTATATTATAGGTAATATTAACCATATTATTTGGTCCGGAATACCTATGTATTCCTTATCATGCGAGAATGTTTATTATTATTGTACAATACATTATGTATGTACTTACTCCTATCAATTGAAATATTTACCTAATACTTCTCTTTTGTTAAATACTTACATATCCAATCCATAAATAATATTGGTACTTAATAAGTTTTTTATGTAATTTTAACACATGAGGAAAAGTAGTTCCTTTACACACAATTGCTATGGGCTGTAGGATTAGATTAATTTTATAATAATGCATTCATTTCAAGAACTAAGTATATTCAAATCTTCATTCGTGTCTTCTTAGTTATTTTATAGCATATTTCGTTCCTTCAGTATTTATTGCGAAACCGCATTACATTATCTACATAGTTTTCACAATTGCATATCACAAAATCCACTTACCCTAAATAGGTACGTTTATTTCGAAACGACACAAGATATAATATTGATAAAGACATTTTCCTACCTACAAAAAAATGACCTACAGCTAATACTTACCAATATACCTACATGTATGTTACTGTGAATAGTGTGGGCAATTCCCAGTAGTCCGCAGTAACGCAGTCGCAGATGGGACGACCATACTCACTAGTCCCCGCACACCTACACGGTGTTAGCTCATGATTTTTTTTTATTTGGCTTTATAGGAAAACTCTTGGCCCACAAATGGGAGAACGCATTCACCGTGGACACCAAGTCATGGGGATACAGGAGGAATGTGCGAATGAGTGAGGTGATGACCTTCGGGGACTTGTTGTACCAAGTCGTGTCTTCAATCAGTTGCGGAGGTAAACTTTAATATACTCAGCAGTCAGTTGTGCTGGCCTCGCTAAACTACTGTCTTGGCATGTCATACCAGGGATGTTGCAGACATTCGCATCCGCATCCGCAAACGCGGAAGTTTCGCTGGAATTTCAACATCAGCATCCGCATCCGCTAAAATCGATGCGGAGTTTTTGCGGATGCGAATGTAGTGCAACAAGAAAGGACGATTGCCGCGCTCGGTTTAGATATTTTCACTATCAGAAAAAAAAACATTTCGTTTCTGTGACCAAGAGCAGACGCGCTTTTCATTTGTTCGCTACGATTGTAATTTAGACGAACGGCAATGTTTTCTGATACCGTTTTACAACAATATTACAGGCAACGCTCTAATCAACATCGGCCCAACCAAAGAAGGCACCATAGCCCCTATCTTCAAAGAACGCCTTCTGTATCTGGGTGCCTGGCTCACCATCAACGGAGAATCCATTTACGAGTCCTCACCCTGGCTTCACCAGAACGACTCCGCCAATGGCGACGTATGGTACACTTGCCGCAGGGCAGAATACAACGCTGTGTCCCCTACAGCGAAGCCGCTAATGTCTGATGCTTTGAGAGCAATCTATGCGATTATACTGAAATGGCCGGAAAATAGCCTGTTGGTGGTGAAGGATATTACTACGACTTTGCATAGTGGGAACTATAAGATTCGGTTGCTGGGCAATCCGGATATTAATATACAGGTAAGGCGCTTTCATTGGTATGGTCTGAGATTATTTAATTTGGCCGATTTTTTATAGAATTGTCCGGAATTGTAATTTTCGACCTTGGTAGGCTTGCTATTTGAATAATAATAATAAAAACCGTGATAGTCTCCTATTTTCTCCGCCAAATTGAGTCCTATGCAAATATTTTTTTCTCGAACATGCAATGAAATATTGACATTGTGTTCTTCATAATGGGCTTCGAAGTGTCACGTTTCGGGCGCAGCGAGACGAAAGACCCGTAATGGCATTTCATACAAAATTGGCCTGCAAGATGGTCTTTTTTAATTTCCATTCTACAAGTTGTGGCACAGGAGGCGTTGAGGCGTTCAGTCATGAAAATGAAAGTTTGATTTCTTGGAGTTTTTTTTTATTTTATTTCATTGCATGTTTGAGAAAAGCACTATACATACCTCGGCGTGAAAAGAGGTTGGCAGCCTCGAACTATCCGACCTCGCTACGCTCGGCCGTCTATATGTACTCGGCCGGCAACCCCTTACTTCCCGGCCTCTGTATGTACTATTGTAACATGACAACATGAGTAACTAAAAAAAAACACTGCTCTTAAGTATTGTTTTAATTGATAACTGATCTTGTCCATGAACTAAAGCCGTTTGTAAAACGTTAAAAATATACTTCGGTGTGTACTTCACGATCGAATCCGTTTTCTTAGGAATCAGAGGCTTTAGTATAAGTTTTACCGAAACAAAACTTTACGATCGCGTTTGCGTTTTACCCCCAAAACCCATACAAATTAAGGGTAAAACGAAAACGCGATCGTATATACTAGAGCCTCTGAGGCTCTAGTATAAGTTTTACCAAAACAAAACGTTACGACCGCGTTTGCGTTTAGCTGTCAAATTCCATACAAATTGAGGGTAAACGCGATTTTAACGTTTTGTTTCGGTAAAACTTATACTAGAGCCTCTGTATTCAGCGCATCTCTACTTATTATAACCACCCATAAAGTACAAGCAAGTGTAAGAATTTTTGTAATCCGAAGCGGTTCCGGACATTACCCAAAATATACAAGTTACAAAGCTCAGATTTTTCCTGTTTATAATATTGGTATAGATTATGTGTGTCTTATTTGCATACATATGTATTGTTTCTTTTTTAGTGGAATATAACTGATGGACGAGCTGTTATCGCGATGCCGGACAAAGCTGTGGTCAAGTCTGATCAGGCGTGGGTGTTAAAATTCGTTTTGAAATAAATTTATTTAAGTTACTACTCTTGTTTTTTTTACAAAGTTTGGAATCAATCAATCAATCAATAAGCCATTTAATCTGAACTTTTGTTTGGTTACAGAATTTGATTATAGAATATCTCTGAGTTCAGTTTGCCGTACGGCATAGGCCTCCTCCAGCATTTTCCACTGTTTTCTGTCTTTCGCGACCCTTCTCCAGTTCGGGCCTGCTGTTAGTTTTAACTCGTCTTCCCACCTTGTGAACCTTCCACCCGGTGTCCTGTTGCCGTCTCTAGGATACCAATCTGTTACTATTTGGCTCCATTTCTCTTGTGTACTTCTTAGTAGGTGTCCTGTCCATCTCCACTTAAGTTGGTCTATTTTTTATAGTAGGTACATCTGTTAAATTTGGAATACGGATGTGTAAAGATTGATATAACGTAACGTACGATATAAGGCGCTTTTTGGGGAAACAAACCTAACCTCCTAGCGTTGTTCCCGGTTGAGCCCGGGGTCCGCTTTGACACCTAATCCCAAGATTTGGCATAGGCACTAGTTTTACGAAAGCGACTGCCATCTGACCTTCCAACCCAGAGGCAAAACTAGACCTTATTGGGATTAGACCGGTTTCCTCAAGATATTTCCCTTCGCCGAAAAGCTCCGTGTAAATATTCCGTACGAGCGCCGCATGCCTGAACCACTAGGCTACCGTAGCTACTAACCTATCCTAATGTATGCCCCAGAAAAAAAAACGTAAAAGGTTACAGTTACTCTAGTATAAATTACATTATATCAACTTTACCTACCTACCTACGTAGGTACACCGCTCGTCCAAATAGGTTTCACGTGTTATTAGCGTTGAAGGAGTCCATTAGTTTACAATTATCTAAGTATCGGTGACGATATAGTTAACGGACTGACCGAGTTTGAAACTTAATGACAACAGATAAGGGCTATATACTTACTAGTCACAGTTTAATGTAGCGTATACCTATTTGTAGGTAGACATGTTAAACTCGCGTAGACAAGTAGGTATAGAAACTGTGATAACATTAACAAAACAAAAATGTGTATAAAACAGGTGGCGTTATGCTATCAGTCACCTTCATGCTTTCAACTAATGCTGTACACTTTAAAGGGAAAAAGTTGAGTGTAAGTTTCATTGTCGTAAGTGAAGTAGCGTCCAGCACGTCTAGCACACGACGGCCGCGACATACTCTCGATTTTTATCGCACTACACCTCTTCTTCGAAGTGTTCTAATAAGAGAGAGACGAATAGTGCGAGAAAAATCGAGAGAGCTCGCGCGCCGTCACGTGCTAGCCGTGCAGGGGCAAGGCAAATTTTAAATGGACAAATTTGTTATTTCTCGACTCATTTCTATAACGTTTATACACTGACAAGCAGAAAATTTGGCCCAAAAACTTTTCGTGATTTCAAACTATAAATTGAATAGATTAAATAATGTTTTAAATAATTAAATGCATTTTTCTAATTTGGGCCAAATTTATTGCCGGTGAGTATAGAGAGTGTACCAAAAATGGGGTGTGAACCGATCAAGGGCATAACAGGTATCGTGTTCTGATTAACAAAAAAGTCAAAGAAAAATTATTTTGCGCGATTTTTTTTTTACATTTGTATGGAGCAGGTCACCCCAGTCGGCCAAAGCTCTATAGAAATGTAAAAAAAAAATCGCGCAAATTTTTTTTTTCTCAGTTTTTCTTATCAAAACACGATACCTGTTATACCCCTGATCGGTTCACACCCCATTTTTGTTACACCCTGTATATAATTGTAAGACGAAATAAGTAAAGCAGGATAACGTCAAACAAGTGTATTCAGGTATACAATCTTTAGTACAACATATCAGGTAAACGGTTAGAATACATAATTAGATGACTTCGAACTGTGCAAGGCGTACAAGAGGAACGAAGCTACATGAAGATTCTTAAAAAAAACAATTTTTAACAATTTTGTATAGTTAGGAATCCACCAGATATCAGTATCACATCATCATATCAGCCGAAAGACGTCCACTGCTGGACATAGGCCTCCCCCAAAGAGTGCCACAATGACCGGTCCTGCGCCACCCGCATCCAGCGGACTCCCGCGACCTTTACCAGGTCATCAGTCCACCTTGTGGGGGGCCTACCCACGCTGCGCCTTCCGGTACGTGGTCGCCACTCGAGAACCTTTCCGCCCCAACGGCCATCGGTTCTACGTGCAATGTGCCCCGCCCACTGCCACTTAAGTTTAGCGATTCGGAGGGCTATATCGGTTACCTTGGTTCTGCTGCGGATAGCCTCATTTCTGATGCGATCGCGCAGAGAAACTCCCAACATAGCCCTCTCCATTGCCCTTTGGGTGACTTTGAGCCTTCTTATGAGGCCCATAGTAAGCGACCACGTTTCCGTGCCATATGTCATCACTGGCAACACACACTGGTCAAAGACTCTCGTCTTGAGACACTGCGGAATATTGGACGAAAAGATGTGCCGTAGCCTCCCGAATGCTGCCCAGCCTGACTAGTATCACATACAAAGCGAGTTTCACACGAATGTTAAATTGAAGTAAAATTGAGGGTGAAAATTCGTAACAGACAGTAACATCTTCTGTAGCCCCTTTCATGAAGTTACAATTTAAGTTTAAAACTGTCAACACTGAGGGGCTTGACCATTAACATCAATTATGTCATATAAAAAAGAGGTTATAAGCACTCCAAAAGCACACTAAAACTCACCCAATTGTACGACCTTGCCTCAGTATCGCGTCGTCAATGGACACGTATAAACGTGTCTAAGCTGTCAGATTTGGTGGCCATTTTTAAACACGGAATTTCATATAGACAACGTATCTACCTCTTTTTTATATTACATCATTGATTAACATATAACATATGACAACGAGCTCGAGTGGCGACCATTTATACAGTTTGTCAGTAAGAAACCAAAGCACTGTACAATTTATAATTCTTAACATGTAAAAACCGAAAAAGAAAAAAAACAACAGCTAAACATCCATCGTCCTGCAGTACCGTCCAGGGATCGGAAACCGGTATTTTTGTATGGGAACGAAAACGTTATTTTTTCGTTCTTTGTTAATTATTTCATTTCTGATTGGGCAATCTAATAATACGCAGTCGTTACCTCAAAACACAACCGAGTCCTACATATGAAGTATAAAATAGTTCGAGATATGTGGTTATTTCGAGGTTTTTGCAAAAAACCGGTTCCGATCCCTACCGTCAGCGTTTAGTTAGTTAGTAGCAGCCAAGGTAGCCAAATATTTCGGTACAAGTCTTTATTATTGTAAGAATAAGGGTGTGTTACGAAATATTTGGCTACCTTGACTGCTACTAACTTTATGACGCTGACTGTACCTCAGACAAATATGACATACACTCGCCCATCGACTAGCAAATTTATACATCGCATTCAGGTGTGACAGAAGCGAGTTACAGTTTTAGTGCCCGAACAGCAGGAGAGTTTCTGTGTGCTGTAAGAGTTGATGGGACTGCCAGGAGATTGCGATGTCTCGATCTCAGCGGCGCTACCACGAACTTCGAACGTCGAAGTTCGTAATACATGCATCCCTGTCTCTCGAGTGAGGGAGTGCGATAGAGATGGAAATACCCAAACTACGACTTTCGAAGTTCGTGGTAGCGCCGCAGGACTGTTTTGGGCACAGAAGGTATAGTGAGCTTTACAGCTCGTACCACTAGATCCGGGCCGCGGCTGATGACCTGGTAAAGGTCGCGGGAGTCCGCTGGATGAGGGTGGCGCAGGACCGGCCATTGTGGCACTCTTTGGGGGAGGCCTATGTCCAGCAGAGGACGTCTTTCGGCTGATATGATGATGATGCCAGTTAAATGTGAAAAAATCACTACTCTACCTGGGGCCCTTTTCATAATAACTTGTATATTTTTAACTCCTTTTACAAGAAGGAAGACATTTATTCACTACACAAAAGACGCACATATACAAAAAGAGTAGACATACAATAACATTGACACGTATTGTGTGTAAGAGACCCCCAATTGTAATGAAAGTTACAAGTTCTCTTGAAACGGGGGAAAGTAATATCTGAACGGGTTAGTGCGTGAACTCCGCACTGTTTTTTCAGGGTATGAAATTTATTTTTATAATTTCTTGAATAGGTCGTTTGTACGGTTAATGGTAAGATTCTATTACACGAAACTTTTTATTATCCAAAACTAGACTCTACAGGGCTAAACATACTCACTTTTTTTATAAATAATGTCTTATTCTTACACAAGAAGCATAATTACAATATTGTCTGGTATCAAACTGTATAGTCAGCATCAATCAGTTAGTAGCAGCCAAATATATCGAAACACTTCTTTATTACTATAGCAGTAAGGATGTGTTACGATATATTTGGCTGCTACTAACTACTTATATGATGCTGACTGTACCCAAATTTTGGTAGTGGCATATACAGGGTGTACCAAAAACGGGGTGTGAACCGATCAAGGGCTCAACAGGTATGATGTTCTGATAATAAAAATCAGAAAAAAAAATTTTTGACGCGTTTTTTTTTTACTTTTGTATGGAGCGTTGGCCGACTGGGGCGACGAGCTCCATAGAAAGGAAAAAAAAAATCGCGTCAATTTTTTTTTTAAATCTGTTTTTTCTTATCAGAACACGATACCTGTTAAGCCCTTGATCGGTTTATACCCCCTTTTTTGTTACACCTTGTATACTATGGTTTACATACAATCGGCATCATATATTAGCAGGCAATGTATCCAATCTATATCGTAACGCATCCTTACTCCTACCAGTAATAAAAACTGTACCTAGGCGATATATTTGGCTGCTAAATATACTAAGCATATAAAAATATAATGATATTTTGATAACATAGCTCTAAATAAAAAGGCAATAAGGAATAAGCTTATGTGAATTATATAATGCAATTTCAAAATGTAGTACGGCATAGCGAAGAATTGTGACGACGGTTCGTTTGAATAAATGGGTTTGGGTAAAAATGTTGTCATTTTTTTTTTGATGAGCGGCCACTAGTAAAAGTGGTAGATTATGATAGATCTACTCAAAACAAACATATTTTGTCATGAAATGTAATACACTAAAATGCATCGGAGCCGAGATATTAGCAACATACATTTTCACAGGTCATATTTTAAAGTAATATTTTTTTGTAATATGTTTCTCTCCTGTTGTGGTGCAATAAAGAGTATTTATTATTATTATTATTAAAGCTATAAACTACACTTCAAACTTATATGTCTCGGCTCCGATATTGTTTAACGCGTTTAATTTTATATATGCATACTAAGAGGTCCTCTAAACGATTATTAAAAAAACATCCTTGGCCGCTGCAAAAAACGACATTTTTTCTCGTACAAGGTTTTAGGTTACCCAATGTCCTTTAAAACCATAAGAGCGAGTTTTTGCAGCGATACACACGCGATACAGTATCGATGCAGATCTATGGCTAGTGTCGCGATACATTTGAGCGTTTGTATAACTGCAAACTGATTAAAAAGTTAAAAAGTTCTGTATTTAAGAATTAGATGTTTTCCCGCTGGAAAAAGTAGCCTATGTCACTCTCCAGCTTCTAAACTATCTCCATACAAATCACATCAATACGACGCTCCGTTGCGACGTGAAAGAAGGACAAACATACACACTTTCGCATTTATAATACTAGTAAGGATAAGGATTTTCCAGCTGACCAAATGGCAGTGCGTCACACGTAAATAATTTGAAAGCCTTTGAGGGGTTTCAAAAACGCTCGCCACACGCTCGTTTGCTTCTCTTAAGGAGTGTTAATGTTGTTAGTGAGCAAAACATAATTTATATCATTTCAATGTACTTCGAAACCTATGTTTCGAACTGGGCGCCAATTTATTCCCCGCTTTCTGTTACTAGAGTAAAGACCATCTTCGGCCGCGTGCAACATTACGCCCGTGCGTGAACACGGCCTTACACTGATTCACCAACTCGTGACGCCATACAATAAAATGTATGAAAACATAGTTGATGATGGCAAACAAAAGTTGACAAAAGTCTAGACCAGCGTTATTCAATCATTTGAGTATAAGATAGTTGATTCTAATTAGTTTTATGTGTTCAAAAATAACGAATACTTTCTTTTTTTTCTTTATCCCACTAATATTATAAATGCGAAAGTTTAGATGTTTGGATGTTTGTTACTCAATCACGCTTAAACGGCTGAACCGATTTGAATGAAATTTTGCACAAAGATAGTTTATAGCCTGGATTAAAATATAGGATAGTTTTTATCCCGGGTCCACGCGGACGAAGTCGCGGGCGGAAGCTAGTATAATATATAATAACCTACCATACAAGCAGCGAACGAAAAACCATAGAATGCGAGCTCCTTACAAATTTCTATTCAAACACGTGCCTAAAACCCGGTATGCGCATGTTCGAACTAAACGGCTGCCTGGCATCGTTTTGACACCCCGCCCCCAACCCCGCATAATGGCAATGGCACAATGGTTTTTTCGTTCGCTGCATACAAGACCCCACACGTTGAAAAACAATGGTAGGGCTCCTTTTGAAAGAAAGAAGAGAGAAAGAAAGAAAATAATTTATTAGCGTAAAGATTTCGGTACATAAAAGCAAAAATAAATTACGCTAAAATTTTCTAGCGACAAGTAAAAAAAAACCCAGTGTTAACTGACAACACTGGAGCGATTGACCAATAATGACAGGACTTTTCACTTTTGACCAGTTTTGCCGGTCTACATTGAATTTTTTTAACATCTAGCTTCGTGAAATGGGCCCCTTGAACATAGTAGAAAGAGTGGAAAGTAGGTTATCTTTCGCGAAGCTTGTATGTGTGCGCCATAGTATCTAGATGCGTCGCCGCACGCACACTGAAACAAAATCTCGACTGGCGCACTGAGAAACGAGTCGAGATTTTGTTTGAGTGTGCGTGCGGCGACGCATAGATACTATGGCACACACATACAAGCCACGCGCGTGCGTACGTAGAAGATATCGTACTTTGCACTCTTTCTACTATGCCTTGAATGTCCAATTCTTAGTTATTGCACTCCATTACACGAGCACTTTTTTAACAGCGAAGCACCATAGTATACATAATTATATAGCATTTGAAAGCGTTGGTGTAAGTTACTATGCAATCCTTCTGTAGGTATCTTAAAAAATATTTCACTTAAAAAATAAAGTCTTGATTAATAAACTATAATGAATATGGCTACTAAATAAATTCATGTAAAATTTCAATTCATTCTATATGACCTTGACACGCCGTCTGCCTATCTTGAAAATATTTAGTAGTGCTGTTTACAATTACAAGATGCAAGACGATTTAGAAACACGCTTAACACGTTCGCAACAAAGAACCTGCCTGGTAGGCGCATAATGTTTGCTCAGATGCCGGCTCAGCCCGCTAAGCGGGCAGTAGTATAAACCTACACGCCTAGCGAGTTCTGTCGGTTTCTGGTGTACAAACGACAACACTGTTAACTGACCACCCTGTGTTAATATGGAACCTTATTACAATGCACTTAAGGTGCACTGATGGTCAGTTAGCTGTGTTGTCGATAGTACCTATTGTTCCATTTTTGGTCCGGTTGCGAAAGTGTTCATACAAGGATCCTATCTGAAGAAACTCTACAAATGTTCAAGTCGACAAAACTATTAAAATGCAGAACAAATATCTTTCGAAATAGCATGAGCATGGTAAATTTTTCAAATTTTAAAATTACACGTCGCACTAATACACCAAGTTAATTAGAAGACTTTTAGGGTTAACTAGGCCTCTGAATGTTGTGTTTTTTTATTTTTTTATTTCATTTCTTATCCGTGTTGTTTTTTCACAAATAAATGTTTGGGTTTAATCCAACCTATTTTAGCACAAATGGCGTGAAATTTAGTTGTCTCTATCTGTCACCTTGACATTTATGTTTGCGAATAAGTACAAAATACATTTTAATTAACGGAGGTTTAGAATTTTAAATGAATATGGGATGAGTAAATTATAAGTTAAATAGTGGTGACCCACTCAATACTGAAATAAGATATGACGACTTATCAATCGAGCCCTTTATAACTATTTCTTAAGCACTGAAAAATATTTTCGAATATTGCTGACCGCCATGAACAGTTCCGAATACAGCGCATTTAAAACGGTATATGTCAGCAACAGCGTCAAATGCTGATACAAAATATCCATTCGAATGAAACGAATGTTTTATTTTATATAGTGTGTCATCGCTAATCAGGAAACCTGTTTTCTAAACATGGTCATACATATTGTTCTGACTGCAATCACTACCACTACTAATATCCGTTTATATCGAAGAAAAAAAGTCCTTTAACATTTCATAGAATGACCCAATTTTAGCCGTCTATAGTATAAAACGTTTAAAATATAATAAAAGATAAGTAACGATATAAAATTTGGAATGTCTATATCTATAAAAATAATATAGATTGCTACGCGAATGTATCCGAAAGAAATAAAAATACGAAACATTTAAAAACAAGAAACCTTGATTAAATTCCATTTAACAAGTTTGCAGTTAATTTCATGTGTTTAGGTTACAATGTTGACCAAAAATAAAGGCGGTCACATATTTTTGATTCGTAGTAACAATATAAATTCAAGCTAGATATAGTGGTAACATTAATTTCATGCACTCTTTCTTTTAATAACATAACGCGTAAAGGGCCTTTCGGGGTAACGTTACAGTTTATGTGTTATTATTTTATTGCGCGAGATTTCAAAATGGGAATTGCAACAGTTTGTTCTAATTAGTCCTTAGACGGATTAGCCCCGCTTGACCTGACGTTTATAAGTAAAACATATTACGTATATCAAACTAAACAGATCAATACAAAGGAAGTTCATGATGCAAACACTTATTCTTCGACATGGAGATCTAGAAATATTTCCATTAAAAAATAACGCATATACGATACTGGGAGCCTATTGCAATTCATTGCTAGACGATGAAACACTCATTGGTTCCTGTAATTCTCTGTCACATCTATATGAATACGACAATCCCTAACATGCTCAGCAATTTTACAATGCAATTATTGCGCAAAAGGCCTCATTAATTTTCTTTCATATTCAGAAATGCAATTTAAGTTTATACAATATACCTTCACGACATCGACTGTAGTCTGTCTCTTTGCCGCAGGGCTTCTAGGTCTGGCAGTATGGACACTTTTTCGTTGAAGAACGCCTCTAGAGGTTCTTGTGAGAGCATCGTGGCGAGGAATTGCTCTAGTGAAATGGACCAATCGTCGTCCGTCGAAGGTTCAGTTTCCCTTGACAGGGACGGCTCCGTTTCTTGGTCTGATGTTGTGTTGCCGTTGGGATCGACCTGAAACAGAACGGTCAAATAGTATTTTATGCAATCGTTATATAATGTATGCTTTTTCAGTCGAGTACCACGTTTAGGCCATGAAGCTTGCTGAGTGGTCTAATTAAGATACGAGACTTATAAAGCTAATTATATATAACTATTGTATACAATACTTTTTCTACGAGTCAACTGAACGAATTAAACAAAACTCGGTATCTATTGAAAATCTAAGCCCTGCTGAAACGAAGCGCAGCCAACGCCTTTTTCGTTTTTGTCGTTGATGTCTTTTACTTTCTTCTGTACTCAAGACGATGTCCTATTGGTCAAATTCATTATAGTTCAGTAAAGGCGCCACGATTGGTCGAAATTATTTTAGTTGTCTAAACAGTTCTAAAATGTTGAGTTGGGACCTCCATACTAAAAATAATGTGAGTTTAGTTTGGTGTAAGAAGTCTTAACTCAAAGATTAAAGTCGACGAGTATAAAAATAATGTTATAATCTCCTGACACTAAGAACAAAATCAAAATATATATTTTTGCGCAAAACTAGTGTACAATTAAAATATCTGAACACGGTTTTATTCAATTTCATAGTATAATAGGGTCATCAACGTGCGAATCAAGTCAGATGTCCTCACACTACGCCCCAACTGACGCTCGCACAAGGCCTGTCCTGTCACTCTTGCTGCTATGGCTATACGCGGCTTTAGCCCATCTCCGCAGGTAGGCAGTTTCGTTATGTTAAAATGTATAACATAGTGCTGCCATATGGATATTCAACTCAAGAAGAAAGCTAGTTGGAATGGCATGATGGCATCGTGAAAAAATTGAAAATTAGCCTATACACCAGAACGCGGTTGACATTGTCGATAGTGACACTCAGCTCAGCGCACCATGGCCGGCGTTGTACCATGACGATGACACGACAATGTGACGACCCTGTCTAGACATGTTTTGAGTTTTGTTTGTTAAACAGAGGACCTGTACATTATTATATATTTTTCTCTATCATGCTCGGAAATGTATGCGTTAATATCACGAAATGAAGACATAAAGTTTCTTGTTTAAGGCTTGGCCTTACGCCAAGAAGTAATGTATGAAAACCCTAAGTAAAACCATTATTGTCCGCTACTCTAACTTTTTAAATTTGCTTACAAATATTAAACTGACAAAGGAAAAATTACATACTGCCATCCACCACTTGACTGTAAGCATACTTGCGACATAAAAAAAAAACAAAATCTATGGTACTATACTTATGTGCGGTTAAACATGGTGCTCGAACGGATTGTTCAAATGGCGTTTAGAAAATTAAAAAGGCGGCAAATTACCTATTATTTAATTGATTACCTTGTATTTATTTTAATTTAAATATTTCTTCACATCGTTTGAGAAAAGCACTATATCTCCTCCTCGTCGTCTACGACTCGGCCGTCTACTCCAAACTCGTCCAGCAATCCCTTACTTCCCGGCCTCTGCAGTAATGTACTATTGTGCTCGCACTCCCGATTCACTCTTGAGCGAAGCGACTTATAAATCCAATGGCACGCTGATTCTGGCCCTACTATAAGTAAACTTACACGGGCAATTTTTTAGCAATAATTGCTCTCATCAGCATGCGTTCTGCTCTAACCTGCAGATAAGATTGTGAGAGCCAGGCAATTATTTCTCAAAAACATTGCCCGTGTGCACCTTCATGTAAGAAAGTGACGTTACCAAGGCCATCGCCGGCTGCCTTTCGGGCGCGGGCAGGTATAGGCTGTCCTCGGAAGTCTCGCGGTCGAGGCTCGGCCGCCGGTGGTTCCACTCGCCCATCTTCATCAGTAGCGTGCCTGGAAATAGAGAACATCGTTAGGTAATCTCAGGCTACATGAAAACGTTTTTAATGTTTTGAGTGTCTTGTTGTTGTCTGCTGGAAAACTCTCAAGGAAAAGACTGAAGAAAGTTCTCTTGTATACAGTTGTAACGCGTTCGAATAGACATTACGTATAAATAATTGTAGAGCCGCCTCCACCGCTCCAGCGAAACACAAACACAAATGTGTGGATAGGTGTTTGATTGTTTTTGTTTGTGTTTGCCAGTGATCGGCGTTGGTGGCGGTTTTTATGCGCAAATAAAAGGAATAAACGGAATATACTAGCAGGTTCGCCTGGAGATGTCATGTTTGGCGCGTGTTTGGTGTTTGTTAAACACCAAGCATGCGGTGGCGGCATAACATAAACAAAACAAATGCCTATTCAAACAGGGACCTCGCTAAGTTTTTCGGCTATATTCACCTACTAGCACCAACCAGTAACAAAACCCACGTAGTTACATACCTGCCTGTGCCGCAGCCTCATACAGCTGGTCTTGGCACAGTGTGAGCGAGTGTATGACGGCCAGCAGCTGCAGGAAGTGCGCTCGCGGCAGCGGCGGCGCGTGCGGCGGCGCCGCGCCCGGTGTGGCCGCGGCGGACGCGGGCGCGGCCGCGGCCCACGCGCACGAGCGGACGGACTCCGCGGCCGGGTCTACGCTCGACGCTGGAACGATGAGCACTTCAAATATAGTCAAACCTACGTGTGCTCCACACACGAGCGCGAGCAGATGTATACCTTGTGTCGATACATTAGGGTGGCGCTGGAGTCATCGCGCTCGTGTGCGCCGAAGCCTCAATTCAAAGTTACGGCTCATAACGAACGTAGCGTTGAAAGAGCGACCCCGCGGGAGACGGTGAAAAAGAAATAATCATTTTACAATTTAAAAATAACTAGTGATGTGAGCACGCAAAAGGGCGCAGCTTGTTGCTGATACAATCGATCCTAAGAAATGCGGAGGCATTCCATCGACCGAAAGGGGGCAAGCACGTCGCATTTAATTCCGATTGAACTTGGAAACTTAGACAGGACCAAGACGACGTCGTAAAGGAGACCTTCCTTGCCCAGCAGCGGTACACAATATAGGATATTTAAAAAAAATGTTTCGGAACAAAGGATGATGTACCTGAGTGGGTGTTGGAGCTGTCGCTGGACTTGTCCATGTAACTGCCGTCACCCGCGTCGCTGATGGACCGCTGCATCTCCACAGGCATTGGCTCTGAGCCCGACGGGTTCTCAACACTGGAACAAGTACGGTTATAAACTTTCACGATTCTCACACATTATTTTAACTACACAGATCAAGCCTTGCCTGGTTTTTGACCAAGGATGTTATGACACATCCAAAACATCGAGAAGCCTCGAAGTGGTAAATAAATAAGTTAATTTATACGCGATGAAGTCCTGTTTAGTAAACATAAAGTACGGTTTTCGTTACCCAAGCCAGATTCGAACGCAAGCCCATTCGTATACCACGCTCGGCCCGTGCTCGGCGAGGCGACACGTGGGTCACAACAACGTGTAGAGACACTGACACTGCCACACACTTACCCTATATAAGTAAACATTCTATGTAACTTTAGACACAATATATCATAAACCCAACGTGAGCAGTTTTTTGACTACGCCCATCCTTACATGGCGACCTTGCCAGGCGTAAAACAGTAATTTCCTTTTGAAAAAATGATATTTTTAGTAGTAATTTAGTTTTAAAAACTTCCTTTATGTCCGATTATTTTTTATCTGTTTAATGTAGTGCTTGTTCAACGACTTAGGTATACTAAGGCAACTTAGTTCAAACATGGCTGGAATTATGAATGGCCAAAGCTTTATTTTTCTCATAAAATGTAAACTTTCATTGACTATATATGTACATAAAATGTACTTATACATACTTACCGAATTCATTTACGAGGTATTTTTTTCAAAATTATTTAATTGGTAAACTGCCATTGCTATTAAGTAATATTCTATGTAACTTTAGACGCAATATATCATAATCCCAACGAGAACCGAGCTGGTCGAACTACTCCGTCGGACTACCTCCGTCGCGCGCTGTGTACCATCTGTTTAGACCGCGTATTAACACAAGCCGAGCCAAAGATGGCGCGCGCGCCTTTGTGTCTGTGTCGAGTTTTGCTGAGCCGTGTCGAGCGTATGCAGTTTAAACGGCTCGTGGTGCGCTTAAACGCACCGTTAATGAGTTAGCTTGCGTTCAAGTTTATCCAGACCGCGTCTATACGGATGTCGCGTTCGTGGGTTCGCGCTACTGCCATTCACGTCATCGGAAAATCGTGCCATTTGTGCCCTTGACGCCAGAGCCATAAAATAAAGACAATAATACCAAATATTATAAAAGAGATCTAAAAGTGGTTTTTATTGGTTTTGGGACGGACCTCGGTGGCGTCCGTGGCACGGCGAGTCAGTTCGTCAGCTGGCGGTCTATAGGGTAAGAGCATCTTTACCTGTCAAAGAAGGAGATGGCGTCAGTGGCGAGCTCTGCGCCGGCGCGCGCAGCGCTGGCGTGGCGGAGGTCCGCGCGCGACAGCAGCGGCGGCGCGTGCGCGCAGAACAGCACGCGCAGGCGCCGCGCCGCGTCCGCGCGCGCGCTCACGCCCAGCGCCAGCGCCAGCCCGCGCGCGGACACCAGGCCGTCGCTGTCGTCGTCCATTAGCTGGAGATTGTAACACAGCTTCAGGTATAACAGTTCTAAATTAAAAACAAAATAAAAAAACGTTGCTAATGACAAATTAACGTGGTTCGCTTTCCATACAAAACGTTTTCCGATATTCGCAGGCTAACGGCGTGATATTTTAAGAAACCTATGTATACACTAACTGTCATAGATTGGCTTTCCTTTGCGAGTAACTAGAATAATTTGCGAAATTAGTTTGGGGTTCTTTCATCTACTTTGGCTGTTGACTATACAACAAGCCGTACTGTTTATATATATAGCCGGTCATTGTGGCACTCTTTGGGGCAGGCCTATGTCCAGCAGTGGATGTCTTTCGGCTGATATGATGATGATGATGATACAAAAAGCAACATATCTCACCTTAAACATCCTAGCAGTAATCGCCTCAGCGCACTCCCCTTTCCCCCACGGAGACAGAGCCATGAAAAGATTCTTGAACTGCATATAATCCAACCTGTAGGCTTCGTACGGGGCTTCTAGTCGCTCGCACGGTACGCGCTTGGCCCATAAGAGCTCTTCGCGGATTAGGCTCAATAGTCCCTGCAAACAAATAAGGAGACATTGTAAGGTTCTAGTGAAGCTATATATTTATATTCGCCATACCATCTTCCTAGGGATCGCAACCGCGGACCAAATAAAATACTAAATATAGTTTAACTTAATGAAATAGCGAAGCTTCCAAATTTAAAATTATCCGCGACTTACGATCTTACGGAACAGTGCGCAATGAGGGCGCATCCTTAGATTAAACGATACATATCTTCCGTTGCAAGAGGTATCTGTAATAGTGCGGAAAACTACAAAACAAATGTACCTACTCCCTTGACTCTGTACAATAGGATCATGGAATAACTGGACTTTGTGTTCTATACAACGGTGGTAACGGTAAGTACGATACAAGTCTACACATCACACTACACCTGCAACTCCTGCGGCTCCAGCAGTCGGTCCAGCTGTAGCGCTCGCAATGTGTTCTCTGTACAACGGTGGTGACGGTACGATACAAGTCTACACATGACACTACACCTGCAACTCCTGCGGCTCCAGCAGTCGGTCCAGCTGTAGCGCTCGCAATGTCTTCTCTATGCAACGGTGGTGACGGTACGATACAAGTCTACACATCACACTACACCTGCAACTCCTGCGGCTCCAGCAGTCGGTCCAGCTGTAGCACTCGCAATGTCTTCTCTATGCAACGGTGGTGACGGTACGATACAAGTCTACACATCACACTACACATGCAACTCCTGCGGCTCCTGCAGTCGGTCCACCTGTAGCGCTCGCAATGTGTTCTCTATACAACTGCGGTGACGGTACGATACAAGTCTACACATCACACTACACCTGCAACTCCTGCGGCTTCAGCAGCCGGTTCAGCTGTAGCGCTCGCAATGTGTTCTCTATACAACGGTGGTGACGGCACGATACTAGTCTACACATCACACTACACCTGCAACTCCTGCGGCTCCAGCAGTCGGTCCAGCTGTAGCGCTCGCAACGTGTTCCTCTCCAGGCTATCCTCCAGCTGTCGAACCACTCGCAGTCGGTGTTTCAGTCTGAGGTGCTCTATGCACTCTGGGGAGACGCTCTGGCCGTAAGAGCGGTATGACTGGTAGATGATTTCTTGGATTTTGACGCTCTGGAAAACATTGGTGAGTCAGTTTAACTTCTAGTGGCTAGTTTTCCAATTTCACAGGCCATGGCACTGGTAAAAAGATGATCTTACATCAAAATAAGGAGGGTAAAATAATGTGTTACCAAATGACTTCAGTAAGCCCTAAAAGGCTGATAAGTTTTTTTTTAGTAATGTCCAACGTGAGTCATGGCAATCAAAGGGCTTTTGTCCAGTGGTGGGGCAAGAATATATGATACTAAAATTAAAGTACTGAGCAAATTATGCTGCTTAAAGGTTGCACTCAACTGTATGAAACTTCATGATCTATAACAGCACCGTAACATCACTCCTTGGTACAACTAAGCGTTAATCTGGCAATAATGCTGGTGTCGTTACCGTACCGAGTTGAAAAACGCGACAAACTTAAGAATAAATACGGGCCGAATAATTATTTAGATGGCATTACCGCGGCTCGAAATTAAATTTTTGTATAGGCCGCGCACCACTTCGTGTTTCCTCTTGAGAATATCTTGGCTCCGACTCTCATCAGACCTGCACCTCACCTTCTCACCGGTTCGCGGCTCCGTGGACAGCGCCATAGCCTCATCATTGTAGATACCCTTCAGGTAGTCGTTCAGCACCTGCATGGCCTGACCGTCTTCCGTGCAATTGAGCAACTTGTCCCGGTTGATATCCAGGATCTTTAGCGTCACCTAGAAAAAAAGAGACCCGGTGTTCAATGTGAATTCTGGTATGAAGAAAATTAACAGGACGCAACAACTTCTTTAACCGTTTTTCAGGCCGGCAGTTGAATGACACCCGAATTGTCTTACTCTTATAAGTTAAGTTGAACGATATATCGCCTCTACCTAATAAAGGGTTAAAAGTAACTACTTTTAATAAATAATAGTAAGATATTTCTTAACTATTCCATGTCTGTAGTCATTACAATGACACGGGAGCCTAATGGAAGATGTGCAGATATGCTGCATATGATGTATTTCCCTCATCAGGAGATGTAAATAAGAATGCCGTCTTAGCATTTCTTTCTTACTTCTCATTCTTTTAACGGTCTGTAGCCTATGATATCTATGGTTACCAATTTTCGGTCGGTCATTTCGATTAAAGTTTCAAAACTACCCAGTGAAGCCTGAAACCATGACAATTGCGTTCATCACGCGTATCAATAAATTATATTCATAACTTTACTGACCTGGAAGATGACCTTGGCCCCATCATAGAAGAAGCAGTCCATGACGTTGACGGCGCACTCGTAGGGCATCACGCTGATGAACAACGTGAGGAACCAGGACAGCGAGATCATGTTCATCATGCCGAGCTCGTCTAACTTCGCGTGGAGCTCGGGTAAGTGGGCTTCCGTTAGCTCTTCTAATACTCCTTGGTCCACCTGTTAAAAAAAAACAAATAAAAATATAGTATTACTCAACCGCGATGAGTTTGGCGTTGGAATAGCTGTCATATGAACTTTGACGTGTTTATATGGCAAGACTGACTGTCACCTCCAATCGTAATCTAATCTCGGTTAGATAATACCTTGTTGTGGTTCATACTAGAAAGTCAGCAACAGATAGACAAGTGAGTTCAAAGGTCCACAGGTCGAAGAAGCCATCTAAGAGTAATATATTATAAAGCATTTCGGCCGAAACATTACATAGTGCTTTTCATGACCAAGTACTTCAATATTTCTAATAATCTTTCTAGTCACTGTGATCATTTCCTAATACCGATTTCACACGGGGGCAGAACAGTGAGGCAGAACAGTGGGCAGCACAGAACTGCTACTGTTTGAACGCACAGAACAGTACTGTCTTCTATCTACTGTCTACTGTTCTGCCCCAGTGTGAAATCGGCATGAAGCTGACGATTGGGTCACGTACCAGGGCGCCAACAACTCTCGTATTGTAATAGTCCGGCAGTAGCGTCTCGCAAATGGTGGCCAGCAGCCAGAATGCTTGTTCCTCAGGGCAGTATATGAGCAGGACAGAAGCCACGATATTCATAGCTTGGCAGTAGCCGATGGTGGGGTTCTTCAGTGCGTACGCGCATAGAACTCGACGTAGAGCGGAAATACCTGGAAAGGTTATCACAACGTCATTCTGTAGTAATTGACATAGAATTTAGGAAAAGACATTCCATTGATAAGATACTACATAATTTGATAAGAATTCTAAAATCTGGGTACAAATGATTCTGATTCAGCTGAATGTCTTATGGTGTTTGATTGCGACGGGATGGGTCCCGTCTCTCTCTAGCACTGAACATTGTCAGAAAGGTGACAGTAGGTTTAATATATCAATACTTAATATTATAAATGCGAAAGTGTGTCTGTCTGTCTGTCTCTCTGTTACCTCTTCACGCTCAAACCGCCGAACCGATTTGGATGAAATTTGGCATAGAGATAGTTCGAGTCCCGGGGATAGACATAGGATAGTTTTTATCCCGGAAGTCGTCCCCTGAGGGGGTGAAAGTTTGTATGTAGTTACGATATCCACGCGATAGAGTTCCAGCACAGCGGAACACCGAGGCGCATGACCAATAACGACTAGCCAATTGAACTGTGTTGCTTGTATAAACTTGTAAAATTGTAACTTGTAGCTACGTGACACGGGACAGAGATAAATCAAAGTAACACTAATCAGCTCCATCAATTTCTTGCCGACAGAAAATTCATAACAACCAAACTCACCAACATTATTCTGGAACGCCGGATGCTCCGGCAGCGACCTATGCAGATCCCTTTCAATCTCATCATTCGCCTGGTTCTTGGAGGACAACGCCTCGTTCACGAGCCGCTCATACAGCCCCTTGTTCTGTGTCTTCTGGAGGAGGGAGCCAGAGAACACGCTCCATAACTCTCCCCGGAGCGACTCTGGTATGCCGTTGATGACCAGCTCGCTGCCGGCGGTGGTTTGGTACATGCTTATGCCCCGACCGACGTCCGTCATGTGGTCTTCCCATTGTTTTTCCTGAAATATTTAGAAGTCGTAATAGTTTGCAGTGCGATCGCGTAATGAATCAGTTAGAATAAAACCCACAATCGTTAAGGTAAAAACCAGCAACACACGAAGAATAAAAACAGACTCAACATTATAATTATATATAAACTGACGGTCCAGTATAAGTTTGAGAAAGAATAAGGCCTCTTGGCCTGTTTCGAAATCTCCCTCGTCTTCAAGTTTCACTAATATTTTCTGCTGTATCTACTTGCTCAACGAGGTCAAGAGCCAGGAACAACATGAGTGATGGCTGCGTTCTCACGGGGCTTTTTAACGCATTATCAACAGTTTGGTCACATTACCTTCTTAGTGGGCGAGGGCTGTTGTGTCATGATCGTCAGGAAACCGCTGCATCAAAAGTTTTAGGAAACTTACCTTCATTATCTTTATCTACTTGATGGGCGAGGTCGGCAGTGCCAGCAACGGGAATCTAAAGTGCTCCTTGGTGTAAACCGTTGCAAGATCGTTATTTTTGACGTTAGCAGATTGGGCCGTTACCTTCTTCTGCTGTATCTGCTTGATGGGCGACGTCTGCTGCGTGAGAAACAGTGACATCAGCGGCGGCTGCGGCGTCCACGAAGGCTCCTCCGCCGGTTGACCTCCGGGCTTCTCCCTGTACACATCGCTGAATATTCAACAGATTGAGAATTTATTCTACAACGTGAGGGCAACCCCTTTGTTAGTAGACCATACACGCAGTGTTTTTGAAACTGAAGTAGAAAATGATTTCGAACGTAAAGATGGCACCACATGGAAAACAAAAGATATATTTCAAACTGTTTTCGTTATTGTAATGCTTCACAATTATGCAATGCCGGTTTTAAAAGGAAAACACGGCTCAGGCATATGTTGGTTTACATTAAATTCAGGGTTTATCATAATCATTAAAGTCGGACCCAAAAGGTTATAACCACGGTTGCGACTGACGTGGTTAAAATAGGTTTGAAATATGTATTTTACTTTAACATGCCTAATTGTAGTACAAGGCCCGGCTGCATTCTAGTTAATGGCTGAAATGAAACTGAAACATTAGATGATATAACCCAAAGACATGCACACAAAAGCAAGAAAAATCGGGAGATATTCCATTTTAAACTCATGCTAATACACTTTTTCATGGAAGTCTAAGGCAAAAGAGAGTACCTACTTATAAATTTAATTGCTGATTCGTAACCAGATTTTTGCATATACGGCAAAGACTTTGTGTTTATCTCGAAAAAGCCGCGATATTTATCCTCACATTACAATCTTTAAACACGTTTTTACTGTATTAATAATGGGAACCGACAATGAATAATAGTAATAGTGTTTCTATAAGGAAAATAAGGTAAAGTATAGCCTGTTATCGATGTAGATATTTAAAGTAAAACAGAAGTAAATTAACACATCAGTTATTGAATCTAATATGCGTAATATCAATGTGTACCTACCTATTAATATATACATACGTTTATACTTACATACGAACAAGTCAAGTTAATATAAAGCTTGTAAAAATCAGCACAATCACTGCAAATTTGCATGCAAGGACTAAAGATTCAGATATTTTTTTTAACCCCATAAAAAATATAGACACCACTCACTTAGGCAGCTTAGCCAGCAGCTCCGAGATCTTATGCACCAGAAATTCCCGGTCTGATATGTTCCCGAACAGGAAGCTGGTGTGATGCGCAGTTGTTATGAGGATACTGCCTGAATCCGAGCTGCCGGTGCCTCCAGAGTCGGCTCTTTCTACTTGGTGCACGGTGCGGAGAGGGATGGTGAGGCGGACCAGGTTGCGGACCTGAACGAAGCCATGAGATGTAGCTAAATATGGTAATGGGTCAATCAACTATTTTTTTGTCGCGTCAGCCAGGAGACAGTACGACAGAGTTTCTTGGAAAAAATGTTACATCGTGGACTTCTAACATGCCAAGCATATGGTCCATGCAGAAAGTAGTTGAACAAGACACATTCAATCGCAGTTTTAAAAAGTGACCCATGAGACGTAACCACGGCAACCAGTGACAGAAAAAAGTTGATTCAAATTGACGCTAAAAATAAATTGAAGGGTGTAATGGAAGGATTCCTAGATGTCGTTATGAACGAAGATGCCATAAAAATCTCATTAAAAAAAAAATGTTACTAGATATGAACCTTCCGTGGGCCATTAAATTATTGTTACATTACCAATAACCGAAACTCACAAAAGTACTTGGAAAACATCAGGTATAAACTTATTTTGCTACATTAATGTCTTTTTAATACTTATTACCTACTGAAACAGTACGAATACTCAGGTACCGGTATGGAGGTCAGGTCAATGGCGTTAGATGGGCGGGTACAGGTCCCGGCAAACAACTTGAACATGCGGGACGAAGTGGGGGGGGGGGGGGGGCAGCTCGCACGTACAATTCGCCTTTGCACAGACAATGCCATTTGCTCAAGTTGTTTGCCGGGCATTGTACTCTCTCGGATCCATACAGGTTGGAGTGTGGAGTGAGGCGGGGGGGGGGGGGGGGGGGGGGGGGGGCTGACCCCGAAACTACTAAAGTTGCTTTTCTGATGTGAGAAGTACGCACTTGAACACGGGCTAAGATATAGTGTAGCCAAAAGTCAGTTAATGGCATTTGAGCCCGGCGATGATAGAATATATGAAGTGCCTCCCATTTACCTAAATAGTGCTCCACTAGACACTAACCGCCTTATTCATAAAACTTAAAATGCCTCTGCGAAATAAAATGTGCTTTGTCCCTTTCTTACGAACACAAAAGCCAAAGTGACAGATAAGGACAAACGAATTTTAACTCCATTTTAGTTAAAACAGGCTTGTAGTACCTTTATGAATACGGCCGTAAATCTTTCAATCAGTTCTTCTCGTTGTACGCCTTAGGGAGGCGTGTAGCGACATCTACCAGAAGACTTAGGCTTCTTAATGGCACCAACGAACGTCTCAAATTATATTGAGAAATCGTCAGAAACGATGCGCCACCCCATATTGAATTAATTTTGTATTAAGCAGTAACGCTGCTAACGAAATTATAAATTTATATCAAAGGAAAAATTGAAAAATTTGACGTTGGTGCCGGAAGCCTTAGTCTTCTGGTAGATGTCGCTACACGCCTCCCTAAGGTGTTGTAAGAAGGAACTGATTGAAAAATTTAGTGGCCGAGACAGATTGTTCCGATAGCTCAGTTGGTTAGAAGCGACGGGCCATGAATGCATGTAGTCGCCGGTTCGAATCCGGCTCGGGGCATTCAATTTTTCCTTTAATTTAAATTTATAATTTCAAGGGGCTCCCATACGCCAATGTCAAATCAATTTCTATCTTTTTTGCAGCTTATTATATTAACAACAACGGCTTTAAGCAATTTAGTATCCCATATTTGCTTCAAAGTTCATTGCTTTCGAGATATTTGGCATCAAAGTTGAATAATTTTAGGCCAAAAAACTGGTTTTCTGGCCATAACTTTTGTGTTAATTGGTTTAAAATGAAAACCTTAGACTAGTTTTTAGAGACGTCACAGACGAACCCAAATATTTAGATTTCGTATATGTTAGATCGATACGAAATAAGTGTTTTATAACAAAGTTTAAAAAAATCATACAAAATTAAGTATTCATTTGTTTCAAAATCCGGTAGGCGAAAATGGAGATAAAAGATTGAAGAACCGATATCCGTTTGATTTATAATTCTATCTGTAGTGCAAAAGTAGAAGATACGATTCAAAACTTGTCAAAAATCGATGAAAACCTCGGGTAGCCCCTTCATTCAAAATTTACCTAAGTAGGTCATATTGTCACAGCTGACTTAAAATACAATATGGATATAGAAAGGGAACGGAGGAGGGCTCTGTTAGTGAGGGATAGTAGGATTGCCTATATCACTCCCACAATTATGAGGAATCCAACGACACCTCATATGCCAAAATCCATCAAGCCGTTTAGAATGTAGCCCGTCAAATATAATTTTTAATACAGTTGCTCAAAAAGTGCTACTTTACGTAGCTGTTTAGCGTGCTTCGCGAACTAGTGCTTTTCACTTTTCCCACTCAATAATTGTACAAATTGTACCATTAATTATTATGTCAATAAAAAATTAAATAAGATTGAACTGTACCTATTCAAAAAAACAGCTTAATTATTTTTCAACTCTATTACAATGATGTTACAGAATTAATAATATAAAAGTTTCGAATTCCTTACTTGTTGTTTTTCTTATTTTTTCGCAACTGTATTAAAAACGTCGTGCGATATACGTGAGCTGGAGGAGAGTGTATATCTCGGTACTCGTGACGTAATGACATAATTTCCGCACTAGCATCGAAATGTACTATTTCTTGTCCACGTACATACGTATACGCTCGAAAAAAATAACCCTCCTACTGCGGCAGTTACGTAACAAGTGAAATCAAAAGATTTTTCGAATGAACGAAGGTCGAATACATGCATACATACATACGCTCGAAAAACATAACCCTCCTTCAGGGCCAGTTGGGTAAATGGAGGACCTTTGCTGTTCTACCGCGGTAATTACAAAGTTACATCGCGTGCTCCAACGCGATAACCTATTCAGTAAACGAGTTACTATGTCAACATTAGCACGTCCTGCTATGATAACGCGTAACAATGTCATAATTTGTATAACAGTCTGTAGATTCTGAGTAGCTTTGTGAATATATAAATAACTAGTTAACAGAACGGGTTAGAAAATTGTTTAGTTTAGATTTTTTAGGGCGAATTTCTGACTTTGACTTTAACAGTTCAGGGGGCCTAGACAAGGTTACAATCGACAAGCGCTAACGCCAATAGAAAACTAATAAAATGTATGAGAATGACAGATGTTAACGAAAAGTGTTTCGTCGGCATCTGTCATTCCCCTACATTTTATTATTTTCTATTGGCGTTAGCGCTTGTCGATTGTAACCTTGTCTATGGCCCCAGGTGTATTAAGGGATAGGGGTAGAGAGCACTTAGGTAACCTCCTGGAGCGTGAACATATGCCAAAATAAATTTCAGCCTTAAAAAATGTGTTTATAATTAATAATCAACTGATTTTTTTAATGTAGTTAGTAAGTATAGACACACGGTACACGGGACCTTAGGAGGTTAAACCAAGTAGAATTCTAACGAAGGTTTTTGAGCGTTCCATATTTCTCTATATTCGCGCGTTCGTATTTGGCAATGCTCTAGCGCAGAGGTCGGCAACCGGCGGCCCGCAAGCCCCTTACTTGCGGTCCTCCCTAGCCGTTTTGTATGTAAAGCTCGTTATATTGATATATTTGAAATTGCCTCCTAAAGTCACAAAATATGACGAAGTGCGGCCCGCGTCAATTTCGTTAGCGACTATATGGCCCTAAGTTGCTAAAAGGTTGCCGACCCCTGCTCTAGCGCTAGCGAGGGCGCACCAACCAATACAATTCACATTTTAATCTCATTCATTACGTCTGTTCCGCAATTGTGCCCCCATTGCGAGAAGCGGATGCAATCATGCTTCGTACTTCGTAATATACAAGTATGTTAAACATCGGTTATTCTCAAATTTTGTGTCTGCATCTAATTACCACGACTCCATATAAAATGTTCGTAAACGGTCGTGGTAATTAGACGCAACCGAAGACACAAAATTTGAGAATGGCCGACATATGATCTGTGAAAAGGGACCTAAGTGCACCTTTCAATAAGGCCCTTATTCGCGCCTCGTCGTAAGATGCACTAAGGTCGCTTTTCCAAAAGAACTATTATCGACTATATTGCTACAAATATATCTGTAGAAATAATTTACTTACCCTACTATCGAAGCAAATAAAATTCTGCGATAAGTACAGTCGCCCCCAATTATGCCTCTTATTATAAGGAGTCCACAACGAACATTCTTCGGACCCATCCAGCTTTTCAGTCTGCGGCAATCTGAACCTTAACGTGTAGAGATTAGACTGCTTTCTCGCATCCAGGTCGCGTTTTAAGAAGGAGGGTTTCTTTGGTACATTTTTGCTTAATTTCGTCAGCAGGTCTTTGTCTATATTGAAACTGCCCGATTTGTCATCGATCAACCTTGAAATAAATAAGATGAGGTTAACAACGTTGTTCTTTGAATGGAGTAAGTGAAAGATTATGCAAATGTACTAGTTGGTTGAGATTATTCAATGTGACCGACTTTTTATAAAACTGTCATTGTAATTGGAATCTTATATCTTGGACGGTAGAGGTGCTTTTTGAATGAACTACTTTGATGTAATTCGGTCAACTCAAATAATCTCAAGTCGACGTCAAATGTGGGGTTTTCTTGTCATCCTCCAGGCAAAATACGGTTTTGAAAAACATTAATTTATGATAGCGCTTTTTTTGTTGATTTAATTTGAAAGTGTTATTCTAAGATAATTTATTCAAGAATCCGACAAACTTTCCACCCGGAAGTAGTTATGTAGATTTAAATGAAGCATGCATTGTCTTTTTTTGTACGATTTATCATGAATATTATAGAGCAAATGTAAAGGAACCAAAATAAAGACAAAAATATTTGTTCTGACTTTTCAGAAGCTAACTTATAAGTTTTTGATGTCTGAAATTTTGACGGATTTTGTCGCTAGGTAACATTGATAATATATCCGTTACACATAAAAAATAAGCCATTATAAATTATTTCCAAAATTGTCGTTTTTTTCATATAAGTTGTCAGTTCATTGACTGGACTATCAAGTTTCACCCTTTTTTGCATAGACCATGTTCTAGGCACGTTAGAAGTCCGTATTGCAACAATATTTCTAAGACAGATACTTTGTAATTTTGTCTTCCGGCTATAACGAGACAGAACAACAACCAGAAATAGTTGATTGACCCAAACGTATATTTGACGTCGACAGTAAATAAAGATAGCTTTGTATAATTAAGATAACCTGATCTGGTAAATATAACTTTGCGTATGGGTGTGTCTATCTATACTGGTTTTGCTATAGCCTGGTAAATGTCCGATAGGACCAGACTATAGTTATAATCTATATATATGAACGTATTTAATTATATAAAATTGAAATTACATAAGAAGTTACAATTATTTATTTCTTAAATACTAAATTTAATGTAATACATAGTCCTGCCAAATGTTTACGTATGGTAGGTATATAGCGATTAGCGCTAAGAAATTTGGATACTTCGCATTTTATTTAATTAATAAAATTCGCGGGACGACTTAAAAAAACCTTTGTTTTATACGCGTTAAATGAGACGGCGCCTGTAGCGGGACAAGGGCGAGGGAGACGTGAAAGGGTAGCGGACCCTCCTGCGCTGTCTCAGTTAAGCGGTCGACCTATAGATTAAAAACTAAAACAAAGATGGCCACACAAGTAATATTTTTAGGAATCCATCTCCATATTTGGGTAAATGTGTTGTATTTTTTTAAAGATGAGCGGCCACGCGTTAAAGTGGTATATTATGATAGATCTATTTTAAACAAACATATTTTGTTATGAAATGTAATACTCTAAAATGCATTGGAGTCGAGATATTTGCAATAAATATTTCTGCAGGTCATATTGAAAAGTTATAACCAAAACTTAAAACTTAAATA
Organism: Epinotia bilunana; assembly: GCA_947049275.1. Classification (NCBI taxonomy): domain Eukaryota; kingdom Metazoa; phylum Arthropoda; class Insecta; order Lepidoptera; family Tortricidae; genus Epinotia; species Epinotia bilunana. The sequence continues at coordinate 17,346,080 of OX346260.1, read as the reverse complement.
TCTCGGCTCCGATATTGTTCAACGCGTTTAATTTTATATATCTATCCGTATTAAGAGGTCCTCTAAATAGTACATTGTGTGTGTAGTTGTGATACAAGCGAGGTATGTTGAAAATTACATCAGAGGCGGAATTATCACGCGAGCCGCAGGTGAGTGATAATGGCGCGCAACAGGTATTTTTCGTGAAGTTTTCGCAGTGCGCGCGCATGTGTTAAGCCAGACTTAGATGAAATCTCTACACAGCCAATACAAAATTAAACAAATATTTTCGTTTTAAAATGTTATCTTTATTAATTCATGTAAAATGTTATCAAAAGTGAATAGTTTTACTAAATTAAACGTTTCTATATCATATCCAAAAAGAAATAGTCATTAAATTAACAAAAAGGATGTAATTTGTTTAGTCGAGTAAGAATCCATTTGCCAAGAATTAAAAAAAAGCTGTTCATTTTGTAGAACCCGGTTAATTTAAGAATGCACCGTGTTCATGCTGCAAGGTGCCAACGTGACTTAATCTGGATATAACCATTACACACGAGTGTCGTAATGTTATAATTATACAACACGCGTGTTTAATATCCAGGATTATGAGCATAAAAGCGGCACAATAAGAGGTACATTACGAGCAAATGTGTTGAAAAGATTATTACAAAAACATCCTTGGCCGCTGCAAAAATAAAAACGATTTTTTTTCCCATACAAGGTTACCCAATGCCCTTTTCCATAATTTTGTCATCTTTATTACAGACATCATACATTAGTCAGGAGCTCAGCTCGGATTAATATACGAAGAAATGGAATTTCCCAGACATGAAACCTAGCTAAATCGATTTCTCGCTCCCGTAAACCCCTATATTCCAAATTTTATCGAAATCGTTAGAGCCGTTTCTGAGAACATGATTGCGAATATATATCCATACTAATATTATAAATGCGAAAGTGTGTCTGTCTGTCTGTCTGTTACCTCTTCACGCTTAAACCGCTGAACCGATAGAGATGAAATTTGGTATGGAGATAGTTTGAATCCCGGGGAAGGACATAGGATAGTTTTTATCCCGGAAATCACCCCCTGAGGGGGTGAAATAAGGGATGAAGGTTTGTATCGAGCTACGATATAAACGAGTTCCACGCGGACGGAGTCGCGGGCACAAGCTAGTAGGTCTATAAATGAACATACAAATATTGCTCGTTTAATACTATAGGATATGAGATGGTTCATAATGAATAGATTATATACTAGCATGTCATCCAAGGCATGTGAGCGTTTCTCAAAAAAAATGCCACTACATTTTTTCGGAGATTTTCTGCAACTTTTATGTTATTTCTACTCAAAATCACGATGTCTTTCCATCCCAATAGGAGAAAAAAAGTGTCCCAAAATTTTCATACATTTTTGAACTTTCCTATTGTGTTACCACCATACAAAGTGTATGGTAAATGGTAACACAATAGGAAAAATATCTTTGGGACAGTTTTTTGTCCTACCAGGGTCGAAAGAGCTCCTGATTCTGAGTGGAAATAGTTAAAAAAAAAAATCTAGAAGTACAATTAATAATAGTGGCATTTTTTTTGAGAAACGCTCATGTGCACACGTGAATGACCAGTTAGCGCATATGTAATTAACTGCACAATATACTACACTTAGTGTCGAGTTGACCAAGGTAGAATAGGGTTAATTGCAAGAACAGTTAAGTATTTAAATAACGACATTATATGATTAATGTATCCTTCTCTATTTATTTAGGTAAATTATCTATCCAAATTGACTATCCCTAATGATATATGAACGGAAGGACCGAGTCGAAAGGTCATATATACCTGTAGTAATGAAAATCGACAAATATATGGTCTGATGTTATTTGAAATGAACGATAACTTGCACAGACTTTGGTTGTAATTTGAATCTTCCTGATTTGACTGTAGGGTCTATATTCTTTTACTTCTGAACGAATTATCATCATCATATCGAAAGACGTCCACTGCTGGACATAGGCATCCCCCAAAGAGTGCCAAAGTGACCGGTCCTGCGCCACCCGCATCCAGCGGACTCCCGCAACCTTTACCAGGTCATCAGTCCACCATGTGGGGGGCCTACCCACGCCGCGCCTTCCGGTACGTGGTCGTCACACGAGAACCTTTCCGCGAACTAAGAAGAAAACGAATTATAACAATACTATATGTTTACAACGGACTCTGCGCGCGCCGTAGTTTTGAATTAACCCAGGAGGATTACTAAAGCAGGATTTATGAGAGCAATTTTGAAGCGAAGTCTTTTTAAATTAATGAATTTCAGCTCCAGAAATACATCTTTAATTATACATAGTAATGTATTAGCTTCGCCCGTGGCTTAAACTGCGTATTAAAAATAACAAAAGCGTAGCCGCCGGATATAGCTTATGTCCATTCAGAAGGTCTTATACTGGATATTACGGAGATTACCCTACATAGAAACTTATAAAGCTTTTTAATATTAGTATAGATTGTGATTTCTATAAAAACCACAACATTTCTAAAAAAAGTTCATAAACGTCTTGGATATCATTGTTATTACTTTATTAACAAAGCTACAAACTAACAATCTTGACCTCTTTGTAATAATAGTACACATGTATACAGTCGACATGAAACAAAACTCAAACATAATCAAATTGAATAAACCATACATTTCTCAGTAACTTGATACGGTGCACAAACTATTGATAAAGCTCTATGACACGCGCAAAAACAGCGTCGATACTTTTAATTAACCACATTTTAATAAAAATATACCTACCTGGCATATTTTCCTTATGCGCCGCACCCATATATTTTAGGTTAAATAAACTTCACATAAAAAAGTTAAGCATTAATGGTATAGCACACATCTCATGTCAGACTGTGCTATTTTAATACTTCTAACTAACAAAAACCCCGGAAACGGGATACAACATATACCCCTTCTTAAAACTTTGGACACTTATAACTTTGTGATTATTTAACCTCTTGCTATACTTACTACTTTCGAGAAAATACGACATTATTGATTATATTATTACTGTCTACACCCCTATTCATGAATATTAACTGCCAACACGGTTCTGTCCACGTATTGTAAAGAACGCAGGCAAAATCGCTCGATAGAATTAAGCGGGTTGGACATAGTCTATCCGGAATCAACACCCAACACCAGGGCAAAAATTACGTTTCAAGAGAGAAGAACAAGATGAATACGTAATAGTACATTACGTACCTAGGGCGGTGAATTCGTGAATGGCCCAGATCGCAGGTGTTTGTGGCCCGAACCGAAGGTGAGGGCCATAAATATGCGACCTGGGGCTTTACGAATTACCGCCCGTGGTAAGTAAACAATTTTACGTCTTCATCTGGCCACAATGCGAGTTTTACCGTACGCGCAGCGTGCAGTAAAACTCGCATTATGGTCAGGTGTGACGTAAAAGGCATTTACGTCACACCTGGCCATAATGTGAATGCGCATTATGGGCAGATGAAGACGTCAAATTGTGTACTCACCACGGGCAGTAAAAAAGATAGCCCTCTATCGCATATTTCCAACCCCCGCCTGCGGCTCGGGTCACAAATACCTGCGATTTCGGGTTTTCTTTCTTTTTACAGCCCTTGGCAAGTAATGTACTATTTCAACACATTTGCTCGTAACGTACCTCTAATTATGTCGCTTTTAGGCTCATAATCCTGGGTATTAAACACGCGTGTTTTATAACATTACGACACTCGTGTGTTATGGTTATATCCCGATTAAGTCACGTTGGAACCTTCCAGTAAGATGTATGCGTGAACATGCACCGTGTTCTTAAATTAACCGGGTTATACAGAATGTACAGTATTCTTACTCGACTAAACAAATTAAATCCTTTTTGTTAATGACTATTTCTTTTTGGATGTGATATAGAAACGTTTCATTAATTTAGTAAAACTATTCACTTTTCATAACATTTTACATGAATGAATAAAGATAACATTTTAAAACGAAAATATTAATTTAATTTTGTAGTGGCTGTTTAGAAACTTCATCTAAGTCTCGCTTAACACATGCGCGCGCACTGCGCAAACTTCACGAAAAAAACCTGTTGCGCGCCATTATAGGTTATTTCACAAATATTTGTAAACATTGTTAATGCGTGTTTGGTTATTATCAAAAATGTTGACTCATGGGGACTAGAAAAGTGATAAATAGAATGGACGCCACTGGACATTCTTGGCGATGTACAATATGTGAGTAAAAACCTGTTGCCATCATTGAGTAAAGAAAATAACTTCGCAAGCCTAAAAAATTTTCATCTTATAAAAAGGATTCTTTCCTCGCAAAATGTGTTGAAAAACGTCGTACGAAACGCATGAGATTTGATAATTACATCCTCGGCTCTCATCACGCTCACCTGCGGCTCGCGTGAACAATTCCGCCTCTGAGGTAATTATCAACTTACCTCACTTGTATCACAATGTACTTTTAAAATACTCACTGTTTCATGGCAATGTTCGCCAACTGCTGCATAAGTGCGTACGTCTCATTTTTCTTCAAGAACAATGTGAAATAGTGCTCGCCATCTCTGGTGACCACTTTGATGGAGTCCGGAAACAAGAGACTGTTGGTCTTTGCTAGTTCGGTCACATCGGCCCATCGGATCTTGATTGTGGTCTTGTGTCCGAATATGTTGGCATAGAAGCACATGTGGTGGACAGACAGGTACATCCAGCCTTGTCTGGGCATTTTGCTTTTCCAATAACTGTTGTTGTAAAAAAAATATGTCAGAATCAAACTTTTGTTGAGTTCTCATGGGCCTTAACCAACTAACCCACTTGAATCAAATCAGATTTTAACTTAAGGATGATTCACAATCAGCTACTGCATGAACAAAAAAAGGTTGACTCACCTACATGAGTAGTAACACACCAACTTTTCGTCTTTTGGCATCCCAAACCTTTGGTGGAACTCATATACAACATTCTTGTATGTGATTGTGTCCTCATCTAATAACAAATATAATGTTAATAATGCAATTTTATGTCACAGTAAAAATTGTAGACAACATAATAATTTTCAGGTTTAGTATGCACAAATTTTTCATCTACATGTAGCATTTACTACATTGATCTCTGTCTGCTCTCTGGCTGCCAGATTTCTAGTCAGTTTTATTTAGACAAGTAACTTGTGATCTTTTTATTCTAGCTAGGAAATAGTCATGTCTACACCGGACGCATGCCCAGGAGGATGCACCTCCACGCCTCGCCGAGTCACACCTCGCCCGAGGCATGCGGCCGAGCATGCGCGGGCTATTTAGTCTTAAGTTTTATATTTAAAGTGTCCATAGGACAATACAGTTTAAATATAAATAAAACAAAGGCCATGCATGACTAGTACAAGACTTTGCATGAAAAAACTACCCTTCACTTGCTCAGTTCTAATTAGAAAAAGATGGATAGTTTATCTCTAGCTGTTTCAGTCACATCTTTAGGAGCAGGGGCACCATATCACTAAACAAACACAAATTCATTAAATACCAAATACAACATACCTTCTGTGAAATTCTCTTGCTCCGTAGCAATGATTGAGTTGATTTTACAGCACACAAACTCTGTGACCTCCTCTTCACTATCAAAGGAGTGCAGTGTTGGGCACACATTCTCCAGCAACCACTGCCAGTCTTGACGGATGTCTTGTTCCGTAAGAGCTGACGATATCACTGCAACATTCATAAGATAAACAATAAGTAGTTAATTTATGTAAAGAGTTTACCAGTGTGTAACTTTGTGGTGTCACTTGATAAGTTTATATGTAGCGGGTAATTTCCAAACTAATCTGCTAATTAAGAAAAAAAACCTGGATATAGAATGGACCTACAGAATTAATGTACACTATATTTCATCCCACGGCTTTACCATTCGCGGGCGGAACCGCACGGGAAACTAGTTTAAAGATATATATAGCCTGCCTAATTTGATAAAGGTCCCGGCAAACAACTTGAACATGCGGGACGAAGTGGGGGGGGAGCTCGCACGTACAATTCGCCTTTGCAAGTTGTTTGCCGGGAATTTTACACCAAGAGAGTCAAAAATAAGAAATTTATTATAGAATGCTCACCATAATATATTTCAGAATTGGGTGTTTGGTGGAGTATCCTGAACGGGGCTGGTTTCGTGTCTCGGACGCTGTCGAAAGTACTAACAAGCAACGAAGATAGCCCCGCTGATTTGCCATGCCCTTTTCTTCTCTGAAGGACGAAATATAGTGTCGTTTCATCACTATCCCTGCGAAATAATATATCATTAAAAATTACCCGCAATTAACACTTTTCGAGTCGGTTTACAGCTCCGTATGAACAAAATAGATAAGCCACTGCTTGAAGTATACATTACCACAACGCAGTTTTTATAAACACTTCCTGCGGCTTTACCCACATGATAACACTTTACAATAAACTTGACAATTAATCTTCACCGATCATCAAACAGTATTAGCATTTTAGAACAATTAAGAGTTTTCTGTTGACGATATTAAGATACTATGGTACAAAATGGCACAATACAAAACAACGGCAACTTGACAGAAGAAATTGACTTGACAATTGACATGTCTATCGTTGACGCAACGTTGACGTTTCACGGTGTGCACAGATTGTAAAATTTGCATTTACATTAATTTACGAAGGCCGCTGTATGTTTAAAATACAACACACGTGAAAAAGGTACACCCGGACGTCGGACTGCCGAGAAAATCCAAAGATTTTCTAGTACGGCGGTTCTTATTGAAATCTTGAAGCGCTCTACTGACAAAGCCTACATGTTTGCTACACGAGGGCCGAGCATGGATAATGACAATGATTTATATATCCGCAGACAGTCTGGCTGTGAGTAGAGCGCCGTTTATTTACTACAGCACGGCTAGCACGCGACGGCGCGTGAGCTCTCTCGATTTTTCTCGCACTATCCGTCTCTCTCTCATTAGAACACTTAGAAGAAGAGGTATAGTGCGATAAAAATCGAGAGTATGTCGCGGCCGTCGTGTGCTAGACGTGCAGTGCGGAGAAAAGAAAGCATGTTTGGATTAGGGTATGCGCGCACGAGCAACTTTTATCTCCGCGACTATTTTGTCTCTCACATCAAGTCTAGGAGTTAGTATGGAAGTGCGCACACGTAGCGACGCGACTCCGTGTGCGCACCACCATACTAACCCATAGACTTGATGTGAGACAAAATAGTCGCGGAGACAAAAGTTGCTCGTGCGCGCATACCCTTAAATAAACGTAATAGTTCGCAGTTTACATTTTAAATTATATTTAACAGTGAAAACAATAAATTATTGTATTAATTTCTTAATGATGTGCTTCTTTTTCAGCAATTTTTCTTTGAGTTTCCGCCCAAGTTCTTTTATTTTCTTCCGAATTAACTACAGCGTGAATCTTGGCAAAAACGTAAAATCCTCCAAGCCAGCCCAGTGGATAATACATCCAGATAGAATTATATTTCAAGTAGTGAAATATTGGAAATTGAGCTATTTTTGCAGAAATTGTGTAAGGAAATTTCATGTGTCTTCCCGATTTTCTGAAAAATAAGTAAATAATAACTATGTTTTAGATTATAAATACTACCAAATTTAAAACCTCTGATGGGTCCTATAAAAATTTGGTGACAGTCTGATGATGGGATCCAGGAGGATTCATGAAATCTCCTCAACTGAAAGGCACGCATATGTCCGTATCGGTATTTTCTTTAGCTAACCATGCATTTGGTCTCAACAACCACAAATGCGGTGAAGTTGAACCGATGATGATGACCACAGGACTCCTCAACTTCGATGGAATTTCTTTGACATAGGTAGCAACTAATGCTTATCAACATATACATTTTTAATTTAGAAGTAATGTTGAGGAACTGTAGGTAAGTATGATACGTCAGCTTGGTGGGTCGGGATTCTACCCACGAGTCTAAACCATGGCTAAACGGTGTCAGTATAGTATTTGCCAAATTTTATTTTAGATTTTACGAGATGTGATTCTTACCCAGCAATGAGGCCCATTTCCCGCAGAGATTTCTCAACTATGGTATAAAATACTTGCAAAACTTTAGGAGAAACCATCTTGACGATTGATTAAAGAGTGCAACTAGGAAAATACACGGAATTTCTAGCGAACTTTTCTAAAACGGGCTTGCTTCATGCGAGGGGAACAGTTGAATAATTCGAATAATTGACAATATACATTTTTTAAATTTTAATGCTTGTTTACACTCATACATAAAAAAGGTTGCAAAGTCCATATAGGGAATAGTTATTCCTTTATCTCGCTCTATCTAATAGCTTTGTATAATACCATGACAATACCTGTGTACAAAGAGTAAAGTAAGTATATAGGTACCCGTGTGTCGTGCCCTTCAATGACTTTGGCGTCTCTATCTATTCATAGTTCTCTTTGGCCTGCACCACACGTCAGCGGCGCTACCACGAACTTCGAACGTCGAAGTTCGTAATACATGCATCCCTGTCTCTCGAGTGAGGGAGTGCGATAGAGATGGAAATACCCGAACTACGACTTTCGAAGTTCGTGGTAGCGCCGCAGGTATCAGAGGGGCTACCGCGAAACGAAAACGAACTTCGTTCGCGTATCTCCCTCTCTATCGCTCGAACTAGCAAGTGCGACAGAGACGGAGATACACAAACGAAGTTCGTTTTCGTTTCGCGGTAGCCCCTCAGTTAACAGATAATTCCCTCACAGTTTGGAGGCTCATGTCATGTTACCCGTGCTAAACCACCAATTTTATTTCTGAACGTCAGTCATCTGTCAACAAAATGTTTCCTCCCTTCCCTCCCGCTCCGACCGACCCGTCCCCCCTCGGAATAAGGATATTAGGATAAGCAGTCTCCCGTCCTCCCCTACCCTCTTCAACTGACATCTGTCACGTCAATTGGCGAAATTGCTTCACGTGAACTATTAGCAGTAAATTATTAAAATTTACGAACACCAATTCTGTTCGTCAAAATTCTATTGCAATGAGTGATAACGAAAAGGAAGAAGCTGCCAATTTGGTACAGAATTAACGAGTAATCGTTGACAGTACGATGATATAATGGCAGTCTCGAGTGCGATCTAACAATCTAATATATGGTGGTTTTCTGTTTTTTAGAAAGAAGAATTCGAATGGGTTCTTCGAGAGGAGGTTCACTCCATTTTGCATCAACTCCACTCGGTTTTAGTCGTAAGTGTTGTCAGATTGAATGGATCATGTGGTTTATGAATGGCTTGTAAATAAAATTGTTTTGCAGGGCTGCGCTCACAGGTTTCCTGTGCCTCTGTACGGGAATGAGGGTCAGAAACAGGACAAATTCATATTGACCTCGCAGCCCGAGCAGCTGAAATGCATTGTGACTTTAACTGGCGACAGCATAACTCATGCAGTGAGTATTATGTCGCTTATTTATTTGTGCTCCTTGAAATACAAACGCGTGGCCTTACACGGTCTGAATCGCTTGAAAAGCTGTTTGTCATTGGCTTGTATTAACAGAATGTTTCTATAAATAAATTGGTGCGGTGTCATTATGAAAGGACTTGTTGTTATATGCTTATGTTGTCGCAAAAAACTAATATTCTATACATGGTATGTTAATGAAAGTTTTGTCTCCCTTAACGTATAACCAAATAATCAAGCCTGCAGTATATTTGTCTCTTTTTAAACACATTCGTTTGTGGACAAATATTATTGAGACACAATATAGGGATCTATTTAGGTATGTATGGGTGCATATGACTAAATTATACATAAAAACTTCCTATCACATTGATATCTTTTATTAATCATATTATGGTTAATATAATAATGGTAACTATATAACATTATAAAATCAATATTAACAGTACGATGATATAATGGCAGTCTCGAGTGCGATCTAACAATCTAATATATGGTATTCTCTATACATCTATGAAATAATTATGTTTGTCAAAAACAATACGAGCTTATTTAAAAGGCACAGTGATGTCTCTAATAGAAACGTGACGTTAAATAAATAAATAAATAAATATTAAGGGACAATCTTACACAAATCGACCTAGTCCCATTGTGAGCTCAATAAGGCTTGTGTTATGGGTACTAGACGACAATATATTTAACAGAGAGATATACTTAAATACAAAGAAAACATCCAAGACTCAGAAACAAATATTCATGCTCATCACACGAATACTTGCCCTTACCGGGATTCGAACCCAGGACCTTCAGCTTCGTAGGCAGCGTCACTACCCACTAGGCTAACCGGTCACCAGTAACATCTTTGCAAAGTTCCTGCAAAGACAGCATTAATGTAAAAAAGTGTGTATTGTCTGGCCAGTAAAATATATAACCACTTACCCTTTAACCTGAAGTCATGAAATATGTTAGAATTAAAAAATAAATTAATGACATTATTAATACATAAATGTTATTATTCCATTTCAGATTATATTAATGATAAAATAGGTTGACATTTCTTTGATTTAATTATATTATATTATTTTTATTCTTTATTTTTTATGTCATAATTTTTACCTGATATATTTAATGGAAATTCTTTAAGACTGGACATGCACTAATACATTCATCTATAACCTTTTTATTTTTTTAAACACCTATTGTTTAACTGCCATTACTGACTTGACTATAGAATTATAATTTGTATAAAGGCACCTGAATTTAGTATCCATGATAGTAGCTACTTTAGTATTAAGTTCAAAGTTTTTGTACGCCTATTGGCAAAACATAGTGAAACTGTAAAAAATACCACATCTGTAATTACCTATGTTTACAAATAAAACTCTTACTTATTTACTTACTTACTTACTTACAAAGGTTCAGGCATTTAATAGACACTGTTGACCAATTGAATAAAATTTGTTTTTGAAACTGTTTATCTTCTATAAACAGTCATGTTTTCCCCCCCAGGACATAAGTTTCAAAGTGCTCCGGCAAATGCATACAATATGCCGTACATCCATCAACCAGGACGGGCCGTGGAAGCTGCAGCAGATCCAGGACGCAGCAAACCATCTGCAGCAAGCTATCGGCTACATTGATAATGTGGACAAACATTACATATTCAGGTTAGTTGTGATCTCAATGACACTGTTTCACAAGGCCGGGTGTTCAAATGACCTTACCTTATGATAAAATGAGTAAAGCTGTAACATATCAAAGTCTTTGTTAAATTGATTTGAACTTCAGTTTGCGTATCCTGTGTCTTTCTTTTACATAACCTAATTAAGAATTTAATTGACTGCAATAAATTAATAAATATTGTGGGAAAATCTTATACAAATCAACCTAGCCCCAAAGTTACATTTTGGCATAGTTTCTAGTGACTGCCTACAAGCAGGTGGTCCCAGGTTCAAATCCTGGTGAAGCCATTTGTTTGTGTGTCGAAATATGAATATCTCTTCCCGACTCTTGGACGCTTTTATGTATTTACATCATCAGCTTTGCTTACGCATAATATTTACGATTATTCAATTTGGTTTAGCTCTAGTTAGTTACTTATAAATCGGCTATCATTGATTGCAGGTCATCTGATGAAGTACTACATATAATACAATGCCTGATTGGTTCTCTTCAAAGAGCCCGCACAGCACTAGTCCTGCCTAAAAAGAAAGCAATAGACGAACTTATGAAAAGTAGGAATATGGTAAGTAAAATGTCCATATATTGAATCATCATCTTCTCTTAGCCTTATTCGGCCTCAGCGACTGCTAATCACTGGTGAGAGTGTCGCTGCTGCGCTGCGCCTTCAGGTGACTGACATAGCCAATTTTTCGGTGAATGTGCGACCATATTCGCCACACATCAGCACCTCTCTGACATAATTATACTGTATGGTCTGGCCTTTACCTCATCACGCTTTGTGTCGAGCTCTGCGCGCCATCTGACTTCGAAATCGTTCACCTGTGTGAACACAATTGGCCTCCTCTGTGATCGGCCCTTAGCAAATGCCTCCAAATTCGGACGGCTGCACAGCTTTCAGCTCTTCATGTGCCGTTACAGCACATCTTTGTACCGCAAAAACTGGCCGCCTTGTTTTCGCAGTAAGAGATGCGCTTGCCCACTCTCTCTCTGATATACTCGTGTTGGTAATATTTGTAAAATTGTGAAGGCAAAAGGACCTTATTTTCGTTGTAGCATATATCATTATTAGCGATGCGCTAATACAAATGCCACGATTCAAGGCGTGATAAAAGGATAAGCGCCAATTAAAAGGTTTTCCCTGAAACCACCACATGGTATGGATAAATGAGTATGAGTACGAAAGCTCGCGTATACACGTATATTGTAGCCCAACTCATAGTTCAACCGATGACTCGGGTCAGTAAGCCCTCCCGAACTTACACACAAGGTTTTTCTACCTGCTTCCGTGAGATAAAACTGCCAAGTCGGGGTGCGGCCACTGTAGGTCATAGGTATGTATAAATTTTGCGTTATTTACAAAAGATTGGAGTGCAAACAGCGAACGAAACAACCATAGAAGTATAAGTAGCGACCCAGAATTGCCCCCTCAGAATGGGTGATTGCCATTATGCGGGGCTGGGGGCGGGGAGTCAAAACGATGCTAGGCAGCCCTTTAGTTCGAACATGCGCATACCAATTTTCGGCACGTGTTTAAGGGTAGAAATTTGTAAGGTGTTCGCATTCTATGGTTTTATGCGATGTGTGCAAAAGCGTAAATATAACTTTGACGTGCACTGTATAGTTATGAAGGGAGAAAGCTACTTTACTTTTAGCTTATTTTACTAAAGCCAAGAAAATTGTCTGTTATTTGGGAAACAAAGTCTCATACATGCTCGTATTAAGCGGACAGTACTGTATCTAACGGACAATATTTGTGTTACCATTTCTTACCAATCTGTTTTGTTTACCCACATAGCGATAGTAATACAATTGTTTTTATCAGAAGCGGTGTTTAAACAAAAAAAGTGATAATTATAGTACGTTATTGCCTGTTATCTGAATTTGTTAACTTATTATTTGTTATGATATCATCCCCATCACTTTTTAGACATTCTAAAAGCCCAACCCAAATCCCAAGATGTTAAGGACATTCTAAAAGCCAGATAGCTAACAATTATATCACGAGTATTCCATATAATCAGTACTTTAAGCCCTGCAGACTACTTCACGTAGATCGGATCATTATTCTCTAGATTATCTAATCTATAATCTTTAACACTCGAACTTGCTACTAAATTATCTATATACTTATATAAACGTAAAAGTCCTGACTGACTCACGCACTTAATAGCCCAAAGCGTTGAACCCCAGAAAGCTGTTTTTTTTTTACTATAGGTAGTTAATATGACGTGAAAATTCCACCCTCAAGGGCAAAGTTAGTACGGGTGAAATTTGGTATAGGGATAGTTTGAGTTCCGGGGAAGGCCATAGAATAGTTTTTATCCCGGAGATCAGTCCCTAAGGGGGTGAAAGTTTGTATGGATAAAAACGAGTTCCACGCGGACGGAGTCGCGGGCAGAAGCTAGTGGATTTATGAACATTAAACTTTCGTATTCTTATCCATAACTCCAAACGAATAAGTTTCTGTCAAAATTTTCATTTTTGGTACAAGCTTTTATTGCCGACTGTACTTTTCTGTATACCGTCATTAACGATATACAGTCATTGAGACGATTGTAACGAGCCCAAACTCGATGGGGTTATGTAGTTTTATTATGGAGTTCCTATGGCCACCTTCCAGCTCCATCATCAGATCAGCTCCACGTCATCATAATATTGCATTGTCACGCGATTTGCATATTCGTGCAAAATTTCAACTCAATCGGAAACCGGGAAGTGGATCAAATTTAACTTGCAAGATTTGATTACAGACAGACAGACAGACAACGGGACAGGTGAAAGTAAATAAAAGCTTGTAAAAAGGATCAAGCTTCAAAACATTACTATACTATCACGCAAAATAGGCACAATGGATGTCGACTTGCGGAAAAACCCCAGTAAAACTAACTAACTAATTACTATACTAGGTGGCATTGTGAGCGGTAGAACTTGCGAGATTGTTTTACGTTTTTTTCTTAATTATAAAAAAAATTGAACTGAATTGTCAAAAAAATAAAGTGCTCACGAGTATCGGTTGAGAAATGCGGTCTGTAGAGAAGAAGAGCCGGATATCTGGACATCCGAACATACGAAAGAATTTTGGCCCCTCAATCGTTAGTTCAATAATAGACAGATTGGAAAAGCTGTACTAGCTTAATACATCTCCTCCAGTGCAGATAGCCTGCCTGCACGGTGTCGCGGTGATATAGACACTTCTAAGCGTTCTAATTAGAAAGAGTCGGATAGTCTATCTCGCGACAGCTCACGGGCCGTCCTTTGATAGCCGTGTCATATAGTGGTCCAAACATTACGGACAGACGGTATAGAATGCTTTCAAGTCTAACATGAAAGAAAATACAGAAATAACTTTGTTTGAGTCATATGCTCAGATGATGTACAGGTTGCAATTTTGATTTTGTGTCTTATGTGGTAGATATTACGGTTGATAGTCAAACGCATCTTAAGTCGTGCTCGGCCTTCTGTGGGATAACAATGACATAACGTGAACGGTCATAAATTTATATTATCGCATGAAGGAAAAGCATTGTCTAGGGATAAGTAAATTTGTTAATTCCAGAAGGTGTATTAATGTCACGTTTAGCGTCTTGTATTTATAAAATACTATATCTCTGGAATCCGTCCATCGCTCTTGCCAACTGAGCTATCGTGGTTCCGCTGGTGGCGAGACGAATCTTTCAATCCTTTCCACTCTTCGAATTACACCTTAGGGAGGCTCGAAGGATAGAAAGATTCGTCGCCACCAGCGGACCCACGGTAGCTCAGTTGGTAAGAGCGATGGAAAATACTATATGTATATAAAAACTAGCTGCCCCCGCCAGCTCCGTTTGCGTAATACTGAGAACCCACGCGGAGCCCCTAAAATACACCCTATCTCTACATTCTGAAGGTCCATCTTTATACACTGGTGAAAGGTTTTTGAACTTGGATGAACATTGAAATTGGAATCTTTCTACATTGGACGATAGAGTTGCTTTTTGAATGGATTACTTTTAGGCAATTCGGCCAAGTCTAAATAATCTTAAGTATTTTTATAGTTGAATTTACTAAGAATTAAAGGGACGCTGATTACCATCAGCTTGGTTTGCAGAAAAGAACCTTAGCGATAAACGTAGGATCTGTGATCGACTTTAATATTTATTTAAGCTACGTGTGTACCTTTTTTTTTTTGACGCTGGGGAAATGTGTTTCTCCCCCCTCGGACTCGACGAATCGAGTCCAAGGGGGCACATACCCCCCGGCCCGGGGAAGGCCATAGTGGGGGGTTATGTGGGGATCTCTCCTCCCGTAACCCCCTCACCCTCTCCTGCCGTTAAGGGGGCGTCGTGGGATGCAGCATTACTTACCACGACGACCCCCGGCGGCCCTGGCTACTACGCCAGGGCACCCGCGCCAAGGGAGGGGAAGATCAGAGACGCTTGACCCTCCCCCCAGACGTGTAGGGCCATGTGCAATGTGGGTCCCCAACCCACTGGCCCTACTGGGGGAAGACACGGCCCGCGGCAGCAAACCGCGCGCGCCTTCGACCCCTCCGTACTGCGCCGGAGCGGGAGCGCATCCGCACTGTCTTGGCGCTCCCGCTCCGCGGCCTCCTTCTGCAACATGACGACTTCGCAGAAGAAGGCCACCGCCTCCCAAGATCTCTCGCTACCCAACATGGCCGCCACTACGCTGTGCAGCGAGAGATCATCCCCTCCGAGGGCCACCACCATCGTGCGGCGCTCTTCGACCCGCGAGTGCACCACTCCAAGGTGTGCTGGGCCGTGTCGTCCTCCGCGCCGCACTCATGGCAGGTGGGGCTAGCTTCTCTTCCTATCCTGCACAGGTAATGGCCGAAACAGCCATGTCCGGTCATCACCTGTGCAAGCCTGTACCCACCTTGCCATGGGCCAGCCATCCATCGACCCGAGGAGTGCTCCTATACAATTCAATTCAATTCATTTTTATTCAGAGACCAACATGGACCATTGCCTTCCTATGGTGCGGATTCCATAGGGGGAGTCCCTGAGGTTGGCTTTCCATCTTTCTCTCATTCTCCTCTGGGTCTGCCTCCTCGCCTCCCTCACCTCCTCGGGAGCGGGAAATTCCCCGGTGGCTCTCCACCGTACCCTCTCCCTGTGCGCCTCAGCAAGCGCCTCCGCGTCGAGCTCCCACGGAGGAGTGCCAGCCAAGGCGCACGCCGCCGCCCACGCCACCGTCACGTAGGCCCTGCATATCCGTATAGCTAGGTGTGTACCTAGCTTAAATAAATAAGTAATAAGTGTGTACTGAGCGAGCTTTTCCCATCCTAGGCAACCTTCACGAGGTCGCTTTCTCTGTGCGGAAATGCCTCGACCGAGCCTTAACAAAGAACTTGACGAGGCTGCCTTACACAGCAAATGCTGGCAGCATTTGCTTTGTAAGGCAGCCTCAGGAGTCTGAAGTCCTATAGGAAATGTTCCTCTACCAAATTCACAAGTTACTTATGAAACACAAATAAGGTCCAGGAGCGGATTAAATGTCGAGAGCGCTTTAGGGAAGCACCTCATCGGCGCCCCTACATTAAAAAATATAACGAAATAAGAAAACCGCCTTTGGAACTCTGCGCAAGGGGCGGCAAATGTCTACTTTGCCTATAGATAGGGATAAAAAGCCTCTGATTAGGTCTGAGAGGCTACCGCGAAACGAAACCGAATTTCGTTCGTGTATCTCCCTATCTGTCGCTCGAACTAGCAAGTGCGACTAAGATTCGAAGTTCGTTTTCCTTTCGCGGTAGGCATGTTACCTCTACACCGTGTCCAATAAGTTCGAATACAGTTATGATCCTTAACAAAATAAATGTACGCGTAGTTTAAGTTATGAAAATTATATTATATGAAAGGCACACTTATATACAATATTTACCACAAATGTTTTGGAATTACTCCACCTTTAACTTTTTTTACAAGCTTCAAACGTTTCTCAAAAGAGTCACAAGCTGCACGCACCGCTTCCATCGGCATATCCTCCCAAATTTGCACGATAACCTTTTTAAAATGGTTCAGGTTTGCGACTTTATAATTATTTAGTTTCGAGAGCATGTATGACCATACGAAATAATCTAGTACGTTTAAAACTGGAGAACTTGGTGGCCATTCGTTTTTCGGCAAAAATCGGTCAAATTAGCCTTGCACCAAGCCTTGAACAGTGTTTGCCGTATGCGACGGAGCTCCGTCTTGTTGGAAAACATAATAATCATCTCCAAACATATTTTTTAAATTTGGGGCAACATTTTTCTCCAAAACCTCCGATTTATAATATTCCGCATTGATTTTAACGCCATAATCAATAAATACTAAAGGCAGTTTGCCTCTCTTTCAAAGAGCACCCCAAACCATCACTGATGGTGAGCTCTGGAACCTAGGCACATTCCTTTCATAGTCTGGAATGTCTTCTATCCTTGCTGACCACAACCGGTCGTTTTGGGCGTTATGAGGCTGCTCTAACACAAAGAGTTTCTCGTCTGAGAAAACTAATTCGTCCCCTGCGTGCCAAGAAAGTATGGTGCTACATCTTTCTACTCTCTTTTTCTTGGTCGCATCTGAAATGCCATGTACTTTTAGTTCTTTGTAGGCATGACATCCAAGCTCTTTTTTCAATATATTATGTACAGATCCCCTGGAAATTTTCAGATCAGCAGCTAATTTTCTAATAGAACGGTGTTTTTTCCGCCTAATTCGGTCTCTTATAGCCTTTACCAGTTTTTTGGTTCTAGCTGAGCGGGGCCGACCGGATCTTTTCCTGTCCTCTGTAGAAGAGATCTCTTTATACCTTTTTATAGCAATATAAACCAGATTCCGTTTAACTCCATGGGGTTGTAACGCCTTGAAGATAGCACATGGCCTGTCGCCATTAAGGAATTTTCTAATAATTTCTTCACGAAAATGCTTCATCGTGTATTTAAACCAAACTAAAAATACGTGACTTATGAAATTATTGTATTATGTTTATGTCAATATACTTTTTAAATTAAAATAAGAATTTTATAGCCAGCAATCCGTATGTCTATACAGCAAGTGCTAAAAGTTTGTATTTGAACTTATTGGACACGGTGTATTTAGATTGTTTCAACGCTCAAATTGTTTAGTTTTACATTTGTTTCCAGAAAGCCCTAACACCGAACCTGCCCGAAGACCTCGCGATATCGTTCTACATCCAATCCCACAAGCTAATATTCGTCGCGTACCAGCTGAGTTCTGTGCACGGCAGCATGCGTATCGACTCGTGCCAGGCGGACTGCGCGGTGCCGTGGCTCAGCGACGTGCTGTTCATGCTGACGGCGGCGCTGCACATGTGCCAGCAGCTTAAGGACAAGGTGAGGAGTGGCTCGGGCTGCCATTGCTGTGATGGTGGGCCTGATCTGGGGATGCTCATCGCGCAGCAGGATTATGATGATTGGTTATAGCGTTACTTATGCATGCAATCGCAAAAGATATAGTGTCGTTGCGGTCATAAATAATTATGTCGGACCTCTCGCTCGCACGCCCCGTCTGTCGCTCCCATTCTCGTTATCTCTCGCTCCCACTCTTGCCTCCCGCTTCCAGTCTTGCCTCTCTCCCACTCACTGTCTATCGCTCCCACTCGCTGTCTCTCGCTAAAGTGTGAGTAAAAGGTACATTCGTCTTGTGCCTGAGCTCGGTACAAGACGAATGTACCTTTTATTTGTGTTGTGGGCTTTGGGGATACTCGTGTCGCAGCAAGATGATGATGATTTGTTGTAGGGGTTACGTAATATGGTCGGCGTTGAAGTCTACTAATATGTACGCTCTCGATAACACAACTGCAAACGACGCATGAAAAAACCTCGACAGATAGTAGATACCTGGATCTATACTGCATCCAATCGCACGAGATTTATGGCGTCATTGTCAGTCAACAAAAAGACCGTGTCATTGCGGTCATAATCGCTCGCACTTGTTGTCACTCTCTCGCACTGGCTGTCTCTCGCTCTCGCCCATCGTCTCTCGCTTTCACCCTGTCTCTGGATCATACTAATACATGCAACATTTAATGTGCGAGTGAGAGGTTTAATATTTGTGGCGTACTATAGTATCCGCAAAACCAAGTGGCGAGTCAGGCAATAAAAGTCAGTACTATTGTTGCACGGCCCGCTCCATAAGGCAGTGCAGGTGCGAAAGAGATAGCATCATCCAATGATTTATGACCTGACTCGCCACTTGGTTTTGCGGATACTATAGCTGTGCTCGGGCGAGGCAAGCTGCGCGTGCGCGGTTCACGTGCTGTCCATACTAAAACGGACTGATAAACATTTATAAATGTTCATTATTATTATTTTTTTATATACCTGTGCTGCATGGGTGTTAGCAGCTTTCGGATAAGGGGTGAGGCTTGTTGTTACGAGCCTGATCTAGGATACACACGTAACATTATAGGTTTTATGGTCATGTTTTACGTAATGATTTGGTTACGCTTGACCATAAAATTGTCGTGCCAGCTGGGCTGAAGTCAACTTACTCGCTCTTTGAGCAGGAGAGCAGCGCTGTATAGACATTATGTTTTTTATGTAAATGTTATTGTTATACAATATACTAACATTAATAATAGATTTGTGATTTTTGTTTTGTGTTGTACAATACCTTCATTGTATCATCATCATCAGTATTACTTTAATGATTGGCATTATAGTTACTCACTGTCTCGTTCATTAACATTTACTTCAACCAAATCTTTGCTGACGATGTGCGGGAACTAATATTACAGTACGATTACTGTTAGTTAACCACTGACAGATGGATCGCTTTCATTTAATTTTCAACTTTAATCTTATACAAATAAAATTGTTATTACTAAATCGGTAGATGTGGGTAACAGTATTCTGAAAAATGCTTTATCTGTATGAAATTAAAGTTGAAAATTAAATGAAAGCAATTCATCTGTCAGTGGTTAACTAACAGGTAATCGTACGTCTTATGTGATGAGTTGACGGGCGATAGAAAAAAACATGCTGCGCCGACTTCAAGTAAATGTGATGAAAATAGGTATGGAATAATCAAACAGACGTGAATCATCTCCCAGGGTAATTACTAATTAGATAAGTAATAGATAAATATCAGAGGGCTTACCGCCAACGGCATTCGAAGATTTCCCTCTCTGTCGCACTTACGTACGAACTCGCAAGTGTGACATAGAGGGAAAACTTCGAATGTCTTTCGCGGTTGACCCTCAGATCAACGACCGAATTTCGCAAACTCGGTATCTATTACCTTGATTGTCGAAATTTGAGCTCTATTGAAATCTCATTAAAGTCGAGTTTGTAATGCTATGCTCGAGTAGAATAGGAATTTAACTTTCCGTGTGGTAGTCTTTTATCTTGACGTGACTTGGCGCATGCTCTGATAACGTTCTAAACGGTAATAATCGAATAATTAGATATTGGTTTTTATTCGCGTGATTGGATGTATAATCAGTATTATCACGATTTTATCGATAACGAGTTTTATGGTCTGTGCAAATAAATAGTGCAGCCAGTTTAATTGTGTCATGCGGTATTGTATTTAGCAGATTTCTAGGTTTCATGAGGCTTAACCCGTTGGTAGGGTATTACACAATGAGTATTATTGTTATATTTTTATGACAATATTATTGCGATACCCAAAATTGTATGGATAACTGGCTTCAAAATCGGCAATATGCATGTGATACAGTATATTGTGATATGAGAGTATCGCGCGATAATAAATAGTCACCGTGTGATCGCACCCATTAGGATTTTGCCGCGAAATTATACTTGTCTATGGTAACATATTTATTTATTATTTATATGGAATGTAAGGATAAATTATCAGGTTTATAACATAAAATAGAGTACGGAAACCTAAAAATAAAATGTTATTGCGCCACGGAATACCACACCGCCCTAGGTTTTTCAATTTGCTAAAAATGTGAAAGCAGTAATCATTGAACAATATTGACATTTTTACTTTAAATGTCACTTTTCGATATTTAGATCGGTACTACGTATTTTTAATATTACGAAAGAACGAATGTAATTGAATTAGGTATTTATTTGATCTGTCAACAACTTACTATCTAACGTCATTACGCTCTTGTATTGTTCATGGTTTCAATTTGACAATACTAAGAGAGTGGACCTTCTGTGCCTTGGTACTACCTAGATACTTATTCTGTGGTGCCATACGAAATGAATGGTACAGAGTCCTCTCCATAGTAACACGACCTACAGCAGTGGTTTTTAACCCTTTCTACACCGCGATCAGCTTTGTACGAAAAAAATATCGCGGCCCTCAGCTTTTCTTCTCAGTACCTACTTATTTTTTCTTTTTTGCAAATTTTGAATTCCTTTCGTCACTTTTCATCAAGATTACAGTTGCCTGGGGCTTCTTGGGGGCCGCAATCCAATAGGTAGGAAAAACACTGATCTACAGCAATCTATCAACGAATCCTCAAATCGATAAAGGGTCGGCAGCGCGCTTCTGTTTCTTCTGGTATCGCAAACGTCCATAGACGACGGTTTCTTTCTACCATCAGGCAGCCGTATGCTAGTTGTAAATATAGGTATGTGAAACGGTTTTGTAACATGATTGTATTTGTTTTTTCCAGTTATGCGTCTTCTCTCAGTACAAAGACTTCACGGTCGGCTCCCGTTCGGCCTCCATGCTGTTAAACTGATTACTTTCCTTTCGCGATTCTCAGTAATGTACGTATGGTTAATAATGTATGTATGTGTATTTATTTAATATTAGTTAACGAGTCCATTGTTGATATTCTTGTTGAATATGTTGTAACATAATGTATATGCGTAATAACTAACATTAATTTATTTAAGTATAGTTAAGGAGGTTTGCACATGTAGGATAAAGGACGGTAGCTGTTGAAATTGAAATTAATATGACTATCGCACTCTAAAGCTGTCTCTACACTAACAATTACCACTGTCCAATTCCAAAGGTCACATAATGCCATATATTAACGTTTGAAGGGTCTGTTGATGTGGACACAGCTTTATTCACTTAGAAGCAATATTGCACAGGGATATCGCTGCCGATTTATTAGATATTAAAAACACAAATGTATAGAGATACAAATTGACAGATATTTTTGACATAAATAGTTGAACATGTATGTTACACTAAAACACTTATTAGCAGGCTTGTTTTGTATGTATTGAACTGTCTTATTAATTGACCTGAGGCTCTAGTATAAGTTTTACCGAAACAAAACGTTACGATCGCGTTTGCGTTTAACCCTCAATTTGTATGGGATTTGACAGCTAAACGCGAACGCGGTCGTAACGTTTTGTTTCGGTAAAACTTATACTAGAGCCTCTGAAATTTCACCGTCTTCAAATTTCAACATTGGGTGGTAAAAACCCAAGAGTAGTAGGCACATTGCTTTCTCTTAACAAGACTTTAATATAAAACTGTTATTTGTTATTCACCAGACTGCTTCGGTGCTATGGAATAATTTGTTACAAGACACGTTAAGTATTACACATTGTGAAACTGAACTAGATTTAATCAATCATATCAGGCTTCCTTATGCCTGATAAGGAACGGTTTGGCATATCTATGATCACATTAACGCCATTTTAAACCTTATTACTAATCAGTATAAGGTTTATTGATGGTCATTTCGTATCTGCGAACCGCAGGGACTGTAGAAGTGAAAAAGACACATTATACGCGTTTTTGTGTAAAAGAAAAGTGATTACTACTTTGATGGCTTTTTCAATATTTTGGCCAGTTGGGCTGTTATTCGACCAACCCACGTAATCTCGTGGATTTGCAATAGTATGTATAGGAAGTATACAAACGGCTGGCCAATTGAGACTTGGTTGTGTAGTAGTATTAGCAAATTCATTTTTTGTTAAATAACGAGCTTCGGCCATGCGTTCTTTTTAATAATTATTATTGGTCCCATTTCTACTTAGGTACTTATAAATTGATTTTATTTATTTATATCCCTGTAAAAATTACTTAGTGCCCAAAGTACACCGTCTTTAACTCTATTATTCAATTGCTATAAAACATAGGTGAGTACCAAAGATCTGCTAAGTCGTTTCAGTTAGTAGCATTTGAATCAAAGCACAGCACATCTCTGGTGGAAGCTCACCTTTAGCCACTCTAACGGCTCGGCAACGACATTGCGCTAATTGCGGCGCGGCAAGCGTTTTATCTGTTCATTGCGCGGTCGAGACGCGGTTAGTTGGGATCACACGCAATGAATGACAAAAACCGCTGCCGCTGCGCCGCCGCGCAATGTCATGACTTCGCGCGACTAGCCGTGGCGACCGCGGTGAGTGGCAAGCGCTCCAATTATTCCAAACAAATGCACAGAGACGGTGCCGTGTCTGTGCATTTGTTTGGAATGAGAGGCCGAGCCTTAAAGACTCGAGCCGTTAAAGCTAAAGCGCAATTAACACATGCAAGTTTCATTACATTGCGGGTTACTAAGGTAAATACCTTAGTATAATAAGTAATAATAATAAACCATTTATTTCAGGCATCTAAGGCCCATAGTTACAAATACCTTAAAGGCTAACATACATACAATTATAAAATTAAAAACGAATTATTATTTAGGCGACGAAACAGTGTGGCTCCGTTGCGTCGTCACGTCTGCGGCGCTACCACGAACTTCGAAAGTCGAAGTTCGTAATACATGCATCCCTATCACTCGAGTGTTTTATCTATCAAACCCCGCAATGTAGTTAAACGTGTATGCAATTTCTTGCATGTATAATTTGCGCTTATGACTAGCGATGCAGTATGGAGACGACTCGCGTTAACCCTGATGACTCGTCCCTATGGCTCGGCCGAGCTCTAACTCACAAAACTACACTAATGAAGGTGCGATCACACCGCTGCTCACAATACGCTAACGCACCGTAAAACGCAGCAAAATGTATGAAGAATACGTGACGCATACGACACGTCAACGCGTATACGCAGCGTTAAGCACCGGTGTGGTCGCTCCCTGATTTTGTAAGATTGTTACCGACAGCGTAAACAATGTGCCATCTTAGACACTTTTGTAATATTGTATCTGGATAGATCTGAATGAAATTAAAGGTTGTTGGTTAGTAACGGAACGTGAAGCAATAACGCTTCTAATATTTAGTCAGTTTAGACGCGAAATTGTATGTAACCCTCGAATGCATGAAGCTAATTAAGTTTATAGGCATATTCGTATGTAATTTTCAAGTTTAAGTGTCAATTGTTTGTTTTTATGACAATATACTGCCCTTCGATAAGTATCCTTAGTACCATACAACTTTTTATCCACCAAAGTCAAGCAAAGCTATGTTTACCTATCTATACAAGTTTCGCAATAGCTTCGAAGCTTTATAATTAAAATACTTTAAAATTACAAGAAAGTTACAGAAACGACTATGAAATTAAAACTATGTAATAGCACGCGACGACGTTAAAGCGATCTCGTCCACCTTAGCATTGTGTGAAAACATAGCTTAGCTTAACTCTGGTGAATTTAGATTAGGATTGCCTTTGTCATTGTCCATAACTGTGTAATTAATATAACTAGGTACGTCCATACATGAAATGTATGAAATGCGAATATTCTTTAGTAAAAATTCATTATATCCTTGCGTCAATTCAAATGTGACAGTACATTTTCCATAATAAAATGATTGGATTTATGAACTTACCCCCTTATTCTTAAGAAGGAGTAAGTTTATAAATCCATTTTAACCACATTTATAATGCGCTATGAAGGACCGCTTGGATGCGCCTTGTGCCGCCAATCTGGCATACGTTGTATTTTTTCGCGCCTTTACAAATGTCGCAATGTATCGCAACAACCGACAGCAATCAGCTATAGATTTTGACAGCAATACATACCTCTCAATTGAACTATAAGCTCTATCTCTGTGTTGTTGCGATAAATTGCAACGTTTGTACAGTCTATAACGAAATGGACTCACTGATGCCGAACAACAAGCGAGATAACACAACTCATGATAGCCATGGAGAATCTCGAAATGGGACCCGGTTTTAGATTTTTGGAATTAATGGAGCCGCTTTGACACTAAACGATAACCTTACCTGGGTCAACCAATTATTTCTTGTTGTTATTCTGTCCCGTTACCCAAGAGAACATATGACAGAGTTTCTTCAAAAAAATGTTACAACATGGACATCTTCAAAGAACAAACTTAAAAGATGGCTCTTAAAAAAGGGGTCTGTAATGACAAGAAAACCTCACGTTTGGCGGATTTTAAATCGCAAAATCGTACTTTTAAAAAGTGACCCAGCGAACGTAACCATGGCAAGAAGTGACTTAAAAAAAGTTGATTTACATAGATGTAGCACTTCTCTATCTCAACTGGTATCACAATCTGTTTCCTATAATTACATAAAAGCCCTGACAGTCGGCCATGCATGGTCGTCAGCATTGAAGTCCATCGAAGATGAATGACCTTGGTTCTGTTGGCGCTACCTTAATTGCCCCTTTTATGCCATAAGAAATGCTAGGATGCTTACCAAAACCAAATCTAATGATTCGATCAACGGCTTTATCACGAAACTCAAAACTTGGAAATTCATGTATCTGCATCTCTGTCACTCGAGTAAGATAAGTGCGCTAGAGACAGAGGGGCTACCGCGAAACGAAAACGAACTTCTTTTGTGTATCTCCCTCTCTGTCGCACTTGCTTATTCGAGCGACAGAGAGGGAGACACGAACGAGTTTCGTTTCCGTTTCCCGGTAGCGCCCCAGATACCCCAACTTCGATTTTCGTTGTGGCCGTGATAAATCTCTGATCGCAAATACGTGTTTCGGTAATAATAACGACTGCTTTCGCTAATGGTAATGAAACAAAATTACAAAAAACAACTTGCTACCGTTAAAAAGTCATTATAATGTAGAAAATGTCATATTTTATTTTTAGCTAATGTACTAATTATGTTTTATTTCAAAATCGAATTTTGGTGTAATAAATATATTGTGATAGTAAATCAAACAACGGAATTGGAAAATAATGTTAAAATTGAATTTTTATGCACAATAATTACTTATAGCTATTATTGTTAACGCACTTTCTATTGTAACTATAAAACGTTTGAGAAGTACATGTAGGTACCTACTTTATTTAATCCTTGTAATTATTAGAATAAAAATGTATTATTGTATTTTTAAGTTATTTAAACAGTACAAACGGTACCTATAGTCATATCTCCACTATGTGTGTGGCATGGTTTCCCAATTTAGAAAAATGTGCGACCTGTGCAATAACATTATACTTTTATTTTGTCAATCGTAATAGAAAAGGTCTAAGTTTAGTTGATGCCCATAGCATTATATGCATCAAAACACTGCATTTATTTAACGTTTTCGTTTAAAAGACCTCGGTCAAGTACCACCTGTGTATTTTTTTGACATGTTTGACAATAAAATTATTATACTAGTATTATTACTTAGGTAGTCTCGGACTATTTAAAACTGTAATATATAATAAATAAACGGTTCTTGTGATTGTGTTGTATTTCAGTAAACCAAAATGCTGTTACGCTCTTGTAGTTTCATTTCTGCGTTCTAAAGCGCAATTAACACAATGCAAGTTCAACTAAATTGGTTTCATAGATCAATTGAACTCAGTATTCCGCGGTAACTCTCTTGCCTGAAACCAGTTTTACGAAAGTCTAAATTTGTAACGCTCGCCTAAGTGTTGTAAAATACTTGTAAAACCTGACCAATAACGCCTGAATCACACTGGCTCAGACTGCGGTGGCGGTCAGTAGTAAAAGTGACAGCTAATAAATGACAAGTTTACTATTGACCGCCGCGGCCAGGGGCCCGTTTCATGGAGCAACAACTTACAAATTACAAGCAGCAGTCTCTTTCTATTAAAATGTATTGAAAAGACTCTTCCGCTTGTAACTTGTTGCTTCATGAAACGGGCCTCAGGGGCCCATAATGCTCAAAAGCTTGTAACTTACAATACAAGCGGAAGTCACTATCTAACAGGAGTAGAAAAGTTACAAGCTTTTGACAAATGGGCCCCTGAACGCGTTAGTTTCTGTGAGAGGCTAAGCAATAACGATTCGAATTCGAGAATCTTGAATTATTCAAAGAGTATATAATCACAGACGAGCGAAATTGGCGGCATGAGTCCCGTCTGGGTAAGTGCCGGAAGCACGGCGTCCGGCAAAATAAAGGTTAGTCCGTACTAGACTTTTTTGACCTTCCTCGGGCGTGTCTACCGATTTCACTCGTCTGTAACTGTAAGTCTTGCACGGTTAGCACAAGACAGCGCGCGAGCTCACTCACATTATCCGTCTCTCTCTTATTAGAAAACTACTCTATCTACTCTGTCTATCTAGACACGAATAGGGCGAGAGAGCTCGCGCACTGTCTTCTGCTAACCATGCGGCTAGCCTACACACGGCTATTCTAGCACAGACGTAGTGGCTATAAACAACAAAATACTATAAGTACAATTACAATATAACTTCGTCATTCTCTATACTGTAAATCATTTTAATCTTAGTGAAAATTATATCGGATGGATATATACATATATATTATAAATAGAGATATTATATTAAATACTTCTTTTTACAAGTGAGCTATCTTCGTAAACGCAATTAATCTTTGCCTGCGTTGACGTCTGCCAATCGAAGCTTTTGTTTTGAATCATTTTGAATAACTTTCATTGACGAAAATAACACCTTAGTTTCATCAATATTTACTAAACGCTGTATCAAAATTTGCCTTTATCTTATTAGTATAAAGCTTAAAATTGTTTGCCGTAATTTTGACTTCTGCAAGTAAAGAAACGTTCCCTTTCGATTGACATTCAGAAATTGTACGTAATGTTAAGTTGATTTCACCGAATTTTCCAATTATTTATATTTTTCTTAGTTCTGATGTAACTAAATTAGGGCCCTATAATTGTAAGAATTCGAAGATACAATGGCGTTAAGAATTGGCGGCTGGTTCGGCTTAATTTCTGTTATAGTGATTGGCTTGTTTGGATTTGGATGGTATTTAACAATTCTTTCGTTTTTGGTGTCTTTTCTGGCAGGGTAAGTGTTGATACATTAACTCAAATTGCCATAAGTTTATACTAAACACATGAATCTATATTTATAATTTACGCTTTCAATGATTTTAATAATAATTTCCATTTTCCAGGATACTAACCATCCTCTACTTTAATTATGATGATAAAAAAATCTTCAATGTAGACATAAATTGTCTGGACGATCCACTGCAGCAAACAAATTATTCCATTCAATCCCCAAGGGTAAGGAAAATGGGCATGAATATGTCTCATATATTATTATCCTCACTCTCAAGGTCCAATGACCATGTTAATGGATTATAATCAAAGTGGAAGTTTTCTGGTGATTTTGATCCACTAAAGTGCATCATCATCCTAGCGTTATGGGAATAACCAGGAGGTTGTGCCCTCAACACTTTCGCAACCGGACTAAAAATGGATCAATTCACCAGAACCCAACAGAATTCGCCAGGCGTACAAGTTCATACTAGTGCCCGCCTAGCCGGCATCTGAGCAAACATCACGAGTGCCCGCTAGGCGGGTTCTTGGTTGCGAATGTGTTAAGGAGCCGGGGTCTGCTTTGACACCTAATCACAAAATTTGGCATAGACACTAGTATTACGAAGGAGCCTGCCATCTGACCTTCCAAGCCCAGAGGGAAAACAAGACCTTATTGGGATTAGACCGGTTTCCTAACAATGTATGCCTTCACCGAAAAGCTAACGGTAAATGTTCCGTAATACCTTACAAAGAACTCATTGGTACGAGTCGGGATTCCAACCCATGACCGGCGCTTGACATCTGCATGCCTGAACCACTAGGCTACCATAGCTTAGTTCACTAAACCTAGATTTCATATTACAATTTCAAATGTATTTTTTGAATCTTTCCGATCCTGGTATTATCAAATGTTTGTTGAAATTTAGGTACTTATCCATTAAGATCTAATCAATAAATATCAGGGAAACACCATCTTGACAATAGACATTAAAATGTTAAACTAGAAAGTGGGATGGTATTCAAATATTTGTGTGCTTACTATACTATAATATGTTAAACTAATCAATCTTTGTATGTAATAGCACCATCTGTATTTTCGAAAAATCTGCCAACATCAAGGCGAAAAAAAGCAGATATTTATTAAAACTTGTTATTGACTTCCAATTTTTAGGTTCACTCATTTCATATAATTCTATTGAAATGGTGTTCATTTAATTATTTCACCTTGACATCCTCAATAGATAGACTAATCTGGCTCTCAATTTCACTATTTATAATATTACAGGAACATGCAATAAATAATACATGTTTTTCTTTTTGTGTTGTGTGTTTAGCAACCAATGATTGCAATATCACATTTTGTTCAATCAAAATCAAAATCAATTATTTATTCTGCAAATAGGCCACAAGGACACTTTTACATGTCAAACGGTAATTTACAATAAAATAATAATAATCTTACACAATAATAATTTAATATTTGCAGATTAAGGACCAATATAAACGGTTAACAAACTACATGTCACTAAGTTAATGAAACCAAAACAAAATTGAAAAATATGATAATTAGATTCGATATTTAACAAGATGTTGATATTTTATACCCACATTTATTCTAAAAGTGGCACTGGAACATAAGTTTTATGTGCTCTGCCCACTCTCCTCCTTGAAAGCCGAAAATTTGAAATTTCAATGAGGCACCCTCTTATATTGTCCTAATACCTACGTGAAAACGTTTTTTTAAAATCTTATCTAAAAAAATAAACAAAAATCATATGTTATTTCTTTACGTATTAGAACAATATATAAGAGGGTGCCTCAATGAAATTTTAACTTTTTTTTAGGACCACCCCACTGCCTACCCCTTTTAGGAATAAAAGCGTGAATGTATGTATGTATGTTATCTTTTTTCAGATTCTAGAAATATTTAAAACAGCCAAACCTCTGAATAGTCAGACAAAGCCAACATTCGATCAGCGCATAACAGGCAGTGACACTGTAGACTCGTTCCTGAATGAAATCATAACCATTATCATTAATGACTATGTGACTCCTTGGTACAGCATATTGACAGACGATGAAGAGTTCACAAATCATACTATTAAACAATTGGTGATATCCGCCAGTGCCAATGTCGCCTCTAGGTGAGTGTTTATTAGAAAAGCATTAACTGGACAATGTAGGCTGTAACATTTCCTAATAATGACCCTCCTAGCATTATTCCCGGTTGTGCCCTAAAGGAGCTTGAGGTCCGCTTTGACATCTAATCCCAAGATTTGGCATAGGCACTAGTTTTACGAAAGCGACTGCCATCTGACCTTCCAACCCAGAGGGAAAACTAGACCTTATCGGGATTAGACCGGTTTCCACGCGATGTTTTTTTGACAGCCGCATGTCTTAACCACTAGGCTACCGTACGTAGCTTGTAACTTTTCGTAATAACATTCAAAAATATTTTGTTATAATGGACTAGCAGGATGAAAAGTGAAGTCGGTGTGACCTAGTGCCTATAAAGGCCTTTGCAGGCAGCGTTTTTTTCACGCGCCGTCGACGCGCCTTCATCTACTACCTAGCGGATGTGGACGCGCGTCGACGGTGCGTGAAAAAAACGCAGTCTTCTAGGGACATCCCGGATTTTAATCCTGGCACAGGCAAATATTTGTGTGATGAACATGTATTTTTGTTCACTAGCACATTTATTGTCAAAAATAACGTGAATAATATTTCATTATTGGTTTTAGTTATCTATGTTGTTTTATAAGGTCCAAGATAATAGCATAGTTAAAGTGAGGTTAATGTACCTTGAGACACCATTAAGTCTTATCAAATGAACTCTTTGAACACGATAACACTCTAAAGTCCATTAAGGAGTAGGTAATTATTGACTGTTTTGACACAATTGTTTTTAAAGTTATTGTCTCTATTTTGTAAATTCAATTGATATATAAATTATAACAATTAGTAATTTCAAGCTTATTGAACAGCTATGAAAAATCACTGAATTTCAACTTTATTTAATAGTGTTTAAAATTAAATATTTATCATTTATATAAAAAATAATATAAAAATCAGGTAGATACGGTTGTCTATACGAAATTCCGTGTTTAAAAGTGGCCACCAAATCTGACAGTATACGTGTCCATTGACGAAGTGAAACTGAGGAAAGTTGGTGCAATAGACTCAGTTTTAGTGTGCCACATTTGGAGCGCTTTTAACCTATCTAATCTCTTTTTTATATCACATCATTGTTTGTATACAAAGAAAACAAATACTCGAACAGCCCAGAACTGCATCCTTTACACAAAGATAAAAAAACACCTATAATACTGTTTCCAGGGTAAAAAGTGTAGACTGGATACACCTCCTCTCCACAAAGTTCCCAGAGGAATTGACGATGCACCTAAAGTTATTCAAGCAGTCCAGATTGAGATTGAAGCATATAGATCTGGTGACCGCTAAAGAGGTCAATGGCAATGGCAAACCCAGTCCAAAGAAGGAGGAAAAGAAAACTCATAGAAGGAACAAGAGTGATACAGACCTGTCTTGGCTGCCAGGTACATAAGTATTCGTAGCTCGCTCGTAGCCGATAACATGCGAAAAACCCTATGTAGAGGTTCCTAGCCCTCAAAGTACTTCTTGCACTTTTGTAGTTTAGTTATTTTATAATATCTTATTTTAATGGAGGTTGCAATACCTTTAACCACATAAGTGCACCATAGTCGCTCGTCCAAACTGTCAAAAACGAGCTCTAGATATATCTCGCTCAAACATATGGCTGTTCTCTCTTGTCTAAAGACTAAAGGAAGTTGAAGGAAGACACTTTATTCCTCACTGGCTTAGCAACGGCCTCGTGGACGTCGGGTGACGCACGCATTATACGTAAACGCTGTCGCACTGCGCTTCGCCATATGGTTGTGTTTGCGTGCAGTGCTCCTCGCTTGGCGGGGGCTAACGTATTATTTTGTTATTGTCATAAAAAAGGAAATTACTTAGTAGCACTTGACCAGTAACCTGCAATGTTTTTTTTAGTACGTAAGCTCACTCCCAATACACCTAAATATGTCTCATGTCAACAAGAAACCTTTGGCACCGTCTGCCAAGTACTTAACTACCCATACAAATTTTTACCGGTGTTTTAAGTTAAGGATTTTCAAACTTTCGCTCAATTTTAAGTGCGAAAATCTTCTGATTCTTGCTCAGCACAACTTTCTCCACCAGCACGTCTAGCACACGACGGCCGCGACATACTCTCGATTTTTATCGCACTATACCTCTTCTTCTAAGTGTTCTAATAAGAGAGAGACGGATAGTGCGAGAAAAATCGAGAGAGCTCGCGCACCGTCGCGTGCTAGCCGTGCTGCTGCCATGCATTTTATAGTGTTGTCTTGTCATGAGACGTAGGTTTATTGGGAGTGGGCTTACGGACTATTTGTTAGAGTTAATGCTATTTTGTCATGTTAATAAGATCTTAATAGAACTCAAATCTGTACCGACTAATCTGAGACAAAACCCAGTTTTTACAAAAATTTATGTAACTTGCAGCTTGTTCGTATGTAAGTATGTCAGTATGTAAATATATATTAATAAATTCGGTGACAACGCAATATTATGGCTTCCACTTGATTTGATGCCTTAATTCGGTTAAGAGTCCGCAGTCAGCTCGGCCGAATTTCACCTTCCCATACAAACGGAGTTTCATTCTCATTTTAAAACTACGTGTTGGATTATGAAGAAACTGCATATACAATTACATGAGGTTTATCTATGTCTGTAATTAGTTTATATGGCTCCAGTTTATAAAACAAACGAAATACAGCCAAAACAAGTTTTGTATGAAAAACTAAAATTAGCTGTATTTTTTCTACTATGGTATCTGAAGCTACATAAACTAATTACAGACCTGGATATACCTCATGTCATTGTACATGCAAAGTTTCGTTACAATCCAACACGCAGTTTCAAAATGAGAGCGTAACTACGTTTGTATGGAGAATCGAGCTTACTGCGGACTCTTAAGGGCAGATTCTGGTTACGGCAGAATGGCAGATGCGCAGAAGTACCATTTATCGAGAAAACTTCAAATGTTATTTAGTTAGTACGAACAAACTTACAAGTGGCACTTATTTTTGTCCTATAAGCCATTATAGTCATCACCGTATGCTTTCCCAACGTTCACACTGTCACATTTTCAAAGATCAGCACGTCTAGCACACGACGGCCGCGACATACTCTCGATTTTTATCGTTCTATACCTCTTCTTCTAAGTGTTCTAATAAGAGAGAGACGGATAGTGCGAGAAAAATGGAGAGAGCTCGCGCGCCGTCGCGTGCTAGCCGTGCAGTGCGGAAGTTGGTCTGGTCGGCCGTGACAGTCTCCTATTTCTGGGCGTTTGGCCCTTCGGGCATCTAAAGCTACTTAACGAACCTAAAGGCGGGATTCCACCGGTGTGCGGCACTGTGCGGCACAAGCATAATCAGTACAAAAATGCTTGTGCAGCACAGTGCCGCACACCGGTGGAATCCCGCCTTATCCTGCTTACCTTTAGCTATCACAAGGAATTTCTGGCATGGGACCATGCCAGAAATTCCTTTAATACGATGAAAGTAGGTGTACGTACAGTCAGCGTCATATGGTTAGTAGCAGCCTCGTCTTTATTACTGTAAGAATAAGGGTGTGTTACGAAATATTTGGCTACTCTGGCTGCTACTAACTATATGACGCTGACTGTACTTTACGTACTTGGTCTCACCTCGTAGTTGGAAGTAGTGACTTTTAACAACAATTCCGACCCATTCATTGTGCCAGACTGTCCAACATCTGCCGTTCTAAGAATCCGCCATTGCCAGAATCTGCTATACACCGAAAAAGGGATCAGATGATATAGGCAGTAGAGGTCATCAGAGAGCAACTCCCTAAGTACGCTAGATAAAGTCTCTGTGGCAATGAAATATTTGAAGTTTAAGTTTGAAGTTTGATAAACCCGTGTTTGGGCTCATTGGAACCCTCAAAAAAAAGAAAAAAATATTGACGGGATCTTTTTGTGACACACTGTTTGCAATTATACTTTTTGTGAATACCTAAATAATTAATCAATCTATTTTAGACAACGCTTTATAATTTATGGAAGCCAATTAGCTAAACTTAATCCAGCATTTTTTTCCAGATACTCAAACTTTTGGAAAATCTAAGTTTTACGATAGCTCCGAAGATGTTAGCGGCAAATCATTGATCGATCTGTTCTTCGATTTGGAAAACTCGATAGAGAACAGACAAGTTTGCCGCGACATATTTTGTACTGATCGCGATAAGGAGTATGGTAAGAATGGGAACACAAGTATTCAGTCGTTTTACTAGTTACATTTATGCGCAAAGTCAATTATGGCTACATAGATTATGCCAAATAAATTCTTACAAAAAAAATGTCAAAACACCCCCACCAACACTGCACTTAACTCACAGATGACAAGCTACCCTTCGAAACATACAGCGAAGGTACCTACTTGACAAATTATAGTACATTGTGATACATGTGAGGTATGTTGATAATTACATCAGAGGCGGAATTATCACGCGAACCGCAGGTGAGCGTGATAAGAGAGCCGAGGATGTAATTATCAAAGCTCACGCGTTTCATACGACGTTTTTCAACACATTTTGCGAGGAAAAATCCTTTTCATAAGATGAAAATTTTATAAGCCTGCCAAGTTATTTTCTTTACTTATTTATGGCAACAGGTTTTTACTCACATGTTGTATTACATCGCCAAGAATTTCCATTGACGTCCATTCTTTTTATCACTTTTCTAGTCACCACGAGTTAACATTTTTGTTAATAACCAAACACGCATTAATAATGTTTACAAATATCTGTGAAATAACCTAAAATGGCGCGCAACCGTTTTTTTCGTGAAGTTCGCGCAGTGCGCATTAGATGAAATCTCTAAACAGCCAATACAAAATTAAATAAATATTTTCGTTTTAAAATGTTATCTTTATTAATTCATGTTGAGATGTTATTAAAAGTGAATAGTTTTACGAAATTAAACGTTTCTATATCATATCCAAAAAGAAATAGTCAATTAATTAACACATAGGATTTAATTTGTTTAGTCGAGTAAAAATCCATTTGCCGAGAATTAAAAAAAAAGCTGTACAATCTGTACAACCCGGTTAATTTAAGAATGCACCGTGTGCACGCATACATCTTACTGCAAGGTGCCAACCTGACTTAATCGGGGTATAACCATAAACACACAAGTGTCGTAATGTTATAAAACACGCGTGTTTAATATCCAGGATTATGAGCCTAAAAGCGACACAATAAGAGGTACGGTACGTTACGAGCAATTGTGTTGAAAAATAAATTATCTAAGGCTGTTTAGTAAGTATGCCCAGACCGATCAACAGAGCTATGTGGTATTTGCGGTTCGATTATATTATTTTAATTAGTTCGGAACTTCGGTTCCCCCTGTTTTGGCATAATATTTTAGTAAGAATTCTTTTTGGCATAATCTATGTAGCCATAATTGACTTTGCGCATAAACTGTTTATAGTTCGATTACGCCGAATTTCAATAGTCCGAATATTATTTGTTCATCATTTTGATGCTCCGAATCATGTCCACGCATAAAGTATACGAGCATATATTTTTTTTGTCGAACACTATTCTCGCAAAATATATAATGGAATAACATTATTTAACAGAATTTCTTATTCACACAATCGTATTTTAACACACACAAGTTTTTTTTTTAAAACAAACATGCCAATTATTTTAACCTAACCGTCACCATGTCGAAGTCACCCCGCTTCGCGGGGTGCCTGTTTCCGATCTAAGGGACGCAGGCTTACCCTAACCTAACCTACTAATAATACCATTGTTACGGTTATTTGTTGTTTTTTTTGAGCCCCCCTTTTACTAGCTGTCCTAACCTAATCTACTATATTCCACCCCGCACCACAACGCATTCCGTTTTAAGTATGCTTAGTAAGTATCGGACAATCGATAATATGCCGGATAAAATTATGCTAAACAAAATTATGCGTAAATATAATCGGCCATAACAATATTATGCAAATTTAAATTCGGACTAACACATGATAAATTGGTGGTCATAGCTCTGATCGTCATTTGTTTTTCAGCGTTACTATGCGAAGTGTCTGAAGCGGTGATATACCTGGTGGCGCCCGAGGAAGTGTGGAGATGTCACGCGTTGAAGTTGCTGCTCGTCGACCTGCTGTCCTCGGTGGTTCTGCGGCCCGTGGTCGAGTTGCTCAGTGACCCGGACAATATTAACAGAGCTATTATTAGAACGGTAAGTGAAAACGCTTATTGCGATGTGTGGAGAGTTCATATACCTGTGGCCCGTTTCATGAAGCTGCAAGCTAATTTTATAAGTCTTAACTAGCGACACTGAGGTGTCTCAGGTACCTGGCCCATAACGACTGCCCATTTGACTGCCGGTATTGACGTGTAACTTGTAGCTTCGCTATGAGCCCGTGGCTTCTGAAGAGGTGTGTATTGGCTTGTTCTTCTTGATGGTTCTGCGGTCTGTCATGGCGTTGCTGAGTGCCCAGGAAAATATCAAAATGGCTATTATCAGGACGAGTTTATACTCGTACGGTATTTCACCAGAATTCTTACAGTTGCGGCTCGGCCGTGATTTGAACGAAGGAAATGTAACCTTCACAAAATTCCTTATAACTACGGATAACTAATTCACATTAACTCACCGGTTACATTCACAGTCAGAAGAATCATATAAACTCTATTACTCATATTGTTCGTTTCAGTGTTGTCGCGACTCCTGCTTGCCGTCCGAACAGTTCCTCATGGTGATAAGGTGCTGCGGTGATGCCGAAGAATTAGACGCTACGTTGGAAATGGTGCAGAAAGACATACAAAAACTTGTAAGAAATTATTTTGAATATATATAGAAAGAAGAAGAAAGAAAGAAAATACATTTATTTAACGTTACAACTTAGGTACACAATGAAAAAAAGAACAAGCAAACAATAAGGATCCCCACTCAGCATAAAGCCACTGCAAGACACGGCAAGCAGAGGCGCTGATTTTTATAAACTACGTGTTTTTGTCAATTTCCGTTAATTGCATGGGGGCATAGTTTAGATCAAATAAAGTTAATTTCTCCAAGACAGTAGTATCTTAACTCTTACTGTTATCAAGATATTCAATATTTTAATTTAATCAGTTTTGCAGATTTAACCAGTGTAAATGGCTCTTAACACTCGCAACCGAACTAAAAATGGAACAATACACCAGAAACCGACAGAACTCCCTAGGCGTGTAGCTTCATACTACTGCCCGCCTAGCGGGCTGAGCCGACATCTGGCTCTGAGGCTCTAGTATAAGTTTTACTGAAACAAAACTTTACGATCGCGTTTGGGTTTTATTCTCAATTTGTATGGGAATTGACAGCTAAACGCAAACGCGGTCGTTACGTTTTGTTTCGGTAAAACTTATACTAGAGCCTCTGGCCGAGCAAACATTACGAGTGCCTAGCAGGCGGGTTCTTGGTTGTTAACGTATTAATTGTGACGACATAACAGCTTTCTAAATTTCCGGAAACATCATACCATATACCACGTCGGTTACAAACAAGCCTATGCCTATGGACGCTTGCAACTTTATGGGGGTCACATGCGCGTTGGCAACCCTGTAAAAATGTATACGCTTCTTTCTTGAAGAACCCCATTCTGTAGCCGGGAAATCCTCGGCAGCGCTTATGACACAACCGGAGCGTTCGAGGGAGAAAAATTCTCTGAAATCGTACCTTACGAAATAATTATTGATTTAATACATTTGTATTGCTGCAAAGGTCGCCGTCTGGATCCGTTCTAACAGAGTATGAAGGAGTCTGTATAAATTCCAGCATTCGAGAGACACCGCTGGAGAGTGGGAATTGCAAGATCGACAGAAACTATCATCGCTGCAGTATCTGAGCAGAATCATACAGGCCAGGAGAGCCACTTTAGGTCCTCAAGGTAACCTTGTTTTAATAACGACACTAATATTTAAAAATGTGTTTATCTCATTACAAGGTTCCGACTGCATTGGAACAAAAAACATAGCTGAATAGCTCGACAGACCACACTTTCGATTTAAAAAACCGCACTCTAATGGGTTCATCCGTTTGGTAGCTACGATGCCACAAACAGATACACAGGTTAAACATATAACACCCCTCTTATTTGCACGTATTGCCAGAATATGACAATGTGTGAAATTTAACGAACATAGTTGAAACAATCCGTTTAAGGCGATACCTTGATTTGAGTCGAACACGCCCCCTAGACAGAGACACGCTGATGCCTTCCGCGCACGAGGAAAAGAGATGTAACACTCTTCGGGAATGGCTTTTTTGGACCAATTTCGATAAATACCTAACTTAGAGACGTTTTATTTAAATTGCATAAAGTGAGATTTTAGATGAGATAAAATACTAGTATTTACTTGATTGTTGCCCCGTGTGGTGTCGGGTTAGAATTTCACCACCCCTTTCTTCCCGTGGGTGTCGTAAAAGTCGACTAAGGGAGAAGGGTTGAAGTGTGTTGTGGGCGATGGGCTAGCAACCTATCACTGCGATATCACATTTTGTCGATCTTTTATGCCCACATGTATGCTAAAAGTGGCGCTGGAACATACGTTTCATGTGCTCTGCCTACCCCTTTTGGGAATAAAGGCGTGAATGTATGTATGTATGTATGTATGTTACTTGATTGTGTCGTAAAATAATGTATCGTTTGAGTAGGCTGAGTAAAAAAAGGAAAATCCAGACCCAACTTTGGATTTTTTTTCTATCGAGGAAGTTTTAAGCAATCATGTATCGCTAAAATCAGATATAAACAATCATATATCTGAAAATCAGACTTTATTGTCTCTTAATCTAGTCAGAACGGCGTTTCAAAGCACGCGATTATTTTCCAATACACAGCCTTAAACATCGACTGTAATACCAGTTTTCAAGGCACAATCTCTTTCTTTGCCTTGATTATAATTCTATACTGCCGTGCATTCTTTAATTGAAATTATTGCTTTCCCACTTACTGGATAGTGGTGTCCACGACCTTTAGGAGGCGTGTGTGCAGCCGAGGAATCGGAGTATCTAACAAGTATCACGTAGAGATCCTTTCGACAATTTAATGAAATTGAAGGGGTCCACCGGTCAGATGCCCTGTCTGTGTCATGGGACGCACACCGATACACACACCAGCCCCCCTATTCTGTAAATTGTTTTAAGCTCACCTCAACGCTCACCCACAAATATATCATGACACCGCGATGCGTAGTAATTAAGTGTAGGTAGAGTTCTAGTTTCGTGACGGGTGATCGGCGGGGTGAGCCGCTTTAGCGCGTAGCGAATAACAGCCCTGTTAGGGTGTATAGGGTCTAGTCTATTGTTAGATGTCATCTAAATGAACCGGTTTATTGCGTGAAGATGATGGAATAATAGCTGGTTGAGACAACAGATGCCTGCCTAATGAAACTGCTTCACATTTTGTTACGGCAGTTATTCTGGCTATTCCAGGAAGCAGCACTGCAGAGGAGAAAGTGTCTGAAGAGGTGATCAGATCCCTGAAGTTTCTGCATGCCATTGCGGCATGGAGAAATCAAGCGCAGTACTTACTGGACATAGAACTTAACGAAACAGGTCAGTTTCCTACTTCCTATTAAATACCAAGCTGCGCCTGCGAGGTGCGAATTCACCCGGACGCGGCGTAGTTGTCACTGTCAGTGTCACATAAAACGCAACAACCCTAAATGGACGAAAGAACACGTGCTATGCGGTAGAGCGGGATAACATGATTAAGTATTCTAGCTGTGAAACATCGATGTTACGAGTATGTAAAGGATCTTCTGTACCTAAGTACTAATATGTATTCTGAAGATACATACTGATGACTTGTCTCGTTCTTAAATTCATGCATGACTGTCAAATTGTTTTATAAAGAGGTATGGTGTGGACTGTGATGAAAGAATTTAACGGAAATTCGTAAATTTTTGTTTAGACTATTTTATGTAACCATTTTATCAACCAATTAGAAAATTTCCCAAATACTTAAAGTAGGGATTCAATCACGTAAACACTATTTGATTTCAGTTTTTTTTGATACTATAATATCGGTTAGACAGTTTCATGATATGACTTAAATTGAGAAGTGATGCAGAAACGAAGCCTAATATTCCATTAGTTGTGTGTATGTAATTGTATGGTTTAGTGTCTGTTAAAATATCATTATACTTCTTGCATTTAACGAAGGCATGTGGATTTGACGAAATTTGACTTTAAATTCATTTAAATTCACGCGCCCACTCGCTTTCGTAAAATGCAACAGCTGTAATTAATTATAATTATGTAGAGCTTAAGAAATGTAATTTCTATATATGTTTAGTTTCTTATATATTTGTATGTTAATACTTGTTTTATATTTTAAAGTGACTATATTTCGGAGGATGTCAACATTATCGAACAGAGGTAGGCCTATTCAGCAAAATAGGCATTAGTCATTCGCCTGTCTTAGTCTCTAGGGCTTTATAGTAATCATTGTGTGTAGTTGTATCGAGATAGTATGGCTTATCAGATAAAATCACCAAGTCGGTTACTAACAATATAATATATACGCGCCCAACAAAAGAAAAAATACAACGAACTTACCAACAGTGATAGAATAAAAAAAAAAAAAAAAGTTTTATTTTCAGGCATAAAACACCCATATCAAATAACACATCAAATCGATAGAGTTTGTTTTGTTTTGAAATCCAACGGAATAAAACAAAAGCGACTCTGTTCCAGGTTAGATCGTTTAAATTACTTTAAATTCCATCGATTAATGCCTTTAAATAACGCCCTTGAGCGTCTAAAGAATAAAAATATTTATATTTTTAACCGGCTTTAAAAAACGGAGGATTTCAATTTGCCGGAATCTTTTTTTCATGTTCCCTGATTACTTGAAAATACCTGGACCGATTTGGAAAAATATTTATTTGTTTGAAAGGGTACCTATCCTTCCCCGGTCATCTCAGGATCTGATAATGGGATCCTGGGGAAATCGAGGGGACTCTTCAAATTGTATAGCAAACTTAAAGTGATTTGGGTACTTATTTGCAGTCTGTTGAAACTTTGATTTCAAAGTAAATTATTAAAATAGTTTATAGTCTCGTGTTCGACTAGACATAGAATAGACGCAATTTAGTATCATGCTCGATATAGCGCGTAGTGTAGAATTCAACCTAACTCCATTCAGATAAGGCTTCAATTCCAAGCCACTACATAATTCATACATAAACCTTCGGTTCACTTTTATAATTTGCAGACTCGGCACAGACGTCAAAAGTTGTGATCGACAACCTTCGGTCATCAGCATTAGAGATATGCGATACATACCTGACACCCAACCGGGTACTTGTGCTGGGTATTCCCGAGAACTGCCACGCAGATTTGGTCAGGAAGATTAACACGGAAGGAGAAGAGTTCACGAACAATCCAGTAATATTCTTTGAAGAGCTGAAGAAGTGTGTTTCCTTTGCGGTTGAAGTGAGTCTTTACATTGTTTACATTTAACAATAAAATCTTAGGCAATGGAAATGGAACGGAAACAGTCAGGTTTATTCAAGCCCAAAGAAATAATTATACGTACAATTTGTGGAATTCAGACTTATGAGTCGTGCACACCAAAGTACCAACAGACTAAAAATGTATCGGTACCTTCTTCGTATATTTTCGAAATATTTAAATTAGTATAACATAGCTGGCGACTCAATGAACATATGCAAACGTATCCCAGGTATACCAAAAACTCGAGAGATTTGAAATTGGGTGACAACAAAGAACAGTTATGTTTAGCAAATACTGCTATATGATGTATGGAAAATATACAATAAGTTGGCGCTGAAATAATATATACAATAAGTAGAGATTACGCTATTTTCAACAGAAATAGTCGCGTTATTTACCAGTTGACATCGTGATAAAGCTGGCGGTATCGTCAAATCCGCGTGGTTACAAACAGGGCGGTTTTACCTATAGTCTACGTATAGTGCAGGGTGTGCGTTGCACACGGGCGCACAGTCCTAGCGGGCGCCGAGTGGGGTGCTAGAAGGCGCTAGGGTAATGATTGCACACTGGGGTTACATGGGCTGAATATGCCTCTGGTTACAAATTTTGTATGGCTTCTCGCGAGAATTGTTGAACATTGTTGCTAAGTATTATATTACTATATTATTAACATGTAATATTTACTTCAGGACGATCCTTCATGGCAGTCTGTCTTGATGATGGAAGATCAAGACGGGGCGGCACCTAATAGGTACAAATACAAATTATATTTAAGAAAAAAAAAAAACCCCGACACAATGAACATAGCCTAGATCGGCATATAAGACTTTCGATTAAAAAAACGCACTCAAATCGGTTATTTAAGATACTCTGTCATCTTGTTTTCTGGCTAACAATAAAGAATATCAACAGAAGGAAAACATCGCGAGGAAACTGGACTAATCCCAATAATGTCCAGTTTTCCTTCTGAGGCTCTAGTATAAGTTTTACCGAAACAAAACTTTACAATCGCGTTTGCGTTTTACCCTCAATTTGTATGGGATTTGACAGCTAAACGCGAACGCGGT
This sequence comes from Epinotia bilunana, assembly GCA_947049275.1. Taxonomy (NCBI): domain Eukaryota; kingdom Metazoa; phylum Arthropoda; class Insecta; order Lepidoptera; family Tortricidae; genus Epinotia; species Epinotia bilunana. The sequence goes on along the minus strand of OX346260.1, from coordinate 17,303,317 downwards.
CGTAACGTTTTGTTTCGGTAAAACTTATACTAGAGCCTCTGCTTCGTAAAACTAGTGGATAGACATAAGCCAAATCTTGGGATTAAGCGCCAAAGTAGACCCGATCTCCTTTGGGGCACAATCGGAAAAAACGCTAGGAGGACAAAAGAATATCGACAAAAACATGTTGATTGCCCAAATATTCATGAAATCTTTTCAAACAAAGTGCATCTTGTTTTCAGTGAAACTAAGAAAGAGGACAAGGACACTAAGAAATATGGCGGTAAGATGCTTATTATTATTATTATTAAAGAAAATGGGGTGTGGACCGATCAAGGCCATGTTCGGTAGCGTATTGCGATTTCAAAAATGCATTTGTTAATTTTAAAAAAAGTTTTGTTTTTGTGTACATTGAAAATTTTGTTTATGTTTGGATTCAAGTTTTTGTTTACATCGCTTGTGTATGACGACAAAAATGAAAAAAGCCGTCAACTGCGTATCTAGAAAACGTACACAATACATTTGTTTTCATAACACAGTTGTGGAATGTTGGCCTCGTGGCGGAATGTTGTCAAAAATTAAAACTGTACTGTAAAAAAAAACAAAAATATCAATTGTAAACAAGAATTATAAACAACAAATACATATTTAGAATCGCAATGCGCTTCCGTGTATGCCCTTGATCTTCTTTTCCTATTTTTTGTACGCCTTGTATATTAAGGTGGTTCGATTTCCATACAAAACGTTATTTGGTATTCACAGGCCAACGGCGTGATTTTTTAAGAAACCTAAAAATTTTCCTTGAATAAACTTGTGTAAACCAGAATAATTTGAGAAAAATGGTTTTCCCAAAGTATGACGTCACAAACGAATATCTCAAATTATTCTAGTTTATACAAGTTTATTCAACAAAAAGGGGAATTTCGCGCAAATTAAAAAAGTTAGTTATGTAAGTTACTTAAAAAATCACGCCGTTAGCCTGCGAATGTCAAATAACGTTTTGTATGGATATCGAACCACCTTAAAGAGCTGTAACAGGGGAGTTCCATTGTTGGTGGCTAGTGATAGTCTAATACAACTTCTTTATTTTTATTATAAACCTTTCCTACGTAATTCTAAAATTCTTATCTTCTATCTAAAGATTCGTTGGTTTGAAAATAGAACAACACAAAACAAATACAACCCGGTTTTAATTTAGAATAGTATATTCCATTGATGAAGGAAATGCCTTTACAGGCTTTTGGAATAAAGCACACATGAATTTAAGTCAAACTGCGATTGAAATCCAGTAACATAAGGGGGATGTTCACGAGAATGATCTCGTGTCTTCATATATGTATATTCGTTAAACTGGCTTTATTAAGATTGTATCGAAACAATAAAATAAGTTTGAATTTGCGTTTATTCAGCACCCTGATCAACTGATCAACTGACGCAACTGCGTGTTTCACGCAAAATTCAATATAATTCTTTATATCATCTTACTGCCTTTTGGAGCAGGGGGCTTTACAAACTATCAACTATGCAGACATGGGGGCTACAGCATTCGAATCATCTTTAGTTCGGTTTGGTCTGTGAAACGCACTGTACATACTGTCCGCGAGCGTGTTTTGACTTAAATAGATTTTTGCGTCAAGGCCGTACAGGCAAGTGCAAGAAGCTAATGAGGTCGTGCCTCAACACGTTGCCCAAGCTGTTCCACAAGGTGAACAAGCCGCAGTGGGCGGACAAGGCGTCCACCTTCCCGCGCGACGTGGCGCGGAAGGCTCCGATCGACAGAAGCCATACACTGCCTAAATGCAAATTCGGTATTTCAACTGCGTTTCTTAGAGTAGAAGGTAGAAGAGTATGGTTTACCAAAGTTAAAGAGAAATCATCGTATGATTGAACTTATAACATCTTTCTTTTTGCGTCGAGGGTTAGAAACAGTTTCCATTAAAAAATATAGTGTAGTAAATATGTAGATGGCTCCCGCATTCTTACGATTTGGATACAAAGAATTAGATTCATGGAAAGTCACTCTCTGCTGATACTTAGATTGTTAAGAGTCCGCAGCAAGCTCGATTCTCCATACAAACGTAATTACGCTCTCATTTTAAAACGACTACCTAGTTTGCTCTGAAACTTTTTACTTAAGGTATATCCAGGTCTGTAATTAGTTTATGTAGCTTCAGATACCATAGTAAAAAAAATACAGCGTTTATGCAAATTTACGTTTTTTCATACAAACTTTTTTTTTTTAATAAACTGGAGCCATATAAACTAATTACATACCTAGATATAACTCATGTCATTGTATATGAAAAGTTTCGTTACAAACCGACACGTAGTTTTAAAATGAGAACGAAACTCTGTTTGCATGGGAAGGTGAAATTCGGCCGAGCTTACTGTGGACTCAAGTATTTGGAGTACTATCGACAACATGGCTAACTCCGTACACTTTATGTGCATGGTAAAAAAAGTTCTATATAAATACTGGATGGTCAGTTAACTGTGTTGGCGTTTGTACCATTGGATCGGATATTAGTTACTTGGTTAGTTTAGTAAATAAATACATCGAGAAAACTGTAGCCGTGTTTTGGGTGAATATTGTTTTTCTTTAGTTACTCGTATGATGAATTGGCTAGTTACAAATTTAATCTATTGTTATACTGTCCAGGTGGATTTCAAAGCTAGTAACTAGTACTAGCTAATAGCTACTTTTTAGGGTTCCGTAGTCAACAAGGAACCCTTATAGTTTCGCCATGTCCGTCCGTCTGTCTGTCCGTCTTCGGCTTAGCACAGTAACCATTACTACTAGAAAATTGTGATTCGGCATGGATATATGAATCAATCACGCCGACAAAACAGTGCAATACAATTTGGAAAAAGATTTTTTTTGGGTAGATCCCCTACACCTAAAGCGAGGATGTACTTTTTTTCTCGTCAAACCCATGGTGTGGGGTATCGTTGGATAGCTCGTTCAAAAATATTATGGGTTTTCGAAAACCATTTTTCAAATCAGTAATTCGTTTGCGTGATGTTGGGCTTTAAAGCCCTAATTTTAGTTCGAGTCATGTGTCACCCCCCCCCCCCCCTCCCCCCTCCCTGCCGGCTTAATGGCTACTACTGAGAATGTGAAAAAATTCTTGGTAGTAGTACATATAATGAATTTAAAAAGAAAACTATCACGAACAAGTAGCCATAAGTAGTTACCGAGTAATAGTCGACCAACTTAATGTGTAATTGAAAAGGCCAATTTTGGTACAAATTCGGCCGACGCAACCGCACCGCACGTCGATGTAACTAAGACAGACAGGCAACTGCGGTACCCTACACTGCGCGTGGCCCGACACGCACTTGGCCGGTTTTTATTTGTTACAAAATTTAGTCTCACACTATAAATCTTTTAATTTATCAGTCTTTACTCACCTGTCTAATATTTTCATTGTGATTATACTGCACAAGGAGTGACTTGAGCACATTACTTACTTCTTGATGGCTAAAAAATACGTTCATCAGTAAAATAAGTTTACATACTCGTATATGTGATGTATACCTTTTTTAACAGGAATAGACACACTCCCCATCCCAAGCGCGAGGCATAATCGTTCCCGGTCTGATATCGTGGGTAATTTGGCTCAGAAGATGACTAGTGAAAGCGCAGGTTAGTTTTATATTAGGTATATAATGGCTGCCCGCGCAGCGTCGCCGGCGTATTGCAAATATAGCAGGCAAACTAGCAGGATGAAGTATCGCCATCCAGAAAGTTCATTTTTGAAAAAAAAAAAATAGGATTAGTGGTTCCGGAGATTATCCCATACGCACAAACATACAACGCTACAACCTCACATACTTCTCTTCTGTATAATCTTACGGAATGCCGCGCGACTCCGCCAACATTTATGGCAGAGAACGCAGGTAATTACGTGGGATAAAATATAGCCTATGTGCACCCAGAAAGTCCTTGTAAACACAACAATTAATGATTTTTCAGAACCGGATAAGTGGTCCCTATACTGCGTGGAACGGAACGATGGACTTTCCCGCAAGAGGGGGATTATTGTGCGCTAGTACGTCACATTTTCCAGATAAACTATTTTTTTTGACGCGATTTTTCTTTTACCGTTGTATGGAGCGTTGGCCGACTGGAGCGACGAGCTCCATACAAATGTAAAAAAAAAATCGCGTCAAAAAAAATAGTTTATCTGGAAAATGTGACGTACTAGCGCTCACTAATCCCCCTCTTGCGGAAAAGTCCATCATTCCGTTCCACGCAGTATACAAACTACTAGCCCCCAGACTTTTCCTTTGTTCCTATAATATTATTCCCAACGTATTTGATAGAAGCTTGATGCGGATTGAAAATACACAATTATCAAATGAATATATCTAGTTTCTCTTTTAGGACCATCAAATTTAATGTCACCCAATACGAACAACATGTCTCGGTCTCATTCAAACATCAGCCAAAACGCAAAGAATCTCACCTCTCCGCTACAAGCGTCAATTATTGAAACAGGTAATTGCGTTATATATATCTATCTCATTTAATATAACATTCAACAGATTCTTTCTTGCAAGTAATTTTGACGTGCTACATGGACAATGAACATGGTCGCAATAAATGAATATGAAAAGATTATTCAATCTTTTTCTGACCAAATCGGGGAAATCCTAAAGAAAGGTCAGATCAAGAGTACCCTAAACCAACGAGCATGTATGAAGAATCTCATGAAAGTGTATGAAGCAAGAAAGGTTTGTCCATATCGTAGCAAGTGGAAATCCGTGGTCACTGCCTATCCCTTCCGGGAAATAGGCGTGATTATATGTATGTACGCTACGTTAAAGGATTTCTTTAATTCTTCTTTGGCTGGTTAATCTTAGCTATAAAGTGACGTTAATTGAACTATCACATATGTTTCTTGTAGCTCTGATGCAAGACAAGGGGAAGGCGGTTGGAATTTACGCCATCGCAGTAACAAGAGTTTCGGACAACGAGAAATGGCATATTTATAGGAGATACAGCGACTTTCACGATCTGCATTCATCTATTAAAGACAAGGTAAAAGAGCAATGTGATTTTAGCATGGATACCCGCCAAAGTAATTTTTTACCCTGTAGTTATTGTACATTTGCAGTTTATTCCTTTCTAATAAGGGGAAATGTACCTATCCTACTTATATAATATTATAAATGCGAAAGTTTAGATGTTTGGATGTTTGTTACTCAATCACGCTTAAACGGCTGAACCGATTTGAATGAAATTTTGCACGAAGATAGTTTATAGCCTGGATTAAAATATAGGATAGTTTTTATCCCGGGTCCACGCGGACGAAGTCGCGGGCGGAAGCTAGTCTGTAAATATATGCATATCTATATACATATCTTTGGTAGAGATCGTGAGCGCATAAAACAATCTTTGGGCCGTACTTCTCTCTCGCTTGCTCTTACAAATTCTCGTTCTTATGGCAAAATAAACGTAAAATAATTAAAAAAATGCCCAAACCCGAACACTATTGCAAGAGCTCACGGCACACTTACACTTTTTTTTTGGCTTAAAATTGCATGAATCTTCGCTTTTACTATACAATAAACGATTTAAATTCCATTACAGTGGCCAGAGCTAGGACACCTTCCGTTCCCGGCGAAGAAGACATTTCAGAACACCTCCCGAGCGGTTCTAGAGACTAGAAAGCGAATGTTGAACAACTACCTAATGAACCTGGCCAACCTCGCGCGGGAGGCGCGTTACATGGCCCTCTGGTCACAGGACTACCTGGGCGGCTTCCTGAGCCCGGAGATACAGACGGGGAAGCAGAGTAATTCGGTGAGTGATGGCGTATGGTGGCAGGCCAAAACGTCTCCAGTTTTTACACGTTTTAAACCATCACGCTCCGTGTTAGAGACTAGAAAGCTGATGTTTGACAACTGCCTAATGAACCTGGCCAACCTCGCGCGGGAGGCGCGCTACATGACCCTCTGGTCACAGGACTACCTGGGCGGATTCCTGAGCCCGGAGATACAGACGGGGACGCAGAGTAATTCGGTGAGTGATGGCGTATGGTGGCAGGCCAAAAGTCTCCAGTTTTTACACGTTTTAAAACATCGCGCTCCGTGTTAGAGACTAGAAAGCTGATGTTTGACAACTGCCTAATGAACCTGCCCAACCTCGCGCGGGAGGCGCGCTACATGACCCTCTGGTCACAGGACTACCTGGGCGGATTCCTGAGCCCGGAGATACAGACGGGGACGCAGAGTAATTCGATGAGTGATGGCGTATGGTGGCAGGCCAAAACGTCTCCAGTTTTTACACGTTTTAAAACATCCCGCTCCGTGTTAGAGACTAGAAAGCTGATGTTTGACAACTACCTAATGAACCTGGCCAACCTCGCGCTGGAGGCGCGCTACATGACCCTTTGGTCACAGGACTACCTGGGCGGATTCCTGAGCCCGGAGATACAGACGGGGAAGCAGAGTAATTCGGTGAGTGATGGCGTATGGTGGCAGGCCAAAACGTCTCCAGTTTTTACACGTTTTAAAACATCCCGCTCCGTGTTAGAGACTAGAAAGCTGATGTTTGACAACTACCTAATGAACCTGGCCAACCTCGCGCGGCGTCGATGACGTATGATGGCAGGCCAAAACGTCTCCAGTTTTTACACATTTTAGAACATCCCGCTCCGTGCTAGAGACTAGAAAGCTGATGTTTGACAACTGCCTAATGAACCTGGCCAACCTCGCGCGGGAGGCGCGCTACATGGCCCTCTGGTCCCAGGACTACCTGGGCGGCTTCCTGAGCCCGGAGATACAGACGGGGAAGCAGAGTAATTCGGTGAGTGATGGCGTATGGTGGCAGGCCAAAACGTCTCCAGTTCTTACACGTTTTAGATCCCGCTCCGTGTTAGAGACTAGAAAGCTGATGTTTGACAACTACCTAATGAACCGGGCCAACCTCGCGCGGGAGGCGCGCTACATGACCCTCTGGTCACAGGACTACCTGGGCGGCTTCCTGAGCCCGGAGATACAGACGGGGAAGCAGAGTAATTCGGTGAGTGATGACGTCTAATGTCAAAGCATCGCCAGTTGTGGTTGCCTGATGATATTAGTTAACATCGTGCTAGACGCGAAAGCAAAGCATTGGAGTGTTTACAGGTCACTTTGGTGTCCAGGGACTGTTGGCTAAGATCGGACAACCTAGACCGTAAAATATAATATGGCGAGGATGATGAGACTCGTTGTGGTTATCCAGAACCAAAGCAATACCAAAATACTACTGAGCTACATCATCTGGTTTGTGGAAATGAGGAGGACATTGCACAAATGAAAGGGCCCTCATCACGCCAAGATAAGTTAGGCAAAACATGGTCATAACCTACTAATTTTTCAGCTTGAAGTTGATCCTTTTGAAGTCGTTGATAAAATATTAGTATGATAATTTCAGCAATAATTGTGACTTCTTTTTCACAGTTCGACGCGCTCTTTGTGAATTCGATACGGGCCGGAGTGAGAACCTTGAAGAACATGCCCGATCAGTTTGCGAACACAGTCGACGGTGTTATGGACGGTAAGTCGCCATTTCTAAGTGCAGAGCTACGGAATTTGCGTGTTATTGACTTTGCCTTTGGCTAAGGGGCCTTTTGCTTCAGAGTAACACATTTGGTCTTACGTATAAGTGTTTATAATGTGCAATATAGCTAAGGATAGCATATTTTTTACAGGTATTTCAAAAGTGTTTCAAAGCAAAGGAAGCGACAGTTGTGAGGACCTTAGATACGGAAATTCTTCGGATAGTCAAGATGTGAGTATGCTTCGATTTACTAGAAAGCGCAAAACGGCAAACTTATCGCTTAACATTGTCAGAATTCTCTTAAAATCATGGCATCGCGCTTGCAAGCGCTCGCCACATAGCACTTGCTCTTTAGTTTTTAGCGCGATCGGGTGATTTTTTTAATAACGCAATAGTATTTTATGCAACTGTTGTATAAGTAGGGTCTTAAAACGCGAGTGTCGTGAGTTTTAAGACCAAGTTGTATACCGTTGCATACAATACTTTTTCTACGAATAATTTTAAATAAATAGCAATTTTTTGACTTTTCAGGCAGTAAGTTTTCCGTTAGCTGTATTTCTACTCACGCAATTTCTTCAGGAGTGCAGTTATTTTCTTCTTCGACCATTTAAAAAGGAACGTACACATTTTTCTTCACTTCATAAACGAATAAAATCTTAATAAGTTATTAATAACGAATAGTTATCAATTATAATATTTCGTCTTTGAATTTTGAACTGAACCTTTGGTGGGAAATTAGAAATATGATACCTTGTCACCTCTTGTTTATGGTCTGTTTTGTTTTTAATTTCCTTGCATTTGCCATCCGTACCAAACTGAATCCGGATACGAACCAAATCGGATCTGTTTATATTTATAAATAATACCAATAAATGGTAAACTATTGTATATTAACACACAATACATGATCATTTATTTTAATTTTAGTAAATAATTTATGTCATACAAATATTTGATAATAAATAAAAACTTTTGATTTAAAATATTTGTTTGAAAAGTTGGTATATACCACTGCAATATAAGGACCAATATTTTTAAAAGTTCGGTGTTTTCATCGTCGTAAAACAGTGCTGTTATGAAAAATGAATGAACCATAACAGCACGCTAAATAGTGCTTTTATGGGCCATAGAGCAAGGAGTTTTTGAGAGACTTAGAGAGATTATCGGTGTCATTGTATTTGAGTTAGTGCCTATATAAATGGCAGATAACGGTACAGGAGTAGAAAAAGAATCTTACGGACCGCCTGATGGTAACGCCTGACGGTCACCGCAGCTTATGGATCCTTGCAACTCCAAGGTGGCAACCCCTTAAACAAAAAAAACTCCTCTCTTAAAGAAAGGCAGGGAGCTCATTCCACAACCGAAGTTCGGGGGAGGAAAATCCTCTGAAACCGTTGTCTCTGAATGGTGCGCGAGAGCGGAGTTTAGTCCAAAGCGCCAAGAGGGACAGGTCAATATCGTCACCGGTTGGAAGCCGGTCCTGCGTGTGTGTGTGTCTGCAACGTCCGTGGTGTTCCAGGAAGGCGACGAGAGCGCCGCGCTGCGGCTGCTGGAGGAGGCGCTGGGCGTGCGCGGGCTGTGGCTGCGGCGCCGGCTGCTCGCGCCGCTGCGCACGCTCATCGGCGACCGAGTCAACAAGTACCTACTACTTCACATTATTCCAGTTCGCCCAATACGGGTGTACACAACTAAATTATTATTACTCCAAAAGAAAGAAATCAGATACCTCAAAGAATGACGAAGCTACAACCGTTTTAATATTGCTTGTTAGAGAAAGTAAACGCAAAGAGCGTGTGACGTCATAATATGCAAGGCTGCCGCGTCAAGCGTCGCGCGCGCGGCGGGCCGCGTCGACGGCGGCGCCGAACACGGTGGGGCACGGCACGTTGCCGTCTTCTAGTGACGTCACAATCCACGAGCGTTATCGTTTAATATGAAGTTGCGTTTTGCGAAAAAGGGACAGAGCATACCCCTCCTTAAAACTTTGGACACTTATAACTTCGTGAACTAACCTCTTGCGTTGATATTTTCTCCATTTTCGGTTTCGAGAAAATATGACATTACTGATTATTTTATTTAGTGTCTACACCCCTATTGCATTAAAGTATTCCATGCAAAAAGCAACTGTACCGTCCACGGTAGAAGATTCCAATTCCAATAATAGTTTTATAGAAAGTCGGCCACGTTAAATATCAGTCTCCTGAAGTTAGTGGTGGAGCACCCGGCCATGGAAATGTGCAAACACTGGGACACTATCGACGTGGAGTCCAGAGGGAGTGATTATCATCTATTCTAATTTATGTATTTATGAATGATGTTCTAACATAGTATTTTTACTAACACACTTTATGGACCTGGTCTGAAATAAATGAATGGAATAAATATACTCAACCATAGTAACCCGTCCGCGTCAACTATATCTGTGTCATTTTAAGAGCGTTTCCACATTATCCGATCCGATATCGGATCGGACGCCGATACGAAATCGGAGGGAGTTAAATATATGAAATATGTATCTGTCTTTCATATTGCCTGGCTCGATATCGGATATCGGAGCCGATACCGATGTGTTGGCGGCACCATCGGATGCCCGTCAGCCGACGGACGATAATGTTTGCATGTGTGCTATTATCTAAATTGTCTCTAACGCTTGCATAAATGACCTCGACACTTTTCGGGAAGACTGGCCGATGAAGACGAAAAATGCCATGGAAGAAAGATGTGGACGTGGGATGCACAGATGTGCACGTTTTCTTCAGTCACGCCTCTGGCCTCGCAACAGCTCAGTCCAACGGCTTTTGTGAACCGTCGAGTATGAGGTGTGCGTGAGTGTCCCTCACACTCGACGGTTCACAAACGACCGTCCACCGCACAATGTATGCTCAGAGGCTCTAGTATAAGTTTTACCAAAACAAAACGTTACGACCGCGTTCGCGGTTAGCTGTCAAATCCCATACAAATTGGGGGTAAAACGCAAACGCGATCGTAAAGTTTTGTTACGGTAAAACTTATACTAGAGCCTCAGGGCGTCCGCGGTATCGTCTACCGTTTGTTCCATCTCATCCAATAACCAGTTAACTGTAGCGTTTAGTTACAAAAGATCGGAAGTCTCCAATTCATTATTACGGACCGCTCGTTTAAGCAGCCGAATCTTGGATTGCTGATAACCGTACCAAATCTTGTTCTATTCTATTTTTACAGGAAGGTGTTGGAACTAGTTTCGTCTCTGACATCACCCCGAAACGTCGTCCAATATCTTAAAACCTTTAAGTAAGTTCCTGTTTATTCTATTTATATAATCTTATACTAGGTGAAATTGAAATTATCCACGATTCTGTATTGAGACACTGTGTACTCGTAAGTCCATATAATATCATCAGTCTTCGATTGTAGCTATAGTTGAAGACCTCGTTTTGTAGAAATTGACTTCACTTCTAGTACATGTATGACACGGACATTAACCAAGGACTTTCGATTTATGAGTGTTGCAGAGTAAATTTTTGAAGTGAATACTTCTTTAGCGGCGCTATGAACTTTTTGGGATGGGGAAAAATTGTTATTGATAATTTGTTCCCTGCAAAGCCAAAAGACAAAATATCTAAAGGCGTACGTCATTTTCAGAAAGTATATTTTGTTTTCTTGCACAATTTTTGGGAAAATTAATATATTTGTCTCAGCCGGAAGGGCAATTGCTGGCTTCGTATTATATTAAAAGGACTTCCAAGGTCGTTCGTTTAAAATTAATAATCAGCCAATTGCCTACTTCGCTTGCTTCGACAATAATGTACTATTGTTTGTGTTACAGACAATGGCTCACGAGTCGCAACAACTCGCTGGCCAGTAACCGTGACGCGGCCACTAAAGCAAGAACGAGGGTCGCCGCCAAAGTCGCCCTTTTAGCTGCTTCGTCAGGTTTGCCAGCGTTATTATCTTATTATGTGCAGTCAACTATAAAATTATTTAATAAATGTAATTTGAAAATAAGGGATACTTATTTTCTTTATAAAAATCAATGGTACCTACTCATGATTTTGAGTAGGATAACACTATTTTCGATTTCTGAGAAAAAAGTAAACGGCACACTTTTTACTTAAAACGCCTTCACGTTATTGGAGAGTCAAGTAAGTAGCCTACTTCAGAGAAAATATTGTATAGCTTTAATTCAAAACTGTTCTAATTTTCCAGAATATGGTAAAAAAAACCATGATCTTACGGCTTAAATTGTACGTGCATATTCAACCTGCATGCGGGTGTGCAAATACTTTGATATAAAGAAAAATAAGATACTGGATTGTTTGGCAGATGAGCTGAAACACATAGTCGGCTCGGACGCGGCCAGACGCGGTCTCCTCACTGTGTTCGACCTCTTCCAAAACGAAGAGATCAATAAGAGACTCATCTTCGTCCTGTTCGAAGGTAATTTACTACTCATTTAAATTTTATAAAAAAATAAAATAAAAAATAAAATGATTTATTTAGGAAAAAATTGTACAATAAGTGGATATAATCTAATTAAGTTATTAACAACAAAACTTATATCTAACAGGATTATTCGTATACAATATTAATACGCCAATGCGTCTAAAAGAAATGGTCTTAGGGGACCAATATACAAGTTTATTGCCTAAACTAGGTTACAGTTGTAATCTGTGTTTTAGGCATAAATGGCCTTTGTTTTACATATATATATATATATATACAGAGTGTTTTTTTTAAATGGGACAGTATGGGGAAATCCGAATCTAAAGGAGATAGAGGAAAAGTGTCCAAGGAGACATTAGGTGTCTACTAACTAACTTAACTAAAAACTAATTAGTTTTCATTAAATTGGAGCAACTTCTGCTGTTCAGATTTTTTTCTTTCCATACAATGAAATAATCCTTACATGAAACAGAGCCGACCCGCGTCAAAAAAAAAATTTACCAACTTTATAATTTTTTAAGAACAACTCACGCTTGACCAAAAATTTTAACGAGCCAAATTTGTTTACATAAAAAAACACCTAATGTCTCCTTGGACACTTTTCCTCTATCTCCTTTAGATTCGGATTTCCCCATACTGTCCCATTTTAAAAAAACACTCTGTATATATATATATATATATATATATATATATATATATATATATTATTGAACAGTTACAAGTTAAGGTTACTTGAACACTTGTAATGAGAATTATACGAACGTCACATTACAGCTCACAAGCGCGCGCGGAGCGTTTTAGCGAGCGTTCCAGCGAGCGTTCCAATGAGCATTATAGCGAAACGTCAGTTAATTTGCTCTGTGCTTTTTGCCGAGCCGAGCAGTTTTGTTACGTAACTGACAATTCTACTAGCGTTCGCTACAATGATCGTGAAAATGTTCGTAGCGATGTTTGGCTCTATGCTTGGCTTTGTTCATGGTTCAGTTCGACAAATGTAGAAAACGGCGTATGCTAGTTGTTCTGTTACATATGAATGCTCAAGTCCAAACCTTTAAAGATACAAAAGGCGAACTTACCCATATTCATGCGTATTCGAGCGATTTCTGCTACATTATGGAAAAATCCGGTTACATGCTAAAATGCAATGCGGCGTGTGCTACTAAAGCTTAGCACACGTATCATTGTTTGTTACACTTTTTGGTTCAATACTCTTTATTACCTATATCAACCTTAAATTGTTACAGCTGCGTTGGCGAACCTGTTCCCAGACAACGAATTCCCAGAATTATTCAAAAAGCTGTATAGTAATTCGCCGAGAGTGCCTGCGACTAAGAAATGTTAATATATATGTAGATTATACTATTACAAGTTACATTTAAAGTGAAGGGACCAGACGGCCCGATCTGTTCAAAATGCCGTGTGCCAACTTTTTAATTGGAATTGATATGTTGTAACTCAAATCGGCGGTGTTTTTTGCCCCAATTGTAGGTGACTAGTAAAAATATATAGTGCACTAGGCAAAATATATTTAATGGGGTAAAGTGGATATTTCTAAGCGTTAAGTATGCTATATCATTCATGACATAGGCATATTCAGTCCGTGAGGGAAATGCTATTAACATCAATTAGAGAAGTTAATCCTTTGGACGTCAAAAATATAAACCTTCATGATTTTTGATAAGGTTCATAATCGCACTCGTATTCTCTAGCCGCCCAACATCAAAAATAATACCGCAATGAAATTGGAATCACCTGTCATAGAAAATGGCGTCGAGTTTGATGTTTTAAAATAGAACGACTGAAAAACAAATGCAACTCAGTTCCAATTTAGAATGGTATACATTAAATTGAATGAGAGAATGCCGTAGGTAATTTGGGGGCGGCTAGAGGATATAGCGAAGGTAATGAAGTATGAGAGTACATTTTTTTGGGAATGGAAGCCATTTAGATGGTTTAAAATGTGCCGTATACGTTATGATTATGACACTGAAATGTATGCTATACTCATGGGCGGATTTGTAAAAATCATCTATATTTCAAAATATTCAAATAAGTCCATCCTATGTGTATAGACTAGTACCTTTGTACGAAAATATATTTAACTTATTAAAGAAGGATTTTGCACCGTGATTAAAGTATTATTCATATTTAATGAAACATTAAAATTAGATTATTGGAAATTATAATGTGATAAATTAGGAAATTTTACATACTACCTGAATACTTGTACAAAAGCTTTTTTCTATCGTTGTAATTTTCACATTATCGTAAAGTTTTCAGTTTGCTTCGTAAATTATATGTAATTAAAATTGTCTGAGTATTTAAATTGTCAAAAAAGTTAATAAATAATGACCCGTGTACGGTTAGTCTAGGTACCCGCCTTATACTAAGCAAGAGTTTCGTTGTGAGGCAATAGGCGCAGTTAAATTATTTTAGCTTACTACAATGACAGAGTAAATAAGTTGCAACTCAACACGTCGTGTCCCTTATAATTTAGCTGTTGTCGAGTAGAGGCTAAAATTACAACATTATTGGTGAGGACACTAAATAAAAAAAACCAATAATGTTGAATTTTCTCGAAAAAGGATTAAAAATATTGTCAAATGGAGAAAAAAGTAAAGCAGGGGATGAAACAATCATAGTTATAACTGTTATAAGTTATAATTGTCCAAAGTTTTAAGAGGGCGTATATTCTGTCCCGTTTCCGCAAAACGCACCTTCATATGAAACGATTGTCAATGCGGTGACGTCACGATCCCCGAGCGTTTTCTCTCTCCAAGCAATATTAAAACGGTTGTAGCTTCGTAATTTTTTGGGCTATCTGAATAGGAGTTTCGTCACTAGGCATATTATTTTGCCTTCTTTCTTTTGGAGTAATAATAAATTTTGAGTTACAACCCTATTTATAATTCGATTTTTTAACAGCCGATGTTCGACAGCCGTCATTCCGGTGCAATAAACGTCAATGATGACATATGATGGCATAAATTGTACTGGGATGACAACTGCCAAATATTGGATGCAGGGGCATTTCCACTATAGTAGAAGTTACTGCTGCTTTTTGACATTAAGCATGATTTACTATCATGGTCTTCGGTGCAGGCCTATACCCGCGAATCTTCCGAGTATCTCTATCGCATTTACGTCATTCGAGTGATAGAGACAGAAATATACGAACTGTCATTTTTGGGGTAGCAGCTCAGATTTACGTTGAACAATGTAGGTCATTTTGCGGCGGCACATGACACCAACATCGCTGCGCAACGCATCCGCTACCTAAATATTTTCGTCAGGACCGACACAACACTAATTAGATAAATAATTAGGTTAGGGAATGTTTAATATCTGTCGGGAACTTCGAGTACACGTTTTAAATTGTTGTCAGCGCTTATTTATATTAATAGGCATCTTGGAAACAATGCATCTCTCACTTACAGAATGTTCAATTTTTATAAGCAATAAATATTTATTATAAGCAATTTAGTCTGGAAGGGTGCCATGTGACGGTTATACTTATACCTAATTTCACTGTTATTTTATTACATATGTAGGCATATTTATAATTACATGGCTTGTGGTCTGATGAAACAATTTCAGTTCAATTTAAAGCAATAAATTAATCAGCACATATCATAAGATTCATAAGGTTAGGTAATTTCCATGTTGTCCTCATTATTATAATGTTAAATAGTATTATATTTTTTATAGCTGGATACATTCCACTTGTTTAAATTATTTAAATTTTACAAAATAGCCGAATGTTAGTGTAATATAGTTACGTGCCTATTTATTGATTTGAAATAAAATACATCTTGAGGGAGACATTTGTTTAATTGACAACTTTTAAGGCATATTTTCTTACCGTCTACGTTCTTCCTTCCGTAAAACTCATACCTACTAAATAAAGCAATTTCACGCTTCCCTAGCAACAGGTCTCATCATTATAATCATCAGCCTATATACGTCCGACCGCTGGGCACAACCTCCCCAGCCCCCTTAGCACACTAGGTTTTATGTCCGACGAGCATTCGTCCCTCTTGCACTCGCATATTATTTGCCAGAATGGGACGAATTCTTTATGTCCGACATAAAACTTAGCGTACTAGCCCCCCTGGTGGATGAGAGGAAACCTGGAGGTGTGCCATATTCATTGTGCAATTCTATGTAAACCAAAGATTAAAAGGAAGACTAGTGTACGTCAGCAACGTAGGAAATTAAATGAAATAGTTACAGATATTTGGTACCTCTCCTGAAAACGAGCTTCCTTCAAAAATAGGTCCAACCGCCATCCTGACGCCTGACGTCAGGTACACAGAGGTACACAAAAGGTACCAAATATCTGTAACCATTTAAATGAAATTCCCGAAGTCCACCCGTCTTCCTGACGCACACGAAGATTAGCCAAGTAAAAACATTTGCATTTTTGGAAATGCGAGTCAGATGTATTTTTAGGTACAAGTTTAGGTGCAAAAATATGTATCGATATCCAGTGAATCGCTGGCTCACTTATACGTAGACGTGCGAAAAAACGCCTGTACGTTCCAAACCTACATCATAAAAAAATTATAGTAGTAAGTATTGTAGATCTTTGCTTAAAAATCGCCTCTTTAAATTCGTATACGATTCCAGAATTCACCTGGTCCGTAGAAAATATTTTTAAGTACGGTTCCGTACCAAAATGGCAAAAACGGAATCCTTAGTGTCTGTTTCTCATAAACTGTGTAGGTAGGTATACGTATACCTATAAGGGGACAATCTTAGGCCGCCGTAGGTCAGGTCCGGCGTTTGTGGAAAGCCGCGTCCTCGGACGCGGCGTCCAGCGCAGACTGCGATGGTCACTCTAGGATGCGGCTTCCAGCGCAAACTGCGATCAGCTTCTCGCACGCGCTAACGTGAATAGACGTGAATTGATTATGGATGAACAGACAAACTTTCTTCCCAACGTTTTTTTGTTATTATAGTCATTTGTCTTGCTCCCTTGTAAATTTCACCATCTTCGGTGACTAAAACGCGACGTCCGTGACGCCAGAATGCTCCGAAATGAATGCGTAGGCGGCGTACGACCTATGGACGCGGCTCACGGCGCTCGTGCGCCGCGTCTGGCGTGTGAGAGAGACCACTATAGTGCATTTCCATAGTAAGCATTCGTACGACGCATACAGCGTTACGCCGGACACGACTTACGGCGTTTGTTGCAGACAAATCGACCTACGCTTGTGTTATGGATACGACGATATATATAAGAGATATAAATACTTAAATATATAGAAAACATCCAAGACTTAGAAACAAATATTCATGCTCATCACACAAATATTTGCCCTTACCGGGATTCGAACCCAGGACCTTCAGCTTCGTAGGCAGCATCACTACCCACTAGGCTAACCGGTGGTCAAAAATTAAGAATGAAACTTAGAATATAGGTGTTTTTTGTACACCGCTACATATGTAGTCAAACTACAAAAACAGAAATTACTCCATACACTGTAACATAAAGTAAAAAAAAAATTACCTACGTTTCCCACGCGATGTTAGCTTGTGTCGAGCCGATGTGCTTTGATTGTGCCATGCTGTTACGGAGTTGATGAGAGTGCGATTCAGTAGGTATGCAGTTTTATTCCCACGAAGAATACCTACTGAACGGTTCGAGTTGAGGCGGTTCTCTTATTTACTGCTTAAATAAGGCCTACTTACATTTTTATATTTTAATGTCAATTATTGGACATAAACTAATTGATAAGTGGCTTATTAATTATATCCAGTATACTTCAGATTACAACCTGGAACTAGAATACAGATGGTATTTTTTTCAACATTTTCCTTCATAAATCGAAATTTATTCACTTGTAAAAAAAATGAAAAGGTTATAAAATGTGCATTTAAAGTTCTTTCATTTGATATCCCACTTGACCGAATGACTATAGACTTTGAAATTTTGCCCCCCCCCCCCCCCCCCCTTATATTCTCAATTTTTCATTATGCTTGTTTTTTCCTTTTCCATACACGTGCGTTAGGCTCGTTTACAACAAGCATATACACATGGCACAGGTAGTTCTTGAGATATTTAACGTTGTGAAAGACAGACGGACAGACGGACGAAGTCGCACCATAAGGGTTCCTTTTTTACCTTTTTGTTACGGAACCCTAAAAAGGGATCATAATATAAGCATAGAGTAGTCTATCACTACACCTACTATTGTAACAACAAATGGGTTCTGCCTGTATATTACCAATGTTGAATAAAATGCCTCAAGTGCCTAGGTAGATACTTAAACCTAAGTTATATTAGCTAAGTTAGTTTCGTTACATAAATTCGGATTAGTAAGCACAGCAATTTTTTCCAGTTATTGACGAAAGCCCGCCCGCTGCGCAAACTGTAAACCTAACTCACCGTATACCGACTTAACCTTCCTTAAATTATTCAAAAGGAATAATAGTGTAACATGAATTGAATGCATATTACTATGCAGTGAAAGATTGCCAAATGAAGGCGGTAAACGCTGCGACCACTTTGTGTCGGGGGTTGGGCGTCCGCCAGCGTGGGCCACGATGCCAAGTCGCTCTCGTTAATGTGAATGGATTTGGACCTCAAATCTGCACGTCCGATGTGTTTTAATGAGATGTAATCTACGCAGGTTTCTTGCAATTCCATGTCTCGTTTTGGTCAGTTGTTATCTATAATCTGGAATTATTAGGGTACTTACAGCCAACGTATATCTTTATATGTTTACACCATGCACCTTTATTCCTCTGTAATAATAGTGTAAGTGGGTCATTTTCAAAGCGTCCTGCCTACGTCACACAAATGTTGCCATTGTGCAAAGTTGGCAAACAATTGTTACCACTGAAGGACATCGTCCTTACAAACCAGGAGTTGTGTTAATGCAACCCACTATCCGTAGCCGCGAATGGACAAAATTAGTGACGTCACCGAGTAAAAGTTAAAAATGTCCCATTTTGTAACTTCTATTTGTCATACAAATAGTATTGTTGATTTTGGTTACAAACGTCGACGCAACTAACGATGCATCTCCTCTCGCGAGAATGCCCTACTACCTACTAGTACCTATATATAATAGTAAATTTATACGTATAACAAGTCTAAAAGAGGCCATATTACCACGGGACGGTTATTTTATTCGGGTCATTGATGTTCAAATTCTTCGAGTGGTGATATGGCTTATCGACCACAAAACACTGCAGTTTTCACTTCGATTGCGCGAGAAAATTGTTAACCAATTAAACAATTCATAATAAATTCCAAGGCAAACATTTTACCTAATTAGGCGGCTTGTTTTTTATATTTAATCTGCTTTGGCACAGATGTACAAACGATCAAACGATTTAAACTCATTTTAAACTGCGTCCGAACGTCCAAGCGCGGTGGACTGTATACGTGACATAATATTAAGCTACAAAGGCCTCCACCCACCGAACGCGTGGCGTGCACGGCGCGTGTGCTGCGCGGGCCCGCGCAAGTTGTAAAGCATTGAAACTACACTTCAAACACACATCGAACGCGGTCCGAACGTGGGCCCGCGGCGCTAAAGTTACAACTCGGCAGCGCGGCCGCGCTGCTGAGTGTGATAGAGATAGTGAGATACATATCAAATGTGTTGGTAGTGACTGAGACATGACGCGGCGGACCCGCGCGGGCCCGCGCTGCACACGCGTTGCTACACGCCGTCCGCATGTTGTGAATATACCGCTTCAACCGCGCCCGACACGCGCCGCGCACGACACGCGTTCGGTGGGTGGAGGCCTTTAGTAAATTATAGAGCGAGACAGGAAAAAACTGTCTTGTAGTCCAGCGCGCTCGGACCATTGGACATAAGGGCAAAGGGTAAAAATTGGACCCTATTACTAAGGCTCTACTGTCCATCCGTTCGTCCGTCTGTCCCACCAGGCTGTATCTATGAACTGTGATAGATTAGACAGTTGAAAGAAAAAAAAATAAGAAGAAAAATAAGAAAAAAATATTCACTTATACAACCCTTGTTTTACAGTATTTTCTTCTGCCAAACTGCAGGACAGTTTGTTGGCAGAGGGACTCCCTTACAAAAAATAGATGGGTAGGCTTAGCTATTAGCTAGTTACTTAAGTTACATAATTTTGTTTTCTAATGTAATGGTACAGCTCACGTGATAACTTTACTTAGACTACATTTCCAGTTTGTAGGGTGACGTATAGTTTATAAAGAAAACACAACACTGACACTAGGACACATATGTATTGTTACGAATTGTACAAACTACACAAGTCTCAACAACATATAAATAATATCTCAAGCGTAAGGGTAGAGCGTATCCGTTAGCGAAGGCGTACCGTAACCGACTGACTTCAACTATCGCGCGGGCTGCCAACATAGCGCGCGCGCATACCGGCTAACGAATGTAGATCCGCGGCTCAGTCCTTTTGGAAGCGCGCCGGGGGTCTACCTCTATTGGCCCTAGGAGGTAACGTGCGAGAAATAGGGTTGTCCCTGTCACACGCTATAGACTCCCCCTCGAGTTCATGAGGACGCCCACGTCCATGGACTCGCACAACATCCTGATCTCGACAACGTGGACGACCTCTTTTCCTTTTAGGCACTACAGGAGAAGGAACCACGTCATCCCTACCATTAAAACGAACGAGCTGTGAAGCGTGGTACTTGCCCAGCACCTCCTCGGGTGTATTGAGACCAGAGACCAGGTAAGTTGTAGGACTAACTTTCTTAACGACCAGGTAAGGACCATCCCTTTTTGGGATAAACTTGGCCGAGACGCCCTTAGCTGCGTTGCTAAGAACGTGAGACGTAATGAGGACCTTATCCCCGACGTCGAATACATCACCTGGCTGACGAGATTTGTCAGCGTATTCTTTACGTTTGTCCTGCTGTGACTCCACGCGATCTCGAACTGCTGACAATGAGCTGATAAACGAACGCAGGTATGGCGTGATCTGAGGGACAAAGTTTTCTTTGTCAAGTATGGCTCTTAAATCATAGCTCACCTCTGTTGGAGACCTCATCTCGCGCGCAAACATGAGATATGCAGGAGTAGCTCCGGTGGTGCGACAAATGGCACTGTTCATGGAAAACCGGATGACAGCAAGCTTAGTTGGCCACGACGGGTGTTCATTTTCAACTAACCGGGCGAGCTGAGCTTTCAAGTCTCGGTTTTTACGCTCCGCGGGATTCGCTTCAGCGTGGTACAACGGCACGAGGCTCTGCTTAACTCCGAGAACAAAGAGACACTGTTGCATGACCGCTCCGACGAACTGCACTCCGTTGTCCGATACCACCCTGCGAGGGAAACCATACCTGAGGAAGTATTCTTCTACGAGCGTACGAGCACATGCTTCAGAAGTTGCTTCCTTTAGAGCATAAAGCTCAACCCAACGTGTAGCCGTGTCTTCGACCAGCAGGATCCAGCGCTCACCGTTTTTACCTTCTGGCAAGGGACCAAACAAGTCAATCGCAACCACCTCGTTGCGCTGACTTAAAACGGGAGTCTGAAGAAGACCGGACGGCTTTTCATTAGACGCTTTGTACCGCTGACAAGGTACACACGTCTTAATGTACTCAGCAATGATACGACGCATACCTGTGAAGAAGAAGCGTTGCGAGATCTTGTAAAAGGTCCTCTCAATCCCCTGGTGCCCCGACAGTGGAGAATCGTGGCATTCCTTCAAGATGTCAAGATGAAGCGAAACGGGAACCACCAGCTGCGGCTCTTCGCTTTCGACATCGGGGTTGTACCTGTACAAGACGCCTTGCTGCATGAAGTACCCTCGCTCCGACCAACGCTTCACTCCAACGGCTGCAGCATCTGACGTATTTTCTAACTCACTTATAACCTTTTCCAGTTCCGGGTCATCGAGCTGAGCACGTCGGAGATCAGCGGGGCTGCGAGTAGGTAAGTCTACGATGACTGAGCATACACCACACTGCTCCTTATTTACCTTATCGTTGGCCCTGGGCACCGAGAGAACAGGAGAGTACAATGGAGACTCGCGCTCCTTTATAATATTCTTTGCTAGCAACTTACCGACATCCGGCCGCATGACATCCTTCTTCATTGAAGTGGCATGATAAGGCGGCACGGCGACAGGCGGATGATCGCCCGTGTCGATCGTATGCTCGGCAAAAGTACTTGGTCCTCCCCCTGGCTCAAACATGTCCTGGTTCTCAGTGAGGAGCTGCGCAAGCATCCCGCGTCGCTGTGCGCTAAGCAACGTAGCTTCGTCCTCCCTGAGTGCCTCTACAGCTGCTACACATGAA
Organism: Epinotia bilunana; assembly: GCA_947049275.1. NCBI lineage: Eukaryota > Metazoa > Arthropoda > Insecta > Lepidoptera > Tortricidae > Epinotia > Epinotia bilunana. Next base: position 17,281,103 of record OX346260.1, on the reverse strand, counting down.
GTGAGAGGTGACACGTTCTCAAAGTGTAACTCATACTTCTGGTTATCATTTTCACCAAAGTGCCAGCTATTAGTGCCGAAATCAAAGTTAAGGTTAAACGCCCTCAGAAAATCAATTCCTAAAAGAGATTCATTATTATCCGACCCAGGAAAAATCACAAAACTGACTTTCTTTGTTTTGTGTTTGAGTGTCACCTCTACCTCAGTGGTGAGTACAATCATCTCCCTGCTTACACCGTCAGCCAACCTAACAACCTTTGTTGACGACATTAACGGGTGTCCTTTCTGTTCGAGGAGAGCATATAACGTGTGACCAGCGATGCAACTTTTAGCCGCAGTATCAACAAGCGCGGAACCGTTCGCGCCAAGAATACTAATATTTAAAATAGGGCGGCGAGAAGTTTTAACAGCACGCACCTCAACGTTGTCACAAAAAGTTTTACAAACATTATCTTTATCGCAAAGAGTTTGACAAACATTGACTTGTTCAGAAAAAGTTTGAACATCTTTGCCATTGCCAAACAATCTTTGAACATCTTTTACATAACGGCAAACAGTTTGACCATCATCGGCCACATCACAAACGGTTTGACAATCATTGACCATAGAAACGATATCACGACAATAATTCTTGCAAACGTTATCAACATTATCGAAACAAACAATATCAACGTCCTCATTAACACACTTCGAAACGTTGCATAATTCACTCTGTGAAAGTTCAGAAAAATCCCCCACGGCACGCGTAGGGTTACCTCTAGTACCAAGCGCAGGCGACGGGTTAACGCGGCGTTCGGCGCTTAGCGACAGCGACAGCGCGTCCGACGAGCGCGTCGCCTCGGCGCCGTGAGAAACGGCATCTCGTGCACGTGAGCACGTGCAAAGGCGCGCGGGGCTCCCGCCGATGCGCGGGCGCGTGTTGTCGGCGCGCGCCGGTGACGCACGCTGCGATATAGGTAGCGAGTGAAGGCCGACCGCGCCACGCCCGTGCGGGACGGCGGCGACGGCATCGGCGTCGGCGTCACACGAATTTACGTCGACGCAATAAAACGACTGTCCTTGGTTACAGTTCAGACACTTGGAACGAATAACATTAGGGGCGCCGCAGCCGTAACACTTCACTTTTGAACCATTTTCAACGAAGTTATCACTACAGTCTTTAATAACTTTCGCGTTATTTTCTTTCAACTTTTCACAAGAGTCTTTACTGTGACCACTACGTTTACAGTAAACACAGAATTTACGACGAGGTTTGTCGTACGAAACCGAAGTTCGTGAAGTACAGGTGTCAGTGACCTCGCTCGCGCTCGCACGATTCGTGGAATCGGCCGCGCTCGGGCGATCGCGCGCTGTTGCGGCTGTTGCTACCGGAACATGATTCTCTCTTCTAGAGTCTTCTATGCCTTGACACTGTTTTAGCAGGCTTTCAAAACTATCAACGGCTTCTCTCTTTAACCTTTTTCTAATGCGACGATTTAATAGACCAAACACCATATCCAATTGAACTCGTTCACAAAGATCATCCGCTGGCAATTTAGCTAACAAAGCTCTCGCTCTTGATACGAAAAGTTCCGTAGACTCTTCTCCCTGTACCATAGAAAACAACTCCGTGTAAATTACGAAAGGGGGGCGGCGTTCGCCAAAGGCACTTCGTAGCCTATCGAGCGCCTCTTCCCATGTCTTGACTTGCGCCTTCACACCTTGCCACCAGACGCCGGCGTCGCGCGTGAGTAGCAGCGCTAAGCCGCGGATGGCGTTCTCGTCGGTAATGTGCACACAAGACTTGTAACTTTCGATGCTATCTATAAACGTGTCCAGGTTCTCATCCTTGCTGCCACTGTAACGAGCCGTGCACTGCACAAAGTTGCCATTTACTGAAGCGAACGTAGCGGCAGCGGCGACGGCGGCAGCGGTGGCGTCGGCTTGCGACGGCGTCGATGACCTCACCTCGCGCAGCAACTGCTGGCAGAACTCATGCTGCGTTTGCTGGAGCGTGGTCAGCATCGCTGTTAGGGCTTCGTTGTTCATGGTAATGTTCCCATCGGAATTATCTTGAGACCCTAACGAGCCACGTCGCGTCCTTCTCGACATTTCGAATAACGGCGAAATAAAACGACTCAGACCCCCAAACGTTGGGCAGCCAAATATGTAGGGTGACGTATAGTTTATAAAGAAAACACAACACTGACACTAGGACACATATGTATTGTTACGAATTGTACAAACTACACAAGTCTCAACAACATATAAATAATATCTCAAGCGTAAGGGTAGAGCGTATCCGTTAGCGAAGGCGTACCGTAACCGACTGACTTCAACTATCGCGCGGGCTGCCAACATAGCGCGCGCGCATACCGGCTAACGAATGTAGATCCGCGGCTCAGTCCTTTTGGAAGCGCGCCGGGGGTCTACCTCTATTGGCCCTAGGAGGTAACGTGCGAGAAATAGGGTTGTCCCTGTCACACGCTATAAGTTTAGATTTTATCTTTTCTAAGAAAAACTCCTTCACTTTAACTTTAAACATTCTAAATGTGTTACTTTCCCTTATATCATACGGTATATCATTATATATTTTAGGGACCAAGTACTTCCTTTTTCTCTTCACATAATAATTATTACCACACGCCGGCACCTCTAACATTTTTGTTCGAGTACTTGTCAACTCTCACATTTACTTGATAGGTTTCTTGATGGTAGATTGGAACACGAAAGACGAATTCTTGATTTAATCTTGATTTATTTAACTTGATAGGTGCACACTTAATGTATATCGAACGTGAAGTGAGGTAAAATGATTTATTGGCAAATTACGAAATATTATACAAAGCAAATGCTGATGGTGCAAATGAGTGCTATGACGCACGCGCTATGTACTCGTACATCTTCCGGGCGCAGATGAGCTGAAAGGTGGATGCTGAGTACAAACATGATAAAGACAAATACATAAACATTAAATCGTGCGGGCGGCGCGGGGCCGGCCGGGGGCTCCTGGGCGACGGCCGGGGACGGCGGCGGCGGCACTCTCCACTGAACTCTTCGTACGATGATGCATAATGCGACGACTCCAATCCCACCGAGTATCACATATATCATTGCGTAATGATGAATATCGTGGTATGATATTTTCTCAGACGTAAGTTGAATTTCCTTCAATTTGGTGATCTTCTCCCCGAGCTTTGTTGTTTCTCTAAGTAAGTCTTCCGATTCGTTTTTCTCCTGAGTGTGTGGGATGGTGATGTTGATGACGTGGTTTATTGGTGGCATAACTGGATTATATAGATCCGGTTTCATCTTAAGTTCTGACCAGTGTGGTTTATGCGGAAAGACGGAGAAATTGTCGGTCTTTATAATGCAGCCTTGACCTACTGTTATAAGTCCGGCGTTCGTCAGCTGATGAGTGGTTACTTGATCCGCACACAATGTTCGAACGTGACACTGTTCGCAACAAAAGTATATGTAAGTATTTAATGCATTACTTTCGAGCCAGTCATTTTTACATGATGTTGTAACAGTTTTGCATTTCAACTTGTCTGTTTCGCAAAAACTGTTGTCGCCTTTCATTTGGTAAATTGGTAACTTGATGCAGCAAAAATAGGCTTCGGCTAGTGTAGAACATGTTCGAACATCGTACTCCGATATTGGAATATACGTATCTTTTTTCATGTTAATCGATACGTAGCTTGATACAGGAACTACAGTGGTAATCTTGCTTCCGGTCCTTTTGGGTATCGGTATGACTTTGAACAGTTCATAAATATCTCTACTGATGAGTGGTATCCGTATTTCAAAAATTAGGACATCTTCCATCATTCTTGTCTTCACTTTGAGCAGCTCGTATGTCTTGCGTAGATCCGAGTGTAAGTTATCAATTGGCAGGGAAACATCTCTTGGCAGGGAGCTAGCTATAGTGCTTAACTCATTAATAAGTTGTTCTGGAGTCAGTAAATGTAAGTTGAAACGCCCATGATAAATATCAGTGATGGTGTCCAATAACACGTTTTGAAGTCCTCTTAAATTGTGGAGCATATTACTTGCTATTATTGCTCCTGTGTTGAAATCGTTAATAATGTTGTTAGTTTGAATTTGGTCTTGTAGATTCTTGAATGCTTTTTCCAAACTATTCATATGTTGATGTATAATTTTATGCTGTTGAGTCATAGTTTCTTCCGTACGTTTTAACAAATTATACTCCCCTTCAACAATGGATGTTTGATTTTTCCAAAGGGAAGCCATGTACTTGGCGTTGTCTCGCAGAAGCGTAATATCTTTCTGATACTGTTCGGAGAATCTTTCATCTAATACGCCGAAGAGACTATTAGCGACGTAACCGACACCGTTGATAAGGCCGCGTCGGGTTCGTTGTGCCGTGAGTCGCGTGCTCAAATGCTGACTGAGCAATAGCTGGTTCTAGTACTCGAGTTCGGATAATCCATGACGTTGCTGTAGCGATATTACGTCGCAATGAACTTGAGTCTTTATAGCTTCGCATGTGTCTTTTAGGAATCGTGTATACTTTTGAAGTGCATCTGTTGCTTCCCAATATGGCTCCATGTTGTAATAAATAATACGTTTCCATTCGTCTCGAATTAGCATCATGTCTGCTAATTTATCAAAATATAGACCTTGTGTCTCACGAAATGGTATTACATTGACGTTGCATTGCATTGACCGCTTGACATGCATGACAGAAATAATAATAGAGCGGCAAACATTGATGTTAGAGTGAACTGAGCCTTGTTTGCACTTGATCTATGTGGTTTTCTTGATACATGGTTTTCTTTGTTTATATCTTGCTTTTGTGGAGTCTTGCCTTGATCATTTGTTGTTGGTTCATCTTCTGTATGTTCTGATAGGATAGATAACTTTAGAACTGGCCGTTTCAAGGTTCCGTTCTTCGTTTTCAGCGTTACGACGCGCACGTACCCGTCTTGTCCCGGGTGCAGCTCTATAACTCTGCCCATGGCCCATTTGCCGGGCGGCAAGTTATCGTCATGAATGAGCACAACATCGTTAATGTTGATGTTAAGTAGTGGCCTTTTCCATTTGCTTCTGGTATTTAACTGTGCTAGGTATTCTGTGCGCCATCTTTTTCACAACTCTTGAAGTATTTTTTGGGTGAGCTGCCATCTTGTACGTAAGTCTTTTTCAGTCTCGATTAATGTTAGGGTCGGTCCAGTGTTCAGAAAATGCGAAGGAGTTAAGTAATTGATATCGTCTGGGTCTTCAAATATTGCGCACAGTGGTCTTGAGTTGAGACAACCTTCAATTTGGGTTAACACGGTGTTGAATTCCTCATAGGTGAGTTTTTGTTTGCCGATTACTCGTTTAAGGTGGAATTTTAACGCCTTCACCGCACTTTCCCACAAACCTCCTACTGATGGCCAGGCCGGCGCGTTGAAGTGCCAGGTAATTTCCATATCTGATATTTGCTTTATAAACTCTTCATTAATTACGTTCTGGATCTCTTGATATTGCTTCTGGAGCACCGTGCTGGCTCCTAATAGATTTCGTCCATTGTCGCTGTAAATGTGCAATGGAGCTCCTCTACGTGCTGCCATCCGGCGCAAAGCTGCTATGAACGCTGACGTAGTGAGGTCTGAAACCAGTTCTAGATGGACTGCCTTCGTCGCCATGCAAACAAACACACACACGTATCCTTTGGAGGTTTTGATACCACGACCATTGTTGGCCTTGAGATACACGTGACCTGTGTAGTCGATTCCAGTGTGGGCGAAGGGGCGAGATGGATTAGTTCTTGCAGCCGGTAAGTCTCCCATAAGTTGATGCTGCATGCTCGCTTTTTGTCTCTTACAGGTGACGCATCGACGAATGTATTGCTTTGTCGCGCTATTTCCTCCGACGATCCAGTATTTATATCGAATAAAGTTGAGAGTTGTTCGGGCTCCTCCATGAAGTACCATTCTATGTCCATGATCTATGATAAGTGTAGTTAAGGGATGTTTATGTGGCAGTATGATCGGGTACTTCATGTCATACGTAATATGCGCTTGACTTAATCTCCCTTTGACGCGAAGAATGGCTTTATCCATGAATGGGCACAATTCTGATATGTTGCTTTTAGGGAAGGCCGTTCCGCTCTTCTTAAGTTCTTGATATTCATCTTGGAATTCTGTGGTTCGGACTCTCTTGATAATCATGGCCTCTCAGTTCTGATAGCGTAAGATATTTTTCGGTTTGTCTTTCTTGTTTTCTAGTTATAAATCTTCGGACCCAAGTAAGGACATATACGAGTTTTGACAAAGAACTATATTTCTTGATAAGCTGGTCTATGATGTTGTCTTCTGTTTTACTGCTAACCGCGACATTAACTTGTTTGCTTTTGCTGCGTTTTGTAGTTGGATTTGACCTTGGTACAATTCCTCCATATTACTAGTTCTTGATAACTGGTAAATTAAGGTAAAAAATAAAAATACTTGCTAATAAATTCTTGCTAAACGGCGGTAGATTTGCATGATGATCACCTTTCTTACTGTGACGTGTTCACTTTAGGTATATGCTTAATTTTCGTGACTTGAACGTTCGTGGATAGGTACCTGTTAGCCTTGATGCTCTAATCTTGATTTGGAGCCCTGGTGCTCTTTATACCTTGTTGTCTTACTTTATGCTTGATAATCGCTTGCTTGGTTACAGGTAAACAGTGCTCCTGCACTCTATATGCGATATATGTGCCTTCTCAATTCACTGGTGGAACCCGCTTGTGGGAAGCCAGCAAACCGATTCACTATCGCAATATAAGTACAAAAACACCAAATACCTGCTTAGGTTCGAAGGACCATTAATGTTCGAGTACTTGTCAACTCTCACATTTACTTGATAGGTTTCTTGATGGTAGATTGGAACACGAAAGACGAATTCTTGATTTAATCTTGATTTATTTAACTTGATAGGTGGGCACACTTAATGTATATCGAACGTGAAGTGAGGTAAAATGATTTATTGGCTAATTACGAAATATTATACAAAGCAAATGCTGATGGTGCAAATGAGTGCTATGACGCACGCGCTATGTACTCGTACATTTTTACTAATTTTTCTTGTTAATTTAGAGTGACTTATTTTGATTTTAAATTCGTTTTTATTGAACTGCTCTAAAGCCATCAACAGCAATACCCCCTCATGAACCGGCAACATACGGCATTCCACGAATAATTCCTCATTTTTTTTTACAGCGTGTTTTAGTTTTATTGTCCACTAATAGTTTCATAAAGCGTATTTGTAATGATTTGACCCTGTCTAGATAAGTTTTAAATGTCCTACCATAGCATGCCAGTCCATAAGAAAGCAGAGAGTCTGCCAGCGCATAGTATAACGTAAACATCGTGCTTCTATCCAGTACAGATTTTAAGTGGTAAAGTTTTACAAGTACCGTCCTTAATTTGTCACATAACTTATTGATATGATTTTTCCAAGAAAAATTGTAATCTATTAATAAGCCCAGGTACCTGTACTCTGATACCACCTCGATACTCTCACACTGACAGTTCTGAAGCGCATTGTGCAGGCACCCATACGTGTGGCCAATTTTACGTGTGGCTGCCGATTAACCGTCTACTGTACGGGGATCGCACATGCATACATTTGGTTTTATTTATGTTGATAACAATTCCATTGTCGTGCGCCCATTTAATGATATTAGTAAGATCCTCTTGTATTTTGTTTTCTACTACACACAAGTCTTTATCCGCGTACAGTAGACACGTGTCGTCCGCGTACATATACATTTTACAATTTTGAACCACATTGCACATACTATTCACATGCATGATGTAGCCGACGGGACCAAACACGGAGCCGGTTGGCACGCCGCACGTGACGTGCGCAGGCGCGCCGCTGACGCCGTCAACGACCGTCTGGAGGGTTCTGTCCGTGAGGTATGCGCGCAGCCACCTGCTCAGCGGACCCGCGACTCCACACTCCTCTATAGCCTGAAGCAAGAAAGTGAAATCTTCAGTGAAATCTTCACAGATGTTCTATTTCTGTTGCCGCTATAACAACAAATACTAACAAACAGAATAAAATAAATATTTAAGGGGGCTCCCACGCAACAAACGTGATTTTGCCGTTTTTATAGATAGGTCCGACTCGCACGGCCGGTTTTTTTAAATGAGTTATTTATATAGATGACATAAGAAACAAATCGTTTGGAGAAATTCAGTGTCCTGATTGGTCGATTTTGATATAGCTGTATTCTGGTTAGTTGATACTAAATTCTATTTTTCTAAGTAGTTTAATTAGTTAAACAGTTAGTATACCGTTAAACAGTAATACCAAAAAAGAACCCACCGTTCTGATTGACTGTCGATGAGTATTGTGACTGGTGGATTTAATATGGTGAAGTATTTTGATTGGTCAAATGAAAATGTTCTGTAAATTATAAATATGTACATATATTTTCGCTAGGGGCTGTGGGTTACCTACTACTTTAGTCGGCCCATCAGTTCTGTCACAGGCCATTAAGTTTAAATTTCGAACACGTATCGCAAAAACATTGAATGCGTTCGATTTTCAAATGTTTTGAGAATATTTAGACGCCATTTCTCTGGAGTTTTCGCTTACATTTACGATGAAGTGGACGCAAAAAGAAAATCGTATCGCGGTAATTGCACTGCACCGCTGCGGATATTAGCCAAGTTAAATATTTAACTGCTCAATAATTTAAAAGCTAGCCAATGATTTGTTTACCGTATTATTTATTACAAGATACACTGAAGTCTTAAGTGAAGACGATCGAAAGTGATGTGGTCGTCCGCGTACAGCTAGGACTCCAGCGGTCATTAAAGATTCTACTAGGGCCCGAATTACGAGAAATCCTGCTCGAAAACAGAAGTTGATGGCTTTGCAGATGGGTTTAAGCAAAAATACCGTAAAGAGAGTATTCAATCAAGAGCTGAAACTTCGTGCTTATACAAATGAAAAACAGGCCATCTTCTTACCTAATGAACGATTGAAGACTTTAAGGCTTAAAAGATCGCAAGCTTTGTTGAAAAGGTACGAAAAAAAACAAGCACCGTTCCATACTAGACAGACGAGATTTTTTTTAATATCGAAGAAAGCTGCAATGTATAGAATGACAGAGTATATGCGTGCAATAGTAAAGAAACAAGTAATAGCATGCCACGCGTTCAAAGAGGCCACCTTACTTCTGGTTATGGTTTGGCTGGGAATGTCGTACAGTACGATTACTGTTAGTTAAGACCTTGACAGATGGATTGCTTTCATTTAATTTTCAACTTTAATTTCATATAGATAAAGCATTTTTCAGAATACTGTTACCCACATCTACCGATTTAGTAATAACTATTTTATTTGTATAAGATTAAAGTTGAAAATTAAATGAAGGCAATCCATCTATCAGGTCTTAACTAACAGTAATCGTACTGTATATGAGCGTAACTGACCCCCTAGCACACTAAGTTTTATGTCGGACATAAAGCATTCGTCCCTTTCTGGCAAATGTGCGAGTGCGAGAGGGACGAATGCTTTATATCCGGTCCTTGGTGCATTTTTGTGTAAAGGGAGTAAAGACCAGTGCAAAAGTTTAACAAGACACAGTGTTAAGCAATATTGTGAAACCACTATCCACTTTTCAGAACCAGTATTGAGTTTTCCAGCAGGAATCTGCTCCAGCCCATAAAGTAGTCTACTCAAGCGTGGCTCGCTAGCAATAACATCGACTTCATAAGGCATGAAGAGTGGCCATCCTCCAGCCTGGACCTTAATCCCCTGGACTACTAAATATGGCAATATTTAGAGGAAAAGGTCTGCTCAAAACCTCATACTAATTTGGAGTCTCTAAAGAAATCAATTGCAGCAGCCGTAGCCAATATTGCAATGTGGCATTATAATGTGTAGCGTGAATCGATTGATGACTGGCCGCGAACATAACAAGCTTATGTAGACAAACGTGGTGGGCATTTCGAATAAATTATATATATTTAAAATCGCTGTATTATAAGCTTTAAAATAATATATATGCTTATTATAAAAAATTGAATAAAAATGTTTTATTTTTTACAAAGTGTGTGACAGAACTTATGAGCCGACTAAGTATAGCCTCGCTTGACAAGCCTTATATATCACACTTTTCGAACATGGGAAGTGAAAAAAATATGAAAGTAAACTAATGTTACTAAATGTTACGTCATCAGTTAAGATGTTTATTTTAATCAAAATCTTGGTGTGCGTCTTCAAGGAATTAATTGCCCAATTTATAGGCGAAGCCAACAAAGAGTTTCTAATACAGGAAACAGGGCGTAAGAAGTCGTTATACAAGGTCGTTCCGAAGGTTAGGTACAAGTCGAAGTTGCCTTTTGCGAAAAAGGTACAGAATGCCTCCCCGTTTATTCGGAGTGCATAAAGTCACCAGCAACTCGTAGGCTTCCGACCCAATCAGCGTAATCAACAGCGGCACTTTCCTCTCCTTTTTAACATCGTTTACCACAAAGTACTGCTCCAGACGATCTTTGTACGCCTCCCAATTGTCTTTGTGGATGTCAAATGTTTCAACACGACCGACTGCCATTTTATCATATATTTTTTTCCTAACAAACGCTCATATTCGTTTTTCCGTGCTTGCTCACGTGAAATCGTTTAATCTCGTCGCCAGTTGATAAATCCTTGACCTGGAAGACCTAAGGATAGCTCCGAAGTAGGAAAACGCATCTTTACTCAAGGATATTTATTGAAGGAATGGGGAATGTCACAGTAGGTGACCAGAGGATGCACTGAAAGGTTTAATACCAGCGCACCATGAAGGTTAACATATATAACATTATTATGGCGCTAGAGAACTGTAATGTCGACGTAACAACTGATTTAGTGAAATCGAAACTGCTGAATGAGATGTCCAAAAATGCAGCTGCAGCAATGGATTCCGTTTTTAATGCCAGAATGAAATCTAAGTTTAAGAAGAAAGAAATAGTGTGTTACGACTGTAAAGTGCCTGGACATAAAAGGTCGAACTGTCCACTGAGATGCAAGAAGGAGAAAGCTAATGCTGTAAAAGGAAACGACTCCACATTTACTGCTCTCAACACTTCTGGCCATTCTAATAAGGATCTTTGGTACGTAGACTCGGGATGCTCCAAAAATATAACCTCTAGACGTGATTGGTTTCAAGATATTTCTTTAATGAATAATGGAAGCGTCACAGTCGCAAACGGAGAGCAAATACAGTGCTGCGGAATTGGTAATGTCTCAATAAATACACCAGTGAACGTTGTCAACAGGATCAGTGACGTTGCTTTTGTTCCTGATTTAAAAGCAAATCTGTTATCTGTACAGAAAGCTGTTGATAAGGGTTTTATATGTGTTTTTGATAAAAGTGGATGTAATTTTTATAAAAATAATACTTTTAGTTTTACAGGTGATTCCGTTCTTCATGCCTCGCCCTGTGGTGGACTGTATGTACTTGATTGTACAGTAAATATTCCCGATACGGTGGCAAACAATTATTTGACGCAGGATGTGCACTCTGGCTGTCTGAATAGTTACCAACTTTGGCACAAGAGGTTAGGACACTTGTGTCGTATAGGCATGAGTCAACTGAAGAATCACGAGGTAGGCGTAGAGTTTAAAGTAGTCGATAAAACGAATTGCATCGCTTGCGTAGAAGGCAAACAAGCAAGAAAACCTTTTAAGAAGGAAGCATTTAATAGGGCTACCTCGCCATTGGAATTAGTTCATATTGATTTATGTGGGCCTATGTCTACAACCTCCTTTCAGGGGAATAAGTATATGTTAACTTTAGTAGACGATTATACAAGAAAGGTATTTGCTTACTTTATTTCTTCAAAGACAGAGGTTAATGACAAGTTTTGTCTTTTTCAAACCTTTGTAGAAAATCAATTAGATAAAAAGATTAAAGCGGTTAGGACTGACGGAGGAAAGGAGTTCGTCAACAAGGACTTTATTGATTACCTAGACTAAAAAGGTATCGATCATCAAATGACGACACCGTACAGCCCTCAAAAAGTCGGAGTAGCTGAATGAATTCACAGATCAATAACAGAAAAAGCGAGATCGTTATTGGCTGAAAGCTCACTGCCGAAAGCGTACAGGGAAGACGCTTTCAGGGCTGCTGTATACCTTAAAAATAGGTCACCTCACAGAGCTTTAGGTGGACAAATTCCTTATGACAGGTGGTGTGGCCGTAGGAGTGACCTTGGTCATTTGAAAGTGTTCGGATGTAGAGCACTAGTTCACATACCTTCATGTCACAGGAATAAATTAGACTTAAAGGCAAAAGAAGCAATTTTTGTCGGTTATTCAGAAAACCCAAATACTTATATTTTTAGGGATCCGTCTAACGCACGAAAAGTATCTATGTCCCGAGATGCAACTTTTTTGAAAATAGCTTTACAGGGTTGAAGCAGCGGGAGACTGAGCCTGTGGTACAGTCAGACTCCGTATTATTATTTGAAGACAAAGAGCCGGAAACAGAAGATTGTCAATTTGTGTGCATGCAATGTAAATGGATTTATAAAATTAAAAAGGACGCTTATGGTAATATCACGAAATATAAGGAAAGACTCGTCGTCAAAGGTTTTGATCAAGTCAAAGGAGTGGACTGCGATGAGACTTTTGCACCAGTGATTCGTCATTCTTCGTTGCGCACTCTATTTGCACTAGCTGCAGAGATAGGCCTAAGAATGAAGCACTTGGACTTCGATACCGCGTTCCTAAACGGAGACTTAGAAGAAGAGGTGTCCATGGCGTAACCTCTTGGTCTTGTAGAAAAAGGCAAGGGAAACAAGGTTTGTTTGCTGAGAAAATCATTATACGGCCTAAAACAGGCACCACGAGCTTGGAACAAAAAGTTAAACGAAACGCTTATTAAAATAGGTTTCATAGGAACTCCCTCGGAGCCTTGCGTGTATACTAAACTGTTTGGTCAAGAACTCGTGATTTTGGGTGTCTTTGTCGATGACATAATAGTCTTCTATAAATCTGAATTGACATTTGACGCTGTCAAGAAAGATTTGTCGAAATATTTTTCACTAAAAGATCTCGGAATACTAAAATCGTATTTGGGATTGCAAATTGAATGCGATTCCGAGAGTGTTAAAATAAATCAATCAAATTACATTCTATCGATGTTGGATACGTTCAATATGACAGAATGTAAGACGGTGAATACTCCATTAGTAAAAAAGTGCATGGAGAGGAGAAGTGATGGTGATGTTTGTGAGTCTTATCCCTACCAAATCTTAATTGGAAGCCTCATGTACCTGACACAGAATTCTCGCCCCGATATTGCTTATACGACAAGCTATTTAAGTCAGTTTAATACGTGTTTTACTAAGGAACTCTGGAATGCTGCAAAGAGGGCTCTACAGTACCTGAAGGGTACTCTAAACTATTCCTTGGTTTACAGGAGAAGTGGAGAACCTTTAAAAGGCTTTTGCGACGCCGATTGGGCAAACCGATCGACAGGAAGTCGTATACTGGCTATACCTTCAAGTTAGCTGGAGGACCAGTATTCTGGGAGTCAAAGAAGCAACCTACGACTGCTTTGTCATCTACGGAAGCAGAATATATGGCGTTAGCATCTGCCACTAAGGAAGCTTGTTATTTACGTCGCTTTACTTAAGAGATAACAGGTAAACTTACGTCAGTTAACTTAGCGTCAGACAGTCAGAGTGCCATCAATCTCGTTCGGAACCCTATACACCACAGCAGGACGAAGCATATTGATACTAGGTTTCACTTTATTAGGGAAAAAGTATCCAATAATGTTGTTACATTAGAATATGTAAACAGTAGTCACATGCCTGCAGATGTCCTCACTAAGCCACTTGGGCCTTTGGTACACAAAAAGTGCACAATTAGTTTAGGACTAGAAACTTAACTTTATTTTATTGTTGTCAGGCACAACATCAATTAAGGGCGGCTGTTGTAGATAGTCTAATCTCTTGTTGTGCAGACTCTTTATAAGTTATCTTTCTTTTATATTAGGCATATTCTATTTGACATATTCTTTTATTTAATATTTTTATGATTCTTGTTTACCTAGTTACTTCATTATAAACACTTGTGACAGTAACATGTCTTTTACTATTTCCTAGAAAACACTTAACACAGGCACCTTTCGCCTCAATATCACAACGAACATATTTATGTCATAAATGCGTTATACGAAAATAGAATATGCCACTTGCAAATTATGTCATTTTGCCTATTATATCAAGCGATAATTAGAGTAAAGCAAAATATACAAAAAAACCGCTATATCAAACATTACATTGTACTAAATAACTTTATCTCAATTTAATGTATATCAAGTGTATGTTAGTTTTTCTGACATTATATGAAACATTACGCACCCAATTTAATCGCGAAAGTTCTTAGCCATGTTTCTTGAAAATCTGTTCAGCGCTTCCTTAGAGCATTCGGAGTAACCCCTTGTGTCAATTTTTTTAACCGACGAAAAAAACGGAGGAGGTTCTCAAGTCAACGCGTATTTTTTTTTTTATGTATGACCACGCATAACCTTTTACAGAGTAGTCCGATTTTGATAATTCTTTTTTAATTAGAAAGGGTATAATACCTCGAAGTTCGTCCCACATAAATTTTAATATATGTGGACGTATAAAAGCTTTCAACCCTAAGGGTTCCTACCCTGGGACCTAACAGGGGATGATTGATTGTTCACTTACTGATTGAAATGTATGACCACGCATGTGTGTGTGTGTGTGTGTGTGTGTGTGTGTGTGTGTGTGTGTGTGTGTGTGCGTGCGTGCGTGCGTGCGTGCGTGCGTGCGTGCGTGCGTGCGTGCGTGCGTGCGTGCGTGCGTGCGTGCGTGTGTGTGTGTGTGTGTGTGTGTGTGTGTGGGTGTGACTAGTAAGTCAGTTAGTAATTACCTAAAGTAAGCCACAGAAACGTGAAAAACAAAAACTTTTTAACAAAAAAATTTAACTACCGAAAAAAAAAAAAAAAAAAAATAATAAACCTTTTTTATTTAGTTTAATAACTAAGATCTTAAACTATTGTAAGTATACCTAAGTATATATTTTTGCAATTATATTGAGTTTTTATACATACATATAAACTTAATAACTAAGTTCTTAAATTAATCTAAGTGTACCTAAGTAATTTTGAGTCGGCGCCAAACAATCAAGATTACTCCAAACAAGTACAAGTTACACCAAATCAAATTAATAATGCAACGTGAAATCTCCAGAGATAAACATTAACATTCCAAAAAATGCGCCTTCCATCGACCACTCGCAACGACGTGAGCCCTCCAGTGCGGCCCGTTCGGGTTGCTGTCTCGCTGACATAAACCATAACTTCGTGAACGCTCGGCATTCTCCGGCGATCACGCTTTACGTAATTAATTAATATGCTTGTTTGGCGCCGACTCAAAATTACTTAGGTACACTTAGATTAATTTAAGAACTTAGTTATTAAGGTTAATTGTAAACTCAAAATAATTACAAAAATATATACTTAGGTATACTTACCATAGTCTAAGAACTTAGTTATTAAACTAAATAAAAAAGGTTTATTATTTTTTGCTTTTCAGTTTTTTTCGGCGGTTTAATTTATTTGTTAAAAAGTTTTTATTAATATATTTTTTTAATTCGGATAAATGTTGATCTAAAGTTATGACCTCCAAGTAATGTATTTTGGCACCACGAGATCATAGCACAGCAGTCAATGCAGATTTAGAGGTAACATCATGTAACGAGTCATACTTAATAGTAGGTAAGCATTTTTGTTTTTTAAAGATATTTAGTTGTTGTTTTTTTTTAAAAAAAATAAACTATATATGTGTCATCCAAGAAAAGTAAAAAATACACGTAAACTTACTTTAAAGAAAAAATATAATAAAAATAATTCAATTATAACCACATGGAAATAATTGCTCACAAGCTCAATAATCTACCGTTTGCTCCTATTCCAGGCCACACCCTGTATACTAAGGACGTGTTGCACCAACCTAAAATTATCTACAGACCGAACAACCTTAAATATTGCGCCGGCAGCTGTTATTCCAAAGGAACTTGTTAAGTTTTCACTACATTCAGATTTTAGAAAACACCACTTACACGATAGGCGGGTTGGTGCAACTCACCCTTACCTACTAATACCTACTACTAAATCTGTGAGCTGTAAAAAAAACTCGCTAGCCTGTATTTAAAAAAGTATACTTATTTATTTCGAAAACCAGTATTGAAAATAAAATTGTACATAATAATTGAACCTGCTCTCAATTTTCACGAGAATCGGTTGAGAAATGCGACCTGAGAGGCTCCCGCGAAACAAAAACGAACTTCGTTCGTGTATTTCCCTCTCTGTCGCTTGAACTAGCAAGTGCGGCAGAGAGGGAGATACCTACACGAACAAAGTTCGTTTTCATTTCGCGGTAGGCCCTCTGTTGAGGATAACAGCCGGACAGACGGCAGACATACGAAAGAATTCGTTCTTCGTTCGTTCGCTTCGCTCGCTCGTTCAATAATAATATAACGGATAATTACAATTTAAAACCCTATAATGTTTTTCTAGAGAAGTCCTGACTTGGACTGCTTCCAGAGTTGGAAGCTGCTGACGCGACCGCGGTGTCGGGACCTCCGGCACGCTTCTCGTTGATGGATAGCGGATGTTACTTGACAGCAGTTTAAACTTTCAGGTAAAATCCTTTTTGCCAGATTTGTCTTAGATTAATGGCCGGGGATCTATTTTTGCTGTGTTCTTGATAAATGTGTATTATGCTCTTGCATTACTGTGATGTATATGCACTGTTCTTAGCGCTATTTCATCATCTTTTTGCAGGTTTACTCTATAACTTTTTGATCGGTAAGGGTTTGGGGTATTGATAGTGCCCACGGCATCGAGAACGGCTTGATACGTTTCGGTCTACAGTAGGTAAATGTGTGTGATAAAAGGCGTTTAAAGGGTTAAAGAGTGTAAGAACCGAACCTAAATGATTGGTTAGGCAGACTGAGCTGTCAGAAATGTAACCTCCGGGAGAATACAATTACGCGTAGACCTTCATTTATTAACATTCTACTTCAAAAGATTGAACTGAATTCTTATACTAATAGCTATTACAATTTATAACACCATTTATCTTAAACTGTTCATTTGAACATAACTTCCGCTCATAAATAAACCTTGTATTCAGTAGGTCACAAAGGCGGAAATTTAATCATAATTTTGGGGTGAACAGCTGTTGGATTCCCAAAAATTCTTTCTCGCAACGACCATTGGGATTTCCCCAATATAACTTTCCTCTAATCCGCAAATTAGGCGCTTCGTGTACTCCGGGGGCATACCGAAAAGACTCACCTCAAACGGTAAACAATTTCACGGGCAGTGCTTCGATTTAATTGGTCGATTATCTTTTTTTACGCTCGACTTGTGTAGAACCGTCGTCAAGTGTGTGACAGACAATAAATGATGCATCGGGCATTGCTAACTAAAGGGTTCCGTTAGCGAACCTGGGGTCCCATTGACTTGTCCGTGGGCTTGAGTGATTGCTGGTGGCCAGCGGCGAAAGGTCACGTCTTTCTACTCTTTGATTTTTCCTTTGACACGGAAGAGTTCGAAATCTTATCGAAGTGGCCCTGTAAGGATATTAAGCACTTAAAGGAAGCGTGGGTTTGAAGCGTTCACCCTAATAACGAGTCGCTATTCAATGTCTGCCATTGTTTTTTAATGTACCTAATTGGTATTGTTCGTAGTGTGTCGCCGGTAGTACACGCTTTGAAGCCCTTAAGTCAATGCTCGTTGAATTGATCAATCAGATTACTTCCGTCTTCAAATAATCAAATACAAGTAGGTACCTATTAACATTTTTTTTGTACCCGACTGTACATTACAGACAAGATGTATCCATTTTGTCACCCTAGTAATATGCAATAAAGTTGAAGATGTACAGGAACGTATTTTGTGGTCGATTGTACAGCCAATAAAGGACTGTGATATGCATATACTATACCTATTTGTTTGAGGGGTTCTCGAAAACAGCTGTCGACGGGACTGATAGGGATAAAATCGATCTGGCTATAAGGTCTCATTAACGAGTTTTTTTGCCAGATTTTTACTCGCGACGCTCAGCATAGCTCTCTCTCCTAAGTACTAGAAGTGTATATGCACAGTGTTACATTTCTCTAGAGCGGTATGTAAGATTAAAGAACAGGAAAGAAAATTTAATGTAAAAATATTTTTCTCGAAAAGTATGTAATGTTCCCATAACATCTGTGAAGTTAGTATCCGAAAGTGACTGATCCTGGACAGAAGAAGAAGAGAAGAATAGAAGACAAAACGCAAAACTGTCCAGGAAGTAATAAATGAAATAATGAAATAAATGAATTTAAAACTATATGATAAATATAACGAATATAATGGAAAAATAAATCATCACCGTCTGCAGCCCTAGACTGCACAGCTGGGTCGAGCGCATAGCTTGCCCATTAGAGTGGTCCTAAGGCCGTGAGCCTTTGTTGAAAATACAGCGACGTCGCTACCAGTGGCGGCGAATGTGATTGAAAGATACGCCTCATCGGTCTCACTCCTCGTAGCTCAGTGGTGATAGCACTGTACCGGAAATACAGAGGCCACAGGTTTGAGTCCTGTCTAGGGCTAAAGACGATGATGGTTTGTTTTTTTTCCATTATATTCGTGATAAGATTTGATCGTGGTAACTTCCACGTTAAATGAATAAACAAACACAACCGTGTTTTATAATATTTCAATACTAATTTAATTAGGAATTCGATACAAACAGGACAACTAGAAAAATAAAATGAAATACCCATTTACAATAAACATAAAACGAATAAGAAATGTATGTATTTATTATATTGGGGTTGTGGCATAATATCAAACAGTATCAACGAAAATTAAGCAATTTAAAACAGGTCGCTCTCTTATTGTGGCGGGATTGACTACATTGAAATAAAATATTTGTTAGAAATAAAATTGCTAAAAATGAGTTCTGATGAATCAGATTGCGAATAGATTGCACACCTCCTTATTTAAAAGCCGAGGCGGAATGCCGAGAAATAATTTACTGCCTAAGCCCAAGGAGAGATATTTGTGCAAATTACCTATGAAAAGTGCATGCAGTGGAAAGCTGAACATTAAACTACAAGTTCGTCAGAAAATGTATTTATTTTAGAGAAAAGCACTATATACACGTGTTTCGATCATAAGTGCCATCCTGGCCTCGTATTACTTTTCCACTGGTCTCTGCAGTAATGTATGATTACTGTAATATTAACAAGAAAGGAAGCCCACACCTCAGACCAAGAAAAAAAGATAGACGGAGCATGACGAACAACCAAGTGAAGCCGATTTTCAACCAAGCCCCATAAGTTTAACACACGATTACACGCACATATACTAACAAAATTGCACAAATCTCGAAATCGGTGATCTTGGCAGCATTGTGACAAGTGCTAAAGAGTTTTGTGCAATTTTGTTTCTATATGTGTGTGTGAGCGACTGCTAAACTTATTTGGCTTGGTTGAAAACCGGCTTCATTAGGTTATTCGTAATGCTCCGTCTATCTTTTTTCTTGGTCTGAGGCCCACACCTATCGTGCATCTTCCTACATAGTTCCCGAAGAACAAGTTATAATAACAACATAAATATTTACTTACCTATCTACTGCATAAAATATGATCATATTTATGATACAGTGTGAAAGTAGGTAAGTATTACTAGTTAGTAGCTACGAGTAGCAGACAGTTACAGTAAAGTACCTACCATGTATTTCCGCATTAAGTTGCCATTGGACGCTAACGAAAACTTATGAGCAGAACGCGAACAGCAATAAACCATAGCACGGCGAGATGTCACAGCGAATAAAATTATCCAAAAGTATTTTCTTTCCTAGCACTCAAACTGCCAAACTGTAGGTAATAAACTTACAAAGAAAATTAAGAATGTGAGATAGCAGTGAACGTTTTTTGGCAATCGCCCGAGAAGGCACCGATGGCCGACCTTGCGAACACATTCAGAGAAAGTCCAGGATATTGCAATTCTCTGCGAACGACATAAATTGAGTGTCCCTCTGAAACAACTCGAACGGGGCGCTCTGCAGGGCCATTTGCAAACAAAGCGCCCTACAAGGCAAAATTGTTTCCTCTACTACGGTCATCGGCGGCAATAATGTAGGGGTATTTAGCAGACTATTTACTGCGCGACACTGCGCTCGCCGACTCCTCTAATACTCTTAATTATTTTTGCCAGTGTAAGCTGTTTTTCTGACGGGGAAATGCAATTGCAACATTTTGCATCCCCCTGCCGCCGGGCGCGCTCATTACGTACCCCGCATCCGTCGGCCACGGCTGAGATCGCAGAATAATTAGACTTTAAATCAGGAGTAGCAAAGCGGTCAACCTCTCCAATGTGGTATGAATAGTCAATCGTCATTAAATTGTTCAGCTTTGGTAGTCTAATTCGTTCGAGGGCGGATGGAGAGCCTTCCGCGGCCCTGGCATACGTGCTCACGTATACCTACGTATGAAGAGAATTTATAATGAACGTCAACCTAGCTACGGCGAACTACGGATTTATTTACGTAAATTAATTTGTTGAACTTTCATTTCACCTGCGCTTTCCAACTTACCGTTTCGGCTCGTGTGTGCGCTGCGCCATCTAAGTGCTGCATAATTATTTTATAACAAAAAGTTAGTGTATAATAAAATTCATTAGCGATTAAAATTAAATTAATACAGTCCGGGTGGAGTTCGCTCAAATTTAAGCAGTGCAAGATTTAAACGACAGCTCACATTTCGTACGTAATTATACCGTGGGTCGCCCGCTCGTGGCGCAATGTGCCAAATCGCTTACTCGCGGCTCTGACGGGCTACCATCGTTCCTCGATCGCTACTTCAAAAGTACTAAACTAGTCGAAGCATGACAAAATTTCCAATTTTTTTAATTTTATTTTCCAGTTTTTTAGTGACATCAGTTTTGCTGCTACTGATATGCCCTGTGCTATATATTCGCCCTTCGCCGAATGGGGAAATGGCTGGTAATTTTTAGAAAGACTGATATTTCTGGGTTTGCATTATCCGTGGGTACACCACACAAAGCTAAGAACTATCTAGCTCTCAGTGAATAAAACCATCTGAGAAGGGGAACACTACGATGCCGTACAGCCGGTAACGGACACAAGGGAAAAATAGCTCCAGAAAATTAAATCAAATAAAAAGGAGCCATTAAGAAGTGTGCTTTCTGGCACTAAAGTGGCTGACTGAGGATTGCTTCATCACTACTACAAACTTTGATTGTACATACATACAGTCGTGTATGAGTCACCACACACTCGCGGGCCGTTGCCGCCGCAGTGATTCTTTAATCGGCGCCGCTCGCCACTCAGCTACACTGCGCTTCTTGTCACCGTCGCTCTATGCTACAAACTCTCATCGTACAGTCACATCTCAGTCGTCTCACACTCGCTCGCCCCACTGGTACCACCGCAGTGATCCTGAGTCAGCATCGCTCACCACTCCGCTTCCTGTCACCACCGCCCTGCGCTACAAACTCTCATCGTACAGTCACGTCTAAGTCGTCCCACACTCGCTCGCCCCACTGGTACCACCGCAGTGATCCTGAGTCAGCGTCGCTCACCATTCCGCTTCCTGTCACCACCGTCCTGCGCTACAAACTCTCATCGTACAGTCACGTCTAAGTCGTCCCACACTCGCTCGCCCCATTGGTACCACTGCAGTGATACTGAGTCAGCGTCGCTCACCACTGCGCTTCCTGTCATCGCCGCCCTGTGCTACAAACTCTCACCGTACAGTCACATCTTAATCGTCTCACACTCGCTCGCCCCACTGGTACCACTGCAGTGATCCTGAGTCAGCGTCGCTCACCACTGCGCTTCCTGTCACCGCCGCCCTGTGCTACAAACTGTCATCGTACCGTCACATCTAAGTCGTCTCACACTCGCTCGCCCCACTGGTACGGCCGCAGCGATCCTGAGTCAGCGTCGCTCGCCGCTTCGCTTCCTTTCACCGTCATCCTATTTATTTATTAGGCCTTACAAATACTTACAGACTAACATACATATCAATATGAACTTATTAATAACTAGAAAAACACGCTATTACTGCGATGTGTTGCGCAATTTCGTGGTGTCAGCTAACCGTCCGCGGAAACGCCGGAACTTCACCCCCTTCGGCCAAAATTTTACCTTAGTGGAGGTCGATAGCTGGTATGTTGGAACTCTCACCTTATGTCGAGATTCCAAACTCACGACCCTCAGGATGAATCTGGTCTTCACGCACGCAAACAACTCACCGTAAAGTCGCATCTAAGTCACCTCGCACTCGCTCGCCCCACTGGTACCGCCGCAGCGATCCTGAGTCAGCGTCGCTCGCCGCGCTCGGCTGCACCCCGCTTCCTGTCACCGCCGCCCTATGCTACAAACTTTCAGTTCATTTCATCGGTTACGTTTATTGTACGCAAAATGACAGTTTGGTTAGCTGTGTTATCTGTTCACTTGACTTGTTCGGTGGAATTGCAATCGGAGTTATTATCGATAAATCGAGAATTTCTTGGTAGTAATATTTTATGTCGCAGACATGAAAATAAATTCTCACAGTTCATATTATTATCTCTTAATATTATAAGGCCTTTATGCAGTAAAATGGGTATAATTGGTACTATTTGGTACCTATTAATAATTGGACACATACATAAATTCACATACATACATACTTAAACCCTGAAATAACAGTGTAATTTCAGTAAGCATCAATTTATTTTCTTACAGTCTTTAGAGTATTAGAATCGTACTCGCAACAGTATTTTACTCATTTAATTTAATTAGAAGTAGTTATATAAATAACGCATACAATACGCATAAAAACGCAACGGCATTGATCAGTGCGATTTGATTTGGTGCGATTTTGACGTAATAATACGTGTTGTTATTGGAATCTAATTTCGACAGCGAGAAGCATAGATAAAGAAATCCAAACTAGGACATATTGTATTATTAGTATTGTATTTATACCAAACTAATATACACCATGACAACTTCATACTCAATATAATTGAACGAAAGATAGAGGGGAAGCGAGGAAGAGGAAGTCCTAGAATAAACCCGATTTCTTTGTCATTATTAGAAATAGAATAGCGTCGTTTTGGCACAGAGTACGCATTTCTAATAATGTGTTAATTAAGACGATCGATAACAACTTTATCGAAATGCAATTTTCCTGCATTGATTATCTGCGCATCGCCACCCGAATCGCAAATAAGTATATTAGGGATTTTATTTTATTTATATTATCATATTTAATGGTGTATATACTTTTTACATTATTATTACTATTGTAATGGGTTTATTGCCCGAAGTAAAGAAGCATTCATTCATCCATTTCATAAACTACATAGAGCAGCACAAAAAGAAAATTGATGTTAGGTCGTATCGAGATGTCAAAGAGGTTGCGTGGGATCGAAGGAGATGGAGGGCCTCGAGCTACACCGACAAGAGCTTAGCTCTTAAAAAAGAAGAAGAGAATAAAACAATAAACAAATGAAATGAAAAAATTGTTATCTTTCTCGCGCAAATCATCAACATTGCAATTCAGCGGGGAAATGCCGCCAGCATCCTCGGCACAATGCCTCGAGGGCCTTGTATAGATTTAACTTAATTTTAATTTAATTTAGTTCATGTTAGTTATCATCTCGTACTACTTTAGAAAACTAATGTTTTTTTTAAGGAAAAAAATATTCTTTATGCTCCGAGCCGGATTCGAACCGGCGACCACACAGGCATACATGGCCCGTCGCTACTAACCAACTGAGCTATCGGAGCAATCTGTCTCGGCCATTAAATCTTTCAATCAGTTCCTTCTTACAACGCCTTATTTGATAAATGTAAATAGCAGCGTTACTGCTTAATACAAAATTAATTGAGACAATTTTATTAATAAACAAATTGTATATACAAAATGATAACTAACATTAAGGAAATTAAATTAAAACTAAGTTAAATCTAAAAAAAGGCCCTCGAGGCATTGTACCGAGGATGCTGGCGGCATTTCCTCGCCGAATTGCAATGCTGATGCGGTCACCAGTTACGTCAATCAGACGTTTCGCGATTTCCGCAAATAACTTTTGCCCACTTCACCCCACGGACCGAGGGTCTCGACGCCAAATGATACAAAGTTGTACTCTCTGCCGAGGCCTCTATATTTAATGCGTTTAAGGTTTTCGGCATTTAATATAACAATGTGAATGAATTAGCTACGCATGGATATTATGTTGGCATTGGCAGTAGTTTTAATACTAAATAAAAAAAATCTAAATTTGCTTTATGAGCCGCGAGTGTGTTCTCCGTGACATAATTTTATCGTATCTGTCACGACAGTTATCTTGGCGGGGTTTCATACGCTCGAGAAATATTTATATTTTAAAGAGGTCTATATCCCAACGACGCTTTTCTAGCTTGTTTCTTTTTAATTATTCATAATGTTTACCTCGTTCAGTATTTACCTAATTTATATTGCAATCCCATTAAATATTTACTCAGATACATGTAGGTACATACCCACGGACGTGATACATGTAGAAGATGACACATACATTTAGGAAATGTCGGGTAACTTGGGTCTCTTTTAAAAATTGGATCCGCTGTATAAATCTTCCTAAATGGGTAATTAAAGGAACGGCGTTTTACCTACATTACAGCTTTGTCAGCACTCGCCCGCATCGAACATGAGAAACGCTTGCCTGCAATGCAAAATATAATGAACGGTTTTATTTTCAGCCATTCTTAAGCAATAGAGCTAATAGCGCGTTTTTCCTACAGAGAAGCTGAAATCAAAACGACATTTCATAATTTCATGTCATGTGTTGCCTTTATTTATTTATTTATTAGGTTTACATTTACGTTTTCGTGAAAGTGAAACAGAAATTTCATACATTTATTCACCGCAAAAAGCTTCTAATATTAATGCCGAGTATGATATTACACCTAACCGAGACAATATCAAAGTAAACTTTGCTCAAGTACCTACCCATAGTCTTGAAACAAGAAGTAATGAAATAAGTAGCAATGTATAGTTAATTTTGAATACAAGTATTTGGAATCTAAAAAACGAGATAGCCCGGATTCCCTGCAGGGGGGAGGAGGGGCAGAAAGGAGTTTTGGAGTGTTCGTCCCACTCACCCCTATCTCCTGATCCCAATTTTATTGAATTAAAGTTTGGTACAACCTTTTACGTTTTTTTTCCCGTTCATCAACTACTCGTTAAGAGGGCTCTGAGTAGACCCAAACACGAAGGGTTTATCTTGTGTAGTTTAGGGGTTGCTATGGACACCTGCCTTCTGTCTCCATCATCAGATCAGCTCGGTGGTATAATAATATTGCGTTGTCACGAAACTTACATAATACCCCACACCTTAATCGGATGCCGGCTAGTGTTTTTAAAAGACAACTTTCATGCTTACATATTGACCACTTACTAACAAACAGTGCATGATAAATGAAAGCTTGTAATATGGTGTATTTTTCTGACTACCTACCGCGATCGCGTTTAATATCCAAAATAAAGCTTTCGTTTCTCTCGCACTTATAAACTTAACTTGGTAGTACAGTAAAGTAGGAACAGTTTATGTGGGCCATAAAAGCGATCGTGCTGGTCAGTGGAGACTTTAAAATATGATTGTCAGAATGCATTATTTTTCGTATACCGCTTTTTGCGAATTCATTGGGGTCTGCATTTTGGGGGAAAAAAATCTTTAACAATCCTACCTACACGTCAAAAAAGTATATTTCAGTTTTTAAATGTCACATAATCAGTAAAACTATCACGTGTGGAAAGGTTACCCTTCAAAAAAAGGAAGAATCAGGTTATTTTACCAAGTTTTAGTCGTGATTATTGTAAAATAAGCATAATTAAAGTAAAAATAAGCATCAAAAATGTGTAGTTTAATTAAGCTAAATAAATAAATAAATAATTACATTGATATAAAAAGCAACGCAGTATAAGTCGTTGTCCCCAGCTTGTGTAAGAAAAAAGTGCATTTTTCGCTGTGTTACCTTGTTTTTTATGGAATGTTAAAAAATTTCATGTTTTGATACCTAATTTTCAATTCAGCCTACCTTAAAAACCGATTCACCTGTTTATGATTGAAACCTACTCAACTTCGTTTTAATCTAGTTTCTGCTCAAGCGGGAACATTTCACTCCTCGGATATCATTTCCATCACCAATTTCCGAATCTTGATCGATCAGATCGTCAGCCACCGCATCAACGACAGACGAGCTGGAAGAATGTGTCCCAGACCCAAGGTCATCAAAGACAAATCATAAAAAAGTTACTGTCAAAAATTTAATTTTTGATAAAAGCTTTTATTGCTTTATTGCCGACTGTACTTTTCTGTATACCGTCATCAACTACTCATTGAGATGATTCTAACGAGCCCAGGGCTTAAAGGGGTTACGTCGGTTAAGTACTGAATTCCCATGGCCACCTTCTGTCTCCTTCATCAGATCAGGTCGATGGTACAATAATATTGAATTATCATCCAAACTATACCTTTACCCAAAATTTCAACTCAATCAGTTGAAGATATCTGCTTCAAAATTCAGTTGCAAGATTCCACCCGGACAAACATACATTGCAAGTCAATTAAAACCTTGTAAAAATGTACAGTTAGGGTGGGTTGCAACGACCACACTTTTATAGATCTGCAAACGTTAAATATGAGGGCAGGGCAGCAACTGTCATCCCATATAGAACTGTCAAACTTCACAAATAATCAGATATTTTGGGATGTAAGTTACGATTAGCTAATGGAATGATGTGATCATGAGCGTAACTACTTCATCGTCATCACTGTCAGCCTTCAATCGCCAATTACTCCTGAGCATAAGCTTCTCTTCGTGTACACCACATCCCGATCTCGTGCTAGTCTCATCCAGGCATTGACCTGCGGTCTTTTAATGTCGTCAACCCATCGAGCTAGTGGACGACCGGCGCTCCTTTTGCCTCTAAGTATTTACTGATCTGTTAACGTTTCGGTCCGCGGGACGTAATACGGGACAAATTTAATTTTGCCAACAGGCGTCAAGTCAGATAAACCACACGAGCCTCACTAGAATGCAACAATTCTGATTAGACAGCGTCGCAATCAGGCTGCTTCGAACCCCTTTAATAAGCATACCAGGCTTAAACTAATAAATCAGCCTGATTTGATTAGCGGTATTTACTGCCGCGGCTCACGTGTTTGCGGGATTACGTCAGATTTCCTGCATTACTGCATTACCGGGTGCAGATGCACTGCACTTTGTGATGATTAACTTGGCTGTTGCTATTCATTGTTCCTCGCGGCGTTGATAAGCTTCGGCATCGCGTGATTCCGATTGGAATCATTTTGTTAATTAAACAGGATTTTACTACTTTGAAGAAAAAAACTCGCTTTTGATTTTACTATCAAGGCGATTAAAGACTGTTTATATACATATAATTACTAGCTGATGCCCGCGGCTTCGCTCACGTCGTTATAGGAAAATGTAACATATTGAATTTTCCCGTGGGAATTAGATGTTTTCCCGCTGGATGCGGCCTATGTCACTCTCCAGCTTCTAAACTATCTCCATACAAAAAATCACATCAATACGACGCTCCGTTGCGACGTGAAAGAAGGACAAACATACACACTTTCGCATTTATAATATTAGTAGGATATATTATTTTACCTAGGAAAAATAAGTGATGTAAGGTTAGCTGGTAAAGATCCCTTATAGGGATAAGTTCGCCTTTGTACACTAAAGTGCTTACATACATGTGATGTTGTAAGGTTGTAAGTTTGTATGTAGACTGTAATCTCCTGAACTGCCTACTCATTCGATATCAAAAATTCTTTCACTTTCTGGATGGAAATAGGCGCTATACCTACTCGTATTTTATTCAGCGGGTTTGCCTGCGTTCATGCAATACGCGGACGGGGCGGGCAACTACTAGAAGTATATTATATACCTACTCATCATCCTTCTAGTGTTTTCCCGGTTGTATCCTAAAGGAGCCCGGGGTCCGCATTGGCACCTAATCTACTGCTATTTGGACTATCGACCCAGAAGGAAAAATAGGGCTTCTTAAGATTAGACCGGTTACGTTACGATGTTTTCTTTGCCTTCACCGAAAATTATATTAAATGTATTATATCAAATTATATTTCGTATACAACGTGTTTTTTTAACCGTCTTAGAGCCGAAGCCCACTTAAAGTATCCAAAACGTACAAATCATTAGTGAAAACATAAAATGTATTAGTTAAGCTTTTAGTAATAAAAGGTAATTACGTTTCAAAAATTCTGTATGGCGCGCGGTACGAAGTTCACTCACCCGGTTAGAGTTCATACCTATCTAGAAAAGATGGCGGCTAGCGGCCACTGCGCTCGCTCTGCTGGATGATTAAAATTAATTAATACAAAAAAATCGATATTAGTACTAAAAAAAAAACAAAAAAACTTTTAAGTTCTTTGTAATGTATACATTAACTGGGCTTCGGCTCTAAGACGGTTAAAAAAACACCCTGTATAACTTTATTTCGAAAACTTATTGGTATGAGCCAGGGTTCGAACCCACAACCTCTAGATATTATATACGTATAGTAGATTGTATACAAAATATAACTAAGACTACACAAATAGGTACATACATACTTGAAACCGCGCTTCTCCACAATAATCCCTCAAAAGATAATGTTTTCATTTGTCACTAGAGCTATAGACAACTCGAATTCCAATCCAAAGCCGTATTAAGCATATCCGAAGCTTAAAGAATCTCTTACGCTTGTTTTAATGCAGAACCGAAGTTGCGGCTGCGGATAAACTTCACACAACATTGTTATCAAGTATAACTTGATGGTGTGGGAGATTTGCAAACAAATGAGTATTAGAACAGTCGGGAGCAATTAAACTAGCGTCAAGAGGATGCGGGTTGCATTCTGTGACGGCGAGATTCGTGGTGCACGATGACAGCTCCTAGTGGGAAACGGTCATTTCAGTAGTTAAGGTGGTTCGATTTCCATACAAAACGTTATTTGACATTCACAGGCTGACGGCGTGATTTTTTAAGAAACCTATGTAAGTAACTTTCACAAATTGACTTTCCATTTGCGCGAAATTCCGCCTTTCCTTGAATAAACTTTGTATAAACTAAGAATAATTTGAGAAAAATGGTTTTTCCAAAGTGTGACGTCACAAACTAATATCTCAAATTAATCTAGTTTATACAAGTTTATCCAAGAAAAAGGGGAAATGCGTGCAAACGGAAAGCCAATTTATGAAAGTTAGTTACATAAGTTTCTTAAAAAATCAAGCCGTTAGCCTGCGAATGTCGAATAACGTTTTGTATGGAAATCGAACCACCTTTTCAAAATTAATAATTTATTCGACATGGTTATAATAAAAACTTTCGCGGTATTTCGTTTTTTGACAAAGTTGCGTTCGGCGCTCGAGGTCACAAATTCATTGGGACAATATCATAAACAAGTCTGCAAGAAATCAGAACAACCGGATTTGACGCAAGCTGGATATATAAAGTTACTGGACTATTAATAGCGCGTCGAACGTTAATTATGGATCAATATTTTGTAATTTATCTTTAAAGCATGTTAGAAGTCCATGTTGCATTTTTCTAAAAACCGTCATAATTATTGTCTCTTGTGTCATTACACAAGAGACAATAATTGCTGTAATCTGTCCCGTCCCATTGGACGGGACAGACTACAACAAGAAATAGTGGAATGACCCATATAATAATGTAGAATAAAAAAAAAAAATTGTATGGTATAACTTCAAACGTGAGATTGTGCTAATCTGGAGTAATGTTAGGCTGACTTGAGTCTAGTCTGTGCCACCACAGGTTGTGCAGCCACTGAACAGTTTTCAACTAGCCCGCCTTGTTACTTACATCGTATTTGGGTAATTGCTTATTTGTTGTACGAAAGTGGTTCGGTTGGTTAGTTCGACGAAATGGACTCTAGGTTTCGAGTCCCGAAGGAAGCGGCGTGAAGCGTCCATATAAAAACAAATGCAATTTACATGCACGCTCCACACCCCGCACGTAGCGGAGCGTGCACCCAGGCCCTACACTTATGCATTCTGGATTGTAAAGCCTCTGACCCACACGGAGCTATAATATTTGGATCAATGTATAATAGCTGATTGTGACGGGGTAAATTACTATATAGTAGATATTCTGGCGGTCTTATGGCTAAGGGGCGATCCCTTTGTCTAGAGCTTTGGGTAGAGGAGATAATGTGTCAATTTAATCAATTTGAGGTAACCACACCAAAATATAGATTGAAGTAAAATACATATTTTAAAGAACACAATATAATTTCAATGGTTCGAGAATGAAGTTCTAACATACAAGTTTCTCACTCTTTTAACAAAGCCTAATCCCAAATTATGTTTCCCTTGTGGAAAAACTAGTGCCTACGCAAACATTTGGGATAAAGTAACGGGTCCCGGGCTCCCGCAGGACTAGATGATCGCTAGGATTAGAAAGAGAGACAAATTATTCGTGAATATTCGTATCAAATGGTTAAAGAGTCTAAGTATAACTAAGTTTTATTTCAGGATGTTCAATAACATGATATACGGAATATTGACGCCACTTCACCGACTCAGATCATGCAAATATCAGTTTCGAATATAACCCCTGGAAAGCGAGAAGGTGAATTTCCGGTGGCTTGAAACGCTCGGTTTTAAAGTCATTATCACCTCGCGATTATCGCCAGAATTTTGATAATATAAAACCCGACGCCGGTAAAATACATAAAAAAAAGATTTTTTGATCATTTATTTTGAAATATTTGATAAGATAAGAATATCAATAACTAAAAATTGGCGTGTGTACTTAGTTGCCTGTCTGTCTGCTCAATATCACGCACAAACGGATCACTGAGTTGAAAAATGGTTTTAAAAGAATCTATAATATTTTTGAATAAGTTATCCAACGAGACCCCACAATCACGGATTTAAAGAAAAATAAATACATCCCCTTGTACTTATAGGGACGATAAGGGTTCCTTGTTGACTACGGAACTCTAAAAACGTTCTAAAACGCGGACTATTGACTCTAGCGAGCAGTCTTTAGCTAATCACTTCAAGAATTTTGCAACAATTTGTAGACGGACAACTTATTAAAACAATCCCTGATAACTTGTAAAACAAGTCAGAATCAGAACTCGTAGTACAATTTTGACTTTTCAAGATACACATCGAAATGAATGATAGCTTCCACCTAATAAATTTGATGATTAAAACTGGAAGTTTGGACGTTAATAAAATGCTCCCGGCGTCAGTGGAAAGTTTGGCTAGACAAAGCTCGCCGGTCAAAGGGTTCATTACTTTACTGTAAATTACTTCGCAATAAATTCCAACACAGATATTTAATTTATAGATACCAAGAATCGCAATTGCGGTTCTTCTGATAAGATATTCGTTGAAATTGTAATTAAGAAGTATTTTTTTGTAAATGTAGAATTTAAAGGTACACTCGAGAGCAAAAGTTTCGGGTCACTAGCATTTACTTCAATATCTTGAAAACGAATAAAGCTATCGTATTGAAATAAATTGAACCTTATAGACAATTTAATGTTACTAAAATAAAATGCATTACATTTACTACTGACCATTTATTTTATTATGTTTAAAACGACAAATTAAAAATGGCGTCATTTTGCTTCCAAAACCAAAACTGAAAATATTGAACTTTTTATATTTACAAGTAGTTTTAACACAGTTTAGTACTTGGTATTACCCCCACGTGCTGTCTGGACTGCTGCAATGCGATTCGGCATGCTGTACACCAAGTTTCTGAAACACTGTTGGGGAATGTTCTCCCATTCCTCTACCAATGCATGTTTCAAGTCACGAAGCGTAATTAAAGGAGGATCTCGTTGTCTTAAACGTCGTCCGAGCTCGTCCCAGGCGTGCTCGATCGGGTTGAGGTCGGGGCTACGTGCTGGCCACACCATGGGACGAATATTCACCTCATCAAGGTAGTCTTGCACTACACGAGCAGTGTGGGGAGGGGCGTTATCGTGCATAAAGATGGCATTCTCACCTAGTCTTGCCATAAATGGACCGACGTGCTCGTTGAGGATTTCATCCACGTATCTTACGCCATTAAGAGTACCGTTTTCGATCAGTACAAGCTCTGTTCGGCTTTCCGCAGAAATTCCAGCCCACACGAGTACCGAACCACCACCGTATGCCACCTTTTCTTCAATACAGGCTTGCATAAATCTTTCTCCTGGTCTTCTGTACACCTTTGCCCTTCCGTCGTGTGTATACAGCATAAATTTTGATTCGTCCGAGAACCCGACATTTGACCAATTTTCAATCGTCCAATGCGAGTGTTCGCGTCCATAAATTCGTCTTGCTATACGATGGTGCCTCTCGAGTTTCGGACCATTTGCGGGTCTAAATGGTTTCAAATTACCTTCAGCAAGTCGCCGTCTTACAGTCCAAGCAGAAGGGTTGCTTCTACCAAGCCC
Source organism: Epinotia bilunana (assembly GCA_947049275.1). Lineage (NCBI taxonomy): Eukaryota > Metazoa > Arthropoda > Insecta > Lepidoptera > Tortricidae > Epinotia > Epinotia bilunana. The sequence goes on along the minus strand of OX346260.1, from coordinate 17,248,590 downwards.
TAAAAAATTATGAGTCAGTGATGTTCCCGTAAGAAACCGATTTCGCAGCATAGAGTTGACTAGATATCGATCTTCCCGTGCCGTCGTACACCTGGGTCTGCCTGTTATTGGTCTGCGTAGGTTTGAACCAGTTTCTAGAAACCGCTGGCGAATACGCTGAACTGTAGACAACGATACACCGACTATTCTTGCTGTTTCTCGCTGGCTGCTTCCATTTTCCAGGATCGTGAGGATTCTCGTACATTCCTCAGGTGTGAGTGACATAATTACTACTTTAATAATGACTATTGGATACCTAGAAGACTTCTTATAAATACATTTTATGACAGAACAAAAACAAAAGCAAAAATAGTTGCGAAAATTAGAAGTTCTGATTTGAAAAAAAGGGATCATTATGTTTATAACTTTTTTAATGCCATTACTTCACGCCAACCAATAAGTTTTTATACGTGTAATGAAGGATTATTAAATTGTCTATAAGGTTCAATTTATTTCAATACGATAGCTTTATTCGTTTTCAAGATATTGAAGTAAATGCTAGTGACCCGAAACTTTTGCTCTCGAGTGTATGACCTATTCTAATAATCCTAATGAGAAAGTCTGTGCCGATTACGTTCCTCTTAATCGCAAATACTACTGAACGGATTTCGACGAAACTTTCCAGTACATTGCTGGATTCGTCGAAACAGACATGGGAATAGGATATAGGCTATATAGGCTTTATATGCGGCGCACATAAGTAGTAATTTATATACGTGAAAATCTGTGCCGATATACGTTTCTGTTCATCGTAAAAACGTATGAACGGATTTTAATGAAATTTTCGGGTCACGTAGCTTAGATATCCGAGTCGGTCATAGCCTATTATTTATATGCGTATGAAATCACAGGCAGCAGCCAGTTAATAACATATTTGGCATGATTCAAGCTAATGACGAATGCGTTTGATCGCAAAATTCGGAAGGATTGTCTCCTTATCGGCCACGGCACCGACTAGTTGTCCAAAAATGCCCCTTACTACAATTTCGGAGTGTACGTTTGCACCTGTATGAGCCTCGTATTAAAATAACTATATGCCTTGCTTAAATATTTAACACACTCCCGACATAAGACACATAGCAAAGAACCATCTCAACAGAGAATACTTTCAATTTAAAATACGGAACCTAAAGAAGACACGACGACGACGTTAACGAAGACGTTAACAAAAATGACTATAAATAAAACATCTCCGTTCAGATTATATTGTGTAGTTAAGTATAGCTTTAGATAAAGGCGTAACAGGAGTAAATCAAAACATGCACATTAACACAGTTTTAAAAAGTGGCTCACTGACACGACACGCTAACCGCCGTGTGCTAGGTTCGACTCCCGATGCTAGGCGATAAAGCGTGTGAAAGATTCATCACTGCTCCCCCGAGGGCGATTCCTCTTCAAAGTTGTTGCCGACCCTCTCGCTCCGTTAAATATCATATTTTTCAAAATTTCCCTCAACTTAGTTGGGAATTTCAGGCTAGGTATATGGTGAGAACTTTTTATATTGAATAGAATCGGTGATTTCGCTTTATTATCGTTTCGCGGTATTTTGTTATCTGTTTAATTACGTTTGTGAACTAGGTATATTTAGCTTAGTTATGCCGAGGTTTGTTGATGAAAGTTTGGATTGCCCGAGATTTTCGGCCGTGTTTGAGATTGTTTTAGAGATTTAAGAATCTTGGATTTTAATTACAAGTTTAAAGTAAGGCTTTTAGTTTGCTTATTTATTAAATTAGTTGCCTAAAATTTTAATAGCCGGAATTTTATGCTTTTGAATAACAGTAACTTTTTATGCGTATGTAGTAATTGGCTACATTCCGAATTTTTAAGATCTTATTCAAATGAGTTTTATGGTAAACGTTCCAGTGCTGCTAGTCATCGGCCTAATCGAAACTTGCAATCTTATGTCAAAACAATATGGGTGCATAGTTGCGTTAAGGAGTCGATCATAGGGACATTTACCTTCTTTATTAGTTTTGGCACTCCTCTTACGCGGTTTGATAGGTTTTGACAAATGATTTATCGCAGATTTATGTCAAATGTAAGGCAGCGTTTACCCACCGCACCGGCGTAATGTTGCACGAGCTGTCAGGCGACTTTGGCTGAGGCGGCGAAGGCGGGAAACGCCGGAGTCACCTTACAGTTCACACCAGGGATGCCACGGATGCGATTTTTTAGACATCCGTGGATGCGGAAGCGGATACGGATATTTGTAGGCTCACATCTGCGGATTCGGATGCGGATGCGGATGTTGAGGAAATGACTCAAAAACATAAATACCCAACGTCTTGTAACTTTGCGACTGATTTACAATCGTTGCAAACCTAACGCATCACCAATAGCGAATACGGTGAATCGTCAGATTACAGAAACGAAATGAAGATTCTTATTGACTTACCACGAAAATACTAAATACGCGCGTGGCACGCGCTGTGTTGGCCCCTATCTGGTCGCGAACTGTACTACATCCGCATCCGCAAAAACTCCGCATCAATTTTTGCGGATGCGGAAGCGGATGCGGATGTTGATAAACATGCGGAACATCCGCGGTTGCGGATACGGATGCGAATGTCTGCAACGTCCCTGGTTCATACGGCCCAAGGGTTAAGGGGCTCCTAGCTCCCAATAACCTTCGATCTGTAATTGTCGGTTTTTTCGTGTTTTTCTATGGCTTATCGTATTAACAAACACGAGGTTTTCCGAAATAGTATCCCATATTTACTTCAAAACTCAAAGTTATAAGGACATATATGGCAACAGACTTTGGCAATTTCAGACCAAAAAAACAATTTTACCAGTGTAAACATTGTGAAAATGATATAAAAATAAAAATCTCTCGTGGGTTGTTAGAGACGTCAATAAGGAACAGTTATATGTAGATTACATAGATTACATATAAAAGTGCATAAACAACATACTAATATCGAAAGCGGAGCTTTTTTGGACCATGATTGAATAAATCATAAAAAAAGAAATATTATTTATTTTCTAATAAATTCTCGCGCAAATGTAGTTAAAAGATTGAAGAACCGATGAGTGTTTGAGCCATAAATATATGTATAGTTTTGACGGAGGAATATCGAACCAAAACTCGTCAAAACTAGCCAAAAAGCGCGTGGAGCCCCTTAATATAATTTATAACAATTTTAGGGAAACTTGAGCTTTATTCTCTTCTAAGGGATTCAGATGGACATCATAAATACGTCCACGTATATGATTATAGAACCTTGGCTCAAATCATGAGAGGTCAAAAATACATTTGAAATGGGTTTATCTTTGCCTAAGCGAGCTGGCAGCTAGGCGATAAACCTTATATAATCTCCAAGAGAAGCAGACACTTAGGCACTTAAATCTAAACGCACCAAATAGCAGCAATAACCGATTTGAGAGGCATAACTTGATAGCTCTCAATAGTTATGGCGCGGTATCGTGGCCTAACGAGACATTAGTCTGCCGGTCGGTCAAATTGCATATCATCTTGATTATAATTAACTGGCAATTTATAGCCAGCAGCCACTCCCAGCCGTTAGGACTGGCATACACAGGAGGCCGATTGCGGGGAGTGTTTTTAACACATTCACCGCCAACGGTTTCGTAGAGTTACGTTTGTAGTTGGATAATTCCCAGAGTAGTGTTTCCTGACCCCTACCAAATAACCTAACACTACATACATACGTACATACATACATTCACGCCTTTATTCCCAAAAGGGGTAGGCAGAGCACATAAAACGTATGTTCCAGCGCCACTTTTAGCATAGATGTGGGTATAAAAGATCGACAAAATGTGATATTGCAGTGATATGTTGCTAGCCCATCGCCCACAACACACTTCAACCCTGGTCCCTTAGTGGACTTTTACGACACCCACGGGAAGAAAGGGGGTGGTGAAATTCTAACCCGACACTACACGGGGTTAACCACCATAACCCACCACCCACCACCATAACCTAACACTAACCTTAGATATTTAATTTGGGAACACATAAAAATTTCTAAGAGTCATTTGGCCGAAAGCATCATTACTCCGAAATTTCCAAATTCCGAACGCCATTTAGCACTTAACGAAAATTTGGACGTAGATTATTTAATGAAATACATAAATAGGTTAGGTTAGAATAGTATGATACCTATAATCATGAAATTCGGAAAATATATGCTTTCCGACAAATGACTATTCGGATTTATGTAGTGAACCCATTTAAATTATTTTTCATCTCTCATACTCTGAAAGTAGGTCATTGTTTATCTAAACAGCGGGTTCCAAGTGAGGCATGTCGTCCCTAGGGCTGAAAAGTAATAAAAAATAAAAAAGCAATAGCAGAAACCTCCGTTTCAGAAAATTGTACTGAGGCTCTTCTAGTATAAGTTTTACCGAAACCAAACGTTGGGACCGCGTTTGCGTTTAGCTGTCAAATCCCATACAAATTGAGGGTGAAACGCAAACGCGATCGTAAGGTTTTGTTTCGGTAAAACTTATACTAGAGCCTCTGATTTTGATAATCGTTTACAATCATGCGTTATTTTTTAAAATATTGATTATAAATTAATTATTGTATGACTATTTGAAGACTATTGGATGTTTTTTTAAGTTTTCGTAGTTCAATGTGACCGCTTCAGAACAGCTTCCTAGTCATAAAAAAAATAACAATGGCTAAAACCTATTACCACACTTTCATAAAATTGTGTTGATTTTTGAAACTTGTTGATAATTATGAAAGTTTTCATTCTTCATAGTAATTCATTCTCCATATAGTAATATGGTATATATAAATACATTTATTAATGTAATTTTTCGTCCAAACAACAATTAAAATTAGTTTTCGCCAAAACTACTTCAAAAGCGCGTCCAGGAAATGGTCCACACACTTAACATTATTAAAATCTGTCAACAGTTCCCGCCCAAATGGTCCATATAAAAACGCTTTTAAACTAGGTTCTATAGGATCCGACTGATTTAGAAAATATTAAAGTTTTTGACTTTCAATTCATTTCCTCGTATTGGAAATGAAAAGTAGTGTTTAATTCAGGGAAAGCCAACCATTTCAGCCTCGAACTATTCGCGCTCTCACTTCGTTCGAGCGCCAAAATATCTCGTAAGGGAAGGGTGGGTTTCAACCCTCCGTTAAATGTCTACTATAACACTTTCGCCGCCAGGAACCCGCCTAGCGGGTGCCTACGCTGTAGTCGCTTTCCGCTACATACGAGGGAAACCACGGGATCGGCTACGAGCGTAGCGCGTAGCGATTCTTGGCAGCGACAGTGTTAACCATAATTGTATTTATATACTTAATAATCATATTTTACTTGTACTTTTTATGTATTTATAGTATTTATACCCCCTAATACGAGTCGCGCAGTATGCTGTCCCGCACACCTCACTGGATCCACAGAAAACCAGCGCCGTTGGCACTACTGCTGAGTCAACTGCATTGCTGAGTGGAGACCATTTCGGTAGCACCTCCCTGTTTGTTAGTTCTGAAGGAGCATTATGTGAATATTATGTGTAATGATACGTTCAGTTATCCGAATAAACGTCTTTCTATTTTATTTTAAATGTCACGAAAATCTGCAGCGAATTCGTCAAAAATTCAGACATGGAGGGGAGGGTAGTTGAAACGCTCTGGGAATTACCCTCTGTTAACATGTGAAAAACTGTATGTAGACGAAAAAGTACCTACCTACGAGTAGAGCGCATACCTAGCGGGTTCCTGGCACTGAAAGTGTGAAGGGATGCCTCGATTCTTGTCATTAATGCACCCGTATAAGAGACACGTTTTTACGTCTTCCGCGAACGAGAAAACGGGGTGCAACACTCTCCGGGAATGCTTTGTTGGACAAGATAAGTGATTTGTTATTCATATTTGCTTCTATCAGATTTAATTATGTTGTTTATGATGAAGGTATTGTTTGAGTTGGGTGAGGTGAAAAGGAAAATAGAGTTTAGTAATTTTTTCTACAGATAAAGTTCGAAGCGTCGTGTTTTGGCTTCTGATAAAAAACAAAATATACAGCGTGTAAATTTGATACGGGCCATTTTGATGACGATTAGTGTAGTCCTAAATAACACTGCTCCAATGTTTTTGCAAACAAAATAATCGAGCATGCAAAAAAATATAACACTACACGTCATGTCATCTGTTTACGACACCCATAATAACCCAAATCAGTTTAGATGCTGCTCGGTCGTCGGTAAAAAGAAACAAACTCTCTCGCGCTAAACATTGATCATTTACTCTGCACCAATTTTAAATGTCTCTGTTTGGCCTTATGGTTGACTGGTAGAGAGTGCCATTTGGCTTTAAGTTCGCCATTTATACATTATTTGGTTTTGTGCAATAAAGTTTAAATAAATAAATAAATACTCTTTATTAGTTAACCAATTTTGTAAAATTGCTTTCTCATATGAAAGAGAACTTTGGCATATTTAAATATACGCCCGTACGAAATTTACACCCTGTACTCGTATAGTTAAAATACGGTATAATAATATATATAATTCACTATGTGTCCTGGTTCCGGCTTGAATACCCTATGTGGAAAATATAAAACAACTTTCTTGAAAATTACATAATTTTTCAATGCCCTTAATCCACTAAACATATGCGCACTGTTATTTAGATGGGATTGGAATGATCTTGTTAGTTGTAAATAACTCCGGTGATGTGCATCGTTCCTTCGTTCAGTATACAGACGTGTTGGAAACGGCACGTTTAGGACGTGATGGGGACGCAAGTTTGTCTATGTTGGTAGTAGACAGGCTCATAAGTTCTAATAATGAAGATATTCTAGGCGTACCTACCTTATAGGAGTAAGAAATACCGTCAGTATAACTTCTATAGGCCATACATGTGTATTCGTCCCACCAGTCACTAAATACACTCGCGGTCAAAAAGTCACCCTAAATTAAATATTCGTAATAGGTTCTTTTTTATATTTAACGTTCGTTTTATTGTCATAATTTACTATTCTCTATAATACCTTACTGTATTTGCAATTTCCGGGATCCTGTCATAAGCATATCAATATCCAATAATGGCGATTTTTGCGATAACACGCTCCGTTAACGTTGTTTTTTTCATGGGTATTTACGGGTCCGATTTAAACCTGGTAACTTTATTTTTGCAGTTTAGATTTAAAATCAAATTAAGATCATGACAGGATAAAAAAAACTATAGAACCTTGCACTATTTTAGGAAATATGACGGTATTTTATCAACCCGTATTCTTTGTCCATATCGTGTCGCGATTGTATATAGACGGTGCGCTACGACGCGAATGGGCCGGGTGACGTAATGAAATGGATTTTTATGAATTATGATAATTTACGTCACTCTAGGCGGTAAGTGAGATTTACCGCCCGCGGGCACAGCGGCAAATCTCACTTCACACCTAAAAGAAGACGTAAAATTGTGTATGCACCACGGGCGGTAATTCGTAAAGCCCAAGGTGAGGGTCATAACTATGCGATCTGCGCATAGTTATGACCCTCACCTTTGGTGCGGGCCACAAACACCTGCGATCTGGGGCATTCACAAATTCTCCGCCCTAGGTACGTACTATTATAATCCTGTGCGTTGTACACATATTTAAAATATTAGTTTTGACCTGGGACCACGGCCGTTCTAACCAGTGTCGAATCGTCAGAAATAAATATCGCGTCAGAAGTAGATCTGTTATCAACTGAATCCCTAATTGAAGGAAGATGGACATTTATGGGTTCCCATCGTTTGAAGGAACCCTAAAAACGCGTACGCGTCAAGTTTGGATAAGACACGGCCAGTATTTTAATGTTGTCGGTAGACTACAGCACGTCTATCACGGCAGCGACATACTCTCGATGTTTCTCGCACTATGTCTATTGGTCTAAGTGTTCTAATAAGAAAGAGACGGATAGGGCGAGAAAAATCGAGAGAGCTCGCGCGCCTTCGCGTGATAGCCGTGCAGGTAGTGTTCGGTAGTTTCTCCGACCAATCGAACCGGCAAATAACAGCAAAACACGACTACAAAAACCAAATTACATTCCTATTTTTTTATAGTTTTATTCATTAATTCAAAATAAATAAAATAAATAAATATTTGAGGACAATGTTACACAAATCGACCTAGTCCCAAACTAAGCAAAGCCTATGGGTAGACGACGATAAACATACTTATATAGATAAATAAATACTTTAATACATAGAAACCATCCATGACTCAAGAACAAATATTCGTGCTCATCACACAAAAAAATGCCCTTACTGGGATTCGAACCCAGGACCTCTTGCTTCGTAGGCAGGGTCATTTATTAATTGCATTATATGGTTACAAAAGTTCTTAAAAGTGAGTATATGCTCCAATATGAACTCTATTGGGCACAGCAATCTTTATAGACACTTAAATGATAAAAAATAGTACTCTAATACATATTTAATATTAACATGTCTAGTTGCCAAAGTCACGTTTGGATCTTGGGCTGTCTCGCCCAGCCACTCGGCGGTGTGATCAGACCTTTCAGGCCGTTAGGGTGCGTTCTCAACCGTGCGACGATGGTAAAACATTTAGCTCGGTATTTTATTACTTAATCTTCGGTATGGATTGCCTTCGCTACGCTGTCGTCGGAAACCTTTAAACTGTAATTTTGACCTTTAAACTGAGGTGAAGTACGATCTTGATGTATCTGAGCTAGGATTGGCAATAAGTACATAGTAAGTTGAATAACGTTCGACTACCAAAAGCCGCCTCTATTTGTGTTTTGACCTTATTTAAACTTTCACTGCCAGGAAACCCAGGAAAGAAAACTACGAGATCGGCTACGAACGTAGCGACGTTCGTAGCCACTGCCAGGGATCTCTACGAGCGTAGCGACGCTCGTAGCGATTCCTGGCAGTGAATTGATTAAGGTTAAACTCGTGAAATGCGGGAAGCCCCGCTTACATGCCAGGCGGACGTGTAAAATGTTGTACTCACCACTGAAGGTAGAAAAGAAAGCCCGAGATCGTATACTTACCACCCTTACCTTCGGATCGAACGTGAAATACCTGCAGTCTGACATTATTTGTTTTACGTAAGTAAAAAGGTACGATTGTTATCGACACTACTAAGTAGGTGACTATTTCAATTGAAATTCAAACACTAGTACGAATCATAAACAATACAAATAATTTCTTTGTAATTTCACATACGCGCGTTGACGGGATCGTTGAAATTACTCTGTCAAGATTATATTTTAGGCACTGGACGATTGAAGATGGTTGTACCGTACAAACTTTTCCCTTAGACCAACCACTAAATCGCAAAAAAACAGCTATTTGATACATAAACACGCAATAAAGTCACAGTTAACTCTCAATCAGCTTTTTTCACAATTCCGTGGTTGGTCCAATGGGAAAGGTTGTATGACCATCCTCTTTTTAGATCATGACGCCGAAGTCATCTAGTAGCTATCCATACCAATATTATAAATGCGAAAGTGTGTCTGTCTGTCTGTTACCTCTTCACGCTTAAACCGCTGAACCGATTAAGATGAAATTTGGTATGGAGATAGCTTGAATCCCGGGGAAGGACATAGGATAGTTTTTATCGCGGAAATCATCCCCTAAGAGGGTGAAATCGGGGATGAAAGTTTGTATGGAGCTACGATATAAAAGAGTTCCACACGGACGGAGTCGCGGGCAGAAGCTAGTATAGGTATATGCCGCTAATTCCTTTACCGGAAAGAAATAAACAAATCTTTTGGGGAACGGTTGAAAAACAAAAAATGCGACCGTTCTAATTCTCTATAAATATTTTATAACTAACTCTAAAGCAATAAATTCGATGTTGATGATGTTATAAACGAGCTGTGACTTAAAGCGTTCAGCTAGCCGTCAACTATTTGCTCCACTTTATGTCTCTATACAACGACGTAATATAAAAAAGAGGTAGATAGGTTATAATACTACTGATTACTACTGGTTACTGTATTCTTTAACCTGTTATTGTGTACAATAAAGTGCTTACATACATACATACATACATACATAATATAAGCGTTCTAAAAGTGGCACACTAAAACTGACTCAATTGCACCAACTTGCCTCAGTTTTGCGACGTCAATGGAAACGTATAAACGTGTCTCAGCTGTCAGATTTGGCGGCCATTTTTTAAACACGGAATATCGTATAGACAGTATCTACCTCTCCTTTATATCATATCATTGTCTCTATATGTCACAAAAGTGATATTTTTACAAACAAGTAAAAAAAGGATATAGAATAAAATATCTTATTCAGCAGAGTTGCCCGGGAGGGATCGGTACGTTACTTCCCCGGGTATGCCTCCCGAGTAACTGCAATAAATGTCGGAAAACTTTTGCAAAACATCCTTTAGTTGCGATCGTTCGACATGTTTGGTTTTTAGATTTTCACTTGAGCGCGTTTTGCGATTTCGTTCTTTAGTTATAGCACCAGTCTAACTGGTTCAATTTGTAGCCATGTACCTATCTGATTTGTAAAGTGCGCGTTTGGTTGCGCAAAGTTCTCACGCACGAGCAGATTGGTTCTGCGTTGACATGCCAATGGGAGACTTCTAATGTTATGATGAATGGGTAGCCGGAAGCCGTACCTTTTATCATTGCTTTATGCTTTTATTTTTTCGAACTGTAATAACATTTTATTGGTACTACAAAATAACGTATTGGGGATACAAAAATACATGTTTTATTTATTTAGGTACTTACTAATACCGCATACCTAATGTGCATAATGCGATGATTTATTAATAAACTTTAGTTATTTATTATGTTTCTACCGCATTTTGCTCAAAGGCATCAAAATGTAAAAGGTTATATAATGTTTAAGCTGTAGTTCGAAATAAAATGAATAAGTGTTTACGCGTGTGACGTGCACAAAATGATCTGAACAAGCTTTTGTTGCTTCATAATGAAGACAAGTGTAAGTCATTTTTACTTCTTAGGATGGGTGAAACTTCTGCTGCTCGCTGTACATGTACAATCTACATACACACAACTTGAAAAACAAGGTTAAGTTTCCCAGTCACATAAAAACTACACACAACAGAAATCTCAGCCATAAAACTGGGATAAAACCATATAAATAGTTTAAGCATACATCTACAAACTAACTCTTAATAATACCAGTTAAGATAATACTCGCATGAAATCCAGAAACAATAGTTTCCTTCTTCTTTGGTTATTGTTCAATAACGGTAAATCGAGTTGTAACGGTACAAACTGGGTTAGTAACTTCTACAAGTCGCTGCAGCTTCCAGCAAAATTGATATCTTCCTATATTTTTGCGATAGTTTCAACTGATTATATAGTTTTTTATTGTTTATAGTTACTTAAATATGTTGTGGAGGGACAAAAACTAGGTACCTACGAGTAAGAGACGGCGGCAATAACGATAACCGTGTGTCAAGGCGCTTTTCGCTTCATAGGGAGTTTAACCGGCTGCGGGCTATGGAGTACCGTGGCGGTGAGTGTCTGTAAGCGATGGGAATACCCGCCCTTGAGTGATGGATTGAGTTGAATATGATGGATGCCATTCTGTTACAGGGGCAGGTGAGCGAAAGCTAAGGTGTGTGATCTGTGCACTGCGCAAGGGTTATCCCATCAATAATAATTTATAATTAGCTGTCGCCACTGTCAGTCAATTCAGCATGGATTCTTACTGCGCAAATTGCAGCACTGCATGCGTACCGCCCCGTAATCTGCGCAAATGTAAGACTGTAACGAAATCTGGCCCCTATTACAAGTAATGAAGTGAGGCTCCTATTGGTGTAACTTGACAATCAATCACAATACGCCATATAATACTGGGTTTACGGGTAAAGGTAGTCGCCGGGTACTATTGGTACCTACTAATGGAGCTAGGAATGTACCTACGGCACATTATCATTGTTGGGTGTCAATGCCAAGTTGATCAAATAGGTGTCTGCGGGTGTAGCATGGTTGTCATTTTATCACTTATCGCGGTGGATAAGACATCCGTCACGTTCTGACATGTATGCGAGTGCGTGAGTGACAGATATCTTATCCACAACGATTAAGTGATAAAATGGCAACCTGGCTACGCCTGCTGGCCGACTTTTGTAGACTAAGAGTACAGAATACCGCATACTGATTCCACTCCGCAAAATTTGGAAGTGAAGTAGACAGTAGGATGAGAATTTAATGACGTTATGCTTGTGTCTGCAAGCTTTTAAATTGTTATAGGTTCCTCATCCCCTTGAGTTGGGTTTTCACTTAATTTATGCAAGTCTATAGAAATCCTAGTTTATTTGCATTCCGTTTGAGACTCAGATTCAGATAATTTTATTGGTAAAAGTAGAGGTACATTTGACAAGCCAAATTGTTAACAATTATTAAATAAGTATTGATACTACGATTATAACAATAACACACTCGTAGACTATAAGTTCTAATTAAGTAATACGAAGTTACTTTTAATTCACTAACTTAAGCGTCAAGTATTTCTGGTTTTCAATCATTTAGGCCATTGAAAAACAAGTACAAATTGAGTGAGTGCACCACTTGCTGAATAGTGTATTACAAATTTTATAATACACACAAAAAGAAAAAAAACCCCCTTCCCGTGTGGTGTCGGGTTAGAATTTCACCACCCCCTTTCTTCCCGTGGGTGTCGTAAAAGTCGACTAAGGGACCAGGGTTGAAGTGTGTTGTGGGCGATGGGCTAGCAACCTATCACTGCAATATCACATTTTGGCGATCTTTTTTATACCCACATTTATGCTAAGTGGCGCTGGAACAAACGTTTCATGTACTCTGCCTACCCCTTTTGGGAATAAAGGCGTGAATGTATGTATGTATGTATGTATGTATGTAAAAAGAAAAAACTCTCTGACGGAAATACTTTTCAGTGTATCTACCCGTATGTTTGCTTTTGATTGACCTTTCAGCGCACTTGGCACAAGTTAAAACTTTTGATAGGCAACATATTGAAAATAACTTAATTCTCTCCAGGTCCTAAGTGATAATAGAATGAAATAACCATTACTGAGACAGTCTAAGTGCTGGTACAAATAATGGGAGCTTGCTCAGCTTGAAGTAATTAAGATTCTTTGTCCAGACTCGGTGGGTTCGTTGATATTTGAGTAAATTTAAACGTCTTTGACTCAATCGTGTTTAAATGTTTCAAAAGTTTGAGACTATCTTGTTCATTAGCGTCTGTGTACTGTGACTCGCGCTTTGATAAAATTATCTTAACCTATTCAGCGCTAATAAATACATGCGTAACAGCGCCACATGCGCTTTTCGTTACTTCTGGAGCTTAAGTTGCTACGAATGAATGATTCAATAACATGTAACACTTAAAAATGTTAAACATGTTACTGCTAAATAACACGATTCTTTCTGACATAAATATTAGGGTCCTTCTAAGCCGATCTAGCATTCGCAGCAGATTTTATATTACACTAGCTTCCGCCCACGACTTCGTCCGCGTGGACCCGGGATAAAAACTATCCTATATTTTAATCCAGGCTATGCACTATCTTCGTGCAAAATTTAATTCAAATCGGTTCAGCCGTTTAAGCGTGATTGAGTAACAAACATCCAAACATCTAAACTTTCGCATTTATAATATTAGTAGGTTAGTAGGATTACCTGTGGGTGTACTGCCGTAATAACTTCCACACTCGATTTCATCCCTGTAAGGGATAATTATCGGTATACACAGCATTCTCCAGTAGCCCAGGTTATAAATTATCCATATGCACAAATCCATCTTAATCGTTTATAATATTAGTAGGATGACCCTTAATCCATACTAATCTATCCTAATACTATTACAATTGTGACTTTACAGCTTTGTATATATGTGAGGGCATCTTGGACCTACTTATCCAATTTGTTTTTCACTAGTATTTAAAATGAACCTTCGCAATGGACATTGGCTACATTTGATTCCGCTGCTCAACCTGCAATTTTCGTTTTACGCGCGCGGATCGGTTTGTAAATTGATGCAGCTAGATCATCACAAACATTATCTCAGTTATCAAGTCTAAGATGTACTACTTATCATAACGCATAAAAACTGAGGGATATGTTCTAAAATTTGTGATTAAATGTAACTCACGATCTCGATATAACCGTAGATGACATGTTACTCATGTTCCGGATTTATCCCAACCCGTATTCATTCCATCTATTATTCACCGTCTCTGAAACTACCTCCCTCAAATGTGTCAGAAGCAAACTCGCGCCAAAGTTGCCCTAAATGTGTGCATTTTGTGGAATTGTCACACGTCACTGGATAAACATGTGCAAGACAAAGACATAGCTAGCACACGGCCTTTAGCACCTCACAAACTTACCTGGCATTCCAGTTTAACTTTTTGGCACTTTCGACTAACACAAATATTCTGAAGAAACAGTCGGATAGAAATGGTGCTGACATTTTTAGCTGCGAGCTCGTAGACATTTTTAGCGTGTGACTGAGCTGTTTGTGAAGATTTTACGGTTGGTGTAGCGAGTACTATGAGTAATATGATAAAAATAATATGGAAAAAAATGACCTGCAGCAGTTTGCGAGTTATTTAACGATGTAGCCCGTTAGTAACAGTACCGAAAATCAACAGTAGATTTTGACACATGTGTGTCGTGATTAGTATTGAATGGCTTAAAGAAGGGGGTCGCAAGATTCGCAAGTACTACATTTAACCTCACTTGTTATTATTATTATTATATAGAGCCTAATGTGTCCCACTGCTGGGCAAAGGCCTGCCTCCTCTTCTTCCACTACTCGTGGTTTTGAGCCAACTTATCCTGCCACCGCCAAGGAGACGAGACGAGCGAGGTAGTCCGTTTAAATCAGTCCTCGCCGCGCTCGGGTGCAGGGGTATGGCGATAGCGGGGCGCGCGCGAGGCGAGGACTGAGTTAAGCGGTCGATCTACAGACGTGACCAGTCCAGTTTCACTTTAACTTGGCCGTTTGAATTTAAACTCAAACCGGTCAAGCGCGAGTCCGACTCGTGCTCTGAAGATTCTGTGCAAACTTTCATAGACCATATCCGTCACGAGCCAATAATTTTGTAAAAATATTAACAGCACATTATAGAATTTACCGTCTTGAGTACAGCGCGGTCTATTGGTACATTGTGTTACTAATAACTTGCAATTTTTTTATTTTTTCAACTTTTCCGTCGTAGATGCCACATAGAAAAATTGTTTAAGAATGTGCAACTTAAGCCCACACCACCACTGGCACCGAAAAGTCCACAACCTCATGCGAGAGGGGCCGTTTTTTTACGTATATATAACGTTAATTACATTTATGTGGTTAAAACCAAATATAGCGCACGCTCTTCAAAATGTGCGTAACGATCGGTCTCGCCTAATACAATATTCATTCCCGCTCTCCGACGATTAGTCTTTGATCAGTGCGTCATACCGGGCTATTATATCGAGGATACTCATGAGGGCCTAAAAACGTGCTATGACAAAGAGTGTCGGGGCCTCGCCTCGGAGGGTCTCGGCTAGCTTTGCCCCGCCAAGGGCCCTCGGCTTTTGTTCGAGTTGCAACAATGCCTCTACAAGGGCCCTCGAGCGCACTTCAATCCGATGTGATATTCGCTGCTGGATTATGGCTTCCAAGTAATTGTATGTTAAAAAGTGCCTTTGTCTTTGTGTGTAAATTGTTTCGGTTCGTAGTGTTTCTTAAAATAGGAGAGCAGAGTGGTTGTTAATGTATTCTTGGAAGGCGATACGGCTGCAAGTGAAGGGGCCGCATCTTGGACCAACTTTCAGAGAATAGGCAATCGCTCTGGTTACATTATTTTCATTTACTAGCTTCTGCCCACGACTCCGTCCGCGTGGAACTCGTTTATATCTTAGCTCCATACAAACCTTTGCCCGTGATGACGTATGGCACGGAAGCGTGGTCTTTTCTCTGCGCGATCGCATCAGAACCAAGGTAACCGATATAGCCCTCCGAATCGCTAAACTTAAGTGGCAGTGGGCGGGGCACATTGCACGTAGAACCCAAGGCCATTGGGGCGGAAAGGTTCTCGAGTGGCGAGCACGTACCGGAAGGCGCATCGTGGGTAGGCCCCTCACAAGGTGGCCTGATGTCTTTCGGCTGATATGATGATGATGACGGTGATACAAACTTTCATTCCCCATTTCACCCCGTTAGGGATTGATTTCCGGGATAAACTATTTCTGTACCAAATTTCACCCGTACAAACTTCGCACTTCTATTTAACCCGCTTAGGCTAAAATAACTTTTCTTGTATTGTAATAAGGGAGTCCATATACAAACTTTCAAGACTCTCACTTAAAAATTTGCTCCATCCCTTACGTTATATAAACTACCTATTTTTGAAAAAAAACTGCTTTCTAGTTTCAACGGTTTGGGCTGGGCGTTGATTTAAGTCAGTCAGTCAGTCAGGACTTTTACGTTCATATATATCTATAGAAGATAAAATGGTTTATAAATTATTCTGCATTGCATAAAAGAAAAACCTTATGTGCAAGATAAGAACTTAAAGCCATAAAACAGTCTCTACCGGTCTCTACCGATCAAAGCAGATAGAACTGTAATAAAGGCAGGGTAACTTCAAAGATAAGGTAT
Organism: Epinotia bilunana; assembly: GCA_947049275.1. Taxonomy (NCBI): domain Eukaryota; kingdom Metazoa; phylum Arthropoda; class Insecta; order Lepidoptera; family Tortricidae; genus Epinotia; species Epinotia bilunana. The sequence continues at coordinate 17,231,978 of OX346260.1, read as the reverse complement.
ACAGTACACACCTACCTACAAAACAGAACTGGAGGCAAATAACATGGATAAAGATTCTTTTAAAGAGACCAGCTAGGCAAATACACTCAAAAGCAAAGAAACTGGGTACACATTTCATAGACATCCTGTACCAGTTTAATTTGAAAGCGGTGAAAAAAATACAACACCTACCAATAAACAAATCTTTCGAACACAATACTCGGAAAACATCAAGCTTCAAGTTATATTTACTGTTTGATCATAGAAAATTGTGACGCCATTAGTCTGCACTACAAACTATGAAACTAAAGAAATGTAAATATCAAATTACAATTATTCGATTTGGCCAATTACATCGTCCATGCAGTGTCTACGTTATGTTCCGAGCAACCCAATTTCGTTTATGTGTAGCAAATTAGACATAAACTCTTCCATACCTACTTAACCCTACACGTTCACCTACTGCATAGCTAGTTCAGAGCCTGAATGAAATTAATATATTTTATACAATTCTAAATGGTCATTACGTAATCAGTTACCACTTAACTATCAACCTCTTTAATTAAACGATATCGCGACTTCCATGAGCAGTACAGAACGCCTTTGACTGACATTGTCACAAAAATATATAGTATTTATTTTTACTAGTGAATAAAAAGTTGCTATACAATTTTATCTTACAAATTTGTTAAATAATCTTACCTTACGGTGACAAGTTACATAAAACTTATTTTATTTATCACAGCATCACATGATGTCATTTCACGTTCGCACTGTGGGATTTGCCTTAAATTGTGATCACCACTATTTTTGATTGCATTATGTTCAGTTTATCGAATTATGGCATACAATGAAACTTCTGCATCATCTACCATACTTTTCGAAAAATAGAATAAATCGAGAAATAGCCATAGAAATTCATAGAAACCATAAAAGCATAATTTCTCACTTGTCGCTTATTTATTTCTTATTAATCTAAAGCATGTTTATTAGGGTAATAATAAACTACCTATTACATTCCACAAATGTCGAAAATAACGTTTGTAGGCGACACCTAAATTTGTTTTTTCAAAAACAGATTTTTTTTCTCTGAAACCACTCAAAAGCGGTGCCTCAAACCTTTATTAAACTTTTGTTTATAGATAGACCTAACAACAACAAAACAATTAAATGAATATCGCAAAGGACATCAGAGTTACAATTTTTTAAATATTTCGTGTTAGGGTTGTCACTAACTCCGTACTAAGATTTCTAAGTAAATAATCATTTAATCCTTATTCGTATTAATAAAAATAACCGAAATTATAAACCTTGCATTCCTTAAATGTGACAGTCCTATTCCCATAGAAATATCTCAAAAACTTAGAAATGCTATAACTCTGATGTTCTTCGAGTTAAAAAGTTGAAATTTTCAGACCATAAAGGTATATTTATGTCAAATCCTATAATGAAACAATAAGGTACCCCAATTGATCAGTAAGTTCTAAAATATTAGAAAAAAATATATTATACGTCCTAGCGGTTTTATTATTAACGGTACATTATTGTAATTGATACTAATAATATATTATATTTCCTGAAATGAAACCATGAAACCAAAAGAAACCATGTCATTACTGACGTTACTTTAGGAAATAAAATTACAATCATTTTTTGATGACGTCATGAACCGCGCCTTTAAAAAATTGTATCTTGAAAACTATCAGTAGTAATCAACTGGGAGTTTGATTGAAGGGTTTATAAAGTATCAGAGCATTAAAATAAAATATAAAATAGGGGTGCACAAAACTGATGGCAAATCCCGCACAGTGGTTATATTCTGATACTGAGCGTTTTAGACATTTCATAAACCGGACTGACAGTCAAATACCGTATTGATTGATGTTAAATATTCTACAACCTTCTAGTTTATGATATATAAATGTATACTATACAAACTTCATACAAAACAAGAAGCAAAAGTGCGTGAGTAGAAAGCCACTAAACGCCGGAACTGGGAGCACGCCATTGTTACAGTTCTGGGCTGTCCGCTACGCTTTACCTCGCCTCACGTCACCAAACTAGTGTCAGACAGACCTCCAAAAACGAGTCGCTATTACGAATGCCTGGGTTAAGATATACTAGCGGGGAGCGGTGCGGCAAGTGAAAAAAGATGTGAATAGCATAGCTGTCTACTCAAACAAAACGGCTTTTGTTACATGGAAAAGTACAGCACTTACGCCCTTTTGCGCAGGCGGCGCAAAAGTATAACAATGGCAAGGAAGTGCTGCCTCGGTCGCTCACTTACAAATTAGACTTATTATAATTGTGTATGCAAACTTGTTATTATTACGCAGTTGACAGAGTCCTTCCGGGAATGTTTCCCTAATCTTCCGTTTGACATGCCTATGTATGTATGACTAATGAAAACAAAACAGGGAGGACACAATGGCTCATGAGTAATTACGCATTTTAGGTTAATATCATAGCCAGCAATATATCATTTAGGTATAAGAAATAAACTAAATAAATATTACTACTACTACTAGCCCTATAGTATGCACAATAAGGCTTATGTGATGATATTATTGAATGGATAAAAATACTCAATAGATAAAAATATTCATTCTCTTCCCACATTTTTTTTTGCCGAGATTCGAACCCAGGACCGGCTTCTTCGTAGGCAGGGTCATGACCCACTAGATTATACCGGTCGTCATTTTTATTGCATTGTTTAATATTGTAAAATACTTCGCTTATAATTCGCTCACGCCCCATTAGTAAAGCAAGATTATTAAAGGACTTCATCTGTTCAAATCAACCTTCGTAAGATTTTAAATGAACACTTATTTTGAAACTGATTGAAAATAACATGTACAACTTAATCTATACCAATCAGGATAAAAACTCCGGGGTTTACGTGGACTCAAACTGGCTTGAATAAATTGCGAATTTTATAGAAGTCATCTCGCAAAATGTTTCCAAAATCATAGCGCACGATAAAAGTTTTATTGGCTCGGTATTGTCTCAAGGGAGCTGCGCTCCTCCTGGGGCCGACTGACTCGTACTTTATTTCCATTGATTAAAATGTTTAAGCGATCATTTTATTTAAAACCGAATGTGTTTGTTTATATAATGCTCTTTTGCAGTATGCGAAAGTTAAGCCTTTAATATAATGAAAGTTTTGTAGAATAATTAGTGACCGCTAAGTGCAACTTTGATACCTCACCTATATGTGATTAAAGTGTAGCATTGTTTCGCATTTAGTAAACGAATTTATATACATGCGTAACCAACCTGAAGTTAAATGTGTATATATATACATATATTTAGTTTGCTGAGTCTCTTGATAGTAACGTGAGTTCGTTTTTTATATTAGTACAAGTAAGCTATGCCCGTAGCTTTACGCATTAGCCTGTAGCAACTTTATCTCTGTAGGTAATACGTACCGATACTGAGTCGTAGGCCCGTGACGCATTCGTTCTACGATTTATGAAATACTAGCTGATGCTCGCGGCTTCGCCCGCGTGGTTATAGGAAAATGTAACATATTGAAATTTTCCCGTGGGAATTAGAAGTTTTCCCGCTGGAAAAAGTAGCCTATGTCACTCTCCAGCCTCTAAACTATCTCCATACAAAAAATGACATTAATACGACGCTTCGTTGCGTCGTGAAAGAAGTACAAACAAACACACACACACACACATACTCTCGCATTTATAATATTAGTAAGGATGTCAAGTCAGTTATACTTCTAAATGGATCAATAGTATCAGAGAGTCACGCCACTGACAATTCAGTTGTGACAATTCTGCCCAATGACATTGAGCTAGGTAGTCGTAAGTAGAGTAGTCCGGAAGGCGTGGGCGCCACTGCGAGCGGAGCGGGAAGCGGAAGCGAGTTGACGCGCCGTCCAGCAACTTTGCCGGACGGGAAGTTGTGTAATTTTTACTAACGTGAAACTTTAGCGTGACACCTTCCTTGCGTGACTAGTTTCTCGGTATATTTTAATGTATACAATTTTTTGATATATGTAGAAAGACATGTCTGTGTTTGCTTGATTACCCCTACTTCGGAGTGCTTATGTTAGCCATTACTGCTCTACATCTGCATGCCTATGTTACTTGTACATAAAACAAACATAGCATATACTTGGATACAGATTTGTTTACTAACATCACTGTAAAATTAATCCTGGAATGGTCTGAACCCATAACCTAATTTTACATTGTAACTAAGTATAAATAGTTATAAACTGTGGCATACCTTTAAGGTCTTCATTATGCCTTTAAGATCAATAATAAAATTCATAGAGAAATCAGGTTAAGTTTGTGTATACTTAAAAAGTGGGCAAGTCCTAGGGTTTAAAAACCTAATAGGTACTTTACACTTTAACCAAGTCTGCATACGTATAGTTTATCACCTTGGCATGACCAAATAAATGTTTTACCAAGCAGATCTACATATTCCAAACTACTGTAACAGCTACAAGTAACTTTATACGAGCGCCATTTATAAGGAACTCGTTTTACTTGTACAAAGTTGAACAAATTCAAACGAGTCGAAGTGCGTCATCTCAATACGGAGCCAGTGTGCGCCCTACCTTAATCTATGCGGCGGATCTTAGAAACAATCCCGCCAGATCTTTCCAACAACTGAATTGAATTCATTATTCGAAAGAAAACAACATGGACAACTTCGAATTAAGTGCTGCACTTTTAAATTGTTAGTAAAGTGAACTGGAGAATTGCATCGATTTCTATATTTCGCGCAATAAAGGAGAATCTAAATTCATCGAACACAAATAAAACGAACTCTGAAAGTGCTACCGTGCAATTAAACCGCACTTTACTGCTACAATCCCTTCAGTTAAATAGAGAACTTTTAAAGGCGTGTCCTTTTGTCCGAGTTCCTTTATTTCTTGCCCGGGAAATAATGTGGGTGCGAGCGATGTACCTGTGGTGCATGCGACGTCCGACCTCAAATGGCGGTGCATTTTGTTTCTTTTCGGAAAGAGGATTAAACGTATTTTGGAATCATTTGCATAGGTACCGCCTGAGTGCTGGACTCGTTTGTTTAAACGTTAAAATAAAGTAAAACCATTCAAACTACATCTATTTACTTAAATACAATATTAATCAAATGAATAACGTTTAATATAATAATAGTATAATATTTTTTTATGCATCGTGTGTAGTGTAATATTTTTTTTATCATTCGTGAGTCTTTCAAGTCTTGACCCAATACCTTCAGTCTAATTACATAGTAATAAAGGTGAAATACGGGTTGTCAATTATTTGTATAAGGTTGTCCAACATTGGAGCATTTATTTTATCGTTACTTTACTGTAGAAACACTGTCACATCGTTAAATACTGCTGTTGGTGGCTTAAATTCATCTATTCTTGTTAAACATTTTTGACCTACTAAAATTCTGGCTCAACAAATTGGTCTCAAAAGGCAGTTTTTCTTCCACCAACACGGGTCGTTATCTGTGTATATTTAGACGTGGGGCAAGAGTGGGGGCGAGATAGCAATCAAATAGATGTTGTTTCGCTGCAGTCCTCGTATGCACACGTGCCGACAAGTGGTCTCCACGTCTTGACACTTGCGCTTATATACTGCGGTGCAGATTATGACAACGGGCAACGCCTTTTGTGAGTAATTTTCCCGTGACGTTCGTGCAATGTAAACTTCTGGAAGCGCGTCGCAAATAAGTAAATATATCTTACACAAATCGATCTAGTCCCACACGGTAATTTGCCGATGATATACAAATACATTCTTATATAGATAAATACAAAGGAAAGGGCCAAGACTAAGGAACAAATACTAGTGCTAATCACACACTGGTTTTTTTAATTTATTTATTGATTAAGACAAGAACAATGAATTATCATTACTGTTGGTTATGTATTTGCATGTGTGAGTGTCTTGTATTAATGTATGTATCGAGAGTAGTCTAAAATAAATCACCATACAGTGAACACGTCTTTCAATGAGTAAAAATCCCTACATAGGACTTTAAACCTTATCACACACAACAATTACAATGCCCATCTAGGCAAAACCTTGGAGAGGTTTGTGTGTCGATGGGGAGATCATATCACAATAATATACGACGGATGTATATTTTGTTATATTAGATATATGAAACATCATAAAAGTAATCATCATCCTCCTAGCGTTATTCCCGGTTGTGCCCTAAAGGAGCCCGGGGTCCGATGGTAGTCCATCTGAACTTCCAACCCAGAGGGAAAACTAGACCTTATTGGGATTAGACCGGTTTCCTCACGATGTTTTCCTTCACCGAAGAACTAAAGGTAAATGTTCCGTACATAAGTTTCGAAAAACTCATCGGTAATTCTGGGATTCGAACTCACGACCGCCGCTTGACAGTCACACGTCTGTACCACTTTAGGTTAGAACTTTAGGTAGGTTCCAAAACATTATAAAAGTAATCATGTTTGTAAAATACTTTTTCTTTTTGGAAAACCTTAATAAACGGAGCAAAGCAAAAGTCATTTGGTTTTTTAATCGATGTCCTATTCATAACATGATTCATTTGCCATGTCTGCATCGCAAATGAGAGGCCGGTGACGAAGCGTTTTGTCCAACTATCCGTGGCACAAATATTAAAATGCAACCGATACAGTTGATAATTTTATTCTATCGTTTCGACATTTTCAACAAAATATGCAAAATCAGCGAACGTTACATTTTTCGAGCGAAATACAACGGGGAAAACCGATGTTTTGTGGAAGTGTAAATTATAAATTGGTTCAGTGGCAACGTTGTACCGCATTTCCGAGGTAACATTTGAAATCAGCGCTACAATTAAAATATTTTGAAATAAAATTAATTTAGGTCAGAAACGTGTTTTAAAATAGTATTTAATGGTGTAATTTTTTACGGAATGCACGGGACGAGAGCAATGGGCCCGCAACGACATAAAATATTTCTGGTAATATTGCGGTTGCTGGCGAAAAGCATTTGCTGCAGGTATTTGTGAAGGACTGTTATAAATAATAATGCGATTTGTATTGTAGTCGTAGCTGTGCTTCTAAAGAAACTGTCACTGAATACATTTCATATTCGCTAACAATTTAATTTTTGTACAGTCCGCAAATAATCTCCCGGCACAAAAGAGGCGAGAAAAATGCAATTTTACGCGCTAAGTCACTTTTCCCTGCTTTAGAAAATAGTGCGCAATTTGCTTTTCATCTTTCTGTTTTAAAATTTGAAGAACAGGTTGTGTGAACCTCTTACATCTATATACCTTACTATTACTTCAAATAAATAGAAGAAAAATAACAAACTATCAAAACTATGTCTTCCAAGTACATTTTTCACCTGAAGTATGTTTCGGCTGACGTAACAGTCATGAAACGTATTTTGGAAGAGCGATAAGGAAATGACACAAAGAAAACAAACTACAGTCCGCCTCGGTCGAAAATTTGTCGAGGCAGGCGGAGGCGGGGGCGGCAGCGGGCGCGGGAGCAGCAGCGGGAGAGATAGCGAATGTCAAAGTTATCGAAACGATGTCAGCGATCGCTCGCAACGGATATCTATCGACTTTTACGACGTTATTGCAATCTTTCGACGCTTTTAGACATATTCCCGTTGCCAATAAATTGGCGAGTTCCTAGGTAAGCTGCATTTAATAAACTATGTACGTTATGTTGTACGCGGAGCTTTGTCGTAAAATTATTTTGTGACGCTTACGATGGAGCCGTTTGCGCGAAATTGAATAATGGCGATCGCAAATACGGGAACTTGTGCTTTTACTAACTTTGGAGAAAAAAACATACCTGTCAATCCGTAGTGTTAAAATCCTGTTTTTTTCTGGGAACAAGTGAAATAGGCTAACGAATGACTAAACGCTTTTGTTTTATTTCTAATGTGTACGTCATGTGTATTTTGAGAAATATTAAGATATTTTTTATGTGAACAGGAAGCATGTATTGTATAAGTTATTCGTTATTCCGGGAAGCTATGCTGGAAAAATCGATAGGCATTGTGGATTCAGTCCAGATTGGAATTGAATGGCGCACGCGACCGATTGACGTGTCACCATTTTGTCTTTGGAATGGCCTTCCAAGAAATGATTTCTATAGCCGACCAGTAAACAGTACAGCAGCGATTTGTCAAGGGAATGGATTTTAACAAAAGGGTCCCAATTTGAATGGCAACTTGTTGTAGGGCCGTTTTAATTTCATAAGTCGTTTATCATAATCAAGGCGTCGGGGTGATTTCACAACCCATGTCAATGTCTCGCCGTCGCCGATGAAGGAAATGTCACATACCTGCTTGGGTAAATGTGTGGACAGGGCTCGGCCAAATATTGTACATGCATTGTAGAACTAAACGTATATTTGCGTGAGTCAAGTGGTCGTTCTTGTTACACTGGAGAGCGTCTTGACTAGTTCATGTGCTCTATTTACCGACTTCAAAAAGGAGGTCAGAACCTTGAATTTTTTAAGTATGTTCTCCGTTATGTTAATAATTATTCTGTCTAACATTTTTTATCAGTTGCGTGACTTCAGACGGGATTTTGTGGGCAAGAGACAGTTAACCCATTCGCCGCCACGCAACGCTCGTAGCGCTACCCCGTAGTCCGTAGCAGATGTCCATATGCAGCAAAAGCACCCGTAGCGTTCTGCCGCATGTGTCTCCTGAATGCGCATTTACACTTTCACTGCCAGGAATTCGCCTACGGCGTAGTCGCTGTCCGCTACATACGAGGAAAACGATGGAATCCTCGTTTCCTGGCAGTCAAAATGTTCAGTGCCATCGAGTTCGTATCGCTACGCTCGTGGCTGATGACATGTGACAGATTTGCAGAGGAAAGTGCCGACGAGCAGTTTTCTGGCATTAAAGTGTGAATTAATAAATACTAGTGGTAAATCTTACACAAATCGCACTAGCCCCATAATAAGCTCAATCTCAATAAGGCTTGTGTTATGGATACTAGACGATATATTAAATACATAGAAAATAACCATTATTCCGAAACAAATATTCATGCTCTTCACACAAATATCTGCCCTAACGGGGATTCGAACCCAGGACCGTCAGCTTTCTAGGCAGGGTCACCCACTAGGCTACCACTCCCCACTAGGCTAAAATAAAGTATGTCTTTTTTTGACAAGCTTTGCAATAAGTGCTAAAAAGATTTAAATAGCCAAACCGGAAGAAACTGAGTACTATATGAGTAGGAAACTAGGCAGTTAGTATACTATTATATATGTATATGTATATATATATGCGAGTCTATCTTTTATAAACCACAAGGTGGACTGCTGACCTGGTAAAGGCTGCTGGAGTCCGCTGGATGCGGGTGGCGCAGGACCGGTCACTTTGGCACTCTTTGGGGGAGGCCAATGTCCATTAGTGGACGTCTTTCGGCTGATATGATGATGATGATGATGATCTTTTATAAAAATTACTTATAAAGTATGTTAACCAAAAAGCCATCTCCATACATCCAAGCACGGAACATTACGACAGATTCAGGTAGCTAAATAGTTCGTGCGGACCAATATCCCTAATCTAATATGCTCCGCCCGGGCTCGATGTCCGCTTGCTGCAATCTTCACCCTAGTGCGGTAACGGTGTCCTTTCCACTCACTATTATCCGGAAATGGTTTGTCCGCTGCTGCGGGGCCAGTGGTCGAGTTTTCAGAAGGTCGGAGGAAGGTTTTTTGTGTTTGGATACTCAGTTTACCATTAAACATTGTAAACTGTTTTAAGCCTGCATCACAGGCGCGGCTTGCGGTGGCGGTCAATGCTAAACTTGATATTAGCTGTCTGTGAGAGGCTTTATTCAGGTCGTAAGGACGCTTGCGCATTTGTCGGAGCTGTCAGTTAAGTCAATACGGGCGGCCAATTCTCGAGCCGATCGAAATGAGGTGTAATACTCGTAGATATATCTCGAAAAAAATGGCGGATGACGAACGAAAACCAATTTCTGCATTCTCAAAGTCTCACACTCGAGATATGTCTACTCCCAGCGATTGAGATGCAACGAGTGGCCGTTAGCGTTAACATTATATCTGTCAGTGGCGTAATGGTGGAAAATATTGACAGCTTACACATACTGACAGTACTCTTTGGCTTAAAACTGTCAAGTCAGAACGCATTCCTACCACTAGCCAAGCTTCCAGAAACTAGCCAAGTCAAGTCTTGAGCATCAATTTATCCTAAGTTATCTGCTTTGTGTTTTGTGTAAATAATTCGACTGTTCAACTTTAAGATGTTATACTTTTATATAGCAAATATTGTTGTAGTAGAAAAAATTACGAATGTTATGTTCTTAAGAATATATTTTACTTAAGGATTATCTACTGAACTTGGTACCCATTAATATCTCAATTCTTTTGTCGGCGAAGTTAACAATCACGCATGTTCTTAATATTGAACTTGGGTCCCATTTTGACATTTATGTTTTTGGTGGGATTCTATCTTTCTGTAACTTAAGTTTTATGTGGCTATAATATGTATAATAATGATCTCATCATTTACCTCACTATCATTATCAGTTCACTGCTGGGTATCGCCCTCCCATAATACTACAAAATATCGGTCGCTCTGCACGTCTATCATGCGACGGCAGCGACATAATCACGATTTTTCTCGCACTATTATCTCTTGTACGAGTACTAAGTGTTCTAATAAGAAAGAGACGGATATTGCGAGAAAAATCGAGAGAGCTCGCGCGCCTTCGCATGATAACCGTGCTGTAAACTATTTTTTTTTTTTTTTGCGTTACCTACTTGATTAATTTGTGAATTTTAATCCGTGACATTGTCGTTTCAATATAATAGTAAAGCTATTTTTCAAACAGAAATACTCTTATCAGAACTGAATAAACGTTGCAAATTCACTAAGTGAAACATTATCTACTGTTTCACTAATTGCTACCCGTACGGTTAGCGCTCATTCGAAATGTTCTACGAGTAATCCTGTATTGGTTGAATTAAAATTAACCTTTCCCAGCTGTGCTTATGTAGAACTGCGTAACTAAAGTGAAAAACGGTACAAGTTTAGTACAGTTGTGTAGGACTTGTACCCTTTTTCACCAGAGCCACAGGATTGCACATGTATGTAGGTGTGAATACATAGTTAGTAGCGTGCATTGTCGTGTTGCAGTGAATTCAATTGAGAGGATTGGTTTAGAATAGAATCCTAGTTTTAAGGAATAGCTACTTGAATGGAATGGATTTATATTTGTTAAAAGGTATTATGTGTGAACTGGCTGGTAAGCAAGTCCTCTGACACATACAATTTTGGGACCATTTTTTATGAACGGAATAATGGTATGTTATGTACAACAACGTTGTCATTTTTATACCTAATTTATCTACTTATGGTTTCAGATATTAAAAAAAAAAAATTTTCACAATTTATCATACAATTGTAGATATGGGATCCGATTCTTTACTTTTAGCATTGACGTAAATTAACATTAAATACACATGTATGTTTTCTCTGATACTCGTACGGAATCTTTGGAAAAAAATCTGTTTTTTTTCCATATTGATATCGAAATGAAAAAGGGTACAAGTCCTACACAACTGTACTAAACTTGTACCCTTTTTCACCAGAGCCACAGGATTGCACATGTATGTAGGTGTGAATACATAGTTAGTAGCGTGCATTGTCGTGTTGCAGTGAATTCTATTGAGAGGATTGGTTTAGAATAGAATCCTAGTTTTAAGGAATAGCTACTTGAATGGAATGGATTTATATTTGTTAAAAGGTATTATGTGTGAACTGGCTGGTAAGCAAGTCCTCTGACACATACAATTTTGGGACCATTTTTTATGAACGGAATAATGGTATGTTATGTACAACAACGTTGTCATTTTTATACCTAATTTATCTACTTATGGTTCCAGATATTTAAAAAAAAAATTGTACACAATTTATTATACAATTGTAGATATAGGATCCGATTCTTTACTTTTAGCATTGACGTAAATTAACATTAAATACACATGTATGTTTTCTCTGATACTCGTACGGAATCTTTGGAAAAAAATCTGTTTTTTTTTCCATATTGATATCGAAATGAAAAAGGGTACAAGTCCTACACAACTGTACTAAACTTGTACCCTTTTTCACCAGAGCCACAGGATTGCACATGTATGTAGGTGTGAATACATAGTTAGTAGCGTGCATTGTCGTGTTGCAGTGAATTCAATTGAGAGGATTGGTTTAGAATAGAATCCTAGTTTTAAGGAATAGCTACTTGAATGGAATGGATTTATATTTGTTAAAAAGTATTATGTGTGAACTGGCTGGTAAGCAAGTCCTCTGACACATACAATTTTGGGACCATTTTTTATGAACGGAATAATGGTATGTTATGTACAACAACGTTGTCATTTTTATACCTAATTTATCTACTTATGGTTCCAGATATTAAAAAAAAAAATTGTACACAATTTATTATACAATTGTAGATATAGGATCCGATTCTTTACTTTTAGCATTGACGTAAATTAACATTAAATACACATGTATGTTTTCTCTGATACTCGTACGGAATCTTTGGAAAAAAATCTGGATTTCAACGAGGGTAGAATTGGAAATGACTTATTTTCAAAGTTTGGATCAGTTCAGTAATAACAGAATGGCATTAAAATAGCCTTTCCGTTTCAATAAAGTAAGCCAACAGTCCGTCTGTTACTCAAAGTAATTCATTTAATCTTCGGGAGCTGCACGAAAATACTTTTGTTTTTAAAATAGCCATCAGATCAGAACCCAACGTCGGGCACGAGTATACGTATACGTGTAACTGAAGAACTCTTTATTTCTTTCGCTTCACAGTCGATACTCGCCGGCTTTATTGCGAAACTTTCGGCAAGCATTCCTCTTTTATTACTCCAATTTTGTACGACTAAGCCTACGGAGCGGAGGGGCCGCGCGCGATCTTTATTATTTAGATTTCGATTGTTTGAGCTTACACACAAAAATACACGGTAACGCGTCATATATATTCAGCGTTTCTGATTTGGAATCAATTGCGGATTTATAGTCTCGCGGCATCGATGCTTTATCTCCTTCGGGGACTGAGAAGAGATTTCTTACTGAGTTTAGCTGAGCGCAAAACCAATCAGTGAGGATTTTATCAGGTTTTTAAATCAAGTTACAGCTCATTGAAAATCATTCATTGTAACAAAAGACCAAATCAAAAATCATTCGACCTTTAGAAAGAAACCAAGCTTAAAATGAACGCTCCTCAAGGCTCAGTTCAATGCGTGAGATAAATTTGTTAAATATATTTACTTATTAAATACAAACATAATACTTATTAAAATAACAAAGAAACAAAATATTATTAAACAAAAAATAAGGCCCTCTATCGCATATGTATGTACAACCCTCGCCTGCGGCTCGGGTCACAAATACCTGCGATTTTGGGCTTTCTTTCTTTTACAGCCTTATTTATTATTATTTACTATTACACAACGTTATATTTTTAACTAGATACCATGCATTATCGATCAGTTATAAATATTGTTCCGTTCAGGGCGTAGCATGGTTGCCATTTTATCACTTATCGTTGTGGTAAAGACGCCCATCACGCTCTGACAAGTATGCGAGTGCGAGAGTGACGTATGCCTTATCTACAACAATAAATGATAAAATGGCAACCGTGCTACGCCCGCTGTAATATTATTTAACACTGATGTGCAATTCACTGTATCTCAACAACAATTTTGCGTATTTTGAATCTTTATTAGAGCAATTTAAGACTGTTTTTTTGTTTTTTTACATTGCTAGAAATAAACATTGCTTGGAACCCTAATTGCAGTTTAAGACAACTAATTGCTGTTGTATTAAGTGCACCGAAAACAAAAGGAATGTGATAGACAAATTAAACCGTTACCAAAATGGAGCGGGTCGTTTGGCGCTTAGCGTTTTTCGAGTGGTTTAAACATACACACCCTGTATAACGCGGTAAATAATTATCTACGCGCTAGCAGTGACGTATGCGCGCTATTTAAGCCAGGCGTTCCTATTTACAAAGCGTTCGAGAAAGTAACCGCTGAAATATTTAAAGAGTTATTTGTTTCTGTCACACATGCATAACTGTATTAAAGCCTGCCTCGCTAGTGTGTGCGACACTGCGTTTTAATTTATCTTTGCGCTTTTATTTTTCTATCAATAGTAGATCTTTTATAAACACACAAATTACGCACGTCATGTCATATAATTCATCAGCGTCACCTTAAATGAATAAAAAGTCTTAAAACAGCCCAAAATAATATTTTTGACCCTGTTTTTGCTCATGGGCCTGTTAGCTTCATGTACTATCTCATAGTCATACTCATTTATTTATAATGCACAAATACATTTAATGTCAAAATGTTCATATTAGATTAAATTAAATTAATTCGAATTTATTTATTTCGATATCAATATGGAAAAAAAAGATTAATAGTTGACAATGGGTTAAAAGGGGCTGTTCATGTTCTTTGTCCATTGTGAAAATACCCCAGTGACGTTACATTTTTCCCTCAGGAATGCAAACACTTTTGGTGTTCATACAAATCGTGGTACATATCTGTGACTTGCACAGTCATGTAGTGTCATTTCGCTGGTGTATCGTCAGTGCAACAAAAATAGTACCTACACAAGGTTATAGACATCAAAATGATGATGAATGATTTGACTGATAGTCATAATTTTGAGCAAGTGCCCGGTTCACTGCCGCAGAGACACTTATTTCACGTTTTATGTATTTTTCTTGTAATTAATATGTTTCTCCTGTATGTTTGCGAATATATGTATCGTTCTTTCTTTCTTTTCTTTAAATCAGCAACTTCTCAAAACGTTAGTAAGTACTTACTTCGTTTGATGGCAATGTAAAACGAATTTGTTTTCACTGTAGTCAAATACCCTATTATAATGACGTGCGTTTCGAACCGAGGTCAAGTTACTCGCGAATATCCCCAGGTGTCAGGATAGCCCCCCGGCGAGAGTAATGGCGGCGATAAGCACTAGCAATTAAAGCATTGCTACGCGACGCACGCGTTTCTTTGCGCCTCCCTTAATGGAGATTTGTGGTTGCCTGCGCGTGGATTGGAGTTCGCGGTAGCTTGTACAAGATGGGTTTTAGAAAGAAATGGCAATAGTCCCACAGAATAAGGGGTTCTATCGATGCGTGTAAACCACGCCTACGTGTAAAAGCTACGTTTATGACGCGCACGAGAAAACGAGATGCTCTTGTACAGATTTCGATTAATATCTTACTTTTAAATAGCTATATTGTGGCGTTTAATTATGTATTGTTTGAATAGGCTGAGCTATAAAAGAATAAAAAAGAACCAACTTTGTTTTTATTTTCTATCGATTTTAAGTAATTGTGTTTCAACATTTAATTGAACGGTACCTGCCATTTAATTACTCACTAACCTAAAGTATAAACCTTTTAACACTAACGCCCCCTATAGATATAGATTTTTCAACGATTAAAACTGCTATGGGCTAAGGTATCGCACATGTAGATAACGTTGTTTGTCAATGAAGTTGTTAAAATATGCTTGAGTTGATAAAACTATAGACAGTGGGAACGCATAGTCTAAAGTGGACAATTCTTGTTATTTCTAGGCTTAATTGTTGCACAGACCAGCGGGGCAAAGTTGGTAGCCATTTTATCACTTATCATTATGGAGAAAATATCCGTCAGTCTCGCACGTATGAGTGCGAGCGTGACCGATGTCTTATACACTTATCTAAGTGATAAAATGGCAACCATGCCACGCCCGCAGACTACAATACTCAGAAAATAATAATGAAAAAACACATTTTTTTTAAATATAAGGATTTTTAGGTCATGGGCATACTGTTAATACTGGGACAGTAGGTATACTGTTAATATAATACACATTATTAATTACAACTTAGTTAAGTACTTTATAAATAGTTTCGAATTATATAGACGTGCTAAAAATATATAACTAGGTAATAATTTTACGGCGAGTATTAAATGCTCAACTTTCCGCCCGTTTGGCCGGTTATTTCAGCTTTTTCAGATCAATTACGGCTTTCTGACTTTAATCCGCACTTGCTGCGGCACTGAGCCGGTTTCAGTTCTAGTTAATAACTCCTATGCGACTTATTTTTCAACTATTGTGTTACTCCATTAATACCTAGGTAAACATGCTATGTATTCCTGTAGGGTGGCGCTGAACGGGTAATTATGGCGCTCTTTGGGGGAGGCCTATGTCCAACGGTGGACTCTTTCAGCTGATATGACGATGATGATGATTTCTGTAGGACCCAGGCAGGGGAAAACACGAAATCCTTTTGAAATGTCTTCTATTTATCTCTATGTATCTTCTAAGATCAGTAATGATGTAATAATTAGGGTGGTGAATCCTGTTTCCACGGTAATATAGTTTAATACTAGTACCGGGAGCGAAGACGCTTACTCAAATTCGAAAATTTGTTACTATTCTGACAACAACGATGCACCTGCGCTGACCATTGCCATTGCCATTCTCAAATCTGTTAAGACGAAGGCCATCGGTGACGATAGCCTCAGTGTGGATATGCTTATGCTCGTAGCGGATTTTATTGTTCCTACCCTTTCGGATATTATAAATTTCTCCTTGTCCACTGGAACCTTTCCGGCTTCGTGGAAGTGTGCCAACGTAATTCCTCTCCCCAAAATCCCTAATGCTGTATCTTTCACTCAATACCGCCCTATTTCTATTCTCCCAGTTTTGTCAAAGATCATTGAACATTATGTTAATCGTCGTCTCCTTTCACACCTTAACAGAAATTCTTTGTTTAATCCTTTCCAATCCGGATTCCGCCCCGGGCATAGCACGGTCACCGCTTTAGTTAACGTCACCGATGACATTCGTCTCAATATTGAATCCAAAAAGCTTACTGCCCTTGTTCTTCTTGATTTTAGCAGTGCTTTTAATACGGTAGATTTTGATATTCTGCTAGGTATTCTCCGCTCTCTTAACATTTCTGAAACTCCCTTATCCTGGTTTTGCAGCTACCTCTTTGGCAGGCGCCAGCGCGTTATGTTCGATGACAAGATGTCTGAGTGGTGCGAACTCTCCGCTGGCGTTCCCCAGGGAGGTGTGCTTTCTCCATTATTGTTCTCTGTTTTCATAAATAGTATCACCGAATCCCTAACTACATCATATCACCTTTACGCAGATGACCTACAGATTTATGCAGCGGCTACTGTGGATGAGATCTCCTCATTAATCTCAGAAGTCAATCGAAACCTTGAGTCGATACGCTGCTGGGCGTGTAAGTTTGGTTTACAAATTAATGCAAAGAAATCGCAAGCGATTGTTATTGGTAGTCCTTACTATGTAAATAAGCTCTCAGAGGTGGTGGTGCCTGACATCCTTTTTGATGGAATTTCTATTCCTTTTTCCTCTACTGTCAGGAATTTGGGTATCACCATGGATCAGACGCTTTCTTGGTCACCCCATATAGCTGAGGTGAGTCAGAGGATCTTTAGATCCCTTCACTCCCTAAGGCGTCTCCAGAATTTCCTTCCACTTCGTACCAAGTTGACCCTTACTCAATCTCTTTTGCTTCCTCTTCTGGACTATGGTGATATTGCGTTTCTGGACCTCAACGAGGAGCTGCTTGATAGGCTGGAGCGCCTGCAAAATGTATGTATCAGATATATTTTTGGTCTACGCAAGTATGATCATATCTCTGAATTCCGCTCTAAGCTTCGATGGTTACCGATTCGCCGGCGCAGGGACGTGCATATCCTGTCATTACTTTTCAACACACTGTTCAGCCCTACTTCCCCTCCTTATCTTTCTGAGCGGTTTAACTATATGGCAGACGGCAGTGGCCACCGCTTGCGGTCGGGTGCTAACCTTACTCTTGCTGTACCGTCTAGAAAGACGCGAACATACTCCAGATCTTTTACCGCGCACGCTGTTAAGTTGTGGAATGAGTTGCCTTTGTCGCTGAGACAGTCGCGGTCTGTTGCGTCACTTAAGATGAATTTGAAGAAGTTGTGGCTTTCCAATGACTTGTGAATTGGTTGAATATAGTATTTATTTATTTATTGTATATTTGCGATATATATAGTGTGTATTATATTTTATACTGTATATTTATATATGTATTGGCATGTTTTTATTTGTCTAGAATTAATACCTATTAGGTTTTGTTTTCATTTTCTCTGTGTTTTTGTACACGGTATAAGTTTGCCTATCTCGGTCTACCTACCTTCCTCTCAATTGCTCAAAGGTTAGCTGGAAGAGAGCCCTTATAGGGATAAGTTCGCCGTTGTACTTTGATCTATTGTGTGACATGTATATTCTTTAACCTGTTATTGTGTACAATAAAGTGCTTACATACATTACATACATACATACCATTTGTGAACCTTATGGCAAGGACATAGGTATGGTCTACTATTGGTCGGTTAGGTGTTTTTGTTGTTTTTATGTGCATACCTACCGAGTAAAAACAATGTAAAAGTGTAACTCCTCAAGACACTTTAATATAATTAGAACATGTAAGCAGCGTTGTAACATTAATTTAGTCAAAAAAGATATCCTTATTTTGAGTTTTATATATTTTTCAATTGTATTATAGTTTTGCACCTGTGACATATTATATCGGATAGGATCTACAGACGTAATTTGGAGTTCAATGCTCGAGTTTTTTTGTTTATTTTAATTGCTACTATATGTGGGTGTAAAAAATTATCGATTTTCTACATACTGTTGCATTTTATTCAGCAAGCTAGAACGCGTGAAGTCGTCAATCTTTACTACATCTACAAAATCTCCCGCCTTCTGTATTTATTTCACTGTTCAAGAAAAGTATTTATTTCACTTCACTGCTTCTTCTCTTGTCTTCGAAATGGTACAAAATGGTCCTACTTACAGGTGGCTTTTATCCCTTTAACGGACCAAGTTAAAATTAATGTATAATTCAAGTCTCTTGCAGTGCTATAGTATAGAACTAAAAAATCTGTACCATAAAAAATACAAAAATATGACCTCAACATGGGTGGTCATCCAAAGGTTGCTGGAGTCCGCTGGATGCGGGTGGCGCAGGACCGGTCACATTGGCACTCTTTGGGGGAGGCTTACGTCCAGCAGTTGACGTCTTTCGGCTGATGAGTATGAGTGGTAATGTCATCATGAAATTTAGATTGTGTTCTATATACAATAAAGGGTTAAGGCAGAGGCTAGGCCTACGTTACAAAATTTGCGGAGTTTTCGGTTCCATTTTCTATCGAGTGATCTTTAATAATGAATTATGTATCCATATGTAATTTCACTAACTTCAACTAATGAAATTACACGATTATATATTGCTCATACACGAAGGAACCGAAAATTCCAGTAATTGACTTGGGTGTACCGTGCCTTAAAGCTTTTCCCATCATAATTTATATTCAAGATCCAAGCATGTTCGTAAAAACCCTTTCGAAATATCTTCAACTGCGATAAATCACACTAAACGTAATAAGTACATTTCCACCGGGAATTTTATTTCTAAATCGGGGAACCCTCTAGGTATAATTTAACAACGGAAAATCAGGAAACTTAGTAATACTCGGTTCCCGCTAGCTTACAATTTGCGAAGTTCACTTCGGTACCCGTAACTAGAATTTGGTAGTTTGTAGCAAACCTACTTGAAACCGAAAAGTTTCAATGGATGCCGGTGCATAGGGAAATTAAACGGGGATTAGCAATGTATAGACTCACGGTTAACTTGGATCACGGTACGCAAAACAGATCTCGTCGCTTCTTGTCAATCTTTGGTCGGTCAGAGTCAACACTGTACTCTGTTGGTCAGAACTATTCGGATTTACAAATACAAATCATTTATTTCGGACTAATTATAAAATCCATGGTGTTAAAGGTTACATTACAAACTTAGAGCTATGGTTAGTGTTTTATAATTATGCTAAACTTAAATTAAAGGCGCCTGCGCACCGGTATTGCAGGCGCGTGCAGTTGCACATAACGCTGCAGCAGCGGCGAGTCCCAGCGGTGGGTTAGCATGCCCAGGATACAATTTGAGCTGCCACGACTGCGATTGAAGAGATACGCACATCGTTTCCTTATGATGGTAAAAAAAGCAATCCATGTGCGCCTCCGCGAACATTGTCGACGCACTGCAATACCGTGGCAGCCCGAACATCATCCTGCGGGCGTAGCACGGTTGCCATTTTATCACTTATCATTGTGGATAAGGCATCCGTCACTCTCGCACTCGCATACTTGTCAGAACGTGATGGGCGTCTTTACCACAACGATAAGTGATAAAATGGCAACCGTGCTACTACTCCAGGCAAAATACGGTTTTGAAAAACATTAATTTATAATAGCGTTTTTTTTGTTGATTTCATTTTAAAATTGTATTCTAAGATGATTTATTCAAGAATCCGGCAAACTTTCCACCCGGAAGTAATTATGTAGCTTTAAATGAAGCATGCATTGTGTTTTATTGTACGATTTATATTGAATATAATAGAGCAAATGTAAATGAACCAAAATAAAGACAAACATGTTTATTAATATTTTTTCTGACTTTTTAGAAGCTAGTTTATTTATGATTTTTTTGATGTCTGAAATTTTGTCGGATTTTGTCGCTGGATAACTATTTAATTGATAATATATCCGTTACACATCAAAAAGAAGCTATTATAAATTATTTCAAAAATTGACATTTTTTCCATACAAGTTGTCAGTTCATTGACTGGACTATACGCCCGCTGGCCCCGTATCATGGTCGCCCTTATCACGCGATAAGTGACAAGAAGAGAGCGTCCATCTCCTTCCATCGAACGGTGTCAGCCAGTGACGGACGCTCTATCTTGTCACTTATAATATCGCGTGTGAAGACCGACCATGATACGGGGTCTGAATGCGTCATTATATTGGACGCGCAACGCGTTGTAAGACCGCAGGGTAAAGTAAATTCTTAAACTAACGTTTATGTATACTCCTATTTGGTGCACATAAAAGTGCCAACAATAATTATTATTCCGGAACAGTTTTTCGCCACATTTAAATGATTTGTGAATCGTGACAATGACAGCGTCGATTGACCAAATTAAATATGATTTTATCAGTACGTCCTGCTCACACACTTGCATTAACGTATATACCAATAGTGACCATGCGTATAAAATTGAGCGAGCCTCCAAACGCATTTGGTAAAGAATAGAAAAATAATCTGCCATGCAAAGTTTACGAAGAGCACCTCGCTACAAAGAAAGGTACGCCACGGGATAAAATATACCGTATGTCTATTTCAAAGAACCACTCTGTAGGTATATTACTGAAATATTTTTTGATATCGGTTGAGTAGTTCTCAAGTTTAATCCTACGAGTACGTAATTGTACATTACGTAGGTAGGTGAATATTTGAATGCCCCATGTTTGTGGCCCGAACCGAAGGTGAGGGCAATAAATATGCGATCTGGGTCTTTACGAATTACCGCCCGTGGTGCGTACACAATTCTACGTCTTCTCCTGGGTGTGAAGTGAGATTTGCCGCTGCGCCCGTGGGCGGTAAATCGTACTTACCGCCCAGAGTGACGTAAAAACTTATAAAGCTACATAATTATACATCATTAGTTAGTTATCCTAGCATACGTTTTTTACGGACAACAGATTCCGAAACAAATAACCGAGGATAAAACCAGGATTAACGACAAGATATTGAGGTAACAGGTTTTTCAGGCATAAATGGATTGACAGTACACTGCACATGTCAGGATATCCGCTCGGCAATTAGCACAAGTGCGTCAATGATGAACCACTAATCCGGTGCGGAATATATTTGCATCAATAACGGCGCATTATAGGTGCATTCAGTCAATTTATTCCGTACTAATTACTCATATTCATAATATCAGACAGTTCACTAAGGCAATAATCGTACTATAGTAAAACTCGCAATGTTTGACACTTTAACCCTTTCAACGCCAAGAACACTTTAAGGTGTCGCGTGTCGTCGTGCCTGCAGCGCCAAGAACCCCTCCCTATAGGCGTTATGACATCCGCTGACAAAGCAACTTTCAGTCTTTCATGTAAGATGTAAGGTATGATTTTTGCCTCTTGCAACAGTGATGTTGACGTGACAATGTCTCTGTGTATTAAAAAAAAAAGTATGTATTTGTATATTGTTTATCTTTATTTTATTAATTAAGATTGAATTTCAAATATTGGGCCAGTGTCGAGTACAGGAACGTTTACCTTACTGAAGTATAAACACCACGATGCGCATTTCATACAATATATTTTTCATATAATATAGCTTAAAGCAGTAAAAATATTTGACGGTTCTGCGTCGCTACAATAAATTTAAGCGGACTTCGGAATTATAGAAATGTCTTAAAAAGTCTAGTTGAGATAGATAGTTCCTTATAGCTTACATATTTTCTGTGCTGATTCTCATTAAAATGATAACCGCTAAATATACTTCAAAATTAATGTATTGGTATGTAGTCCTCGGCGCAAGAATCCGATTCTTATATTATTTTGTGGCGTTGGAGTAATTTATGACGATAAGCTTTCTTTTAATGTGCATGTTGAAAGTATATTTGTATATTTGACAAAGCTTACAAACTCTTGGGTTTCTAATTCGTTCTGTTGTAGACTTAAAAAAATTGAATACAATCACTTCGCAGTTATGGAATCCGTTTTATAAAACGTATGCAGACAACATTGAAAAAATACAAACGAAAGTTAGACTCCTTTCGTATAAGTTTAAGCTTACTAATAACAGTTACTTAGTATCATGGCAAAAACTTCACCTTGTTCCCCTTTTCAAAAGACGATTAGCATATGATGCAAGTTTATAGTTTCAGTAAAAAATCCTCGGGTAATTGGCCCAAAGTATTATGAGCGTCTACCCGCCAAACTGCGAACTGAACCATCTGACGAAACATTCAAACGTCAGCTGAGAATCTTTTTATCAGAACATCAGTTGTATTCTGTATGTGAGTATATGGACGTACTCGTATTATATATTTGACATGGTTAATTTAATTTAAATTGTTTTATAATTTGATAATGTTCTAGTTTTTATTTTGACGATCATTACGAGATATCAATGTCAATATTTATATTCCCTATTTTGACTTTATCATGAATCATTTTGTAATATATGTCCATAATAATGTTGTATTGTACCTGTGACATTTCATTCAATTAATATTCATTATTTGACGATCATTAAATGAATTCGTGTAAATTAGGTTAAAGTTAACTTATAATGTAAATTTAGTTTATGAAATAAAGAAATCTAAATCTAAATCTATTGATGAGAATCGCTCAAGGTACTGTTGATTCTCCGGATCCGCTCCGTAAATAACCTCCCAACTGCGGCGAAGACCCTTTGTTTCGCAGCCATCGTTCCCGCTCAAAAGTTCGTAAAAAATGATTATTTCCTCGAACTACTATGTTATTTAATGAACTAAACGATGTGTCCAGTGTGGATCTGTTTCATAGTAAGGTTAACTCCGTTAAACATATTATTTTCTATAGGTAGCTAACGATCCCCGTTACAAAACTGTGTTTGTTTACTGTTTAGCTGACCCAACTTCTGTATAAGTAGTGTGAAATCATATAATTTCGAGACCTATGTAAACATGATGTTACGTAGCATTATATATGTGGAAGCTGGTAATTTGCTTTTAGTTATCAAATTAGGTAATTAATGTTTACTAGGCAGTAAGCATCAAAATAAAATAGATGATAGAATTGGGTAGGCATTATAAAAAAATCCAAGATGATTAGTGATTTAAATTAAAATGTAACAAAACTGAACATAGCTACGATAATGAACTACAGTGTGCATTATTCAAATAATGTTTATCTGTAAATGCAAGGCACAAGTAGAGAAAGATTGCATCATTTGCATTACACACATTCGTTTGCTTCAAAATGCAGCGAAATAATCCACCTGCATCATATGAATCCCGCCGCTATTACTTGGGTTCCGCGGGATCTGAGCAATCTACGCGCAATCTCGAATATTTGATCTTTACGTATTACGTATATTGTTGAATATGATTTTTTGCTGTTTGCTTAACTTAGTGGCTGAATGTTTGCTTTGCATTGAGCTCCTGACCTACCTGCGATATTTATGATTATGACTATCATCGTGATACTTACACAGGATCTCAGAAATCTAATATTATAAATGCGAAAATTTAGATGTTTGGATGTTTGGATGTTTGTTACTCAATCACGCTTAACCGGCTGAACCGATTTGAATGAAATTTTGCACGAAGATAGTTTATAGCCTGGATTAAAATATAGAATAGTTTTATTCCGGGTCCACGCTGACGAAGTCGCGGGTGGATGCTAGTCTCGAATAATTCATCATTATAAGTAACTTTTTTTTTTTTTTTTGCTGTTAGTGTTAAACCTTTACACGTCTTTGGTTGTTTGAATTGAGCTACCAGTGCACCTACCTGCGATATTTACAACCTTCATTTAGTAACTACCGATATAATTTAAATTCATTTTCAACCATATTGTTTTTAATTGAATGGCTCAAGACCACACACGCTTAGCTGTATGCCTAGGCAAGAGCGAGTGCAAAAAGTAGAACAAAGAATAAGGGTCATTAATATTTTATTTCTCTAGATTAGTCTACTATTTACTTTATAGTATTGGTGATCGATCCGTAGGTTCAAAACGGTTTCTATTGTACGAGTATAAGGAATCCTAATTTTGGGTGGATAGTTTCGAACAAACATTCTTTAGAACTCCACAACGTTTGTGTATGTACGCATCATTAAAACCGGCTTATCTGGCATGACAGGGTCCATATAACGTGGACCGGGTGGATAAATTTATTCCGGGTATATAATTATACATGTATGTATACGAAAACATTGTTTTTGTAGTTATGATCAAGTCTGTTAATACAATTGTCAAGTCACTCGTTCCGGATTGCTTTTATTTGGACATACTCATATTGGGAGATGGAATTGATCATTTAAATTGGTGAAAAAAAGTGGCTTGTTTTCTTATGATATTAATTTTATGCCATTAGTGCTTACTTACCCCAAATCCTGAGATTAGCTGTCAAGGCGTACCCCGAGCTCCTTTAGGGCACAACCACGAACTTGGCGAGTATGATGATTTATTTATGCCATTTCTTACCCAGCCGATGTGCGCTTGATTCTAGTTGGAAATGTTGGAATACATTATGTCCGCAGATGATGCTTGTTCTTGTTACCACAAAAGTACAACCGATTTTTAATAAAATTTTATTTTATTTCTTTATTTGTTTATTTATATACATTACAGGCTAAACCCAACGCGATAACTATGCACAACAAACCTTATAACTAGTAATTTACAATAACAAATAAGCAGAGCCATCCTTGTAAATTCATATTGAACAGCAGAAAAGATCTAAATCAGTCCCCAGGTACCATTATCTATCCCTACCACACGCTTTAATCCTTTTTTAGCTAAATGTTTTTAGCGTGATTCTCCAAATCGGTACGACAAATTTAGCTCTTTTTTGGGGTTCGATATTCTCCCTAATTATAACAGCCGTATAATACAATCGTACGTTATAGGCATTACTGACAGAAATATAATACCCACCTGTATAAGACGCAAGGGCTCATTTATAGAGGAAAAATGCCGTCGGTTAGTGCAAATGGAGCACCATATATCATGTGCTACTGACCGCTTGCTATAGTAAAAGCTTTATGGGTGGGCTACTCTGGAATTCGTATTCGTGTTTGACTTTTGAATGTGTATGTTTGCAATTAAACCACTAATAAGTCCTAACTGTTGCACGGAATATTATATTTTATACCCCGATAAAGGCTCTTAAGTAGGTGCCATGGCAAAAAAAAAAAAAAGTTGGTGCCATACATCTCAATGAAAAATAGTGTGGACAGGGACAGGAAGTTTAAGTCCAAAAATAAATAAATAATATAAGCTTTTATTTATGCCGGTCACTTTGGCACTTTTGGAGGTCTTTCGACTGATATGATGATGATGCTTTTATCACCGGCTGTACTTTTATTACCGGCTTTACTTTTATTACCGGCTGTACTTTTTTGAACAGTCAGCAACTACTTACTCGTTGCGAGGGTTCCAGTGAGACAAAACATATAAAGTTTTTCTTGTGTAGTTGTCATGGCCGCGTTCAGTTATCAGATCAGTTCGGTGGTGCCATAATGTTGGGTTGTCACCGAATTTACATAAATATGCCTCAACTCAATCAAATACCTTCTACATTTACAAAAACGTTTTGTAAATGTTGTTAAGGACAACTTCATACTTGCATACGAACAGGGTAAGTTAAATAAAAGCTTGTGATAAGACTGTCCTTGCCTCTAGATTAATGATGGCAAAAATAAACTCTTATTTTAATCCTGCTACCTCAAACTGCCTTACACATGTCATGTTTATGACTAAGGATGGAAGTGCGCGGATTATTCAGCCACAAACCGTTAAATAAAACAAACACAACGTTAACAATATTCTTATGGACCCGCACTATTCAGTTTTATTTCCACTCGCAGGTCCTTAATGGCGTAAAACATTCTATTACACAGTTTTACCGAGGCCGTAGTCGATTTAACTGCAGTCCGCTTCGATTTAACCTTTCACGTGGCGAATCATAAACTAAGCCGGTTATGGAGCTCAAATTACGAAGAATGGCAGTATGCCTCCCTCATTGTCTGCCCTTTAAGGGCCCGAGTGTACAAAGGAACACACCGAAAATGCCCATTCGTATAACATTTCTGTGACCTTTAAATTTGGGTCAGGAGAAAAATTGAATTGGTTAGGGATTATGATGGGGCTTTTATGACGGAGCTTGTAATGTATGGCATCGAATAGCTTGTTAAAAGGCAGGTCGTTTCGTTGTGTAATGATTTGCTGTGGAGAGATTATGTAGCTGTAGAGAGAAAAAAATGTTGAATATGTTTATTTTTTAGGGACCAAGCAATCATTGAATGTACGGTTTACGCAGTTTTCCTCAAAATGTAGTACACCATAGTGCTGAGAGTACACACTAATAGTAGAAGATGAGCATATAGCCATATATTAAATGTAAAAAAAACCTTTTTCATTCATATCGATATAAATATTAACTGCTCTTGAATATTACTGCGATAGATTTCCTACAGCCCGTTTTAAAATGAACCGTCATATTTTCGCTCTTCCGTTATAACAGCAAAATAAGGAAATAAAGTCATCAATCAGCAACAAGAGCGAACAAAAACTGCAAATTAATCGCGAGCGATACAGACTGACAATAAAGTGGAGACGTCCCAAATTGCGGGCCACTTCGAGGCGTAAATAAAAATCGTGGGTCGTCGAAATTAAGGTTCCTACGAGCGTTGTCATTAGGGCCCGAATAGGGTTGTATCCCGGTGGTTGTAATAAGTCATGTCTGCCGCAGGACCCGACGCCCTCGACCCTGCCCCCTGCGCCGTTGCCCCCGCCCCTGCGACGCCCGGAGAACATTATCGCTCGCTAAGTATGGCCAACAGTCAATTTAACGGGCAAATAGCCCGACTGACCGAATCAAACAAGTTTCAGGTTTCGCCCGAAATCTATCGCTTACGTTAGTGCCTAGTTGATTAATATGTTATTAGAGTTTACTTGTTGATATTAAGGTTAACGTGTTCGAGGAAATTATTACGTAGCCTGATTGCGAACATGTTAACTTAAGTTGTTACAATACATGCGCTTCTCACGTTAAAACTATCTACTAATTTCATTTGTAACTTGCTTTACAAGTATTTAATTGATAAAGTTATCCAATATCATTATAAAAGTATCGCACTATTTGGGATCGCAAACAGCAACACATCTTTAGTTTTATCTTAAAGTTAGTAATTTCGAAATGTAACTTTATTCCCTATTCGTACTTATCCATGTAAATACCTCACACACAAATCCTGAGCGTAAGCTTGGGGCACTTTCCTGGGGCCCCGGTATCAGTTCGGTCCATAAACTACGGGCCCCTCCCGAACCCACTTTCCCCCCGATGTGTTCCTCTTTGCACCTCCTTCCCCTATCCGTTCTTTCGCTCGTGAACATAAGCCCGGCCATTTTTTAAAATGCGTGCTTCGGACCTCGACGTTACATGCTATATCGACTCTTTGAAGTGTTCAACTTTTATTTCTTTGGTAGGTGTGCCAGGATTCTTTTGTTTCCCACGCTGCGAGTGATATATCGAATGGCGCACATTGGTTCTGTTAAAACGTATCTATAGAGCTCCCATTGAAACTTTTTTAGTCGTTACGCGTCTCTTTTCCTAGTTGGTAATAAAATAAGCTTTGAAATATGATATATTTATGTGAAACTTCACAATAGGAAACGAAACAAAAGTGATTGCATTTACAAAATGTGTGAAATAGCTTCTTTTAGCTAATAGGTATATGTATAAGATGATAACTTATATTTCTTGTGAATAAGTTGAAGTAACTCATAAAACGTGCGAATATCACGTTACGAATATACGTATTGTAATATTCTATGCATAAACTACACATTATCTGCCGTAAATGTTAATCGTATATAGATTAGAACTAGCGATCTGCCACGATACCAGTTTAACCAACATTAAATTAATTTTAGCAGGATCATGTAACATTTGAGGCGAATAATTGCAGTGATTAAGTTACTTGAGGTAGAATACGGTTGAACACATTGCAAAGTTACTATAGCTTAAGCATAAATAATATAAAATTTAACTTTGACGCATAAAATACTTTAAACGTGACAAAAACTGAATTTCAATTATCACCAATTCACACCCCAAACTCCTAATCCAGATAACATAAGAAAAATCGTGCTTTAATCTTCATGCGGTTTCTAGAAAAACCACTTTAAACGCAAATACATTAGTATTGTGATGTTTGAAAAGCATTTAGTGATCGAAATATGTAAAACTAGTACAATATTTCCCTGTAGTTCAATTTGTCCGTTAAAATTCTAAAGTTATTCCATAGAATGAGAAAGTTATTCCATAGAAGAAGAATGAAAATGAGAATCCATTACGAAACCAGCAATTACAATCCTACCCCATAACCAACCAAGCCCCATAAGGCAGCCTACTTAAAATGCATTCTGCGTGAAAACTACCAAGTAACGGGATGAAAACTACCACTAACCGCTGCGTGGTAGTTTTTGCGAGAGGTTGTCACAGGCATGACGGGTCGTGGCCTCTTGTACCGCAGAAGTGTCGCAGAGTATGGCAATTAAAACTTGCGAATGTCAAGTGCTTGCGAGGTCGTATTATAGTTTTATAATTGTAAACGCTGGGATTTGTGGAGCATTTATGTACCTATTATGGGACGCGGACGTGTAATTGCTACGGAGCATTCTTTATGTATATTGCATGCTAATTGTTATAAATATTCGTTGATTATATTCAATGTTCCTTACTTGATTATATTCAATGTAACTTACAAATCTGATAGATTATATAATCTATCAGATTTATATTATCTATATGTATGTGTATGTATGTATTAACAGGTATATATTGTTATATCAAATTATATTGTATTGTATCGTATTCTACTATATTATTATTCATCGCATCCTTACACATGTTATAGTTTTTGTTTTAAATTAAGTTGCACTGCCCACATTTTATCTGCTTTTTCGTAAGGTTGACTGGTAGAGAATGCTTTATAGCATTAAGTCCGCCTTTTGTACTATAAGATATTCTTTTGTGCAATAAAGATTAAATAAATAAATGTTACATGTACACGTATACTTTAATTTATTGACCATATATAAGGTTATAAATGCACTCAGGTATGATGTGGTCTTGTGGTACTTTAGATGTCCTATGACATATCGATTTTTATTTCAGGACGATATGTTTCTAAGTTGAAAGTTTAAGAAATTTGTGAAGGTTTCATTTCCTCAAACACTGTAAAAACTGTCAGTACATACCCACCGACCGTATGTCTGTATTTATCCGTCCCAAAAACTAATAAAACGTTGAACATTTTAATCGTAAGTATAAATCCAGATTACTCCCGCATTCATACTCGTATATGATTTTATGTTTGCAGTACGTTAAAAAGCAATCGCATCGCAAATATCAACACATTTTAATCCAGCAAAGCCTTTGTGCAACATGAATACGACGGAGCTTAATGGTAGGTACCTTCTTGCAATTGACAGTCCAAAATAAATTAAACGTACACAGTGTCGCAAAAAAGTTATTATCATGCAGATTTTCAGGAAACGGGTTGAATGTTTATTTTTTTTTTGTTCATAAAGATTGCTTTTTATTTCTGGTTTTTCTACACAAAATAAATGTTGTTGTTGTTGTTCCATTTACACCCTGGATATCATGAAATCATCGCATCAATTATGCGTCAGGAAAAACTACGGCAGCCCAAGTGGATGAATGCTTTAAGTTTTATGAACATTAATTTTGAAGTAGGTACCTATGCCCAAATATTCGAAAGCATAATTACAATATGTTCAATTTAATCTTTCACAATTCTCACACATTATTTCTAATAATAGAAATAAAGCTTAAATACACTACCGATTCCAATAAAAATCGTATTTACATTTATACTTTTCATACTTTAGGTATCGACTTCTCTATTGCATTTATCATTTATGCATTTGGCGATTTTCCGTTTTTCTTTTCCGTACATTGCAGTTCTTTTTTCGCTCGCTTCACTCTTCCATTTAAATTCGAGAGCTGCTCGGTCAACTTAGTACAAAAGCCATAATCGCATAACGATTCTTTGTATTTACCATCCAATGCGGAATCAAAAGAGAAATTCACTATAAGCGCAGGTTAATGGTACTTGCAATTGACACAGTAAAATACGATAATATTCAAAAGTGGGGTTTTATCTAAGGGAATCAGCGACTGGGAGTGGCAAGAATCAATTGTTCGGCTAACGGCCCAGGCGATAAGCTAAACTTACGACGCCTTTTGTACCGACGATTCTTTATTGTGAATGTTCTTGGGAAACGCTGTGGAAATAATTGGAATAGGATAATTAAATGAGCTTTTATTGAGCAATTTTAAACTTCCTAGAAACAAAAATTAGCAGATGATTTGAAATAAATCCTTAAAACTGCATTAGCCTCAGTGTTATAATTGTTTTAGGTTAATGTATTTCACAATCAAGCGCAGGAGACAAAGAAAAGAACATATATTATAGACATTTATTTAATACGAAAAGATTTTCTTATTTCTGAACGTTGAATATTGTAAATTAGCATATCACCCGTCCAATAAAGTACTAGCATTTTATTTCACAACTTTTTAACTGCTGGCATTAGGCGCCAAAAATGGTAACCTTTTGCACCCGGGGGTATCTGCAGGAAGCCTCGCCGGCCGGCGGGTCATTAGGCAAAAATAAACGATTATAACCACTTCAGAAAATGTAGAAATATCTTTTTTTTTTCAATTTAAACTCGCACGAATACGGATTACGCTTAGGTACCGCTTTATAGCAAAATTAGAATTTTAGACAAAGTTTGTCGATAGGCAACCATGGTTGAGCGGAAATGTTCCAAACTGGTTGACCTTATGACCTAATTTGAAAGTACGAACGTACACATGTTCATCATAATAATTCCTGATATCCAGCAGTATAAACCGACTCAGCGCTAGTAGATCTGTGTTCTAGTTTCGTGGCACGTATAATTTGATCACGACAACGTTTTCAAACAGAAACTACTCGTAGTCAATGATTAAAATTAGGATGCGATCTCTGAAATTGTTGCTTACGCTTATAATAACTACTAAAGTTGTTGATGAGCAGGGTAATCACGTAACGTTTCGTACTTGCGTTAGGAACTATCAACTGTCATTGTCTGAAGGTGAAAATCACAGACGGCATGCCTTAACACTTTCGCAACCAAGAATCGCGCTACGCTCGTAGCCGATCCTGTGGTTTTCCTCGTATATAGCAGAAAGCGACTACGGCGCAGGCGCCCGAGAAAGTGTTAATGCTCCTCCGAAAACTTACGCAATAACGTCACATTTATTAACGTAGTGTTTACTTTTACACATGCTTTAGCAATTAGTTTGCGTGAAAATATGCACCCTTTCAACTTTTAATTGTATATCAGTTAGTAACGTGAGCTCCCGGTTAATTAGAAGTTCAATTATAATATGTGTTGTATTTGTTTACAGCGAACAAGTCAAAGCACGTTATTCGACATACGTCGGTTAACTCACTGTTGAGCGGCGATTAAATAAATAGTCCAGGAGCAAGATATTTTTACAGGTATGATTGTTAAGACGCAAATTGTACTAAACACAAGTATTTTGTCAGTTTGCTAGTAGACATATTGTCATTTTGTCAATTTGATGATACCTATCTACCCGATTGCAACCGTTTACCTACCTGATTTAATCATATTTAATGTAATAGTGCGTGTGGTTGGTCTACCATATTCATTGAGCAATTGTCATGCTTGGCTTGCATCTGCTTATATAAATTGATCAGTAGAGATCATTGAATAGGTAGCTAGTAATAGAATACACAACCAAAATCCATTTAAGACGAGTTTTTTTTTAAAATAGATTATAGTTTTTATCACAATTTAACAAACAATCAGGGGAATGATATCTCGATAATATGGTCTGTGAATTTAAAATATGCATAATAAGCAAATTGAATTTAAAATATGTTATTACGTACGTATGTGTATGTATGTTATTGTAAGTGTGTATCGTATGTTATTATGTAGGGGGGACCCTACACAATGTAATTTTCCAAATTTACAGTAATTTTCTATACTCTAGTAAAGTGCATTTAAAATATGTTATTATTTACTCCCGGGACACAATGTATTATCTGGTTTAGCAGTTATTTTCTCGACACGTTATATGTTTGCCGTACATATTAAAGTGCTGCATGCTAGCAGGATAGTTGCACTGACCTTTCCGACATCTAACGTTACGTTAAACCCACATAATATTGTCTCAGACATTATGATCGCGTGAGCGACGACATTAGCTCCCGGTCTACGAGTATCAGTTCGCAAGCCAATCGAGCCATTAGCGATATTGCACCGTTTGTTATAATCCTATCAGCTAAAAGTGGACTGCATCAAATGCTGCCGAGTAGTTGATTGAAACGGCGGGGTTTGGTTGGTTAACTTGGCTTTACCAAGTTTTGTTGTTTCACAGTTAAAGTATAACAATTTCCTAAGAGACTGCTTAGGTACAGGAATGGCATGCGTTTGAATTATATTTACATGGGTTGTATAATGCTTCTTCTTATATATTTTTTGTTTCTATCTTTGTTTGTACTTTCTTCTGCCAAAACTACATCAGGATTGCTGTATTCTGCGGATACTTCAAACGCCAAAATTAGGCTTCAGTGTAATTAATGTAAAATGTAAATAATAACAGGAGTACATTATTGCATCACACCGTGTTTATTAAAAGGGTGTTAAAATTGATCACCACCAAACACCAAATGCGTGGAAAGGGATTAACTCTCTAATAAAGCCACTGGAGGAAAACGTTCACAATTTGGAGTGTGAAAATAAAAGTGGTGTCCGTCGCGGGGTATATTTCATTTTTTATCGCGAGCGCGGCCAGCCGCTAACTCACGCTGCTACTGCATGCGGCCAACTCGTGCGCAACTATTTGTTCTAGAAAAGGAATCAGTGTCAAACATTTATTCGTGACACAACACACTAATATTTACAAGGCAAAGACAAAAGAAAAAGTTAATCTGTCACAAAATGGGCCCAACTCAGCATGATGCTGGCTTTGCAGCCAGCGGTCCTCTTCCGTTGGGTCCATCCAGCGAGGACACGGTACGTAACGCATAAACACATAATAATAAAAAAAAGACCGAGTTGCACTCCGGGAGTGCCGGCGGAAGTGAAACCTTGAGTATTAACGTTGTGCAGATGGAAGCCTCATACGTGATCGGCCGAACACGGGTGTAGACTCAAAAATTATGATTACTCCAAAAGAAAGGAGGCAAAAAAATAAGCCTAGTGACTAAAATCCCATTCGGATATCTCATAGCATTACGAAGCTATAACCGTTTTAATATTGCTTGTTAGAGAGAGAAAACGCAAAGTGTGTGACGTCACATTACGCGATGCTGCCGGTGAGCCGCGTCGACGGCGGCGCCGAACACGATGGGCACGGTACATCGCATTGCCGTCTTCTAGTGACGTCACATTCTTCCAGCGTCATCGTTTCACATGAAGTTGCGTTTAGCAAAAAAGGGACAGAACATACCTCTTCTTAAAACTTTGGACACTTGTAACTTCGTGACCTTTTGCGTTGATTTTTTCTCCATTTTACTACATTTTCAATCCTTTTTCGGGAAAATGTGACATTAAATTGAGTATTTAATTTAGTGTCTACACCCCTATTCTGATTGAGCTCAACGTTAATTTCATTAAATTTTTGCCCCTACTCGCCCACTACTGGACAAGAACCTCCCTCTCTCTTCCACGCATCTCTATCGAAAGCTAAACTAAGTGATAAACTCCTTCCAAAAAGCGTATAGGTCATCCCACCATCTCCGTCGGGGTCTGCCCCTGCGCCGAACTCAAATACCAAAATTAGAGTCAAGTAATTAATTCCCTTAACTTAAAGAAAAAAGAGGTATTTTTTTAGTTTTATGCCAACTTAACAGATTTATAAATCAAAATGATGTGCGAAACGCGAACGAGTCATTTTACAGATGCTTAATAAAACGAAACAAATATTCGGTTAATGAAAACCCAGGAAACCCATAGTACTGTGGCTAACGCCGCAGCAATCGCACGGTTCGGCGGCAACATAGTTTTTTAGAAACACTCCATATAAAGTTGACTTTATACGAACGTTTAAGCAAGGCAAAGGATTTATGTTAAACTTGAAGTTACTTTACGAACTACTTTACTTTAAGGATTGTAAAAACAAAGCCGTATTCTATACCGGCGGTTGTGCGCTTTTTACTAACAGCTACCTACAGGCTACAATAGCTGCTTGGAACTTTCATTCTTATCAACATTTAGGAAACGAATTTATCATGGGTACCTTAATTTTACAGGATGAAAACACAATATTTAACCACTGATTTATTCTCAATTCTTCAATACAACTAGAGTTTTATTGTATCTAAAACAATAAATACTTATAATGTTTTATGTAAAGCAAGAGTTGCAATCTATTAATAGTTTGAGGACGGTAAACGGTGTCCTGTCTCGCACGCCACGCAATTACCCTTTTGTTCTAAATACCACAACACTACCTAATCCGACAAAGCGCTTCTAGCATCATCTGACCCCGTATCATGGTCGGCCTTATCACGCCATAAGTGACAAGATAAGAGCGTCGTTTCGTTATATCGAACAGTGTCAGCCAGTGACGGACGCCCTATCATGTCACTTATCGTGTGATAAGGCTGACCATGATACGGTGTCTGCACTTACCTATACCTACACACCAGAAACAACAATTCAAACATAAAACATTCGTGCAATTCCGCCACAAATTCTGTGGTATTCCCACTTAGCGTACACATGCGCGGTCGAGTCCAGAATGTAAACTATTTAATCAACTCATGCAATATGCATTCGCCGAAATTCTGTCTCGTCCAGTCCATCAGCTGGAGTCCTTATCGACGTCGGCTTATCATCAACAGGTCCGCTGCCGGCTCATGCTGTTATCTCTTGCTACAAATACTCACTGACTTAGCAGGCTAAAAAGCTTCTAAAACCGTTCTGAACACAGTCTAATTTCAACCCCAATGCTCGCTCATAGAGTTCAAAGTTGAAACTGACTTTTACAGCGTTCGTATAACCGTGGTGAAATGTACCGTGCAGCGTATGTGTGACGGGGCCAGTCGCCTAATGCGCTCGATTCACGACAATGTAGACAGGTTTTTAGTAAATTAGTACGAGATTTTATTGATAAAGTAATAAAACAGCCATACAGTGGTTGGCTTAAGTGCCTAGCATATTTCTAACAAAACGTTGTACTTATTTCATACTACGAAAATAATATCATTATAGAAATTAAATGAGAAGTTTGCTCGGCAATTTTGCTTGGATGTTGCACTTTGCTGGTTGCATGGCCGCAGTTTAGGTTCAGTTTATCATATTACTTTCCGCTCGGCTACTAACGGTTAATCTCGCAACATGTTAAAATGAATGGCTGCATTCGCTAATTGATTTTGTGTTAACAGAGACATAGTACTTAAACACAATGTAAAATGTCCACCTTGTTACCGGTTTATGTTCATTTAATTGCCCAGCAGCGTGCGACGTTCATTACACAGTTTACGAGAATGCTGTTTGACAAACGACCGCGCAATATTGCCTATATATTACACGAATACCAATAACATTCGATTATAATATAATGGTATTTGATGTTCAATTTGACTGGAACCTAAATCACGCTCGAACTAAAGCTTTTTCTTAATGGCTTTGAGCGCCCGATTATGAATATTGCAAGAGAAAGTATACTAGAAATATTTCGCTTACATGCACTTTGTTAAATATGTTTCGTACAACGAATATTATATGATTGTATTCCAAATCAAACAAATAATTTCGTTTTGATTTGGGTACCTTAAAAGGTTATATGAATTAAGATAGCTTATTTAAGTACGTATTACTAGTTTACTCAAGAGAAGTGCAGCGGGTAGTTTTTAGTTTTTATTAATGTGCAAAATGTGCCTGTTTCGAGTATAAAGTCAGCAACAGAGAAACGTGACCCCCCGTGCATAGAAGGTTGGTGGTTGTCTTTTCATCGTTTATCCACGTGGTT
Source organism: Epinotia bilunana (assembly GCA_947049275.1). Taxonomy (NCBI): domain Eukaryota; kingdom Metazoa; phylum Arthropoda; class Insecta; order Lepidoptera; family Tortricidae; genus Epinotia; species Epinotia bilunana. The sequence continues at coordinate 17,195,262 of OX346260.1, read as the reverse complement.
TAAGGACGGACCAGTGCTCGACACTCAAATCGACGACAAATTATATCTCAATTCATAACGATAGGGTGAAAAATACGTGTCAATGATTACGAAATAAGGTACATTTCGATCAAAGTGCAAAATTGAAAAATGAATCGCCACATTGTTCTTATCCAACTAAGATACCGTGGGCTCAGCTAGTGGGCGACGAATCTTTCATTCTCTTCCATTCTTCTAATTAGTATATAATGGTGTTATAATATTAATATTATAATGTTACTAACACCTATATATTTTAATGAATTTTAATTTGTGACTTGTATTCCGAATTCTAAATTGACGTTTTTATTTTTTTATTGATTTTATTTTAATTAACTTAACATTATTTAATGCAATTTAAATGTGTGTATGGAAGAAAATCTGAAATAAATGACTATTTAATTTAATTTAATTTAATTTAATTACACCTTATATTATTAATTATTCGCAACGAGCCTCCGTGGTGAATAATTTTTATTTTTTTTAATATTTATGATCGAAATTTAGAATTTCGTTAGTGGACGTTTCTGCTTAGTAAACATTTACTACGAAATAAGGTATCAAACATTGAGATGTTTAGTCTAACACTGAGAGTAACCCGCCCAGCGGGCGGCTGCGCCGTAGTCGTTTTGCTAAGTTACGCTTGAGCGCTACGCCGTAGTCCGTAGTATATTCCCTGCCAACAACTTCGTAGTACTATGCTCGTAGCCGATAGCAATTGAAAATGTGCCTTCGAGCAATACGCCCACCTAGCGGGTCCTCGCACTAAAAATGTTAAAAATCAATATATATAGCGAAAAGCGCCCATGGCCCTCTGACGCATACTCTGTGTGTCATGCTGAATGGGTTAATAATTCAATTTTTCAATTCAATTCAATTTATTTATGGCTGAATGGGTCAACGAAGCATTCTTTTCTGTATAACTGAGCTACGCTCGTAGCCGATCCCGCGGTTTTTCGTATGTTGCGGAAAGCGACTACGGCGTAGGCGTCCGCTAGGCGAAAGTGTTAAGGGGATGCCTTGATTCGAGTCGACCACGCCCCCTTGACAGGGACACCCTCATGCCTTCCGCGCACATGAAAAAGAAATGCAACACTCTTCGGGAATGGCTTTTTTGGACAAATTTCGATAAATGAGATAAAATACTATAGTATTAAATTGATTGTGTCATAAAATAATGTATTGTTTGAGTAGGCTGAGTAAAAAAAGGAAAATAAAGACCCAACTTTGGTTTTTTTTTTCTATCGAGGAAACTTTAGGCAACAATCATATAGTCAAGAATCATACATATATCTGAAAATCAGACCTTATTGTTTCCTAATCTAGCCAGAACGGCGTTTCAAAGCAGATAATTTCCAATGCACCCCCTTAACACATTCACTACCAAGAATCGCTACGCGCTACGCACGTAGCCGATCCCGTGGTTTTTCTCGTATGTAGCGGAAAGTGACTACGACTTAGGAGCCCGCTAGGCGGGTTCCGGTAGTGAAAGTGTTAAGAGAGCATATGGAAACGGGATCAATATTTCACAAGTTCATTTACATTTTTAATTAGCGCCTAGATTAAAGTTATACAGAAGCCGGTGACAGCTCATATACTGTCACATGTCTCACATGTGCACGTAGTAAGTCACGACGTATAACTGCAACATTAATCGCACACAATTGCACCTCCATACCAACCTCAAGATAACCGTAACTTTGGACCACTTAGCCCACAATGTAGGAGAATTGAAGAGTCGCCGTTACCCGACACTGCTTTTAATTACGCTCCTTGTTCTGGGGACGATTTAGATTGACCTAGAGCATTGGAATTGTTTTGGTATAGACTTCGTTTCATTCTGACACGTTGGTTTGGTGCGCGTGCAAGCGAGCGTACGCGAACATTCAAAATCAATTCCGATTAAATATATTGAGCAAAATAAAGTCCCCAATGAGAATTCAGAACTGCCAAGTTTAAGGCAAACGGTCAAAATATATTGTATTTTAAAAAATTTATATCTAAGCCCTGGAATTTAATATTCCAGAAATATTTTGTTAGTGCCAAATATACCAAAACATAAAAGAACACGCATTACATATATATATATATATATATATATAAACCTGCGAACCATGTATCCAATCACCGGGGGATGACTGGATTATGTGGTATTTCTATCCACTAAAAACTCCACGGTGCGCATCTGCGCTCTCATGCAGGGGACTCCAGGATCTCATGTTGAACGCACTGGAGCCCCCCTCGCGCCTCGCCACATTTAGCTCGTCCTAGGGTAAGTAAATGCTGTCGGCTTCCATGGGGTTCTTAAGCGAGTGCCCCGGCCCCCGCCAGAACACTGCGACCCCGATGACCCCCTTTAGTCGCCTAACGACAGGCGGGGGAGACCGTAGACCAATTCTTGTCCGAGCCCACACGGTATACAACTGTTATACCTAGCCATCTTTTTATAGGTGGTTTTACACGTATTTACTGCGTGCGTATTTACCATCAAGAAACTTGAACTTTGGAAGTAACGTATTTTCGTAATCAAATTTGGAATAAAAAATGCGTAGTCTGCTTAAATTATCATGTACACTGTATATATACTTAGATATACATAAACAAAAACACCGGTAACCTTAACACACGACTGAAAATTCTTTATTAAATGTTTAATGTGCAACAAAGATTTTTTTTCTCCTTTTATCTATTTTTAACAGGAACATTCTGGTCGTCTGATATAAATGCTCGTACGGGCGTAGCACGGTTGCCATTTTATCACTTATCGTTGTGGATAAGGCATCCGTCACTCTCGCACTCGCATACTTCTCAGAGCGTGATGGGCGTCTTTACCACAACGATGGGACCGATAGGTCACTTTATCAATATTGCAGGGATGTGTAAGTCGCCAATAATCTATCTAACGTGTGTGTGTATGTGAATGTAGTGAACCCGTCAATACCTTTCAAAGACCCAGTTGTACCTTTACTGTGATTATAAATAGCTTCGTGTCCAGTCTATATTGAGTATCACTAGTTGTCGCATGCCTTTGAACCCGCGGCCTGCTAAGCTAATCGACCTACTGTCAAACGCACTTGCTCCTTCCGAGCGATCGTCAGAACTGCGCCAACTCAACACTCGACCTTTAAACAAGCAAATGAACCCTTTATCACCAAGATATAAGGACCAGCAGAACTGCAGTTTTATCTTTGGTCCAGCTGTCATGATCGGTACTGTTTGTACAGTCAAAAATTGACTTAAAAGCAATACTATTAGGGTGTTGCGGAGTGCTTGGTAAATTTGCTTTGCGCCTCAAAATGAATGTAATGAATGTCCGCTACATTGTGTATCGATTTCAGTGCGAAGAAGTGTGTACTTGGACGGTGGCGGTTGTAACAAGTTGGCTTATTTTATTTTATTTGAGCAGCAGTGTATTTTAAGAGGCAAGACCTATCAGGCCTATCAGGTGCTTATTAGGAAATACGTATACGTATGCTTGGTAGTAAGCAGATACCGTATCCTATGGACACTGGAGATTACTAACTACTAAAATAATGATAAGTGCATAGCCGACCCTTTATTTGAGGATTCGTTGTGTTGATAAGTAGCTATGAACGAGAAGAGAACGATGAGGGACCCCACTCTCAACACAACACATTCTCGGGATCCTCTTTCCTTACAAGACGTGTGGGGTCAAAGTGTTCATTTTACTTACACGAGTAGTGTGATTAGTATGATGGAGATAAGTGTTGAATTTAATATACATTTTTAAATTATGTGAAAGAAGATAAAGACTTAGAATCGGTAGCCTTGTAAACGCAATAATAGCTCCGAGATGAGAGTATTGAAATAATGTGTTCCATTATTAGAACCTCAAGTATTTTTAAGTGTGGCTGGATCCTTGGATGGAGTTGTATAGCAAGCGATGTTCGTTTTTTTTCACTTAGTGCTGTATAGTGATTTTTTTAAATGTTGTTATTGTCCAATTACTGCCTTATCAACTTGTTTTTGTGAATTATGCTAGGCAGCGTTTGTCCCATTTCGCGATTCCTTAAAACAACAATTCGCCTCATTCTTTATCCTTCACACGCAAGGCCGTGCGCTCGTTTTAATTTCAACACTCAGAAAGAGACGGCTAGTTTATTTCTTCTCCCTCGGTCTTGTGCTATCTGTGAAGTTGTAACATGGTCAAACCACCGAATCAGCAATGCGTGTCTTTAATACTAATTAATCCATCTAATATCATTCGAAGCCGGAAATTTATGTTCACCAATATGACGTCAGTCAATCAAGAATATCAACAATCGCTGATTACAATCCATCATCATCTTAGGAAATGGTAATGTCACATATTAACATGTAACTACCCAAACAGTATGTAATACGACGAAAAACAAGTACAGTCAGCGTAATATAGTTAGTAGCAGCTAGAGTAGCTAAATGAAAGCTATGCCAATTGTTTTTAGGACATGTGACCTTTATAACAATAGCCTTAAATGATTTAGCCGAAATGTCGAAAAAGGTTAGGGCACCTAGCTCTGGAAAGTATTCCGAATTTAATGGAACTCCGGTTTTTTGGAGGTACACTAAGAAGACTGCCCTATGTTTTCAACCTCGAACACCTGTGCTTTGAAAGAGCAAAAAATGTCTCAAAATCGTCTCACTTTTTTCCGTTTGTCGATCATGTCTTTTAAACTAAGCACATTTTGTGTACCACATTGTACGGCAAAGTTAAAGAAGATCAAATTTCCTATAACTTTGTTGATGAACCAGATTTTCAGGCCATTAAGTCGTTTTTTTTTTGGGATCCGATCCGCTGACCTATAAGTGAAAAACTAAAAAGAGTCACAAAATTTTGAGGTTTTAGTCTCCCTCGAGTCAGCACAGGGTTCTCGAAGTCAAAAACTTAGGATATTCTTCCTAGTGTACCCCTCTTAAAGTTTCAGTAAATTCGGAAAACAAGAAAAAGGATTTAGTCTACTAATTACATTATTTCTCATCCACACTTTATCGGGTTAAAATTACCCTCCGTTTTGTTACACTCTGTATATATATATGTATATGCTAGTATAAGGTATTGCTCCCTGTAACATCATATTTTATTATAAGTACGAATATAGTAGCAACGCAAGGTGAGCAATAAATATAGCAAAGAGCGCGTAGGATACAATAAAAGTGAATTATTTCCGCAAAACATAAGCGCATTCTTATTTTTTGCGGTGCAAATATTACCTTTCTTTTCGAATGTCGACGCGAATTTTGGCTTCGGGAGGCCGGAGTCACATGTAAAATTTTAATCGCGGAAAAGTTTCGTAACTTTAAGTGGAATCCGTAATTTAATATTACAAATGCGAGAGTAGCTCTGTCTATCTTTTACCTTTTCATGCCCAAGCTACTAAACCGATTGAGATGAACACTGGTATGGAGATAGTTTGAGACCCTGAGAAGAACGTACAGTAATATTTATCCCGAAAATCATCCCTTAATGGGGTGAAAAGGGGAGTTTCCATGGCATTGCGGCAATTGATGATGCGCCTATGGGATATAGGATAGCATATTTGCCCTAAGTTGATTATCGATTATTCGCAGCAAAAGCTAGTCCTTAATAAAGTGAAGAACTGTTAATGTAGTCAAATGTTTTCGATTTTGATGTAGTACGATAATTTTCCTTCGAGTGCAGTTATTTAATTATAAGTAGCCACTTAATTATAAGTAGCCACATAATTTTAAGTAGCCACTTAATTTTTAACGTAAACCTGAGTTATGTGTTGACCTAGAGATGCAACTATTTATATAATTTGCATACATATAATTAACAATAACAGGATATTTTCTGACAACTTACTATACTTTAAATAGGAAAATACAATTCTGACACATGTAACCGCGGAAAGGAACCTAGCACTATTATTGTGTTCAACGCTAGTGTCTGAGCTCAAGCCGCAAGACGGCTATTTCTGGCGCCCGCGTCAGCCAATCTTAACCTAGCTATTAACATGTAAATGAAGAAGCCTGAGAAACACGCTACATTGCCACGTAATCGTTCTTGACATAGGTACTAGAGACGCATCGAGCTTCGTCTATCTTTTAACGTCTGCACACAATGATGTAATATAATAAAAGAACCGGCCAAGTGCGAGTCGGACTCGCGCACGAAGGGTTCCGCATCATCTTCTATTAAAATGGCAAAAAGAACACGTTTTTGTATGGGAGCCCCCTTAAATATTTATTTTAGGTATTCTGTTTTTTAGTATTTGTTGCTATAGCAGCGACAGAAATACATCATTAGTGAAAATTTCAACTGTCTTACTATCACGGTTCAATAATAAACATTTCTTTATTATTTTCAATTAATATATAGTATAATAGTTCAATTAATATTAATATATATTATAGTATTAATATATAGTTATATGCTTTAGTTAAGAATATAAATGAATTTACATTGAATTACACAAGTATCGGAATGAATATTACATAAAACTTCTACCTCATTCCATATAACATTAGAATTTAACGGGCGAATTCGTTTACGTTTTCTACGTTTATTCTTTTATGTCAAATATCAAAGGGAAATATTGTAATAATTTTACGTATTTTGATTATTAAGTACCTTACAAATATAACAATACTAATGCTTTTGTGGTTCGAAATAGTTTACCTTGAAATCATATGGAGATTAACGCTTTTTTATTTTATTTGTTAAAGTACGTACATCCACATCACATTACATCATTGACTTAAATTAATCTGAAAAGGCATTTCCTACTGATATATGCGACAATTACGGAGTACATAGCATTGACTAATTACATAGCGGTAGCAGAGACTTAATTAAAAATTATTTTTAATTGCGATTCTAATTTGTGAAACTGCACGCATGATTATTCCAATCTTATACGGGGTAGGGTATAGTCAAATGCGTCGGGCGTGAGTGTGAGCTGCAGCGGTGTGCATTCATTCTATTACTTGCAAGTTTATAAACTTAAATTTAAAAAAGTGAAACTCACAAAGGACTCAATTTTCTATTGTTAAACTAAATAAGCACGTGCGTTTAACTATTTTTTTCAAGTGGCGACACACCGCCATTACAGTGGCGTAACGAGCCGGCGACCGTTATAACAGTGATTGCTACTTAGGTATCTCTAGGAACTTCTGCAACTTTGCTATTCTCGTGCCCAGATATCGATTGCACTGAACTTACGACCGAGTTAAGAACTACCTGTGAGGTGGGCGATTGATTTATAACAGCTTCGTAAAAGTGTTTGAGTATGTTGGAACACCTTAAAATAAAGTGTATGTAAACTATAATATTCTTGTAAATAGTTGTATGTTAAGGCAGGTCGTAGTTTAATTTCGACAACTCGTGAATAAAAAGTACTAAACCAGTATAGTGCAAATAAATTGCCTTTTTTCCTTTTTTTTATTAGCATATAAGAGTTGTCGACCGCCTTGGCCTAGTTGGTTTGCCTACGAAGCCGGAGGTCCTGGGTTCGAATCCCGATAAGGGCACTTATTTGTGTGATGAGCATGAATATTTGTTCCTGAATCATGGATATTTTCTATGTATTTATTTATCTATAACTATATATATCATCGCCTAGTACCCAAAGAACAAATGTTGCTTAGTTTGGTATTAGGTCGATTTGTGTAAGATTGTCCCAATATATTTATTTTATTTTATTCATTATGCGCAAAAATACCATAAGCCAGCACAGGTAAAATTTTACATGTATCCTTGGGTCATTCTCAGAGGGCACGTTTTTTGGGCGTCGGGTAGAATAACTTTGTATTCTTGCATATATATGGCATACAAAAAATGTTGGAGGGTAGTTTTAGTTTTATTCTACCTGTAGCAGTTGTAATTTTGAAGATACTCTGTTGAGAACCAGTAATAAAAAAAATGAAAAGCCTACTTTTATCATGCTCCATCAAGCGTACAGACTCCAAAATTTGGGACAAACCCCTTTGCAACTCGGTGACCACTACTATTACCTAACACCGGGCACTTTTTTATTATAGTCAGTTAAACAAATTTACATTTTGTTATGTTGATTATTATTACAAATGCTTGTATAAAGAAATATGATTTTTTCTCCGCGCGTACAAATTTATGACTAAACTCCGTCATTGGAAGCAAAACAAAAGTTGACCTCACTATTTGCAAGTTTACGCACATCACTATTACATCGAGCGAGCCAGTTCAGTCTTGTCTGTGACACGGTGAGCGACGGAGGTGCGTTTCGCGACGCTGGGCGATTTTACAAACGTAAGTATCTAATCTCCGTATTTTGTCACTTGCATTTTCTAAACTCCGTTTAGTCATTTATTTTCCTATTGGTGTGATTGATTGTTCTACTATTTAAGTATAATGAATTAAACTATATTACCTGTTAAATGTGTGTAATATCGTTTTACTATATAAGGTAATTTATGAAATAAAAAAATAAAATAGCTTTCTCCCTAGGCTCCGTCAAATAAACTCCGTCAAATATTTAGACGGAGTTGAGAAAAAACGTGTATTTAGTATCTAAGTGAGCAGTCACATGCAAAAAAACATGTTTTACATCACATTTGCTGCTAAAGCGAAGGCCGAAGAAATTAAGTATACTCTCTAGTTCCTTCATTACTGCGAATTTTACATGGACATGTACTATTTACAAACATTGATGTACAGTACCTAGAAAAATAAGCCATGTGAAATTTGACGCATTTTCTTCGTTCTGAACACTAACGACAGCAATTATTTACCCACAATACCGTTTAAATCATTTTTGGAGCTAGGGCTTTTCGTTTAACTTATTTCCTGTTTAAGTACAACACTGGTGATATTCTAATGTAAGCATTTGTTAGTTTAGAGATGAGTATTAAAAAGCGATTATTCTAAATGCAAAAGATGAAGAAGATCTTAAAAGATCTAAAAGAAATATTATTAAGTGTAACATGTTACTCACTAAGTTAAGTGAATGTTATTTTTTTTTGTTGATTTTGTTATGTTTTCTACCATGCCTTTTAAAATTAGTATACAAATTAATAAAAAAATTAAAAGTAATCAATGCTGTTATTTTTCTTTTCAAACTGTGTTTAATATTTTATATTAAAATATATAAAATATCATTCTGGTTTTAAAGCACTGTATCCATCAACTCCATATCATATTTCTAAACTCCGTATTAAATATATCAACTCCGTCGCAACATTCTCAACTCCGTCTTGGTGAAAAAAAACAATGGCTTTTAAAATGTTAGCTAATATATGTATATGAGGGACAAAAGTATATAAATGATGTAAATAGCTAAATGATTCGTATTTTATACATAATATAGCAGTAAATATACTGTACAAAATCAAGACGGAGTTGAGGCTGAGAACGCCGTATTCTGAGAATGACCCCCTTATCACTTGATGTCAATGTAAAATACTGTTGCCAAGGTAGGTACCTATTACGTAGTGTCTCATAGCAACTCCTAGACACGTGTAAAGCACAATCTCGCTCATCATAACCGAGGACGACATTATTTTTATTCAACAGTAACGCGCATTGGCGTCACTACGTAGATGAAGAACAGCGTCTCCGGAGAATCAACTGCTATCAGAGTGATTGGTCGAGTAGCGAACTTGGGAGACTTTTAAGCAGGTTCTATGCTACTAAAAGTGCCGTTTGATTTTAATAATTACTCTTATATGTCCTTTGAGTAATATAACTGAGAGACGGTAAAGGTGGCTTAGAACCGGCATGTTTGTCTAGTCTACATAATTGCTGCATGTTGATTGGAATAGATTCCTCGGAGGGATGTTTTCATTTTAGTCTAGTGCAAGCTGGTTTCGTAAAACAACTCTAGGTTAACTATTAAGAACTTTTCGGAGATTTCAGCTATGTTGAGAAGTAATTATTAATATGGGTTTCATGCCAGAAGGTCGCAGTCGCAGGTTTGAATCCTGTACTGAACAACATTTTTCTTTTGAAAATATGCCTTTAGTTTGAAATTCATAACTTTCGTTAGTAAGACGTTACTGCTGAATACAAAATTGTTTTTTTTTTAAATCACACTTCTGAAATTCAACATTGTAGACGTCCCAGTGCTCGACACCGGCCTAATGATTGACGCTTTTAATCTTATGTCAAAACAATACAGGTGAACAACGGGTGTCTACTAATAGGCATGAAAGTGTCAAGCTTATGCCGTTTACCTTATTACAAACTGTAAATCACATTAACATTCCTAGAATATTATTTGAAGTGTTTCCTGTGTATTGACTCGTAACAAATGGTCCAAGTTGGCACATTTATTTATAATAATTACTCTATGGTATTTGGCGACAATGCTCCGGTGCTCGGGCAATATTCATTAATATTAGGGAGATATTGTATCGGTGGGCCTCCAACATTAATTACGTTAAATATTATTTGAAAACGAAATTTATGATGTCACAATAAATATTACCTACCTAATTAATTGCTCGATACGAATTAGTATTGAATATGAAATGTATAGGCTAACGGCATAAAATGCGCTCGAGTGCATATTATTTCATACAATTTGGTTACCTTATGCTACACGACGTTACGTCAAAAGTGATTTGAGTAGTTATTAAAGCCCGACAAGTTTCTATTTGACCTTAGAGCAACGTATGCAGCGACACTCAAATAGCGGCTTGTCAGACTGTAGTTTTGGTTAATATTGTTCCAAAACGCATTTTTTCACATATTTCACTAAAATGACGATCAATTAAAGATTAACAAAATACCTAAGAAAAAATAAAACACTGCTTCATATTAAACACACGAGGATGTGATTTTCATTCTTACAACTGTAACAAAGCCGCAATGAAGCACTTAAAATGCTTTGGATTCGTTAGGTAAATACTACATTTTAGGCCGGCTAATCATGCAATACCTTAGCCGCATTTTATTTGTTTAACGCCCGTGACAAAAACGGGGGCTGTTATAATTGCTAGATTAGGATATCTTGAGATCGGATATCAGATTCAACCATTTTAGTTACAGTAGTGCATGCTGGCTTAATGCAAAGTGTACAAATGTCTACTTTTTATTCGAAAAGCATAGATTAGAAAGACGATATGGCAAATATCATGGATGGCAACCATGGTACATTATTTGCGATATTAAGTCAGTGACATTCTTTCTCAAGTCAAATCTAACATATCATTTCATATAGAGTAGATATCAGTCAGGCTCGCACTCGCATACTTGTCAGAACGAGACGGATGTCTAATCCACAACGATAAGTGATAAAATAGCGACCATGCTACGCCCAGTGGTTTCTCTCGCTGAAACCTATTGTTTGAATCTCTGCAAATGTCATGCCTATTCGTGTTTGACTTCGGCCATCGATAAATTCAAAGAAGCAGACACTCGTTAGGTGGAGTCTGTGGTTTCGTTTTGATAACTCGATACCTTCACTACATACGGGATAACAAATGACAGAGTACAGGTTGGATTCTGTAGGGATCCACTGGGAATTTTACAAAGCTAGCTGAAAGAGCAATTACAAAAATCTGTGAGGCACGTCGGTGCATAGAAAGTCAAGCTCATACCAGTCGTGATGATTTTGGATGTTAGTTGAACACTGTCTCATCAGTCTGGCAATGAATAACACCGTCGTTTTCTAATAATATTATAGCTTGGCGCTGCGAAGACATGACTAGAACTTATTAATAACGATATTATTTTATATAAACTGTCCCTTCCAAATCGTTAGCATAATAGTACGAGTATGTAAAAAAGTGACAAAAACCAGCCAAGTGCGAGTCGGACTCGCGTTGCAAGGGTTCCGTACATCACAAGATTTTAAACAATTTTTTTACTATAGGAGCATTTTTGACGTTTCATAAAAATAACCTGATTTGATTTTTGTCAAATACCGTATTAAGTCCGACTCACGCTTAACTGCACATTTCTAATAGGTTTTCCTATCATCTGTAGGTAAAGAACTATATTGTGTATTTTTTTCAAAATTTTAGACTCGGTAGTTTCGGAGATGAAGGGGGGAATGGTCATTTTTTGGCTATTTTCTTAAATAATTTCTAAACTAATTATTTTAAAATTACAAAAAAAATATATTTTAGATGCACACAATGAGCTCTTTCATTTGATATGTAACACGATAGTATATGCAAAACTTTATTTCATTTGTTTGCGTTACATGTTCCTTTTTGGGTCACAAACTTACATGTGTACCAAATTTTCAACGTAATTGGTTCAGTAGTTTCAGAGGAAATAGGCTGTGAAGGACGGACAGACAGACGCACGAGTGATCCTATTTTTTCCTTTTAAGGTACGTAACCCTAACAAATGAACTTGTATTGTGTACCGATAAAAAAGGCTGCATTATGTCAACGTTTTATTACTGTGCCACGGTAAACTGTAGTAGTCAAAGTAGGGTAATAAGTAGGTATTTTCTGTAAAATATATTATTTTGTGTATAAATAAGCAGTAATGTCCTGTACCTACTATATCTGGGTTCACCCGTAATATATAAAGTTTTAATACCTACTTTACAATCGTTTCGAAGTAATTAATTGACTTGACTTTATTACCCAGCAGCCAATGATAATCAACTTTAGTTAAGCACGATATAAGCTGGATACCGTCATGATCGTGTAAGATATTGCTATCAAAGTTTACACAATTTATTGTTACGTTCGAAACAGTTGGGTATCACAGGCATCAAAGAACTATTATTAGTGTAAGAAGCGACAGTTCCCATATTCAGTTTGATAACATAATTAACTGTTTTGTGTTTTATTTCGTATATAAAATCGAATAATACTTTAGTTCATCAGTATAAAAAGGAGATGAGATAAATAAGATAAAAAAGGTATTTGTTTTTTCTATAATTTTATTAATTATTAGACCAAAAATAATTAGATTTTTTAGGTTGGGATGGTTTAGGATTAGTTTCTTATTGTTTAGTAATTTACTATCAAAATATAAAATCTTATAATGCTGGTATATTAACAGCTTTATCTAATCGAATTGGTGATGTTTGTATTTTAATTTCTGTTTCTTGAATAATAAATTATGGTAGATGAAATTATATTTTTTATTTAAATTTTATATCAAATGATTTTTCTATAAAAATAGTTGGGATTATAATTATTTTAGCTGCAATAACTAAAAGAGCTCAAATTCCTTAAGTAGAAAGAGTACTATCGCTTAATAAAATACTTTTTAAATACTATAAATCGCTAATAATGTAAAATGATTTTATTTAAACTATTTTCCATGTACATGTAAATTGTTATTATCATAGTCTCCGCTATTCGACACTTTATTAAAGTTTATATTCAATTTGTGTGTAAGTGCTGGTCATTAGGTTACGCATGAGCGGCAGCGAGAGCATTATTAATGATCTCGTTAAATCAAGAGACCCTGAACTTATTAAAATGACTGTCGAATATCATCAGAATAACATTGTGTATTCGTAAGTGCCTGACCAGCATACATCTCTGGCATAGGTACTTATATTATTCACTCTCACTCTTACATATCCAGTAACACGTAAGAAAAAACGAGAACGTTGCTAGCGATAGGATCATATTCTTCGGCAAGTTGACACGTGTATTGTTGCCATGATTTAGCTAGAGTGAAAAGAGAAAACGTGAGTGTGTTTCACTCTCTTGACGCTGAATAGTCTCAATGACTTCAATATATCGCAGCTAACAAATGCAATTACAGATGACTCATTAACAAATAGGTATATCAACTTAATGGGCACATAAACAGCAGCCTGTAAGGGACCGAGGAACATTTATCAACAAAAAGTGGTAATTTTGTCGAACACATTTCTCGCCCTGCCAGTTACGACTACCGCACTCGACTTGCTTTATAACTTTTAGGAGAAACCTAATGTGAAGTTGTTTGGTCGGCAGTTCCATAATGGGGGAAATTATCATGATGGAAACTTTAATTTCTGACAGTTGTTAATCGTGTTATGTCGTATTTTATATTAATTTAACGCGCGAACATGAAAGTTACTGCGTCTGTTTGTAGCCATTTAAGTAAGCGTGCATCTGGTTATAGGACGTAGGAAGTATATCACTATATCTTTATACTTTTATCACATCCATGTAAAACACAGTGTTATCTTCTTAATAACAAAAAGTAGAATAGGATTTGATCCCGATTGGCCAAGCAGGGTACGAAATGGCTGATACTACACTTGAAATAACCTTTAATACATGGCATTCTGCTTGCACTCATTAAAGCATTGTTTTGATAAGGATTCGTAGACGAAAACATTATTCAGTCATCAATTTGGAGAAAGACTAGTGTAAAGACTGTCCTGAAAAAGACATTTTAGTGTTGCCTCTACACTACAATGTCTTTCCCAGGCAGGCCTCCTGGGAAAAGTAGTGGTTTCAGATGGGTGATTATTGAAACGTCGGGAAACCTCGCAGTGGTAAATAAATAAGTTAATTATACGCGATTACGTTCCGTTTAGTAACTATAGTGTGTAAGAATCGTCTCAGTTTAAATCTATTTCAGATGAGTTTAAATTAGTGTAGCTAAATTTCGTTTGTGTAAGTGAAACAATCACGGTTAATCCAATTTCTTGCCAATATCTTGAAATAAACAGCTATCATCTTGGATTAAGATGAATCAAGAAACAAACGTTTGTTCGTGACACAACATACCACACAGTATTACAAGACGAAGGCAAAAGAAAAAAATAACCGGCCAAGTGCGTGTCGGGCCACGCCCAGTGTAGGGTTCCGTAGTTGCCTGTCTGTTTTTATTACATCAACACGAGCCAAGTGCGGTGCGGTTGCGTCGGCCGAATTGGTACGAAAGTTGGCCTTTTCAAGTACATTTTAAGTTGGTCGACTATTACTCGGTAACTAGCAATGTCTACTTAGCCATGATAGTTTTCTTTTTAAATTCATTATACTGCCACGAATTTTTCGCATTCCCAGTAGCAGCCATTTAGGTGGCACAAATGTGTGATATAACATTCAGTGTGGGGACACATGACTCTAAGAAAAATTTGGGCTTTAAAGCCCAATATCACAGAAATGGACCACTAAGTTGCAAAATGGTTTTAAAACTAATAATATTTTTGAACAAGCTATCCAACGATACCCCACACCGAGGGTACCTATAGCGAGAATAAAAAATACATCCCCACTTTACGTGTAGTTAGATATGTACCTGTAAAAAAATTGTTTCATATTTTTATTGTATCATTTTGTCGGCGTGATTGATTTATATACCCAAGTAGTAAGGGTCACTGAGCTAAGCCGCAGACAGACATGGCGAAACTATAAGGTTTCCTTGTAGACTACGGAACCCTAATCATGCAATTTAGACGATTCTTTAGAACCACGAAAAAAAATCTTGGCTCAAGATAATTTCGCTTCATTCGAGATAGTTTTAACATCATCCTAATCGATTACTTGGCCCAAGAATATTTACCTCGAATCAAGGTTGTATTATCTTCTGTGCAGGCCTAGCGCGTCAGAAGTAATTAGATAACCTTGATGGCGTGGGCTTATTGGGTGTGACGGTGACAGAACATAGTAGGTCGAAACATTGTTTGTAATCGTATAGTTTAAGGACTAAAATGCCAAGTGCATTTTTGACCTTTTAACTAAACGCGTGATTTTACAATTTCTTTTGTAGCTAAATATGAAAGGGAAAGATAACAAAGAGACGTCATAAACTGACCGAAGTGTGGCACGTGTACGGAGCGGTTATCACGTAACGTTTTGAACGCGCGTTAAGTAAATCCGTCATTTTTCCATATAGAAATTGTCATACCTAACGTACGTACAATGCGTTACGTGATCGACCTGCTGAAGTTGCTACTGTTTCTTATATTGTTTATGCGTAGTTGTTTTACAACCCTTTTGGAAGATAACAATTAAGTAATAGATATCGATAATGGTTGGTGTTAAGTACTCTTCGTCATCAAAACTGAAACAAACTATAGCCAGTCTTATTATATAATTACCATAATTACGTGGCCACGTAAAAGATAAACCATACTGAAGTTTAAATAAAATACGCGTCTCGTACGTTGCGATTTGATGAAAATGCGTTAACGGGTAACCGAGGCATCAAGGTATATTAATTAACACTTTCACTGCCAAGAACCTATTCGGCGGGTTCGCTGTTGGTAATATGTTTGTGGTTTCGGTTAAAAAGCAGCCATTGACTCCGCACGCGCTACGAAAAGCGCGTCAAGTTTCGGTTGTGTCGATCCTCAACACTTTCACTGCCAGGAACCCTCACTTTCCGCTACATACGAGAAAACCACGGGATCGGCTACGAGCGTAGCGCGTAGCGATTCTTGGCAGAGAAAGTGTTAATGCATTCAGTGTATAAAATGAAACTGACGAGAGATTTTCGGATTGGCAATTTGCTTGGAGCCCATAAATATCGCAAAGAGTCAATAATTTAGGTCTGTAGAGTGCGACATGGAAGGAAACAATGCGCATATTAATCAGACAATCTCAATGGCGGCTCTAATTAGGTCTGACAGTGACAGAGCAGAGCGGGCGGGAACACTGTTTGCGTGTTGCAGCCGCATTCATTGTTTTCGAGGCATTGTCCCGCTTGCTTTGTCCTCTGTACACACTGTTTATTACTATTGACTATCTAGCTGGATATTTAATATAAAACGTGGATTTTAAATATTATCAAAACTGGGGCGCGGAAAAAACGGCGGTTTTCTTTTGGGGCTTCAAAAATATTAAGAAAGTTTTTACTTTGATTTTTTTGCTAACACATTCACTGTCAGCAATCGCTACGCTCGTAGCCAATCCCGTGTTTTTTTTAATCGTATGTAGCGGAAACTGACTACGGCGAAGGCATCCGCTAGGCGGGGTCCTGGCAGTGGAAGTGTTGAGTTTGTTAAGGAGCCGTTCATTTCGCATACAAGTTGTTTTAAGGGCATGGTAGCTCATAATGTGGTGTGGTCACCACTTATATGGCCAATAGTTATTAAGGGTTGAGTCAACAAGAACCCCATGTAATTTCGCTATACCGTCTATACTATGTCCTCTTGTTTGTCCGTTTTTCTTCTCCCCCTTATCTATGGCTTCTAAGCCATTTCGTTTGCATGTGTGAAGTAGGCTTTGAAATTAACGAATATTGGTCGAAAAACTTACAAAATGTACTTGGGCTAGTGATAATGGACTCAAAAATCGAACAATAGTATAAGTAGTACGACTCTGGGTCATGAGCCGTCACCACAAAATAAAGAATAGTTGGTAATTACGCACAGGAAGGTCCTCTATCTAACAAAACCGAAAATCAAATCATGCCAGCCCACTTTACATCGTAGCACGTGTTTCATCATCCTTCGACAAGTTAATGTTTTAATAAGTATTAATATCTAATAATGCCGGCCGCGGGACTATGTGCGAATGTTATTGTATCTGTCCGACACGGTGCCCGCTGCGTTTGGGTGAATTTGCACCTCGGAGTGTGCGAGAGCTGAGTTTACCCTAAGTGGCAGAGACAGGCCTGCTGACACGCGTTCTTGCTTTGGCCGGCTAACGGTGTCACCCGCCAAAACCCTTTATACGGCTTATTATAAAGACATTATCACTATACCTTTCTACAACCAGTGACATTATCACTGGTTCTTACCCTCAGATGAGAACACAACTGTGCGTATATAATATACTAGCTTCCGCTCGCGACTTCGTCCGCGTGGACCTTGGATAAAAACTATCCTATATTTTAATCCAGGCTATAAAATATCTTCGTGCAAAATTTCATTCAAATCGGTTCAGCCTTTTAAGCGTGATTGAGTAACAAACATCCAAACACCCAAACATCCAAACACCCAAACATCCAAACATCAAAAATTTCGCATTTATAATATTAGTAGGATTCTTATTGTGTATAATGTATGTTAAATAGTTTAAGTTTACTAGCGCCTTGAGATATGCTGTAATGCTGTTAAATTATATATCTAAATAAATAAATAAATAACTACTGGTAAGACAGAGCTAGCAATCAGACCAGCGGATGTACCCTGTATGAGGTTTCGTTGTTAAACAGATAACGTTCTATGTAACGATGTTTGTGCAATAAATATTAACCCATTATTAAGGTCAATGACTCACGTATGAGCCATGCCTCTACATCAGACCAAAAAAAAAGACACGGAGCATAACGAACAATCTAGTGAAGCCAGTTTTCAACCAAGCCAAATAAGTTTAGCACACGCTCACGCACACATAAACAAATTAAATTGCACAAAACTGGAAATAGGCGATCTTGACAGCATTGCGATATGTGCCGAAGAGCTTTGTGCAATTTGGTTTGTATAATGTGCGTTAGCCTGTGCTAAACTTATTTGGCTTGGTTGAAAATGGCTTCACTAGATTGTTCGTATTGCTCTATCTATCTTTTTTCTGGGTCTGAGGTCTCTACGAGACATTATTATCGTATTTCCGGCGCAGCACACATAGCGATGCATGACCTCAAATAGGTTAAAGCACAATTTACTACTCACAAGCGGGTCATTGTCAGATTTAGGTTCGCGTCTTTTCGGTGGACATTGCCAAAGTTAAGCGCTTTAAAGCTTAATTTTTGGTCGAACTCTGAATCCGCATATACGGCGTCGCCTCTTCTATAATTGTATGCGATAAAAACATATTATATATAAACACACGCCCTTAACTATTTATTGCCCACTGAAAAGACGATTTTTGTTTTACTGACTGACAATGACCCGTCAGCAGTTTGAACGCTGATTTGTTGTGAATACACGTCATAAACAGCTAATATTTCGACAGATACGACCACGTACCTAAATGCGTTTATGTTACAGTCTCAAAGCAAACACACAATGGATTTCCAAATCAATCCGTCCCTGCTTGCGACAGACGTATAAAACCATTGTTATGACTCTAAATTGAGTTAAAGCTAATATTAAATACAATACCACTACCCTAGATACAGATGCAGCGAAATGTAACCATTGCTGTGAATGGGGGTACGTTTTGTATGGATTTTCTATTTTAAATGTGTATTTCGTAGCTCTTCCGGTTGCTATTTATAGATACTAACGTATTTTAGTGCTGACAAACAAATATTAAAACACACAGAAATATTCATATGGTTCTAAAACTATCCATTCAAAGTTAAAGTAAAAAGTAAATAATAATAATTAGACTCGACTGTAAATGTATAGATTATGCACATATGTACAATATCGTTGGTATCGTGGTTTATAGTTGGGTTGCAAGCAAGATAAGTGTTGTAAGTGAACCTTTCAATGTTACGAAGCAAAAGCCACCGAAAGATCAGCGCTGGCCATTACGCCAGTACCATGCTGGGATGGAACCTTTTTATGGCACTTATGTACCTGCTTACAACAAAATTTCAACTGTTTATTTCAATAAAAAAAAATAGGCTTAATCACAAACTTTTCAATAAAAAAATAGGCTTAATCACAAACTTAACTGCTAATCTGAAATATAAAGTTTTGAGTTAAGGAGCCTGCCTGATAACTAGTTAATCCTAATCAAGTGTCATAATTTAACTTACTTAATTAACTTTATTTGACGTAGTTGTGCTTGCCTAACAATTTTTAATTTGGGCTGCAGTTTGACCCTGCACCCTATTGAGCTTGATAAATCATCAAGCGATGGATTTTTTTACTGATTTTCTGTTCTAGGATGAATTGAACGGCGTCAATTTTAAAAATGTCCTTATCAGGGATGTTACGGAAGAGATTCCAACCTCCGGTTCAAATGGGTTAGAACAATCAATAAATAGGAAGTTCCAACCTTTTGGAGACGGAGCCGAAGCTATGTAACATCCCTAGGTATTATGTTCAGCGGAAAATAAGGAGATACAAAGAGAATTGTGGTGTGGAAACACGCCTAGAGAGTAAATGATGGCACAAACCATGAGGAATAGGGCGTGGACTCATTGCACTAACTACGCAGGTACGATTGTTAAACACACAATTTCCTTGACATAATAGTTAAGCTAATATTTATTATTAATTAGGTACTAATTTACAGATGGAGTTACATTCATTGGACCTACAATTTGACCTCGGGCAAACCAAATTTAAGTTTGAAGTGACTGAAGATGGTACAGTTAACGTCATGAGCAATGAACATTTAAATACCCTTACTTATCGCTATCATTGTTTTGACATCACTGAACTGGTTTTGTAACGTCACTTTAGTGTAAGACTAAGTTCTAGCAACAATGCCATTACATTGTTTCCCTTTAGACAATAAAATATGAGCATTCGCTCTTAAAATCGTAACTGATATGACATTGCCAGAATAATCACACTTACCAATAAAGCAGCTGAATTATAGCTTCACCACATCATTTCTTTCCCTTATCGGCGAATCAACAGCCAGTGCGTTGAGATATGACACATAATCACCTCATATACATAATTCACAGCATCCACAATAGAGCATCGGCGTAGACCACGGCATTGCGCATATTAATCAGCCTATTTCAATGGCTCTAATTAGGGCTGACACTGACAGAGTTACACTAAGCGGTGAACATTATACACACCACCTCCATTAGACACCGCCGAATAGCACAACCATACCATTTTCAACTTTAGCGCTATGTGTTAAAAGTTATTACATTTGATGTATGTGCTAGGTGTGTTGGTACAAATTCCAGGATACCTTCTTGTGGTGCGCTGCCTAAAATTTCGACCGTCAGGTGTTTCTCAGGTGTCAACAATTTTAGTTACTAAGAAAAGTAACGGAATTCAGGATTCTTTGTTTCAATGTTGGGAACAGATCTCCAGACATTTTCATTATATGTTTTATAGTTAAAGTTAAGAGTTGTTTTTGCAGTTATTACTTCTTCCAATTATTGATACTGAGACGCAATTATTGATACTACGGCACTCTCTAGAACAGCCAATTAGTAACTTGTGATTTCAAAGTAATTACTAGTTTTTCTTAGAAACTTCGGATAATTAGTGAGTTAATAATCCAGTCTCTCTGAGAAATAAAACGTATTTTTTTTAGGTTGTATATCAGCCAAACTATGTTGTTTTTAGTTCATTTATTTCATCTGTATGTGGGAAATACTCTTTTGCTTCCATTTCACCTACAGATTTACGGAGGTGGCTAACTTCCACCATGTTTTATTTGCAACAAAATGTGCCCCGCTTACTTGAACAACTAATCAAACTTCAAAATGTGGCCATTAACAATTAAAGAGCTCTTCTGAACTAATTAAAAATGAGCATCGTCATTAAAACGGGCGCTTCTTCGACACAATTTGGACTATTTAAGTGCTTACGCGACCCGCTTCTGTCCAAGTCTGAGTTCCGAATAAAGAATTAATTATGAAGTGGAGAAGGGCAAGTTGGCGACGGCCGACTTGCAAGTTGGAACCGGTTACAATTTGTGGGAAAGTCGCAGGTGTGACTCGGGCCTGAAAACTTGGACTCCCGTACACACGCTTTGTTGCCTTCGTGGATGATAAAGTTGATTTGAATCGCAGATTGTAGGTGTATTATAAACTTACTTTGTCACACGCTTCAGTTGAAACTTAGTGTCGGTGGAGTAGTTGTTTGCTTTATCTGTATCTATCGTAGATGAGACGTTTAGTCATGCGACGGCACTTGTATACGACTCGGGTTTACATACACGCGGCTTTAGCCTTCGCGAAGTCTGGGTTGCTGCGAATATTACCGATACAGCGCCTCGCAGAGAAGAGTTGAATTCCTAGTTGCAAGCCCACTGCCTTGCTAAGGGCACTATGATGGTGATTGAAAACGCTCACTATTGTTATGAAATAGTCTTGACCTTGACACCAGGCACATATTATTATCATATCTATTATTAAGTATCTAACTACAGTAGAGATGAGGGTTATGTTACAATTTAAATAAGAGTGGACAATGATTTCTTCATATAGTAATATGATTAATTAAATATTTGAACAACTTTATACAATTACTTTATACTTTATAAAGAAGAATTGCTTTGATACCAGCTATCAACATGGATACAAAGATTGACGCCTTTTTTTTCCAAAAGGGGTAGGCAGAGCACATGAATGTTCCAGTGCTATTTAAGCATTCATTCGGGTATAAAAGAGACAAAATATGATATCGCAGTGATAGGTTGCTAGCCCATCGCCCACAACACACTTCAACCTTGCTCCCTTAGTCGACTTAGCTTAAGTCAAAATTGTAGCTTAGTTGAAATGCACCTAGTATTTATGTATTTGGTTACATGATTCCGGAGATGAACAATTAATGGTTCAAAAACAAAATGAAGAGAGAAATAATTCGTTCGAACCTAGAAATATATCGTAAAATACCAAGTTTGCGACTTTAGATTTATAGATGGCAACTGTATTTCTCATTCCAAATCGTTTCCGTGTCCCTTAGCGTAATGTAATAAAACGTCATCTTGTGGAATGCACTAGAGACTGGGATATGATAAGGATTCACCGGAGGGTTCGGTCATTTGCGTCGGGCCCAGCCGACGGGGTAATTAATTCGATTAATTGGTTGTCATCTGTTGATTGTGCTGTTCAGACATTAGTCAAAACGAGCCTTGAGCTGTGGCACAATTGATTGTGAACAATAAGTTTCTGTCAAAAAGGGTTGACCATGTATTCCGAAGTTGTGCAAATGTTGGTTATATACAGTGCCTGTATGTCTTCCTGTCCGATAAAAAGTGTGCAAATTTGTATTGCACTAAATACTGCTTTTGTTAAGATTTATAAAAAAAAATACATGATACACATTTTTGACTGGCGTTCGTATCAACTGTTTGTAAATAGACAAACATTTTCGCAAAAATGTGACCTAGGTCTTCATTTCGATATGAATAGGTATTTTTATGTTGAATAACGAAGATTGCTAGTGTGCCGATTTTGAATTTTTGTAACGAGAGTGAATATTTATTAAATTATCATGAACAGCTGGCCCTTTACCGGAAAACCGTTTATCGATTTACCGTCACAAAAGACGTTAGATATTGTAAGTAGATGCTCTGTGAAAATGAGAATAGTGAGTTTACACTCTATCGGACATTTTTAATAGAATCTCTTGTAAAAGTATCCACACACTGGTAAAAGCGTCAGTAAAGCGCATTTGTCTGCGCTATCGAGTCGAACGTCCACAAGGACAAATACACACCGATGCTCACAAATCACCCTTTCACATGCTTGGCAAAAATGGTATGTCTATGCGTGGAGTGGACGAGCCGTCAGGACAAGCATCTATGCAAGTGATACATGCAGGGTGAAAATTTAGATAGCGGTGAATAAATGCATGCAATTACTAATTTCGTGTGGTGTTTGACGCGTTTGCAAGCGCAAATTAATGTTTATTTTTACTTAAATTTTTAATTTATTACGGAGTTGTTGGAGAGTTGGATGAGAACAGACTGGTCACCAAGTAACCGGAATGTGATTTTACAAAACATCATTAAAAGTAACCCAATGACGCATTCGGTCTGTCACTCGTTTAGAAATCATTAACAAATGATTTCGTTTAGAACAAGCGCTCCACCGACCGTGACAGTTTGCTGCGCCTATGTAATATCCGAGAAATACGTTTGTATTATTTGTACAAATGGCAATTGTCTACAGGAAGTGCCTCGTAGATAGGGCATGCTGGCACGGGACAGGAGCGAAGGACACACGATTACAGCTGACAGGGCAATTAATAAGGGCAGATGGCGATTGAGCACGCGTCACCCGGTCGACCGGTATTAATCATAGGTGTCGGAGTCTATTGCGTGTCGATATTGCTATCACATTCTGTTAGTCAAATCGGGGCATTATATTAGGAACAGCGAGATCTTAGGGATATCCCCCCCACCCCTATTTCAATTCAAGTGAATCAAATTGAGACCAAGATTTCAGTCATAGCAATTATGATGTTATTATATTCCATTAACCTTACAAATTATATTCTGACCAGAAATCGTAGAAGCAGAAGTCGCTGAGCCACGCTTTCGATGTCACGCTAAAAATGACCCATGTCTATATTATCTACTAGCTGGTATATATATATGGTGTCGTATTGGAGATAACGCAGTCCAACGCGCGGAATAAAATGTAGCCTATCACGGGTGAAAGAATTTTTGAAATCGGATGAATGGTTCCGGAGTAATCTCCGGAACCATTAATCCTTAATTAATCATTAGCTTTGTAAGTTTGTATGTAATGGGTAAACCCATTACATACAAACTTACAAAGCTGCAATCTCACGGGCTCTTCTTTATTTTACTCATATTAGTATAGAATAGGTATAGATTTACGAAAAGCGTAGGAACACCAGTTCTATGTTGTGTGCCATGCCATTAATTAAACCTGAAGAAAAATTGGTTTCTAGTAACGTAAATATTACTGTGGCGGCTGATTATTGATAGTGCCTACTTTTTAAGTTGAGTTAGTACATGAATAAAAAATAGGCAAATTTTAAGTTATTCAATTAAAAGAAAATTAAGCTTTTATTGTATAAAGCGAGTATTGTATGTGATCTATATGATAGTAGTACTTTCGCAGTCCAATAGGGAAATGCGGTAAGCACTCCGGGAACTAAAGCCCCGGGCTGGATCTATCACGATAGCTTATTTTATAGTCGGTAAAATGTATAGGTACGGTATTCATTGTATTCACAAATCGCCTGAATACACTTTAGTTTGTAACTACGTAGAAGATGGAAAAATGATCGGCACCAAAAATCTGATATTTTTTTTAAGTTACAGGGGGCCTAGACAAGGTTACAATCGGCAAGCGCTAACGCCAATAGAAAACTAATAAAATGTATGGGAATGGCAGATGTCAACGAAAATTGTTTCGTCGGCATCTGTCATTCCCCTACATTTTATTATTTTCTATTGGCGTTAGCGCTTGTCGTTGTAACCTTGTCTACGGCCCCTGTTCTGTTATGAAAAATGTATAAAGCAAAACAGCGCGCTAAACAGTGTATTTTGGGCCATATTTTCTACGACTTTTTATCGGTGTTATTGTATTTGAGTAAGTGCCTATATAAATGGCACAGGAGTAGAAAAATATTTATACACATTATTCAATTAAGATTATTATAAAACCATTCAAAGCGTAAAAAACATGTTCAATTATGTTGTTAATTTATTGCTGAAGGCGTCGGTACATTCCTCCATGGTAATTTCTTCGAGTAGGTTGTTATACCTACTGCTTACATAGAGTTGGCTTTTGTAATTCGGCCCCAATTATTATTCTTCATAACTATTACAATCTTCTTGCAACGTCCCACTGTCAGCTTACCTTTTATTATATAAGAGACAATCTTTTTTAGTTGGATTATTGTAATACATTTATCGAGTAAATAAGTACTCATACTTAAAGAAGAGAGTGAGTACTCATACTTAATATATTGTTTGAAGTTTTTATGCATAAAGGCTCAGCACGGCTAATATGCGAGCTGTATCGCGTGCAGAATATGCTATCCGTATCCCTATAGGGTTTCTAATCATAAAGACATAGAGAATATCAGCTCTTAGAGTTAGTAGAGAATGCTTAAATGGCATTAAGTCTGAATTTTGTACCATAAGTTCTTCTTTTGTGCATTAAGGATTTAATAAATAACTAAACTATGACTATTCGCTCTGTAAGCTGTAGACCTCGCAAGCATGTTATATATTTTTCTTTTTTTTAATTTCGAAGAATTAGCTTCACAAAAAAACTATGTATAAACGAACCTGCTCCCAAAATTTCATAAAAATCGGTTGCGACCTGTAGAGGAGAAGAGCCGAACGAACAGTCACCGGACAGAAACGACCTTCCGCCCAAGCTGAAGTATAGAACTTCGTTCGCTTCGCTCGCTCGTTTAATGAGGATTAGAAATGTCCTTTTTGCCTAGTTAAATTTAATCTCAGGACACTTAAGTACAGTCAACACAGCCGAATACAGAGAATGTTGACAGTCTGTGAAAATTAAGTTAGCAGGCACCCAGTCGGAGTTCAGTGTCCATTTGATCTTCCATCGGCGCTTTAAACTTTGTAATTGAACCGTAAGTGAAATGGAACAGAAAATGGACTACAATGTCGCTTAAATTAACGTTAATAAGGGAGTTGACTGCTCGTAGTGAACTTGGCTGTGGCGATGAGAGAAACGTGTCATCACGGTGTTCGTGACGACTCTTGCTTATCCACTGTAGCTGGAGTGCTCTGAGTACAAGTATTTATCGCTTTTTAACAAAATAGGCATTTATTTTGCAATTAAATGTGGGAGGAGCATGGCCTGCCTTGATTATGTAAAATGCTCTAAAAACACAGATATGATTACAATGTTTTAGTATTATTTTTCATTTGCTTTACCAAGTATAAGCGCATATGTTAATATTTACAGTTCCTAGGAATGATCCTAGGAACTGTAAATATTCCCCGTTAAATATGAATTTAACTGTAAATAACACCTGGTATGTAATAAATTAAACAACAAGAAAGTCGTGGCACGATGTCTGTAAAAAAACCATAGCACTATAATTTTAATAAAAATAGTAAACACAAATACAATTAAACTATCACGAACCTTACTACAGCTGTCTTAAACTAGATAAAGGAATGATATTTCACAGGCTTATCGAACACACTGTGTTACAACTATGCAACGTGCACCAAGACGGTAATTCCATCACCCGAGTGGCAGTGATCTCGGCGCTTATCGGGCACCTGTGGACTAGAATAAAGCCGTCTATTTTGAGAAATGGACCACTCTGTGTCAACTATTTGCAGATTGTAAGTAGATTACTTCCGATACATTCACCTCAAGATGGCGTTTGTATATTATTTATAGCAATAGTTATACCGACATTTATTACGTGATAATAACGTATGATTATTATTAATACTTGACTGAATTTTTTGTTACTAGATGAGCGCAAAATCGTAACCTATATATTTTTGTGAAAGACTTGGGAGTAAGTACCCCGTAAAATAGGAATAGTGGAATGTTGCAAATTAAATTGCTTTGCACATTAACCGACAAAAACGTTATTTTGAAAATTTAATCAAACATGTGCTCTAAAATTCCTCCAACCATTTATACCTAAATAACCGCTCGTATGTTACTGCTAAAATATACAATTTCGCGAACAAAGACTAGGCTACTAGCGTCATACAGGTGTTACCAGCTGGGTCTCAATTCCGAGCTTTACAAGACCGCAAAATCTGTCCCCGTCGGGCACCGTTGGGCAGCTGCACTTCAAACTAATAGACGGCTCTGGTAGCCTGGTTTTAATTTCGGTACGTTTTGATTTACGGTGTCCATATGAAAGTGCGAGCTGTGCGTATATCTTTTAAAGTCGGGCCAACCGGGTAGCAGGCGTCCACCCCTTGAAGATAGGTTGTAAGACGCAGCGCGGGCGGCAAGGTAACTCAACCAGTGGTGGTGCTATGACTACGCCGCCTTTTCAGGTCCATAACGTAGAATTAGTTCAGCTATTCATTACACTGTGGCACGCGGTGCGATGTTGATTGCTTATTGAACTTGTTGATAGTTGACGGGAATTGCTGTGAAGGCGGAAATCGCAAATGAGGTTAATTTAGAATTCATAGAATGCAGCGATTTTGTTCCACGATGCTACTTTTACGATTCCAGAAATCCAATATATATACGGAATAACTACTTTTGAGTTAACTGAATAGTTTCCTTGAATAAAGTATGCCTTATCTCCTTTTCAGTCACGCAGGCTTTTCGAAAGGTATGTTATCGCGAAGAGAACAAATGTCCCGTTTGGAAATGGTTTACGCTTATCTGTTAATCTTAATTTGATTAAGCTACAATACATAGATTCAGATCATGAAATAATGATACAAAATACAACTACACATTTCTCAGTAACAAAACATGTCTATGGTAGTTTGAAAAGGAGTCGCAAATACTGGAGTTCCAGCAGCAGACGATCCTACCAACCATATTAACAACAAAGATTAACGCTTAGAAGAGAGAAGTCGACATAGTTTTTGGCGACTACTTTAAATAGTCAGTACGTCTGTTTAAGGCCGAAAGCTGCTTTGATACATATAAATACCCAGTCCTAATGTAACATAAAATTAAATTCTAATGTGCAAATTTTGTCCATAATAGTTATCTAAACTCTACTCGTATTGTCAGATGGAAAACAGGACAAATTGGTGCATGTTAGTAATAATGGGTTGATTATTCGTCTAATTATTAGTCGTGCTACAAATGCTGCAATATCATAATTGTGATTTTCAGGAACAGCTACAATCATATGCATCGATAATCACATTAATCACAAAAGAATAGATAACTATAAAAACAGGTACGAGTGCCACAAATAGGTACATTTTGGTAGGCAATGAGTAACCGAAGTAGAGTCAGCATCGTATCAGCGAACACATCCTCACTCTTACAGTAATAAAGACACGTGCCGAAATATTTGGCTACTTTGGCCGCTTCTGACAGCTTGTAGGAGAAGAACTGAGCTTTAGCCCTATGTCCTAGTGACCGTGATCTGAGCATGTTTTTAAAGTTTGTATAAGTATCTGCACGAGACTTGAGGTAATTTATTAACTACACACACATATATAGAACTAATTGCAAAAAAAGGTGGTGATGAACGAATGAGTGAATTTTATTATTGCATATTAAAATTCACTATTTATTTATTTCTTTTGATTTGTGATTAATATATGTATTATGTATAACATTATTCATTCATGCTACTAACTATTCATTCAAATAAAACCATTTAAAACGGACAGTGTTTCGTATATTATCGCGTATGTAAAATTATATACATAATACTATGATATCTTATGTAGTCAGATATTTGAAAAAACTAAATACCTTGAAGAAACTTGTAGTCAATCTTGCTGTTAATAGCTGATCGAACTTGCTATCGGTACGAAAAAATACCACAAATTAAAACATGCCACTGTCATTGCATGACATCTTGTAGTGGGCGTGACCGCAACTTTGGTGCTGCTACCTATACTAATTAAGCGTGCCATAACCGACATTCAACTTAAATTTGTCCTATTTGTTACCATTTTTAACCCCCGATGCAAAGAGAGGGGTGTTATAAGTTTAACGTCTGTGTATCTGTGTATCTGTCTGTGGTATCGTAGCTCCCAAACGGATTAACCGATTTGAATGCGGTTTTTTTTGTGTTATAGGTAATTTTATCGCGAGTGTTTTAGCCATGTTTCATGAAAATCTGTTTAGCCGTTTTTGCGATATTGGACTTTGAAATGAAAATGACGGGGGTTTTTTTTTACTTTTCTAAGTTGTAGTTATTTTGTAATTTCTAATATATTTTTTGGAGATTATTACAAACTAAGAAAGTATCAGTAATAACTTGGATTATCAAAAATAGTAATGCGGTTGAAATAATATTACAAATAATAAGAATCGTAACAAAATAGGAAAATTTGAAGCATGCTTTGATTGGTGGTAGGTACATAATTTGTACAAACTTTTTTAGAAATTCTTATATATATTTTCAGTTTAGTTTTCGATACAAGTATACTTAGGTATTCCTGATTTGCATGGTTCCGTAGTAAACAAATCCTTATCGTCTCGCCATACTGGTCGTCTGTCTGTATGGGTGTCCGCGGCTTAGCTCAGTGATGCTTACTCCTAGAAAGTTGTAATTTGGCATGGGTTTACCATGCCAAATTACAATTACAAATGGGTTAGTCTAATATACGGATGCGAGCGTGCCACATTAATTAAATAGTATATTGTTGTAGAGACTAGAAAGTAGGCATTTTTGGATGAGAGATAAATGGTGCTTTTCCTGCCTACTGCGACGAAATTGCAATTAATTCTAATTATAAAACAAAATCAAGTAACTAATAAATAATATTATTGTCGAGGCAAAGGGTAGAAGGCAATTGCTGGCTGAGTATTCATTTTCATGAAGGTAATTTTAATTTAATACGAAGCCAGCAATTGCCCTTCCGGGTGAGACAAATGTAGTGCTTTTTCTAAAAAAATCAGCAAGCAAACAAAAATCTGCTCTCTGAAAATGATGTGGCATGCTTTTCTTCTCGCCTCTTCATGAAATTGTCGTACGCCTTAAGATATTTGTGTTTTGGCTTTGCAAGGAAAAAAATGTCAATAACTGAGCATGCAGTTTCTTTTAAATCTGGAATCAGTTTCACGTCAATTTTCAATATTTTCCGAAAATACTACTGGCCACTTTAAGTAAAACCAACCATAAAGCTATAAACTATGCACTTCACGTCCTGATTTTTATCCAATAAAGTCAACTTTGCCGAACATTTTTGAGAGAAAGATCATTATATGATAGAGAGAAAGAGAGAAAGATCATTATAAGATCATTATAGCGATTGCGGCGTGGGAGCACTGCGTATTCCAACTGGACTACAAAAGCATTATTTGACAGTTTTACTTCATAGAAGGGCTGTTCCTGCAACATTCAGCTAACACTAGTTTTGAAGCCTGAATTCTGACCATCTTATGCCATATTTTTGAGCAGTGGCGTGAACACATTATTAAACTTGAGAGGTTTTAAATCTGACATTTAATTGTTTCGTTGTGCGCTGAATCTATTTCAAATAAAAATAATTAGCAGAGCGTGGAAATTAATGCTTAGTAGCATAAAATAATTGTCCCAGCAGAATATAACATTCAACTGCATAATAGAAGATGCAGGTTGAAACAAGAATAGAACCCTTGGCACGGTGGTTACGACGTCAGCATATTTCGATATTGGCTTGCCAAGTTTAACCTGACATCTTATTCTGGGCGCTCAAAAACCTACCAACATGTTCAATAATATTGCAGCTTGAACTTTATTTGTTTCGGCATTTATTTACTTAGTCGCATGGCATTCACTAATTTATAATAGGCAAACAATAAAGCAGATTCGTATTCATTTTCGGTATTAAGTGCCTATAAGTATATGCCTTGTAGTCCTAGCGGTACGCCAAAAAAAGCTGTAAAGGGTGTTAAAAGCATGAAAATCGGAACGATTGATCTTTAGGCCATACGAATCATTGACCCGTAGTACGGAAAAAACAAATAAGGAGATCAGTTATGACGATATTTTTTTAGTATGAGGAAAAAAAATGTTCTGAAACCTATCGTGGGTGGTATCTAATGAAAGGGCTTACTAAGCCGATTCTATTAATATATCACATCATTATATTTCATTCACTTGTAAATAAATATGTTAATATTAATAAATAATATACATATGATTGAAAACTCCTCTCGCATTCGTTTTTATTATCCTCAGTGTCTAAAATTAAACTTTTTATACAGGTTTCAACCAATTATGATTTAATCACAACATTAAATAATAATAAAAAAATAATAATGTAAATATTTTCAAAATTGCTTTTTTGGGGTTGGATACGAGGCTATTAAATATCATTTTAGGTATATTTTACAAATAATGATTCAACCGTTACATATCTGGAGGAGCCCAAGCTTGGTACCTATGTTTTGAAAATGATTTTTATTTTAACTTAAAACAAGTGACTGAAATATAATGATGTGATATATTTTTAGAATTGGCTTTATATGGGCATATAAAGCCAATTCTAAAAATATTCGTGGTATCTAATGAAAGTAATGAAAGGGCTTTCATTACTTTCATTAGATACCACGATAGGTCTCAGAACATTTTTTTTTACCATACATAAAAAAGATGTCGTCATAACTCCTCTCCTTTTTTGATTCTTTTTCGTGCTACGGGTGAAATTGATTCAGATCATCAGATCAATCGTTCCGATTTTCATGCTTTTAACACCATTTGCAGCTTTCTACTGCATTTCGGAATGTACCGCTAGCACTATTGTATAAAATAACTTTACGGATAAGTTTAAACAGGTGTATTTTTGAATTCCATAACTATTGTAATATCCATACTAATCCATACTTAATATTATAAATGCGAAAGTGTGTCTGTCTGTCTGTTACCTCTTCACGCTTAAACCGCTGAACCGATTTAGATAAAATTTGGTATAGAAATAGTTTGAGCCCCGGGGATGGACATAAAATACCTAGTTTTATCCTGGAAATCATTCCCTAAGGGGGTGAAATGGGGGGTGAACATTTATATGGAGATACGATATAAACGAGTTCCACGCGAATGGAGTCGCGGGCAGAAGATAGTACAATATAAATCTCTACTTATTAAGTAACATGATTGGATGTTTACTGAGCACCTTGTAAAGTATTTTTTTTACCACAATGATGGCCACCAGTGCAAAGATCCGACTGATTGTTAGGCGTGAAATACACACAAGCGACGTTAGGCGAGGGCGCGGTGCAGGCGCAGCGCAGGCATGATGCCGGTTCAAACGATTGTAGACCTTAATGCAATGGAGTAAAGGTACATTTTGGTGAATTACGTCTCCTTAGTACATTTTGTATACAAACGTTTTGAAGTGGCATCGTGCCTGCGCTGCGTCTGTGTCTTACGCCGGTTGTGTGTATTTCGCGCCTTAGGAGTACGAGTAGCATGCGCGTTGACGACCATTTATTGCTTCGAGAATTATTTATTTAAACTTTATTGCACAAATAAGAAGTACAAATGGCGGAATTAATGCCTTAAGGCATTCTCTTCCAGTCAACCACAGGGCTAAACAGAAAAGCTTATAGGTGCAGGCAGTTGACCAAGAAAAACACAAATGAAAAGGATTTTTCATTAGCTACCTAAGCTAATGAAAATACATATCCTAATATAATAAATAAATACATTTACTTACATAAATACAAAAATATAATATACATACATACATATTATTTTGCGTACCCAGTGCAAAAAACTATGTCACTAAACTAACCAGAGATATCGTTGAGAAAATGCTTGCGCAACATGCGTGAGTTTCGTTTGTGCTTGTCTGATAGTAAGCGGGAGAGCATTCCAAAGCCGAATGGCCTGGACAGTGAAGGAAATTACTCATAAATCCAGTGCGATGAGGGAGACTACAAGCTTCAGGCTTCGGGACTGGCGTAGAGTACCACCAGGTTGAGCTAGGCGCAGCAGGATCGAATATTTAATATGGTAAACAGTGTACGGAGAATTCGTAATGACCTTCGTTAACGAATGGGAAGCCATCACATGGGAATTATCTGCGTCGACAGAAAGAGACAAATGCAGCTGGCTCCTTAACACAGCGCACGCTAACACGTGTTTTCGGTAAAATAAAAATGATGCCTTATTTTTGGAAATTGGCATTGGATTTCATGCATCTTTATATGGAACGGCGCAAAGTATTTCGAATAAGGATTGCCACAACCCAAGCTCGACTCAGTGATTTGATGCGGAGGATTCAGCCGGCAGGTGTTACTTGTATTTTGTGTAAAGTATTAAAATGAACGCTGCGAGGTTGTTCAAATCTAATGCTAAATTATATAACGTCAGTTTTGAATGGGTGTTAAATTGAACATTAAGTTTAACGCAGCAAGGTGTAAGCCCAGGGTGGAGGCTAACTACCCGAATTAGAGAAAATATCTGCTTACTACCTACGTCCGCGGGTTGGGTACAGCTTTGTTTAAAAAAAACATTTTGTTTATAGTTGGCATCTATGTTGCGATGTGAGTTTTTTATTTAATTTGAAACCCGTTTAACGTCCTCCAATACAATAACTTCATTTAAGTATGACTTAAAATACAATAATTATATTTTATTTAATGCGAACTACCTACCACTTAACTATGACCCCGCCTTCATTATTTTCTTCTCTAAAAATACCACACGGCATGACTCAGAATAATTTCATTCAAAATAACAGCTAATACTAAATTTTATTGCCTCTTGATGAATTTTTAATGTTAAACGTTTGGATTTGATAAGTAATAATTAGAATTTAAATTGTAATTAATTTTAATCGTTTTCTTATTTTCTTTTAGTGTTTAATCAAGCGGAACACTTATGTTATAGCTCGGTATCTGTCCGCCTGTCACACCTAAAAACTTTTCATCGCTACATTTTTCCTTCATTTGACTTAATACGCGTAAAGAAAATGAATAACCCTAGAAAAATCTATTCGTGTGTTTTAATCAGCGTCTTCAATTTTATTATGCAAGCGTCTTTTAGCTTTGCGCGATGGTAGTAATTATTCAAAGTGGACTTCATTTTCTTCGACACGTTCGCTATGAAGGGTTTAAAATGACATCAATATAATTATACGTACTGTCGATAATAGGAGGGCGATGCAAAATGCTACGTTGCAGTTTGAAATTATGTATGATGGTATTCAATTGTTGTTAGTAATTTGTAAATTAAATGTTGACCTATTATTATTATTATGTTTCGTTGTACGTCCCCCTATTTCACCAACTTGACAATTGTCACCTGACAACGACAATTCTCCGTACATTGCTGATTCCACAAGTAACCTTACCACCACCTTAACTTCTAGAACAAGCAATGTATGGCGAATTGTCAGTGTCAGGTGACAATTGTCAAGTTGGTGAAATAGGGGCCTGGGCGATTATTTATTTATTTATACTTAAGGAGTAGCTGCAAAAACATGATATAAGTCTTACATAGTAATACAAAGCCAATTAAAGGAACTCACGGATAGAATATAAATAAAAAACATCTAAAAAGTTTGTCCTAGTTTGTTTCCATTGTTTTGTAGATAATATAATATCAACTGTATTACTTTCTATCTTTGATAATAAATAGACGTTCCTATATACTCGTACTTTGTTAATTTCAAAGAATGTCAAAACATTAAACAAACAAATAGGTAACAAAATAGAAACATTTTCAGTATGTCAATTTAGAAACGATGATTTGGTAGGCAGATACAAACGGGGTTTAGAAAAATGCTTTACTATGAGGCAACGTACTCGTATTACGTCAAAAAAAGCAAGGAAATAACAGTTTGGAACTCCTCATTTTTGCACATGATTCCCAGGATTGTTTCACTGAAGGTATGCAGTAGCGCTTTAAATCCTACCAATATTCTAAATGCGAAGGTTGGATGTTTGAATGTTTGGAAATTTGGATGTTTAGATGTTTCGATGTTTGTTAATCAATCACGCTTAAACGGCTCTACCGAAATGGATTAAATTTTGCACGAAGATAGTTACAGCCTGGATTAAAATATAGGATAGTTTTTATCCCGGGTCCACGCAGACGAAGTCGCGGACGGAAGCCAGTATGCCTATATAGAAGGTCTCATTTCATAGAATATTACCTTTACACCTTCCTTACAACTACGAAACAGTATTTTAAAATTGCACCAAAAATAAACTGTAGCAACACGCATTCGTGGGAATCTATTACGGCAACCACTAATTTTGGCATGATCCCTGTAAACGTGGCTGTACCGTAAGCCCGGCAAGTCCCGGTACATCATACCGCCCTGACACGCGGCTTTGCTATTTGATAAAGTACCTGTTCACATATTTTATAGTACAAACATGGGTTAAAATTTATTATAAGGTGACGCTTTGTAGCGGCACGCGTAGGAACTATTTTGTTTGTTCGGTGCCCGGGGTTTTTAAGATATTGAAAGTATTTTGCTTCTTTTACTCTTGTTTTGAAAAGTATGCTTGTATTCACTGTGATGTAAGTCGTCGGTATTAAATATCAGGTATTACGGTTATAAATACTTACGTAAAGATCGTTAACGTTTAAACTATAACATCATATGTTTTTTTTCTACCAGAAAGGGTCCACGAAAAGTAATTGTTTTTTTGTCTGGACCCTTACTAAATGAACAAATTGAGCCCCTTTACTCAGTGAACACTCTTTTACGTTGCTGATTTAATGTTATTATTTGTAGCCAAGGAAATGCCGCAAAATCGCTTAGACAATGCAAGGGTAAAAGTAATTACCGCCCGGGGGCTATAAAGAAGTTAATAAGAAGAAAATAGAAGTACAAAATAAAATACTTCCTGGAGTGAAATGTGAGGTAAAAGAACTTCCTTGTTAGTGGTTGACTTTCATTATCAAACTTAAGTATTTTTAAGTTCCATTAAAATCACTTGCTTCGAAAATGTTAAAGCCCGGCAACTTTTACTATGCAGCATTTAAACCTACCTACTAGTGGTAATGAGCATTCAGAATTGTTGATATTTTATGTTTTAATTTTTCAGATACTCATCACTATATCATCATATCAGCCGTATGATGTCCACTGCTGGACATATGCCTCCCCCAAAGAGTCCCACAATGACTCCTGCGACCTTTACCAGGTCATCAGTTCACTTTGTGTGGGGGGCCTGGCCTATCCACGCTGGGCCTTCCGGTACGGGGTCGCCACTCGAGAACCTTTCCGCCCCAACGGCCATCGGTTCTAAGTACAATGTGCACTGCCACTGCCACTTAAGTTTAGCGATCCGGAGGGCTATATCAGTTACCTTGGTTCTGCTGCGGATAGCCTCATTTCTGATGCGATCGCGCAGAGAAATTCCCAGCACAGCCCTCTCCATTGCCTTTTGGGTGACTTCGAGCCTTCTTATGAGGCACATAGTAAGCGACCACTCCTTGCCATATGTCATCACTGGCAACACATACCGGTCAAACACTCTCGTCTTGAGACACTGCAGAATATTGGACGAAAAGATGTGCCGTAGCTTCCCGAATGCTGCCCTGGCGTGTCGGATTCGACTATTGATCTCTTTCTCAAAGTTGGACCTACGTATATATAATCGTCTACAACTTCGAGCGTAAAGCATCACTATATAGCCTAGGTATATACGTCCCTGTGTTGGGCGCAGGTCTCCTGCCTCGGATATGAGGGACCAGCCAGTACCTAGTCCTCACATTGGCCCAGTGGGGGTTGCGGACTTCAAAAGATAAGAAGATAAGATAAGATAATTCTTTATTAACGCCACAATAAACGATTACACAAAACATATCAATGCAACAACAAGCGACGCTAAAAGGAGCCCCACTCAGCATATTGCCACGACAAGCTGTCAAACACCTTTTAAATATCACCACGCGACACGGATATTCAATATTTCTTGCAAAGTGACCTTAAATAAATAAAACTCAATTCTGTAACCCACTACTTTGTTCTACAATGGAAAATTATCAAATCATACTGGCGGCTCATAATCCCTCCCTAATCAACCTGCGCCGCTAAAGGGAATAACTTATTCGATTTATCCGCTAATAGAGCTACGAATAAGCAAACAAGATTAAGTTGAAGTAAGCGGGCTTTATGAATTTATGAAGGAAATCCTTTAATTCCCGAATCTGATGTTACCATTTTAAGTTCGCCTCACGGGAAGATTGTAGGAAGTTCGTTAATCCGGCCCGGTGCTTGCGAAGCTGGACTGTCTTTTTAGGGTTCCGTAGCCAAATGGCAAAAAACGGAACCCTTATGGATTCGTCATGTCTGTCTGTCTGTCCGTCCGTATGTCACAGCCACTTTTTTCCGAAACTATATAAAACTATA
Source organism: Epinotia bilunana (assembly GCA_947049275.1). Taxonomy (NCBI): domain Eukaryota; kingdom Metazoa; phylum Arthropoda; class Insecta; order Lepidoptera; family Tortricidae; genus Epinotia; species Epinotia bilunana. The sequence continues at coordinate 17,157,906 of OX346260.1, read as the reverse complement.
CTGTTGAAACTTGGTAAGTAGATGTATTCTGTGAACCGCATTAAGATTTTCACACAAAAATAGAAAAAAAAAACATTAAATTTTGGGGGTTATATATAGAACTGAAACTCAAAAAAAAATTTTTCTTCAAACTCGTGTGGGTTATCTATGGATAGGTCTTCAAAAATGGTATTGAGGTTTCTAATAGCTATCATTTTTTTTCTAAATTGAATAGTTTGCGCGAGAGACACTTCCAAAGTGGTAAAATGTGTGTCTCCCCCCCTGTAACTTCTAAAATAAGAGAATGATAAAACTAAAAAATATATATGATGAACATTACCATGCAAAATTCCGCCGAAAATTGGTTTGAACGAGATTTAGTAAGTAGTTTTTTTTAATACGTCATAAATCTTAAACCGCAATTTGCCTTTCATTCAACGGATAATGGTATGGAAACCCTTTGTGCGCGAGTCCGACTCGCACTTGGCCGGTTTTTTATGTGACGGAAATTCACTACCTATTCCTGAGATTAAAATTCGATTTTTGAAATGCCCTGTGCCCAACTTGGTCATGCTCACACACTCTCCTAAGTAGGGTAAGTAGCCTAGTTGATAATTACCTACCCTGGCTACGTAGCTGGCGGGCCCTATTTCGAATCTCGAAAAGGGCATTTATTCAATATAATATCCTGTTTAGAGCATAATATTGTCAACGTTTTTTTACATGTTAACTGTGGACAAAATATACACGGAAAGCTTACGACACAGTACAATACAATTATGCCTTACGTATTATCACCAAACAACCTCGATTCTGAAGTGCATCGGCAATGTTTGCTGACGCCAGGGTATCCGATTTCTTTGCCATTATTAGAAATAGAAGAGCGTCGTTTTGGCACAGAACATACGCATTTCTATTAATGTGTTAATGAATACGGTCGATAACAACTTTTACCGAAATGTGTTATCTGCGCATCGGCACCCGAATCGCAAATAATTATATTAGTTAAGGATTTTATTTTATGTAAATTATCATATTTAATACAATATATACTTTTTGACATGATTACTAGTATTGTAATCGGTTTATTGCCCGAAATAAAGAAGCATTCATTCATTCATTCATTCATAATGACTACGACTAGTTATGGGCACAACCGGGAATAACGCTAGGAGGATGATGACTACGACTCTAGACAAATAAATACCTAAATAGTTATACTCGGAAAAAAACCAATCTCAAGAACAAATAATGGTGTACTAATAATTGGCCTTACCGAGATTAGATAAAGTCTGAGATGATATTAGAGATCAAAAATGTAAACCATAAAAAATAAACGCAAGCAGTGGGTAGTCTAAAATCATTGAAATACTCATAAATATTATCATATTCAGACTTAAATAATATCGTATTAATAGACAGAAATATTTTACTAAATTAAAAAGCCAATATATTTTTTTTATTACGTATTGCCGTTGGTAATGGTGAGAAGTTTTAAACATTTGGTAAGTAATAAAACAATTACCGGTTTCCTATTAGTTTTATTGGCAAATATTTCTGAACATACAACATAGGCATGCGTAGAACGTGTCATGTCATAGCGGCCATTTTATTTTAGTTTGTTTTCTGACTGACATTTGTAGAAGGAATGTCCTCCTTTTCGTTTATATTTACGTGTTCTGCTGTTAAGACGCTGTCAACACCAAAATGCCCTTAAGGATTTGGGATAGCGCGCACACTGTCTATTCGTATCGGAGTAAACGAGAGCGAGTGTTACTGGGCGGCCCGGTTTTTGAAGATAAATAAACTGGGCGGCCCGGTTTTTGAAGATAAATAAGTAATTAAATATTGAAATAAAAAAAGTGTGGATTATTTGTGAAATATGACTCGTTAGCGGTTAAGGTATGAATATGTTGACTTCATGTTTTTAATTGCAGATCCATATGTCAAAAAAATAAAGACATAGAACCGTTTAATGATGATTTTAAGACCAATCTTTGCAATTATTTTCTATCGAGCCGATTTCGTCCAATTATGTATCGAGCCTGTCCACGGTCTTTAAAATATGGTGAATATTAACATATATTTTTGATGTGCTAGAATGAATAGTTTTTCTTAAAAAACTGCTTAAATAACATCAATTTCAACAAAATTAGGTCTCGTTAGCCTCTTAAGTGTTTTACGTTTTGGTTTTATTTTGTTGTACATTTTCTTTTTTGTGCGTGTTCTTTTGATATCAAGGACTATGGAACCTCAGCCAGGCCCTTCAAATATAAAGGACAATTTTTCACCGCCGAAGAGAAGGCCACGCAGTATACCAATACCTATAAATAAATAAATAAAAATTCCTGTCAAAATACTATAAATATCCGAAAGTCTTTCGGCCTATAGCTGTATTTGTCAGTTAAAATCATGCATAATTTATATTTGGTGAATACATTGGATAAAAAAGATTTTATACCCCTGGTGTGCCACTTTGACATTGACAGTTGTTGAAAATGTAAACACATTTTTGATCTCGATTACCATCTCAGACTAGATAGGGCAGTTACCAACTAGGCTAGTTGCAGCGTATTTTAATAATGGAAATCCAATTTCATGTCTAACTATATAGGTATTCATCCTATACTATTAAACGAGCAATATTTGTATATATATTTGAAATCATGTTCTCCAAAGCGGCTCAAACGAGTTCAATGAAATTTGGAATATAGTGTTTTACGGGGGCGAAAAATGTCTGTAGGTCTCATGTTTGGAAAAAATAGTTTTCTCCGTATTTTCACTATTTTCACCTGAGCAGTGCTTGGTCGCCCAGGGACTTAGTATTGATCTGACACAGTCGAATTCTCCTTTAATAAAAAAACCGGTCAATGGCGAGTCTGAGTCGCGCACCGAGGGTTCCGTACAAACGTTCATATAAACCGTACTCGTCACTCATAGTAGAAGTTACCGCTGTACAGCGCCATCTGCATTTTGGTACTTATACTTGCAACCTAGTATGTTTATTTTTCAGCAATATTTTTTTATCACGTGTACCGATTTCGGTAATTATTTTGAAGACATGAGATTACGTACCAAAGTAATTAAAATACAAATTAAGTAAAAAAATCATTTTTGATAAATGAAAAAAAAAACACGTTCGATAAAGGTATCGTTTTATTTTTTCTGTATTATTTAGGACACTTAATCATATGTTATAATATCAAAATTTGTGCTCCGTAAACTTCGGAGATAAAGGGGGGGACTGGTATTTTTTTCAACATTTTCCTTCATAAATCAAAATTTATGACGGTTGAAGTAAAATAAAAACAGTTTTAGAAAGTGCAACTCAAGCCCTTTCATTTGATACCTCATTTAATTGACTAGAATTAAAAAATGTAACCCCCCTATAATTTGTAATTTTCACAGAAAATAAAAATGTTTATTACAATTTTTAATTTTCCTTACACGCGTGTTAGCTGTATTTACAATTGTTCCAAACAAATTGATAGCATGAGTAGTTCCTCAGATATTGAACGTTGTGACAGGCGGACAGATGGACAGAGTCGCACCATAAAGGGTCCTTACCTTTTTGTTACGGATCCCTAAAATATCTATACATGCTTCTTATGTCAGTAACAAGAAAGACTGTGCATACATATTATTGAATATCTTATGCACAGTCTCTCTAATATCTACTTATGGCCGTTCCAATAATCAATCCACCTATAATTTTCCTTACCAACAGTTACATTTTGACACATTTTCTACGGGTAATCTGTCAAAATCTAACTGCCGGTAAGGAAAACTATCGGTGGATTAATTATTGGAACCGGCCATTAGAGAGCTCGACGTACACGTCTTGCTCAGTTCAAGTTGTGGTAAATTGACATGACATGACATGATAATCACGTCAAGTATCTAATATGCGTGAAATTAAAACATACCGACTTTAAATCTAATGAGCGCTTCTAAATTATTTCCATGTATCTGTATATAGCAGCGAGTTCATTTCAGTCCTTGATGTGAATTATGATATTTCTATGCAAAACCATCCGTGAAATAGAACGTAATTTAATCCAGAACTTGTATTACGAAGAGAATATAATTTAACTCATGATTACACTAAATATGGGATATTTAACCAGAATGATAGGCTATTTATCTATCCAACAGTCGATACCGTAGGTGTCCGTTTATTATTATTATGAAGAGAAACACACGCGTCAGAGGGCTCCGGACCCTTTTCGCTACATATGGAGACCAAGCTGCTGCGGACTACGGCGTAGAGCTACGAGCGTAGCGTAGCATAAGTTAGAACGGAACCCTGATTATGAGAATCACACAAGCTTTTCTTTTTATTATTATCATGGAAAATAAAGCGACTATCGGAATGTTCAGGCCGCGATTTGGACACCAGCGGGCACGGGCGGCGAGCGGGCGTTCATACATTCGAGCGACTGCAATACATGGGCAGGGGCTCGCCACCCCACTGCCCGCTGACGTCCAGGCCCCGTATCATGGTCGGCCTTATCCCGCGATAAGTGACAAGATAGAGCGTCAGTCTCGTTCTATCGAACGGTGTCAGCCAGTGACGGCCGCTCTTACTTGTCACTTATCGCGTGATAAGGCCTACCATGATACGGGGTCGGTCTTACACCGCAATACTACTTACGATTCAAATAGTAATTTACTTGATTATTATGTTACATTTAGTATGACGTCGCTGTAAATGTATATACATTACTCAGTATGAATGTTTAACAATGATATTAATTTATTCGTATACTTACCATAATGTAATCCTCTAAGAAATAATGATCGATTAATATTACGAAAAAAAGTAGTGTTACGTAAATACCTATTAATTTAGTCTTAGGTTTAAGTTATATTAATTAATGGAAATATACACGCTCGCTGGAATAATATTAATTTGTAAATAACTATAAGCTCTCATTAAGTGAAATGTAAATTTCTTTTGAGGCAATACATTTCTTTAACCCGAAAAAAATATGTGTAGAAAGGAATTCCAAAGGATTATCCCACCGCATTGAATTAAGTGAGCAGGTAGTTCAATGCAAGTTCAGTTATTATTGTCTCGTTTTATTTTAACCGGATAATAGCGAGCGAGCGATACACGGCAGAAAGGAGATTATCTTGGATTTAGCAATACAATTCCGCCCGTCCAATACATAAAAGCGCAATCCATTAAATACTAGGCTGCGTTGTTTCGTAGCTGTGTTTTTGCAGGGTTGGAGGATGCAATCAATTGGGCAATCTGAAAACAGATTTTAAACAAATTGTGGCAAATTAGCATATGGCTTGCTTCTGTAGCGGATCTAGATCCCCCCAAGACCCTTTGAGTCCTTGCGGGACAAATGTTACATTCAGCTTAAATCTAATGTTAGTAGGGTCAAGCCCAAAAGGGTTCCCCCAAACCAAAATGATGGATTCGCTAAATGCTTGCTCGATGGTTAGTAGGCGTCGTAGCTTATGGACGCTTGCGATTTCAGAGGAGACAAAAGCGCGTTGCCGATCCTTTATTGATTCTAGGATTCTTTCTGTGCACAGCTGGAGACAAATGTAGGTCCCAATAGTATATTAGATAAGTAGTTAAAAAAAATAAGGCTTTCCATTCAAATAGAGTTCAATCTCCTTTCTTTTTAATCGGTTTCGTTAGGTGATTTAACACATTTTTGTAAATTCCTTACTTACTTAATTAAATAACGAGTAGAAATGAACGAACAGCGACCACAAAATTAATAATAGATTTATTACCTATTAGAGAAACGATTTTAACGATCAGTAGGAAACCATCGATATAATCGTACAGAATAAATAATAACACTCATTATACGCACAGAAGGTCCGCTCTTTAACAAGACCGATGTTGGACAGGTAATTAAGGGGAGTGCCTTGGAAATGATCGCGTGATTTGAAACGCCGTTCTGACTGGATTAAGAAATAATAAGGTCTGATTTTCAGATACATGATTCTTGACTATATGATTGTTTATCTGATTTAATCGATACATGATTGCCTAAAGTTTCCTCAATAGAAAAAAAAATCCAAAGTTGGGTCTTTATTTTGCTTTTTTTACTCAGCCTACTTAAACAATACATTATTTTACGACACATTCAAGTTAATACTATAGTATTTTATCTCATCTAAAATCTTACTTAATCCTACTAATATTATAAATGATGTTTAGATGTTTGGATTTTTGTTACCCAATCACGCTAAAACGGTTCAACCGATTTGGATGAAATTTTGTACGTAGATAGTTTATAGCCTGAATTAAAATATAGGATCGTTTTTATCTTGGGTCCACGCAGACGAAGTCGCGGACGGAAGCTAGTAAAATATAAATAAAACTTCACTAAGGTATTTATCGAAATTTGACCAAAAACGCCGTTGCATCTCTTTTTCTCTCTTATGTCGTTATGGGGGCATGGTCGACTCGAATTAAGGCATCCCCTTAACGAATGTTCTACCATATACCACGTGCTCTTACGTCTAGTTAGGGTCGTCACGTTGGCGTAATAATATGTCCCATGGCTCTTATGTTTTGGTATACAATACAATACACATATTCTTTATTGCTCACCAGACAGAAGATAATAGAAAAATAGAGGTAAATTAAACATGAACATTAGTGGTATATATTTATGAGAGGATTAAATTGATACACATTTTTGCATTCGACCGTCCAACGCCGGCCGCGGTATACCATCGCCACATTGGCACTGTCAACCGCGTTCGGATGACTTGCACCGTGCTTGCACCTCAGGGGTGTGTAATAGCCGAGTTTAGCTGAAGCGGCGAGTGGGCCTAGTGCCATTATCATTATTGGCCTTGTACATCTGTGAAAAGATGATTTACAGAGCATCCATATTTGGAGGTGCGGAACTTACGCTACGTGGCTTTAAGGCCGATACGATGGTGCTACTCGATAGCCATATCTATAATATTACTCATGGAAAATTAAATAGCAAAATTTGTAATATCACACCTTGAGCTTAATGGAGCCGCAGCCCTACATTTTAAACTTGCGTCTATAGATTACGAGCGGTATCCTAATAGGGTTGACTAGATTACGTTCCTAATGCGTTATTATTATTTGAGGCCAGTTTATGGCCCTCGTTATGCTTTAGGTGATCCTATTGCCCGATATTATGTAGTAATGGGTTATCGGAAAATTGTTTATCATAGGCCAATGGTTTTTTTGAGCCACTAACTCACTAAAAGTTAAAGCTTTATGTGATAAAAATATATTTTTTTTTTGGTTTCAATTTGCATTTTGCCTTTATATGCATAAAATATTTTGTTGAACTATTACGTTGGCAAACGAGTATCTGATTGTGAGCAGACATCGTAGCCTATTGATGCTTCCGACTGCAGAAGAACCAAAAGGGCGCAATCAATAATGATTTTGTTCCATTGGCGCTAATGCTTCGCCACAAAACAGGGTTACTATGTAACTATTTATGAAAATGAATGTCTTTACAATGTGAAGTTAGGCTCAATTTTTTTTGTTAATTAGTTTAATCTCTCCTGAGATAAGTACACATTCAAAGTGTCTTTGCTGCTGGACCGATACAGGTCTACAAAATGTATATTCTCAAACATGCAATGAAATTTTGACGTTATGTTCTGTATAATAGGTTGCGAAGTATTAAGTTTCGGATGCGGCGAGACGAGAAGTCCATAAGGGAATTTCATACAAATTGGGAACCAAGGCCTGCGAAGTGAGCTTTTGTTGTTTCAGTATCAAAATCGAGCCATTAAATAAAACTTGGAGTTTTAGTTATTTCATTGCATCTCTGCTCCTGCGGAACACTCACGCACAAAAGAAGTACCTATCTAGGGCGGCACATCATGTACCCAGAAGAGGTACAACATATCACCGCCCAAAGAATCTGGAATTTCCTAAAAGGCAACGGGCTTTAACGGTGAAATTGAAAACAAAGTTTGAAAACCTAGTTTTCTGGCCTCTGCAAGTCTGCACTCTGCAGTAATATACTATTACGACCTATGGCTGAAATTATGACTAAAAACGTCCTTTTTAATTTCCATTTTTGACCCGTCAACGAAAGCGCCTTAAGTACTAAGCAATATCATGTTTAAAATAACAATAGACATAACGTATACATCCATATAACAAAACGTCCAACAAATGATGAAGCATTAACGATACACCAGTAAGTGGTAGAATAAAATAGAAGAATCAAAGCTGGATTCGCGCGACTTTCAACTTAGCTGCACGGTTACAGAGTTTATATTGGCAAAATTGCTTAAACATAGGCGCCGTTAGATCAATATGGCTTAAGCTGACATACGCGTATATTGTAGTGTAATTGCCAACTTATGTTGTTCATGTGATCACGTGAATTATCCTCGCCCAGTAGGGTGAAAAGATTATTTCGACTGCCAAACGCAGCTTGCTAGACTTGGACTGACAATAGAAATTGATTGTTCTGTACTTGCCTTTAGTTAAGTGGAGTTTTCCACTTTAAGACGTCTAAAAAAACCGGCTAAGAGCGTGTCGGGCCACGCTCAGTGTAGGGTTCCGTAGTTTTTCCGTCCGTCACAGTAAGTGTCCCCACTTAAGCGTTAAAAAAATGGGCTATTTGTTACATTAAGTTGACATATTAAGTACAAAACCCTAAAACCCGACATACTGCGACATCTATCGGCAAATTAAGTAAACTATTGCGCGCGAGCTTAAAGTATGGAAGATGATTTTTATGGGATAATTCTTTATTGCGTGAACCGATTTTCACTGTTTTTTTTACTTTATTTGAAAGCACGTCATTTCATAGTGATTTTGTAGAAATGACAGGTACAATAAACACCTGCTCATACGGTTAAATTACAAACTTAGTTCAGAAATTATTTTGTAATTTTTTTCAAAAACTATTCAACCTATCAAGTTTAAAATAATTTTCCTAGAAAGTTTTTATAAAGTTCTACTTTTGAGATTTTTTCATATTCTTAAAACTTATGGTTCAAAAGTTAGAGGGGGGGGGGACACATTTTTTTAACTTCTGGAGCGATTATCTCCGAAAATATTAACATTATCAAAAAAATATTTTAGCAAACCCCTATTAATTTTTAAATACCTATCCAACAATATATCACACGTTAGGGTTGAAATGAAAAAAAACACTCCTCACGTTACGTATATGGGACGTACCCTAATAAAAATCAAAAAATCACTTTTTATTTTACCACTGTCAACGTGATTGATATACATATTAGTACCAAATTTCAGCTTTCTAGTGCTAACGGTTACTGAGATTATCCGCGGACGGACGGACAGACAAAGCGAAACTATAAGGGTTCCTAGTCGACTACGGAACCCTAAAAATGATAGTAAAAATTAAGTTGTACTTTAAATCACGCCTGAACTGTTAGTTTTGTGCCGACTACTAACCACCGTTAACAAATTAATGATTAATGAAAATGCTCGACTGCAAATTTAAATACGTATATTGTTGAAATAGTGTCTAAGTAAACATTTAAGCAAAAAATTAAATCTGCATTCGTAAGTATCCATGGCCAAGCAAACAAGCAAATAACGGCAGAGATCGTTAGTATAATTTCAGTGAGCTCTGAGAAATTTCGTGCAGTTTGCGTCGAGAGTCAAGTGTTAGCATTATCATATTTACTGGGCTTCTATACTATTAACACTAATATCGAAACAGAATAGAATATGAATCGATCTGCACGGCTAGCACGTGACGGCGCGCGAGCTCTCTCGATTTTTCTCGCACTATTCGTCTCTCTCTTATTAGAACACTTAGAAGAAGAGGTGTAGTGCGATAAAAATCGAGAGTATGTCGCGGCCGTCGTGTGCTAGACGTGCTGCTAGCAACTATCTCGCTCCTGCTTAAGGGTAACAAATTGTTTAAGAGTGGGACGCTGGTTATACACCCACTTTCTATGTAATTCCGTTTCAAACTTTGTACAGACATTTTGATAGATACTAGATCACTTTGCTTTACTCATTTTTCACTTTACCACGACGCGGTTATTTATTTATTTTTCGATCGAATCCATGTGATATTAAGTAGTGAGGCAGGCACAGCCGAAGCTTCCGTCGGCTGCGGTGTCCGTTTACCACCAGGCAGATCATACGCTTGTTTCTCATCATTGTGACATTAAAACAAAGGCATACCGTGAGATATTTATACCGTTGTTTTTATCAGTAAGTATGTAAGGTTCCGTAGTTACCTTGTCATTACTCATTTATATTGTCATTGGTTATTGCAGCTTGGCGGCATTATAGGTGATTTATGTAGCTTATAGATATCGATTGATCTGGTACGAAATGGAATACCTATCAATAATTTGATTACAATGACAGGTCAGTTTAAGTTAGCTCAGTTAAACCCTAGCTTACCTACTTCTAACTTAATAGTAAGTAACGATGATGTTTTAATAGTTGACCCTGTCGGGGATGACATACCTTTGTCAAATGTAATTGAATAAAAGTCAACACAACCCATGTCCATTTTGATTGACTACATATACACATTATGCAAAAGCATAATCTGCATATTTTTATCACAATTTATGCTTTCGCTGGCTGACAATGATTTCCAAAATCAGATTAGCTACTTCGCTCAATTTCAACCGAACATATTACGAATGAAATTGATAAAATCGTCTGCGGTGTCAATGGGATTCGTTCGCTTTTGAGCGAAATAACGTCAGGAATTGTATTAAGTCACTTACCGATTTTGGTGAGAGTATTAATAAGGTCCATCACGTAACGCATTGTACCCTCAATTTGTATGGGATTTGACAGCTAAACGCGAACGCGGTCGTAACGTTTTGTTTCGGTAAAACTTATACTAGAGCCTCTGGTAGTTCTAAATGTCACTTCTTATATGGAAAAAATACAGTTAAATTGTTCTAACTCGCGTTCGGAACGTTACGTGATTACCTGTCTGGGTTCGAATCGCGGTAAGCGCATTTGTTTGGATGACGAATACAAATATTTGTTCTTGAGCCATGGATGTTTTCTATGTAGGTAGGTATCTACAGGGCTGTCCCAAAAGTCAACGTCAAGTCGAAAACAGGGTGAAAAACCAAATCATAGTTCCAAAAAAAAAAAAACCAAACCATGTATTTTAAAAATTACAGGCATTCAAAAAGAAACCAAAAAAACCGGCCAAGTGCGAGTCAGACTCGCACACCAAGGATTCCGTACACACCTGTACGTATATAAGTAATAAATAACTTTCAAATTATTAAAAATATTTTTCTTATATGACTAACTAAAAAACGGTTTTCGCCATTTTTCCTTTATCTGTGCTATAAGACGTTGCTTCGTACCAAATTTCAAGATTCTGAGTTCACGGGAAGTACCCTGTAGGTTATGATTCCCTTGCGAGTTTCGAAAATTTGCGGCATAAACGGCTGTATCTTTTGATTGCGTTGGCTTAGACGTTTGATTTTTTCACAGCTCTAAGGGACAGTAGACCTGAGTATTTGGTATAAATTTTAGCTGATACCTCCACGCGTACCTGAGAAAAAGGGTCTTGACAGACCGACGGATGGATGGACGGACGGACGGACGGACGGACGGACAACAAAGTGATCCTAAAAGGGTTCCGTTTTTTCCTTTTCAGGTACGGAACCCTAAAAATGGGCACCCTGTGATAACAGTTTTAGCATTACTGGCTACAAATCTTGACTTTTTCACCCTTTTTCGGATGATTGTTGTATAAACGTATGTATCGTCTTCTAGTACTCATAATAGTTCTCTGCTTTATTTAGATTTGCTTGGTTTCAGACTAAGTCGATTTGTCCCCACATTTTTTTTTATTCACCAGGATTTTGTTTTTGTTTTGGGGGACTGTTTTTTAGGGTTCCGTAGTCAACAATGTACCCTTATAGTTTCGTCATGTCCGTCTGTCTTCGACTTAGCTCAGTAACCATTACTACTAGAAAACATCACTCACGCCGACAAAATAGTATAACAAAATCTTGATTTTTTTTCTTATAATTATCTTTTTTAGGTTACCTCCCCTACACCTAAAGCGGGGATGTAATTTTTTTTCTCGTTAAACCCATGGTGTGGGTTTCCTAAAATTATTTTTCAAATAAAAAATTTTATTTGCGAGATATTGGGCTTTAAAGCCCTAATTTTTGTTCGAGTCATGTCCCCCCCCCGCCCTCCCCTGCCGGCTAAATGGCTACTACTGGGGATGTTAAAAAATTCGTGCATATAATGAATTTTAAAGGAAAACTATCACGAACAAGTAGGCATAAGTAGTTACCGAGTAATAGTCGACCAACTTAATGTGTACTTGGAAAGGCCAATTTTCGTACAAATTCGGCCGACGCAAACGCACCCACCGCACGTCGATGTAACTAAGGCAGACAGGCAACTACGGAACCCTACACTGCGCGTGGCCCGACACGCACTTGTTATTATATGGGGTAGGGAAAGCCAGTAGTCAAAGTGCCTACGCAGGCATCTTTGCCAAGCAAAGCTTTGCAGAGCTCAAAATGATTTAAAAAGGCAGAAATGTGTAAACAAAATGACCTCTTCGTACGCATGGCTACCTCAGCTGCTGACTGAATTGAGTTGCAAATGGTAAGTCAATTGACAGTCAGTAGTTAATTCCAACTATTCTACACGGTATAGTAGATTGTGTCTCAAGGGAGCATAATTATATATTTACGGCGACGGTGGTAAGATATTGAATCCTGAGTTAAACGAAAAATTCTACAATAGAATCTCGAGCGTAGCGAGGCATTCTAAAGTAGATTTATTTTTTCGGGATTTAAGTATTTACGGATTTAAGGAAATAATTTTGCTACCGAGTGGCACATACTGCTTTTTACACCTATGAGAAAAAATTAAATCCCTCATATGGGATCAGGCAAGTAAAGTACAATTTTATTTTCTCATTAGAGGGCAACAATGACCATTTTCTGAATAGGAAGCGTGAAAATGTTATACATATATGCTCAGCTCCTCTCTATTTTTTAAAGAAATATATAATATTTAAGCTACCAAATCAGTGAACTTTAATCTGTTATAGGCAAATAGAAAACCAGTAGGACAAGTAACAAATTAGGCCATCCATTTCCGAGAGGGAATTTGATCCCTGCTGTATTAATGTGTCAGTTCATTTGTGCCCTGATAGCTAACTTTATAACCACTCCGCCATAAGTACTTTGACCTACTATGAATGGGAAGATTATGGTATCTGGTTGGTTAATTCCTAGTTGATTGTATTAATTACATAAGGTCGACATTGTCTAGCGTAATTCTGGGCGAGTTGGGCTAAATATGCATGTTGTTAAACAATATAATTGTATGTATTACTTACACAACTGTAACCTTACGGTATATAAGTGAGGGTGTATTACTAGTACAATACGCAGTCATCTTACTCAAATTACAGCCATACCTCATCTACTATATACTTATAATATAAAGAGGAAATTACTGTGAGCTTTGCAAAATGTAAATTTGTATGTAACGGGTAATCCAGAACCGCTTATGTAATTTCAAAATTTATTTCCCATCCGTGTAGAATGAACATTTTGGAAGGTTATTTTGGGCTATATTTCATCCCGCGGGTTTTCCTGCGTTCTTTGCATTGGCAGGCAAAGCCGCGTTAGCACCTAGGATTTTATAAAACCAATACCAATAACTACGCGTAAGTATATACGATGATTTTGAATTCGTGATCAGGAGTATTTTTTTCTAATTCTGTAATTGATACCAAACACGATTAACTCGTCGTAACCTAAAAGAAACGTTCTTTTTTCTGAATAAAACTGAATAAGAAATTACTTTATAATTCAAAATCATTGTCACCCTAATGGTAGTTTGCGAAAATTTGACATAATATGTGTGTTTGAAGTATCTACTTAACTTCAAGAAAGGTAGGGTGACCAAACTTTCAGTGGAAATTAGTGTTAGCATTATCATTCAATATAATTAACTAAAAAAGGGGTGATTTAGTTGCATGAGACCTCATCTATTGAAATCCGTTTTGGCTGTTTATCAATATTTTTCGACTCCTGATCACAGACTAAAAATTCACCGTGTATATAAAAGCATAGCATATTTCAAAACGTACTCACATTCCATTTGCTCGTTATAGTTGAATTTGATGATTACCGTAATGTTATATATTAGGACGCCGTAATATTTTTTTCCCTCACTGCCTCGGAAAGCCGTCTTTTTATCCTTTAAAACCAGTGGGCAAAAACGCATTTTATCCACTAGTGGGGTAAGTAATTTAAACTTGGAGCGTTTTTAAGTAGCTTTTGACAGTATGAAAACGTAAAACGCTCATAATACAAAAAAATCCGGGTGATGTATTTCTGTTGCCGCTATTACAACAAATACTAAAATACTGTATAAAATAAATATTTAAGTACTTAAAAAAAATGCTTGTTGCCTTCATCAGGCGCTGGGTCTCAAAATGTACGGGAAAACTAAAATCTGACTCGCACTTGAGCAAAATTCTACTTGATATTACTTAACGCAAAAAAAAATACTTAAATTAAATAAAGTTGTTTTGCTTGTTGCACTTTTCTCGCTAGTGAGGTGATTTTTTTTATGTACAGAGCAGCTAGCTGTGGAACGCAAACATGCAATCCTTCTGTTATCATTAAGCGGCTTTTCAAAACGCCTCGGTCAATGGTGTATTTAGGAACTATTCACTCATGACCTGCATAAAATCACTTTCTAAAATCACAAGGTGTTCATTAATTTTTATGGTTATTTACTAGATCAGATCTGACCACTGGCGCATCCAACTGGCGTGAGGTGGCGCAGAATAGGGAAGAATGGCGTTCTCTTGTCTCAGTAGCCAAGATCCTTTTGGGTTATCGAGCCGGCGTAGTAGGTACTAGACTAGACGGCAGGTTTTGTTTGCAGTTATTAAAGTGTGTGGGAGCCAGCGAGGAAGGCGTTTTTTGACATTCGCATTGTAAATGCCGACGCCGCTTCGTATGGCTTACTCACATGGCCCACAATCGCCCAAATACACGCTCGTGAAAAACACCGCAAATACGACTTGGCTGCAGAAGATCTTAGAGCCTCATTTACTACCCTTGTGGGCTCCTGTGATGGCATTGTCGGCATGGAATATGAATCCATTATTAAGAAAACATCTCAAGCTATGTGAAAAATGGGCCAAACCATACTCACAAATAATAAGCTGGACCAAAGTCAAAGTACAAATATCAATCATCAGAGCGGTCTCTATGAGAATTAGAGGAACGAGAAGAAGAATAGAAAGATTTGGATGTGAAGACAGCTGTGGATATTATTTTATTTATGATGTATTATTTAACGTAATAAAGCTAAAAAAAAAAATAGGCATTGACGATTTTTAATGTCTGATTTAAATGACAAATTCAGTTTCGTAACGGTGACACTGACCATAGAGAAAATTGCACCTACCTTAAGGTTCATTACTCAGTTCTGACTCCGAATCTGCGGGCGGACTTCAGCCGCGTAAAATCTAATTCCGCTTGCAGGCTTTCCACAGATTTTGTATGGATGGCCACAGAGAGACGTAAAAAATCGGCGTGGAACGCGCTCAGCTAGTCGTTAATAATCACCTGCGCCACTCGACAGTGTTTATTTTGAAGATGCAATGTCAGACATTAAACCTGTCAAATATTGCGTTTTATTTCTCAGCGTCGTCGTTATTTACCAGTAGAGACGTCTGGGGCCGTAGACAAGATTACAATCGACAAGCGCTAACGCCAATAGAAAATAATAAAATGTAGGGGAATGACTTTTCGTTAACATCTGTCATTCCCATACATTTTATTAGTTTTCTATTGGCGTTAGCGCTTGTCGATTGTAACCTTGTCTAGGCCTCCTGAACTGTCTGTCAGCTTCGCTATTATTAACGTTCCGAAAAAAAAACGTGTGTGAAGGATCGGCGGGATCCCGAGGCTGAAATCGTAATTCAGCCTGTATATGGCAGCCTTAAATGTGCCTTCATTTGTTCGTAGTTTCAGTAATGTAGCAAAGCTCTTTTATCCTACTAATAGTATACATGCGAAAGTGTGGATGTTTGGATGGTGGTTACTATGTTTGTTAAATAAATCACGCTTAAACGGCTCAACCGATTTGGATGAAACTTTGCACGAAGATAGCCTGGATTAAAATTTAGAATATTTTTTATCCCGGATCTACGCAGACAAAGACGCGGGCGGAAGCTAGTATAAAATAATTAGTTACATTTTCTATCAGTTACCTGATTTGACAACTTGCAACCTTAAACCAATTTTAGAGCTCCCGAATGAATGCTCTGATTTTAATTTATGGCGAAGCACATCAAAGTTGAGGTGGAGAATTGGCTTACACGGAGAACGAACCCCAAAACGCAGAGTACCAAGTAATGCCCGAGTGACCCTACCAGCGAGCTCACGAAGGTTTGCCTGTGACCGGAACGTTGGTTGGAGTTGCTGCTAATTTATGAGCTTCCAGTTTCATTAGAAGTCAGAATCCTTTGCGTTTTTCATCTGACCCAGAGAATAGTAAGTACGTGATGGACGAAACATTTATTTCTTATTTAATCGTATGGCGATCTGTAGAATAGGCGAATATCCATGTGATATTTTTATAGGAGCTCCTACTTCGCCGAAAGCGTTGACGAAACATTAAACAGCTGACATGAAACTGTTAACAACATCAACAGTTGCAGTTAAGTGTTTTGCGTTACATTGCGGGCTGAATTGTTTTGTATAGTGTTTTATTTTATGTAAAGCTCAGCAAACTGTATCATAATATGCTCCTTAGGTCATATACTAATCGCGATTTCAATATTTGCTCGTATTGGATTTCCACGCTGTAGAAATAACTAAAACAAAAGCAAATTAAATCACATGTTATTTATTGAAGATATGTTTTTCAGCCGCATAGAGGCTGACTATTATAGCGGTAATGTAATATAGAAAGAGAGTTCTACCAAAAATCGTCCTTTCGAGATGTGTGGATTCAAAATCGGAACACGTGGTTCATTATGTCACTTGGTGTTGTGTAAGCTCCAGCCAATCAAAGCGGCCGTAACCGTGGGCGTTATCATGAAAACAAAAAGCCACTTGCTTAAATGTGAAGTCATGGTTTGGCGGCCATTTAACTTGAGCATTTCTATCTTTTTTGAGATTATTTAACTATTCTATAAAACTGACATAGGAATTTGAATTACTATTTCTAGTTGCTTTTTGAAAATAATTTGAAATCGGCCTAACTCGAATAATCTCAAGTATACTTTTCTAGTTTTGTTAAGGCAAGACGCTGGCGCGGCCTGCGGTGGCGGTCAATACTAAACTTGTCATTAGCTGTCAAATTTACTATTATTAATTTACGCAGGCCTTGTGTGTATTGTGACACATGTTGAATGTTGCAATACGAATTAGGTTTATGTTAATAGGCAAATAGCAAATTATCATGTAAAAAAATGCAATCGATAGGGGTAAATAAAATAATCAACAATGACATAGTATTATCTTGAAAAAGGATTAAAAATGTAGTCAAATGGAGAAAAATCAACGCAAGAGGTTAAATAATATGTTAAAAATATATAGGTAGGTACAATACAATACAATACAATAATTTATTGATAACCCCATAGTTACAAGTCAAATGGTAGTATGGTAATGGTGGTAATGGTGGTAGTTATATAATATTACTTCAAAAGAGATGCCCATTCTCCTTTTTGTTGTACTTAATTTGATGAGTCTATGTCCCTATTATGTTGTATTCTTTCAGTGCCATCTTGCTTCTTAATGGCCTCACTGAAAATCAGCATCACGGAGCGCGTCTTGTGGCTCGCTCCGTGACACCAAGCTAAGTGGACCTTTTAGCGTAATATTATGGTTAAATTGTATGTAATTATTTTTTCTTTTATGTCGCAAAATCTTTACGCTAATAAATTATTTTCTTCCTTCTTTTTTCTTTCTAAATAACCACGAAGTTATAAGTGTCCAAAGTTCCGAAAATATTAACATTATCAAAAAAATATTTTAGCAAACCCCTATTAATTTTTAAATACCTATCCAACAATATATCACACGTTAGGGTTGAAATGAAAAAAAAACACTCCTCACGTTACGTATATGGGACGTACCCTAATAAAAATCAAAAAATCACTTTTTATTTTACCACTGTCAACGTGATTGATATACATATTAGTACCAAATTTCAGCTTTCTAGTGCTAACGGTTACTGAGATTATCCGCGGACGGACGGACAGACAAAGCGAAACTATAAGGGTTCCTAGTCGACTACGGAACCCTAAAAATGATAGTAAAAATTAAGTTGTACTTTAAATCACGCCTGAACTGTTAGTTTTGTGCCGACTACTAACCACCGTTAACAAATTAATGATTAATGAAAATGCTCGACTGCAAATTTAAATACGTATATTGTTGAAATAGTGTCTAAGTAAACATTTAAGCAAAAAATTAAATCTGCATTCGTAAGTATCCATGGCCAAGCAAACAAGCAAATAACGGCAGAGATCGTTAGTATAATTTCAGTGAGCTCTGAGAAATTTCGTGCAGTTTGCGTCGAGAGTCAAGTGTTAGCATTATCATATTTACTGGGCTTCTATACTATTAACACTAATATCGAAACAGAATAGAATATGAATCGATCTGCACGGCTAGCACGTGACGGCGCGCGAGCTCTCTCGATTTTTCTCGCACTATTCGTCTCTCTCTTATTAGAACACTTAGAAGAAGAGGTGTAGTGCGATAAAAATCGAGAGTATGTCGCGGCCGTCGTGTGCTAGACGTGCTGCTAGCAACTATCTCGCTCCTGCTTAAGGGTAACAAATTGTTTAAGAGTGGGACGCTGGTTATACACCCACTTTCTATGTAATTCCGTTTCAAACTTTGTACAGACATTTTGATAGATACTAGATCACTTTGCTTTACTCATTTTTCACTTTACCACGACGCGGTTATTTATTTATTTTTCGATCGAATCCATGTGATATTAAGTAGTGAGGCAGGCACAGCCGAAGCTTCCGTCGGCTGCGGTGTCCGTTTACCACCAGGCAGATCATACGCTTGTTTCTCATCATTGTGACATTAAAACAAAGGCATACCGTGAGATATTTATACCGTTGTTTTTATCAGTAAGTATGTAAGGTTCCGTAGTTACCTTGTCATTACTCATTTATATTGTCATTGGTTATTGCAGCTTGGCGGCATTATAGGTGATTTATGTAGCTTATAGATATCGATTGATCTGGTACGAAATGGAATACCTATCAATAATTTGATTACAATGACAGGTCAGTTTAAGTTAGCTCAGTTAAACCCTAGCTTACCTACTTCTAACTTAATAGTAAGTAACGATGATGTTTTAATAGTTGACCCTGTCGGGGATGACATACCTTTGTCAAATGTAATTGAATAAAAGTCAACACAACCCATGTCCATTTTGATTGACTACATATACACATTATGCAAAAGCATAATCTGCATATTTTTATCACAATTTATGCTTTCGCTGGCTGACAATGATTTCCAAAATCAGATTAGCTACTTCGCTCAATTTCAACCGAACATATTACGAATGAAATTGATAAAATCGTCTGCGGTGTCAATGGGATTCGTTCGCTTTTGAGCGAAATAACGTCAGGAATTGTATTAAGTCACTTACCGATTTTGGTGAGAGTATTAATAAGGTCCATCACGTAACGCATTGTACCCTCAATTTGTATGGGATTTGACAGCTAAACGCGAACGCGGTCGTAACGTTTTGTTTCGGTAAAACTTATACTAGAGCCTCTGGTAGTTCTAAATGTCACTTCTTATATGGAAAAAATACAGTTAAATTGTTCTAACTCGCGTTCGGAACGTTACGTGATTACCTGTCTGGGTTCGAATCGCGGTAAGCGCATTTGTTTGGATGACGAATACAAATATTTGTTCTTGAGCCATGGATGTTTTCTATGTAGGTAGGTATCTACAGGGCTGTCCCAAAAGTCAACGTCAAGTCGAAAACAGGGTGAAAAACCAAATCATAGTTCCAAAAAAAAAAAAACCAAACCATGTATTTTAAAAATTACAGGCATTCAAAAAGAAACCAAAAAAACCGGCCAAGTGCGAGTCAGACTCGCACACCAAGGATTCCGTACACACCTGTACGTATATAAGTAATAAATAACTTTCAAATTATTAAAAATATTTTTCTTATATGACTAACTAAAAAACGGTTTTCGCCATTTTTCCTTTATCTGTGCTATAAGACGTTGCTTCGTACCAAATTTCAAGATTCTGAGTTCACGGGAAGTACCCTGTAGGTTATGATTCCCTTGCGAGTTTCGAAAATTTGCGGCATAAACGGCTGTATCTTTTGATTGCGTTGGCTTAGACGTTTGATTTTTTCACAGCTCTAAGGGACAGTAGACCTGAGTATTTGGTATAAATTTTAGCTGATACCTCCACGCGTACCTGAGAAAAAGGGTCTTGACAGACCGACGGATGGATGGACGGACGGACGGACGGACGGACGGACAACAAAGTGATCCTAAAAGGGTTCCGTTTTTTCCTTTTCAGGTACGGAACCCTAAAAATGGGCACCCTGTGATAACAGTTTTAGCATTACTGGCTACAAATCTTGACTTTTTCACCCTTTTTCGGATGATTGTTGTATAAACGTATGTATCGTCTTCTAGTACTCATAATAGTTCTCTGCTTTATTTAGATTTGCTTGGTTTCAGACTAAGTCGATTTGTCCCCACATTTTTTTTTATTCACCAGGATTTTGTTTTTGTTTTGGGGGACTGTTTTTTAGGGTTCCGTAGTCAACAATGTACCCTTATAGTTTCGTCATGTCCGTCTGTCTTCGACTTAGCTCAGTAACCATTACTACTAGAAAACATCACTCACGCCGACAAAATAGTATAACAAAATCTTGATTTTTTTTCTTATAATTATCTTTTTTAGGTTACCTCCCCTACACCTAAAGCGGGGATGTAATTTTTTTTCTCGTTAAACCCATGGTGTGGGTTTCCTAAAATTATTTTTCAAATAAAAAATTTTATTTGCGAGATATTGGGCTTTAAAGCCCTAATTTTTGTTCGAGTCATGTCCCCCCCCCGCCCTCCCCTGCCGGCTAAATGGCTACTACTGGGGATGTTAAAAAATTCGTGCATATAATGAATTTTAAAGGAAAACTATCACGAACAAGTAGGCATAAGTAGTTACCGAGTAATAGTCGACCAACTTAATGTGTACTTGGAAAGGCCAATTTTCGTACAAATTCGGCCGACGCAAACGCACCCACCGCACGTCGATGTAACTAAGGCAGACAGGCAACTACGGAACCCTACACTGCGCGTGGCCCGACACGCACTTGTTATTATATGGGGTAGGGAAAGCCAGTAGTCAAAGTGCCTACGCAGGCATCTTTGCCAAGCAAAGCTTTGCAGAGCTCAAAATGATTTAAAAAGGCAGAAATGTGTAAACAAAATGACCTCTTCGTACGCATGGCTACCTCAGCTGCTGACTGAATTGAGTTGCAAATGGTAAGTCAATTGACAGTCAGTAGTTAATTCCAACTATTCTACACGGTATAGTAGATTGTGTCTCAAGGGAGCATAATTATATATTTACGGCGACGGTGGTAAGATATTGAATCCTGAGTTAAACGAAAAATTCTACAATAGAATCTCGAGCGTAGCGAGGCATTCTAAAGTAGATTTATTTTTTCGGGATTTAAGTATTTACGGATTTAAGGAAATAATTTTGCTACCGAGTGGCACATACTGCTTTTTACACCTATGAGAAAAAATTAAATCCCTCATATGGGATCAGGCAAGTAAAGTACAATTTTATTTTCTCATTAGAGGGCAACAATGACCATTTTCTGAATAGGAAGCGTGAAAATGTTATACATATATGCTCAGCTCCTCTCTATTTTTTAAAGAAATATATAATATTTAAGCTACCAAATCAGTGAACTTTAATCTGTTATAGGCAAATAGAAAACCAGTAGGACAAGTAACAAATTAGGCCATCCATTTCCGAGAGGGAATTTGATCCCTGCTGTATTAATGTGTCAGTTCATTTGTGCCCTGATAGCTAACTTTATAACCACTCCGCCATAAGTACTTTGACCTACTATGAATGGGAAGATTATGGTATCTGGTTGGTTAATTCCTAGTTGATTGTATTAATTACATAAGGTCGACATTGTCTAGCGTAATTCTGGGCGAGTTGGGCTAAATATGCATGTTGTTAAACAATATAATTGTATGTATTACTTACACAACTGTAACCTTACGGTATATAAGTGAGGGTGTATTACTAGTACAATACGCAGTCATCTTACTCAAATTACAGCCATACCTCATCTACTATATACTTATAATATAAAGAGGAAATTACTGTGAGCTTTGCAAAATGTAAATTTGTATGTAACGGGTAATCCAGAACCGCTTATGTAATTTCAAAATTTATTTCCCATCCGTGTAGAATGAACATTTTGGAAGGTTATTTTGGGCTATATTTCATCCCGCGGGTTTTCCTGCGTTCTTTGCATTGGCAGGCAAAGCCGCGTTAGCACCTAGGATTTTATAAAACCAATACCAATAACTACGCGTAAGTATATACGATGATTTTGAATTCGTGATCAGGAGTATTTTTTTCTAATTCTGTAATTGATACCAAACACGATTAACTCGTCGTAACCTAAAAGAAACGTTCTTTTTTCTGAATAAAACTGAATAAGAAATTACTTTATAATTCAAAATCATTGTCACCCTAATGGTAGTTTGCGAAAATTTGACATAATATGTGTGTTTGAAGTATCTACTTAACTTCAAGAAAGGTAGGGTGACCAAACTTTCAGTGGAAATTAGTGTTAGCATTATCATTCAATATAATTAACTAAAAAAGGGGTGATTTAGTTGCATGAGACCTCATCTATTGAAATCCGTTTTGGCTGTTTATCAATATTTTTCGACTCCTGATCACAGACTAAAAATTCACCGTGTATATAAAAGCATAGCATATTTCAAAACGTACTCACATTCCATTTGCTCGTTATAGTTGAATTTGATGATTACCGTAATGTTATATATTAGGACGCCGTAATATTTTTTTCCCTCACTGCCTCGGAAAGCCGTCTTTTTATCCTTTAAAACCAGTGGGCAAAAACGCATTTTATCCACTAGTGGGGTAAGTAATTTAAACTTGGAGCGTTTTTAAGTAGCTTTTGACAGTATGAAAACGTAAAACGCTCATAATACAAAAAAATCCGGGTGATGTATTTCTGTTGCCGCTATTACAACAAATACTAAAATACTGTATAAAATAAATATTTGAGTACTTAAAAAAAATGCTTGTTGCCTTCATCAGGCGCTGGGTCTCAAAATGTACGGGAAAACTAAAATCTGACTCGCACTTGAGCAAAATTCTACTTGATATTACTTAACGCAAAAAAAAATACTTAAATTAAATAAAGTTGTTTTGCTTGTTGCACTTTTCTCGCTAGTGAGGTGATTTTTTTTATGTACAGAGCAGCTAGCTGTGGAACGCAAACATGCAATCCTTCTGTTATCATTAAGCGGCTTTTCAAAACGCCTCGGTCAATGGTGTATTTAGGAACTATTCACTCATGACCTGCATAAAATCACTTTCTAAAATCACAAGGTGTTCATTAATTTTTATGGTTATTTACTAGATCAGATCTGACCACTGGCGCATCCAACTGGCGTGAGGTGGCGCAGAATAGGGAAGAATGGCGTTCTCTTGTCTCAGTAGCCAAGATCCTTTTGGGTTATCGAGCCGGCGTAGTAGGTACTAGACTAGACGGCAGGTTTTGTTTGCAGTTATTAAAGTGTGTGGGAGCCAGCGAGGAAGGCGTTTTTTGACATTCGCATTGTAAATGCCGACGCCGCTTCGTATGGCTTACTCACATGGCCCACAATCGCCCAAATACACGCTCGTGAAAAACACCGCAAATACGACTTGGCTGCAGAAGATCTTAGAGCCTCATTTACTACCCTTGTGGGCTCCTGTGATGGCATTGTCGGCATGGAATATGAATCCATTATTAAGAAAACATCTCAAGCTATGTGAAAAATGGGCCAAACCATACTCACAAATAATAAGCTGGACCAAAGTCAAAGTACAAATATCAATCATCAGAGCGGTCTCTATGAGAATTAGAGGAACGAGAAGAAGAATAGAAAGATTTGGATGTGAAGACAGCTGTGGATATTATTTTATTTATGATGTATTATTTAACGTAATAAAGCTAAAAAAAAAAATAGGCATTGACGATTTTTAATGTCTGATTTAAATGACAAATTCAGTTTCGTAACGGTGACACTGACCATAGAGAAAATTGCACCTACCTTAAGGTTCATTACTCAGTTCTGACTCCGAATCTGCGGGCGGACTTCAGCCGCGTAAAATCTAATTCCGCTTGCAGGCTTTCCACAGATTTTGTATGGATGGCCACAGAGAGACGTAAAAAATCGGCGTGGAACGCGCTCAGCTAGTCGTTAATAATCACCTGCGCCACTCGACAGTGTTTATTTTGAAGATGCAATGTCAGACATTAAACCTGTCAAATATTGCGTTTTATTTCTCAGCGTCGTCGTTATTTACCAGTAGAGACGTCTGGGGCCGTAGACAAGATTACAATCGACAAGCGCTAACGCCAATAGAAAATAATAAAATGTAGGGGAATGACTTTTCGTTAACATCTGTCATTCCCATACATTTTATTAGTTTTCTATTGGCGTTAGCGCTTGTCGATTGTAACCTTGTCTAGGCCTCCTGAACTGTCTGTCAGCTTCGCTATTATTAACGTTCCGAAAAAAAAACGTGTGTGAAGGATCGGCGGGATCCCGAGGCTGAAATCGTAATTCAGCCTGTATATGGCAGCCTTAAATGTGCCTTCATTTGTTCGTAGTTTCAGTAATGTAGCAAAGCTCTTTTATCCTACTAATAGTATACATGCGAAAGTGTGGATGTTTGGATGGTGGTTACTATGTTTGTTAAATAAATCACGCTTAAACGGCTCAACCGATTTGGATGAAACTTTGCACGAAGATAGCCTGGATTAAAATTTAGAATATTTTTTATCCCGGATCTACGCAGACAAAGACGCGGGCGGAAGCTAGTATAAAATAATTAGTTACATTTTCTATCAGTTACCTGATTTGACAACTTGCAACCTTAAACCAATTTTAGAGCTCCCGAATGAATGCTCTGATTTTAATTTATGGCGAAGCACATCAAAGTTGAGGTGGAGAATTGGCTTACACGGAGAACGAACCCCAAAACGCAGAGTACCAAGTAATGCCCGAGTGACCCTACCAGCGAGCTCACGAAGGTTTGCCTGTGACCGGAACGTTGGTTGGAGTTGCTGCTAATTTATGAGCTTCCAGTTTCATTAGAAGTCAGAATCCTTTGCGTTTTTCATCTGACCCAGAGAATAGTAAGTACGTGATGGACGAAACATTTATTTCTTATTTAATCGTATGGCGATCTGTAGAATAGGCGAATATCCATGTGATATTTTTATAGGAGCTCCTACTTCGCCGAAAGCGTTGACGAAACATTAAACAGCTGACATGAAACTGTTAACAACATCAACAGTTGCAGTTAAGTGTTTTGCGTTACATTGCGGGCTGAATTGTTTTGTATAGTGTTTTATTTTATGTAAAGCTCAGCAAACTGTATCATAATATGCTCCTTAGGTCATATACTAATCGCGATTTCAATATTTGCTCGTATTGGATTTCCACGCTGTAGAAATAACTAAAACAAAAGCAAATTAAATCACATGTTATTTATTGAAGATATGTTTTTCAGCCGCATAGAGGCTGACTATTATAGCGGTAATGTAATATAGAAAGAGAGTTCTACCAAAAATCGTCCTTTCGAGATGTGTGGATTCAAAATCGGAACACGTGGTTCATTATGTCACTTGGTGTTGTGTAAGCTCCAGCCAATCAAAGCGGCCGTAACCGTGGGCGTTATCATGAAAACAAAAAGCCACTTGCTTAAATGTGAAGTCATGGTTTGGCGGCCATTTAACTTGAGCATTTCTATCTTTTTTGAGATTATTTAACTATTCTATAAAACTGACATAGGAATTTGAATTACTATTTCTAGTTGCTTTTTGAAAATAATTTGAAATCGGCCAACTCGAATAATCTCAAGTATACTTTTCTAGTTTTGTTAAGGCAAGACGCTGGCGCGGCCTGCGGTGGCGGTCAATACTAAACTTGTCATTAGCTGTCAAATTTACTATTATTAATTTACGCAGGCCTTGTGTGTATTGTGACACATGTTGAATGTTGCAATACGAATTAGGTTTATGTTAATAGGCAAATAGCAAATTATCATGTAAAAAAATGCAATCGATAGGGGTAAATAAAATAATCAACAATGACATAGTATTATCTTGAAAAAGGATTAAAAATGTAGTCAAATGGAGAAAAATCAACGCAAGAGGTTAAATAATATGTTAAAAATATATAGGTAGGTACAATACAATACAATACAATAATTTATTGATAACCCCATAGTTACAAGTCAAATGGTAGTATGGTAATGGTGGTAATGGTGGTAGTTATATAATATTACTTCAAAAGAGATGCCCATTCTCCTTTTTGTTGTACTTAATTTGATGAGTCTATGTCCCTATTATGTTGTATTCTTTCAGTGCCATCTTGCTTCTTAATGGCCTCACTGAAAATCAGCATCACGGAGCGCGTCTTGTGGCTCGCTCCGTGACACCAAGCTAAGTGGACCTTTTAGCGTAATATTATGGTTAAATTGTATGTAATTATTTTTTCTTTTATGTCGCAAAATCTTTACGCTAATAAATTATTTTCTTCCTTCTTTTTTCTTTCTAAATAACCACGAAGTTATAAGTGTCCAAAGTTTTAAGAAGGGGTATATATATTCTGTCCCTTTTTCGCATAACGCAACTTCATATGAAACGATGTCGCTTGTAGTTTATGACGTCACTAATAGACGGCAACGTGTCGTGCCCCATCGTGCTCAGGGCCAAAATCGACGTGGCCCGCCGCGCGCGCGGCTCGCTGTGCGGCAGCCTCGCAGATGGTGACGTCACAAACCGTTTGCATTTTCTTTCTCTAACAAGCATGTATGTATGTATGTATGTAAGCACTTTATTGTACATAATAACAGGTACAAGCAATATTAAAACGGTTGTAGCTTCGTAATTATTTGAGGTATCTGAATGTGATTTTCGTCACAAGCCACTTTTTTTCCTTCTTTCTTTTGCAGTAATAATAATTGTCGAGTCTACACCCGTATTTGATTAAAACGCATCAATGGTTTTACGAGTATCTCATTTTTATGTCTTTCCAAATACTAATGACCACATAACTCTAACTCTCTTCTCTGTAACTTCTATTTGAGTAATAAACGATTTTTCATTTATTTTTACATGGGTATGACCCATCATCATCATCATATCAGCCGAAAGACGTCCATTGCTGGACATAGGCGTCCCCCAAAGAGTGCCAAAGTGACCGGTCCTGCGCCACCCGTATCCAGCGGACTCTCGCAACCTTTACCAGGTCATCATCCCACCCACGCCGCGCCTTCCGACCATGTGGTCGCCACTCGAGAACCTTTCCGCCCCAACAGCCATCGGTTCTACGTGCTATGAGTATGAGTACTCTTATACAATGTTTGACTTAAGGCTGTGCATTGGAAATTATCGCGTGCTTTGAAACGCCGTTCTGACTAGATTAAGAAACAATAACGTCTGATTTTCAGATATATGATTCTTGACTATATGATTGTTTATCTGATTTTATCGATACATCATTGCTTAAAATTTCCTCGATAGAAAAAAGTTCAAAAGTTGCGTCTGTATTTTCCTTTTTTTACTCAGCCTACTCAAACGATACATTATTTTACGACACAATCAAGTAAATACTATAGCACTTTATCTCATCTAAAATATCACTTTATGAAATTTAATTCATACTTCTCTAACGTAACGGTATTTATCGAAATTTGACAAAAAAAGCCATTCCCAAAGAGTGTTACATCTCTTTTCCTCGTGCGCGGAAGGCATCAGCGTGTCTCTGTCTATGGGGCGCGTTCGACTCAAATCAAGGCATCGCCTTAACAATATGACTACTTCACCAACATCAATTTGTAAGGAGCAATGTAACACTTTCAGTGCCAGAAACCCGTTGGACTATACATGAAGGTGTATCCTGTACAAAATGTAAATCACGTTAATGGTTTCCATTTTCAACCGACTCAAAAAAAAGAAGTTTCTCAATTCGGTTGTAGGTTTTTTTAACAATATTTATTTATTAAGAGAACTTACAGCTATAATCATACAATAAACATTGACAGTGGATACAAAGAGTCAATTGTATTTTAACTTTAGGTTCTATAATGCTACACTGCTATTATTATTTTTCATAAATCATAAACTTTTTTTGCATTAAACATTACCTGATACAAGGTGTTGATACAGTCATAGGTAGGTTTATATGTTTAACCATAATTGGTATGCCAAAAATATTGTTACAGTAACTAATATTCAATTCACAAAAAGTTGGTAATTATAATGACTAATGGTAATTTTAATGTTTGTTACCTCAGAACTCCGCCATTTATGAACCGATTTGTACAATATTGTTTTGTTTGTAACTAGATTGGTCCCATTCTTTTCAAAAATCCAGTTGGATGATGGGATCCAGGGAAGTCCTCAAATAAGTATATTAGGCACGCATGTAGTAAATAACTACATGCAATTTCTATTTTCTATTATAACTCGTGTATTTACACCCGGAAATCACAAATGTGGTGAAGTGGAGCTGATGATGACGACCACAGACTCCTGCAACTCCCCAATGATGTACTTAAATCTAAAAAAATACGTCACAGATTCTGATGTGATTCCAATGAAATAGCAACTTATGAAGTGCCAAAGGTCTCAGAATCACCTTTCTTGATGAAGCGACGGAACTCCTCAAATATTATATAATCGGCCCACATACAGCGATTTAGTTTTTTTATGTAATAATCAAGGTTCATGTGATAAAGTGGATGTGAAAACGTTCATCATATGGCTTGGCAGAGTACTGAATTGAAATCGGTTAAAACTTTGTTTCTAAAGTAAATTATTATCATGCGAATAAGTGTCTTTGTTTTCCATAGCTGAGATTCTGGCTCGCTTGCTTGCTTTGTCAATAATAACACTATTGCTAAGTTTCAAATACTTACTTTATTTGAAACCACGTTGAGATCTTCACAAGAAAATCTATATCGCCTCAATCAAAAATCGAATTAGCTACACTGGGCGTTTGCAAGCTGACATGAAATCTAATATCTTCTACGTCATTATTTTACCAACTAGTAATAGATACGAATATGGAGGCATGAGCGTCTTGCTTCTCTCTTTGTGAAGAAGACAACTTGCATCAGGGATTCCACTTGCAGGCATGAAGGGGTTTAAAAGTAATCATCGTGCATATTTTTTCCTTATACAATTTCTTCTTTCACGACGTCCAAAATCATTGTAGCCAAAACTCATTTTTTTTAATCATAGCATAGTTCAGCTGTTTAAGAGTATGTTGCCTTGATAAGCTCAGTCGTTAAAACTGTCACAGAACTACACTCGCGGTCAAATATTTCGGGTCACCCTAAATTAAATAACTGTATTATTTACATAATATGCTATTCTTTATAATACCCAACTGTATTAGCAATTTCCTGGATCTTATCATAAAAATATCAATATCCAAAAATCACGATTTTTGCGATATCTCGCTCCGTTAACGTTGTTTTTTTTCATGGGTTTTTACGAGTCCGATTTAAATCTGGTAACGTTATATTTTTTACTGTTATTAGCAGTTTATATGTAAAATTAAATAAAGATCATGACAGGATTAACTGTACAACCTCTTATGCACTATTTAAGGAAATATGACGGTATTTTACCAACCCGTATTCTTTGTCCGTAGTTTGTCGTAGTGTAGTTTACAAGCTTTTATTGAACTTCAGTTGTATGTTAGTTTAGTATACTCGGGTAAAATGTATGTTAGTTTAGTATACTCGGGTAAAATGTATGTTAGTTTAGTATACTCGGGTAAAATCTATTCACGTAGTGTTTTGCGTAGTTTTAGAGTTTGGATTGACTTGAAATGTAGTTTAAAAAGATATACCTACACGTATAATAATTACTTTTAGAAACAGATATTAATTCGATTGATTTAATTCTTCACTTAGATATACGGTGGGACATATAAATGACCCCAAATAAATGACAATAATTCTGCGTCCATAATATTTGTTTATGTAGGTAATTGTGTTCGAAAATCTGACGTAAAATGCTTAAAAATAAAGCGGACGTAATTTAATTTATAATTATTAAGTCGTAAGTATCGAATTCACCATCTGTAGAGAAAATCTTTACATCGGCCCACAACAATAATGTTAGTAACTCTTTTTAGGTTCATTTCTAAGTCTTGGTTTAGAGTAGATTATTTTCCAATCCATTTATTAATTTTTATTAAAAGGATAAAGTTTTTACACTTATTGTTTATAACAAACCCACAAAACTAAATACGTAACTGCAAGGTTTGGCTAACGTATGAATGTATCGATCATGTATCGAAGGGGACAACAATTTCATACACATGTTCGATTTATAATTTTTTTAGACTTATACTTTTCGCTGTTTTGTCCATATGAAGTCCATAATTGACCTTATAATGTGCCTCGATGATATAAAAAGATTCTTAATATACATGTAAAATTCTTGTATGTTGCTCGAATTTAATGTAAAATTAAATTCGAGCAACATTAAATACAGGTAGAATAAATATTGCCGTTCGTTTCGATGGCAGACGTTTGTTTACCCACGGCATTTGCTGTTTTGGTGATTGTATTGAGCCAGCAGTATTTAATTTGACAAGAGCCACGGTTGTTGGCCATTTTAACTTGCTTTACAACTACCAACTTGCGGGTCTCCACTTAGGTGTCTTAAATAAACACCTTTATTTAAAATCACAGA
Source organism: Epinotia bilunana (assembly GCA_947049275.1). Lineage (NCBI taxonomy): Eukaryota > Metazoa > Arthropoda > Insecta > Lepidoptera > Tortricidae > Epinotia > Epinotia bilunana. The sequence continues at coordinate 17,126,897 of OX346260.1, read as the reverse complement.
CTTAATTTCGGTACCATCACTAACATTTTTGCTTTTATTACAAAATCAACCAACAATAAAGAAGCAATTCAATTAAACCGTCGAAAAAAATTATCAGTTTTCAATAGCCTTAGTGCGTTTTTGGTGAATTCTTCACGCCTCACCCCGTACTAAGTAAACTTAATTTTGATTCATGATTTTCCAAAAAGAAATTGATTTGACCTACCATATTATTGTAGTTCTCCATTGGATATCCTATTTAATTGAGTAACGATGTCACTCCGGTTTACAAGTATGTACTGATTATATACAATTTGCTATACGGGCCCTTCAACCACTCGTGTTCAACAAGATACCTACATTTGCAACGACCCTACATTTAGGTGTACTAATGGATTTAAACTAAACCAACATTCCAGCATTTAAAGAAGATTTGTGCTAAGAGTTCAAAGATTATGACATATGCGGTTGCATTCGCTTGGTAACCACGTCAATCATCATCCCGAGGAGCAGTTAGCGACAGTATTTTGCAAAATATTTATTTAACTTATTACACATAAGCGTTACTTTATTCTTTAATAGCTTCCGACCGCGACTTCGTCTGCGTGGACCCGGGATAAAATTATCCTATATTTTATATAGACTATAAACTATCTGCGTGCAATCTTAACATCCAAACTGTTGCATTCATAATATTATAGTAAGATTCACTAATGCAATTCATCATAACCGCAATTCTCCACAAATTCGTTTTTTTTTTCAGAAGTTGCCGCCTCCGAAGCGTATCCTCGTTGGTAACGGGTGGGTACTTTTGACTTACCTTTTTTCGGTACCGTAGGAATTTGGTCAAGATACCCTCGACTTGGTCAGCCGCTTCAGACCCTTCAATCTCTTATTCGGAAATCCTCTTAGTCAGTCTTCTTTCAAATCACCAAGGCAATATTTTTTCAATCTTTGTCATCATCGTCCTTTATTCTACATTTTACACGTACGACACTATTTTATTAGATCACACAAACGTTATCCACACATGTGTGTGAATTTAGTATACTCTCTAGCTTTTTCCGCCATGCCCAAGTTTCACTTCTAATACCTACCATATAAGGAGACCTTTGTACTTCTAGCCATATTCAACCTTATTTACTACTCTTTCTTATAGTTATTACCTTCGTTAATTTAGTTTCTTTATAGTTCTCCTTAACTACTTACCTAAGAACACCAGCGCTAGTGAAGACCTACCACCAACCATAGTGTTTCTAGCTGATCCTCCATAGTATAGAGTCTATACATTGATATTGACATCATATTGGAATGCGAAATTCAGATTCAGCTCTCGTTCATTCAGCCGTATTTCAACTCAACAACTTTAAAATTATCACTTGAGAACGAGAATTTGACGTACATTGCTGGGTCGGCAAGTAAAAATGGTCGCTAAGCATCATCGACACTTATTGACCGAACAGTGTTCGTAAAATTGACGAAGTTGGTAAAATAGGGCTTTGCTTGTACCTCTGAAAACTTCTGCAGCTTGGGTTCTATTTGAATTATTCATTGATTTGAAATTTATTTTGTTTTGCCGTCACTATAGGCATGCCTCGTTTTACAAGAACGCGCAATAAACATAAATCCGATTCCAATGATTATTTTTATCTAGTCTGATAATTATGACTTCGTTGGTTTAATCAGGTTTAAAGTTGTATAAGATACCATATTTACCTTCGTAAATGCTGGATTTAATTTTCTGTTTTTAAATTGGAAACTTTCGTTAATTCTGATGCCTTCAACTTCGGCTCAGCAGCTTCGGCGACAAATACCTACATGTGATCTCAGGCACTGTACGTTATTTGATGATTTGGGCTTATTGGACGCGGTGGCGGTTTAACTAATGTAGTTAAGGAGTAGGTATAACCAACATTGATCTTCATCATTTGAACAACTCAGTAGCGCCATAATAGAGATCATATTATACACATACTTCATTTTTTTTGAGGTGTTGTGTCAAATTGCTTACAGTTTTGGCAGAATCTACTGAGCACGGATTTACTAACACTTTAACTGCCACGAACCCGCCTAGCGGGCGCCTACGCCGTAGTCCCTTTCAGTTACATACGAGGAAAACCACGAGATCGGGGCAGCGCGTAGCAATTCTTGGCAGTGAGAGTATTTTAAGTAATGCTGATAGAGTCTGTTTTTTTGTTTTGCATACTCCCATTTGTTGAATTGTGTGTTGAAATAAAAAAATAAGTACATGTTGGGGTAAAACAAGGAATGAAACAACCGGTTATTGTTTGAACAATGTCCATATTATATTTATTACCACATACACACGGCACGATGTGAACCTTGTCTTAAATCATTGTATCATAATAGGTATATGTACATTGCACAATGTGTATACATACATCGCCATACACGTGCGCCCCGAGAGGCTGTATGATTATATATCTCATAGTATTATGTACGTTATATAATGTAATATTCCCATAAGTTAAAGTGCACTGGTGCACGGAATCGGGGCGGCGGACATACCCACCGCTTTTTACAAAATGTTTGATATCATTATTTTAGTAAAGAGATGACGTAAAAACTAATTTTATTTATTCATCATTATGATTTATATCCATATTGTATACAGATTCATGTAACATATAATACACGAAGAAATGACGAAAATATTGCGTCGAAATCGCGACGGACAGTCGCGACCCGTTCGCCTATCGTTATCCTTCTTTCTCTAATATTTTAAATGTACATGACACCAAATTCGAACGTATATAAATCCAAATTTATTTTAATGTAAAATCTTAGGTAATTGATTTTTATTGCTATAGAAAATCAGTCAGCACGCGAAGCACGCAATCGAGAAATAACCGCGAGAACGAAACCAAGCGGGCGGCGTTACGCGGGGGCGGGGGTGCCGGGTGAAGAGGGGGAGGGGGTGGTGGGAGAGAGGCGCGGGCGCCGGCGGCGGCGGCGACCGTCACCGCGCGGTCGCCGCCCGGCGGCCCGTGCTGGCGCGCGCGGCGCGGCCGGCGAGCCGTGCTGGCGGAGCCGCCGCGGCCGCCACTGCCCGCTGTCTAAGTGACTTCTCATCATTTATTCTATACCCATAGACACGCTCTGATGGTGCAATGAAACAACCGATCGGCTGGGGTCGGTTCGTGCGGAGCCAATGCGCGTCCGGTTCTACGCGAATAAGTATACCTTTGGTCCTTGAAACATTAAGTTGGCCATCGCCGAATATGCAAAGCTACTTGATCTAAGGCCGCCACGGCGACTCTACGAACTTTACCAGTCTGTCACGTTATTAGATTAAAATTAATTATTATCTTTAATAACAATATAAAGTAGGTCAAGTGTAAATTAATGTAGAATGTCATTATACAAAATATAATAAATTATCTTTTCAATTTTATATATAAGTCGCAATATTAGGATCACATAACGAATTTTTTAAAATAAATTTGAGATCTCGCTTATTATTACGTAGTCTTTATCGTGATATTAATCACATTTCTAAAAATGATGACTGAATTAAATCAACAAACGCATATACGAGGAAGCGAGAATGCGGCGGGGCAGCGGCAGAGCGCTGGAACACACACATATGCTGCTTTGAGCACGGTGCCCGATCCAACCGATACACATGTTTTCCTGAAAGTTGGAAAGTTCAAGGCTGACAGAAGCGTGACTATGTTTGCATCCAAGAACATCTCCCGTGCCTCGCCGCGGCAACTAGGGTGACACTAAACAAACAACCTCACAAACCGTATCAACAAACCATTTCAACAACAATGAAACTAATCCATCGTCAAGCTAGTTCTGATTGCAGCTCGGATGAGTCTAATTTCGATCAGATGGTATCGGCTAACGTCTTTTTACACATGCGGCTAACTATGTATATACAATAGTAATATCATCGTCTCGATGCATCGCGGCGAACCGATGGCTTCTCACGAACGCGCAACGAACGTCTCTCACTAAAATGTTTGTTTGTACTCGTACTCGCACGGGGACAAGCGGCCGTGTGCGCTTCTGCTACATTAAAAAGTTCGGTAAGAAAATATAATTAGTGAGGATGTGAGAGTGAGAATGAGTCGGCCGACGGCGGAGGGGAGCGCGGCCGCGCCGCCGCCGGCCCGGCCTAACAAGTATAACATCTCATCGTAATAATTAATTAATATCCTAAGAAAAAATGTCTTAATTACCTATAACACCGTAAATATAAAACAAATAATTACGTTAATTTGTTAGGTATGATATCGATTTTCCAACCGTCCTACAGACTCACACCTTTCGATTTCATTATCAATTTCCTAGCTAACGTTTAACAACATAATAGCGGTCGCGTCTCCTGCGGTGCGGTGTGCGCGGCTCGGGCGCGCTCGGCGACGCTCGGGCGCGCTCGGCACCGCTCGGGTGGCGCGAGCCCCCACGGCACCTCAGCGAACCGACTCTCGGCACGAACGTAAAAACGCAAAGCGAGCGCGCCTCCCGGCGACGAGCGCACTCCGTCTAACACTCCATTATTCAATTAACTACGTACTCATAAGTAATAAATCACCTTTAAAAAGAATATTGATTTATATCGTATGATTTTCAATATTTTTTTTTGTAACAGGAAACATTTATATTTATAACGTATTTATATAATAATAGCATTTAAAAGATTGTTTATTATTAATACCTAAAATTTAATACCTAGATTTATAATATTAATGTTTAATTGATGTAGATAATGTGTAATAATAGTAAATAACGAACGAATGAATGCAACTTAGTGCATGTGTGTAGCGAGCAGGCGGCTGCGCGGGCGCGGCGCGGACGCGTAGCGGCGCGTAGCGCGCTACGGCGTAGGCGGCCACGGCGCCGGCTACGCCCCGCGCTCCTGCAGCAAACTAGATAAAAGTGGCCGATAAAAATGTCTCCAGTACCTAACAAATATGATTAATAAATTGACTTCATATTTAATCTATTACCTCGAACCTGCGCCTTTGGCTGAGTTACTTTTTGTGATATCCCTGTCTTTATTTTATTGAAATGCTTGTGTCGTGTGACTTTATTATCTGTACGAAAATTTATTGTTTATATTAATAATTTGATTAAAATTTTAAATACAACTAAGTACGGTGCGACGCCACACTTGCAGCGTCTCGTTATTCATTAACAGTGGTCTTACATTACGGTAAATACAATCGTAAGAAACAATGAAATATTTATTACGTAATGCACAAAATTGTCATTTATTATAATTACAATACCTACTTTAAAGGTACAAGATAGAAACGAATTATTATCTTAACGCGATGAGAGATATTGTGAAATGTTCCGACTTAGCTTCCGACCGTCCTTATGAACCGTCTATGATCAATATTATCCTTAGGATAAAATTTTATATCATAATACATAAATATTAGAAAGTATGTATACGTAGTATTTATCGTAACTAACATAGTCTTACACAGAAGTAATCGAGAAACTGTTGTCCACTACTGAAACGGAACAGCGGCTTAAAGAAGTGATTTTATACAATTCGAATTAGGCGAAAAATAATTACATTCATAGGTAAAATATGCATAATATATAGTAGTATAATAATTATGTTAATATTTGACATTAATATTAAAAATAGAATAAAATATGTGTTGGTGGACGAGCTAGGAGCGTGGTACGGCGCGTGCGTCGAGCCGGCGCGCCTCGCTTATTGTCCGCCTGCCGGCCGGGCCCGCTGCGCCGACGCACGCCGCGGCAACTCGCGACACGATCGAACCTCGATACATTTCCAAACTCCTACACATTACAAAAGCTTGTTCCTAAAAACCTGTGACCCGTGAAACGCGCTCGGTCGGCGGCGCAGGACATGCCAGAACTCTGTATCTAGAAACGAACGTCCCGCGCGCGTGGAGGGACATTAAGTTACACCTTAAAACTGTAATTTAACTATGAACAATAAAATAGTGAAGATATATCTCCCTGCGATTTAACTGTCTAGATGCATGTTTATATAATTACGAAATGTATTTTTTTGTAGTTTAATCCTTTATTATTCTGACAACACATCTACGGTACAGTTGAAAGCGAGAAAAGTTTGAAAAAATACCTGTTTAAGTAATAGACTATCTCTCGTTCACACGATAAAAAGTAGATTATTATTATTTACAATAGACTGGGTCTCCTCGGGTTCTTCGAGTGGGTTTAGGGGTTGAGGAAGGAGATGGGCGGGAGGGAGAGGGTGATGTTTGCGGTCGACGGATCGGTCCGCGCGGTGGTCGGACGGATGACGACCGTGGCCGGCGCGGCGCGGGGCGCGGGCGGGGCGGCGGGGGCCGGTCGAGGAGACGTGTCGCGCGGCGGCTGCCGGGGGACGTTACGCGACGCCACACCGCTCGCCACCTGGCATACACCATACATCATTTAGCTTTACAATTTACATACAATTGATTCATGGCCTTATCTTTTGATAGCCTGTTAACCCATTCGAGGCCAAGCAACGCTATGTGGTGTAGCAGCATTTTCCAGCCTTGAAGCGGAAATCGTTCGTATAATCATGACTAAACTGTGTGGGCTTAGAACGGGTTAATAAAATATGCCATAGTATTGGTGAATTTCTTTCTCAAAAGTTTAAGAACAAAACAGTAAAAAGTTTTAAATGTAACGTTATAAAAACAATGTATGGTAATAGATTTCTAGTTAATAAAATATGTACCTAAGTTAAAATAAATAGTATATAAAGTAAAATGAATCAGGGTATAAAGTAATTAAAATACTTACGTAAAATAAAAGTGCTACGACACTTTCAATGATATCCGTTGGTAAAAGCCGCTGGAATCAGGGGTCCCTGAAATAAGGAGAAAGAATCATTAATATATTATTAAATCCAGTACCAAATAAACATATAAGACTACTTCAAAATTGCACTTAATTCCCTGTTCATTACGATTCACTTTTAAAACGAGGCCGAACTGCAAACCATAATTGAATGGAAGTATAAAGCGTTCAGTCGAACATTATCCTCTCCGGGGACAGATTTAAAGGTAGTAAGTTTGGTGTTCGCAGTCGATAGAGCGGTGGAGGCTTGGCGGCCAACAAAATAAAAACAGTGAGCGGATGAGTTAGAGCTGCGCGCGACCGCTCGGCAACGGTAATTACACCGCTTGTTCTCCTTGATTTACTGTTATTGCCCGGGGGGCACTCCCGTTACCTAATAAGACCGTTTTACACCCGGGAACCACATGCGCCGCGGCCCGCCCGGCGCCTGGACCGTTCATTCTCTCATTAGCGACATATTTGTTTTGCCCCGGCGATTACGGACGATTGAGTTAATATCCCATTTGATATATGGCGCGCCTGCAAAGGAAGGGTAGCTCATAGCCTCCGACCACCCGAATTAAGCGGCGAAAAACATTGCCTCGTAAGTCACCAGCCACTCGGGCTGTCGATCATTAGCGCGAGCCCGTTTTCGGTACGCAACCAGCAAATAAAAGGAGCTTCCGCATTTGAAAAATGTGTTCGAGATACGACGACGTGAGGAGTTAAGATCTCGCCGGCGGCCGCAATGGCGGGCGCCGACAAGCAATGAAGACTGATGGCGTCTCAGAGAAGCAGTTATGGAGCGTGGTCGCAGTTTTAAAAAGCCATTACCCGCGGCACTGCACCACGTAGATTGCCGCCCCGCCCGTTCGTCCCGCTCATATTTCGGAACACTTTATAATCGCATCTCTCACGCTTCACTCGCTCGCTAACTTATGGTGATTATGCTTTAAGAGCGACAAGGAAGATCGGTTCCATAATGAGATTGGACCGTCTCGCTAAAATTTTAGAGTGCTGTCGGCTGCTAATTGCTTCTGCGGTGCATGGCGCGCGACGCGTGCCCGCTCATCGACACACCCACCAACTAACTGCTAACCGACTTTTTGTTTTCTCCACTAGACCTTCAAATTTAAAACACGTCCGCCATCCTTCAGGATATGCAAATCATCGCGGTTATGAACAAAATGCAAAAATTATTTCAACATCTCAAAGCGCGAATCAAAAGGCCCGAAGAAAAACAAAACAGAACAAACATTAATTTGAATTCCGTGACAGTTAAAACTTCCCGAACGAGGACAATTTTAGGAATTGCCATCGCTTGAATCGTACTGTAATAGGCATTTTTGAACTCGACGTAATAAATTAAAAAGTTAATAACCGAGTTAATAAGTTCTGTGATTTGTCAGATTAGTTCTTAAGTTTTGTCATTTGTTCACTATCTGTATTCTATAATTAATTAAGATGAAATAGATACAACTGTAATAAAATCTAAATTGTAATTCATAAATAGTATCATAACTATTCTAATAACTTTACATTTAATCTAGACACAAATCTGTAAATTTTTGTGGCAAAATTTTCTTGTAAACAGCTGTTCTTATTTCAATGGTTACCGACGAAGCATGTTGTGAAGTACGATTTATTTTGAACGTGGTATCCCATGATAATGAAGATAGCCACTGCTTAAGTAACAATAAAAAAATATTATATGGACGTTATAAATTATTTAACCACGAGTAAGAAGCGAATGACCATTGAGTGGCTTGTTGGTGGTAAATAGTATAGAGAACGGGTTGGTTTTTTGGCCAATTGGGATGATGACTACATTTTTTTATGATGTCATTCGAACCAATTTTTGGACAGGAACAAATGTTTGCACGGGAGCAACTACAATTGAAGAACATAAATACCCAAAAAACTGAGACAAAGATTGACCTCGCTGGCGGCAGCGCAAAACGCTTCATATTGATAGACAGGCAGGTATGACGTCACAACCGACATTTGTTAGTACAAAGTATATGTATCGTTGTATGAAAAATCAGGTAAATTGTTGTTTCGGTCATGAAATACTGCTTTTAAGTACATAGTTGTCATACAATTTTGTTTCTATAAAACCGTAATGATTCTATTGGTAACTTTAAATTTACTCTTGGACAATAAAAAAATGCATATTTTTTCGAAACATTCAAGGTCATATCTTTTTACGATTTTCGTTATATTTTATAATTTATACTTTATTACGATACTATGATGGTTTACTATCTATTTAGAATTACTACGTTACCAATTTGAACATGAGGCATCATGCCTATTGTACTGTTAATGGTTGACCTTATATCTTAACTAAATCGGGTCCAGCCTAGCTAGCGCGGTCAAGGGAGTACCACTCTAACATTCTAAGAAGGCCTAATGGAAGATGTCAAGTCAAAATGTACTGGGTGGCAAGTCTACGTAGTAATAGTAATGCTTACCGGGGTGTAATTGAGGGGCGCGCGGCTGACTGCGATCGCGGGGAATCCTGAAGGCTGAGGGCTGGCGGCCTGCACGTAGCCGACGCTGTCCGCGGCTGAGCCATACACGTCCAGCGCGGGTCCCGGCGAGCTGGCCGTGGGGAAGCCGGCGCGGCCGCCGGCGGCGTGCGGGGACGCTGGCGGGCCGAAACCGGCGGCTGCTGCTTGGTAGTTGTTCATCACTGTGGGCGCAGAACAGGACAATAAAGGTACGCTTCGAAGAAATCCTTTCAAGGACGGGGAAATAAATGCTTGCTTGATGATAATTTTATTCTGTGTAAGAATAGGCTGTACGTACAAGGCATACCTCCATGTTATATTTAAGGCTCTAAGAGGAGATCAGGCTTTTCCACAAGCTATGAGTGCTCAAGGTGCGTGTAGAATAAATTGTCATATTTGAGCGTTGTCAACAACTTTGAGAGAACCTGAACCTCAAAGAGAACTTGATTCGGTACATGTGCTGCAGGCCTCAGGCACATGTCGATTGATCTTTGAACTAGCTTCAAACGGTATTCGAAAAAATGGCGATTTGGACCATTCGTGAATTATGGTTACAGGTTGGTAAGTTGATTTGGATTTTTTTCCTGTTTTACTTTTGCGACTGGCAGTAATCAACAGTACGCGTGCAACGAAATTAATTTGAAATCTAACATTTTATCATACACAATATAACTAATTGAAGTTACGCAATATCTCATATCTCTATTAGGTCAATTGTTATTTAGTACTAAACCGCACCGATTGGCTTTTGATTGCCAATTATACGAGATACTTGCTTGCCATTATATGTCGGTCTGCCGCATTTGTCGAATATCTTTAAAATGGTAAATTGTGACAACACCACACAGAGGGAATCACATATTGTTCTGGATAATTTTAAATGTAAATAAAATGTTATGCACATTGCCTATCCCTGTAAGTTGGGCAATACTCATATGTAATTCCATCTACTGAATAGTTTGTCTAAGTTATTAATCTTTCTGTGCACACACTGTTTAGAATTGTAGTCCAGATCTAGACACTAAGCTTTTAATGTACTCAATGTATGACTGTAATTTGTTGTATGAGCCTAATAAATAAAATAAAATAAAATAAAATAAAATAAAATAAAATAAAATAATAAAATATATTTTGTTAAATAATGTGTGTTGTATGTAGTCCGATAAAGTACTCATTCTATAAAAGAGGCACAAGGGTGCTCCTAATATTAGAAATGTAGACAACATTTGACCGTTATATCGCTACAATTAAATATTACAAACACTTGTTGCTCACCAGATGGACATAATGACCACGCTCTTAAATATACATACTAGAGGAATATTACTGTTGAACTTGCTCCAAATTTACATACTAGAACAATATTACTGTTGAACTTGCTCCAAATATACATACTAGAACAATATTACTGTTAAACTTGCTCCAAATATACATACTAGAACAATATTACTGTTGAACTTGCTCCAAGTATACATACTAGAACAATATTGCTGTTGAACTTGCTCCAAGTATACATACTAGAACAATATTGCTGTTGAACTTGCTCCAAATATACATACTAGAACAATATTACTGTTGAACTTGCTCCAAGTATACATACTAGAACAATATTACTGTTGAACTTGCTCCAAGTATACATACTAGAACAATATTACTGTTGAACTTGCTCCAAATATACATACTAGAACAATATTGCTTTTGAACTTGCTCCAAATCATAAATGTTTATTAACTACAATAATCTGAATTGTGAGGTAACAAGTTGACCTGTGGCGAAGATATTTTGGGATTTGATGAAAATACTTATTTGGAGCGGCAATTGCACTAACCACCATTAAGCTTAATGTGTGTTAGTGTTAGTGTTAGTGTTGCTAGACACGGCCTGCTTAATAGATCAGTCAACTGAGATGTAAAATGATATACAAATATTGCTTTTTAAATTAGTTGCATGGTCATGTCTAGCGTGTTAAGTGTAAGTGTAAAATTCTGTGATACACAAGTGATGTGTCCAGAATAAGAAAGTGAGTGTTTATTTAGCCACAAAATAAAACCGTTACGCCTAGTTAAAAAGAAAATATCTGTTTCAGGCACCACCATCATTAAACAATTAAGAACATCTACCAAAACGATCCGGAAATAGCATGGTCTTGATGGGGACTTACTTCATTTTATTAAGAGATATAACCATTTTGTAAATTTGTTAACTGATGATTGAATCGCTTATCGTACATGCAAAAAAAAACTGATTGAGAATTTACTTTTCATGATTGAGAATATCGTAAAAAATCAATCGAAGATTTACGTTGACATTATTTTAATTGAACATTACTTTCAATACTGACTATAAGCATGAAGGTACCATAATTACAGTAACATACGGAAAAGGCTATATATTAAACAAAACAAGAAGGAAGAAAGACAAGTAAAGTAGTCGTTACACTGTTCCGTACATCTCTATTGTTGTTAATTGTTGGACCAAATAAACTGCGACGTAAGTAGGTAACGAGTACATAAAGAACCTCTAATGCGAGGAAGAAAATAGAATTGTAATTGACAAAGACTAACACAACATTAAGAGGCACAAATAATGTAACACCGAGCTCACACTACAAAGGTACCTATTAGTAATGAGTTTTTGGGAAATGTTGTTTAAATTATGCCTGTTGGTGCAAAATGTGTTACTGTTTGAAGCGTCAAGAACATTTGGCCTTTTGTGACAGCGCTTTGTATGCTGCGACAATGCGTGGCGTTAGCTTAGCAAATAACCCGATACAGTTAAGATGACGCGTAAAGAAGCCAGGATATTTGTGTTTTGTGTGAGTTAGGTTAGAAAGTGCATGCGCAAGAGTGGGGGGAGGGAGGGGGAGGGGTCGGGGGGTGCGGCTGCTCACCTGAGAGCGCCTGCGCGAGCAGCGGTGTGTTGTTGTTCGGTGTCAGTTGGCCGTTGGTCAGGTCAACTGCAAACATACACACGGTTCGCATTCGCTCCACGTTCGAGTGACGCGCACTCTCATTACTCATTAGTGACACACACATCCATGACTGAACCTTCGCATTTTTGAATTTCGCTCGCAACACCTCATCTTTTCTGAATTTAGCATATTGAACGGTAAAGTGACTATCGATGTAATCCCAACTCAATATTAAAGTTCTCCAGCGGGGATAAAGTTGGAGCGCGTAAATGCATGAATAATTTAGCCGTTGGAGACAGATGCCGTGCTGACGAATGAGGACAAGGAAGACTCCCCGGGCTCAGATTATGTCGGAACAAAAAATATCACGTATGTCACGTGCATTCAAATGAAAAAGAGTACTCCGAGTTTCGCGGGTATAAATCACAGAGGGCGAAAAAACTTTTACAAACTATCCAGTAAATTATCCGACGTGAGTTCTCGCTGGCACGCGGCGGTGTGCTTATTGAATAGGGAAGGCATTAGCATACGGGGCACGTCGCAGCGTCTTGACGCCGAGCCCGCGCGGCTTACGCATTCCGCGAGGGTAACTTTGATACAGCTTGCCGGACTACGGGCGGGTGCATAACGATTGCGCGCCGCCGACGGGCTGCGGACGCAATATGTCCACGTACGCGTGATTTATTCTCCGTCTGAGACTAACTTATTATTCTGCTTACTAAATTAGGCAAATAACTACGACTCCTCGAGAATTTTAGACATGGAAATATGATCATGTCTTATTATGAAAATGAAGAGCGGCTACGATTTTTAAATTGACAGAAAATCTTACCCACCAAGCAGCCGATTAATATTCGCGTGTCTCTTTTTGCTTGCTCATAGTATTACCATTAGCCCTATTGGCTTGTACGACAAATTTAATTTTTGTCAGATGTGCGAGTTATCATTTGGTGTGAAAAATGGTGGTCCGCGGTCGCACCAGGTGATTACCGGCCTGCGAGTGACTTTGCGAAAAAAGTACAATATAAGTAATGGAGGATGAATGATAGATGGCGTCGCGAGCCGGGCGGCCGGCGTGCGTCCCGTTCGATCCCGCGGCTGCGCCCGCTTCCGTTCTCGCTCGCGCCCGCTGGCGCGCCCCCGCCCGTACTAAAATGCTGACACGTTTTAATAACATTACTTTGCGTTGCGAGAGGCTATTTATTTTAGGGTTGCCGTGTTACCAAATATGAAGTGGAGTGTTAGTTCAGACACGTCTTTCGATCGTTAGCGCGTCGATCCGTCAAACTTCATTCTTTTCCCATTACTATGGGAAACAGGCTTTCTATTTAAGTAGCACTATTTATAACCAGTGCCAATATTTTTGCGGAAATAATATTTCTTTCTCGTATTAAACGCGGTAGCCTGAACGGGCGAAATGTTAAAATAATTTTGCTACAAACGCTGCTAGTTTCGCACTGTGTTACAAAGTAATTTGAACTATAACAACTTATTACATGCTAATTCAATAGTTAAGGTACGTCGTCTTTCGACCTACTCCGGACACTAGTTAAATTTTTACAGCTATATAAACGTTCTGCCTGAATAATCCGGTCGCAAAAATGGCGTTCAAGTGTCATAAACCGTTATTTATCCGTCTCAATCATAGCCCTGGGTCGGCGATCAAAGTCAGCGGCAGGCGGCTCCAAGGCCGCCAACCTCAAATAATTTACGATTCAGTTTACAAGCACGGAGGAGCAACTCTGTTGTTAGTTCTAACGCCGGTCAAATCTGCGTCCGACGTTAACTTCCAACTGGAAACTTATGTGGGAATTACGAGAAAATTGAGATCCGTCTTGATTTTCGAGCTGTATGTAATAAACTGCAGCATACGGGGAAGAAACATTTGATGCAACGGATCTCTATTCAATACTATTCGCACCCCTATAAACCTACATGCCTCATGAAAACAAAGCTCTCTTATCTCTCAAGAAACAATTTACGTGTATTCTCTGTAAGATACTAATTTAACATCTCGCGAATCTCGCAATCTGTCAAACGGCCGTTAATGAACATGTTTCCCGTCTCAACTCCGCACACTTGGGTCAGCGCGTTAACAACATGAGTGATGTGCTAATATTCACCAAGTATGTTCCACCTTGCAGGTAAGGGCATACATCTATAAATTCAGGAGCCGTCCTGCGAGAGCTATTCGAACTTTCATAATTGCGAAGTTCGGGGAAAACTTAATAATTCTTCTTCAGAAGTGGGATGACGGTCGAACGAGAATATTCACAGGGCGTACTGGCGTAGGTAACCACCGCCCTTGAAGCTGAAGCTACTATATTACTTACAAGTGCCAGCTTCTTATATCTTCCACGCAATATAAAAAGGTTTGCATGAAAATATTTGGATGGTGTATTGCGGAGTTTTTGATTTAAATGGTGTGTGGGAAAGTTTTGCTTTGAGTTATACTTAGAAATTCTTATTACGGCGTGTTTTTTATACTTTCAAGGTTCGGAGTAAATGCGTTTAAAATATATACGTGGTACACAACTTTGTTCGTTAAAGCTATTGTACTACAATGTATAATATGACTACATTTCCCATTTCTAAGGAGCGTTAATAAAACAAAAGTCTCTAAGCAACAATGGAGTTGCAACAAAGCAAAGCCGGCTAGGTTAACGCTCAACAGCGGAGCTCGTAATCGCAGAGGGCATCGCTCGTCGATAACGTATGCGCCTCTACCGACACTCGCAATAGGCGGATTGAAATGTTTTATATGAGCGGCTCCCCCGCACACGTCTTGCCGTAAACGTATATTTAATAGGCGCATCAATAACTCCCCGAGATGATACGCTTTGCGGGTATTCGATGGTTTAGCAGTTGGGACTTATCTCAATTGCAAATTAATCGAATTTCTATGCTGGCTGGCCGAGGAGTAGCCACCGCGCACGCGCCAACGCCCGGATTTGTAATTCAAAGAAGCATGCGTCCTTTCTTTAAATCTCTCCCCGGACTATATTTTAGTGCGGCTCGCTGCCGATTCAATAAGCTATTTACTTTGACTATCATGCCACCTCTCTCGCTCTGGTTCAGTCATGGACACGAATGTTAATCGACATATAAAGCGACATTAAAAAAGCTAAATGAAACAGACAAACGTTTACAGATAAAAACCTTTTTACACACACTTTAAGTACTCAAAGTATGCTACTTAATTACTGTAGTATTTCTTCAATGTTTCTACATAATTTTAATATAAATTATAACGTTACGATTAATTTTAATTTACCACTACAAACATTGTAAACTACGGTTGTAAAATAACGCAGAATTTATGCTAAGCTAATATCTGATATAAAAATTAATCTGTCTATTCTAGTTGAAATTTTAAATTAATGTAAACATTTTAATACAGTTCACCTAAGGCACAGCATTATTCAAAATACAGTAGTCTAGTTCTATTTATCTTAAAACTAAACAATAATATAAAACACGCTATAAAGAGTTTGCACCACCAATCACAAGTTATTTAGAACATTTGTCTATCTAGCCATTTACAAAAACAGCTACCAATTGTATTACTGATAAAAGCAAACTTTGCCATCCTGATAGCGTTAAGTATACTTGGGGCCTTGTTACAGACACTAGTTTTAAAGCTTCGCTAAATTACATTAAATCAAATAGTCCACCATTATTTTAAAACATTCTAGGCTATTGTGAAGTCTTCTAATTTTAAATGTGTTAATAACGATAAGAAATCTACTGACTTCCTATTACTTTGACACGCTTAGAAGTTTCTATTTCTTAGTCTATTCTAGTTTCTATTACTATTCAGCATAAAAATGTTTATCTATAGAAGATCTACCACACTTTTATTTTCACCTATGAAACTTTAACAACAATGTATTCAACGAAATAACCAAACTATTCTATATCTTCAAAATGGTATAGTACCTTACTGATCAAACTTGATAATGTTCAAATAGAAAATTACTCGCCCTATTGTCGTCGTCGTCACACTCCATTCACCAAACTGCTGTTACTCTTGTTTTTCTCGTCACTAACTTTTTTGTTTATGCTCACTTGTGTACGGGACTATATATGCTATAGCGTACGTAAATCCCTTATCCCTAGCAGGGATATAAAAGTAACAATGCTCACGTTATTGAGGCAGCAGCAGTGTGGAGTCACTGTGTCAGTGTGTAGTGTGGGACAGGTACGTCGACGAGTACAAGACAGCACTTTAAGGCCGAAGCAGGTGATCTAGGGTCACCAGAAGTTGCCGTACATGAAACGACGCGCTAAAGCGCACGTCAGCGCTACCGATCCGACCATGCAGGGGAGAAAGGATTTACTACGCAAACATCCCGGATTTTTGCGCTGGATTTGCGCGCTCAACTGTACACTAACTAGAAGAGATTAGTATGCTAATCCATGGTCCCATGGACACACTTCCATTCGGTGAAACACTACTATAAAAATGTAAAGGCGATGGAGCTCGCTTGACTAGCGCATTTATAGTCAAAATCTATAGACATCCATAAAATAAAAAGTCATCTAAAACAACAAAATAAATACATAAATAAATTCTGACCCATCCAAATACAGCACTCGTGATCTAAGACAGCGATGGATGGTCGCCGGTCGCTATGATTGACAGCTATGGCTATATACATGATGGACTAAGAGTGGTCGAGCAGAGCCGGCGTCGCGAGCTGCTCGCACTCGCTCCGACCAAGCAACAAGCACTAAACGTAACAGTTACTAACACAATTAACGGTCAAATATCTTAAATTACAAATGAAGTTGGCACAGTTCACGACACGCGGCCACCCGCCGCCTCGCCAGCTAATTATTTGGATCCAACCCGACGGCTGTGTGACCCTTTAAAGGATTTTGTTTCAAGGCGCTAATTTCGCTGAGGCATTGACTTTATACTTTTTTTAACGAATCGAGAATTTAATCCGTTGTCTTTGTACAATTCCGGCTGTATTTTATCGGGAAGACGGAGTGTAATGAATAATTCAGAGATTCGAGTTTAAGCATTAAAGTGGCCGAATTAGTTAGTGTAGGCGTGTTGTGTAGGTTGTAAATGCGAGGAATGCGGGTTACGCGTGCGAGGCGGCGGCGGCGGCGGTCACCGGCCGTCCCCAGCGGTGACGTCACTAGTGCATGCACTCAGATTGCAACCTGCACCGCTTACCAGCCGGCTGCGCAGCGGCGCGCCGCGTACACCACGCTGCTAGTGCCGCATTGGATGAGTCAGAAAACGAAAGCCAACGTTAGAACATATTGGAATCACGACCGCGGCGCGCACTTCCCGTGTGCCCGACTAAGGAACGACCTAACTTCACCACACGCTAGCCAACTCCTCGCTAACACACTATCTCTTCCAGTTATTTTGGTCGCAATCGATATGCGAACGAATGTTAAATAAGTGAGGCCGCGATTGGCCTCGATTACAAAACGATCAATTGGACAATAAGCGATAAAACGTTTTGCTTATACAACGGCAATTTCCTTTATTTTAAAATATAGCGACTTCACAATATGACAAGCTTACGATTAATGATATATAAGACGATATGTTATAAGACGAACAGCGATTAGAACATTTCTATTGACTTATTATTAAAAAGTAGACTTAATGTATTATGAATTTGACATACGTGTTTACATTACAATATTAAAAGTAATGCGTCGTTGACGACGCGATTAATTAATTACCTAAATATCTATATATAAATGGTATGACTTCCTGAGGGAGACCGCAATTTCCTGGTTAAATTCGAAGTGAATTTGCTCAAGTGAATTGCAACGGGCTATATGGGCGAACCTAGCCGGGCGATCATCGGCACGCATCTGCGAATTCGGGCGGCTACAGTTATTTATAAACCTTTAGTTTTTGCGACATTGCATTCCAGGGCCGCGGGTCGGATGGCGGGGCGTAATACCAAAGAGCTATTCGTTCGAGAAAAGATTTATTTAAGTTCTTTTAAGATGTATCCGGGAGCCGTTAACGGGTGGTGGTGGGAATAGTGAGTAAAGCGGCGCGGAGGGTCCCCGGGAGTACGGCCGCCGAGGCGCTATGAGCTCTGGCCGAGCATCGGCGGGCTAACGTACTCGGCGCCGACCAAGAGCCGACTTTCCGCTGGGATAACTCCTACTACACCTGCGGCAACAAAACAAAAAAGCTACAAAGCCGGCACGCAGCCACCGACCGCTCAACTAACTCACATGTGTGCAAATAAATTAAAAACCAACATTACTCAAAAATTAACATTTAGAAGGACAAAAACAAAAGTTGCCAAAAAATATCATTACGCCTAGAAACAGTATAAAAACGGATAATATCGCGCGGGGGCTCCACTCATCGAATCTTTATGGGGAAACTTGGAATTGATAGTTTCCTGTTTACTGTTTTCGGGGTATTTAAAATTGTTTGCACGCACAGACACGGAACGATAGACTTGGCTTTATTGGGTTTTTGTACCCGTTTACAAAGTATCTGCATCACGCACTGCCACGATGCGGGGAGGGGATATTTCGTGTTACACTTATTGATTCAATCAAACTATCACAAACATACAGTTATTTACTAATATTTCATTTGGCGTTAGTACATCTAAACACGCACTGGGAAGTGAACCGGAGTAGATATTAAAGGAAGACCGTCATCCCGGAATACGAATCGATACATGACTGTGGTTAGTGCTCCAATGATAACTGATGGCTTCCAAGCATGACGTGCCGACACCAATTGATGCATGTCAATAACACCACACTAACGTCAAAGTAATTTATTATAGCTTAACATGTAATCTTATCCTTATTTATGACTAGTTTAGAGGATGGCGATAAGGACGGTCGCACACTTCGGTAGCGATTTAATGATCGAATTTTAACTTATAGTTATGTAATCATTTTGATATCACACTTCAAATTTTGACAAAACTTAATTGCGAGGTATGGTAAGCGATGGCCGTTAAAGCGACTGACTTGCCACAAAATCTGACAATGCCGTAGATCGATAGAGAGCGGTACTTACCGCCCTCGAAATTCGTTGCACGGTTACATGAATACTATGAACCACTCCTTAACAACAATAACACGAAGAAGAGCATAAAATAGTAGCATTCAAAAATATCATACAACAATAACAATAAGTATCAATATTAATTACTTTAGTATTTATAAAGCCGTGTAAATATAATTATAATAGAGAACTAATTTTTAAAATAAAAAAATACGCAATAGTTATTAATTTATTATAGTGAATACTGGATAAAAATTTAGTAATAAATTATATTATCAAGCTCGATATATTGTTTATTTATATACGATAGTTATTGAAAAAAAGAAACGAGCTAAACTAGGCTAAGCTACGAGATGCTAAGAAACAAATTTGCTAATTTTTGAGTATGTATATCTTTTAGTTGACTCATCCTCTAAACTTAGTAATCTGAAATTAACGGCTAGTAAGTAAACTCCTACCATTTCTTACCTAACTAAGTGAATATATTTTATTTATCTAATGTTAGTCTTAGATTAAGAAACAATGTAAATTTAGATTGGTGATAATACTATATATTCTATATCAATAGGTACCTCGTAGTAAAAAAACAGTTTCTAATTAACATCATAAAAATCCGTTTCCATATAGATTAAATTCTGTTTGTAATTTTAATTTGTTACTGAACTCGTCTTTTAATATTGTCGTATAATATATGAAACAACGTGGACAATGACAAATGACTTTTATTCATTTTATTGTACTAAAGTACGGCGCGGGCGTATGCCCGTCATTCCGTATGCATGCACTGGGACGTAGTGCCCCTACCACGAGATACTAAAGGCTCTCGATTATAGCCAGAAACTAAATAGGACTGGTAATTTGCTGTTCGTAATATGGCCGTCATATGAATCTGTACAAAGTCGATCGACTTATCTCAAAATTTCCTTCCCCTTTACCTGTCTTTCGAGTATAAACCTGCAGCGTCAAGCCTGTCAAAAGACCTGGTCTGATATTAGACAGAAAACTAGGCTTTAAGTTATGTATTTGTCATTCTCATTTTGAAAGAATGAGACATGTATCCTTCTGTCAGATATCGGCCCTGTCACCTATCTTTCTAAATAAACATGCCCAAAAAATGCCAACGTGCGTATGAGTAGAAGTTTTTCTCTAAAGCATGTCATGCCAATGAATAAAGGATTTGTATTGAAGTTCGAAATAAATATCAGTATTATCACCAGTCATGCCTAATTCCTATTGAATTCCAAACTATCATCTACGAGGCTACATTCAGGATTATTTTGTGTACAATATACTGGCTAAGACAAATGCTAAGAAGTGCCTATTGCCTCTAGTTATTATAATGACTATCATATTATAGAGAGATGAGTTGATACTAGGTTAATATTAATGGTTATCTCTACGTGTATTAAGTACACATCTAGAAAATTCAGAATATCTGTCTAGGTTTTACGTTCTTTAAGACGCAAAGGTATCCATTGCATTAGTTTTGCGTGGACAACGACTTTTACGTATATTTTTGATTCATTGAAATATAAGTATCACGCCTTAATGGATCGGGTTTATAAAACCATAAGGTGATATTTTATCAAATGAAGCAGCAGTTTAACTGGTGTAATACTTATTCTTACTTTTGATCATATTTTATTTAGCCTAAGAAACACTTCTCGATAGGAGTTTGGCGATTGTGGTAGCACACAATAATTTCACCAAGTTATTTGCCATCGTAGTGCGAACTATGTGTAAACTATGCCCTCGCGCCTCGCATCTTTTCTGGTGACTCAGGCTATGTATTAAAATGTAAAACGAGCGAAAACTTATTACTACTTTTCAAATTATTTTAGTGCTTGAACGATTTAGCGCAAACATAACTATAACTAATGCTTTGTTTAATATATGAATTTTCCAGTGACAAATTCAACATGCTCCTAGTAGATAGTGACTTGCTAGTCACTATCTACACTGATATGGATTACATGTTATCAATCTCATTATAATTTCAGCAGCGTATGTCTGGGGTATAATTAATTTATTATGTACTTAAATAGCGCTGTAGATGACGTTCCCAATAAGCCAGCGCGTCGGCGGAGGAATGCTAATGGTTGTAATGGACGTACATTAATCGCGGGTGGTCGCACGGCGTACTCACGTTGTGGTTACGGCGCGCCGGCCGCCGGTTTACGGCTGCCGGTACCCGCTGGTCACCGGTTGCCGGCTTCTCGCCGGTTGCCAGGTGCGAGGAAGGAAAAATTGTCTCTCTTTGCCGAAAGCGCCTACTACATAAATACGCACTGCTTAAAGTGAACTGTTTTGACGCGCTTCCTACTCACTCATTTAGTGATTTTTCATAATAACTGAAATGGGAATTAAGACAGTTAACGTAAGAACAAATTTCGTCGTTTTCTAAGTTTATACTGACACTTCATTCAAAAGCTATTTTGTCATCATATTGCAAACGCTTTTTGACATTATTATTTTACTTAACAATGCAAGCAGGTTGGCAATTATCCTTATATATTATTAATTCATAAGTTTTTCATCGAACCGTCAATTCTAATCCAAGAGAAGCAAAATTATTTTAATCTTACTTACTCTTAGTGTTTTTTTTTCGCATTATCCTACCTTATCGATCGAACGCCTACAGTCAGTGTCATTTTGTGATCCAGCTGGTAGAAACGTCTGTCTCGCGTGCTGTAAAACGCTCACCCTAAAGTGAACGGAACGAATTGTACGACTAATACGAAAGAAAAACTACCCTAAGCGCGGTCACCGACTCTGGTGCGATTACATCGCTAACCGGCCAACTACTCCAAACAGACCGATATCGAACACAAACTGAACCGCGGTATACGCGTGATTCCCTCAGAATTCTCAATTGCCTCAGCGTTTTCAAATTCCGTATGCTGGGCGGCGTTCGGAGTGAAAAAAAGTGTAAAGTCAAAGCTTAGTGGCGCAATTATGGCGGAGCGAAGGCGGCTCAAGCACGGAGTGTCGACAAATAACGAGGAGAGTATTTGTGCAGCTGTGCTCTGCCACGACACTTATTAGGGAACCCCCACCCGCGTTCTATATCGAACCGCCTTTCGATGCAACTCACTGACCTCAAAAGTATTGCGAGAAATACGCAGAAATTAACATTCTGGTTTCATTCGAGGGGCTCGACTAGCAGGAGGGCTACGCTTAATTAGTGGAAATTCTTTTTTGTCTGCTTCGAGATTTACATAGAAGTCACCGCAAAAAGGACGTCACTTTTTCAGTACTTTTGTTTGAATCTGTTTAAATCTCCTTTAAAAGCTTTTGGTGTTAATGAGGGCCTGGCGATGGGCGATACTAGCCTGGCGCGCGCGGCGGGGCGGGCCCGCGGGCGGGGGTATGTGGAGCGAAGGCAAACACGGTATTTGCGCTAGAGTGTTTGCACAACGCGTAGCATTTGAGAATCGTTAGGGCGACTCGTCGGTAAACATCCAGCGAGGCGCTCACGATTGGCCGGATTTTCTAGACAAAATTCTGGAGATAAACAATAAAACAGCATTTCTCAAAACATGGACGTTTTGTAATTGACGGCTTAGCAGATTTATCTAGATGGCTCAGTCATTGTTATGGGTGTTAAGTTGTTAGTGAAAGTTCACACAAACTTTTGCCTTAGAACAAGTTAGGAAGTAGTCACCACATTTGATTAAGAGAATCAGTGCACGGATGCGTTGTTTAGGTTAAGTATGGGTGCCGTCATGACGGGACAGAAGAAATGAAATTAAATCTACGGCAACGATTCGAAAAATATAAATGTATCGTGTATCATTTGTCGAGTGGTCCGTTTAATTCGATATCAGACGCACTTCTCGCTGATCGAGTTACAAAACGGTCGAGATATCGAATGAAATGGGTCCGAACGTAGCGCAGTAAATGAAAGCGAATCGTTGCCGCAAGAAGTTAGCGGGTTAGTGGAATGCATTGTCGCAGGCGCGAGTTCACAGATGCATGGCGTGTACATTGTAGACGCTGCTCAGCTCGAGGGGGTGGTAAGGCAAGAGTGTCGCCAAGTGGTGGTAGTGATTGCCGGACAGTTGGTGGTGCAAGCTCGTCAAGGGATTACCTGCAGGGTATGGCAGCCCGAAGCTAGGATAGCCCGAATAGCTCCGTCCTGCCGCGTAAGCGGCGTATGCTGCGGGAAAACCTGCACAAAAAACGAAACACATTAAACAACTGCGTGGTATGGCTCCGCCGTGACAAGCAAAGGTTAATTATCGGGTTGCATGCTTTCTTTGAAATTTCTGAAATGATTGTACAAATGCGTAGATGTTTCTTTGACCATTATATTTAAACTTGTTGTATGTTTCTAAAACTTGTCCTGGTGGCCCAATTCTAAAATAGAGCCGTCTCACTGAAAACATAGGTAAGTGTATCGTACATACTTCATCGTACGACATCGTTTTGGACAATGTCCAGCGAATATATTTTGTAAACATCGTTTCATGTTGCGCACTGTAAGTGGAGTAACGACGGCTTTATTAAACAGCTACAGCGATGCCTACTGCATCTCATTAACAACTCTATCTATGCGCATCGATTTACCAAACAAATGATAATTACACTATTTCAAAACATGACATTAATACTAAAACAACTATAACAATGGTTTCATGGTTTCATTAACATGTAGGTACTAAAAAATCTACTGGTTCATCACATTTCCGATATCAACAAAGTCCGGTAAATATAAAATGTAAAATGAATGATGGCCGGACCCGTCCACAGCGGTTGATATGATTACTACACCGGATCGTTTATCATATTATTGCCAATCAAAATAGTGTATCTGTCAGGCTCCGCGATCCATCACGCGGTAGACGGAAACACAGCGCGCCAGGCTGTTGTTCGATAATTCATTAATTAAATGTACTAACACCTACTAACACTTAAACTGACTTGCCGAGTTAATTATTACTGCCGTAATCCATTTCCATAACCCCCATTAGGACAAGTTTAATAAAGGACGCTTTCATTCCAATGAGAAATGATTTGAGAGATGCAGGATAGCAGAATGATGTGACTTTGGTAAAAAAATGTGCAGTAAACTTACCGTCAGGAAGAGCACCCAATGACCACATGAAATCTAGAAATGTAAAAACATTTACATAAATCGATCGAATCTTACACTTATAAATGTCTCAAATTGATATAATCAGAGTTATTTGACATTAATGTGCCGGGAGACACTATTTTGCTTGGCGAACTTTTTTGCTAAGTATACATTAAGTGTATTATAGAAATACTGAGTATAGAGAGTGGAGTAATATTAAGTATTTAGTGAATGTTCTGAGCATTCATTCAAGTGTTCCTCCACCGATTGTGTATTCGGAGGCTCAAAGAGGGGTATGTTAGTTATGTCTTCAATGATGATGACAGTAGCTTATTTAACATGTTAATCTATTCTACACATTGTTAGTCTAATGCTAAACATGTTAAACAAACAGACGTTTTCAAATATTTTGAAAATGATATTTATTAAACTAGACTACCGATTACCTACTTAAAACGTTAATACAATTAATTCTATTAGTTTACGAGAACTACGATTATAATACAAATTTCAGTGTATCATTATATCTTTACTGTTTTATGAACAAAAATGTGGAAAAAAATATCTACACAACTAAATAAAACGAATGGTGAACATCTGTTTAGTCTTAATTTGGTATAAAGCACAAAATAAATATTCATAAATAGTGAATATCTATGATAATCATTATTTATCTAAAATTAAGTGACTATAAATACACACAGAGATGCTTTCAAGTAGGTATACTAAGTTTGAAAATCATACTAATTTTTATAAGTTAGAAAATATAACTCCTATTCATCTAAATATTCTAAATGATCTCACAAAACGCATAACATTCACTGATATATAATACCTCTTGTTTTCCACTCAAACACATTTTTCAAAAGCCGACATCAAACTGTAAAGCTATTCATAGTAAAAAACTAAATAATAAGAATATCAGTTAGGAAAATATAGTTCGAAAATGACTTCACCAAGTATCCGTAATTACTGGCGCGACTAGAGTCTGTGGCTAGAAGGTAAGTTATTATGGATGGACATGTGGCAATGGCAAGCTGGCCGAACCAAAAGGTTCTCTCCAAAATATATTTTATTAAAAGCTACATAAAAATGTAATGTAATACCAGGCTCAGTATATAAAATCTATTTGTAAATCAATCGAAGTAAGCGCCTACTACCTGGTAGAAAAATATTGCTCTCTATTTCCCTAAATTTAAAATTGATCCAGTTGTTTCTACTTTATTTTTATAAAGATGATATTTGTATAATTGAATATCTGGACTCTTTTCTATGACTCTTCTAAATTTTGGTTAGTACACAATTTGAAAATCTGCTAACTAACTGATTTACTAATGGCATTTACTAAAATAAGACACTTTAGATATTATTAGTTTCCTTAAAATATAAACTGTCATTTCGGTTGGAGAGAAAGTCGTAGGAATGTAAGAGATACTAGGAATATATAGGAAGTTTGCCGCAAAGAAGAAGGCTAGTGGAGTGGATTTACCGATGTAAAAGATCATTTCCCAGGATTCAGAACGGATGGTGCGGATGTTGCTGGAAGAGGATCGCGGATCAGAGGGGCAGAGCGGTGGGCAAGGTAGCGTGGGTCAGAGGGGAGTAGAGCGCGGGGATGTCCAGTGCGTGGGCACCCAGCAGCTCGGAGATGGAGTACGTCAGGGGAGGGATAGAGAGCGGCGCGAGCGAAGGACGCGAGGGTCGCGGGGCGGGGCGGAGGGCGGCAAGCGCGCGGCGGTAGGCGGCCGCGTGCGCCGAGCCGCCAGCGCCCGCCACCAGCAGCTGGGCGGGCGCTGGGAGGGGGTAAGGAGCGTACCGGATTCCGCTGGCGCTGGCTACTGCCGCACTGCCTAGCAACTCACCGTACGCGCCGCGACCGGCGGCTCTCGTCTTCGCCAGATTCGCCGGTAGCATGACTTCTTTAGGTTGTGCCTTCTTGCATTCCACCTGAAACAAACATCCATTTTAACATCAGGAACGAGACTTTTAATTGCTTTCCGGAGGTTAGGCTGCTTAACAATTGACTTTGTAGAATAGCGAAAATGCTTTCGCGGAGCGGGGACTTGTAGAATTATGGAAGAAAAGGGGCGACGAAGCCGGTCGACAATCCGTTATGCTTCACGGTTCGACTCACAAATTGAATTTTAATTTCCTTTATCAAGTCAAGGAGCTTATCATTAAGTGCTCATTATACACTGCGACAAATTTTACGAAATCTGAAGTAATTGTTTAGAATTTATGGAGGAGGTCGTCTTGTTGGGATTGTACAAATGTTTTGATACCTAATTGGTATTTCAAATTTTGACAATTATATTAAGTTTATTATCAAAGCTTTACGTGATTGCTCCTCTCTAGAAGGCACTTAATAGGTTCGCAAATAATCCCACGAAGATAGAAGATGGTCAGGTGAAGTTGTTTTGATTGATTTATATGCATGAATTATACTCAACGAGCGAGTTAATGCACGTGTGTATAGCCAACTTTATTGTAAATTTTAATTTTCACCAAATAATTAAATTCAACCCTTAATCGATCCATTAAGTAATTTTAACGAACAAGATAGCTCTCTGCAGTGCTTGTTTCTCCCCCTCCCGAGGTGGAGAGCAGGAGGCAAGTATAAATTACCCAATCTACGCTAACCCAAACCTTTGGCAATAGAATTTTCGCTACCAAGTAGCATCGTTATAGAAAAGTACATAGGCTTAAATTATGTTAAAGCCAGCCGGATAAATCACTTACTTTACTCCCCCGACCCCGTTCCAAAGTTATGTTCCATTCAAACGCTAGTTTCAACTTGATGAATAGTTGTCGTACGTCGCTTGACAGACAAGTAAAAAATTTTCAGTAACATTTTTCATAGCAGTGCATAATCGCGCTCGACTTTAGTTGTGTGGATGTAGTGGTGGCTGGGGCCGAGGCGTGTAGGTAAGTCGCGTCCACATTTGTCACGCGGCCGTCACGAGCCGACAAATGAAGGCTTTGCCACGGCGTTCGCACACTTTGTGCACTTTGCACAACTTTCTGCGCCGACATGGAACTACGTGCTCTTGCATTAACGCGGGGAAGTGAGTGCGCAGCCACCGAGATGAGTGTCTTTCTCCAAGTTTTACGCCTAAATAAAGCTGAATAACCAACACGTAAAATTGAAGTTTGAAACAGCCTTGACTTTAAGTAATACAACGCGTATACCTACTTTTATGAGAACATGAAAGTTTTTCGGGGCGCTGTTTATTTATCTTCGTGAGTTAGTACATACATCCAGTATCAAAGTTGCTATGTACGACAGTTGAACATTACAAAGCAGAGCTAAATCGTTCCGTAACATGAACGGCATTCTTCGATCGTCCACGACATAAAAATAGTAAGTGTCGCCATTTGTCAGGTCCGATAAAGCTTTACAAATGAACCGGCGCCTACGCCAGTGGCGGCCGCCAGCACCGGGCCCACCCTCCATTTGTTCCCCAACACGCAACCTAGGGGACATGCCAGATAAATGCCACTCCACTTTAAAACTAAGACAACATGACTTTTGAGATTTGTTAAAATTTTACGATCTTACTTTGTTTCATGACCTCGGAACGAAATTTTGTCCGGAGAATTTGAGCCCAGTGACACAAAGAACTCCCGCAGGTATGCAGCATTATTCAGCGGAAAATGATTCCATTTTAAATCTACCTAAAATACGCCAGTACAGCCACGAAGAAAATTCAGCCGGGGATCCGACGTTAATTGATGTCGCGTCGCTGGCGGGTGAACGAGAAACAAAAGCTCACAAACAATTCGCATCGGAGTTCGCAATCCCGATCAAGCGTTCCGAGATCGCGACGCAGTTAAATGACACGAAAAATAACAAAGGTAAATTGTATTTAGCCCCCGCTAGGTAGCCGGCGTATCGATCCGACACGGATCGAGTAGTCGACGCAGCCGATGCCGACGCAAAGATGTCGGTTTAACCGAGCGGACTTAAGATCCGCTCCGACGCGCCCTGGCTTAATGCGCCCAACCAGGGCCTCTCGCCCAGCAACACCGCGCTTCTAATCCCAACGACGTATGAGAAATTTAATTGTTTCGCAGGAAAACGCCGCGCTTTATGCTCCACCACACTCACTGAACATTCGCGTATGAAGGTGAATTAATACGAATCTGAAAGCAGTCATTAAATTTTCGCTCGATTGGTTCTGGTTGAAAGGCTTTTAAGGTAAAACAGTGATGTCAGTACGTTGGTTGCGAAAGATTTTGTGAACCTACCTTTTTGTGAACGACATTACGTACACAAATGAATTTGAGTGAATAGCAGCCCAAATTAATGCAGCGACTTGTTTCGTTAGCATTACGAGATTACGTGAGAGCTTGCGGAAGCAATCGGGCTCCGGCTGATGTTTTTTTCATTCACCTTTATGGACCTACCATTGAACATAAAAAAGCGTCGAAATAAAAACGCCGAAATAAAATACTCAGGAGTTTTGCGAATAAAAAGCCCTGGGGTGCGTTTAAGTAGATCCAGGACAGAGTCGAATTTTATTAATTCGCGTATTGGCTGTATATTGCGGGGACCGATGAGTTATTGCCGACCCTGGTCCTAACGGGGACCTTTAGAACAAAAGACACTGAGATTAAGTGATCGAAGGAGATGTCGTTAAACGCTACAGTGGGTCTAGGGGCCAAAATGGAGTAACTAGCTGCATTAGTTTGATCCGTTGCGTCATGCTACAGCGCGCGCTCTGCTCTCTGCAGAGACTAGGTGGGGTCAAGGCATGCCGCGTACTTAACACTGTCTACTTACGAGACAAAGTCCGGTGACTGTGGACATTACTTCAGATTCCTACCAAGCGTAGCGCGGAGTAAGAACTTGCAGAATAAAGCAACTTCACCGACTCGAGTACAAGCTCACCGAACCAGTCGGCATGTGTGTTGACGTTAACTGCATTTTATAAGATTTTGCGTTTGTTTTCTTGTACAAAAATTTCCGTTTCCTATGAAATTCTTGCGGCGGTCCTCGGGCAGCCAGCCAAATAGACAACTTTTATAAAAGGATAAAATATTGTGGCTATTTCTAAACGAATATGAATTGGTACACGTTAAAGTTACATTTGATAACTTTTCACTATATTTTGGTGAATACTTTATACTATAGTTGGAAATTGTAATTTAAAGGGATGTTGTAACGACATTTTATTCCATTGTTTGTAATCTTACTTAAAAGAGTTTTCGAGTTGACTTGACGCACTGATAAAAAGTTAAGGAGCCAGCGTCACATTCGGGAGAGTAATGTGGTGCGGGCGTAGCGTACGGAGCATACGTGAGATAAACGCAGGCGACGGGGGGCAGGTGCGGGGTCGAGAGGCGCCGGGCGGGGGCGGAGGGGGGGAGGGGTGCTAGATAAGTTTATCAACGAAACCTCTCGCCTTCCTATTGACAGAGGGCGTCGCAGGCGCGCCCTGATTGCCGCTAAATGGAAGCCGGAACGTAGGAACCAAGGGCAGCCAGGATTTCGCAAATTCTTGATTAAAAAAAACCAAGAAGCGTCGATAATTTATGGAAACAGGGTTTTTTATCTAGTTATTTTTACATTTCGGGATTAACGATATTTAAGTAGCTCGTACACAATAGACGATAAAACTAAAAGTCTTCCTGATGATAAGGAAATACCAATGTATGTAAGTTTCTACAACATTTAGTATTAAAATACTTAATTGACGGACTAGTTATATGTAAAATGCTTCATGTGTTTCCAAAGTCGCTTGTGTGCCTAGTCGATGAGTCTAGGCTACACAAGTAGTTAAACTTGCGACAGTGTTACGTAAAAGAGATGACTCACAAATCTCGCGCTCAACAGGTCACAGCACAGATAATGAAATAGCCCGCCGCACCCCAGGAGTTCTTTCCATATTTACCTAACCGTTGTCAGATAAAATAAGACAAGCGCGAGTCGTGAATTTCAGCTCTCAACTCGGTGTTTACGGAGTGGGGACGGGGGCCCGATGGGCTGTAATGCGAAATTCAAATCAGATATAAGCGATCGACGCTCGACGCCGATAAGCGGTAACGTTACCTGCACTGCTCCGCTGATAGCCCTCCAGCCAGTCTTATATTGAAGACGTTTCATACAGAAACGTGAAAAATAAATTTAAAATACGATAAGCAGGTTTTACGCGCTTAGGTGACCTTAAATGTTCGGTGCGGTAATATATTTTACGTCACACCTGGCCATAATACGAGTTTTACTGCACGCTGCGCGTACGGTAAAACTCGCATTGTGGCCAGGTGAAGACGTAAAGTTGTGTACTCACCACGGGCGGTAATTCGTAAAGCCCCAGATCGCATATTTATGGCCCTCACCTTCGGTTCGGGCCACAAACACCTGCGATCTGGTTCATTCACGAATTCACCGCCCTAGGTACGTAATGTACTATTACAGTACATATGGTGCTACTTTACCGCACTAGTGCGGAAAAGAGCACTTTTCGTGCATATGTCGAAACTTTAAAGAGCCATATGTACAGTAAAACGTTGTACGATACACGTGCGAATAGGTAATTCGCAACTCGTGTCGATTTAAACCACTCCCTTTTTTGCGAATTTCCTATTTTTGACACTTGTATCGTAAATAACTATTACGTCACACCTGGCCATAATGCGAGTTTTACTGCACGCTACGCGTACGGTAAAACTCGCATTGTGGCCAGATGAAGACGTAAAATTGTGTACTCACCACGGGCGGTAATTCGTAAAGCCCCAGATCGCATATTTATGGCCCTCACCTTCGGTTCGGGCAACAAACACCTGCGATCTGGGCCATTCACGAATTCACCGCCCTAGGTACGTAATGTACTATAAGATGCGTTTTTTTATATATTGAGTTTTCCCTTGGGAATCAGATGTTTTCCCGCTGGAAAAAGTAGCCTATGTCACTCTCCAGCTTCTAATCTATCTACATACAAAAAATCACATCAATACGACGCTCCGTCGCGACGTGAAAGAGGGACAAACATACACACTTTCGCATTTATAATATTAGTAAGGATAATAGAAAAAATACTAAGTGGCACTGGAAAATAAATTTCATGTGCCTACCCCTTTTGGGAATAAAGGCGTGAATCTATGTATGTATGTAGAAAAATACTACGATAACGAGAAAGTAGGCGTTGCATGGTGCTAACCGCCGTGCATTACTTCAGTTTCCTGTTTGAAACTATAATAGTGCCCGATCCCCGACTATAGCCAACTCGTCCAGCGATTGCAGAATGATGCAATAAATAAAAAATCTTGATTAAAATAGATCACGGAAAAAATTACCCCATATTTTCCTACTGAGGAGATTTATAACTTTCCATATGTATCCTACTAATATTATAAATGCGAAAGTTTAGATGTTTGGATGTTTGTTACTCAATCACGCTTAAACGGCTGAACCGATTTGAATGAAATTTTGCACGAAGATAGTTTATAGCCTGGATTAAAATATAGGATAGTTTTTATCCCGGGTCCACGCGGACGAAGTCGCGGGCGGAAGCTAGTACTTAAAGTATATGATAAATACGTGTTTTTAGTAAGCTTATGACATCAAAAATCATCAAAAGTAGTCAGACATTAAAAAAAATATATCTTCGATAACACAGTGAAAGCCACCAAAATTGCCAGCATTTTAAAACAAACAGAATTAAAACCATTTCAAAAATGCAACAAATAGCCGGCAATCAGTTACCGCTTCAACATCACAAATTTAGCTCGTGTCACATTAATGTTGAATTTCAAATTACAGTGGCATACTTGCCTTGTGATTCGCCGTCATAGAAATGTTAGTTAGACATTAAATATGGAGTGTGGTGTGGAGCGGGGTTCGCA
Source organism: Epinotia bilunana (assembly GCA_947049275.1). Classification (NCBI taxonomy): domain Eukaryota; kingdom Metazoa; phylum Arthropoda; class Insecta; order Lepidoptera; family Tortricidae; genus Epinotia; species Epinotia bilunana. The sequence continues at coordinate 17,094,744 of OX346260.1, read as the reverse complement.
ACATTCTGAGCGAGTGTAGCACCGGCGGCTATTTCTGAAGCATCGATCGAAATCGATAGCAATCGCTGTGCCAAGGAGCCCCCGGCCTAGCGTACCGGCTTACACTGATTTATTTATTTTTATGTTACTTGCACCATTTGGAACTATAAGAACATGAAGTACACTTTATAATGATACCACATTGAAAACCCGCGCGGAAATTTCCATATTCTTTACAAAGTAAATATTTTGAAAATTTACAATTTGGTGTCAAAGCAATTATTTTTGAAATGATGTAGATAAGTTTTCTGCTACATTTCACGGGTATTTTCACCCACGTTCAAAATCACCCCGTGAATCAAAGTAACTTCGGTTTATAGTCATCATTTTGATTGCCCTGGAGGGTAGATGCATTACAAATTTAGACCAATAACGTTTGGGTTTAATTTTTAATTGACTAGTTTTCTGGAATGCAATTGGGTTGGACACTAAAAGACTTTTATAGAGCTTTCATAATTAGCAAAGCAAAACGTCCATCCAGATTTTTGCTAAAAAGCAACGATCAAGCAATGCTTATTCCAAACCAGTATTAATCTGATTCAATATTCAGGCAAACTTCCAAAGTCCATTGAAAAACCAATTAAAATGAAAGCATAACAAGCAAAAACTTAATTGGCATCCACTCAACAGTATTAGCCGTTTGCAATTGTAACTGAACGTGATTACCGCAGACTCGTTGCTTAACTAATTCTTATCACACTTAAGAGGGTACTTGGATGAAAGGGAAAAAGGTAAAACGATGGCGAATGACCACCGGACCGACGGATGGACACTGCCGCCCCCGTTTTTCGTTAAAAATGTGAGAAATTAAATTTGCGTATTAGCAGCAGACGTGGTCGCAAAGGTAAAAAAGGATTTCCATGTATAAATTGAAATGCCCATGGAATTAATTCCTCAACGAAATAAAATTGCAATGTATTCCAGTGCCTGCATTAGCCAATAAAAAGTAGTCATCTGCGCATGCAGCTCCTTAATTGATACCTGCAAGTGCTGATTGGATTCAAATTAAAGTTATTTGGTTTCCTTTGGTGTGACACTTGAAGTAATATGCAGATGACGTAAGATTTTAATGAAGGTTATATTCTAGGAGCCGGCAGCAAGGTGAAGTTTATGCCGTGGGTACCTACGTACATATCAGCTGCAGCAATTAGTTGGCAGTAATTAAGTAGGTTAGAGCAGGCGCCGCCGGCGTGGCTTGTCAGCCGGTGCCGACTAGATTAAGGTCTGCGGCACGTGGTCTCACCGCTCGTAACTTGTTTTGCATGAATCTGTACGCGACTTTCATATGACTCCCCTAGGAGTCTCAGCTCAGCACCTCTAATGTAAATGAAATTGTGCGCAAGAACCAAGAAACAAAGCAGGGCTTCTTGCCCGCTATTTATCGCCGCTCGCGTCTCCTAACTCCCACGTAATGGGAATGTGGAGACGCGGAGCGCAGTAATGAACCGGCCTGCCCTAACGTATGGCCTTTATTGATGATGCCCGCGCCCTCAACACTCTCGCTACTTTATTGTCTCGCCACGCAGCGACACCGTTTCAATTACGCGCGGCTTCTTACAATACTTTATGGTGATTGAATAATTTGTCGTGAGCTCCCGTTCGAACGATTCTGTTACCATAATACGGAGTCATTTAGGAAGTGCGCGATTGTTAAAGTTCCAGTACGTCAGGCGTCGTTCACACCTGGAGTATGCGAGAGAAAGCGTGTGGCGTATAGGACAGGCAAGCCGGGTTCGTGTTCGCGATGCCGTGCACCACCTGTGATTAATTAATTTTCTTTCACGCTTCGAATTTAAGTCGCAATCGTTAACGGCAGGAAAGGCCTGTTGAGCCATAATTTACGTCTTCGCGTTCGACTGGAGTTGGTCGCGTCATTTGAAAATTGCGTGCCGGTTGCCATATAACCATTAAATTTATATTGTATGTACATAGGAAATTAGGTGGTTGTTCCAATAGTGACTGCCGTGAGATTAGAATCGAACTTGTAAATTTTCGTTTAAAAGGTTCGAATTTATACAATTCGATATTGTAACTGTTTTACTCCCTGTTAATCGATTTTAACGATTTGGCGTATTTTTGGATTAAAATGTTTCATAATCTCATTGTGCAGGATAAAGTGGTTCTCGGATCTCATTAGCGGGAAGGTATTGCACACTGCTAATCCGACAGGGGATTCATGGTAACGTAACGCCCTCTATTATTAATGATGCAGTTATGCTCTGGGACAATTCCCAAACCTAACTTTGGCAAATATATGAGCAACCAAATATTTTGTGGCTTATGATATTTGGGATTAAATTTATGCATAATAAACTAACGTTTGCAGACGTATATTTGGAGAGCTTTTTATACTATTATAACGAATTAATTTAACATTTCGCCCTATGTATTTTTTTTTTGTATTCAATAATTCATATTCAGAAGTTAGTTTTAAGAATAAACAATCTTTAAATTAGTTGTATAAACCAAATAAGTATCTAACTAGCTAAGCTGCCCGCAGCCGGGCAATTGGGAGTTTTAAAGAAAAGGGCATGTCACAGAAACTCTTGATATATAGAAAGCGTAAAAATGGCCAAATCGATAAAGCTTAGAAGAAGCGAGCCGGGTCGTGTTAAAACGGAAAGTTTATGGTAATCACGGAGCAGAGGAATCCGTGATTGATTGTTCGACGCGCCCTACAATGGCGGAGGGACTGCTGAGTCGGGGTAGACGTGTCTCTCCAACACGCGTATCCAGCGGCCGGCTAACAATGGAGCACTCAGAACAAGTTAAGCTTCATTTAAGTGAGTCTTTTAATCAAAAGTTAAACTCGGATTGGCTGGTGACAACGGCCGTATCTCCATCTTAATTTAAAGGGTTAAAGGTCGCAAGGCGTAATCCTTATCAAGGGCTATCAGCGCCGCGTAGGTATGTAGGACATTCTTTAATGCGCAGTAATGACAAGGGTGCGCCCGGCCCCGCACCAGTTAAGGCACTAAGAGAAATGGCGATCGAGGATCCCAAGATTTAAGTGGCAGTTTCAAATGTGCCTACTTTTAGTGTTATTTCCTAAACGGAAACGATTTGTTTGCCCTCATGCACGATCGAGGAGATAAATATACACAATACCCAAGATCTTCCCCTGAAGTGTTCATGCGAGGATAGCTTGAAGAAAAGAGCATTTTTATGTTACCGCCCCGCCGTGCTCGTTTTGAAAGTGTGAATGAGTATTAAGCTCGAAAAAATATTAAAACAGTAGATTTATATGAATCATGTGAGGCGTATCTGCCAAAAAAAAATTGCCTATGAATCATCGAGTCCTGTCACGTTGTTTTGGGAAACCATTAGTTAAACGTCCAATAAAACGCAACGCGTTTATAACGAACGAAAAATAAAATCTAGGGAATTCGTTCACATCGCTAGCGCCATAAAAGTTTCTTATGCTCGCGAGTTGGAACTTGTACAATCTCGTTGAACTTATGCAGCTACTAAGGTAAAATATAATCAATTTAGCTTTAAACTTTGAAAAACAAATTCATGAACTCGCGAAGTGAAACACAGATCTGTCTGGCTTTGAAAGTGTCGTCAGCAACAAACGAGCCTTTCCCCTAATAGTATTTATGTTTGGCGCCGAATGTTTACGAAGTTGATGCGATAGTATTCTCGCAGAGAGGTGGAGTTGGCTTGTTTTCATTTGTACAGCAGCGCAGGTGCGACTTCATGAGGCGAACTACATATGCATAAGGGGCGCCGACAATGCTTCTGCCGTTACTGCATTGATTGCTTGTCGATTACACGCGCAATACGGAAACAGAAACTCGATCTAATATTGGGAAACGAGTTCAATCTGTGACGAAAAATGATGGCAAACTAAAGGATTTAAAGGAATAATTTCATCAAACGCGCTTAGCTATATTTTCATAAAACACGTTTTTTTACTGCCGCAAGAAAGTCGCGGTATCACCCTATCACTGTCGTGCGAGGAGGCGGTGCCGCTATTAGCTTAACGACCATTTTAATATAAGAGATGACATATTAAATTTACGAGGGCAGCTAACCGTAACGCAAAAGTCGCGCTGACGTGCCGTGACCCCTCTATCTTCTTTATTGCTGGAAATATAAGTATCAGATGTGTTTATGAGACGCACAAGTGATTGTTTGTGTTCATACCAGTCCCCGTGAACATCACCAAGGAAAAAGGTCTACAAAGACAAAACGCTGCATGAGAAAAAAATTATTTTCTTCAAGGTGATTTCATGTTCATAATAATGATATGTCTGAGCTAGTTTAACTGGTGTGTTCATAAGACGAGTACTGTGAGAAAAAGTTTCTCGTATTTATTTTACATCATCGAGCGTAATAAAATTGGGTTAAATATTTTATACAAAAGCAACTTATAGCGCGAATAAAGTAAGGGGCTGATATTGAAAATGTAATATTAAACTATAATATGTTGGAAAGCTGTACTCTCTATTCTAGATGTAAATTATAAGGGGTAATTGTAACTTTTGCGTAAAAAGTCGTATATAAAGTTGCCAATGTTTTAGTGAATAATGTCGACTTAAACTAAACCACTTTGTTACTGTGCAACTTTGTACATTTTATTAGAACACGAATCGGTTATAAAACTAAAAAAATACGTTTGTGCTTTAAGATTTTGTATTTACAGCTCAATAATATGTTATTTTTATCGTCATTGCTTTAGAACAGCTGCTTAAGACGGAGTAATAATACAAAATAAGCTCCTAAGTGAATAGTTGAGGTTAAAGAGTTGTCAAGCTAAGTTTATAACAACATTTGCTGCCCGTGCGGCTCCGCTCGCATATAAAGAACGCAAGCCGAGGTCCATTTTGTATCAATATAAAAGTATGAATTTTTAACACCAAATGAGTGCTTCTGGAGATTACTCCTTAGATACAAACTTGCAAAGCTACCTACTTACATTTTGACACACAGAACTCCTTATTTCAAGTATATGTTGGTATATATATATATACGTATACAATACACATTGTTTCCGAACTTGGACTGAAAGGTACCTACCGCGTGTGAAACATGACCATTAATTTTTCGCAGCGGTATCTCGGCATGCGTACATTACGCGCGATGAGGAGAGCCCGATTCATGCACACCTCACGTTTCGCGGAAGCGAACCGTAATTGCTCTAAAACGCCGCCCATCTGTTTGATGTCTTTGTTCCTTGTTTGCACCTCTAAGGGTACATCAGGGTACACTGTACTCTTGCGAATTCATCCGCGAGTTTCCACACCCATTACGGTGCAGACAATGGGTGACACAAAAAACAAGCATTAATAATCAGGAATATGCATCGGCTGGGGGCGGGTGCCGAGTCTTAGCAGCGACAGTGAAAGATGATCCTGGTGAAAACTTTTAGTGACAATGAACGCGGGGGTCTGAATTGCGGGTGCGTTTTAATGAGTGTTCGCGGATTTTCCCCGTGAAGAGTGAAAATGTGTGGTATTGTTAACGGCTAATGCTTCTTTACACTCTCCTGTTTATGAGGGCCTATGACCGATTTTGTTAGTTGACGAAAAATCTTCGTGAAAAACTAGGGTTTCAGTTTTGTTCCCGAGGAGTAGGTAAAGTCATAAAATATGTACACTGACGTAAGTATAAAATAAGGAAGTAACAAGGGGGTGAATTGCAAAAAAAAATACATAGTTAAGAGACTTAATCCAATCTATGCTGTAACTTTTATCCATTGTGTAACGAAAGTTAACCATATAAAATATATGGGTAATTGTCGTTACACAATGGAAAAAAGTGCAAGCTTAGATTAGATTAAGTAAGGCTCTTAACTATGTACAAGTTTTTTGCAATTCACCCAGGAGCAGATTGGTAGGCATACTAACGATGTGCGTATATGACTTCTCTGGAGTTTCAGGCGTCCATTAGCTACAGTGCCCATTTATTATCAATGAAGCTGGAGGCATCATAGCCACCATCGCAAAATAAATAAAGCGTACAAATGTACAAAAAACCCAAAAATATACATAACGTAGGTACTTGTATACTTAAAATTGTTGCCTTATGTATCTAGTGACGAAACTCATCAGAAAATTTGTCTAAGATTGGAGTTATCTGAGACCTTTAATTTAAACTAAGTAGGATACAAAGACAATTGCTCCGTCTTAGTAAAACAAATGACAAAAATTCACCATATTACGGTTGGACAACGGTTGCGTGTTGCTACAAGTTAATCGAGGGCGAGGTTTACTGCGTCACATGATTGTAATGGTCTTGTAAAGGGTGAATGTAATGTATTGCGGACGGCAGTAGACGACGGAGTGCAAGTAAACATTAGAGAAAAGGCAGGCATAGTGCGGACGTATTTATTTTATAGACTAGCTTCCGCCCGCGACTTCGTCTGCGTGGACTCGGGATAAAAACTATCCTATATTTAATCCAGGATATAAACTATCTTCCTGCAAAATTTCATTCAAATCGGTGCAGCCGTTTAAGTGTGATTGAGTAACAAACATCCAAACATCTAAACTTTCGCATTTATAATATGTATTAGTAGGATTTTCGGAAACACTGATTAAAGTAAGAGGTTTTTTGACTAAAAGTATTTAAATATGAAAGTGGATACTAAGGGAGGACAGACGGCATTTTTATAAAACAATAATATGATATTAAAACAATGATTATCATTTCAAGAACGATGCAGAAGTGTTATAGTAGGTAACATAACCAATTTGTTCACAAAAACGAACACCTGAATAAAATGATACTTTCTGTCGTTTATTTCCAAAGTCTTCTCTAATAGACAAAGCGTTAAAACACAAGACTTTTTATTTTTATTAAAGGTTCCAAACGCTAATCTAAGAGAATGTTTCGTTGTGGTGACATCTCGAATACACACATCTCCCCTCCGGGGAAAATCTAAACACAGTAAAAGCTGAGTTTAGTGGTGTTTTATTGGCTCCGCTTGGACCCGCGCCAGCGCAGTTCTTCGCTCCTAATTGATATCTGACCGACAATGTTAACATTGGGATTGACTTGCGCTGCGCAGACGATTTCACGTTTGTTTTACGCTCATTGATTTTAAAATGTACCCGGTTTTTACATTTTCGATTGAGAACTAATCCCAAGTTTGCGATGTAGTGAATTATGTGGATTTATTTATCTGTGACGTGTTAATAGACTAGATAAGGTATTAAGTATTAGCAGTCGTGTACTAATCAAGATGCATTATAATATAAGTAAGTGTTTATGATTATGTCTGTGAAATCATTTTGTAGCTTTAAAGGCGGTAATCTCCGGATCTATTCATTATTCGATTTCAAAAAATATTTCACCAGTGTACCTATATAAACTTTTAGAACGGACATATTTCATCTGGGCTGTTCTTTGGCAATACAATTAAAATACAAAAGTTTTTTGTTGTAAAACAACCACACAATTTATCAGGACAGTACAATGTCAGGTTGGCTAGAGGAAACAAACTTAATCAACAAAATACTCACCATTTTGTTGTTGATTTCGTGAAAATGTATTTCGCACACTTTATCTACTATATCTTCACTTTGAAACGTGACGAAACCGAAACCTGAAACAAAACAATAAAATGTTAGAACCATTATAAACTTTCTCTGCAGTTATTGTGAGATAGGTAATGACGAGTAGAATACAAACTCGTTCCAAGTTTAGTATAACTAAGTTTTGACTTCAAACATTTCACATTTCGACGAGTCCTGCTAATATCGGCTAATGCCCCAGAAAATAAGTCTTAAAACTTTAAGTTATCTACGAGCACCGACATTAATTTAAGTTACAATAGAGTAGGTAGTCTAATCTTTGGTATCGTTTTAATTAAAGGCAATTTGCGTCGGGCTAGTTTCAAAGAGGCGCGTCAGTCAGTTTTCGACAACAGCTATCGGACGGTACAGCACGGCGCGTGGCGCGGACAGGCACGGCCGCGTTTGTATCAGCGATTTAATAAAACTTGTAATCTCACCTTCAACGACAAACCAAACAATATTCCTTCTTTTAAACGTTCCCAGATAGTCGCTGGGCCGCAACGCTGAACAACTTCGGCGATACGAACGCCGCATTCGACGAATAAGATCGCTCAAGTTTGCCCCCTTATGGGATTCATGAATTACAAATTGCGATTTCGAGTTTCGCACTCGACATCCGAATCGCTTTCCGATATTTACTCTATACTCTAAGATAACTTACTCCTCAGACTTAAATACGTCGCGGAGATCGTTCGACTCGACGCGAAATGCCTGAATCAGGTAATCACCTGACACAGGCAAGTTTCCGCTCAAAGTGGCAAACAAAACACGATGATGAACCGGTGTGTTTTCGGTCTGTTAACGATGAAAACACACACACGCAGACGTGACGTGACGCGTTCACTATGACAAATAGCATTAGCGAGCCGCTCGACAAACAGGAGGTGGCGCCGCGACTATGCTGACACGTAGGTAACCGAGGCCGAGGGCGCGACTCCCCGTCTCGCGAAAACTTCTACTTACTCGTCCCATGCCCACATGTTGATATGGGCACGTGTGAACAAGTCGCCGCACTACACATCATACGGGGTCAGCGTCTCGCCGCTTCAGGAAGGGGATAAATCATTTTGAAGCGGATTCAAACTACAAACAACAGTTTCCTCGTAACCGCCATTTGCCATTCCTTGCTAATCAATATCCGTCGAAGCTATCTTTCAAGTAGAGACCTATATTTTATAATCGGACAGTCGATAGTTTGGGGTTGGAAATATTTAGTCCATCACCTTTCACGACAGTTCTACCCTAAACAAACAGCGAGAACTGTGCGATCGACGAAACTAGGCCGCATTTGGTATTACGCGCGCGGACGGGTGGCTTTACGCTAGAATTGAGGCAAAGATAATAACACCCGGAAAGGCAAATAAGGGTTCGGACAAGTTCCATAGATGATGGTATTTTCTTAATCCGGCATAGTATAAATGCTTTGGAAAAAGTTGAAACATTGACCACTTATCAGGTTACCGGGTAGTTTTTCGTATAGATATATTTAAATCAGAATGTGATTTTTTAATACACGGACCATGTTTTTGGACAAGATAAAGGAACGAAAGATTTTTTAGCTTTGCTATTACCTACAGTGCTTTCTAAATTTGAATTTTTGGTGAGATACGGCACAGCGAAATGTCATTCCGCTCGAATGTGGAGCAGCCCAACTGGGGAAGTACCTCCGCCTTGCAGAAGACCACAGCCATAGTAAGTCAGCCAACCAAGTAGTAGCGTTGTGTTCCTGGTGGTGAGCAAGGTCACCAGAGCTCCCGAGGATGCGTTTGTTGAGAGCGAGCGAATTTGTTCCTTCAGCTGCCAACACGGCGAATCCTCAAACATATCAAGGCTCGGCAACGCCCATGTTACTCCTTTGGAGTTGCATACGTCTATAGGCTGCGGTGTCCGCTTACCATCAGGCGGCCCGTCCGCTTGTTTGCCGTCGTTGTATAAAAAAAATAGTTTGGTGCGGGTGACAGCTGTGAAAATCTCAGATTAGAGAGGTGAAAGTATCGAAACTTGAGTCGATAAAAGTAATCATTTAAAATCTCAATTGTATATAACAATGAATGTTGTATATAATCATGAATCCAATTATTAGGCTAAGCTAGTAGAGATACTTTTTTTTTGTGCCAACATTTATGCCTGCGAGAGCGAGATACATCGTGCGAGTGAGAAACCGGAGACAATAACGTATGTGTGAAGACCTGTCGAAAGTGAGAAGAGATCGGATGTAAGTATACCAGTAATTTGTGGGTAGACCAAAACCTCAGTATGAGTGCTAGTGCCTTGTATGCGATACGTTTTGTTTTTCCTCCAAAAATTTCCTCCAAAACCAACCACTTAGAAATAAAACTTTTCGATTTACAGTCTCGATTTGTTTTATTAAGGGGCTTCCCATACGCCAATGACCTTCGATCGGAATCTCTTAGTTTTCTAATGTTTTTTGAAGCTTCCTTTTCCCTTCAATTCCTCGAAAAGCCGTCTTTTATCCTTAAAACCAGTGGGCAAAAACGAATTTTAACCACTAGTGAGGAAAGTAATTAGACCTTGGAGCGTGTTTAAGTAGCTTTTGACAGATAACAAAACGTAAAACGCTCATAATACAAGAAAATCACAGATGATGTATTTATGTTGCCGCTATAACAACAAATACTAAAAAACAGAATAAAATAACTAAAATCTGACTCGCACTTGACTAAAATTCTACTTGTTATTATATATTACTTAACGTTTAATAGAAATTGTATTTAAAAATGACATTGACAATATTTTAGGTTTAAGATCACATTATTATATTATTATGACTATCGCATGCTTATTATCTTTTGACTTCGGTCAATTTAAATCTAGGGTGGCCTGGCCTAGCTAATTATTAAAAAAATGACATTGTACCATTTATCACTAAGTATTTGAATTGTTCCTGTTGCCTTATTATTAGTATTTTTATTTCTCATGTTTGTTTCCATTTAAAATTGGATTTTTATTGACTATTATTCATTATTGTTTTTTATTTTTATACACTCAGGTGAAAAGTTTTGTGTTAGACACGGGTGCAAATGCAAATGTATTTTACTTCTCGTGTGTCGAAACACTCGCTACGCTCAGGATTCTATTCTATAATTTTTTCTCGCTTCGCTCGTGGTTCAACTATAGCATCCTTTTGCTTGCTCGTGTTTCAGTTCCACACTCGCGGGTAAAATACAACTTTGTACCCTTGTATAACAAATAACTATTGCAGACCGCGAGTTGATAAGCGTCGTGGCCGCGGGAGCGCCGATGCGCTCCCTTTATTTATGCGGGTTCGCAAACCGAATAAAGTAGGAAGTAAGCAACAACGGTCCGACTAAACTTATCTGCGGGCCAATGGCTAAGCAAATATGAAATAGGATCTCCGGATCAAACTAAATGAAGTTCCTCTAAGTACGTGAGTTAAATTCGTCAATGTCACTGACCGCATAAAAAGTTTTGGGTTTCGTTTTGCTTTTGTGTGGCCGCTCTAGATAAATGAGCAGTTTTCACGAAATTCGTCCACGTCACTTCTGGTAACAATGGAGAAGATAAATATCGCTGCGTAAGAAAAGGATTCTGTAAACATAATTATTTGAACTTGTAATTGTAGCCATGAAACGCTAATGAAAGTTCTCGAGCAGCGTCGCTCCAGGAATTAACTTTATTTTTTCCGGGTTCAATTAGACTACCTTTATTTTTAGGAGGAATACTTTAATTAAATCCGGAAGCTTACAGGTGATTTGCGAGCAGTGCTTTGGACGCTCGGCGAAATAAATTGAGTTCGCATCACTGATCGAGGTGTTCTTGTATTAATAGCGGGCTCGCACCTGCGCGGGCGGTATTCCCTATTTTAATATGTAAGAATTGGGAGGTTGTAAGGCGAAGATTACGAAAGTGTCTTCCGATATCGGATATCTCGACACATCTGTCGGGCGGCACGTGGTGCTGACAGTGGGCGGGCGCCCGCCCCGTCCCGCACCCTGCCCCCTATCGGGGCCACAGGCAGTATAATCTGCCCGGCACTGTATGAAACACCGGCCGGTGGCGTTTATGGCGCTATAATAACCGTATAAAGCGCGACTTATTGTAGGCGTCGATAACGGACGTTATATACAACCTTAGGCCTCCAGCGTGCCCTCCGCGCTGACGCCCGCTTCGTCGAACCTTGCCGCTTTTTATGGTACCTTTCCTTTCCTTTCTATATTTTGACAGGTTATGATTTTTCTACAAACACTTGTAGACGTTCCCAAGGTAGCGATTTTATTTGTAAAATAGTCAATATCAATCTAGAGACAGGCTGTTGAACTCTTATAGTGAGGTACAAGATTTTAGTTTATATTTCTCTTAAAGTTTCTCCCGTACCTATTCAAGAGGTACGTCGTCATATGATTCAGCGGTTTTTTTTGTAACGATGTCTCTTCGGTTCGATTTGATCGAAGTAAGTGAGTGCAACCTCATCGACGACAGTGCCCAGTGGACTGCGCGCGATAAATAAAAGTGGCGTTCTATGTTCGCGGTAACTAACAAGTTTTCATTAGGGGCGCGCAGAACAGCACTCAAATGAGCAGCAAACTTGCCCGGCCGCGCTCCGACGTCCAAACTTTTGTTATTGTTTCGCTTCATTATTGTAATACGAAATACGCAGCAGTATAATTAAGAGATGCCCTAGAATTGTCCTCGCCGACGTAATAGTTGGCCAAAACTTTTATCTACGAGCTCTCATCGTGACAGAATGTTTGCTGCGTAAATAATTGCTATTTTTCTTTTGCGTCCAGCTAATAATAACAAGTTAATCGTAATAGTTATCAGGAATGAGAGACCGTTAGGAGAAAATTGGCCGCGCCATGTCTAAACGTTGCGCCGAATTCAGGCCTTATTATTAGATATCGGCTGATTGTTAGCGGTTGATTAATTAATGGCTTACGCATAGCTGCGGGGGCGGCGTACTGTTTGTCGCTAAGTCATTATTACTTGCTAAAATATTAATAAGCAAATACGGAAAACAAGTACAATAAGCGGCTAAAAGCTATCAACAACGATATACAATACATAAACTGCGGCCCAAATTAAAGCATGTAATATGTGAATGCTTTTTGACTGAGTTACAATTGAACAAACCCGCCAGAAAGCAGACAATGGTACTGCTACGGAAACAAACAGTTTATCAAAATTGAAACTTTTAAGGTAGTGGCTGATTCCAAGACAAATATGTGCCGAGATTCTAATGCATTCTCGGCGAGGTGAAAACTGTGCGCAAACTTTCGGCTGAGCGAAGAGAACAGCAGATAAAAGCTGTTGTAAAAAGAATTGGCTCCTCTTCATTTTCTCTATTGTGAAGTTGAATGGAACACGAACAATCAACTTTCCCGTCTAGCTGATTGTGTGGAGACACCCTTATTGTCTACCTTCAGGTAAATAAAATAGAAACACAATTGGCCCGGTACTCGGTGCGTCGTGATGCTCAACTTTTAAATTCCCAAACTTGACTAAGTTATTTTTATTTAGTTTTATTTATTTTTCTCTTTTCAGCGTTTAGCCTGTAAGCTGTGCCCACTACGCGTCTACAATAAAATTACGAGGAAACTTATCAAAAGGCGTGAAAGAAAATTATGTCATAAATCAAGTACACAGAACATTCTTTAGAGCGATATGTTACCCGGAGTACCTACACGAGAAATATTTGGTATACTGAGAGTGGCCGTTAGGCCGCAGCTAGCGGGACAATTTATCAAAGGCGACGGAACCCTCGTCCAATCAGTTGATAGCAATGCCATAAATATTTACTTTAATAAGATTCCGGCCCTTCTTTCGCGACACTGTTGTTTTACGGCCTACTTTGCCTTACAGTTTCGACTCTCGATTGAACTCGTCCAACTTAAAACTTTCGGTAGGGCCTCAGCCAAAGCTAACCTGCCACATAGTATCTGCCAAAATGACATCATTAATGCGATCTCGAAATTGCTAAGACGGATGAATTACCAGGAGCACATGACCGCTCAGATAGTCGAGTATGATTGTTGTGGTCACCCGGGATCGCGTCTAGATCGCGCAAAGCGCGTAATCCCGCGGAGAATACGTGCCTGCAACTCAAGGGATGGGATTTGCGGGATCGCCAGGCAAGACGGGAATTCCCTTGTTCGTCTCGACGTTGCTCGAAGTCTGATCTGCGTGTTCAGTTGCAAGACAAACTCGATAGTGTAATCCTTATATCAAACTATCACCCTGTTTGTTCCTGTCACATGCAGCCGGAAGAAAACCAATCTGTGCATGGAGTTGCCTTACTTTCATGTTGCATATCATTTTATGTGTTGTGACATTCTACTTGTTAATATTATATACATACGTGTCACCACAATGTTATGTTATGTATATTGTGATGATACAGAGTAGGTATTGGTTGTTATAAATATGCATTACTAATATAGGTGTTTTACAGTTACCTTTAAATGAATCGTACATACATCCTATAAAATACAACCGATTTCTAGTGTATTAGAATTTAACACTTTATCATGAAAGCTGTCGCAAAACTCGCATTGTACGTACTTTTACAGACTAGTTGACCAACAGCCAATGTTATAAATGTTTATTTCATTTTGTTCAAATGTTTATTCATATAGCAATTTTCTAACACTCAAATGTATAAGAGGTATATCTTTTTACGCCCTAATATAACAGTCATTGACATCTTAAAACGTGGGTACGTCTAAAAAGTGTCTTTTATTCCATTACACAGACTTACATATTCATCAAATTTTAATGATGCCTCATATGAATCCCTCAAAGGCGCCAGATCTTTCGCGCAGAGGTGTATTTATATTTATACGAAAGAGAAGTGCATGATTCTGATAATATCCTTTTAATTGTGTAGTCCGCGAGGGAGCTTATGATGCCGGCAGCGTGCGCTCGGGGTGGGAATAAGACGCTCACTTGTTAGTGAGGCCGCGGAGAGAAAACCAAATATTAACAATTGAGGAAATACAGTCCGATCAAGATTTAGAAGGGATCAGTACACCGTCTGTATTGGAAATAAGTCGAAAGGAAATGTGCTTTAGACAAGCTACTTTAATTTAAAAAGAACTTTGATCACTTTTTAATGTATTTAATTTTAATTCTACTACTAATGCAGAGATGGAGCTCCTCTAATCTTTGTAATTTTTATATTATGAAACTGTGAGAATGTTTAGTTGCAAAAAAAACTTGAAAACTAAATGCAAACATTTTAACTGATCCTATTCTCAAACCGATCTCTAAAAACTTAGCACTTGAAAAAGAGTCGACCGAAAGTTGTAGGGCGGGTCGTATTTCGAGTTGTCCTCGGTCGAGTTCTCGAGTGACCGGCCCGGGTCAGCCGTTATTGCGAGAACGCTTATTTGCAGAACACTAGAGAACAGTTTTCGTGCTGATTTTGGCGATATACGCCTGACGGCAGTGGCCGGTGTGTGGAAACTTTTTTCGGATCGTGTTTCGAATGGTTTACAAAGTAGCCTCTGTTGTGATGAGTTTTTTATGCAGCCGCTCAGGTTTTGCTTCATAACGTAAATAGTTACAATAGGATGACTGGTCTAATGTAACACAATCTGATTTTTTAAAATATATTGATTTCACATGGTACTTAAAAATCCACAAGAGTGCTACGCTTCTCACTGTGGCGTGAGTAATCTAGAGCAAAATATAGGTTTTCTACTGTATTCGTTTTGTACATATGTACATACTACAAAATCGTTAAAATACAAAATATTTTAGGTATTTTTCAGCCAACAAAAATTAATGTTGGTGAAGCCGTACGTAAAGCTAAAAACAATGCTTGTGAATATATTAAATAAACATAATACTGGACTGATAGGCGGGGCAGAAACATGGATTTTTCATGCTTGCATGTTGCTATCAGTCTAGCGCTCAACGCGAGCCACTTGTGAAACCACCCTTATACTTAAAAGTCGATAATCGAACGCTTTGATCCGCGCTTTGTTCCTCTAAGGGCCTGCACACACGGAGGCATAAGTGCAGAGCGTATTTGCGCGGCGCGATTACGGCGGTGCAGCCGTGTTTACACTGGAATATTAAACGGACGTTAATGAATGCTTAGGGTTTTATGTTTTTCACTTTTTAATCGTTTTTAATGGTTTAGGTTAGGAGGTCGTATCAAACTGAAAGTCAAATAATTATTCCGTAAGTTGCTCTGACGAGGGCTTTTTTGTGATTTTTCGGACGTGTTATAAAATCCATTTCAAATTAAGATCTTATTTTTTAAAATTATCACGAAGCTTAATGGAAGGTATTTTAATAATTCAGATAGTTTTAAAATTCACGAAGCTGTCTAAGAGTGAGAAAGAAATCTCCTTGTTTCAACATTCAAATCCTTTCCTATATTAAATAACACAATGAAATTACCATAATCAGTGATGTAATGACGGAATCGCATAGCAAATTTACAGGTAGGTCGCAATAAAGACGCGCATAAGAGAGAGAGTTAACTGCGCAAAGTAATCGCGGCCGACCGTTGTTTTATGATCCGATTTTGCATATCCCAACATCTGTTAGAACAATAAACCCGAAAGAGACGCCGGGGTGTTGTGCGGAGTTGTTACTTGTTATTCCGTCCAAATCTATCCTTTAAAGGCTTAGAAACGTGCCCAACGACCGGTTTTATAAAATGCGGGTAGATCTACGTTAATGTCGACCGCAATTATGTCAGCATACATCATTCATAAATATAATTAATGATCACGATATCGACTAGTTTAACGATTTTTTTTTGACATTTGAGGACCGAATGACGAATGATAACTTTTAAATTCGTAAGATAGACCTACACAAGATACAGATAAAGTGAGGCCTTTTCATTTTAGTCTATGGGATGACAAAAAAGGTCACTGAACTTACCATGAACCTGCCTGCAACTACAAATTATAAAACGCTGTACAAACTGAGGAGGTTTAGCATGATCGCATCAATTATTATTTAATCGTATGACATACTCAATACGCTTAACAATGTGGATATACGTTATTTTATAGCGATCGTAAATAATAACGATGTTCCTGTTTGCCAACCTTCTTTGTACGATCAAGCAAGCCCTCGTTAGTAATACTGCGATGAACATTGTTTTCAATTTAATGTTATTGAAAAGAGTTTAAATACAACTTATTTATATATTCCTTCACACCCTATTATTTACCTCAAACGCTAAAAGAATGTTGTGCAGGGAGAAATTTAAAATGGACGACTGGACGTTTTTAAAAATTGCAAACCCTCTCGCATTTAAATTTGAAAAGTTGTACGGGCCGTTCGGTCCGGTAACGGTAAAAGGGTATTACTTATGAATCAATACTTAATGAGTATCAATAGGAAGCTTTTGAAACTCGCCGGCCTCTCTGTGTGCATTCTCGGCGCATCATTAATATTGAAACTTACTCTCCCGTCCATTGTCTCTCGAGTGGCCCTCTTTGTATAACTATACAGCAACTTCCTTGCCCAAATGAAACTACTCATTTCCTTTGCAAAGTGCTCCTCTCTCAAAAATTGTGACCGGATTTTCTTTCAATGGTTTTACTTGTCAGTTTCTACCTTTTTATTGTGTTAGAATGTACGTGGCATATACAATTCTGTTTTTTTTTATTCGATCATTTACTTTTAAGTCACAATTCAGCCCTGTTGCTCAGATTGCGGTTTATTATATACGTAGTTTGTTTGAAAACGGAAGTGAATGAAAACGGCGCTATGGAAAAAATATATTCGCTCATTTTTCTATGAACTTTTAGTTACACGTGCACACGAAAGCGAGAAATGTTGGAAATACAAAGCTTTTTTCATATCGCATGGAATGGTTATGGCGTGAAATATACTATTTTTCCCATGGAAACTATTTTAATTAAACCCTTTCGGTTGGAAGGAGTTTATAGAGGGGACAGAATCGAGCGGGAGCCGATAGATTGGGAATGTTCAATTTGGGGGCCTCTCGATGAAGCTTGGTGGCAGTAATTGTCGTAGTCATTAACATTTACGATAATGACCCGGCTGGGATTGACGTTGCTATCTCCGATATCGTGCGCCGGAGATACCGCCAATCCTCTGCGCGCAAACGACCGCACTGGATTGATATGTCATAAGTGACGAAGATGCCCAGCCAATATAAATCGAGTTTAATTTTTACTCACACAATAGGTACTTACATTAAATAAAGCATTTAATTTTTTTTATACGGAAATATACATTAATAGATGATTTGTTTATCTGTTGGTCTTTACGTCCTTATCCTGCACCGAACAAATGTTTGTATTTTGTCCAGCAGGTGACTGGTGCCTTAAAGCATTATGTCCGTCATTTGTTGTCCAATAAACTTTAAATAAATAAAAATTAAAAAATTCAATAGTTCTATAGCTGCCGAAAACGAACATTTGATATTTATACAACTGGTACGAGTATTTGTATTAAAAAATCAACCTTTTCTTCAACCCTCCGTCTGAACTAAACACAAAATTTATTATTATTAGGTCAACATTGTAATGTAATTGTAATTAAAGAAAATAAGTAATTTCAATTACAGTTGTTCCAGCAACATTTCTATCCTTATTTAAAAACAAAATGTTGTCTTAGAACAACAATTTATCAGAAGAAAGCTTTCGCCGCTTTTCCGAGAAATGTTTATCTCTTGTAAAATCAGCACCATTTCATAGGAATGGAATGTTATTTTTAGTAGTAAATGAAGTAACCGTTATCTTGTCTGCAAAATTCTCTTTATTATAACTTACAGTAATTAGATTAAATATAGCTATAATCATAGCTTAGAACTTTTTCAGTTATACTACACTACTGTTGATAAATATTTGAGTAGTTTATTTTTATTATAACGTTCATACTTTAATAGATTTTTTTAAATAATCAAAGCATTATAACTCAATCTAATAACTATTTAATTTAAGGGAAAAAACTTGAAAATTCATTGCTCCGAGCAGGATTGGAACCAGCGTCATTCTGAGATACCATTACTCATTCGAATGATACTCGTAATTTTATTTTACTTAAAGCTATGTACGAGGGTAGTGACGTTATTAAGAGTTTACCGTCACTAGTTACCTCATTACACGCTAGTCGTACGACTCCCAGCAAGTCATTAAGGCGGAGACATCTGCCAAGGCCTGCATATGCATGATTCGCGCATATTAATATCGGCGGCTTACGGCATCGATGCTCGTTGCATAAGGCTGGCGTAGTTATGAACTGTGGATATATGTTATTATGTACAACACTAATTAGATCACACTTTTTTATAAAACTTGCCTGAAATGCCAATGCAAATTACTCGTAACTTTTTTCATAAGCAGTTATACCGACATGTGTTCCTTGTCTTGTACCTATTGATAACCTGAGGACGTACAGTTAACAGCAAAATAATATATACAATAAATTAAGTCAGACTGACTATTGTAGTTTATCAGAAGTAAATTAACTCGTAATGTTTCACAAGTAAGTGACATGCTACGTATTCTAACAGTTAAAGTTATTATTGAGTATGTCAAATGAAACTGATTATCTATACAATACGGGTTTTTGGGACAACATGACCTCGCAAGATCACCTCGGAATACAAGTCAGATGTTCGGTTAATCTCGGTTACATTCGTCAGACAAAAACGCGAAACAACTATAACATCCCTCGTTCCTGTCAAGGGTGAAAATGAGTTCGTATTACTTCAGCTTGATTTTAACATTCTAAATAAATCCTTCTTGAATGTCGAGTACTCAGTTCGATATTTTGAAATATTGACTTTCTTTTGTTCCACTTCGACATATTGATTAGGCATTTCGTTTCTGCGTCCTGGTGTCATAATGATCATTATCTTTTGACTAATTAAATGTTCAGTTCAAAATGACACTTTGGTATAGTTAGTTACATCTGGGGCGTCATGCCAGAACATGTCTTGAAATATTGATTTTGATCACTTGGACTTTGGACGTTGACTGTACAAGGATATTGTTGCCAGCTACATAATAATTAGAGTACAGTAATCGTGATTACAGCTAAATAATTTATTAAATAAGTAAGTATATCTTAATAAGGATGTCTTTTTGATAAAAAAAATGTTACAAACAAACGCCTCCGCAAATACAAAAGCATCTAATCAACCACAAAATCCTTCTAAAGAAAGAGGAGTAATCTTAGTCTTAAAAAACTTTTCTAAAAAACTTGATAGCAAGACGGTTTTCTGTTTGAGCGTCAAAGATGCGGATCCACGTCGAGTACACCATGTAAACACGGCACCCTCAAATGAGACTTTCGGCTGAGCACTGGGTGTGCAAGGGAGCGGTGAACGTGAAGGTATGAAATTAAATAAAGAAGAGAGAAAGAAAAACATTTATTCGTGACATTACGTTACGAATTGGTCCCAACTCAGCATGGTGCTGGCGAAATGAGGGTAACGCGTTTACTATCAGTGCCGCCCAATCCGTAATTCTTAATTGACAGAAGAGGGCATCACTAGGATAGGTACCGTTCTGTTTCGTGTCTCGAAAACATAAACGCAGGGATATATAAGTACTCTATATATGCTGGGGACTTAAGTATATAAATAGTTTAACCGGCGGATTAAATAAAAAAACGGGAGAGAATGAAATAAGATCTAGCCATTCATTTGCTTGGGTTATTTATGAAAGAACTAAATAAATAAATAAATTAAAAATTATAAGTAAATTATTTAATTTAAATGTGAAAATGCCTATGTTTTTTAATCTCTGTTTGACGATTGAAGAAAATTGTATACATTATGATAGCTTGTGAAGTTGCCATAGGTATATTAGTTGATACAGCCAGTTTATACTATGTGTTTTGCTGTATCTTTGTTTTTTTGTAATAAAATTGATATCATCTCGCAAAAAAACGCTCACCGCTCCCGTTTCCTCTAAGCCCTCTGCCCGCTCGCCCTCGGCGCCGCATCACCCGTAATGATACGTCTCGAGAGATGCAACTCGAGGCAGCCTCGCGAATTTTAATTACGTCACGCACGCATTTGTGAACTGTGCTTTATTCTTTATAAAGGCTTTATATGACATCGTGAAGCCGAGCGCAAAAACACCAGAGGATTGTTGTACAATTATTAATCGCTTTGGTATTTTTGGTAAGAGGTTTTTAGGCCTTTTTTGTTGATTTATCTTTAGCGTAAAAAGTAAAACGGGTAGCTTTTAATGTAGCGAAGAATGTTGAAGAATGCATAAAACTAATAACCAATAGGTTAGTGTTTGTACCAGACAGATACAAATGAGAAAGAGAGAATATTCATAATAAATACATTCACGTTAGAAAGCATTTCAAACATATCGATTGAAATATGAAAAATGTCGGGCCACGCGCAGTGTGGGTTTCCGTAGTTGCCTGTCAAGTTGGCCGACTATTACTCGGTAACTAGTTATGCCTACTTACTACTACTACTTACTTAGCCGTGATAGTTTTAGGTGTAGGGCAGATTACAAAAAAAAAAACTTTTATTCTTTTGTTTTGTAGGCGTGATTGATTTATATACCCATGCTGAATTACAGTTTTTTAGTAGTAATGGTTACTGAGCTATGCCGAAGACGGACGGACAGACGGACGGACGGACGGACGGTCACACGGACATGGCGAAACTATAAGGGTTCCTTGTTCACTAGGGAACCTTAAAAATAGTTTTCTATACCAGGTGTGGCCTGTAATAGGAACAAAAAATTTAAAGGATGATTTCATAGAATATCCGCTGATATTCTATGTCAGTCCCAGTTCAGTGTTTCAAAACTATTAAATTAGTTTTTTTTTTATTTCAAGTTGTAATCCATAAGTAATGATATCGTAGCATGTTACTTATTATCGATAGAACACTGGGCACTTATGTCATAGTGATTAATAGTGTTTTGGTTTTCCATAAATTTTTGGAGTTTTTTGTTGACATTTTGCATGATTTTTTGTATTTAAAATGTAAAGTAATGTTGATAGTATTCCAGACATGTAAAAGAAGCCAGGAATGCTGTAACTTTAAAAAAAAATCTTGTTTTACTGATTGCTGATTGGCTTAATAATCCACCGTTTAATTTTTTTGGTCCTATTGAAGGCGACATTTTTTTCGTGGGTAGTAAAATGCGCTTCACATTTTTTACCTCCATTCAAATAATAAAAGAAAATTGTTATGTTGATTACTTTTTAGATATAAAAGTTAATGTTAAGCCTGCATAATTCTCAAATGTTGCATATCGCTGTTTCCGTAGGTAATCTAATGTATTTTAGTTTCGCAAAATCTCATTATCGTCGTTATCTGCGAGGCTGCACATGTTAGAAAACAAATACATCACCTTTCCATTGAACACACCCCGAAGTCACTTCTTTAAACCCTCAAAGTTTCCTTAAGCTAATAAATGATACATATGTAGTCAGTTCGACGGTATCATAAATCGATACGAGCTATTATTAGTTCGCCAACTACAAATTATACGTCGTAATAGTTAAGGCACAGTAATAACATCAGTACATACAATTTTACCGACAGGTAAGTACACATGGGTTTACGCATAATTACAATATAAATTATATTATTAAGATACGCGTGACATAGACAAGTCTGCGATCTATCGAATGATTCTAACTTCATAATTCGGGCAACCGTATTTACGGAACTGTATCGTTATTATCATAATACTTGTGAGCCAAATCGTATCATTTGGTCACTGGCTCAAAGTTGTTGGTTTTCCTCATCCACATTTTATTTTATTTCCTCGAGTATGCCTAAGAAAGAATTTTATTCGCAGAAATATCATTGTGAATGTGTGATCAGTCAGTTAGCCACCTGGCTTCTTGTGTGTCACCGAATATTGATGTACTTATGGCTATGTATTTTTTGTTATCCTACCTATTTTTATCATAAGTAAAAACTTTTAAAATTGGAAGGACCAAATTCTTGGCCAGTATTTAGCCTGGTTAGTCGGTAGTTAGCACTACAAACTGAAGAAGTGAAAAAAGTTCAGTTGTGACACAAAAATTAACCATATAATTGTATGGTTAATTTTCGTGTCACACCGGAAAACTTTCATAAAAAATAATTGAATGAGAATGGCCAAGAATTTGGTCCTTACCCAAATACGGATAATAAACCAGCGTAAAATTGGTTTAAAATCAATATTTACGACTAATATACTAAGTTTCATAAAGAAAAAATTATAAGCGTATGTTCATTCATAACAAAAACGTCCAAAGTGTTCTGCACGTTCTCAGTAATTGGGTCTAAAGAAATTGTAATATTTAAGTAATTTCCATAAATATATTTAAGGCGATAAATATAAATGTTCAAAGGATATTGCAGGTGCGTTGAATCCAACTGATCCCCTAGCCCAGGGGAGTCAGAAAGAAATATCGTAAAAACTCGCGAATATTGCAAACAATTCGTGAAGTTGTAAGTACCTCAACATTTTTCTCTTTCAAGTATTTATTCGCGAGGAGTTTTGGGGCTACATTTTGTATCTAAATGCGAGATAAGGGCATGCTTGAGAGCGTGATGCACTAACGAAGGAAAAATGAAGCTCTTGAAGACTCTCCACTTAAAGAGGGCACCGTTTCTCAATAGCACCAAATAAAGATGTTTCAGTATTTTTGTATGTTGGTTTTATGGATGTTTTCCAAGCAAATAATACAAATAGGCTTATGAAATATAGCAGTTATTTAGTACCTACCCGTTAAATTTTTTAACACCACATATAATGTATATTCAAATGTCAGGTGTTGAAACTATTGTTCAAAACAGCACTAAAAATACATTTATCTGAATCTTTGCCAGTATTGTCTCATGTCGTTAAAAGGTACAAAAACAACATCGAAACATGTTTACGTCGAGTCAAAAGTTTCACAACATAAATTGTACATTTATGTTACGTTTAATATTATATTAATGCTACAATAAGTTGATTTAAAGTATCTGGTTACTTATTTGTATGGATTTTTGGACGAAAGAAAAAGAAGCATCCGCACCAGGATGCTTCTTTTTCCTCGAAGAAACTTAGGTTATTTTAAATTAAATAACTAATGCAAATGATGCAATTTTAAGTAAAAAGTTAATGCAATTAAATAAACAGTATGCCTACTATGGCATTCGATAAATTAGGTACCATGGCGTAGATAACATTTCTATTTATGTCATTAATTAATTATTTGCTGACAAACGCACACAAATCGACCTAGACCCAAACTAAGCAAACAAGAAAACATCCATGACCCAGGAACAAATATATCATCACACAAATAACTGCCCTTACCGGGATTGGAACCCAGGATCTCTACAGCTTCGTAGGCAGGGTCACTACGAACTAAGGGTCATAAAATGAGTCTTACTCATTTTATGACCATTATGAAAACTACTTAATTATTGACACTACTTTAGTGTTCATGTTTTAGTATACACTCGCGGACAAAGAATACGGGTTGTTAAAATACCGTCATATTTCCTAAAATAGTGCAAGGTTGTAGTTTTGTTTAATCTTGTCATGATCTTTGTTTAATTTTACATCTAAACTGCTAAAATATCAGTAAAAAAATTTTACGTTACCAGGTTTAAATCCGTGGGGATTTTAACCTGGTAACGTTAAATTTGTTTTTTTTTCATGGGTGATGGTGGCATCACCCTTGAAAAAAAACAACGTTAACGGAGCGAGATATCGCAAAAATCGTGATTTTTGGATATTGATATTTTTATGATAGGATCCAGAAAATTGATAATACAGTTGGGTATTGTAAAGAATAGCATATTATGTAAATAAAACAAGTGTTAAATATTTTAAAAAAGCTATTGTAGTTATTTAATTTAGGGTGACCCGAAATATTTGACCGCGAGTGTACTATAAAAGCTAATAATTTTGCTATGGTCAAGTCAGTTGTCCAACGTTACCAAAGCAGCAAAAAATATGGCATTCCTTAAACGCATGTTATTAAACTATTTGGCCTTAACTGTGATATTACCAACAGTAGTTCTGCTACAGTAGTGCAGTAGTGCTCACTATACTCTCTCTACGTAATAGAGTTAGCAAAGCGGCCTCTCCATTGCACTTTTCTATGCAAAATGACAAGGACGAAAAATGGTCAGTGGGCGTGAACAATCGCACCTCACTGGCGGACTGGGCTTACATGCCGCCGCGTCGCTAGGAATAAATTTTTGTGTATATTTTATTCCTCATGATTTTGGTTCGTAAGTTGATGTAGCATATTCAATTATTACCTTATCAGAACCATTACATATTCATAATTATTCCTTTCTTCGTCATGAATATATAAAAATTCATGAATATTTCTGTATTTTATTAATATAAAATAAGGGTGAACGTGGTAGGATATCTTATTTTAAAAAACCATGAGTTCGCTCGGAGCAATAACTAATCATTGTCTGATTTACTTAAAAAAAATTCTAAATGAATTATAAACCTACGTGAAACGGTGGACACCGTTGCATTGAATTTTAGCTCAACTACCTCTACTACTACTAAGTAATCAGAAAACAGTCCCATAAACAAGCCGTCACAGTCCGACAAACAGTCCGATAAACGAGCCAGGTAAAAAGAAAAAAAAAACAAGAGCTCTAACTATAATGCGTCCGCACCGTACGAAAGACAGATGTTGACTGAATTTTGGCCGACATGTAAACCCGTCATACACGCAAGCTATGCCCTTATTGCTTTCCAATTACGTGCATCCCAAGTTTTCTGGTACTAGCTCTACTAAATAGACAGAGTATAGAAAGTACTAAAACTAACTGATGTCTTAACGCCAAAGATCTAGAGCGCGGCAAATTTTAAAGCAGCGGCGAGTTTCTAAAATAAATTCCACAGATGTCGCTGGCATCACCGGTGTCATAAAGGAGGAATATGTTTACAAGCCGGTAGCTCGTCAGCAAATCCACCGTCGCCGAGGAGTCTTACAAATTGCCACACCCGCGGCTACGCTGTGTTATGAAAACTTGCCACAGGTAAAGACGGCTCCGGCAAACAATTTGTTCGGTGCTTACACTGAATAAATATACCTGCTTACGTGTTTACCGCGGCGCAAAGTTTTCTGCCGATGGCAATACCGGTGCCACTAATGTGAAGGATAGACAATTTAGTGACAAACCGTATTTTAATGTAAGTAGCATACGACTGTGAGTTCGTTTACCATGCCACTTCATGGCGGAGTATGCTGTTAATATGTATTAAGTATGATTTATAAGATGGAAACAAACTCCCACAGCTATTACTTATATTACAACGTAGCGGTACCTACATTAGTAAATTACCGGCACGAATATTTTACACACATTGTAGCTATACGAAATAACCAAATTCCTACTACCATTTTCAACAACACGCAAACCTAGATAATGTGGAAAATTTATACATCCGCGGTCCCAGCATGGTTATTATTTATCTTTATTGTATTGTAATAGCTTTTTACAAATAAAGCGGAACGTCGTACACGCATACGTCTATTTTAATCGGCCCCCAAGGAGCCGTAATGACGACTCAATTAAAGCCATCCACCGTAAAGCGTTTACTGTAATAGTCCGTTTAATACAAACGGCGTCTTCAGTAAATATTATGAACAGTTATTGGCGAGTCCTTGTATTTATATAAATAATTATTTTCTCCTTAATTGCTTAGTCGAGATAGCGGCTCGCATTTCACCACTAATGAACACAAATGTAATGGATATTTCCACCAGGTACCATATAGTGGAGAAAAGATGTTGTGTCCGACCAAACGAAGCCAATTTTGATCTATTACGAACCTGAGGCGAAATCGTAGGCTTAATTTTCATTTAACGGAAGAATAAAAAAGTTGAATAATTACTCGTAATTGCTGTTGCGAACGGGAACGTGCAGATAGATGTCGATTTATGCGTGCTTTATAATTATGGTAATTATTTCAGCGATCCAAGGTCTGGCTGAAATTGCTTGAAGGCTGTTTCCGAAACAAATGTATACTCGTACTTGTTTAAAAGTTGGCCGTAATTATTGTACATTTGAAAATAAGGTAGCAGAAGTCGTGTTTTCTACAGGGTTGTTAACATCCAATTATGAAACGCAGCGTTATCAGCTAATAAAGTAGAGAAAAACACTTTAAAGTTTATGGTGGTCTGAAGAAGGGCTTTAATGGCAGGTTGAGGTGGTGATACCTGATAGGTTGGCGTCAGTGATTTGTTGAAACTTTAATTACAGCAGTTGTAAGTAAATAATTAATGGGGCCGGGGGGTTATCGTCGATCAGGAGGAGGCACGTCTTGGGCCAGTGGTGCGTAAAGCGGTCACGTCGGCGCCGGAGCCAAGTGTCGAGCGGATTGCTAATCACATTCTACACTAAGTACGGTCAGCTTCGATAGAAGTTGTTTTTTAATAGTACGTTCATATTTTTCTGAACAACAATGATATATATCACTGGTCAAAATTGTATTCTGATAATGTTTGATAACATTTTATCCAAATACATACTGAACATCATAGTCTATATAAGTTCTTTCGCCACTCATGGACGAGCATAAGCAATACTACGCTAGCCCAGTGCGAGTTGGGGACTTAACATTCACATGCGTAGCATGCATGTTGGGGATTCAACAAATTAGCATAATACCCAGAAGTATCATGCAATCATCACATACTATCAATCAAAATCAAGTAGGTAGTGAATAAATAATTATTATCTTTTTGAAGTAATTGGCAACACACTTTTTGTATCAACGTTTTGTAAATAAGCTTAACATTAAGCTTCGCTACATTTAAAACGTAACCTTATACGGGTCGCGATCGAGGGTCCGCGTTATGACTGTGTAGCACGCTGTAGATAATTACCGCCAGCCGAGTGGCGGAAGCAGATAAAATATGTTCACGCACGCCTCGATCCCTTCTAGCAGTGGAACCACAGAGCCAACACACTACTTAGACCTTGTCGAATCCTGTGGCTACTGGCGTATTATAATCGTAAAAATAACTATGAAAAAGGCTAAGTGCGTGTCAGACCTCGCACAATGTAGGGTACCGTACCTTCTACCAGTTAACCCTCGTTAAAAACACTATCTTCTACCGTAAGTAACAGTAAATCTTATTTTCATAGGAAATTCACGGCACTTATATCCGTCATTACATATTAAGGAAGGCAGTTTTCCAGCGATAAACCAATTTTTTTGAAGTGAAAACTTCTTTAGCAGCACTGTGCACTTTTTGGGATGGGGAAAAATTGTTAAACTCGCCACAGATTTCGTAAGGTGAGATTCGAGAGAGGTCACGTGACCGTAGGATGCGTACAAGGTGAGATTGGGGGACGGGACGGTTTGACGTCTTTCTAGTTGCGAGACATATCGGTTGTTATCGTTATTATTTGAATCGATTCAATGATTCGATTCACGTTCACTTTACAGACGAATATCGATAGTTGATGATGTCAGTTCATCATCATCAAATATCAAAAAAGCACAACGTTCATATTCAAGTTTTCACTTCTGCCGGCACTCCCGGAGTGCAACCCGGTCTTTTATTTAATCAATTACACGCTTTGGTGTGCCCTATGCCAATACCCTTTTTTTTACTTTCAGTTAGTTCCTCGCGGCTAACGAAATACACCTTCCAAAATGTGTTCAAATACACGTTATAGTTTTTAAGTAAAATGCATGTGACATACGGACAGCCAGACAGACGAACATGAGGAAACTATAAGGGTTCCGGAACGCTACGGAATTCTAAAAAGCCTGCCTGTTTGAATTAAATAGCAAGATTGACAACCGGGTTTCAAGACAGGTTTTAGTCATTATATTGAAGATCATTTTTAGTCATAAGAATTGCTATGCATCATTTTGGACAATAGATTGTTATAATTGATTCGCAAAAAAACAAGCTATTAATTTAAGCTATTATTGTTGACCAGCGTTTAATTAGGTAAGATCGAGCAGCTAGAAAAGGGGAGCTCGGGGGGCTAGGCCCCCCGCAGTAAGAAAATTAACAATCGTAGCAATTGTTTTTTTTTTGGTAGGTTAGTTTATAGTTATCTTGTGTCCCTTAGAGCGGAAATAGGCACCCTGCGAAACGTGGTGACGTCGACACGCTGGCGGTTTGGTTAGGTTAAAATAATTGCCGTACGTTTGTTTTACGAAAAAGTTGTCTTAGGTGTAGGTTACAAAGAGATAATTTACTGTTACCTTTAATTTTACCAATTTTCTTATACCTATGACTTGAAAACTTTATACGCAAACCTATTCTGGCGATTGATATTTATGCTTAAAGCTTTTATGCGCAATAAATTTATGATTATTGTCATTTATGCTCTCAAATATTATGGTTAAAAACTATATGCTAACTAATTTATGACTTTTGGCGGTTATGCGTAATGATGATAACGCATTACACAATTGGTTATGCCAATCAAAACTATGGCTTTAAATATTATGCAACCCGATATGGACTCTTCTGGCCTAGTTATATCAAACGTGGTCCGTACCCTCAGCTGAGTTTCATCAAACGTGCGTTCAAAGCAGCTGCACTTCCTAGTTAAACTTTGTAAATGCTAAGGCTAAGTCCTTTTATCTTTGAATTTATTCAGCCTTTAAAACTTTTCTAAGACTTGAAAGCGATTAAGGAACTGGCAGTCGCGCGCAAGATCCTGATTATTCTAAAGTGTGAGTCGTAGAATTTTTAAAAAGCTCACGGTGCGCCGCGTTGGGTAAATAGTTCTGTGGTAGTCTTGCGTCGCTGTTCTTAAGCTGCAGTTACACTTTCCACTTTAAAAGGTCATATAAGTATGATGAAGAACAAAGAATGATGAAAATAATAACTTGAAAATAAAACACAGCGAATAACTAAAATAAGCGAATAAGTAAAACCGCGATACAGAAAATGTTAAAATATTTGCAACTTGACAAACTAAGGAATTTTCTGCAATGGTTCCAGGTGTTCTTTTATCCGTTGACATCGTCAAGATTTAAATCAATAACGGCCATAAATGCAACGTGCCTCGAATCTTTCGGAAGATCGTTTCCTTAACTCAGCGAGGCAATGGGATCCGAGCTGTCACACCGCGCGCCACCTTTACACAACTTTTGAACTCCTAATGGTTGTAACATTGTCGGAGTTCAAAAAAGCAATTCCGTGCTTGCCGGTCCAAGGTTTATGTTAATGCCGTTGCGTCCCATCTATAGCTTTGTTTAAAATTGTGCAATATTTGTTTGGAAACTGCGCCCGTGGTTTTCAGGTGCCTTACACAATGGTTGGAAGTTAGTTCCAGAATCTTTGTTTGGCTAACGGATACAGCTTGAAATAGTGGCCGGTATATTTTAAAACGACCGATTTTCACTCGCGTGTTTTGTTAAGTTTTATATTGTAGTGGTGAAATAAGTTTTGCGGTACGTCGAACGTGTTTAACGCGCGAGGTGGAAGCCGGAATGGTGTTGTACAAGTGAGCAGGCTGAACAATAATGTAATACAGATATAGCCTGCGGGAACGTTGGGCGGACGACGGCGGGTTCCGGCCCCGCGCAGCTTATCACCGCTGATAACCGCCGCTGCGTACCTAACTTTCTGTCTGTACATGTACATGTGTTTATGTTCTGGATTTTATAACACAAATGTGTTTGTATATGTAAAATAAGCTAATAGTTTCATCCAATTTATCTACATGATATTTTGATACTTTGTCAGGTTCGCATTTCAAGCGTTTGGCTTAGTGGAATAGTTGAAGTATACTAGGCGATGGGCTAGCAACCTATCACTGGTAAGTATACTGCTCAAAACAAAATAAGGGCCATTGTAATTATTGGACATAAACTAATTGATAAGTGGCTAATTAATGAACTCCCGTACAAGGATACGAATGTATTCTGAAGGCAGAATCTAACCTCTTTCATGCTGGAGTTTAAGTCTAAAAGCTAGAAAAAATATATATTACTGTTTAATATAGTTTTCACGTAACGATCACCATACTTGTGGCCCCTATTCTCTTTTGAGAAGTATATATCACCATTTTTCTATCTTGAAACCTACACAACTGTTAGAGGGGCACTGAAAATTTAATTTCGTGAGCTCTGTCTGCCTCTTTTGATAATACAGCAATACGAGATATAATATTTGATTGGTTTAAATGTAAAAAACTGTACAAGTTTGTCCTATCAAAAATAACATTTCTTAAGATAAAACAAAGCCTGGATATATCAACAAGCAACTTGAATGTAGCATCGTTAACCGTACCTAATACTCGTACGTGCATTGTTATCTACGTAATAACAGCCCTTATAAGACCACTCAGCGTGAACCCCTACATTCGCCATAGCTTATCGTCTCATCTTATTACGAACTGATCCCCTTTTTATATACCACAAACCGGGTATACCCGCTTATTTCCGAAATTAGTTCCCAACTATAGTGTTATCGAAACTTGCGCATGGCTCGATTGGTCCAATTTGTGTAATATTACACAAGTTCTTGATTAAATTTAATAAAACCAAGACGGCTAGCTAATTGCGCGCGCGAAGTTTGGTTAACGACCGTTCGATTCCGGCGCGATTGCGATACGCTCAATTCTGACAAACCAAGGTGACATTTAGCCAAGGCTCTATTTGAAGAAGAGTATTGAATATGGATCGTTTTGGTATTTGTCGTGCGCCGTTCTGACGCAGCTTGGCGCATACTAGAAACACCGAATTAAATTTAATTGATATAATTTTATTTATTAATACTACCCACCTAACTAACGTGATATTTATTTACTATTATTTTTGACGTTTCAACGTGGGTTTCACCGGTCATATTCCCAGATGACTGACGTCCCAGCAACTTGTCAATGAAGATATTTCAATATGCACAATATTTCACTACCCTACAAAAGTCCATACAAATGGGTAGGTTACACCGAAATAAATACATTCACATGTATAGTAAAAAAATTAAATATCTGTACGAAGCGCGAGGGTTTTGAATGTTAAAAATCTAATACAGTATTAGTATTGGCTTCCACGCCATAATGCGCAAGCGCGTCGCGTCCTTGTTGAGGCGCGTGCGCGGCAGCCCGAACAGGCTCCTACGTGGTGGCAGCGCGCCTAGATGTCTAACTGTACATTTTTTACTTTTAATTTTATTTTAATGATTTGTATTTCTATTTACTTAATGTTTCTGAACTGGGCATTTGTAATTTAATGTGTTTTTTTATTTAAATTTAATTTGTTTTAGTTTTGATGTAATTATATGGGTATCCAATCATGTCATAAAAAATGTTCCAAAAATATTCATTTTTTAAACAACGTTTGGCAAACACGATTAACAAATTAGTCGTTTCATAATATATTGTTTTACAAGGAGTTCATTAGACAAATCATTTAATTGAAAAAACATCATATAATAAATCATTATTTGACAAATTACTAATTTATTATTCGTGACAATTGCCAAAGTAACGTTTGGTATATAACGTTTAAGAAAATGGATTGTTTGGTAAATACCTTATTTGATCAATCATTGATCGTCTTGATAAAGTTTTAAACCACAAGTTGTTTAATTCTATGTATACCGGTATTGTATAAGTCTGTATGAGCACACGGATAAGTTAGTTTAGTAAGTAAGTTATCATTCCTAGCCTTAAAAACAACTTTTAGGTCTTAAAATGTACTGGCATAAGGTGGACGTTGCCTATCTAATTTTGGTGGTGGTTACCTATCTATTCTACTTTCAGAATCAGAATCTGAAATAATGTTTGTTGTAGAACATAGGTAGGCTGTAAATTACAGAGTTGTTAGTACATTATGTGATCTTCTATGTCTTGCCAATGGACGTACAAACATTAGGTAGGTAAAGATACAAATCTACAGTCACGTGGAATTGAAGATAAAATACAATTGATGGTAATTACATGTCAAAAAAATGATTACTCTAATTAAATGTAAAATATAAATAAAATCGAGATTGAAATTGTGCATGCATATAATGTATAACAATTAATAAAGTCACATCTAGAGCATTCATTTAGGTTAAGTATTACTCAAATTTGTCATTTAGATAATCAGAAATAGAATAATAACATTTATTAATAAGTAATGTCAGCAAATCCTTTTTAAAACATGGCAAAGGCAGCAGTACCAAGTCAGATGGAAGCTTATTATATATCTTGTACCCTAGATAATAAATATTTTTGCGCATCAGTGCCTTTAAGGCAGGTCAGTGTAGATACGACGATGAGCGAAGCGAGGAGGAGTGTTAGGGAAAACCGCAACCCTGGCAGTGCTACAACCCAAAACCGATTTATGTTTAAATACTAGGTATACTTTTTCATGAATTTACTACAGGAATGTTTCTTGGCGAGTCCGCTAGATACCGTGATATAACAGATATTTACTTTTATGAAACAATCATTTATCAATCGACGATTTGTAAAATGACCCATTTTATAAAAGATTTATTTGGTAAATGATCATTTTTAAAATGACAATTTAATATTCAATGTTTTTTTAAAGTGTAACATTTGCTAAATGAATATTTGTCAAAAAATTATTTATAGTATACGCATTTTGAGGAATGATAAGTAAATGTATAGTTTGTGAATCGTTGTTTATAAAATGAATATTTATGAAATGTTTTATATGAAATGACGGCAAACCAATTATATATCATTTCAATTCTATGGATCTCGGTCTGAAAATAAAGTATTATTATAAATATTAGAGTTGAATATAGCCCTAGTCTCGTGTCATCATCTATTACGGCGCCTGAGAACGACCCGCTAATATTACTTCAACTTGCAGAGACAAGTGTATGCTCTGTTTGTTTGAATCGAGTTTTGATATGTGGGTGTTGTAATAGATACTTCGATACAGCATAACAGCCAGACGATATCTTGTACCTACATATGTATTTCTCTATTGATTTCATTGTTATAAAGAGCTCCGGATTAAATTGCTGTGCGCAGAAAAAACATAGTTAGGTATGCACTGATTAGTTAATAAAATTCTGGGACTCATTTGCTTAATATGACTACAACCAATTTCATTTTTGTTTTATTAAATTAAAATATTAATCAAAATAAGCATTTCATACTTCGATTACATGACATTTTATATTGCTTAATATTCTTCATTTCTTTAGTATAGTTTACGCACCGCGCGTTTTTTACATATTTTATCTTTATTGCTGAAAACCAGAACTTAAAGTACCAAAGGCGGACTTAATGCTATAAAGGATTCTCTACCAGCCATACAACCTTAGACCACATTGACCTGTGTCACCACATCTACAGTGCTAAAAAACGTCGGTCATTTATACAGCACACTCAATATTTGAATTGATCTGCATCAAAACCCGCGGAATACCTATCTCTCACCCTCTTTTAATTAAAACAATGAAAAAATGATTCTAAAATCGAACAACCCGATTCCGACAATTCCATTCGCGCGAGTCACCTAAGCCTAACAAAAGATCCGTTTTCCATTTTAATTCTATGTCACGTTTGCGATTGAATCATTTGGGAAACGTGGGACCGAAAATGAGAAAGCCCAGCGAGTGGATGAAATGGTACTTGCGTTAATGAGATTTATCAACGCGGTAGATTTGGCAGACGATTGCCCGTTTTAATTGCCGCACTGCGTTCCCCGGAACCTTGAAAGTTTGCTTTGTTGCAAATAAGATTGCTACTATTGCATATCACTAACTATCACGTTTTCTGTTCAATTAGTACTTGCCAGCTAGTTTAAAGTGTATTTAATATTCTCCGACTGAAGCAATTAAATCACTTCATACTGGCGCCTGGGGATCAGAGCACTATCATGTTAATATCAGTTTAAAACATGCTGGCAACATTTCGCCTCGTTCACGTAAGTCTGAAACTAACACGGATAGCAACACCGGTGCGGTGGTTGCTTATTAAACTTCGCCCCACCTTCTAGTGGTAATAATCTACATGCGTTTATTCTACATCCACGCGCTCCGATACTATTAAACAATTAATTAAATTGCTCGTAGTCTTATAGGATATATTATATCCTATCGGTATAAGGAGATTTGGTTCACAGACTTCCTTTGTTTCTAAGGCAAGGTAAAGAGACGACTACTACTAACACTAACATTCTTAAGCAATCCTTACTAATATTATAAATGCGAAAGTGTCTGTGTTTGTTTGTCCTTCTTTCACGTCGCAACGGAGCGCCGTATTGATCTGATTTTTGTATGGAAATAGTTTAGAAGCTGGAGAGTGACATAGGCTACTTTTTCCAGCGTGAAAACATCTAATTCCCGCGGGAAAATTCAATATGTTACATTTTCCTATACAACGCGGGCGAAGCCGCGGGCATCAGCTAGTTAATTATATTTAGTATCCGTATTAAGTGTATATGTTTTACCCTGGAGCCTTTTTAGTCATGGATGATTCAATTTTTTTCTACAATTAAAGTTTGCAATTAGTTGTTGGATTTTTAAATAAGACAAAGCTTCTTTAATTAATCAGTACATCACGTTGGGCGACAGTGTATAAATAGTTCCCTTACAAATGTTCATTAAAGCAGTTAAACAGAGGGTTCTTGAAGTTAAACAAATTCCGCAAGCAAGTCAGCTCTTGCTCCTGTCTAGACTACTATAACTTAGAGCACTGCAGAAACAAAGTGAAGCAAACTTTAACTAAGACAACTACTTTTACATACAATATTCTTGGAGACACACTGACTTTTGACTTTATAAGTTCAGTAAACAAATCATAGGTACCAAAGAATATCGAAAATGGCGTATTCCCAGATTAAAATTGCACATGAAAACTTAGGGCATTAATCGAGAATTCGATGCCAATGTTAAAAGAGACAGGAAAATAAAAGCGAAACGATGTTTTTTTTGGTAAAAACAAAGGCCTTGTGGCACCGGCAGACCATAAACAGAAACAGTAATGGAGTCGAAATTATGAAGCATAATTTTATCAATTAACGATTGGAGTATAGAACGGTCTGTGAGAGAACCTCTCACGTCGAAAGGCAAAAGCAGAACGGAAATAAAACCAGTATTAATTTAATTGAAACCCCTCTTCATTAGTTTCAGTCGTGCAGTTGAGTGGGCAAACAAATAAAAATGTTTGATCTCACCAGTTATGCAATTGGAACGATATTCGAATCGTAACAAACGGCCGAGCGCTCCGATGGTTATGGTTTTGCGGCTGGGACCTGCTCTACCGACCGCTATTTTCATATTCATCTAACTTTTTCCCGCATCATTTGCTGGTCATAGGTATTAAAACGTGATCCTACGTACTAATAGTGCTTTCTTAGCGGCAAATGCCGGTAAAACTGACTAAATAGGTAACTTGATCTGAAGAAGACGTGATTTTCTTCGTCGACTGACGTCAAGTTCTTTAGTAATTTAAAACAACGAAACAAAATACTGAACGCGAAATACAATTTTACCGACGTATTTCTTTGTATATAATAATGTTACATTTACAGAAATCCATTAAATGACACTTAACAAACTTCACGAAACTAAGAAAAAATAAATTAGATATTCCAAGAGTACGAATACACAGCCTGCAAAAAAAAGATGTGAATTAATTTACCAAAACATGTAAAAAAAAAACAACGGCGACGTTTCACAACTATCTCGAGAGTAGGAACTCCAATTAAAAAAAAACATAGAAGTAAAATACTACTATGTTTGCCCACAATAAAACAACTTTTTAACGAAAAATTATATCATATTTAGTTAGCCTTACTCGGTTTATGAAAACTGAGTAAATATGCGAAGGAATAGAAGCTTCCTGTTAAATAAATAATGCAATATGCAAATCGACTACCAATCAACAATGATCGTTAGCCAATTATTTGAAATAGTTCAGCACTGCCATGTTTCCTAAGTAAATTAAGTTATTTGATTTTGTCTTCTTAATATTTTTGAGATTTGGATGGTGAGTTCATGTCACTTTATTATAGTAGTCTGAGTTAGTCGCTATGTAATCACTATCCATTACAATAAGAGGGAAACAACTCGTTTTACCTACCTATGGTAAAATTGATAACTCCTTATATCCTATATAAGCCTATAAGCAGTCCGTGCGGAGGAAGAAATAAGTAATTACCTTTTATGGTCCAAACAAAACATTCACTGACCAATATTCATCCAGCACATTTATCGAGATCGCTCGCCAGTGAATGGGCAGTTCTACCCCGTACGTTCTATCCGTGTTCAATTTTATGCCACTGTTATTGTTTTCATACAAACACCTATTAAAGCTTTTGACCGACTACAAAAGCTGGCCTTCGCAAAAATGGGGAAATGTATTTAGGCATTTTCGTGAAATGTAAAACGGTTTTCTCGATTTGGGCTAAGCGGTATTTTCGACGGCTTTTAAAAATGCGTGTGGATTTTTAACTTTTATGAAGGCTTAATTTAATTGTGAAATGGCAGACAGTGGGGTTAAAGCGTTAAGCGGTGTTTGTTTTAATTACCACTAAAAGGCTGAAGGCGTTTGAAAGATGATGCCCAATTGAATGGCTGGTGAACAAACTTCTAGTGGAAAGTATTCACTTAAATCGAATAAGCTCTGCACATTCTCAATTAAAATCTCTTTCACGGTGTTACGATTTATTAGTATGAGTAAATTAAATCGTCAGAGCTTCGTGAATCATATTTCTGGTAATATATTGGTGTGAGCGGCGGCACATCGCTAACAATGTATTCTCTAATAAGCCGAGCGAGATCCGAAGAACCGCCGGCATCTGTCAAGCGAACACTTGACTCCGTCGAGAGGCCTACTGCGTTCGTTAGCGGCAGCGTGACGAACTGCTGTCCCACTCTGGCCCACTCTGTCCCACTCCTCGGCTCTTTTCATTAGGAAGTAATTCAGAGTGGGCACTCTTCCGCTTCATTCCTCCACGTTTGTGTCTCGCAAGAGTGCCTCGTGGCCTCGCTGATTCAGGTAAGGCTTTTGTGACAAGATTAAAGAGAACACATTTTCTTAGTGGCACAGCCGTGTTCTTGGAGCTATATTTGGAATTAAGGTTGCCTCGTTGTTAGTATAGTTGGGAAGTTGATAACTTGTGTCGTACGTCTCCGGTGTCATAGTCGCGAGACGCGCTCGACTTTCTTACTTGTTTTAGAGACTTAATTCAATAGTGTTGTTCTGTAAACAATTCGTTAGAAAATATATGATTTTACAATGAAGTAGCCAGTCAGTTTTAATCTCAACTAGGTAAAAAAAACATTCCGTAAGAGTAGGTACTATGTTATCAGTTTTAATTTTTGATAGCACTTCTTTGTCCCATTGGGAATATTTACTTTGTTTTTATAGTAAATATATTTTGTTATACAATTCAACACTGTTTTTTTTTCTTTTATCTCTTCTTACATGCGTTGTATACAAAAGCCCAATAATTTTCAACTTTCCAAACATGGTTTTCTTTTCGGTCACGTCTCCAATATTCAAATATTGGAGGTTATATGCACTAAGACATGTGCTGCCAATGGTACGGGGTCGATAGGAAAATGGTTATGCGACATTGTCATGCCTGCCAGCTTAACACTTTCACTGCCATTAATCCGCTGGCGAGAACTGTCTCTGATGGCAATTTTTATCTTTATTTAAGAGGGGTAGGCAGAGCATATGAATCTTGTGTTCCAGTACCACTTTTAGCATAAATGTGGGTATAAAATCTCGATAAAATGTGATATCGCAGTGACAGGTTATTAGCCCGGTCATCATCAGTGTAATGTATTTAAATAAGTTCATGTTAAATCAGCAATTTAATACACCCATTTAGGTTGATATCGCACCTTGTCGCACTTGAGGTTCGCTGACGATTTTGTTTTGTTTGCCGAAGCCCTGGATGATCTCCAAAGCATGATCCATGAGCTTTACCATGGTTCATTACGAGTAGGTCTCAGGATGAATATGTCCAAGAATAAAGTTATGGCGAACGTCTCCGGTAACTCGAATTCAACCATAACGGTAGGAAACGATAAGCTGGCGTCGGTCGATCAATATGTATATCTTGGACATATTCTAAAGAGCATTAACATAAAAAGATCTCCAGGAGAATGCAGCTGGGTTGGGCGGCATTTAATAAACTGGACTACATCCTCAAGTCCACCGAAGTTCCACAATGCCTGAAGACTCGCCATTTTAACCAATGTATACTGCCCACCATGTGCCCACATGTATGTGCCGAAACATGGACGCTAATAAGTGAGGCTGTGCACAAAATAAGAGTAGCACAGAGAGCCATGCAGCGCGCCATGCTCGGTATTAAACTACAAGACCGAGTGAGGAATGTTGAGATCCGACGTCGCACTAAGGTGCGCGACGTTGGAGATACCATTACCAAACTCAAGTGGAGTTGGGCAGCACACCTTGCCTGGCAGAATGATGGTAGGTGGACCAAAAAGGTGTCAGATTGGTGACCACTTCTAGGTAAAAGGAGTGTCGGCCGTCCACTAGCTCGATGGGTGGAGGATATTAGGAAGATTGCGGGTCACTTCTGGATAAGATTAGCTCAGGATAGGGACGGGTGGCGTACTCGAACTGAGGCCTATGCTCAGCAGTGGCCGATTACGGGCTGAAAATGATGACGATGATGAGGTTCATTTACCTACATATCATGATTTGTTTATTTATAATTGATTATGAGTGGCAAAACACTAAACAGCTAACGATCACTGCCATGAGCGTAGTGAACAGCTAAAGCAAATACAACATTACCCTCAAATTCGTCTGATAGTTTGCATATCAGCCTCATATTTAACGTAAATATTTCTAGTAAAAGTTTTGCGTAAATAATGCTAAATTTTTTATCTACAGTAGTCATAACATAAGATAGTCATCCCTGATAACGAACTGTTCATCCAATATGTACAATCATCGAGTTTTTTAAAAGACTCAAGTACTTACTGCAAAATTTGTCTTACAGGAAATTCTATGAAGTGGGAACCGACCGTCCCGCACGATTCCCGCTAAAATTACTGAGCGAGCCGTCACTTTAGTGAAATTACTCGCTAAAGCGGCGTGTGAAGCAATTTGGTAATGCACTTTTATCCCGACTGCGGACACCTATGTAAGGGTTTGAAAACCGCAATATGTACCTCTAAACGGTGCTGCCATTACGTACCTAAGGTAAGAACTTCAGACTTAAATCGTATCTATGGGATAATATGGGACAGAATTCAACTGACGCTTGAGATGTCATACAAAATATATAGAAACGGCTGTGCCAGAGTTAACCGTTCTATCGAGTGAGTTTGGTAATTACATTGAAAACAAAACACGGGGTAAAGTTAACACAAGGGAACAACAGTACACTTCCTAATGCAGACTAAGGGTCGCTGATGTATACATTACATTAAGCATTTAACCTTTAAGTACTGGTGTTCTCTAATACAAATGAATATATACTGTTTTGGTTTAACAGTTGTTGACCTTAACATGGAACTAAGGTGTCCATAAAAATAAGGCAATTTGTCTAAGAGTATCTTCCATTTAGATGCAGATAACGAATGACCCAGTAAATAAAAAGTTTCCAAGTTAATAGGGCTGCATTAAAAGTAGCATAGTATTTTACGCAAAAAGCGTATCGTAGGGATCAATCGGCGGTTATCGGGGAACGATCTCAGCGCGTGTGTAGCGCACGTAGCGCACTATCACGCGGCGATCGCGCGCGATATTAGCGCCATTCGTCTTTGTCGTACCGTTACCTAATTTGAATAATCGTCGGCGACTAAGGTGAGAATACAGAGTGAATTGCCCCACCGTACGGGCCCTCCTAGCAACCTGCAAGCAATATGTCTTCCAGATTGGAGCCTGTTTTTCACCAGCCTCTAAAACATAAATACCTTATTTATATGCCAGCAATTTTATTCTACCTCCATAACTCCGTATTCAGCAGTAACAACAGGAAAATAAGACACGTAAAAAAATACAAAAGAGAAATGACAAAAATTCGAAGTGAGAATTTTCTCATTACACCACAAATCAACTGTTAAAACAAATATTTAAAAAGAGAAAAGAATTCGCAGACTGCAAAATGCTCCTCATCCCTGGCTACTGCGAAATCCGATTTAATTTATTTTTATCGCGAGGCTTTATAATTTCATTTTCGCAC
The DNA here is from genome assembly GCA_947049275.1 of Epinotia bilunana. Lineage (NCBI taxonomy): Eukaryota > Metazoa > Arthropoda > Insecta > Lepidoptera > Tortricidae > Epinotia > Epinotia bilunana. The sequence continues at coordinate 17,054,126 of OX346260.1, read as the reverse complement.
TTTCCATTTCGAGAGCGCCGGCGCCGCGGACCGCTGCTCTATCCGAATGAGATCTCTACGAAATCAGGTACAAAAGAACGATAATGAACGCTCACAGCTCGCTACGTAATCTAAATTATTATACGAGTCGAAATTCTTACTTGGCAGCAAAAGAATCAACTTTATCTCGGTACCGGGAGATGTTTAATAAAATTAAAACGTCGGAATAGGGCTCTGTAACAGTATTCCGATTCTAATTTTCTCTCATCTCCCTCGAAAGACGCGTTTTTTCTTCTGCAACATACAGTCACTTCATTTCAGATGAGTAAGAAACTTGGGTGTTTCCGTTAGATACGACCATCGTACGTTGTTGTAAAGAGACTTTAAAAGTTTCGAGAACAGTTTAAGAAGTTCTAACGCGCCTTCATTTCAAATCAGTCGGTAATATAAACACGTATGTCTAGCTTGTATGAAACTACGGCGTTTCAGAGAAACAGCACACCGTGTGAGTTAAAGACTTAGATGGTTTGCTTTACTGGAGTTGGAGAAAATTTAAAATTATTATTCTGTGATCAGATAGCAACGCGCAAGATATCTGACGACGTGATGCTGACGGTAGACTTCGACTTGTGTAATGTGTCACATGCGCGTCTTTTGTAACATAAACTTTCTGATGTTTCGCAAAATACACACGCAGGAGAGCCCTACGGCAGGCTTCAGTTGCTCCGCCACTACGGCGCCACTCATCGATTCCTGCACCCCTCCGCACTAACTCTATTTTTCCACTTCCTCTTCTGAGTGAGCACTACCTACGACGGACTTATATTAACTTCGTAACTTGATAAACATAATTTTCTGAAATATGATATAAATATAGCCTTGATGGAGAGATTTGAAAGGAATGACGACGTTACTTTATGTCCTCCAGTCACTTCAGTTGTTAGATCCCGACTCCCAGTGCGTATCGTATTACCGAAGACGCGAAAAGTTCAGTATTTTATATTATAAGTAATATAAGAGACTGTCGCCGGGATGCGACCAGATGATGTCTGAAATGAACTAATTCTGTAGAACATAATCGGGCAGAGTAAAGTAGACGTCTCCCGAAATAACCGTTTCGGTAATCACGAATTGTCACACCAGTGAACTGAGCTGTAATTAGGCAAATGCACCATGTAACGTGAAGTGTACGGGGCGGCGCGGCCCGCGCGCCCGTCGTAGCTCGCTCGCTCCACAGCCGTATTGTTCCCGTAATGATTATATAACCGTACTTTTACTACGCAATTAAAATTTAAGCGTTCCTAAAATTGTAAGGAAGATTGTACGGTGCCTACCAACTGTATTTCATCTCAACCGACCGTGGCAGGACCCGAAAGGATGTACCTACCCGAAATCGGACTTTTATGTTAAACCCGGATGTATATTAAGAAATTCAGGAACTCCGTTAAGGACGGTTCAATGACATCGTAAAACTAGGAATATCATGCCATTAGCAGATGAAACTTGACGCGGAGCAGCAAAGCGAGTGAATTATTGTCAAGGTAGCGGGATATGAAAAGCAGCATTCTACTGAGCAGCGACAAATCCAACAGAAAAGGTTAAAATGTTCTCGGTGGTAAGTAAGTTCGTCGGCAGTACACTCGGAGTTTATAAAGCACCTTATTCGAAATAACAACGCGAAACGCTGCGAATGTCTAACTTAAATAAGATTTAATATTCCTATCCGACAGGAAGTTTCTTGAAGGAGCGTGTGTAATCAAAATCTGCACTGGGAAAGTTTGAGCGGGAATCTCCCAGCAATTGCAGAACCAAGTTGCCGGTAAAAAACTGAAATGAACTTGTCGCTTGAAACTAATTTCATTCCCAACTTTGTGTTAGAATAGTTTTTTCATGTTTTGCAGCTTTTTTCATCCCAACTTGTTCACAGCTTAAAAATCAATTTATAGAAAGTTAAAGAAAGGGCAAGTTGTGAGGTGTTTACTCCGGCCCGCGACACTGCTGTGTGAACGAAAACTTTAACTTGGTCTACGTACAACGGAATTTTCTTTCCTAAATTAACCAACTTTAACAAAATATTTGCAAACAAGTTTCCTCAGCTTTTTAGCGGATCAGCACTAGTGAAAAAGCTCACAGCCACGAAAATAAATTATTATGGAAAATTACAATTTAACGTGGACATTTATTTTACGTTATTTTTCTTTTATATCGCTTTATCTGTCATATCAATCCCTTGTTATCTTTATAAACAAGTCGCGGTTTCCTTATAATACTCTGTATCATAAAAGACGCAACAAAAACTTTAAACGTGGCCGCTGGATCGATCGCTATAAAAACGATCTTATAAAAGTGTCAACAGGAACGGTTGTAGTCAATCCCGTTTTGTTGATTATCGGGGTAGGAGTGAGTCCTCCAGTCAGTGGAAATATTAAACGTGACTAAGTACGTTTACAACAGAGCGGTAGTGCCCTTGTCCTTCAAGAGCGCAATTAGTCCGCTTTTTGCTGCACTCGGATGCTTTGAGTAATGATTGGACGCTGAGAGCTGCGGTTGTTTACGGTCGCAACAAACGCTGATTTATCGTCGCTCTAGCGGACCATTTAGGCACATGACATCATCATTACATACAAGAACATCCTTTTTGTGAACGAAATGTTCAAGTTTTCGTCTCTTAAACATTTACTACATAGCAAAGTGTTTTAGGTAGAAACACTTTGCTATGTAGTAAACTCTCGTCGTAGTTATCCCCAAAACTTGCACGGGTATGGATGTAATGTAATCAGTATTGGTGAAGTAAAAGTAGCAAATTTTACGCCCCAACGAATAGCTTAAACTGCGACAAGCGAAAACATGAAGACTCTAGACAAATTTCCTTCTGCGTACACAAATATTTATCCTGGCAAACTCGTGACGCTCCGCTGTGTAGACGGATAAACAAATCGCCAAGCAAATGGGTCACCCCATTTACTACCAGCTTATAATTTTCTCATTAGTCAATATATTGTGGCTGGCGATATAAACAATTTGGAATTAACTCCTTGGATAAAGAGAAATGTGTACATAACATCTAGTTAGTTATGCAACTAAATAATGTGCGGCGGCTGGAGAATGTTGATTACGCACGTATTTACCATAACAATGAGACGGAGGCGCGTCCATAAGATGCAAATCGTATAGGCGGACTCAAGAAACTTGGCAGCGAACGTGTGGAGGAGCGATCCAGCAAATCTGTGTGAAAAGCTTATCAGCGCTGATTCACAATCCTGCAGCGACACACGGCTGCATGTTGTAACCTTAAACGACGATAACAGCGACATATTCTTGAAGACTGTGGAATACACTTTACTGTGCCGCATCCGCGCATTTCGTTTCACCTGTCACGTTATCTGTCTGTCTGTCTGTCTGTAATTAAATCTTGCAAGTTAAATTTGACCCACTTCCCGGCGACCGATTGAGCTGAAATTTTGCGTATAAGTATAGTTATGACAATTCGATATTATGGTACCATCGAGCTGATCTGATGATGGAGACGGAAGGTGGCCATGAGAATTCAGTACTTAACCGACGTAAACCCGTTGAGTTTGGGCTCGTCAGAATCATCTCAATGAGTAGTTGATGATGGTATACAGAAAAGTACAGTCGGCGATAAAATCTTGTACTAAAAATGAAATTTTTGACAGAAACTTGTTACTTGGTACTCATTCCGTGACTACCCTAGATCTATTCCACCAGTAAGGACGGTTTCTTCCCGTGGGTGTCGTAAAAGTCGACTAAGTGAGCAGGGTTGAAGTGTGTTGTGGGCGATGGGCTAGCGACCTATCACTGCAATATCACATTTTGTCGATCTTTTTATACCCACATTTATGCTAAAAGTGGCGCTGGAACATAGGTTTCATGTGCTCTGCCTACCCCTTTTGGGAATAAGGGCGTGAATGTATGTATGTATGTATGTAAGGACGCTCATATGTCTACACGATTCACTTGACGCTTTGTCAAGAGGAAAAAACGAGTCCGATGAGAAATGTGCTGAAATATTTTTTCTTCTGGTTAGTTTAGGGAATGAAGCGGACTCTACAAAGGCTCGGCAACTCATTTCTAATGCAGAGTTTTCAGAAAAAAAACTGTTACAAAACCACGACCGAGATTGAGATACATCTGGTAAACAATGCCTGCAAAGGTAACACAACAGTTAAACAGGAAGAGCACGACGTTAACAACATTTTTTTCACTTGTGGGTCGTTACAAAAATACAGATAACAGCGCACGTGCCGTTTATGGCGGGAAACGCTGAGGGAGACGCGAGTACAAAGCGGTCGAGATTTATTGGTCTGCCGTAAACGCACGTAAGAGGAAGTTTGTTTACTCGCGCTCGACAAATCGCAATATCTAACGTTCAACTATTTCCATCAATTTGTTCTACCAAGAAAGGAAAAACTTAAATTGAAGCGATTAAATCGCTCGCGGCCCGTGATTGATTCCTCGGGGCGCCCGCGCCGACGTACCCGCGCCCGCGCCCGCGCCGCTGCCCCCATTGTAGCCCTAGATTTATTTCTATTTCGCTGTTTTTATTGCGTACTCAGAACTTATAACGAAATAGTTACGGCTGTTAAAAGGTTTTATTGGTTAACCTTCGGCGTGTGTGGTCATAAAATAGATTCGTAACCGGAGAAGCGTACGCATAGCGATAGATTTATAACTGAATCACGTGGAAAAGAAACAAATTTGCCCTACAAAAGGATATAAAACTAGAGGTACAGGGGGGATTTATCGGAAAATTGTGCAAATCTCTGTATAATAAAATATTTTCTATTGAATATTGTATGGAAAGAGTTTTACGGGTCTCACTCATTTCACTCTATTTTACTACCTTTTTATGCAGGACCTCTGTATGTTGGAATACAAAACAGCTTAAAGCTATATGGGGGTTTAGGAGGTTCGCTTACCTGAAACAAAAGAAGGGTTCAATTAGAAATAGGTAATATTGTGCTATTCATAATGTTATGATTAAATGAATTAATACGCCGGTGATGAGATTGCAAGGAACGCCTCAACTCGCGAGCAAATTCACTTAATTTACCCCCCCGCTCCTAGCCCTTCCGCTAAAACTTTACGCACTTAATAAACTCCGAGACGAATTAAAATTCCGCCGGTTTAGTAACAATCGTGTCGGAACGCCGTTAACTCTTCGCTCGAGTTATTAATAAGAAACACGCCTCGCCGCTGATTGCTGCCCGTTACATTTTGTACATCTTAATTATTGTCTATTTAGAGGTTTTTAACTACGCCACGCCATGTTTATTTATGAAAATCGCCATGTTTTACTGTCTTGAATGTTGTAGGCTTGATAGCGACTGAAATATGACCGCCCCGGCAGCAATTGATATTTCATTTAACCATATTAAACTAAACAAGCTATTTTTATAAGTCAGTTAAATCTATTTAGCGCTAACCACGACAAATATGTGTCGGGGCGCTATGGACGCTTTTCGCTACTTCTGGAGTTTAACCTGCTACGTACTACAGCGTAGCGCAACGAGCATAGCGTATATGAGTAGCTACTTTATTGTTTTTGCTTTAACGTGTGAATGGTAACAGAATACTCTCATTATAGTATAGTACTTATTTAATCCAGAACTATTTATTAACCGCACATTTTGGTTTGTAATCAAAACAAGGCGAAATCACTGGTCGCGGTGTCGTATGTTGTTTATATGCAAATCATTTTTGAGTGCACGTTAGTTCGGTCTCACTTGTTTAGCATAAGCAAATCGCACTCTCGTGCCACCGTTCTTGCGTAGTGCCGAGAATGTAGACAATATCACAGTTATCCCATTAAAACACGGGTAGATTTTGACTTGTTAAACTGCTTTTGCAGCCTACAGTGCAGAATAAATTACTTTTAATTTTTTTTTGGCGAGCGCTGGCAGTGTTCTGATGTGCGTGTACATCAGTTTTTATTTTGAGTCAATAATCGTTTTAATTAACCGGATGAAGGCGGGTTTGCTTCGCATCAGTTTAATCGGTATTTTTTCTGCCAAAGCAAGCAATGTAACGTAGTAAGCTGCACAATTTGTATGAACATGCAATTTCATTTGTAAGGCATGTAGAAGTTATTGATACAATAATATTCTTTTTCACATAGCCTGAACAGTAAAATTGCCTTTCTCTCTTCTTCTACATATTATACGGAAGAGATATTGCTTTAGTTGCAAAACTGCTTGTTGCTTATTTGAATCTAATTGTATGTATGCAAAGATTATGTTGTTACTACACAAAGTCATATACTAAACCGTGCGACATGCACCTGTCTCGTCTGTCTGCCTGTAATCAAATCTTGCAAGTTAAATTTGACCCTTTTCCCGGTGACCGCTGAAATTGTGGGTATAAGTATAGTTTGGATGACAATTCAATATTATGGTACCATCGAGCTGATCTGATGATGGAGACAGAAGGTGGCCATGGGAATTCAGTACTTAACCGACATAACCCCGTTGAGTTTGGGCTCGTTAGAATCGTCTCAATGAGTAGTTGATGATGGTGTACAGAAAAGTACAGTCGCCAACAAAAGGTTGTACCAAAAAAGACATTTTGGACAAAAAAATTGTTGAATCCTTAACTTTAGTAACTTTTAACTTTACTTTACATATGCTATATTGCACACACAACTATATAATCAAGTTATCTCACATATCGCTTTCGTTTGCAGGTATAATTTGGTTTAATTTGGTTCCGCTTTTCTTCTAAAAGTCTGCGAGAGAATTAATTGAATAAACTTACTATACCAGCGCGTTCGAAGGCCATATAACTTTTTTTCAGTTTCCTGTCATACGGAGACGTTTACTATAATATTTGTAGTGAAGTTTTGAATTGATACATTTAAAATCAGCTTCTCGTAGCGTATTTTGTAAACTGGATGAATTGTTCTTGTGTTATGTTACTGGCGATAAGTAAGGTCGCAATAACTCCTGCATGTCTCTTTAACTGTCGACTCAACACACCCTCAAATCAATATAAAGAGTCACAAGCGTTCGTAGGCTATTATTCTCTATTGCGAAGTTCTTATTTTCATCGTTGTTGTATTAAAAAATATGTAGAAAATCTTACAAACAAAGTAAAAAAATGTGACACAGCTTTAAAAAAAAATCTCTAGTTCTCGAGTTTGACTCGAGATTTACTTGTGTCAAGTTGTGCCTTATCTCCGCAGTAAAATTAAGTTGCCCCAACTAGTTAGAAAATATTCTCCGCTAGTAACTTAGTGTCTATAAAAGTTAAAATAAGTTCGCCGCAGACGAAACCAAATAATAAACGAGCGGATTAAGATCACTCAAATATTAAGATTACAGTTTGTACAGTCAGCTATAAAAGCACTTTGCTGTTTGAAGATTATTAATTGAAATTGCAGGTAACTTAAAATATTAAAAAAGTGTAGAAAAATTTGGGCACCCCGTTTAGCACAGTCATCTGTAAAAGCATTTAAATACCTAAGAAAAAAAAGACAAAAAAAATGTATAGATAATTTTGGCAAAAAGTTTTGACATCCCGTGTGGGCAGATAAACTGACTGTGAAACTAACGGTAATGGGTTCGAAGGTTTATTAATGTGATACACATGAATATTTTGTTCAAGTCTTGGATATCTTCTATCTATGTCGTCGGGTAGAATCTTTATTTATTGATATTTCCACGTAGAAAATTTGTCTAAATGTAACTTCTAATATTTATATATTTATGATTAGATGAGTATATCTACTGATAAGTTTTTGAGTACTAAAGTGTATAAGATTTTTTGTAGTACTTATCGTTTTTTGTTGACGTATAATAATTTCAGAGTTGACAAAATTAAATACTAAACGATAGTACCTACTTCGCTAAAGTAGGCAAATAAAAATAAAATATTTATGTTACCATTACAAAAGTAAAAAAAAGTAAAAACCAATAATGGTAACAACATGGTAGGTGATATTTTGACTAACCCTAACCTAACCCGCTCGGCGGGCGCCTACGCCGTAGTCGCTTTCCGCTACATACGAGGAAAACCACGGAATCGGCTACGAGCGTAGCGCGTAGCGATTCTTGGCAGTGAATGTGTTAAGCGGTCTTATGACCTTGAGGTAGCTACGATAACTATTACTGTAGATTTTTATTTTACTTGTATAGTGCCACTACATTTCCAGATACTTAAAGTTAACACTTTTTATTTGTAAAGAAAGCGTTGACCTTTTAAAACTCGCTTTCTTTTATTTAGCTTCTTAACTTTAACAGAAAATAAATGCTTCAAGAAACTAATTGCAAATATAGACAAAAAAATCAATTGTATGAAGATTTAAATTACGATCACAAACGTAATGCGAATTTTAGTTTGTAATTTACGGTCGACGCGTAGGAGATGGAACGGACGGACGAATGGACGGTTCGTAGCACGTAGAGCGTCTACGACTTATGTAGCAGTACCGTAGCGTAGACATGTTTTATGGTGCAAATTTTTGGTAAAATAAATCTAATATTTACATCAAGCTAATAGGTATCTGAGAGTTTTGTTGTGTATTATATATAATCGGGCGTGTTTATGACCACTCCTGTCGTATTGCCAACTATATTGTTGCTCAACATACACTATTCCTACTGGCTGCAAGCGAAAACTTGTCATGGCGCGTTGCTGCAAGTTGATGCGCGTCAATTCGTCAGTGAAAGGTCCGAGAATAGTTGCGAACGTATCGTAACTTAATAATAATAATTCTTAAAAAAATGGTATATATATAGTACTTGTACAAATAAATATAAAAATAAAATAAAATAAAACTTTATACCTTTTATATCAGACTCACATACCTACATATAAACAAATACAAAACAGACAAAATAATGTAAAGCAAATTAACAAAATAAATACAAACACTATAATAATGATATCATATATCAATATCACCTAGTGACAAAACGAAATACCTACCTACAAACCAAATACGCTATGCCACTTCCAGTCTGCGTAACTCAATGATTTCGTTATTTTACAACTCGGCGCACGGGTCTTCTAGCCGTGTTGACAATTCTACCGGCACAATGCTGTCGGAGTGTTGTGCAGAATTACCCACTTTTTTATGTATACCCTTTTTATCCTTTTTATACTTTCTAAGATATGTTTAATTTTAAGTTCTCATAATAAGTGAATTGCAAAATTCTTAATGAGAATAAATGATCTTTAAAACTATTAATACAATTAAAGCCGTCGAGGACTAGGTGTGATCGATGCGAATAAAACGCACGTATATAGAACCATCCTTAAGCAAACCACGCACCTAAAAAATGGGTAAAAAAAAGAAAAAGAAAAAATTTAATATCATTAACGAAATTTAACATTTAGACAACGCATTCGCAATGTACACGACAAAAGGATTACCTGAGGAAAGAGATGAAATACAGGCTTATTTGCGTCTCCGCGCGGCACATCGCTTGTATGGAGATTACAGCATCTGAGACGTAACGTACAATACAAATAAAGTAACGCGGCCACCTGCACTCTCTCACGAGGGTTTAACAGGAAAGCTACTTTGCTTTATACGATTATCATTGTACTGTAAAGGGCTGACCATATTATGAAGTAAAAAAAAAATATATTTAAACAAAAACATAGTTACTGATTAAGTACTCCTTTTTTATTTTGATACGTAAAAATAATATTTTTATCAATTGAATTGTATTTTAGAGTAATATTGATGAATGCAAATGTTTGGGTATTGGCCACGAAAATGCTCTGCAGTCCTGGATGTTTTTTATTCCTTTTATTATGTATTTATCTTATTTATAGGTCCGTTTTGTACCAGGCCGTTAAAGTTGGCACGTTTTTTTTAAACTGCTTTTGTGAATACATTTTGTTTCGTGTTTGAAGCTTTTGTGATAAGCATTTGTCTTAAATGCAAAAAAAAATGTAGAATAATATTAAGCAGACCTCGTTTTAAAAAAATATGATAATTTTACCCACCAATCAGACTTCTTTTAAAGAGACTATTTAGAATTAGCCCGATTGATGTCCAGATTGTTGTCTAATATTTATTAATGTAAGCAAAACCTTTTCCCCAGCGGTACAAATGTCTTTATGTTACTCGCACGCGGTTCTAGTCGACACCTATGCTCGGTTACGTAAACGGACGAGGAAAATTGCGTTTGCATAACGTTGTTGTTGTCAGAATTAAATTAGTGCGTCTGGAATTGTGACTTGGGAATTCTTTTTTATATAGTGTTCTGACGTTGAAAGTGAGGCTGCTAGGTTAATTTATAAGTCTGAGAATCGTTAACTGTATAACAAAGTAAATTTTACCAAGCAGAAGTTTGTGCTAAAGATACTCTAAATTCCGATCAAGTGACAAATTTAAAAATTGTTCGTTTTGTTTACGTAGTCAGTTGGAAGGAGATTTCTGGCCTTTTATAATCACTCGCATGCAATAAAGACATTAAGGCGAAAGTTTATTTCTTCGTAAAAATATCGCATACCAATCTCTGCTTATTGCGGAAGTGGTCTAGCTTGCATTTAGGGAATCACTGTTAGATTAAAATGCAAGTTATTAGAAAAAAAACCAATATTATATATTCACAAACATATAAAAATGTGGTCATATAGTCATTACATGATATTATAAAGAATATTCAAACCTGATTTCAAAAATTCACAAGGTTGGTAACACTTTCGCAACCAAGAATCCGCCTAGCGGGCGCCTACGCCGTAGCCGCTACATATGAGGAAAACCACGGGATCGGCTACGAGCGTAGCGCGTAGCGATTCTTGGCAGCGAAAGTGTTAAGTTACGTTAGGTATGCGGTGTTGTGTTCCTGGTGGGTGAGTAAGGTTGCCAGAGCTCCCGAGCATGTGAGAGTGAGGGTCCCGCGTTCATCACCAGCGAATTCTCAAATCAATAAAAGGTCGGTAACGCCCTTGTGATTAGCGTCCATCAGGTATGGTGTTTGTTTACCATCATACAGAAGGTATGGTTGTTTGCCACCACCACAAAAACAAAGTTATCTTTAAAACAAAAAATTATATCATCATATCAGCCGAAAGACGTCCACTGCTGGACATAGGCCTCCCCCAAAGAGTGCCAAAGTGACCGGTCCCGCGCCACCCGCATCCAGCGGACTCCCGCAACCATTACCAGGTCATCAGTCCACCTTACGGGGGGCAAAAAAGTATATAAGTATATTTCAATGCAATAGAACGTTATTAAGTCGCTATTCGTTTTAAATTTGCAGGGCATTATTGACAGTGATTCGATAAAGAGAACTGAATGCCGCGGAGGTTATAATTTGCAACCAACCATACACTTGACATGAACCACTAATAATACGCTATTAAAAAGATGACAGGTAATTATTCGTAGTGAATGGATACTAACAAATTGTTTATAACTATGCTACAAGGAAGAATAAAATATAAAATCCTCTTCATTTTGCAAACCAATTCAGTTTTAGCTATGTTCTGACCTGATTTACTAAAAATTACAACAGCGATGGGAGTAGAAATTAAGATAGACTCAAAAAAACGAAAAATTATAAAGATGGAGTTTAGTTTTTCAGCTTTGTAGCAAACATCGCTGGTAGAGAGAGGCATGACTCATACGTGAGTAATTGCATCGACTGGGTTAAATATAAAGTTCTTAGCGTCAAAATGGACGCTTTGGTTACCGGTGCAAACGCATGATCTTAAACTAAAGCCAAGAGAAGGTAAAGTCAATATGCTGAAACAACAATTTAGTAAGTTCCACCAATAAACTGCCGACCTACTGGAATTGAAATTGGAAAGTTGGCTCTAATTAAAGATTCCCGTATAGGGTCGCGACGAAGGGCCGCCACGTGAACGCAATTTCTGCGATTAATGGTGCGAGCCTAATCCAACTAAGCAGTGACACAGAACTCTGTTTATCACAGTAGCGACTTTAACACATTCACTGTTAAGAATCACTACGTTCTACGAACGGAGCCGATCTCGTGGTGTTCCTCGTATAGGCGCTCGCTAGGCGAGTTCCTGGCAGTGAAAGTGTTAAGAAGGTTTGCAGTATAAATAGCGAGTAACGTCTGTTGGTCGTATGTTACAATATTATTCAACTAATAAAAATAAGTACTCTTTTAACATCAGTCAAATTTATCTGAAAGGAAACGGCTTTTGAAGGAAGATGCGGTTTATTAATCTAACCAAAAAACATGCTTCCATAGCCCCATAGCCAGTTACTTTGGCTTTTGGACGAATTCATGAAGTCGTCAAACTGCCGAGCTTTGTTTTTACAAATATTATTCTCACAAAAATCTTCACTTAAGCAGTTCTGTCGTACTTGTTGGTGAATTTCTCATACATTTTTTGCCAGATTTCATAGTAATATTTGCTTGGAAATAGCTAAACCATTAATTGTTACGCGTATAATTTTCAGAACTGGCATACTGCTTGGTCTGTATACACTGCGGCCAATGATAGGTACCACGGGAACCGTCCTCACACGTCTATCTCCTCAATGTTCGAACTTTCGATATTAACTCGATTCGAATGAAGTTATATTTGAGGTGATTCATTCGGCACGGTGAGTGTTCAAAGAAGCGAGGACCGCTGTGTGGATTTGAAAACTGTCTCGTTAGGATAGGATTGCTTATATATTATTGACTGACTTGGCTGAATTTACATTATCATGTTAACTTTAATATACGTGCGAGTGCGGATGCTAAAAAATATATCTGAAATCATTACGCAGCAAATGCTAGCAATGCATATTAAATATTATAATACTGATATATTATCGATTGGCTTAATTTTATACTCCTATTTTTTATTATTATGTTACGTTTAATAACTGATTCCAAAAAATATACAGAAAATAATTACGCAGTAAATGCAATAGTAATTATTTCTTGAAGGATAATCAGGAACTCGAATAAGCTAAAGTTTGAACCATGGTACCGCAGAGGACCCGTTTCATTAGGCCAACTGTATTATTTTGTACCGTAATGATTTTACGCTTGCTTTCATCATCGCTCGTTTCAACAATTGAGATGCTGTTGCGGAATGATGCTTTGGATCTCTATTTTGCGACTTATCATTCCATTTATATTCAATTTACCTAATTGCTATGGGTGTTGCGCATTTACACAACTGACTACGGCGTAAAAAAAGCGCCTTGACCGACGCAATTATTTAAATATTTTAAATAAAAATCAATTTTAGCGGTAAATGATGGAGTCTATGGGTTGCTGATTTGAGTTGCTCATATTCAAATGTATACCACCATACCTACAATATGGTGTCACTATATGGACAGTATAAACCATAAAATCACAATACCTAAATTTTAAATCACAAAAAAAATCTTTTTCTTTTTCTGATTCTGACTCTTGTTTTTTTATGGTATGCTCTAATTATTGGTTCTACACAATCATTTCGTCATCTCTAAAAACTGCTTCGGTTAGCATTTGAACATTCAAGTTCCCTTCTTAAGCTTTTATCTCCCGCTTACGATGGTTAGCCAAGTAGAAGCTTCGCTCAAGTGTTATGTGTTTAACTTTATTTATTTATTTATTTACTAACAATATATTTACACGGCATTACAGACAAGCCAATACACCGATAAATTAAACATTGCAAAACAACAGTATACAAAAACACATATAATACGGACTACATCTAGGTGACATCAAACAAAAGTACTGGACAGCCTATCATCCATCGACTCACAAAACCGTAGACATTCACGGCACACAGTCGCCCATCTCCCCGCGAGGGAGCGGCGAGTGTCTGTGCGATACCGTGCGCGCCGCCGGCCATGATTTTAAACTTTAGCGGTGTCACTGGTCTTAAGAATAGGCCTCACTCTTGTTTTTTTCCACAGCCTCGGATAAGTACCAGTTGAGATTGCTAGGTTGAACAAGAAGTGAATGGGGACTAACAACTGCTCTATACAACCTTTGACAATGTATGCTGGAAAATTGACAGGTCCAATAGAACTCACAGCCTTCAACCACTTTACGGCAGCAACCACTTTTTGTACCGTAAATTATTAATATCAATACACCGGGAATGGCCCTTGCCGCAGTTCTGAAGCTGGTCAATATCCAGTTTTGGAACCTTCGGTAGAAGACGACAGAAAAAACCTTGAGAAAGCTACCGCTGACTCCGCTCCCGCAAATCGCTTTCCCTCGAACATGACTTCACCAGCAAAGCCACCCTTCGACTTCAGGCTATCAATATGCTGCCAGAACGAGCGAGGATCCCTTAATTGATACATGGTAATTAATCTTCTTTGTAATTAACTCGAACTTTGATCATAATGACGCTTATTAATTGCGGGGCACTTGTTTAATACACGGTGTTCCCGGGAATTTCCGTTAACTTCGGCATATTGCAGAGTAGCATAATTATAACATGAAAAACAAAAAAAAATGTTTACTAAATAATTGAATGTGGCATTAACAGTGGTTAAAGCTGCAAATCTAATTAAATTAAAATATTGAATATCTTGATAACAATAAGAGTTAAGATACTACTGTCTTGGAGAAATTAACTGTATTTGATCTAACCTATGCCCCCTTGCAATTAACGGAAATTAACAAAAGCACGTAGTATATTCACGTTATAAAACGTATATTTAGACATTATTACAATCCGTGTGTTACGAATGTTACGAGTATGGTACGTATAATTCGCTTAATCGTTAAGGACGGCTCACACCACATTGCGAACTAGTTTGAGTTGTCCTGTAGTAGAGTCTGTGTGTTGCTTTTGCTTAGATTGGAAGATCTGTAAATACCTATCCAACTATAATAAAATTAAAAGTGTGGATGTTTGTTAATAATAACTGTTATTAAAAATACCTTAGAATACTGTTTATGAAGATAAAATTGAAGATGGAACGCCTTGCATCCTCTTTTTCATCTTTATAAACGGTGATACGGGAGTTCATATGGATGAAATCACGGGCAAATACTTCTCATGTATAAGTCGAATCTATGTTATAATATAACAACGAAGTCCAACAAGTAGACCGACTAAGACGTCAGTAAGCGAGCAGTAGACTAAGAATTAGATACTTCTAGGCTAGCAGAAGCAGAGGTCGACAAAAAAAAACCAAATAGATGAAGTAACGTTTTCTTTTCTATTGTGTGTGAAGAGGTTAACTTCGTAAATACCTCTACCCATTCAGCATTATTGGCGGCATCAATGAAGGTAGTTTGGGCCCAGACCAGAAACATAACCACACTTTTTTTGAGTTGTAAATCAGACCATGACTAGCCGCACTAACTGACTAGGTCACAAATACTGAGCAGTTTCCTAAGCCCGCAGACCGGCGCGCTCAACAGCACCACACGTCATTATTTAAAGGTACCTATTTAGAAGGTAGTTAAAGCGTTCTCCTAGTATCTCTCACACGGTGCATGGTGGCGGCATTGTGCAGACGTCAGCGATCAATCAACCGATTGGCTAGCTCATCTATCACGCCTCGGGCTTCGCACCAAATGGCGGCTAACTGACGAGAAATTAGAAAACAATTTTCACCTACTTTGCCCTAGAAAATATCTAGCTTCCTTGCCAATTCAATCATAACTCGTACAATTTATGATGTATCGTAGATTTGGAAAATAATTAATATGATGGCCACTTCATGACGGAGTTATATCAGTGTTATATTAGCAATGTATACCAGATCGATCTATGATCCATCTCTTCATCAAGTTGTGCATTTAAAATTATATAGTATTGCTGTTATCAATATGTAGAGATGCAAGTACATCAAATTTCATAATTATGCCCCATCGTACTTTACATTTAGGAATAGGAGGATTTTCATCGTATTTTTGTATGTACACACAAATATAATTCTTAATAAGATCAACTTCATTGACTTAGTTAACAATTGTTTTTCGTTTAATGATGAGACTTTTCCAAGAAACCCAGGTAGAACAAAAATGATGAAGTTATAACAAATGATGACCGACCGACGTAATCCACGACTCTAACCAAAAGTTAATCTTAATACTCATTATTAAGGCAGATTACTCGAGTTAATATATCGAATGTGAAACCCTCCAAACATCTCGTATTGGCTGTAAATATTAAGGAAAATCGGGCTTTAGACGTCACATAATACCATGGATCATATGATGTGATTTTATTACAGTATTGATAATAGACTCCACACTGAGCCTCGTCTCGTGGTAATTACCCACCGGGTTTCAAATGTTTTGTTATACAATGCCAATGAAGTTCAGAAAAGAGATTGCTTGTGTATTGAATTCCAATCCTATTTTAATTGCGTTCAGACAACAAATGTTGTTTCGAAGTAATATGACAAAGCGTTACAATGTTTGCAGTTTGAGCAAAACCAAAGCATGAAATCGATTCTGCGGAAAAATACATTTGTTACGGCGATGACGTGTCACGTAAGCAATATAATACATTGTCCTTTGGAACAACAAACATTGTCGAATGGCAAAAAAACACTGAACATCATTTGTTAATTTCATCAACTCTTCGGTTCACTATTAAAAAGGAACTTTTGTTTGAAAATATCAGTGAAATTTAAACATTTTCAAGAGCTACGGACACAACCTTCCACCAATTGACCTAGTACAGTCAAGGTCGAAGATATGTTTACACTTTTGCACATTATTGCCTGGTTATACGGTGCAAAATTGCAAACGTATCTTTGATCTCGACTGTACAAAACAAATCCTGATTAGACCTACTATTTACCTACGCTTATTTGTGCCATGTAACATTTAATACAAATTGGCAATGTTCACACTAACGTTTTGTATTATTTAATCGAGTGTATTTGTTGCAAAATACCCTGGCGTCGTAAATTTTACCTTTAAATCCTATTTGGATAATATGCAAAAAAACGTTCGGAAAAAATTTAATCACGCGCGGTAATTTCTACGGGACGTGCCTAAATCGGACGCTTTTATGATGTCAGGCACTTCGCGTTAAATGCGGAGGCTTAAAAAGGGTTGACAGCGAGTAGCCTTGTCACCTGGCAACACTGGGACATACCGCTACCTTCATCATACGGCGCGACCGGACGTTCATTGATAATTAATGGGCGATGCCACTGTAACGAAAACAAACGACTGGCGGCACGCGCACGATAACGATTAATATCTTTGCGGGCGCAGCAAAAACAAACCTACTCCTGGCCTTGGTGTGATAAATCATATCTCATCGAGGCGCAAAAATAAATGAAGCCAATGATAAATGACGACGAATTCATGGAGTGCCGCAATAGTCAATTTGAAAATTAAAACTTTCGAAGAGACTCAAAAACAATATTGTGTCATGGATAATCTCTGACGTCAGGACAAAATTAAGGGTGAGCGATGAACCGAAAAATAATCTGGGCGGATATTATTACAAACATTTTACGTTTACCGTCAAATGTGCCTCCGCCAATTTAGCTCATGGGCTTATGGAATCCATTTATTCTTTAAAGAAGCGGCATTATTGCCGACGATTTTACAGCCAATAAGAAGGTGACGTTTTGCATTGCGAACGTTACTGTTAATAAATGATAAAAGCACAGGCGATGTTGTAAATTGCGTATAAAGTCAACATTTTAACATAATGCAACAATGTAACATTTTATCGACGAATCGTCTCAATCACGTAATCTCAAAAGACTTTTATTTGATTTTACGATAATGGTCCCAGGAGCGGGCCTCGGCCGTCCCCAGGTACCTCCTACATCCAGCCTCGGAAATTGTGTTAGCCACATTCGAGGACCAGGAAATTAGAAACGTTGAAGGATGTAATCGAATGTCCTTCTCTAGTATAGGGATACCTTTTGTTACCTCTATCATTTTGTTCACACAAAAAGCTAATCAGTAAACGAAAACTTCACATTCAAAAAGAAAACTAAATATATATCAAACGGAAATTAATATTTGCTATGTTTGGTAAGCGATCCATGCCAATATTGACTTATCGAAATTGGATAGACAAAGCGATGGCTGCATTATATATGAGTTGATGAGTTTTAACTTCAATGTTAGTGCATGTGTATATTTAGCTAGAATTAAGTTAAGGCACTTGAATTATTAGGCTATTAACATTTACACAATTAAAACCACACAATTAGAAAGAAAATAATTTTCAGTGCATCAGTTAAAACAAGACGTCAGTTTTGATTAGAAGAAAAAAGGACGGCGCGGTGCTAATTTCTGGAATACTTTGTTCGTTAGACCGACGTGACTCCGCTACGGTCGCCACCGACCGACTGCGCTAATTACGTTAGTGATCCCCACCCACCCCCAAAGTAAACGACTCCACTTTCAGTGTAAACAACCACTCAACTTTACCAAGAAAAATTCGCAAACCCACTTATTCACGTCTCCAAGGTATACAGCGACAAAACATATACGTTTCAGAGTTCTTTGATGTGATGAGATAAATTTTATTTATTTTGTTTTATAAGGAAACTACGAATTGCTTTTGTTTTGTGTGTTTGATCGAAACATTTTTAGTAACTGCTGATTTTATACCAACGAAATACGATTAATGTTCAGAAGAAACAAATTCCAAGTATTGTTTACAAAAAAAAATCTTGTAAAAGAAAAAATCTTTCGAGAAGTAAGCAGAAACTGTCCAGATATTATATTTCCCAATGTATTGATCCCTTAGGATGGTGTGTTCGGTTTCGTTTCGGTGGAAGTTTTCAATCCCTCTGCGTTTTGGGAGTTGCACTCGACAATCTTATCAGGGAGGGAGGGAGAGAAGATTTTCCAGTGTCCGGCGCCCTCTCACCTTGAAGGATTTCCCTTGACGGTAGGAGGGCACCGATACTATTTCAAATTATGCGTGTAGTTCGCCTTTGAGGGCTTTACTATTCGTAACGTTGTTTTGTTCCGCTTTATTGGAAATATATGCGTGGCTTTACTAGTGAGGTTTCAGTTTTATCCTTTCTTGACGTTCAATACAATAGGGGAACGCATAACTTATTTCATCAATAGGTTTGCTTGTGTTTCAAGTGGAAAAGCGTACGTAAAGAGAAAAGTTATTACCAAGGAATTAGTAAACACAATACTAGTTGTAAAAAAGTTCTAAAGAACTATTTGTCAATAAAATGGTTCATGAAAATTCTTAAAATAATTGAGATAAGAATGAAAGTTCTTAGTTTCGATCGCGTTAGAGAGCGCGGCCCTCGCCGATGATAATACCATTGCAATACTCCAGATCCGATTGTATTGGCAAATTGGATCAAATGCAGCGTTCGCCGAGCAAAAGATAAGGTACAACCCGTATAGTAAATAGGGGCCGTTATATCAAGTCGCGGTATCAGGTCCCGACCAACGGCTTTAATCGCTTCATACAATCGTTGTCTCAGTTTTTTGAAGTGAAAACTTCTTTAGCGGCGCTGTGCACTTTGTGATGCGGAAAAATTGTTAAACTCGCCACAAGTCACGTTACCGTAAGATTCGTAAGACGTGAGATTCGAGATAGGTCACGTGACTGTAAGACGGACACGTGACCTGATCGAAAAACTGTTACAATGTCACTGAGTTTTCACTTCTGCCGGCACTCTAGGAGTGCATCCCGATCTTTTTTTCTATTTATTTATATATGAAAACAATAGGAAAATAACGTATTTCTCTCACTGCGTACATTACAAATATAATATTTTCATTTCAATAATATTGAACTCCAAACAAATACATAAAAAATGTGTTTTCATTTAACATTGAACTCCAAACAAACTGTCGGAATGACACGTTTAAAAAACATTACTGCAAAACGGTATAAAAATGAATAAAACACAGATAAGACAAAATAATAATATCGCAAAACATTGCAACAATTCCCTAAATGTTTCGGGTGTTACAAAAAAATATATGTAATATCGCGTCGTATCAAACACAAGCGCCAGAGGCGCATTCGTGCCATTGTTTTTGTAACAACGAATATCATTCAAATAAACGGGTGCGCTGTTACGCAGATTATTATTGCGCTATGGAGGCTCGTTGCTAAATGCGATGAAGATATGAAAAATATAATGTTAGTATTTTAAGCTTGAAATGACTATTACAGAAGAATGCAATAAATAAATAAAAATAAATAAATACATATTAGGCGACAACCTTACACAAATCGACCTAGTCCCAAACTAAGTAAAGCATGCACTATGGGTACTAGACGACGATAAACATATACGTATATAGATAAATAAATACTTAAGTACATAGAAAACATCCATGACTCAGGAACATGTTCGTGCTCATCACACAAATAAATGCCCTTACCGGGGATCAAACCCGTCCCTCTTGCTCCTCTTGTTCCTCTTGAAATGTAATTGTAACATCGAATAAATGACATGTACTTACTCATTAAAACACTAAGCGAACTTAGTGCGTCAGTTTTTGTGTTTCCTTTCAGAGGGGTGATTAGTGATTACGTAACTTTTCGTATGCGCACTTTAGGACAACTCAACTGTCCCATACAAAAAGTGATTTAAATCTACCTGACGTAGGTAAAGTAAGTTACGTGATCTACCTGCAGATCTACGATGGTAGCAATATGATGGACAAAAGTATTCAGCATTTGCGTGTCCTAAAATGGGTTAAGTAGTGCAAATATACATTTATAACAAACATTTATTATGAGTTCGATTTAGGCATGGCGCAAATGGAAAAGAGTGTACGATAAAAATAATAGACCGTCTGTTTTCGAAAAGTAAAATGTACAACTTTCAAAAAACGACAAAATTCTGTCGATAAAAACCTGACTTGCAATTTTCCCGGTTTTTCTTATTATCACAGTAATTGCGACCAAACAGCGGTTCTCATTAGGGGGTGAATTTTAAATTTGCGAGGGTGTCCCACTCAACTATGTATGAAAAGGTCTTATCCTCGCAGCATTCGGTCGTCGCACGCATACCATGAAATCTCATTGTCCTGAATTGCCAGGGAGGGTTGAAGTGTGGAGTGGCTCCTGCCTAACTTTTTTTTTTTGTATTATTGTAGGTTTAAACCTTTCATGTGAATATAATGTTTAAAACAAGAAACAAAAAGTCTTAAAGTATTAAAATTGACTTAAACTTTCACGATTCTCACACATTCTTATTATTTAACGGGACTTAATCGCGTATATTTAATTATTAATTTATTTCTCGATGCGGTTGTTTTCTGATGTCCCGTTTCGTAACAATAATGTAAAACAATTGGGTTGGTGGTTTAGTTTGGTCGGATTGTGAAGTTTTTTGACTTATCGAATGATCTGCCTCGCGTTGATGTGCACTGAGTATTTTGCTCGCTTGATTTCCCACACTTTAGCATTTGACAACGTGCAGTCGTTGCGGTATAACCCTCGTTTCTGCGAAACATTAACTAATGCGCAAATGTAATACTGATAATATACCGACTAGTAAGGATATTTATTTATTTGGCTCACAAAACAAGTTACAGGCAATTACAGAAATATAATATTAGCATAAAGGTTCCGATCTGGACTATAACTAAACATGTGTGCACAGAAAGAAAGAAAGTTAAGGCACAGTAAGGGCGCTTACGGGGGGATATCAGAGTGATAATGAGTATTACGAGTAAGCTTGGTAAAGTATCTCCTAGACATCTCCTCATAGAGATATCGCATGGCAATTGTGAAGTCACCTAACATACTTTATACGACCTAGTGGGCTAAATATATTTAAATAAAATTAGAATTTGAATACGTCACAGATTATCCCTCAGATACAGAAGTTAAGCATGCTCACTGTTCCAATACTCGTTGACTCCATCTCCGCAATTTTACCCGCCCCGCGGGCCAGACTCAAGGTAAACCGATTACGTGGTAAAAATTCATAACGCCAATGTTATCTTCATGTTGAGCACCTAATGTTTAGTAAGTGAGCTTGGCTATTAAGCGAGTATTTGCGTTTACGTAAATGACAGAAAACAATTTTTCGCTGATAAAAATGCTGCGTGTTTCGCTCGTTGTCAAGATTGCCAAAAAGGTTCAAATTTGGCTGGCTATAGTTAGCTTTCAACATCCTTTTATCCACCGGGCTGAAGTATTGTTTTTATAAAATGTAGCCTGGTCACTTGTTATTAAATCATTATAACAGTTCAGTAACGGAACTTATTATTTAAATATAAAAATATTTTTTAACGAAGCTGTAGAATAAACTTGAAAGAAATCTACAGTGAAACTTATAAGTCTTATAACGAAGGAAACAATCAAAAAAGTATTTATTTAGACAAGAATGCGGATAACAACCTCATTGCTACTTACTTATATCCAATCATGTAGAAAATGTGGTACAGGATCATTTATTGAGATACAAGTTGCAGAATTTGCTATTTTTATTGTAAGGCAGTGTGTTGAAATCGAATTGCAATTTTATTTCCTTAAGATAAGTGAAGTAAGTAAATTGAGAGAAGCTCTCATGTGACAATGTTCGCATGTTTGCGACTGCAACATATTACCGAACATTCGTTTCGTTCGTACGCTTTACTCACCATTGCACAGCCAAATACACATTTTAAAGATAAAGTAATCAATTGTAAAGTAATAATGGCAAAAGCGAATGGCGCTAATATAATGAAGTCCTCAAGCGCCTATTGAAAACAAAAATCTCAATGGAAACGTGATAAACAATACGGCACCGGCTTAGGCTTATCTCCCTCGCTAACTTATGATATCATTATTTCCCTTTTTGCAAAAATTTACGGAGCAAAAACAGGCGCACCGCGTGAATACTAATTTTTCTTGATCAATATATTGATATCGGTGTGCCACGGGCATTGCGTAGTTGCTCCCTCTTAGTGGAAATCTATTCGAAATAAAAGATGCCATTTCTGTCTTTTAATGAATAACGCTATCCAAATCTGCAATGACTTGTAGTTGAGTGAATGAAAACGTTTTCATACACCGCATTTAAGGTGCTAAATAAACTCCACAAACAGATCCGTAATAACAAAGCCTCCTTAGTTATAAATGGAAAACCACGTTTCATGGTCGATGTGGGTTTTTAGCCTTTTGTCGGTTTTAGCAAACAAAATTTGATTAGGCTGATGCTACTTCTATTTTGTTATTTCGTTAGAAATCACGAATCGTTAAGTTAATTAGATTAGAACCCATGTCTAAAATGTATTAATGCCGATCTCATGTTTTGCGTTATGAAAGGGAAAATAATGCCCATGAGCCGTCACCCTCACATAAAACGTGGTGATTTAGTGGAAAATACCGCTTATTTGCATTGCCCATACATCTCTCCGTGGGCATAAAACATCTGAACGTAAAACCGGATGAGCGAAATAAGATATAAACGGCCGCTTGCACATGGAATCTCCGATTTTACAGCCGTCTTATATATCTTAAAGTGAAATATGAGACGATGTCATTTTAGTCAATCGGCTGAAGTCGATAGCCCCGAGTATTTACGAGACGTCCTTCGTGTGTTTTGACGACATATATCTCAAATTCAACGATTTTTACTGACCGTGATAATGTCTCCTTTTATTTGCCTCATCAGTAGCTTTCAAAGTAATATCCACGGATGATTATATTTCATAAATATTTCATTCCAAGAGATTTGCTTTGATAACGTTACGTTGAAGAATTTAATAATTCATACATACGAACCATAAATTAAATCAAAACCTAAGGAATAGATAATGACATCTCTTGAGGAAAACAGGATTGTCGAAATCTGTTCAAAAAGGATAATGTAGACGCAAAATCGTGATGGACAAACAGTGCGACGACTGAATAGCGCTCTTAAACGAACTGCTTTTAGCATTGTTTGTGTTTCGATTTAGAGGATGAGTATTCAAATGAAAATCCTATAAAAACTTTTGGCTACATAACGAGTAAGAGTTGGTTTGAATAAAAAGGGTAATAGTCTTGTTTTATATGTTTAAAGGGTACATTATATCACGTGTTTACTTGCCACATTCTTATAATTTGATTTGGCTGTTATTTCTTCTTATGTTTGGAAAAGTTATAATTTTCTATATTAACTTTATTTACTTTTGAAAACTATATGGTAGCTATGGGGCACATTGGAAGTGCGAATCAGTTATGATTGAAGAAAATAAGAAGGTAACTTTGTAACCTGGGATTAGGTTAACTCCGTATCACTGATGAGCTCTAAGCTTCTGCTATTATATAATATTATATGACAATATATAACATATGAAACTTGGAGTACCCCAACGCAGCATGCTTGGTCCTCTTCTATTCTAACTGTATTTTAATAATCTGCCAACATTGCGTAATGTTTGCTGACGACGCCACTATCTTATTCTCTGGAGAAAACTTAGATTCAAATTTTCAGGAAAATATAAACAATACCTTTAAAACTGTAGTCAACTGGATTAACTTAAAAGTAAACGCATATAACCACTCACTTGCTTGTGGCAACCACAGTTGCCAGTTTCGCGCACCCCTAAACTGATGGTGGCAACTGTGGTTGCCAAGTGAAGTATGGACTTCGTTGATAAAGAAAAATTGAAAGCAATTTAGGCTACCTTTTTTAAAATCCGAAAGCATGTGATTGGATAAAACTAAAACAATACAATTTAGAATTTACAAAACAAATCCAATAAACTTGAATATAAAACACGGAGAAGCTGCTATTTAAAACGTAAATAGTACTAACTTTTTAAGCGTCTCTGTAGATTCACATTGAAACTCGAAATCACATATTGAAAAGATAAATAAAATAAGTTTCTGTCAAAAATTTCATTTTTGGTACAAGCTTTTATTGCCAACTGTACTTTTCTATGTACCATTATCAATTACTCATTGAAACGATTCTAACGGACCCAAACTCAACAGGGTAACGTCGCTTAAGTACTGAATTCCCATTGACACCTTCTGTTTCCATCAACAGATCAGCTCGATAGTGCCATAATATTGAATTGTCATCCAAACTATACTTATACCCAAAATTTCAACTAAATCGGTCACCGGGAAGTGGGTCAAATTTAACTTGCAAGATTTGTCCCATACATACTAACAGGGCAAATTAATATAAAGCTTGTAAAAATATCCAGTCAATGCTATGCCTTATCCCAGAAAATGCCTATTATGGCAATATTTATCCATTGTTTACTTATGGTCTAATTTATTGGGGTAACTCTGTAAATATCAAAGCAACTTTCATTTGGCAAAAAAAATGTCTCCGCATTATATACCGTTATATATTATTACCGTTACAAATAGTTTTAGGGAAAATGAATTTCTTACCTTAAGTGGACTATACATTTAAGAGCAGTGTTCATTTGTTATCAACCATAAATATAATTTTAATTTCTGTTCAGATCAGCGTGACAATTTACGATCACAATATAAATACAACATATCACTGCCGGCGATCAGAAACTCAACCTATTACAGGATAACCTTTATTACCGCAACCAAAGTATTCAACCATCTACCCATTAGCCTAAAAATTTTGAGCGGTCATCAATTTAAGCGCCAACTAAAGCAATGGTTGACACAAAATGTATTTTTCTCAAACATGCAATGAAATATTGACGTTGTGTTCTTCATAATTGGCTTCGAAATGTCACGTTTCGGGCGCAGCGAGACGAGAGACCCGTAATAGCATTTGCAGGCCTAGGCCGGCAAGATGGTCTTTTTTAATTTCCATTCCTCAATTTGTAGCACAGGATCACGGCGTTCAGCCATGAAAATTAAAGTTTGATTTCTTAGTTTTTTTTATTTATTTCATTGCATGTTTGAGAAAAGCACTATACATACCTCGGCTTACTTGGCCGGGGCCTCTGTAGTATATATGTATAATGTACTATTATGATTTAAAAGAATACTTTCAGTTTAAATAATGTCATAGTCCTTGACCAAACTGTTTAGATAGGTACCGTTGTAATTTTATTAATATTGTATGCCTGAAATGGGTTGCCATTGTTACTCGCATACTTATTATTAAGACCGTACATGGTTAACAATTAATGTTTTCTTTCTTTCTTTCTATTCGAAGACAATTTTGCGATACGGCCTGTTTCTCTTTGGCAGTCTCTTTCTAATAGAAGGAGTGGCAAAGAGGCGTCCGCTCGCAATACAAGTAACTACCTTTTGAGAGAAAAGCCCCTGGTCTTTTCGAATCAAAATGAGACATGAAACCAAAGCGATATCCTAGCGGTGTCCCTTTCTGTCAATTGCAACACAGTTTGCCTACATGTTTCGGCTATTCAGTTATTTTCACATTACCAGAAATGGGTCTAATAAAGAGCCATATATACATACACGTAGCCTCAGTTAAAGTGGAAGGGGCTCATTGTGAATGCGCGCGCCGGAAGCATAGGTTCAAAT
Source organism: Epinotia bilunana (assembly GCA_947049275.1). NCBI lineage: Eukaryota > Metazoa > Arthropoda > Insecta > Lepidoptera > Tortricidae > Epinotia > Epinotia bilunana. Next base: position 17,027,858 of record OX346260.1, on the reverse strand, counting down.
GGCGGGCCCCTGCCCTTCATACATACTTGAGTGCGCCCGCTTTAGTATCGTAAAAATTGTAATTAAAATTCACATCAAAACGTTGTTGCGAGCCAGGGAAGATAACTATCCCGTGTGTGTCATAATGTTCATCGGTAGTACATATAGCAAGCCAGGAAAATGGCACGTCAAATATTAAAGGACTGATCAAAGGAAAAATGGACACGACTGGTGAAAGAAGAGAAAGATTAGTATACCCATGTTTTTTTTACAACTATTCTTTCTTTTTATATGGGGATTACCACTACGGTAAAATCTATTAGGGAGCAACCACACCGGTGCTTAACGCTGCGTATATGCGTCACGTATTCTTCATACATTTTGCTGCGTTTTAAGGTGCGTTAGCGTATTTTGAGCAGCGGTGTGGTCGCACCTTTAATCGATGAAATTAACGCGAAATTGCATTATTTTAAAAAGAAGGAAACGCGTCAACCACTTTGTCATTAATATTTTTCGCCAAATTTTACTTCCCATAAAAAAATATTGCAGTAGTTTCATTTCTCAAGCGAATATTTAGCACATTTACACATCGCATTTTATTCGTTTGGTCAAATTATCATTCGGCATCATTTCATTTGCTAATTATATAAAAAAAAAATGTTAGTTCAAATAATCACTTCGAACTCTCAACATATATAGAGCATAATCTACCTTAAGGAAGGCCTCAGTTAGGTACGACGATGAGTGAAGCGAGGTGGAGTGTTAGGTAGAACTGCGACCATACAGCGCGCGAGCCGGGCGAGCGAAGCGAGCGTGCTGCGTAGCGTTGAAAATTTCGAAAAAAATCAAATGATTTTTTCGGGAATTTATATAATTTTCGTATTTTTTCGATTTTTAACGAAAAAAATCAATAAGTCATTGTGACAACTGAACTGACACGGATGTCAATGGCAAAGTAAGTCTATAATCATTCACCTACCCACAGTATTAAGAAAAACAACCGAAGGAAACCTGTTTAAATCGACTTTTTCGTTTTTTTCGGAAAAATTGAAGCGGAATATCACATGTTTTTTCAGTAAAAATCCCAAAAAAAGGAGCCGTTTGGAAAGAAACTGGATTTTTTCCGGAACTTTTCAACGCTAGTGCCGCGGTAGCGGCCGGTGAAGCGCCGGAACCTTTTTTAGTAATACTTACATTACATATTATGCAAGTACCTACAAAAGTCTAGAGGATTTTTCTGTATGATGAGTAATGAGTATGCAAAAAAACTACTTATTCAGCTAGTAAGTTAGACTCAATGTCTCTTAAAGGTGTCGATTGTTATATTATATGAATATTATAGATCCAATAAAATATTATAAGGCATCATAAATAATGCACTGAGCTTTATATACGATGCCCTGCAATATTTTGGGGTGTGTTTGTTATGCCAAACGATACATTTGACTAAATGATACATGGTAAAATGAAACATTATCAAGTAATAATTTGGTAACTGTAATTTTTTTACTGATGATTACTTGCTAAATGATGATTTGGAAAGAAATTTTTGGGATGTGATACTTTGGGAAAAGCTTTTTGGCCATACATTAGTAATCCGTCTTAGCACTGCTTTGATAGAGCAATTACCTAAACAAAGGAATAATATTATAAATTCTAAATATTACTATTCTCTTCTTCTTTTATGATTTCATCGGTAATTTGAATGTACCATATCGCTTACTTTTTTTTTATTCAGTCTTAACGCCGAAATTTTAAAAAATAGGACCTATATACTAAAATAGGTGTATGTAATACGTATTAAAACAAAAAATATATATGATGATAACCGAACATTGCAACGTGAATACTCAAAGGCCCTTAAATATAAAGCAAAGTTACATTATCTACCATAGCGTGTGAGCACGAGGTTAAAGTAAGACATTAATCTAGTTTTATTTCCACGTATTGACCGAAAGCGCCGCGGGTAGGGACGGCAAAACTTACATTAAATATTAGTCGACAAAATTGCGGTATTGCCATTGTGTATATCCATATTTCCCATTTCAAACTACTAAATTACCTGCAGTAATAATATGCCTTTGGAAAATAAAATGCCTGTTACAATACCTAATCAAACAACATATTTTAAAACATATTATTGTGTGCTTTCGGAAATGAATACTTCTAAGTAACTGGTAAACTTTAGAGCAAAGAACTACAGATAAGTATAGAAAATGTATATAAATATGTATACTCGTTCCATAACATTAGAATATTAACGGACAAATTCATCTCCAAAGAAAATGATTGTACTGTTCTTACTCATTTAAATCATTAGTCAGGTTTGGAATATCTCTTATTTATTTCAAAATTAATTCCTTGAAATCACATGACGATTAACGAACATTTTGTCCAATACTCTATGGAATAAGGTATAAAATCATTAGTCGGTACACTGACGCCCTAATTACGAGTGCGTAAAAGCATTTTGCTAGGTTTCGCTCACACCATACATTATGCATTTAAGCCTTCAAGCGAACAATGAAACCGTCAGAACATCATTCCATTGTACGCGGCGTTATCTAAAGATACGTTCCTGAAATCAAAAGTTCATGAATAGAACACAGATTACGTGTACCATGGGCACGCGAGGCATTTAATGAAACAATAGATAGCGTTCAAAAACACAAGGCAAACAGGAATACTACAACGCAGCGCACAAATACAGAGGTAGCATTTTTAAGAGTCCGCAGTAAGCTCGGCCGAATTTCACCTTCCCATACAAACGTAGTTACGCTCTCATTTTAAAACTACGTGTTGGATTGTGACGAAACTTTGCATATACAATAAAATGAGATATATCTATGTCTGTAATTAGTTCATATGGTTCCAGTTTATAAAACAAATGAAATACAGCAAAAACAAGTTTTGTATGAAAAACTTAAATTCGCTGTATTTTTTAATATGGTATCTGAAGCTACATAAACTAATTACAGACATAGATATACCTCATGTCATTGTATATGCAAAGTCTCGTTACAATCCTACAACTAGTTTTAAGATGAGAGCGTAACTACGTTTGTATGGAGAATCGAGCTTACTGCGGACTCTTAACCATCGACGCAGACAAGAGGTGACATATTTACCTATAAAATCTTTATAATATTGAGCCTACTATGGGACTAGTTCGATTGAAGGAAGATTTGACCGGCTGACCTTTTTTTTTAAACGCAAGTCGTCTCTATCGGCATAGTTCTTAGCTATGGTTGTTTTGTGTTTTATTTTTAATTTATGTAGGTATTTAAACGCTTTTTCAGGCCGACAGTTGTTTTTTTTTATTGAATATCAATTCAACAATTTAATCTTAACTAAATATAATAATATATAAACAATACTTTAGGTATATAACCGAGACGTATATTGTTTGACAGAGTCTACATATGTACCTCCTGTTCTTCATGCAAAAGAAGTTTAAGGAGCCTGACTGATTTGCAATCATCCAAAAAAGCAAAAATATCGCAAAAATATAGTCCATCAGCAAATCAGACCGTTATTCATTTCTAAAAAATAAACGCGTCACTAACAAACTTAAAAAAAACGATTAACATTTATTCGCTAAAAACGCTCACGCTGCGCTGAAACCACCGCAACCTAGTTTACACATTTTAAGGTGTGGTGGAAATCATTTTTCACGCAAGAGTCGCTTGATAGCGGCTAATGCTTTGCCGCGGGCTCGACCACTCCGATAGATAGGAAATGAAGACAGATTATCGCGTGACTGACGCGCCTGTGACGACGGATAAATACACAAACTTTGGATTTCAATTCTATGGCAACGACGTAACAGTACGTTCGATTGTTTTCCACACTTCTAAAACGTAAGTATTTACATACTTACGTTTTAGAAGTGTGGAAGTAATTAAATCCTTCACTTTCATTAGCGTTATTGAGTTGAAACCTTGCTAATATGTATAATATAAACGACTACAGAGCCAGGGAGGTCGAACTCTTTAATGAATATTACTGAGATTTGTACATACAAAAATCTGTTGGATTTAAAAAACGTATCCATTGTTGAATCCGTGTCGTTTTACGTGTATGACTCAATAACATATATTTACGCTGCTCAATACTCGTTTATAATTTGATATGTTGTTTACGTGTTTAAGTGCGTGAGTGCGTACGTTAATTCATTGTGGTTTTTTATTTCCCTAGGGCACGATTATGGAAAGCGTTTTGAGAGCATTAAAATGTCATGCGAATCAAATTCGTTAATGGGCTCCTTTGTGTCAGCATAAAGTGTGTGTAAGCGTAGCGCACTAATTTCGATTGTTAGGTTAGGTGCAATACGAAACGCTTGATTGTGGCTCTTTGGTTCATCAATCGCTTTCGAAGATAGTAATCGACCAATATGCAAGGCGTCATGATTTGAGAGATGTTCAGAGCTTTTACGAAATACTAACATTTATTTTTTTATGTTTCATACTAGTGTCTGAATAACGCTTATCGGTGTTTAAATGTTTATAAAAAAATTGCAACTGTCACAATGGCTTACTTATATTGTTTTTTTTTCTACATAACATACTTTAACAGTAATATTCGTGTATTTTTATACGTACCCAACGTATAAAAATACACGAATATTGCAAGTTTTACGCTCAACGCACAAGATAGCACAGTTTTTACAATTTACGACAATAGTTTGCACTGTTTGTATGCGAGTTAATTAAAGTAGAAAAATTACGTCATACGAGCTTAAAAAATAAAGCTCACATATTGTAGCTGTTTCCACAAAGCTCCTGTACTTTTAACTAACTGAAGTACTTGTGCGAGCGGAGTAATAAACTACAGGACTTTACATTTCGTAATTTTTACGTTGTACACGTAAGTACAAGCAAAAACACTTCAATGGTACTTATTATTTTAATGTTTTAATTATAAAAGAGAATCGGTAACAAGTAGCATAAGATGCAGAGTGGATTTAAATATGTTTCGCGTGCTCGTTTTACACACTAGACCGAAAATGAGAACCCGATATAAATTGACAATATGTGATTAAAATCGGAAGCAACGATCAAAAACGGTGCTGCAGTATATCCATTTAGTTCTAGACATTGCGACAAAATAATGCGCGACGCAGGAGTAAAAAAGTATAACAGGCATGACGCTTCATGTTCAAATTGATAACTTAGTGCTGCTATATGGATTCTAAACCATCAAATTATCGTTATAACGACGAGCTCTGTCGCTTAGTTGGTAGTGACCCTGCCTACGAAGCCGAAGGTCCTGGGTTCGAATCCCGGTAAGGGCATTTATTTGTGTGATGAGCATGAACATTTGTTCCTGAGTCATGGATGTTTTCTATGTATTTAAGTATTTATTTATCTATATAAGTATGTAAATCGTCGTTTAGTACCCTTAGTACAAGCTTTGCTTAGTTTGGGACTAGATTGATTTGTGTGAGATTGTCCCGAAATATTTATTTATTTATAAATTATAAAATATAGAGCATACATTATAAATTAAGAGTAATTTAAAGCTACCAAATAAATCCTTACACTTTTATAGAAACAAAATTTTACGACAACTATGTAACGATTAGTACAAATGTACAAATGTGACGTCATTCTGTTGGTGTCTATCAGTATGAAGCGTTTCGCGCTGCCGCCAGCGAGGTCAATCTTGGTATCAAATTTTTGGGTATTTATGTTTTTTAATTGTAGTTGCTCCCATACAAACATTTGTTCCTCTTCAAAAACTGGTTCGAATGACATCATAAAATAATCTTATTCGTCATCCCTATTGTCCAACCCCCAAAGTTTATCAAAAGTTCAAAATACCTAATCTACGATTTCTACAAGGCGTTGCGTTACTTGTAAATTCTGATTGTTATAAAGAACAACTGATTGCAAATTAGTTAGCTTGCAAACCAGAACTTGATTAATGAAATAACCTTTTAGACGTCGAGTCACAGTGACATACGTCGTGCGTGCGACTCCGTGCGTGCCAACAATCACGTTTTAACCCGGCTGAACGTTTACACATAAACATGATAATTATAATTTGTCGTCCCCTATCTACCGCTAACTTATCGCTCTATTAGCCGCGGTTTTACATTTTTATTTACGTCATGGAATATCGTTATTTGTGTGTAAAGCAAATTTTTTGAAAATGTAGTTTTAAATGAAGTAGGTACCTACTATATTTTGATCCAACTATATTTGTAGTTAAAGTTTTCTAATGTATTGTTATTATTCAATATTGGTGGAAGGGGAAGAAAAACCTCCGTTCTGACGTCACCTGGGCTGCAATGATTGTGCGACGTGGAGAAAAAAAAGACGGCAAGGGAGAGCAAAAAAAGTTATTAGAAATAAAGTACTGTTTCTCAATTTTTAGAAGCAATCATATTTAAACACCGTGCGTGTTGTTATAAAAGCGCCGAGTAAAAGGCATCGTAATGGCAAAAATTATAACGAAACGGAAAACTCTCATTTATTTTTATTTTTGGAATCATTTATTTTCGTCAAACAATTAGGCTGTGAGCGCTCCAAATGCCGCGGCGGCCTGGCGGAAGAAACTTCACGTCACATCGACTCTTGAAAAAAAGGGTTATTTTAAAAGCACTTTTTTGTTACATAATCCCAGGCCACGCGGCCCATTGTGCCTTTGGATAATGCGGGTGGTTCAGGCGAGGCGCGAGTTTAAAAATGTCATTTGCAGGGCAAGTAAATCCAGATTTGTTTTTGGCGGGTGACTTTCTAATTCCGGCGTTGGGGGAGAAGTTTCTGAAACGTATACCGTGTTCACGAGACCTGCGACTGACCGCGGGTGGCCTCTAATCCGATCCGCGGCCGAGCCGAAACTTCTGCCGGCTCGCCTCTCGCAGCGCCCGCTTTGTCACCGCTTTATAATCGCTACACACTATACAAAACTCTCTGATTAATTTATACCGCAGCCGGCATAAAGTTTTGTATACTAAAACAGAACCGTTGTTTTCTGGCTAATCCTTATAAATGTGACCGGCGTAAAAGTTGATGGTTAATCTGAAACCGATAGGCAGGTTTTCTTTGGGGTCGTTAATCTAAATGACTACAAAAATAGCTTAACACAAATAGTGTGCCTTGTAACTTAATAGACTGACTGTAATGAACACGTAATATTATAAGCGGGAAGTGTGTATAGACATATGTAAGTCGCGTTCAGGCGTCTGCAATAATTTAAATCCTCATGAATTTGCTAGCTGGAATATACTAACAAGTCGATAAAACTATTTAACATAAAAGTGCTGATTTAAACTTCATTATGTGTCGTAATAAATAGCGTAAGTATACATTTTAAGAATATGAATAAATATACCGATTGAACGATAGTTAGTAGTAAACCAGCAGTAAATGCAGAAATCTGAGAATAATTGGGTTCCTCTCGCATGAGATCGCTTCCCATCTCCAGTCATTTACCGAACATGCATTCAAAGCCTTTTTCGATTTGTATCATCACTAATAGCGGTGATATGATTCGCAAAGTAATTCGCAGAATTCGACAGAACGGCAGAATGGGTAGCTTACCAGGCAATCAGCGGGCAGCAGGAGGCTTTATTAACCCGTCAGGGCACTGCGGGCCCGGCTAATCAATCGACGCTCGCGTGTCGACCGCGCTATCTGTCTTTGGCCGATTGGACCCAGATAACGCCGCCGACGCAAGATTACCGACGTATACGGGAATGGCCCATTTATAAAATTAACTTCTTTTATCTTTCCAAATAGACCGCATTAGGGAGAGTAAATAAGTCTAAAGTGCTCCTTAGGAAATGAATAGGCCGATATTAATGCCCGATCGCCGTTAGAAAAGCCGGGTGAATAGATAAGCATGTGTGTTTACTAAGAGAACACCGTTATTATTTGATTATTTTGTTAAATTTGATAGCTGACAAACTATCAACACACAAAACACTCACTAAGACAACTGTGTAACTCGATATAATGCGAATATATTTATTAAATGTATGTGCATCCTGATAATAATTGAATAGAAAACATTTAATGATAACTAGTCTATTCATATTCGCTGACAACAGGAAATTCCTACAGAATGACTTTTCTGTATGATTTGGAAACAAAGCTTTGCTGCGCAATTAATGCAAAAATAGCATTGTTACCAAACGAATGAATTCACAAAATCCAAACATTCTCACAGGCAGAACATCGAACAAAATGCATTCATGCATACCTATGTCATACACAAAGATTACATATAGATCGGAGTGCATTTAGACACGACAACAAAGTTAGTAAGCCTATGAAAAATGCTTTATTCTTCAGAATTTTCTACTATTCATAAATCACCGCGCGCTGAATGCGAGAGGGACAACTTTAAAAGTAAAGTCGGATAAACTCTCTGTCGAACTTTTTATGAGATTAAAGTAATACTTTCCTTGATTAGAAGACATTATATTGTCAAATACGAAAGTGAATCTACTTAATTTGTGAGAAGAAATACAAGGAGAAAACGTTTTAAAGAGGGTGAACAATATCCGCCTAAAGGAGCATGCGTTTTCAAAGCGGCGCAAAGGGCCGCTCATTACGGTCTACGCGGATACTGGGCAACTTTATGCCGCCGATACCTTTAAGGTATTTACAGAACGGTTAAGCGGCCGCAATCTAGCTCAGCGTGAGAAAAAAAATGCCGCGACGACGTAATCCTGGTGAAATGCCCTTAAAGAGGTTCACAATTTAATGCTAAGTATCGCAATTTCAAGACGACGGTGAGCCGGTCCTCGGGAGAGGGTTGAAAAAATGATACACGTGGGGTGAAGGGGGAAGGGGCAATCACGGTTAGTTAGCGGGGCAGCTGCTCCCGGGGCGCGATAACACTTAAGGTGGTTTACGGGGCGCTCCGACAGGCAGCTCGGGGCCTGAACACAAGTTCTGCCCGCATCCCACTGAGATATCGCTCGTTTAACCGTTAACCGCTTGACCGTTTTCAAAAACAATATTCACAGTAGGAAACCCAATTGCAGTCAGTCCTGGTAAGTATTTTATCAACTTAAGGCTTTATAAATTTGGTTTTTTGTTAATTTGCCCATGTTAAAGTATGCCCACTAACGAGCGCATACCAAATTTTCACTTGATGTTTCGTTACAAATTCCAGCGTTAACGCGCTGACAAATGACATTTATAATCACGTAATAAACAAGTAAAATTAAAATTTACGCAGTGCCGTTAACATAATCAGTTTATTAATCAAAATGTGCATAGTTCGCAGCAATTTATTGGGCAGTCAGAACTCGTTAAGAGGATGAGCGCTAAAGCTCTCCGCTTAAATTATGCGTTTCATTTGATGTGTTTCACTGAGTGTAAACAACTATCTAAATTTGCGTGGTTTTAGACGTACCCACGCGTTGTTCAATCACTTGTTCACCCACTCGCTGCGCAATGAAGGATTATATAACAATCTTATTCCTCCATTTAAAAAAAATACTAGTAACAAATCCGACAGGTAGGGTGGATATTTCTAGTGTTATTTTCGACTATAAATGCTGTTAATTAATGAAAACGGCTCTGTCGGAGAACAAATCGCGGCCGTAGCGTTTAATGGTTCTGTTTAGGAACATAACACAGGGGTCGAAAGAGAAATAACAGTTGAATCAGACCTGCAGTTTAGGTTACGCGATAATCGCAGTATCGTATTTGTAGTAATGGCGGCTAGTTAATTCATTATCGGCCGCGGCAGGTGTGCGCTCGGCTTTACGGCGTCGTTACGTGCGCCCGCCCGATTGATGCGCCCCCACCTAGGCCTATTCAAACGCAAATACTACTGCCGAAAAACAATACCTATTCCATGTCTAGTATTCCACCAAATATAACAATATTATTCAGGAAGCTACTTAGTCAATTAAAGCACCTATGGCTGGTTCCAATAATCAATCCACCGATAGTTTTCCTTACCAACAGTTACATTTTGACACATTTTCTACGGGTAATCTGTCAAAATGTAACTGCCGGTAAGGAAAACTATTGGAGCGGGCCATTAGACAACTCTCAGTAATTCCAACGTAAAAAGATGCTTCAACTAATTATTGGAAACCAACTAGCTCTGTGAAAGAGCCATTAGGTTGACATAACAGGTGTTGTGATGTGTGAATGTTAAATGAGTTTAGTCAAATTGGTTTCCAAATAAATGGAGTGAAGATGAATCAATACAACGAATTCAATTTACAATTCTCCGTACATCACTGACGTATCAATTGTTCAATCTAAGCGAAGGCAGATAAACGCACAGATCTGGCGATCGCTTTCCAATGAAAAAGACTGGAGATCCATCGATAGGATGCGCAAGTCCCAAAGTGAAAAATGTACATTCGGATGGCGTTAATTCGTTTAATTTCCGGTGAGATGGAGGGGCGGGGGTGATAAGCGGACGGGGGTGAGGGGGACGGGTCTCTCAGATTAATTCCGCGCCAACGCCGCTGCGATAAGGACACTGAAATAAATTGAAAATGTTCCGAGATTGATTTGAATACTCTCGAGGATATATCGACGGCGGACGCCGCGAAATGACCACCGCACTCTTATCACATTTCTTCGAGACTTATCTGGAAAGCTGTGGCCCCAATGAATAAATTAAACGCCTCAACGTCAAATATAAGTGGAAGTTTAATTGTGTTCTTTGAATATCAAGGGTGCCGCAATATTCAATTTGTTAGTGACATACCAGCTTTTGAATACTTAAATTACACTATTTCCATTTTACGTTAAAGACGTTACCGTCCTATTAGAAATAGCCGAATCCGGAGATTGTCTATTAAATCGCTTATAAAATGATAAAATTAATGTAATCGGTGCGAGTGAACCGAGATGGGACATCGTTCGAGAAGTCCGTGCGCCGAATGTCAAATGAACCCGGGGCCTGCCAGCCCGGCCTACTATTTACATATTGCGATTTTGTATCGATAATGATTACGACATGAAAAACTTCGCGTAGGTGACGATCACAACATTTAGTCCTAAGTAAGTAACTACAAGTTTTACCATTTACACTTTTTATGTGATTCAACTGTGCTCATAAAGGTAAATAAGACAGCGAAGCAACATAAACTTGCAAATGAAGACACGCCGCAACGAGCATTCAGTCAGTCTCATGTTCCTGTGAAAATCAGAGAATCAAAACGTCCGAACGTGAAACAAATTGATTGCTGTGCGGAGGCGCTCCACAAGCTCCGAGCTCGCCGGCAGATTGGTAATAGCGCATGCTAAACTTATTGGCCAAACGGAAAATGGCATTAGCAGACATACAGCCGCCCAGTCTGCCGTGAAACTTCATTCTTATTTCAGAGTTGACACAGCCGCACGTAAATGATTGTTGCAACCAATCAAACGCGAGCTAAACTGATTCCAGCCGGACCTACGGCACTGAATTAAACTGACAGGTTTTGATTTTGGAAAACTGTTTTCCCAAAGCCAGTTAAACGGGCAATAGAGTTTCTTTTTGCAAAGATTAAAGTTGACGGCTGGTAAAATGGTCGCTTCCAAACGCTAAAACAATTTATCCGAAGTAATCCTGAAATGTCAGATGATAATAAGAATGACATTTGGAGCGGGCCGAGCGGTTAATTCTGCAGCAGCGGCCGATTGTGACACGCGCTAAACCCTGTTGCCAACGGTAAGCCCATCAGGTGTTTGTTGCGAGCCCTCGAGCTCACACTTCGTTTGGAAATGCACTCGTTTACTCTGCAACGATTAGTATTCGACTTTTTAGGGTTCCGTACCTCAAAAGGAAAAAACGGAACACTTATAGGACCACTTTGTTGTCCGTCCGTCCGTCCGTCCGTCCGTCCGTCCGTCCGTATGTCCGTCTGTCAAGACCCTTTTTCTCAGGAACGCGTGGAGGTATCAAGCTAAAATGTATACCAAATACTCAGGTTTACTGTCCCTTGGAGCTGTAAAACTTCTAAGCCAACGCAATCTAAAGATACAGCCGTTTAAGCCGCAAATTTTCGAAACTCGCAAGAGAATCAAAACCTACAGGGTACTTCCCGTAAACTCAGAATCTTGAAATTTGGTACGAAGCAACGTCTTATAGCACAGATGAAGGAAAAATTGCGAAAACCGTAAATTTTTAGTTACATCAGTCAAAACATTCTTAATAAGTTTAAAGTTATTACTTATATACCTACAGGTTCGTACGGAACCCTCGATGCGCGAGTCCAACTAGCACTGGGCCGGTTTATTTTATTTTATTGTAATCAGTATTATAAATTTTAGCAAATATCTTCGAGAAAACTGATCTAAAGAGTTATTTAAACTGATGCCTCCTTAGGTCAATATTATAAGGAATCTCTTAGGGTTTACGTTAGGTTAGTGTCGTTAGTTTTTAGCATAATAAACTGTTTTTTTACCAAGTCATTAACTGAGAACAGTATCTGTGCTATTCCATTAAAACTACACGATCCATATCCCGACTGAACGAAAGCAATTATTCGCATTCAGTCAACAAAGACGTAGTAGAGAACTGCACAAAGAGACCATTTCATAAGTTAAAGCGTCGCTGACGATACTTATCTGAGCGCAACTAGTGATGCGGTAAATCCTGAACGTACACTTCACAACTATCTCTAGTTACGAATCTGAAACCCAAGCCCCTACTATCCGACAACCACTTAAAAATTTTAGAAATTTCCATTCTTTTTATAAAAAATTACTAAGGACTGTAAGACTTAGACTAATAAGATTTTTATAAAATAAAACTACCAATAAGAGTTTTTATTTTTGTATGTCACCGCAAAATTGTAAGAACCGTCAGTTAATATTCTACTTATTGAAATTATAAACTGAAGAGTAGGTTAGGTCAGTTTATAATCTAACGCTTTAGATTATAAACTAACGAAGTTCACAATTTTATGGTGACATATACGTTGTTTAATCAAACTACTAAATATTTTTGCTGGTTAATTATTTCGATGATATGTGACTGCTTGTTACTACTCGTAGTAGTGGTAGTGGTTAGTAGATCCTGGCCACACAATTCCCTGTGAGGATTATGGCAGAGAGAAGAAAGTAGCAAGATTAATCCCACAGGGTAGACGGTGGAATTTATTATAAAACGGTTTCGTTGGAGGCTTTAGTGCGATACCGGTCGGTGCATTCGCCTGGTTATCGATGTGGTTGCTGCATGAAATGTTTATGTTTAGTCTTCGCTTATTTGGTTGGGTACACGCGTTCGTGTTTTTATAACATTTCGCTCTAAACTTATTTACGATATTGGAGTTTTATAGTCTCTTTAAAGGAAATTCTAAAGAGTTGCCTCGGAAACAGTATTTTACTTGTTTAAATATTTATTGTGCTCTAAGTTTTTTTAGTCAGTAGAACATGTCTTGAAGGTTTTTAAATAAAAAAGTTTTAATAAAAGCAGTCATCGTATAACTATGCTGCACACTCGATTTCAGCTATCGCGTGCTTACAGCGAACCATTTTAGGCAAGTGGCTGCGTAAAAGGTCATTATGGAACTAATCAATAGTTTCATGCTCCACAGAATGTAGTTCAGCTTAAATGCCACACAACGTCTTCACGTGAGCAAATGTCATTCATGAAATTATAACCGACATTTGCATTGTTAAGAGAATTATGCCCAAGTTGCCTTTACGTGATAGGATTTTTTTAACTTCCTTTTATAGTTCTTACATTATGATTCGCTTCGAATATAAACTAAATAACTACAATATAGACGTGTATATTTGTACGGCTCTCGGATGGCTAACCCAAATATACCTATTCTCAATTAGTGCGAAGCGTAAACTCATACTCTGACGTCAGCATGTTATTCTATTTTAATCCGGTTGTCACTCTTACATTACTTAATTTAAACCATAGGCATATCAGCCACAGTGACATTTCTAATCATGAGGGGAACACATGAAGCTGACATTCAGTAAGTAGGCACCTATTTAAGCGACCTTAATTGTAATGTAGGAAGCAGAAGGCTTATCTCCAATTATTTATGACCTTGGATCTTTGTGTTGCTGACTCAGGCGCAAAGCATCTTTCTCTAAAGTGTCAATGGACCTCCCTTTAGGGAAATAAAAGTTTGCATAAATATATAAATGGAAATTAGGATAATAAATTTCTTTGGCAGTTATTCAAACCAAGAATTTTCCATCGCAATCACATTATTGAAATCCTTGGGAGATAATTAACTGATTAAAATTTATCTTAAAGGGAAATATTACAAAGAGGTGGAAAAAAAAAAACTATTACGTACGGTGTTCGGAATAAAATTTGCGTGAAATTTTACGCTCCTTTTAAGATTTTAGTATCGGATTTCCATGATACAACAAGTTCATTCCGGGTCTTGCGAAATAGAATAAGTTAAACGGGAATAATTTACAGTTTCAAACTATCTAGACTCCAGTTAGGGGGTTCGGTTCTAGGAGGAAGTGCTCACAGATGTGAGCCACTGGTAGCAAGGGTAAGGGTAGGAGAGGAGGGGGTGCCGTCGGCCCTGACGGTGTAAATAATTGCTCTGTCGAACACACCTGCCGGGAAAGAAAATTAAGCAAAACGCAATTTGACTGAGTGATGAAGCACCTACAGTGCTGGATCAGTTTAATGAGTTACTGGCGAAAAATTACTCCAGATTAATAATTCATCATCCCGACTCCATTATTAACAGCTTAAATTCAATTGTATCTAATTAATTTCGAAGGAGCGAATGTAATTTTGACGCCGTTAACGATGTTCTTTCTACAGGAAAATTGTTTTTATACTTAACAATAATGTACCGCATCTATACTTAACAGCATTTTTTAATGTAGGCGAAACCAGCTGTCTACGATATGGTGAAGTTTCTTACTTTTATCCTTACAAACTTTCAAGAAGACAAAATTGTCTCCACTCATGATAGGTACTTTGTTCCAAAGCAATAATCCGATAGCATTTCCACGCGCGACACACGCCGCACGATAGCGTTTATGTGCTCATTGCATGATAACCCCTCTTTAAGACCGCGATACTTACAATCAAGACCCCAGATCTCGTTCATCAGACTATTTTATCAAAATTACTTACGGATTACTTTTATTTCAGCCAAATAGCCATTTCAGATAATTAGGTTTAGCGTTTTATACTGGGCAATGTAAACTTTGTCACCAATTTTGTGTAGGGTAAATTGCTAAGGTAACAGCTTTCACTTGGGCGTTTACTGGCAAATTCATAAACATCGACTCGCAAATAAAACGGTTGCGAGTGTACTCTGGAACGTTAGCGAGCCAACACGTTCCATATTTTCATGGGATTCAAATAAAAATAAAGTGGATGACCACGGGCCGGGCGGTCTAATTTAATATAAGCGTTGAATGTTCCGTCATGTGGCTGATGTACCTGCTTTCATTTTATTGCTTAGAAGGCAGCTGGAATACAAAAATGTTCGACGGGGCGGCGCGTTTGACAGCTGTTAAACAGTTTTATTATTGCCGGACAAACATCGCGGCGCGTATTTGCATAATTGAACGGCCACTTGGAGCCACTAGCTTTGTTATACTCTGCCGTGCCATTTGTCATATTCGCCGTATCATTTATGCACGTAGCTCGTAACGAGAGCCGCCCCGTTTTTCTGGACCATTCATTATTTCTTTTGTGTTATTTGTTATCCCGACCAGTCTTGCCCATACCCGGGCGGCATAGACAGGCGTAACACATGTCGACTTTGCTCTCTATTGACACAAGCAACCACATTTTTGTAACATGAGGTTGAAAGGGCTTTAATCTGGAATTCAGTCAGGTAAAATAAACATTTGCTTTTTGTTGCGCTCCAACAAGTTAAAGCGGACTGTGATAGCTTTTGTCGCTAGCGTTTAGATAAAAAACGAAACTCTATTTTTGAACGAAATTGCTTTCGGAAAAGGTTGTGCGAAATAAAAATTATGTGCTGCTACCGCGGTGACAAAACATTGATTGAAATGTGACTCGATCGGGCTAGGCGGTTTAAACGAATAAAATTGCCTGAAATGTTCCCCAACAAGGATCATAAATCTTTAACTGGGAAGTGAAAAAACTTTGAGTTTAGATTGATGGATCCAATTATAATAAAGACTGGATTTGACAAAACAGAAATAAGGACTTCATGTTGGGTTAAAACTAGTATCGAAACAAACTCTTTTCCTGTTTGTTCGAATTGACAATAAACATTGCTCAAGAAAACCACGCCCAGGATCAATTAACCCGTATCTTTCTTTGTGCAAGAACTGTGTAAGAACTTTGAAAGCCGTCGATCAGATCAAGGAATAATAAAAGACCCATAAAATAGGTGTAGTCCAACAGAAAAAGCAGGCGTTATCTCGAACGCGTAAATGTTTAATGGCACGAGCCACTCGGGCGTTCGTGCGCAGCTCGATCCGATTTTAAACTGATGACTTTTAGGAGCTGGTACGGAAATAGCTACTTAGGGTCGTGAACTTCTAAGCACTTAAAAGAAACACTATCAAGTCAAGTCATTCAGACAGCTACCGGTAAATTACAGAAGCGTTCAAGAGCCACACTTTAATTGCAGGTATTTGTATATGTCGAATAAATTCGTAACGAACAAAATGACTCCATTGAATTTGCTGTTTCGTATCTCCGTTCTTTTTTAGCTTTGTTGACTTTGTTTAACGTGACTCAAATGAATTCCCAATTGTACCTAAGGACAATTTCTTGTTCTTTAAAGAACCACCGGTTTCTGTTATTTCGGTGACATTAATCAAGGACCGGTGGACTTCACACAGCAATCATGTTCATTGTCAAAGAACAAAGATTGCAAGACATTCGTAGAACGAATGTGATTTTTATTATTCAAATGCTCGTATACGCTTATTGAGGTATTGTGCAAAGGAGCTTTCTAGAACTTTGTTGCAGGGACTTGCCTTTGTTGATCCTCTTTTGACAATACTCCTTTACATTCTTAAGGTTTAATTAGGCAAGTCCCTAGTTATACCTAGCTATATATTTTATGGATCTCGGTGACCACACGTCGAGCAGAAATGCATGATGAGGAATAAATTAAGCGTATTTGTATACACTGAATACTAAAGGTAGTGGTTCCCGCGGTTAAATTACGGGTTCCCATTAAACAAGCTTATTATTGTCCTAAGGGCATTGCGAGTGTGAATTGAAGTCTCGGAGGTGGCTGAGCTGTCAGAGTGAGACAGCCGGCTGCTCCTTCGGGCTCGCTACACGAAACCCCTGATAGTTCAGTGGTTTACTAGAGAAGTTGCAAATTTGTTGCCAGCGATCAGAGAATTGAATATCAAATAAAGTTTGCCAACGTTCAACTCTCCGTTGCATCTGCAGATTTGTTAGTCAGAGTTAAATAACTCTTCATACAGTACTGGTAAAAACAGAACTCTTCGTTCAGTTCTGTTAAAATTATATTAATAAAATCGAGTCCAATATACAAAACAGAATATTTAAATGAACAATTGTAACTGTCTCGGGAACGTGGTAATTTACACAACAATTAAAGTTAAGTATTCGCGTACTCTCGTGTTCTGCAGCAAATAAAATCTACTTGTCACTCAGTCAAACCATGCGTGCTTATATGGGATGATAAGAGAAAACATATAAAATGATCAACCACAACCTTTTGAAATGACTCAGTTATTTTACTAAGAATAAACATGACACGAGCCTAGCACTGTTTATGTCGAATTTAAAAGTACCTAGATGCTTTCATAGGAGTTTGAGTGTTTGACGGGGAATGTACGGTTCAAATTTGATAGAGTCGTTCGAGTCGTTTTGGTTGTTGTTCACTCGGTAGCAGTCAATTATAACCTTCTATTCGATTTGATGCCCGTTTGGTCCCTTGGGCTGTACAGCGTTCGCTTTGACCAGCAAAGTTTAAATTAATTCAAGATTGACACATCGCACCTCGTCGATGCTCTGATTTTTAATACTTTAATAGTTCACAATTTCCGCAACTTTATTTGTTCGAAACTCGGAGCTTCTTTTGCTTTATTATCTGAAGTTATGATGTACAAAGTTTGTTCTTATCTCCTACTTGTTCAATCTAGGGGCGAAAAAAACGAATTGTAATTATGTCGTTAAATTTTATTTTATTTTAAAATTTACGTAATGTATATTTTGATAAATAAATGCTTAAGTATTAATAACTACTTAGGAAACAAAAAGTTATACTAACTTGCACATATTAACACTAAAATGTAATTCACCTGTAAGTAAATTTTTATATATATCAAAAGGAGTAGCGAATAAAACCACCCGTGAAAACGTAGTGCGTAAATGGTTAGTTATTATACTGTATCCACGTAGGTAGGTAACATTTTCAGGCGGTGAGCGTGCACTGGCATACAAGACAAACGAATAAATCTGCTCGTCGCACACATTCGTTGCGTGCTCCAGTCTGTCTCGGATTTATGGGCCAAACCTCTTACAGCTCCATCAAAGCTTGCAAAATATCTACCTGACTGTACCACCCCTAACTGAAATAGCGAACGTCAGACAGGGTTCATAAAATATCAAGCAGTTTCGTACTCGTTGCTAATACGAAAGTTAATATTCCATCCGAATAGTTGGCTATTGGCGTCGTTGTTGTTATCCAATTTCCAGCCAAATTTACGTTTGTACTATTTTGTCGTAAAAAAGCTGTATGTATTTTGCCATAGTACTTAGTCTTCGTATTTATATAGTTGGAATACCACCTGACATGCAAAATAGTAATGACCGGGATAGACCGAAACACACCGAGATAGTCGAAACAGATATTCTTGTCTGTGGCACTGCGACGGTCAATTGAATAAATTAAATAAAGATTTATTTAATTTTGTCAAAAAAAAAATTACTATAATTTTACATTGAAATTTGTTTCAGTTAAAATAAGCTTAATCACAATGGTGGATATGACGCGAAGCGCGCGGTGTTGAGAATGTGTTTTAATGCAAATTTCCATTTGACCGGTTGATATGCGCGAGCGAGTGGGTAAATTCGAAACGAATCACGTGTGACATTTAATTGACAAGCGAACAAAATGTGTAAATGTTGTCGACGCCAGAAAGTTTCAGCCGCAGTGCTGTGACCCGCCACCCGCCTGGCGCACTCACCACCCGTCAATGACAACTTGAAACGTATTAAATTGATCACCTAAAAGGACCTGCAATCGTGGTTGTATCGAGCAACGTAGCCAATTAAATCGGTTTTATTCAGTAAATCACTGCGTCATTTCAAACGGGGCATTAATATTCTGCGGTTTTTGAATTAATGTTTTAATTAACTTGGATTGGCAGTATCACCGGGGTCTGCGATTGTGCGCTCAGGCTGTTTTTCTTTCAGTTGTGCTTTAGGCGGTGGAGAATGGGATGGCTAGAGTGATTATAATTATGAGTTTGGAGCGAGGCGCGGGTCGTCCCTCGCACCTGTTGCCCGACTGAGCGTACGTGTTGAAAGTCCGCCTCGTAGGCTACATATAAATACCCGACATTCATATATGTATACATATCCTTTCAAGAACCTACGCAGTGTCGCTAAAGTGTTAAGATTCTCGTGATGTCGAATGTATCAAATAAGGATCGCAAACTTAAGAGAAACGTGTAACTTCCATATTACAAAAGTACCATAAGTACTTGTTTAAGTTTTGGAAATCCATTAAAGTTCAAGCAATAGTTGACCTTATTAATCCAAGCGAGGTGATGTATTTAAAACATTTAAGACCCCTTTAACAATGGGTAAGCTTTGATCGGTTTATTATTCAACGTATAAAATAGAGGGTGCCAGAAACTTGGTAATTTACTTGTGAGTTTGACATAAAATAAAATGTTTGTCGACTTCAAAGTCAAGTGAAGCTTAGTGTGTTGGTTTAGAAGCTTGTTCCGTGTATCGTATGTCGGTCGAATTTGTCTTACTTTACGGTGCTCGCTTATGGAACGGCGAGGCTAGAACAGTCGACAGTAAAACTTTCAGTGGATTGTTACATTGAAGCCAACTAAATAAAGGCTGGGGGTAGGTTCTCGCTGGAGCCTTTTCATGGGCGTCGCCTTTATGCCGATTTTATGTTGCATGAGCAAAATACAGCTGTAATTCCGACACGGGAAAATGTATATTACACCGAATCCTTAGTAGAATCTGGCAGGCGAGTATAATGCGGGGATTTCTTGAGAGACCCTGGGGCTAGGTGAGGGTAGGCGCGACTCGAGTTTGTTACATAAAAATCCCGTTACCGCTACGGAGGTCGACAGATTACTTTCTTGTTAAGAGGATGAAAACAAGAGTTAGTTCACTTTCGCCAAGGAAATAAATACGAAAGATTCTTTCTTTTAAAGGCTCTTTTTCAGTGAATCCGCTAAGTGTAGCTGAGGGGCTGCTTCTGAAATGTATATATTTTATTATTTAATGTCTTCCAATTCCTTTTGTGTCGTCATTTTATGTTTTAGGAAATAAAACATATGTAGTATGTCAATTGACAAAAATGTGTTTATTTTCCCAAGATGTAAATCTGGAAAACGCGTGCAATCATCAGAACTTCATATGTGCGAGTCATTACCAGTTTTATGTTTTACATTGTCTCGTTGGGAAAAAAACTGCATTGGTACCTGTACCTACTGCAAAAATCAAATTGCAAGTCACATATCGAACATCGTTACCGCAGTGGCAGTCCAGGTATTATTTGCGTATTATAAAACAATACAAAGGAGCAGTAGTGCGTGCAAAGCAATTCGGGCTATATTCCAAATTGTGCAAAAGTAATCAGTCGATTTATTCTCTGTTCTGGAATGATCTCCCGGCTGCGGCAGCAAACACGCAATTTGTCCTCGGCGTTAAATCGACCGCAAACAAAACGGCGGCGCCGGCGCCGCGCCATCATTCACCTGTGGTCGCTAGTGATAATGAGATGAACCTACTGTTCAACATATTAGACTGATTGCAATTGTGCATGCCGTACGTAAACCGCCAGCGTCGTTCTTGCTTATTGGAATAGATTTCCATTATGCAGGAGCAGGTCCGAGTTGCGTAATCCTATTTTGTAATGTTTTTTTAGTGCGTGAAAATTGTTTAATGTAGATAAATTTGTGGTTCGTTTTCGACCAGGCAAAGCGCAAGAATTCAAAAGCATAGTAAACATTTTCTATTTTCTGTAATGATTTTGAAACAGGATTGGACCGTGGCTTGATCGTGGTGTTTAATGTAAGAACAGAAATTACAGCTGACTTTTTACTCTGCGAGATATAAAAATTTATATTGGAGGCCATAAATAAAGACTATGCCTTAAATAATTCCAAGTATAAAAGATTTTACCATAATTTTATTATGAAAAAAGTTGAGGCAAGTCATTATTTTAAGGTGCGATTTGAAATCCTGAAGCAACTTCGGCGATATCCCACAGGGTATGACATAGGGAGATTCCCGTGAACGCGGCTCGCTACTAAATTTACGGGATACCGCTCTTTAGGCGTTAAGTTTTACCCGGTGTAATTAACTTGGCCTTAGTAATTAAGATGGTTAATAAATGGCTTCGTAGTAAGTCGCTTAGAGATATGCTTGGAATCCTTTAATATAACCAAAACAAGCGCAAATAACTCGCGCTAAAGTGTTCGTGTTAATGTGACAGAAGGACTTGGGGTAATGCTTTAGTGGCTAAGTTGTCGCCGTGGTCGCATAATTACGCGACTCGCGAATATATATACACCTCAGTTCGACAGCATTTTTATCAAAAGTTCTGTGATGACGATTAAATTCATGATCATTTTCTGGCTTTTTAAGTCAAAAGTGTTTATGTCAAACATAGGTATATCTGAGGGGTAATCACGTCACGTTCCGAACACGCATTAGGACAATCTAACCGTCGTTTTTCAATATAAAAAGTGACATTTAGATCTACTTTTTTTTTTTATGGCTTCGCGCTCTCGGCGCATTCAGCCAAAAACGGTTAGATCTACTTGGCGCGCGTACAATGCGTTGCGTGATCGACCTGCTAGTTACATTGGTGATGATAAAGATGATAGTATCATTGTTTTGTCTTTTGGTGTACAGAAACCAGTTTATAATATTCATTCAATTAATACAGTTGAATATACACATTTATGACTTAGATAATAAGTGTTACATTTCAATAAATTTGGAATCGAATAGAAACATTAGTAATTTATGAAATTCTCTTTTAACAGCATGGGTTGGCAATTCTTTAATGTCAACGGGCAGCTTGTTAAAAATGTTGTTTGCTAGACAGAATACACTCTTGAGTGGAGCTAAGATAGAGGATTAATCATATCTAAGCTTTTTTACAAGAATTGATTTTAAAGAAAGTTCATCTTTAGAGAGAAAGATCAATTATAAATTACCAGTTTTAGTAATTATGTAGTATAAATTAATAAGGAATCAAGTAAATCCCTATACTAGAGATCATTATTTAAATTACTACACATTTAGTTACAAACGTCATGCCATATTCATGTAATGAAAAAAAAAACTATATTGTCAATAAATTGTTGAGTTAGTACAAAATAACTTAGTTCATAATTTTAAACAATACGACGAAAAAAATGATCAAGTATTTTGCAAAATAAGTGCTAATAAATATTGTATGAAATTTGACCCGCGTTGAACCATTAGACGTAATTATTTATAAGTAATGGGTCTTTCCCAACTCTACGGTACCCAAACACTAACAGCCATAAATACTATTTAGGTTGTAGTTGTCGAGAGAAATGGCGGAGACGATCGATGTTCTGAAAGGTCGACTGAAACTCGTTTTTATTGTTACACCCAATTTAGCTGTAAATTGTACAGCCTTGGCCAAAAGTACCTTTTGAGCACCCATGCGTTTTTCATACAAAGGTCAAACTTTAAAAGGAGCATTTATATATTTTACTATAAACAGTTGTTTATGTATCGGAAAAAATTACATATTTATTGCATGAAGGGACTTTCCGTGAGATATTGCAAAACCCGACTTTCTCTTTCTCAAAATGGTACCAACTTCTTAAAAACTCGTGTTAAATAATTTATTTAATCTCAATGATATGTATTGTTTTCATCAGAATCAGAACCGAGAAACAAGAAATAGGTTTTTTAAAATATTTAATACTTGTTTTATTTACATAATATGCTATTCTTTACAATACCCAACTGTATTAGCAATTTCCTGGATCCTATCATAAAAATATCGATATCCAAAAATCACGATTTTTGCGATATCTCGCTCCGTTAACGTTGTTTTTTTTCATGGGTTTTTACGAGTCCGATTTAAACCTGGTAATGTTATATTTTTTTACTGTTATTAGCAGTTTATATGTAAAATTAAATAAAGATCATGACAGGATTAACTGTACAACCTCTTACGCACTATTTTAGGAAATATGACGGTATTTTACCGACCCGTATTCAGTGTCCGCGAGTGTAAATCGGTATTATTAGTTGTTTAACGAGTGTTCCACCCTTTGTCCTTCAGCCTGTCAGTGTGAAGGCTGCAGTCAATTTTCCTCGGACCCAGAATGGATGACTTTTCAATTGCTACCACTTTATTTACCTTGACTCGGTAAGGATGTCTACAATAGCCTTTCTACTGTGTCATTTCCCGCACTCACAATTTTTTTATCCATCCCTTTTCAGCAGGAAGTGATTTGCTAAAACATACTTCTAATGTACATTGTCGAAGCGTCGGGCCCTTAATGCTCCATTGACGAACAATTCGAGGTTTCGATTTATTGCTATCCGTTCCTAAGGAAGTATTGTTGTTCAAGCCAAAGGAATTATTGGACGATAGAGTCTGAGCTCGTACGTGGTTTCTTTGGTTGGATTACACAAATATAATGGTATTATGTCCGCTACTAAGAATTAAAGAACATTCATATGAATCCATAGAAACATTGAGCAACTTTAGTTTTTTTGTACTGTATCACTGGCAGTTCTGTGTTTTTGCATTGATCAATATTGCACCGTAAAATAGAAATCAGCGGCAAACTTTTTGCAACTCAATGTAAATTATGCAAACCACCAACTACGTAGTTGAGCAAACCGCTTACGTATACCTACAGACCAGTGAAAAACAGACGAACGGAATTCTCCAGTATTTTCCATACCACTCCTTCCCGCTGGGATCTCAATCCCCCTCTAACGTGTAAATGAACTTGTTACTTGTTGCTACAGGGAGATATGGTATGGCCCATCTTCGAAATATATATAACAGTTTAAGTGTGCTGTTGTGTATTCAGAGGTGAGTTTAAAGTGGTTTCGTGGTGAATTTGATTTTGGCTGAAGTGTGCGGTCGAAGATTAAAGTTTAATTTACTGCTGTATGGTTACCACTAGCTACAACGGTTATGGCTTTGAGATTTTTCAGATTATCAATCATACATACATACATTCACGCCTTTATCCCTAAAAGGGGTAGGCAGAGCACATGAAACTTGTGCTCCAGTGCCACTTTTAGCATCTTCTTCTTCTTCTTTCTGTGCCTCTTCCCATTATTTGGGGTCGGCCCGCCTCGTTCTCATGCGCCATGTTTGGCGATCCTGGGTTGTCTGTATGTTCAACTGGGCTTGTTTCAAGTCCTTTGATATGGTGGACCACCACGTAACAAGCGGGCTATAATGTGGGTATAAAAGATCGATAAAATGTGATATCGTAGTGACAGTTTACTAGCCCATCGCCCACAACACACTTCAACCCTGTACCCTTAGTCGACTCTAACGACACCCACAGGAAGAAAGGGGGTGGTGCTATTCTTACCCGACACCACACGGGGTAGATTATCAATCAATTATGTATTACGACGTTTATGGCAAAACTAGTTCAGTTTAATTGCATATGCATCTTAAAACAAATTTATAATAGTTTTATTTTAAAATAATAATAATTTAAGATTGTTTCAACGTTCATATTAATGCACTCAAGCATACTCAATGGTATGATGTTTTCGATTTCTTACATAATTTCGAACCACTTAAGCAAGTATTGCTCGCTGGTTACCGTTATAAAACCTCCAACCATATGACGTTTCAAATGAAAGATAATAAAACAAATTCACGACAGGAAAAACCCGATGAGAACTTAAATCCTTTCTACTCAGTCTTGAAAATATACAAAGA
The DNA here is from genome assembly GCA_947049275.1 of Epinotia bilunana. Classification (NCBI taxonomy): domain Eukaryota; kingdom Metazoa; phylum Arthropoda; class Insecta; order Lepidoptera; family Tortricidae; genus Epinotia; species Epinotia bilunana. The sequence continues at coordinate 17,002,834 of OX346260.1, read as the reverse complement.
GGCGCGCAGCAGGTGATTACGGAGCGGTCCCAAAGCTCGCGGGCCACATCTCCTCATATGCAATGCAACGGGATGCATTCTCACTCAACCGCGCCGTCTCGGGGGTGCCAGAGACTCGATACCGTATCAATATATCAACATTCTATTTAGGAAAATGCAGAAACAAAAATGCCACGAAAATGTAACGCTGATTTATTTTGGCGAGTTGAATCCTGTTTATGTTTCACGGTACCTTTAAGCCCTTTTATAGTCTCATGACAGGCCTAAAGGTACCGTTAAATATAAACAGGGCCAGGAAGATCAGCTAATCATAAATTACATGATAGCGTGTTATGTATGATTAGCTGAAACTAAATGTATTTTCAAACTCACAATTACAACAAAACGTAAAATAATATTTCATCATTTGACATAAGAAATTCAGCATAATTGTTACTGACTAACTTATAACTATTATATTATATCGAAATGAGTTTTGATAATTGGTAAAACTTTTGAAAATCGTTATATTTATTATATTTTTATTAAGTATATTAATGGAAAAGCGATGACAGTTCTGTAAGTTAAAATGTTCAACGGTTGGTAGCTAACACAGAACAATTAAATATTGAATTAAAAGCGAATCAGTCGCATCCGTGCGCTATCTCACGTGGCTATAAGCATTAAAACAGGAGACAGTTTGGAAACTGGGCACTAGATTTGTTCAATAGTTGAACAGCCTTGGCAACCTTGCCTTTGCACCTACATCAACAAAATTGCTACTTAAGACTACTAATATTGGACGTTTTTTACCAATGTGTATTGTTTTGTTTTCATTAATTGCAAATAAAGTTAGAGATCCAGAAGCTTGTAACTAAGTTACGTTATAAGTTAAACCATTAAATACGTTTCCAGACTGTTGTGCATGACAAATTAATTTTCAATACGATATGCACTCAAAATAGCGTTGTTGTTGTAAGCAACCGATAAATAGGTCGTTGTCAAGTTAATAAAGCCCAGATTATAATTCATTTTTGGTGAAACAATTTGTGTCGATATGACGATGGAGGAGTTAGTTTTGATCACCTGTATTTTTATAAATGTATTATTATGTTTAATAATTGGCTTTTCAATTCAATATTTAGTACAGTAATTGAAAAAAACTCTTGAAGTGAACCGGGAGTGTTATCTCGTTATAAGAAATGTCCTCTTTTTTATAACTTTCTTTGCGTTTTTCAATACCGTGTAAGTTTGTCTATCTCGTTCTACTTTCCTCACAATTGCTAAAAGGTTCTCAGGACAAGTTCGCCTTTTGTACTATGAGCTTGTGTGATATGTATATGATTAAGCCTGTTATTTTGTGCAATAAACTGCTCACACACATACATAAAAATGTACCAAAAGTATGTACAGCACAGAAGTAGAGCTTAATTAATTAAAAACCACGAGAATAAAATATGTACAACATCAACATCTCGGTGTAAACCGTACTTTATCCCGGTATAACGATGTTGTAAAATGAATTAATTGTAATACACGTAATATTAACAGGGCGGTTTGGTTTCCCACAAGATGCATCTAAGCTCGATGTGCTCGCTCCCCGGGGACACTCCCACGTGCCGCCACTTAGCACTCGGCGAATACACGCTTACGAACTTATAACACAACCAGAACAACCCTTATTGTTCACTCATAAAGACCAAAATCGTCTGCCCTGGCTAACCGCCTAAGATAGCAAACTTTACAGAGTCTGAGAGCTCTACTCCAGAAGCTTACTCGTGTTGCAATTGCCTCGACGTGTACAAAAATAGCGAAAGTGTTCGGTGAATTGAATCCAATACAAAACAAATATAACATTTACGTGTGTTGTGTTTGATTCGAATACAATTTATGAGTTATTCGCTGCTGCAAATACGTAATAGTTCGCACACGTTCAAGTTATTTTGTTAAAATAAATAGCTGTTGAATCCATTTGTAAAACAAAGTCGTGTATAAAGAGGGTTAAAAAAGATAACCTGCAAAAGGCGTGAAATAAAAATGGGTTGAGGCTACATTTCCCTCTTTTTGAGTGAAACTATACGACACTCGTCGGAAACGATCGTCATTTATGATTCACGCGATAGGCGTCTTTACAGATCGCGAACAGTGTCGAATGAAATATAGATAACACTACTCTTATGTAAAGTGAAAGGTGAAATTTTCACGGTAGCAGGGCACGCACTCGAAGAAATGTGCCCCTTAAGCGCGTGTTCCGTACCAGAGACCTAATGGAATCCACCCCACCGAGACTGGTTCCGCTAGTTCTTTTTCGTTTAATATTTAGCAACTTGGTGTCTCACACATCGCGCTTACCTTTTGTAATGACATTTGATTCAGGCTCCGCTGCCACTTTGAATGTCGAATGAGTAAGAACGCGAGCGATTATAGTTAATACTTAAGTTCGTCATAACGTGTATTGATAACATTCCCGTCATGTTTATTTTAGTGATTTAAGTATATAGAGCAATTAAAAGACATTAAAACGATCATCATAAAATTTGCAAATAAAATTATTAAAAGAGACAATGGAACATTTCCGTGAAGGGATGCCGTTAATTATATTTTTTTCTACCAACGAAGGTTGTAAATAAAAGTAAAGGGTGCTATTAAACGCATTATTCGCGCATATTTAATGTACTGTAAAGGCTAAAAGGTTTTTATTTCTCACATTTTCAACAGCTTTACATAAAAATCACCCTACGTATTAAGTCCCTATTCAACACGCGACAAAATAATGGACCAGCGACAAAAAGTCTGGTTCAAACATAGAAAAACAAAATAACTAGAAATCCCTTTTCAGCGCAGATGAATAAGTTTTGTTATGATTGTCGTTGGGATGTCCCTACATTATACATTATAAAAATGTTTATGTTGTCTGAATATACTTAGTCTAAAACATTTAAACTGAAGCGGGGAAAATTAACAGAGAACATGTGATTCACCTTTACACGCTTCATCACAATCGCTGCAGGTCATTCAACTTGCCTCAAATCGCTCAGTAAGCATAAAGCTATTGTTGTGATTTATAATTCAGGCGACGGGGTATTTTGTCGTCTTACGGTGCCTCAGCCGTAGTCCGGGCCTCCGCAGCGAAAAAATAGATAATAAAATGTATTGAAATGGCTGCGGGCCGGCTTATCCGGTTGAAAGTCAATGAATATTTGATTTCAATTTTTTTCCCAACGTCGCCGTGAAGTATTCACGATATACCTAATTTGATTTTCGCCATTCCGCCCGTTCGTCGGGGCAGTTTGCATTCATATTCAGTTTGAATACGCGTTTGGGTTGCCTCTTGCCCGAGTTTGATACAAATAAACAGGGATATTTTTACATTTCTTGTTAGTATAACCCGACCCAACTGATTACGTATTGGGGATAATAACCCGGCCTGTGTATAAGCCTATATTAGGAATATTTATAATAAAAAAATTACACCCTTACCATACATCATATATTTGAATCTTTACTTAACGATGTTTCAAGGTTTGACGATCACACCAGATAGGAAGTAATATTATTGAAAAGCAAATTACAAGGCAATAAGTATTATCGGTAAGAACTTAAATAATAATTCATACGTCATAAACTCCGAAGAGGGGATTGAGTAAGCCCCGTAAGCTTTTTTTTAGCTAATTACCAAGTAAGGTTACAATTTTCATCAGTCCACTACGCAAAAGGCGCCAAAAGTTAGACGTGGATGAAAATGCGTATATAATTTTATGTCTTAGGGCGACAAGGAAAAGGCTCGTTTTTCCTGAGCTGGAAATGAAACGGGATTGGTTTTTGCGAACTTGCACAAATGACGGCGCAACGATATTTCACCCAGGCTGAATATTTGGGTCAACCTGTTTTTGCGTAATAGGGATTACAAAAGCAAATTTAACATTGTGTTTGTTGTAACTGCTGCAAGGGAACCTTCGTTGGCAACAAAAGATGGCCGGCCTTGATACATTTTCCGTGGATTTTAATTAAAATCTTACGCGCTGTGGGGATAATGAAACTGACTCAATATAAGTCCCGGCTAGTAGTGTTTTGGGAGAACATATAATTAGCCCCGGTAGGTGATTAAAAACATACATCGCAACAATAATAAATTACATTCAAATCATTTCCTATTAATATGTTATTGGAAAAATACTGATCAATCAACCTTACCAACCGGAAAACAGGTTAATTTTGTGATAAACAAAAAGATAAATAAAAACAGAATGATCACCAAGATAAATGTTTAAACGTCACTAGTAGGTACGGTTTTCAACCAATTTTTCCCTTTCACCCGTACGAGATACCTACGAAGAAATCTACATAAGGAAGCCATACATTTTATTCGGGCGTCGATTTGTTATTTATTAGCCGGGAATAGTTGCAATACGAGGGAGGGAACAGAATACCGAAATCGGTGAGCCTATTTAGTATCGATACCACCTCGAACCTCCGTTTCGCTTCGCCTGAGCTGTAACCTCTACCAGTGATGCTTGAGCTCCCTTGCCTCTCTGGTCATGTTTGTATCGGAGGTGAGGGCAGGCTATCTTTACAGTGTGACATGTCTTACTCCACTGGCCGTGTTTCATCGAGCGTTGGCGTTTGTGTTTATCCGTAGCTAGGCGACGACTTTGTGGCGAAGACGGACAGTGAAATGAGGCGAGACGAGCACAAAAATGATATGTTTCCTTGTGTGACATGCAAGCCTTTGAAAGTTCGCTGTTTTTGTAAGGGTAAAGGAGGTGACACGACAGCTGAGCGCTCGTGCGTGCCTTCGCTTGGCTTCTCTAAATTGCGGATGTTTAACTAAAAATATATGTCAACCACTTTTAGAAATTATTGAATCGCATGTAATTGATGGTTCAGTATTTGTAGTATAAATACACCAACTTGTCAAAAATTACCAGTTACTGTGCTACCGCGACCCCATCATCCTACTAATATTATAAATGCGAAAGTTTGGATGTTTGGATGTTTGTTACTCAATCACGCTTAAACGGCTCAACCGAGCTGAATGAAATTTTGTAAGAAGATAGTTTATAGCCTGGTTTTAAATATGGGATAGTTTTTGTCCCGGGTTACGCAAACGAAGTCGCGGGCGGAAACTAGTTCTGTATAAATGTTCTTTCGAACTATTTGTTCGATGGCAGACGCAGGCCCGCTCATACCTATACACATGTGTAGGCAGGGTTCAAACGAAATTCAGTTGCGTGATTCTAATGGTCAATTAATTATTTGTAAGCGGAGTATAAGACGTTACAACACGCAAACATACAGTTTTTGACCGAGAACCATTGAAATTACAGCCGACTCAATAAAACTTGATCGTTTAATGAATACTTTGGGAAAACTTGTATCGTCACTCACCTCTGTGCCTATTGGTTTGTTTGTCGAACATTAACATGGCGTCCTCGATCTGCAAGAAGAAAAAAAAGACATAAAAATAAAGTTCAAATACTGAAAAGATCGGGGGAATATAGCGAAAAACAAGGGCGTCGTACGCGATTTGAGCCCCGCCCCGGCAATAAAACACTCCGGCGCTGTAATAACGAATAAGCACCGGTACAGAGTAAACCACACGCTGCAAATAAACTTTGATAAGCGGGGGCGAGCAGGTAATAACGTATTCATAGAGAAATAAATGGAAAGTCGGCGGTTAGGACACGAACAATACACGCGAGGAGATATGCTGTCACAGGCGCGCGCGCCGCGCGGATTGTCTGCGCACACCAAACTCGCCCACGAAGGAGCATTTTTAAATTCCCCATCGGGTTACAAAACAGCGATAAATCCCTGATAACGAAAGAGGTAACGAAATAGCATCGTCAATATTCATGTTGAAGCGTACGCATTCTACATTCATGATGGCCGCTGTAAATTGTCTGCCTTTGAACATTTTCGAGTACGTAACTTAGTCGATATAAGCTGTTGTCATATTTTATCATTACGTTTTTTACTGTGTAAATTTTGATAACAAAAATGACATAGTAAAAAACGTAGTTCTAGGGTACGGTGAAAATAATACACAAAAAAGCTTTGTTTCACCTATAATCTCAATAGATAAGCGACTTGAACCTGAGTGGCTTGAGAGAATATAAGTAATATACTAACTAGCAATATAATAGAAAAATAGACTAGCAGAGCTGGTCGACCGCAGAGCTAGGACCCAGTGCACAGTGTATGGAAATTATATTCATCACATTATCTTGAATATAGTTTATCGCCCGTAAAGTAGGGTAACCAATGCTACAAATGTCGCGTAAATGACTGATTATAAAAAAATGTTTTCGTGTTTAACAAGATTGGACAAGTCGAGTTTGACAAGCGGGTGCTGGGGTCATGTCTCGGCGCCGGCGTCGGCGTCGTTCCCTCGGGCCACATTAGGTCTGGAAGGTCGACGCTACGCACTCCCGATGATCGATGCCGAATACCCGTAACAGGTGACCTTTTGCTGAATTATTCCTACCTGTAGAAACGTTTGTTTAGCGGTGATTTGTTTGAGTGGGAATTGCCACGCTTTTTGTTTCACAGGTGAGGTGGACAACCCTTTTTTGCAGCGAAAGAGTTGTATTAAATCGCACCGGGGTTAGGTGACTTTTGTTTCGAGTGTTGCGGTAGTTTTTAGCTAATGTGAGTTATTATGAGCCTTTGTGAGGGATTTTCTAGTACATACATTTAATCCAATAATCATGTGGCATAAATGGAAAACGAAATTATTACCTAATAAAGAGTCCAAAAGTGTATTTAGAATACCTTCTCTTTAAACAAAAGCTTGATTGGCTCGTATTAGAAGAGAGCTACAACACAGAACTCAATTCTAAATTGTTGTCTTTCAAAAATAAATTAGTGGCCATTGAAACGTTTTATTAGAGAAGTTTGGCGTAAAGCAATCTTGTAAGGAAAATGAGAGAATTTGTTTCGTCAGGCGTCCGCCCGCGATTCGACATCCAGTCCCTCGGGCGACATTATAAATAAGGCAGCCTATCCGACACGCCTATATTACCAAGTTTGGGGCCGATACAATAAACTTATACAAAGTTAAAACAGTTGAAGAATCACGAATATTCACCTCCCATATTATACTTGTACTCAATTGGCGTTCAACTACTTTCACGTTTAGAGAAACAGAAAATACATAAATCAAATTCACCTATGAGACATCATAGGAACGATGTCTACCGTACCCTACCCTTTTATCGAATCGAGAAGTAACTAAGAGGTTCCAGTTTAAAGACAATTACATTTGAGAGATTACCAAAGAACCATTTCCTAGGTAAATTTCAATTCACCACTTTACTTCGATACTAACTCAGCGTATTTATACGGCTTCGATAACTACGTACAAGATTGTGATCTAATGCGGTATCGTAACGGGCAATTTGTAAGGTCTATGCTGTTGTCGCGCTCTAGCAGGGCGGTGTATTCGGGGTGCGACAAGGACAGGTGACTGGCACGACCGCGGCCGCTCCCTTGGGTGACGTTAGAGAAATCGAACTTGGCTTGATCGACGCGGCCTCTGCAGTGTCTTTCGCGTTAATGATCTCGTGTTATCTACCTAATTGATGGATTTATTTTGGAATTGTAACTTTATTCCGTTATAGTAATAGTTATAGAAATAACATATGAAGTATAAACAAGTAGGTATTAGTATAGTAGGCAAGGTGATAACCGCTATGTCACAACATGTCATTTCATGACCTACCTATGCGATAATAGTGCATTGTGATACAAGTGAGGTATGTTGACAATTACATCAAAGGCGGAATTATCACGCGAGCCGGTGGTGAGCGTGATAAGAGAGCCGAGGATGTAATTATCAAAAATCACGCGTTTCATACGACGTTTTTCAACACATTTTGCGAGGAAAAAATCCTTTTCTTAAGATGAAAATTGTATAGGCCTGCCAAGTTATTTTCTTTACTTATTAATGGCAACAGCTTTTTACTCACATTTTTTATACATCGCCAAGGATTTCCAGTGGCGTCCATTCTTTTTGTCACTTTTCTAGTCGCCACGAGTCAATATTTTTGTTAATAACCAAACACGCATTAGCAATGTTTACAAATATCAGTGAAACGTGCTGTGAAATAACCTATAATGGCGCGCAACAGTTTTTTTCGTGAAGTTTGCGCAGTGCGCGCGCATGTGTTCAGCCAGACTTAGATGAAATCTCTAAACAGCCAATACAAAATAAAATAAATATTTTCGTTTTAAAATGTTATCTTTATTAATTCATGTTAAATGTTATCAAAAGTGAATAGTTTTACTAAATTAAACGTTTCTATGTCATATCCAAAAAGAAATAGTCAATTAATTAACAAAAAAGATTTCATTTGTTTAGTCGAGTAAGAATCCATTAGCCGACAATTAAAAAAAAAGCTGTACAATGTGTAAAATCCGCTTAATTTAAGAATGCACCGTGTGCATGCATACATCTTGCTGCAAGGTGCCAACGTGACTTAATCGGGATATAACCATAACACACAAGTGTCCTAATGTTATAAAACACGCGTGTTTAATATATCCAGGATTGTGAGCCTAAAAGCGACTCAATAAGAGATACGTTACGAGCAATTTTGTTGAAAAGTAATTTAAAATTGTTATATTTAAATTAATCGAGTATTTTAATAATTAGATTAAGTATTCCAGTGCAATTTTACCTTAAGGTTTTGTCATTTTGTGCAAATAGTCTTTGCACTCACTTAATGTCGATAGTCGTAACCTATTACAGTGAAACTTGGTTAAAAGGGACCTGGATAAGAGAGAAACCTCCATAGCTGGGACTCATACCTAGGTCCCGACACTTTAGCACTGAATTACCTCTGTTAGTGGAACAAAACCAACCTCTATATGTGGGGTTAGTGCTTTCAATTGTATCGTCATAATTACCTCTATAATTGAGACAGCGACTGTATTTTACCTCTTTTACTGAGACTTTATTTTAAGGAATTCTTTTGCTAAATTGTTTTCTTTGTTTGACACTCTTTAATTTCACCTCTATAACTGAGTTAACGTCAACTTATTACCTCTCTAACTTGGACTTATTGCTGTCAAATTTCCGCTATGTATACTGATTTTTAGTCTTCCCACAAATTCCGCACTTGCTGCGGCTGATTGTAACCTCAAGTTGCCTCTAAGAGACAAACCAAAATGAATTTTTAAATAAACGCATTCTGTATACAAGTTGTACTGTTTATAAAAATCGTGCTAGATTATTTCTGTTTACTGCCAAACTTTTTTGATTCAAATCAAATCAAAATCAAAATATTTTTATTGGTGTAAACAAAGATTACAGTAATACACAATTCTAGGTTGGGGTCTCCTTTTAAGTAAATAATGAATGATTATTGTTAAAGATTACAACTCATGTACCTATACCTAATGTTTTTTTTTTTTAATTTGCACCTCTATAACTGAAATAAACTCTTATCTCACCTCTATTAATGGAACCCTCTGTAAATGAGACAAATTTTTATTTATACCTGGATATCTGAGACACTGGGTAAGTGGAGTACCTCTATAAGCGAAAGAAATTTGCCGGTCCTTTGAAGTCCCAGTTATCCAGGTTTCACTGATATATAACTCATCGTTCAGCCAAACACTCAAAGTTTGAGAATATTTGCAAAGTGTGTGGTAATTAGCCCACGGCAAATCTGTTGTTGTGTCTAAATCTTTATTGATGCTTACAAATCAGAAACGACATGCACTAGTCAGCAGTACTGATATTCAGGCTATAACTCTTTACATACTCCTATATTCCTGAAATTCTTCGTTGACAATACCGTGGATAGAATATATTGTAATGCGAGTGACCAACTGAACTATTTAACTACTTTTAATGATTTCAGTATAATGATACAAGTATGTGTTTTACACTGAAATCGTACACGAATATATTGATCTATTTTGCGTGTCTAGAAAGTATCCATTTTTTAATTATTACAAATAACTGGTTTTCAAATTATCACACACTAATAAAATCCAATGTATGTTACAGGATTGCACTAGTGGTGCCGCACACGGTAGGCTTGGGAACTTTTTACAGCACCGTCTAAGTGGCGAATCATTAAAATAAAATGTTAAGAGGGAAGTATACCTTTGGAATACTACGTAATTGTACATATTAGTTTTCCTTTTATCAAAATTTGCAATTTATTAAAATTTATAGGACCCATTTTTTATGCGAAACCTTAAACCTAGATATTAGTAAGCTGAAGTGATATGATTAGTTCGTGGAAAACGTTTTCTCCCGAAATGGAAATTTCATATACAAAGTACCTATTGTCAGTCGCGAGCTGCTGGCTATAGGTACACTTCCCTCTTATGTAAATTAGTACGTAGATAGATGAAGTCATAGCGTATCCCCAAAATGGATACTGTCATGTTTATTATTGACCGCCACCGCTGGCCGCGGTGTGATTCAGGTCTTATGCTTCTATTAAAAAAATGTATTGAGGTACTTTATAAGGGCCATATTGAAAATTATTTTTTCTTATTTCTTAGAGACAAAACCAATACAACGTATTAAAAGTGGTACGCCCGAAACACATCGATGCCAAATTGGATTGCGAAAAGAAAGTGTTAGTCAGATTGACCGTTTGATCTATATTCTATACTAGAAATGAGAGATAAAGTTTGTACCGTCTGCAGCAGAAGTAAGTAGCTACGCAAAATAACACGATCAAAATGATCTAGACAGTCCTTATAATTCAGGGCAGCTAGATGTATTTTTTTTTGAAAATGTTGAGATACGTGATTTGGAATAGTTTATGCATTGTATGTTTCAGACACCTATTAATGCCCCTTCTATTTCTAATCTCCTATACTTAAACAGTGTTTCCTTAACCGACCATCAATGTCATGAAAACATTTCACTAACTGAAAATTTCAGATATCAATTAACATGTAGCTACTCGTAATAAAGGGCGCAATTTTGCTAAATGTCAACGTTTCCCTACAAAGCTGCCGGCCCTATTATTATTTTACTTAGGGGGTAGGCCCCACCGTCCCTTGAGATACCTGTCGCTGTAATTTACTACGTGTAGGTACTTGCTTTAAGAATCCTCGCTTTAATTCTTCTCAGTTTTTCCCTGTGTTACCGTGATTTAATGTAATATAGCGAATTTGGACGTTTTAGCTCTGTTATTGTTGAGTTTGCGATGTTTTAAGACACTAAGCCTTTGACTTAATAGCTTTTGATACCTTTATTTAACTTGGTTGAGAGGCATTTACCGAGCATTATATTATTAACTTAACTTATAATTAACGAACAAATTATCTGATCCAATCTTTCAAATCGATTTTCCCTTTCTGGTTGCCTTGATGTGGATTTTAGTAAACTTATGAAAATTCAGCATTCAGCCTTTTACCTTTAAAAAAAAACTATCTACGGGTCTCCTGGGAGAGCCAAGAAAGAAAATAATAATATAGATAATCTTTATTTGGAAGATCACAAATTAAACAAATAAAACTTAAGTACTTAAAGATCGTTTAGTAGGTAAGTATTCAAAACATTTAACTGTCGACTTAATGCATTACCGTTTAAAATACGATAGGTAGGTATGTAAACAAGAAAGCTAAGTGAACGCGTGTTTGTACCGAAGTCCATTAAAGGCTAGCATGTGATATCGCCAACATTTTGTCAGTTGAACTAATATCGAATCAATCACGGATGTGTTTGCACCCGTTTGTATCAGCACCGGTTTAACCTAGCACATGCATGCGAATACCGATCCCTACTCCGCAAACCCGTATCTCGACCAATTAAGCGATTGTAAAAGCAGCCTTAGTCAATTTACAAAAGCGTTCATAGTTAAAATTAAAGCATAATTGAGATGTGAGTTTATTCGAGCCACACGAATCCGTAAACAGAGTTAGTTATGTAAAATTTAATTGGTTTGTTTAATCGCCGTAATGTACTTTATTAAGGGATCAATCTGATGTTCGAGCTACATAACATAGCACACAGGGTGTATAAAATATGGTATCTAATCATTTCATTAAAAACGTTTAAAAATATTGACGACTGGTTAGCCTAGTGGGTAGTGACGCTGCCTACGAAGCTGAAGGTCCTGGGTTCGAATCCCGGTAAGGACAAATATTTGTGTGATGAGCATGAATATTTGTTTCTGAGTCTTGGATGTTTTCTATGTATTTAGGTATTTATATCTATTAAATATATCGTCATCTAGTACCCGTAACACAAGCCTTATTGAGCTTACTATGGGGCTAGTGCGATTTCTGTTAGATTGTCCCCTTATATTTATTTATTTATTTTAAAAACAACGTTTGGCAAACTAACGATTTACAAATTAGTTGTTTCATAAAATATTGTTTTATAAATAGTTCAATAAGGGGTGAACTGGAAATTATCACGTACTTTGAAACGCCGTTCTGACTAGATTAAGAAACAATAAGGTCTGATTTTCAGGTGTATGATTCCTAACTATGTGATTGTTTATCTGATTTAATCGATACATGATTGTTTAAAATTTCCTCGATGGAAAAAAAACCAAAGTTGGGTCTTTATTTTCCTTTTTTTACTCAGCCTACTCATACAATAAATAATTTTACGACAGAATCACGTCAATACTATAGTATTTTATGCCATCTAAAATCTCACTTAAAAATATAAATACCACTTCACTAAGTTAGGTATTTATCGAAATTTGTCCAAGAAAGCCATTCCCGAAGAGTGTTGCATCTCTTTTTCTCGTGCGCGGGAAGGCATAAGCGTGCCTTTCAAGGCATCCCCTTAAGAAAAATATTAACTTGGCCAAACATCATAGTATAATCATTATTTCATTCCTACCCTAAAAATACAACTTTTAGGTCTTAATAGTACATTGTGATACAAGTGAGGTATGTTGATAATTACATCAGAGGCGGAATGCCGAGGATGTAATTATCAAAGCTCACGCGTTTCATACGACGTTTTTCAACACATTTTGCGAGGAAAAAATCCTTTTCTTAAGATGAAAATTTTGCCTGCCAAGTTATTTTCTTTACTTATTAATGGCACCAGCTTTTTACTCACATTTTGTATACATCGCCAAGAATTTCCAGTTGCGTCCATTCTTTTTTTCACTTTTCTAGTCACTACGAGTTTTGTTAATAACCAAACACGCATTAGCAATGTTTACAAATATCTGTGAAACGTGCTGTGAAATAACCTATAATGGCGCGCAACAGTTTTTTTTCGTGAAATTTGCGCAGTGCGCGCGCATGTGTTCAGCCAGACTTAGATGAAATTTCTAAATAGCCAATACAAAATAAAATAAATCTTTTCGTTTTAAAGTGTTATCTTTATTATTTCATGTAAAATGTTATCAAAAGTGAATAGATTTACTAAATTAAACGTTTCTATATCATATCCAAAAAGAAATAGTCAATTAATTAACAAAATGGATTTAATTAGTTTAGTCGAGTAAGAATCCATTTGCCGAGCATTAAAAAAAAAGCTGTACATTCTGTACAACCCGGTTAATTTAAGAATGCACCGTGTGCATGTATACATCTTGCTGCAAGGTGCCAACGTGACTTAATCGGGATATAACCATAACACACATGTGTCGTAATGTTATAAAACACGCGTGTTTAATATCCAGGATTATGAGCCTAAAAGCGACACAATAAGAGGTACGTTACGAGCAATTGTGTTGAAAAATGTATTGACATAACAGGCGGTTTACCTACCTATCTACTCTAAGGCAGGTCGGTGTAGGTACGACGACGAGCGAATTGAGGAAGAGTGTTAGGAAGAACCGCGACGCTACAGCGCGCGAGGCGAGCGAGCGAAGCGAGCGTGCCGCGGCAGCAGCCAGCGAAACGCCAGAACCGATTTTTATTTTAAAGAAACAATCATTTATTAATCGATTTATTTGGTAAATGACTATTTTGAAATGGTAATTTATCATTGAATTTTTTAGTGTATCATTTGTCGAATGAATATTTGTCAAATAATTATTTATAGTATGATCATTTTGAGAAATGATAGGTTTGTGAAATAAGTAATTTGTGAATCGTTGTTTATAAAATAATCAAATATGAAATGTTGATTATGAAATGATGATAAACCATAAAATACTTATTGGAAAAATTGCTTGAATATCCATAACCTAAACCCAAGATAGCTGCACAATAAATAGGTACCTAAGTATCAATTTTCAATGCACATCAGAACTGGGCCTAACTTTTAATTTTGTTTTATGTTAGGGTTAATTTACAGTACCTATAAAATCGGTTAATGTATGTTGCCTCGCGCTGGGGCGACTGTTGCGCCGTCTGTGCTCCGTCATACGCCTAGAGCAGCGACGTATGCCACTCTACACTCACCTCACAGCACTACACACAGGAACGACCCGGAACAGAATCCTGGCGGCCCACTCGATAGCCCTGCGGCAGCCCACGACAGCTCACGGGCACGACTCCCGAGTTGTAAGCTCGGAGCCCTTTTGATACCCGCGGATTTTATAAACCTGTTACGAAGGATGGGATAAAAACAAACTGCGACGCTAATAAAATGTATATTTGAACTTAAATGATGACTTTACAACTTATTTATACTCCTAACACTGCCCTAAACAACTTTCCTATTATTATAATATTTATATTTATTTATTTTGTTCATGTTTCCTATCATGTATTACGAGTTACAATGTGTTATGACTTTTGACCTATGTAAATTCCTATATGGGGGGTTCTCTTTATTTACTTATACAATCTAGGTGCTTATGTACTAGCCATTGGTTCGGCTTCGATTTCAGGTGTAGTCTTGCTCTTCTATCGTTAATAATAACTCCATGAAAAATATTACAACACAGGATGCGCCGCATGGAACATCAGTAATGATTTCGAAATACAATTTAACCTTATATTGATAAGGTTAAATTGTATTTCGAAATCATCAAACTGGTATCATGTCGCAAAACGTCCAATCGCTGGATGTAGTGCCAAGTCGTAAATAAGATCGCTTTTCAGACGACGCTATGATGAGGGCCATATTGAAACTACACAACAGACCAGATGTAATGTTTGGATACATTGTGGCATACTCGTATCGAGCAACACATGCCATTATTATGGTGTTTACACAAATGTATATTTTGGAGTAGATGCATTAAAGAAAACTTTAATATTATACAGGATAGAATAATAGCAGAGACTTTCTAACCAGGTTTCGATTTCAATAACGATTAATTAGGCAAAGAACCAAAAAAGTTCACACGTTAAACATATTTTAATTACGTATTATTAGCGCATTGTCAGAAAGCGTGATTATATCTATCACTCGTACCCTTAGGTATATCTAACACATTACGATTAATTTCACCACGACTTTAAAATAAAATATTATTTGATGATTAATATCCACAATATAAATTGCGGATCCCAATGACAACAAATAGATTTATGGTTCATAAATCAGCTTTTACATATTAATTTCCTAATACCCTGACATATTCATATCGAACTGAGTTTCTGCTATCCGGTCATTGAGAATTAACTTCTGATTTCACTTAAACACTCACAGAATCAATCACTCAGCGAGAATATTTCAAATTAGTATCGTTTGTCGAAAGGAACTCCCAAACTATGCAACCGTTTTCTCATGGCGGCCAGTGGTTACTTTAGCAGTTTGGGGAACAATGGTCTAGTCGTAATGGTCAGGCGCGCGTCCATCAAAATACCAACAATGTTGGGCTAACAATGCTGCTTGTCTGTTATCTTGGTTTACACTGGACGCGGATCTTTCACATTTATTAAAGCTGGATTTTAGGAGTGCCGATTTTTTGCGCTTAAGTTTCCGCAGAAATATTATGATGGAAATAAGTATAAATATATTTAATTTAACCACAAAAATAAATAAGGAAACAGTATAATCGTAGTGTGTTTCTATAGCTAAACGCCCGACGTTAAATGTTGTCAGGAAAAGTTTTAATTTGTTTAAATATTTCCGCGGGGCCGAGTTCCCGGGGCCGCTCTCAAGTTTCGCGCCTCGGCATTACAGAGCCCGCGGCAACCTAATGGGACAAGCCACCTGGTCTTAAAGGCGACATAACAATTAACTTGAAGAAGAAAATATTAGTTGAGCTAATAGAGCCACTCAGATACACTTCGGCCCCTGCCCTCCATAAATAACACCCTTTCCTGACGACAGACGCTCTAGAATTTTGTCGTATTTTCGTAATGATTCTCCAAGGAGACAACTCTCGGATAGCGACGTTTTATCCCGTGTTTTTATAGGCGAATTGATTGGAATCCTCACGAAATAATCTTAGGGTGGGATTAGTTATCTAAGGAAAGTTTAGGGACGTCCGTTTTCTTATTAAACACTACTGAGCGCCCAGTCTTCTTAAAAACCCTCTTTGTAAGTACCTTAGCTTTCCATTTAAAATTACTTACCAAAGCAGGTAAGAGGGAAGTATGAAATGTTGTTTTTTAAATTGTAATGAAAATTAACGACTAATTTTCTCGTACGTCCAATAATGAATTTCTGCAGACTTAAATTGAATCGTAGATACGGACTATTCATTGAGCAAATGTGCCCACATTTGCTCAATGAATCTAAACTTATTAATTAAAAACGATAGACGATGTTATTCTTTAATTATGTGGTCGGTATTGTGGATATCAATGGATACTAAACTAAGGACTGTTTAAAGTTTCATCTGTATGATTAAAATAATATCAAAGGAGAAAAAAACAGTATCTCTCTCTCTCTCTCTACCTCTTCCTCTATCTCACGGTTATCCTAATCAGTCGTTCATACAATACTGAGAAACGAACCACGTGTTTCACTCGCAGATTAGACTCGTAAATAGACTCAAACTTAATACGGGGCATATGTACGACTTGTTGATTATGCAGATATAGTGGCAAGATTAATATGATTATTAATAATGTGCATGGGGTCAATTGAAATAAACCATTGCTTTCGCAGAGAGCAAATAGCTGCGAACATTCTAACAACAAGTACGAATTCCTCAAACCGTGAAGAAATCAGTGAATAAAATATGAGAGAAGTTTAGGGAAAACCGAAAACGTTTTTCGTATTTGAATAATCACTTTAACAAACAAAACTCGGTCGAATCCGCTTCATTACTTATTAACCTGCGCCAGAGTACGAGACAAGCGGGAGAGTGGAACACCCCAGGGGAACCCGATCGAACCTGAAGATGAACCCTTCGGTTTTCGCCTATTTTGTTCTAACCACTGGGATTTATAATAAGGCCGTCAAATTTATCATCCGTTTAAATCGAATGCGAGATTTTATTCGATTTTCAAGCCGTTGTATAAATAAAGTTTACTTTCAGATAATATAACTCGTATTCTTAAATATTTTCAATATTCGTGGAATAATTAATATATTTTACAACTGCTTCATATAATCAAATCATCATTAGAACTTTCATATAAAAATGTTAAAATTGAAACTTAAGATTGCTGTAAATTGTGGAAACTAATTTTAATTGGCTAACATTTATAAAACGCAATTGTCTTGACACCATCTGTTGCAAGTACCTTCAAGTTGGTACATTTTTAATTATAAAACTTTGCCTATCATGCGACCTGAATAAAAAAAGTCATCGTTTTGAGCAAGCGGCTCGCTGTTAATGATTAGAGCATTCCCCAAACTTTATGAACACTTCAAAAGTTAGGACGTGGTCTGCGACTCTCGCCCGATGTTAATTACCAACTTTTTAAAAACTGCAACTCATAATAGACAGGCCGGGTAAAAGATGAATGATGTGTTGGCTTTTTGCTGGCTTTCTTTTTCCCTAAAAAAGTTAATGAATGATCAGGAAAAAATAAAGCAACATGGATTTGACAGCGATTCTGGTACACGAATATTCGAATTGTGCCATCGTAGATTACAGGCTTTGAAAATTCATTACCAAGTTAGACAATGTATGGTTAAAATCTACCGGGCAAGCTCGTGCGTTGGTTTGATACAGTGTAGGTACTTCATATATTGTCATAATCCGATGAAATTAAATTGAAACTTGTGCTAGCTCGTTTAATTGACTGTACCTAATCATAAAACACTTATTTATTATTTATTTATTTATTATCTCAAAAATGTACTTATGTGGTAGGTATACAAAAAATTTCGCCAAACTGAGATCAGTTTTTTGGCGAATAGTGCGCTCACAAATAAGTCGGTGTTTGTTATACCTACTGATGTGACACTTAAACTTCTTATCTAATGTTACTTATGTTCATTCAAGGTGCAGCAGAACCGTATGAGTATCTACCCTCTTCATCCCACGAAGGCAATGACCTTGACCTATATTATAAAGAGCCTAGGAATGCTATATTTCTCTGAGTGGGTCAGCTTCGTGAGTTGAAGTGGATAGTCATGCCAATACCTTATAACTAATAGGTATATATTATAACGGGTAACGGGCTTAAAACGGGTTGTCTGATTCGAGTGAAAGATTGCAACTGACTGAGCATTCGACGGAATAATGCGATCGCTGGCAGTATAATGACGCTGCAGAAGTTTTACTCGTTACTCTGATGTAGATCGTTGCCAGTCATTTCCTACTTACCTATGGGAAAAGCCACACTTTCATACGCTCGCTTCCATTTTCCAAATTACTTATTGTTTACAAAGTAGGCCTCGTCTGAAGAGAAATGAACAGAATCTGTTGCTGTTCGTGAATATAAAATGTTTGCTACGAGGTACTTTTATTTATTACAATATTTTACAATATCCCTACCGGGTGAACTGCAACGTGAATGTCCAAAACTCATACAAAAATGATTTGCAGATAATTCAGAATGAAGTCAAAATATAGTTGTGAAACGAAATAATGCCCCATTCGTGGGAAATTTTCGTCTTATTTTCACCCTGTATGAAAACAATGGAAATGAATACGCACTTATGCCATAAATTAACCCAATTGAATTGAAAACAGGAAGTCTAAGTTAAACAAATAAACAAAAGCCGCCAACGGAGACAGTAAGGACTTTTAAACTTCTAGTTTCAAACTCATAACAATACTTAACTGAATAATTTTCTTGTCATCTGATTTCACGGAATATGCCACTGACACTCTTCATCTCGCATACTTGTCATGAATAGAATTGACTACCATTGTGATATTTTATTATCGCTGGGCGAGATGCAGTAAAGCGAGAGATATTGTTAAATCCTTACAATAGAGCTTCTGTCGTCTTAGGGTCCAGTGCGCAAAACTTTAACAAGGATCTCAGTTCCGACGAGAATACTGGACGTAGGTATACCAGCTACTGCATCTATTCTGTATCTTGAAATATTTACGTGTAAGAAGACAGGAAGTAAGTAGTATCGTAGCGGGTACGATAGCTGTCAGACAGGGTGGCAGCGTGAGGACGTCGCCAGGCGTGACGTCACGCTGCCTCGGCCGCACCCACGCTCCTTTACTTCCAATCTGCATATAAATCGAATATCGATAATGACGTCACTATCGCATGAATCCCAAAATTCGATCAGAATCCGATAAGCCTTGCCAGTGAAAGCCCTAATCCACAGAAGTTTGGATGACCCCGATAGGGGATAGACCTACCGTCTTCTATTATGTAAATTATCAGCCACATGAAACTTTCAACTAGCCACTACGGCTTCCAAGTTTGTGGGTAAAAGTTACGTTATTGACTAGCAGTCTTATCTTTTCATAGGTCAAAGATCGATTATGTTATGTATAAACGGTATCAATATAATACAGCCAGTCTATAACCGATCGTCTTTTTTTATTGCCGTGCCTACCCACCTAACACTGGCGAACGAGAATAATATTACTTATTAAATTTGAACGACGTGCGTGATTTAACCTTAAAAATGCCGTTTGGGCGTATTGGGTGTTTTAATATCACTAGTGATAATTAGGACGCGTATGTGAGACGTGTTGCACAATATATAAAAGTATATTCTATAGACAATACCTTAAAAAGAAGCTACGTTAGTGACTGTCATCGGCCCAGAATGTTACGAGTTAATGTGCGACCTGTGTGCACCGGCTAATCCGGAAACGAGAACATTCGAGGAGCTTGTGAGACTGGTCAAGGAACATCTCGAACCTCAGAGGTCCGAGATAGCGGAGAGGCACGTGTTTCGACAGAGAACACAGCGACGAGGAGAAAGTGTTCGAGACTACCTACAAGCACTTAAACATTTTGCAAAAACGTGCAATTTTAACACTTGTCTCGAGGTAAATCTTCGCGACCAGTTTGTATCGGGGCTGTTTAATAAAGACATGAGATCCGGGATATTTGCTGAGCAAAAGACTACAAGCGCGCTGTGGAACTGGCGGCTGGCGCTGGAGGTGGCGGAGCGACACGGCCACACAGTCCGCCCTAGGGGACGATAACTTGCATCGGTTCGGCTCGACTATCGGCAGTGCTAGTGCGGGCGCTGTGACAAGGCGCGGCATGCTGATGGCAGTGTCGGTTCAAGAATTATACGTGTGACAATTGCGGACAAAAAGGGCACTTAAAGGTAATGTGTAAAGTAAAAAGTGCAGTTGGTAGTACGACCGGAAAGAAGATAACCAGAGGTCAGTTATCCTACTAATATTATAAATGCGAAAGTTTGTATGTTTAGATGTTTGGATGTTTGTTACTCAATCACGCTTAAACGGCTCAAGCGATTTAGATGAAATTTTGCACGAAGATAGTTTATAACCTGGATTTAAATAAAGGATAGTTTTTATCCCGGGTCCACGCAGACGAAGTCGCGGGCGGAAGCTAGTATTTCAATAATCCCGACGATAGCGATGCCAGCGACGACTGACAGTTTTATAATTTAGTAGTTAGCAGTGAGGGTAACGGTCTATATTATAATAATAATATAGACCGTTATATTATGCATCTTTGAAGGTTGAAAATGTAACTTGTAATTTCGAGGTTGACACGGGAAGCAAAATTTCAGATATATCAAAGTAATTTTAGTATTTTTATGACAAATATTTTCAAGATTTACCTATTCGAAGTAAGCAGCTTACCCTTAGATCGTATACTGGTGATGTCTTCCAAACATTAGGCTACATAAGCGTCAGCGTTGCTTGTGGCAACAGATCGGAAATACTCAATTTGTATGTTATTAAAAACGGGGGACCGCCATTGAGGGGTCGAACATGGATTAATAAGTTAAATATGTCAGTCGATTGTTATAATATTGTCGAAGACGATTCATAGGCGAGATCCTTAAAAAATTAGTTCCTGGAGGTTTTTGCAGATGGGTTGGAAACATTTAAATCGGAACTGCGTTTGCACTTAAAATATAAGACCGGAGTTTGTGAAGGCCGAAGACCGTGGAGCGCAAGCTCGACCGGCTGCAGCGCGAAGGGGTCATCTACAAAAAGGAACAGTCCGACTACGGCACGCCTGTCGTACCAGTGGTCAAACAAAATAGCTCTTTAAGATGAAGACTACCCGATGCCGCGGATCGAGGACCTGTTCACGGTACTAGGTGGCGGCGAGCAGTTCACCAAATTAAACTTGTCAAATGCCTTCCGACAATATTTATTAGATAAAAAATATCAGCCGATGAGAGCAGTGACCACAAATATAGGTACTTTTGTATACAGACGAGTCCCGTTCGGAAAAAATGTATTCCAGAAAATAATGGAAGAAACCTTGAGTGGTCGGCCGTGAACGGTTGTCTTTGCCGACGATATTTGTGTCACTGGCAAGGACCAACCCACCCATCTGGCAAATTTAAGGGCGATGCTACAACGGCTGAAAGATAACGAGTTAAAAAACAATTTCAGTAAATGTGACTTCTTTCAAAATAGCGTCACATATCTGGGATATAAAATAGATAAATTCGGTTTACACGCAGACGAAAGAGAAATTGATGCCATAGTAGCAGCACCCGCCCCCACTAATGTAACACAATGAGAAGTTTTACTGGACTTATAAATTTCTGTGCAAAATTTTGCGTAAATATGAGTGATACCTTGAGAATTGACAAAAGATCGATGTAGAGTGAAGCATTGGGAAGAGTTTAGCTACCATCATTTAACAGAGGTCAACTTTCCACTCAGTTTCAAGGACGTGAAAACTGAGACGTCGAAAAACCCTTTACTGTCTAAAATGTTTGGATACGTCATGTTTGGTTGGCCCTCCAATGCTTGTGACGAAATTGAAAAACAATATTTCAACCGGAAAGAAAGCTTTCACATCGAACAAGGGTGCCTGATATGGGGATACCGAATTGTAGTTCCTAAATCCTTAAGATAAAGGGTTTTAAAGAAGATACACGAGGGGCACCCGGGTATCGTGAAAATGAAGCAAATTTCCCGAAACTATGTATGGTGGGAGAATTGGGACATAGATATTGAGCGCTTGGCGCACGAGTGTCTGGTGTGCCGCTCGCAGCGTGCAGCGGCCCGTCGCGCCGGTGGCGCGGCTGCACTCGTGGTCGTGGCCGCCTCAGGTCTGGTCCCGCCTGCATGTGGATTTTTCAGGCCCATTTTGTAATGACTAGTATTCATTGGTTATCGACGCGCACCCAAAGTGGATTGAAGCCGGAAAGGTAAAAACCACTTCAGCGCAAGTTGTTATTGGTAATTTACGACAAATGCTTGCGCGTTTTAGTTTGTCCCAGAGAATAGTTAGCGACAATGAGCCTCCGTTTTCGTCATCTGAATTTGCTTCATATTTAAATAAAAATAAATAAATAAAAAGAAATTTATTCAACAACACAAACGATTAACAAAAGCGATGCGAGTAAGCATATACAATACTGGCTGTTTGTGTATTTGTATACCACATATATACCACATGCCTACTGGCACCAACTGTTTAGCTATACAGATGAGTTATTGTTAATTTCTGTTAAACAATTAAGGAGGAAAAGTGTTATGTATTTGACGACCGGTTAGCCTAGTGGGTAGTGACGCTGCCTACGAAGCTGAAGGTCCTGGGTTCGAATCCCGGTAAGGGCAAATATTTGTGTGATGAGTATGATTATTTGTTTCTGAGTATTTATATCTATTAAATATATCGTCGCCTAGTACACGTAACATAAGCCTTATTGAGCTTACTATGGGGCTAGCTCGTTTTGTGTAAGATTGTCCCATAATATTTATTATTATTTATTATTTATGTATAATGCACGGTATCTAGGTATACAATACAGCAAGTCTATACCCGATCGTCCTGTTTCATTGCCGCACCTACTCACCTAACAGATTATAATATAATTACGATCAAATTGATTCAGGAAACATATCGTTTAACTAAACGATATAACGAGGAATTTCATCTGGTTATTATTAAGTAGGTACCTTAACATTCTAACACACTATGGATATAAAAGTTCCGAAAGAAGGATTATATCATTATTATTAAAGATTTTAACTTTTTGCTGAAGGCCATACGAATGCCCCTAGGTACGCTATTAATCGTGGAAAGTCTAACTTAGATCCACAATCCTTTTGTTGGACCCACAATGGCTGTAAAAAATGTTGAGTTAAATCATTGTCTGAACATGAACACTGTAAAGGAGGAGTTTGAACAGATCATTAAAAATTACAAAAATCACCTGTTAAGCCATCCAAACCAACTCGCAGTGAACCTGCCCGTCATAGATTATACTAAAAGACTAAAACGACGTAATATATTCGAACACAGCAGTGTGGAGACGCGGCTTCTCCAATAGGAGCGTCTCAAAGGAGACTCGTTCCAAACGTCATCAGCAAAACTACATCAAACCTGCTTACGTATAGTCCGAATGACTGATTGCAGATAAAAGAAGGAAAAAGAAAACAAAAAATCATTATATAGATACTGATTTTAGTCATACAAAATAACGCAAGCTCGCTCAGTTAGGCTGCGTTTCCACCAGAGCTGTGCGAGGATGCGTTGCGAGGTTTCTTCATACAATTGAACGTTGTAAGCTAGGCCTTGCGAAGTTCAAATGTATAAAGAAACCTCGCAACGCATCCTCGCACAGCTCTGGTGGAAACGCAGCCTTATAGTGAAAAAAAAGAAGAGCTCGTCGTGCGTGTGGTGACGGCAGCTGGTGGGAACGATGGTTGCAAACGACTCGCGTAGAAACACGACCGCCGAACAGTAGCATTGGGCAGGTATTCACGAAGCTAACCCTCACTTCGCCTCACGCGAACCAGTTGAAGTCTGACCTCCAATTACTCGTAGTTTTTATGACTCTCCGGGTCAAGTAAATCAGGTTAGAGTTAAGTCGAGGTGATTATGAATAGAATGGCTCGCCGCGCCCACACCCAGGCCGGCGCAAACTCGTGCCAATTACGGACAACGTATGACAGCGCTTTAATTATCGTTTCGGCGTGCTGTCTATTTCCGTTTGGTAACATTATTATAAATTATAAAACAATGTTATAGCTGGCATTTTAGAACTGCTTCTAATTAGGTAAATAAATATTTTAAAAGGTAACATTCAATTTAGTAATTTGTAAAATATACCCATTTCGATTAGCAAAATGCTATTATTAAACAAAACCATTCGTAATAGAAAAAGAACATGACCCTTTCTCGTTTCAATAATTATTCATTTGCCCGGGACAAATGGTTGATATTGCCAAGTTACTCGTACGGGCTGCTTTTCTCAGTGGCGTATTCCGGGGAAATTTATTTAAGCGGCATTCTATTGAGTGCATGTAACTTTGCTTTTAGAACCCAAGCACTAGCTAAAAGTAATGCAAAGTTAGTGTGATTGGCCGCTCCTTTCGGCGGCTCCTGTTTTGTCTAAAAAGAATTTTATAAACAGTATTCCGAAGTTAGACCTTTTTACAAATGGAAATTAATGTATGTTGCTCGGATGTTTCTCGTTATGTCGACTTTAGTTTTTCGGTCGTTTTATGAAAATCGGTCACATATGCGCAGGGAGCAACATTGGATTGATAGCGCACGTAATGCGGCTTGGTTAGTTGGGAGCAGCCACCAAAATGCGTTATTTTCATGAGGTAGCCTTGCCCTGACCCAGTTCCTTTTAATCCATCTCTTACCTATAACTTTTTATTGGCAATGGCCTATTACGACCTACATTATCAACATCATCATCCGATTTTACTATTTCCAGTCACGTAATCTTGAACGACGAATATAAACCATACGGCTGGCACACTTCTATATGCTTAGAATAGGGGCCCGATTCAATTCATATGAACGGCGTAGTGAGAAGGAAATATATTTCCCTGAAACTTTTTCAATAACACTCCCGTCGTAAAATATCATGTCATTTTGCATAGCCTCCTTAGCCTTTTTAGATTTTTTGCCTTCAAAGGTCGCACCCAGGAATCAAGCACTAAGACAAATATGAATAGGGAAATGAATTATATGGCAAGCTCCTTCGGTGTGACGTGTGAGAGATTGCGTCGCTTTGCGTCGACCTCTGAATTTAACCAGTCGTTTGTGCGCCGCGCAAAACTTGCCTCGAGGTCACATTAAGCGGATTGCCAGCGTCAATCAAAACCCGCCTTTTTCCGAGATACCATAATATACGCGTATAACAATCCCGTTACACTGGATACGTAAATATTTTTATCGGCCTGCTCCACAGAATAATTTCCGTAATGAACGTGAAGATTGTATTCATTACGCCACGTACGAACTATTTTATTAAGCATATTTCTTTAGGCAATTATCATGTTATTCGCTACACTTGAATGCAAAATAAATACGTGGCTTAAAAGTGGAGCAACCAAAGTTTAATGTTGAGCTTTAGAACTTAATTTAGTATTAAAGCTGCGCTTAGGTAGATTTATTAAACGCTTCCCGCGTTAATGCATCCCGGTAATCCTTGAAAAAAGACTAGCCTTTTTCCATGCGACTGACCATCGGTCCGACGGTCTATCGAGCCGTGGGATCCCACGTTGATAAATTGCAAGTCTTAAAACCAATGGCAGGTAATTCTGCACAAATTCCTGTCGCTAGCCCTCCAGCCTGCCTTGGGAAACTTTCAACGATTACTTTTACTTCTAATTTATGTCCCTGGGTACCGATAAAACGGTGGCACGGGAGTTGAGCACAGGTGAGACCCCGTCTGAATTCCCCATTTTAATCAAAAAAGTAGCGATGAGAGTCGTTGTGGAAAGTTTTAAATATTTTTAACTTCATTATAACATAGTTACGGGTAATGATTTTTGATGCACATTTTTGTTACTCGCAGGCGAATTGGTAGTCGTAGGTGTGAGGGCCTGAATGAGAGCTCACGTGAGTCTGATAGATTGGCATACATTTATCACACGCGCGGGCGTGGCACGATCCGTCGGGAGGTGAACTTGCGTGAGGAACCCCATTTAGTGTCGAACGTCTTTGCTCCCTAGATAAATAACATTTGTTAAAAAGTTACGAATAAGATCTAAAATACGCATCTGACACCAACGAATAATAATTAAAAGCGACATGGAAATATTGTATTAATTTCTACATTTTACAAAAGTTGCCTTTAATTAGCATTGTCATCGTTTCCTGCCTTCAAGCGTGCAGCAAAAAAACTCATTACGTGATCCTATAGAAGTGAACCGATTTACCTCATCAGGAAAAATATGACCGCAGCCCTTTTCGTACGTGATGCCTCAATGTTTTATTCTTGTTTGTCCCTCCCGTTGGATTGATTTTATCGCAAGCCCAGATAACTCACGGTGATGCATCGGGGAAGTACGAAATCTTTGTAACTTTGGATTACAAGTGACAGTACCCTTAAAACGTTCAACCGATTTTCCATACACCCTTCAAACGCAATTCATATCCAAAAGCGTAAGTATGCCAGCTACCCTTGTATTTGCGTGTTAGGTGATGTGTAATTTTGATTGGCATTTGAAATTATATTTTCCTTCTTTTCCCTAAAACTGTTTTGTGCTGACGTTTCCGATTTATTTTGGTTGGCAGAAGGATGATTTACGACAGGGAACAATATTGAAATCTGCTATAAGAGCAGAAACTTGTAGGGATATTGGAAGAAAATAAAATGTTTTAGTAGTTGCCTGTGATGGTAAATAGGTTTGGTGACTTATTGGATGTGAGAATGGATGTCAATATAATATAAAATATACTTACATACAAGTCATACTGATAAATTATAATTAAATTTAAGCACTGACGGAATGTAAAAAACAAGTTAACGCATATACTGGGAACACCGTAATCCATTTATTGCGAATGAAATAAAGATGGCGAGATTGGCTGGATCACAACGCACTTACACAAATTTTGTTCTCGTGTCTTCGGCGATGAATAATAGATGTCGGCCGCAGCTCGGTTCGGCCTCTCTGATGCGATGCGTACACAACTGATATTGGTGCGGTAGAAGCCTGGTATATGTACTTCATTTTCTATAATAAGTCTTATACGGATACACGTATTAGATAAGAGTATGTTCAGTTAAGAAGGATTACAACGAGTTAAGAAGGATTGGGACCCCCATTGTCCATTACTTTAATTAGTATTTTGAAGCTCTATAAATTTGTTTTCGTTCTTATTACTCTTCATATATAAAGGTCATGAATACCCTGATCAAGTTGTGTGTATGTATGCAGAATACTATTTGGATTGTAGAGCGGAATGCGTGCATAGGAATTATTTGAACATTTGCGCCGGTAGTATTGCGGTGCCATCGGCTACAGTCTGTTCCTATAGTGGCGGAAGAGATTTATGTGCGGTATTCAATACATCTTGTTTAAATAGAATCTACGCATTTGGCATAAATCTTGTAGCTATTCCATTAATCTGGACATGTAGTCGTATCACGGACTTTCATAAATACAACAGTTACTCTGATATGTAATTTATTTTCCATACCATAGGAAATCGTGCGATTGTAATCGTTTTATCTAGTGAAAGAGATAATCTTGTAGACTGCAATAAATATTTAAAAAAACTGGTCCCACATTGGTTGAGTTACTTTATAAGCGAGGCACATCGGGCCAGGCGCGGCAAGTGCAAATGGCGCGAAACGACAATTTTAAAGCACAACATTGAATATATCTGGTGTTCGCACGTGCGCGGCGATTACTCGGTCCCCGCTCGAACTGAGCAAGTTGTATGCCGGCGCTTTTAACGCATTACCATGAATAATATATACTCAAATTGAAATGTCGCATTCGCGTCGCTCGAGCTGCCTATCTGCTGTTGGCTCCCGGCCGCCGCCAACCTCTTTCTGTATTCTGCCCCTCTCGATCGTTTTGCCAATAGGCTTTACCTTTTATCGAAAATCCCGATTTTTCTGTTTCAATTGTTTTAGGTCTCTTCCGTTAGCGAACTTCTAATCATACCCTATAAAGCTACCAGGCTGCGCGATATTAATCTCGCAACCGTGAATGATCTTGCATATCATGTTCTAATAATTATGTTAAAATTAAATCGACGCGTCAACTGTTTAACACAAAGCAGGCGCTTAATTTCCCTCTTCTATTTAGGTTGTTAAAGCAAACCAGATATAATTATCATAAGATCCAAAGGCGAAATAAAAATATAATTTTGAAAATTACTTTCGTCAAATAGCCCTCTCTTCTTTATACCGCTCTGAGTAAAACGGAAGCACCACAAATTGGCGTCTTAAATATTTAATTTGTGAAGAAAACGGAATTGTACGGAGCAGCAGTGCCAAGTAAGAGGTGAGGTTACGGAACGTACGTCCTACGGTTCCAATTATCGACCGTACCCACGACTCGTGTGATCCATTATTCCAATTAACCAGAATTTCCTTAGAAACTATTAAAAGGGACCTTCCGACATCCATCCCTAAGAAACGTATAAAGCAAGGGTCATCTTCAGAAATCAAAGCCGGGTTTATTTATGACCTGGACTCGACTGTCCTATTTGGGCGAGATAAGTCCGTATATTATATTATAATAAAGTTTATACTGTTGAGGAGGGCTACCTTCTCCTTTTCGGGGTTAAGATAAGATCTCCATTAGTCGCAGATCTCATTCATCGTGTGCGTGGAGCCAGCTGAAGGAGCCTCGACCCGTAATTACACTTATAGGGGCGCGCGCAAACAACAGCCCAGTCGAGCCGACCCGCCGAACCGCGATATGCGGCTTTATTTCTTAAGCCATTAATTCTTCGATCGTGCAGCCCAATAATTATTTTCTCTTTAGAATAAGTAATACTGTAAGGAATTAATAAGCAGGCTACAATATGCGGTTATATGTAAGTTAGTGCTTCATTGGGAACATTTCTCGATGGTATATATGATTGCACCAAGTGTAAGCTGTCGAGTGGATTTTCAAGCTCTTAAGGAAAAGCGTGATCAAAGAGAGTATGTCTTGTGTGACTTTAGTGGATCTTGCGTGGGCTTGTGAGTGCTAATCTTAGGAGTGAGCGAGCCGTCTAATCCGGGCACTACTCCTGGCCAGAGGACGCTATAACGTGCAATAGGCATTAGTATTAGTACAGAGTGTTGCGGGCCCGCCCGTAATCAGATTAATTAGATGATTTTGCGGGCGTTATTAAAAGTTGAGCCGATTAAAGCGCGGCTCTGTTACCTCTGCCAAGATAGCGGGCTTATGCGCTACGTATACTACTTAGCGGATATTATACACACGCCGGGAATGCTCTTTAATGTTTTAGTATTTTCGACTGAGGTTGCGAACTCCGTGCCGTTTTGTTTGTGCGCCGCAGTGGGCGGCTGGAATAATTCACTTAAGCTTAACTGGGAAAGATAATTAGGATTCTACGTCGGTTGATGCAAAATGAACGCGAAAAACATGGTGGGGGATTCTTTTTTTGCACTCATTCAGAAATTCAATTTTATATTTGTAGACGAAAGTTTTAACGAGATGAACATTTTTGTCTGCGTTTACTCGAAAAATAAAACCGTGAATTATTTTTCGTAATCAGATATAGAGTTAGAATTACTTTATTTCCTGTCGTTTCAAGGTGAAACGTGATTACTATTTAAACAAGGAAGCTTCCTCTATTTGAGATTATCAAAGACAACTTCAATTTGAAAGTGAATTTCAATTGAAATTAATACCCAAAACTTCAATGAACAAACACATGCGTCAAACTATCCATTGCTTTATCGATACGGCTGCAAAATTACGAATTCAAAGCTCACTGTGGTCTGTATTATGCAACACGTGACAATGTGCACAAACCGCCCAGCAGATAGGTCTCTTAACAGAGGATCACGGCCGGCTGGGCTGAACGCGCGACCGAGCACGGCTCGTGTGCTGTCAATCATAAAACAAAAAAACCGGGTGAAATTTCAGTTGCTAACTCTCTGTTTAGTCTATACTATATATCTATATATACGACCATACTAGCTCGCTTTTAACTCGGCCGCAACCCGAGTTGCATAAAGCCACTAAAAATGGCCGGCCTTTCGGTGGATTTAATCAAATGTCACCATTTCTACTGTGTAAAAAGTGACGAATACCCGCGCGTTAACACCTAAATTAACTACAGAACTGAGTAGGTTACCTGTGAAAATGTTGCTTTGTAGAAGTTTTTATCGCTGTTACACACTTTTCGCACTGTAATAACATCAATGTTTTTGCATTTAGTTTTTAAAGTTATTATTATTTTACCACCCACTTTTTATGTCAATCGCAGCTTAGTTTCTCTGTAGTTAAATATACAGTCAACGGCACTAAACAATGAAGAATACTGACAATATTTGTTGACATAGTGTCATCGGTCTTATAAGATAAGATAAGAAAAAAATAACATAAGTTTCATGATAAGAAACTTCAGTAAAAATTCGTATGTACATATCAATACTATAATAATTTATATCATGATCGTCAAAACAAAGAACATAATAATAATAATATTAACACATGTCAATAAAGTAAAATACACAATAACAAGCAATTAGAAAAACAAATAGTACAAGGATACTATTTGTTTTTCTAATAATATTGCGTAACTTTAGGTTCTTGGTCCTCATACTGGTATTTTACTCGTAGGTGCTAGTTTAATCGAATTATAAATGCATGACAACCTCGACTACCTCTGTATTTTCCAACTAACTTGAGCACTAAAATAAATTGCTGCGTAAACGACTTTTCTTTGTAACCTAGAACAAGACCGGGGGTCGAGGCGCACGTGTACGGTCGTACGAGCCGATAATGCACCGTGCACCGATTCGTCCGGTCGGTCCATTCTTTTGTTATTTCCTCTTTGTTTCCTGAAAGGTGGCGGTATTGTTTACCCACCGGAATGGCTCCAGATTGCGCTAAGAGTTGAGATTAGCGACAACGTGATGTGTGTTTGTAAGTGCCTTAATTTAGTTTCGATAATGCGGAAGGAACGTGGAAAACGTTTTGTCTTAAGGTACTAAATAGTAACTTGTGTATCTAATGAAATCTTACTATCGTACAGGTATATGTGGGTCATTATTCCGATTTAGACATCATAAAAATACGTCAATATTGATCTTTTAATTCGTTTAAATTCTAGTTCGTAACTGTTAATTTTCAAAGGCGTTTCAAGGTTATAATTGGTTCGGCATCAAACAATATTATGATTGGTTTTGTTAATTAGGTTAATAAAGGAACTATTTATACATTAAATTGATGATATAAGTCTATATGGATTGCTAATATCATTTACATGATGCGGTTTATTTTTGATGTTCATTATTTAGGTACTGTGGCATGAGGTTACTTTGATCAATAAACTAAAAAGTGTTTATCTCCCTGAAAATTCACTGAAGAAAACAAATAAAAAATTTACGATTTCTGTTTTTGTTCCTTTGTCGATTTCACCAATAATAAAATATTTGAAAATAGATGTACTTATCTCTACATTTTTTTTCAACTTCATACTGATGTTGGAGTTATTTTGATACCCTCCTTTTTAAACGGAAGTCGATAATATAAGGGCTTAAACTCGATAGGTATCATCTAAAAATATTTGTTCGCCAGTTTAGGATTTATAAAGGTTATTATGTGCATTTGGGGTTACTTTGACAAAGAAAAACAAGGGTAGTTTAGGAAGTAGGTAATCAATTTAATTTCGAACCAGTCTAATATTTTATTTGTTTATGTTTAGGACTATTACAATAACGTGAAAGTTATTTCAAGGGGTGTCATTGATAAGTGAGCAATGAAACCTCATGCTACAAATATCGAAAAAAGAAACTGGACGTAAAGGTTTTGATTTGTAACAAGAGTTGACGATATAGACCTGACACAATGAATTATCCACCGCTGCATATGTGGAGCAATGGTCGAGGCGAACGGGCACCATGGTCTTAGTTGTCTGCGGTGTGCAGGGCGTATCCTCAGACATCACGCTATTAACGAGCTTATACGCCGCGCCATGGTCTCGGCAAGCATTCCTTGCGTTCTGGAGCCCCAGGGGCTAAGCCGTACCGATGGCAAGAGACCGGATGGTCTTACGCTGATTCCCTGGGCAAAAGGCCGCTGCCTGCTATGGGATGCAACCTGTGTGAGCACATTTGCACCCACTCACCTTTACCACACTATGAGGATAGCAGGTGCGGCCGCCGAAACTAAAACATGGAAAATACGCCCACCTCGAATCGGCGTTCGACTTTATTCCGGTCGCAATCGAGACGGCTGGTCCTTGGTGTTCGGAGAGCAGGAGGCTTGTTTGGGAGCTGGGTCGGCGTCTAAGAGACAAGGGCTGCGACCCTCGTTCTGGCTCTTACCTGGTCCAACAAATATCGGTGGCAGTTCAGCGGGGCAATGCAGCCGGTATTTATAGCACCTTTGGACCAGATGGGAGCTGGTCATAAAAATATATTTATAGTTCATTTTCTTTCTTGGTTTTCTATGCTGTTATCTTATTTTCTAGTTTTAGTTTTAATTTAGTTTTCTTATTCTTCTCTTAGTGTTTTTATAATTTTCATTTAATATATTTTGTCGTTAAATTAATTAAGTAATATCATCATGTTCAATTAATCGTGCAAAATCGGCATGTAAATAAGACATTTTCTATTAATTACATAAATTTAATGTATTAACATACTATAAGTTGTGTCTTAGAAGTTATACAAACTATTATAAGTGCATAAAATGAATACTCACATATTAACATTATTTTTATATTGATTGACATGCTCAATCATATCGCTTGTAATCGCACACTGACAGTGTTCAACGCTGCCAACCGTAAAAAAAACCTAAAGGATACTTTTGCAAAGCGTATAATTAGAGTTTAAATATGTGATGTGAAATATTTATCAAAGTAAACCTACGAATCAAAGTAACCCCATTCCACGGTAGGTACTCAAATATTTTTTTAACAAATGATATCTTTAGCTCCGAATCCTAATTTAACATAATTTGGTAATTGCCAAAATCATAAATCTACAAAAATTGTCTTCCCTACTCTTTATTTCTTTCCACACGCACCAACCACCTAAGCGATCCCTAATCCTTCGACGACACACATGCATTTCCTCAAACTTAATAATCCCCACTATTAGTTCAATGCACTACAATTACATTGTGCTTCTAGGTGCGTACCGGGCGAGAATTATGCAAACCTTCAATTGGATTAGGCTCTCTGTTTCCTGAGTCCGACGGCGGTGTGTGACTGGACTAAGGCTGTTACGATTACTAAGGCGATCATGACTGCAGTTACGGTGACTATTATTTCATCAAGTGTTGGCCACTTATTAGGTAAGTATGCAAATTGATAGTAATGTCATAATATTCTTTGGTACACAAAAATGCTGAGGTTATTTATAGATATAATAATTTACCCCAGTAGTTGTAATAAAATAATTACTCACATTACGTGA
Organism: Epinotia bilunana; assembly: GCA_947049275.1. Classification (NCBI taxonomy): domain Eukaryota; kingdom Metazoa; phylum Arthropoda; class Insecta; order Lepidoptera; family Tortricidae; genus Epinotia; species Epinotia bilunana. The sequence continues at coordinate 16,969,143 of OX346260.1, read as the reverse complement.
AAAGGTCAATAAACATAATCAATTTTTGTATATCAACATATTCAACATACTTTCAAACCCACGAAATTATTACGATTTACATACATACATATAATCACGCCTGTTACCCGGAGATGTAGGCAGAGATCACAGATTTCCTCCTCATACATGCTCGGCGGTTTAGGGTAGGTGCTCGATCGTCGATTTACACGAACCCTAAAAATATCATATTTGACGTGGTAAATAAACCCCGTTCATTAGAGTCTCGCCAGTAAAAGACGAACCTGAGATTTATTTAAAACTTTTTATACGGCATTAATAATATCATTGTCAAATGTGTCAACCGCTTTAAATTAGTTTGATGTTCTTATCTAGATATGCCAATTAAGAAAGTACTTAATTGTTCAATAAGAAATTGGGCGGTGTTTGTTTCTTAAGAGCTAATTAAAGAGTGACTTACAGCTAATATTATTCACGTCGTAGGGTAATAAAAAGTTCAATTATTAAGTCTCATTTTGGAGTGTTTTTGATTATTATTCTTAAATATGAAGTATAATGAAAAAGTGTTTTGTTTCATATACCTTTACTTCATTCTGCTTGATCAGTTGCATTGTGTGTATTGAAAAAATAAAAAAATTAAGTACCGTTATTATTTGATCGCGTTATTTTTTTTAATTTTGCTCTTTTCTAGGCTCATCTCATGCTGGCAAAAATCCTTTGCAGAATGCTAAGAACCTACTACATTAGCACTCTGCTCGTCAGCGCGATCTTCTTCAACGCAGATAATAGAGCTATCGACTAATACGATCGTAGTATTGCGAAAATATTAGCCTAGATGCGTTAAAGCGATTGTGAACCCTTTTTTGCCACATAAATCCTGCAAACGCGACAAATTTAACAGGAATTGTTTATTTTTATATTGTTTTGATCTTAAGTAATTTTCAGGTGACGTTTTCAAAGTATTCCAGGAAGTATTAACATCAATTAATTGAAGCGTAAACCCCACTTACTTGGTGATTCATTATATTTCTATGCGTCTGTGGCCCACCGTAATAAATCCCAAAGTGCTCACCTACAAGTGTTTCTACTTTCAATTCGTATTACAAGATCCTACGATCCTAAATCAAAGTCTTAAGACAGTAGTTAGGAACTAAGAATAACTATACCAGAGAAACTTTGCTAAAATCCAGTAACTTGAACTTTAAATGTATTATTCACTGCCCAGTGTAAATAATTTCATATTGCATTTTTATTTTGTGATTTCTATAGATCTATCTTCTGTTTGTATTTTATAAAATCTTTTTCAATACAATATTTATTATTTAAAGTAGGTACTTGGTTTAATGAAACAAAAACGAAAATGTTCATGTATACAATTTACGGACGCACCGTAACGCTCAATACAATCGAAGTAATTACCCATGGGTAATTATCCCAAGTTTAAAATTAAATTCCGTCCACAGTCTCAGTGGAAAAAACACAAAAGGGAAGCGGATATATAATGGCTTATTTAATGTAGGTACCTATATCCTTTCCGCGTGCCACGCCGCATTATCGTCGGGTGAAATGGACAGTCCGGCCCCTTGAGAAGCCCAAAGGGTTCGGTTTTCGTAGGCACTCAATAATTGAAGTCGTTGAAATTCCGAGCGGATTGTTGCGGCGCCACCTGAGGGAGGGGCAGCGGGGCGTTTAACGGGAAACAATAACGTTAATGTTTATTATAATGCCCGATTTATTGGCGATTCTCATTTACGGTCCACGCTCGGAGTTAAATTCGCGCGGGCTTATTAACGCGCCGCACGCGTTGCGTAGTCGATTTTACTGCGCGGTGCGGCTTAACGGCAGGCCTAGCTTAATTAAAACTAAAACGACACAGTAAATACATTGATCTGCCCCTTGTATTCATCCAGCTTAACCGACCCGACCGACTGCTCTGGTGTAATGATCTTACGACCGAGATGGGGTAGAAGCGTACGGAGACCGTGTGGCCTCACGATGTATAATAATTGAGCAGGCATTAAAATGATTGAGGTGAACCATTTCCCAGGTAGGTAATAGAACGCGTGCCGCGGTAAGCTCGCAATTATCGGAGTTCATTAGCAAGGGCTGTGTAATTTTCCCCTGTTAAAGTTTCTGTGCGTGGCTAAACTATTTTCAGGGGTCCACGGTGAGACATTTTAATCCGATAATATCGCGCTATGTGTTGTGCACGAGTTTGTAATGAAGTTTTGTTGTTTAACTTTACTAAGGCTATTTGCGTAACGTTTATATGCGTCGAATGTGAGACAACTAAGTTACGTCCCAGTTTTCGTGCAATTCAAATATCACATTAGTTTCACGCCGTCGCCTGTGCTCTTCACATTAAATAGTGACCTATTTGATGTAGTGGGAATAAAAACTATAAAATCAGTTGCAAAAAATACCCATCAAAAAAGGCTATAATTTCCACGGCCATGGAGTGTGCCACAGCATTTTTTTTGGTGAAATTCGCTTGTACATAAATGAAGTAGTCCATATTGAATTGACGGGCCCCTAGCTCCTTCAGGGTGCGGTTAGGTGAATTCACGTGCAAATACATCTCGGCATAGCCCAATGTGCTAATGAAAGGCAATACATTATTCAACCTTTGAATTATACAGTGGCATGTAAATCGATATTTGCACCGCATAACCGCAATTAGCTGCTGAATGATTTGGTACCTAAATGATTGCCAATATAATTGAAAAGAGCGCTTACAGCTATTGTGAAGGGCTGCATCGGACCTGTTTAATACATGTGCTTAGTTGAAGCAAGAGGCATGATGCCTCATGTTCAACTTGATAACGTGCGATGCTAAATGGATAGTAAACCATCAAATTATCGTAATAAAGTATAAATTATATTAATACAACTAAAATCATAAAAAGATATGAACCTTGAAATTTTAGAAAAAGTATGCATATTTTTTATTGTCCTAGAGTAAATTTAAAGCTATCAATAGAATCCTTACGCTTTTATAGAAACAAAATTGTATGACAACTATGTACTTAAACGCAGTATTTCGCGACCGAAACAACAATTTACTTGATTTTCCATAAAACGATTAGTACAAATGTGCAAATGTGACGTCATACTTGTGTGTCTATTAGTATGAAGCGTTTTGCGCAGCCGCCAGCGAGGTCAGTCTTTGTCTAAAATTTTTGGGTATTTATGTTCTTTAATTGTAGTTGCTCCTATACAAACATTTGTTCCTCTAAAAAACTGCTTCGAATGACATCATAAAAAAATCTTATTCATCATCCCTATTAATCTTTTTATTCCGATCGTATTATTAGTTTCATTAATTCAAAAGTGACTAGTGATCTAGACTGCTAATAATAATAGGTTTAATAGCTGCTTAATTGTTGTTTAATAAAACATTATTAAGCAACTATGTCTTGTTAAATTATGCATAGTCCTGTTTTTTTCAATAACTCTCCATTAATTTGAATGTAAATACCTAGCGTGAGATGTTCTCGGAACGACAAGCACTCATAAGTATTGTTTGCAAATCAAATTCCATTAAAATAAGCAGTTATGAAATCATCGACAATATTTTTTTTTTTGGAAACAGTCAAATAAGCGTGGGCAAGCATTATTGAAAAAAGCGAATTGGAATTCCCGTTCTTCTGTTCGGGCGTTGATTAGTTCGGTAACAAAAACTATTCCCAAACGGTGTGCGTGCAACAAGCGATGTGGAAAAAGTCGATATGAGAGGGAGGCCGTGCAATCTGATTGTGGGACGTAAGGTGCAATCGCCGGGATGCGTTTCACAGTGAGCGCGCACCATTTTTAAATGATTACTGTCTCTTCACCTTCCCGATCCCGGGGGAATTTGTAGCGCTTATCTGTAGCTTGCGACGTCAAACTACGTTGATGTACCTACTTGTATAAGTACTTTAGATTTTTAAACAAGTATATTTATTCATAAGTAGGTATTTACTTACGCCGTTCACAAATTTTAAGTAGGTATCAACGTCTTGACTTTATATTTGTCTATTATTTTTAGAATAACGTTTATAATAAACTCAAAAGTATTAAAACAATCTATATTTTTGTTGAATTCAAAGATAAACAAATTATTGATCTCATTTTTCAATAGAAAAGTGCTGAAATTCTCATGTTGTTTATTTCCTATACTAAAATTGCCTAGCCGTTCGCCCGACTAATACCTCCCGACTCATAACTATTGATTGCTCTGCACAATTGGACCGCAGCTCGCACGCACTACTCCGCTACAAAGAACCGTGAACCAATTACAAAAAAGGAAACAAGACTTCGAAGATTTTCATTATGCCGCCGGAACGCCATTCTCTTTTTGCTACGTGCTTCATACAGCAATGGGATTGAGTCTGGACAGATAAAATGATCTTTGAGTGTAGGTGTTCAACTGCAATACTTTAACATTCGAGCAGGGGAAATAGTTGCCTAAATAGTGACACTCTATCCAATAACCAACGCTTTGCAATTTATAACGCTTCGCTTTGTGACAGTAAACAAAAATAGGGAGGCCAGTAAACGCTGCCTATCTTTTAGCAAAAACGTATCCAATAACAACAAAAATTCGTCACTTGCGAAAACGAATTCGTTCGTCGGATATGTAAAATGTTAAAGCATTCATCTATGCGCGCTCCGCACACCGGAATTCATGAGAGAATATAGAGCACACAAAACTGCCGGCACAGCAAACCTCACTGCATCAAACAACAACCGTCACATTTGATTAAAATAAATAAAAGGGAATCATATGGCACAAGTACCGCGTCCTTCCACCCCGACCGTGCCGTTCACACACCGGCATCGGCAGCCAGTCCCTGAATGCACATACGTCACCACACACATCAAGATAACATTTTAAACTACATTTTGTTGCTGCATATTATTTATGACAAAAAAAAACAGTCCAACAATTCTCGTCTCCTATTTCAAAACAACCCAGCAATAAATTAAAATGCATGTACGCGATGTAACAAATCAAAATTGTATCATGCAAATACGTGAAGTGCAAACCGTCATAAATATCTCGAACGCACGTCGAATACAAGTAAGACGCAACACTCTAAAACGGCATATCTATTCTAAACGGAAGCTAGGGAAGTATCGAGTTACAAATCGTACAGAAAATCTAGATGTTGGCTGTGCTCCAATCGAGAAGTGATCATATCTGTCAGTATTCTTTGAGCATAAGATCTGTTTAGACCGTTCTACTACATTGGACCAAAGAGTGGAAGAAGAGTTGTTTTTAAAAGTATGACAATGCATGCGTGGCAAAGTACTAAGATTTTAGATGCATTAATAATGAATAGAGATACCTAGATAAATAGATATAGATAGATAAATAAAACTTTCATTTGTTTGCTACAATCACACAAAAACAAAAAGAACAGCATACATAAACAAAATTATAACAAATATTCGATACACAATATGGAACAGAATAGACTGCTCTAACCTTCCAACCCAGAGGGAAAACTAGACCTTATTGGGATTCGACCGGATCCCTCATGATATATTCCTTCACCGAAAAGCTAACGGTAAATACTCCGTACAGAAGTTCCGAAAAACTCTTTGTTATGAGCCGGGATTCGAACCCACGACCGCCGCTTGACAGCCGCACGCCTGAACCACTAGGTTACTGTAGCTGCCGTAGGTAGACATAATGACAAAAAAAAACAACATACAATTGCTGTGTGCGTTGCTGCAAAACAAAAATAAGATTTTTGGTGACTATATAAAGTCAGGTGAGCTTTTACTCTAACGTAATTTAAATAAATAAAAAAGAACAACAGACTATCCCCAATCTTCGTCTAAATCCTAACTGACTCCCGAGCTCCTTTTAATCTAATTATGACAATTCACTGAGTTACCACTTCACAGGGCCTTGGCAATTTCTTTTAATAAGTTCAAATTTTGAGGGCGTCTAAAACAACTTTTTAATTAAAGATAATCAGGCTGAAATGTCAGCAATAACGCGGTGTCACGAAGGCAAACGCCAACTTCATAATTCTGATGCTACTCTCGTTGACGTGCCGACGGCAGGAACACGTTTTATTGGTAATTATGGCAAGTGGCGAAACTTAACTTTGTAGCGGAGTACTTCGCTCGAGAAATGCACATTTGCGGCGTTTGTAGGACTGTAATGGCTTCTCCGTAGTTTAAAACAAGGAGGATTCTCGACGCAGTTAGGTGATTGCTCTCGTTAGGCTGCGTCGCAAGGACCGTCGAGTGTTCTTATGCGAATTCCAGTCTCCTTACGTGGATTATACGGTACAGCTGTGCGGCAGTCGACTGTTTTGCATAGATACGTACAGTTAAGTAGGTACATAGGGCACAATCTAAACAATTTACTGTCGTAAACTACAAACTCGCATGTTTTGGTACAGTCAGCGCAACGGAGCCCGTATATTTACGGTACTGTCGAGTTGTCAAGTTGCGCGGCAACATTTGGCCGACATTTACATACAATTTCATATTCATATCAGAATTAGGTGGCTGGCGTGTCTGGGCCGCACTCGATACGTTGCGTAGAAGAGGTGTGAAATCAGCCCACACCCTCGGCATTTACTTTTACACAACAATTAAAATAATTGTGTTTTAATATATTCATTGTTTGACAAATCGTCATCCTACTAATATTATAAATGTGAAAGTTTAGATGTTTGGATGTTTGTTACTCAATCACGCTTAAACGGCTGAACAGATTTGAATGAAATTTTGCACGAAGATAGTTTATAGCCTGGATTAAATTAAAATATAGGATAGTTTTTATCCCGGGTCCACGCGGACGAAGTCGTGGGCGGAAGCTAGTATCGTATATTTCAAGGTTGGTGTAGTCACCTTCACTGCCAAGAATCGCTACGCGCTACGCTCGTAGCTGATCCCGTGGTTTTCCTCGTATGAAGCGGAAAGCGACTACGGCGTAGGCGCCCGCTAGGCGGGTTCCTGGTAGTGAAAGTGTGCAGATTATTTTGTATTTTAATATACTCTTCACCAATCATTTCCTTTTCGGTAATGTTTTAAGAAAGTATAAGGATAATTTATAAATATTGCACGTACACGGGCACATTGCACCCTTCCGCCCCAACGGCCGTCGCTTCTAGATGGCCGTTGGGGCAGAAAGGTTCTCGAGTGGCGACCACGTACCGGAAGGCGCAGCGCTGAATGTGGGTGGCGCAGGACCGGTCATTGTGTAACTCTTTGGGGGAGGCCTATATCCAGCAGTGGACGTCTTTCAGTATATGATGATGATGATACAAATATACAATTTCAGTAGCATCTTGTAATATTTTTGGTTAAACTGCATACCTTAAACTAACCTTCATCGAAATATTATCTTGTCATTGCTAATTTCTCATGAGCACAAGTTATTAGATAAATACCCTTGGGAAACAGTCAAGCAAAGTAATTACCTACGTCAATAGAACATAGCATTGAATCTAATACTTGATGTGTCTCAGCCTAATATGACAGCATATTAGGTAAAGTCTTATTTACTAATACAAATATGGGTTGAGCCCGTGCCACGCCTAGTGATAACTTCATCCTTGTGAAAGCAAACCTCTGATTACATCCATCATTCAACATTGTCTGACTTAATTAAAGAAATATTAAATTAAAAGGCAAACAAAACGAAACAAAGCGAGGCTTTCAATAGCTTTATTTAGCGCGATAGGAAGTTACAATAACTTGTGCATTGCTGATGCGAATAAGAGAAACGGAAGATAAAACAGTGCAAGTTATATTGAATAAAAACTTTACTCTTGCATACTAATGCTAAAATTTATATTCGACTGAGTTTGCTTGACTTTTCATTAACTTTGCCGTTTCTCGCGGGCGAGAGATGAAAATCAAAATAATCATTAAGTCTGATTAAGCGTCTTGCAAATCGCAGTTGCGATGCTTATCTTGTTAATATTAATTAGTGATCATTTGGCTTTGTCCTGTTGAATTCAAAGGAAATCGTTTAAAATAATATACGTATTCCTATTAAGATAAATTAATATTTATTTCAGGTAACATTTCATTTTACGAAGTTATTAATCATATTTAATACTTCACCCGGGCGCCTTGGCGAACCTTTACCTAGCATCAATTCAAAGGAAAATAAAGACCTTTTTTATTTTTACTCAATACAATAAACAAAAGTTTTTTGTTACAATTTGACTAACATTTCTTGAAATTTGTGATAAATTATCATAATACATTATGATTCTTCCTATTCCAGGAAACATACTCGGACATTAAAACAAGCTGCTAAAATGCAAAAGCCGTTGAGTGTTAAGCGCGTTGACGCGAAGCTAAACAAACATGCATTGCCGTTAAGAAAGGGCACGCAAGAATGAAAGACAAGGGATGTCGTATCATGCATTAGGCGAATTAAAAAGTTTCCCTAGTACCAACAGAGCTGTAGGGGTGCAGGCGCGATCATTCTAAACGTTAATCATGGTGAAAGAGTTGTTTGGAATCAAACGTTCTAAACGCGCCAGCTTCAAAGGGCGCGAAATGCGCATGTTCACAGTGGAACGAATTCGAATAAGTAGCAAGCGGGCAGCCCGTGAGCAGGTAATCGCACCGACCGGAGCAGAAATAAGTTTTAATGTGATGAGCACCGAACTGCGGGATACCACGTACCGATAACACCGTGCAGAATCCATTTCATACAAATAGCTTCTGTATTCAATTGAAATTAGCTGAATGGAAACTGAAATGTTGTTGCACAGTGTGATACGGAACATTAGAGATAAGGCAACGGCTTTGGCTATACTTGCATATACGTTTTACAGTTAGGTAAAAACTAAAATCTGGATGAGTTTAGAATTAAAACAAATGGTTACTATTCTATTTAGTAATGGAAATTACCTTTTACTATTTCCAATTTCCACCAAACCACAATGTGCCAAATCAAATCAAACGCTGCGCGCCTCTAGTTTGTTAGCAAACTATTTTGTAACTCATATAATATTTAGTTCCGTATAAAACCACAACGAACGAACGCGCCATACCTTTCAAAGCCGTAACTGCCTACACATTTAGGTTAGAAAACCTCCGGCAAGAATTACTAAGGTCAAACGTAATAAATTTAGTTTTAGCCAGCAAACTATGCGGTCAGAGATTTTCGGGGGAGCTCGGCCTTTGTTTTGTCGATGCCTACTTTATTCCGTGTAATCCATTAAGACACATGACGAATAGTTGGAGGGGGGAGGGCCATCGACAGCCCTCTTAACTGCCCGTTGCCGTGGCAAAGATTTGTAATGTGTTTACGAACCCCTTTTTGTAGGACAGTTCGGGCCGGGATGCGGTTTCCTAAAAGGCTATTTGTTATGATTTCAAACAAAGTCCTGTCAGAGAAAATAGCTTTTGTGTTTTATTTTCTGAGCCGGATATTTTAATACCCTTACACGCAAACTGAAACAAATGCTTAGTACGGGTACAAGACGGCTTCAATTCAGGGTTTTGTTTGCGTATGTAGTCTGTCTGTTAGGTCTTACGAATAACAAGCGCTCTAGTCGGGAAACTTTGGCGCGTTATATTGCTCGTATTGTAATGAGAATGTAATATTTATACGAATTGGTTATTAACTTGCTATCCCAAGATGTGAGCACTCCTTTTGAGACTAAGCAGCTCAATGCATTGCAGGCGCATAACAAAATACCGACTTCAACACAATACATTTTTCGAATGGGCGGAGTGCCATTCTAATTTAAGGACCAAAACTGGCAACAGAGCGTTAAGACAGAAACGCGAAATAAAGCAACATGTGAAAACATATTACGCCTAAAAGGCAAAACAAACCTAATGCCACAAATCATTTCAAACTAAGTGAGCGTGACATCAAAAAGGAGAAACTCCTGCATATTTTTTGCTTTAGATATCGAATGGGAAAAGGAAAAAATACATACAGTTGGAACAAGAAAGTTCAAAATTGAAAATTTTCCAAACATTTGACTAAACGTATTGAAATGAAACCAAATTACATTTGTTGCGTGAACTCGCTACTGACGTCTGGCCAAATGTGATTACACTGTTTTTTATTAGGGAAATCGAGAGGGCATAAATTTATGCAATCCCAACACGTCAGTAGGGCGTTTCGGAACTAAGCCTCAGTCCGATCATGCTTGATTAGAAATATTGCTTTTGTGTTAGAATCACAACGCTCGTAGCACGACTTGCTCAAAAGAATGTTCGTAAAATATAAATAAATATTAAGACATTCACTGCCAAGAATCTCTACGCGCTACGCTCGTAGCAGATCCCGTGGTCTCCAGGCAGGGAAAGTGCTAATTTTAGGGGACAATGTTACACTTGTCGAACAAGCCCTATACCTAGTAAGCTCACCTGGCTTGTGTTATGGGTACTAGGTCAATACATAACAATACCAATATAGTCAGAGCGGTTACACTCGCCTCTCCTCGCGAGGAGGAACACTTACTGTGTGAATGTCATGCCCTTGCCAGACAAAGAATGAGTTACTTTGGTAGCGACTATCCGCAACCAAAGGAATTCAAGGTGCTCCCGCTGAGCTGCATCATCCGCTTTGTGAAAATTATGGAGCGAGCTTGGGAGTAGGCATAAAGGAGAGGGCAAATGCACAAAAGATCCCGCCGGGTCGAAGTGCATCCGAAAGGGCCCTCATATTGATAAGATAAGACAAGATAAGATACACTCGTCTCTTTTTGCAGGTCTACAAAAGCGAAACAGTATCAAAACAGGTGATTATTACGGATGCTCTATGGCTAGTTTCGCGCATTCTTACGAGCGATCTTTTACATACAACCTTTGGGTAGCGGAGAAAACGACAAAATTAGATTATGAATTACGTGGCACCACCTACTGCAAAATGTAATCTTGTCTATACTTATCCTACTATATTTACCTTTTAACTTTCTCATGACGGCGTCCTATTGGTCAAATACATTATAGTTCAGTAAAGGTGCCACGTGATTGGTCCATTTCATTTTAGGTGTCTCAACAGTTATGAAATGTTGAGTTGGGAACTCCATAGTAAAAAGTATGTGATTTAAGTTTGGTGTACGTAGTCTTAATTCGAACATTAAGGTCGACGAGTATAAAAACTAATTTATAATACAGTGGGCCAAAAATATACATAGGGTAAACGCAGGTATTAACGACCCTCTTAAGGCAATTTTAAAATCGACCTTACTTTTTAAGTATACTGGTTGCCATCACATTTAGTTTTTTAATTTTATATGTTAGTGTTAAGTATAAAGATTATATTTGCTCGGTCAAATGCCTATAAATAAAGGATTATCGTAATAAAAACTATATAAGAAGTGACGAAGTCGATTGTTGCTATTACCGGTCTAAAATAACGGCTGTGAATCTATTAACGATTTTTATGCAGCTATTACCGATCGTTACCCGGGTCCTAGAACTACGACTATAAATTGCCCACACTTTATGAGTCGGTAATACATTATCCTTACATATTTTATTACCGACCCATAGGAGTCGGTAATGGCAACCATAAAAAACCATTACCGACCCATAGAAGTCGGTAATAACTACCATAAGAAGCTATTACTAATAGTTTCTTATGGTTGCTATTACCGACTCATATGAGTCGGTAATAGTTGCTTGTGGTTGCTATTATCGACTCATATGGGTCGGTAATAGTTTCTCATGGTTGCTATTACCGACTCCTTTGCTCGGGTTTGGGTCGTTAATAAAATATGTAACGACAAACATAAAATTTATTACCGACTCATAAAAAGTAGGCATTTTTTATTCAATCGACCTTCTGACTACAAAATCGATTGTTAGTGATTAATATCACAAAAAATATGAACAAAATAATACGGCTTTAAACGAGAAACAATCATTTACGAAGATTACTATAAAATATCGATCTACCGAAATTATCATAATTTATGTTAAACTGACAACGCTAAAATAAGAAAACTGGACAACAATTTATGTGTCGCTAATAGATTTTTACAGACTAATTGTTTAGCTTAAAACTGGTAAAAAAAAACTCGTGTTATAATGCAATATAATAACATAAAAAAGAGAAAAACTAAACATTACTTTGCGGCCATTACCGACTTAGGGGTTGTTGATAGCTGCCACAACAAAAACTGGCGAAGCTATCGCCGTCCTTTTTTAATTTATAGTTTAAGCGGTTAAAATAGTTTTTTTTTTCAATAAAATGCTGTAAGAAATCAAAAGCTGACAATTAAACGGATATCATTAATAATACACGATAAAGTATAGGGTTCACAAACTCGTATAAATGTCTTAAGCAGAAAAGTCACGTACTTACTTGGAGGAACAAGAGCCAGTATGGCGCGACCTGCGTCCGCGCTTCCCCCGCAGAAACTGACGAGTTTTATCTCTTTTGCCCACTGCTACACACACTAAAGTAAAAGTATACGATGCTCAAGGAACAAGTGCGTGTATAGCTTTCCCTACTTATAGCTATAACAGTTCTGGAAACGTAAAAATAACGAATAACTATAATAGGTCGGTAATACCTTCCGATTTTCGATAGGTCGTTAATAGCTGCGTTTACCTTAATCAGGATTAGGTTTAGACCTTATGTTGAAAGGGTAATGTCTAAAATGTAATGAGTTACTAAAAATTTGATGTGATATTTGGTTACGTTATTTTGCAGCCTACATTCTGTGACATACATGTTTCATACGTACGTAATCAATAGAGTACGCCTATTTGATTATACGATTTATGCGTGAACGGACACTATTGACAAACAGGTTTTATTCATCACTTCACATTGCATTCCCGCTTCAATATGTTGTTCATTGACATACATATTATAGTTTATATGAATGTTAGGACATTTTCTAAGGTGAGTTGACAGTTCAATCGATCGTTCGAAAATCACAAAGTTACCCTGCTAGAAATATACAGGATATAATCAAAACTGGTTTGATCGAAAAAGTAAAAATTTAAAAATGAAAAAAAAACTAACTATGGTGCTTGCATGTAAGAATTTGAAATGAAGAAAGATAAATAAACTATACGTACAGTTTTCCCCAAATGCATAAGAATATTAAAAATATAGTTTTCAGATTTAAAAACCGGCCAAGAGCCTGTCAGGCCACGCTCAGTGTAGGGTTCCGTAGTTTTTTGTCCGTCACAGTAAGTGTCCCCACTTAAGCGTTAAAAAAATGGGATATTTGCTACATTGAGTTGACATATTAAGTACAAAACCCTAAAACCCTAAATCCGTTTTTTTACTTTATTTGAAAGCACGTCATTTCAAAGTTTTCAGAGTATGAGAGATGAATAAGAGTATTTGTATTGTATTGTATTGTATTGTACATTTTAATCGTTATTTGTTATTCGGCACAAGTGCTTGTGTTGAAAGCCGAGCTAGCGAAGCGGGTAAAGGTGGTTTTCCACCGGCGAGGCGAGGCGGGGCGTGGATGGGCGAGAATTGAATTTCGTATGGGACTTACTACCCATTTGCACTGAGCGCGCGCGCGCGCGGTGGAAATAGGTAGTAACTCCCATACTATTTTCAATTCTCGCCCATCCACGCCCCGCCTCGCCTCGCCGGTAGAAAACCACCTTTAGTTCAATGTGAGCGTTCCGCGTACAGCGACATCTATCGGCAAAATAAGTAAACTATTGCGCGCGAGCTTAAAGTATGGAAGATGATTTTTATGGGATAATTCTTTATTGCGTGAACCAATTTTCACAGTTTTTTTACTTTATTTGAAATTACGTCATTTAATTGTGATTTTGTAGAAATGATAGGTACAATAAACACCTGCGTATACGGTTAAATTACAAACTTAGTTTAGAAATTATTTTGTAATTTTTTTCAAAAACTATTCAACCTATCAAGTTCAAAATAATTTTCCTAGAAAGTTTTTATAAAGTTCTACTTTTGAGATTTTTTTCATATTTTTAAAACTTATGGTTCAAAAGCTAGAGGGGGGGGGACACTTTTTTTTACTTCTGGAGCGACTATCTCCGAAAATATTAACATTATCAAAAAATGATTGTAGCAAACCCCTATTCATTTTTAAATACCTATCCAACAATATATCACACCTTAGGGTTGAAATGAAAAAAAAAAAGGGGAGGTACCCTAATAAAAAAAAAAACACTTTGTTTTACCACTTTGTCGGCGTGGTTGATATACATATTAGTACCAAATTTCAGCTTTCTAGTGCTAACGGTTACTGAGATTATCCGCGGACGGACGGACAGACAAAGCGAAAATATAAATTGACTATTATGCATTGTAATAAATTGAATTTTTAATTTAAATTATTTAGTTAAGTAGTAATAAGGATGATTTTTAATGTAAGGTTAAGGCACTATTGTATTAGGGTTACCTGTAAAGATAGTTGCTGTGTGTAATAAATAAAATAAAAAAATAAAATAAATAAGGGTTCCTAGTCTACTACGGAACCCTAAAAACGGCCTTGACCAGCAGAGAGAGAAGCAGCTTTATATATTTATTAAATAATTGCTTCAATATTAATATTTATCTTTTAATAATAGGAGAGTCAATTATTTAGTACCGTTATTTATAGGTATTTATCTAATAATCAACAGTTGTAATTTGTAATTCTCCTCAATGCTGTTTTTAAGTTCAGAAAAGACGTTTCATCCAATAGAAATAAATCACTCTCAAGGAAGTTGTAAAATTGCTTTATGTTTTTTTCCCGAAAAGAAACAGAAAAGTAATAACTTTTCAACCAATTACAACACTCTACTTACATTAATCCAGTGAACCCGGCCATTTTTCCCAAAAAGAAAAGTTTCAAAACAACTTACCCTCCGAAAGAATCCCGAAAAAAGCATAAATATCAATGGTGAGGAGGGCTCAAAAGCGATTTAAGCCTTAAGTAAGCCGGTAGGACAGAGAGAGATGCCTTATTGGAATTGACTAGGGTACGAGGGGGAAAAACGCGCCCTAGTGATACATGAGATTTACGAAATAATCAATATGTAATATGACTTCTCGGCGCAATGAAAACTTTTGTCCTTCATCAGGAAGTGGCCTTATGGAGAAAAATCTGTGAAGCGGCACTCCGATCGTATGTTCCCGGGATTCCGTAGTTTCCACAGGAGAGAATAGTGATGAAGAGTCATGTTGGCTGCAGTTTGAAGATGGGTTGACTTACCTACTTGTTAGACTTACAGTAACGTATCTCGCATAAGTGCCAATTGATTTTTAGTATGTAATTATTGCTTTAACAGACTACATTGATACTACAATAAAAAATATCGTGTACACACGTTAACGACACGATTTTATAATTACCGCTCTGTTGGAATGCACACAGCGCAGGCAAAATAAAGCCTTCGCTTTGATATGTTAATAAATAAACGTCATAAATACCATGCTAAAATTCAATTAGCGGATTATTTGCGTGCGCAAATGTTGAACAAATGATAAAGCGTTACCAACACGCGCTTTCTCCCAAAAGACTAATACGTTGTGTGGCATAATTACTTTAGGCAAAAGGGGCGCCTGTTTAGGGTAAGATGAAGAAGAATCGCAGGTGTAAATGGCCGTCTATTGCGCTTTCCATCACAGGCTTTGCGGCCCGCCGGAACCAAGGCGGGATCATTCAAAAATCAAGCTAAGCTACAAACAGATGTGGTCGATTTTGGCACAGTCAGGCTGGAATGCCTGAGAGCGAATTTGCGCGGCGCGTTTGCGGTGAAGCTACGTTCCGGACAGCGGAACATTTAGAGCCAATTCCCGGCTGGCTTGTTGTATGAACAATTAAGTGTGCCAACCTGCTCCCGCGCGGTAAGAAACGTAATGAATGTTTACTGCTTCTAAGTGGTATGTCTAATGCTTGTACGGTTAAACTGTAGTGAACTGTCCTGTCTGAGTTCCGGCCACATGGCACTCCGTTTGCGGTTGGTAAACTGGCTACATTGAGGTTTTAAGAGTAGTTAAAGAATAATAGACGGCCACTTCAAGAGTAAGTAAGGCGTATTAACGGGGTCGTTTAACTAAACATGGGTTGATGTAAATAGTTGCATAATGCGGGTTGCATTATCATAGTAGGCTTAACTCAACTGTTTATGGCTGCATCAATCATATAATTATCATCATATATATTGATACATTGCATTTATTTTATCATTTAAAATGTAGACTGACTGTTATTTATTCTCTAAACCCATCATCATCCACCTACTTCTCCATTGAATTCTGTGTCTCATAAAATAAATATAAATCAACTTATCAAATAAATGATCCCGTTTTTAAATCGGATTTGCCAAATCTTACAAAGGACTTATTAAGAACCCCGTACATCAGAGGACATAATCACCTAACATTTCGAACGCGCGTAAGGACAGTTTAACTGTCATTTTTCCATATAAAATTTGACATTTAGATCTACGTAACGTACGTACAATGATCTACACCATTGACATGCAGATCCCACTATGAACGATATTTGGGTGAGGACCAAATTCTTGGCCAGTAGTTAACCTAGTTAATCGGTAGTAGTTAAAAAGTTCCGTCGCGACACGAAAATTAGCCATGCAATTCTACGATTCATTTTTCTGTCACAACGGAATTTTTTAACTTAACCAGGCTAACTACTGGCCAAGGCTTTGGTCCTCACCCAAATATCGTTTATAGTGGGATCTGCAACCTAACCTAACCGATTTCCGCTTTGCCCAAAGCTTAACTGGTAGAGTGCATACGGTATTAAAATTAAATAAATCAATATTTTTTGAGTACTATCGACAACACAGCTAACTAACCATCGGTGCACCTTAAGAGCATTGTAATAAGGTTCTATATAAACACAGGATGGTCAGTTAACAGTGTTGTCGTTTGTACTCGAACATGCAGTCGCATTTTAGTTCCCGTTTCCCTATCAAAGAAACACATTAAAGAAGCTTTCACCTCAATTCAAACGAAAATTCTCACCCAAGCGTAGCTATTAAACTGGAGCTCCAACTTACCTGAAATAATAAAAATAAACATATTATAAGGAAGATGCTCCATCGGGTTTAACAATATGTTGTTTAAGTCGGAACAAAAGCCCGTTCGGCGTAATGAGCGTTGCGTGCGGATCCGCGCGCGTCAAACATGTAAGCAAACAATTTAGGCATGGCTGAGTAAATAGCGAAATCACTTTGCTCAGGACCCGCCTGAGCATGCTCGCGTCTTGGCACAAGCTCCTAGCGGATGCGTTATAAAATACAAATCGACCAAGTTTCATTTTAACGATTATTGACATACAGTTTGGATTTTTATGTCCTACTTATTTCAGCACAATGTATTTCTAAATACGTATGCCAAACTCCCAAAGTGTAATAATGTATTTCCGATAGTTTTGTATCTATCAGAAATTACTTACATAAGAAACACGCCTGCTGCTTTTATACCTGTTAAGTAGTAGTTTTACAAATTGTGATTGTACGCACGAGTGTTTAACAAAAATAAGACTTAATACTTTCGCTACCAGGAACCCGCCTAGCGTGCGCCTACGCCGTAGTCGCTTTCCGCTACATATGAGGAAAACCACAGGATCGGCTACGAGCGTGGCGCGTAGCGATTCTTGGTCTCGAAAGTGTTAAATGAGCTTTTTTCAATGAAATACACGTTGTTAATAAGTTTATTAGTGAAATTTGATTCGTTACACTACAATGTATTTTTTTAGCAGAAACCTAATTTCTATTTTAATTTACGTTTTATTTTCCATTCAGGTTCAAGACCAATTGGACACGTGTAGGCAGCGGAGAGTAACTGCTACGCGCTACGGCGTAGCACACGTAACGTTATGTTGCCTCGAACGTGATACATTCACTACTAAGTATAGCTACGAGCTACGCTCGTAGCCGATCCCGTGGTTCTCCTCGTGTGTAGGGGAAAGCTACTACGGCGTAGGCGCCCGCTAGGCGGGTTCCTGGTAGTGAAAGTGTTAAATAAATAGGTACGACCGTTTTTCTATTTGATGAACTTGTTTCGTTTAGGTGCATCTTAACGTAGCGACTACGGCGCTTTCTGCTACATACGAGGAAAACCACGGGATCGGCTACGAGCGTAGCGCGTAGCGATTCTTGGTAGTGAATGTGTTAATTTTTACAGTTTTATGAAACCGAACATATCGTCACTTATAAATCTTAAATTAACGGAAAATTTTTAAAAAATAATTCTCCGAGCCGGTGCTAAGTCTTCTAGTAGATGTCGCTACGCGCCTCCCTAAGGCGTTGTAGGAAGGAACTGATTGAAAGATTTAGTGGCCGGGACAGATTGTTCCGATAGCTCAGTTGGTTAGTAGCGACGGCCCATGAATGCCTGTGGTCGCCGGTTCGCATCCGGCTCGGAGCGTTACATTTTTCAATTTTTCCTTTAATTTAAAATTTAATATATGCTGCGTTACTGCTTAATAATACAAAAAATAATATCTCCTCACTTGTAGGCGTTGTTGTGTGGGAGGCTTAGTACGGTGCACCTCGAATACGCGCTGACTCTAATCTTTTTAAATTGACCTTTGTTGATAATGTAATACAAATACTTTGCTCACCGCCGTGGGAAGCGAAAGGAAGTGTGAGATTAGTTACTCGCGCGTTCCACTCGTTTCGTTTGCGGCGGGTGTTTCCGCGTGGGCTCGCGTAGAGAGCGCGCTCTGATGGGACGCTTCGTGCCTTCGGCCCTACGCGGAGCTCGGCCTGCGGCCTCGCGTGCCTCGCCGCTCACCTTCGGGCCTTCGGCCCTCAGGTTTCGCTTGCAAGACAGTCGGGAATGGGGTGTCTGAGAGCGCGCTCTGAAGGGAAACCTGTTTGTTGTTGTAAGTATAGGCATACCTTCAACACATTAGAATCACATTAAAGATTAAGGGCCTGTTTCACAATCTCCAGTTAAAACATATCCGTCAGACAAATGTTGACTGTCACTTTTCTTTTATATGACGGGAGAAAAGGATAGCAATAATTTTAACTGGCAGATAACTTTATCCGGCGATTGTGAAACAGGCCCTAAGTATCTTACTTTATATTGACGACCGGTTGGCTAACCTAACTAGTGGGTAGTGACGCTGCTTACGAAGCTGAAGTTGAAGGTTCGAATCCCGGTAAGGACAAATATTTGTGTGACGAGCATGATTATTGGTTTCTGAGTCTTCGATGTTTTCTATGTATTTAAGTATTTATATCTATTAACACATACACTACCAAGAATCGCTACGGTCGTAGCCGATCCCGTGGTTTTTCTCGTATGTAGCGGAAAGCGACTACGGCGTAGGCGCCCGCTAGGCGGGTTCCTGGTAGCGAAAGTGTTAAATAATATCGTCTTCTAGTACCCGTAACACAAGCCTTATTTAGTTTACTATGGGGCTAACTCGATTTGTGTAAGATTGTCCCCCAATATTTATTATTATTATCCTTAATTACAAATTGTCGAGAAATGAGACTGACTTTAACAATTTAATCAGCCGAAAGACATGCACTGCTGGACTTAGACCTCTCCCAAAGAGTGCCACAATGATCGGTCCTGCACCACCCGCATCTAGCGGACTACCGCGACCTTTCCCATGTCATGAGTCTACCTTCTGGGGGACCAATAGAACAAAGGGGGGGGGGGGGACAATAGAAGAGTTACATAAAATTAACAATGATTTTACCTTGAGACGAAATTATTATTATTCTTATAGTTAATTAAGTGCACGAGCACTGGTCTGCTCACCATCAAGCGAGTCATCCTACTAATCCTACTAATATTATAAATGCGAAAGTTTAGATGTTTGGATGTTTGTTACTCAATCACGCGAAAACAGCTGAACCGATTTGAATGAAATTTTGCACGAAGATAGTTTATAGCCTGGATTAAAATATAGGATAGTTTTTATCCCGGGTCCACGCGGACGAAGTCGCGGGCGGAAGCTAGTAATTAAATAAAAAAGCTAAGACTATGTCCGGTTTGCGTAAAGACATTTTTTCTGTTTAAATAATGACGAAAGTTTCTGTGCAACAAGGTGTAAAAATATTTTCTGTGTAAATTATTCTACAGAAGAGACGTTATTTATTAAAAAGGTGCGTGAACCCTAATGTGGTCCGCCAGTTATTACAAAGCGCTTTTGCAACATCTCCAGTACCCAAAGGTGGTCTGGATTAAACTTTTTAGTCATATGACCACCTGTTGACAACCATAGTTTATGTTAACCCGTCAAGCGCGCTAGTAACACACGTGTGTTACTAAGGGACAATACTAAGGGGCTTATGACACTTACCTGAATTTAGCATCCTAATTAGGGAGCGGAGTTGAGTCATAAGCCCTTTACACATTGTTCTACAGACGATGCGCGGTCGTCGGGTTAAATATGGTTTTGTTTTATTTTTCTATGTTTTTGGTGAACAATAATGAAAAAAGAAGTATAGTATTGTCGTTGGGCACATTTGTTCCCTAGCGCCCTGGTTTTCAAAAACACGAGACACATCCTTACTCAACCATATTGGGGTGAGCCTTCTAGGTCCCTTGAGCAGCCAAGGTGGAAACTAAAGTCAACTTATTAAACCAATTTGGATAAGCATTACTAAAAACAGTTATACTAAAAATTACGTCGACACACCAATTACCATTTTGTTAGAAAGGTTTTTACTACGAGGACGTCTAAAATGAATGATCCGTCAATATAGTGCTCAAATAGCTTGGGTAAGAATACAACTGCCATTTAGGTGCACATTATCCTTTTCTAAAAGGCATGAAAGTTATCTCGTGTTTTTCTTATATGACCCATTTAAATAAATAAATAAATGAAGCACGACACTCATGCGTCAGAGCACTATAAATAAATAAATAAAATAAATATTAGGGGACAATCTTACACAAATCGACCTAGTCCCAAACTAAGCAAAGCTTGTACTATGGGTACTAGACGACAATAAACATACTTATATACATAAATAAATACTTAAATACATACATAGAAAACATGGCATAATTTAAGATACAAGTGGGTAATAACTCTGCCTCTGAAGCGGATAGTCCTAGGTTATTACCTATTGGATTCCTGGGCAAATATTTTTAGCACATCACACTGTGTTGAAGTCTGTAAAAAAACGTGAAATTGTTATTTGTGTGAAAAGGGAACAAAATAGTATATTAGCGAGGGCGGCGTATTGAATCTTGAACGTAGCGAGGGATCTTACAATAGGGCGTAGTGTATCCCTACAATTTTTAACGCCCGAGACGAAGATAATTTTGCTACCGAATGACACATACTTTTATTCACACCGACTATGACGAATTTAAAAAAAAATGCTGTTATAATTACTTAACAAGTTTTAACAAATTTTCGTAATTTTTTTACTCATTTTTAAATATTACAAAAAAAAACATATTTTTTATAACGTTAAAGTTAAAACTTGAAATATGTTGGTTTTTAATCGATCACGATGAAATTACAATCAATTATTGTATTAAGATCTGTGTTGTGTACACTGCGTAAAAGCTACATGCCAGTGAATAAATAAAAAAAGTAGCTTCAACAGAAAAGTAGCATTTCGATCCCTCTCGTCGTGGAGCAAAACTTACTTTTCCGAATGAAAGTTGTGAAAAATATTTTACCATAGACACCAGGTCACTCTAATCTCTCTATCATACTTGGCCATATACCTCGTAACTTGCACAATTTGTGATTCGTCGTGGGTTTAGAACACTTTCTAAGACAATGATATAACGTGGCGATCTGATGTTTTAACAATGACATAGAATGGCTTTAAAATGGTTACTTAACCAGTGCACACTAAGCTACATGTAATGCCTTAACAAAACACCAACACATTAACATACCTCAGCGCAGAATTTCACTAATAACAACCGGATTCACAAATCTGCAAGTTGGGGAGCGTAAATAGAAACAGTCGGCGAAACTTCGCTGCATTAGGCCACAATACGTGGGTTGCACGATTGCGCATATATTAGCGTCTTGTCCTTTGGCGAGATATCTCTGGAAGTTTGCCGTAGCCCGCGACGATTTACATTACTTCCGAAATAGTAAGGCGCACTCGCCAAGCCGTGGAACGACTCGTGCCCCGCTTGCATTGCTTCCGCAACACCGAACCCACTCTCACAATTGAACCACGACGCAGCAGCATGATTTCAATGGCAGATCAAGTACCCACGATTCAATGAATTATATCACCAAATTGATAACTGTGGGTAGTTATGAATTCTACACAATCCGGTCTTAAACCAGGCCTGGGGACCGATTTTAAAGAGAGCGGTAGAAAATATTCGCACACGAAAATTTGTCAGTATTATTTTCGCATGAACCAAATAATAGCTATTTTTGAAATCATCGCTCGAAAGCAAGTGATTTGCTATCGATAGTTTTGCGTTTCGTTGAATTCAAAAAGTAGATAATGACCGGTGTTTCAAATTTAATTTTCAACATACCTAATTTAGAGAATAGTACTTTATTGGAAGTTGTGTACCTATAATATAGTAAATTGAATTATTTTTAATATATTATCCGTTTCTTAACAAAAAAAACAAAAGTAAGTTGTGAGTCAACGAAACGCTTATTTTCCCGCCAATAGACTAACGATCTTGGTTTTCAACCACAAAATTCGTCAAGAAATTAAATATAATCGTACACAACAGCCAATCACTTCGCATCGAATCGATATTTTTTTTTAATATATCTATCTTTTAAATTAATAGTCAGTTCAAAATTAAATATGTACATGGTGAAGTGTCAAATTTTTCCACCGATATAATTGAATAAAAATTGCATTTCATCAAAAATCGGTCCCCCTGTTCATCTTGCCGCATCGGCTAAGCTCGGCTCTTGCGCAAATTATCAGAGTTGACGACTCATCAAATCGCGCTGGGAGCGTAAGAGCACAAACCATCCGACGACCGCATGTGAGCGCAAACACTAACTGTGAAATACTGGATTTGTTATACAGAGGACCTTTCGTGCGTAAGTAATATTATTTATTCTCTTCACACGCGTTTGTCAATTCTTTTAGTGCCATATCCCTTTCGATGTTAAGCGATTATTATCAGTCGTACTATTTAAGGTTACCATCCATTTCATACTAGGGTAAGCTGCTAGAAATGTGATGATGATGATCGATGAATTTACGTTATATTTATTAAATTACAGTCTTCGTATACGTACGCACGTAAATATGTGTACACATATCTTTAAAATTACAGTGTCATTAGTAAAATGCTCATCCAACATCTCAAAAACTTAGTAAAAGTAGACGACAGATTAAGTCGGATAGCACCGCAAGCCAACCCACGGAGCGGGCCGCAAACGTACACGGGAACTATTTTACGTCGCCAAAAGAATGCGGAAAACGGCTAGTAAACTTCTGTATACGCCCAACGCTGCCGAGAGATGGCGGTTGTGACCGGGTAAGAAACTACGAATTGTTTTATTGCCAAACATTGGTAAACGGAGGTTCAAGAGATTCAAAGCGTTTTGAGCAGCAACGAATGATATTTATGTAATCCGTGTCATTATTCGGAGATTCCCTACATACAAATGAACAAAGCTACGCAGTTCGGCGTCCGTCCGGCTGTTCTACTCTACAGGTCATATTTCTCAACCGATTCTCGTGAAATTTTGTGTAGAGGCTCATAGATATGCGTAAATATTCGCAATTCAGTACTTCTATTACATTATTGTGATTCTTCGATTACGAGTTATATTTGAAATATTGTGCTAATTCTGAAATAAAGCATAACTATACACCGATTCTTGACCGGACTGCGGTCTGTTGAATACGAAATCGCAGGCAAATAAATGATGACATCGATACTCAACAAAAAATATTTCATAGCCTTCTGGAAACTAGCAACGTGTCAATAAAGTAAGTAGTTTTTACACGAACACTAGAATAAGGGCTAAGTAGGTGCTGAAATACTACCAAATGATGGCCCTAATGAAAATCTAACAAAACAAACGCATACCAATGACATTTGAACCGCAATATAATCGTTACAGAAATAAATGAAACGCATTATTTATTTAGGCAGTATAATGGAAGTTAACAAAATAGCTTATTTGAAACAAATCAAAAACAAGCATCACATAACGGTGAGAATAAAGGTTAACAGAGCAATAGTAGTTTGTGTTAACGAGCCCAAAGCACTATCTAATCAGGGCAGAGTTGCCAAATTACGTGGTTGGTATAAATGTGGGCTTACTGTAAGCTCGCGGTGTGCGATACTAATAATATGTAGAAGCTGTGGCGTGTCTAAACCAAGCTCCCAACCCACTGCATTAAGAAGCTTCTTTGAACTTCGTATGCATACACATATTCCAACTATATTTTTTATTTTTATAAAATGCATGCATACCTACAATCTCTCATGCTTCTATGGTATGGAATGAATTACTGTCATACACTAATAATAAATAAGAAAACATTTAAATTTACTACACTAAAGAAACATGAAACCCCTGTTCCTGTTACCCACTCTGTCTGTCCTGTAGATGATTAAAAGCATTGTCGCAAAACCCAACACCATCTGGAGACCAAAGTCGCAAATACGTCACCGCAAAACCAAACTGGTGACCAAGAACTTATCGATATACCAATTGCATTCGCACGTTTGTATGTCCAACTTTATTTAAAGAAAATTGTGGAGTTTTTAAGTAGTAGACTAAATTGTCTATAAAGAATATCAACTCAAAACGATAAGCAAAAGATTCTAATACTTAATAAAAAGAGCTGAATTGCTTTATAATAGAAATCTAAAGAGCAAAGTTTTTTTATATATGAATTTGCATTATATGCAGAAATGAAAGCGCACTCATCGAGTCGGAGACGTATACCGCCCGCCGTAAACCATTG
Organism: Epinotia bilunana; assembly: GCA_947049275.1. Lineage (NCBI taxonomy): Eukaryota > Metazoa > Arthropoda > Insecta > Lepidoptera > Tortricidae > Epinotia > Epinotia bilunana. The sequence continues at coordinate 16,944,357 of OX346260.1, read as the reverse complement.
TGCGATAAGTCATGCTACATATATTTTGAACTAGGTAAAGGTATAAGAAACATCTTAAAGGAAACGAGAGTTAGGTAGTGCCAAACAAGGGGCAGGAATAGAATAGAATAGAATTTAATACTTTATTGTTCACTGTGTACAAGATAGCTGGTATGCAGGGAAAAGGTATCAACAGTTACCCTGTGCGGGCATACTATATTATTATTATTAATCCTAAAATACATGTACGTTATTATTATACATTTTAAAATTAATTTATTGTTAACAAACACTATTATAAAATTCCTTTGGATCATAGAAGACCCTTCCTTCCTTTCCCTGGCAAAGGAACTACCGATAAGTGCGTGTGGCTAGTTTGATTCTACAGCTTTTATAAGACGGTGACGTCTACAAGGATGTTTTTCTTATTGTTTAATTATTAGGCTTTCTACGGTAACAGCAGTCATCTCCAAAGCACTTAAAACTTTTAACATTACAGTCCTTCCGATTGACGTATACAGTCAAAACACTTTCTGTAGCATCCCTTGTTATCCGTCCAGCGATGTCATAAGTTTCGACCCGCACCAGCCCGGCATCGGCGGCGGCTAACTTATCACTTAGTCACGAACAAATTAATCCAAGGAGGTTACCGAATTAATAATACGGTGCTGTTTCGATATCTTCTAGCCGCTTGTCCTTTATCGCTTCAGTCTCGATATGGCTGTAATTTATTCCGCAGAGAGCCAAATTAAATATAAAACGTCGTTGCGGTGTATCACTGTAAGTGACTGTGATAAATGAAGCCATTAGTAACGCGAGCTGTACTTTTTTCGGTTCATCCGGCGGCGTCGACGGGACGGGGGTTGCGGCGAGCGGGAGTTTGTGGACAATTTCATTAGAAAACGTTATAAGTGTGTCGCCGGGTGACGGGGTGACGCGGGTGACATAGAGGGGGCGGCGGCGGGGCGGAATTACAAGCGACGCGATAAATTTTGTCGCCTCGCGACATTAGGCTCACGGCGAGATAGGGATGGGACGCACCGCACGGCGGCGACGACGCAGCGAACGGAAAGCGCTGATCCTTGAGCGAAATTAAAACAAGGAGCGTACTTGGTGAACAATAAAAACGTCCAATAAATCGCAGCTGCCGTCGACGTGTGGACTGCAGGGCTTTATCAGAAACTCTTGTGTCATTGTGGTTTACGCTGTACCTGCATTTTCCGTGCTATCGAAGACTTAACAAATTTAGATAAGTTGGTATGGGAAGACACTAAATAACTTAGAAATCCCCTTTTTAAAGCCAAATTGCTACTTAAAACCAATGATTCAGATTCAGAAAATGTTATTGGTAATGGTACAGGTACATTTTACAAGTCAAATTGTTAACATTTATTAAATAACTACCGCTTAGAAAAGTTAAAAAACCCCCGACATTTTCATTTGAAAGTCCAATATCTCAAAAACGACTGAACAGATTTTAATGTAACATGGCTAAGATTACTCGGGATTACATCAGCTAATTATTGTTTTATTCTATACAAAATCTTACCTTCTTAATCTTTGATACTTAGACTATTTATATTAAGAGCAAGTTTTTTTAATCATTTTTACGTGACAAACTGCCACGTTGCGATAAAACTTGAGACGTTACTTTCAGCTGCGGTCCATAAAGACCAGCGAGAAAGTAAAAAACAAAGTGGAAATAAATAAACATTAAACACCAGCACTTAAGAGTATTTTCATTAAGGGGCTACAACGTTGCATGTTCGTACCGACAACGATTACTTTGGAGGAAAAACGAATTACGGTTGACAGTCTGTAAAGAGGGTAGGTGCACGCCCGCGCCTAATAGGGGAGAATCGATGATCTTACGGCGATAAGACATTTGATTATTCGAAGTTTTAATTTAATTTTGGAAAAGTTTGTTTTCGATGAGGAAAGATTGTCCTTACTTATGTATATTCACAGATGTCTGAATTCAAAATCGCAAAAATCAATACTGGACAATAGAGGATACTGTAAAAGCACTAACAACCGTGATTTATTTGCGCTGCGCGCGAGTCCGACTGGCACTTGGCCGGTTTTTTTTCTAAACAGGGAAGGCTATATATCACAATAATTATGAGGGTATTGTAGACAAAGGAACCACATAGTTTATGTAGTTTTGCTTTTATAGAACGAACTTTCTAGAAACTGTAAACTTTTTTCATGCATTTTCATTTCGTTTTTTATATTTCTAAAATAGAGATGTTATACCAAAGTCAATCGAATTATTCAACGATTTTAATAATTACATGAACACAATTGCTAACTAAAATGAAAATAAAAGTAACAACAGTTCAGAAACAATATTCGATTTGAATTACATTTTAGTCACAAACTGGGGACGAAGATTTTTACTTTCATGACTGTATTTAGAATACAAAATATCTAATGCTTTTAATTGAAGGAAGTTACTTCAGTTGTGCTTCTATTGGAAGGCATTCCCAGTATATATTAGTGATAAAATAACTTTTTGATGCCTCTACATTTTGAATTACTAGCTTCCGCCCGCGACTGCGTCTGCGTGGACCCGGGATAAAAACTATTATATATTTTAATCCAGGCAATAAACTATCTTCGTGCACAGTTTCATCTAAACCGGTTGAGCTGTTTAAGCGTGATTGAGTAACCAACATGTAAACTTTCGCATTTGTAACTAATATTAGTAGGACTGGAAAGGGGAATTTTGAATTTTGAATTCAAATATTATTTTAATCGTTTTCTTCACGTTTAAAATGCAAAAAATATTGTGATGTTAAAGAGGATTGTTTCTAAATACAAAAATAGCCTAGCGACCAACATAATTCGGAATTCTCTATTATAAACCTAATCCCACTACCTCATTTAGAATAGGAACGTGTACAGAAAATGATTATGATTAATCAAATCCTTGAAATATATGATGATAAGGATTCGGGTCTGGAGCCCAAGGAAATTGTAATAGTGTTATTGGCATGCATTACTGTACCCTCGCCCTATCGACATTCAGGGCTCGCCCGTCCTCCTGCCAAATATATTTATCGTCTTCACCAATTAGATTTTTACTGCTTTAAACCTACCGAGAAAAAAATCTTCACCAAGATACATTATCTAATTCTATTGCCCAGGATAACAGTAAAGCAAGTTTTATTACTCTGACGTTGATGAACGTAGGCCTTTTATTGAGTTTAAAGGCGGTATTAGGAAGTATAAGTTCGTGTTCCACATAAAAACTGAGGGTCTGGAAGTTAATTGAAATATTTTTATAGGGAGGAAATTAAGTCTATCTAAGTATTCCGATACGGCCCTTATGTCTTTACAGCGGCTGTTAAGCGAAGTAAACGCGTATACTGTCGTAGCAGTATAGCAAAATAAAATCTGAAAGTTCGATTCAAATTTAATATGTCTTCTGTATTCCGACGCCACCCTATTTCTCCTGGAGGTATAGTTACCTACATATAGAACTCGTGACGCATTCAATTTGAAATCACATTATGACTTTCCAACATGCAACTCAAGCTTTCTATTCCTTGCTTTTATATTGAATCTTTCTGTCTACGTTTTCAATATGAGACAGATATATATGGTTTAATATATGAAACATATCTGGATGTAACGAGATCCAGGAACGCAGGAACACGTGTTGCGCAAACTAGGTTACCATAAAATTGTAAACGGACAATGCTTAGTCCAAAGTCTTATCTTACTTAGATTTGAGTTGGCTTATCGAATCTTTTAGAATTCTACTAATTTAACACTGCAAAATACTATGTGATTTTTAAGGTCTTTGATCTTCGCATGTCAATATGTCACGCGCTATATTAAGGCGCTATTACTTTGAAATTATACTTAATAACAATGAGTTTCCAATTTAATAAATACTCTAGGTTTTAAGAGGTTAAATGTACTTTCGGTCGTGTTAACCCTTCGTATGACTTAGCATTGATCTGTCTATCAAAAACTGCCTACGTGACAGAAATGAGAAAATAAAGCCTAGCAGCACTATCAGTGTCAAAGGATCCGAAATGTTTATAGTGTGTGTCACATTTCAATAACCATACAAATATACGATAAGAGTGAAAACGTATCAAACAGGTAGGTACCTACATCTTGAAATGCACAGATGAGCAGTGCTTTATGTTACAATACTCCCAAATAGCTCTGTGTTCAGATAAATTTACACCAACATTAGGTAAAGTACACACGATATGAAAGTAAATGACTGAACAAGGAGGGTTTTGCAGGCCTAGTGTCGCTGAACCCGGGGTAATCCCATCAATCTTACACATTAGCATGGAGGGGACAGGTCGGCGCCGTTTGATCTGTGATCTGATCTCCGTGAATTACCTACTCTTAATACTACATATTAATTTTCATAATTAATTACCGGTTATGATCCTTTTGTAGGGATGCTTTCGTGGTGTTAGTTGAGATACAATGGTTAGTTAAATTAGAAATTATAATTTTAACAGAGAAACTTTTTGATGGTGAGCAAAATGTCATCCCGCTCTAATTTGGAGCAGCCCAACTAGGGAAGTACCTCCGCCTTGCAGAAGACCACAGCCATAATAACACTACTACTTGCTCTGTAGTAGTGTTGTGTTCCTGGAGGTGAGCAAGGTCGCCAGAGCTCCCGAGGATGCGTTGTGTTGAGAGCGAGAGAATTTGTTCCTTCAGCTGTCAACACGGCGAATCCTCAAACATATCAAGGGTCGGCAACGTCCTTTGGAGTTAGATGCGTCTATAGGCTGCGGTGTCCGCTTTCCATCAGGCGGGCCGTACGCTTGTTTGCCATCGTCGTTGAATAAAAAAAAAAGAAACGATATTCAATTATGTTAATTACCTACATATGCCACGTAAGTTAGGTACGCAATTTGGTTACAATAAATCTGAATGGAAAATTTTAACAAAAAAATCTGTTTTAACAGAAATCTTCGGAAAAAGGAAGTCACTAAATGTTACCTTTACATGGAATCATGGGGCCAAGCTGTATGCGAATCACAGCACCGTCATTTATACTTGAACTTAGTTGTAGCCAAACACTGGAATATCCCATAGAGGGCCATTCAACGCCCTCGTTTGTTGAAACGCCAAATCGAGCCGCATTATTCTAATTCTCCTTCCCAATAGCTTTGGAAGAAGCTATTTATTTGTGCCGGAAGCCCAATCTGCCCCTTCAGAGTGTTCAAGTCTGCTTAAAACGTAAATAATGTCATGAATTATGCTAGCGCGTTTTCAAGAATAAATTATATACAATAACATACAAAAAGTACGTTGACTATATTCACATCAAAAACGAAATGGTGCCTCCAAACAAATAAACTATCAGGATTAGTAAAATCAAACGCCTCTTCAGTTTTCAACGCAGATTGCACATACAATAAATTAAAGAATAAAAAGGTATATACGTTTTCTTATATATCATGATAATTTAACATTAGAGCACGTGTGGAATCTTTATTCCTCGCGGGCCGCAGAAGTGAAAGATATTCCAGATATAAAAACACGTGCCCAATGCTAATAAAGTTGGGCAATATCGAAACGGTGTTTTGTATGAACGGTTTCCAAGGGAGGCCAAAAAAGGGACATAAAACGAAAAGACGAAAAGAAACGAATGTGGAAATATGGGCAGTATTTTATTTACTGCATACAATCGAACCTTTATCACAGAATGTATCTCATTACAGTGTTTTGTAATACAGGGTATCTAAGGAACTTCGACATAAATGTTATTTTTTGAAGCACGATACGTAGGCATAATAGAGGTGCATCTGTTGAGGGCATTTATGTTTCTTTCACAAACATATGTTCGTTTGATATTATTACTTCGATATGTTTTGAGTACATGTTGCGATTGATCTATGAAAGCAAATAAGTGAACATATTTTGTTTATTGATTGATGACAGAAATATTATCAATAAGATTAAATGTAACAACAACCAGTAAGCTGACCTAGAATTACCGAACCGCGCATACGATATGACACAGCCCTCACAATCGCTTTGCTTTAGTGCTTCCACAACAGCCCAATTTAGACAGCCTCAGCTGAGCGAAATTGCACATCCCATGTATGAAACGTTCAGAGAAATAAAATTATAGGACAAAATATACATGCACTGAACGAAACGTGTTGCATCATGTAGTTTTCATGGAAAGCTACAAGTATAGGATTTTAGTCATTATAGATTCAATTTATTCTATGGTACTCGATATTATTTGACAATTTAATATCCCAAATTATAAAATCGGGGATTTGGCAGTAGCTCTTTTAGTCTTCGTAGGCCAAACTACCGAGGATTTGCATGTGAAAGTAACTTTAGATGGAATATTCGAATAATCGTAGAATAATACATAAATCGAGTCCGATAACAAAGTGAAAAGCAAACGTGAAGATTTTTCAAGGAACTCAATTCGATTGTTCGCGTTGTTCAGCCGATCATAATCAATTGTATATTAGCAACAAATACGGCGAAGCGTTCTATCGATAAGGCTCAATAATTGGATTCGAAGGAAAGGAATTTTAGCGAAAAAATGTTCGACAATTTGTCAGTCAGCTAGACGGGGATCTCAGCGGCATGATCGTGCTTCATCATCGTTTTTTCGTCAAAGCACCCGCCCCTCCTCGCGGTGATACCAGAGAATTCTTATTACGCGCGCTGGATACATTCTGTGTATACTTTTCCTTAAAAAGAACTTTAATTCTCTTCGCCAGTCCTAAATAGGGGAAATCGAGCAGCTTTATTACTTTAGGTACGCTTGCTTTTGTTTTCTTTTACGATAAAACACGACGTTACAACATTGTGCCGTAAGTGAGGGATGTAGCGTTCCACGCCACGCCAATGTGACGAGATTTTTATAAAATGTAAATTGCAACACTTCCGTTACTAATACTGATAGTAAAGTTTTTGTCATAAATATCGAAGTACGCAATCATTTCAAAAGAAAAATAAAGAATATTTTTGACGCTTTTTTCTTAAGATGTACAAAACTTACAACTATTAAAAACCTGGACACTCGCCACCATACACCTGCAGTAAAAATCTATCCGTCACCCCATTAGCGACTAAGTAGCCAACATAGTTTCAAATGCGAATTCTTCAAATAACATTACTATTCATAAAGCATCTTGTATATAGTTATGGTGTTTGATAGCTCAATGCATTTATTGGATAGCGAGAGCGTTAGTTCGCGACGCGAAGCGCAGCACTCAACACCGCGGCTGAAAAATACCCTTTCATCTAGGGAATTCGTGCAGGGATGCCGAACTCTTATAAAGCGAAACGTGAAATAAAGAAACCGAATGATGGAAAAAAGGAACGGACTGAGTCGCAACGGCCGTAGATCTAGGAACGCCGTGGCACACCTTGAATTATTTGACAGTTTGAATTGTCACCGCTCGCCTGTTCTGTTATTTTTCGCATTTTCCTGCCTCGCACGCAAAAAAGACAATGCGTAAGTTACAAAATACACCGATACTTGTAATGTTACAATACACCCGTCACTTCGGTTTGTATTACCACTTCGGATGTTAACAGTATAATAGATATTCCCTGTAGACGCGCGGTGCAAAAATACCTGCGTTAACTTTTTCCTGGTGAGGTCGGAATTCAAGTGTTTTTCCTTAAATATTGTTTTATAACATTATGAAACAATATCAGTATATTAAATATACATATTTAAAAATAAAAGCATTTTTGTCAGTTTGAAAGGAAGCAATGTAATTTGAGTGAAATATTACCTTTCACTGGCAATTTCTTCCGGAAAGTGTCAGCCCGTCTACTCCAATCACGGCGGCCGTTCGCACTAACGCCTAATTATGTTTACCGTGTCCCTTGTTTCACGTGAATTGGTTCGTTCTAATTCACTTGAGGTATACGTGGAAGCCGATTCCAACGATACTTGCATATATAGCTTAACTGATTACCATGTACAAACGTAGTATATATAGCGTTCGCACGGTAGACAAGTTTCCTAAGTACCTACATAGAATCTGTGTGCAGTAGCAGGACGATCCTCAGAGAGCCACGCAGGATCCATTAATTACCAGGGCAGCACGCCGCGTGAGACGTCAACCTTCGCCATGAAGCGCCTGCCCAACCCCTCCTCCGACCGCTTAAACCAAACCTCCCACCTAAATCCCAACACTGATCTTTACTCAAAGATTTTTTTTCACAAAGCCGTCATAAAATGAATGAATTAGCATACCTAATTGTCCCTTGAAATGGGAACAATAAATGAAGAGCCCCTCTATAGAATCCGGGCGGATTTCTACGAGGCAATCAAAATTTAGGAATTATTTAACAGTTCCACATGAAAATCCTGTATTTTTTAAAAAGGAAAGTTAATGCGAGAACAAAGAAGCGATATAGACCGAGAAGATGAGGGTTTTCCCAAAATTTGAACACTTTTATTAACGTCAGATAGAATGAAATAAAGGAAATAATTTAGCCGGCCGCGAATCAGCTTTGTGAGCTTATAAAGTCGAGTCCGCAAAGTCGACTTGGAGCACCCCCTCACACACGCGTGAAACGAACCTCTTTCGTTTCTGAAGAAGCTTTGAATAAGACGTCTCGGGCGCTCTGTTGTGAGCTGATTCAAATGCTTACGTTGATTTTTTCATTGTAAACGCGATCTTTTCTTCAGTATGTGTGGAGTGAAGAAATAAAATGAATAATATGCGGATCACTTCTTGGTTTTAGGATTATTAACTTTATCATATAATATATCATACTAGCTTCCGCCCACGACTTTGTAGGACCCAGAATAAAAGCTATCTTATAATTTAATCTAGGCTATAAACTATCTTCGTGCAAAATTTTATCCAAATGGGTTAAGCCGTTTAAGCGTGATTGAGTAACAAACAGCCAAACACGTAATGATGTACAAATAATTGAATACCTCAAACATTAACCCAAAAAAGATAATCTGGAAACAGCGCAGTAGCTTTTGGTGAGAGTAAATTCCGTGACTCGATTCGCATTTTAATTTATTTTGTTATTTCGCAAATGATCGGCTTATAATGTCCCATCGGTTCGAGCATTGTAACAGGATGAACTAGTCGATGCGTGAACCGTATTTATTAAATTTCACTCGAGTTTTTTATTGGAAAAACCTTTTAATGGATTTTTTAACCAAGTGGATATTTGGGTTGGACGAGTTTTTCGCAAACGTTATCCATAAATATTTGAGATGTCTTTTTAGCTGCACACTCAAAGTATTTATTGATGATTCATATCAATGATTAATTTAAGATAAATTTTATGCTTACGCAAAAGCTGATTGCCATATTAAGTAACCTTAAGGAGATTTCAGCTCACACTCTCTGGGGTTACGGAAACAGAACGGACGAACATTTTTATTCTTACTATTTGCTGTTGACTTTTCGCTACGAAAATCTGACACATCATACCAAAATGCGGGTTCCATTGCTCTTAGACTGAGCGTTATGACTCGCCATTAGACCATACAATTTTGTAATAAAAGTAAATCGTGTCATAGTTATTTTGTTATAAAATCAAAAATCAAAATCAAATCAAATCAAAACCTTTATTCGTGACAAACACAACACATTTTCCTTTGCCACGAAATGGACCCCGCTCAGCATGTTGCTAGCTTTGCAGCCCGCGCTGGTCTTCCGCAAATCAAATGTCAATATGTAGGTAAGTACTTAACACTTCCACTGCCAGGAACCCGCCTAGCGGGCGCCTATGTCGTAGTCGCTTTCCGCTACATACGAGTAAAACCTCGGGATCGGCTACGAGCGTAGCGCACCGTATCTTGGCAGTGATTGTGTTAATCGAAATCCCCAATAAAAGTTTTAGCTACCGTGACCTGTTCTCATCTCGTCTTCGAGTGGCAGACGTATCGCGACGTAGCCCGGGGCGTCGACAATTACGAACTGGACGAGTACTAGACTTCTAATACAAATCGCTCGCCCCAGGATTCGTTTATCCGTACCTCCCCACCCGACCCCTTCGGGCGCGGACGCACTTATGGCGAATCAAGAAAATGTAAGGCTTAAGCGCTCTTGTTCACTAAATTTAAGGCACATTTCAAAACGTACAAATTAATAAATGTTTGTCGGACTGTGTTATTCCAATATCAATTTCATTCACAATGATAATTTTGTGACAACTGTCTATAAGCACTTAGTTCTTATTTAATACCATCTCCAAAAAGTATCAAATTTTGACTCTTGAAAAAAAGGTAAGTAAATGACTGTTTTTTTCTATAGCTTGAGTATAATAGGCATGATGCCTCATGTTCAACTTGATAACGTAGTGATGATAAATGGATAGTAAACCATCAAATTATCGTATAGAATTCTTACACTTTTATAGAAACAAAATTGTACGACAACTATGTACTTAAGCGCAGTATTTCGCGACCGAAACAACAATTTACCTGATTTTCCATACAACGATTAAGTAGTACAAATGTCAATTGTGACGTCATACCTGTGTCTATCAGTATGAAGCGTTTTGCGCCGCCAGCGTTTGTGTCAATTTTTTGGGTATTTATGTTCTTTAATTGTAGTTGCCCCCATACAAACATTTGTTCCGCTCCAAAAACTGGTTCGAATGACATCATAAAAAAATCTTAGTCATGATGACTAAGATTCTTTTATGATGTCATTCGAACCAGGGATGATCCCTATTGTGAGATTGTCTAACGTTACTCTATACTTATTTCTATGTGTTTGGTTTACGTTTGACTTCCGGCCTAGCCTAGTGTGGAGCCATCGACTTTGCATTTTTTGTACTCAATCTTCCTGGTACTTAATAAAATTTTACTTTACTTTATTTTTACTTTTACTTTACTTATGATCACAAAAAGATATGAGACATACATGGCAACATTCTTCAGGTTAACCACCTCCTGCTGCTACAGCCGCACCCCAATTCCGAGAAAACTATTACATCATTGTCCCACCACATTCCGATTTTATTTCTCTCGGCGAAAGCTCTTGTATCAACAAAATATACGACAATGTAAATGTTTCGCTGCGACTTTCCGAAACTCTTTGTTTTTAGGTAAATAGAAGAACAAGACGGATTTGAATGTAATAAAAGCACTTTCAGAGACTTGTTTTATCAATATAGATATTCTAGGTACACCCAGTACATTAGCAACAGCAAGCAAGCTCTTGGGAATGAGTAATATCGCAAGCTAAAAAACGATATGACAATTTTAGAGAAAAATTCAGTCCTGAATTCAAATTACTCTTTTAATATATTACGCTAACAGCACGAGGTAGTCACGTGAAAGATTTAAAAGCGTATTCCAAACAAGAACACGGAAATATTAAATTACACCCCAGTGGACCATATTTTAAAAGAGAAGTTCCTTAAGGGGTCATTACGTGGTCCTGTAAAATCGTTCGGAGCGTAATTAGTTCGCCATTTGCTTAATATATTGGCACTCCTGCTACCGACTGGCTTCAATGCCAATGCAAACGAAAAGGCAAAAGTAAAGTCTATTTAGAAAAATTGTGCTCGTAATCATTAGAGCCGGAGTTGTTTTGCTTTCTCGAGTGCATTTTATTCCTGGATTTTAACTTAATCAGAATCGTAATTCAAATATTTGATTCCATGGAAAAGGCAAATAGCGAAATGTTTGCGTAAATATATTTTGAGAATATTGTATTTATTACATTCGTTTATAGATAGAATGCATTCGAGAAATAATATTTGACTAAGAAGGAGGGTTTTGATAAAAGTATTTTTTGTCCGGTTGCCATTTAAGAACGTATTATATCCAATTAGTATAACAATTCCTGACAAAATAGCAGTAAACTTTATGGTAAGTTATTCTATTGAAACCGTTTAGTTGCAATGAAAACGATTTCAATGAAGTTATTATTTATGTTGTTTTATTTATGTTGTACGACGCTTTTCAAAATATCATACTTCATCATAATAAGGGCATTAACTGTTGAAATGATTTTAAGTTTATCCGCTTTGTGAAATCTAAACTTTGGTAATAACGTAGAATAGGTTGGTAATGTACTAGCACTTAATTTCTACTTTATGGATTGCAGGATTCATAAAAACCTCCAATTAGGTCGCCATTAAGCTAATATAATGCCATCGAAAAAATACAAGTTTCCTTCTTAATGTAACTTTGGAGCAATCCGATAAAACTAACTAGGTATTTTTAAAGTGCTGCTAGTTGGAGTTAGCTCATTTCATGTTATATCTCACTGCTATGTTTTTTACTTGTCATATGTGGGCTTATTATATAGGTAATGTTACTTTACTCGTAAGTAGACTTTTACAATCAACTAGTACACTTTTCACTTAACAACGACATAGTCCTAAGTATGGATTAATTTCTGTTCATCGGTTTGTGTTAATAAGGAGCCTCGGCATATCTATTCAAACAGTAAAATGGAACAAAAAACTTCGGTGCTATCAAACACGAAGTAAACTGTTAAACAGTTATGCAAAAGCCAATACAAATTACATACCACAACTCGAGTGTCGCTGGTGGCCTGGGTTTTAGCAGCCTTCGATCACCCGTCAGCGCATAACTAAATTAGAGCAATTTAAGTCAGGAAATTGGAAGCGCTATCGGCCGTTCGATGCGGTGCCGTTGCATCGGGGTGCGCCTCTACCGCCACTGGCATTTCAGACATCCACCTTTTCAGCAACCCTGGCTAAATGCCTGAACAATGCACGAATCTGGACAGACCGATCCGAACGGGCCCGAAGATAAACGACAACCGTGGCGCGGTGTAACAACTGATTGATATACGGTCTGTGATGATATCGTACATAGCTATAGAAGTGAACTACAGCTAAGCCGAATTCCGGGCCCGCTACAGTTACAGTTTGAGTGCTGTTGACAGTAAGCGATGTTTAGTTAGCGTTGCGAGCGATAAGAGTCGAATAGGGATCCAGTTACACTTGTTTGTTTTGATAAACCTATCTGCAGAAATCCGTTTGCACTTTGCCCGGTAGCGGAATTTTTAAAACTGCTAGTCGGTAAACAAAACTGGGAATCGGATTGATTTTGCCGCTAAAACGTATGCGTTTTAATAGCATTTGAAATGGAAGTACTAGAAATTAAATGACACTTTTATATTAACCGACGCGTTAAATGTTTCAACGCATCGTAAGGCAAATATTGCAGGCGATATATGTACAAACCAGGTCGACGTTGCTATAAATATTCATTAATATTTTTGATGAGATCGGCCGATATTTTCGCGGCATGTAAGTTTGTTACATCATGAATATGGCTATCAAGCTGATAATAATCTGTTTGATGCGAAAAATTCCGTACCGACCGGAACAGTTTGATTCTGGAAAGGGCGTTGCGTGGCCGTAATACCGCTGTACCCTACCCGTATATAAAATTAAATCGATACAACTAATGTATTCACGTATTTTGTTGGACATTTTATAAATCTCTATAATCAAGGCGTAAAAATTAGGGCATTTTTAATCCATATTTCTACGTATTGTTAAAAGCTATTAAAAAATCTATCATTGTTTGATGATAGTTAAGTGGTTACTACCGAACAAACCACTTTATTAATTTATTTTGAATGATAATAACTGCTTACAAAGTAAAGGCTTTATAAAATATTGGTATGAATACAAGCACACTTCCAAAAAGAAAAGCAACAAATAAACAACCAAAACCGAAACCGAAGTACAACATCTGCATTTAATGTAATTGATCCCAAAATAAACGCTAATAGCCAAATTGCAACTTCTTTGAACTGAATATTTGATCTAAAATATTGTATTTTCTCACCAGAAACGTTTCAAGTTTGTTCACCAAAACAAAGCAACTCGCTCAAACACCCGGTACGCCATTTGCAACTGTGTACGGAATTCCGGTGTGCAGTTGCAGTCAAGAGAACATGTCGATAGCCCATACAAAGTTAAGGAGCATAAGTTAAGATAATAACAAGTAATCGAGCAAGTTGGAGGCAACACACTTGCTTGCGTACGAGGCAACACACTTGCTTGCGTACGAGCTCAGAGCGGGCCGGTCAGAGTTTGGACTCGCTCGACGGCTAAAACAATGGCAAATCAAGCATGCAACGGAACTTTCTCAAAGACACCCTCTTGTGCGTGCGACGCTTAGCGAACGCTCGGTCGCTAACTTTATATTGGTTAGGAAACTTCGTCCTTAGTCGGGCTTAGAACCAGTAAACACGAGGCGCTAGATTCGCCAGAAAACACATTTTGTTAATTATCAGTGGCAAAGTCATGAGTAAGGAGATAACTTGGCTGTCCAACGAGACTAATGCGTTAAGAATGGCAAATATAGCTTCATGTTAAACATAAATGAATAACTCACTTCCTTGCAAACACATTATAACAAACGAATACTTAGTAAAACATTTACGAAAAAAAAGTATTTTTATTTAAGCGGTACTGCCTAAATTGTGGAGAGTAATGTTGTCCGCTTAACATTAAATAAGACCGTTTTAGCGAAGCAGATAGACAGATAAAGACGGCATACATTTTCATGAGAACAGAAAAAAATAAAATGTAAGCAATCTGCGGCAAACTTGTGAGGGCTAAGTGTCTGTTGAGATTGGCAGACGCGATGCTTCGCAGTGGGCGGGAGAAAAGGACGTAAGTGCCATGGGGTGCGTTTCAAGATGACGCCTACGCTCTGATCCTTGGGGTAAACATTACAAACAACAAACTCGGCTAGATAACACTTAATCGTCGTAGTCTGTAGAAATCACACCGGTCGTTCGGCTAATTAATTTTTAAGCATCTCGGTGCCGGCAACCGGCATCGGCATTCGACTTTCGAATTAATTAGAATTCTTACAGTTTTACTTAAAATGCGTTCCAAATTTCGATTACCTCGATAACATAACGGTGTTATAGGAATATTTTTACTGAACACGAAACAGGAGATGTGAAGCATGTTACAAGAGCAAACTATTTAATATGGTTAGTAAAACAACTTAAAGTAAACTGTAATTAAGATGATCCTTTCCGTAAGTGTAACAATTTACCCAAAATTAATTTATGAGCCCCGGCTTGAGGGCCCGCGTACATTATTAATTTACGTATATTTTAATTTCTACACACATACTTCTTTCTGACAGCCAACCCAAACTTGCTAAAACTCCCAGTACGGAAATAGCTACTCATCCAACGTAAATCGATTAAATGTTCTCTAAAATACGTTTTCAGGTGCCTAATATATTACTATTGCTAGACTAAAGCAGAAAACCATATAAGATAAATTATGCTATGCTCAGTATGATAAAAAAAAACTAATTTTAGAATGACGAAATCCTTGAATAAACTCGTATTTATATTTCAAAATTATCCCGCTGACATGTTCTTTACTTTGCTTGGACCACAGCTGTGCTGATTAAACCGAAAGCACGTTATCTCCATAACTCTTTAGCTTTACTACTCAGTCCCACTTAAAAGTTCCAAATGGAGGGAATTTTATAGAAGGATGATGTCAAGGGAATACTCTCTTGAAGCGACCGGTATTAAGCGTGCGATAGCGAACACTATCGTAGGGAACGAAATTTGCACCGACCGATCGGGCCATAAATACTACTAATACTTGAAAAGGCACTGCCGAGCAGCTTTCATCAGAGAATTCTCCATTATCTGGAGGAAATCGTTACCGGGGTTGAAGCTCGCCCACCCTTCGGTCCCGACCCGACGTGCTCCTTTCATTTACGGCGGCGTTGCGTGCACGCGTGCCCGCGGCCTTTGCTTCAGGTGGGCGTAGTCATTGTGTTCGGTATTTAAGGGGCTCATTTGATATTCTGAGACAGTTTGCATTCGGAAAGCTCGCACGTGGGGTGGGCCGGGGCCGTATCGAGAGATCGGAGGCTCGGAGCACGCACACATCGCCAGTAGTGGCGGAGCTGGCCGCACGGGGCTGGCTCCGCACGTGCCGAGCCGTCGCCGTCGCCGGCACGCCACGACGCCACCTCGCCTCGCATCGGCCCCGAGTCCCACGCACACGCACGCACCTAGATTGCGCCGAGTTACTGAGCTCATTGCGCAATGTTTATCCACAAATACACTAATGAAGGCACCTACAAAAGCGACTGGATTGTTAATTAAACTTGCTCAAAATGTGACACCCTTACGAAATGATGCTGAGTCGGGAGCACAGTGCACGGTTTGAATGTTATTGAATTAATTTGTAATCAGAATTCTCCGTGTGCGTTCTTGGATGTAATAATGGTATTAATTTATTTAGCCGTGTTAGAAGTACCCTGTAGGCATGTTATGTAACGCCACGGTTCGGCGTAAGTTTTGATAGTAAGTAAATACGATGTGTCAAGGTTAGTTTACAATTAGAAGAAATTTACACGTATCGCTCGAGCACAAGTTGTAGAAGTACTGTCTTGAATACTGATTGTACCTAAACGTCTACAAACTTTCTTTTCTATTTTGTAAAAAACTATTTTGAGATGCAGGTTCATCAAAGACTTACCTGTGTACACCATTCAGTTAGAGTAAACATAGGCTGGTTTTCCTTCCTCCCGTTTAATTAGATTAATTGCGGTTACACAATATTTCGTAGACGCAGAAAGTAATTCAAAAGACCCCATCATTAGGCTTCCGACTAAAAGGAATAACCATTCCCTTAATCATTATTCTTAAAAGTCTTCATTAAATTCCTTTTATCTCTCTCAGGATATTTCCTTCGCTCGGCATCAATCACATTCACTCCGAAAAACTCGTTGGCTCGTTATTCTAAACTCTCATAATAGGTAATGAAGGTCTTGATCGGCCGGGCGCGGGCGGCTGGCAGGCACCGATTACTTTGAGAGCCGACACAATGACTCCCCGGCTGTAGCCAATGTTGAATTCTGAAAAGTTCCTTAGTCCGCATCCACGCTGGATGCGGGGCTAATTACAACGAAACTTTTGAAGATAGACACCTGCGCTGCGCGGCCGCCAGACAAAGACCAACTTATCGCAGACTTCCAGGCACGGACACCGCGTTAATGGAATATTTACTTCAATGTCAAATATCAAGGCTCGATTTAGCCCATTGCCGCTTAAGCGACGCCCGCTGGTGTTAAGAGGGCAACCTCATTCGATTTCTAAGACAATAATGAGACAAAAAAAATGTTCCTTGATTACATCTTTGCATTGAATCATAAAACCTTTATCATGTAGACTAATTTTATTATAGATTAGAAAGATTGATATTTTTACTAAACGCGACGAGTGGTACATAATGCAGACAGTTTATGATTGTTCTTACTTACGGTAACACAGTTCATTTAATATTTGTAATATTTTACCAAGTTCTTTACTTTGACGCCAGACAAAAACTAAACAACAACAGGTGAATGATTTTAATCTGATTTATTTATCATCGAAACCGGAGCAAGTGAGCATGAAATAGTCATAACACAGTTTGCGAGTTTGACAGACACGCCTAATTCGAGGGTAACGTGTTTAATATTATGTGCACGAAATGATTTAGCCGCGGGCAAAATTAGGGTTGCCTAATAACAACTGAGACATGACAGCGCGGATTCAGTACACTTTTCCAAAAAGTTCGATGTAAATTAAATTTTGCGAGTGAAGTTGGCATAAGTTCGCGCTCTGTACGCTGACACGCTCCACGCAACATGTCAGCGTTCCTGCGTCTTGCGAACAAAATAATATGAGTTACTGAAATAGGTATATCAACAACAAGTAGACAAAGTAGGCATGCGTACTCTTACTAGCATTCATTATTAATTTATTTTATTTATTGCAACTATGGCTACTACTTCAAGATCTTATTTATAATAAATTCAGCACGTAAGCCCTGAGCCCGCATACGAAGTGCTACTTTTGCCAACTGTACTATTAAGAGTATTAACGATTTCAGTAAATTTGACAACAGAAAATACCGAATAGACGAACACTAAATAATAGTACATTGTGATACAAGTGAGGTATGTTGATAATTACATCAGAGACGGAAATGTTCACGCGAGCCACAGGTGAGCGTGATAAGAGAGCCGAGGATGTAATTATCAAAGCTCACGCGTTTCATACGACTTTTTCAACACATTTTGCGAGGAAAAAATCCTTTTAATAAGATGAAAATTTTATAGGCCTGCCAAGTTATTTTCTTTACTGAATGATGACAACAGGTTTTTACTCACACATTGTACATCGCCAAGACTTTCCAGTGGCGTCCATTCTATTTATCACTTTTCTAGTCACCACGAGTCAACATTTTTGATAACCAAACACGCATTAACAATGTTTATTAATATTTACAAGAGAGATGGCGCTGATGTACATTATACTTTCATAACGAAACAAATTATAACATAACACATTAATCAGAAACTACCTGATATGGTTCGATTAGAATGGAGCGAGCGCATAGCTCGCCCATTAGAGTGGTCCTAAGGCTGTTAGTCTTTCAAGAGTATTCAGAGAGATCGCTATTCGTAGCAGGAATATGGTTGAAAGATACGCGATGTTCAGTCACTGTCCTCGTAGCTTAGTGGTTAAAGCACGCTACCGTCAATAGAGGGGTCGCAGGCTCGAGTCCTGGGGGGGGGCTACAGACGAAGAAGGTTTATTTTCCATTATATTCTTTCTTTCTGTAGCATATAGTTTATTTTTTAACTAGCTGGTTTGAGTTGAGTGATCGAGTAGACAACCGTATATCATCAGACGAAGTAAACAGACAGAGCATTACGACCAGTAGTGAAGCCGAACAAAACCAAGCCTTATAAGTAGATACACGCTCACGCACATATATACAGACAAAAACAAGCCTCAGACTTCTTCAGTGCGTGTCGTGACGCCGTCATGTTGACACGTTTTCCATGACAAAAAAGAAAAAAACAATGGTCTCCTGCGTTGTGAAATGTTGTAAAAACAACATCGATTCAAAGAATTAATCGGACGGAATAATACATCATTTCATTTGTAAGTACTGAAATAATACCTTAAAACACTGAGAAAACATAAATGAATTGGTTTGGAACACAAAACCTTAACAGTTTTTTGAAGTGACATCTGACGTATAAAGCACAAGTGTTACCGGAGTATGATTTTACTGACCCCAAATGGACAAACAATGTCAGTTCGGACATGAACACCACCGTGTATAAGATTTTTAAATGAGGTACATAGTAGTAAAATCAGGTGGGCTCGCAAATCGGTTTTAATACATTCGATAATGTGTATCTATGTCTATACTGCAGCGCAGCTCGAGATTTAAAGGGCATCTTTCAACACGGGCCGTAATCACGCGGTGGAGTACATGGCTATGGGGTTGCGATATATCCCACATTACTGCTGAACAATTTCAAACTAGATTCGATTTAATATTTGAGAAACCATTGTAGAGAGACCTTAAGCAAATTACCCAAATTATTATAGGGATACTTTCTTTCTACTGGCAAAACTCTTACGCACACATCTTTAAAAAAGTTGATTCACTTTGTAGTTCGTGACGCGGCCTCTGCCTTATTATTTGCTCTGAGCCGTGCGTCTAAGTCTGCACCCGCGCACACTACATCTGGCTAACTAAGGCCCTTCTCTCACGAGCCTATTCAAATGCTACGCGACTGAGGTGCAAACCATTATCGCCTACTGGTATGCTACTCGTTTTCGCACTCGGTGCTACGCAAATGAGACTATTTTGTGTCAGTTGCGGAACAAGAACAAGCGAAAACATAAAAGAAGATTCTGGGTGCTCCCGTACATTGAAAAAAAAAAACATTTATATAATTTTCATAGATTTTTCCAGAAAATCCACGCCTGTTCTGTTACATCTTTCCTGAAATAATCTAGCAGCTTATATTTATACAAACATGGATAATTTTCCACCTTCTGAACGAAATTAATATTAAAAATTTGTTCCGCCGCCGCCATTTTGTCTACGACGCGTAAACGACCCGAGTAGCCCGCAAGACAGTAGCGTGCGACTGATATCAAACGCCTAAGGGTTTGCGGACAACAGTTGTACCTAAAGGTTGGTACTTATTTAGTTAAAACAACAAAACATGTGCATCTAAAACTAAAACAAATAATGCGCACGAATTTTTGTTTGCTTACAATATTAGCTCACTAACGTTTGACATGAATAAAATACAATATGCACTTACCGGGCCAAACTGTTCGAAGTAATTCTTTACGTCTTCCAGCGTTGTGGGTGCTGATAACCCTCCTACGAAGATTTTCTTTGTCCTGGTCACCATCTGGAACAAAACCATCAACATTTATACTGTATATTGTGAATATCTAAGTTACGATGTTTGTTACTCAATCAAGCAAAAACGAATTGAATGAAATTTGGCAAACGGCCAGATTATAATTTATAAAACCCAGGATTCAATCCCATGCAGTTTTAATCCTAAATGAGATGCTATTAGTGGTGTGTGATGTGAACGCTGACATGTCTTAAACTTTACTTTTTACATACCTTTACTAGTAAACTACACGTATAACTGACAAGTAACCCAGAGACAGTAGTTGTTTCTATTTGAAGCTTTGCAAGTATGTATAAGTAAGTATTATGAAAATATTAAAATAATTTTGTAGAATAATTTTGATATCAGAAGCCGGATTTTCAATAGGTAATAATAAGCTCTGCAATAACACCTAGAATGCGCGGATTGACACTGACAGTTTGGATCAGGTTTATAACTTCATTTTTAAACTAATTTTTATTGTAACAGTTCACCGAGTAATGCATTCGTTCACTAGAATAAAAGAAAAATAATTAATAGGCTGTCCCGTTCAGAGGCCATCTTTATTAAAGCTCGGTATGTTTGAGTATTGTACAGTTTCAAGACTGTACGCCGTAACAAGCGCGCGGACTTGAATCTTGACCTTACTTTAATAAAATTGCACAACTTTGTTATTCTTTATTCTCTTAGGGTTCCTTGCGAAGTGTAGTAGTAGTAGTACTGTGCAATAAAACTAGATAAAGAAAGAGAAACATTCTGATGTTTAAATCAAAGTCAACTAGCGTCAACGAGACAAAGGAAAACATACTTTTGCTTAATTATTATAATTACCTACTGTCACTATCTCTTACAATGATTACATGACACGTACAAAATATAGAATGAATAACGGTTTTGATTTTATTTATAATCATTATCTTTACTGTTTAAAATAGTATTGCATATTTGCAGCCCATACAATTTGGCATACATAAATGACATATTGAGTGTCCCGTGGCTTGGAACAAATTTAAAAATAAGCAATGCATAATTTCAACAATAAAAGCGTAGACGTTTACAGGAGATTTCATTATAACGTCAATACCGCTGGCTCGTTATCAGAGGACGCGCCTGTTTCTTCTTGAATATTTATGCTGGTAATAACGAGCAAAAACGCATGCGACTAGCTAACAATAGGGATTTTAGGTATTCGGCGCCGCTGATGGAGCCGACAGAAGTGAAAAATAAAAATAAAAGTACCCAGAAGCCAATCACTACGACGAAAGTTTTTAAATATGCTATGAAAATGCATATTACTTTAAATATTTGACTAGGAGCAATATTATAAATCATGGCAGCCCTATTAAAACATATCTACTAGATCTGGAGTTTCTCAAGTGCCAGAAGTTTGTTGGCATGTAAATTCAAAATTCAAAAAATTTAAATTGTTTATTTAAACAGTGACATAGATTTAGACAAACCATGGTTTATGTGACATACTTAATGGTTACGGAACACTGTCATTTAGCTTAAGACTTAAGATTGCCCGTGTCACCTGCACTAGGCTATGCCTGTCTCGCAGGATGACACTTTACATTTTATTGCCCGTTATTTTATTACTAGGCTCTAAAGTATTTTACGTTACATGTTTAGTACAAATATCTGAAGTGATCGACAGAATAATAATAGTAATTGTATGTATCCTAAAAATTAACTTAATGGAGGTATTTACGTGTGTGTTAGGTTGTGCATTTAAATAAGTACGAGTGATTATGTGTGCGTGATGTGTGTGTGTGTGTATGTATGTGTGTGTGTGTGTGTGTGTGTGTGTGTGTGTGAGTCTATTGTTGTGATACTGTTTCTTCTGTTTGTTGTAAATTGCAAGTTGCGTTCGTTGTTCCGCTTTGATTCTTTTAGAGACAATCATTTTCCATCTACATATGCCATAATATACCAATAGAACACCCGTTAAAAACCACAAACAATAAAGATATACTGCTTAACGAATTCACACTGCATGGATGTGTAGAAACTAGTCATAATTAACAGGTAGCTGGTAATTAGGCGATACAGGGCTAAGCCTGGTGAGAAAATATTTTTATTAAAATAATATTATATACCAATGTCATTATTTTATGTAAATATTATAATAAGCAATACTTATATGGAATATGGGTTGGGGTTACCTATTTACAATCCAAATAAAAATATAATTTAGTTCCGTAACAAGGTATATAATTCATGCATAGTTAATGCTAAAGAAGTAAAATCGGATCAAATTAGTCGCAAACAAATTTTGCAATCGAAGTCAAAAAAGAAGTGGAGATGTAGATACCTACTGCAATTATCTCAAAAAATTGTTACTCGCTACGTCTACTAAACTATACAATTATTATATAGTTCACTTTTAACCGTCACCGCAGGCCGCGCCAGTATGTAAGAGGCTTAACGCACCACCTCACGGGCAGTCACTAAAGTTCAACAATTAACCCCTGGCAACTCGGTGTTTTTCAAACTCGACCGCCGCTGCAAACTCAATTCCTATTTGCATTATAAGTTTACTTTGTATCGTGTTCAGGGATCAGTCGCGTTATTTTATATTCGTATTTAACGCTGCATATAGACATATATAACTATTAATGTTAAAGCTACGTATGTCAATACTTTACTGATATCGCCGAGGTTTCCTTACTTGTTGGTAAACATTGTGTGGAAGTGAGGCGGTATGTATATGCATTACTGCATTGGTCCCGCTTCTGCGTATTCCGCGCCTAACAGGAAGCACTCATTTAAATGCATGTGCTCAGTACAGAATCTGTAGGTACTGACTTGTCTGACAGTTGACACCAGCAGCAGACAGCTTACTGTGACTTACTGTTGACATATTATACAGAAACTCTTGTGAACTTTTACCTACATGCTTACAATGCAGGAGACTGAATATATAGCTACCTAAAACGATAACCTAAATATCTCAATAGAATATGTACTTACTAAAATTTTCCACTAAAATGTGACTGAGATGGCACCAAAATTTAGGTTTGGGATAGAATGTAATAGCCAAGTGGAAATTCAATAGAGCAAGATTCACTAACGTAATGTAACTAATATAAGTGAGTGAGGCGCTTCGGAGTTCTGTGACGATCCCAAACGAAATCACACTCAAATATAAATGACGAGAAAGTGCCCCCGCCCGGCCCGCTACGTGTCCAAGTGGCGGCCCCTCCCTGGAATCCCCGTCTCTCCCGTAAATCTCGAGTGTGACAACATATCCTGCTTCCCCTTAACGGTTTCTGTCTAACACACTGATTTTAATTTTTTGTGATGTGATCCCTTGTTGGGCTACTTTTTTTTTCAACAAGTTTAAGCACTAATGCAAGTCATTGCTGTTAAAGACGATACAGCATGATATTGAACTGTGTGTTATTAAGTACCTAGGTATAGGTCGCGCACGCTTAGTTTACGCGACAACGAACGAGCGCGTGTGACAAATATAAAATCGATCCTGTATCAGTGACGGAATAGACTTCTTCTATGTCTATAATGGTGGGTGCCGACTTTCTCCTTTATCTCAGATGACGCTGTTTGGCACTTGGGAGTAGTGCCTTGGAGTGGAGTGATTTAAGCTGATTTAGTCATCTAGCCTCGCGGTAGGTTATGAATGACGATTATCAGAATGTGCAGATCCTGTGCTGCCATCTGCAATCAATTTCTACCCGCCTGGAGCTGCTATATCTAGTTTAATGTCGTGTTTAGGTGATGGGACGGAATACGGACAGTTAAGCTTACGATACCAAACTAACGTATTCATTCGATATTACAAAAACTACTTTTTTCATTATTGTAAGTACTATAATGATATCCATCTAAAACCAGATGATTTTACAGTATACATTTCAGCAAAAAGTAATCGCCGAAGGTAAAATCGCTCCACCCGTAATCTCTCGGATGAGATCGATGTGATATTCAAAATAAATAAAGCGATGGGCGGTAATATCGCGAACGGGACCGATTTGTCCCGCATCGATAACCGGTCCGATTTTCAATGGATCACGTTTCGTTTCATTCATCGAATCGATATTTGTGATTGCGATTATTGATATTCGCAGCTGTGGCATTATGGTTAGTTAAAATAAACATATTTGAGTTGAACTAAACTGGAGTTACATATAAACACCAAAAATTTTGCCTTATTTTTCAGTAGCACAGTAATTTTTATAAGATATGATATGAATAAAACAATAAATAAAAAATTGATAAAGTGGCATTTATTAGTGTGATTGTAAAGGGCGGTCCCGCGGGAGCGAGTGTCAGGTTTACCGGCGGCCGTCAGCCGAAACTGTTGGCAATTACCTTAAATGTGGACAACGCAGTTCATTCCACTGGGAAAATTATTATTCACCGCATATCCAATTTTTGGCTCACTCTAAATTGGGACGCTACCTGTGATTGCCTGACTTAATCGCCTCTCGACTCGATTTTGCTTGCCCGGATTCTTACTTCGATTATTCTTTGTGACCTTTATTGCAAAGTATGCGTCAATTCGACTTTGAGTTCATGTGAGTATTTATATACTTTATAATGTATTTATAAAGTAGATAATCTAAGATTTACGCAGAATATACATCAAAACTGTCGGTTGAAAATGTTTTCTAAAGTTAGACAATGCTCAAAAGTCATAATTCAAAATTTTCAAACGTGTCTACGGCACAAACAGAAGCGCCGGTTGGCCAAACGACGTTATCCGCCCCCTCGTTAACAAGAGTCGGTCACCGCAGTCGTTTCGTTGTGAAAAATACAACAATTTAATTTAGTCTAACTTGACCAGAGGCGGTGGCAAACACCGAACGGTCGTAGCACGACAAAAACATACACACATCAATTACAACACGACCACCCGAGCCACGCCACGAGCGTCCCTCGCGACCGCGGGCTCGCGAGCGCGTCTACGTGTCCACTGTGACACGACATCAGTTTGCAATCAGGGCGTCAATTCCAAAAACTGAAATTGTAGATTTAGTTTACGTGTGCGTTCGCATCCACGAGCACAAAATATTATATATTAGAAACAAGCTTGCAGGATATAATTTTTGGAGAACTGATGCATTGGAGACATATATATATATGTATATATGCTTGAATTACACGCGCCAAGCCTTTCCTATTGGAATGAGTCGTGGTCAAAATATTTCATATTAAAATCACTTCAAAATTAGATGCCTTAATATAGGAAAGGTCGACAGTTGGTTACGCATGCATGACAGTCGCACTTCTGTTATTCATCGTTTCCTATTAATCAATTAATTTAGACATCACTTTCGCTAGTCGGTGTAACTAACGATTTTACATGTGCATTCTTTATTATACTTGTCATAATACACATATATTGTCTGTGACATTTACAGTACTACTCAAAATACATTTTTGACTGCTATGAATGATTATTGTTATATTGCTCAATGGAGCTATCTCACTGTGTGATGTAAGAGTGATTGTCCTTATAATTTGTACGCCTATATCACTGGTTGAACTACAGTAGCAGGAAGAGTGCCAATGTACGGGTTACAATGAATCGAACTGTTTATTCATTTCATAAACATCTTACTAGTTTTTTACTGCCCCGTATTTAAATATAGACAGTAAGTTTATACAATGATAATCCAGAGATAATCCCAGTTGGAGTTAAGAGAGTTGATCTCGGATCGTGATCTCCTGGAAACGCGCAAAGACTAACTCAATTCATAATGTGCCATGCACGCTGCGTCGGTGAAATTTTTATGTTTCCACCTGTATCCCCCAGCGCTCTGCATCTAAAGGTATGCACCCAACGTCAGCACTCACGCTATTACTTTGAATGCAAAACCATTTTAAACTGTGGGGGTTATTTGATTAATCTCTTTTTATGAAGCTAATAACATTGGTGTCTTTGTACCTTGCATTTTGATTAGATGTGTGTTGAAACAGTTTCGTATTTTGCTGATTCGCGTTCTTTCTGTACCAATATATTTCTTTTCAAAGTGCGGTAATGTTATTTTGTCATGTTCCAAGCCCCGGTTAGGTCAGAATTAATCAGTTTTTACTCAGAGACAATTTTGTGATCACCCGCCGCCCCACAAAGGTCGCTCCAACGCTGACGTTGCGTTACATGTTTTTGTTTGCTCCCGGCCTTTGGTCTGCCTATCCATTCTTTGTCTTCCTGAATAATGCGTGCTTTGAACTATATACTTTTCATTATTACATGACCATTAACAAAATATTCTAGTCTCAAAAAAACCATTAACGTTTTTCATAGAATTTGCATGTGTGAATTACGGTGAATATGTAATAAAACCTTACAAATAATGTAACGAAATTTATTTAAAAACCTAGCTTGATTACATTTCAAAGCTAACAAAAATATTTTAATTTTCGACGTTCATATAATTATATCATTCAGAATATACTTTATCACAATATATTCGCAACATTACGTAAGTAGAGGAACACATTTGCCTTGAGCACAGTGAGCATTCCACATAGATAGCAGATGATCCCGTCTCGTCGTGTCGCACACCTTATCTGGTTCACAGCTCATTAGGTCCGCACGGAGCGGCTGCGAGCAGACCTGTACCATTTGTAACAATACAGGGACCGCACGGATGGCAAATGGTGATTCTCAGGGCTTACCGTGCCAGTCTCGTTACTTCAGTCGCAGTCTCCCTCCATGCGACGTGAAATAACTACTCGGCTAAGGCGTGCGACATCAACCGACGCAAGACACTAACCGCGTACGTTCTAAATGGCAGACATTAACAAAACGTTATTGCTTCTCGGCTTCACCAGCACTTGCACAGTATTAATCTCTATCTCGTTCTGATGCTCACTATCTGACGCTTTGTAGACTAGTTAATTCCTAGAATAGCTAGACTTGGCTCCGGCACGTATTGTTATTCGAAGGTGTGACGATTTAGTATAGTCAATTGTGAGAGTTTGTCTGTAAAATATCCTAAATGAAAATTTCCCAAACGACTTTAGTATTGGATTCTAAGTATTAATGCGTTTCATTCAAATACTACATGTTGAATTATTTACATACACTGTGGTTCAATATTCTGAGGTTATGTTTTTTTTTCAATATCCGATAAAGGAAGTACAAACAACCAAATACGAAAGAAAAAGCGAATGCATGTAAATGAGCAAACTTCTTAGAATTACATCGTGAGCTGAATAAATAACGACTGATCGATGCGTTGATAAGCCCATGATTTTTTAAAAGGAGATCCATACAACGGTAGAAACGGATGAAGTGTGTATCTATTCTTGAAGCTTAGGTATTGCTCTCCTTACTTTTTGTGTCCTTTCACTAGTACGCAAGTCCTTTACACCGGCGAACAAAGGACCACTTCTTTCAACTTTATAGAATATGTTCTATGGGTACGTTTGCGTATATTACAATTTTCTCGTATATGATTGAGTATACATATAGCAAAAGACAATGATAACGTTATACCTACAGTTGAGTAGTTTCTTTTGAAGAATGTACGCTCCTAAATGCCTACGCGAGGGTTGCAAAACAAAAGGCACATTTAGCCATCTAAAACGCGAAAGAACTCCATGCACCCGTCATCGAAACCCATTCAAACACATTGGAATGACTCCATTTCCGCGAATGTTTGGCGTTTATATCGTAGTAGGTGTACGCGTACTTACTTTCCTTTTTGCACTCTCGCCCAATGAGTGGATGAAAGCGAGACGTCGAGTCGCCTTGCCGCTTACTCCCCCATCTTTGTTAAATGCAAAAACCTACGCTCATACTAACCCTAACCCATTGTTAAGACTCGCTAAGAATGTTTTATCTGGAATATGCAGACAAGAACGCTGAATATAAACATAAACATAAAACAAAACATAATTTATTGATAAAACATAATGTACATCAGTTTTGCTATAGACTAGGAGCTTACAATTAGAGGCAAATAGCACGTGCCTGAGCTAGGATACCCTGTCCCCTGTGTTTCAGGCAAGAAAGAACTAACAATTGAAAAACAAGTTATTCATAATTTTGTGTTAGTATGCTTAGCGGATGACGGGAAGAATATATTGCTTGCAGTGTTCAATCTCGCAAACTAAAGAATCAGATACAGAGAAGTTATCTAGGTCAGAAATGAAATTATTACTCACAAGATCTAAGCTAATAAGACCAAAAAGTCCACGACAGTTTTTATGTACTTAAGGTGGCTCTCTTAGGCGCCTTCATAATCTATAGAGTTAAGGTACCTTATTTTGTCTAGTTTTCTAGCTGGCATTATCAGTCTCGTGGTCACACGGCTTTTTAAAGTGCATAACATTTTGGTGAGTCGGCTATCTTTGTACATTCCTTTATTGAGTGACCTACTACGCCGCAATGCCCACAAATGTTGACCTCCATCTTGCATGACTTCACTGCATGATCGTACTGCTGACATTTGAAGCACCTCGTCACTAGGGTAAAGTCCCTGACGGGCCATATAATATCGATACAGCATCAAAGATCGACATAACTGAGCTAGATTCCTGTAATTTGATACAGTATTATCTAGACTAAATTAATATCTGATTGAGTTTGGAATATGTGAAATAAACATTTGAGAAGAGCACAATCTCTCATCCCCCATCCCTTTCATGATTTTGAAGTAACGTTTGCGAAGCACGAACATCGATTATAGCGATACCCGAAAATAATGTTTGTTTCAAGTAGTCACCTAATAAAGCTGAGAATTTACCTTTTGTGAAAATGAATGCGAAGATATGATTCATGAAAGTAAAGTTTGTAGGTAAATTATAATGTAAAGATTTCAGTCCCCATTAAAAGTGAAGGATACAAGGTATTTCGGGTTTTTTTTTCTTTTTGCTACGCATAATCAAATAAAACTTGATTTTATGTTTCGAGTCAAATTATAAGCGGAGGGGAGAGTTAAATAAAAAAGTGAATAATTAATGCGGAGGCCGAAACCGAGACCGCGCGACCGGAGCAATTATTTTGTTTCGAGTGCCATCAACACGGTACGTTCTTTCAAGTTTTCATACATTAGGCAAATGTCGGAACGCGCAATAAGGGCCTAAATGTAGTAGGCATTAAATAATACACGAGTAGGCCAAGAGATACACGGGCTTAATTTAGGATTCAATGTTTTTTACACGTTTCATATATTATTTTTGTACGATACTATATTTTCAGTTCAATACACAAATCTGCAAATTTGTTAATGTTTGATCGCGCGTAAGTGTGTTTGTGAACTACTGAACCATATATTTCACAAAGCGATAATAATACTCTGGCTGCGAAGTAGTTGAAAAAATTGTAACAAAGTTGAGGTTTCAATTTCAAACAGTGGCAATATTACTGTTTACTCACCAACTTTATAGCACTATTAAATTTTCGAGAAATTTGTAAAGTGTAGATACCATCTTCTCCTTTACCTTACTAGAAGTAATGGCGTCACTAAACAACTTTCTGACTTTTTCGCTCTGACATACAAAACGAGCTGGAAAATGTATGGCACGTCATTCGTAAGAGTAAATAAATACAAACTACAGAAACAAGTGTCATGTATGACGGAGGCTGCCTACAAAACATGCAATCCGTATGAATGATTGCCGTCTGACTGAACTCTATGTGCCCTGTGTTTTTTCCGAATCCCTACTAAAAGAAAACGACGTCCCCGACAAAACGACTGTGGAATCTGATTCGTGTTATGTTGGTGTAAGAGTAGTATTCTGTATGACACATGAGGCGTTGGGTTGAGCGTTTTCGTCTCCACATCGGTCGATAGTGTTGACGAACAAAATAAGCTCCCCTCGGGTGGGAGCGGTGTCAAGAGGCTGCAGGATTAAACTTAAACTGGGTTTGCCCGCAGTTTAATTACACAAAAGGTACGTATTCACGTGCCACTCACGCGAATGTGCTATTCCCTGACACTAAGTTAGACATTAGTTAATTATAACGTCTATGCTCGCTTCCGCAGTCAGGTGCGAAATTTTAAAATGATTGAATTTAAAATTTTGCTTTTCTTTTTAATTCAAACGAGGGAAAATAACGCTGATTCTTGTAATACAGACAGCTATAACAACCGCTTTCGTTATAACGTTATTCGAATTAAAGAAATTTCAATATACAGGCGTTCGTATTCTTTGAATTATTTTAGTACAACTGGCTTGTTGTTCGTGTGCGTGATGCAATGTAAAAGGCCGCACACAGTCGACGACTGTGAGTACTAAATTGTGCGTGGTACGGAAAACTTTTACAATTTTATGGCATGGCAAGAGCAGGTCAATAAATTATGAGCGCTTTTCTAAAACCAAACTTGGTAGAACAAGATGCTGTAATTTAAGATTACGGTACTTATCATAATCCCCATTTAAACTTAATAATGGGTCGTAGGAGAAATTTCATGATATGAAATACTGCGCTGCAATTGATTCACGAGTGTAGTTTTAACTTTGTTCCGTATTTGTTTACTTTTTTTTTATCTTGTCACTTTTTTTTAAGTTGCAACCTTTTCCGATCGCCCCTGCAAAGATGACACTCAACTTTTAATTCTCTAATTCTTATTTTGGACAGCTTTTACATCACGTTGTATGTCGATAGACACAATATTGTCGATGTATACAATATTGTTTTACAGATTAATATTCCTTTTCATATCCTATCTCACTGAAAAAAAGGGAAAAATCTTGTGAAGTGTGTACAGTTTCTCCATGTTACAGAAGAAAACAACGTAAAAAAGGGAGTAAAGAAAACAACCCGAAATGGTGAATAGCGTTATAAGATAAAGCGAAATGGAATTGGGTGAATGAATCAATAGCGCTAATTGTCCAGACCAGGCTACTGGTGTGATTCATCCGGGTAGCTGAACAAACGGGATGAATGCTTTCTCGATAGAGAAGGGATTGTGAGATCGGGAGTAATCTTGGCAATCTGACATAATAAACCCTCGATAAGTAAATACCGCCCCACGCCTAAAAAAAGGTGTATCCTTCGAGATACTTTTATTTTATTATACACTACGTAATGAAGTTATTGTTCATTTAATAACAAAGTTTGTTTTGTAACATTTTGGTATGTAAAGCTTGGTCTTCGTTATTTAAAATGTATTTAATCAGTGTTTCTATAGTTTTCTATGGGTGATTTATACATAAGTATATTCAATATCATTTGATGCCACTGGTTTCCTGGTCCGAGGTATTAAGGACTTTATATTGCGTTTTAAGGCCTTTGATAGAGACCAAGGAACCAACATAGGCATGGAATTAATAATAATTCCTGAATATATCTGTAGCTACAAGTACATGGACATAAAAAACAAATTA
This sequence comes from Epinotia bilunana, assembly GCA_947049275.1. Lineage (NCBI taxonomy): Eukaryota > Metazoa > Arthropoda > Insecta > Lepidoptera > Tortricidae > Epinotia > Epinotia bilunana. Next base: position 16,912,874 of record OX346260.1, on the reverse strand, counting down.
GTTGCACACGTCCCATTAAACCCGTCTTAAGGAAAAACGCCGAGTTTTATGAGGAGTACCAACTCTGCGAACATAAAAGTAGTCCGCCGTACTTGCGGCGCTGACGATGTTTCCGACCAGCTGACACGGGGCAATATGGCGGACTTCCGCGACCGCGAATAACGTCACGTACACGACTTCGTGTTTGGGATTATGAATATTTTTTTCCCTTTGTAAAAGTAACGCTGAAAAGTATCCAGGGCAGTTTGTACTGCATTTAAGGTAAGCGTGGACTAATATCACATATTACCTACAAACAGCTTTCTAATTTTTACAAGCTTTATATTAAACTTGCCCTGTTAGTATGGGACAAATCTTGCAACTTAAATTTGACCAACTTACCGGTGACCGATTGAGCTGAAATTTTGGGTGTAAGTATAATTTGGATGACGATTCAATATTATGGTATATCATGCTATATCAAGCTGATCTGATGATGGAGACAGAAGGTGGCCATAGGGACTCCGTAATAAAACCACATAACCCCATCGAGTTTGGGCTCGTTAGAACCGTCTCAATGAGCAGTTGATGACGGTATACAGAAAAGTACAGTCGACAATAAAAGTTTGTACCCAAAAATGTCATTTTTGACAGAAACTTATTTATGTTACATTATGCGCTCCATTATCAATAATTATTCTTAACAAATTTTATTACAAAAAATTGCTATAACCGACAGACAGACAGAAAATGATCTCATAAGTGTTCTGTCAGACCAGTGACGACTTGTATAATTAACCCTAAAAATAACTTACTCCAAAATTCACTGGGGATCTAAATTACTTGAATTGGAATCGATTCTGCAATGTATTTCTCGCGAGCACTCGTCCTGACGTGCATTACTAGGCGAGAAAGAATGAATACAAGCCTTAACTTATATCATATATCTTAGCCGAAAAAATTCTATACACCGCAGAAATCGTGGCATTGCAAAAAATAGCCACGATAACGGCCTAATTCGCTTTCTGTTCAGTTACTTACCTTATACGTTAAGGTAATACTGAAAAGATCACCACGTAATATATCGCGCGGGTAACGCCGTGTGGTGGCTTACGATTAATGCGTTAAGATCGTGGCTACATTTGGATTTAGCGTGCCATTAGACGAAACTTACGTCACGCAGGTAAAGCCTTGGCATTATGTAACTATGTCTTACACATTTATTATGTGCTAATTGTTCAGAAGAGAAAACATTGTATTTTGTCCATGTTTTAGGTCAAATGAAAATGATGTTAAAGTAAACAAATGTTGAGATATTCAGGAAATACTATGAAATATAAATACATTGCGTGTTAGATTGGTACCTACTAACTGAGAAAATATGTTGGAGATCTGAGTAAAAACTGGATATTCAACATAGTTTTTAGCACCAAGCTAGTTAACGTCAGTCGACATGATCTTGAATCTAAATAGTATAGTTTCTTAAAAGCAATGGCTGTTTTAAGTAAAAAAAAAAAAAAACAGCACACTATACTTAATGTTTTAAATGGGTCTATATAAGATGGTATATTTTTTTAATCGTTCTATTTTTCTGTCGCATAACAAGTTTTTGACTAGTAACGTTAGAATTTTAGGACAAACAATATTATGCTACACAAAGGACACCCGTTTTTACATAGTTTAATGTAAGGATGTACACAACATGATCAGTACATATTTTTACATAATATATATATTTTTTTAATTAGCATCACAATAATTGACAGGCATCAAGGCGTCAGGAAAAATATCAACAATAATCCGCCTTAAACAGCTGCCAAGTTGAGGCTCAAGCGGTGTTGCAGTTAATTGTAATAAGCTTCGAGCTAGATTGGGGGCCGTTGGTGAGCGCGGGGGTGAGCGGGAAAGCGGGGAGGGGGAGTATTGCGCAAGCGCATGGCAGCGGGTACTCAAGCACGCGTCGACACTCGAGCGCCCTCGAGCCGGCACTCGGCGCTCGCCGCGTCGAATTGAAAAGATACCTACGCCGACACCGCACTGAATATTCGCTCACGTATCAAAACCGTAAAATGCAAATCTATGCAGTGCGGTTGTCTAGAGTGCTCGCCGCTCGCGGGCGCGATTCATCAAATACAATCTACCACGGATTATCATGAGTCCAGCTTGGATATAGTTTGCTAGATAATATTTTTCTTTTTTAGTTTCTAAGACTTTCATTTTCATTTTTGTTTCCAACTAAGTTATTACAATAATTGTCAGGCATCAAGGCGTCAGGAAAAATATCATCAATAATCCGCCTACAATAATTCGAGAAGAACTACTCGTTAGTCCTTGTTAAATTGAATATTTTAGACGATCTACCTATTTATCTTAAATGCTAAAATTTTATCAGACGTAGAAGTTAAGTTACTCACAAGATAATAACCATAAAATTCGCAATGTTGAAAGATCGCAAAGTTTATCTAAATATGAGATCACTGGTTCCTTTGTATATTTATTGTATGTTGTTTATTTGGCGTATACACGAAATCAAATTACAACATCCATCTCGCTGGCCTAATAGTGCCCCGGACACGTTAATAGAAAACGCAAACGAATGCGGTGCGACATCAGATGGAAGCACGGGGTCGCAGGACGCGTCACCTCTGTTTGTACAGGCACACCTACCTATGTACGAGTATCTACGCTCCAATTTATAATGCGGACAAGCCACACTGAAATGGATTTACAGCTGCAAACCTGCTTGCCTTTGATGAGGGTCTATTTTCAGATGCGGGCCGAGCGCACCGCAACATTCCGATATTTCCAGCCGATATATTATTATTACGCTCGAATCCGAATCGATGGCATGTTATAAAATTTATTACGCACTCGTCTCCCCGCCGTTTTCTTATTTGTAAACAGCGCTTGGGTAACTTCTCGCGAGCCGTCGATGATGTTTGATGTCTCGTTAAAAATATAGACGGCCGTCAATTGACGCGAATAAATCCGCAGCTAATTTGTCGACTGACAAGTCGAGGGACGTGATATAAATAATTTTTAGCTGGTTTCGACATGAGTTGTTATTAATAAACGCCGAAGAAGTATAGTCTTTGGAACAAAAAATCACGAAGGATTAGGAGCGTTCACCGTTAATGTTTTGAACGCGCGTTAGGTAGATCAAACTGTCACTTTTCCAGAAAAAAAATGACATTTAGATAATCCCAACGTACGTACAATGCGTTACGTGGTCGACCTGCAGAAGCCATTTGAAGTGAGTGGCACAAAATCCGTACGTCAATCGGCGTGAACGTTCGACGCGGGTAATCGATAGCGTCGCAGTCAGGTGGCATGTAAAGTTTGGTGTAATCCATTGTAGGTAAACTAAAGTCCGCAGTGTCTTTTAGGCACGCCTACTCTGTATGCAAGCGTTTTCCTGCACATCCGTTGTACGCGACCGCGGCAGGACTTCCGTACACAAAATACTATGTTTATGTCGAGTTCTTTTAGAATTCCTCGTCGCAGTTGACTCTTCGTGCCGACAGCGAACAGGAAATACACATACTTTAAACTTTTCGCTGGGATTATCAAATTCCATATGTATTTAACGGTTTATCATCATTTCATAAACAACATTTCATAAATGATCATTTTATAAACAACGATTCACAAACTATTCATTTCACAAACCTATCATTCCTCAAACTGAACCTATAAATAATTATTTGACAAATATTCATTTGGCAAGGGTTACAATTTAAAAAAATATAGAATGTAAACTTACCATTTAAAAAATGATCATTTGAGAAATATTTTTTTTATAAAATAAGTCATTTTACGAAACGTTGATTGATAAATGATTGTTTCATAAAAAGTAATATCTGTCATATCACGGTATCTAGCGGAATAGCCAAAAAACATTCCTGTACAACAAGTAAATTCATAAAAAGTATAGTAGTATAAATAAATGTATACAAAAATGGTTCTGGCGCTTCGTCAGTAGTTTGTCAAATAATAATTTATAATATGACGTTTTTTCAAGTACCTAAATAATTTGTCTAATGAACCGTTTTAAAACTATATTTTATGAATAAACCAATTTGTTAATCTTTAGTTTACCAAACGTTGTTTTTAAAATTAATATTTATGAAACGTTTTTTATGAAATGATTGGATACCGTATTTAACTCACATTGTCTTTAATTTATTTTATTTTATTTGGGATGCTTACTGCCTGGTATACATTATTTACTTAACTTAATAACTAAAAGTAAATTACGAGCTTCCACACATATAATGCTACGTACTGATGCGTAAGATACCGTCATATGAAATGAACTAGATTTTTATTATTCAACTTTAAAAATAAAAGTATTACTTGTTTTTTTTTAACAAAGTAAAAGTGCGTCCTTGGTATCGTTAAATGTTATTTTTTAACTGCGCTATCTTATCGTATTCTAAGACTGGTAATCGTCAAATGTAAATCCATATCATCAAAATATCACTACACTGCGTGTCGCTAACAATGCACATATATGTTCATACGCCAAGTTACGACGTCGTTCGTTTAGCTGCAAGGTACTTTAAGTAATTTCCACAATACTTCAGAGTGATACAATGTCAAGACCAGTACGTACTTCATTACAGCCAGACAATTTTATGATGCTCTTAGTTTCAAAACTCACCCAATAAAGAATAAAATAAATAATCAGAAACAATGACGACCATTTTGCAATAAATACAAATGCGAGTGCCTGCATTAACATAAAAATATTAAATGTATATATGGAAAACTTTGTCATATCATGGCCATATCCATATCATAAGATTTGCGATGTTACGAGCTCAAAAAAACAAAGTATGACGCCCCTGTAGAATGTCATAAACCCATTATTCGTAATTGAGGTGACTCGTGAAAGTAAACGAGGGGATGTATTCACAAAGGCGTGATGTCAACGATTTTTGAAAAGACAGTGCGGTGCTGCTATCACTTGCGGTCTACTAAACTTTGCACAACTCGAAGTGTATCAAGCTATAGACGCACGAAGAAAACAAACGTCAATATGTACATTTCCTCCAAAACGAATAATGTCTTTGATCATTTGACAAAATTGCCGACACGTTTCCTCATAACTTCTATAAACATTTTAAATTCCTATCAAAACCCCATAAAGCAATCACCGCCGCTACCGCCGTTAAATTGTTTTTATACACTTAGTGTGGAAGTGGCTTTACGAACGAGTGAATGGCGTGGTTTGAAATATTTTTCGCGCTTATGGCTCATATTCTATTTTACCATACTATTATTGCATTTAAAGTTTATACAGTCAGCATGCGTTTTCAATAGGCAGCATAGACGGCTTGGGGTATTGCCACGTTTGGCGGACAGGCGTTTAAATAATTCAAAAGATGGATGTGTAGATAAATCGCGCGACCAGGAAGGTAATCGCGTAACTTTTCGAAAGAGCAATGAACGTATCAACTGTCATTTTGATCGTCAAAAAAAGTTGATATCGCGTTCGAAAGTTACATGATGTCGTTTGCACGCGCATGACTCGACCACGCGGACGGACCCTTGTCACACCACACGAGGTTTTCTACTCGTGGACTTAATTTGTTGGTTAAATTTTAATGACTAACTAAACTTCATTTAAAGTATAACTAAGCTTTTACTTGCATATTTACTTAAAAGAAACTACATAAACACGTGTCATAAATGTAAATAACCTATAGGTTTTAGAAACTGTTGATAAATCACCGCCACCGTCGCTATACATTTATTGTTTTTACCCACTTAGTGTGGGAGTGGCTTTACGAACGAGTGAATAGCGTAGTTCGAGATATTTGCCACACTAATCTCCATTTTAAGAACGGTCGTGCGATCCTCAAGCCTAGGATTACGGAACTTGCGTGACACTAATTAAGTTGGAATTAAGGCCGAAGCTGTATCAGGAGCCACGGCGCGAGTTATAAATGAAAGGGTATTACGCGTGTTTACTTATTACACCGTACTCATAGGAAACTGATATAACGAACAATTTTGTTACCGCTTTCTGCCTGGGCCAGTATTTCATGCGTGATATTTGACATATTAATGTCTCCAAATTGATTTTACTATGGAATAATGCAATCGTAAGCAAATCGATCCGATCCATTAATGATACTTTTCGAGTACAAATAATAGAGTCATATTAGAATAAACCTAAACTGCTATACGTGTGCTTCACATTGATTATGATTATCAGAACTGTAAGTCACTTCAGCTGAGAATCAGTAGGTAGGTATGTGATTTTATTTTTAAACAGAACCATGATCGTAAAATTATTCCTGAAGTCTCACTGCGATGTGTTTTTTTCACATAAACTCTTCAAAAAGTCATATAATATTAATGTACATTTCTCAAATAAGTCTATTGTCAATATGATATTCCCCTAATCCTTCTGAAGAAGCGTAAAAGTCAAACACAAATCCTACTTTGCTGTCACTTGTGTTAAAGTAGGGCACTCACTTTGATGGCTTTCGGGGAATCGACAAGTTTTGCAACTTCGGTATTTATCAACTTGCCTATTAGGGCTTTATTGATGACATCGTTACGTTGTCGATTTAATTATCTGTGGCCATGTCGGTGGAATGAAACGGGGATAAACTAATGGGAAATAAAGGAATGAAAACAGAATAAGGCAAAGATCGGACATCGATTGAGCGTGGTATTGAGGCCTCGAGTATCCGATGTAAGCTGCGCCCGATCGCCTAATCCCTGTGCTCGGCTAACGGCAGCGGTTAGGCCCTCTACGTAAATTTGTGTAATTTGGAATCCAGGCCAAGTGCCAAGGGATCGGGCGGCTTGGCGGCAATGGTGATTGATATGACGCTGTGAGCATCGCCTTGCCCAGTTTCGGGCCGCGGCCCTGTCAGTCTCAGACAGCGCGTTGCATTTCTAATAGGCTTGCCAGCCTCTAATAATACTATAAATAGGTGTAACATTTATGTAGACGATGATCTATTAACTTCCAGTGAATTTCAAGTTTCACTCAAAATTATAAAGTTTGTCATAATAGTTAGAGGCACTGGCTACGCCTCTAACAAGTAATTACTACATTATGTCAATATTTGGTTGACTTTTTTTTAAATTGTTTGTACATTTGTTAGGAAAAATCCGCGTCTATTACTGAAACGCATGTAATAACGACGTTGTAATATCAGCTCCTGTCACCTTGCAAAACTTTGGGTTACAGGTAATTTTAGTATAACTAGTTACTAGTCAAGCAGTAGTAGTAAGAATATTATTAGAACCGAAACGTGTAGTTTCTTATTTTCAAAATGTAATTTAGTTCAAATATTATGAGCATGAAAAGCATCACCATCTAATTATGATAAAAACCGGCCAAGTGCGTATCGGGCCACGTAGGACCTTGAAAACAAGTTTTTTCATTGTACGACCATTTTGTCAACGTGATTGATTTAAATGTTACCCATGCCGAATTACAGCTTTCTATTAGTAAGGGTCACTGAGCTAAGCCGCAGACGGACAGACAGACAGACGGACATGCATGGCGAAACTATAAGGGTTCCTTCGTAGACCGGTGCGTAGTCAACAGACTACGGAATCCTAAAAAGGAGTTATTGAGCAAGGTTCCAAGGTTCCTGAATAGTTGTCGGACAACCAAACTATTTTTGAACGCTTTGTGTAGGTACCCATTTGAAAATCAGCCCTCAGATTATCTGTTACCATAACTTTGATGCGTCGGCATGCGAATTTCGAATTCTGGTTTCCACAACGTGTTTAAAAACGATCCATCTCCATTTCGTACTATACTCGTATAGAATTTATATTACTTGTACGGGTTCCACAGGCGATCGCTCTCGTACCGCCAGGCTGCGAGAAACTGAATTTCAAATAGTTACGCAAAACCTGCGGTTGCTCCGGCGCGCTCTTCAATTTCTGCCATTAGTTGCCTTCCGCTTTCTGCAAAATGTACGCTTACCGGCCGAGTCCACCGCTGGCCAAAAAATGGTCAGAGTTAGGGAGGCGGGGGAGACGGTACGGTACAAAGCCCCCTGTAATCAACTATATTGGTACAAGGAGACTGTTCTATTAAACAAACTTTTTAGTCTTTGTCTGAAATGTAGGGAGAAAAAATCCGCAAACTAAGCTGTATTTATTAAATTATACAAGAAAAGTAAAAACGCTTGCCACTAAGCAAAAATCAATTCAAAAATATCTCAAAAATTGTATTGTTCAGCAAATGTTAAGGGTACCTATATATTAATTGATACCAGTTTATATTTTTCGTTTATTTAGTGAACTAAGCATACTTTAGTAAGGCATGTTGCCTATATAATTGTATTACACTAAGCCTAACCCTTGAGAAATATACTCGAGTCAGGAAACTAAACGGGGCCGAAATAATAGCAGCAAAACCACCTTCAGTTTTGTAAATTACAATAAACCGTGGAGAGATCGTGGGTAGAATTCGTGATGGCGGTGCGGCGACAATAGGCTTAGATTCGGTTGGGCAGCGCGATATCTAGTGCGGATGTATACTCATGCCGACCATTAACTTAACCCGTTTTATAATTACGGGGCCAATTTATGATTATGTACCTTTTATTTAATGTTTTATTTTACTTTTATATATACAGTAACCGTAAGTTGTAATCTTCAATCGTTACTCTTTATTTATTGCACCATACGAACAACCATTACATTATTATTGCTAATTCATGTGTTTTTTTTAAATGAAAACGCAGTAGGTTTGAGACATAAATATTCTGGTTTGAACTTGGCACCTAGGTTTACCTAGGCTCGTTTTAACGAGCTAGATGAAAATGTAATCCCCACATAGACTGCTTTGATCGCATTTTGGATATAGTTCATACTTTTGGGGCACTACAATATAAAAATATTGCTAAAGCCTCAGACCAAGTAAAATTATTTGCTCTGAGGATAAAGCAGACGAGATATTTTTCAGTGCACAAGATTGTGCCGGTTTGCAGAGAAACATTGGTAGGTGTTCACCACAATAGTACATTACGTACCTAGGGCGGTCAGGAGGATCAGGAGATCGCAGGTATTTGTGGCCCGAACCGAAGGTGAGGGCCATAAATATGCGATCTGGGGCTTTACGAATTACCGCCCGTGGTAAGTACACAATTTTACGTCTTCATCTGGCCACAATGCGAGGTAGACCGTGCGTGCAGCGTGCAGTAAAACTGGCATTATGGCCAGGTGTGACGTAAAGAGTATTATGGTTAATCTGTTTTTTATAAATGGAGGTTCTCCATCAGTCAAACGTCAAACATTGTTTAATTTTTTATATTACAACACACCCGATATTTAACATACATAAAAGAATCTAAACAACAATGACATGACTATCATTACGTACAAAAGATCCGCCACGATTGTTACGGAATAGATCATGCGATACCAAAAGAACCACCGCTGAAAAGGACGACCTCGTTATTATTTGATAGACCTCATGATGAAAATCCACGCGACACGCAACTTCCCCGGCGTTCACTCGTCAGAATAAAAACAACAATGTATGGTATTCTGGAATCGACCTAGCCGAGCTTGAGCCATGAATACGAATAAAGAATGCTAACAGCCCGCCGAACGAGACAATTTCTTGACAAGCTATGAGGGATTGCCCGTCATCACGCACAAATTTCGGCAAACCGCTCTTCATATCAGCGTGAAGGTACGAGCCCGCGGCGATCGTAAATGGTGACGTCGAGTACCTTGTACTAACGGTTAAAATCGAATTTCAACCTTTTACCGGTAAACGGTGCGAAACGTTGAAGATTTACGTACCTATAACGCTATCCTATTTACAGACTTGCAAATTGTATTTGCCTAAAGGTCGAATGGAGGCAATATCGTGGACGTCGCGACGGTGTGGGCGGGGGATGCAATAAGTGGAGCGGCCAGCGGCGGAGCCGTCGCCAATTTAAAGAAAGCCCATTGAACCGAAAGACAAGCGCATTGGAGGCTCACAAGCACCGCGCCCGCACCACCCGCTTTCTAAGGCTCCTCATATAATTTTCAATCCAGCGAGCTCTAAAATCGATTGCTCTTTGTAAGTGCAAAATAAAACAAAAGAGACAACCGCACGTCGCTAAATTAACACTTTAATCTGCTTATTTTGACGTAAAATGCAAATAGAGAAATATTTGCATTTTACTTCAGTTTGTATTCAATGAGTATGTGAACAGCTCCCTGTAGAAAACTGATCACATATCGAACCATACCTAGATTTTAGCGTATTGGAATGATTTGAGGGACTTGAGTATCTCCTCTTGTTGATAAATGCTCGATTGATGCTGGTTTAATACCGGTTAAACCTCAACTTTTACCCATATCAGGGGGATATCGGTATTGATGGCAGAGGTTCGGGTAGTTTCATTCGTCGCTACACCATTTCATGCAAAGACCGCACTTAGGGGGCGAGTGCGTAACGTTCTGGCTTATCTGTCTCCTTGATGCCAGTTTAATGAAAGGGTTTGATCGTAAATCTACATGGCTAAACTTAATAGACTGTCCTATTGGGTTTTGCTCCGGCAACGGTTAGTAATTAATGTGCTGCCGTCATAGAGTAAGTCTTATAATTACTTCTAAAGAGATATTATAGGTAGATCAAAATCGCAAAGTACCGTAAAGAAACTTAAACATAGTCGTAGAAGGATTTTAATTGTTTAATGAGCCTTGGATGAATTCATAAAAAAAATACTTCATATTTTTGACATAAGTTCAGTCAGTTGCAGACATGTATTACAATTTATTTAATTCATATCCCGCAATTAAAAATAGGTGATAATAAGTAACAGATATTTGCTCATTTAGATCATTATATTTTGATTTTGATTAACAAACCCACCTACTTAATATAATCTTAAGCAATGTTCCAAACATTTGAGCATCTGCGATTCGAAGTTGTCCTTTTTTATTAGTAAGTAAAGCGTAACATAACGAAGCCTGTTGCGGATTGCTTTGTTGTTATCACACCTAGCGAAGCCTACGTTACGGATTGAATATTGTCAATTTTGTGTTTTATTGTTTCGAATAAATGATTGAATTTCCTTAATACTAAACTAAAGCAACTGTTCATTCGTGTATCCTGGTATTGGCGTTTTGGCTAATAGCCCAATACGCGAAAATTGGCGTGCAATTTACAAAAACTTACAAGTGTGCGATTTTTTGCAATCAGAGAGAGTGTATCAAGCATTTACTAGGGATAAAAAACATAAAAAATAAATTGCTATGGACAAAAGTTAAGTTTTGTGAGCAGTGATCCAAACCCTTTCATGCCCTTAGGTGGAAAATAAGGCATAGGATTTTTGAAGATAAACAATAGACTTCCGTTTGATTACTAAAAGGACTTAGGGTAAATCACCAATAACTGGCCCCCCTCATACTAAAAATTAACTGTGTTCCCTTACAAATATAAAATTAATTTAGTATAACGTGGCCAATTATTGAAGGGTGCATGGCCAGTAATTAACACCTTATATTAAAAAAATATTCTATTATAGGTGAATAGAGTACATTTTTAGTGTGAGGTGGCCAGTTTTTTAACCGTGGACAGTTATTGGTGATTTACCCTATTTCGTGTAATAACAGAGTATGAAATTCAACATGTAAAACACGTTTCATAAAAGTATAAACGGTATACTCTTGACTCGTCGCAGTCAGTTTTTCACGGCACGTTCGTTATTGGTCCTATTCGATTTTTGAAAATTAAAAATTACGAATAACGAGTGAGTCTGAAAACAACATAGACTAACATTGAACATGCCTTAAGACGATGTTGACGAATACCGAACTAAGTCGGAATAAGAAATAGCCAAATATCGAAAGTGACGAATGAAGAATGGGTGACGAAAGCAGAAAGCGACGAATTTAAGAACATGACAAAAAACGACTAAGACGAGCCAAGAGTATACCGTCATTTCATCTTAAATATTTGTTAGAAATAATAATACCAATTTTTTTGTAACTGATATGATGATGAGTGTAAGTTACATTCTTTAACTTGTTTGCGATCAACAAAAGCTTAGTGTGCAATAGTAACGCCAAGTTTCTATGCAAATATTTTTCAGACTAAATAGCACTTTTTAAAAACAATTAAATTTTGCCGTAATAAGGTGATAAAAATGAATATATGGAAATGTAACGCTGTCGTACCACCCTAAGGCTCAGACTACATGCATCTAGGATCCCTTGCCCTTCTGCTTTCACCGCCTGAGGTGGCGCAGCGAGGCGTAAGGAATAAGGATTCCCAGGACATATAGTCGGAACTTATAAACGTTTGTCAAACTTTTCCTAACAACTCAGATCCGTAGGTAGGTACAGTTATTATGTTCGATTTTAAGAGATTACATTGTCCTGAAAAATGCCCGGTTTGCGGGCGGTTTTCTTTGGTTGTATGTGTGTTTTTTCCTTAGTCGGGTTAATATTCAGCGTTTTTAAGGCGTTTTTTCGTCGATGTGATCGACAGAAAATATTATTAAAAGAGACGAATATCAAAGACCACTTTTAAGGAAGACGTAAGCCAATACGGGTACTGAGAAACGCACGGCGGAAAAGAATTTTTTAGAGGTAAAACATATTTTACCCCTGCTGAAATAATTTTGAGCCGACAATGACGTTAGAAACGAGCGGTTCAAACGCTAAGAACGCCCAGTCATCTCGATTAAGTATAGCGTGCTATCAGAATATTAAAAAATATTATTACCTTTACTTGTAGCAGAGAAGAGTTTGATTTTTTTTTGTAACGGCAGATGAAAATTAGGCATTTCACGTGTTCCTTTTTCAATCCATTTATATCTTACTTACTGGGTTATAACGACATCGCTCGTTGATTTTTAAGTTTTGCAGTTCATCAGAGAAATCAATGCGTATTACTATTTCATAATGTATTGATTTGTAACAGATAACACATACACAGTGTTATCGCGTTTTGATTCCGCGAATCAGTTTTTTACAACGCTGCAATATTAAAATTCTCGATCAATAATTAATTGTAACTTATGTGTTGGGATTAACTCTCATGCACCCGTAAAAAAACGTTTCTCTTACAAAACGAAACTATAATGTAATTAATTTTAGTAATCTGTGCAATAAAGGGATTCTCTTTAAGCGTGGAGCTAATAAAATGTAATAATAGCTTTATTTTTTTATAAAATCTGCCTCTGGAAAATTTAAAGCGCCGTTATGAAGCACCGTCAAATTTTACGATCCGTTTAAAAAGTCTCGGCTGTAAGCGACAGTGCGGGAGATAGTTAAAAAATATACGCCATAAGGCTATAAATTGATAAATAAATACACGCCAAATACAAAAACACCACGCCAATCACTCACACTGATGCTTTCATTCCAGATATATTAAAAAATTATTTTTAATTCTGAATAAGCTACGGTCTATACAGAGAAATATATTCCGATTTTAAAAATAACTATTAATCTGGGGTAAAAAAATCGGTATAAAGTCGGATAAAGCCCGGAGTAAATAGGAATATAATCAAATAATAATAAAGAGAAAACTATATGTATAAATGCCACGAACGTTTATCTTTTTTTTCCACTACAATGTAAGTAGATATAGCTATAGCTACCTATCTCACCTCACAGTTTATCAAATCCGTTCGAACCCTTATTCTTACTGTCACTCAATTCATTCCGAATTCACACTTACGATGGACCCACTGGGGCGCCGCATCGTATATGTATATATTTATATAACTCGACTTGCGAGGGTTGTGCATAACTAAAAGTATTGATAGGTAGCTGTAATAATCCCAATCCGTACGCATGAAGGTGAAAAGGTGAAGATATCGAGGTCTAAGCCGTGTAAACACCGAAAGTTGTGAATTAATAACAATAACCTCAACCCTAGCCCGCTGGGGGAGCTGTGGGTTTGTAGTAATAAGAACAAACTACAAGAACAACTATTATTAATTTAAAAACAACCGGTTAAGTTACTTGTTTATTTTACATGGAACGGTCAATTAAAAACGGCTTCTTGGTAGTTTTGTTGTTGACTTGAGCGTTAGATTGTGTGACTCGCGATTTAATTAAAACGTTTTAACACTTTTCGATCTAGGGGAGAAAAAGTCGTGACAAAAATAAGCTTTTTTTTAATACTTAATGGAATATGTATATCAATCAAGTTGTTTTGCGTGGCCCCCGTCATACAATTTTCTTTTAACGTTACAATAATATTGTCTATTTCTATCCGAAAGGTCTAATCTATAATTTAGCGACATATTGTTTCAATTAGAAATAATAAATCAGATAATCGTGGCAAACAATTTGTTAGTTTTCCACTTCACGACGTTTAAAAATCACACATAATTTTAATCTGCACTATCCGATGCATTCATTTTGTTACATAAAAAATAAGAATATTGACTATGAGTGCTGAGGTTGTTTTGCATTGCATTGCAATTAGAGTTTTTGAAGATAAAAACATTATTTTAGATCATAAAGCTTTTCTTCATATTGTTTTCGTCTACTTCACACTACTTATATCATAGTGACATTAATATCACTATAACATGATATCTCACATCCCTCAACAACTCAGTTATGTGTGCGTCAGACAATAAAGTTTCATCTATCATCATTCCCTGCTCTTCAATCATTACTGTTTACTTATTACTGGAGACAACAACACCAAATAGCTGTTAAGCGTCACTGAACTTCGTAACAGCCTAAATTTAAGTGAAGTGCAAAAGGATTAATTTTATGAACAGCTATGATAGTTTTTTGTGGTGACATTTTTATACCGATAAATATCATGTTATTGATTTCTTCTGCATTTTCCTTTTGTAGGTTGTTTATGTATATTATAGCAAACTCCATCTCTTCAGAAAGATCGATTAATGCGACCACTATGTACTCATAATGCGCTAGCTTTTTCTTAGTAAAATCGGCTTGAACTAATATTTTTTGAATAAAAAAATTAAGTCAAAAAGTACAGACCAAAAAAAAGTATACATACGTTGCTATATGCAACACCAAAGCTATTTTTTAGTTTTGTTAGAAAATTTGTATCACAAAAAATACTAACAGTACCCCAGACATCTCTTTTATCCGGACAGAGTTCAAGATTCGTTTAATGTGTATTATTGCAGTGTACCTCGTATCTACTAAAAGTTTGTAGTCGTTAAATTTTATTACAAACAGCAAATTCACTTTATTTGAAATGTCAAATTATTTTAGCTTCTTGTTTAATGCCATCTTGGAAATGCAACAGGTATAAACAGTATGAGTCTAGCGACAGGTCATTAGGATTGTTTGACCTTGTTTAGCTTTAGGTACAGTCGACTACAAAGATACGGTCAAAGTCACAAAAAACTATATACACGACTTTATTGCCTTAACATTATGGTCGTCGATACATATTTTTGTAATTTTGGCCGTATCGATCTGTAGTCGACTGTACTAAAATATAAGTATACATTTATCTTATCACCGGTATTTTAGAAAGTAATAAAATTATGCCGAGGAGAGTCGCGTAAGAAAGAAAAGGCCTATACTCGACATAGGTGGATACGGGCAGAATAGATAGATAGATGGATTATGCTTATGTTACATGATTATACTTAAGCATATCACACTAACAGGTCATCGTCAGTTTTAATCGACATTCCTTAGACAACGAAACAAAAGCTGTCGCTTTAAAATTCATATTTAAAAAAAAACCTTTGCAGGGCCAAAATACTTATTAGGTTTCATTCAATTGACTTTCATTTGAAGTATCAGTGATCACAATATTAACTGCGACCATAACATGACGTCGTTACACAAATCACTTGTTACTATTATGCATCACTGTATTTATTTAATAATTATTTTTATATTCTCGTATTTAGGGACGTCACGCAATAGGGATATTAGGGAAAAAACGGTGGTATCAAATAACATAAACGAGCATATTGCTTCTATGGATTCCTACTTAAATTAACTGGTAATCGATAGATATGCCCTTTGTATAAATCAAATATGCATCATCCAATTAAATTTTAGTTTATTACATCGTGTAAGAGTATCTTTTATCAAAGGTCTAAATATAATTTAAATAACACGGATTTGATCAGTTACAAATTAAAATAGGTGAATTCAAGAGCCAAACTCTCCATACGCTACACAGAATACAATGTTGATTGGATTTAGAATGTCATTAATAAAACTTGTACAAGATGTGGTACATGTCTCGAGAGACGTGGATAAAGTATGATCAAGAAATAATTAAATTTCATTGAAGATATTTAAGGATCTGTAACGATATATTTGTGCCACATGTTTTCATCTAGGATACACTGTACTCCATTCAAGAATACATCTCCTACGTGCTTTTATAATATATTATGATTTATATGACGTTTGAACAAGATATTGGTTAGATTATAAATGAACTTCGTCGTAAATAAACTGGAAATGCCACTGAAAATCGTTTCAAAAGCTACTTCATTTATTTTAGTTTAACATTTCTTTACTTATGGGACCGGAAGTGAAGCTACTCTGTTCAAAAACTACGTATATCCGTCAACAATTTTACAGTATCAAAACAGACGTCGACCCTCGAATTTAGTTTACCATAAAATGGCCCACCGACGTAATTTGAGAAAATAGTAGGTAAACTTGAACTGTGAACAGTTAATATCACCGTTGCATGCGATCGCACAATTTTATTTCGAGCTAATAGTGTAGTTATTCTTTTCTTATCGTTACATTCGGGTATAACACAAAATGCTAGTTCATCAATTGAAATCCGTCGGGTGAATTAAGCTGGTGTGATTTGTTTCTGGTGAATGTAACAGGTCGATTGATCTGTTTGTTGTTTTAAATCGCGGAGGGAAGCGTCTCCGCGGCGCCGTCCAGCAGATACGAACCACTTGCGCCTGGCAATGTGCAGCGGCGCGCACTTCAACTTTATCAAACTTTGCGCTCCCAAAATAAACTTTTTTCAAACGGTACCAATCGATCACTTGAACACCGTGTGAATGTGGCGTGATGATGATGATACTAACCCTGATCGTCGCGCAGGTCGGGTTCTTGTGGATGAGTTGCACTGTAGTAGCGATAGGTAGCACTGACTTTAGCACTTTGGTCATGTAAAGTCGTAGGGGTGGTCACGTGTTTGCGCGGCGCGGGCCGGCGGCGCGTGTGGAACGGCGGTCGGGCGCGGGCGCGGATGGCGTGTGTCGAGTGACGCGGCCGCGGGTAGTGTGACGCCGCCGCCGCCGCGGGGCCGGCGCGCACGCGTCGCCGCCCAGCGCACGCCCCCGCCCCCACCACCCCGCATCGACCGAACACCCTGCCCGCCTACCACCACCCGATCTAGGGTTGCCGATCAACCTAGCCGCACACGCTCCACGTTCAACTTCCAAAACTTGCTGCGACCAAAAAAGGTAAATTCCTGCGGCCCTCGTTAAGTTTCACTTACGCCATTTAAAAACTGGCGATTTATTTTATAGAAATCAGAACTATATCCTTATTACTCTCCAATGAGTATTTCCCAAAATATAGCAGAGACGTAAAAGTTTGATGCAAGTGTCAGTGTGTCAACCAAGTGCAAGACGCCGGCGGCGATAACCCTACGCGCGACCGACTGTTTTTCTCTCGGCACCCGAGCGGGGGACGCACCTGATTTTTTCCGTGATATTTTTTCCTCCCTCCTCTTCGCGACGCGATCCGTTCGCTTTCATTACGGTTTCGAGTTTGATTTATCACCGCAGTAGGTCTGAAATATTCTTACAAATAAAACTGGGTGTCGATCGCTAGCCTCCCAATTAGCATCAATTGATCAAAAGAGTCGTCCGTTGATCGTAGAAAAAAAAGGATTTAAAATTAAGATTATTTTTCTATCCTAGGGTATAAAATGACGTAAACTCCTCTCGAAAAATAAACATTTTCCAGCTTCAGAAACTAAAAACTAAACCAAAAATGGGTTTGAATAATGACGTCGTAATTACTGCTGAAACTCAAAGAAGTTTTTCCTTTTTCATAAAACTTTTCCTGTAAGGGTTATCCGCTCAAGCGGGCGCCGATAGCTTTCCGCAGAATGCTAAAGGCTGCGTAGCACATGCCACGCTCGTAGACTACGGCGTAGCGAATCTCCCACATTATTTGACCAGCGTAGCCGATTGCTATTCACCGACCACTCCGTCCCTACATCCCCTCACCGACTTAACATATTTGGCCACGATTCAATTTTAATGTTTTCATATTTGTGTCATAACTTTCGGTAAAGGGGAAAACAAAAATTACCTCCACACAGACGTTATTTGTAAACGCTTGACGTCTCGGCATTTTTATTCAAAATATGAGACACCCTTGTTCCATTTTGAGAAGTTGTTTAGGTAGCCGGTATGGGGCTTGTAAAACAATAGCCGGTATGAGTTTTGATATGAAAAGAGCCACGGCGATGTTGCGCTGAGATTGTGCGGTTTCGTATACGCTGCAATAAAACTTGCGTGACGTTGACGGATCTAATATGTAGTTCCACAAATCTTTTACATATTCGCTGGTGTAGTAGGACTATATTGTTTGTTTGTTTGTTTTGGCGCAATTTTAATTCAGTTGTAACATTTATTGGATGTACGCAACTGTTTCGTGTGACAGGGTTTCATTAACAAAAGGGGTATGAATTAAAAGTAATAACCGTTAGGGCTTGGAAAGAGACATGAACAATAATATGCAAGAGTGGCTTCAGGATGTGGGCCGATAACGGGGTCGGGGTCTTGGCCGCAGTGAACGCTTATAAAAAAAACAAGTTAATAATTTCGGAGAGGATAAATTTATCCTCTCCGAAATTATTAACTTGTTTTTTTATTTGAAAGTTAATCAATGACGTGTTTAAAATTAAATAGATCACCAGTCGTTTGAGACTTACATTTTCCATTTCAATATTATTTTTACTTTACCAGACATTACTTGGGTCAAAAGGAGCATGAGGATACACTTTATGACCTAAGGAACTCTGCAACGGGTTATAGAATTTTGCTATTTTGCGGCAATTCAAATACTAATTCAGTTTTAAAGTTGATAGGGATATTTAATATAGGTATTATAATTGAATGTAAATCTGATTTTCCGTTCCCTGATACGGGACATTTCTTATAAAAAAAATTAAGCAATGACGCTTAATATTTTAGGTAAGTTGGGTAATATACAAATAACACACAATAATAAGTGAGATATAATAATTGAAAATAGGTTTTTCATACAAATAGAATATGGGTATTCGCTTTCATCTAAACACTCCTTCAATTATTCCACAAACAAAACTGGAATAGTACCTAACCCCTTAACTAAACAAATTATTTTATAAAATTAAATATTTTTTTCGAGTCAATTTAACATGGAAGTTACCGCGATCAATATTTTTAAACGATATTATATAGAGTACAATATTAATGGCAGGCAATATTTTGTTCTCTGTATCATATCGTTTGAAATAGTAGTTATTAATTGCACTCATTCAACTTTTTTTATAAAACAGCGCAAAATAGCAACTAACCAAGTTAACTAACAACCCTCATATCGCATTTCAAACTCTTTCGTGTAAAAGCAAACAACTACGAAAGAGAGGACGAACAAACATTTCAATAAGCTTGAAATCAATTTAGTACAAACATAAGCTTCAGCGCCACTAAATAAGCGCAAGACACCAAATCCCTAGGGTAAGCCAAAACGTCAGATACATCACAACAATTTTCGATGCACATAAAGCACTGTTTTTCAATTAAGTCGACGACAAAACACGTTTGCACCTTACTCCGTTGTAATAAGGTAAAAACTGTATCCATATCTTTGGCGTACAATGTACACAGAGCCACTGTACTCTAGGGAACTAAGCGCAGGGTTGTCACTATGCTAAGTTTACTCTATTAGGCTGCATATCGAATACTAATGTTGGTGGATGATTAAAAAACACTGAAACTGTTAATGAACTTTTTAGTTTAATGCAGAGCTGTACCGTTCGGTACGAGAGTTGGATGAGAAGAGAAATGGTAACCGAGTGACCGGAATGCCGTAATGTAGTTTTACAATTGTCAATCAAATGATCCATTCGGTGTTTCACTCGTTTTAAAAATAATTAACAAATGGTTTCGTTTAGAAACAACTAATTAGAGAAAACAAATGAAATACATATTTTTTCAGACGAGTCCCTAGTTTTTATAATAAGTATCTGATCGATATTGATCCTTTTCATCAATCATTGTTAAGTCTCAAATTGTTAGTAAAATGTAAGTTATTTTCTTAGTTTTTCCGGAAATATTATAATTACCTAATGTAAATGTTACTCATCAGATCTTGTATTCGAACTGAAAAATGTCTACATTAATTTTTAGTTGCATGGTTAATATCCTTTTCTTTTTTTATTAACACTTTATCAAATATTAATGAACCTCCAGGTCTTTAGCATTATGACTGTTGGTACTCTATGTGTACCGCTTATATATTTGTTTATGCGACTGTTTGTGTTTCTAAATAAATAAATAAATAAAAAATAATAATAATAGTATCCGAAAATACAAATACAGCAATGATTCCTGATCATACTGGTTGTATTCACTACTCAGACAATTATATTACACGTTGAGTATTCACTGGACTGGTTGACCGAGTAGCAATCGATTGCTTGGGTGTGAAAAACAAGATTCTTTAATTTTTAAGCTTTGTGGTAATGTGCTCGAAATAATCATCACATGATTGATTGTGTTGTCAATCGAAATAAAACATTAACTAACTATTGACTATTCCACTACTGACTAATAGTAGCCATAAGATTCCTTATTTTTTTACATCGATGCTCGGAAAATAAAATAAAAATAAACTTCTGTAAATAAAAATATAATGAAACGGGCCAATCACGTCTTGAAGGTCGAATATCGCTCTACATGTTTCGAACCAATACGTGGTTTTTGTTCATGAGGACTCAAGAGGCATGCTTAGCATTTTACAACAAAAAAGTTATGATATTCACGTATCTAATTATAATTTTCCAGTATAAATGCAGATAAATACGGTATGTTTCTACCTAGATCTTGGCTACATGATAATATTTCATGAATAAAACTGTTTTGCCCAATCAGCTCTGATTTACCGCCAAAATCCATGTGACTTTACATTTTTAGCCCAAACAGCTCCATCAGTATCACTAACTCAACCCAATAGCTATTGAAGCTATCAGCCCTACGGGTTTCTGTCTCCACAGCGCTGTGCTCGTCGCAAAACGGTCAGTGTTCCGTCCACTTAAGTACGTAAGCGGGTGCACAGCCCAGGCCTAATTGGATCACAATCGGTACCTGTTACGTCAGACACGCTCCGTAGGGCCGAGTCCCTCGGGCGTCCCACTTGTCTTATGCCTTTTCTTCGGGTTAATTCGCTTTAGTAATTTTCGATTACATTATGGATCTGATTTACTAATTTCCTCAATTAATCTCCACAAACAGAATAACCATAACTAACTGCAAAGCTTGTAATTAACTGGGTAACAAAGTTAAATCGTCGGGGATTACCGCGATCGGCGGCTCCGATAGTGCAAAACAGATAAAACTCTCATCAAATACAATCAGCCGCCGCCTGGACACACGGCTTAACAGCACTAGGCCTGCCCGCCATTTCCTCCGAGAATTTCATTACCACTAGCTCGTCCAGTAATCCCCGCCAGGCAACTGCCTTAATCTACCAGCTCTCACTTCGATTTCAACTCTAAAATACGCCACTTGTTTAATTTTTACGTATAATCCATTTTTAATTGTGTTCTCTCCTCACTTTGCCATTATTACATTTTCGAAGAGAAATTAATTAGAAAGACAACTTTCAAAGGCCGTCGATGTGACAATAGATTGTATCGGTGTTAATTTATTAAATAAAGCCGAGTTTAGCAGACTTTTGTTTCTGATTGATGTAATTCGTGGATTAAGATTTCAGATAAGCAAAATGCTCTGGCATTGTGGACGAGAATCTGGGAGAGTGGAAGTCCAATCTGTGTTTCATCAAAGTTTCTTCGTCTACTTAATTTAAACGCCAAAGCACATCTGATCAGATAGTTCTAAATGCAAGTTGGAGTATCTCTGCTAGTATCTCTGCGGTTGCTAATTATTGTCTATGGTGGAGGAGCAAGTTACGTAGGTACCTCTAGTACTTGTTCGTCGAAGTGTCGACGGATGATAGGAAGGGCGACACGTGCCACCGATCGCGCCGGCGGCGTGAGCGCCCGCGAGCCGCGCGGTTTAATCGAAGACTGCAGTTACGATTAGTCGATGATTAATGCTCGCACGGCGACGCCATCTGCTGAATTAATTGCTTCATTTCCTCTCGACGGCACCAAATGGCATTTTGTGTTTCGATTCGTAAAACGTTAGCCGTTTTTGCAGGACGACTACACTCGTTCAGGTGTATTATGAAGTTAGTGATTTATGGTTACTTTGCACCATATCTCAATTTATGTTTTTTCTTGAATTAGTACATTGTATTCAAGGCGACTATATTTCATATTGTTAACTTTGATTTCGTGTAGTAATATTAATTTGCAAAGAAGGAAAAAACAAACAAGTAGAATTATACGGGCAGTGAACAAATTTAACGCCTCAAGAACGAGTTGAACTCCTTTGTAGGCTGCCGAAGTTTTCACAAAAGAGGGCCCGCATGATTTGTGAATGCGTGTAATTTTTCAAACGTCATATTTTTTGTAACGGTTTTCCGAACGTTCGTGTAAAGTTTGCTTTTGTACCGAAATGACTTTTGGGAAATGTTTCTTTCGTTTTTTCAGGATTTTTTGCTATTCAAAGTCACATAGTTTGTCTCGAGAGCACCGGTGGCTTTGTTTGGTTGAAAAACTTTAGTATTAAATAAAGATTAAATTATCGGGTCCCATCTAGATTTATTCTGGGTGAGTTGCTAGTAGTTTATTCGAATATTAAAAAGCATGCGCAGTCACTTTGGCACTCTTTGGGGTGTGTTATGTCCAGGAGTGAACGTCTTTTGGGCTCATTATCATATCAGCCCAAAAGACGTCAGATGTCATCAGATGATTATTGATGAGCCTGTTAACAATTTGAATTTTAAAGTACTTAAGGGGCTACCCGAGGTTTTCATCGATTATGGACAAGTTTAGAATCGTATCTCCTACTTTTGCACTACAGATAGAATTATAAATCAAACGGCTATCGGTTCTTCAATCGTTTATCTCCATTTTTGTCTATCGGATTTTGATAGAAATGAATACTTAAATTTTTGTAAGATTTTTCTAAACATTTTCTAAAAAACTATTATTTCGTATCTCTATTGACGTGAAAGATCTAATATATACCTAAACGAAATCTACATATTTGGGTTCATCTTTGACGTCTCTAATAAGTGTCTTGGGTTTTCATTTTAAACTAATTAACACAAAAGTTACGGCCAGATAACCAGTTTTTTGGCCTACAATCGTTCAACTTTGATGCCAAATATCTCGAAAACAATTGACAAACAATTGAAAACAAAAAACTTTGAAGTAAATATGGGATTCTATATTGCTTAAAGCCCTTATTATTAATATTATAAGCTACAAAAAATATTAGAAAACTAAGGGATTCAGATCGAAGGTCATTGGCGTATGGGAGCCCCTTAGGTAAATAATGTCATAAACAGGTGAGGTGAGGTGGCTATGCGTGTATTTAATTATATTATTATGGTACCATTCCCAAGTCCTTAAAATATAAACCCCAACAAGAAATCGCTTCAGTAGTTCGTCATAATACCGTTTGCGAGGTTAACAAAGGCCATGTGTTTTTCGAACAAACGCGGATTTATAATACGTTAGGTTACTTGAAGTATATAATGAATGTCATATACTCGTATCATCATCATCCTCCTAGCGTTGTTCCCGGTTGTGCCCCTAAAGGAGCCCGGGGTCCGCTTTGACACCTAATCCCAAGATTTGGCATAGGCACTAGTTTTACGAAAGCGACTGCCATCTGACCTTCCAACCCAGAGGGAAAACTAGACCTTATTAGGATTAGACCGGTTTCCTCACGATGTTTTCCTTCACCGAAAAGCTAACGGTAAATATTCCGTACATAAGTTCCAAAAAACTCATTGGTACGAGCCGGGATTCGAACCCACGACCGCCGCTTGCCAGCCGCATGCCTGAACCGCTAGGCTACCGTAGCTTATTGCTTTGTCATTTACTCGTATATGGTAAAATAATGTATAACCCATTTTTTGTCTATAATCTTGGTGACCTTCGATATCAAGGTCATGTAGGGTCATAGTCAAAGATGATGTTAACACTTTTGCACCGTATGCCTTAGGAAGGTTTAAACATAAACTCAAATTGCCTACCTCAAACTTGCAAAGTGCTACAATCATCTCCCAGACTATATTAAGCAGAAACAAAAAAACAGTTATATGCCAAAAATCGGAAATCATTTCGTGCACAAAAATGTTACTATACAATGAATGAGTTTTTCGATGACAAGCTTTAGCAATATCTTAGCTGTTGTCAGTAGGTATTCTATTGTTTAAAATCATCTGTTCCTTATCATGAGTTCATTAGTATGTAAATTAACAAATCTAGATTTATGCATAATAATTATAGTAGTTTCCCTAAAGCTTATTTTTAAGGTTTTAAAACCCTTCTAGGGTCCATGAGATACTTTTGTGTTTTATACATGTAAGAACTGTATTTGTTTACCATGGTGCAATAAACGCTTGATTGATTGATTGAAATAAAGTGAAAAATGTTTACATATCTTTGATGTCCACTATATGGCCTTGACAGTAATAAAAACTAACTGGAATGTTTTTTTTTTTTCACCTTTAAGCATTTATTTTCTAAAGTATATATACAGATGATGATAAACATGAACTACATTAAATTAAAACTAAGTCAAATCTAAATCAGGCCCTCATGGCATTGTACCGAGTATGCTGATGGCATTTCCTCGCTGAATTGCAATGCTGATGCATTGGAGAGCCGTCAGCTCTTCGGTCACCAGTTACATCAACCAGACGTTTCGCGATTTCCGCAAATAACTTTTACGCACTGAGACCCCACGGACCGAGGATCTCGCCGCCAAAGGGGAATGAAGTTGTACTCTCTACCGAGGCTTCTATATTTATACTACGTTTCCCGATTTTCGGCATTTTCCGCCTCTGCACCCGCTATAGAATGTAGTCTGTTAGGTGGGGCGGTGCCAGTGTGTCTACACAAGTAGCGTCCCACACAAGCATCCGTCTCAAACTCCGCGAAACCAAAGACACACCATCAGGTCTCTGACAATGCCAGCCTCAAGAAGAGCAGGCACATTGATGGTGGCAAGAGACCGGCCGGATTACGTCATTAAGTGTCGCTAGTCCTGAAAAGCGGCCTGCACTTTATTGACAACAAAGTCGTTGGTGACCCACGTCTACGTCCGTGCCACAAGGGCATATGTGTGCAGTGCATACCGTGACCCCAAGCCGCAGAACAGTCGCTAGACGAAGGGAGGTCGGATTTAGGAAGGTACCGGTATTTGGATGGACACGTAGCCAGTGACCGGCCTCTTTGACTCCGACTGCCGAAAGTCTTGCGCGGTCTGGACTTGAACTGAGGCTCAGATTCAACTTGTAGGTTAAATCTCAATAAATGTCGTCGCAGCTCCTTTGAGATTTAATGTTATTTTGTCATACATATTAAGTAAAATAAAATTAGTTTTCCCTGTGGTCAATATTTCAGGGCTTCCGTGTATAAATTAAAAATGTATTGATGAGGAAAAACTGTATATGCGGATTAAGAGTCCAAGCAAAAGTTTGGCTTCATGACTAGCCCTTAACTTTGGAAATCTCCACAGAAGAAACGCGAACCTAAATCTCTGTATGACCGGGGATAAACACTGTTTGATTTACAACTAAATATCGCTCAATTCGCTTTGTCGTAAACGAGTTGTAAGTAATAATTTTGAAGGACAGGGGTCTAATTTTGATCCGTACTTTTGGCATATTCAAATGATAACGTTAATTGTTGGAATGCATACGCTCCTCTTCCGCGTCACATGTCAGTTTTGTTTGATGTTTTAGTTGCCGGGAACATCCACTAAACTTGTCATATAAATGGCGCTAGTTGGTCGGCTGGTGCGGTTATGGTTGCGTTCGGGAATTATATTATTTGCGGTATTGTTTTTTATTTTATGTTACTATTATTATTATTATTATTTCGTGCGAGTTCCATCGGAAGACCAGCGCTGGCCACCAGGCCAGCACAACGCTTAGATGGAACCGTTTCGTGGCAATGTTGTTCTCTCTTTTGTATTTGTGATTTATCAATCAATCAATCAATCAATCAAAACATTTATTCGTGACAAACACAACACAGATAATAATAAAAAAAGCACATTTCCTTTTTGTCACGAAATGGACCCAGCTCAGCATGTTGCTAGCTTTGCAGCCAGCGCTGGTCTTCCGCAGGGTCCATTCGGTGAGAGCACGGAGAGTAACAAACAAAACAATTAAAAGGAAATACCTATATAGTTAACTAAAATACAAACATAAAAAATAAAAAATTAAATACACAAAAAAGCAGTGAACGGTTTTTTTTTAATAATATTAAATAATAAATGTTTGTTGGCCTGTCAGTAGTTTCATCCCAACAAACCACTACGTGCGTATGGGCCTTAATGGTAAAAATGAACGCAGCCCATACATGAACAGTACCACTAGCGCCAGTGAAGAGAAGACAAGACAAACTAAACTCTAAACGACAAACAAAACAGCATGGACATGAAATTGGGCTTACAAAAACAATACTTAATTATAAATTAAACTACGTTGACAAATTACATATTAAATTACGTTGTCCAGCAACCGTATGGCAATGAAATTGATGAATTGCAGAAGGGGCATTACCAACAGGTGAGGGAGTGTTAAATGCAGCTAGTTTCAAGACAGAGATTCTCCTGTTTATGCTGATGTTCTTGCATGATTTTTTTGAGATTAATTCTAAATCTATTAACGTCTAAATTTATGTGTATGTATGTGTTGTTGTCATGAATAAATGATATATTATTTTCATCTATTATCTTGCGCTAGCGCAAAGCAGTGTAAGAGCGAGACGCATATAGAGAAACGGCATTGCAACGAAAATGTTATGTGGAAAACAGGGGCCCAGGTGACAAAGCACCGAGATGAGTTATGGCAGAGAGGGGTATCTCCGAACGAGTTAATCCTATGACGTCACGATCCGCAGAAAGGCTATCTGTTGATGGCCGTCGTCGGGTGATTGACGGACTCTAGGACCGGTATGGACTGGACGGAATTTTACTATCTGTATTGTGGAGACAGATATTGCGGCGGGATAGAATTTCACTTGACGCCATTTTGACTGATCAATTTGCTAAAGTTTCACGCTTCGGAAGCCGAAGGCTTGCTGAAATTGAATATGAGACAAGAGTATGTTTTGCTCACTTTATGACCGACTCCATGTAAATTAGGCTATTTGTCGCTCAATAGACGCCGTGGTTTGGCTTTAAGTCTGTAGTTTGTAGGATGCCACAAATTTTGTAGGTATTTACTAGTCTTATGACTATAATTTTGTAATAATGTTTCTGAGTGATGAAGATGATTGATGATGAATGATTCACTATAAAAATATAATATATACTACTCAAAAGGAAATAGGGGCCACAAGTATGGTGATCGTTACGTGAAAATTATATTAAACAGTAATATATATTTTCTAGCTTTTAGACTTAATCTCCAGCATGAAAGAGGTTAGATTCTGCCTTCAGAATACATTAGTATCCTTATA
Organism: Epinotia bilunana; assembly: GCA_947049275.1. Lineage (NCBI taxonomy): Eukaryota > Metazoa > Arthropoda > Insecta > Lepidoptera > Tortricidae > Epinotia > Epinotia bilunana. Next base: position 16,885,129 of record OX346260.1, on the reverse strand, counting down.
CGGGAGTTCATTAATTAGCCACTTATCAATTAGTTTATGTCCAATAATTACAATGGCCCTTATTTTGTTTTGAGCAGTATATATGCTATTTTAAGTAGGTTAAGAAACTGCTATTGTAATAAGCTTTTTTGGCAAAAAAATACTGACATGAGTTAATTTCGGCGTTACTTCTTAACAGTGGTCTACTTTTTCAGAAACGCTGTTAGAATTTTGACTTGTAAAAGTGCCTTGCAGAATAAAATTGATTTATTTGATTTAATTTCACTTCTATATGCGCTAATCAAAAATATTTCAGAATGAGTGTGCGTTACAATACAAATATTATTCCAATACGTTCAGTGAAATATTAGACCCACAAGTTAAAGAATAGAATAGAATGTTAAGGATCAAGTAGTATTTCGATAATTTCAACGATAAACAACTAACATATTGAGGCTATCCGATGAGAATAGGTCGGATGTGTGTATCTTATTAGATGCACATAGGTGCAGTAAAGGAACATTGACGCAAAAAAACAAGAATTGGTTCATATGAGTTTTTACTTTAATTTGCATTCACGCCAATATCAGCAAGTTCTCATTGTCACAAAACAGTATTCATCTGATCACATTAACCTCTAGACGCAGAACGACCTTGTTTGATAAAAGCACTTTCACGGTTGGCGGCGATGCACTCATATTTCCGGATTTCATTCCCCCGCGCTCACTATATTACACACAGCAAATCCAAATGTCATCATAACGTAACCCTAGCGGTGCTCCCCGTAGATTGTATTAAACAAAAGGGAATTAAATAGCAGACAGTGCGGTGCGCCGAGCCGCGACCAGCGGGCTATATGAACCACTTTATTCCACCTTCAATGGTATATGCGCTCCTAGTACCCCACACATGTCACCGTTTTATTTTTACAAACCTAACCTTATATCAGCACGGCTATCACGGGACGGCGCGCGAGCTCTCGCGATTTTTCTCGCACTATCCGTCTCTCTCCTATTAGAACACTTAGAACAAGAGGTATAGTGCGAGAAAAATCGAGAGTATGTCGCGGCCGTTTCATGATAGACGTGCAGCTCGACGTTTTTTGGGAGGACCAGTTTAACAGTCCATAGAGACGCGTGGAAAAAAGAGGTCTTTGCACAACAGTGGGACGATACGGGCTAGAAATGAATGAATGATTGAATATTAACTTCACCTCTGAATAAGTAACAAAGTAATCACATTATGCAAGTCAGTTTTCACCTATTTTGTATAATCTGAAACTTTTACCATAAATTGGTACCGTCAAGGTGGTCTCAGAACGGCACCAGAAGGTGCATGGTGGTATTATTTAAGATTGATAGCATACGAGGTGAAACTTGGAAAGGATCCTGCGGACGGATTGATAACAATTTCATACACTTTGATGGCTCATTGTCAGCAATGACTTCGAACGGCGGCAGCAGCGGTAGCGGATATGTGAGAGCGAGAGATCGGAGCGTGGCCTCTCACTCTCACGTATGTCGCTGCTGCCGCCCTAAGTCTTGGCCGAGCTCTGACCGCTTTTGTTTGTTTACTTGTACTAAAAAAGATTTAAAAAACTTCACTCTACTAGTTAATTTACTTTCAGTTCGTGAGCACTTCATTTGTTTGAAATAAAATCGCAATTGTCCCACTGTCACTTACAAAACAAACTGATTAGGCGAATCAACACTAGCAGGCGTTTTCGATTACGATCCAGCCGTTGGTACAGCAGTTGATTAATTAGCATAATCTGATTCGGAAATAAACAAAGTTAATTATGTATAAACATTTGCCGTTTTAAATTCCGATTCGGTGGTGATTTTTCAAGAGAATTTCACGTGGAACTACGTACAATCATCTACACTTAATGATTCGGGCGCGGCCGCTCATTATCATTTGTAAATGAGAGAGAAAAAGCAACGGTCGGCCATTAATCAAGGGAATGGAGCAACAACACTGGCTAATACACTTATCAACTTTAATTCAATAATCCGCCGGCGCCGGCGCTGCTGCGCTGCCACTGGACTTTTCGTAACGTGAAAAATAAGTGGGAAACGGAACGCACGACCTAACTGACTAATCCCAATTAATTGCGCACTGCCTTGCGCAGGAGAATTCACCGGCCATTTAATATGTACGTAAGTATATTATTGTTAGAGTTTACTAGAGGCCGGGTTCTTACTATCAAAATCAAGGTTTGCGTCTTTTCTGTAGATATAACCAACATTGAAAGCAATTTATTTTAATATACTTTAAATGATAACTGTTGACTTGAAGTATTTTTCTGTCACGTAATGAAGCACTCTCATGCACTCTGTGATTGGCACTTGTGTTACCGGTTACCAAATTAATCAATGGATGATAAAATGTTTCAAGCGAATCATTTATAATTACGATTTTTTATTTTAATTCCTTAAGTTATATTTATCTAAATGCCCCGGATGCGTGGGTACAGTGCAACTGCTTTAAATTCGCCGAACAACCTTAAAGGTGCTTCGCAACTGTGAAATTGTCCATAAATTAACTCACAGGTGATAAATACGCTAACAAAAACTAAGCTAAATTATTACAAGGCATAAATAAGAAGCGTCTACGGCGTAGCACCGTAGCAGCGTAGCACCGGTCTACGAGCGCACGTAGCGCCATTTAGGACACCGTGTACAGAAAATTTGGTACACTTAAACTCTTTAAAACTATTATCATAACTCTATAGTCGTATTACGTCAGCAGCAGGCTTTAGCTCCTGGCTGCTATTGCATAGTTATTCTCCAGTGGTAGTTAGGTGATTATGAATGTTTCAGGTACCTATTTTAAAAAAAGTGAAGCTTTAGAAACATTAAAACTATCAAAAAGAGATTAATCATTGAGGTTATTCAGACTGCCTGCCTGATAACTAGCTGCCCTCGCGCGCGGAAGGAGATGGAAGATTAAATATACCCTATGTCCATGCTAGTGGTCCAATCTATCGACTTTGGTAAATTAACACTTTCACTACTAGGATCCCGCCTAGCGGGCACCTACACAATAGTCGCTTTCCGCCACATGCGAGGAAAACCACGGGATCGGCTATGAACTTGGCGCGTAGCGATTCTTGGCAATGAATGTGTTCATTTTTTAAACCGGAGATTACCCACACACACAAACTTACGGAGCTACAAACTTACACTCTACAGACCTCATAAAAAAATATATGGTAAATAAAAATAATATGTAGTTCCAATGAGTGAGCAAAGGTGGATAATATGGTATACCTAGTAGTAGTTAAAAATAACAGTCATGTAATGTAAGACATTACAAATATCTATAATATGCGACGTCACTGTGCCGCAGTTGAATATTATTACAGAGCCATTTTGAAATGTAATACATCTTTTTTGCATACCTATCACATACTAACCCACATAGCGCCAATAACGACACCCATGCGTCAAAAACCTACATGCAGACATAGATACGCGCCAAAACATTTTTGACGACCGCTTTAGCCTAGTTGGTAGTGACCCTGCCTACGAAGCAAGAGGTCCCGGCTTCGAATATTTGTTCCTGAGTCATGGATGTTTTCAATGTATTTAAGTATTTATTTATCTATTTAAGTATGTTTATCGTCGTCTAGTACCCATATTACAAGCTTTGCTTAGTTTGGGACTAGGTCGATTTGTGTAAGATTGTCCCGAAATATTTATTTATTTATTTTTATTTTACATGTCTGTTCTCGGCAGTGGGATAAAATGTACCAATCCCACACGTAGCCTTAACTAGTCCACACCTGTCCCCGCAAACACGCAATAACCATATTTTTAATCGAATATCAGAGCTCTTAAATTCCGAAACTCAGCACTGCCCCAGTTCTAAGAAAGGCGGACTAAGGTTTCGCGATCCAATTTCATGCCTTCCTGAACTCATGCACCAATGGTCTACCCACTAGAGAAATTTCACTAACACAAAGTTATGATTAATTGAGGCAATAACATGAAGACTGCTACATTGTCCTTCTAGATTTCGGAAGACAAAGAGCTTAAGGCGAAGTCAGAGCGGCATTTATTCCCAGAGGACGCCATGAGCTTATTTTATGGCGGGGTTGCTAGTGTAAAAATTAATAGTTTTGTACTTCGCTACGCTCATAGCGCTACGCCGTACTCCGTAGCTGCTAAACACATGCTGTGGCGGAAAGGCACCCGCTAGGCGGGTTCCTGGCAGTAAAAGTGTTAACACGTTCACTGTCAATAAGTTTGCAGTACTACGCTCGCAGCCGATAACATAAAAATATCGTATGTAGCGGGTTCCTGGTATTGAAGTTGTTAACACTTTCGCGACCGAGAATCGCTACGCGCTACGCTCGTAGCGATTTGTAGCGGAAAGCGACTACGGCGTAGGCGCCCGCTAGGCGGGTTCCTGGTAGCGAAAGTGATAACTATACACGTTTTCGCTTCATATGTAGCGTAAAGCGCCTGTTCCGCTCTGACGCATGTTTGTTGTGACCCGTGCTAAATGGGTGATGATGTGGTCTCATTGAGATGTGGAGATGGTCCTCATAAGAAGGCTCAGTCACCCAAAGGGTAATGGAGAGGGCTATGTAGGGAGTTTCCCTGCATGATCGCATCAGAAATGAGGCTATCCGCAGCAGAACCAAAGTAAGTGATATAGCCCTCCGAATCGCTAAACTTAACATTTTCGCGACCAAGAATCGCTACGCGCTACGCTCGGAGCCGATCCTGTGTTAACACATTCAGGGCCAATGGCGACACCATATGCATCAGACCGCCGTAGTCGCTTTCCGCTACATACGAGGAAAACCACAACGATTCTTGGCCCTGAATAGGTGTGGTAGTGGGCGGGGCACAGCAAGTAGAACCGATGGCCGTTGGGGCGGAAAGGTGAGTGGCGACCACGTGGCGGAAGGTGCGGCGTGGGTAGGCCCCACACAAGGTGGATTGATGACCTGGTAAAGGTCGCGGGAGTCCGCTGCATGCGGGTGGCGCAGGACCGGTCACTTTGCCACTCTTTGGGGGAGGCCTATGTCCAGCAGAGGACGTATTTCGGCTGATATGATGATGATAATAATTTTCTAATCACGTTCGGATTGAAACATTTCAAGAAATAAAATAGCTAACATAGTTTCTTCACCGGTATTTTACAAACTTTTGCGTATTGCGTATAGTTCTCTTGTTTTTCTTAGTTTGCTTTTAATGCTTAGACTATTTTTATTTTTGGAATGTTATGAGCGTTTCACTTAATTGTTGATTCTGCTAGTATTACAGTCAGTATTACCAGTAGCTTTTCTTTAATCATACGGCATTTAATTTATCACTTTATAAGTAACTATGTAGTTTTTTGTTGACGTGGACTTCTAATTTTCATTTATATGGTAAAATAGTAAGTCAAATACTTTAGGTGAGTTTAATAAAAAAAATGGCAGGTTGAGGTCAACTAAAGTGATGCTTAATGACGTCTAACCTGTTAGTTTTGTTACTAAATGCATGCTATGGACATTGACTATTTTACTATCCGTAACTATCCATTTAAGGGACATAAATTACAAATATGCCCCTTAGCTATATACAATTGCGCTCAAATAAACATTTATGAACCCTGTCTTACCCTGAATTTGACAATTTTATTAACACTTAAACCACAATGTTATATAACACGTATAAACAAACTTCGGGTCAGTCATAATATTTTAATTTTCAATTACAACAAGTTATGAAGTTACATCCTTATAAAATAGGCACTTAAAATACATTTAACCCGTGTTTAGTTCGCATTCCTCAGCCTTGTTAAATCAACGTCTATATTGAAATTACTCTGGAGCATTGTTACTCTGCGCTAAGGGTTAACCAAATAGTTGTAATCTACGTTAACTCCCATTCCACCAAGGAATATATTCGGCTGTCGAGCGCCTCTGTAATTCATAACATTTTATCTGCGACCCCTACCGCCCGTTAAACTGAGATTACTATAAAATAACAAAAGTTAATTATGCCACTAAAATATGTAATAAGATAAGCTGTTTTAGTCGAGCGCGGAGGTTATGTCGGACCGAGTTTTTAATTAGTCAAGCAGGTTTCATTACTTAACGCCGTTGCCACGTGTTGCTCTCGCAGACGCAGACGAGCACAAAAGTTTAGATTTTTCTCAAAACAATAGATATACACGGCACTGCCGAGCGCTGGATATTCCTTACAGCAGTTCCGACTTTCATACCGAAGACAAAGGGACTTCCTACGTACCAACAAAAACTCATCCACGCCAGATGATGTGTCTATGGCGAGAAATTGCAAAAAAAGAAAAAGTAACTTCTACGTGCCGCTACGTACGCGTGGAATTTTCAAATGAGTCGTTTTTCCCCTACTTTTCGTTGAAGAAAACTGTACCGGATGCGAGTGGATAGACAAAAGGAGGGCTCTCTATACTTTGTCAGATATCTGGCGCGAGTAAAAGCGAATGTAGATGAGCCTTGCCCCGCGTCCCGCGGCGCCCCTGCTTAACTACAAACACAAAAGTCCTTACATAAATCTTGTCGTGCCGAGAACCCGCTCGGCGCCGACTCACCTCTCGCAGCCAGTGCGAGGACGCAGTACGCACGCTCCCCTCGCCGATGAATTCGATAACACGACAAATTAGAACGTTGCTTCGCGCCCATCCGAATATAAAATGATAAAAATGTGGATTTGCCTCCGTAAAGCTCTACACTTTATTGGGTTTTACGTGAGTGGCTCCCTTATTTTTAAGACACGTTTTTCATAAAAAGAAGTGTTGTGAAAAATCTTCGCAAAACTCGCACGTAAATTTGCGTAACCACCAATTTAGCGCCTTTTATCTTACACTTATTTCAATTTATACTTAAATATGATAATAGTACGATCATTTAGCAAACTATAGGAAAAATAATAAAACAAGTAGGCAGTGAACATTAAATTTAACTCATAATTGTTTAAATCTTCAAGTTACATTGATGATGAGAAATATGTAACTAGCTACTACCTAGCTAGAAGCACGACAAATAATCCAAGTCCCAACAGTTAACGAAACTGATTTCACTGACATACAATTCATAGGACTGGCCATTAATATAATAAGTACCATATTCAGCAAATAATAAGGTCGGAAATGGGCAATCAACTTCGTTGTCGGGTTGATTTTACGCGTTCGTACTTGTGAACTTTTATGACGGCAAACCTCACTAGAAGTGATGCCCTGGTTTTAATTAACGATTTCCTTAGAACTCCCGTCACCCGCTCGGAGAAGCTAATTGAGTGAGCGTAATGTATGTTTATTTTATTAGGTTAGTTTAGTTATTCACTATGACCCTCTCTGAAAGCTGTATGATTATGAATGAAAATGATAAGCATATTTATTTACACGTGTTTTGTCTCGCTTAAGCGAGCTCTAGCAAAGTTATTTTAATGACAGTAGATAAATTGCCATCATCATCATTATATCAGCCGAAAGACGTCCACTGCCTGGACATAGGCCTCCCCCAAAGAGTGCCGAAGTGACCGGTCCTGCGCCACCCGCATCCAGCGGACTCCAGCAACCTTTACCAGGTCATCAGTCCACCTTGTCGGGGGCCTACCCACGCCGCGCCTTCCGGTACGTGGTCGCCACTCGAGAACCTATCGATTAATTGTAGCTAAATGTTTTGAAGGTATCTCTGACACCAATTAGGGGAACTACCTCTTCTTCTTGTTTTTGCTCGCTCTGCTTTTCCTATTATCTTAACGAGTACCTAGTCAATAACACTATTTTGAAATATTCAGTGTGCATTTATTTTGTTGTTTTACCTATTTTTGGCCTTGTGTTTAATAAATTGTGCATAACTTCCTGGTTACTTGTATGTTCTGTTCTGTCCCGCCCAACCTGTTGTCTATAATAAATTTGTTAGCGTCTTTCCTAATGTAATTTTACAATTTCTTGTGAACACTGACTGGAGAAAATCTACGATTTGTCACTACAGCTATCTAACATTAACATTCACAGCATTTAAATGCTAAAAGTGACAAAACATTACTCTCCTGAACTCCGTATAATGTACGTAGTTGCTAGATGTATATAAGGCAAACCATTAATTTACTGGACTAAACATACTTGCTTCATTAGCGTATTCAAACTTCATTAAAATGTAAAATAGACTGAACATAATATATTGCATGATCTTTTCCGAGTACTTAAGACTTAGTTATGGGTTATGGGGTATCAATCCAGCAGGCTACATTACTCCACTAAACTACTAGCAGATTAAATTAAATTTAGCATGCCTTTGCTCTACCAAGTGAAAAAATATTGCAAGACCAGTACACCAACCAAGATACGAATAATCACAGAAAAATACAGAAAAAACTATATTTTAGTTTTCCTCATCGGCAACGGAAAAGAAAAATGCAGCATTGCAGAAAAATAACCAAATATCGGACGTCACGAAATAAAATAATGGAGGGTGAAATTGACATTCAGGCGCGTTGATTAGCCAGTTACGCAGCGCCGGAGATTGGACGCTCTGCCCGTGCATCAAATATTCTACAAGTTTATTCCTACTAAACGCTCACAATGAAAATGAGACTATAAACTTTCCTTGCGACGCAGAGTGATTCTATTACGAATATGAAATGTTATTACCTCGGACGGATTATAAGCAGGAGCAGGTTTTCACAAATGAAATTGCTTCCCTCCTTTGGAATCCATTTTAGGGATGAATGGTATAATTCTTACGAGTAAAGACTTTGTCAAGCGGAGCACGCATTTGTTACAATGAAACCGTCTTATTTATAGGGCCTTCAAATGGTACGCCTGCCAGTGTTTTGTTTAAACAAAATAGCTCTGATTTTATAGTCAATTTTGGTGTACATGTAATTATAGTATTCGAAATAGTTATCCTTTTGAATGTCTCTATGACCACGTTTAACCCCGGTCTAAGTCCTTATTCTTGTTTGTTTAAATCCGGCCTTGACACCCGTCAATGTTTTTAAGAATCCATAAATCCACTTTTTCTGTTAAAACCGGAGAATTGGCAATTTAAAAACTTAAAAATGTCCACATGAAATAACGTTCTGTTAATTTTTTTATCATGAATACGCGATAAAAATATTTTGTCGCTATAGTAACAAGCTACACAAAAAAATTTGATTAACACATTCACTGCCAAGAATCGCTACACGCTACGCTCGTAGCCGACCCCATGGTTTCCTCGTATGTAGCTGAAAGCGACTACGGCTTAGGCACGCCCGCTAGGCGGGTTCCTGGCAGTGAAAGTGTTAAGAGTCCGCAGTAAGCTCGATTCTCCATACAAACGTAGTTACGCTCTCATTTTAAAACTACGTGTTGGATTGCAACGAAACTTTGCATATACAATGACATGAGGTATATCTATGTTTTTGCAGCTTCAGATACCATAGTAAAAAAAATACAGGGAATTTAAAATTTTCATACAAAACTTGTTTTTGCTGTATCTTGTTTGTTTTATACACTGGAACCATATAAACTAATTACAGACATAGATATACCTCATGTCATTATTATATGCAAAGTTTTGTCACAATCCATTACGTAGTTTTAAAATTAGAGCGTAACTACGTTTGTATGGGAAGGTGAAATTCGGCCGAGCTTACTGCGGACTCTTAACCTAACAAGATATTTTATAGAAGGTCATACATACCGTCTCTGCCATCTCTCCCGTCTCGTACTCGTCATCCGTAATCGCACTTACCTAAAACAAAAGTTCACTGTTAGCAAATTACAATCGCAATAAAGTCGTAAATTGCACTCATGTAATCCGGTATTCACGACTTGCAAACTCGAACACCAGCGGGCGTGATTAAAGGCATAATTCGAGTTTACGACGCAGCGATATGTACTTAGTCGCACTTACGCACGAGAACATAATTCCTTGTCACGGTTTTATTACAATTTAACTCATCTTCACACCTGTAACGGCACGTAATGTCGGGCAGCCATTACTTCAAGGGTCGAAAATGATAAACACGTTAAGTTCCGGGCGTTAAAGGCTTCCGTATAAGTTGAAGCCGTTTTAAGTGCCGCCGAAGTGGGCAGGTTTTTTACTGGAGTCACATAAATGACCTCATTGGTTTTGGACATACGTATAAGTTTTATGAGCAGAGAATGTTTGTTTTGGAGATTTAAAAAAAGACGTAAGAGATGTGAAGGGTGAGGTAGAATTTGCAAGACGTATCTTCGTTTTTAGGGTTCCGTAGTCAACAAGGAACCCTTATAGTTTCGCCATGTCCGTGTGTCTGTCTGTCCGTCTTCGGCTTAGCTCAGTAACCATTACTACCAGAAAACTGTGATTCGGCATGGGTATATGAATCAATCACGCTGACAACGCAGTACAATACAATTTGAGAAAAATATTATTTTTAGGGTATTTCCCCTACACCTAAAACGGGGATGTAATTCTTTTTCTCGTCAAACCCATGGTGTGGGGTATCGTTGGATAGCTCGTTCAAAAAGAATATTATGAGTTTTCTAAAAATGTTTTTCAAATCAGTAATTCGTTTGCGAGATATTGGGCTTTAAAGCCCTAATTTTAGTTCGAGTCATGTGTCCCCCCTCTGCTGGGTAAATAGCTACTACTAGGGATGTGAAAAAAATCGTGGTAGTAGTACATATAATGAATTTAAAAGGAAAACTATCACGAATAAGTAGGCATAAGTAGTTACCGAGTAATAGTCGACCACCTTAATGTGTAGTTAAAAAGGCCTATTTTCGTACAAATTCGGCCGACGCAACCGCACCGCACGTCGATAACTAAGACAGACAGTCAACTACGGAACGCTCTGCGCGTGGCCCGACACGCACTTGGCCGGTTTTAAGTTTTAATTTTCGTAGACACCTTGTGTTTTGTGTTTTATTTCCCTTAACAATTCAAGTGCCAGGAATAGTAGTAGTGTCAGCCGCTGGGTGGGCGCTCTGCTCGCAGGGGCTTTACCCTAAATACGACTTTCGTATGTTGCCGGATAGCGCTATGAAATCGTTGGCAGTGAATGTATGTGTTAATTTCACTACCAGGAACCCACCGCAGCCGCTGTTCGCTACTTAGCGAGAGCACAACGGGATTTGCTACGAGCGTAGCGGTTAGCGTTTCTTGGCAGTAAAAGTGTTAAGTCATTCACCATCTCGTTCCGCTCGTAGCGCTACGCCGTGGTTCGTAGCAGCGTAACCCAGTCTACGCCAATGAGGCCGATATTCATCAGAGCGCTACGGGCGCATTTCACTACATAAGTGTCAATATGCCGACAGTGAAAGTTGTTTCGTGAATCCATACTAATATTATAAATGCGAAAGTGTGTCTGTCTGTCTTTCTGTTTGTTTGTCCGTTACGTCATGAACTGAGGTGAAATTTAGTATATAGATAGTTTGAGTCCCGGGAAGGACAAAGGATTTTTTTTATCCCAGAAATCATCCCTTAAAGGGATGAAATTGGGATGAAAGTTTGTATAGAGCTACGATTTAAACGAGTTCCACGCGGACGGAGTCGCTGGCAGAAGCTAGTAAATAAATATACATATCTCTAACATTAAATATAGCAATATAGCCTGTGTCAAAATGACCATTATTTAGAACTGGATTTGGTACTTTACACGACATTGCAAAAAGCTATTATAAGTTATTATAATCACTATTCTATTTAAGAACAACCCCAATATCTCAAAACCAATAAAACGTATTCATTAAGTTCGTGCTAAGTGTTAGAGTTTACTCGCTCACCTTTAATGGATCACGCTGTCATATACATATATGAGACGTACCTTTCTTTAGATCGGTTCAGTGAAGCCCCAAAATATATTTCAAAGGAGAAGTGCTTACAACTTTCTCCACCTACTTAACCCATTAAGTTTAGTTTAAGCTGCGGTTTAAGTGATGTTTGCAGGTATAGTTGCTATTGTTAATGTACTTTGTAATTTCAAGTGTTGTTGAATAATGTTTTTGAACTTCATGTTTCTTTTCTTTTTCAGGTTGTGAATTTAACGTGTCGTTGTTATTTGCACTACCACGGGGAAATTAATATTGATGGCAAAAAAAAATTGGCTGATTTTTAACCGTTGGTAACATTTTTGTTTTGTGAAATAGGCGCGGTGTATGACAATTGCCATTTTATCACTTATCGCTGTCAATAAGACTTCCGTCACGTTTTGACAATTATGAGAGTGCAAGAGCGACGGATATCTTATCCACAGCGATAAATGATTAAATGGCGACCATCATACAGTGCATGGTTTTAAGATTTTTACATCGAAATATCTCAGTCTCCTCGGTGAAATCCTGACAACCCTCTTATTCATACAACCTCGCTACCTAAAATGTAAGGCACAACCTTACAAAAACAAATGTCAAAGTGACAAATAAAGACAAAGGAATTTTAACGACATTTTTACAAAAATAGGTCTGATAGACATTAATGAATACGGGCATAATTTTTTACGTGCATGGGAGCGAAGGCAATAAAATTTGGTCTTGAGTATCGACACATTTTTTTTTAATTATTTATTACCCAAATAATTACACAGCTTTTGTACATACACAAATCTTCGCCAAACTGCAAGGCAGTTTGTTGGCGAATTCACTCTTTACACTCCCTTTATACCTACTGTGTAATACAAGAAAAAGAAAAGTAATTTAAAAAAAACTTAACTATTTAACCCATTGTATACCTACTTAATATCTAGCACAAACAACTTCAACCTTACAATTGATATAAATATGCGCTCCAACTTTTCACCTTATCTTTACCAAACTTGAGCATCATTAGAGTGATATTGAATCGCCTATCACTTCGACCATCTGCGGCTGATTACGAAGGCCAGTGCAACGGTGCGTGAGGAGCCTTGACGCAGCCTGCGTGCCTCTGACAGCGAGAAACAAATCGCCCACAGTACGTATATTAGCCAGACCCCATATCTGTAATCTGCTGTAGAAACCCATTTTCTAAACACGCAATACGCTGATATGCAAACGAATGAAAGCAATATATTTCATTGTAGAAAAAAAACAAATGAAAATGTATATTTCAGTGCCAGGAATCCGCTAGATAGGCGCTTTGGTCGTAGGGAATTTCCTCTACATGCGGAGTTCTCCGTCTTATAGGCACTGAATGTGTAAACTGTAATAATCAATGATTATAATATTCTGCGTCGAACTCGTTTATATCAGAGCTCCATACAAACGTTCACCCCTAGTTTCACCCCTTTAGGGGATGATTTTCGACTCAAACTATCTTTATACCAAATTTCATCTAAATCAGCTCAGCAGTTTAAGCGTGAAGAGGTAACACACAGACAAACACACTTTCGCATTTATAATATTAGTATGGATAGTAAACTGTTCTAATTGTTAAATAAATAAATAGTACACGTAAAAATTAACCAAATCATGAAAAGAGTAAATGTGTAACGCGGCGTGGGAATCATTTTACAGATTCCTGAACCCCGAAACACCGCGACGATTAAAGTATTGTTTCGGTTAGCTACCTCATTTTTCTTCGGCAATTATGAAGTATTTGCGTCATGAGTCGCTATTGTTGTGTATAAAAGTATTCTTGAGAGCTCTCGGATTATTTTGAAATGTTCTCTTAAAGTATTATAATAGCGTAATCATTTCTACCAGCGATTCTGGTGCCCGCATCACACTCTTTGACAAATTAGATTTTTGCTTGATATTGCCGGCTAAGACCAAATTACTGGTGACTTAGACTCAAGTGCTAGCTTTTAAACGCGACTTAGAAACCATGTCACTCAAGCGTTAATGGCATAATATGACGGAGAGGTAGCCGCTTCTAAAAATAATTAAGTCTCTTCCACTTTTTCGATAGTAGAATCGTTACTGACAAACCGCTTTATCAGCACCCCTCTCGTGATAAATTGGAAGAGAACAAATTTAATTTCTCGCATCACCGTTGTTACGTTCTGGTTTGAAATTTTGTTTGCGAAATAATTTTCGTATTGAAAAAAAACACAGGAAGTGTGTTCGGACGATGATACGTCCATGAATTTTAATGTATCTGCGCCGTACCCGCGCGGCGGTTTAACAAACGAATGTTAAGCTTTTGTCTGCGGACGTAGATAGGTAGGTAGCAGGGTACCGGCTCCGTGTTTAGCAAGGGTCATGTTATACATTGTAGGGTCCTGTGGCGCCGCACAGCATAATCGGGTGCTCGCCCGCCATCTGCCGGAAGTTTTACAATGTTTATGAGCTCCATCGGGAAGCGTACATAAATTCCGACTATTGGACGTGTACAAACGATAACGCGGTACAATGGTTTAACTGTATTAAGCCGGGTAATTGTTTATGTAAGCCTAATGTATTCATGACTGTTTGTTTTGCAATTAAGAGTATTTTCAGTTCGAAGCCATTCGGGGTTGGGTATATTTAAAACGGCGATATGGAATGTATGCCGTTGAATATGCAGGGCTGCGTTTCATATTATTTTTCCTTTCTTTAACAAACCTTAATGTGTCGTGAATTCATTGGCCATACCATAAACTTGACATTTACTTTATCGCTCACGCCACAGGAACGCACGCTTGCAGCACAGTTAAATCTGTCATGCACGGTATGTTACAAGAAATACTTACGGTTTTAGTGCCTATACACTAATATGACTTCGCATGCTAGTTTGGAGGGTGAGGGTAAGCCAGTCGTATCACACCAAGTAACCGATTCTTATTTTGACTATTTATGTTGAGGTACAATCAAGCTGTAATATGTTAGAACAACAATCGGATTCGGGTGAAATCATTATTTTAGCATTAATACGGCAATAAGCAAATGAGAGACAAATATAAGCGCTTATAGATTTAAGACTCTATTCTAAATGCTGGCGGGCTGTAGTAGAGCTCCATATGTATACCTAAGCAACTCGCTCAAATTCTTTCTACTAAATGTTCTGTAAACGAGTCACGGTCTTTAAATAGGTGTATTTTGCTAAAATTGCTAATTAATCTCCAACATAAATAACAATTCTTGAAAAATACTACCTATTCTTCTATACTCGTAGTAATCGCAAGTTTCCTCTTCTTTATTTTAGATGCAGAACAATCTTCAAGTCGCAAAGAAACAACTCTCACGTACAGGAGTGCACGACAAACTAAAGGTGAAACAACAGTAGCAATTTATGGGCAACTCTATCTCCAAAGCCGAGTCCCAAAATTATTTTATATTCAGTATTAATCCCGCAACCCGGTCTCGAGCACCGTTTCTTCTATACTTTGCGAGATTTCGAAAGAAAGCTGCTTCGAGAAACTTCTGTCCAAACTCCCGTGTAATCTTACTTATAAAAATAAACTTTTGCATTAACTGATTCCGAATCAGGGGTGAGCAAGTTCGGAAGGTAGGCTGAAATTGTCAGGCGGCTGAGGCTAGATCTAATCAGCTGGAAAATAGAAACAAATAAATACGTGCTTAGTAGTTTGACTCGATAAGAGTAAGAGTCAGGGGCTCAAATTTATGGAAGAGTTCGGCAGATAATGTGAAAGTTACCAGATAAGACAGGCTTTGCCGAGCCCGAGCGCGCACTCGGCACGGCTGAATATTCCCAAGCTCGCAGAATTTCCGCTTTATTACCTAGTCACTAACACAATTTGACACAACTTGTAATTTGCAACTATCAATAGACTTAAAGAGTTGCATCGGAAAGTACACCAAAAGGAATATACTTGGATATAATTGTGCCCCTCATTTCGATGGAATCTTTTGGTACTTTGTTTTTAGCTTACTCAACCAAATCTACTTTTAAATTGTATTGAGATTTGTTGTATATACATAGGAGGGTGCTATAGTATAGTAGTAGTAATTATATAAAATTATCAGTTATGTTCACTTTTAGCCAATTCAACTTTTTTTTTCTGGATGGTACACATTATACGTACAAAGTATCTTTCTGAAAATCAACACATCACAGGAGTGAGGGTATATTTTTATATAGAAACATTTTGATGAATACATTGTTTTTTCATTTTTTGTATCGCTAGACTTAGACATTTAAAAATTACACTTCTCATAGAAAACAAGTTCGTTAAAAATATAAAATATTAGAAGGTAAACTGTAATGATGATATATGATCTCGAAAATCGTCAAAGCCTGTGCGTAAAGCAGAAATTAAAAGCAAAAGTGTGACATGATGAACGAAGGCTGGGCTTTAAGGGTACCTATAATTTTCGACGTCAGATTTTTCCCTATCTTTGGCTGACTATACGTGTCGTACTTATGCTCAGGCCGGGTGTAATTAAGGTGCAAGGATATCCGAAGTCTGCCGGCTAGAGAGCGTCGAGGACCCTTCAGTGGTTGGTTCTGTACTCAGAACCAGCAAGTGTTGCGTAGGCAGCCGTTATTCCTCGTATTTCGTGCGTTCAAAAGATTCAAAGCAAGCTTAATTGGGTAGTAGAAAGATACCGATCCTTTAAAATGTACGTGGAACTGTTTTTTTATTGCACTGTAAGATAAATCTGAAATAACGAGAGACTAGGTAACGCTATTAAGTTTATTTCGCTTTGTTAACTTGAGAGCCAACTTTATGAATAAGACAGATAAAGTTTAAAACCTAGAGCGTCTATAATACGAGACGCTGTCGTTAAAGCCGGAGTTAACTCCGCGCCGCGTTACATCGTGTTCCTAAATAAACTAGTGGATGAAACAGACAGAAACATAGAACCAATCTTATTACGATTGCCCAACTTATATTCCACATTACATTAATTTCTCCGGAGACGTCTCGCAAACTAAGCAATAGCAGCTGCCCCGGCCGGTCGCATGTTTATTGAGAAATTGCCTAATCTCGAAGAGCTACAAAACAAAACCACATCGGAAATGTTGAACTAAAGTATTTCTTCTCTCCAAGGATGCTAGTTGTACCCTTGTCTGCGCCAACCGATCACACCCTTAAGGCTCCCGAATTACTGTCCGGGTTGATTACCGCCCCCGCCCCGCCGTCGCCTCGCGAGCCCTCGCGCCCCGGGCCCTGCGTCAACTAATATTTGTGTTCCCTACTTATAATTTGTGCGCTGGAAAAGTTCGACAAACACCAGACATTTTATTAAGTATAAGAAAACTTCCCGTGAACTTATAGTGCGCTCTGGGATTGTTTATTGACACTGCCCGATCCGATCGCTACCGATCTGCTATTGAATTAGTCAGCTGTTATTACCCGAGCGCGATTAACATACATTAATTTGTGGGGTAGACATAATAAGACGATGTACGTTCCAGAATAATAAATCTCATTTGAATAACTCGTTAAACCCATTTAATGAATTGCTACCGACTTTAATAAGTAATAAATATTTATGTATGTGTACGCGTTCCGCTGCGAAAATAAATTTCAATTTATCGCCACCTCTGCTTTTTCTCATTAGAGTAAAAGATGAGAAAAACATTTTATCAGTAAACATCAACGAATATTTCTATCGTAAATATCCTCTTCGCACACCATAAAGGTACACAGAAAAGCGCAAAGTTTTAATGCTCTTACCTACATTCCTGATTTTTCACCAAAACGGAAAAATGTGTTCATTGGCTCGAAACGAAATCATCGTCCCAAATACGTCTGCGAACAACAAAGACCGCCTCGGTACGTGTTTTACATATTTTTCTTTAAACAGGACACGATATTTACTGGCTTACACATATATCGCTTTAAGGGGTAAACAATGGAGCTGCAAATATGTGCTTGCTTCTGGCAACCAGTGGACTTGACAGCACAATACAACCAATTTAAAAAGTTGCATTGTCCTTATGTTTGAAAAGGTGATTGATTTCTTTCTATTTATAAGTCGAGGCAACTTAAATGTATATATCCTCTATTTTTGTGCGCATTTACGAGAAGTTATATATGGTCTATTAAAAAAGCAGTAGTAATGTAATAATCATTATTTTTTTGTCAAGTGGACTCAAAGACAATGATTTTTGTATTAATTATAATATTCATGTGTAGACCAGCCTAGACAACATAATCGCGTTTATAATCGTTTAGTGCGAGCGGGATGAATGCTTTATGCCCGTCATAAAGGCGGTCATGCTAGCTAGGCATGTTGGTGTTTAATCCATTTTTCATGAACGACGAATAAAGTTATCAATGTAAAACTAATTTAAACTATTAGAGTAATCATAAAAACCTAGCAAGTACAATAAGTAATCATTATTTTATTTATAAGCAGCCAGTAACTGACCTATTCAATCGAGAACTGGTTTGCTAATAATGCAAAACATTTATTGAGTTGAAAGTTCCACTACAGCTTGTTAGGATCATCTGCTTGAAAATGGAAGGAGGGTATTGTATACCGCCTAGGCCCAAGGGTTTGATATTTTTAATCGTCACATAATATTGTTCAATAATTCAACCAAAAAATATATGACGATATTGTGTTTGTTCGCTATTTAATTAGCTATAACGAGTGTAATTTATGCGTGATCCCAGGATCACGCATAGGGCTCTCACGCCCAGGATTTGTCGTTAAATTTATCTCTCTTATGTTCAAATTAAATCAAATGTGTAAGAGATGCAAGCTGCCAACATCGTTATATAATTGTCTTTGCTCGGTAATCTTAGTTCTCATTATTAAGCATTCAAACGTTGCCGAAGCACGAATGTGTCACGTCCCAAGCGGAACTAGCGCGTTGTATACTACATCTTTGCCAACGTTTTTCCAATATCAAGGCAAGTGTTAACACTTTGTGTACCAATCGACTTAGGTATCAACTGCAAGCGAACAGCAGCTCTAGATCACAGTAAATTATATGAACAGTAAGATTTTTTGTTAATATTGTGCACATATTTCTTGCAATGTGTGTGTAATATTGCTCGACGAATGGATGTGCAAAAAAGAATAAAAAAAGACCGGGTTGCACTCCGGGAGTGCCGGCAGAAGTGTAAACTTGAATATTTTGACATTTCGAATCGACGAATACCGTAGCGACAGAAGTAAACTATTTCACTTGCAAATTAGCGCGTGAGAACTCATTGTGTGTCGGCCGATCGGGTAACCACCGTGGATTGCATGGCGTTTGCGACCCTTTTCTCGCTAACTCAAATAGCGCAGCCAGTCTCGTACTACGGCATCGGTTACCCCGCCCCCAAGTCTCGTCCCGAATCTCTTACCATTTACGGTCACGTGACACCTGTGGCGAGTTTAACAATTTTTTCCCCATTCCAAAACACTTTTTGGGATGCGCACTCACAGCGCCGCTAAAGAAGTTTTCACTTCAAAAATAATAGATAGTTTATTCCGTATTTATATTAATGTTTATTATATTATACTGTAATAATGATTCAAAACGTTTTTCAACTCTTTGGCACATTCTTTTCACCACGGCTATATGATTCCCATACGACAGTGCAGTGAGCAGCAAAACTAGCCACACCTACGGTGGGCAAAATGATCAACACAAAACTGGAGACACAAGGCAATAAAAGTTCGTTGAGATCATTTAGAGCTAATTGTGTCGATGATTGAACGACACTATGTTTGTGATTAAAGTGGCCATTACATTACTACGGTCGCCGCATACATGCAGCGACCACACCAGTGCAAAACCGACGGTAGTCGGTTGCATTCGGTGACCGACGGCTGTACTCGCCTGTTTATGTCACCGTAGTAGGTGGACAAATGTGAAGACGACAGTCGTTGGCCGAAGTAGTTTGAAACAAGTTCGAGCGAAGGTGCAGTGTAATCGCCGCTTTAAACGTGTGATATTCTGTATACTGTGCGCTCGCCGATGGGTGGAGCATGTCGGACGCATTAAGACGGATCGCTGTAGTAATCAGTTAATGCATTATGCGGTTTAAACTGCAACTCGGAGGGTTTACACAAATATAACCACGATGCCTTGGCTTTCTCTGCTATCATTATGAAATTGTATGCTTTTGGTAGTTTATTAAAGAGCATGACGTTATTTACGTGACTGATCTTGCAAGTTTTTATGTATCTAATGATTGCTTCACATTGTTGCATATAAGTATACTGCAAAAAATAAACTGTGGTAGCTAACCTTTTTAGGCACGCAGCTGTCAAACGGTTGAGGGTTTGACGCCCGGCTCGTACCACTGAATTTTCGGGAACTTATGTACGAAATATCAGTTGAAAAAGAAATTCAACGTTGTCCTATTTAAAGTCCCCAACCCGCAATGGGCCAGCGCAAGCATGAAAATTAGTATCCATTCCCTCACATTTATCACAGGAAGCCTGTGCTCAGCAGTGAGACGCATATAAGGTCATGAGCATGACATATTACCAACAACATAACATGCCCCAAATATGAGGTTAAAATTGGTCCTAGGCGGTGAGCCTGCGTAGAAGACGCTCTACAGTTTTGCTGTAGACTAGCCAGATATGAACTGACCAACCCTTTAAATAAAGGCGCTTTAGATGCCCACGGCTGTTTCTAGATGATGAGAGATGTCAGTGAAATAATCAACAAAATACATGCATCAATAGTATCTAAAAATCAGATATGGCTAAAAATGCCTTTTATTAAGATGATTTATTTAATTTGTCCCGTAACCTAAAACCTAATGATACAAATAGTAATTATATAAACGATATTTTTTTGCAATACTAAATACAACCCAGAAAACACCATCGTATCGTAAGAACAATGTTTACATTGTAGAATTATATAATTTAACTAAGATATATACGAAAAAGTATTAAAATTGTATTTGTTAAATTCCCTTGCCCTATTGCCATAGCGGCCAAAACTAAGGTGCACATTTAAAAGACAGATGGCGTCATTCGGATAATTCTGTTATCAGCCACGAGAGGGCGCCCCTGCGCTCGTATACTCAGACGGCCGTTTCCTGCGACGTTAAATCCTTATAAAGGTAACTGTGCTACTGAAAAACTCCCTATTTCTGTGACAAAGTGCGCTTTTAACCGCCCAAGTGAAAATTCTACGAGATTTTGTTTTTATCCGACGAGATACCAATCTTGCCCGCGCAGCAAAAAATAACGGAGCCTGATTTCAAGATAGCCTTATTATTCTCCTATTACTGTGTCAAAATACAATAAAGTTTATGTAATAGTTTTGTTATTAAGTATATCGCGTCGCACGGCGCGCAATCAGCAGTTTGTGAACTAGCTATCTCTAGCGACAGCGATAACGCATAAACATAGAAACAGAAATAATTCCTCTCTTTAGATTTATCGGCTATCGTGCGACTTGACTCTGTAGCTTTTACTTCGGCGCACTAAATCATAATAGTATGATTAACGATTGCTGAGGTATGAAAACAAGGTGAGTGGAAGGTAGGGCGCGAGATAAATACAAATTAATACTCTTACTTTGCTTACAGACTTATTGCTGCTAAATATTGGTACGTCAACAAAATTGTTCTACCAAAAACATAACAAGGATTACTCGTGGCATTGTAAATAAGCGCATTACGCATTAAAATTCGAGTTCACATTTCGGCTGAAAGTGACATACTCGTTACCAACAATGGGAACAATTTTATCGGTTCAATTCCTTTATTCATTTCAGCATACAAAAAGTAATTTGAAGTACTGATCCGGATGAGCGCTTACTTAGGTATCTATTTTTTAAGAGACGCACCGAGACTCGAAACGAGTCGGGCTGACTTCCGCGCATATGCGAGGAGGCACGCACCGTCTCACACGCCCGTGTCGTGCTTACGAACACGGTAAACACTTACATTACGTTCTATTCAACGGATTCCATCCCCGCTTCCCCCCAGTAAGGTGAATACTGTACTATTGCATTTAAATCATTTTATAACACTCGCCGGCACTCCTCGGCACTTAACCGCTTTCATATTTTTATCGTTGTATGAACCAAAGGCTTTAGATTCAAGTGGATTAAGTAAATCGCCATGAAACCGCTATGGAATATCGGAGTGGCAAGCAGGCATCGTCCCGCGAGTGGCTAGTAACAATGACGACGCAGATAAAGAGGGTCGATAACGTGAAATAGCAACGTGAAAACGTGGCGAGAAAATAGCATTATTAACCTCCCGGGCATAATACGCGTGCCAGTGCGCCAGATATGGTAATGATTATGTAAATCCCCTTCTCACAGGTACATCTCGGGAACGTTATATACTTATTAAAAGCAAGATTGCGAGACCGAGGGGATTGTCTCACAAAAAGTTTGTCCGACCTTCAAAAGACTCAAAGTATTTACCGCCCTCTCAAATTTTACGACGTTAGTAATTTGAAATCTCAGGTTTCCTGAAACCGGACTATCGACGTTGCAGTTTTACTTGGCGACTCTCTTTTCAATTTTCTTAGTTTGCCACTCGAAGCAGGGAAGCATTGTATGGCTAGATTCTTATCTCTCGAAAGCTATTTAGCTAAATGGAATTTACAGAGCCCGCACTGCAGTTCGACAAAGTACATTGTAATATTTAAAATCTTGAATTTTAAGTCTAAATCCAGGCATTGTATTACGTGTCTTAGATTTCCCAAGATTCGTAATACAAGATTCCTTCCGCGCCTCTTTTTTATAATGCACTTTGCAAAATTCAAATTGTATCTTTCGTTCTTAATATACTTTGCGTCAAACAAGACATTTCAAAGAGATCTACAGTGAATTGAGAGTTTATGAAAGTCCCAAAGTATCCATTTTATGTACTGTTGGGAAGTACGTATCCGATAAACATTCATCAACAATTACACAGAGCGCTGCTCTAGATGTTTAACTTAAAGCACCTAATTGAGCCCTGTTAATCAAGATTCAAAAGTACAAAGTTTTCACAAGTGCTTAATTTATTTACCTTAAACAAAAAACATCAACATTCAAAGCATTTCTGAGAATGTTCTGCTTACACTGCTGAGACGTCGGAATTCAAAGTGAATAAAGCGAATAGAAAATACCTATTGAATGACAGCGACGAGCGTCAAAAATACTGACGCCGAACCTCGTTAATGAACTTAATGAGTAACTGAGTTGTGTCACACGGACAAGTTTACGAAAGCATCTCGCAAGTTTCCATTCTGAATGCTGATGCTACAAACTGGAGTATTCGTTTAACTTGTAGAGAGCAAAATTAAATGCATTATAAAATAAAAACAGCCCTTTCATCATTTTCTCAAATGTTTTAACACAAGTCACGTACTAGATTGCGTACCTTTAATTCGTTGATAAATGTATTGGCAGGCACTAAAAGGAATATCGTTAAAATTTAAAAGCGATAATTCATTAACGAACTGTAAATTTCTCGATTTTATCGCACACCTCTCTTTCTAAGCTTTCTAATAAGAGAGAGACGGATAGTGCGAGAAAAATCAAGAGAGCTCGCGCGCCGTCTTGTGATAGCCGTGCCGACGTACGTGGTCATACATCGAACGTCGACAAGAAATGAACGGGAATAAAATTGTACAATAAAATACTTAACTTGTAATAAAATAAGGTAACCCGCGATAAATACGGTAGTGGGATGGTTCAGTATGGTAATCTGACTTGACCGCAACGTTTAATTGGTCCGTGTCGATGTAGCAAAGATAGACTGGCAACCGTGGAACCCTACACTGCGCGTAGCCCGAGACGCACTTGGCCGGTTCCTCAAAATCTCTATGCGAGATTATATACGCGGTTCCTCGACTCGCTTTGTATTCTTATATATTATTGATTACTTACTGTCCTCACTAATATAATAATATGTTTATATATGATACATACCAATACTATACAGATGTAAAGTTTGTAAGTTAGTCTGTAACGGGTTATCTCCAGAACTACTCTTACTATTTCACTTAAGGACTTTTGAGTTTGACATTAGGTATACAACCGCGAGTTTGCTAGTGCAGTGTGCTTCGCAATACGAGGATGAAGCCGCCCGGACGTTTTTTCCTTTGTATATACGTATTATTATATCCTTAGAATCATTACTCATAGAGTACATCTGAATGCCTGCATATCATTATTTTAGGTTGACTAACTTACTTATATAAACGGACGAATTTTTCAAATAATTTCATTTCTACATACTTACATACACTTACTTTTTCGACATGACATCTCTACTGGAGGAAAAGACCTGCACCTCTTAAGGAGGTAGGCAACACTGTCTTAATTTTGTACCCCCGGAGGATCCCTTAGGGACCCCCCGGTTTCCGTGCGCAGTAAATGGAGGAGGCGCTCCAGAACTGGAAAAGATTACAAAAAAAAACTGTCAACTTCGATTAGTCTGCCTGGACTGACTTCCGGGCAGCTTGACCCTGATATAATACTAGTTACAGTACGATTACTGTTAGTTAAGACCTGACAGATGAATTGCCTTCATTTAATTTTCAACTTTAATTTCATATAGATAAAGCATTTTTCAGAATACTGTTACCCACATCTACCGATTTAGTAATAAGTATTTTATTTGTATAAGATTAAAGTTGAAAATTAAATGAAGGCAATCCATCTGTCAGGTCTTAACTAACAGTAACCGTACTGTACTATTAATCTGTTAGAAACAGCATTCGGTACGTAACCAATGCGCTCGTCTCTTCTTGAAGTAATTAATGCCATTCATACTTAGACTGTGTGCCATTCTTGTCGTAAAGAATGTGAAAATTAGGATTATATGTATAATGCAGTACACTGATTTATATTAAGGAGTACAGTAAAAAAAATGTCTAATGTTAGATCGTGTGACCTACACGATGCCTCAGCCGACCAAAAGTAGAAGCAAGACTAAGGGCCTGGCCACATGACACATGTGCCGTCGCCGTGAAACTGCGCGGCGTGCGCTGTAAAAACCCACTAGACCATGGGCCAACTCCCAATACCCCAACGTCACATGACATCATGATAAAATACATGGCCGAGAAAGTTGTGCTAAGCAATATTTTATTTGTATTTTTTAATTGGCCGAAAGTTTTTTCTTCACTTTCGGTCAAAATTTGTTTGGGCAGGTATATTTACGTCTTGTGACAACAGTTCGAGACATGTGGCGTCATTTAGCTCTTTAATCGTAGAGAGTAAGAAATCAAAGTCTGTCAGTCCTGAAATGGCCGAATTTAAAACACTCTCGGCCATTTTTTAACTTTTTTTGCTTGCTCTGCACAATTTTTTCGACCTTTGCCATGCATTTTATCATGTTGTCATGTGAAGTAGGTGTATTGGGAGTGGGCCCACTGTCTACACGTTGCGCTGTAGGTTTTTGTGGGTATGTGGCCGCCGGGCCCTAATTATCGTAGATGGGATGTACCAGATCTCAGTTTATAGCCGTAGCGGAGTGAAATCTTTTCGATCAACAGAAAAAAGTCCTCCTTAAATAAACCAGTACAATATCTCAAGTAAACTCACCTTTTTTTTTCCTTTTTTATACTAATTTATTTTATCAAAGAAGCGCACAAATGCTTGACAAGGAAATTGACACTACAAAATATTGGCAAATAACGCTAACAAAAACCCAGTCTCCAAACTACGCGATACCTACCTACTCAGTAAAATGAAATACGTAGTCGGCACCGGCCTTCCGAAAATGGTTTAATATCGAAATGTGATCACTTAGCGCAATCTCTTACCAGAGAAAAAAATACAGAAAATGCCCGAATGTACTTAGCCTTTACCAGGAACCGAAATATGTTTCAATTTTCATCAAACACACAAAAACAGTTGGATAGACGGCCCAATCCATTCCTTTATTTTGTATTAGATAAATGAGTTTTGCGATGTTTCCACTACACGTGTTAGGTATACACAGGGTTTTATAAAATATTGAAATACATTACAATTTAGGTTTTGGGCTCGATATCTGTTTAACAATTTTCAATACTTTACAATAATTGCAAGATTCAAAACAGCGAATATATAGTTTCCCTCGCCTCGAATTTATCAAACCTAGAAATAATTAAGTATTCACGGAGATACGGCCATAGAATTCTTCGACGGTGCAAAAGCACCCAAGAGGAAAATATTTACGCTTTTTCGAAATGCAGAAATCAAGTAACAAGGAATCGGTTTTAGCGTGGAGCGTCAGGGCTTGCGAATAAAACGAAAGTACCAGCGGTGCAGTAATAATGCTTACCTTCTGAAATATGAGTGAGGCGGCCAAGCGTACCGCAATGCCGGCGAATCATCGGAAATGAGCAAGTAATTAGTGCCGTTTTCGGCGTTTTGTACGAATCATTTTTTAACCATAGCATTCCTTTTTTGTGAAAATGGTCGGTTTAAATACTGGATGTCGATAAAAATATATATCAAACACCAATAACTTAAGATTGGCTTAGCTTGTTTCTTAAAGATTTAAACCTAAAAACATGTTTATTTACATTGGATTTGAAGTAAGTCCAAAACTGCATATCTGAATGTCATAAGTTTTTTATATGTGTATGGCCAGGATACGTGTACTTTGGGTCTTTATTTAATTGTTTATAACACGTCATTTTAGGAGGAGTTATATGGCGCACTATGCACCAGTAACTTTATTTAACACTTCAATTCAGTTAAAAATTTTGATACTGAGTTTTTAATATTCTTGTATAAGGCCTCTCACAGACTGGCGCGGCGGTCAATAGTAAAGTTGTTATTAGCTGTCAAATTTACTATTGACCGCTACCGCAGGCCGCGCCAGTGTGTTGTAGGCATAATGGAATGAAACTGTCAATGTTTTTGAGAATGTAATTTAGGCGGCGGGCACGCGGCGGGGGACTTGTTGACATATGCACATTTTTATAGTTTATACCACTTAATGGTATAAACTATAAAAATGTGCACTTACCTATTAAAATTTTCGTCCATCACACATTTATTTTTATGTCGGTAGCAGAGATTTAGCAATTTTATACCTCAAGAAAAGCAGTATAAAATTAATTGTTTGGAAATTTGAATAATTTATAGCTCTTAATTATTAATTTTAATTTAGTAATATTCGCATACAAAAATCATTTAAAATACCGTTAATAAAATGAATTGCATTTTTTCCAGCATACGGTCTCTTTGATGGTTTATACGGGCTGTTCAATAAAGTAGGATATCCATATCTTTGTTTTTATTAAGTCGCACGTTGCAGTCCCCGATCTAATCACGATCAGTCCCGAGCGCCATTTGCCTGCTCCTCTGATAAGTGCAAGTTTGATTTCCGTATTTCCCTATCGTATAGTTGTATGAAAACAAAACTGCACCACAGGTTATAGTCATCTCAATAGCTTTCTATTATTCAGGACTGAAACCCCGCAACAACTTTTACCTCCGATTTCATCCCTTTGAGGGTGTATTTTTGGAATACAAAGTACTTCTTGTTTATTTTAATCCCGATTATAAAGTAACTTTACGGCAAATTTAATTTAAATCCATTCAGACATTTTTGCGTGATCGGGTAACAAACACCCAAGCGTCTAAACATCCAAACTTTCACGTGTAATATATTTATTTACTATTCTAATTAGTTAACATACCGAGTTGTAACTCGGACTTTAATACGTCTGATCATACTAATTTAATTTTATGCACAGACGTCAGATTTCCGGTAACAACTTATTTATCCCGAGAGCAAGATATTAAAATATCACAATTGTAACAATAAGAAGTGAGCTCGCAGAAAATCACTGAGTAGCGCGTCGCAATTAGCGAGCGAAAACTCAGCGGATATAAATAACGATATTTGCTTCCTACCGCAGATCCGTGTACAAAAGTAAATTAGGTAGAAGTAGCGCCAAGAATATTGAGGTCTCAGCACAAATAATGCGAGTAGTACGCACCTGCAGTAAGGTATGTGCAATGTGAGGTAGTACTTTTTTTTTGCTTTATGTATGACTGTAGTCCTTTATAAACGGCTCGTGGGGCAAAACAAGTACCTTCGTATAATTATTAATAAAATACAGGAAACTTAATTCTTGTCATCATTTATACAGGAACATTTGTAGTACAGTCATTATAGATGTTGACCCGTGAATAATTAGTTCTTGGATTATTTTTTCGTAGGTCCCTCGGGGGGGCCACTAGGGGGTCTATATCGGGTGGCATAAAATTGTTGGTCCTACTATTTTGTAGTATACCAACTATATGCCGAATAACGTATGGCATAAACATTGTTGTGCATATTTTTTATTTGCCGAAATTGTTGTTCCTAATGTCGATTGTCCTAAATATTTATTGTACGAATGTTTATTATGTCGAAGGTTTGTTTTTAGAATGATTGATGTGCATAACTTTGATGTTATTAAAATTTAATGTTCCAAAAATGTTGTGCATACATTTTGTTACGCATATATATCGATACCTATATTAGGTAGTAAAAAAGTGTTCGGTCCTGGCGGTAGGGTCGCAGTTCAACCTAACACTCCTCCTCGCTTCGCTCGTCTTCGTACCTACACCGACCTGCCTTAGAGTCTACCAAAAAATATTATGCTAACTGTGCATTAGAAGAAATTAGCATTATATAATTTGTTCATTATAGGAAATATGCATTAAAACTTAAAGTATGTTATATTAAATGTTATTACATCAAATGATCATTATATAAAATGATAATTATATCGTATGTAAATATATTAAGTGTTTTTGTTATATGACTCAAGAATTATATAAAAAGAGTATTATTGCGACTAATATTACTTCAGAATTTTTTATAAGCATCGTTACGCACCCGTAGGTCGGGTCTGCTCAGAGTTAAAAAATAGTGTAAAATTTAGGAAAAAAATAGTATAGGTAGTATGATTTTAGCTAATTTGTTAATAGGCAAAATAATTACTATGACAATGAAAATTAAGACTATTACTTTTTAGGTAATTCGATGTTCGAGTAATCAATATTAGGATAAACATACTTTAGAACTTTTAAATGTGTATGTGCAAAAATGAATAGGCTAAATAAGTAGTATGCCACTCAACATTAGGCCAAACATTCTCGGCTAACAAAATTTTAGGACGATCAACATTAATGCGATATGACAGGCACCCGTCACTGGGAGTGTAAATTCAAAAATTAGACTGAATCAGGCTCCTGCGTATATTTGAAAAACGGTTTTTCTTGCGAAAACAAAAATTTTTGGAAATTTGATTCTCTACAAGTTCAGTCCTCACAATTTTTCTTCTAGGATCGATATTTTAGAAATAAAACCTTAAAAAAAGGTGGGAACCAAAACTGTTCAGAATTTGATTCTCTACAACTTTGTTTTTCTTAATTCATGGCGTAAAACGTGGAACATAGGAGATAATGATAATATTTTAAGTTTGTCGCATTTTTCAGGTTTAATTTCCAAAATATCGATCCTAGAAGAAAAATTGTAAGAACCAAACTTGTAGAGAATCAAATTTCCTACAGTTTTTATTCTCACGGTTTTACTGTCAGATCAAAAATGGCCGAGTTATGAAAAATACCGTTTTTCGAATATACGCCTGTTTCAGTCTACTTTTTAATTTACACTCTCAATGACCCCCCCCACCTACGAAAAAATATTTCAAGAACTAATTATTCACGGATAGGGTCTGTTTATTGGATAAATGACTGTACTATTGGTGATATTGTCAATTTAAGATTTATGACGTGTCATTTTTTATTTCGAGCGTTCAGCTTTAAAATCGAAAAAGGTTCAACAATACAAGTAGAATAATTTTAACTTAGTCTTCTCACAGTGACAATTAATATCAATCACAAGCAAGCACTCAATTGTGATTACGATCTCTGCAAAATGAAATCACATCGAGCTTAGCAATCGGTAAGTTAATAACAATTTCGAGTAGGAAGCAAAAGCTTTATTATTCAGGACGATGGCTCCTATCTTGATGCCCACTTAATAAACGCTTTAAATACATTTCGACAGAATTTAATTTACAAATTCGATGCTGGCCAGTGAGCGTTTGACGTGGCGGCAGATTCACTAATGGCGACTACAGAAATGTAAATAGAATTGATTGCCTGGTCCTCCGTACTTCACTTCCCTACCTGTCTTTACGTTCCGGATTTTCCCTACAATTCAATACATCGATATTCAGAAGTGCTTTGAGCAATTTCGATGATCATACCATGCATGTAAAATGATATACCGAGAAAGCGGCGGGCGAGTATAATGCACTACCTACTTGAGAAAAAACGGCTACGGGTGTGATATTCAGCCAAAGGACGTAAAAGTGATTTCCTAGAAAGTTGTTACCGTGAGATAAGTAATTAATTAAATAATACAATTGTCAAAAAAATATATTATATAGACTCACTTTTCTGTGTGTTTTAAGCCTGAGTCACCGCGGCCTGTGATAGAGGTCAATTAGTAAACTTGACAGTTTTTGTCAAATACTACTAATAAATCCTCGATTGAACACACGTATTAAATGCTTCAAACGGCACCGCCGCGAAAATACTTATCCTGAAGAAGAACTCCCGAAGAGTTCGAAACATGTCGCCTGTAGTGACATTTAATGCGTAAGTAACCGTATTAGCAGTATTTTAGACATGTCTCGCAAAAGTTTAAATTAGTTATCGCCAAATTTACTATTGACCGCCACCGCAGGCCGCGCCAGTCTGTGGGAGGCCTCAACCCTTTTGTTTTGACATTGAGAGCGATCCACACAGACATAACTATCCAACTATAACCAACCAAGTACCGAATTAGTTGTTAGCCGACCAATACGGTATTTCTCTTAAAGTCAAAACACCAACGTTTTTGAAAAACACTGTCTTTATTTTGTAAATGTATATTTGCTACATACTATAGAAGACAAATCATACAAAAAAGACTGCTACACTTATAGCTATATCTTATTTTTCCAAGTGGAAAGTTTGTACGATTCAGGAATATAGGTACCATTGTTACGATAACGTTTTAAAATTAAATAAACGTTAAACATGCTATTAAACCGTATTTTCACTGGAGGCATTGTACCCAGTGTGTTTTTTTTTTATTTATTTTTTCCTGGGGGTTTTAGGCCACCCCAGTAAAACAGGCTTATATAATAAGTACAAAATAAACTACTTTTCCGAATTGAGGCAAGATAAATGCTCAGTAGCTAAAATAAACGCACTTCTCTTTTTATAAATCACGTAAATTACACTCACATTGAGTACTATTAAAAAAAATATATATTTGCGAACTTATTTTCATAATACAACTAATAGCACGCAAAAATACGCATATTTTACATATTTTACGCATTCTAAAGAAGAAATTCCGTACTCACGACGAGTAACTAAATCCGACTTGTAATGATCGAAGCTTCTGGCTTCCCAGATTTTTTCTCCTAAGGGACGTGCCATTAATATCAAGCTACTTTATTATTTGGATTGGCAGGAATTGACTAAGCTCAGAATGGAACTCATTACAAGCGGAATTTACTGGCAATCCCATTGCCGAAAAAATTTCTCAGGCTTACTAGCGTCCCAGCAGTTTACTATTTCATGTAGCTGTGTTACATTTCACTGTGGACCGTGTCGTAATTCGTAGTCGGCATATTTACGCATTGTCAACGTAGATGCGTATGTAGATAGACCACAATGTACTGGCCCTTTGCAACTTCGCTGCAGTATTCAAATTCCGTTCAATGGGGTGAACTCTTGGGCATTGAAAAGATGAATCGAGTGATCGATTTTGGAAGACCTTACTTACCTAACTCCGTCGAATTAGAGGTAAGCGTGATAACTAACGTAACTATTGTATATTATACGATATCTAAAGTTTATAATTGATGATTGTGATTTTCATATTTTAGGGACAGAGTTGGTCTTCTTTTTTTTCTTGGCCAAAACCTGCGTTCCAGACATTAGCTATTGGGAACATTATTTATGGTATTATACCACCTGGCAATTACTCCATAAACAAACGAGCCTTGATAAAAAAGCATGAACGCACAAACGGCAAACACAAATCATTGGTAGACCTTACCTATGTAGTTGCAATAAGGTTTATTTAACATTGTCATCAATTATACTTCAGTTTGATAAGTCATAGAAAAGAAAATTTCAAATTACAAAAAAGCAATCTTGTTTATGATTACGTTTTTAGATATGGCAACGTTGTCACATGTAACTGTCAAAACAGATTTGTAAAATATGTACGCACTGTTTTAATATATTTACATACATACCTTATTTATTTCGACTAAAATTGTCTTATAGACAATAACTATCAAGAGGCAGTTTTGAATGATTTTGACTTTGTCAATTGACCTAATGGGTATCGTACCAAAAAGGTGGAAAGAACATGGAAGGAAATCAACCTTGAACAATCATTGATTACTCTTGTTCTGTTTTGCGATGCGTAGGTAAGTGAAAATTATTAAACAGTCGACTTACGTATATGTAAACATTGTGCACCCTAGTACAGGAATGAGTAGCATTCTGCCCCCGTTACGAAGAAGGGCGCTTGTCACATGAAGTCGAAACCGAGAAAAAAAAGTTTAAGTTAAAATAAATGGTAAAAAATCTGCTGTGACCAAATGAAAAGAGATAGAGACGTTCTGTAAACGGCTTTCGTTAGGCAAATACCTCGTGCACATTTTAAATTTTATTAATTCTATAATTTATTCTTATTTATTTTATTTTCCGCGTTTTTCTTTTTCATCTTAGTAAAAAAATGTTTGGAAAATACTAGATACTTAGTAGAAAAGGCACTGGTAACCATTTACGTACTATTAACTAAGCCCAATTAGAATGCTGCCATTCATTTAAGTCTTTAACAGATATTACCCCTAATTATCCTAAAATAATGGACTGATTTAACCACTAGCGTCTTTAATGATGTAATTGATAATTGACTGATTTGACTTAACTCACATAAAAAGTCACTTCTACATATTTTGTTTTAATTTTACATCGGTTTGCAGCTACAATTAAAAAAAATATTAATTTTTAGAAAACTCTTGTACATATTATAAATAAAAAAGCATATAATAACGTACGAAGAAACTTTGCCAAAACATATATTAAAATTGATGCACACAAACATGGACACTAACGGTTTCTTAGACAGAATAACAAACATGGGATGCGACAAAATGCTACCCAAGTATGTATTCCATAGGAACTACACAACAAAAGTTCCATCCAGGGCTGAATGGGCCGAAGGTCTAGAACCACCGAGGTCTGGTATCGAACACAGCATATGGTACACGGACGGATCAAAAATGGGATCCGGTACGGGAGCAGGCATTTATGCGAATGACTACAGTAGTAGTGTAAGCATAGGTAGGCTGCCAACCGTCTTCTAGGCGGAGACATGCGCCATAATTGCCAGTGTACAGGAGGAGAAGGAGAGGGAAGAGAATATAGACAGGCAAATCAGAGGGCAGACCATCTATATACTCAGTGACTGTCAAGCGGCCCCTAACCACTCACTTGCTTTCATATTTTAAAAAAGGTAGCCTAAACTGCTTCTAATTTTTCATTATCAAGGCCGCCCATACTTCGATTGGCAACCACAGTTGCCACCATCAGTTTGGGAGTCTGCGAATTTGGCAACTGTGGTTGCCACAAGCAAGTGAGTGGCTAAAGCGTTTACGGCGATGAAATTGGATTCTAGACTAGTCTATAATGGCGTCCAGGCACTGAACAAGCTTGAAAAGCACAATAAGGTGCAACTAGTTTGGATATCAGAGCACGAGGGCTTCATCGGCAACGATAGAGCGGATGAGCTTGCAAGAAGGGGGTCTATAAATCACTTTGTAGGTCCAGAACCATTTGTGGGACTCTCGCAGGAAACCATAATTTCGGTCTTTAAAGCCTACGCCAAAACCAAACACCAACATGAGTGGAGGAATGAAGCGGGCTTAAGGCACTCTAAGCTCTTCATAGAAGGAGTGCACTCCGGCTGGACTAACAAACTCTGGAAATCCAGTAGGAAGCAACTCAGAATCATATCTGGGGTGTTCACATGTCACTTCGGGGTCAAAGATCTCTTGGCCAAGGTGGGACTATCGGATAGTTAGACTGTCGAATGTGTGGCGAGGAGGATAAGACTATGGAACACTTATTGTGTGAAAGTCATGCCCTTGCCAGACAAAGAATGAATTACTTTGGTAACGGCTATCCGCAATCAAAGGAATTCAAGGTGCTTCCGCTGAGCTGCATCATCCGTTTCGTGGAAATGATGGAGCGAGCTTGGGATTAGGCATAAGGAGAGGGCAAATGCATAAAAGATCCCATTGGGTCGAAGTGTATCTGAAAGGGCCCTCATCTAGATAAGATAAGATAAGATGAGATAAGATCATTTAACTAAATACAACAGAAAAATTATTATTCTTAATTTCTATGTTCAGTTTTAATCAGCCTTGAATCAACAACAAAAACACGGGATTGAAGCCTTACAACAAAGTCTATGAAATTCCATTTAACAGGAATCGTTACCTATAAATAAAAATCTGTTGTTAATTTATGTATTCAAATAAATATATTATTATGTCAAAATAGATAAAATCTCGAATATGTTACCAGCTGGTCGATCATGTAACGCATCGTACGCGCGTCAGGTAGATGTAAAATGTAATTTGTTGTATGGAAAAATTACAGTTTGGTTGTCCTAACGCTCGTTTGAAATGTTACGTGCTTACCCCTCTGATTCTTATTCTTCTTATAGAAGTATTATACAGCAAAAATTAAGCTTCAGAGCAAAATGTAGACGCAAGTACCGCAAGAGCCCTGGTACTTTTGCAAAAGTATTTAATTGAAAAGGCACAAGTAGTTTTTATTTTGTTTCGCTTGCAAATGTGTCAAATATAATAATTATATTATTAATGATTTATAAGTCAAATGCGAAGTTGAAAAGGCGCTTGTGGTCACTAGCGCCTTTTTTTGTTGAGGTAATGGCGGATGCGTCAATGTCAACAAGAATGCTTTTAACTTAAAACTTGATTAAAAAGACGCAGGTGACCACTTGCGTCTTTCCCACTATTTATAAAACAGCAGGTCATAAGTCGCGTCTTTTAATTTATGGAAATGTTGTAAAAGTGACAAAAAAATGGGCGCATATATGCACTTACGCCTTTACATTTCAGGTCTTTAATGTATTTCGGACAAACGACTTTTCAATTTAGTTTAAGGTGGTTTAAGTGACGGAATTGGTGTAAAGTAAAGTTCTCTTGTGGTAACTCTGTTTCTAGGTTTCCTAGGATAAAATAAAAAATACTCACAGATGCGCCTTTTTTTGCTGATCACGGCAATGTATACAACTCAATTTTGACAAAAATGTGACATGCGCCCTTGTTCGTAACGGGGGCAGCATTATAGTGTAAATATATATCTTCGGCCTCGACAGTACCTACACCATTGACCTTAAAGAAAGTTTTTATGCATTGAACTACTTTTATGCACTAATTTCCCGAAATATGATATTTTTGTTCCAAATTGTAATGAAATATACATTTTCCCAGAGCCCAAGTCGATCAGACGTCGAATGGAGTAAACGAGCCACGAGCAGCGCATCTTGTTGCAGTAATCAAGCCCCAAGTAAGTAACATTAGTACTAAGTCACACGACATACATACGAGTGCATTAGGATGCAGAAATAAAAAAAAACGTTAGTATGTTTTACGAATTTACAATCGTACATTTCCAGTTTTTCAGAATGCTACGTCCGAATCAGTGATTTTAATTGAATCGACAACAAAGAACGCACGTTGGTAATTTTGCCACATTAGAATTATAAACAGGATGTTGGGTTCCTTTTTTTGTGTAATACCCCTTTGCACATTCAGATAAAAAATCCAACTGGCGCTAAAAACGTTACTAAAATTGCATGTCTTCAGACTAACTAAGTGTCTTTTTGAGAAGTTTAGAAACTCACTACCGCCTTATATTATTTCCGCACTTTAAGCTACTACTTATCACTCAAGTGTGAACCTTCTTCCATTATTGGCAGTTGCGTCTGTCCGTACAGAGACAAAGCAACGAGTTGACAAACTACAATATTGCAGTAGGTATTTTGAGAGCTTACCAGTCTAATACGCGATGACAAAGCATCGTGAGCCGTGCCGCATTTCAAGTTGCAACTTATACGGCTAAATACGAGCAAGTACGATAGCAAGACATACTGTGACAAATTGATTGAAAAGCAAGGAAGTCATCTAAAAAGTTACTGCTTCTATATTCCCGTTGCCAGTTGTTTGAAAATACGTTTGACTCTCAATTTTATTTTACAGAGGATACTAATCCTAATGCAAGTTTTCTTAACCAATCCCCGATGAAAGTATAACCAACGCAAGCGTTATACAATACCCCTGTGTTATAAATTTAACGTGTGTATCTGTGTGTCTATCTGTGGCACCGTAGCTCCCAAATGGGCAAACCTATTTGAGTGCGATTTTTTTACTTGAAAATCTTATCTATTGATGTGTTTTTGTATTGGGAGATTTTGAATTTATACTCGTATAGTTATTTATTCTTGCTGCGGGTCAAATAAGATTTCTTTGATTATTGTGATGATGACTATTGATTAGTTTTATTAAATAATTCTTATTAATCTTCATGTTTACAGGAGTCAGTCAATAAATAATTTAAAGTCACTTCTTGTCTTTGTTGACTCGTATTATTCCGCCATTTCATTAAATAAAACATTGTTTCTACGTCATTGCATAAAGTTTAAAATATTACAGCGTGAAGAGAGTTTGCGGTCACCGAGCGACTAGAAATTGGGTTTAAATGAACGAGGTGTAGTCTCGGTATCGCAAAATCTTATTTAATTGAATGATAACAGCCGCAAGACAGTGCTCTGTTTATGTAAATTTGACTCGGTTATTAGACCCTCGTTGGAATGTTTCGATTAGCTCGTAGGTACTAGAGCTGTGTGGCGATGTTTTAATCATAGTTTAAATGTAGCTGTCAATAATTTGAATATTTAAAGCTGATTAAAGTTACATGAAATAGCTTTTAACCTAATTAGGTTACATTCTGATTACATATTTATCTGATGATTGGGTACTTTATCTGAATTTATACCAGTTCGAAGTAAACTCACAAACATCACATTTTATTATACTTTAAATATCGAGTTGGTATCTAGCCTCTTAAAAACCCAAATACCCAACGTTGAAGCCTTATAAATTCTCCAGTGTGGTATTCGCTGAGGCTAAATCCATCCTTCTTATTAACATTCTAAAAACAATTTCATCCTCACAAAAGGGGTAAAGTGTTTATATCACAACACCTATTCAAACGGCCCAGGAGAAAATTTGCATTAAATCCATTTACAGCGAAGATTATGGCCTTACGGAATAGTCTGCTCTGTGGCGCCGTATTCCGTAGGCAGTATTGCAACGCACAATACACGTCGATTCGGATTACGCTATCGGCCGCCTCGTAAGTGGCTACGTAGCCTCAAATAGGCACTTACTGACACCACAATGAGATACCTCACAGCTTCCTTAGCTAGATCGCGCTCCAAGATTGTGCTATCACCACCGATACGCGACGCGCTTTTACGCTATAATTGAATTAGATATTACTTACGTTAGCGCGTTCACCCATCAATATATTGCTTTAGACGGATATGTAAACTGATAATGTTAGGCGTGAATATTTGCATATGATTAGTGCGATGTGTGGAATAATTAATCTTAGATGGCGTTATAGGGAAAAACACAGTTATTAGTAAAATAATTCGACTTTTTTGGAAACATAACAGTATAAACATAATAATTACCGCCATTGTATGCGCTAAATATTAAGATCACTTTTGTGAAGCAGTTATTTCGGTTTGTTTAAGCCTATCGATATATTGAAACTACGTGCGTTGAATAGTTATTTTTAGTTTGCGTTTTATTAAATTTCCTGACGACGCCGCTTTGTACGTTATTCGTGCGTCGACCGACCTAAACCTTTACAAACGCTCCTAACAAATTTTAGTTTTGGAATCGATACACGGCGAGCAGAATGCCAGGCGGTTAGCATCAAATTCTATGCACATTTTCAGGAATAGGGAAGCAATTTTCACTCAATCCCTCGCAACAACAAGTTCAAACTTAGGCTGCGCACGTGCGCTCGTATCAATAGTATAACAAATAGGCTGATATTTCGTCAGAAATAACCCGAATCAAGTTTCAGTGCGAAAGCTTTGTGTGTGGCAGGTGAAAAAGTGAGAGGCTTGATTTATTCGACCTGGCGCCGCCTAACGCTGGATGATTGAACGGAGAACGTGTTTATACATTGGCCAAACCGTGAATTATGACAACTGGAATACGTTTGCATTCTTAACGTGTATAGTTTTTAAAGTCAAATTCAGAGATCTCGTCATACAAGTGAATGGGGCTCCATTTTTGCATCGCTGAATTCGATTTGAGCTGAGCTGGAGTTTGAATGATCATATTAGACAATGTGTGAGCGCGAGCAAAAGTCCTAATAATTTTTAATTTGATTATAAGTAGTAGTAAGTATAAATAATACACATATATATTTGTGAGTTTATATAAGGATAAGATCAGAGGATTCTGGATAAGTCGGTCAAATTATTTCTACACTTAGTATGACTTGGCTTAATATGATTTGGCTCGAATTGCTTCACGTAAACGAACTCGCGCAACAGATTGATATTGTATCGGTATGCGATCTGTCGATCCAAATTATCTTGTGGTAAATGTACGTGCGAATATTCGATTCGTGTCAGTTGAGCATGTATTGTATCTGGACAGGTTATTTTGTTCTGTCAAACGCTCCCGTTCCGATATGCGCAGTTTCTTGTAAGTAAACACCTCTCGGGGCGTTCCTTTTTGAAATAATAATTTTAAGAGTAATAAGTACCAATATTGCTCTAAAAATAAAGACTTTAAAATAGTGTTATATCGGTTCATCTATTATTAAACAAAAAGCCTTTTATAACTGTCACGTCTTCTCTTTTCATGTCTACAATAAACATTGAGGTTTTTAGCCAAATGACCGGTATTTGTACTTTATATCATTTTCTTGTCACCATGTTGCATAGTAAGTAGCATATTTCGGAAATCATAATTACTACCTAGGTAGAGTCAGCATCATATAGTTAGTAGCAGCCAAAGTAGCCAAATATATCGAAATACGTCCTTACCCCTTTAGTAATAAGGACGTGTTACGATATATTTGGCTACTTTGGTTGCTACTAACTATGTGATGATGACTGCACGAGATTCTTATAAGAACAATTCCAAAATCATATTCGTAACTTTAGTTACTAAATAACTAAAAACATATTTTCGGAGGTTATGGCGTACTTATACTCGTTTTTAATTTGAGACTCCACTAACCAAAATATATCATTTAAGAATTATCTAATCATTTTAACACACTTCGAAGTTGGTAGAAGCAACTACCAACTGAATTTGCAGTTCGCATCTCATAAGGAAATCCAGTATATACATTCTCATCGGGAAACTATTGAGGTACCTACTGGTACCAGGGCCTAGATTTTCATTGCCAGTATATATCACATTTACTGCCAATAATCACTAATCGCTTCGCTCGTAGCCGATCCCGTTGTTTTTCTTCTAAGGAGCGGATAGCACCTACGGCGTAGGCGACCGCAAGGCGGGTTCCTGGCAGTGAAAGTATTTTTTTGACATTTCCATCACGTTTGAATATATATCGCGCCCTCGATCTGGCTGTTGATATCGGTGCTCGTAGAAGTAAATGCACAATAGTACATTACTACAGAGGCCGGGAAGTAAGGGGTTGCCGGCCGAGCGTAGTGAGATCGGATAGTTATGAGGCCGGCCACCCCTTTTCACGCCCACGCCCAAAGCTGATGGTGGCCCAGTAGTTCCGACCGAGGCATGTATAGTGCTTTTCTGGAAAAAATGCTCGGAAATTCAAAAATCCATTACCAAAGCTGATGGTGGCCCAGGGTCATCGCACCCGGCGTCGGGGGGAGACGGCGCGGGCGGCCGGCGTGCGCGCCGGCAAATTTGAAACACGCCAATAATATCCTATACAAATCCCAGTACTGACCTATTAGTATATTCCTTTAGTCCTAGGAGTAACATGGGCTGTAATATTAAGAAAAAAGAAGCAGTCGAAGTCAGTCTTTGATTACTTTACTATTCTTCGTTTAGAAGAAATATATAATATACGCCTGCCACAAAATACTTTCCTATTCCCGTTAACCACTTAAGAATTTCATGTTTTTTAACGTGTCGTCAGGATATTAACGAGTGTTTTATCCTACAAAAACAAGGACAATTTGTTGGGCTACAATCAATTGTTAAGATGTAGGTTATTGTATCAATTACATCAAAAAATTGATTCAGGCATTATAAAAAAGCGTATGATCTTATTACACCTACGTTTAAAAGTAATTAGTAGACGTCCTCTTCTTCGAACACAATTAAATAAGAGCTTGTTTATTGTATTGTTCAAAAACGATTTAAGAAATCGGGTCAGTAGTGACCGGCATATAGCATTATAAGTTTAAAATATAGAAAATTTCATCAGGGTCCGAATGATATTTGTAAATTAAAAAATGAGTTGAAAATGTTTGTTTCACCTACCACTTCGAACCGCGTTACTATGACTGAATCAGCTAATTTCAAATATTACCGCCACAATGAATTTCAGCTTACGAAATTCACGCGTGCAAGTAAGTAATAGATGCTCGCTGTAATGTGTGTGCCTGAGCGTCGACAGTCGATATTGACTTTGATAAACGAGCTAGTCAGTGTCGCCACAACCAGCCACGTCACCTACTTTGGTGCATTGCGGTTCTTACTTCTTACCAACACGAGCCCTGCCCATGTTTACACTCCATCCTCGTGGGTTTTATGACTACTAACATAATATTACGTCCGCCAAGAGTGCCTGTGGTAGTCCTTTATTTGTTTGATACAGTTTATTGAACGTAAGTAGAATGTAGTAAGTGAGCAACTTGTGATTCCGCGTTCGCTTCCCGTTCTGATGTTGTTTTGTTCGTTGTTTTCGTTCAGTAACTATTTATATTGAAAGAAAATGTATTTTGTTGATTAGTTGTGTGATATGTCCTCGAAATATGCAACATGGAATACTTTAAAGCAAGTTCAAGATAAACTGTGATTTTTACTAAAATATAATTTAAAACGTAAATGTACGCAGTAGGTACTTTTATTACGCAGAAAAAATGTATCCGAGCCAAATGTGGTGTAGGACCCTTAAACTCTTGTAGACCTCTATTCAAAAAACTTAATTAGCTAACTTTGACAAGTATGCACATTTTAGAAGTGTCTATGTAAAATCGAATTATAGTTTATTCACGAGGCTTGTGGCAAATCCTAGGTTAGGGGGACGGGCTAGAGATCCTATGAGATTAATAGGACCTAGAAGTAAAACTGCTTTGTTTAGAAATAACTGCTACCTAATGTCAATTTAAATATTCCATCATCTACCACGACATATTAAAGAAACACCAAACGTCATGAGCATGAGATTTAGATGGGCATTATATTCGTGGTTATTGGAAAATATATTTTACAATATCAAAGATTACTTATAAAATGCAATCAAATTTAATTTATCTTAAAAACTATTAATTTATGATATAATATAAGTAACTTGCATTATACTGGAATTTCATGTATGTAGTTGTAAAAAAATGGAATGTATCTTGATTATAAATTGTACCAATAAATTTTGCGTGCTAAAATATGGCTAAATGTGTGCTCATTAACTTAATTTGTTTTATAAGATCTATTGTCTAAATACCTACTTACTTACATGATTTACAAAACGCCAATTTCTTGTGTGATTTTCAGGTTTTCTCAATATCTACTTTGAATTTTTTCCTTCATGCGGTTTAAAAAAATGCGCAAATTGCAATATGAAAGCTAATGTTTATTATAAATAAATAATAAATAAATAAATATTAGGGGACAATCTTACACAAATCGAGCTAGCCCCATAGTAAGCTCAATAAGGCTTGTGTTACGGGTACTAGACGACGATATATTTAATAGACATACATACTTAAATACATAGAAAACATCCAAGACTCAGAAACAAATAATCATGCTCATCACACAAATATTTGCCCTTACCGGGATTCGAACCCAGGACCTTCAGCTTCGTAGGCAGCGTCACTACACACTAGGCTAACCGGTCGTCGGTTATGAGTATAATTCCATCATATGAATATCCAAATTGAAGTACTTAGGGTTCTTATCCCAAATACCTGTTTCTTGTACCAAAATGAATCGATTCCAAGCTTTCCTTATCGTTGCTTAACGTTAACATAGAGGACCACCGGAGGCTTTCATCCAACTAACCGACAGCATTTGCATAATATTGAAGCGTTTCCAATACGGTGCCCAGGGTTCATTAGCCTCATTGATCGGATTACGGTATCCACCACATGTAGTATAGATACGATTTAATAGTATTTAAATTATATGGTGCAACATTACTAGTATTGAACGACGACATCATTGATAGCTTATGATCTTCGAAATTACGTAATTTATAAGTAATCAAAACAATTTTCATAGATTTATGCACTTAAATGGTTTAGGTCTGGATTAAAATAGAATACTTAGGAATGCAATGTCATAACAAGAGCGCCAAATACATCGTAATCAAATTGATATATCAAATCGAGCCCCCAATTCAAGCACACATACAGATGTTTACTTATACATCACATATTTCTTCTCAGCCCGGAAAAATGCAACAATGCAACCTTAATTTTGGAGGAGACGTTACAATAACATTTAATTAATAGAATACAATACAATAAATAGAATACTCGTACAACTAAAACATTCATTTAACTTAGACACTAAATGATGGAAGTACTTGTATCATTAAACTAGTTGTTAGTATCGATCTAAATATTTTCTATCAGACGGTAATAATGTTGATAGTGCGCACAGATCAGTGGCCACTAGAAGACTGATGCCAATTGGCTTTTACTCAGTAAATAAACGCAAGCTCCTGCATAATATTGAATCGTCAGCGATACGGATCCTGCGCTCATTACCGTAATTGATCGGCTTTCCGCTGGTCCAGAATCAATCGCACGTCCCGTCATTGATTTGCATTAATTACTGAACACCGAAAGTCACATATCGTCAATATGCTCATACAGTACCTAGATAAATGATTTTGATGAACTAATGCTTAAAAATTAATGCGATTAAGATTGTACAGATATTATTTTAATAAAGAAATTTCATTTCACTGCGTTCAATAATCATCAAGTAGGTTTTTAATGTGTGAACCGTGCCACGGTGTAATTCAAACTATTTTCTATGAAAGCGTCATCATCAATATCGCATGCGTTACGTTAAAACATCTAGTAAACCTAATACCTTCCGTCGCGAAACAAACAACGCAAACAACAATGAGGCTCCGTTTCAAAACATACAACTTTGACATCTGCCAAACCAGAACAAACACAATCCAGCG
The DNA here is from genome assembly GCA_947049275.1 of Epinotia bilunana. Classification (NCBI taxonomy): domain Eukaryota; kingdom Metazoa; phylum Arthropoda; class Insecta; order Lepidoptera; family Tortricidae; genus Epinotia; species Epinotia bilunana. The sequence continues at coordinate 16,841,916 of OX346260.1, read as the reverse complement.
GAAGGCGGTGGTACACACCCGGTTTAAATCAAATAACTGTATTGCTTTTAGCTTTGTAAAGCTTCAAGTGCAATAGCGTCAGTGGCGGATGTTTCCCCGTCTCTAGTCTGTAGTCTATGATATTGCTCTCCGCCCTTTACGTGTTCGCAGGGGTCTGAAGACGGCAGGCGCGAGCACGCACGGGCCGCGCCGACTCACCGCTCGCTCTCCAGAGATATCACGAGCGTGACGCTCGACTAAACTGCTCCAGTTTATCCCTTTAATTGCCTTTTTTCTGGAGAGCCGGTTCAAGCGCGCCCGCCATATCTCCTCACGTCGTAATTACGGAGACGTCCTATGATAAATCTGCCGTAATTTGCATGAGATAGCATACGCTCTCAACTTTCACGCGGATCTTCCTACTCTTGTCGTTTATTACATTAAGGAACGTTTCCAAGAATGAGAATGAGCTATTTAACTACTAACTAGATAGCGTTAACTACCTTTTGCGGTATTAGTGCTGCTCAAGGATTTTTTCTTGTTGAATAACCGGCAGATAACTGGGCTCTAGAACATTTGGAGATGAAAATGATAATATTATGCAGACTCTTTTCTTATTATGTTAAGTCGTTATGAGAACAACATTTGAAACGTATTTTATTTAAACGTTTGACGTTTGCCTTTGTAGAAATTTGGTATGTTTTCGTGAGCCAATTTCGCGAGTGTTTCCAAGAGCAAAAATTTTATTAGCGCACTGCGCCTTCATACAATTTTGCTGCGCGGAAATAAGATGGTAAGAGGCAAACAAAACAGACGGCACAATCTCCGTGTTACAACGTAGCGGTCGGGCTGACACCCCAAGGCTCTTCGACAATCTCGACATTTTTTCGCAGTTGCCAGTGGGTTGGTGAGCGGTGAAAATTGTGGAGTCAGCGGTGCCTGCCCGCCTCCGCCGCCGCTTGCCGCGCCGTGCGCTGCGGACTGCGCTGGTTATTTGTCGAACGATGCGCCAAAACATCACATCGCAATCACACGGAAAATTATTCCTCACCAGAATGCAACTTTTTAAAGGTGAATTTACTTTGCAGGTTGGAGTTTTATACTCCGCGGATCGGGAATTGAGATTGTCTTATCTTCTTGGCAACCGTTTCAATACCATTCCACGTTTCGATGATACAAATGGGCGAGTAAAAATAAAATGCTTACAATATTTTATACATTATACATTTTGTATTCGGCTGTTTTTCCTTGACATATAAACGTATTTGAAAAAATAACATGTACTTTTAAATCGTTTATCGTTCCGAATTTCTATCGAACACCAAAACTTTTTCCAATTTTCTCGTACCAACATTTTAAACGTACTAGAAAACGTCAAACGAAGCTCCGTAAAACCTCTGGTCGATAAACTTATCTTATTACAGTGGAGTGTTCAATGATCGTTCGAGCGGGCGGGCGGGCTCCTACGATGACATGTCATTAGTACCGCTTAGCTTCTGGCCCGGGTCCCGTACTAGGCAAATAAAGTAGAGGAGTAGGACTTGCTGCATATTATGACCTGGCTGGCTAATTTTTTAACGCATCATTATCTTACGATTACCTGTACGATGCCTTCTGCTGAGACGTCTTTTACGAATACACATTATTAAGTGTATGAACGCGTTTATATAATTATTGTTTATAAAAGGAGTGTTTCTTTTTATGATAGGACTTTTCATTTCATGTTGTTATTTTTTAATCATTTCGGTTGTCCTCATCACAGTTTTTGGTTCATTTTACTTAAATATAACCTAATCAATAATCATGCTTACAATCTTGGTTTTTATAAAACAAGGTCATTAAATAAGCAATTTTCCTTATCATTCATCGGTAATGCATTGCAAATAATTTATTTTTCCTGTTTTGTTACTAATATTTTTACTGTTATAATACAAAGTTTGGGATTCTGTGGTATTAAAATAGTATTTCACTATCAAAAATAGGAATAAACTTCATACATAATTACGTACCAACTTGAAAATAATTGTTTCCAAAATAGGAAATATTAAAAGAATGCCATACAAATTCTTTCATTTGCTTTTTTTTTAAACGCTTATATGCCGTGCCTGGTTTGATCCTTAACATAATATCTACTTATTTTAAACATATGGTTTTAAATTGTTATTGTTATTAAATTAATGTATTCTTATTTTTATTCGTAAAGAACGAGTAGTTTTGCGTTATGCAAAATATTAGAAGTCAACAATTTTACTATTTATTATTTGACGATGTTTTTAAATTAAATACACATAACATAAAGACTGTGATTTGGTTTTAAATATAAATCATTTGGATCTGATTAATTTACGGTCTAAGTAAACTAGCGAGTAGTTTAGTTTCAAAAACACCCTCACAATAGTGATCTTAAAACAGCGTATTTCAGCTATATTTCAGTGTAAAAGGAGTGTCAATACTTACGAGCGTCTAGGTAGTCGTGAGCGGCCCACTGATGAGTCTGTAACTGAGGAGCAAGCTACCCGTCATCTGCGATGACACCCCATTAACCCAAGCGGACTGGGCTTGCTAACTTACTTTGCTAATATGTTTCGAGACGTACACCTCGTTACCATCTAGCTGTAGGCATGTTTAGCAAGTCGGTAGATTTATGTGTAACGGACATCTAATGTCTCGCCGGGCCTTGTAAACTGAGAGGCTGCATTATAAAGTTATTTATTCACTGACGCGTGTCCCTTCAGTTAAAGGCGTACCTACGATGTCAGGAGTTAAGTAAATTATTTAGGTTCTTCAAAATAAGCTGAATCTATAATATCGCCGAGGATGTGGCAGAGATTTAGCATTTTCATGTAAAAATGTCACCTTTACGGATTTTATGCTTGGGTAGCGTGTGATATTTTTGTGTTGTGTATGTGCATTCTAATTCAATTTAAATTGGTAAATGAGTAGAAAGTGTTTGTTATGTATAAAAAGGGCGTCGTAAATAATAATGATGAATAAAAATATTTAAGTGGCTTTGTCCCTTTCACATTTCGTCCTCGTCACTGGTGGCCAATTTAAGTATTAATAAGACGACAAAACGTGACCCGAGCACCGGCCGCCATCCATCAGAGCCACCCGTCAAGTGGCGGCCGAGCGATTAAAAAAGTGTACCTAACCGATGTACCTAGCGGCAGATAGGGAAAGGTATTTCGGGACGCACAGCCCGGCGGTAAATGTTTTAGACAAGGGTGAGATTAAATATTAAATTCGCGGTTAGGAATTTTGGGTTGAAAAGTAACGGTTTTGAGCATGCGCAAACCCTTCTGATCCCCGGTCGTTTCAAAATCCAGTTACCATCGCTACATCCGGTCTGAAACAAAAGTGTGTAATTTTTTAACATGTTCTAGAACGGTAGGTGGATTTAGAATTACGAAATGCTTTCCATGCGCGTTAACGAATTTAGTAGTTTGGTGAATGTGGAGCGCAAATAACCCAAACATGGGCCGCGAAGTTGGCGAGGGCATGTGCCAACGCGATAACGTAACTAATGATTGATATTCTCTTACGTCTCTGTTCAAACTAATGACAGGGCGAAGGGTGTTGACTTTCAAGTTATTAATTAATACAGCTATTATTTAGACAGAAATGATTACTTACACATTCGCGTCAGTATGCCGTTGACGGGCCTAAAAAATAAGATGTGTGGATTAATGAGGAACATCATATGCGTCAAAAAATGTGCACGGGAAAATGGTGTTTAGAAATGTTTAATGGCGGAATTACGATGCTGTTTCGGGTGTTCACAAAAGAAAACAACTATGCAATAAATAACCAATCAAATAATTTGTTTGTGATGGGTAGTTGCGTTCTTAAACATATACATGTACTTTTCGATCGCTCACACAAACTCGTAAACTCACATGGAGATTTCGAAGTCTAGTTCTATTTAAAAGGACCCAGACGACAGAAAACTCCGCGGAAATGAAATCCTGGCTTAAGTAGATGCGCGTTAATTAAAAGTTGCTGAAATACCACGCACGGTACCTACAGAACTCAATCTACGTAGGATGGATTAGAAATAACGCAATGATATGCAAAAATAGTAATAACGGCTTTCCTAAATCCGAAAAACTTTATTATTTGTAAGCTTGGTTGGTATATGCGTACTCTAAGTTATTATTTTTATTAACGATAAGGTTATTGAATATTTTATAGTGATTTTATCAGGTATAAATTATGTTTTATCGTTTATTAGGTATATTTTTTATATTTTATAGTGATTTATGTATAATAGGTATATACATCACTATGAAATATAAAAAATTACCTAATATTAATATCGACACATTAAATACAAAGAATTTCAGTTTCAATTTCAACGTCTGAGGCTTGACATACGAATTTAATTCAAACAAAACTTATAAAATGATAATATCCGTCATAAAGGGGTGTGAGTAAAAACCTCGTACGACGTTGAAAGTATTAAAGTAATAGGTTGACAAGAAGTATGTTAGGAATTCATAAAATATACGAGAGAAAGCCAAGTTATGAGGAGGTCTCAACATGATTAAATGCAATTTCTTTACAAAGTATGCTCCTTGCTCCCGCGTGCTGTTATAACTTTTGCTTTCAGCGGACTCTGGCGTGGGAGCGATTGTTTAAGAATTAAACTGCAAACCTTTCCCATGTTTATGCCTTATGGTTATATAGGTAGAACGACGGGAGCCGCAGCAGATTTCTACGGGATTCGAAACGCGGTGTGCATAGGCCCAAGGTAACCGATATAGCCCTCCGAATCAATCGCCAAACTCAAGTGGCAGTGGCTGGGGTACATTGTATGTAGAGCCGATGGCTGTTGGGGCGGAAAGGTTCTCGAGTGGCGACCACGTATCCACAGGCGCAGCGTGGGTCCCTCACAAGTTGGACTGGTGACCGCAGAAGGGCGCGGGAGTCCACTGGATGCGGGTAGCGCAGTATTCCAGCAGTGGACATCTTTGGCTGATATGATGATAATGACTTGAACCTATTCAAAATGTTTATCAATGAGAGTGTTAAAGAGAAAGAAGGAAGGACGATCACTTTGGCCTAGTTGGTAGTGGCCCTGCCTGTCAAAAAGCCGAAGCGAGTTTAATTCCCGGTAAGGGTATTTTGTTCCATAGATTTGGTTGATTGTATGTGTCTAGGTTTTTATTTATCTTTTGAGTATGGGTGCTAACTCTACAAGTTCTGCTTAGTTTAAGTTGCGTTGTGTGAGATTGCCCCCCAATATTATTAATTATACTTTTCTTTGATAATGCTTCATGCATGTCACTTACTGATATAATTGTAGTGAGAGATCTAGGTATGACAATCTATGAATCATATTAGATTATCATAATTAATTTGATTGGTAAAATTTGACGGCCAGACTTTCCGCCTAAGTGCTGTTCTCTGGTAACACAATGCGCTTTGTAAAACCATCGTCGTGGTAATTAAATTAAAATAAAAACGGTTATCTAACGCTCCTTAAACACCGCGCATAACGCACGAATTTGGCAATCTTAGATGCAAGGCCAGAGGGTATTTGTATTTTAAGGAGAATTAGGTAATAAAATAAACTTCAAAACTTTTTTTTTTATCTAACTCTTTTTTTTCCTTACAATCATAGAAATATATTATGGGTTAAATTTGTAGGGTTACTACCTAAGTACTAAAGGTTTAAATTAATTAATTTAGTGCTAAGTTTTAAATTAATTTAATGTTATATTTGTTGTGCAAGATTCACCCACGTACGCTAAGCCTTAGGTCTAGGTCTCCGGATCATGGGGTTGACGCCGTACAGCGTCAGGTTGTATATGTCGGCGGCCGATCGTAAAATCCGCCAGATCACGAAATTCCTAGGCATATAGTGAAACGCCGCCATTTCATGATATGCCTAAAAGTTGGCCAGGCTCATCACGATGTGCCTGGTAAACAATACGGCAGATCGATTAGAGCAACGCATTCGTCGATATTCCTAGCTCTATACCGGGCACATCGTAAAATAGTTTCTTTCTTGGCCACTGGTGGCGCTGCGTATGCGATGGCGGTCGTTTTACCGCGTGAAAAATCGGCGTCACAACAAAATGATTTTTGTACCGAAAATAGTGATTGCATTCAAAATAGAAAAAGAAGAATAAAAGAAGTTTTTGAACATCAACTCCATTCTTTTTATGTGAATGACAAGGATTCTGTACACAACGTGAAAAAACCATGAACGTATTTTAGAGGTTAGTATTTCGTTGATAAATCAAGTATTGTAAGTGTTGACTAGTTGTTATTTATCTATAGAGAAATATAATAAATATAGTAATTTGTTAAGTTAATACTTTTGTGTGAAGTTACGGCAGCCTAGCGGTTCAAGCATGCAGCTGTCAAACGGCGGTCGTGGGTTCGAATCCCGGCTCGTACCAATGCGTTTTTCGGAACTTATGTACGGAATATCATTTGATATTTACCGTTAGCTTTTCGGTGAAGGAAAAACATCGTGAGGAAACATGCATACATCCACGAAGAAATTCAAAGGTGTATGTGAAGTCCCCACCCCGCAGCGGGCAAGCGTGGGGACTAGGTACTGCCCTTTCCTTCTCATCCATGAGAGGAGGCCTGTACCCAGCAGTGGGATTGATTCATGTTCATACCTTTGTGTTCTTGATTTATTATGGTACATAACTTCGTTATTCCATCAATCAGTTAGTCGACTCTCGAAAATCGCGCAATTGAACGCGTAGTAATTTACTTGTGTCTGTTTCTGAACACGCTGCATATGCATATTAGTCTTATAACGATTTAATGTATTTATGTAAGAGCCACACATGTCTGAAAATAAACTACATATTTCATGTTTTTTAGGTTATAGAAATCATCAAGAAAGGTAGGGTGTCCATGCAACAAGGATCCGTGGAATATTACTGGAGGTCAAAGTACGACGAAATGGAAACTGAAGACAAAGATTTTTTGATATTTAAGAAGAAGTCTGTTAATGATCCCACAGTACGTATAGTCGCAACGGAAAAATATTTTGATATTTTACCAGAAATTCATAAAACTACTGGACATGATGGCAGAGACAACATTATGTATAGCATAAAGGACAAACCATATTCTTAAAAAAGCGGTAGAAATATATATTAAATTATGTACAGCGTGTGAAATGAAACGGTCATTGCCAAGAAAGGGTATTGTGACCAAACCTATTATATCCAAAGAGTTTAACTCACGAGGCCAAGTAGATTTGATTGATTTTCAATCAGCTGCAGATGAAAAATACAAAAAGTTAATGAATTATCAAGACCATCCTACCAAGTTTTGCTTACATCTCAGACCCTTGGCATCTAAGAGGTCTGCAGAGGTGGCATTTGAATTACTGAAAATCTTTTTGGAATACGGCGCGCCTTCAAATTTAAATCCGATAACGGGAAGGAGTTTACAGCTCATGTGATTGAAGAAATTGTACAGTTGTGGCCAGAATGTCAGATTATTCATGGAGGCCCTCGACGTCCTCAAACAAAGCAGGACGTTGAAAATAGGTATGTTGCGTTGTTAGATGAGAGATAACAATTCTGTTAATTGGTCTGTGGGCTTTTACTGCCATTTGCATTCCATTTGAAAATGAGAATGTTCTATCTGAAATTAAAAGTGCTCAGGATGTCCATATTCAAATTGATGTGATACCTATGAACGCTGACACTCAAATCTCGGAATCAACTGATGGTCGAAATGCTTCACCCAGCTCTGATATATCATTACCGCCAATTTATCTTGGCAAGCAAAATACCGATATATTTTCTGCATCTTCGTCTAACGTGGAAGTATGTTTAGTCTGTGGAAATGAGACGACGGGAGCTCACAGTTGTCGATCCTGCTGTAAACACGTGCATGTTATATGTGGTTTATCGGATGGTGAAGAAGGTTATGGTTCTCAAATCATGTGTTTCTTATCCAAAAACGAAAAAGACATTGCAAAGGAAAAAGAACTAACTCATAAAGGTACCAAGAAAGCTGCGGAAAAAATGATTGATCAAACCGTGAAAAAACTTTCGTTATTAGAAATCGGTAACAGTGTATTTTTGAACGTTTTAAAACTTGACCGTGGACTACTTCACATCAAGAATATTGCAGGAAAAATTGTTGAAATCAGAAATGGTGTGTTTAAAGTTGGAACTACATCTGGAACCGTGAAAAATTGGTTCCCTAGTCAGGATTTACAAATTTCAGCAAACGATGACAAAGGAGTGATTTCTGAATCACTCATATCATTGCGCCACCCAGTTACTTGGTCAGTCCATGTATGGAGGTCAGTTGTTTCAGAAATGCTCGTGTCAACCTGCCAAGAATCAATGCCGTACCAAAAGATGTGCACGTTATAAGAATTAAAGTTCTCTGCACTTAAAATTGCCACCAAAGTTTATCGTGTAGTCAATAAGTGATACTTTTTTTTAAAATTAAGTTTGTTATTTTGTGATTAAGTTTTGTGTGTGAACATGATTTATTTTATTTATGAACATGTACTTATGATATAGCTGTGATTGTAAGTGCCATTTTTAGATAATTAAGAACTAATCTAGATTGAAATATTAAGACTTCGTTTTGTTCCTATCACAATGTTTATTAAAAAGGATTTCTTTTATTGCAGTGAAAAGATTAATTTAATATTTGTTTCAATTAACAATATTTGATGATGACAGATTTGATGAAAATTTATTGTATAATAGGTCTCGATTTCAATAATACATATGGAGTAAGATTTATGCCAAGGACAAACTTTCTTTGTCATTTTATCACTACATCTCCAAATAAGTATTGTTCCATTGGTTAAAAACTGCTTAAGTCTGATTATTATAAGAATATTTAAGAGGTAGCTAATAAATTAAAGATTACTATTTCAATATTTAATGAATAATGACTTACAGTAAAACATTACCAAAATGACTCCCGCTTTAGATGACCAGTAAATTATTCAAGTTTTCAAAGTTAAACTTTTAATTTTACAAAATAATAAAAAATTGTACTCCTTTTTGTTCATTTCCTACTTTAATTTTGAACACCCTACTTACGTATAGCGGTGAGTATTGAACGATATGGCGGCGTTTCATGAAATGCCTAGGAATTTCATGATCAGCCTAAATGTCACTGGGGGGGCCAAATCATGAAATGCCGGCGTTTCATAACATACCTAGGAAGTTTAACGTTAAACGTCACTAGGCAAATCGTTAAATGGTGAATTTTAGACGATATGGCGAATGTCACTCAGCCAAATAATGTAATGGCGGCGTTTCACGATATGCCTAGGAATTTCGTGATCTGGCGGATTTTACGATCGGCCGCCGACATATATCAGTCCAGCTACATTTCTATAGAACGAGACATACGCAGAATGCGATGTCAACTGAAGACCAAGGACGTGTATGTCATAATGAATACTGCGACGTGCTTTAAGTGTAAACGCCTAGATTTTCTTTTCAGAGGTATAAGTGCTACGGCACTGACCTTCACGCTGGCACAATGAAATGTATCATGAAATATTTGATCAACGAATAATTTAAACAGTGAAATGATATTGCATTTGGGTAGTAATTTGTATGAAATTCTTGACAGTGCGAGTGCTACAAGAAATTTCAAAAAGAGGATGATGGAACTACCAGCGCGGCTCCGCTCGCGTATTGCTAAGATCGCAGGTAAATCCGCGGGATAAAATATAGCCTTTGTCCATCTGAGAAGTCCATTCTATATACAGCTGAAAGATTATTTGAAGTCGGAAACACTAACGGTCGTATTCATAAACGTTCTACAAGCATTATATTAACAAAAATGACTTTAAAATTAGTTTCTTTATTTGTCACTTTGATATCTGTGTTCGTCAGAAAGGGACAAAGCACATTTTGTAAGAGGCATTTTAAGTTTTATGAAAAATATGGTGAGAGTTTAATAATATTTAACCAGCATTATTGTGAAAAACAAAATAAAACAAAAAAAAATATGATCGAATGTTCCTAAAGACAAGACAGAATAGGGACATCGGTACTCGTCTTAGAAAGACTGTTCTATTTCCTTTTCCAAAACGAAACCAGTTTTGATTATTATAATTTATACATAGAATTAATAAAAAAAATGTACTGAGGCTTTTTTTCATTTATAGGGACAATGATTTATGAGTTTAATTTTAAAGGGGAATATTGCCTATATAAAGCCGCAGCTTGGAATCGATTTTTTTTATGAAGGGACTTTTGACAGCTGTATCCCCACCTCCCTAATGAAAAAAGTGGTGGCTAAGATAAAGCCAGCAACATGCTCATTTCATGAAACGACTGATGCTGGTTAACTCTAGTGTGCACACACCTCTGAAGTGTAAAACGGATTAGTTTCCCTGACACGGTTTAAGAGTGCCCAGGGCATCCGTATTGCTTACTGGTGTATTCAAGCGATTATTAATGTATTCAAGCGCTTATTGTTAAAAGTGTTGACATCGCTAAAATATGACAATATGTATTACTTACGCGCGCCATATTGTCCAAAACCATGAAAGAAGATAAAGCTTCGTACATACGTCAGCATAGCTCTAACAATATTTTTTTTAGTTGGGATAAATGATAGTTGATTTGTCCTAACTCTCATTCGAAATGTTACGTAATTACCCCTCTGATTCAGGAACCTGGCATGTGCTACGGGATTAATGTCTTGCATATTTGTTTGTCACAAATTTTTTTTTTTCATCATCTATACCTACCTTATCACTATCACTACATACTATAAAACAAAGTCGCTTCCCGCTACCTGTCTCTATGTATGCTTATATCTTTAAAACTACGCAACGGATTTTGATGTGGTATTTTTTTAATAGATAGAGAGATTCGAGATAAAGGTTTATATGTATAATTATAGTACCCGTGCGAAGACGGGGCGGGTCACTAGTTCCATATAAGATTCGAATAATAGTTCATTACTTAATCGCCATGCGGTTTTAAGAAAAACAATATAGCAACATAAGAAAAATGTGTTACGTTTGAAAAGCAATTAATGGTTGAAAGAAGTAACACTACTTAGAACAATTATATCTACGCGATACCTTTAATAAAAAAAAAATTACGTACACGAGCTTGTTCGTTAAAATTTATATGAAAAGAACGAGGTACAACCATGAAATGGTATCAAGCAATATCTGTTTATTTATTCGTTTTGTGGAGTATTGTAGTGGTAAATGATATGCAGTGTTGGTTGCAGGCTCACTCTGCGGTCGCGGGACTTATGCCCCGCTAGCCGGTAGTTATGAGTCCCGGCCAGACCGTAAGTCACTCGCCGCATCTGTCCCATTCAGCAGGCTTACCTTTATTAACTGCAAGATTTTAGAACTAATTTGCCGTTTCAGATACGGTTCAGTCTTAGTTAGTGTCTCTATTTAACGCTTATAAGCTAAAAAGGAATCTTTTAGCTCAAATCTCTCCAATATATGAGTAATGGTAGCTTTAAAGTGGTTCGCTTTCCATACAAAACGTTATTTGACATTCGCAGGCTAACGGCGTAATTTTTTAAGAAACTTATGTAACTAACTTTTATAAATTGGCGTTCCATTTGCGCAAAATTCCCCCTTTCCTTGAATAAAAATATTGAATAAATAAACGTGTAGAAACTAGAATAATTTGAGATGTTAGTTTGTGACGTCATACTTTGAGAAAACCATTATTTTAGTTTATACAAGTTTATTTAAGGAACGGGGGAATTTCGCGCAAATGGTCCTTTGCACGTTCCTTGTTGCAATTCTAATTTACCGCGTGTTATTATGACCGAGCTATTTTACAATATATATTTAGTGAAAAACAACGATTTGCTCGTCTTGTGTTCGTATTTAATTCCATCCGTTTTTCCTAACGGTAAACGTTTTACAGTTCTTTAATTAAGAATGGAAAATATGGTACCGTTTGCATGCGCCACACCACACCTAATTTACCAATTCCGTGAAGCACTATCGCATAAAACCTTACAATTTCATTAAATCCTCCCTAAATAGTTCTAAAGAACTTTGTTATTTGGCTGTCAGTCAGCTTTTAAAAGCCCAACAACAAAGTTAAAACGAAGTAGTTAAAAAAGAAAACACAAAATGCTTACAAAGTCGGAAGCTCGGCTCTCTTCACTTAAATTACTTGCGATTACACCGACAAAACGTTTAATGAAACACGTTAAATCGCGCCAACTGGGCCCCGCCGCACCGCGCTCGCGCCGCCTGCCGCGCCCGCCGCGCCCACCGCGCCGCGCCATCGCCGCGCCGCCGCCGCGCCACTCCGCCGAGCCGCGACGCCGTACGCCGGCGTCTCGCGCTCTCCACGCGAGCCATACTTCACCAACTTCGCCACTTACTGCGGTAGGTAGCGGGTAGTTTTTCCTCAAATATCTTAGCCGTAAGGAGAGTTGGAACTACTTCTGCAAAGTCCATTAAAGAGTATAAACTCACGCCACGGTGATTACAAATGCCACCGATTTTGGCGACCGTTTCGGGCTCGATTAAAGCTTTTTAATTGAAATGACGGTGGATAAACTTTGAGTTAGCATTGATTCCTGAATAGAAACGCGTTAAGTGAGTGTAGCCACGTGAAACGTTGCGTTAAGTAGACTAATTTAGAGTGCTTTCTTTGATAATGGTATTTTTTAGCTTGAAAATTTAAAAGTTTATAAAATCGCATTAATAGTCGGATATTCCATTCTACCATACTATTAAGTAAGTTTATTTTCTTTGGGTACGACTCAAAACCTACATTTAAATTAAATACTTATAATAATAATAATAAATAATAATAATCTAGTACCAAAAAACTGATATTTTCTAAAATCTCTATAAATGGGGTTGTGCTGAATATTTTATTCATGTCAGATATTCCTGCAGATGGCTGTACCTACCGGGTCGGTGGAAAGTAGGGATAAATAAAACATAGTTACAAATATACATTAAACGGCACTTCAACCATCTGAAAACGAAACCGCAAGCTTCTTTTAAAACCAAATTAATAATTCGCAGCATTCATAAAAAAATACTAGCTGATGTTATTTCATGGAACGCAAGTCAGCGCGTCGTATAAATATGTAAGCGAAGGAAACGCTGACGTCTGCGTTCCGCCGCGCCGGTGCGGAAACCGCGTCAATTAACTTGGCCGCGATGACATATTAGCCTTTGTTCCCGCTCCCTCTCCGCATTCTCCGGCTAGGAACCCCTGTATAATCCAGATACAACAGATATCGCCCGCAAGTATGCAACACCCGCGATGCATCACAAATCTTGGTCCTGTACTGTAATATACCACCTCAACCCGCACTTACCCTTAAGGCCAAGTCCGAAATAATTTTGCCGAAAAAAGTTTGTGATTATATAAGCAGTCACCTGCCAGATGCTAGACAAATTAAGTTTCACTGAATCAAATCTAAATTGAATAGACCCACTGTGAAAATACAAAGTTTAGTGACTGTCAATGTCAAACAAAGAAGATGAAAAAAGTTTTTTCTTCCAATTCCATTTTCCTTCACGATTCCTCTTTCAGTCTCTAAAAGTTTTTAAAATAAGAGGTTTTCGCAAGAGTCTCAATTATCGATAAAGACGATATTAAAAATTCGTTTGTTTTGTTCTCAGCTTCCGCTTGAGAGCGGTGTCCCCTTTTTTCCATTGTTTGCGCTTGAAGGGAAAGCAGAAGCGCCGACGATAATCAGAATTTTAAATTTTCAACCCCCCTCAATTACTGACAACGTCATCCAATTTATGATATATGCGTATTGAACGCCTAATTACGCAAAAATACGACATCATCAACATTTTGTCTCGCAATTTGTAAAGAGTATATTAGGAACGTAAATTCAATTTTAAATTCTGTCAAAACACGCAAATTAAACCTTTTATTATGCAATTTTAAACGTATTTTATTTTATATATTGATGTTTTTTTTTTATTCAACGACGGTGGCAAACAAGCGTACGGCCCGCCTGATGGCAAGCGCACACCAACTCCAAAAGAGTAACATGGGCGTTGTCGACCCTTGATATCTTTGAGGATTAGCCGTGTTGACAGCTGAAGGAACAAATTCCCTTGCTCTCAACACAACGCATCCTCGGGAGCTCTTTAGAGCGATGTAGGTAAGTATTGACTTCTGTGTGTTTATTTTTTATGCATGCCCATAATCTAACAGTTATGCGATCACGCGGCGTGTGTCCGAGTCACATGCACTTATTTTCAATAGGAACCTGCTTTTAAAAGAGGTATAATTCACATAGAACAATTTTCTTCCAAGTCATGGCTAACCGTGTAAACTTTCTTTTGCAGTCGTGGACAACCGATCAAGCCTAATTACCTACAAGCTTTTATTCTACTTACCCTGTTAGTATGTATGGGACAAATCTTGCGAGTTAAATTTGACCCACTTCCCGGTAACCGATTGAGCTGCAATTTTGGGTATAAGTATAGTTTGGATGACAATTCAATATTATAGTACCATCGAGCTGATCTGATAATGGAGACAGAAGGTGGCCATGGGAATTCAGTATTTAACCCACGTAACCCCGTTGAGTTTGGGTTCGTTAGAATCGTCTCAATGAGTAGTTGATGATGGTATTCAGAAAAGTACAGTCGGCAATTTAAGCTTGTACCAAAAATAAAATTTTTGACAGAAACTTATTTTATAATACTGCACTGGTAAATTATGAACAGTAGCCATATATTAGGCAGTAACTACTTGGTCTTTCTGCTCGACTGTACGTGTCTCAAATTTTAGCACTGTTCATTGCAGTGAGCAATTTATAACGAGGGTCATAGATTACAAAAAGCAGAGGGTTCTCACAGCACGAAAAGGCTTGCTATCGTAGACTCTAATTCCAACCGCTATTCCGAGTCCCCTCGTTATCACGCGCGATCTATACACCCCGTCGAATTTTCATACCTACATAGTTGCCGTTTGGTAGTGCTGTGATGAAGGAACATGCTCTAAATTTATTCGTGAGCATTACACTGTAACATGTACGAGGCAGTGCTCCCTTAATGTATTCATGTAATTCGCATAGCCGGCATCCCCTTTGACCGGCCACGCAACACCGCACTGCCTCGGATAGAGTAATACAACGTGATGTTTTAAAACCATCCATCACGTTTAATGTCTATATTATGAAAGAAGGAGCTAGCATGCCGGCGGACTTTTTTTATAATTTGCGGTTGTTGCTGGCTGGAATGGTGTACCTATTGTGTTTTCTTAGTAACAATTTCGTATTAGGTATATTTTAACTTTCCCAAATTTTTGGTTTCGACATTGATAGTACAGATTTTATTTCACTGCGCGCAGTCAGCTGCCGAGAAACATAACCCCCTCTATAGAAGTTTGTACACAGGGGTCAACATGTTCATACTTAAAGTTCTAAACTAAATCAAGCATAGCATAAAGATGTAAGTATAAAACCACAAAATTATCAATGAACCAGAAAGACAAAAGTACCTACTAATACAAAAGCGAAAGCCCACCCAACTAGCCGTAGTAGGGACAAATAAAACCTCAAGTTTCAGCTACTTGAATGTAAAAACGTTGCGATGCGGCCGAGCCAGCGGCGGCGGTCGCCAATTTACATTAAATGCGGCCAGCCCGGACCAGTGATAACTCACACTTACTTACAGAAGCTACAAAACAAGTGTCCAACCCGTTCCATGGCAAATTGCCTTGCTATTGCCAATTGGGGTCTTGATTGGGCTGTTTGGGACTTATCATGGAGACAAAGATCAACAGGCAGGTCAAAAACTACTGCGATATTTTGCACTGTGAATTTGAATACGGTCGTATAATTTGTGTACAACAGAAATTATATTGCTTCAATTTGATAATTTATGACGCTGACAAAAATGTTGGCGATGCGTCGAAGGCGAAGGTCTTAATTGATGACTTTATTGTGCCTGCAAATAAGAAGGAAATAAATAACTACCTACGGATTTAACGGATTCTTATCGACCATACAAGCAAATTGCTTTGATATTTTAGTCAAAACGCGATTCCACTAATTAACGCCTTAAAAAGATCACCCACATTTATATAACGGAATGTATAGTGCTGACATCTTTGCCACGAATCAAAGTAACTCAATAGAATGAATGCGCTTATTAAAACCGTTTTCTCGTACATGGCACTGGACGTCTTTATTTGTAACACTTTACCAATCAAATAGTTTTCACAGTCCAATTGGCTAAAGGCATCATGGGTTTCCCAATACGTGTAGGTTTAATATAGAACCTACTTTTTTAAGATCGATGAATGATTTATTTAAAACAAAAATTATTCTCATTGCACACTCAGGAACGAATATATACAGTGGGTATGTTGCTGTAAATATCATTATATACGGTCAAAATCATTTCGTATGTCATTTTTTTACCTGGATAAGTATTAATTTTGCAACCCCATTTCTTTTTCGGACAGAAGTTGCAGGGTTGAACACCAACGACATTTCTGATTTTTACTTTCCTTTCATGCAATGTGATCAAGTACATTTATTTATTTAGACTTCTTTGGTATATGAAAATAAGAAAGACAAGATAATATTATCTTCTTTGTGATTTTTTTAATCACATTTTCGTTATAATTTATTTAATATTTAGTGACATTTATTAAGACGAGGTAGGCCCAGACCATTGAAGAAGAAGTGAATTTAGGTATATTATTTCGTAGTTTCACTTTTTTGCAACTTTAACTAGCGAAACTTATTGGTTACACGATTAGACAAAGTTCACTGGATACAAACTTGAACCGAAAATTCCACAAATCGACCTCGCCCTTATTTTACCTTAATGGTGTCTCAATTCCGATTCTAACGTTGTTAGATAAGCAGAAGCGAAAATCGTAGATAATTGTGATTATTGTGTAGGTACAGTTTTTCACGTCACAAATGCTTAGTTCAATGCCAGGATACATTATTTAGAGAACGAATACTGTACAATGGCTGACCGATCCTCCGACGAACCAGCATAATAACCCCCATCCGTATAAATCTTCAAACATTCCGCAGCTGAATTCAAAATTACCTATTTTATGCGGTTTTTAACGTGGTCGCTTTGAGGAACCCCATTTGCAACTATGTTGAACAAAACGGAATAATAGTAGACGCCGCGAGCCTTTGATATTAAACTCAATTTCATGCATTTATTAATAAATAAGCTCACATTGAAATTCTGGAATGGATGTTATATTTTGCACAGAAAGCTGTCGCACTGAACAGGCATGACTCAAAAAAAAATAGCTAGCTAAATGTTGTACCTACTAATACTAGTAGCTACATACACTTGAATAGTAATAAACAAGTATCCGAATGCACAGATATCGTAGCAAATAGAGTTGATACGTTATATTACACGATTCAATAAGGGGTCGACCTCTGATTGAATCGCATCCAGGATAAGGATGGCCTCAAGATCACAGCCTGCATACTAAATTGTTAGCCCTTAGTTATTTATGCATCGTAGGCCAACATCTTAATAGCGAGCGAGAGTTATGTCCAACCTAAAATAATATTTTGTGTAAATGTTTGAAAATAAACAAGCGGCGTTCAAGCGGTATGATTTACCCTCATAATATGTCGTAACTTTGTAGTACAAGGTTGCCATTCAACGACGATTTAATATCGGAATGAGTTTATTTACTGTAACGCCAAGTTTGAATTTCAATTCATCGCAAACCACAATGATATAACAAATCACTTACCTTTGGATGTGCTCTTCTGGGAAAGGCCACTTTAGGATCAATCTGGAAAGAAAATTTGCCATTACATTTTATGAATATTATAGTCTTTATTATGTAAATTCGTTTTAATATTAAGCTCAGTTGAAAATGAAGGTGGAAACGAATTTTCCCGCGAATCATAACGTTTTACGGTTGCAAGATTTACATTTAAACTGTATAGTGAGTAGGGTGAATGAAGATGTATGGCACGTAACACTAATTAATGAATGTAAGCAAAAAACTGGAGTTTCCCTTGGTAACTAACTAATCATAGACCACACGTCGGGCTCGGAGCGGTCTCGATAAATTCGCATCGCTTGCGCGGCTGCAACGTCCAGGCCCGAAATCCACCTAGCAAAAAAGCATCCAACTGAAAATCCTGCGCCGCGGTCCTGTCACTCGATTTCGCCCCTCGTCTTTTTCATGTAACCGACCGCTAGTATTTCATACGTAGCACTGTTTAAGCCCTCAGATTTTCTCCGGCCGCGGCTGCAGCTCTTTTTACTCGTGCCTAGTCGCCGCTGACCGTTATAAACGCAAAATATAAACCTAAAGAAGCTACCTTTGACATTTTAGAGGTAAAATGCTTCGTTTCGCCTCCTGTTGATCATTTTGTCGCTTCTACGTAGGTACTTAGGAGTGCAGCGCCATTACGTTTTAAAATATTTTTTTGCGTTTTAAACTACTTTTATAACGTTTCAACGAATAATCTGTATATAATTGAGCCGGGTAAGTTATTCATTTAGTTAATAGCTTAATTGTGATTATTTTGACATATGAATTGCCGTGAAACACAAGAGCAAAACTCTTTCTCTTTTAAGTGAGGTAGGGCACAGCGAAATGTCATCCCGCTCGAATTTGGAGCAGCTCAGCTGGGGAAGTACCTACTCCTTGCAGAAGACCACAGCCATAATAACACTACTACTTGCTCTGTAGTAGTGTTGTGTTCCTGGATGTGAGCAAGGTCGCCAGAGCTCCCGAGGATGCGTTGTGTTGAGAGCGAGGGAATTTGTCCTTCAGCTGTCAACAAGGCGAATCCTCAAACGTATCAAGGGTCGGCAACGCCCATGTTACTCCTTTGGAGTTGCGTGCGTCTATAGGCTGCGGTGTCCGCTTACCATCAGGCGGGCCGTACGCTTGTTTGCCACCGCCGTTGTATTAAAAAAAACTCACTATAACTAAAATTATTATTATGAACTTTATTGCACATATAAAATGGGCACAAACGTCGCATTTAATACCACATAATGTCATACTCTATCAGTCAACTATAAATATTGTTGATTGAAACTACATAAGATGGTAGGTTTTTTTAAACACTGACCTTGCATGAATCCAAAGATTTTTAATCGACTGTAGTTAAAGAAAAAAATCGTCAAATTTTCTATGAAATTTTCAGAAAAATCTGTAAACTACACAATGGATGCACGAGCTGTAGGCATCCGCGTCCGCGTAATTACGAAGCAAGCGTAAGAGAATAATTTAAAAGATTTTACCCAAGAGGACTGCATTATTACAATATCAGGGAAAACGGCTTTACAGCGTCATTCATACATTCTTAATTATTTAATTATCTTCTGAGTGCGCCACGGTATACCGCAACTGCAGAAAATCTACCTCACTTATTTGATTAAAATGGATTTTGAGAACGAATTAAAATTGTCTGTTAATTTAATTATATAGCACGTATATATCAAGCACGATTTTGAACGTTTTAGAACGTAACTTAACAAGTGTTTATAAATGGTATTAAGCTATGTTTAATGTTGCATCAAGAACAATGAACATTTCTGTACAATAGTAGACTTCGGTATAGATTCACGGACCAAATGCTGTTATAAATAATGTCATCACATCTTATTATAATGAACACTTAATATGTGGCCACAAAAAACCCTAAACACAAACAAAAAGAGGCTTTGTAAAATGTAGCAAAGCTTTTAACCCCACGCAAGCAATTTTGTAAACGTTGTAAAATGACCACGAAAGTACACAGAGCAAGCAGAAAAATCATAAAACCCCAGATGGTGGCGTTAAAGCGATTAAGCGGGTCGATGATAAATTTTAACGAGTTATTTTAATGGAGGCGATCGCAGTCAGTTGCTATCCGGCAGCGTGCGTCGATAGAAAAATAAAAGGTAACATGCCAAAACGCTTTTTAACGTTTTGTTTTTATCGGCAAATTATTTTGAAGCGTGAATGTGAATTTTAATAAAATGTAATTTGATCTATAAAATTAAAAGAATATATGTAATGCGCTTGCAATTGAGGCGCGGTGTAAGTAAAACACTTTTTTCCCCAGTCTGAATTTAGCAATCTAAGTAAATATTGGAAGTTGAAGTATCTACGTCTGATTTATTAGTTGTGTTCCGCTCTAAGGATGCTAAATTTAAAAAGGCAAATTCAACGGATTAATGTCTATGTTGTCACTGGAATCGAGTCGCGTTACATACAATAAAATAAAAGGTAGGTAGATCTTATTCTGCATGAAATTTTAATTACATTAGCATTGGCCTGCTTACGCTCTTTACTTAATTTTTATCCATTTGTCCTAATCATTATCCTCCCAGCGTTTTCCCGGTTATGGGCAAGCGAGCCCGGGGTCCGCTTTGGCACCTAATCCCAAGATTTGGCGAAGGCACTAGTTTTATTAAAGCAAATGCCATCTGACCTTCGAACCCAGAGGGAAAAGTAGACCTTATTGGAATTAGACCGGTTTCCTCACGATGTTCTCCATCACCGAAAAGCCATGCTGTTAAATATCGAATGACATTTCATACGTAAGTTTTTTTAAACCCAGTTTTACATGTAGGTGTTGGAACCCGCGACCTCTAGATTGATTGTCGCGTGCCTTTCCGCTCAGCTATAGGACCCATTCCATCCATTTGTCCTAATAATAATGTTAAATTAGGACCACCTGTATGTTACATTTTCTAACAGAAAATATTAGCTTGTGTTGTACAAATAGCTTTCTGGAAAGAGAGCTTTTAAATAAAAAAAGCTGCGACTGTGAGTCCGTCGGTATTATTGTTGTCGATTTATTTATTGTTCAAAATGAAGGTACCGCCTAAACGTTTTGTAATTACCTTGCAGATCATGTTCTAAAGCTATAAGTAGAGATAAAGAGCACGGCACTGCCGCAAAAATAAATGGTATCAATAGTTTAATCTGACGGCAAACAAGCCTCGATCATGTCACAAACGGCTCGAGGAAGTTTCTAAAACTAACATCAAGTTTCTCAAAGTACTCCCGCGCAAAAATGACAACGAAACATCGAAATGAATGTGACATTTTGATATGGAGCCATTTGCGTGATTACAATCGACGCAGTGGCGCACCCTCCTTAGCCACCTTCAACCTCCCCCTTCCTACAACTTCCCTTTGCGATAAAGATTGACATCGCCGCTTTTAAATTTTAACTTATCCTATGTCAAACTCAGAAAACAAACAAAAGTACACCATAAAATTAAACTGCTAAGACCGAGATTCATTCAACGCCCATCGAATTTTAGCTTGTCATCGTAAGAAAAGATTGTAGGAGAAAGCACATTAGTAGGATACCACTACGGTTGGAAAAGAGCATGTTAGCTTTATGTACTCAGAGCGATGACATCGACGTAAAGTCGATTATGTTAAATTTTATATTAAGCAAACACAATATCGGTGTCTCAAGCGGTGAACACGAACGCCAGCAAAGTGGGTGTACAAAGCGTTTGCTCACTTTTTCACTGATAATGTGTGAGAATTCCCTAAACACATAATCCTATTGTGCGTCCAACGGGGTCAAAGAATACAGTTTTATTGTTATAGAGAACGCTACTTTGATGTTATTTTTATTTAATATAAATTGTGGGGAATTATGATTAGGATTTGAGGTATAATTTGATTGTTGAAGTTTGTATGCGGCAGCCAAAACTAAACTTGCAAACACTTTGAAATAATGGCCAATATGTGTTACCTAAGGGGTTATAGCCGAACAAGCATGGTCAAACTGCCCTTATCGAAAAATAAAATTTAGTTTTACCGGATTATAAACCTTAATATATGTATTGCTTTAACTAAATTTTAACCCTCAAATGCTTGTGGTTTTTGTCAAAATCGCATAAAAAGGAAAATCGTATTTTTTTACCAAACTACTGATCCGATTTTTTTGTCATTTGGGTATATTGTATAAAAAAATTAAGGTCATTTTCTGAAAGAATAGGCTGAATTAATTTATCTCTCGAATAAGTTAAAAGTAAAAAAGTAAATATATTTTGAGTTGAAAGTATCAATATTTTTTTTATTATTTGCGACAATTACCCAATTTAGGAACTTTACGTATAATTTAATATTGTTTTACGTATATTTTTTCAAAAATATTGTATATATCGCATACATTAAAGTTAAAACTGCCCTTAGCGAAAAAATATCATTTCGCTAAGGGCAGTTGTGACCATGCTTGTCCTATTGAATTTTAAAAGTAAGTTAAAAAAAATTAGGATGTTTGGAAAAAAGGCATACTCATACTCATTTATTAATAAAATATATTACATGTTCAATAATAAATAAATAATCTTGCATTCGATTTGAATTGAATTTGATTTTCTAAAATACCAAATGTCAATGTTACATTAAATGCATTCATTCATTACTAATGTATTTTTTTATACTCCAGCTTCAAAAACTCATCGTAGCTGTAGAATGTGCAACACGAAAGTGTAACTACAATATCGGGCATCGCACGTGTTAATTGTAAGATTTTGTCACAACTTTTTGCTATTAATTATTGATCGACATGTAGGTAATATCTTCAAAACCATTGACTAAATGAGCATGATGAATATCATTAATTAAATTATTATATTATTATAAATTCACATGCAAATCATATATAAAGTACCTACTCAATTATCTTTCAGTGAGTGAGAATCACGAGAGTTGTTTAAACTCACAATAATTAACAAGCATCCGGCGCTTCGGTCAAAATTAGGGAGCAGCTGTAGTGCACTTTAAGTTACACATGTAGCCTGTAGCGCTTAATGACGCAGGTATACTGAGTGAAAACGGTAACTTAAATATACGTGCAGACGACACGTAAACGTCGCCGGGCGGTATTAAGTGGGGACCGCATCATTCGGTGCGGTGTTGAGTCAGCACCGCGCGCTCTAACTCCGGCCTAATTGGAACGAATTTGGCTCTAGGTGCAACACTTGAGTTGGCTCAGGATTAGGGCGAGCTATTGCGAATATACTCTGGACCGTTCCCTCTGAAATATTTGATGTGCAATGTGCGACTTGCGGAGTTGCGGCCCGTGAAGTGCCGCCGCTTCGCTCGCGCCATCGCCCACGTGCGCTCACACTAACTTGAATTAAATTAAGAACAATATTTACCCCCGCAGCCAAGATAAATGATATTGCACAGTTTACCCAGAATTTATGCTTAGTGACGACTTATTGTACCCACATTCTTAGAATAAGCTAGTGAAGTGGCTCCGCGGCGCGGCGACGATTTAATATGAGCCTTGTTGAACAGAAAGAGAAATACGAGGCTGGGAACCACCTCCGGAGGCACGACTTAACGAGCCGCGACTTTACCGTGTAGACAAATTGCCGTGTTAAGAGGCAGCCTGAAACTATGCCATTGTAGTATATTTCGTAACTTTTAAATACGTATAATTTTATTCTTAGGGTATTCTCAGTAATATAATCAGATAATACTTGACACAGATTGCCAGCAAAACCGGCTTTGGTTTAACGCTACGAGACCAAGCCGTAGGTAATGACACCGCCAGGGAAGAGGCTCGACAAACGTCATTACTGGGGCACGCATAAATATGCAAGGCAGGTAACGCACATTTTCATGCGACGTCGCAAGAATTTTATCGCTCGTTTAATTCTGTAAGAAAAAAGTGGAATTCTTCCCGGTGTAACACGAGACAGGCGGCCGCGTGGGAACCGGGACACCGGCGCGAGCCTACTCCTCACACCTAAGTGCAACCGAAATATATTCTCTCCATTTTGTCAGATATTACTTTCTCTTAAATACCGACGTCGAAAGCGTAAGCGGCAGATGGGAAGAGACGTAATCTTATCCATCAGTCGAAAGCTCATTCGTCGGGCGCTAATGTGGGTGCTTCGCGTACCTAGTTAGACGCACCTATTAACGTGTATTTTATTCATCGCCATTTTCCTTCACTGTTTGTTTTACGTCGGCCACTGTAGGCACAGTGACCGGTCTCTAACGACGCCCTTCTTTCGTATTACCCCTACTAACTTCCTTGCTATTTATTCACCAGTTGTAAGTTTGTTCATTAATAACGCGTCTAGACATTCTCAAAGAACCCTTATGCTAGGTATAGTAGGAGATTAAACCAATCTCTTTGTGGTTCGAGAGATAATTGTTTCAAGATTCAGATGTAGATGTTAGCAGCTGCATAAAGGCCGGTGCAATGACGTTAGCTAAGTCAATGTGACTTGAGGACTCTTGGGACTAAGACCACTCACTGTTCTCTCGGAGTTACGAGGACGTTACCACAACGTTTAATTGTCATCGAATCCAAATTGAATTTTGCTGATTGCATAAAAAAAAATACAAAACTGGTAAAACTATTAGTAGTTACGCGTTTACCAGTTTTGTTTTCGCAAATAAAGCTTTTACGTTCATCACACTCAACGGAAACTCCAAGTCTCGGAAACAAATCAGAATGTCGCAAGAAATTAAACCTCAGCGAAAGCATTTACAAAGCGTAGTCCTCTGAGACTTATATAAAACTAAGAGCTGACGATGAAAAAACATCGTCTAGTTACGTCGGTCTATCTAGGTCTGTGCGGGCTGACCGGTAGACATCCGGCGCAGATATTTGCAGTCAAAACAGACTTAGGGCGCTGGCTCCACTCTGCGCATGTCACTCCGCCTCTGTATTATTTAGTAACTCCAACGAGCTTCCGATGTTACTTTATTCTATTGTGCAACTGTATCTACGCCGCCGGTTCCTGATGTCCAGCTCGGGAAGTTTGCTCCGAACTGACACGACTCGGAGAAACTTTTCGTGCATAGAATGAATGCCTGTCAGCCAAACGTAAACAGAACTGAGATCCTTAGCCGGTGTGTATAACGCTTGCAGTCGGATTTGGATATAAATTATAAGCACAAACGGTATGACTATTTGTGGGAATAAATTTATGTAATACTAGAAAATGCCTTATGAAATGGTTGATATTTGGCTTAGGGAACGTATTCAATTATATTTTTAGTTCAATATCATGTAGTTTGTGTTTATATGAGCGTAGGTACCGCCGCATAGTAGGGGATGTTATTCGGGGACCGGGTGCAAGTAAAGGACTCTATATTAAGCATTCCAGAGCCCTGATCTCGTCAGGTGAGCGCGCCGCACGGCACATCAACTCAACTCCAACTTATTATTTCAGAGCCGCATGCAACTACTTTTGTTTTTCTCTCACAACCGTAATATATATCTACAGTGACTAATCCTCTTATTTGATTCCACAAACATTTCCTAATTTCAGTTTATTTAAGTATTTTTCATAAATGTCAAACTATTTATACTTTCATAATTGCTTTTACCTTATTGCGTGTGCTAAATATGTATTGAGGCCGGTAATATTTTCGACGTAAAGAATTCCCTTCCACATTTACAGTTCGGACCACATAGTGTCGCTTTTTGTTTTATCTGGCGCTCTGTAAAAGCTGCCCGTTTTAAAACTGCCTTTAAATCGTCCATCATTAATGAACTCGTTATAACGTTAATTGTTGCCACAATCGCGCCGTGGCGGGGCATTAAAAATGTATGTACACTATTTAAAGATTCCCATTTCGCGGTACTCGCATGTAGACGATTTACGAACGCGACTGGCCCAGTGCCCATTAAGGCAGATTACGAACGAAAAAAAAACTCAACGAGCTCTTGGCGTTATGAGTTAATTTTGGAAGAATAACGCGGGCGTCGGTTAGTGTTTCCCTTTATTTGGTGTTCCGGCCGCTCGGTTTGTTTAAACGGGTAATCCAGTGCAAAAACAAGCCGAGTCCACGCTATACGTACGGCCTGTGTTTGCGGTGCCACACAAAATGTATGTTGCTCGCAATTTTGTCCGAACGTAATCGCCGACGATAAAATCACTTAGCGCCTCATGGTAACCGCTCGACTCTAGTGCTAGCTGCTACTTAAATAAATCATACTTGAGAGAAACTAAACTAAGTACTTTCGTTTTGAATTTTTGTGTGTGTAGGTCGTCTTATTAAATTACAATAATTTTGTAAGGGTTATGGCTTTAACTAGCATTTCGAGTTCTGTCATCTCATCAATCTAATAGATGAATAGGCAGTTTTCTAATTAGTTTCAATAGGAGATGTAAGAATGATGTTTTAATTTAATTATTTTAATTAGGAAATGTGTATTATGTGTTTGTTGTAACAGAATGGTAATATAGGTGATAAAACGAATAAATAGATACAATGTAATCTTTGACGATGCAAAACTTGCAAAAGTGATTGTAAAATCATACTAGAATAAATGATTTTTTTCTTTCTTTTACCTTTAGTAATTTCGAAGATTGAAATCTAACATGTATTATATATAGTATGGCACTATTACAACAAAGTTCTGGAGCAGAGTAACAGAACTATAGTATCACTTTCAGATTCTTGTACTACAATAACCAACTGCAACTGTTACTAATGTCTAGCGAGCGCTCCATATTTTTGCAGGTGTCGAAAGAAAAAAGGAAGCATGCGTATACGTACCGAGCACTTGCTCTGAATGTGTTTACAAGTTATGCAATAATTCAAATCGCTTATGTACAGAAAATGTATGCTACACAAAAACGTACTTCAATTGACTACATTCGAAAAGATTTTATTTTCATGGACGACTACGATTCCCTACAACCGCCCAGTGTCGTATTTTCGAATTCCGCCAGAGAGCGCGGAACGTGTCTAGTTGACAATATGAATTTATGATCATTGCGATATAAATGTTTTAAAGGCGAACGTGATTTCACGTCGCCGTCATTCGGACATAATCAAGCGAATTTTACAATAAAGGTGTCAAAAATGGGAACACCCAAATACTCCGAATATTTCGGAGCAATTTCGGATTATTCCGAATTTGCTAATTACGATTTTCAAAACTCCGAATTTCATAATTTCTAAGACTTATAATTTCGATTAATAATAAACACGAATTTATTCTACCGAATTTTAAAACTGTCGATAGTTCTCCAAACAATCAAAAGCGTGAAGTGTCATTGGACCGAAAAACGGTACTCCGATTATCAAATGTCTGAAACTTCATTGCTAATTCGGAAATTTGATATTCGGCGAAGTGAAATTCGTGTTTTTAATAATCGGAATTTTATTTCTTAAGAATTCAGAAACTCGGATTTATGATTCGGGTTAAAAAATCCGAAAATTGCGATTCAAATTTCCCATGGAGAACATATAGAAAGGCGCAAGATTAGTTCAAAGTAGTTTTAGAGTGACACTAAGGCAGGTTGGTGTAGGTCCGACGACGAGCGAAGCGAGAAGGAGTGTTAGGAAAAACTGCGATCCTACAGGGCGCGAGGTGGGCCCATTCTTTCGCAGACATACATTTTATAGAATTGTGTTTGCGAGAAAATATTTCATATAATATGACATTGTTTATTTTTGTTTACAATGTATTATCCACTAGTTGTTAAATGACAATCCGTAATCGGAGATACTATTTCCACTTTCTGTATTGACATTTTGAATATTATTTAATTTTTATTTCTTATTATTTATTATTGACGATCGGGATAAGGATTCTTATAATTTTGACATTGTATGCGAATCTATATTGTAATGATTATCTCGAAATAAATAAATCTAATCTAAATCTAATCTAATCTAATCTATTTTACCCTTACTTATTTCGAATATTATTGTTTCAATGACTATTTACTTGAATGAAAATGAAACATTTTTCACAGACACACAATTCAATTAATTTTGTACCCTCATAGTTTTAGTTAACAAACTCATCAAACAGGAGAATTACCGCAGTAATAAAATAAACAACTGTAACAACTGTTGTCTTATTGGTAGGTTAGGTTAGGGTCAACTTGTGTCCCTTAGAGCGGAAATAGACACCCCGCGAAGCGGGGTGACGTCGACACGCTGGCGGTTAGGTGAGGTTTAGGTAAGGTTAAAATAATTATACGAGCATTATGCTCACGAGATATAATAACATTATACTATTACTACTACTTATATACTACTACTTTATAAAGTAGGTTCGTAAGTTAAATGCTTTTTAATTCAAATGAATAACTAAAAATATAATTAAGTATCTTTACAACAACAATCTATGATTAAAATTTCTACAAATTCAGTATTCCGCGCATTGATAATTCGATACATTGATAGTATGAGCAATAATTTTATTATAAACAAGATTCTATAAAACTGTTGTCTTGGTAATAAAACAAATAATATGAGGATGCAGAATTACATGAATATTGAATGATTAAGTTTTACTTGCAACAACAATCAATGATTTAAATGTCTACAATTTAAGTATATTTGATGTTTAATGATATTCGGATATTGTTCGGTGTAATGACACTCGTACTTATGAAAATTCGGTATTTTAACAGTCGGAATAGTTACATTAGGAGTTTTAAAACATTCGAAATTATGAAAATCGGTATTTTGAAATTCGTGATTCCGACTTTCGGAATTTAGTTTCTCGTATTTATGTAGTGTACCAGTCAAAAATACCTGAAGATATTGCTTTGTACTATTGAATTGTTAAGTAATTAAAGACTATTATTTAATTAACATCACGCAAGATGAAGACACTGGCAGGCGACGAATGGCAATTCATCATCATCGTCATATCAGCCGAAAGACATCCACTGCTGGACAAAGGCCTCCCCAAAGAGTGCCAAAGTGACCGACCCTGCGCCACCCGCATCCAGCGGACTCCAGCAACCTTTACCAGGTCATCAGTCTACCTTGCGGGGGGCCTACCCACGCCGCGCCTTCCGGTTCGTGGTCCGTTTCCGCCCCAACGACCATCGATTCTACGTGCTATGTGCCCCGCCCACTGCCACTTAAGTTTAGCGATTCGGAGAGCTATATCGGTTACCTTGGTTCTGCTGCGGATAGCCTCATTTCTGATGCGATCACGCAGAGAAACTCCCAACATAGCCCTCTCCATAGTCCTTTGGGTGACTTTGAGTCTTCTTATGAGGCCCATAGTAAGCGACCACGTTTCAGTGCCATATGTCATCACTGGCAACACACACTGGTCAAAGACTCTCGTCTTGAGACACTGCGGAATATTGGACGAAAAGATGTGCCGTAGCTTCCCGAACGCTGCCCAGCCGAGTCGGATTAGACGATTGACCTCTTTCTCGAAGTTGGACCTACCTAACTGGATAGTTTGTCCTAAGTATACATAACCGTCTACAACTTCGAGCGTAAAGTGTCCGATTGTAATGGGAGTAGGTACTACATGGGTATTTGACATGATCTTCGTCTTATCCATGTTCATTCTTAGACCAACTCGTTCGGAAGCTTTACTGAGGTCATCGAGCATCGTACTTAAGTCCTCCATGGTCTCAGCCAAGACTACTATATCGTCAGCAAACCGAAGGTGAGTGATGTACTCGCCGTTGATGTTGATGTCTAGCCTTCTCCAGTCCAGAGTTTTGAATACGCCCTCCAGTGCAGCGGTGAACATTTTTGGAGAAATAACATATATGGCAATTATAATAATGTAATTCCAAGATATTGAGGTCAACTTACGGTCAATGTCAGCGATATGTCACTTGATGCCCCGCGACCCATACGAGTATTTGACGGCCCACAGATAAACTACGTGAAAAACTATGCCTCGTGTACAGTCACACTTAATTTTAAAATGAGTGTAGGAAGAACGAATAGAATTAAAAAAGCAAGATTTTATCTTCACAATAAAATAATAAATATCACTACTCCATTGTTGTTTCTCAGAACGCAATAAAAATTATCCAAGCTATAAATACGAGTAGGTAAGTTTAGTCTCGTTAAGGCTCACTAGGGCCCCACACAGTTCCGGCCACGACAAAAGGGAACCCATCCGGACCCACCGGCGGGAAGAGGAATTTTTAATTGGCCTCGAAATAAAAAGCCTAACTTACCTACGACAGAAACGCTTTTCATGAGGCAATTTGATGGCTTTTTTTTCATAACCAATTAAAAGCGGTGTATTTATAATAATTACTACTTTGTTTAAAATATAACTTTGGTAACGTTTAATTATTTTAATTTTCATAACAAATATAATTGTCTATGTTGTTTGTTATAAATAATCAGGGACACCTCTAATGGTAAACCATAAAGTATAAATAAGTAATATTATAGCATTTGACAAACATGCTTTTTTGCTATTTTCATTTTTTTAGCAGTTTTTTTATCAGTTACTTATGCATTAACTTCTTTTCTTTGTTTTGATGTAACATTATATTTTTGGTTACTATAGGTTTTCCGTGACTACATGTTTATTTTGTTTAAGGGCTTTATTGGTTTACTCGTTTACGTTATAAATAAAGGCTTCATTCTGTTTTTGGTCAGTTGATAAACATCGGTATTTTCGATGCCAGTTAACGATCGTTGACTGTGATATTATTTTATAAGTTATATAAGTCTTCCTTTATTAATCTTTTGACAGCCTTTTTTTAACATAATGTAAGTCCTTGATGCAAAATTATTATAGGTTACGTACTGCAATGCGATAAATCACTTGAAAGCGGAATGCTCAACTGCTCTGAATGTTTGTGTCATATGAAGCAAATGCAATTGGATGTGGACCAAAGGTAGCTTCAGTTTTGGCATCTTGTTGCTTCTGTTGTAGTATCTTGGGATGGTGACATTTGATCATGCTTACCTGTCTGTGAGCTATGCAGTCCATCTTTTATGGCTACTCTCGCTTTAGACTCGGAATCTCTTGATCGTATCTATCAGTACAATGCGATGAGACCTCTAACGGTTTCAATAGTGTCAGGAAACAAACAAAACATGTCATTAATGTTACTGGAATTAGTATATCTTACATTGAAATAATGTTACAACGAATTATTAGACGTTGGTATTCTTTTTTGGTGGTGGGGCTAACAAATATGTGCTTGCTTTATTTATGTTATTAGAAATATAAGCATTATCTCTGTCAACCGCTTTGTTTACCATCGCGCATCTTGTTCATACCTTTTTGGCATTCAAACGCTTTTCGCACCTCACCTGACAAAATTTTGAAGAGTCTCAGTTGCCACGCAATTAAAACATTGCAACAATATGTTTATTTTATCTAAATACCCTACGCAAGCGATGGTTGTAAACATAAGTACAAGGAAGGGAAATAATACCCAGTGTTCCTCAGAAATATCGAAAGTGCCGCCCGAAAGTCTGCACGAATCACAATCACGTACGGCAACCGTTTTAGCTTTCAATAAATACTTAACTTAACCCTTCATATGTGGATGTCAAAATTAGCGTGTAGCGCGGATGCCTTGAGTTTCGTAAACTTAACCCCCCTGTAAGACGTTTTTGTCTTTCGCGCACGAAGTTTATTCATATGTGCATCTATGATAGTTTTAATATGTCTCGTTTAATAAGTTATTGTTTGAGGTTAAGATGAAAATGGTAAATAAAACCTTTGTTTTTTCCATCGATAAATACTCGTTTTGGGTTCTGATATACAAAAAAATATGGTCGAGATCCACATATCCGAAAATTACCTACTTTATTTTGTGTCCTAGTTAAGCAAACTCTTGTAAAATCTGATCATTTTCCAATTCGTGTCCTTAATATTTTCCCTCACGATCCTCCTTTCTTTTCACCACCTCGTAGCTAATAGAATTGATTAACATAGAATTGCATCATTAATATTCTATTAAATTTTGCGAGTGAATACTAACGGCCGTATTCATTCATAAACGTACTACAAGCCTGTTTTAACTAAAATGGCGTTAAAATTCGTTTGTCCTTATCTGTCACTTTGACATTTGTGTTCGTAAGAAAGGGACAAAGCACAATTTATTTAGCAGAGGCATTTTAAGTTTTATGAATAAGGAGGTAAGACTATAATTTTATTTTCCCAACGTCATCAATTATTACAAGCACTGTCAATTGCAGTTGCAGTTTCACATAAAATGCAGAAAATAACTTTTTTAAATATTTATCAGGAACTTAATCGATACTAGGTAGAAAAGTTATGTGATAATGAAAAAGGGATTACCGACTTTCAAAATAGGATCTACGACATACGTAATATATTGAGTTTCAACTGTTTTAGATTGAGGCAGTGTGAATGTCAACTCGAATGAGCAATAAAGTTAAAAATAAGTATGTTAGTGATAAAGAAGAAATATGTCCAAGGTGATTCGTTGTTTTCTTGTGTCATTGGCTATATAGCTTTCACTTGAATTGAACTAACGAACTTCTCACTTCTACCAAAATAACAAAATAAGGAATAAGCGTCACATTGAATTTGTTCTGTGTCGTTTCCAACATGGATATATACATTTGTTTCGCATGTGCGAAATTGATAGAAGGTATGCCTGTTTTTAGTATTTTAACTTCTTTAAATTAGTGAAAAACGTCACATTGCGTTAACGCGTCGGTCGTGCGAGTAACAAAGTGCATCATATTTTCGAGCGGCGGTTATGAAGCCGCATAAAACATCGAACATTTCCCGCGTAAGTGAAAATTTTATTTTTACGCGAAATATTCTGACGGGGTAATTTAAACGTCCCGTGATTTAGAGCGTTTCGCTGTGCCGCATCAGGACCCAGTAGGTTTAAAATATTACGTTTTTGATATTTTGTATGAAACATGTATTCTGAAAAGCAATAGGGATGATGACTGAAAGTCAAATGAGCAATTTTTCATAAAACGCCTACAACCTTGAAGTTTTTAGGGTTATATGGATAACAGCGCCCGTTTGTCTTTCTTTAAGCGAACTCTTCGAAATTATAATAATTGTAGTGTAAATCTTATTTTTTAATTCAACTTGGTCTTTTTATTTATCATATACTAGCTTCTGCCCGCGACTCCGTCCGCGTGAAACTCGTTTATATCGTAGCTCGATACAAACTTTCATCCCCCACTGGGATAAAAACTATCGTATGTCCTTCCCCGGAATTTAAACTATCGCCATACCAAATTTCATCTCAATCGGTTCAGCGGTTTAAGCGTGAAGAGGTAACAGACAGACAGACAGACACACTCGCATTTATAATATTAGTATGGATTAGTAACTCAGTAGGTACTAACCTACATTATTTGTCATTTTTGTCATACATAACTAACCGATTTGAGTTCAAACTAATCTTTATAAACGTACTAGCTTCTGCCCGCGACTCCGTCCGCGTGGAACTCGTTAATATCGCAGCTCCATACAAACTTTCATCCCCCATTTCACCCCCTTAGGGGATGATTTCCGGGATAAAAACTGTCCTATGTCCTTCCCCGGGACTCAAACTATCTCTATACCAAAATTCATCTAAATCGGTTCAGCGGTTTAAGCTTGAAGAGGTAACAGACAGACAGACAGACAGACACACTTTAGCAATATTAATATTAGTATGGATAGATAAAGATTATCTTTTTCAAGATTTTGCATTACGTTTTTGTCGGTGTTATTGATTAGTAAGTACCTATGTCAAATTACAGCTAATAGTAAGGGTTACCGAGCTAAGTCCCGCCCAGACAGCCATTTGTTGCCAAAGAAACCCTAAAAATGTTACCACGATGTGATTTCGCGTTACCTACGTAAAATTACAAACGCCATTTAGCCAAGATGGAAGATATTTGTGTGGTACACGGAACCTGCGTCAGTGGTCCTTTGATCGTCGCTTTATATCTGATATAATTTACAATTTACCTCGTCTTTCAAAATGGGTACGGATAAAAGATAAAATTGACGAACATTTAATTTTCGAACCTTTTGACTAATGCATGATTCCTTATACAAAAAATACCTGTATTTTAAGCGTTTAACGGCATGTAATTATAATCATTATACAGAGAATACCAAGCTCTTTTGATACCTATTAACCTCTCGTATTCTTAGGTACGAATCCGTTCAAAGGATTTCAATATATTGTTTTACATCCCGAAGTCATTAGATTGGATAATTTTAACATCCAAGGGGACAAACAACTAAAGAAATATACAGGGTGATTTTAAATCCATGATCAGGAGTCGAATAATATTAATGTCTAGCCGGAACAGATTTCAAACAATTTACTTAAATTTAATGATAGTGTTAACACTAATAATATCCATTGAATGTTTCGTCACCGTACATTTCAGTGCTTCGGCGGGAAATCGGATAGTATACCGCAATGATGTAATATTTGGACTATGTAGTAACTATAACAGATACGTATCTATACTAACTATATGTACATGTAAAACTCAAAATTATTTTAGTTAGTCGTTAGTTCTCTACTAATGTACATTTTTAATTACAACGCAGGTATTTTTATCTTACACGTGCCAGCGAGTTTCACTTGTGACAGAACTAAGCAAATGTTTAATGCAATGAGTAAAATGCTTCAGTAAAATGTTTTAATGTAACATTTTGTTTCCTGTGCACTGCAGCTGCAACTTTTAAACATTCTTCAAATTTATTTTTACGAAACAGAACTTAATCGCCTTAACTAAAGAGGTAAATAAAGAAGTTAATTATACCCACTTTTATATTATTACTTAAATAAGTGCCGTCTAGTAAAAATATGGTGTGAGCATCGTCAAAGTTTAGATCAATATATTCTTGCAGATGTTCGTTGTTTTTATTTTCTGAATGACCCTAGTCAATCTTCTAGTACAACCAAAATAGCATATTTTGGAGGCAAATATGTACATCAATGAAACTGTTTATAACTTTATCCTGGCACTAGAAATGAGGATCTGCCGACTTCTGCGTCCTGCCATCATCCTATAAGTATGGGCATGGTCGCATTCGATTCAGCGCCAAAAATTACATAGAAAATGGCACTGTACTCACCTAGTTTGTGTCGTTAAATTTCCCTGCCCATATTCCCTTATAAGACACCCTAAATGTTGGTAGGATTCGGCAGGTCCTTATTTCTAGTGCAAAGATAAAGTTATAAACAAAGTTTCACGGATGTACATCATTTTCCGCCAAACTGTCATATTTAGTCTAACTTTACCTGTATTATTCGTTTTGACGACAATAGTAGATTGTTAACCAAGGGTTGAAAGTGACCCATTTCACCCGAGTTAAACACTCTACTTTTCATTTCGAGTGTGAGGAAAGTAAAAAAGATATAAATAAATAAAATAATTAAAATAATATTGTACTACTATCCAATATCCAAATTTTTCGCACTGGCTACATTATGCCACGGCCTACTAGACTACATGACCTAAATTGTAATCGAGTAGGCCGCGACGCAACTAATCTAGAGGGCCATGCCGGCGGGCAGTCGAATAGAGGAATGTTTTTGAATATTGATTTTCTGTAATTGCGAATAAAAATAAACCAACTGTAAAACGATTTAAATATCAACCTGGTCGTAATAAACACGTCGTTTAATGTAGGTACCTATAGCTGACTGTCGATTTGTGAAAAGCTTTTATTTTAATACTCTATTATCTTCGACTCCGTGGCTGATTTTACCAATAAAAAAATATACTTTCCACCCTAGGGGAGAACACGCAATTTTCCACCCGGCTATATAGCCATGAAAACTCAACTTTCAGAACAGGAGAGATGAAAATATACTGTCAGGTAAAATGAACGACTGTAATAGCGACAGGCAGGCGATAGCATATGTAGTGCTGTTGATACGATCGACGTCTAAGATATGTTTACACTTTGGCTCTTTCTCTGCAATAAGACGAAAAGTTAACATCCCTTCGACATTTTCTGTACTATGCCTAACCGACATTGTTCTGTCATTTATTAAAATAAACACTGCATTAATTTAGCCTAGTCGGTATTGACTCTAGCTGCGAAACTGGTGGTCTTGAGTCCAAATACCTGCTCCCGAGACTTGAGTGTTTTATATATATTTGAGTATATGATCGCTTTATTTAACTAGCTATGAGGTTAGTTCGATTTGTGTAAGATTGCCCGCAATAACTATTGTTTATACATTTAACTTTTTTCTACAAATTTTTGCGGTCAGTGAAGCTTATGCTGTTTAACTATGGGCACATTCATCTTATGGCTCCTCTACATGGTGGCCCATCCTAATGGCCCACTAGGATGGGCCAGCGTGTAGAGAGGGTAGTGGTGTCAGATGGCTTATGGCGCGGCGATGTCTTTCTCCGTCTAACGCATAGTTGCGTCCTGTACGATGGGTCGTGATGGCCCACTGTATAGAGCAGGCTTTAGTAGGCTGCACCTGCGGGAGCTGCACGATGCGAAAGGATTGGCAGCGCCAATCATGGACAAATAATACTCAGGACAAGCTATGGTAATAATAATACCACGACTTAGCGAAATGGTGGTGGTAAATAGTTTACTTTTTTAATTGCCGCAACTGAGTAAGTATGAGCTGCGGCTGTGTACCCCTCCCAAACCGCGCAGGTACCGCACGTGCACACACCGATTCAGTTAGGCAGTAGGGTATAAAATAATTCTTACAAAAAGTTGAAATATCTGGCAAGGATCCGTACCTACTTCCTAAGTACGGATTAATAGTAGTACAGTACTATTCTTATTAAACTGTTTATTGTATAGTGATGGCGTGACCTCTGATTTGTGGAATAAACGTGAAACGGCACATGTGCACGCCGCCCGTTGTTCAATCGTAAATATTGTATAAATATTGATGACGCAGAAAGCAATAATGATCAGGCATACCTACTCCCGAAAAAGTGCCCGACAATTTACGACCTAAAGACATGCGATTAAGTTTTCCGCTTGGAAACTACTTTTGGTCGACATTGAAACCAGTTTTTATATTGATAGGTAACATTTTCGAACCACGAAAGATTGCAGTTAGTATAATATGGATTTTAGGCACGTTCAGAAGGCCTTCAGAGCGTATGACTTACGTAAAGTAATTTGTGTACACATATGAAATAATTAAAATATGAAGAATTATTTAAGTCATGTTACTAGAACCATAATGTATTTTTGGAAGACAATCAATTTGTACAGTGGTTACTTTAGAGCGGTAGGGCTCATGAAAGTCATCATAGAGAGGTAAAGCACAGGAATGTCATCATAGAGAGATAGGAAATATTTGAATGTCATCTAGAGAGAAAGGGTTCAGAGGAATGTCATTTCGCTCATACCTATTAGGAGTAGCCCAACTTCCCTGGTTGTACCTTCAACTTACAGAAGCCATGTTAATAGCACTACTTATTCTGTAGATATGTTGAATTCATGGTAGGGAGTAAAGTCACCAGCCTCCCTATTCTGTAATTTGTTGTAAGCTCACCCACAAATATATCTTGACACCGCAATGCGTAGTAACTAAGCGTAGGTAGAGGTCTAGTTTCGTGACGGGTGACTGGCGGGGTGTGCCACTTTAGCGAATAACAGCCCAGGGCTCCTGAGGAACCACTGTGTTAAGAGTCAGGAACCTGCATAAGTGCATATGTTTCCAGCTGTCAACACAACGAATCCCTAAATCGATAGATCAGCGTGCTTGTGATTATTTTGGAGTGGCAAGCGTCAATAGAATATAGCGTCTGCCAACCGTCAAGCCGGCCGTGCATTAGTTTGCAGTAATGGTAGTATAATAATCTTATGAAAATTAAGTCAGTGTCTCTATTACTACTAGATTATGATTTCAGCTCGCCTCAAAACAAAAAGAACTGTTACGGTAATAAAAAATAAGTATAGAAATAGAAAATGGACTGGATTCATAACGGCACTCTCGTTCAACTCCTGCGAGAATGACGGTCCACAACAACACATGGCAATGGGAAAAATACTCGTACTATCAGTTTGGTCTTAACCACCGTAAGAGGTTAACTTTACAGCGAAATTGTATCAAAATTATATTATTAAACAAATTATGGAGTACGACGCCGTGAATAATTTAATTAATACTGGTTTAGAGAGGGTGACGAAATATTATTTCTACAAGGTTTTAGTCAGACCACGCTATCTCGAGCCGTAATCTAATCCCGTGGATTCTGTACCACTTTTCTGAGTAAAGCTGTCAGTGTTACTTTACTAGTGTTTCATCTGCATGTTACTCAAAATGACACTGTAGTGTAGCGTTATTGTTTAATACTAGCCTCTGCCCGCGACTCCGTCCGCGTAGAACTCGTTTAAGTCGTAGCTCTATACAAACTTTCATCTCCCATTTCACTCCCTTAGGGGATGATTTCCAGTATAAATACAATTCTATGTATGTCCTTTCCCGGGATTTAACCTATCTTCATACCAAATTTCATCTCAATCGGTTCAGCGGTTTAACTGTGAAGAGGTAACAGACATACAGACAAACACACTTTCGCATTTATGATATTAGTGTGGAGGCAAACAAACATACTGTTTAACCATTCGCCAGATAGCATCGAAGCAGACACTGCAGACAATGAACGCAGGTGACGCTAAAAGAATCACAAACGCGTTGTCGACCTTTCATTGATTTGAGGGTCCTTTTGTCGACAACTAGAAAGAAATGCAGGTTTCTCATTTTCATCACAGCGCATTCCCGGAGACTTTTGCGGACTCACTATCACCAGGAACACAACATCACATACCTACACAGCAATTAGGGTGCAGTCGTCAGCAATGTGGAGGCAATTCCCCACTTGAGCTACTCTACAATTATACCCGAAGATAGAAGATAGAAAGCAACACAAAGTACCGATAAAAATATCAGCAACAGCTTAAACTTTATTTAACAATAAATCCAATACTCACGAGTATTCTTCTTCCAATAATCCCCAATAGTTGTCACAAACAGCAATGGTATAATAGAGAATATGAAAACATTCATTGTTAACAAATACCTACTTAGAAATCCACTATTGCGATCTTCCGCGTTCGTTTTATGTAAATTGAGAAAATGCTCTCTCTCCCCGCTCGATTTGCGAGGCTTCGGCTAATCTTCCGCCAGTCGACTACAATTTAATCAAAGTAAACAACGACGGGCGCTGTAATTTATCTAGATTATTTCGTGGCAAGCGATAGTAATCGACTTTTTTCTCCATCCGTACACAGAACGCTCGCAATGTGAGCTCGTAATGTGTCTCGAATCCCAAGATACAAACATGATTATTATCTACATAAAAGGCTAGACTTACATGTATAAATAATAGTCTGTTATATTTTTGCTGCAAGATATTTAGTTATATCGAAATAGTTTGCCATAATAAAGAATTCGCAACAGTTGACCCATTCGTCTATTTCAGGGACGCGAGTGAGTGCGTGATTAATGGCCAATGTATGTAATAAATGACCGCACTTATGGTTTTAGAATATTTAATTTAAAAACCACTGTGTTTGAATTATGCCACCTGGCTTGCATTGACACTATCCGGCAAAAGCAGTAAATAAGTTTGATTTTCTATACCTACTTGAGAGTTGAGAAATTTAGTCAATAAATATAAATTTTCTCTCAGCACTAACAATTTATGACGGCAGTGCTCTCCACCGAAGATGCGACTAAAACGAATTTATGTCACTTTGGGTATGTCAATAAAATCTCGCCAGAAATCAAGGTATAGGCCGCTATGAATAATATAACACTAGGGTTAGTAATGAAACAATAATCTTCGATTTTCGACTCTGTTTCTTGTGGCCTGCTTAATAATTAGATACTCACTAGATTTTGTGATTACTTAGTGTGTGTTGCACCAAACCGTCTGTAATCATGAGCGGTGTTCGTTAAAATCTGAATGTATGGAAAGCGTGACAAGGAATGACAGCTGCCGTCGCCATATTTAAAGTGGATCGGCTTGTAATCATAAGTTAATGCAACCCACCCTAATGAATATTACTTTTAGGTACTTTTGTGCATATTTTTTTACACACAGAATTCTGTGTACTGTATAAATCTGGAGTATTTACTCCAGTTTCAGCTTATTTCATTCACCAGACTTTGAAACAAGATGAATTATAAGGAAACCGTATTAAGAAATTAATTATAAAATTACCTTTTTGCCGTCTAATTCGTGTGTTCCTTGCGCTAATACTTTGTCTACGCTACCAGGGTCGCCGAATGTGATAAAGCCAAAACCCCTGAAACAATAGAAAAACACAGATTAGTTTACATAAATATCACTATTATATTGCTGGTGTTGCCTTTCCGTCACCGGCACTAATATATGCGACACCGAAGCTCGCATAAATATCTGACACGCCTCTATTTCTAGGGCCGTTAGGACGTGTATCAGATAGTTTTTACCCGTTTTTATTATGGCACATTTTTGCAGGTGACTGCACTATGAAAATATTACTAAAAATTACAAGTAAGATAGGTACTTAAACATTCAACCCATTATATAATTATTCTTACATTCGTGTTTACTTTTCGGCTGCAAGCAAAATAATGATAATTGGTGTATTAAACGACTTCAGATAAGATCTAAAATACAGAGAGAGAGCATTATTTTCTTTTATTACATGCGCTACGTGCCTACCTACCTGTCAAGCGGGGCTGGGTTCGAACCCCGGCTCTTACCATTGCAATGAGTTTTTCGAAACTTAGGTGTCAAAGTGGACCCAGGGCACAGTTGGGCACAACCGGGAATAAGCTAGAAGGATGATGATGCACTGCATGTGTTATTTTAGTTAGGTTCCTATTTCGTATGATCGTTATTACATGTACACATAAGTCCATTTAGTCAGTATTTTCATTGTCGGCCTGGACCGGTTTCACTCGGTTTTATTTTTCCTTACTTAAACGTAAAAGAAAAACAAAACATTGCTCTCGGTTGAGACTATGGTAAAGGCAGTTAAATATTTTGAAACCCACGTCTACTAATTTCTAACTACTACACTGGTTTATAAAATACGAAAATAAGTAACTGCCCGCGCGGCTTCACCCGCGTATTTCTAAGAACGCAGGCAAACCCACGGAATAAAATATAGGCTTAACCATTTAACCATACAAAAAGCACATTCTACGAGCAGGTGAAAGAATTTTTTAAATCGGATAAGCGGTTCCGGAGATTGCTCATTACCTACATACAAATATATATAAAAAATCTATAAAAATCTTCAAAACGAAATTAGAAAAAGTTATTACTAGATAAATGCTATTATTCAGTTAGTGACTTTTTTGATGATAATTTATAAAACTTATTTTATTTTTAATTATTACCGACTATTTATTAATTTAAATTCAAATGTAAGCAATTTGTAGGTAATTTAAGTGACATAAAATTAATTGTAATAATTGTAACATATTTTAATGTATTACTAATTTAGGAGATCTTGTAGATTCATTATTCGCATGATGATTAATAATTCTATTTTATGACTAGCCTAGATAAATGTTTGGTATAATGTTTAGTATAGATATGTTGTATGTCCTATCAGGACGTCATGGACTGACCCTCTCAATTGTGTGTAACAAATTAATTATAGAATGTACATGACTTTACAATAAATAAATGAAATGAAATGAATATAAAACTTACAAACCTACAATCTCACTGACTTTTCCTCTATGCTATTAGTATACATTATCGCGTCAAAACGCCCCAACAGACTTAATAGTCCAAATAAAATGTCAAAATATAGCAGTCAATGAGGCATTTATTCCAGCCAGTCACATTTTACCCGCTCAGAGAAATCTCGGTAGGAAATTAAACTTAAGTAAAAATACGTAACAGGTAGAGAAGAAAATAAGAAATTTCTTCAGTGTGTACTGTCGGCAGAGAGGAGACGGACCGATAGGAGGTGTCTCTCTGATTGCGCCCCGCCCGACTGCCGAATCACAGTAATGTTATGAAAGCCAGTTTTTTAACTCCAGGAGTAATTTGTGTACAATACAGTGCTTACATACATTATATCAAATTAGAAAAGAAAGAAAAGCTACGGCAGCCGTTAAAAAGTTCAGGCATGCGGCTGTCAAGCGGCGGTCGTGGGTTCGAATCCCGGCTCGTACTAATGAGTCGGAAAATAATCGGAAATTATGTACAGCATATTTACCGTTAGCTTTTCCGTGAATGAGAACATCGTGAGGAAACCGGTATAATCCCAAGAAGCTCTAGTTTTACCCTCTGGGGTGGAAGGTTAGATGGCGGTCGCTTTCGTAAAACTAGTGCCTATGCCTTATCTTGGGATTAGGTGTCAAAGCGGACCCCGGGCTCGTTTAGGGCACAAACGGGATTAACGCTAGGTTCATGAGAAAAGAAAGAAATGCATTTTTACTTTTGTCAATTAAGTTAGCCAGGAATTTTGGAATTAATAAGACTTTTAAGTCAACCCTTGACTACATTCAACTCTCCATACCAACATAGTTTGGTTCTCATTTTAAAAGATATGCTAGAATATCTAAACCTACCAGGTTTTAAATAGTGGCTTTATGTGCAACACATTGATTTTAAAGAATTTGGATTAAATAAAAAATAAAAAAATAAAAACTGAAACTTTGTAAACACAATGGGATCTGCCATATCTAGGTCAGAAAGTAGTTTCTGTTGCTATAAATTGAAATATATTTTTATTATAATTTCTAGCAACAAAAACTGGTCCCCAATATGGCGGACCCTATTGTGTATAAAACAAATTATATTATTCCAGAATGCCGTTTTAAAAGAAGAACCAAACTACGTTTGTATATAGGGTAGATACGAGGCGAGCGTGCTGGGGACTTAAATATTTTTCATGTTCGAATATTAGCCAAATCAGAAAAGGCGTTGCCGAAATCTATGGGATTGTAATATGTTGAAAACATGTTTTTATAAACACCACTTGACGTATCCATGTGTACATCGCGAGTACACAGTTAGGCAGCGACTAGTAATATAGGTGCACCCACCTTGTTTTAAATAATCAATTAATACAGCACGGTTCTAATTACATAGATCAAAGCGTATACAAGGTGTGGCCTGGAATAGGAGCTAAAAATGAAACGGTAGATTATTGAGTTCGTGAGTAATTATTTCCAGGAGATAGGTAGTAGTATTTTTTTATTTATATTTCTTTTAGGTGTATTTTTCTCTTCTGGGGTGGCATAAGTTGTTTTTTTTAAACACTAAAAAGATAAGAAAAAAATTAAAATACCAAAAATGTATTTTAAATAAAAAATGCAAAAATTACTTTACCTCTCTCTACTATGACTGCTGTGCTATTACCTCGTGGTGCCAAGATGCATTACTTGGAGATCATAACTTTAGATCAACATTTCTCCGAATTAAAAGAAATATATTTTTTTAAATACAAGGGGTTTCTGCAGATGCTCTAAGGAAACGTCCTTTTATTTGCTCCTGTTACTGGGCACACACTGTAATAATGTTTTGAGAAAGCGTTTTAAGTGATGTAGAAGCTCTAGTGTTAGTGTTTCAGTGAAGAAGCATGAATCAGTACTGATTCTGATACTTTTACTGTGTCGCCGTCGACACTAACGACGTTTGTATTTATTTTGTTCCAATCTCCCAAGTTTGTTTGCAAACTTTTATAAGTAATGAAATAAATTAAAATGATAACTTCTACTTCCAAGGTTGTAACTATTTGGTAAAATTAATTTTGATAGTAAATTATTTACTGTCTATAGTCGTATTATTTTTATTCGGTTTTGACAATTCACATAGCTCAAATCAAACACAAACTTCTCGAAACCCGCCTGTGATGGTTCGGCCACACTCAAAGAAGAAAAGACCATGTAGTTAAGAATGCACTAAGCCTTTCCGAACACCCCAGAGGAAGAGATAGATCAAAATCCACGAGGTGAAAAGGGAAGAAAAGAAGAAGGTTTTCACGATTCATATCAAGCGGATGCCTCGATTGTTATATAAACCTCGCTCCCGTGTAAGAGACGCGTTTATATTTTCTGCGCACGAGAAAACGAGATGGAACGACACTTTTTTTTGTTAAATATTGTCAAATACAGTAGGTACAATAGTTTTTTGGCGTGGTACACAACCACCTTTTTAAGTGAATTATCTCGTTTAATAAAGTAATATTTGAGCTGGCTGTGTTAAAAAAGGAAAAAAAAACAATGTTTGAATTATTGACAAATTACATATACTCGTATATATGCGGCGGCGTGCACGGTATCGCACAGACATTCGCCGCTCCCTCGCGCGCTCACTCTGCTCAATGCGCTCTTGACATCGGCATCTGAATGTGACTTGTTTGCGTGGGAGATGGGTGACTGTGTGTCGTGAATGGGGTGCGTAATGTTTCATATAATGTCAGAAAAACGAACATACACTTCATATACATTAAATTGAGATAAAGTTATTTAGTATAATGTAACGTTTGATATAACGGTTTTTTGGTATGTTTTGCTTTACTCTAACTATTGCTTGATATAATAGG
Organism: Epinotia bilunana; assembly: GCA_947049275.1. NCBI lineage: Eukaryota > Metazoa > Arthropoda > Insecta > Lepidoptera > Tortricidae > Epinotia > Epinotia bilunana. The sequence continues at coordinate 16,797,786 of OX346260.1, read as the reverse complement.
CAAAATGAAATAATTTGCAAGTGGCATAATTCTATTTTCGTATAATGCATTTATGACATAAATATGTTAAACATACATAATTATTTAAATAATAGCGCTTTCATATGTCTGCCGCGAAGTTGACGGAGCCCTGCTTTCGTTTCTGGGACTGAATCTCCTGCCCTCCGCCGTACTTTTGTAAGTACTTAGATAATATGTAATGTAAGTATTACAAAAAAAATCGGTTCTGGCGCTTCGCCGGCCGCTGCCGCGGCACGCTCGCTTCGCTCGCTCGGCTCGCGCACTGTATGGTCGCAGTTCTATCTAACACTCCTCCTCGCTTCCCTCGTCGTCGTACCTACCTGAGACCTGCCGTAAGGTGGACTATGCTATACCTGTTGAAAGTGCAAAGGGACTTTTCGGTATCGTGAAATTGATGTCAGTATAAAATGACATTAACATTTTGATTATATTGAATTTTTGTGTTATAATTTCTATATATCAACCTTAATTATTTAGAACCCCTTAGCACAAGAGAGAACTAGAAGTACTTTTTAAAAGGTCTTGCTTATTTATTGTATTATTCATTATATAACGTCTTTGGAAGTAGTTGGGGAACTGTGTATCGTAAATGCTTAAGGTACTGTGAGATGATGGATAGACGTAATTCTTCTGTCATATATTAATATGCAGTGTATATATTAATTTGTAATTATTATATTTGTAATTCACAGTGACTTAGTTTTTAACTGTAATGCTGTGTAATTATTTTACATAAATAAATAAATAAAATAAATAAATAATTATTTTTAATTATTTGTTTATATCTAAAGTTATTTATTGTAAAATCAACTTATATCTTCTGAAATTTATAGTATTGACGAATTATATCAAGTAAGTCATTATGATAAACACGTTTCATACCAAGTGATAAATATAGTGAATGTATTTTGTACTAATTGTAATTATAGCCTTAAATCATTATATCACTTTTTACATTAGATAATTTGAAAATTATCTGAAACAATATTATCCCATCAGTTACATTATAATAAGCAATGGTATATCAAACCAAAATATATTAAGTGAAATTATATAAAACGTGTGCACCCGTTTTTGTATACTGTTACTTTGCTATGTTTAATTTCTCGGTGTATTGGCTTGTCTGTAATGCCGTGTAATTTTTTTTGTTTCCAAGTTCCAGACAGTATTTGTCTTTAAAAATCTTGATTGATTTCTTTAACCGTATGTTAGATTCAAAAAGATTGCAGCCTAAAATCTGCCTCCATTATCAGAGCAGCACGGTGGTGCCATTATATTTCGTTGTCACCATACTTACATAAGTATGCCAATACCTGGCATGAAATATCAGCTAAATCGGAAAAGTGGTTTCCAAATTCTGGAGGACTACCTTATTTCCATACTTTCAACAGTGCAAGTTAAATAAAATATTGTAAAAACTGGCACGCATGCATTCCATTATTAAATTTAACAAGCGCGCAGCATATTTTGGACCAAGCTTGCAAGCGATAAATAATAAAAAGCCTTCTCCACTTTAGGACTCGCAAAAATCACAATTTATAGAGCATTTTAATTTCACTTAGCCGATCCATAATTTACATGTGGCGGGGCGGCCAACCGTTCCCGGACTCGAATTAATACTAAATTGAAATTGTAAAAATGGAAATACAATTTTCTTGTTGGACCTCGCTTACCTTCCGATTATACGGGAGATGTGTTATCTGCTCGCTGAGTAGGGGTGGAGTAGTGAAAATATGCAGTGGATGTGAACCGCATTACATTTGGTTGTATTATTATAAGGTGACAATACTACATGGAATAGTGACTATTCGCTGGTCTCATGAAACAAGAATGAAAAAACCTCAGCATTTTTAGTACTCATCACACAAAAATTCCGAAGAGTCATTTGTCCGAAAGTATCATTATTCTGACATTTCAAAATGCCAAATACCATTTACCGCTTAACGAAAATTTAGACGCAGATTATTCAATGAAATACCAAAAAAGGTTAGGTTACATTATTATTATATCCTGAAAGAGGAAAAAAATATCAGCGAAACATGGTTTTCGGAATTATGAAATTCGGAAAAAATATGCTTTCGGACAAATTACTTCGGAATTACGTAGTGGTACCCCTTACGAGTATCACTTTTGTCTAGTGATATCAGTATTAGTATACATAACGAGTCAGATTCGTTGTTACTCATAACTTAGGCAGTTTTTAGGTCCTTTAGTCGTGCTACTTAAATATTAGGCTTCAAAAAGTTCAAAATATTAGACACACTTATCTGCTAATTAGTGTCTTTCTTCACAAAAAAATCTTAATTTTTGTTTATCAAATACAAGTATTCATTAATAGGGCGAACTGGGGCTGAATTCAATATATTTTAATGAAATTCTATTTAGTGGCCAATTCTTTAAAAATAAATAGTGTCCAGTATTCGTCCCATTCCAGGGTAATTTAACTATGATTAAACACCCATATTTAAAGATAATATTGCGCACTGAATGCTCTAACATTTAATTACTTATAAAATATGCTTCGTAGGGCAGGCAATCTAAAAAAGTTAACCCAAAAATTGAGTAAAAACCCATTTTTATAAAACGCTCGCATCACATTCGTATAAACCCCGAAACCGTATTAAATCAGGCAGGTCTTTATAAGATTCATGACTTAATACACTCGGCACTCATATTCTTATACAAAAACATGTAGAGAAGGGCGCCTGAGTTGGGAAATTGAAAATAACGAGAACCTCCGTTCGCACCGCGCATCAAGCCGCCTATATGCGGCGCGGCCACTCACCGGTGGCTCATCGCCGGCCTTTCTATCTTCCCTATTTCGTCTGATCTTCTCATCGATACGAACGCGTCGGGGTTCACGGATACTTGGTAGCACTATGGCAGCTACGAGTGGAGAGGCCCTTTACCGAATAGAGTTACGTCCTACTTATCCTTAAGGATGCCTTATTTTCATCCACTTGCTAGAGGAAGAACTCAATTCATATCTTGTGAAGTTTCGAAACTGTTGCCAAATTTGCGTATGGAAGTCATTTCTTGATTGGATTTTCGTTGTAAATTAGCATTACCATTAAGTGAATCACCAGTGTCAGTTGAACGGGCGCTACGTTGTGGTTTCCTGTCCCTCTTCGGTTATGCACAATGGAGCTTAAACGGCTCAGTCGGTAGCAAGCGCAACCGCGCCCTTAATTTATGGATGGCGAGATTTTGATACTGCAGCTCCACTAGTTATCCTGTTATAACTAAACGAGTCTGGTTGCGGCTCGCCCGCTGCACGTGTCTGGTGGCTCACGGGCTCGTAAATATTATTTTTACTCTGCCAATTATTGGCACTACGCTATTCCGTCAGAATGTTTTAAATTCAGTTTACTTCAAATTACCTACAGACAGTACGTGTTATTGGCTTAAAAATAAATTAACACATCACTGCCAGGAACCAGCCTATTTAGTAGGCACATACGCCCTAGGCGTTATACCCGCTATATACGGGGAAAAGAATGGGATCGGCAACGAGCGTAGAGCGTAGCGATTCTTAGCAGTCAATGTGTTAAAGCTGCGTAGCTGAGACATCTAAAGTGAGTTAACTAGTTTAAAAAAAATGCAGCAATACTTCGAACTTGCCAGTCAATATCGATAAACAAAGCGATATAATCCATTGCATCGTTTCCTGGCTTTGTTAAGTACAATTATTGGATAAAAGTTAATTAATATGCCCAACCCGCAGTAGAGTTATTTCAAATGAGCCCATTGTTTTCAGCGGCGTTAGATTAGGGCCGAACTATCGAAATGAGTCCGATAATCCTCTTGGCTATTGTGTTTGGACAAAACTCCAAGAAAATAAATATAGGACTGGGTAGAGGCAAAAGCCCAAACCGCAACGTCAGGAACAAATAGCGGTAACTCCCGTATTCATGGCTCACGGCTGCAGCTTCGGAGGGAGCCGATAGCAATTACCGGCGGAATTAATATCACGCCCCAAATGTTGCTCGCACATTTATACGTATCGAGTGCAATATTGTCTCCTTTATTAGTTGCCGGGACAAATGCCGCCGCTGTCGTAATTCCACCCTTATTTCGGTCTTCGATTGCCGCCTTTCTTATTTAATCTTGACGATAATTAATACTCCTTACGACCTCTCCCGCTACAGTTCTGGGGTTGACGCGGTTACCTTTTCAATTTGTATTAGTTAGGTGTAATTAACTCGCTATTGGATTACGCAGTTGAACGGAATATGATTTAATACCGGTGCAATTCAAGCACATGACGCGTCGTAAATGCTAGCAGTTTTCAAATGCATTCGCTATATTCCGTATTGTGGACTATAATGTGCAAGTATTACCCACATAATCCGGACCGAAATTAAGTAAGTAATCCAATAATTAATCTAAATGGACCGTACAGCCGAATGGTTCAAAACAATCAGCCTTGCCGCAAAATACGTGCATTAAATGAAGCGAATCGCCGCCTCCGGGGATCCCTGATAAATTAAATTGATTAGAATCCGTTCGATGCCGGCCGGTGGCGTAGCTGTGTAAAAATAAGGCCCAGTAAAAAACAGCCCACGACTCTTGATCGGCCCTCTTGCATCAATTATGTTCGGAAATTATGATATTGCCCTTTTACGATTTTGGCCTTCAGAATAAAAAAACCGGCTAAATGCGAATCGGACTCGCGCACGAAGGGTTATGTACCATTCTTTATAAAAACGGCAAAAAAACACGTTTGTTGTAAGGGAGACCCCTTAAATATTCATTGTATTCTGTTTTTTAGTAGTTGTTGTTATAGTGGCAACAGATATACATCATCTGTGAAAATTTCAACTGTCACTGTTCATGAGATTACAGCCTGGTGACAGACGGACAGACAGATAGAAAGACAGGCGGACGGCAGCGGAGTCTTAGTAATAGGGTCCCGTTTTACCCTTTGGGAACGGAATCCTAAAAAGCATGTACACTGTCATGTTTGTCCGTCCTTGTGTCGCATTAGATATTTTGTAAATTAAAGAGATACAAAATTGCCTGTTGATGAATCTGCAGGACTCATCTTTGATAAATTATTGGGAGAATCGAAATAAGTACATATAAACCAAATAGGTATACCTACTAGAGTAAAAACTTAGCATGCTTTTGTACTAAATGCAATAAAAAAATAGTAAAACTAACGCTCAAGATATCATTTGAACTGTATTGATTCATCAAAATAAAAAAAAGTTTGGTTTCTGATATTCAGAATGCATTATTATTCTTCGAAACGATTGATCTTTAGGCCATACGAATCAATTTGACCCGTAGCACGAAAAAAAGCAAGAAAGGAAGACTTTTTTTTGTATGGGAAATAAAAATATTTTGATCTGAAACTTATCGTGTGTGATATCCAATGAAAGGGCATACTAAGCCGGTTCTAAAAATATATCACATCATTATATTTCGGTCATTTGTTTAAAAAAAAAAACAAAACATACCAAGATTTGGCTCCTCCAGATATAGTACGGTTGAATTATTATTTGCAAAATATACCTTAAATGATATGTAATTGCTTCATAGCCAACCGCAATTTTGAAAATATTGACGTTTAATTATTTTTTTATATTACATACATACATTCACGCCTTTATTCCCAAAAGGGGTAGGCAGAGCACATGAAGCGTATGTTCCAGCGCCACTTTCAGCATAAATGTGGGTATAAAAGATCGACAAAATGTGATATTGCAGTGATAGGTTGCTAGCCCATCGCCCACAACACACTTCAACCCTGGTCCCTTAGTCAACTTTTACGACACCCACGGGAAGAAAGTGGGTGGTGAAATTCTAACCCGACACCACACGGGTCACCACGGTCGCGGGGTTTAATATTACAATTGTGATAAAACCACAATTAGTTGAAACATGTATAAAAAGTTCAATTATAGACACTGAGGATGATAAGTACTAATGCGAGAAGTTTTCAATAATATTTATATTATTTATTAATATAAAGATAATTATTTTTATTTAAAAAACAATTCAACTAAATATTTAATAAGAAAGCATAAAAAATTGGTGCTATTGCAATTTTTATTTTACTCATTATTAGCAATTACTATTCTTTACCATTACAGAAAATTGAAGTTTATTTTTATTTTTTAAACAAAAATAAATATGTTAATATTCATAAACAATATAAATATGATTGAAACTCCTCTCACATTAGTATTTATCATTCTCAGTGTCAAAATTGTACTTTTTATACATGTTTCAACTAATTATGATTTTGTCACATTTTGTCACATAAAAAATTAGATATGAGGCTATTACATATAATTTTAGGTATATTGTACAAATAATGATTCAACCGTATCATATCTGGAGGAGCTTGGGCTTTGTATGTTTTGAAAATGATTTTAATTTTAATTTAAAACAAGTGACTGAAATATTTTAGAATCGGCTTAGTATGCCCTATCATTACATACCACACACAATAGGTTTCAGAATAACATTTTTTTCCCATACAAAAAAAGGTCGTCATAACTCCTCTCCTTTTGGTTTTTTTCGTGCTACGGGTCGAATTGATTCGTATGGCCTAAAGATCAATCGTTCTGATTTTCATGCTTTTAACACCATTTGCAGCTTTTTACTGAATTTCGGGGAGTACCGCTAGCAGCACTATTAATGAAGAAGTAGTCAGCGGCTAGATCTGACTCTGCATTTATTGTCTGGATAAAACACAATTTGATAAAATTATAAAGAAAAAAAGTCGGTCGTTTCCAAATTTACCTATCGTTATATGTTTTTATATTGTTAATATGACTATTTTTATGTTACAAGAAAACTTCCATACAAAAAAAATACGAAACCCCTAATAGTATTTTATGCAATCGTTATATAATGTATTCTTTTGCAGTCGAGTACCACGTTTAGGCCACGAAGCTGGCCGAGTGGCCTAATTATGTTACCAGACATAAAAAGCGAATTATGTATATAACTATTGTATACAATACTTTTTCTACGAGTCAACTGAACTAATTAAACAAACGTGGTATCTATTGAAAATCTAAGCCCTGCTGAAACGAAGCGCAGCCAACGGCTTTTTCTTTTTCGGTCGTTGATGTCTTTTACTTTTCATTTGTACTCAAGACCGCGTCCTATTGGTCAAATATATTTTAGTTCAGTAAACGCGCCACGTGATTGGTCGAATTTATTTTAGTTGTCTAAACAGTTGTAAAATGTTGAGTTGGGACCTATAGTAAAAAGTATTTGATTTTAGTTTGGTGTACGAAGTCTTAACTCAAACGTTGAAGTCAACGAGTATAAAAATACCGTTTACAAACATGAGTTATAAATACTTTTTTATCGTACGTACATTCCGTAATTTCAATACTGTTAGAATTATAAACGTTATCCTCAACTTTACTCCACAGCAATTACTCTTGCCCTTCAAACACGCTCCAAATCTGCCTATCACCCACTACCTAAGTATACCTGGCACGTACTCGCAAACATTTTAAGTATAGCACCAAAGTGTTCAATAAAGAGGAGCTTTTCACAAATTCCGTTCACGTAAGCTTTAACTGGCGATTAAAATTTAAGCTCGAATTTAGACGGCCTAATCTCAGCGCTGCACCGTTCCACTGCATTTTCGTATAATTTTATATTATGAACTCGTCAGCTATCTATCTACGTTGGCCAAGATGGGATGGGAGTGCAGCTTGTCGGCATGTCGGTGCGACTACAGCCCCCCTATTCTGTAACTTGTTTTAAGCTCACCTCAACGCTCACCCACAAACACATCTTGACATCTCAATGTGTACTAACTAAGCGTAGATAGAGGTCTAGTTTCGTGACGGGTGATCGGCGGAGTGAGCCGTTTTAGCGCGTAGCGAATAACAGCCCTGGGCGCTTATCTGGTGCGACACACGCCCTGTAGGTATATTTATTAGGAACCTACTAGCCTAGTACAGTCGCCATCAGATATTTCGGAGCGGCCAAAGTGCTCAGCACAAATATCTGAATACGTCTCTAATGCCTCGACAATATAGACGTGTTGAGATATTTGTGTGCACTTTGGCCGCTCCGATATATCTGATGGCGACTATACGAGGATACGAGTAGAGAACCCTCGCGACTTATGCTTGTGTTAACTACAAGTTTGGCTTCCCAGCTATTGCATTGTGCTTCGGGCTGATGTCTGATAAACTACGACCTTTGTCATCGCAGACGACGGATGATATATTATGCGACGTCATATAACAGCGGGGCAACTTGTCTGCTGGGTATGTGTTATTGTGATGTGCTCGAACTTGTGTTGTTTGCGAGGATTGAGAACTACTTATACACGGTAATCACTTAAACTACCTATGACTCCTAATTGCAGAAGTCGAGTTATTTTAAACTTTTGCTGTTGCTATATACAACTGTATAAGATATATAGTCCTCCTCATCAATTTCGATGACGGCGACCCTAGTAATTACGGATTTGCCCTATTGTGAGCTCTGATATGGCTGGCTAGGCTAAACTTACTCTTAAAGACTCTATTACATGGGTAACAGTAGAGTTGGCCAGTTGTATTATAGGTGTACACGTAGGAAGGTTTAGGCCTCTCCTTACGCATTAATGAACTAAGATATAAGGGACTTTAAGTGACAAATACATTAATTTAAATAATGTTACATGAATTGTCCTAGATGAGTAAGTTGTGAACGAGACTTATTGAACAAAATTCGATCGTCTGCCTAAGATAAATAAAATCTGTCACAACTACTTATAGTTAAAGAACTGAGCCAACTGGGCTTGGAGCGGTAATAGGGAAATGGGGGAAAAAAAATGCGAGGATTGAAACAGCGGTTGCCTCTAAATGTGAAAATTTTATGCCATTCCTGGCATACTGCAACTACGCGACATTGCTATGAATATTAGAAGTAAATAGTGCAAAAAATCACTTACTTACTTTTGAATATGAAAGAATCGGTCTCGCGAGTAATCCTTTAATCAGTTTATTTGAATAATTGAACATTTTTGTTGCTCTTTTGTCTCGAAGTTTGATTCCCTTTTACCAAGTAACGTATTTACTATTTATTAATAAAAAACTCACAAATCGCTTAAGTCCCACAAGTAGGCTTAAGGATAAGGCTTTTTTATGCTTGTCGACTATAATCTTTAAATTAGAACCTCGCAAACCATAACGCAATTGAATACTTTTATTCTGATGCAAAAGTGTATGCTCTATGGACAATCGAAATAATAATTATTCAATTGTACGTAGAACCGAAATAAATTTGGACCAATCACGAGGCGTGATTTTCAGAAAGACATCAACGCGTTTAAAAAAAAAGCGGTTGGTTGTACTTCGTTTCAGCAGGGCGATTTTCAATAGATATCAAGTTTGTTTAATAAATTATTATTTCCGTTGACTCGTACAATAGTTACAGCTTTTTAAGTCGCGTACCTTAATTAGGCCACTCAGCAAGCTTCGTGGCCTAAACGTGGTGCTCGACTGAAAAAGCATACATTATATAACGATTGCATATTATAATACTATTGTTTCTTTTTTTTACTTAATGACATAAAGCAACATTTAAAACACAGGGACAGGGCCAAAATATTCCTGCTCATCACACATAGTTGCCGTTACCAGATTAAAACCAAGGACCATTCGTTTCTTAGACAGTGGTACACACTACCAACTAGCATAAAGTAGTGGTCACTTACTTATATATTTTAAACGTATATAAACGCTGTCACTCACGTATATAGCCGTTAATGTAACACGTCAAATAATTCATCCCCATATTTATTTGTTTGCAGTCGGCATCGAACACTGTTTGTCGATTGTGTACAAGGATACCGCGATAGAGGCCATGTGTATACTTAGTTAATAATTACATTAGCCCCTGCATATCCCGGTTTATTGATTATGTATACAGCATTTGGGCGTACATCCATCGCTTATGGTAACCGAAGAGTAGTGGCGTTGAGTGTTAGATCAAGACACTTGACGGATTAACAATTTGGAAACGCAGTAATATGTCACGACTACGTACGACCATTATAATTGGCATGCAGTTAAAATAGTTCATCTAAATCCTTAGATATATACTAGCTTCTGCCCGCGACTCCGTCCGCGTGTAACTCGTTTATATCGCAGCTCCATACAAACGTTAATTCCCCCTTTTCACCCCCTTAGGGGGTGATTTCCGAGATAAAAACTACCCTATGTCCTTCCCCGGGACTCAAACTATCTCTGTACCAAAATTCATCTCAATCGGTTCAGCGGTTTAAGCTTGAAGAGGTAACAAACAGACAGACAGACAGATACACTTTCGAATTTATAATATTAGTATGGAAGTATGGATTCGTACCCAACGGTAATTAGTTGTTCTTGGGATTATATTCTCCGTGGACCGCGGTGTGCTCACGATCGCTTAAGCTGGATTATGATTGTGTACATTTGACATCTCTAAAGGTATAGAAAAAGAAAACAAATGAAATGGAATGGAAAGCCTTTAGAAGCATTTAGTATATTTTTGCAGACTATCGCTAGAAATGAATACCTACCTAATTTGAAGTGTATACGATCAGCTTGATAAAATAAAGGGACAATAATTTAGCCTTAACACTACTTTATAAACAAAGACCTTTACCGGGTATATCAAAAAGAAGAAAAATCGTGTTTGTTTGAAACAGCCAACGGAGTGTCCAATTAAGAGTAGGTATATCCTAGGGGCGTATTGTTCTTGAATTCCGATGATTTCAGGGTATTTTTATTCACAAAAAGCTTATTTCTCTAAGAAACAGCTAGGTTACGGTCTCAGCGTAAGAAAAAAAAATCTAAATATTACGTACATTTTATGATACGTTTTACATTCTTTACGCAAATATACCAAGCAATGTATTCCTATTGACAGAACAAATGGTGTACGTGGACGTTTTAGAATTGTTACATGTCGACAAGTTTTAGATAAATCACTAGCTAAAATATCAAGTTACTTATTGAACTTTTCCGTACAAGGAAAGTAGTGTGTAAACTATGTTGTGTCCGACAATAGAATATTTATTAATTCTGTACCACAGTATAAATTTAACATGGTCTGTATTAACAGGTTATTTTAATTAATTGAAATACCATCACTGGATTCAATAAATATTGATGTTATGTTGCTTAATTATTTTATGACGTACATTTGGTGACAAATCATTTTGGAAATGTGATATTGCCATTGAAGTAAAATATTGTGTTTGATACCCGGGTGCGGGCGAGATCGCTGTGGGGTTGTCAACAATTTAATTTAGCTCATTGTGGTTTAATAATTGAAGTTTAAATTTTTAGATCGCACCACAAAATGGAAATGAAAATATCAAAGTAAATAATGTGGATGTTTACACGAATGGTATTTATGGTGATAAATTTCCGCTAAAGCCCTACTTCAGCTTCGAATGTTTAGTTTTCAGACTCTCAAAATCCAGTAGGCAGTGTAATTAATTTGTGGTGGGTAGCGGAGGGTTCCCAGCCTGGATTAATGGATGGGAATTACACGCGCACACACAGAAAATTATTCTTTACGTTTGAACTTGACTACTTTCTCTTTTATGTAAGTTGTCACTGAATCAGCTTAGTTCTTATATCTATTTAGGTCCACGGAAGAAGTTTATTCATGTGAATTTATTTATTGAAATGACCTATCGAACTGTTTGTATTTGATGTGGCATGTCTATGTTATAAAAATATTAGATAAACATATAAAACTTAAACTCACACCTGTACTCCCGAAAGGGAAAGGCAGTACATGCAATTTAAGTTACAGTTCCTCATCTATATCTCTGTAAATATATAATGCATGCAGCTCAATTATCAAGCTTATTTTTCATAAGAGTCCTTAGCTGCGATTCCACTTGGCTTAATGATAACGAAATATTATTGCTTGAATATCTCATATTTCAAAGTAGTTCTAAGCACATTTTAAACGGCTCTTGTTGTTTCCTTAAAATAATTATACAAACACAGTTAACACTCACATTACAGCCGTACTTTGCCTGTTGCATGCCGTTTATGTAAAACTCCTAGCACAAAATTAACGCGTTTTAATAAACTGGAGAGGTAAACGAGCCAGGCACCTTCGTGGCACCAACCCGTTTCTCGGAAGGCCAAAACCTCAGGCGGGCTAGCGTGAATCCTGCGACGTTTCTCCAAAATACATTAGGCAATAGTTACCCATTAGGACAGCATTATTTGACCGGCAGAGATGGCGTGCCTGGGGGCCGTTTTGCTTCAACGAAATTTACACTAGCAGATATCTAACCTGCCAGACAGTCAGATATTAAAACGTCTGCAGCTTTTGTACAGGAAACTAACTGGAACCGTTTAGACAAGAGCCTTAGCGGCGAAGATAAAAGTTTATGACTTATACATAAAACGATTTTCAAATCATATTTATGAGTGTCGTCCGAACATCTGCAATGGCTAGTTCGCGAGGAAATTGAAACCGTAGAGTGCATAACGCTTTCACGAACAATTTAAGTTGGTATTGTGCTCAGTTCGCCGCGGACGATGCGCTTTTTGCGATGGTCAGCGGTTCCGGCCAACTTTATTGTTGTGTTTTGTGTGTGCTACCCTCTGATATCTTTTGTTGGAATGTTTGTGCAATTTACCTTATACCTGATAAGCTCTGAAAGTTTTTCGAGATTAACAAATAGGATTCTTTCACAGAATGGCTTTGTGTTTACGTGTAACTAGTAGGTATTCAGGTATTTCAAATGAATAGGGGTAAGAAATGTTTCTAAATCCCAAGGCATTTCGGATTTCAAAAAATTGGGAACAATTCGAAATCTATTCTAATTGATTTGTTGTTTAATCACTTTAACACAGGCTTAGGTCCAAAATCGACCTGCTAAGATGTTCGAAAACCTCACGAAGGCTAGTTTTGTTGGGATATTATAGAACATTTATCCTTTCGTCTAACTAAGTACTTTGAATGGTAATTTACAGTTAAAGGATTTTGGAATTATACATTAAAATAAAACCCTTAACTCATTAAATTTTAAGTCCATCGAGCAAATAAGAAGTATTTCTTTTTCATTCGATGTATGCCATACCTGGAGACTTATTTTCTTTCGAAACCACCGCTATCAGCTGGATTACAGATAAGTTCATCATTTTAACTTTAAAACGAAGTTTGTTTTACGTTCGACGTAGTAGGAGGCATAATCCTCCCAGCATCGCACTGCGCAGTCACGCTCCGCAAGTCAAAGTCTTCTATTGCAACTAAAACGTTCCTTAAAATGCATTAATCATAGTATTCCACGCCAGCCCTGTAAGTCAGTTTCAACCTTATCCTGGACTCTTTTAAGTTTAAAATCCTTTTTCCATATGCTGCGTGAACTTGAAAGTACCGCACGCTATATCATGCTTCGGTTTCGTTCCTGCCGGATATGTTTTGCATTTTCTTTGAGGGTGTTGCTTAAGTCACTCAAGGCAAAATACTTATTATTTAACTCTTTACCCTTTGATATGAAAAGTATGTATGAGTATAATGGATTAGAGTATGTAATACAAATATTACGGAAAAGGTCAAACATTTCGGAGCAAACACTACCTAACTGTTAATTGTCACAATGAAACATTCTACATATTTATTTATTTGTTTTACGATATACTTTAAGAATGTGCAATTTTGAGTCTTATTTTTTAAACATATATGTTTCAGTGTTTGTGTAGCTATATTTCATACTTATATCTGTTAGGAACGTATTAACTCAATAACTATTCATATATTTTAAGATTTCTTATTGAGACTTCATACCTATTGTATTCGGTACCTACTATAACCAATACTATAATCCAATTTTTGTTATAGTAGGTACCCTCATCATCATTAGAACTATTCTAATGAATTCAATAAATACTTTTTTTTTAATTTTGGTTATATTTTGAAATGAATTACCTGGGCGAAGTATTTTAATATGATGAAAATCTTCTATTTCAGTAAAAAAATGTTTTGAAATTAATAATACAATCTCAATACAAAAATAAATTATTTCGCTCTACTTGCGCTTTTCTCCTTTCTTTTCGATTATTTAACTCAAGAGTCTTATGAACGTCTTCCACTCACTTAGGTCGTTGATCGTGGTACCTTTACTGTTGCTACTTTTATACTAGATCATTGGGTTTCATGGGATTTGTCATAAACACACCATACATTTTTGCACTTGTTTTAGCTACTAAGTATGGCATAATTTAGATGAAGATGGATATTTTAGTCGTATATCATATTTGATAATGCCCAAAATATATTTTCGAACGTAATTGTTGCGTTCGTTATATTATCGTAATATCGTAATGGGAGATATGTTTACGTAGACTGTCACTATATTATAGATACCGTAAAATGGGGTGAGTAGGGCGAAAACTGACATTCAAACCTCGATAACATTTTATTTTTACTTATACAAACTGAATGGTGTATATAATAAGTGTATACGTTTGTATTTTAGTTTTTATTTTATTTTGGGTAGTTCCATTTCATAACTTTGACGATAAACAGGAAAACCCACCTCACCCCGTAGTCCCTCGTAATTGGGGTGAGATGGGTTTTCATACAAAGGTGATTTTGGGAGATTGTTGGATCGATTTTTTTTATTATGAATATTACTATAGCTCCATTTTAAATTAGAATACATTATTTTTGTAGCAGTAGCCTTAAAAAACCATCTCACCCCCCTTTCGTACCTTCTCTCCCCATTCATAACCCAACTCTCCCCGCGAACCCTACTCACCCCATTTTACGGTACTCGTAGTTTAATACTGGTTGTCTATGAATTTATTAAATTGCGCGCAGCATAATTTCTTCATAACACTGCCTCTGCTTTGTTTTCACCTTTATTATTTTTTGCTTTTCTTGAACCAGTGGAGCTCTCCGTTACCTTATAAGCTCAATGGTAATTTAACAATTCTTAACGAGATCACCTCCTTAATGGAGCATCTACAATCATACTAATATTATCTGAAAAGGGCCATCGACGAAAATGAAACGGTCCTTTAATTTTGCAAAAATCACCCGCGCGCGACCTCCGCTTTAATTCGACAGGGAGAAGAGACGGCAGCAATCAAAAGAACTAACGGCGGTTCAAACGAGGCATTTCCATACGCGAGGGGGGCTTCGCCAAGTGCAAACGACACGATATTAGTTCGCAACTGATTACATTCCTCGCCGCCTTCGCTGCGAACGACTCACAATGAAGTAGCGACGAATAAACTTCATTACGCCGAGTTAAGCAATGGGAAATTATATGGAGGAATTTTCGTTCAACGGCGGCGGTGGCACGTACAACACACGTTCAACAGAACACTTTGGGATTATGGCCCAGGGCACTTAAAGGACGCGTCCCCGCACGCATTCGCGAGCAGTTTACATTTCTGTACGCCGAAGTTAAACACCTGGAATGTTCCACATCGTCTCGGTAGCGTCCCGATACAATTCAAAATTAACATTGGTACGGGCCCTCGCGTAAAGCGCAACTTGCATCCTGCTTTGAACAGATCGGCAGACGATCGTCGCGGCGGCGGTCCCTTGCGAAAAGTAAATAGTGGTCCGGCAGAGGGCTTCCACAGATAAGATCTAAATCAGTCTTTGTCTCGTGCTAAACGCTATCCTTTTGAGAGATTTTCCATCTTTGCGGCAGCTCTAGCGTAGATTGTATTGGATGTCGAAACTGAAGGCTTCAGCGCATTTTCTGGACCACTGTTCAGAAAATGATTGTGTAGAGCGATTTGGCATGCACTCGTAATCTGATCAGAATTTTTAAATTGCCTTATGTACATCAATATTTCACGTCCATGAAGGATTAACGTATAACTATATGTAAATCCTTTACTTGTACTGAATATTTAAATAATGAATTTAATGTTATACTTTGTAAACCATAACGGCACTGTAAGCGAATTCGCATCAACGAGGGATTTCTCTAGTAGATCAGTCACACGTTATGGTGATTTCACATGTTGTTCGGAATTAGGGTCCTTGTAGCGCATGTAAGGTACCGTCACAAATAAGTTTTAATTAATGGAGTGGCACTTAGAGACACGCGCGGCCCGGCTGCCTTTTATTACACGCATGTTCGCTCGTTGGCCCTTACACCAGACGATACATTTACTTTTATATCTATTTAATTAATTAACGTTCCGGGTGGATTTTTAGCCAAACTCAGGGCCAGTTTTATTATTTTTTTCTAACTAAAATCCCAGGGTAGCAACAGGCATTAATCGACAGGGAAAAAACAAAAGCCGTACCAATTAAGAAGGTAGGATGAAATATATCTAGTCGTGTGTATAAGTATCCTCGTAAATCCAATACTTGCCTGCTCGCTCGTCTTATTCCCGTCTATAATTGAAACCTGTTATCTACGAGGAGCACAAAAGCGTAAGAAAAACAATTTGCCGACATAACTAATAACAGGAAGTCACCTCGTTACTCACAAGTGAATGGTACGTCGACAATCTCGCGAGCGCGCCCTCCACTTCTCAACTTAATGAATGAGAATAATTTTGCCAAAATACTTCGGAGAGATGGGACACACGCCCCGGGAATTTTTCAATTTGCAAACTGACATAATGTAATAAGAGTTACACCGTGAGCATGCCGACGCTACGTAATTAATAACCTGTGAAATATTACCTGTTACAATGAATTTAGAGGATAAAAGTTGAGTGATAAATTTAAATAACAAGATAATGGCTCGTAGCCGGGACGAGGCCGAATACTTGGGAATAGTTCGCGTCGGTGATAAGTAGGTGTGTCGAGCGTTTTAGGGGATTCGCAAGTTTGTTCTTGTGCCTAATGAACGCGTGAAAGCGGAATAACTTCCCGAAAGCTTGAATAATGTATGCTTTAACGAGATGTTTTTCTTGAGGGAATCTCATTAACCCACTTTCTGATTGTGTGAATGTAAACTTTGGGAACTTCTTATTCTTAGTGTGAAGAATCTTTTACGAGTTCCATAAATTAAATCACCTTCAAATTAAACTAAGTGTTGTTCGTTAACAGTGCCCGAGATATATGGCGATGTTGATTTTCATTTTGGAATTTCGCGTGTGCGTGTATGCCCTAACTTACATACTAAAACCAAACGATCTTATGTAAAGATTGGCTGAAATTAGGTGGTAATTCACACTTTATTGAAATCATATTGACGTTACACTAACTCTCAGGGTCACGATTTATTCAAATAGATTTGGGACTCTGTTTGAAAACAGGCGAGGAAACTAGTTTCTTTATATATATTTCAGTTATATCTAGATATATAATATAGTAACTAGCTCAATATCTCTTGTATCACTGCCGGTAACAAAATGATATGACTAATATATGAGCAATGCAGTTGTATCTTTGCTTTGCCGGAATAGAACCAATATAGCATTTTAAATATTCACGTAAAATCCTTCGCCCGGCATTGTTTAATCGGCGCGTTAAATTCGAGAAAAGTCGAGAACACATCAAATATTAACTCGGCTCGAGCGTTGTTTCGGTAAATGGGATAATATCGCGTTCGTATATCTAAATACGCTTATTTTTAGATAAAATTTTCAAAACTGCCCGAAAACGATTTGGTAATTCGTGTTTTATTGAAAGCCGGGCGACATAAAATCGTTCCTTTTCTTGGATCCCCTCGAATCACCATTAATCAAGTGGAACTGAAGTTTCACGCTACCTCCCAAATCTAATTTCGCAAACAAAGAAAGCGAAAATCTATCTACCTTTATCAATCAAAACTGTTTGAAAATTCTATTCCGTTAGTTCGCAATGCGGCGGCGCGCCACGGAGACAATTGGAAAAATGTATCACGAATAAAAAGTTGAATCGGAATGTAATATCGAGGGGACGCGGCTCCGAATATTCTTGTCAAGTGAAAATAAAGGGTCAGGAAAATACAGTGACAGGTTGTGAGTGGACAGTGGTCGTCCGAAGCGGGCACAAGTTTCGAATAAATAAACCCGGGGCAAATAATGACGTCATCTTCACGTGCTCCGCTCGCTGTCACGGAAAAGAGCACCTGCTCTTATATGACACATTTGTGACAGTGAAGTCGGACTATTGTTAATTTCGAAGCCGGGCGCTACTTTTTCGAGAAAGAAGTTTTGTTTTATATCATATTGTATTTTTCGAATAGACGATAGCAATAACGTAACGACAGGCCTGCGATTTATGACCGTTTTGATGTTTAGGGTTCCGCTGAGTGCAAACGTTACTTTACGTTTTGCGCCATGGAAGCCGTGGCACAACTGACCCGCGTACTATCGACAACACAGCTAGCTGACCATCGGTGTACCTTAAGTGCATTGTAATAAGGTTCTATATAAACACAGGATGGTCAGTTAATAGTGCTGTCGTTTGTACCAGTTGATACTCGAACGCGCGTAAAAATGCTGAGCTTTGTTACTTGTTTAGTACTAGTCAACCAAGCTAAGACAAAGCGTTTTTAATGTTTCATAAAAATATACCGCGTGGTCACTTTGATATCTACATACAGCATTTATCTACATACTAGCTTCCGCCCGCGACTTCATCCGCGTGGACCCGGGATAAAAACTATCCTATATTTGAATCCAGGCTATAAACTATCTTCGTGCAAAATTTCATTCAAATCGGTTCAGCCGTTTAAGCGTGATTGAGTAACAAACATCCAAACATCTAAACTTTCGCATTTATAATTTTAGTAGGATGAGTCAGAGCATGAGTGTCGTTACAAGTACGTTTTTCCTTTTAGTATTTTTTGTATATAATTTTAATTTAGTGTTTCTCACAGGCGATAACTCTGACGAGTATTGAGAGAGGGAGGTAGATGGCCTGCCTCATGGTAAGCAGTCACTGCTTGGTAACTGCTGAGGAACTAGGTACAAGCGTGATTCCAACCCTTTACTGATTTGAGCATTCGACATCTAATAATGGCCTGCCTGATGTTAAGCACCTATGGATGGTTGCTTATCCAGAGAAAATGCGGACCCTTTATTGATTAGAGGATTCGAGAGCTAGAGACAAATGTATGTCTCTCAGTCACATCATAGCATACGATCGGAAGTGGCGATCTTATTCCGATTCAATGCTTTTAGTTGAATAAGTCCCATAGTCAACCATTGGGATTTATTTCAGTAAGAACAAAAACACATTCCCCATTGTTCAAAACCAGGAAAAGGTTTTAACAAATTCAAAGAAGTGCTAAAACAGAGCACGCTGCGGGTTCATTTCAATCGCATTTGACTATCCAAACATATCAGACACAGCCCAGCTCCCACTATCTTCTACTGCCGACTTCATTGGCTTCTCACACTTGAAAAAAAGTCAACATGGCCAATTTTAGAACTGTTTGTTCGGCGATGGACAATGAATACTAACGGTAAATAAAAAAAACATTTAGTTGTCATTGTATCTGTATGGCAAGTACATTTTTGCGTTACGGGCTGGAAAATATATTTCAAAATATAAATGTGTAAGTATATGGTGACTAAGTCCAAGTTTACGCACAGCACAGGACGGCCCGCGAGCTGTGTCGTGACGAAGTAGACTGTCCCTCTTAATAATTAGAAGGCTTGGATAGAGACGGATAGTCTATCTCGCCGCGACACAGCTCGCGGGCAGTCCTGTGATAGCCGTGCAGGTATAATGTTGTGCGCCGCCCCCACCGCCGCCAGCCATAGTCACCTGCCAGATCACGCGTCGCGTAGCGCAACAATGCACCTACGAGTATGTGTCGTTGTTGCTTAGGAGGATTAATGTTCAGGCTTCAGCATATCTATAGATACCTAACAACAGTCATTACGCCGCAAGCACCGCCGCCTAATCACAGACAAGGCCTAAAGCTAACCTTCTACTGTCAGTATTGTCGAGACTAGTTATAGGCTAACATACATATTTGACGCTGATGATCTCAAACTCTTTCTGCGGGTAAGCCAAAGAGATGATAGTGCCAGGCTGCAGAACGACATGAATGCTTTAAAGATTAGAGTGATGCCAATAAGCTGCAATTTAATTCCTCCAAGTGCAGTATCACCATTTTCACTTGAGCACGTTCTCCAATATGCGCCGCATAGTTATAGTCTCCGAGACGCCTCACTGGAAAGGGTCTACGAGATATCTTACTTGGGCTTACTTTTGATACGGAGCTACACTTTCGTTTGCATATAACAAAAGTATGTAAAGCCGCAACAAAAAACTTAGGATTTATAATGAGGGTATCCGCACAGTTCAAGAACATGAACGTTTGACGGTATTGCTATACAATGCGTACGTCCGAAGTAGGTAGGAGTTCGGCGCCATAGCATTGGACCCCCACGAGGTAAAATACAAGATAATGATAGAGAGGGTTCAAAGTCGTATTGCAAGATACCTGTTTAAAAGGCAATACCGGTACTACCCTCTATCTCTATTGTATCCCGTCTTGGGTATGTTCGGGTTCTATACTACACTGGAAATGAGGCGGAAACTGTTGTTGGCAATGCACTACTACGATGTCATGAACAATTGTATGATTATATTTTATTTGTAATGATGCGCCGGTCCTGTTCTCTTTCCTTCCATTAATAATTTGAATGTACCTACTACTAACATTAATTAATTTAAGTCTGTACTTACTAACACCGATATGGGCCATGGCCTGGAATAAACGTTTATTTAATTTTATTTTATTAGTAACACCGTAAACAGTCCCGCTGTGTTGGAGAGGCTAGGCCTTTTCATTCCGGTTTGGCGTCCCTGCATCCCCCGGGCCTGAGCGCACTGCCCGCGCGGCGCCCGCAGCGCCTGTTCGCGGGCCGCGCCATGCGCACCCGTCGCGCCATGCGCACCCGTCGCGCCGAGAACGCACCCACTGCTCGGGCGCTGTCTATGTCCATCGACATAGACGTTTTTAACCCCCAACACAAAGAGAGGGGTGTTATAAGTTTAACGTGTCTGTGTATCTGTGTATCTGTCTGTGGTATCGTAGCTCCTAAACGAATGGACCGATTTGAATGCGGTTTTTTATTCGAAAGCTGATGTGGTCCCGAGTGTTCTTAGCCATGTTTCATGAAAATCTATTCAACCGTTTTTGAGATATTGGACTTTGAAATGAAAATATCGGGGGTTTTCAACTTTTCTAAGTTGTAGTTATTGCGGATAGTATTGGTGGTTTTGGCAGAAAGTTATTAATATATATATATAAATGATTATTTTAATGAACGACTAAATCTATGACGAAACATAATGAATAAGTACTTACCTGTCTTTTTTATATTATTTATTATATTATTAAATAATGTGATGTATGTTCTTAACTGGGCTGTAATTAATTTAAACTGACTGGTAGGTATGTATGACTTATGTGTAGTCGGTAAGCGATGTAGTCTTGTACTGTTATGCTCAGAGATGGGCAAAATGTAATCGACTAACGATTAACGATTAAGATTAACAGAATTAATTGCAACGAACGATTGAAAACAACGATTGATCAATCTTAGTTATATAGAGTGCAACTAGTTTAGTTGCAATTAAATTAGTTGCCGATTGATTTCGGACAGCAAAATGTTGTAATCGACTAATGACTACTTTTCCGAGACTAATGTTAGAAGCAAATTGAACGGAATGGCTATGTTAACAGACTGAATAGAAAATCTTAATGGATGTATAAAAATAAAATAGTCATGTATTACTTACGATATTTTGACCATTTCTATGGAGTGAGATCTCTGTGCTAACTATTATATCTCTTTGATAATACCAACCGAATGAGCTAAAATTGTGTATTACACGTTTAGTTTGGACGGCAATGCTATAACCCGTCGTGTTAGGGCTCGTCAGAGCTCCTTAACCCGTAGATTACGATTGTCAGAAAAAGGTAGTGTCAGCAATAAAAGCTTGTAAAAAAATGAACCTTTTGTTATTATTGCATTTTCTACTAAAACTTAACTAGTAAACAACTGATAAGATGGATGAGTAAAGCGGTTGTCTCGCTCCTTCATACTTTTTTTAACCGCTTACCTAGATTTGTACATTTTCAAGCAAAATGTATGAACAGTTTTACGAATAATAACCATAACCATCCAGTATTAATGGAACTAGTATAAAGATAATGTGCGATAAGATGTTTTAGTAAAGTAGGTTTTCCCTCCTTCATACATCGTTCTATTTCTTATTTTTTACCTGGGGTCCAACTCCTAAAACCTTTACCTACATCTGTGGGCGTAGCACGGTTGCTATTTTATCACTTATCGTTGTGGTAAAGACGCCCATCACGCTCTGACAAGTATGCGAGTGCGAGAGTGACGGATGCCTTATCCACTACGATAAGTGATAAAATGGCAACCATGCTACGCCCGCTGCTTTACTAATCGTATGAGCATCGTAAATATCGTAATAAATACCTATAATCTAAGATGATTGATGACAACATGTTCAATATTTTAGACATAAAGCTTAATCAATAACTTATTGAATATTTTTATTACGATCTTTTATAACCGACTGTACTCTTTTGACAATCGTCATTTACGCGTTTAGAGGACATCAACGAGTCCAAGCTATAGTTTATGTGTTATTATGACCACCCGCCGGGTCCAGCACCAGATCAGCTCGATGGTGCCATAATATTGCATTGTCATTCAAACATTTCAAATTAAACGTGTACACATAATTTTAGCTGATATGAGAAGATAAGATAATGTATATCTGCTTCAAAATAAGTTACAAGATTCCACCCAAACCAACATAGTTACAACATATTTACGAGTACCTACAATTTACATAGCTACTCGTAGTTACATATTGCAAGTTATGTATATTGTAAGTCAAATAAAAAATGCAAAAACGAGCGACTACTGAATTTTAATAAAGATTTAATCGTGAAGTTTAGTCGATTGAAATTAAAACTAATTTGTTAGTCGAACATTCGCACAACTAATTTAATCGCAACTAAATAAATCGTGATTAAAAAATGACGATTGATAGTTTTAAACGATTGATTAGTTAACTAAAAAATTTATCGATTAATGCCCATCTCTATGCTTGCGTATGTCTAAATAAATAAATAAATAATTTGGTAATTTTTTTTTAATTAGTTCTTTTCAGTGCTTAATGAAATATTGTTGTGTTGTTCGCAGAATATTTTTTTAATTAATACATAGATGAAGATTTCATAAAACTTCCGCTTATTAAAACAGGACAATAATAATAAATAACGAACACTGAAGTTTAAACGGCCCTACAACATATTTAAATACAGAAATACCCGTAATAGAAGCAATTTCCATTATGACAAATGAAATAAAGTTAATAAAAACGCCAATAACGCAATAACAGATTTAATTAAGGGCATATGAAAGTTTACTTCATGTCATAGAGCTCTCATTATTACGCATCGCAGTCCCGAACGGTAGGTATACAATATGTTACGTAGTACCACAGTAGGAATGTTAAGGAAGCAATATTATGCAAATCCGCGTGGAAGCCGCAAATATAAAAAGCTCTCGTTCGCCTCACACTTTGCATATCAAGGCTTGCATCTGACTGATACCAAGATGCCCCAGGAGGAAAAAATGAAAACCCTATTTGAAATTCTATGCGTTTTTAGAAGCACCTGAAAGTCCTATGGTGAGAATTTAGGGTTGTGCTATTTACTTGTCTTATATTAAAATATAAAGTTTTATATATCGACTACCATAGGCTCAAAGGGCATAACGGACAAATTGGCGAAAATGAGTTATGAATGCAGTTATATTCAGTTTTTTTTTCTCTATCGATTGGTGTAAATAACGCCTTGATAGCTTTAAAAAAGTGTCCGTTACGACAATGAAAAAAGTTGCATTAGAACCCGTTTTTGCAATACATTTTGCTGTATCCACTAAAATAAAAAATATCTGTGGCACATTATGACGTAACTCTCACTTTATGTACGTTACAGCATTTTGCACATATACAATCATTGATGCATTTTGTCGTAACGCTCACTTGATGTACGTTACAGCATTTTGCACATATACCATTATTGATGCATTTTATCGCATTTTCACTTATCCATACAAACTTCCTGTAATCCTCAATGCAATATCAGCAAATCCCCAGTGCAAGTCACTTAGTTACATAGCTGAGACATGGCTATTTTTACGTCAAATTGACATTTAGAAATATTTTTGTACGATACGACCTTCTGTCATATTGGTTAAAAGGAAACATTGTGAAGTAAGGGACAGGTGTATTCCAAAACTAGGTTTTTTTTGTCGTAAGGGAAGCACAATTTTTTAATTAAGAACCGTGTCCTAAATCCAGTTACATGATCTAAAAGAGCTTAAAAAGCTGTAAGTAAATCACTGATTTAAGAAAAAAAAATGTAAAACACTATTATTGTGTAAAGGAACAAAAAAGTTACGATTTTTTTTCTCGATCCAAAACAGTTTTTTGGTTCTCCTGAAAAATGACTATTTGTCCTTTACGCCCTTTGTTATTTTAAAATAAAATATTCATCAACAACAACCGAGTAATACAAATCAAATAAACAAGTGACGGTCAAAAACAGTTTTCAGTTGTCAAGTAACGTAACAACTTGTAATAATCGGAATACGGTAGTTAACAACTGTAAAAATAAATGATTATTCATTACGCTTCTACCAATTTTTCCTATTTTAAAAGCATAAGGTTTTAAAAACGTTGCTTATTTGATTCTTAGTACATCCCTATTCTTAAACTAAACATCTAAAAACCTATTGCATACTAGTGCCTCAAAACACTTATGTAGGTCGCTCGTAATAACGTATTTAGCGTGCACAATATTATCCGCGTATGATCTGCTTACTGAACTGAAGCTAATTGTTTGTAATACTTCACCAACCGGCTCATTTGAATCAATCAATCAACCCAAACAGCGTAAATTATATAAACTTATTGGACAATATATCTAAGACGAGTTTGTAGTGTTTAAGTCAATTATGGCCCCTAACGTTCTACGTAGAATTGATTCCATGATAACAATCTTCAATGTCGGACAATGGGACTATTATGTGACTAGCGACGTCTTGTTCGGTATGAGGGGAACCACGACCAACCTATGAATGCGAAAGCCGAACTTACAATAAGATGTTATTGTCAGTTGTGTAGGATGTATTTTGATCGACAATAGCCAATGTTATTGTAGTCGAGCCTTAAGATGATTAGCTTTGGGGCTAACATTTGCGAGCTTGGACAATACAGCTACGCTGCATGTAGATTTATATCGGTCTGGATTTAATACGATGTTTCTGTGAGATTTATAACCAGCGACTTGACATGTAAAAGACTAATTACTGTGAGACAAAGAAACCCTTTTTACCTTTATTCAAATGGTAATGCGGTACGAGATAGTACAAAATAATTACGCCGAAAACGCTCCGAGGAATTAGTCGTTTTTCGCATCAGTTTTTTGTGTTCGTAGTTTTTATATCCTGTGGCAGTCGCATTTTATCTTAAAATTGATAGGTAGGGACCTATCTAAGATGTTTGTTCAACTTGATTTATTTACATGTTATTTCATAAACTGGATTGGTGAATTTAGTGTCTCAACTGTGTTGTCAGGCTATGCGCAGTGTAGGGTTCTGTAGTTGCCTGTGTATTTGTTACATCGACATGCGCGCGCCAAAATGGTGCGTTTGCGTCGGCCGAATTTGTACAAAAGTTCGCCTTTTCAAGTACCTACATTTTAAGTTGGTCGACCATTACATTACTCGGAAACTAGTAATGTTTACTTAACCGTGATAGTTTTCCTTTTGAATTCATTATTTGTACTACTGCCATGAATTTTTTCACATTCCCAGTAGCATCCATTTAGCCGGCAGATGGGGACACATGATCCTAACCAAAATTAGGTTTACCCCTAGTTTTAGCTTAATAGTAATAAGTAGTTACAGTAGATAAAGCAAAGAATGAGTGTGCTTAACCCATTCGCCAACAAACTGCTCCGCAGTTTGGCGAAATTTTTGTAGTGGTTTTAAGTTTTTATTTTATGCGAGCAATAAAAAAAAGGGCTTTTTTGAAGCCCAATATCACGCAAACGGATTACTGTGTTGAAAAATAGTATTAAAAAACCCATAGTATTTATGAACAAGTCATCAAACGATAGCCCAAATCATGGGTTAAAAGTGAAATAAAAATTACATCCCCACTTTACGTGTAGAAGAGGTACCTTATAAAAATATTAATATTTTACCATTTTGTCGGCGTGATTGATTAAATTACACATGCCGAAACATGGCGACACTATAAGGGTTCCTTGTTGACTACGGAACCCTAAAAAAGGAAGGATGAAAAAAAAAGTAAATGTGCTGGTTTTCGGCCTTGGGTAACAGTCAAGTAAAAAATATGAGTGCATACAACTTACTCATAAGTATGTCCGATCACTTATGTCAGCGGACTTAGGTTTCGGTACACTTACTCGTATTTATGAGAGGAATAAGTTGATACAAATTTTCGCATATTGTAAATGAGGCTAAAACTAGGACAATACTTTTAATAGTTTAATCTGACCAATATAAACACACCTAAGCAAATTTAGTCTTACTGGTAACAGACGCTTAAACTTGGTTAATACTGCCTGTCCCCAAAAATGCCTATCAGACAGATTATGCATAGCCGATGCTTCGTATGTGTAGGCATCAGATTCGGAGCATTGTTATGCAAACTCCGTGGTTCGGTTTGCTAGCGTCAGTGTACAAGACAAAGCGCCGCTGCCGACCGACGTCGACGTCGCCTGCTATCAGGGATCCTGTGGACGCAACTGCTCGAATTTCATTCTTGTAACGTCACTATGTCATCGCTCGCCAATGGATGTTGTACAGACATTTAACATGCCGGTAGCAGTTTTGATTTTGCTGTCAACTGTTCTGTTAATGGGATTTCGCGTTTTTATTTTGTCTTCCGTGCGCTGGCATATTGTGAGTTGACTTTTAAAGCCTGTAAAAGATTAAATAGAAATGCCGGTTACGCGGGTTTTGGCCCTTGCAGGCCATATAGCATAATTAAGAGTCCGCAGTAAGCTCGGCCGAATTTCACCTTCCCATTCTAACGTAGTTACGCTCTCATTTTAAAACTACGTGTTGGATTGTGACGAAACTTTGCATATACATTGACATGAGGTATATTTATGTCTGTAATTAGTTTATATGGTTCCAGTTTATAAAACTAACGAAATACAACAAAAAAAATCGTATCAAAAACTTAAATTCGCTGTATTTTTTTTACCATGGTATCTGAAGCTACATAAACTAATTACAGACATAGATATATCTTATGTCATTGTATATGCAAAGTTTCCTTACAATCTAAGACGTAGTTTTAAAATGAGAGCGTAACTACGTTTGTCTGGAGAATAAAGCTTACTGCGGACTCTTAAAAGATATGATTATTTTAATTCTAGTAATGTTTTGAAATCTTTGCCTGGTTCTGCTATTGCGGCTTTATCGTCTGCAAATCATATGAATTTAATACTGTGTCCATTCAATTTTACACCTACATCTGTTTTCACATGTATTGTTCTTATGGCATATTCAATGAAAACGTTAAAAAAATGCGGAAAGAGTGGGCAGCCCTCTTACCCCCTTCTTAATTCTTGCTGATCCTTTCTCCTCTCCAACTGTTATTATAGTTTCCTGGTCCTTATCAAATTCGAATATGATCCTTCTATCCCTTTAATCTAATCCTATTTCTTTAAGCCTTTTAGCATTTTCTTCCAATCTACACTATCAAAACCTTTTTCAAGATCTATAATTTAATCCTAGGTCCATTCTCCTGTCAATAGTTTGACTTAGTGCTATAGTATAGCTTCTCTAGTGCCCTTATTTTTACGGCATTCATATTGATCATCCCCCAAATACCACTCGATCCTGTTTCTAATCCTATTTTGTATTATTAGCTTTAGTATAATTTTTGAGGCTTTTGATATAAGTTAGCGCCCGTAAAATGATAGATATAAAATATCGATAATAAATTAAACGAGTGTCTAATAAATTCCACAGAAAAACTTTATTTAATAAATCTTTCGTAAGAACGCGTGCCTATAAGGTTATTCATTAACTGCTATCCAATAGTTCACTTGAGAGTAATTCCCAAATATCAAAAGCAAAGACAACTTAAGTTATAAAGCAATGTTGTGCGTCCGGAGGAGCGCTAACAAATATACTTTATGACGTTTTCCGGGATCAACGGCGCTACAGCTCACGATCGTGACTTACATCTGAACCCTATCCTCAAAATGAGTATCGGAAATTTACATCAGCCCGTAATCCCGTACCGACTGAGCCTTTATTGTAAACGGCGTAATTTGAATTTCGTCTTTGATATTTAAATGAACCTCTACTTGAGACACTGCCTTAGTTATTTGAGTTTTTGTAAAGCAATCAAGTTTGTTTATAAGAGTTCGTGTAATTGTAAATCTCGTTCTGTGAACTAAATTAATGCATAAAATCACTTCCCACTCCTTTGATGAGACAGGCCTGTTTTAAACTGAACGGAATAAATAATGGTGAGCGTTCCTCTCTACCAATTAATTTTACGAGTTCATATTACTGCTAAGTATTTTACATTTTAAGTTTAGACGTGGTGTAAATTTGTATTCTTTATAGCGTGAACCAGAGCGTTTATTTTAGTTTCCAGAATTTTTATTATTGGTCATGCATGATGTTTGAGAAATTGACAATATTTAAGTATTTGAGAAACTAGTTTACTTTTTAACATTGACAATATCATTGCTGCTAATGATGACCTGGGCACAAATAATTTAAAAGAGTGAATTGGAGAACCAAGAAGAAGATACGTAACGATATTTTATCATCGATTCAAATTTTTGATTTATAATATTTCAAGTAACAATAGCGCAAACTGGTTCGCAACATGCGTCACTAACATTTCGTTTCGCATATCAGAGCATTTGATTTCACTGTGTATAACTAGTACGTGTGTCTAATAAGAGGCTATGCGCCTTTGATAAAGAGACTTCATACGTCTTTCGATAGAAGCCCTGATATTTGGAGTCATAACACATAAAGCGTCCGATTTTCCATGTTGATAACGGTTTGCGTGTTCGTTGCCCTTCCGTGTTCTAAGTTTTCAGCCGAACTGTCTGTCCTGAGATTGAATCGATACCTAATCACGAAGGTTGTTCACGAAATAATGAATGATTTTGAAAATCTGCTATTTTTTGGTGGCTCCGTGCGTCCGAATGTCCCGAAATAATTAAGCCATCGATTTCTGTGATTAACTAGACAAAAAAGTAATGAGGTGGTTAGTTGAAAACTGCTTGGTTTCGGAAATATTTATGTGTTTTAGAAACCCCTCTGGAAGAACACATATATTTAATACATCACTCGCCGTCATTTGTTTTATTGCAGCTCGTCGTCAGAGATTTTTTATTCGGTATGACTAAAATTAATTGAATAAATTATATGTCTCTTAGTTTATAAAATGATAATTGAATGAATGTTCTGCTAAATAATAAAGTCAAAATTAGATAATTGGACCTAATACTGTCTTGTTCGGGTAATCGGGCTCACAGTGTATGAACCAGCCCCCCCTATTCTGTTACTTGTTTTAAGCTCACGTCAACGCTCACCCACAAATATATCTTGACACCGCAATGCGTAGTAACTAAGCGTAGATAGAGGTCTAGTTTCGTGACGGGTGACCGGCGGGGTGAGCCGCATTTAGCGCGTAGCGAGTAACAGCCCAGTCGATGGGTCAGTAACACACCAGTGCTATACATGAACAGGAGGTTTCTTAAGTCTTCTAAGTGATGTGGCGTAAATTTAAATAAGGTTTCATTAAGTCGATCGTTTTCAGGGAAAATGCAAATTGAATAAAAATGAAGTAGACTTTTCAAGATACAGGTTAACCCCTATGGTCCCAAAAGTTCAAATTTTAAGACATGTAAACAGAGGTTTCGGTGAGTGTCACGTGAATTTGACAACTGTCACTTGCATTTTCAACCCGTTTTTGCCCTAAATAGTCTATTTTGTTTGTAATGGCACATTATGGTGTTTTAGTAATACGACTCGCATCAATAATATTAAATGTATAGCACTAGCGTGTTACTGACCTTGCCTACTGCTGCCTTGATTATTAAAATCCGCCCGATAATTGTAAGTGCTAGAAGCAAAGTTGTGATTTCAGTACTCATGCCCACCATCTTGTTTTTTTTAACTCGATGTGTGCCATCACATTGTCAGTATTAAGAGAAATCTAACACCACCTCATTTGTTAGCATAAATCAAGCATCTTGACCTGGAGGAGGTAGCAAGTTTTAAACACTTAACGATCGATTTAATACATTACCATTATTTTGGGTATGGCCGTAGTCGGGTACAATTTTAATATTAATGTAGTTCAGCATATTATGTAAATCAAAGTCGATTTGAAATTCTCCCGAGCTTCAAATTGGGAGAATCTCCCCTTGAAGGACAAGGAAGTAAAATCTCACATGTGGATGCATTTTTCTTCATGAAGACACGTTTTCTCTTCATGGTTGTGTACTACTAGACTTGTGTAGAATTTATTTAGCTTTAATGTTGCTCTAGATCATGTTTTCATAGAGTACGTAGTTTTCGAACAAAACCGGAATTTCTTACGGATGGAGTATATTCTCCAAGATGGCGGCCGTTCTACAAGGTCCAGAACCAGATTGGGGACTTTTAGGAGACGAAAACAGGGCATCCAACGAACATTCGTACCAAATTTCATCAAAGTACCCCAAGATTTCAAGGTTACAAAAAGACTTTGGGCCCTGTTTAATAAACGTTACCTACAAACTGTAAACTGTAATCGTAGCAGACATGTGACAATAATTAATTAATTATTAATAATTTATATATTTGGTGATTAATACTTTGGGTGATAATTCTGTTCAATATCAATTACCAACTACAAAGTAAATCTAAGTGCAAAATTGACGAATTATAGCGACAATGTTACATATTTCTGTTCAATAAAAAAATTTACTAAATAACAAAAAAACATGTCAAGGTAACTGATTTATTGAACACCTATTTAATTATAGTACTATATTACAATATTGTAGCATGAAACTAACGTGTGTCAAAACGTTTGGAAATTAACGATAGTTGTTTTGAAACAAAAAAAACGGCCTGTAGTTTGCTAGGACCATACCAAGAGAAGAGGTAAGCTGATTTTTCACCCGTACAAAATCTTAGAATCCGATTTTAAACTAAGCAAACACTAATATTTAACGTCAACTTGAAATGTTAGTCGGATTGAAACCCTAGGCTGCTCATATTTACATACGAGATTTATTACAGAAACCAGAAATATAATTTGATGAACATATACAAGTATGGTGGGCCGATAATGTTGCGTTTCGCCGTGTCAATAGTTGGTTTGACGCGTTTAGTGCATGGTTTTAGCAAATTACGTGGTCCTTAATTAAAGAGATACGATTGACCGCTTATTAATCACGTTTATTGTCTCATTACCGTGACTTTATGGTCAATTTTGTAATTAACCATTCTATTCGCTGCATTATTAAAACTAGATCGTTGTATTTGAGTAGATTGAAGAACATGCAAACTGTATATACTTACTCACCGAAAAGCGAACGGCATAATCATATTATGATCTACATTAATATAAGTAATAAGGTATAATTTGTAAGTTTGAATGTAAGGCGTAATATGTAGAATAATTTAAAAAATCAGATTTTAAAATTGACTGCGCCGGTATGTAGAGAGTACTAGCTTCCGCCCGCGACTTCGTCTGCGTGGACTCGGGATAAAAACTATCCTATATTTTAATCCAGGCTATAAAGTATCTTCGTGCAAAATTTCATTCAAATCGGTTCAGCCGTTTAAGCGTGATTGAGTAACAAACATCCAAACATCTAAACTTTCGCATTTATAATATTAGTAGGATTCAAATAACTGTTGTATTCGTAAACATGCAGTTCGATCACGTAACGCATTATTGTACGTACTTTAGGTAGATCTAAATGTTGTGTTAATGATTGACTACCCCCCAAAGGGGTAATTGTGTATATATATATATATGTATATATAAGGTCAGAATCCCTCTACCACCTCCCCTTTACCACCAGTCCAGTCGCACATTATATTAGTAGATCTATACGAGTATCATATGCCTATGCATGGGGTAGAAAATCGCTTGCCTTAAGATAGCTTACAGCGCACACGTCACGGCACTATCAAACCAACGTCCGTGGCTCAACCCTCCCGCCGTCGCGGCGAATGTAAACAATCACCGCTAAATCGTGTTATGATAGCCATCAGCCATTAACACCTCGGCGCGATGTTATCACTGCTGTGACATCACTATACGTGTCACTGCTGTTTCGCGCTTCGCGTAATTGAGGAACAAGCTGGATTTAGTTTAAAACGATAGTTCGTTTACAATTTTACGCTGTACTCGTTTTATAATTACGTTAATGGTTTCTTTCAATCTTTATATTCACTTTGTGCTATGTATGGAACACCGACTGTAGAAACAAGAATAGACATTAATTACCTATGGCTAGTATTGAGCGAATTCGCTACTGCTTCCAATTTCAATTGATATTTGGTCAGAGCTGTCTTTTTCCCGTATTTTTGGACACAAAAACCTATGTGCGTGCACGGGCGAAGACTATAAGCATATCGATCTAACACTAGCGAACGAGCTAGGTAACATTTCGAAGGTTAGGTACATTCGCCTTAAGAGTCGCTAGCACGGTCGAAACACGTCCACTCTCCATACAAACGTGTCAATTAGCTGTAATATTCTTTGTAATTATATAATACTTGACTGAACACTGCTACTACAAAATAATAGAACTTCACTAATAATAGAATTCTCGCAAGACATATGATATTAATTTCCATCACCTCATTCGTTTACATAAAACCGATGAGTCGGTCTCTTAACCGTGTACACTGCACTTTAGAAATGAATTTCTGTAGACTTGTTGCACTTTTTACGACCTTACTAATAAACTGGACATAAAGTTACACCTAACTTTGACGTTTTGTTTTACTACTTTTACACTTTAAAGATTGTAACTTCTGAGCTCAGGTAAGCCGTACTTTTTATTAATTTCTAAACAGGAATTAGTAAACAGAACTTAACAGTTAGACGCCTCTTTTCTGAAGGTGCCTTGATAATCACAAGGGTTTTATTTTAGGCCTTTCTGGGCTGAACGTAAAGTCAGCAAAATTAATTCAAGAGCGAAAATTCTGAGTTTATAGTCACTCAATGTAATTTAACTCACGTGGACAGCTTCAACAAGCAAAGTCCAGCAGGTCGATCACGTAACGCATTGTACGCATGTTAGGTAGATCAAAATGGCTTTTATATGGAAAAATGACACTTAAACTGTCCTAACGCGCGTACGCAACGTTACGTGATTACCCATCAGGTTTAAAAAAGATAAGGCACAGAGTAATGTCAGTAGCCCAACCTGGGAATATACCCCCAGGGGATATACTTCCACTTTACGTACTGCAAGCGTCTAATGTAAAGGATAACTCTGTATGAAGACGTTAGGACCTGAATTTGTGATTTTACTCTTGACATAACAATTCCTCAAATGAATAAAAGTGTCGGCTACGCGCATATAACTCCGTTGTAGGTCTCCATAAGCATCGGGGC
Source organism: Epinotia bilunana (assembly GCA_947049275.1). NCBI lineage: Eukaryota > Metazoa > Arthropoda > Insecta > Lepidoptera > Tortricidae > Epinotia > Epinotia bilunana. Next base: position 16,764,162 of record OX346260.1, on the reverse strand, counting down.
TCGTTTACCACCAGGCCAGCCGTAAGCTTTGGCACCACAGTAGTGGTATTATAGAAATGGCTTCCTAGCTCAAAGCAATTACATGGTATGGGAAATATTGCAAGCACGACAACGTGTCGACAAGGCGTCGTGTTAACACGTTAGCGTGCATTCTTTCCCAGCGTTCATTAGCATAACAAGTAGTTTCGTTAATCAAATGTACGAAATTAATAGTGGAGTTTAGCGCCGGCATTCCGCCCCGCGATCACACAGCTATTACAAATTGCCAGCAATTACCTGCCCCCTCACCTTTTGCATGCATAACCGGATTTTTTGCCAGCACGGAACATATAATAGTTTACACTCCGTACACGTGTAGTCGTTAATGAATATTTGTTTGTTTTTGAATAGCTTAATGTGACGGGCGAGGGGACGGTTTATGCAAGATTAGCAAATAAAATGATATGTAGATTTATGATAATTATTTAGGACGGCAATCATGCCTATAAATTAGATAAGATTATTTATTTTACGATAAAAAATTACGAAATTACATAATTTGCATACATTTCAAAAAGAAAAGATTTTTATCACGATAGTCTCAATTGAACGCAGAACATAAAGATTATATAACAGACAATGTCAACAAACGTCAATATAATATAATAACGAGGAAATAAAAACAAATACAACATTAGCGTGCAATTATGACCGGTATATTTACTATAAAAATACCCATCATACTTTCTAACAAGGGAAACAATCTCTGTTTATGAAAAATAAGGGCTGCGTCTTATCAAATTATGTTTTGGTTTACAAATGGATTGGACTTCATATCTCCAACACTACACCAACTTCAAGGAGTTATGCTTACATCTCCCCTGCTCCGGTATGTAGATCCGCAAATATTCATTTTTACTCACTCAAAGGCGTATAAAGCTCTCCATTCCTCATCCTTTGAATGATGTTATCGCGATTTCCCAAATGTTTCGCTCTTTTTGATCTAAATTCTTTATATTTGCTTCGCGTTTTGCCTTTTCCTACCACACACTGCGATTCTTTTGTGGCACGATAAGGCTTAGTAAAAATCGAATCTTATTCGTAGCGCACTGCACTAAAAATAGCACAGTTTGTTGTTAGTCGACTGTCTGCCAACCAATCAATACCCGGCGGTTACACAATCATGTCAACCTCATACTTACTCGTTAAGGACTCCACATGCTAAAAATACAAGTCGAACAAATTGAAATCATTTGCCGGGAATTCTACTATATTGCGGCATTAGGACAACATAAAATACAATCACGTTTTTACTGACATTATTTCAACTTTACAGTGCTTATTAGGAAAATTGTTTTAGGAACAAATTTAAAGGAGCTTAGTTCAAGATGTCTTATCCCAGGGTAAAATAATTAAGAATTTCTTGCTATTATAAAGTGAAGAAATTTACAAAAAAGAAAACTTTAATGAAGCTACGGAATCATTATCTGATAACATTATTCATTAATTTTAAATGGTTCCAAAGCCAGGGCCGATTCCTGATAATTTTTGCCGAGTTTCTGGCGACAGGAAATGACGTAAAATTTATCTCCAAACCAGAGGAATTACTTTGTGCCAACTTTGCGCAGATATGGAAATTTGTGCAGGTTTATAACTTTCTGGAAAATTGTTTTATTTTTTCGATTTGTTATTTTATTAACTTCGGTACCTGATTTGGGAAGTTTCTTTATTGTTTGTTATCAAATTGTTTATACTGTATGAGTGGTCAGGTTTAGGTATTGTGGTATATTTATTAATATGGATTTCGAGCGTCAACAAACAGATACTGCCGTGCGGGTATTTATATGGGAGGGACGGTCGGCTATAAAACGAAAAGAATATATAACGCATTCAAATATCACGAAATTTTATCAACCTCCAAGCATCGGGTCCAATACGTTTGGGTCGTTTATGGGATATTACAGACGAAGACTCGTCAGCTCTTCGGCGGAAAAGTCAATTCGACGCAGATTACGGGACGACTGTGGAGATTCTTACAAAAACGGCAATGTTTGTAGATATTACATTCCATATGAATAAAAAGGACGCACCAATTGAATGTAATTTACGATTGGGTCTAGATGTTTCAGAATATGAATTTAAGACCTTTGATTTTCGAAATGTATATTTAATCGTACCTATAAAGTTCCTTGCGCGCCCATATTATAACCAAAACCTCGAAGCTAATATGTATGTCGGTGTGTGTGTGTGTCACGTATCTGACATAGGAGTCTATCATTTTTAGCAGTAACTACGATAACATATATAATCATAATAGTATTCAAATAAAATATTTTGCGCACCTATTTAGCAAAAGCAGCTGGATTGTGCCAAAATAAAATAAGGAATTTGGGGTATCGTTTGAAGTTATTCACATCGATTTTACTTACGAGGATAAATTTATTGTAATCGGTAAAAACTAATAGGTAGGTAGGTAAACTTTTAAAAGACCGTATTTTAATTTATGCTTGCTATAATAGTGCTAAGAATTTTTTACACTAAGTGTCTCGAAATTCTGTTGTATTCTAACTAGTAACATTAAAATTATATTGCTTCCAATTACACCCACAATAATAAGACATAGGAAACGCATCATCAATAACCCATGGCCGTAGTCCACTATGAAATATTACACGCGTTTCGTTATCAGGCATTGTGTCGGCCCTCGGATACACACACTGAGTAAGAATGTGATAATAGTTGCCTGCGGTTCATTTTCTACACGCAATAAGGCTGCGTCCTCATGATGTTGGTTTATTTTCTATAGTCGATGTTGTAATGGCTATGTGTAATAACAATAAACATTTAATAAAATACCTTACTACATCACCATCATCATCATCAGCCGAAAGACGTCCACTGCTGGACATAGGCCTCCCCCAAAAAGTGCCATAGTGACCGGTCCTACATACATTGAGATTTGATTTTACACAGGAATAACCTGACAGATTTTTGAATATTGTACCTATGAATTGTCATTTTGTCATTTTATTGTATGCGAATTTTACGTACTTATGTACATTTATTGTATATACCTTAATATATACATTTTAATTTTTCATTATTATTGCATGATTGGACGATCGTAAGTATCGAGTATTATAGTTTAAGTCAAACGTGAAAATTGTACAATGAAATGAAATAAACTAAACTAAACATCGGTAGTTTATAATGAAAAAAATATTATGTTGTATTCATACGTGAATTTTCTTCTTTATATGCGTTCTCTTCCATAAATTAGTCAAAAACACCGTAGCCCTACTTGCAGCGGGCGTAGCACGGTTGCCATTTTATCACTTATCGTTGTGGATAAGGCATCCGTCACTCTCGCACTCGCATACTTGTCAGAGCGTGATGGACGTCTTTACCACAACGATAAGTGATAAAATGGCAACCGTGCTACGCCCGCAGGATGCTCCAGGGTGACCGCAGCCTAAGCGTCCACTGAGTGGGCAGTGTAACTCCATGGGCGCGTTTCGCGACGATGTTCTATTACAAAAGGGAATTGGATCTTGATTCATTGGTTCGGAAAATCGGCAGCGTACCTTGATAATTTCATTTCTGTACAATTTGACCGCGTCCGTGGTCAGACGATTCTTGGGGGCCTCCGCGGACCCGAACACAATATAGGGACTCCCCTGCGGTACTCTCACACAATACTAAGCTTTTATTGCCTCCTTTTACAATCTCCCATTACCTCCAAGGCTCTGCTACCACTGGGAATTAGTTTTGTTACAGTTTTTTTTATTATTCCCTTTGAACGATTTTCTATGATTTGAACAGTTTTTCTTTATATCACAAGTCGTCAATGGTGCGAGAACTTTTAGCAGGTTTATGTAATAAGAGTCGGCTTACTTGTAAGCTACAAGGTTTTTTAACTCAACAACTCTCTAACCGTTTGATTTCATGCAGTGTAAACGATTAGCTTGCCTTACAAGTCTAATAGCCTAACAACTGAATTAACAGTGCACAACCGCTTTAAGTTTATTTTTATAATTCATACGGATAATTTTAATGGCATTTAACTTGCTAAACATTCATCAACCAAACGAGTACAAAATACAATAACGTGTAAGAGAACACGCTACACTTGTTAGCAATGAAATTTAAGTCGTTACGATTGCAGTAAGAGCAATGCTATCGCCAGTGGCCGTATAGCATCAAAATATCGCATTAGAGACCATTATACTTCTGAACGATGCGAGCAGATCTGGCTTTTACAGAGATTGTATTGGTGCAAATAAACGAGGGTGTATTGTAAATACACTTGCTGGCAGCTCAAATTGAAAAATTTGTAAAATTCATGAATATGAATAAGTGCTCCGTAGACGTAAATGGGACATCAATTATGCAAAATGTATTGCATTGATCGTCGCTGCCGCTGTGGTGCGGGTTCGGTGCTCTGCGACGCGCACAATCGATGCTCATCATGTTCGTCAATCGTATGCTGCAGTTGAGTTTTTATTATTTTACGACGATGTGCTTAAAATTACGCGTTAAAATATTTGGTCCAAAGTCTGTGAGTAAAAACAGTCAAACAGTATTTCGCATTTGCTGTAACTTTAACGTTTTCAAAGAAGTGAGTAGTTTCTAGTAATTTTTGACAATTGGCAATCAAACCTAATTTTTTCCTGTGTACGTAACAAAGCACAGCTCTTAAGTTTTTTTTTTTAATCTTACTAAGTAGATTGAATAATAATCTAATGTTTATTATATAAGTTTTTTTGCATATTATAATAAATGAAATGGCTGTATGACCAACATTATTTCACGGTTTCCGAGGAAAATTAAACAAAAATATGTAAATGGACCCATTAATAACCACATTCACTGCATCGCACTATTAATATAGTAAACATTCTTATAACAGTTAAACAACTTTTAATTTACCAGTCAGTAAACTTTCGTACGCTATACTGGTGCGTTATACTGGTATTTTATAAAGGATTTTCTCGAGCTCGAAGTTAATTTATTCAGATTTAATGAAATAGGATCATAAGTATTAATATCGATTGTTACTAAACGCCATTCATAAGTACAGAATTTAAAAGACTAGAGATAATAACTTAATATATGCTTTTTCTTCTCCATCACTTATGATATGAATCCAGTTTCGACAGAAAATCATCATAGAGAACATCTCAATACCCATTGATAATGCTGACTTCGTCAAGGCGACCACAGACGATGATTCAATCAATTTGAAATGAAACTGTCACCATTGATTTTTATTTCAGTTTACGTTTAGTTTTGATAGCTATAATATATGATTAGGCGAGCTAAGAGTCCGCAGTAAGCTCGATTTTAAATTCAAACGTAGTTACGCTCTCATTTTAAAACTACGTATTGGATTGTAACAAAACTTTGCATATACCATGGCATGAGGTATATCTATGTCTGTAATTAGTTTTTGTAGCTTCAGATACCATATTTAAAAAAAATACAGCGAATTTAAGTTTTTCATACAAAACTTGTTTTGGCTGTATTTCGTTTGTTTTATAAACTGGAACCATATAAACTAATTACAGACATAAATATACCTCATGTAATTGTATACGCAAAGTTTTGTCACAATCCAACACGTAGTTTTAAAATGAGAGCGTAACTACGTTTGTATGAGAAGGTGAAATTCGGCCGAGCTTACTGCGGACTCTTTTGCGAGAAAACAATTTGTTAATAGTTAAAAAAAAAACTTAAGTAGTAGTGAGTGCCTGTTGCCTCGGATGGAATGCTGTGTTTGCCAAAAGATTTTTTCATCAGCAAGAGGTCTACGTATCCATCAGGTCCATATAAACTCTCTTCCATCTACACCACACATCCCGGCTCCATTCCCACCCTCGACACTCCTCTCAACCTCCGTCAACTTCCATTATAAAACATATACCACGCGGTGCCCGGTCGACGGTTTCAGAGGCATTAGCAGACGCAATAAATAATTGCATTAGAAACAACATTCTTGGCATGACCTCCTTAACTTTTCGTTTAAAATTTTTCATGTTTCAGAAGAATCAAACAGTAATATTTCCTTAACACAATAAATTAAAAACAACATTTGAATCCGTCTATGCCTATTTGCGCCCCTTCGTCTGGAACCTACAGAAAGAAGTATGACTTGTTTGGGACGGTCGAGGAAAAAATACACGATGGCCATCTCAAAGGAGCAACACGCCTGTTGTTCTCAAACGACACCTTAGCACCCGACACACCGGAGACCATAGCTGCATTACAGTCCAAGCATCCGCCAGGCTCTTCCACCCCGATTTTCATGGACCCTCCATCTTACCCCTCAGCCTGCCTCCTTGCCACGGTAAGAGACGTACTAACAGCCCTCGCCTCGTTTCCAAAAGGATCGGCGTCTGGTCTAGACGGCATATCTCCACAGCATCTGATTGACCTTACCAGCTACGGCACAGGTGTAGCTGGTGAACAGTTCAAGCCTCACAACATTGGTCAATCTCATGCTTCTGGGAGATGTTTGCCCGGATGTGACGCCACTTATATACGGAGCAAATCTTATTGCCTTGGCAAAAAAGGATGATAGCATACGCCCCATCGCAGTAGGCTCTACATTCCAACGTTTAGCAGCCAAGATCTGCCTTCGGCTCACTAGAACAAAATTACAGACTCTCTTTGAACCCGTACAAGTTGGCTTTGGAACCCGTGGAGGTTGCGAGGCAGCAGTCTACGCTGGACGTACCTTCGTAAAAAGTGATTCGTGCAAGGATCTTCTAAAATTAGACGTAATAAACTCTTTTAATTTGGTCAATAGACCCTGCTAAACGAAATTAAAATACATGTCCCAGAAATTTCGTTCGCTACCACTGCCCTTCAAAACTAGTTCATAAATCCAATGAGATTCTAGTTTGACAGCAGGGTGATCCACTCGGTCCAGCGATATTTAGTTTGGCAATAAATCCGATAATCCACAACCTAAATTCAAAATTAAATGTCTGGTACCTCGACGATGGGACCTTGGCCGGAGACGCGCAGTCAGTCCTAGCAAATTTGGTGCATGTTAGACGGCACTTCAATCGCATCGGTTTATAATTAAATTACGACAAATCTGAACGGCATTCCTGTCTTCAAGTCACAGCACGCTACATCTCGCTGGTAGAAAACTTAAAGCCCCAGCGGGCGTTAACTGCGAGGTTGCATGTTTGAATGAGCTGGATCGAGTCCAAATCTTCCGTCCAAACCACATAGGCGAAGGGCTTGGGATATAATAGCTTCCGTCGCCACCTTACAAACGTTAACAGAGCCCTTAACAAGCCAAGCCAGAATCTGGTTACTGGCTCCATGCATATCCCTCGCCCAACACTGGCACTTTTATCGACCCAGACACTCTACGCATAGCTGTTGGTCTCTGGCTGGGAGCTGGGATCTGCACAGGTCACAACTGTGTTTCTTGTGGGGCTCCAGTGGACCGATTCGGCCACCATGGCCTCTCCTGCTCCTCGGGCGCCGGCCGCCTGTCCCGCCACGCCACTCTTAACGACATTCTCAGAAGGCCGCTCATCAGTGCCCACGTTCCTGCTGCTCTGGAGCCCCAGATTGTGCGGAGCGATGGCAAACGCCCTGATGGAATGTCGTTGATACCCTGAAAGATGGGCCGTACGCTGGTATGGGACGCTACCTGTTCTGACACCCTGGCGGTGTCCTACCTACCAGCAACTACCAAACGTGCGGGGGCGGCGGCAGACGCTCGGGAACGCCTCAAGGTCTCAAAATACAGCTCTCGGCGCCCAATATCAGTTCTTCGCTTTCGGCGTCGAGACACTAGGTCCTTGGGTTACCCGAAGGACCTAGTACCTATTGATAAGGTGAAGCAAATCTTTTCGACGTACAAACTGGCGAAGACACAATGTGGGTAATTACCCTAAAAGTGTAGCTCATATAAAACACACTTTGATTGACATAGATAAGAAAAGTCATTGGCGCATACTTGTTGCAGTATTAAAGCTACAATTGTTTCCAAATAAGGCTTAGGCTCGGTTATATAAAGATGCGTTAGACCAGATGTAAATATATTTTTTAATATACATATATTATATATTTATAACATAATGTAAGAACGCCTGTTGTTTCCACCTCTATCTCCCTGTATCTCTGTATTGTTTTAAAGCTGCTTTATAGAATAGAATAGAATAGAATAGAAATAGAATTGTGCAATATAGAGCATTGTTTAAGGTCTTTATAAAACTTGGTTTAAACCCACCAATATTACTATTGGCAAGGCGTATTACTACTCGATTCCCTGACACTTAGATACGCATCTCAACATTTTTCCATTCCCTACCACGTACAACTATCCTACTGTTCCACCCCTGTGTCTTGCAAGTAAAAGTCCTGACGCAGCGTTCGGTGAGCGATGTCAACTCTAAATTACAGGGCACGGGAATTCAGAGAACTTGCGCCCGCACTTCTCCTTGCACTCAAAGATTTGTGCTGTGGCCGGTTTTTACGCTTTGCTTGCACTGTTCCGATAGGCAAACATCGTTTACACTGTACGTTATTGGTACTGCAATATAGGTTCTGAAGGTATGTTTGAATTGCTTAGGCCCGGTTTTGTAAAGATCCGTTAGATTAAATGTCAAAACCACTTTTAGTAACGCCGCCCTTAAATGTTTGATCATTAATAATCGATTAATAATCAGTCTCTCATATTCAAAGCAAAGCAATGGCTCGCGGTATTTGAGCTCCCGAAATGTTGTGAAACCACTGTGCAACCCGAATTGAGCCAACTTGGACTGGGGTGCAAAGTTATTTATGCAGTCGGTGTATCTAGAAAACTGGAACGAAATTGCAAAATATTTTAGTAATGATAATATTAATACACTAAACACTAATTGTATTCTAAATTTCAAGCTTCTATGTCTGCTAGAAGTACCTTAGAGTTTTGATGATCGGTCAGTCAGTGAGTGACAAAATTAAGAAACTTTGACTAGTTATAATTCTTATAAACTACTGGTTCAAATTAAATGAAATTTTTAAATACACCGTGTTTATACAATGCCTGCTTGGTAATTGAAAATTGAGGCTTCTTGTTTTATCCACAACGAAGCTATAGGGGGGTCGAAATTGGCCTACACGGCTATCACGCGACGGCGCGCGAGCTGTCTCGATTTTTCTCGCTCTATCCGTCTCTTTCTTATTAGAACACTTAGAACAAGAGATATAGTGCGGGAAAAATCGAGACTATGTCGCGGCCGTCGCATGATAGACGTACTGAACTGCTTCGAGAAAAGGATGGTACGGCCGTGTCGATGTTTTGCTCGACTTGGCGGGGGGTACTGCCTTTCCCCCAGATTAATTTATTGAAGCTGTATCGCACAATGCTAGGAATTATGAATGGACGACTTAATTCTAAAAGCATTCTCTGCCAATTTACAATTCAGCTAATTAGAAACTGTTGGTACAAATCATATCGGTCACAATAATTATGTGGTTATAAATGTATTTGGTCACAAATACGAGTTGATAATAATTTGTCTAGTCAGCGTCTACCGCCAGGCGTAGCATGGTTGCCAATTTATCACTTATCATCGTGGATAAGACAACTGTCACTCTTGCACTTGCATACTTATCAAACAGTGATGGATGTGTTATCCACAGCGGTAAGCGATAAAATGGCAACCGTGCTACGCCTGCAGTAGAACACAAGTTTCTGTAAAAAAAATCATTTTTGTTACAAGCTTTTATTGCCGACTGTACTTTTCTATACACCATCATCAACTACTCATTGAGACGATTCTAACGAGCCCAAACTCGGTGGGATTATGTGGTTTTATTACGGAGTTTCTATGCCCACCTTCCAGCTCCATCATCAGATCAGCTCCACATCATCATAATATTGCATTGTCACGCGATTTGCATATTCGTGCAAAATTTCAACTCAATCAGAAACCGGGAAGTGGATCAAATTTAACTTGCAAGATTTGATTACAGACAGACAGACAACGGGACAGGTGAAAGTAAATAAAAGCTTGTAAAAAGAAAAACTTAGAAAATCGCATAGTATCTAGAAAGTCTAAGGTAAAGGTCTTCCCATTATTCTAATCTTATAGTTTATATGTATTCTTTCTAAATGCGGTTCATTGAATAAGAGTCTGGCGTTAGTAAATTTATTTAAATATCATTATTATTCTGCCAACTTTATACACTTGCAACACGGTCCAGTTTTCAGTGACAATGAAAATGTAATCAGCATTACAAAGTATAAAGAACTGAAGAGTTAAAACGTGAAAAGAAAATGTGCATCGGAATGAATTCTGCTTCTGCTACGCGGGTAGCTGCCACACGTATTCATACCACAGTAGGAATTAAAACAGTACGGAAGTATCGAAACGAGTAGTAAACTTGATTTATCCTTCATTATTTTAATTATAGTTGCCTCGAATCTTCAAGAAATCCGGTTTATTTACCGTCTAAATGAGACACATTTCTCGAAGATTGTACATTACAAACTAGATTGTTGTGTATAATCATTACTATATATTTAATGCTTTTACTATCATGTATCAGAATATTCTTTTACCTCTTTATTTTATGTACTCGTAAACGTAAGCTGAAAACAACTCGTATTTCAAACTTTACCAAAACAAAAACAACAAACAGTTCGTTAACCTGCGGTATAATCTGGTAGTATTTACGAGGCCACTACCCCAACAAGCTGTTACTTCAGTATGTAAAGTATGTAGGAGCGCTAACTATCCCACAAATTCTAAGGCCACGTGTCACCTGACACCTAAGCGGCTATCCAAAAGAGAAAGGCAGTAACGTTTCATGAATACCATAGATTCTTAAGACATTATTGTACGCATTATAAGTCACCGCGGTTGCCACACTGTCGCTTCCTCCACTGTGAATTCACCGTCTAGGCATTTACTTGAAGATTGCACATTGCAAGCGCAAAATTTGTAATCTCACAAAAATGCACATAGCGACGCGTGCATTATTCTACAAATGAAAGCCCAGTACCCTTATAATTTTGGCTGCAAACAAACGATGAAAGCAATTTAGTCAGACGAAATGCAAGCGTGGAGCCGAGTAGGTATGATATTTTTGGTTTGATGCGAGATACCTTGCTTAATTACTAAATTAAAAGTTGACTGCTCACCGGCTTAGTTACTTTGATTATTAAATTATTTGAGTAATTAAAAATGAAAATACGAAAGAGTACGTATTAACGTAATACTATGCGCGAAGAGTGTAAATTGACATCCGAGCGACTGGCGTGACCTTGAAATTGACGAGCTTTATCTCCTTTTCTCTATACAATTTAACTTCGTTGCTGCAAAACATTGCAATTTGTCCATTTAATAAAAAAATGGGTAATCTTGGCAACATAAATGGCAGAGAAACGATATTTTATTAAAATAAAATGCAATAACACGATGTATATTATGTTCGAGTACTCATTATATAGACGATGTTAATTAATTAAACTGAATCCCGAAAAAATACTCAGCGCCACGGATTTTTCTGACGAACATGAAAGCTAATACGTTTATCTGTCGGAGCTCATTTCCTTGCTGGAATTTTAATTCTCTTAACGCTTTGCCCGAATTAAAGTTACGGCGAACAATATAATTTTTATAGTCCTTAAAAATTACTCCTTTAAAATACGAGCCTTTTTCCGAGACAGAGCTTAAGGGGAATGGGCATTTGGAACGCAATATTCGGATGGCATTAAAAGCAATCGAATCGTTACAGGCGGTTCCAAGGGGCTTCTGCGATATCCCGTCGCCGGCGAGCCACTCTATCTCGGCACGTTCCGTCAATAATTTTCTTTGAACATCACAGATCTCGTCCAAGTACAATCGACGCGCAGTAAACATCGAATAAAGCGGCATCTGTATAATATCATTTTTAGCCGTTAGATTTTTTGTTTTTTTTTCGAATCCCGTTCCACAAGTGGGCAATAATTGAAAACGAAACTGTTGTGCGGAGGCGGGACCGTGAGACACAGCATAAAGGCGCTCAAAATAGATTGAACGTATAAAATTTTCAGTTGAAATTCGCATGAAGCGGTACCGTGGGAGGTGCTGTGTATCTTTTTACTTTGTGACCTCACTTTTTATTCCATTAGCGGGTGTGTGGGCCCCTCTAGCCCTGTAGGCGAATATCGTGGAATAACAAAAGCGATTAGTAATGATAATAATATATGTATATAAATGTGTTGCACAACCTGTATTACTCCTGCGGCCTGACTGAATTAAACATGTGCGCTATGAATTCCACGAACTCTTATTACTGACGCTTATTAGTTGGTATCTAATAAGTATTTATTATCTTCTTCCTTTGTTAGCTTATACAGATCCATGTATACGGATTGCTAATATTTATTAGTATCATTAATGTCAACAAAACCAATGTGAAATAATAAATAAATAAAAGTTTTTAACATATTTAAAAAAAAACTATTACACTTCATTTTAAAAAAGAAAGCAGTTTCGTCAAAAATCCCATTTTCGTTCTTTCATCACAGTTTATCTTTACAATAATCCTCATTGCATTGGTGGAACGGACACTTTATGTTTAATCTTATTTTCCCTATGAGACACATTGCTCCACGTTGGCTGCAGTGAAAGAGCAAATTTTGTCCGTGATACCCGCAATACCTCGAGACTAGAGTTTCGTAATCTCAAGATCATGAACAAAGTCACTTTGAAAGATTTTTAGGTTCTTTAAGTCCGCACATAACAGAACCTTTTCGATATTGTTATAAAGGGGACCTTATTAGATCACTTCCCACATACAAACATTTTTTGATAAATATTCTTAATTTTAGTCAATCATGTCACCTAGGTTACAACGTCAGTGAAAATAATGTCAAAGTACACTTGGGCAGGTTTATACACGTTTTTATACACGCCTAGTAAAACTGTTATTAAATCTTAGTGTCCCACTGCTGGCCAAAGGCCTCTTATGTCGATTTCCACTTGTCCCAATTCTGAAAAATCTTTGGGCAATCGTTGGTAAATACGTTCAGGTCGTCCCGCCATCTTCGTCTCGGCCTCCACGCCGTCACCTCCCATCGTGCGGCACCTACACCGTGGCTAGTTTAGCCCACGTCTAGGAACACATGCGGCAGACTTGGCCAACCCATCCCCATTCCAGCTTGGAGGTCTTGGCTCCAACGTCAGCAATGCAAATTTTTGAGTGCAGCGTTGATCTTCGGACCCAGTCGATCTGTTTAACTCCCAGCATGCTACGCTCCACCATTGCTCGTTGGCAAACCTTCTATCTGGTCTTTTATGCCTCAGTGAGTGACAATGTTTGTGCACCGTAGGTTAGAACCGGCAGAATACAACGTATATATCAACGAGTCTTCGCTTCAGGGGCAAAGGAATATATGTATTCTGCTAATTAGTTAATCTGTGATGCAAAAATTACTGGCGTAGGTTTCGATTTGGCGGAGAAAAGAGGGGATTACGATGGCTCAAAATTTATGTTTTTGTATGAGCCGCGCGCCATCTCGCATTTCCTCTTAACTTATAACGCTTTTGCAAAAGCAACGCTAAAATATTTTACAACCAAGTAAAACAAGATTTCTTATCGGTTATCGCATTTTGCATTTATATGCGCAGTGTACGGCGCTATTGCTCTAACACAAAACTTTTTATTTCCGTCTATAGCAAGTCAATCGTCTGCGAAAATTTTTCAGGCAAACTTTAACAGTGGAGGCAATCGCTCCTGAAATTCGAAAATGAAATCGTACCAAGCGTCGCAAAGATTTATCGATGAATGTTCCCAACTTTTGGGGCATAAAACTTATGACATGTAATCATATTATATTCCATTCAAACCTAGCAGCGTGAGTGCCTTTTATTTTAACTTTCGTGAAACTATTTACAGAGGTTTTGTTTGCTCTGTGATTTATAAATGTGTGTGTTCAACCAAATACAGAGCGAGTCGGCCGGCGGATTAGCGTTTAAAACCATTTGAAAGATTACTCTGCTCTTTTGAATTGTTGTTAATTGTCTATTTAACGTAGGTAAAAAATGTTTTAAAATAATTGTTCTACGAATATAAGAGTATTCTCAGACAACTTACAGGTTATTTTATTCAATTATACACCGTGGACATGGATACTCTCACAGACTTTTAAATAATATTTCGATTTAGATTGTGAAAATGCTACTTTGTATCCAAGTCTCAGTATACTTTTAGACATAATTCATGAAAAGCAACTTTTATTGCTTTATACTAATACTTAATCTGAAATGTTTAAGTAGCAAAGTTAATTGTTCAATTAAAACGAACATGTTAATTTACTTGTAGGTACACATTCGAATAGTTTAAAATGCATTTTCTCTGATAGATTCTATTTAAATATGAAATTGGCTGAACGTGCACATTCTGAATATGAATTAGAAATGAGCAAAAATATAAGCTCTTGTTGTTAATTCAAGCACAAATGAACTGAATCATGTGTAAATGGATAAAAATCCCCGTTATTACATTTTACATTGCTATATGATCTGAGGATCTTGCAATCATTATTATACGTGATTATATTTCGTTTCATAATGTTATTAGGTCATTGTCAGATTTAGGTTCGCGTCTTTTTGGTGGACATTGCCAAAGTTAAGGGCTTTAAACCTAATTTTTGGTTGAACTCTGAATCCGCATAAACAGCGTCGCCTCTTCTATAATTCTATGCGATTAATTTTTTTTTATATATAAACATAAGCCCTTAACTATTGCCACAGATTATATCATAGTTATTGCCCACTGAAAAGACGACTTTTGTTTTACTGACTGACAATGACCCTATTATTGATTCAATGAACTTGCTCCTACCAGTGTATTTTAATTTTATTTATTAGATAACTAACCTAGGATAAGTATGTATGAACACTACTGTGTATCCCAGGTTGATAAAGGATTTATTATCATTTTAAACTACCATTACATTAAATGAAATGGCTGAATATTTTGTTCCTAACAATAAATTATTAGCAGCAAAAATAGGAACACGGGTCCAAATTGTTTATAAGTCACTAGCTGTTACCCGTGACTTCGTCCGCGTAGAACTTGTTACCGTCTTAGAAAAAATATTGCTATTAAATTATTAATAGGCGGAACCTTAATTATAGCCGACCAAAACAAAGTTCTACCATCTTAAGGGATGATTTCCGAGATAAAAACTATCCTATACCTTTCCAAGGGTCTCAAACTATCTGACCGTAAAATTTCATCTAAATCCGTTCAGGGATTAAGGGTAAAAGGTAACAGTGCGATGAGTTCATTAGTTTAAATTGCAAAATTTCAAGTAGCTTTTTTAGTTATTTAAATATATAAATTTATGTGTACAGTTGCCGGAAAACATCATGAGCTTGACCTTGAGTGCGCAGTATAGCCGCATATTATAAAAGAAACGTGCTGTCCTGCTTTCATGTTTCTAGCCACAGTTTATCATTAAAAACTTATGTAAAATTTCAACCCCTATTTTAACCCCTTCAAGGAATAAATTAGAAAAATCCCTTATCAATGTTTTTGACTGTGCATTAGGAGCTTGTGGCCGAAGTTTTAAACGGCTAAGTTTAAAAACGAAATGTTTCCCATAGAAACTTTCTACTCTTTTTTAACCCCCTCGGGGGATGAATTTTTATAGCAAAGCTAAATCATTTGTTTTGTTTTTTAGTAAGAAATCTTCATACAAAGATTCAAGTCTATAACTTTCCAAATAAATGATTTCCATGCAACGGTTTAACCCCTATTTCACCCCTTAAGGGATGAATTTCTAAAAATCCTTTCTTAGTACACGTCCACGTACTGTAAAGAATATTTCTCGGGAAAACGTCATTGAGAGTCGAAACAAACTTGTGTCTGAAATTGAGTCTTCCCTAAAAGAAGTCTCAGAATGGGGCCGACTTAATCTAGTCCGTTTTAACCCCACGAAGACACAAGTTTGTGCATTTACCGCAAAAAGTTAGCGTTTCCGGCATCTCCACGATTTGAGAGCACTCCCCTAGCAGCCACAGCCAGCACCGGTATCCTTGGCGTCGACATTTCGAAAGAAGTCCAGTTCCGCGGCCACTTGGAGGGTAAGGCCAAATTAGCCTCGATGAATTTTTGTAGCAAAGCTAAATCATTGGTTTTGTTTTTTAGTAAGAAACCTTCATACAAAGATTCAAGTCTATAACTTTCCAAATGAACGATTTCCATACAATGGTTTAACCCCTATTTCACCCCCTAAGTGTTGAATTTCTAAAAATCCTTTCTTAGTACACGTCCACGTACTGTAATGAATATATGTTCCAAATTTGATGCTTATAACTATAGTGGTCTAGGAAATCACACATTACTTATGTGAACTTTCAACCCCTATCGTAATTCCTTCAAGGGATGAATTAGAAAAAACCCTTATCAATATTTTTGACCGTGTATTAGCAGCTTGTGACCGAAGTTTTAAACGGCTAAGCTTAAAAACGACATGTTTCCCATACAAACTTTCAACTCTTTTTTAACCTCCTTAGGGGATGAATTTATATAGCAAAGCTAAATCATTTATTTTTCTTTTTAGTAAGAAACCTTCATACCCAGATTCAAGCCTATAACTTTCCAAATGAACGATTTCCATACAACGGTTTGACCCCTATTTCGCCCCCTTAAGGGTAGAATTTCGAAAAATCCTTTCTTAGTACACGTCCACGTACTGTAAAGAATATATGTTCCAAATGTCATGCTTATATCTTTAGCGGTTTAGGCTGTGCGCTGTCTGTCAATAGATTAGTAACGAAAAGTTTTATATATATATAATAAGTCATATATATATATATAGATTATAAGAAAAAAGCTCAGAAAATCTAAACTTTAATTGTATGGGAGACACTACAGACTTGTAACACATCTTGTGATGCACGAATCTTATAACAGCAGATACATTTCTACGTACATGCCTTCCGCGGCGGCTGGCGGATTAAGCGATGCAATACGTGACGCAAACAAATGGACCACATTACACGTGATTGATTCGCGTGTCAAAACGCCGCCAATTGTGCTTCCTGCTTGCCTGACTTTACTTAGGAAATCAGATACCTCAGTTTATTAGTTGTTGTAGCAGTTAGGAATCCGGTTGATGGTTTTTTTTTAATCGTATGGCATACCTACATTATTTGGGCCTTTAAAGTTTGTCACTCTTTAGTACCACCCAGGGGACACGTGCAGGGTTGTGGTAGGTAGCTCCTGCGGACGCAAGCGACAGTTGTCCCCCCTTCGTCAAGTGAGTGGGCAACGGCTGATGGTAAAAGTTGGTTTCATCGGTTGATCAACTTTTTTTTCTTTCACTGAATTGATGAGATCGTAATATGCCTATGACTAACTTAATACGCATGTTTCAAACTACATTAACATCACGTGATCTTAATTCGATGAACTTTTAAACGTCTATCATCTTTAAACCTTGGGACTAAGAAGCACGTGAAACAAAGTCTTTATGTTCGCAGAGATGATTAACTGAAGAATATATTTATATGTATTCATTTATTTGTGTATTATTTAAATAAACATTTTATTCAGATTAAGCAAAGGTGTCTTCTTGTTTAGTAAGATCACAACTTATAGACGTATTCGAATCAAATATAAGTAAGAAAAAATATGTGTGCGTAAGGAAACCCTTATTTACCCTTAAATACCCAACGCTACTTCTACAAGCGAAAAACGTTTGTATGGAAAGTGACACCACAGCGTTCCCCTTTAGATTCCCAGCTCCATCTTTACATTATTTTAGCGGGTCCGTGGACGAATGCCAATAACAACTTGTTAATTTCACTAGTGGTTCTCGCAAAATGAAGGCTTGGACTCATATTTCCAACTCATGAAATATTTATAGCGGTATAAGCAATCCCACCATTGGAAGTCTAGACGCAGTGTGAATGAGATGAAATGAAATATTATCGACTCTGTACAAAACTGTCCTCGTGTTTATAGCAGCTTTGAAGTCAGATTTAGAGACGTAATCCTTTAGTAATGCTCGGGATTATATACAGTCAGACAGTCTCAAGACTGGATCCTTCGTTATAGGTATGTGGATCATCTTTACGAAGAAAATATAGCGCGGTACCTCAGTATATTTCGGCCTGATCTACATCAAGCGTATATTTTAAATAGGTTTCAAATGTTGCACGTTCTTAAGCTATTCAATCATACTAGTAGATACTTATACTTCAATACACTGTATAATGCACCTCTTACAATTAAACGCCGAAATTATACAGTGTGTGGCCAGCACGCTGGCATTTATTAAAACTGATAATAACATGCTTCATTTGCAATTGTTTCCATGTATTAGCGAATCATAACTATGTAAATTAACTGTACAATTAAAATCCAACTTTGTTTTTTCTTTTTTAATTTATTTCACAAGAACCATTGTTACAAATACATGAATTAATTTCGCCAAACTGCAAAGCAGTTTGTTGGCGAAGACAGCACTCTTTTTATATTTTTTAAACTAACTATGCTATTACTAAGAACTAAATTTGTACATCTATACTTACGTTAAACGTCCCCGTGCCTTTCACCGCACCTACAGATTGCACTACAATCTTAACTCCCAATCCTACTAATATTATAAATGCGATAGTTTAGATGTTCGGATGTTTGTTACTCAACCGAACCTTCAATGTACTAGGTGTATGACGTCGCAATAAACAAACTATGAAGAGCTGTCATTTACAACAACTTGTCAATTTACATTGCTGTACATTGCAGGCAATAAAAAAATTGTTAGAATACTTATGAAGTCGAAATTTTTGTTAATCAATTGAATTAAGATCGCGGTAAAGTTAAAGAACTAAGTTGATTTACCCTACTTCAGAAAAGCCCACTTACCGTTAACACACTGTAGATGTTAATATTTCTATGTTTCCTTGGGTAGTTTTATCGTTTGAATACCCAATTAAACAAACACAATATATATATTGATTTAAACTTTCACGATTCTCACACTTTATTTATACTATACGCGATTAAGTCCCGTTTAGTATAAATAATAAACACAAAATATATTTTATAGAGAACAACTTAATAGATTATTCTAAACAGTCAGTTTCTAATCTAAACGAAATAACCGTTTCTAATTGACGGAGATGTAGACAATAGAATATAATAACAAAGTAGATAATCCTATAGCGAACTAAGTAAGTTAGTTCAGTTATTGGTTTGCAATAGGTCTTTTTGCAATATTAGTGTAAGCATCGAGCTCGTCCACACAGAGGCTTTATCCGATCGGGAGCAGTGACGTGGTGCGAACGGAATTGTTAGCTGCCACAGAATACTTTCGAGCAGCTTAGTCAGTTTAATAACACAAAAATAAAAATAAAAATGATTTCTTAAAAATGATACTTTTCCCTGTTATAATCCAAACCGCAGTGATACAGGTTAACTTGGCACTAAAATAAAGAGGATCGCATGAAGTTAAATTAATCTTTGAGTCAAGTAAACCGCGCCCGAAATAAATTACATCTCAATTTGGTAACTGTAAGTCACAGTCAAGCAGGTACCATTGGAAATCTTTTTTTCTTTTCATAACGTTAGTGCAGCTCAAGCACAAACGTTTTAAGATGCTACAGCGCTAATCATTTTTTATTATCATACCTATTTTGAACGGCCCACTTCCGAATCGTAGGTAATGAAATCGCAAAGAGTAAGTGCAACATCAATTACGACTTTATATAAGTGGTCGAATCTAACACGACTGAACGAGCGCATGAAACACATCGCATATCAACATGATAGTAACACGTCGGACCAAATTCTTGTCACGTAAGCCGATCTTCTCGGTAAGCCTTTATTGATGATGAAGCGAGCAAAAAGGAACGCAAATGCACAAAAGATCCCGGTCAAAGTGTATCCGAAAGGGCCCTCACCTAGATACAATAATATAAGCCTTTATTGACCTTTCTAGTTCGATTTTTGTAAGATTGTCTCGAAACATTAATATGTTATAGTGTTACTTCTGAGCCTCGGTATTCTGTAGCGTGCACAGTCCGCTGCGATCACTCCGACTACTTACCACTCACGAAGATTGCTCTCCCATCGGCGGAATGTATCCGAACTTACGCTTTGTCCATCGTGCTCACGTGGTTGCGTCAGCCGCAAATGTTTACTCTCCCTGCGCGATATGATAACTTTAAATATGCAAACAATCGGGAATCAATCATATCTTTTCAATGTCTAAAATATCATGATATCTTACAACGATACTTATAACCAGTGAATAATTATAATGATTATATTATATCTGCTAAATTAGAGTATCAAGTGTAGCAGAGGCGGGGTGGCGCCCATCGAAACCGATTCCCACCGGGTTGCCTATTTTTTTTTTATAACTCATAACTTTTTTATTCCGGTAGCCTAACAAAACTGCTCACGCGCCGCCACTGCTATGTAGTATGTACCTGTCTTAGAAATGCTATTTTGTAGTGTCACTAAATCAGGCTTGAAAGTTTTTTCTGTTATGTGGACCATTGATCGTTTTACTTATTATAAATTTTGATTTTTATTGAACTATTTTAGGGATTCGATTAAGTCGCTATACTTGTCTAGCATAATGACAAATACATGGTGTCTTTACAAACTAGATTCGGTACTTTCACTACACCGGTCCAATAAGAAGTTCAAATCACATAATTTGATTATAATCAGGGCCTATGCACACCGCGTTTTTTGATACAAACGCGCGTCAACCGCTTAAAAAGCCCTTATGTTTTATTACATTTGTTTTATACAATTCGTTTGTCAATCAGATAATGGCACTTTTTAGATTTAAAATGGCAGCGAAGTCGATTCTAATTCTGGAATGCTGACCCTAGGCCGAAATATGGCTGGTAAGTGGGCCTACTATCATACCATAACGATAGTGGATAGCCTACGATGGCCGATTAATGAAGCCGGCGCTGTGTGGAGCACAACGTTCCTGTAATGGTTTTACGACGACATGTTTAAGTTATGAGCTGTAGCGGAAGCGGTAAGCGATAGCAACTTGTAAACAGGTTGCCTCAAAGGTTTCAGTTAAATCGTTGTGATTGAGTAATGTATTTTAGTTATGGCACCGTGGAGAGATTATTATGATAACTATTAGAAGACAAACAGCAAACATATAGTGTGTTTACTGGTTACAATCCGTTGCATAACATGTATTAAAGTAAGATTACTGGAAGAACCGGAAACTAATTTATAGTTTTACATCATGATGAGTAATTTAAATAACAAAATAATAGAACAAATGAAGGGAACAATCTAACCCAAATCGACATAGTCCCAAACAAAGCAAAACTTATAGGTGCTAAACCACGAAAACACTCAGGACCATTCGTGCACAACACACAAATAGAAACCCGTAGCGGGACCAAATGTCGGGGTTCAAACCCGAGACCACCGTAACCACCACGGACCAGCTAGGCCCAAAAGGTCAATTACATGATTTTTGCATTTACATGAGCAAATCGTCAGTATTCAAAACTGTGCCAAAGCTCCTAAGTGTCAATCTTATTACATCGGTTGAAAAGGGTAGTGCTAAGTAAAATGTATCCACTCACTCTGTCGCCTGTAACTTACGCCACTCGCCACTCCCTCTCTCCCCGCTAACTTCATCCCCTTAGCACAGCAGACTCGACTACTTGATTATGCATCGTGCTACTTCCGAACGATTACCGAACTAGTAATGAACGTTAACGCATAGAAAGTTCAATATTTAATAACGGAGTCTAGTAATACTAATTAATAATGGTCATATGCTGAGCTTGCTGCCAGTGCGGTTTAGATGCTATATAATATATCTGATTGTACTTACATGTTTTCATTCTTAGTAATTGATAAGGGCTTAATTTTAACTTTCACTGGCGAAAAAAGTTGTCTACAATACGCATAATTTTAAAATTAAACGTCTTTTTATTGTCTCAATGTTTAGTCTAACTTCTAATTTTCAGTTTTCACAGTAAGATGTTGTTGCAATTTTAGGGCGAACATAAGTGATAATAAAATGGCATGTCAGAATTTGAACTGTAATGGCTATGACAGTTCAAATTCTGACATTTAATTTCACTAAGCTTAGTGGAATGAGAAGTCGTCACGGAGAAAATGGTATTTAATTTTATTTCCCGATTTAAAATCTTTGTTAGTCTTTGTTAGTAGGCAATATAAAAAAGATAGTTCCTACTTTCTCATTTCTGTCCAAAGATCCTGTAGATCGAAACCAAAAATTCAGTTGTTGGGGTCAAGACCGCCAATTGAAATGGAAATAAGCTTTACGTGTCTGCCGGATTCACGGTGATCGATTGTATAAAGTAGTCATTGGTCGGCATCCGCAAAATGGTCATCGTAAGGGCTGACCAAAAAAGAAACGGTGCGACGACCTAAATGCATTCAAACGGGGTTGGAGGGCATGCTCAGCAGAGGGAGGTAGTGGTAAAAAGACGCTTTTGCCTAGCCGAGCCAAAAAACTAGAAACATACGACTATTATACTTACATGTCCTGTTACCCTGATAATAGGTGCCGTAATTCGATATCTGAGTTATTACAACATTTAATTTAAGTAAACCTACAGTCTTAGATAGTTACTGTAGTTTTTGTTTAAACCACCAAATTAAATCATCAAAACCCATACAAATACCGGATATTCACTGATCTAATTGCTCGTAAATAGATTAAGGCTTCTATCAATTAGCAAAATTAATTTTGGACGCAACTATTCTGCAAACGTGGCAGTGAAATGTTGTACAATCGATGTGTTACATGGGCGTATGTCACGTTTTGGCCCGTTGGCGTGACTAGCACGTTCCGCACCCCATCACCCCATCAGCATCGCAATACGGATGTGCGATCGGTCAGAATAATGCTGCGGCGGTACTGGTATCGGCTATTATTCACGATACTTCGGCGTCAAGAGTTCAAAAAGATAAATCATTTGAATTTAGACAATTAGGCTAGGATTCGGCGCGATATCAAAAAGCTATCAGCTGTCGGTCAAGTTAGTGCAGATGCTTTACTTCGCTTCTACATTTAAATGAGTCATTCCTGATCGAAGTAGTATGCGGGGAAGCGGAACGGACGCAGAACTGCATGCGTACTGCGCCGCGTCCGCCCACTAGCGACCCAATACTGCCAAGTATGGGAATTTCAGGAAGGTCTGCAAGCTCTAAAGTACAAAACATCACAAACCGATACTGCCCCGCCAAATGCAGATTGAAGAGAGAAGTGGCTATTCACACTTGCCCATTGTTATTTTCAGTTACTATATATAACGACGTGTACGCTACAATAACTTCCGTTTTAAAATTCAGACTACTCCACGACAACGTGACATTGCTTTCCAAGAAAATATAAACCAAACGATTTGCACTTACCTTAGCACAAAGTTACATCCAGGCATACTACAACTGCAAATATATTATTTTACAAGTTACACGCGTATACGACAAGGTTATAAAGAAGTGGCGAAGGTTTGAAGGTCATACCTACATTTAAAATACCACAAAAAATCCTACGACAACCATGTATGTGATATGGCAAGATAATTCCGCCGTCAAATAGGCATTTCCCTAGCGTAGAACAACAGCGACGCTAGAAATGGCAGAGAGCCGAAGATGTAGAATCTGGATGGGTTTCTGACGGGGAAGCACGCGTGAGATACCGTGCCGGCCATTGTAGGTAACTGTGATACGGAAGGAAAATAGAGAAATCACCGTACTAATCCCCAAATAAAGAACTATGATGTCAGTTATTGACGTTCTGACGTCAACTACACCGACAAGAGCTCTTGAATTATGATGATGACGTAGTTACACGTACTTATGTGCCTAAGTCAGTTTAAGATAAATGTTACCAACTAAGGAAACAAACAACGTTTTAACGTTGAATTTCTGTCAAAGACATGCAAGATATATACCTACAGAAGAAATAATTTCGAAATATTTAGTGCTCGTATAAAGATTGATGAATATTCGTTTAAAGCCGCGCTCGTCAACGGAGTGAGGACGCGTCTCAAGATTACCGCGACTTAAGTGAGGAACGTGCGGCGGCGCGGGCGCCGGGGCCGCAGCCGGCGGGGTTTTCCCAATCCCTCTCATTTAAACACTGCTCCATTCATCTATAGGTATTTGCCCAAACGATTGCCACGAATGATCTCCCTTTTATAGCGCTACTTACAGCCTCATAGTGATTCGCGGTTTTATTTCGGACGGCTCTTGTAATGGGGCGTACATTTTTCATGCGGCGCGAAAAGCGAACGGAGTAATCTTTGCATTTATGCCGTGATCCTTTATTGATTTTAGATTTTTAGTGGAAAGCGAAACGAATGAAACGGGCGTGAATGGAGACGCGCCCGCTCAAAGCCACTGTAAGCCGCGCTATGATATAAATTCCCATTCAGTCGGGCGTATATCAGAAAACCCTAAAGTTGCCCGCATGTTTGCAAGGTCTAACTACGAGTAGTTCACCGATTTACGATTCTCTGCTAATACAGAATTTTCAAGTCTTCAAATGAATTAGGAGAATTTGGCGATTGCTAAATCATAATCATCTGTTCAGCCCCCCAACAGGAAATAGGCGTCTTAACTACACAAACTTGGACCATAAAATTATAATAAAGGGTTTTGTTTTTATGACTAGAATAATTTGCCAAAAGTTGCGTTTCAGCGGTTTGATATCTGCCACAGATGAATTTTGAAGAGTAATGGTAATAAATAGCACCTCGAAATTTTAATTGTTTTTAAATATTTTTTTACGCTACCTACACGAAATAATACCTTTTGCCTTAATGAACACGCTCATTCCCTCTTATGCCTACGCAAAAAACAAAGAAAGGGACCTACCATTAAAATAAATAAAAGGAAATAAAGCACCAACCGCAAATTATTTCACTTATCCACCTACTTCTTTTATAAAAATGCGAACGACGCATTAAATTTTGGGGAGAAAGGAAACTCCCTTGTAAGCAATATCGAGCAGGCAAATTTTTCAGATATTGCCTTCAGGTAGCGCACATTTATTATGTACCCGAATATATTACTCTTGATTCATTGACTTTCGATATTGATTTACTTTGCTTGCATAAGCTGTAGTTGGGGAAACTCCGTGGCGAGCAAACTAAACGGCCTTTGATCTGAAGAATTAAGGGCGGGCGCGCGTGCGTAGCGCCGGACAAACACAATGCGAGGCACGTGGACCTTTGCAACTTGCTAAATCGTTGAGGTGTGACCGGACAATCCCTTAACCGTTCCATTACACTTCGTGCGAACGTTAATCATGTATCATACCGCCATTTGCATTTTTTCCGAGCAAACATTCAATGATAATTTGCAAGATAAACAACCACCATTAATATCTTTGTTTACGACGGCAAGTTTGAAACTGTTATCACTTTGGGGCGCAGGGCAACGGTACATCTCGGCCTTTTC
The DNA here is from genome assembly GCA_947049275.1 of Epinotia bilunana. Taxonomy (NCBI): domain Eukaryota; kingdom Metazoa; phylum Arthropoda; class Insecta; order Lepidoptera; family Tortricidae; genus Epinotia; species Epinotia bilunana. The sequence continues at coordinate 16,738,737 of OX346260.1, read as the reverse complement.
CGATGTCCACTTGATTTACGGTAACGATAAGGTGTCGACCTGAAAACTTCCGTGCTTCCCTTGGACGCGGAACACTGTCGCAAAAGATTTAAAACCGAAAAAATAGCTCCTCAGATATTACCTCTTTCCCCGTTTTCATGATTCAAGTTTATGGTATCTAAGTTGAAGATTTAAGATAGGTGTGCGAATTTCAAAGAATGTTGCAAGTTAAATTTGGTTGCAACTTTGAGTCTTAGCGCGCGCAGGTTTTTATGCTGAAGTTGACGGTTCGTAAAATTACTGTCAGAATGCCAATAATAGTTAGGTTTTGAATTAATTTATAGTTAAAAAAAAAAACCCTCGACTCATGTCAACCTCGTAATTAAACTAAACTACGGTTGATTTAAAATTCTTATTCACCAAATTCCGCAGATACATATACTATTGATTTTAGTGCTAACTAATTATCAGCAAGTAAACGGTTCTATCCAATATACCAATAAGTATAAACAAAAGACGTTTACGTTACATTTGGCTAAGAGGCAGAGCCCCGTAATAGCTAGCAGGCTGCATTCAGATTCAGCTGAGCCGCTTCAATATCGGTTCTCTGGATATTATTTCAGGGAGGGGCGAGGGGTAATATTGAGTTGTGAAACCGACGATTTACCTAACAGGAGACGCTGTTTACCGACGAACTTTACCTCGACACTTTGACAACTTATTTCTTGTCTAGAGAGTTGCTAAGGCACTTGGTTTGTTTATACAGTGGCTTGATTGTTGTGCAGTGCGATAGTGTTTGTAATAGCTGAACGAGATCAGTTTTATTGCAATTCCGGAGATTTCATAGCAGTATGTGACACATACGTGGAGTTTGATGCTTTTTGAGTTCGTTCTGATTTAATTAGACATTAGGGAAACTTTAAAGTATATTTCATGTTACATGTTAGCATATTCTCGGAGTACATACGTACGTACGTACTAAGTCATGCTTTTTTTTATTTGGGACTGTAATAGCTTTTACTTGACCTTTCCGTATTTTCGAAAGTAACTAGTGAGTGCTAGTAATATCAAGTGCCTCTTTATAGTGTACCTACATACTGGCACAATAAAACACTAACAGAAAATACAGTTTTATGGAGATTTTTTTTTATAAAAAGTATACTATTATATAAAATATTGTCAAAGAATGTAATTAGTATACACAAAACCGAACAAACGGGTGAATGGTAAACTAAGGATGTGAGATTCTATTAGATATGCACCGAAATATTTGAGCCACGCCCACAGCGATACGGCTTTTGTAGGAATTTAGTTTAGCAACTGTAAAGTGGATACCGAAATCCTCACTCATTGTAGTCGTCCAAACGCTTAATTCCGTTGAAATAATTCGAGTTCTATTGTTAAGTTCCTAAATTTGAAGTCTAACATTAACTACTTACAATTCAAAGGTAACCGCAAATTTTGGAACGAACATGCCTCGACACGGAATGAAACTTATTTGCAAACCGATAAACTTTTGGCGGGAGCGCTGGCCAGTTCTGCACGTCTATCATGGGACGGCCGCCACATACTCGATTTTTTTCGCACTATACCTCTTGTTCTAAGTGTTCTCATAAGAAAGAGACGGGTAGTGCAAGAAAAATCGAGAGAGCTCGCGCGCCGTCGCGTGATAGCCGTGCAGGCTGCGCTTGCTCAGTGACCGCCATACCAAAGTTGGGTGTGACAAAAATTAACTATCCTCTTACTTTTAGCAATAGGCAACATCCCTTTTTCCCTATTGCAGGATTACACTTTTATTATTTTTGACACACACACACAATGCACAAATTATAAAACTTATAAATGCACTTAAACTAGATCATGTGAAGTTTATTATCCAGGCACATCTTCATAATTAATATCCTCTGTGTCAAATAAATATTTCCAAAACGTAGATTTTGCAAGACAAAACATTTTACTTTTTGCAATCCTTATTTTTATACCCTGCTGCCAGCAAGTTAAATCTTTTTTCCGTTTCTCGTGAAAAAATCTGCTCGGCGATTACAGTAAAATACCAAAATCCTAGTTGAGTATCCTTACAAATTGAATGTATAAAGACGTACCTCGACCGCCTCGTTGTTGGATCTTTCATAACCATAACTTCTGTGATTTCGCCGAATTTGCTAAAGTAATCTCGAAGGCTTTCTGCAAAGAAAAGAAAAAAAATTGGTTAAACAATGTTCAGTGAACTTTTAATAGGAATCGGAAAGTTCAATAGTTAGATGAGAATGGAAAGGCTGACTTTATTTATGGGCTTTCTCAGTTAGATAACAATATATTTGTAGTTCCAGGAATGAGAACTATCTGTGTACTCTGCGACGGTACTTATTAAAGCCCGCAGAGTATTGACATCGAATCCGCTGGCATGGCATTAGCTTGGCATCCACGTAACGAAATCACTTAGCCAAATTGAATATGATTTTAATCCTGGCAAATACCGCATGCGTGGGCCAGGGAAAGGCTAGTTTGAAAAGATAAAAATACACGAATGTTTGTTGAATTTTATTATCAGATATATGTAAGTTACGCATAGGTACAAAGAACGTTCATGGTACATTCACTCAACACTTCCACACAATAGAAGGGTCTCGTTTTGTAACGTCGAAGCCTTTTCGATTCGCAGTCCATAAAAATAAGACGATAAGAGCCGTTCCCTTCAAATGACTGAAGGAGTCGTCAGGCAGAATGTTCGAGAGCGCACGCTCCGCAGAACCGTTCCGGTTGTTTATCGTGTCACGAGAGATTTGCTTCGACATGGGAGCTCGAGTATTTAGTATCGAGTTTCTCTATTTATGTTGGCTTGTTAAAACGTCTCGAATGTTTACCTTAAATATATGCAAGGAGCATCCGCGAGATTTGTTTGCGGCTGCGCCGCTCTAAGTCGTACTAATGGATAGGGTTCCCTATAAAATGAATATTCTGATTTTCTACGCCCACGTTTTAGACCTGTTTTACATAATTTCCGACCAGTGACCGACACGTTATGTTGATCAAGAATATTCAATCATTTTAAGAGCAGTACAAAGAGCGCTCTCATATACGGTGTGTCCCTTTTTCATTAAAGAGGTGTAACATAATCAATTTGAGGAATGGGGAAAACATATTATTGTGTATTTGCATTATATTATGAGTAAATCTAACCAGAAGATATAGTTTCATATTTTCACGTTTTAGACGTACTAAAAACTGCATGCAATATAGCATAGTAACCTGCAAGCATAGTTTGTTTCATTCCTATTAAATGTGAGCTCGGTGACAACCCTGCTTGCAGTGCGTTGCAATTAATCGCGTGGTTAACTATAACTTTAACTACTTCCTAAAGTAAACATATATACCTAGTGGTACGTTATTACTTCTGTTTAACATCGAAATGACTGCGTGCGGTGCATCTGCTTGGCATGGATACACAAAAGCACTTGCAGCGTGTGAAACTAAGTCACTAGGTATAGTGCAAACTGTGCGAATAATGGGAGGCTCGGGTGTATCTAAACACCATTCTTTCACAGCTGCATCCTGTAAAACTTCACGATTAATACCTAGTAGGTAATTAAGTACAAACAGGCCAATCACGAGAGGCTTATTGCGGGATACATTCCAATTTAAAGTTGCCTTCAATCCGGCTGCCGAGGCGCTTGCAAAACCAAATGTTGGTCCATGCTTTTAAAGTCGATTTTCGACTTGTTTAGAAGTAAACTTTTCTAATCTGACCAGGCGGCCGCGGCTTTAGGGTCCGCACTTCGGAACAGTAATGAAAAGTAACGATTGCATGTTGACTGTACCATTAATCACCTAGGACATACTGCTACGGCGCATTTTACACTTTTTATTCTTATTTGTTGCGCGCGAAGTGAACGTGGGTAATGGAACGTGCATTGGTTTAATTCAATTATTACATTATTATGCAAATTGGGACATTGGGAATTCGTCAAAGTTTTTAATCACATTTAAATACAGAACGGATTGTATTCGCTGCAGAAGTTTTGTAAATATTAAGTGAATAATTGCGTTTTTCAGGTGTTTGTTAAAGCTTGTTTTTTGACTAACAGACGCTTTGATTGGGCTCTGACTGAAGAAAAAGTTAATTGTTTTGCGAACGATAATATTGTGCAAGAATTACGCAGCAAAAGACATTTCAATCCTTCCCTTGAGGCACTTTTATGAAGGCAAAAAGTGACCACGACCCGAATATGACTTCGTGCATTTCATTTTCCTATCAGAAGCATAATCAGTTTTTCTTTAATTTCAATCTCACAATAGTATTTTATGCAATCGTTATATAATGTATGCTTTTTCAGTCGAGTACCACGTTTAGACCACGAAGCTTGCTGAGTGGCCTAATTAAGGTACGAGACTTAAATAGCTAATTATATAACTATTGTATACAATACTTTTTCTTCGAGTCAACTGAACTAATTAAACAAACTTGGTATCTATTGAAAACGAAGTGCAACCAACGGCTTTTTCTTTTTTGTGCGTTGACGTCTATTTACCTTTTGACTTTCCCATGACGGCGTCCTATTGGTCAAATACATTATAGTTCAGTAAAGGCGCCACGTGATTGGTCCATTGTATTTTAAGTGTCGACGAGTATAAAAAAGCATATTATACATAGACACAGCATCGTACCATGCACGTCCCGGCTATACAAATCAGCCTCACGAAGTGGATGTATATTTTATTTAGATGATGCCTACTAGGCAATACTGGGGAGTCAGTGCGAAGGACAGCGGGGTAGATTCGGCACAGTTGCTCAACCACCATAAAATTAGCATTTGGCTGGCGAGTAGCATTTCCATCCGAACACAAGTTGTAGCGGTACCTGAATTATTCGACCGCACTTCTCGAGAGATTGGAGATTTTGTACGTCTAAGAACTACACGGACATTGGGGGATATTCCGGGGTTTTTGTGTTTGTCCCCTTTTTTGTTATTCTAGTGAATTAGATACCTAGATAGAACCAGATAGCTGCCTACTTTATAATATTGAGTGATTGATAGTTAAGTTTTATACAAAAACCTTATTTCAAATCATAACAGATAGATTTATTGAAAACAAACGCACTTAGTTCTCTGAAGCTGATTACTTATATAATCTTTATGGAGGACAACAGCTGGTCTAAATATGCTACCAAAGTTGTATGTTTAATAAATATAAATAGCAAAACTTTATTACGTTCGTACTTTAAAAAAGTTTTTTTAACCTTTTTACACATGCGCACTATACGACGGTAAAAGTTATTTATCCTAGCAAGTGTTCCATTTATTAAGTTTATTGCGTTTAACTTTGCCCCTTATAACAAAATTCGCTCGTCGGCTCACCTCCAAGTAAGCTTTATGGGGACATTCAACATTTGCTACTAAGTAGCTAAATATACCATACCTACTAAAATATATTTCAATAACAGATTATTATCCGACAAATTTCAAATATAATAAAAAACAAATGATGTCATTATCATAATTTACGATAAAACAATAAGGTAAATAACTGGTTAAATATTACAACTGTATTCACCTATTCGATCTGGCCCAATTTATAGTGACATATGTAGAGTCCATTTGCTACATATAATTAGTTATTTTAAAATAACAACTAATTGCATTAATGATAATGACATTCTCGCTCGCCTACACACGTGCACAAAATAAATAAATAAATAAATCAGCCTACATACGCCCCACTGACGGACACAGGCCTCCTCTCATGGATGAGAGGGAGCGGGCAGTAGTCCCCACGCTGGCCCAGTGCGGGCGTGCACAAATATGTAACAATTGGCGTGCCTACTTGTAACGTTAAGAGCGCGTTCAGACTGGCGGGAACCGCGCGGTTCCTAAATCACGCGATTCCCGCGCGGTTTGAAACGCAAAAGTGTGTACTATTCAGACACCGCGGTTATTTAGCCATTGGAGTTTAGTTTCGGTGTCTCGGTGTTGATGCGATCTCGTCGATCCATTGCGAGCGAGCGCGTGACCTCCTGGAACGTGACGTCTAAACCGCGCGGTATACGCGACGCAACTGAACGCTCTCGTCGAGATCCATAGTAATGAAATCGCTCGAGCCCCGCGCGATTGTATTTTCTCGCGGTTGGTTGGCGGCAACCGCGCAGTTATGACTAAACGCTCTGGAACATTTTCATGTAAATATGGAACCGCGCGGGAATCGCGCGATTTGGGAACCGCGCGGTTCCCGCCAATCTGAACTCGGGCTAATAGGCTCTGTATGAAATTTAATTTGTATGAACTGATTATAACGCTATAGTAGATGGTAGAAATTCTAGTAGCAGTTGACATTTAGGCAATGTCGTATTTTTTATCACGAAATATATCAATATTAATCTGATAGTCCTAAAATTAGAACTTCTGGTTAAAGAATCATTTATTTCTCAAAAAAAATTACCATAAAAAACTATTATTATCATAAAAACTTCGCTATCTCGTGTAAAAATATATTTCAATATAGCCTTACCCTCAGTAATGAATCCGCAGCATCATTAAATTGCTACTTTCGCCGAGTACGGAAGCCGCGTATCGCATATCGGTAATGACGTAGTGCACGAGCTGTGTTATATTTTATATCTCTTGCCGGTGCGCCACGCAGCAGTTGCTCAACCACCATTAAATTGGCAGTCACCATATTACAGGAACCTAGCGCCACTGAACGTCTATATTGCGGAGGCACTTTAATTATTACACGGGCTTAAGTATTACCAAACTTAGCGAGTTATATGAAGGTGGGTAGATTTTAAAGTTGCATTTTCTATTCAGAATCGTGTTTTAAAGTAAAGAACCCTGCGATTGTATAGTCAAACTTAGCGAGTTAAGTAAAGGAAGTGTGTAGGTAGTTATATTTTAAATGGGCCTTTTCTATTCAGTATCGCCTTAAAATAATAACTCGTATCATTTTAAAATCTTCTTCCGTATTATTTTATTCTCATGCCGTGTTTCCGTTAACTAATTAAACTTGATATTTTACTCGTATTTTGTTTTCGTTTTTACTTTTCTATTTACTGAAAATATCCGCGTTTCCTAGTACAGAGGCTCTAGTATAAGTTTTACCGAAACAAAACGTTACGACCGCATTTGCGTTTAGCTATCAAATCCCATACAAATTGAGGGTAAAACGCAAACGCGATCATGCGAGTTTTGTTTCGGTAAAACTTATACTAGAGCCTCAGTAGGTACTTATTTGAAACATCAAATCATAATTAAATAAGTGTGTACCTATACACACAGCTATAGAATAACAAATAAAATTGCTGTTATTATATTGACATTATTCTAATCATTTTAACTAATCCAAGCTTTGCAACAACGTTAAGGAGATTTAAAAAAATATGCGACTACGTTTAATTTAATCCTCGTTTTTTTATATAATTGCTTATTCTTGGTAAACAATTATGATGATAACTGAAAACTGCAAACATTCGCGGGAAAAATCGCAAGATGAATGATGTGAAATATAGTATTTGTATTTCAAATCATTCATAATAATGATGGTAGATACATATCAGGATTAGGCGACGGTTACCCAAAATTTTTCGAGCGAACAGGGAGCTGGGAGTCTTGAAAGTGAAAGTATTTTCTAGTCAGGAAAACGCTCAATGACTGAAGATTGTTCAGTGACCATAAAATCGAAATTCGGTCGGGATCCGTTCAACCCCTACACTACACGTAGATACGTACAGATAACATCAAAATTGTTTACAATAATTATTTATTCAGGACACGCTACAGGATGTTTATAGGCTAGGTCCGTATATTGTACCTGGTTTAGGTCTAAAAAATAAGGATATATTTTGGTGTTTGTGTTCAAGATAAAATGTCAGTTCCACTGCCAAGGTTTTTGTATCCTCTGACGTGCGAATTCGAGCTTCACTCGACTCCGCGGCTACTGGTCCGACCAGTGTTGCACATGCCTGAGTCAGGGATTCGTATCCTATATTTGTCTTGGGGTTGGCTATTCGTTAGTCTACCGGCACACAAATGTTCAAACGATATTGTGTGTTTGAATCTTGCCAAAATACACGAAATAATAGTTCGCGGACGTACCTATATGATGTGTGTCTTTCGAGCAAAGTAATTTAGTGGGAGAATGAGGGCAGCTTTATAAGCTCGGTCTAGTCGTATAAGGTATATCAAAAACTTCTAAGAAAAAAATGCCATTTCACAAAGAGAACATCCTGAAAAGGCTACTTCCTCATTTGGGTAGACAATTCAATAGTAGGCTTCGATAAAAGCTAGTACCCACGCTAATAAATTGGGATTAGGATAAGCTGACCAACCCAATGAATATCATTTTCTTTTCCATCATGATTTTATTTTACCATGTTATTTATAGAATTTAGCTAACGGACTTATTTAATTATTTAATTAATATTTTTTTCATCATTTTGTCATCCATACTATCTATACGATTTTATAAATGCGAAAGTGTGTCAGTCTGTCTGTCTGTTATCTCTTCAGGCTTAAACCCATGAACTAATTTAGATGAAAGAAATTCCCGGGAAAGGACATGGGATAGTTTTTACTCCGGAAATCATGGGGGATGAGTTTGTATTACGATTTAAACGAGTTCTACGCGGACGGAGTCGCGGGCAGAAGCTAATCATATATAAAGATGTTTCACTGCTGCAATGTGTCGTTTTATGTTTGTTAATAATAATTGATTATTTCCTACAATAAATGTATGGTAGAGATTTGTTTTTATTTTTAAAATATTTACATTTACTGGTGTTTTAACGGGATAAGTAACCGCCGATCCGAGAGACCGGACAATTACCCCGAGAAAGGGTTCTTTGCCGATAGAATTGTCAAGTATCCGTTTTTGGCAAGTCATCCAAGAATAATTACGCGAATTCTTTAACAACTTGGACTTGAAATGCCCCTAATTGGCAGTTTTAATGTACTAACTTTGTGCGGAATTCGACAGAAGCAGACGACTTGCCGTGGTCGGTGGTGAAACGAAGCGAAACTAATTGAAAATTTTAAATTTATTTTGTTAATTATACACAGTCTGCGGATTGTATTTATTGTTTGTAAGTTAATAAACGTAGTGAATTTAAATATATTTATCGTTGCTTGCTTCTGTCGATTTAACTATTTAACTAAAGCCTTTGATTTTCACGTCAGGTTTATGAGCGACTAAAATAACGATAAACTATTTCTGAAAACATTTTCTGTTTCCTTGCTGAGAATGTTCGGCTGTTGAAAATTTAATGCACAATTGTAAAAAAAATACATATTGATCAGAAAATGCGATTAAATTGTACCTATTAAGGTGTTATTAACAGCGATAGTTAGACGGCGAAATTGAGGACGAATCCGGACTGTCAATCATTAGGCCAATAATAATATTTTAATAATAAGATAGATTTTATTGGATTTCACGTATAAAACTAACAATTTCCAATCAAACTTGTGAAAACTTATACAGTCATTATGGTTCTTCTGATAAAAAAAATAATCCCTCCGTTGAATATATATTTTTAAATTTAAATATGTTCGAACCCATGCACCAGCGGCCAGATTCAGAATTTCGTGCATTTCGGAACGATGCCCCTTGCTCAACCACCATAAAATTGGAAACTACCCCGGCAAATTCGGCCGAAATGACCCGTCCCATCCATCGCATTGAAACAGCGAAATTAGCTATTAAATAAGAACTAGGGCCCTTAAAAAAATCAGTATTTAATGACTACTTTTTTATTTTATTTAACACTAAGTTATAGTATTACATTAGTATATAATCGGTTTTAGAAGTTCCGTAGTAGAACTATTCGCAGCAGATATAGCCCTCTGAATTGCTAAACTTAAGGGGAAGTAGGCGGGCCCAATGCACGTAGAATCGATGGCCGCTGGAGCGGAAAGGTTCTCGAAAGGCGACCACATACCGAAAGGCGCAGCGTGGGTTGATTCCCCACAAGGTGGACTGATGGCCTGTTAAAGATCGTGGAAGTCTGCTGAATGCGGGTGGCGCAGAACTGGTAATTGTGGCAATCTTTGAGGAAGCCTGTGTTTAGCAGTGGACGTCTTTTGGCTAATAATTATACAATAATTTAAGGATTACAAGTATAATCATGTCTTTGTTTTAATATTACACCTGTTTCAGTCGCGTTATGTAATAATAAAAAGACAATACACATTTCCTATCAGTAAAATAATAGCAAGGCCCAGTATTATCAAAAAATAAACAGATGACCTACACTAATAAATTTAATCACCAAAGTGAATTAACGATTATCGAATAAAAAACTACGTTCAAAGACTTCTAAAATCATTATGTTATTGTGCGATTATTTGCTTTGAAATTCTTTATGAAGTTACTTATGCCTAATTATACTGCAATCAAATAGTATTATTACGCAAAAAAATATTCAATACTTGGATTTTTATTTTATCTTTTACACGTATGTGATCGAACCACCAACTGCTATATTACATATTACAAATATTACAAAATCAAGAGACCTCCGGGAACTCTGGAAAAAAATAGAGGGAAAAGATGTTTTGCATGAAAAACTTCTTCTATCTCTATGTTTTCGCAACCGATACTAGTTTCCGACAAAAATACTAGTTTGTATATAAAATTCCATGTTATTCTGGTATGCCGTTTTAAAATGAAAACCAAACTACGTTTGTATGAGGAGCCGACTTGTGTCAAGATTCCTGGGGACTCTTAAGAAACAATATTTTTAAAGGTAACTGTTATTGTACCGTTGAACTATCATTCAAATAATCTCACGGATGAATAGTTTGACCAAAAAATATTCTGTCATCGAATTCGCAGTGGTAATGAAGCAATCAATCAAAATGTAAACGAAAACAATCCGCATCGCATATTTTATCTTTAACAATCCTTGCCCAACCGAACCAATTAGCGTAAAAACCTTTCGTAGTACAGTCCAATGTTATAAATTTGGCACTTAGCCTGACGCAAATTTTCACTGGTGTCAGCAAATAAAGTGTGCCGCAGTCATAGTTTTCAACTGGATGCATTAAATCGACAAACTATAACATTTTTCAACGCCCCTGTTGACAATGCGACTCTTGATATACTTTTTTTATAGATATTACATTCACTGGTTTACAGAGCACCTTTGTCGATTAATTCATGACCGTGTATCGGACTACAGAGTTTTGTTTCATTCATCCGTCATTTTTATGCGAAACTTTCTTTAGAAAGTGAGTTTCGCAAGTAAAATCAGACCTAAATAAAAACAACGAAGCTGTGCATTACTTACTATTACTTTTAACGTTTATAGACTACTTTAAAATTGTGTCCTGTGAATAAAAACTGCACGTTAAATGTGTATTCCGCACATCAAGCGAGAAAAGTCTTAAGAAAGTGTGGCTTTCATATAAACATAGGGCGTTTTTCGTTTGAGATAGTGTATTGCGGCTGGCAGAGAGCCAACCACGTACGACACACGTTCGGATCCGTGAAGCTCTCACTCGCCCCAATACCCGCGTCCACGATATTTCGCCGCCCAAACACTGACCAAATTAACTTACGTTAAAAGAGGTTTCTTAAAATGTTTAGTCAATCGAATAACAATATATAAGATTCAATCAAAGAAATTTAGGTAAAATTAATACCACGTGAAATTTTAAAACTTGTGAAACGAAGGGCATCCCAGAAACACTAGTCATAATTAGAAGTGATGATCTGATGTTACCTCTTCAACAAAATAATAATTCGTTATTACCATGCTGAGTCGGGGCCTTTTCGTGGACCCTGCTACTTTTACTTTACAGTGTTTTGTTTTGTATACCCATTGTTTTGTCCACGAATAAATGTTTTCTTTCTTTCTTTCTTTCTTTATGCTGTGAATTTCAGTGAAAGTATTTCATAAGCCTGTGACATCCATCATTATTTAATTTTGTGAGACAATTAATCCTATCACCGGTTAGAGTTAAATCAACTGGGTGTTCCCAGAAACATTACGATATACAATACACGGTGATTTTTAATCCTTGAACAGGATTCGAGAAATATTGATAAACTGCCAAAATGGATATCAATGAATGAGGTCTCATGCAATTAAATCACTATTTAGTCGATTAAAGTTAATGATAATGTTAAAACTAACTCCACTAAATGTTCGGCCACACATTTCCTAAATTGAAGTACATAGGAACATTATTTTTCGCTTTGGCAGGAAATCTGATAGGCCTGACGTCTATAAACTCTAACATCTACTTGTTATAATTATGCATGTGAAAATTTACATTTTATTACTCTTAAATGAAGTAATAAACTGTATACAAGGATTTTAGGTTGCTTAATTAAACCATTTTTAAGGAGGTTTTTCATAGATTTAAACTACCGTTTGTGTTCACTTTTCTTTACAAAAAACAACGTTTGTTTTAGGTAACTTCGAGTTAATCGTGTTTGGCATCAATTAGAGAATGAGTAAAATGGACTCCTGATCACGTATTAAAATTCACCGTGTAGATACCCAATAATGTAATTCTACGTCTAAATTATAACAATCTTCGTCTTTTAAAAATCAGTATAGCTCACAACAAAAATGAATGTTAATACCGTATTATTGGCTGTGAACTAAAGCGGTACACTTAAGCATTATTTACAATTTGTCGTCGAAACTATACAAGATATTAAAATCCTATTTAAATTATAATATTGTTGCATATTGAATATCAATGGTTTCGTGATACTCAAAAAATGTATGTTAGTGAAACGAGATATTAATAATATAATACAAGTACCAATGTACCATTATAGTCACAATCTCCGATTACCCTTTACACTTGCGAAACCAGACTGAAACAATTTTCTGTGCCATAAAAATCTTTAGGCACATTTTGTAGTTCAGTAATCCAAACGAAATAATAATAACGTTATTTTTACTCATTCAGATGCAATTTTTTTTTCTTTCGACACAAACTCATTAATGGAAGAGTACACGAAATAGACAAAGGTTTCAGGCGAGCCCTCGACGAGCCTTCAAAATGATAAAACATGACTTATCAACCCCGGGCTCACACTCAAAACACAGACGCGGCGGCGTGAAAAAAAAATCTGCTTACATCAAAGTAATTGCGAGTGAAAAACGCCACAGAGTCGACGGGAATGTTGTTAAAAATCACTACGACGTGTGAAGTGTCATCTGCTTCGTCTCAGTCGAGTGGCGATCGGTTGTTTTTCCCACTTTCGATGAGCGCCGCGGGCCGGCCTCGACTCGAGGGCTCTCCGATTTCAGCGGCCCTGCAACGGGCTCTGTGTTTTATGAGGTCAAGAGAGGGCCTCCACAAAAAACACGTTCCGCGATAAATTACGCACTGACACATTCAGATTCGCCCATAATATACACGATCGTTATATATTGCTTTTACGATTTCCTGCTGCTGTTCACGTTATATGTAAATAGCTATTTGTGTTTTTACTCGGCCTGTTGTCCATTTAGAGAGCCATGCGCGACATGACGCGATAATAGTTATAACCGGGAATAACTATTTTAAGTGTAAACGGTATGATAATCTGTTGTTGTCATTTTTGTCAGTAATTAATATGGTAAAGCTTAATTTAATTTTATAACTCCTCTATTGTGCCATTGGAACATTAATTCGTTTAAAATGTTATCCGTTACATTAAGAATTAATTTGATTGCTAATTTGGATAAACATTACTTTGATGAGAGAACACAAATTTTGATTGCCCAATGTAAATTTTCCATGGACGCTTATTTGCAGTTAATTTTCAGATTACCTACCCATGTGTTATTAATAAAACAAGTTTACTATACTATCTACTTCATCACGAATAATATGTTCTTATGTATAACATATACGGCATGACAACTACATTCTATATAATTATTATGTTTAATGTGAGCATAAAACAAAAAATATATACGAGTAGGATACCTCAATAGTTTTTACAACACAATGGATACCATGAGCTATTGAAATTACATTACTTTATAAAATACTCAAATCTACTTGTCTGTCAAAAACACCCTTCCATTTTACGTATTAAACATAATTAAATTCAGCAATCACCTGCACCATCAGAATGAGGTTAAAGGCGCCGTCAATTGAATTTGCTAACTGTAAACAAACCGCCATAGTAAAAGACAATTTTAATATGGCGGTTTGTTTACATAGTTAGCAAATTCTATTGACGGCGATTTTAAACTATAGCATAAAGTAATTTTTCGTAATACTTAACTATCAAGCAAGTGCAGATGTTCAGTTTCAATTTAAGGGCCCTGCCAGAAGTTGCTGTGAGAGAACTCCGAACTTTGTTACTCATGACATTGTCAAGTAATCTCCGACCGCCGGCGTACCTAACAAACAATAATAGCTAGTTAGTTTATAGCTGTGTTAGTAAAAGTTTAATGTGAATGCAAGTTCTCGGCTACTGAGGCGATTAACTGAAGGGTTGACCGTTGTAATAAGATGTCACTAATTTATTTTAAAAGTGTTGCCTTATTGATTTAATCTTTATTTGATATTTTCCTATTAGTACGATTTGAATAAAAAAATCTATTCTATTCTATTCTATTCTAAATATTATTTAGTGTCAGAAATATTTATGAAGACCATTAGGTACAATAGTATGGAGTTACATTTTTAAAACTAAGAAAACGAAAGAAAGTTTTATTTATTTATTATTTGTGTCTGTTTATTATTAATATACTTAAAATCTACAATTACAAATAAGAAATGACGAAGTCTGACCGCTAAAATTTGTCACGAATGTTTAAAGTGCATATTTATTAATTTAATTCAAATAGCCTTTAAACATTCGAGCGTTTTGTCTAGCCATACTCTAATTCAAAGAATTTACTAACTATTTTGGGTTACGCCACCGACCTGGATCACGGACACAGTCAAGCTCATGATGCGTTTGCGTGACAAGGCCGCAGTAGAGTTTCATAGAAGCCAGTCTGACAGTAAAAAACAATACTACAAAGACTTGAAATCTATTGTCAATAAAGCAATGTTCTATGAAAAATCTGCATACTTTGAACTGAACATAAATAGTAAGATTCATGATCCTAAGTCACTATGGAATAACCTGAAGTCAACTATTCTGCCTAAAAAAAACAGTGAACTGCCTACATCATTTGACAACCCAACTGTAATAAATAATCATTTTCTAAGACTTCCCGGAACTTCAGAAGTTTCTATATCACAACTAACATACCTTGAGTTCCACAGGCACAGCGACTCTATATTTACATTAGTTCCAATTAATTCGGTCCAAATTAATAAAATAATAAAAAAATTGAAATCAAATGCTGAAGGTAGCTACGGTATTAATTTGAATATGCTTATGTTGACATTGCCCCACACTATTGATATTATAACTGACATAATAAATACTTCCATTTTGACATCTACATTCCCTGACATCTGGAAGTTAGCGATTGTGCGCCCATTGCCTAAAACTGCTAACCCATCCGAACTCAAAGACCTACGACCTATAAGTATTTTGCCGTGTATTTCAAAAATACTAGAAAAGGCTGTGGGCTCTCAGCTAACTCATTACCTTGAGTCAAACAACATTCTGCCTAGTGTTCAATCAGGTTTCAGAAAGGGGAAGAGTACAGTGACGGCTTTACTTGATGTCACTGACAATATTTTGTGTGCACAGGACAAGGGAATGTGTACATTGTTAGTACTCCTTGACTTTTCCCGCGCCTTCGACTGCCTTAACATTAATCTACTTCTATCAAAGTTGAGTTATTATGGCTTCGACATTAATGCATTGAGATGGTTTCACAGTTACCTTAACAACCGTTGTCAATTTGTAAAACTAAATCTTAGTGATGGCTCCACGCGGGCTTCTGCACTTGCCGGCCTCGAAAGAGGAGTCCCTCAAGGGTCAGTTATTGGTCCGATCCTGTTTATTTTATACTCTGCTGATATAGGGTCACACATCACACACTGCAAGTACCACATCTATGCGGATGATGTACAAATGTACATCTCATGCAAACCTTCCGAACTAGAGAGCACCATAGAAAACCTTAATGCGGACCTTTCAAGAATTTCTAACTGGGCAACAGAATATGGGTTAATTCTTAACCCAAGCAAGACAAAATATATGGTTTTTGGCAGCAAA
Source organism: Epinotia bilunana (assembly GCA_947049275.1). Lineage (NCBI taxonomy): Eukaryota > Metazoa > Arthropoda > Insecta > Lepidoptera > Tortricidae > Epinotia > Epinotia bilunana. The sequence goes on along the minus strand of OX346260.1, from coordinate 16,722,627 downwards.
CAACAGCTAGCTCGCACCAGTCTTTCAAATCACGTTATGCTTATGAATATGCCTATTGAGCGGACACAGGAAGCGTGCAACCTAGGTCTTTTGATGGATGGAAGCCTTCGTTATGAGAAACACATTGCCAATACAGTCAGAAGCTGTTTTTATAAACTCAAGGTACTGTACAAAATAAGAGCATTTTTAAAAGAGAGCCTACGAATACAGTTAGTGGAATCACTAGTTTTATCTAGACTTAATTATGTGGACACTGTGGTTGGTCCACGACTTCTTTCTAAAACAAAGAAACTCATCCAGCGTGTTCAGAATGCCTGTGCTCGCTTTTGTTTCAACATTCCGTTGAGGGCCCATGTCACCCCATTTCTAAACAAGAATAATATCTTGAAAATGCAACACCGCCGTAAGCTACATCTGGCTTGTTTGCTTTTTGGGGTATTGAAGCACGAGGCACCGGCGTATCTCTTCGAGAAACTCTCCTTTAATAACTCGTCTCGGTGTAGAAGCCGTCAGCGCGTAATATGTTTGGTGACTCCTCGACATGCTACTGCTGCTTTCCGAGGAAGTTTCCGCTATGCAGCCACGAAGTGCTGGAACAATGTCCCGCCGCCGCTCAGAAGGCTGTCGGACGTTAATAGATTTAGAATTAATCTCAAAAAATTCATGCAAGAACATCAGCATAAACAGGAGAATCTCTGTCTTGAAACTAGCTGCATTTAACACTCCCTCACCTGTTGGTTATGCCCCTTCTGCAATTCATTCATTTCATTGCCATACGGTTGCTGGACAACGTAATTTAATATGTAATTTGTCAACGTAGTTTAATTTATAATTAAGTATTGTTTTTGTAAGCCCAATTTCATGTCCATGCTGTTTTGTTTGACGTTTAGAGTTTAGTTTGTCTTGTCTTCTCTTCACTGGCGCTAGTGTTCATGTATGGGCTGCGTTCATTTTTACCATTAAGGCCCATACGCACGTAGTGGTTTGTTGGGATGAAACTACTGACAGGCCAACAAACATTTATTATTTAATATTATAAAAAAAAAACCGTTCATTGCTTTTTTGTGTATTTTTTATTTTTATTTTTTATTTTTTATGTTTGTATTTTAGTTAAGTATATAGGTATTTCCTTTTAATTGTTTTGTTTGTTACTCTCCGTGCTCTCACCGAATGGACCCTGCGGAAGACCAGCGCTGGCTGCAAAGCTAGCAACATGCTGAGCTGGGTCCATTTCGTGACAAAAAGGAAATGTGCTTTTTTTATTATTATCTATCTGTGTTGTGTTTGTCACGAATAAATGTTTTGATTGATTGATTGATTAATTGAATTTTGTAGAATTTAGGTGGAAAATTAATGAGTGGTTTACCTTAACTAGTAACAACGCAAAACATTACTGTGCGAAAATACTATTGTACGTCGTATTAGTAAAATTGAAAGAGACTATGTAAAACTAATATACCTACTTTTTATAATGTGTATTTCTAAAACTTTGGAAGGAATTTTCTTTTGTATTGCAACGTTTTATAAATATAGCGATTAAAATTACTACAAAATAAGATTGACGAGCTTTATTTTTAAGTTCCAGATTAAACGTGGAGGGCTAGAAACAACGACTAAAGATAGCCGCGATAGCTTTGAACAGTTAATAACAAAGCAACTAGATATTTTGGTACCCATTTCAATTTAAGGGCCTGGTGGAAACAGAAACTTATCTAACTCCTGCCTAAAGTTTGAGAAACTCTGGTCCTTAGTGGCATTGTCTATAATCTGTAAGATACACTTGCACAAACTAAAATATTTGCCGAATAATCTGTATATGACACATTGTGTTAGTTATAACTTTCCATGGAGATATGAATTAGTTTCTAGGCGGTACTTATATAACTTTAACGCTAAAATTGTACAACGCGTGGGTTAACTAATTTGTATATTTCAGCTGTAGTGACTATGACTGTGGCACTGTTGTGAGCCCGGTACACATCTGAGGCGATAAAAAATTCAAATGGTCAGTTAGACATTAAGTATATTGGATTTTTTAATCCATCAAGAAGCGCTCATAGCTTAGCGGCACCTGCGTGTCGGAAACGATAACGCAGGTTAAGCAAAGATGGCAGCGGTCAGTCTTTGGATGGATGACTGCCTGATGTTTGAGTGGTTAATGTAAATTAGCGCTTCCGTGCTTTGGAAGGCACGCTAAGCAGTTGATCCCGGCTTCTGTCTATGACAGAAGTCGTTAAGCCGAGTAAGAGGCCTTCGGGCGGCTTAAGAACTTCTAACAGTCGAGTTGCCCACTCACTTGGAAAAAGGGGAACAACTGTTACCCGCGTCCGCAGGAGCTACCTACCACAACCCTGCACGCGTCCCCTGGGTGGTACTAAAGAGTGACAAACTTTAAAAGGCCAAAATAATGTATGCCATACGATTAAATAAATAAAAATCCATCAATAGGATTTTGACGACCGGTTAGCCTAGTGGGTAGTGACGCTGCCTACGAAGCTGTAGGTCCTGGGTTCGAATCCCGGTAAGGCAAATATTTGTGTGATGAGCATAAATATTTGTTCCTGAGTCATGGATGTTTTTCTATGTATTTAAGTATTTATATCTATTATATATATCGTCGTCTAGTACCCATAACACAAGCCTTACTGAGCTTACTATGGGACTAGGTCGATTTGTGTAAGATTGTCCCTTTATATTTATTTATTTATTATTTATTATTTAATAGAGAAATCTGGCTTATAAGTATAAAAGTAACGCAAAGAGGTATCCGAGCATTTGACCAGAATTCTTCCCAAATAGTTTTACTATATACCATGTCATCGGCATATAAGCATACGGCCTGTAAGATGGTAAGCAACAGGAAGAATTATGTTTTCAAAACAAACAAACTATGATCTTTCCAAACCACCATTAGAATAATATTATGAATACTTAGACTTCCGTTGAACTAAGCTGAAGTTCCAATCGAGACGCTTCGGACTGTGCCTCCGTGACAGCTTCAAGTAATCCCAGATGGCGTTGCTGGCGATGAATTAAAGTCACTCAGCCCAGACTGGGAGCTAGGAACTTAGCGGTACCTGAAACTGCCGTTTTCGAGTCTGCAGATTCGGTTTTATTATAAGCTATTGTGTTACTTAAGTGAATTCACCTTCAACATTTGCAAACTATTTTACTTTCAGTAAAAACGATCTTATTTTTACTAAATACCAACTCGATCAACTAATAATACTAAAGTGGCTCTGCATGTGAGTTGTAGATCTCACGAGTATGTTTTTTATAAATATATATTTTTATAATTCCAATAACGGAGCCAACAAAACAGTTCCATATAATTATCGAACTTGTTCACAAGATTTCACGAGAATCGGTTGAGAAATGCGATCTGTAGAGGGGAACCGGACCGAACCGGAAAGCCGGATATAAGAAAGAGTTGTGGCCCACACTGAAGCAGAAAGCAACGTTCACTTCTCTCGCTCGCGCAATAAATATTAAACTGAATGCTGTCGCCTTACTCGAGTTGAAATTGTTTCCTAAAAATTGCTACACAGACAAGGCGTGAAAATGCTAACTATTGTTTTCGATAAAACAACCGTAGCTGTCAAAATAAATAACTAACTGTATCATATGCCCGCGTGAGCGCAACGCACAAACACAAGATCCCGGCTAAACAAACAACGTAATCGCAGGGTTGCCTACGGGGATTAGAAAGGTTATTTCAAGTTTTTATACGTCTTGTATGCTTGACCTGCTCTTATATGAATTGTTTAAGCATAGTAGTAGACCGTATAAGAAATATAAGAGTTGAATGGTATAACATAAATCTGCCCTTCACAATATTAACAGTGACGATCCCAATTAAATAGGGATAGCATTTGTGTTGCTTTTAAAAGTATGAGTCATAAATTTGATCCCCAAAATTTATCCCATAAATTATATCAGGAATTTGGAAACTAAATATGCCGTCGCTTTACAACTGACTATTTGCTAAATTACTGTATGTGTGTAGTTTACAAAAGACAGTACCTATTCACGATAGAATGCCTTATACATGTACACGATCACCATAAAGGGCTCTTGTTTTACCTGTACATACCATAAAAACTCATTTGAAGTTCCGGGCCCGCAAAAACTCCCTGTATTAAACTTGCCAAATTCGGCTTATCTCATTTTTGTCCCGGCAACCCTAAACATAACAACGGCATTTCGGGGAGAAACATTATAAACAAGCAAACTTAATATTAGACCACAGTGACACAGTTTATTCATGTCACCAGGTGTGGAGACACGGCCTAACGTCCCAAGTTACCGCCGTATTATACGTTTATACGTAATACGATATTCAGATGCATTACACTCAACTTTACGACTCGAACTGAGGTGGAAAGCTTATGTTTATGAATCTTTAAACATCTTTTAAAATCCGTATTGCGGTGTATTTTATGTCACCAGTCTACATTATTACGCCACCATTACTCGTGTGATGCGAGACTGGTGTGGGACTTTTTCGAGTGGTACTGTAAACCGTGAAAAATGTATGACCCTTCGTCAAAAAAAATGAACACGAATTAGGGTTGGAGGCAAATAAAAAGGATCGATTATTGTTTCTTTTTTAATTGGATTTTTATTGACATAATCCTAAAATGAGTCATAATTTTCCCATTATTTATTGTCCCGCTTTTAATTGCCACTTCTATTTTGATGTGTAATTTATACAATTTATGGCACTCGTTCATTCTGTGCTTCCTACAATCGCTGTCTGTTCCCATTCACAGTGGTGATCACTAAATGCGTCCCAAAATAAGAAACATATAGCTTGCCAGCTCATTTCTCATGCCGAAGACAGGGACGGATAAATGGGATATATGCGAGAACACGATATTATCCAACTGATTATATAAATCATGGGTCGCAACAATCGTCCACTTAATCACTGCCTGCGGGAAGGCGAAATTACAGACTAACTACGCAAATTGTTTATGTATCGATTTGCGTGGAGTGCAAATTATAACAATTTATGCACCGGTTAACTGATTTAGAAATGTCATGTATGACAGAGTATAAGAGTGTCAGCCAAATGAACATGTTGGCGTGGTGATATGTCATATTAGAGAAGAGCAAACTGCGAACAAGATGAATACCGAAAGGGGTTAATTAGTAGCGACTGTACCCAAAAAAGAACAAGAAGAATTACCAAGGTCAACAAAGAGGAAACCTACGAAAAAGAATGAGACCAGGAATGAATCACATAAATGACTAATGTGGAATAGGCCGAATTAAAATCTCGAAAAAAACGAAAGGTGGAATACGTTAGAAGTAATATTGATTGGTAACATATTGGTTCCTTTCAAGACACGTTGGATTGCCCTAAAATCTAGTTAAAAAAAGCTAGTGTTTCTTACGTTCCGTGTAACCTCTCGTGATCTCAGTACTGAGTAGACAATGCTCTTAACGATAATGGTCTTCGACAGAATGCAGGTAGATTAATATTAAGTGACGTCTGTGCAGAGACTGCACGGCACAGTCCTAGGATGTTCACACATGTTGAATTTCCTGACTCACAGCTCTGTAGGGACGCTCCAGCTAATGTCTTCAATAATTTCGGCAGGTTTGCTTTAGTCTCAGGACGGAACAATGTGTGAATTAAATTGGCTCTGAATTAATCAATACGTTTTCTCTGCAGGTACTGAAACAAATTTAAGTAGGTATACTCTTATGCTTTGTCTCGCTAAGTAATAACTCGTATAGCCGCCTTTACTCGTCATCGTTTCTGTTGTTTGTTTTTGAGTTGTATGTAGTTGGTACGATACGAAAATATGTAAAATATATCTAGACGGTAGACGTACTGCTTGTTCTACTCCGTGAAGTGACAGAATGAATTAAGTAATTATTAAGGCTTTTATAACGCATTTCGCGAATGAATCGGCATTGTTCAACCAGTGATTAGGTGTAAGCGGGTTTACTCAAATATTTTCTACAATGAAAGCAAGACAAATACCGTGGCCACTCTTTCTGGTCGGGCTGAAGCATGGCCAGTCGTCACGCGATCCAACCGCTCCGCTTGTAGGTACTCGTACCATGAGAAAAACCTTGATAACATCCACTGATTAATTTTTCTACCTCCTATCTTTATAAGACTATGGTTTGTGAAGTAAACTTTACACTTTACGAATCAAGGTTGCTTTTATATTAACATGGTGGAGTTTCATACGAGGTCAAAGAATTAGGCGTTTTAAAGATACGTAGAATAAAGAGAAGCAGTGATATATTGTATAGGTAAATTAAAGGAGAGTAATCATTGTATGCGCCTGTTCGTTTTGCAAAGCTTTTCAGTTCTAATTTTAACGTCAGAATAATCCTTTATATTGCCGTGTTATAGTACTAATAAAATCAATAGAAGGCAGAACTATTCCTTCCAACCTCTTTTCTGTTTTATCAAAAGTGTTAAGCTAGCAGTAAACGCACGCTCATTTTTCTATTAAGATCCATTAACAACTTACTATACTCAGTCTATTCAGAAATTAAAAGCCCCACTTAAAGCGTACGCTAATGTATGCCCCATATTATAAATATAAATAAACCTACTGTCCTCAAAATGAATGGAACTTGTCAGGAATTGATAAATTCAGGTCAGGCGTCTATTCTAAAAGCACCAAAAAAGGTTTGCGGTCGGTTTCGCCGTCGGATACTGCGCCGTCCCCAACCACTGATTTCGTTACAATAATAGACTTTCCCTCACCTATTGAACTCGGCTGTCATGTTACTATTTTATTTTCTTATTCGTAGTGTTTATAAAAGAGATTGAAAAAGTATTTTCTTGCTTTGTGTCATTGTGATTAAGCCAACGAAAAGGTTTATTTTTTCTTTTTTGATGGTTGTCATTATTTGAAAAAGTTTATTAAATAAAGGTTTTATACATTTTTCTCTGCTTGTGAAAAGGTATTGGTATTATTAACCTTTTACTTGCCAAATTAGAAAAACAAGTTCGTTTTTGGCTAGCAAAGCAAGACAAATTGGCTGAAATTGTTTGTATTATGTGGCTACAATTTAAAGTTATCGATTACAATGTTTCGAATATAGAACCGCCTTGGGTTATAAGCACCGTCTTGGTACAGTCAGCATCATATAGTTAGTAGCAACCAAAGTAGCCAAATATATCATAACACAACCTTACTGCTATAGTACTTAAGACGTGTTGCTATATTGGGCTACTTTGGCTGCTACCAACTATATGACGCTGACTGTTCAGTTGAGATCTTCAATATCTACACAGACAACCTTTCAAAAATATTTACAATAATAAATCAGCCTATTTACGGCCCACAGGCCTCCTCAGCTCCTCTCAGCTTGCGATTTTAGCGATTCTAGAGTGCAACAAAGGCACAAATGTAATTTATTTATGTTGTTTGTTCCTTTGTGGCACTCTAGTGTCATTAAAGACATAAAAGTAATCATCACTCTAAATGGCGGCCACCCGACGCCATATTGTATATAAGACAAAAAATAAGTCGTTAAATTGGTATTTCAAAATCATTAGGTTTGTTCAATATTTTCTTAGTTAAAATAACAGTTTAAGATTTATAACGATTAAGAGTTGGTTAAGCAACAAAATTTTGGAGAGCTCTATCTCGGTAAGTACTGATCCTACAGAGCTAGCTCTGGTCTCAAACTGTAGCAATTTTAGTCTTCTCAAAGAAACGTATACGTTTTTATTAAAAAACCGCATAGTTTAGGATTCATATTGACAATACCAAAAAAAGTGAGACAATTTTGTGTTTTTTCGAGTGTTGCAAAGTTAGCACAGATCTTTCGAAGCTGCAAACTTTTATATACGTTACTGGTAGTGGTCCTAACAACATATTAAAAAATCACAACTAGCCGTTAGCTTGCGATTTTAATGCTCGATATGACTGTCCTAGCTCAGCTTGGTTGGTTACCGATCCATCGGCGCAGAGATGTGCACATCCTGTCCTTACTTCAAAAACTAAACTAAAACTAAAACAAGGAGCAGCTGAAAAAGTTGTGGCTCTCGAATTACTTGTGATTTGATCGGATATTATTTGTATATTTTGTAGATATATTTATTAATTTATACATATATAGATATGTAGTTAATTACAGTATGTATATAATATTTTATTTTATTTGTACTAAGTAGTTTGTAGTACAAACGACAACACTGTTAACTGACCATCCTGTGTTTATAAAGAACCTTATTACAATGTACTTAAGGTGCACCGATGGTCAGTTAGCTGTGTTGTCGATAGTACCACGCCGCGCCTTCCGGGACCCCCACAAGGTGGACTGATGACCTCGTTGCTGGAGTCCGCTGGATGCGGGTGGCGCAGGACCGGTCACTTTGTCACTCTTTGGGGGAGGCCTATGTCCAGCACTGGACGTCTTTCGGCTGATATGATGATGATGATGAGTTTGTAGTATTGTAGCATAGAGGTAAATACGTATCTGTACACGTGTTAGTTTGTCTATGTTTTAGTTTCTGATGTCGCCTCAATTGCTCAAATGTTAATTGGAAGAGATCCCTTACATATAATGATGTTCTCAGGCATTTCCCCCATAGTTTTGATACTATACTACGTTTATGTACCTAATTCCCATGGACGATCGTAAGCACTTACACTCTAAAAGTACAATGCTACACGGTATCTGCAATAGCATTGGTGTTATCCATATTACAGAAAGCAATCTTGTCCAGTGAGCTTTGAATGTGGCAGTGAAATATAATTTCGATCGGACGGCAATCAGGGGCTGTTGAAGACGGAGCGTGAGACGACTTGCCAAAATATTAAACGTACTGCCGCGCCGGTGCCCGTTCAGTCCAGGCCACTTTACTTTTGCAGGCGCGTTTAGAAACTGGGATTATACAGTAATTTAAGTATGCAAGTGAGGGCTCAGTTCTATATTTAGTGGAAATATGGTAATATCTGTGGCTAGGTTATATTCTTATGGCGTAGAATTTGAGAAATTATTTTTTTCTCTTTATATGTTAATCTTGTTAGATTAAGCATTAATGCATTTCGAATAGGCCTCGGCCCATGCACCACATTTAACATATTCACTGCCAAGATTCGCTACGCGCTACGCTCGTAGCCGATACCATGGTTTCCTCTTATGTAGCGGAAAGCGACTACGATGTAAGCGCCCGCTAGGTGGGTTCCTAGCAGTGAAAGTGATAGATGAGAGTGAAGACGAATAATGCTGCTTCACGCTACGGCGTAGCTAGCACACTAGCTAGCTTTACTAGCCCTGGAATGGGTTAGCAGCCGAATGGTTATGAAAATATGATACAATAAGTTAGTTCAATGTTATATTTTACACTAGCTGTATCTGCGGCTCCGCCCGCGTAGACTACGGTCTGTATTAACAACCCTTCCTCCCCCCAGGGAGTGGATTTAAAAGGCAAAGTACCTCCAAGGTAAAGTTTTATTCATGTCAAGTTTCATCAACACTGGTTTAGTAGTTTAGGCGTAAAAAGGCAAGAGATAGAAAGAGCCAATTTCGCATTTGTAATATTGGATATGGATGGATTTACATCTATTTACAAACTGTTCTCGATTGTTTTGTATACATTTATTATTCACGGAGTAAACCAAACAAAAACCCCCCAAAAAAACATAGATAAATGATGGGTAAGGACCAAATTCTTGGCTGTGACAAATTATTTTTTCCATGAAAGTTTTCCGTTGTGACATGAAAATTAACCATACAATTCTATGGATAATTTTAGTGTCACAACGGAACCTTGCCTTGTCCACTTCTTGAGTTTGTATGGCTAACTAACGACTAACCAGGCAACCTACTGGCCAAGAATTTGGTCCTCAGTCAAATAAGGTACATTGGGTTAGTTGTCACCGTTAACTATATTAACACCCCTGATAGTATTAATAAATTTAATATATTAAGAGTCCGCAGTAAGCTCGACCGAATTTTACCTTCCCATACAAACGTAGTTACGCTCTTATTTTAAAAATATGGGTTGGATTGTGACGAAACTTTGCATATACATTCACATGAGTTATGTCTATGTCTGTAATTAGTTTATATGGTTCCAGTTTATAAAACAAACGAAATACAGCTAAAACAAGTTTAGTATGAAAAAATTAAATTCTCTGTATTTTTTTACTATAGTATCTGAAGCTACATAAACTAATTACAGACATAGATATATCTCATTTCATTGTATATGCAAAGTTTCGTTACAATCCAACACGTAGTTTTAAAATGAGAGCGTAACTACGTTTATATGGAGAATCGAGCTTACTGCGGACTCTTAAGAAATGTCTCTGGTTTAGCCTTGTTTAAGCAAATGATTACCTTTTCAATTCAAAAAATGCAATCAACTTATGCATCAAATAATCTAAAACAAAAAGAGCAGGTCTGGTTATTTATTTTATTTATTTATGTTTACTTTATTGCACAAAACAAATAAGTACAAACGAAGGACTTAATACCTACTCGATGCATTCTCTACTAGTCAACCATAGGGCTAAACAGAAACTTTCAAAAGGTAGGTGCAAGAGACAGACTAACTAAACAAAAATCATGATTAGTAAATCATAAAATAAACTATATTAAATTAAATAGTAAGCTATATTAAGTAATAGAAAACTCGTTTTATTCAGAATTACAGAATCCTCGAAGTGCAAAGTCAATCCCGGCTTTGTTTAAATTGCATCACTAGTTAGACGCTCGAGGCAATTTTATCTCGAACACTCAAAATCTTAGAGTGGATTACCTATCCAATTACGACTGTTCATAACAGTTTCAACTCAGTAGAAGCTTCGAGAATAGAAAAATCCTTGGAAGTGTAGCTGTATCATGGCGGGCAGAATAGATCACTCCCCGTAGGAAGGCGTCAATCGCAGGGTGATTTATAGAGAGCGGTGCGGGCGTCGACTAAACTGCTCGGCGTTTTGCTCGTAGTGCGCCAGCAAACAAGTCACTCACCTGCCCTGCCAATGCCGCTCCCTCATCGAAAATGCGAACCCTAGAATGCCTTTATAAACGGATCCATTTTAAATTTCGAACAGTCCACCGAGACATCGACGGAACTTCCAGACATGACGTGCGTGTTAACGAAACGCTCGCATCATATTTCGCTTGGAAATTTTACAACATTACACGGCCAATTGTTTGAAATTGTGTTAACATGATTTATAATTTTGTTTTAAAGCAGCACTTGTTGCAAGCAGAGAACAGAAATTAATTACATTAAAATTAATTAAGTACAAAGAACATATTTTTTTAATTTATAATTTCGAAATACAAGTTACATGATAAATTACAAATATATACTCGCCAAACTATTAGGTTTGATAAATAGGTTCCTTTAAAGTTACTGTTAACAAACTTCTTTGAAATGTAATAAAATAGAAACGTTCTACGAGAAAATTATTAATTTGCAAGGCGTCTTTTATGCAAACTTTAAACGCAAACTTAACCTAAGAATTCAATTAGGATTGGTTTGGCAATAATTGCACGATCCGGGAGCGCACTATTGCAAAACTTTACATCCCGTTGTTAACCTTCTATTGAAAACATCTTAACGCTATTCGTAGTTCTGAACCGGCGTTATAAATTTTTACAAAGCAAACTACTTACAATGGAACAAAGTTTTAATTTAATCTCCAAATGCAGACAACATTTTAAAATTACATGCTGCTTCAATTAAAGCCGAATTTCGCCACTTAATTAATACGACATCGATTCCACAGGCAAGTGACAAGTTGTTCCAGTCATCTGTTAACATTTTTGTTGGTCACCAACATCGAAAGACAATGCATTTTTATTAAATAATTGTGATGTAATTGTAACATTTTGGGGCAGTGAAGAAGTTTTTAGTTCAATTTAGCGGCAATCAGGGCGGCCGCTGAAGAGGACGCGTGAACCGAATGGCTAAAATATTAAATGTGCCGGCGCCGGCGAGCCGGACTGGGCCGGCCGCATCGGACGACCGGACGACAGTCCAGACTAACACCCGGTGACGATACTCACACACTGGATAACATGTTCAGAGTTTTGTAGTTATAAAATAAATTTATGTCAAAAATTTAATTTTTGGTACAAGCTTTCATTGCCGACTGTACTTTTCTGTATACCATCATCAACTAGTACATTGAGACGATTCTAATTAACCCAAACTCAACGGGGTTACGTCGGTTAAGTGCTGAATACCCATGGCCACCTTCTGTCTCCATCATCAGATCAGCTCGATGGTACCATAATATTTAATTGTCATCCAAACTATACTTATACCCAAAACTTCAGCTCAATCGGTCACCGGGAAGTAGGTCAAATTTAACTTGCAAGATTTGTCCCATACATACTAGCAGGGCAAGTTAATATAAAGCTTGTAATATAAATAAGTTTCTGACAAAAATTTCATTTTTGGTACACGCTTTTATTGCCGACTGTACTTTTCTGTATACCGTCATCAACTACTCATTCAGACGATTCTAACGAGCCCAAACTCGATGGTTATGTGGTTTTATTACGGAGTTCCTATGGCCACCTTACTAAAAACTACTATTTGACGAACCAATTTAATTGTCCACAGTCAACTCTTATACTACTTACCTACTTGAGCTTGTTGTTACCGGTTTATAAATATGCAGTTTTATTTCTTTCTTCTTACTGTTACTTTAAATATATTTTTAGAATACACATACATACACAAACACTTATTACACTTCGCATATATCACCACTGCGTTTCTGCATTTAATTGCATTTATAATGGCCTTAATAAAATTCTTGGTTGGTATGGCAATACTTGCTTTGTTTACTCAGGATGTTATTTTATCTTCTTTACGCGTTCGATAGCGTGAATAATAATATTTTTGAAGAACTTGATCATATCTCTGTTTCAAAATCAATAACTTCTGAAGTTGAAGACTGTAAATCTAAAATCCCTGATCCTTGCCTGAAGATCTTGACGCAAAACATTCGAAGCATAAACAAAAATTTTCCTGAACTATGTGTATTATTAACTCGTCTAAGGATCGATATAGATATCGTGATACTCTCCGAGTGCTGGCTATCTTGTATTAATTCGATTCCAATACTTGAGGGTTATAACGGATTCGCGAACACAGTCGTACGAAATCAAAATGAAGGTTTAATAATATATTCTAGAACCTGTCTTAAGGTTGAAATTGAAGAGCCTCATTTTGTTGATGCAAACTGTCTAATTCTTAAAATTAATTTAAGTCACGCCATTATTGCAATTTATAGGTCTCCATCTCAAGCAAACATACAAAATTTCTTGGATTCCTTGGATATTGTTCTGACTAATCTCTCTGCTTTCCAAAATATTGCTCTAATTGGTGATATTAACATTGACATAGTTGGTGACCATTTAGATCCCCGCTCAAATCTGTACTTAACCTTCTTAGCATCACACGGTCTGCTATCGGGCCACAATCTTATTACACGCGATGAAAGCAGTGCTTGCTTAGACCATGTAATGCTGAGAAATAAATGTGCAGCAAGAGTTATAGTCTTACAATCATCACTAACTGACCACAAATCAGTACTCTTATGTTGGCACCATAAAAAACCTGAGTACAACAAGCTGCTGAATCGTACCAAGCTTCGACATGAATCTTTAGCCGACGATCTCTTAAATACGGATTTCAATAGCATTTATAATTTATCTGATCCTAATGTAGCTCTGAACTTCCTCATTAAAACTATTCAGAGCTTGATACTAAAAAATACAATCTATGTCAAATTGCCTAGAAGAAAAATTATCTTTAAACCTTGGATTACCCCGGGTCTTCTAAGGTGTATTAGAAACAGAGATAGACTACACACTAAACATAAGAAAAACCCTGATAATGAAAACCTTAAAATTACCTACTGCCGATATAGAAATTTTTGCTGCAAGATTCTTCGGAAAGTCAAAATAGAATACGAAAAGAATGAACTAGCTAAGGCTGGCAAAAATAACAAACTCTTATGGAACACTCTTAAAAATATTATAGGCACAAATAAAAGTAACCAATCCAATGATGATCTATTTCAATCACATCTTTCACCCCAGGAATCAGTAAACCAAGCCAATGAATTTTTTGTTAATATAGGAAAGGCACTAGCTGATAATATTATTTCTAAACACGCAAATGGTAACACTGGTAATTTGGAGCCAAGTATCTTACAGGATGCAACGAATTCCATGATGATAGTGCCTACCTACCTAAAAGAAGTGGAAGCCTTAATTATGGGTTTAAAAAATACTTACTCTAAGGGATGGGATGGAATCCCCAATTCTTTATTAAAATGTCATTGTAAACTATTCGCACCAATACTTACATATATATTTAATTTATGCCTCCAAAATGGAGTATTCCCCGTAGCTCTAAAAAAATCATTAGTTATACCTATTTACAAAAGTGGAAAAAGAAATCTCATTAGCAACTACCGTCCTATTTCAATCCTACCGTCGATTTCGAAACTATTGGAGCGCATATTAAATATAAGATTGGTGTCATATTTGAATAAGTATAATTTTTTGTCTGACAACCAATATGGTTTCCGGTCTGGAAGGTCCACTGAGGATGCTGTCCAGGAACTCACCCAATTTGTATCGAATAACCTTGACAACGGGATGAAGTGTGTCTCGATTTACTTGGATTTGGCTAAGGCATTCGATACTGTATCGGTTTCTATACTTATGAAAAAAATGGAGAAAAAGGGTATTAGAGGCACTCCTTTTGATATTTTCCATGATTATCTTCACAATAGATCTCAAAGTGTTACGGTGGGAGAAATAAGAAGTAGTGACCTACCGATCAACTATGGTGTCCCCCAGGGCAGCGTATTGGGGCCTACTCTTTTTCTCATATACATCGATGACCTTTGTCAACTTAGCATCCCTGGAGGCAAAATTATGTCTTATGCCGATGACACTGTCATTGTCTTTGCCGACAAAACTTGGGATAATGTCTTCAAACTTGCTCAGAAAGGTTTAGATAAGGTAATGACATGGCTTAAACAGAATTTACTGACCTTAAATGTGGATAAGACAAAATTCATGACCCACTCAATCAGAAGCTCTGGTCAACCACCGAACACCTTCACTCTGATTGCGCACAATTGCCTAAATCTAATTAACTGTGATTGCCAACCTTTACTCAAGACTGACTCTATTAAATATCTTGGAGTATACATGGATTCCTATTTAAATTTTAAACTCCACATTGACACGCTTGGCAAAAGAGTTCGCAAACTTATATATATTTTTAGGAATATCCGTCATGTGGCAGATGCAGGGTTGTTGAGATGTGTATATCAGGCTCTCTGTCAATCCCTAATAACATATTGTGTATCAGTATGGGGAGGAGCTCCTAAAACAACTATGTTAACTCTAGAAGTAGCCCAACGTGCAGTGTTGAAAGTTATGTATTTTAAGCCTTTTACCTACTCCACCCAACTACTATTCAGTATAGCCAAAGTCCCAAGTGTCAGACAACTTTTTATTATATCAACTGTCCTTCGTTACCACTCTGAAAACATTTTTGTCAAAAAAGACTCAGATAATACCCGTAGACCTCAATATATAGGGAAAAGAGATGTAATATTTAATACCAGCTTTGTTAAAAAATTCTATAATTTCATTGGGCCCTTCATTTATAATAGATTAAATAAAAATTTAACCATTTACCCCAAGACTAAAATCGAATGTAAAAAAACTATTACAAACTGGCTGTTAAGCCAAGATTACAATGAGACTGAAGAGATTCTAAGCATACTAGCTTGAATTGAATGCAAATAAGCATGTTATGTAATACGCATGAGCACGCACACGCGCACACACACACTCACACAAACACGCACGCGCGCGCGCGCACACACACACACACACACGCACACACACACCCTTCAACAATAGTTAAGATTTGCTTTAAGTTAATGTTATTGTGTTGAACACTGCTCCTTTTGCATCTAACATTGTAAGGAGAGGAGCGCTGCTTATCCTGAAATACAGGTTTTACCTATTCAGGGAGCACAATCCTAGTTTTCAGAATATTACCTACTGTAAAATGTTACTGTAAAATATGCTTGTTTTTATGTCTTTTGGTAAACAATAAACAAAACCTTCCAGCTCCATCATCAGATCAGCTCCACGTCATCATAATATTGCATTGTCACGCAATTTATACATGTATGCAAAATTTCAGCTCAATCGGAAACCGGGAAGTAGATCAAATTTAACTTGCAAGATTTGATTACAGACAGACAGACAGACAGACAGACAACGGGACAGGTGAAACTAAATAAAAGCTTGTAAAAAATTGTTTTCATTACAACAAAGTTAGGTACTTTTTTCTCTATTTTGGGATGCCGCAGTACGAGACTGGCTGCGCCATTCGAGTTAGCGAGAAAAAGGGCGCAAACGCCATGCAATCCGCGGCGCTTACCCGTTCAGCCGACACACAATAAGATTTCACGCGCTAATTTGCAAGTGAAATAGTTTACTTCTGTCGCTACGGTATTTATCGATTCGAAATGTCAAAATATTCAAGTTTTCACTTCTACCGGCACTCCCGGAGTGCAACCCGGTCTTTTTTTTATCGCACGAATTTCCATAAAATTTTAACTTCCATGGTTGTCCGTAATATATTGTAAGCTGTGGAATAAATAAAAGTACTCTCAAGAACTTATGAAATAAGAAAATTGCGAAAAAGACGTGAAGGAGCAATAACTAAAACAGGTAGATATAAAAATTGTGACAGAGGGAAACGAGCCCAACCGAGCGTATCTCACGAATGCAGCTCTGCTGATTTTAATTTAATTCAAGAACATATCACGTTAATTAATTCGTTTCAGGAATTTTTCTGTTTTATTATAATGAGGAGTGACTCTTCACTCCCAGACAATAGCGTGATACCGTTACACTATTGATATTAGACGTAAACGGATCGATGTTTAAGGTGGTTCACCGACCATACAAAACGTTTTTTGATATTCGCAGATTATAGTCAACGGCGTGATATTTTAAGAAACATATGTAACACACTTTCATAAATTTTCTATCCATTTGCGCGAAATTGCCTCTTTCCTAGAATATACTTGTATAAACTAGAATCATTTGAGAAATTCGTTTGTCACGTGACACTTGGGAAAAACGATTATTCTCAAATTATTCTAGTTTATACAAGTTTATTCTAGGAAATGAGGAATTTCGCGCAAATGGAAAGCGAATTTATGAAAGTGTGTTACATATGTTTCCTAAAATATCACGCCGTTAACCTGTGAATGTCAAAAGAAGTTTTGTATGGTCGTCGAACAGCCTTATTCATTTCAGTGGATTTTTTTAAATTCTAGTACCCAATAACGTGATTAATTCATACAGAACTATTGTTCTTGGGACAGTGTTTTCTTAAATACTAAAAGTAGTCAGATTTAATTTTACCACCGATTACTTTTAAACAAATACATTAACAATATTTTTAGCTGTGAGTGTCCTGGGCTTCACGTTAAAACTCGCTAATTCACTTAAGTATTCATCTACGCTATCGATTTATTCAGCAATAAAGCTGACTGAATTGCGCGATGAAATATTCACATTTTAGTATTTAAATGAATAGATTGGAATCGACCATTCGTGATTGTGTCCAGTGCGTTGTTTGGCTTGAATGTAGTGACATCATCAATAATGTAGAAAAATACATTCCGCAGACCTCACCATCATCGGTTGTACTGGTATAGTATTTACCTATCGATACGTGTAGTCATGTACCGACCAATTTCCCAAATAAACGTGCCCCGGTATATCACCGAAGATCAAGGCAACACGCGACAATTTATTATTTTCGCGATCTGCAAACATAATATTTTTTTACCATACATTTATACTACCTTATTGTCAGCTGGAAATGGTTATTTTCACTATTTGTATCACATTTCTTTCTAGATCACAGATTTCCCAACACGTGGTAGTTTTAGCTGTTTATAAAGGTGTTTTATTTTAAACGTGAAATGAATAAATAATCTGTTGACGTAAAAATGGTATTAAAACTGCTCTCACCATGCGTGTTTTGAGTTCTGTTTCAAAATCATCATATTCATCATGTCCTACTCAGCTTCTATTGTATAATTTCTAATAAATAATAATCTTCTACAACGTGTTAATAAAATAACGCAAAACCTGAAAACTGTTCGTTCAGACTCGAGAGTAGAATGTGAAAAAAAATAGGATTTTTTTTTGACGTGATTTATTAATGCCCCTAGTGGAAAACGATACAAGTCGAAAATTGTTACTTTACAGGAGAGCGAAAAATCAAAAGGAGAATGTTTTACAGCGCACTGCGCAGTTATGGTTAAAAATGAAATATAACTTTAAATGAAGATTAAGTATTAAAAATGCTCTTTTGTATGTTGTATTATAGGATTTTGTATAAATTAAACGGTTAGCAAAATACTTGACTTGTACCCGTTTGAATTTAAAAAAAATTGAGATATAACTAAAGTCGTCCCTCTTTTCACGTACTTTTTACATAAGTGAAAAAAGGTATCCATTACAATATTTTTGAAATAACTCTTTATGTGTTTGTTTTTTAATAAACTTCCAAATTAAAGTTTAGTTGTCTAATTCATAACTATGACATGGCATACACATTTTTGATTTAAATACATAAATATCAACTTGTACCTATTTTCACATAATGTCAGTCAAGTCTATTTGGATTTAAAAAGAGTTATATTAATAGTTATTTTGAGTTGTATCGCCACACACATTTTTTCATAGTTTTAATTAGAAAAAAATTAAAATTCTTCCTCATCCTTCTTTTGAACATATCTGCCAAGCATAAATGTGGAGCCAAATTTTTTTCTTAGTTTTAGATCTGACATACTGACAAATGCAGGGAACGACAAAATGTGAATTTTCACAGCTTCTAACCTTTCATCGCTAATTTTGTTGGCACTCGGCTGTCTTCCTCTGGGTGAATCAGGTACAAGACCTTCATTATTCGTTTTTCGGCAACGTTTTGCACGAACTTGATAGTTTCATTAAACAACCCTTACAAGTTTGATAGGATTCAGTTTGTATTGTCAAATAATAGTTATTGGCAACTTGTCTATCTATTGTTGCGTTAACTTTTTGTGTTTTTTTCTCTTGCAATTTAATTAAACTGGACATAAATCTAACTCTTTTGCCATACTCTCCTAAGCTCCAGTAAATTTCAATATTTTTTTTCCTAAATTCTTCCGGTATTTTTAAAGCATATTTCATCCTACAGTCTTGAAGCTGCTGAAATTCGCTTTCCTTCACTTTTTTCCTTTATTTGTTGTATAATTCTTACCCAAATTTCTCCTTCTTTTTTTGTTTTCCCTGTCCTTTCTCTTTTTCACTTTTCCGCGGCTTGCGTTTTCGTCCTTCTTTGACACCAACTTTATCCCAAAAAGAACCTTCTGGCTCTGAATCAGGTATAACTATGTTTCCTCTATTAGACCTCTGTCCAATTCTTTCCGAATCAGAACTTTCTTCAGTATCAGGAACATAATCGTCACTGCTGTCTGAACTATAGTGTATATAAAAGCACGGCAAGGAGTCTACTAAGTTAAACAATAAATCAAAGCAGGTCATGTACGACTTATCGCGATCAGTGAAGAAATGTCTACGATTTCCTCAATTTCACGGTTAACAGTCCGCAGTAAGCTCGGCCGAATTTCACCTTCCCATACAAACGTAGTTTCGCTCTCATTTTAAAACTACATGTTGGACAAATACACTGGTCGTTTGTCAATAATCTTGGTCGCCATATTGGTTTGTTCTAACAATAAAAACCTACCGTGACTATAATATATTAAGAGTCCGCAGTAAGCGCGATTCTCCATACAAAAGTAGTTACGCTCTCATTTTAAAACTACGTGTTGGATTGTAACGAATCTTTGCATATACATTGACATGAGGTATATCTATGTCTGTAATTACTTTATATGGTTCCATTTTATAAAACAAACGAAATACAGCAAAAACAAGTTTTGTAAAATAAATTCGCTGTATTTTTTTTACTATGGTATCTGAAGCTACATAAACTAATTACAGACATAGATATACCTCAAGTCATTGTATATGCAAAGTTTCGTTACAATCCAACACGTAGTTTTAAAATGAGAGCGTAACTACTTTTGTATGGAGAATCGCGCTTACTGCGGACTCTTAATATATTATAGTCACGGTAGGTTTTTATTGTTAGAACAAACCAATATGGCGACCAAGATTATTGACAAACGACCAGTGTATTTGTCCATTAAATACGTATTACTGTTAATCATACTACGTGAACTTAATCAATTTTCGTTTTATTTCATCAAACAATACTCAATATAAGTCAAAACTTGCTTGGTGTAAAAGGGTATAAGTAAATATAAATTCTTAAATCGTAGACATAACCTATCGGATAATATCTTAAAACTAGGTGAAAAGGGATACAACTCCCCCGTCATCGTCGTCGTCATTTGCGGTCCACGAACAACGTAAACACGTACTTCTCTCACCACTACGCAAAGGCGACTGAGCGCTCCGCGGGTGTGCGCGGGGGCATCGCATTTACACTTGTATCGTTTTACACGTATTTTTTGTAATCTATGGCGGTATAAGTCGACATGCGCTAGCAACTATCAAAATTAAGGCGTGAATACGGATTTAAGTTGACTTGTTCTCTTAGTAATGTCATATTATTAGTGTAAAGCGATATAAATAGATATCGATCCTTAAGCACTAAGCATTCCTAAAACAGATAAGTGTAGATACATCGTTAAACACAGAGAACATACGAAATCGTAAGATGTACCTTTACTCATACCATTTGTCACGAAATAATAATATGCTTTCATTGTTAATAAGAATATATGTCAATATATACCCACCGCGTCATGGTCATTTGAGTCATTTATACCCTTTAGCACGACTGTAACTTTGTTAATTTACAAGAAAACTTAGATCCGTTTACACCAATCGACGCGATATTTTTTTTATTTTTTTTTTGTATATATAACTCAATTTGGCCAAAATCAGACTTATACCCCTTTTCACTAGGGGCACAGATTTTATTACATTTGTATGGAGCAGGACGCCCCAGTCAGCCAACGCTCCATCATACAAAGATAAAAAAAGCACGTCAAAAAAAACCAGTTTTTTTCATAATCTACTCTCGATTCTGAACAAACAGTTTTCAGGTTTTGCGGTATTTTATTAACACGTTGTATATTGTTTTATGTTATGATATTGTAGCAAAATGACTACAGTTTATTCCGTCTGGGCCGCGTGTGTCTCATTCCGAAATCTATGTTTAATGTTTTATGTAGTCATAGTCCCGCGCCACTTCAATACATACCTGCATATTTTATAAATGAATGTAAAGTTGTGAGTGACTATTTGAAAATACTTTAATTATGTCCTTAAATAATAATGTTCGTATTATATTCCTAATATAAAATTGTAACTTTTACCTTAAATTTGTAGTGGAACGCTAGGCTGACGCAATCGCGAGCCGGGTCTTACTCTATTTGCTTCATTTTCAACGAGACTCGGATTGCCAAGAAGTTTTGCGTTCAATTTTTATAATATTACCTGCTTTTCTTGCGATGCATGGCTCGTTTCAGTAAACGGTTTTTTCAGCTTGGTCGATTTGGCGAACGTCTTCATCATTCGTCAATCTTATTATTTATGCGAAAATTCTCTCAGCCCTCTCTGGATCCATGAGATGTGAATGAAATGTGTAAAGTGTTCGTGAAACTAATATTATCGTTTTTGGTAACAATTTTTATGTAATACAAATTAGATATATAACCAAATGAGGCGTGATTTTAATTTAATCCACCCCATAGGCGTGTTTACATAAAATGTTTCAAAAGTTAAATAAGAAAGATTATGTTATTACACAAAGACATCCAACACAAAATGATACATATGTATCAGTGAAACGCACATACGTTTCACCATTATCAAATAATGGCATACCTAACCTCTCAAAACGATAACCAACCGCAGAGACCCCATCTCCCATAACATCATCTACAGGAACAGTTTCGCATGCAATCTGACACTTAAAACCACTTGGCTGCGATTTCTTGGAAAGTTAGTGCGCTCGGTATGATACCCGTCACACCCCGCTTCCGATGGACCCAAATCGATGAACTATAAATCCATTGTCTAAGTTTGCACAGACAGTGCTCCTCTCTGGACTCAGAAGATTAATTTTCTTAGTTTAGATTGTTTCGTGACCCTTTGTGCAGGCGATAATTGGATTTTCTCGACTATCTGTGATCTAGTTACCTACCTCTTCAGTGTAAAATTCATTCGATTACTTTATCGCAATATGCATGATTAAACCACGCGTGTCTATGAAAGTGTTTAATTTTTGTGCATAAATGAAAGAACGGGACATTCTTTAATAAAATGACCAAACTCAGTGAAGTACGTACCTATGAAACGAAGTGAAAACCGTAAAACAAAACCAACTAAGTCACCAGTGACCCAAAAGCGAAACGTAGTTAGTGCCCAAATAAAATGTTTCAACGCGCACAACACCAAAACCATGTCGAAATTTCAAACGATAATATTATTTTTATTGAAAGAACGTTGACTTAACATTGTTGGTATTTTATCCTTGCAACTTGGTTTCTACCTTTTCACGACAGGTGGGTAGCAACAGCAATAAAACAGTTCTGTTTTATGAGCATCGTCGTCAAACTCAGCTTAGCTCTGCGCGTTTCGTCGCAAGATTATTCTTTGCTCCAACATCATAACAGCTTTCAAGCGTGGTTTCTTAATTTTATGTACGCTCAGT
Source organism: Epinotia bilunana (assembly GCA_947049275.1). Taxonomy (NCBI): domain Eukaryota; kingdom Metazoa; phylum Arthropoda; class Insecta; order Lepidoptera; family Tortricidae; genus Epinotia; species Epinotia bilunana. The sequence continues at coordinate 16,699,814 of OX346260.1, read as the reverse complement.
AATCTTGCACGCAATTAACGAAATTGTGTGTTAGCAATATGCAAAAAGGCCGCAGCATCAACTGAGGTTGGTATAATCAAAAATAAACCCCCCTCTTAACGGGTGTGATTTCGCTCTTATTATGCTAACTAAGCAGAGATTGGCATGTACCCACTGACATAACCCACTGCCAAGTTTCACCACTTCTCCTTGGGAACGAACCGATTATTTAATTATTAAAATAAGTATTTAATACTTCAGTTACTGTCGGTAGGTGCTCATTTTACCGATTCTTTAAAACAAGTTCGCCAACTCGTATCGTATCGACTCAGTAGTTTAATAAACTTTTCAGAACATACCCTATTATACTCGTATTAATAGGTAGTTTGCAGCCGTCGTAGAAAACACCGGCCGTTCGTAATTGATACCTACATGCTGAACGTACCTTTGAATAAATAAGACGATTGATATTGATCTTTTCTAATTGTGTTGCGGCTGTGAATGTCGACCGACGGCCCCTTCATTAAATATTACTTAAAAGGGATTGTAAGTAACTTGTTAGAAAGAATAGACGATGCTTATTGGTGCCATCTCTTTTACCTTATTTTAGAATTCAGGAAAAAGTAAGTCACGAGTTGAACTAATCGAATTCAAATAAAAATGTTAAACGAATTTAGGACAGAGGTTTTTATTAGTTGGTAACAACGATTAATAATGTATAAATTGAAATATACTTCATAATAATGGCTTATATTATTTATGTAGATGAGTTAAAAATCTCTTAAATGAATTATTGAACGAGCGAGCGAACTTCTCCATTTCAGCTGCGGCAAAAATGCTTTCGTATGTCCGGAGTTCGGCGGGTGACCGGCTGTTCTCCTGTAAAGGTCGCATTTGTCAACCGCTTCTCTTAAAATATTGTGAGCCGGTTTTGTTTTTATTTTGTCAAATCACTTTTTTAAAACGAAAAAAAAAACAGGACTGGCGCCTCAAGATCCCACCTGGCATGTATACTGCCTTTAGTTTGTATTTACTATTTAGGTAGTTTACACAACGTAATTTGACACAGGAAAGAGCTCGTATTGTCGGAATGCAGTTGTATGTTGTGTGTTGTATGTAAACGGGAGCAATTTCCCATTGTAACAACAACGTATATATCGCATAAATGAGATGTGCCCAGCAGTGTGACGTATATAGACTGATTTTTATTATAATCGCAGAAATTGAAGACGATATAACCACAAAAAGCAAAATTGTATTTATCACCATCGAAATCACAGCCTTTCACAACATTAACCATGTCGCCAACAGTCTTTATTTATTAGTCATTTAGGTATAATATTTAATCTAAAGTCAAATTGCGATGGCTCGTGCACCAAAAATAACTAGCTACTATTCTAAATCTAATTAAAGTTCTAAATTAGAAAGCAGTTATTTATTCACGCTAATTTACATAATAACAATGTTATATAAACGCCCCAACGCTAAAGTGAATGAGGTCGCGTTTATAAAATAACTTTTAAACTTGCCATTTTAGTTGTCAACGACTAAATCATAAATGAAGTTCGAGGGATGAAGTTTTTAAGGGACTTAGTGGGGAGTTAAAAAGCGGTGCATTTCATGCGGCAGGTGACCTGCTGTGCTATTCACAACTAGTTTCACCGAAGCGCTCACCCCCACTATATCTTAACCACGAGCTCTGTAACAACTACGGTAATCGGGGGTCTGAGTTACATTGGTTTGAATGGGGTGAGGTGAAGCGTAGTAAATAACAGCGGGGTTTTATCAGCCCGGTGCAGCCAGCGGGTGACGGCATTACACTCGACTGCAGTACTGCACACCGGTCCTTGCACGTCCACGATACAGTTTAGTCTCGCTAAGACTGAAAGATGAATGTTTTATGTCTGCTTTCTAGACAGATTTCCCGAAATTTCAGCAATTTAGAAGATATCGCTTTTTCTGTTTTGTCTTTTGCGATTTTTTATAGCGTTTAGGCATATTACAGGGCAAGTTTTCAGTAAACTTGTAAGGCACGGGTCTATATCAGATGGCATAATTTTTCATTGTTCGATGTTCGTGTCGCATAACAACTTTTCGCCTATAAACGTTTGGCCTCTTAATACTTGTTGTGCATAATATTTATTGTGTCGAACATCGAATTATCGAACACTACGTGTCCCTAACTTTACAATTCCTAATATTAGATGAACTAAGGCTGTTTTGATTAAAATTCATAATTCCTAAACATATTTTCAATTGGGAAATAAGTATCTACGGCCCGCCATAAAGTCGAAGAAGCTCCTGGGTGGGTATACTACACAATAAGCATAACGATTTGCAAATTGTACATATATAATATGTAAGTATAAAGTAGTAAAAAAGTGTTCTTTCTTCGTGTTCTGCTTGGCAAGCCGCTGCCGTCGTTCAAATTAAAGAAAAGGTATATCTGTATAAGCAACTTTTTATTAGTAATTGCAGCAGAGGTACTTAGTACCACGTAAACAATTAGCGGTTACAATTAACAATTAAGGTCAATGACTTTGTCTTCTTTATCTGCTTGAAGTGAATTCATTCTAGAAAAGGGATTTCTACTATAAAAATATGTACTCGCTTCTAAGCCCACTTCATCGCCTCCGTGAGCCCTTAGAATTTCTAACCTAATTTCGGGTTACCTTTGTTTTACCAAAAAAAATTTACAAATTATCATTTCCCAAAAAAAAAATTCGTAGAATTTCATTTGCCAAATAATCGTTTATCAAATTAACACTTGATAAATAATTCTTTGGCAAACCTAATGTTTGCCATGTTCATGTTTAAGCACTATCTCGTTTACCAACTAGTACTTTGATCCATTCGGTCAAATATGTTAGTTGGCATAATATGTCTAACCAAAACAAAATAAGACAAATTATTTGTATCGTCAATATTTAATTTAACATTTATATTCCGTCGGTTAATCAGCAGAGGAACTCTTCAATGACAAATCATTTGCATCTTTATTTCAATGGTGTATAAGATACACAATAAAATAACAACTTTTTTTGTTATGTGGGCAGGGAGTATAAATTAATTTGTGTAGAGGTCGCCATTCTAACCTAACCTTCGCGGGGTGCCTATTTCCGCTATAAGGGACACAAGCTAACCCTAACCTAACCTACCAAATGATACAATTGTTACGACCGTTTGCTTTTTTAGTGCGGGGGGCTTCGCCCCCCGAGTCCCCTCCGTGGGAGGCTCTGCCCCCCGTCCCCCTTATTTGGCTGCCATAACCTAATTTAACGCCCTTGCCTACCGACCTACCTAACCGTGCATTTTTTATTTAAGGGACCGAGCCGTTTAATAATAGTATTTTGGTAAAATTTCATAACCCAATTAAATGTGATTTTTTGTCTATTTATAGTTTGCCATATCATTAACTTGACTAAATGTTTATTGTCTAATGTTTTTTTGCCTTATTAAAGCATTTGCTAAAGGACCCAATGTCATAATGTAATTTTTCGTAGTAATATTTAGCTGAATGAAAATTTCACGTAATGAAAATATTCGTATTAAAATTGTGCCAAAGTTTGCATTGGCAAACAAAATAGTTGCTAAACTTTATTTGGGAAATGAAATTTGACCAAAATAAATTTGGTAAAACAACAGGATCCCCCTAATTTCACTAGCCCTGTTGTGAACCCTAAAATCGCAAACCCGATTTTTAATTTTTCCTAATTATTCATTTATAGCGCTAATGGGCTAAATTAAAACGAATTTTCATAATATCTGTCTGACCAAATTCTCACTAAAACTAATTTTATTTAACCGATTTTTTCTTAGGCCTAATATTTCAATGCCTAATAATACTAGACCTTATTATCTATTTCTCTAAAATCACAAGCCCGAATCTTCATTTTGCCTAACTATTTTTCCCCAACGTCATTATCCCGAATCCTCGGTAACTAATATAAATATTATTTCACCGATTTTTTCTTTTCTCGTATAAAATCGATTCTGGCGCTACACCAACCGCTGCCGTGGCACGATGGTTTCCCTTGCTCGGCTCGCGCGCCAGGGTGACCCTGGCGCGTTCTACCTGTTCCAGTTCTACCTGTCTAGGTCTAGGTCTAGGCTTCGCTCGTCGTCGTGCCTACACCGACCTGCCTTAGAGTAGAATAGGTAGGCAATCCGAAGTCCAGAGGTATATTTGATTCTAGAAATTGATGATGTTCAAAGATAACCCAAAACGTCACTGTTTCGAAGAAAAATGCATTAGGTCTAGTGAAACATTAGAGCAAAAGTTTATAATAGGTCAAGTGACAGGATAGGTGCGACGAAATTAGGTGTAGTGTTCATTAAACATAGTAATCATTAGGCTTAGTAATCATTAGGAAAAGTCATTATTAGTTTCCAATATATTAGCAAACTTGATGTTTAGTGAGTATTAGAAAAGATTAGGAGGTATGAAATAAGGCCCAGCAAATAATTATGCCATACAAGATTAGCTATCTGAATATTAGGGCTGATAAAAATCGAAGAAACTTATAGCTGTAATGTAATCAGCACTAACGATATTAGGACACATTCACTAACAAGAATCGCTACGCGCTACGCTCGTAGCCGATCCCGTGGTTTTCCTCGTATGTAGCGGAAAGCGACTACGGCGTAGGCGCCCGCTAGGCGGTTTCCTGGTAGTGAAAGTGATAAGTGGAGGGGACCCCCCTTCATTCTGGGCGTGTGTGCCTGCTGCACCTCATCTGATGAAAAATAAGTAAAGCTAAGGCGAAAAATGTGCTAACTAAGATCAACCCATCTACATAATTCTTAAAGCGTATTTCCATAAAATGCAGCAGGATTTAGCAGCGGGCTAGCTCTTCTGCTGCTTGAGGCACTGCGCCGACGCGGCCACAAGATGCGGGCTGGCACACCTATCGCCCAGGACCTACGCGAGAGGATAATCGCCTCATTTATAAAGTTTAGCGGGACAAAGCTGTGCGAGTTTTTGATTGAAAACAAACTTAGAAGGGACGGCCTCATTTGAATAAGTATTCTGCGAATAAAGTGTGGCTTTATGTTTTCCTTTAGGTGTTTTTTTTTTCTTTTGTAATGCAAAACAATGTTCCACCTTGTTTAGGTACAGCACGCTTTATTTTTGAGTGAAATACTTTTGAAGTAAAGCTTTACGGTATAAATTATTTCATTTTCATAGCATTGTTCTTAATATTTTGTCTTTTGAAACTTTATGCGACTTTAAGCAGAGGAATCGTGAGGTGACAGGTCACTGTGTTGTTCATATAATTTACATAAATAACTTAAACTAAAAAAAAAATACTTCTTCAAGTCTTATTAAAAGACTAGGCAGAGGAATCGTGAGGTGAGAGGTCACTGTGTTGTTCATAGAATTTACATAAATAACTTTAAACAAAAAAATACTTCTTCAAGTCTTTTAGACTTGAAGAAGACTTAGACTTTTACATCCAATTCCGGGCAGTTGAACATAGATCGCATATTTGAAGTGTATTTATTATTTACGAAGAACGCAAGCGAAACCCCGGTGTAAATATTGTCTGTTGATTATCTACATATTTAAACACAATGAATGTATTGTTTTTTCAATACACGAACTCTGAACGAAGAACCCTAGTTTCTTGAGTTTATTGGTGCCACCTCGAAACCAGGGCATCTAAAAAAACCTGTAACTATGTAGTTGTAAACATTTAGTTCCAATCCGGGCCACTCAGTTCCGAATTAGCACGTACCGGCGGCGCAGTGATGTTGATTAGACAAATTTCGCGCGGTACAGCTAACTTGCTTTCAGATTAGCGGCTCACGTCCGTCAGTCGGTCCAGCGCGCAATTAGCGGCCCGATGCCGATGGGACGACAATTAACAACTTCGTACCAATTCCGACTGTTGGCGGAGCAAAGAAATTAAAGGCATTAAGTGGTGGTGTATGGAGTTTGTACAATTGCTGTTGGCGGTGACAACAGAAAAGGCGGTTGGTTGTGTCGACGGTTAATTGAAGCTATTTTTATTTAATAAATAATATAAATATAAGGGGACATTCTTACACATATCGACGTAGTCCCATAGTAAGCTCAGTAACGCTTGTGTTATGGGTACTAGACGATATATATAATAGATATAAATATTTAAATGCATAGAAAACATCCAAGACTCGGAAACAAATATTCATGCTCATCACACAACCTACCTAACCTACCCCCCCTCCCCCGTAGTCTGTCGTGGTGAACACTGGGACCACTTAAGTTCGCGAGCCTTCTGACGTCATCAAGTTTAATTTCCACAGCAAAGAAAAATAAACTCGAGTGATGAATGAAAGCACATTATTGAACTCATTTCTATCCTATCATCAATCTTTGCGGTATTGAAATTAGGATAAAGTACCACACCTAATTTAACACAATTTATTTTCGTTGGAAGTTGCTAGATAATACATCTCAATTTGTTCAAGTTCAGATTACTTTGAATTAGACTTAAGTAGGATTGTTTTGGTTAAATTTTGGTTTAGAAGATTAAGCGGCACGGGGACAACAGGCGTTTGATCGATATCCCGGTAATGAACCCGGGCGGTACTCCCTAGGTATTTACTACGGATACTCGCTACCGGATAAAAATAGCCCAGGAACTGAAATAGGCATATTTTAGAAAGTAATCGTTTTTTTTTGTTGATTAAAAAGTTTAATCGATGTTAATACATGAAGCAAAAAATTATAATTGTTTACTACGTTTAGTGCTCAGTGTAGGCTATTTAAAAAAACATTCAAAATTAGGAAAAACTTTCAAACTTTTGCTAAGTTTGCAAGGTTTTCATCAGCTGAGCCCACATGAAAATTATTATTTTGGTATTTTCAATTAACGCTGGCAACCCCTTCCCACCACCCGATCGATTTAATTTTTTTTGGGTGCACAGGGAGTACTGAGCAACTGTTTGAAAAAAAAATTAAAGTCGCTGAGCCCACATTTTTTTCCCCACCCCACTACACCCGCACCCACCGCCCGTGGCCTGCCAGCACGAAGATTATCGGAAAAGGTTGTTCAGGGAAGTAGCTAACGGAGTTTCAATACAGCTAAAGCCACATGACCGATTTGGTCGCTAACTCTCCGTCTATTTTGTAACCAATTTGCTCATCAAAATCCTATATTTCCGGTCTACACCCATTCTATTTTCTTTACATAGCAACTGTTCAATGTCACTGTTTCAATGGGTTATTTATTGTATAAGTGCCTGAATTTCAAGAAAACGAACGGAAACATACCAGAAATAATGTAACACAAACCGTCGCTATCGGGTAGTTTTCACCCATACGTACTTTAAGCACCACCTGCCACCAAACGCTGGGCGCGAACTGACCAGCAATGCGTGCACGTGCATTATGTATCCATTTGAAGGTACTAAGAACCCTCAAGGGACAAGGCAATTTAAAAAAGTTAGGATAAAAATAACTACCATGAGGTATTTTTTACCAAGTAGCGAGTTAGAGCGAGCGAGGGTTAATTGCTATCGATTTGATGGTGTACAATTAACTTTGAATGAATGATTAAATATAAACGCTTGTTCTAAATTCTATATTAACAATTTGTTTTGTAGCATAAAATGCGAAGATGGGTAGTGCAGGGAATAGTTTTATGAAAAATCTACCCAAAATACGCCAAATTATATTTATTACTAGCTTCCGCCCGCGACTTCGTCCGCGTGGACCCGGGATAAAAACTATTCTATATTTTAATCCAGGCTATAAACTATCTTCGTGCAAAATTTCATTCAAATCGGTTTAGCCGTTTAAGCGTGATTGAGTAACAAACATCTAAACTTTCGCATTTATAATATTAGTAGGATCTATGATGAAAAATAGACAAAACTTGTCTTTTGCTATACCCAGCATTTCCATACTGGCGAAGGATATATGATAATACAAACGCGGAGTACAATGCGGACCAAACATGCCTAGGCAAGTACACTACCTACCTCAAGATTAGCTGGAGGCTGCAGGCTGATTATGTAGCCGCGTAAAAAGAGGAGAGATGAAAGTTGTACCTCTTCATTCCGAAAACATTCTATGAATGACGTTGCATTGTTGCATGAAACTTACTTATGTAATCAGATATCAAGGGGTTACTGGTGTTATCTTTAAATGAACGCTATCTAAAAAACACTATGTCCAACTTTCAGGATTCTTATAAAAGAAACCTAACCTAACCTACAAGGTAGTTAAGGCACCCTACTAAACTGAAACAATGTAAGAAACAAGGTGTTGCACAATACGAATATTCAGATTGGCTCCTAGACTTTTCGATCGACTCCTGAGCATGTGACCGATTCAGAGAAAATAAATTACATGGTAAATGTGATAAGATACGATAAAATAAGATAATTATTGATTAACGCCACACCACAACAACTAGTGGCTCTGTGACTTGCAGAACTGGCAAGACTGTCTTTAAAAAAGAAAAACGAAAACTGAATCGATCTAAATAATTTATATAATTATTGAACATGCTCAAACAAATTCACGAGAATAGGATGAGGAATGCGACCTGTAGAGAAAACCCAGACAGACGCCGACATACGGAATAGTTTTGCAATGCGGTATTATCGAGTTCTAGTGTCACAGTTTAGTGGGGCTATGTTTAATTTTTAGTATTAATAAATTGTACTTAATAAATAAATACATATCAAAAATGTGTATTGGTTCTCGAGTGGCGACCATCACGTACCAGAAGCCGCAGCGTGGGTAGCCCCCCCCACAAGGTGGACTGATGACCTGGTAAAGGTCGCAGGAGTCCGCTGGACGCGGGTGCCGCAGGACCGTTCATTGTGGCACTCGTTGGGGGAGGCCTATGTCCAGGAGTAGACGTATGTATAAGGATATGGTTGAGTTCTAGATGGGATACGGTCTCTATGCCTCATAACCTCATCCTTACTAATATTATAAATGCGAGAGTGTGTGTGTGTATGTTTGTTTGTCCTTATTTCACGTCGCAACGGAGCGTCGTATTAATGTGTTTTTGTATGGAGATAGTTTAGAGGCTGGAGAGTGACATAGGCTACTTTTTCCAGCGGGAAAATATTCATTCCCACGGGAAAATGTCAATATGTTATGGCGCGGGCATTAGCTAGTAGTTCATAAAATCTTAAGTGTGAAAGATTCTAACTATAATGTAATGCAGAACTTAGTCTACTTTATTGCAATAAACAGCTTGAATTAAGAAAAAAAAATATGCCACTTAAAAACACTCGCGGTCGTCCGTGGCAGGTCATTGGCAGTGTTTTGGTAGGTCTTCCTCCCTGCTTTACGTTTTTATATTGCTATCCGAAGTTCACACTATTTCCTCTGCTTCGCGCCACTATTGCATAATGGGGATTTATTTTGAAGACCGTAGGGTTTTCTCCTTTCTTCACAGTGAACACTGGGGTGACGGAATTCCGTATCAGAAGTCATGCAATCATGTGAAAAGCAGTGAGAATGGACAAGATTCTCGGTCTGTGGCTCTTTAGCCATATTGGATTGTCATATTATGCCACACTCGTTAAGGCATGACGAGTATAAAAGTAAGCACCCACGATAAATACTTACTAAATTAATTTCATTCAAATAAACAGGACGCAATGATATCTGAAATTGGTCCCAGACTCCTCCGATTTTGTTTGGTTTAATGCCAACGTGTGAAAACTGGCTCTCTAAAAATGTGATATAAGTATATTTTTATCTGCAAAATTGTCCTACGGATTTAGGATTCCTTGTTGCGTTACTCGTCACTACAGGGCTATTGTTCGGAACGCGCTAATGGGCCATGTCTCACCTCACTCGTCACATCTAACAAAACTAGACCTCTCATTGCGCTTTGTTACTACAAATTGCTGGACATAGGCCTCCCGGTGGACGTCTTTCGGCTGATATGATGATGACTACAAATTGCGGAGTCAAGATAATTATATTTGTGGGTGAACGGTGAGGTTGAAACAAGTTTCAAAATAGCGGGGCAGAACACCACGTGCGTGAGTGCACTAAACGTACGCATCCCAATTTATTAAAATTCGCGCTCGTCTATATCGACGCGAGCTTTTTATTGGATCTATAAATCTTTTTGTAGCCTTACCTGCCAGTGCAATTGTACAAAAAATATTAAGTTAGTATCGGAATAACAAATAAATGAAATAAAAGTGACCAATCGCCTGTTCAAAATGAATTGCAAACAATATTACATTTTGGAAGCAATCTACGTTAAACCAAAAGGGAATGATGTGGCAGCTCTTTATATTGCAATTTTTGTGTACAAACAAAACGAATTTGCCGCGCAATCAAAGCTGGAATCCGATTGATGACATGGCGGAATAATTGTTTGGCGAAATTGAAAACATTGCGGACGCTTCCCTGTGTAACACCTTGTGCGCCGCCGGCACCGCGAGAACCCCAACCAAGTGGGTGCTAGTGCTTACTTTCCATACACGTTTTTGACGTATTGGATGATATGTTAATCTTCCTTTCAACACATTTGCTCGTAACGTACCTCTTATTACGTCGCATTTAGGCTCTTAACCCTGGGTATTAAACACGCGTATTTTAGAACATTACGGCACTAGGTATCGTGTTTTATGGATATATCCCGATTAAGATACGTTGGCACCTTGAAGCAAGTGCATTCTTAAATTAACCGGGTTGTACAGAATTTTACACAACATTTTAATCCTCGGCAAATGGATTCTTACTCGACTAAACAAATAAAATCCTTTTTGTTAATTAATTGACTATTTATTTTTGGATATGATATAGAAACGTTTAATTTAATAAAACTATTCACTTTTTATAACATTTTACATGACTTACGAAAGATACAATTTTAAAACGAAAATATTTATTTTAATTTGTATGGTTTAGAGATTTCATCGAAGTCTGGCTTAACACATGCGCGTGCACTGGGTAAACTTCACGAAAAAAAACAGTTGCGCGCCATTATAGGTCATCATCATCATCATTAATTTAAGAGTTATCCTCTTGTCGGTGGAGTATTTTCCATTTCTCTCTGTCGTACGCCAGCCCTTTGATTTGCTGATACGACACGACACCAGCTTTTTCCTTCATTTGGTCTATATAACTGTGTCGTGGTCTTCCCCTGCCTCTCCTTCCTTCTATCTTTCCATTATAGGTAATTTCACATATATTTGTAAATATTGTCAATGCGTGTTTGTTTATTAAAAATGGTGACTCGTGGTGTATAGAAAAGTGATAAATAGAATTGACGCCGCTGGAAATTATTGGCGATGTTACAATATGTGAGTACAAACCTTTTGCCATTAATAGGTAAAGAAAATAACTTAGCAAGCCTATACAATTTTCATCTTATGAAATAGTACATTTCGATGCTAGTGCGGAAAGTAAGTCATTACGTTACGAGTACCGAGATATTCGAAAGATTCGAGGGACGAGTGAAGAATGACATTTCCGCACGTGTATCAAACGACGTACAGTTGCGAAACAATAAGAAAAACAACAAGTAAGGAATTTGAAACTTGTATATTATTAATTCTGTAACATCCTTGTAATACAGTTGAATAATGAAGTTGTTCAAAAACCCTTTTAATCTAATTTAATTTTTATTGCCAAAATAATGAATGGTACAATTTGCACAATTATTGAGTGGGGAAAGTGAAAAGCACTAGTTCGCGAAAACCAACTTTCCGCACGCTAAACAGCTACGTAAAGTAGCACTTTTTGAGCAACAGTATTAAAAAGGTTTTTTTTCTCGCAAAATGTGTTGAAAAACGTATGAAACGCGTGAGCTTTGATAATTACATTCTCTGCTCTCTTATCACGCTCACCTGCGGCTCGCGTGAATAATTCCGCCTCTAATGTAATTATTCACATACCTCACTTGTATCACAATGTACTATAATGTATGCACTCCTTTTGGCTTTAACGCGTAGCCAATATGTGTGATTGAGATGCACTGATATCAAAATGGGATTGGAATGAATTTGGCAGACAAACAAACGCAATCGCAAAACACTGTCAAACAAAAGCTCAATGTTAATGTTACCCGCGGATAATGGTCACGTTGTAGTGGTACGCGAGTATTTAAATTACTAAGCCACATGTTTTTAAGACTTGCCCATAAATCTTCGTAACGCGATTAAGTAACGATCAAAATGCTGTATAAATAATTTATTATTTGGTCTAAATATGATTCGAAAGACCATTAAATGTAAAAAAAATATTTATTTATTTTTTATGCGAAATCATTAAAGAAATATTTTATTCAAGTAGTGATAATATTTTCTTTACTGATATCAAAATGGGATTGTAATGAATTTGGCAGACAAACAAACGCAATCGCAAAACACACTGTCAAACACAAGCTCAATGTTAATGTTACCCGCGGATAATTAGGTCACGTTGTAGTGGTACGCGAGTATTTAAATTACTAAGCCACATGTTTTTAAGACTTGCCCATAAATCTTCGTAACGCGATTAAGTAACGATCAAAATGCTGTATAAATAATTTATTATTTGGTCTAAATATGATTCGAAAGACCATTAAATGTAAAAAAAATATTTATATATTTTTTATGCGAAATCATTAAAGAAATATTTTATTCAAGTAGTGATAATATTTTCTTTACTGATATCAAAATGGGATTGGAATGAATTTGGCAGACAAACAAACGCAATCGCAAAACACACTGTCAAACACAAGCTCAATGTTAATGTTACCCGCGGATAACGGTCACGTTGTAGTGGTACGCGAGTATTTAAATTACTAAGCCACATGTTTTTAAGACTTGCTCATAAATCTTCATAACGCGATTAAGTAACGATCAAAATACTGTATAATTTATTATTTGGTCCAAATATGATTCGAAAGACCATTAAATGTAAAAAATATTTATATATTATTTATACGAAATCATTAAAGAAATGTTTTTATTCAAGTAGTGATAATATTTTCTTTATCGTTAGGTAATGAAACTATTTTCTTAGTCTACACCTAGACATTTAGATTTTGTACTAACTCAATGGAGTCATTTCTATGACGTTAAAATAATTTTCGTAACAGTCCAGTTTTCATTACCTCAGTTAATAATTTTCACTTGACTGCAGCCAAGCAAATAGATCAAACGGCTCACATTAACATGCAGCTAACTCGGCGGCCATTACTGTGCATAAATCAATCATGCAACTACATTGAGGATTAAACGCGATGGTCAATATTGCGAAACAAGTGTTATAAAAATGTGTTTGTTAGAGTTAAAAATATAGATAAGGATTATAAGGTAGTGATTATTCTTATTTAATACCTGTTCATGAAACACCAAATAAAAACTTACCTAGTCTCTTCTGAAATATTACTAACCAACAAATCTTCAAATTCCACCCATATCAACTCCAGGGAAAATAGCGAGCCAATACAAATCATACATTATATTTATATCTTCTAAACAAAAATCGCGCAATCCCATCACAACGATGACAAGCACAATAAAAGTTTACCTATAAGTAATATTTCATCTGGAAACCAATGCCGCACTCGACTTCAATCTCAAATGGTAATATTTTATGACCCTATTTCCCACGTAAGAACGTAAGTCAGAAACGGAGATGAGTTTATCGTTTTTTCATGAAACTAATAGAGAATTATACACTCTTGTGATATCATCGCCTTTGCATTATATAAAATCAAGCGTTATGTTATTTGAAATAAAAATTAGACACGATTTAAATAGCCTTTCGGTAGCGATTTAATGGCACTTATTAAGTACTTGATCGCATTTAATAACGTCGTTTAGAAAAAGCGTATTGATTAAGAGTCCGCAGTAAGCTCGATTCTCCATACAAACGTAGTTACACTCTCATTTTAAAACTGCATGGTTGATTGTAACCAAACTTTGCATGTACAATGACATGTGGTATATCCAGGTCTATAATTAGTTTATGTAGCTTCAGATACCATAGTAAAAAAAAACAGCGAATTTAATTTTTTCATATAAAACTTGTTTTCGCTGTATTTTGTTTGTTTTATAATCTGGAACCATATACATTAATTACAAATATAGATAAACCTCATGTCATTGTATATGCAAAGTTTCACAATCCAACAAGTAGTTTTAAAATGAGAACGAAACACCGTTTGTATGGGAAGGTGAAATTCGGCCGAGCTTACTGCGTACTCTTAAGATCTGAAAATCAGAATGATGGTTTGGTTTTCTTGGTTGTTTAATTGTATGAATGTTAGTCACAATTATCAAGAGATCTAGTCACACGGTAACTGTTGACCGCACAAGCTCTGGTTCTTTTAATAATGGAGTTAGAGCAAATGATTATGTATCTACTCTTGTTGCTTTGCTACTGCTGCTAATCCTATGCTAAGAACAGTGCTTATGCTGTTACATTGTGCATAATTAACATCTAGCACTCTAGTTCTCAAATTAGCTACAAGCCTAGTGGTTCAGGCATGCGGCTACGGCTGTCAAGCGGGGCGGTCGTGGGTTTGAATCCCGGCTCTGACCAATGAGTTTTTAGGAACTACTTATGTACGGTATATTTACGGTTCGCTTTTCGGTGAAGGAAAACATCGTGAGGAAACCGGTCTAACCCCAATAAGGTCTAGTTTTCCCTCTGGGTTAGTAGGTCAGATGCTTTCGCTTTCATAAAACTAGTGCCTATGTCAAATCATGGGATTAGGTGTCAAAGTGGACCCCGGGTTCTTTTGGGGTACAACCAGGAAATCGCTAGGAGGATGATGACTCTCGATCTCAAAATTACTGGAATCGTATACGTGTATAATTACATGTCACCAGATGGATTGATTATAAAAAGAAGCATCGGCGACCACCGTAGCAAAGTTGGTAGTGGCCCTGCCTACAAAGCCGAAAGTCCCGGGTTTAGAATAGAATAGAATAGAATAGAAAAACTTTATTCAACATCACATGACATTTCTAGTTACATGGGAACCTTAAAAGTAGACTTAACATATAAAATTTAAAATGAATCCTACAGTTATCCTTATTGTGATGTTAAAAAGGGGCTTGCCTCAGCATAATGTTACAGTAGTAAGGCCACTGCAACGCTGGTTTTCAGGCAGACCCTGGTAACAATATTAATCCATTTTACATTGCTCGCTGTTTGTCAGGAACGAAATGTCTCAGTTTGTGTGCGCGCGTGTGTGTGAGAGTGTGTGCGTATTTGTATGAGTGTGTGTGTGTGTGTTTGACTTGACGGAATATGTGTGATATTGTGTCGTAGGAATGTTTGAGTAGGTAATAATATTGTATGTTTGGATATGCACTGTAAACGTATTTTAAAGGTAGGTTTGAATCCCGGTAAGGGCATTTATTTGTGTGATGAGCACGAATATTTGTTCCTGCGAGTCGTGGATGTTTTCTATGTATTTAACGGGCTCCCATACGCTAATGCCCTTCGATCTGAATCTCTTAGTTCTCTAATGTTTTTGTAGCTTATTATATTAACAACAACGGCTTTAAGCAATACAGTATCCCATATTTACTTCAAAGTTCATTGTTTTCGAGATATTTGGCATCAAAGTTGAACAATTTTAGGCCAAAAAACTGGTTTTCTGGTCATAACTTTTGTGTTAATCGGTTTAAAATGAAAACCCTGGACCAGTTTTTAGAGACGTCACGGACTAACCCAAATATGTAGATTTCGTATATGTCAGATCTTTCACGTCAATAGAGATACAAAATAGGTGTTTTTTTAAGCAATGTTTAAAAAAACATACAAAATTATATATTATACGTAATTTGTTTCAAAATCCGGTAGACCAAAATGGAGATAAAAGATTGAAGAATCAATAGCTATTTGATTTATAATTCTATCTGTAGTGCAAAAGTAGGAGATACGATTCAAAACTTGTCAACAATCGATGAAAACCTCGGGTAGCCCCTGTAATTAAATCGATATCTGTATATTCTCTTTTTCGAACAAAATATTTCAAAGTTAAACGAAAAATACTGACTTGCACACAAATTATGCACAGTAAATAAATCGAATTCAATATACTGTTTAATGGTATTTGCGGAACTGTTTTACTGAACTTCTACTATCTATCCTTAGTTCAACAAACATGTTTTAACATTTTTAAAGAAAACCATCACCTAATTTACTTTTAGGAACATCGTTTATTCTAAATAAAACCCAATTTAATCAGTCATCTTTATATAATTAAGTACATAAAAAAATATCAAGTCCTCACTTAACATGCACTAAACACTGGCACACTGAGTAGTAACTCAGTTTAGAAACAATACTTAGGAGGGTCAGACTGTACCAAAGGGGGGCCGTTTTTGTTTCAGATTACGTCAAATAAGCATCTTTTATAAGAAAAACTTTTCTCTAAAATTAAAAATGGTCGTTAGACGCCTCCAAAGATTGATGTATTTTTATATGCATGCATTCAGTTAATTAGTGGAGTTACCTAGTGTGCTGAACAATTATACAGATGTGCATTCAATAATAATCCCTTTATTTATCTATATAAGTATGTTTATCGTCATCTAGTACCCATAGTACAAGCATTGCTTAGTTTGGGCTAGGTCGGTTTGTGTAAAATTGTCCCCAAAATATGTATTTATTTATTTATTTTGTTAATAAGCCGCACACACACACACACACAATGCAATAATCACTAATCGTTTTGACCAATAGGGGCGACCCACTTGAGCGTAGTCATAGTTGTCACGTGAATTTGACACTTAGATTCTTGTTGTTAGGGGCAGGTAATTACTATGCGCGGTCACGGAGCGGCTTACCTCTAACCTCGATCTCTCTAGCGCCACCTTGTGGCGATGTGCTAAACTAAATCATGTTGGGAGAGGGCGCGGCATTTTTAAAAACTTTTTCTTACTCATAGGAGCGGGCTTATGGTGGTTGCATTTAACGCGCTATACATTCAGGATTAACCTTGCCAATTGGACAGGACAGTATTGGAACTTTTCGCTCGGAGCATCTGGCCAAGGGTTGATACGTACTTATTGTTTACAAATCAATGTATTACTTACTTATATTCTATTCCCGCTCATAATTGACAGGACTTTGTAGTTTTTCTAACATAGCCATTTTATAAAAAAAGTTTTAATTTAATTTAATTAAAAAGTCGTGCAAGATTGCATTAAAAAGATATTTTCTTACGGGAACAGACAGCGAGATGTATTGCTGGGGTGAAAATGCAATAGGTATCTATCTACTCTAATTAATCCTACTAATATTATAAATGCGAAAGTTTAGATGTTTGTATGTTTGTTACTCAATCACGCTTAAACATCTGAACCGATTTGAATGAAATTTTGCACGAAGATAGTTTATAGCCTGGATTAAAATATAGGATAGTTTTTATCCCGGGTCCACGCGGACGAAGTCGCGGGCGGAAGCTAGTTACCTATAAATATTAGGATTGATATTACTGTTGTGAGCGGTGCGATCCATTCGCGTCACGCATAAACTTAAGGTTTCTGTACGCGTATATTATATAAATAAATCTAATATATATATATATATATATATGCATATTTATGTGCAGGTAGGTACTAGACAAGGATATATGTATTAATATCATATCGAGGAAAAGTGTGAGATTGTATCTTTGTAAGTTTGTATGTAATGGTAATGGGCAATCTCTGGAACCAGTGGACCGATTTAAAAAAATACAATTAAATTAATAAATTTCACTTCTGCGTCGAGTGTGTGTGTTCTTTCCAGATGGTCATAGGCTATATTTTATCCCTGGGGTTTGCCTGCGTTCCTTGCCACACACGAGCGAAGCCGTGCGGGTAGCTAGTATTTAATACACACACTTCACTAGGGTTTCGGATTTCTCGGCTTTTTTTTTCTCGGGATTCGAGAATTCTGGACTAAGAATTCCCGGGAATTCTCGGCTTGACGAGAAAATTGTGAAATTAAAAAAGTAATGGTTAGGTTAGGGGAGGTAGATAGTTATAATTTTTGGAGTAAACGAAACGGTGCGGTCTAATTACTCGTATAAGAAAGATAAATATTTTAGTTGCAGCTTGAATATGACTGCCGTGAAATATTTGAACATAAAGAATGTTATACGAAATAAATTTGACCTAACAGATTTTCATTATCAATGAATAAAATTCAAAAGTATTCTAGTTAAGTGATGAGACATGGTGGATCTTGAGTATACCGGTACTTGTAAATTCCGCTTATCCGATTATCTGACTATAAACTGGAACAACCCAAATAATAATAAAATAAATTAAACCGCCTAAATAAAACAAATCGAGACTGTAAATCGAAAAGATGATTTCTAACTTGTGGCTTTGGATTGATTTATTTAGCTAACACCATTTTTATGTGACTTAATGTAATTTTAGGAGGAGTAAAAAAGAAAACGAATCGCCTACAAGGCACTAGCACTCGTACTGAGAATTTCGCATCTACCCACAAATTACAGATAAAGGCTTAAAGCCCTAATAAATTAAACAAACATCCACCTACGCCAAATAATGATTGAAATGTGTATCGTAATTAATTTCAATCATTAACATCACAACTTGTCGGTAGTAAAAACAGACGCGTTGGTGGCCGCGCCATTTAGCCGCTTGTTAATTTCATAAACTGCCTAATGAAATTGCAAATCTGAATATTGTGCAACAAAATTCATCAAACTCGGGGGCCTATCCATCTAAACGTATAAAATTTGATTCGGTTTAGTATCACGCGCCCTCGCTTCTAGTTCCTATCCTAATATTGAAGTTGAACACGCTCGCGTGCATGTCAAATACGACCCCGATCCTTCTTCTTCTTAGTAGCTTCACTCTTGGCAGTGGTCGTGATTGTAATGTCGGTTTAGTGGCAAGCTTGACAATCCGTCGCCATTCCCAACATCGCCATCCGTCTCAAGGCCGCCTCTAGCGTCCTCCCGATTCTAGTGCAATGCATTTGTTCAATCGACCCACTGGTTGGCGTTATTTTCTTTTTCAAGGGAGTTGTGCACAAGCATAGAAGACAGAAGAGAAGGTCCTCTATGCTGATGTAAGTAATTTGAGTATTTTTTAGTATTAGTAATTGTGTAGAAACACGTAATTGAACGAGAGAGCGAAGCGAACGAAGTTCTTTACTTCAGCTTGGGCCAAAATTCTTTCGTATGTCCGATGTCCAGTGGTTCTCCTCTACAGGTCGCATTCCTCAACCGATTCTCAGGAAATTTTGCAGGCAGGTTTAAAAAAATAATTTCGAAACAAAACAAAAAAAACTTTATCAGCTCACAAAGCTCTTAGTTTGTAATTGTATCAGTTTCGCCCAGCCAGCGATCTGATGTAATGAGATGCTTGATTGAGTTCAGAGGTGGTTGGGAAAATGTCGCCTAACCGTACATTTGTTCTATTATTGTTATATCCGTGCCAAAAAATTAGGGCGATAAATATGCGACCTGAAACTTTCTTTATTACTGTCCGTGGTGAAAACATAACTTTAAGTCTCGACCGTACCGTACATTTTGTTTAATTCATGTTATATAATACCCGAGCTGAGTAAGTATGACAAATATCCTATCTGAGACATTCTGAGACATTACCGTCCGTGGTGAGTACAAAATTTTACGTTTCCTCCTGGCTATGATGTGGGATTTTCCGCATGCATAGCGGGTGGTAATTGCTACTTTATGACCACTTGTGACGTAAAATGATTTGTTTATTTCGCTCATCATACGAGTTTACTCCATTTTAGCTCCCCGTGTGAGGGATAAAGCGAATAGCCGATAATTAAATGATGACGTAAAGCGGTGCTACTGACGGGCGCGTGGATTATTATGGCGATGTTGAGTTACATTTATGAGTTCAACATTTATGTAACTCGGACTGCTTTTGTTCATTTTACGCGCTAAGGCTGCTAACATAATATTGAATTACTCGCTGGTTTGTAATTGCCTTATAATGTTGCCGAATGGTGTTGGGTTAAAATAGCATCACTTACTTTATTCCCGTAGGTGTCAGTCTATAATGACGTCAACTCTATAGTAGACGTGTTTGTGGGCGAAAACATTTTCTCCAAACCGTTTTATTTAAACAAGCAATTGCTAGAAGAAGCACAGGAATAAAATAAAAAAATGATTTTCTCTTTGAATTTCATATTTAAATTTGTAGTTTTTGAAAAAACCTACTTAAATTAAGTGAACCCTAAAAAATTGTTATAACAAGTCAAGGGGCTATTGAATACATCTATAGACCATGAGAATAGACTTTATCAAGTTCCTTAGTATTGGGGGGCTGAGGGTAATAAACATAGCGGTATTATTTTATAATAACGCCAAACAATTGTTTTGTTGTGTTTCGCTCCGTGGGTCACGTACGGTGCTGTCTGAAAATCAGCGCTGTAGGTGTCTGTCTGACACCTCGGCATAATGCTGAGACAGCGACCGATTCACTGCCGCGAAGACACACATTATGTGTCAATTGTATTTTATTTCTACTCCCTTTGTCTGTCCTGTCCCTGTGTCTTCTTTCTCTCTTTCTTTCTTTCTAACCAGTCGGGCCCATCATTTTGGAAATAATAGCTTCAATGTATACAAGCCCTAACTCGGACTAAGCCGTCGCCAAATTAGTAATTCTAACATGACATCAGATGGCTGCATTATACAGCGTGTTATTAGGAATCCTTTTTTTCGTCATTATAGAAGTGATAGACACATGTCTACATGTTCAAACGTGCATTCTTAATGGAGAATAGGTTGAATATGTTGCATTATCCCTGGCAACAAAATTGACTGAAAGAGATCGCCTCTCGGCGATAAACACACCTATTGTTACCTCTACTTGCTTTATGTTCTTTATCGTGCTATTTTTTTAGAGGTTTGCAAAAAAGTGTCATCAGCATCATCATCAAAAATGCAAAAAAGTGTTGGTATTTGTATTGTATAAATTGTTTTGTAAGTAGATGTTTAATGGTACTAAAAGTAACTTTCAACATTTCAGTTACGGAGCTACCCTTACCCGGATTGCTGGCGTCTGGTAAGTGCTCTAATATGACTTGTTACTTTACGTCATTAAAAGACTATTTTTACAGGTATTATTGTAAATATTTATTATTTTATAATTATAACCACCCCATTCTGAATAAAGCTTTAAAATTTATAACAATGCCTCGCTCAATTGACTGTTTATTTCTTTTTTAGGTACTTATCTAGGTAAACAATTCCTAACTACATTAAAACTAACTACTTAATACGATTCTGAGGAATACATGCGCTATCAAAAATGGCATATAGAAATGCGTCATAGCTTCTTACTTTGTTAATTGTATCCACTATCATGTTGCTGTTTCAACACCGCATGTTTAGCACACATTTTAATCCTTTTGAATCTAAAATGTATAAATATGGCTATATCACAACATTATTTCATAAGTTCTGTCCAACTTTGTAACAAAATAGTTATCGTTTGACCTGTGCAAAGCTATATTCCGAAACTAAGTGGCATAGGTACAGGTGTGGACCATAAAAAGGTACAAAGTGCATCCAGAGCCCTAATCTCAGTCAAGGATCAGGATCAAGTGCTCTATAACCGCGAAGCCCGTCAGCAGAATAGATAGCTTGATACCCGCGTCAAAATCGCAGACGTCGCGTTATCATATTCAGCCAACTTCGTGACAGGATAATCTCCCGAGCAAATCGAATTTCCGACTAATCGACTCTATTGTTCCACTAATCGTTGCAAATTTTCCGAAGAAAATACCTCGAATACGAGCGCAGCACTTCGCTGTTTGTTGTACATGGTATCGATTTATAATTTCTAAATTCCCTTAGGCATCTTAAACTGGCCATACAATTAATACACCTATTAGGGGTTCGGGGTCATTTATCGATCCTACCAACTTCTGGTTTGAAAGTGTTTGGTAAAATCCTTTAGGTTATAATTTTCTTTACTCCATGATATCTGTTTTTTTAAGACCTGGCATTTGAACACTGTTATCTGAATTCATGTAGTCGGTACTTGTTAAATGCATTCACTTGTATATGTATATAGTGGTGGACACCTTCAATCGTTTTAAAAATCATTGATTTATTTTATTGTATATTAATTATGTTTATTTTGGTTTACTTGCACTTGACAAACTGAGGAAAAACCTAAGAAGTAATTTTACCGTTGCAATTTAGATAAATAAGGATCTTTTTATTTAATAGTACCTAAACGCATATCATTATTGATTTTATACATGAAAGACTAGTGGGTATTTTGAGTTATTGCAATATTAAAACTAAAACTTTCTCCGCTATCGCGTAATAGTACCTAGTTGTTAATAGGTTAATACTATAATATATATCCTTATTATTTTTCCATACAATTTTTAATGTGATGTTTTAATACTGTTACGCTAAGCAAATTGATACTTCAGTATTATAAGTATCAATTTGACTTTAATCTTTCATCTAAAAACAATCACAATAACGTAAGAATAAAATAAATTGCTTTTTCAAGTTTTCATAAACTCGATACGCGTTAATAAAATTTGAATTCGCTTTCAATACACGATTAGCATAAATTATCCGGCAAAAGAATCAGGGGCGCGCGGATGAGTGGCAGTATCGTCAATAATGCATGCGCGGGCGGTATCCGGCCTAATTGATTCCTGACGTGGCGTGAGCGCGTCACTGGCTCCTTGCTTCAGCGCAAGGCACTGCCCCCGTCCGCGCGCTTCATTACGCTCTTATAGGATCACGTGCAAGTGGACGTAGTACGGTACCTACAGCCGCTTGCCTCCTTACGCGGTCCACATATTTGTAAGTTCTGTTTATTGGTAATGTGAAGTAATTTATTTTTACTGAAATTAAATACCGTATAATTATTATTTTTAGTTGCCATTCTACCTACATCTGTAGAAACGTTTAGAGAAGAGATTATGTAATAGAAATAAAAGCAAATTAGTTTAAGTTACTATAGTTTTGGTAAATTAGCTCGTCTCGCCATCAAAGTTAATAGTTTGGCGAGTTGTTTGTAATTTATCATATGTATTAACTTGTATTTGGAAAAATAAAATAAATTAATAAAATATATAGGCTTGCATAATATCTTTATAAGAAATCCTTTAGGATAGATCAAAGTTCTAAGCATGATAATGATACATTTTCGAATATACAGATAAATAAGTTTGGTGAACTTCTTCAGTTTTGTGTTCAGGAGTGGAGGCAAGTAAAATAACATTACTGTTATTCAGATACAACTACGAACTCACACTGTCAACTTACGTGGCAAAACAATGTCCGGCAATTTTGACAGATTCGACATGGCACAATCTTGGTCGAACGGGGGAATCTTCTGACAGTCTCTGAATTCATTTGTTTTACTCTAATGCGCTCCAAGATTCTATTGTTTTTTTTTCTCTGATACTTTTTTGGAGATTCCTCCACTCTGTACGCAAGAACGCCGGTCTATTGTCTGACCTACATATTTGGAACGCTTGGTTTGTTCCTCTTAAAAAATGCCCAGCGAGCGGCCTGTTTGCCTTACCATATTAGGGAAAAGGCGCTTTTCTGCAATTAAGATGTCATTGATGTTGAGTCATTACATTATAATACCTGCCAATATCTAGCTAGCCACGTATGTATAATAATATCACTTAAAACCTGCAAACCTTAATAACCATGTTCCAACAAAGATTATTCAAACATTGTCTAAAATTACGTATTCCAATTTGAATACAATAAAAGCTGTCCAGTCCTGAATTAGTGGCAGGCAGCAAGTACTCTGTCGTAGCTAATTGACATTCAGAATACATACTGCGCAATCCCGCTGGAGGGCATGATCTTGAACGGCGTGTCACAGCGACGCTGCGTCGGTATTCGAGCACCTATCGAATTACGATTAGCTAAAATCGTATTTATTAAATAATATAACCACAGCTGATTAGTGGTGACTAATGTAAGGAATGTTAATATTGTTCCATATTTAAGGGGAGGCACGCCCAGGTCGATTTCGCCTCTTTCAATTTAGTGGAACAAAATTCTGTACAATTTAGTGGAACATTGCCAAAGGTCAAATTAAACCATAGATTATCAACCCTTACACGGATTTATTTATGCGCAATTTCATTGAAATTCTTCGCGTCAGTTGAAATCTTAAATCGAATATCTACCTGTGTACCTAGGAATTGTTTGTGTATCCTTATTTTCCTATAATTCTCAGTATTATGGATGTAAAAACAGCAGCATTTGCCTACTGGCCTATCCGTGACGTTCACCCGAGCACTTTAAAATCTGAATATTTTAATACTAAAAGTGATTAACATTGAAATTAAAAGGTCTAGGTTTATTTAGATTGCAGATTATTCCGCAATCCGACTTGTTTACAAAGTTGTGGGGCGCAGAATAATTCCGGCGGTCCCTGCTCGTAATGACAACGTACGTGACTTATGTAAATAATGGCGACAGCCAAGATCAGCCCCGTTACACGTTCTTACAGCCGTAATCATATAGTTTGAATATGAAATTGCGCTGGATGAGTGCATGTTAGTTTTGATGTGCTGAATAAGGCCCCTTGTATAGTTCTAGGTATTTTGTGGTATGAACTTAACTTATTTAGATCAAGCTGAATTTTGCCATGTTTCATAAATAATGACGTATTCATTTATTTATACCGCTATTCTTTATGGTGGTCATGTCACATAAGTCCATTTCTGTCATTTAATTCCTTAGTTACTCGGAAATTGCTATTTTTGGATGATTTCTCCAAGTTACATTTCTGCTACTACAAAATGTCACATTCAGCAGTATTATCGTAAGAAACTTGTAGATCTAATCAAATTTAAAGATATCTATGTGTAGGAACTCAACATGGAAAAAGACCGTATATTGACAGTATTAAGTATTAAGACATCATATTATGAGTTCTACTGTCCACGGCTTTGGAAATATATAATATGCTCGTATAGAAAATTATAGAGAATCAATATTCTCAATAATTTTCTATACTATTTGTCATTATTTTTTGCATGATATCGACAGCTTTCCTTTTGTTTCTACGTTTAAACCTACCTACTGTTTGATACAACTACTATAGTGAACGTTACACAAAGTCCAGCACTAACTAACCAATTGAACAGTTTCAAAGGACAAACGGATAAATCAAAGACAGCCATTGCAAATACGGTCCGTTTTGCCTCGTTGCCGTACAAGTGACCGATAGTTTGCCAGCACAATACAGATTTGAGCGATTCATATCATCGTTCGCATACCAGAATGTAAACAATTGCGGATCAGATCTATCTGGCTATGAACATAGATAGCCTACCAATTTCGCATTCTTGTTCGTGAATTATTTGTTATGACGGTTATAGTTTAATTTACTTGCTGTTTTCCCGTTTAGGAAGATTTAGAACTATTCCAACATAATTGCTCTCTATTAAAGTTTTTATCGGTTTTGCGTTAATCTTTCAAAGGTGCTTAATAATAGTGACTCTTGGTTTCACTTAGCATAATCTCTCTGCCGTGACTCCTAAAATAGATAATATTGTACCTATAAATCACGCAAATTGACGTAACAACGGATTAAGATACGATTCAGTCGAGTGTAAAAATATGTATCGAATTAATATGTTCCGCAAACTTAATTCGTCTACATAAGTAAGAGCCATATGGCATAGGTATTATTATCTTTTATTGCTAAAAATGACATTTTACATGTCAAAGAAATAATAATAGCTCACACAGTTCCATACATATTTTAACAATACATGCAACAATGTACTAACATTCTATTTATTGGGCTATATTTTGTTTATTGCGCTTGAGTTAATTTCTAAAATTGTCAGGCTGACACTTTACAAAATGTTATCGAATACAGGCATAGACTTCGCCGACAAGACAACAAGAACACGCCGACTGACGCTAATGAGATGCGCGGACGACAATTTGTTTATGGCGCTCGCCTGCATACAATGCAGGGGACCACAAAAAACTACACTGTTGCATAGTTAAAGGGAATTTTCGAAGGCTGTCATGTCGTGTCGTCGAATACCTTCTGACGTTAACGATGTTTAGATTTTTGAGTCGCATTATGAATCTGGAGTTTATTTTTGTTTCATAACTGCCTATTAATTAAACTATTCTTCTTGAATTAGAAGTTTTTATGCCCACAAGTGCGCAGGGCAAATTCGAAGTCGATTTAGACGACAGATCATTAGATTCATCGTAATTAAGTAAGGTTCCTCAAAAATAATTGAATTAAATACTATATATTACGTTAGATGCCAATGATGTTTATTATTACTTATATTGTCTGTCTCCATGTTTATATAAATAAGAGTAACAGTTAAGAAACTCATAGTTTCAATCTCCGAATAAAAATAAACTGGCACAAAGTAAATTCACTTATGTTCACTTTAATAATAGCTACAACAATATTGCAATTAAAATTTTCAACAAATTAAGTGACGAAATAAAGCTATGTAATGACGTAAGAATTTTTGACAAGAAATTAAAGAAATTAACTTTATAAAAATAGACCCTATTATACAATCAGTGAATTTTTTGCAAAGGCACTTGACTGATTTAATTTTGAGGACTATTTACTTTGTAATTAATTGACATTTATGAATAATCTGGTTAATTTGTATTTTACTTTATTTTTAATGTTTCACTTATATGGTACTTATTTTACTTTGCAGTTTATATTGACATTTGTGAATTACTTAACTGATTTTTTTTACCACTGTAACTTGTAACTGTTCTATATTCTTGTATTCCTCTATTTGCATGTACTTGTACGCTAAGCAAATAAACATCTGAATCTGAATATTATCGAACAGGCGAGTGAAGCGAACTTCGTATGTCCGGTGTCCGGTGTCCGTCCCTCTGTCCCGCTGTCCAACTGTTTTCGTCTACAGGTCGCATTTTTTAACCGATTCTTGTAAAATTTTGTAAGCAAGTTCGTTTATTATATTGACGATGGAAAGGCAAAACCACTGAAGCGACAATTTTACAGGACAGCGATTTAAAGTTTTTTTTTTACTAAAATAATCATAACTTGCTTTCTAGTTCACTTAGAGAGTTGCATATAATGCAGGTGTTATTTAAAAAATATATAGTTATTTAATAAAAATAACGTTGTTGTGCAAAAACACGACGGATTCGAAAATAAGTGTTTAAATGAAATAGCCGCCAAAAAAATCCCGGAAGAACGATTGAAGCGACACCATCATACTGTTGACAGACCCTAGAAAATCGAATGAGGCAAATCACAATTATAAATGTTTTATGTAAGTAAACTTATTATATATCAAACTGGCTTCAAATCTAAACGCATTTAAGTTCATTATGAATATTATTTAGATAAATATTTTCATTTATTCATTTAAAACGATTTGAGACATTTAAAAAACGTAACTTCGATCACTTACAAAAAGTAAGCGTGTTGTCTATGAATTTAAATAAAAATACTCGTGAAAACTTTAAGCATACTACAAACGGGCGCAATTTGTCACACCAACTTGCAATCGTTGGAAAGAGACAGCCATACACTACTAACCAGTCTAACTATAACAAGTTATTGTGACAAATTGCTAGGGCCTTTAAACGTACGAGCACTTGGCTGTTTGTAGTAAATTGTCTTAATTAAAACATATGGTTCAAAGTTAAAAAAGTAAGGAACGTACTTAGCCGCATAAACTGTAGTGACTTTTAACTCTTTTAAATTGTGTTCATCAGTAACGAGGAACTCACGTACTATTTTTGCTACAGTAAGGCGAACATTTCCGAGCTTTTTAGAGAAAAATATTTTTCCAGTGTTCCAAATTGGGAAACCGATATCTTTCAATTAAAAAAATTAGGGTTCGAACAAAAGTGATTTTGGTGAACTAGAAACTACAAAATAATAATAAAATGTAGTTTTTCTCAATTTTCCAAATTATCCCACTCTCCCATACACTGGTTGTTATTCAAAATGAAACTGCAGCTTATTCAATGAATTAAAAAACTTCTATTCAAACCCGTTTACTTTAATAGTTCATTTTAAACGCTATTCAATATTTTTTACCGAAACGTAAGTGATAAACTTATTAGAACGATTTAAGTTAATATAAATAATATTCATAATAATGGGTATTGACTACATTATACAGAATAACGAATTCGGTTTAGGTAGTAGGTATAAGGTAATTTGGACAAGGTAAACGTTCATGTGCTCGTCAGTGTCCTAGTAGTTGCGATCTTTCTGGCAACTTTATTGGTTTATGTACTGTGCAATGGATATTTATTTTAAGAATTATTGTACCCTTTGTGCACAAATAAGCATCTTTAATTTTATGTCATTATCAATAGAGGTGACAGCAGGTTTTAAACTATTGGGCATAAGCATATCGAGCACTGGAAAATTTACCTTATTGTCAGTAGGTACTTACAACCTTGTAGTTCTTGATATTAACAATACTATATTAAATGTTTTTCGATACATATGCCATATACACCATATAATTTGAGATAAATACGTGTGGTTCTTTGTCAAAGTACCTAGTGACGATAATAAACCCGACTTTCTTGCCGTGTTTAATTACCACGTACCTACAAAACACTAAGTAACAACATGATGTTACAATAAAACAATACGCAAAAACCGTTTACCTATTAATCGTATTTAATCAAATACAATATAAATTTCCGTTCGATAGTAGGTATTCTTCATACTTAACCAAGTAGGTATGCCTTCTGGAAACCTAATATTTCAATTATACTTTTAATAACTGCATACTGGTGCCTTACATATCACTAATTATTAATAATTTTAGCTAAAACATGAACAATTTACACTAGTTTGATCATGAAATAGCATATGCACCCAGTTGATTAATTCAGCGAACCGCGAGATAACCAGCTCCCTCCAATGCTTGTCGCTGACTGAAGCGACCGTCTCCGATACACTGCGTTTATTAAAACAGCCTTCGCGGGTATATCACGCTACAAAAAATAAACTAACAAATAATATTTTAAACCTAGTCAGGGGACCGTCGCGCGACTAAAGCGGTCCCCCGACGCGACGATGCCTGGAAAATAAAAATATTTGAACTTATATAATATGTGACGATAACAATTATGATAGGTTTAAAATATTATTTGTTATTTTAGTTTTATTTTTTGTGTCGGGGGGTTTGTAAATTTTTTAATTTTACTTTTATTTTGTCCTTTTTAAAGTGGTGATCTTCAAACGGCTGATCAGGTCATGGTTACGTTACCATATACTTTCAATATCATTGAAGTAACGCGGTACCAAATTTCGAATCTATCGGACATTAGGAAGTTAGTCAGATCCCCTCATCAACTAGAAAAGAGCTGTGGATCTTCAAACGGCTGAACACATTTTCATGAAACATGGCTAAGAACACTCGGGATAAAATTATCTATGATACAAAAAAAAAACTAAACGAAAATCTTTGGTAGCTACGATACCACAGACAGATAGACAGATACACAGATACACAGATACACAGACAGGCACGTTAAACTTATAACTCCCATTTGTTTGCGTCGGAGGTTAAAAAAAGATTCACTCAAATGACATTCCATGGAGTTGGACCACACTTCAAGCGCCATTACACCTCTTACGATTTTCACTTAACCGACCTATTGTGGTTTTTAGAAAATAATGGAAGGGACAAATTCGGCAAAGGAGTGTCGTTTCAAGGAATGAAATATAAGCTTTTATAATAACGTTAATTTAAATAAATATTGTCTGTATTTTCAACATTTCCGAAAAAATACATAAGTACCCTATCTTATGAAATATGTACCTGGAATAAACACTTTAGTGACATAACATCGAAATTTAACTATTTTTTATAAATAAAGTTGTTATTGAGTGTATGGTTAAAAGTGACACAGGTTAGATTTTACTTAAATTGTGTGTCGCGTAAAGTAATGTTTCTTATTTTGTATTACTTTAAGCGACATGAGTCATCAGATCGCTGTGATACACGAAAAAAACGCTGATTTCAAAGATATATATCGTATATAACTCTATTTTTTTGACCAACATGTCGCTTCAGTGGCCTTTCTACCGTCACCACATCTATATTATAGATATTTTTGGTAATCACTTGATCGAAAAAAAAATGAATAATAGACCTATATTACGCATGTTGGCCAGTTGTTGCCAGTTCAGAGTTGTATATTTGTAACTTGTAGCGTCGGGAAATGAGCCTCTGGGATTAATGTTGACAAATGCGCACGCGCAGAATAGTTCATTGTGTCCCAATAGAGCAAAATCATAAATTTTGAATCTTGAATGAAGCGAAATTTTAGAAAGTAGAATCTTGAGCGTAACGAGGGATTCAAGTGTTTGCGCCCAAGGTGGAAATAATTTGGCTACCTAGTGACACATAATGCTATTCAAACTTCTTTGAGGCTGAGGAAAATTGAAATCCTTAATTCGAGGGCAAAATGACTTTTTTCTGAATAGCAGGATAGGGGAAGAAATGTATAACTTTGAGCCCTCATTTCAGGACAACAACGACTTTTATCTGATTGGCACGTGTGACAATTATGTATTTTAATGAAGCAGAATACAGACGTACAGAAACACAATTTGGTAAATATTATGATTGCAATCACAAATCACGATCAGGTCAAATACCCGGTAAGAACGTGTCAGAATCAGTGATTGCACGTGTTCCTTACACCACGGCGCTCTGTTAGCGCTGAATTCCAAGTAAATACAGCCCTTGTGATCGTAGTTTGCATCGTAAATTGAAGCCTTTTAAACTCAAACGCATAGGTAGCTTGTTAGGAGCGAGTCGGGAATTTCTTCGACAGGTTTCGCACTAGGTGAGATTTCAAACGCAATACCTTACTTGAAAATTTAAAACGTCATGTGACTGCAGTCAAAATGAGTTGTATTAATAGATTTGGTCACCGTTATTTCCTTTCGAAGCTGTTACAGATTACTTTGCATGACGATAACTATATTTTCCTACGAAGTAACACATTAACTATCTGTGTTTCTAATCATTAGAAATGGCGGTGAAATAAAACGACATAGTAGCCACAGCATTTATTATTTTTACTAAATGAAACTTAATCGCGTATAATTAACTTTTTTATGTACCTCTCTCTGCAGTCTACCGACGTTTCGGATGTGTCGGAACATCCATGTAAACGGGGACCGTCGTCCGTTTTCTGAACTACCCCCACTTGGTCTTTATTAACCACATGTACACTAGGGTGTTATTAGCGTTGTGTGTCGGCCGGGGCACAATGTCATGGACTGGTGTGTTTTTATAACTTCCTTGACCATAAACTAGGTTCTTTATAATGAGTTTATTGAAACGTAGATGCTATCGAATATGAGAATTGGCATTTACCGTTTGCTTTTCGGTTAAGCAAAACATCGTATTAAACCTGTTTATATCTGCGAAGAAATTCAAAGATGTATGGGAAATCCCTAACCCGCACTGGGTCAGCGAGGAGATTTTTTAATCCATTTGAGGAGACGTGTGCCCACAAGATGGTCATAACCCATCACCATTGGTTGTGCTACCGGGTCTGTTGTGTGTTGTATAATGTACCTGAAACAAAAATAAAATGTATGAAAATCCAGTCGCAACATAGTGTCATATCAATGTCAGAGTTCAATTCGGAAACCTGACACTGGCGATTGTCAGATTGAAATTGCATAGGTACGAATCCCAACTAATCTCTGTTCGTCACATGCATTCTGGAATTGAACCACTGAAGTCATCGTTCTCTCTCAACTCTTTTCAGCCTCTGTAAGTGTAAGCTTGTCATGTAATCACGTAACTTTCTGAAAGAGTCATAATAAATTGTTATTTTTACTCTAAGAATCCGTCGCCCTAATCTAATGCATGTTAAGTTAGCATTAGCAAATAGATACCTACTTAGGTAACTGATTCGCAATAACCGTCAAGACAACACAATACACTGTCATGTATTTCTTATTTATCAATGTCCCCGCTATAAAAGTCGCGGCCCTGTATGTCGTACACAATAAATGCCCGTCGCGAAATCCAGTTACGTAGAGCGAGCCTCGACAGTTGATAGAGAAACTGTGTGCAACGATGAAATTTAAAAAGTCATTTATTTCGAAATCCTTTTTCTCCTGTCGCCCGAGGCGGGGTGATATCAATTTTATTTTCTGTTGCGGCTTCTAGCGGGTACGGTTGGCGTCAAAGATATGCTTACACTTTTGCGCCTTATTCCTGTGTAATAAGGCGAAAACTGTA
Source organism: Epinotia bilunana (assembly GCA_947049275.1). Taxonomy (NCBI): domain Eukaryota; kingdom Metazoa; phylum Arthropoda; class Insecta; order Lepidoptera; family Tortricidae; genus Epinotia; species Epinotia bilunana. The sequence goes on along the minus strand of OX346260.1, from coordinate 16,667,638 downwards.
CACTTGACATTGACGCCGACTGTACAAGTAGGCGGTGTTTTCCGGCGATAACACGCGTTGTGATGCGAGATACAATAACATTAATTACTAGGTTTTGCCCGCGGCTTTTCACGCGTGGAGACACTCTTACTTGTACCTTGGGAACTTGGGAAATAAGCAATTATTATTTTATTATTTTTTGCTATCAAGCTTAAGTAGAGCCGATATTAAGCTAGCAAAAATATGAAATAGTTTAACGTGCAATTAAATAGTATTTACAAAGTGACTGTGGCGCGGCTCCACGGTTGTATTACAAAGAACTCAACGCGGTATAAAATATACCCCATATCATAATTCTAAATTATCGTAAATAATGGTGAAAGATTTATTGAAAACAGATGAGTACTTCTGGGGCCGTAGACAAGGTTACAATCGACAAGCGCTAACGCCAATAGAAAATAATAAAATGTAGGGGAATGACAGATGCGGTCGAAACTCTTTTCGTTAACATCTGTCATTCCCATTAAATTAAACTATTCTCCTTCTAGCGTTTACCCGTGGTTGCTTTTTGAAACCTAACCCAAGATTTGGTCTAGGCACTAGAACCAAAACGACTGCTATATGACCTTCTCACCTAGTTTAAAGTATATATATAAAATACCTAAACAGATAATCCAGCGCCGGGCCCAGGATCCGACCGATAGCCGGTATCATTAGTTTTAAAGGTATCCGATATTTTTATTTTATCCATTTTCTTTGTTGTTCTATGTAGGCGGATGTCCGCTGCCGACGGTCAATGCAATTAAGCTTTGATCACTTCACGACATATTTTCTAACTGACGTTTATTTAATGCCTTGAAAAACGTCATTTATTGCAGATATATACCACAAAGGGCATTATCAATATAATTATTTTTACAAATCGACCTAATCACGGCATTTGAAGGTTATTTCATTCCTTTATAGTGATAAAAAAGTGTTTATTTTGTTATTTATAGCAAAAGTATCGAATAGGTTCATTATAAAATATGAATCCATATAGACACACTTTTACACAAATAGACCTAAGCCTTAGTGAAGCAAGGCTCGTAATATGTGTAAGTACTAATCAGTAATCAACTAGGTATTGATAAATAAAAAGTCATCAACGACTTTACAATATGTAATTTTATTTTATTTATTTATTGACAAATACATTTACGTGACAATACAGTAATAACCAATGCGTCACGAAACTAAAAACAACAAATAACACTATTTAGGCGACGAAACGGCGTGGCCCCGTTGCATCGTCATCTCCGGTGTAGGATTCGGCAGATTGCCCCGGAACCGTCGAAACACGACACCCTTCGGCCAGAAGTCAGAACATGCGATGGTCTCCTGCAGCGGTCGCGGCACGCGCACCAATGTAATGATGTTGATGAATATAATAATCTATAATGACTGCACGCATGAACAATGGTGTCCCCTTATTTCACCGACGAAGGTTTCAGCAAATGCATGGTTTCGCTGAATTTTCGTTTCATCGAATTTTTGTTACTTGGAAACCGTTAACTTTTTAGGTACCTACCTACTGCTAAAAGGCCATTCTGTAGAACCCATTAGGTTAGGTTAGGTTTGTTTTATAACAGGTCTAAAATGTTTACTGATACTGAAAAAAATGGTTTTCGGTGAATTGAAAATCCTGCGAAACATACATTTGATGGAACAATTTTCGGTAAAATAAGGTACAACCATAAACAATGTTAAGAAGCACACGCATATGGTATATACCATTACATACAATTTAATTATACATACCAATCAATTATATTGTTTCAATTTGAATAACCGTACGGTGAGCACGTATCGATTATGCATTATTTATAAATAATTCATCCTTTAAATAAAAACGAGATAAGCTTCAAAGTAATCTGATATTCTTACTCCGCCAACTGAGATATTTATTTAAGAATCTTTCGATTATTTTTCCTGAACGATCGCCCATCTTTATTCCGCATATTACAATTTCAAAACGATTGACGTCAATTGGCTTTATGATTTAAATAGTGTTGTCTCTAGCTGGTTTATTGTGAGAGGGAGAACCTCTCGTTTTGCTTCGCAAGTCATCTTAAAGGTCAGCAAGTCAGGGGTCGCAAACATCGCGCTACCCGCATTATGATCCGTTGGTAAACAAAACCAATGACAGGGATCAAAGAGTGCGCAAGGTCAAGTTGTTTACCCTCGACTTTACAGTTAGACTTGATTATAAAGCGATGGTAATGCGCTTCTGGCGGCTGGCTGTCAGTACACGTACAAATACGTAAAACGAATGCAGTCTGGCCGATCGAAAATTTAAATTGTTGCTGCCGTTTTATTGAATACAAATATCGGATAACATTTGCTTACTTAAGACACTTACTGCTGAGGCCCGGATACAAAAATAATATACGAACAGAATAAATTATCGGAAATCCAGCGTACTGAATCCTCGGATTTTTACTCGAACAATTCTATATCGGTTTACTTATTTTATTAGAACAAAACCTCTGGTAAATAATATGGATCTGGGAACAGAAATCATATGTATTTTGCCGAATATGTGAAATGTTGTTTATAATCTTCATCTAAAACCCTAACATCAAATTAGCCGTCACCTTTTTTGAAACAATTTTCGTCAGAAATGACGTTCAAAGAAGAAATACTTAATATCGTTCCGAACAAAATGAAATCATCAAGAAAGCCTAAGAGCGTCGAGGGGCCGCGACTATAACATATTACCAGAATTTACGTAATACTAACACCATTCAGACCCGCGGCGTCTATTACGAGATATGAAAAGTAAAACGTTTATAATACGAGCGAGAATGAAGTATGGGCGGTGGTGAGAGAAAGAGAAAAGATAAGAAAATAATGCGCCCCCATATATCATGACAATCGCCATAATTCTAGTCGGCCGGGTTGGCTAGCCACGACCCTCTTCAGGCGTGAATATCCTGAAAACATTTAACTAAGCAAGAAAGCCCGCTGCCGCTAACCTATTTGCACACCTTTAATAACGATTTATTTTAAATCCTATTGACAAAAAACCGCCAAAGAGCGTATCGGGCCACGCTCAGTGTAGGGTTCCGTAGTTTTTCGTCCGTCACAGTAAGTGTCCCCACTTAAGCGTTAAAAAAAATGGGCTAGTTTAAATTCCCAAATCAAATGGAGCATGAATTATAGACAGATAATACTTACAAGCAATAGCGGACAATTTTATTATTAGACAACGAACGACCAAAGGCAACTAAGCCAATTCGAGTACGACAAATTTTCGACCTAATGTATGGGCGCACCTGCTCCGACCCCATTAAATCAGGAAAAATCTTAACAGCGCCATGTACAATGTAAGCGTTCCTCGTACAGCGACATCTTTCGGCAAATTAAGTAAACTATTGCGCGCGAGCTTAAAGTATGGATGATGATTTTTACGGGATAATTCTTTATTGCGTGAACCGATTTTCACCGTTTATTTACTTTAATTGAAAGCACGTCATTTCATTGTGATTTTGTAGAAATTACAGGTACAATAAAAACCTGCTTATACGGTTAAATTACAAACTCAGTTCAGAAATTATTTTGTAATTTTTTTCAAAAACTATTCAACCTATCAAGTTCAAAATAATTGTCCTAGAAAGTTAGTATAAAGTTCTACTTTTGAGATTTTTTTCATATTTTTAAAACTTATGGTTCAAAAGTGGGAGGGGGGGGGACACATTTTTTTTACTTCTGGAGCGATTATCTCCGAAAATATTAACATTATCAAAAAATTATTTTAGCCAATCCCTATTCATTTTTAAATACCTATCCAACAATATATCACACGTTAGGGTTGAAATGAAAAAAAAGACACTCCCCACGTTATATCTAGGGGGTACCCTAATAAAAAAAAGAATTCACTTTTTATTTTACCACTTTGTCGGCATGATTGATATACATATTAGTACCAAATTTCAACTTTCTAGTGCTAACGGTTACTGAGACTATCCGCGGACGGACGGACGGACAAAGCGAAACTATAAGTCAACTACGGAACCCTATAAAAACATACATACATACATACATTCACGCCTTTATTCCCAAAAAGGGGTAGGCAGAGCACATGAAACGTATATTCCAGCGCCACTTTTAGCATAAATGTGGGTATAAAAGATCGACAAAATGTGATATTGCAGTGATAGGTTGCTAGCCCATCGCCCACAACACACTTCAACCCCTTAGTCGACTTTTACGACACCCACGGGAAGAAAGGGGGTGGTGAAATTCTAACGACACGGGTAAAAAATAACAAATTATAAATTATTTATAATTGCAAGTGCTTTGAAACTGCCACTAACGCGTTGCAATAAAACATCAGGGGGGCTAGTACAACTGACGCCGCGCCGCGACGCGAGTTGAGAAAGATCTACCCTCCCCTATCTAATTTGCACGGTGCGAGTGCGACAGGAGACGCTCAGTCGCGCGCGAAGCGACTTGTCAGCACGTTGTGCTAGACACACAGGTGATAGCAAATAAGTAAAAGTCGACTATTATTTTTCTCAAAAAGGTCATAAACAGATTTAGGTTCGCGTCTTTCCTGTGGACATTATCAAAGTTAAGGGCTACTGAAGACTAATTTTTAATCATAATCATTTAATTCGGATACTTGTCCATATTTGTTAGAAGGGTACAGAAAAACTTAATTCTAGTGTTAGTAATTTTTGTTTGGACTCTTAATCTCCTCTTCTATATTACTATTCGATAAAAACATTATTTATATGCACGTGAGCTCTTAATTATTGACCACAGGAGAGACGAATGTGTGAGTTCACCCGTACACAGTGTATAAAACAAAAAACGTCTCTCCTGTGGTCAATAATTAAGAGCTCACGTGCATATAAATAATGTTTTTATCGAATAGTAATATAGAAGAGGAGACGCCGTTTATGCGTATTAAGAGTCGAAACAAAAACTAGGCTTAGTAGCCCTTAATTTTGATAATGTCCACAGGAAAGACGCAAACCTAAATCTGTTTATGACCCAAAAACACTGCGGGTAAAAATAGTAAAGTACCTAAGTAATTGGTAATAGTAATCAAACTAAAATGAAATAGATCTGTAAAATAACCACCTCCTATAACATATTCCTAGACTGCTTATGTAGAAGTTTTTAGGCTAGATTAGATAAAACAGAAATAAAAAACCCGCCAAGTGCGTGTCGGGCCACGGGTCTTAGTTACATCGACGTGCGGTGCGGTCTGCCTGCATCTGCCTTTCCAAGTACACATTAAGTTGGTCGACTATTACTCGGTAACTACTTTTGCCTACTTGTTCGTGATAGTTTTCTTTTAAATTCATTATATGTACTACTACCACAAATTTTTTGACATCCCCCGTAGTAGCCATTTAGCTGGCAGGGGGGGGGATACAAGACTAGAACAAAAATTAGCCCAATAAGTCGCAAACTAATCACTGATTTAAAAAATGGTTTCAGGAAACCCATAATACTTTTAAACGAGCTATCCAACGATACCCCACACCATGGGTTTAACGAGAAAAGAAATTACATCCCCGCTTTAGGTGTAGGGGGGGTAACCTAAATAAATATTTTTTCAACATTTTATTGTACTGTTTTGTCGGCGTGATTGATTGTTATACCCATGCTGAATTACAGTTTTCTAGTATTAATGTTTACTGAGCTAAGCCGAAGACGGACAGACAGACAGATGGACATGGCGAAACTATTATTTAAAACTATTATCTTGTTGACTACGGAACCCTAAAAAGGAATTTCGAAAGTTAAACGACAGGAGTTTTTAGAGTAAGCCAGATATCTACTACCTACTAGGTTAAACAACCCTCCGAATTAAAAGATTTCGAAAATGATTCAGACATTTCTTAATAAAATAAGCTTAAAAAACTGCCGTCTGACAAAGCTTTCTATAATAATAATAAACGTTTTTTTCATATTATGTTTGTATTTCTTTCATGTAAATATTGTACTTTAGATTAATTGGAAAGCATTATAATTTTAACTAGAATTTTTTTATCCTACTAATATTATAAATGCGAAAGTTTGGATGTTTGTTACTCAATCGCGCTTAAACGGCTCAACCGATTTAGATGAAATTTTGCACGAAGATAGTTTATAACCTGGATTCAAACATAGGATAGTTTTTATCCCGGGCCCACGCAGACGAAGTCGCGGGCGGAAGCTAGTAAATAAATAGAACTTGCTATGTTAATAATAAGTTTGTATAATATATTTATAATAATGATAATTATAATCCTTGTACGAGTATAACGTTGACATTTTGTAATTTACAAATATTTTGATCTAATTAGCAAAATCTGATTCATTTGACATAGATAACTATTAATATAGTTAATATTATTTATGACATGTACATATTTATTATTAAATGAGTAAATATGAGTCTCATACCATAGATTAGTGAACCATTGCAACCATAATTGTCACCCGCGGCCGCGCTGCGAATGTCATACCGCTTCTGTGTCGTGAAACTCGTGGCATCTTGCTTGCCAAAACAGGAACCAGGTGGGTAGGGCAAACAAAAATCACTAAATAAAGGTTTGCCTAGACTTCGTGATAACACGCGAGTAGGTACTTTTAAAAGGCTCCTGATTAAATACGAAAATTGAAACAGTTCTCGTCGTTTAACACTGTTAGAATCTGTTAATATTTATACTTTGACAACCTCGTATTACAGCGCAATCGGGAAATGGTAAAATCAACTTTGTTACGTACAGAAAAAAGTTGGCATTTGAAAACGGGCTTGGTAGAACAAACGGGCGATTTGTTAGGGTAAATAAATAGCCAATGCACTATTAACTCTGCAAAGTGATGGATATCTGCGTCAATAATTTCGGACGGATGCATCTATCAGGTGACTCGTGATTTAGTTCCAGTTAATGCATTCTCAAAACTACGAAGCTCAGCGACAAAGTTAATAATGTCTGCGTTCAAGTACGGAGGTTTATTTTTGTACATCTATTACGATCCGAATCATACCAAAATCTATTTAATGCTATCGCTTTTATGGTCACCGAGAAGAAGAAGCCACTGTAGCCTAATTGTTCAGGCATGCCTTTGTCAAGTGGCGGTCGTGGGTTCGAATCGACTCATTAGTTGCTTCCTTCTCAAGAGGCTGACACAAATTGGAGTGGTTTTTGGCCCGTTTATATTCTAAAATTACTCCACAAAATAGTGATATCGACAGCCCGGTGTAATCGGGATTTCGGGTTTTGTGGTTGAACAAAACGTTACATAATTGATTGGTTGTGACGTAATTTCACGCCCACTTTAACTATAATTTTTCGTCAGCTCAAATTATTTTTACCCGATTATTCATATTGGGTTCAATTCTTGTTTAGGTACATGTGATCCCGTGACTCAGGAAGACGTCTTAAGACGATGTTGCGTCCGATAATATGAATTTAACTATAATTGTGATACAGAGAAAGTTGGTTACTTTTATTTGGAGCTCGGTTTTTACACAGTTTTGTTAACTTTATTAATATAAAACAACTAGCTTCCGCCCGCGACTTCGTCCGCGTGGACCCGGGATAAAAACAATCCTATACTTTAATCCAGGCTATAAACTATCTTCGTGCAAAATTTCATTCAAATCGGTTCAGCCGTTTAAGCGTGATTGAGTAACAAACATCCAAATATCCAAACATCTAAACTTTCGCATTTATAATATTAGTAGGATAGTAGGATTACCCTGTGAGTACTAAGCCTCTTTAAAAATAAGTATTTTTATGGCCTAGTTACAATGTGTTATATTATTTGACCTATGTAAATGAGGTTCTATCTGGGAGTTATCTTTATTTACTTATACAATCTAGGTGCTTATGTACTAGACATTTGTTTGGTTTTGAATTCTAGGTGTGGTCTTACTCTCTGTCGTTGACAGTGGACCCGATTCTACGTGCACATGGCTTAACTAGCCTAAAACTAAATAGTTTAATTTTTAGACATAATTTAGGCGGCAGATTAAAAACGACATAATTAGAATAGCATTGAGGCAGCTAAGTAAGTTGTATAGACCGCCTAAAATAAGAAACGTCAGATTCTAATTAGCGCTGTCATTTGATTATGACAGCTGCTCATAGAATAGCAGTGTTTTAGCGACACCTAAATAAAATTAGGAAGTTAGGCCACTGTAGAATCGGGTCCAGTGCCTACCTATTACATGCACTTTAGGCACGACCCAATTAAAAAGCCTCCTTATTGACAAACGCCATAACGACCATTTTTGTTTAGTATCAATAACTGAAATAAGATTTAAGTACGTCACACCTGGCCATAATGATATTGATATTGATATTTATTTATCTCATATTATTACATTGCATTATAAATAACATTAATGTAAATCTATATGAATGAATACTATGATCGTCAAGGGTATGTGAGTTTTACCGACAAACACCTGCGATTTTGGGGCTTTCTTTCTTTTACAGCCCTTGGTAAGTAATGTACTAGGTATTAATAACGAATTTTTGAAGGCGGTAAAATGATTACGCAACAAAAAAATCGATAACAAATGACTGAAAACATTTTAAGAGAGTTCGTTAATGACGGCCGCCATTTCCTTTTTGCCCGTAGGTCTTGGTCTATAATAACGCGGCACAAGTGTGCCGTTACTGCACGTAGTTAATACCGAACGGTATCAATTAAAACTGTCTCGACTGATTTATTTTATTGGTTCGACAATTGATTACATTACGCCGAATTGACCGCAATGAATGGGAACTCAGGGCACCGCACTGCGTTGAAAAATATACTTAGTTTTGTTAAATAGACGCCAGTAACGATGACGCTTCAAAATAATACTTTCTGAGCGATGTGATTTTTTCTCACGGAACTCTACTAGTAAGCTAGACGAGTATAAGTAAATATCTATAAAAAGCAATTGCGGACCTAAACGATGAAAAGTTAACAGTGCAATTAAGAGTCCGCCGTAAGCTCGATTCTCCATACAAATATATTTACGCTCTCATTTTGAAACTACCTGTTGGATTTTAACGAAACTTTGCATATACAATGACATTAGGTATATCTTTTTCTGTAATTAGTTTATGTAGCTTCAGATACCATAGTAAAAAAAATACAGCGAATTTAAGTTTTTCATACAAGACTTGTTTTTGCTGTATCTCGTTTGTTTTATAAACTGGAACTATATAAACTAATTACAGACATAGATATACCTCATGTCATTGTATATGCAAAGTTTCGTTACAATCCAACTCGTAGTTTCAAAATGAGAGCGTAACTACGTTTGTATGGGAAGGTGAAATTCGGCCGAGCTTACTGCGGACTCTTAAGATTAGATTTCAAATGAATCGTGGCTACTTATTAAATGGCAATGCACTCAGATATTGGCATACGTTAATCCTACTGCCATCAAATTCGTCAGAGACCCTAGTGATATATATTTAGCGTACCAATTTAGTTTAGTCTTTTAATAGACATAATTACATGCACTAATGTACATGACACTCCTGCATACAACTTCTATGCAGGAGGGGATTACGTTACTCTGCAATCGACTGTACACGTCATACTCCATCAGATGTAAGTTCGAATCTTATGTTATGACTAGCAGCTAACTAGAAAATCCTACCTTTGACATTTTGGGCCATGTCAGCAAGTAAATGTACGGTATCGCTGTCTCGATAGGTGTTTCAAGCCTGAAAATTATGTAATGATTTTCGACTGAGGTGGCAAAAGGGTTAGAGGCTACCTCAAGTTTTGTAAAATTCCTTTTTTGTCGATAAAGTTATAAGCAGTTGTAATATTTAAGCGATATGATACAGAGAGAAAGAATATAATGGAAAAATAAACCATCCTCGTCTGTACCCCCGACAGGACTCGAACCTGCGATCTCTCTATTACGCTAGATAAAGTGCTTGGACCACTAAGCTACGAGGATAGTGACTGAAAACGCGTATCTTTCAACTATATTCCCGCTACGAATAGCGTCCTCTCTGTATTCTCTTGAAAGTAGCAGTATATAGTAGTATGATCTGAGTAACTTCCTCGTTAAAAATAACACGAAACAAAATATTTAAAAAATAATTTGTTTTGTTAAGAAGAATAAAATATTTAATCAAATGCATGCATGATATGCATACCTACATCCGGAAAAAAACCTTAGGGCTTTTAATAAATCTCATAATTTTCCAATGTTCCACGCGCATTCAAACTAATAATAATATTAATAATATATTATGCATCTATGTTCCATTAGCAATTTTTTGCAAATCATAATTATGAAAAACTAACAACAATTAAATTTCCAAAATCCGAACTAAATAGACATCTATCATATTATCATATTATTAAACAACTTTGTTATATGAGGACCTGTCATTTACACTTACTTTGCTGTACATTGCCGATAATTTAAATGTTAGGAAACGTATGAAGTCGGAATTTTAGTTCATTAATTGAATTTATGTCATGGTTAATTTAAAGAACTACGTTAATTTACCCTACTTTAAATAAAGCTTTATTAATTTATGATTTACTAGCGACCCGCTCCGGCTTCGCACGGGTACTATATTATATACTTATAAACCTTACTCTTAAATCACTCTAAAAAAACGCATCAAAATCCGTTGCGTAATTTTAAAGATCTAAGCATACATAGGGACACACAGCGGGAATCGACTTTGTTTTATACTATGTAGTGAAGTGATGCCAACATTAACAATTTATCCTGCACCCGAAGATTGTTCTAAACGCCAACGGACTGTGTACTACCCCGCTATTCTGTAACTTGTTTTTATCTCACCTCACCGTTCACTCACAAATACATCTTGACGCCGTGAATCGTAATAACTAAGCGTAGGTAGAGGTCTAGTTTCGATAGGCGTGACTTGTGTGGTAAGGTGTAGAGAACAAGCCTGATCCACTGCTAATGTTTCCCTAAAGAAAAATGGGAACAGATATACTAAGTCATTAAGGAGGTGGCTCTTATTTAATACCCTTTAGGGCCCGCGCACACCGCGTTTCTTGTCGATGCACACGTGATTCGATACAAATGCGCGTCGACGGTGTGTTTAATAATTTACTTTAAAAACAAAGTTTAAACAATTCAAAACGACTACAATTCAGTACTTCGCCAAGCCACATAGTTACATGAAATTGTTCAAATTTCCTTTCCAATGTACTGTACTTTCCGAGAGCAAATATGTTGATTATTACAGCAAAAAACCCAATTCGAGATACGTGGGCTGATAATATTTGAGGAGTTCCGTCGATTCCTCAAGAATCTCAGAATTGACACTTCATTAGTTGCTATTTCAACGGAATCATGTCAGAATCTTTGACGTACTTTACATCCTTGCGGAGTTCCATAAATCATCTGAGGTTTTCATCATCAGTTCCACGAGTTACCTATAATGCCCAATTTCTGGGATCCAATCATCAGATCCTGACTTGGTGACAGCGGGACCACCTCAGGAGTATACTCTTTCAAATAAAATATAATTTTGAGAATCGGTCCACAATTGACAGAGAAATCGGGGAACATACATTAAAAAAATACATACAGTGAAACAGGTTCTAACCTGTATCTAAAATCCTTTTTTGAAGTCGGTTAACCCATTCAGGGCCCATGACGACACATATGTGTCAGACCGCCGTAGTCGCTTTCCGCTACATACGAGGAAAACCATGAGATCGGCTACGAGCGTAGCGCGTAGCGATTCTGGGCAATGAATGTGTTAATAAACGGGCCCTTACGTAGACTGCTTACAACTTGTTTGAACATACCTCCTACGTGTAGCACTGTATATATATCGGTCGGTGAAGAGATTGGCTTCCTTGGCATGTCAGAGTGACGGCTGGATCGGATTGCTTAAATACTAGACTAGATATATTAGCGTCGGGTTAGTGCTTAACACAACTTACTCGACTCAATATACCTATTCAGTATATTATTTAGCATTATAGCTAACATTTTATACCTACGTGATAGTTGTTATTGATATTGATAGTTGTCCTCCCAGATTCATTATCCCTGATAATATGGATACTGATACATAATTTGTTATTATATATAAACAGATATTGTGATTATTAACTTGATATTGCCAAAATCCCAACGTAATTGCCAAAAAAGATACGCAACGTCCGCAGAATAGTACTTATGAAGAAAAAAAACTGATCAATAAACTAAATAGGGCAAAAAACTTCTTAAAATCTTGTTACATAGGTACTTTACATGAAGCGTTGCTCACACGTGAGGCCTCAATGAATGAATGAATGAGATTTATTTTGAAACAACAAAAATTAATAGTGTACAGAATTCTTATATCTCAAAGTATTACTTAGTTGTCTCAAAAAAGGAACCCACTCAGCATGAGTCGAGGCAGGGGGGGCCCCAACGCTGATTTTCAGTGGGTCCTGTAATGAGTACCTAACCCAAAACTAAAAATAAGGAATCGCGTTTAATGAACAGGCTTACATCTATATTTAATTGCTAAGATTGTACATTTCAGTTATTTACCTTAGCGATAACCAATCACACTGGCGCGGTCTGCGGTGGCAGTCAACAGTAAATTTTACAATAGCGGTCAAGACTAATATTGACCGCCACCGCAGGCCGCGCAATTCTGTGAGAAGCTTGAGGCATTTCACACGTGAAAGCGAGTGTAATTGAAATATACGGAACTGATCCCAACTCAATTCGTTCATCCGAATAACCCCTGTGTGCTCTTTTGAATTACTTTTATTTTATATTTTATTTATATCATAAAAAGTGCTACTTTACGTAGCTGTTTAGCGTGTGGAAAGTTGGTTTTCGCAAACTAGTCCCTTTCTCTTTTCCCACTCAATAAATTCTGCAAATTGTAACATTCATTATTATGGCAATAAAAAATAAATAAGAAGGAACTCTATTAAAGAAATATATTTTTGAACAACTCTTCATTATTTTTCAACTGTATTACAATGATGTTACAGAATGAATAATATATAAGTTTCGATTTCCTTACGTGTTGTATTAAAAAACGTCGTTCGATACACGTACGGAAATGTCATTTTTCACTCGTCCCGAGTCTTGCCACTCCTACGGCTGGTGGCAAGATATCTCATATCACCCGTGACGTAATGACACACTTTCCGCACTAGCATCGAAATGTACTATATCATCGCACAACGGAATACTGTTTGTGAGAAATACACGTGAACTTTTATCGTACCGTTAAACTGTGCCCGAAAAGTGTCAGAAATATCACATTGCAATTCACGCCGACAACCAAATCACATCGAAATAAATAACATCTTTCGTTTTTTAAATCAGAATCGAAATAGCTCGGTGCATGTCATTACCACAAAGTGAATGTAATGTGCGGATTCCGTACATGATGCGTTTCTGTTGGTAATATTTGAGACACATTTACATTCTGTTTATAATAATACATATGTTTAAAAGTTGGGTATTTGCATAACATTTGGAAGTCAAAATTGTATAAGAATATGAATTGACAGCTTTACTTTGTCCCAACTTAGCAGTCGAATAATCGGAATGCATATAATCGAACGAGCGAGCGAAGCGAACGAAGTTCTATGCTTTAGCTTGGGCCAAAAATCGTTCGTATATTCGGTGTCCGTTGTCTGTCCCGCTGTCCGGCTGTTCTCCTCTACAGGTCGCATTTCTCAACCGATTCTCGTAAAATTTTGTGAGCAGGTGCGTTAATTACGTCGTTTTTTTGTCAAGTCACGCATTCGAAATAAAAAAATGGGCTCGCGAGTTCTACAGCTCATAGAGCGACTAGTAATATTTATTAGAATTGTACAATGTGTCCATCCATAAGAAGTCATTTTATCCCTACTTTAATTAACACCAAAAAATATGAGAGAAATTAAACGACTTGAATTAAGAGTGCTATTTAACACATTCACTACCAAGTCGATCCCGTGGTTTTTCTAAAGCGTAGCGTAGGCGTAGGCGCCCGCTAGGCGGGTTCCTGGTAGCGAAAGTGTTAAAAGCTGTAAATATTCGGTTAAGACGCAAGGATCATAACACGGGACAACGTAATACCCTAACTTGATTTGGTTAATTTATTTGCTTTACAAGATCAGCCTATTTCCTTGCGTCACAGCCAAAATCAGTTGGCTTACCAAGTAGATGAGAGATGACGCACGTTGAAAACATAATTTAGTTGGTGGGTAAAAAATAAAGGAGATATATTTTCGTATAATATTGCGCCCTGGAGGCATTATGTAGGTATGTATAATTTATTATTAAAATAAGATGTCAAGATTTCCAAGTTAACTCAAAACTGGGTAATGAAAAGAGAAGTATCGGAACCTAGAGTGCTTCTTTTTTATTTTGCTACTCTTCTTAATCTAATCATAGCTACTAATAATAATTGAATACTTGCTTCTCTGCGTAAAACAAACACTACGACTAAAACTTAATATCGAACAGCATGCCAGTACACGTATCATTGCCGATGGAATTAGTTTTATTTCCCAGTCATTCCCAGTCAACTTTCACAAAGTCATACACATACAGTAGGCCCGCAAACAACAGCAGGTAACAATAAAACAGCAGCAGTATTTGATCCCGCCATTGCATTGATTGAATGAAGCGCAGATAGCTGTTTATTTACTTATCGGCTCAATTAACGAATACGCTCCAGCACATTATCGATTCAAATCTGAATCGGGGCTTTCCCACGTTAGCCGATTTTCCGTGAAAACTCAATGAAAACTTCATAACAGTGTTGACTTTACGCTTGGAAACCGATCGCGTAATGGCCTTTGTCGAGTACAAAAAGCGACTGATCCGGTCCAGATCCGCTTTGCATAGTCCGTTTGCTTTAGTCAGTTGACAACATAATTATCGGCTGTTGTGTTGCAGCCATATGAGCCGGTCAACGCTCCGCGTGGAAATAGATGCGACCGCGACCGTCGCGGCCCGTATTGACATGGTAGCAATGCGACCAGCAAGAGTTGGCCTTCTAATTGTGCCTCTTACAAAACGCTAACAGAGCTTGCATTGACTATGATGCCTGCAATCTCCCAGACGCCCTAATAACTCAAGCAAATTCTACAGTGTTTTCGGGTACTCTTATAAAACAGTATTTATTAGCTAATAAAAAAGTTGGAATTTCACTAGTTGTATGTCGCAGTCAATATCTTGTTAGCACGGAAAGTCCACAAAAGTACTATTGCAATAACCTCTTCGCTTGCGTATTAGGAATGTTCATGTTTACGAAACTCACAAATTCCCAACCGAAATGAGAGCGAATCTATTAACTTAGCGAAGTAAGTAATGCACTCTTCTCATTCCACTGTAGGCTTGCACTTTGCACTACAACCGAGCATTGTGAGTCCAGACCGACGCCACTAGATGGCGTTAAAGAAAAGTTCCAAGCCCCAGGGCAACATTAAATTCCGAGACTGAGAGTTCCTCTAGATGTCGCTCACTCCTTCGGCCATTTCAATCAGGAAAATGGGTATGTCTTGTAATTTCGCAAGCTGAGATTTAAAAGCAATCAACAATATAAAAGTATTTTTACGTCTTTTACTTTATAATGATGTAAGATAAGAGCCCATTTTTATTTCAGGCCATTAGAATACTCATCAAGCGTCTTCTGGTTCATTTTGCTTATTACTCAGCCGTATAATGTTTCCTAGAAGTGGTATTTTTAATAATAGCCTGTCAAAATACTATGTCTGAATTATTCTTATGCTCATCGTACATGTGGTACACACGTGCGGTTGCCAGGATAGACATTTTTGGGTTCATAAAGCAACGTTTACACTGCTACTTTATTCTATTTTTGGGTCGTAAATTAATTTAGTTATTGAGGTTTAATACTTATAGATACCAATATTACAAATAGGAAAAGTCTGTGAGATTGCTTTGTAAGTTTACTAACTCTAATTAGACACTTGCACTTGGTCTCTACATACTTGTAGGGGGTAATTATCCTATTTATTTGTGTGAAGAGTGTATAAAATGGACTTTCTATATGGACAAAGGCTATACTTTGCCCCGCGGGTTTGCTTGCGTTCTCTGCAATACGCGGGCGGGCACAACTGCACGGGCACGGGCAGCTTGAAATATGATAAAGACGTCTGTGAGGTTGTATGTTTATATCCCTACATATAATTATTACATATGATTATTTATATCGTTGAAAGATAAATGTTTTTATACAATGAATGAATTTTTTGAATGTGATTAATAAAATTGAATGAAATAATTATTTGACGTGTTGACATTAATGAATTGATGTCTAATGTATTCTAGGTTTAAATTGAATGTAATAAAGTTTGTGACGCCGTAATTTTTGCATGCTGGAACAAGCTAAGTGTGTTGGACAACTTCACATCTTGACATCTCATGTGAGCTTTATATAACCACACTTAACGCAAATAAATCAGATTGCATTTCATTTCATATAAACTTACAACCTCACAGACTTTTCATCTTACGTAACCACCAGAACTACTCCTCTGATCTTAACAATTCTTTCAGCAGAATAAAGAATATATACCTTCAAAATGGGCAAAGGCTATTCAGTGCGTTCTTTGTAATAGGTATACGCGGGCGGAGTCGCGTGGGCGGCTAGATAATAAATGGCTAGTTTTTTTATATGGTACAGGACTATCCGTTTACATAATTTAAATGTAAATACAATACAATACAATACAATACTTTTATTGATAATACCATAGTTACAAGGCAAAAAATACCTACGTATTTACGTACATATTAGAAGTAGTAAAAAATTATGTCCATCTGTGTATCGTATTGTACGGTTTAGGAATCGCAACCTATTTTTTTTTATTAAGAATCTATGAATCTATTCGAAACTGATGAAATTCAATCTAAAACGTGTCTGTATCTAAAAATATAATTTCCATTTTTTTAACCCGGACTTTCACTGATTGGGACTATGTAGACACGTCCCTAGAAGGGAAACAAAAGACGATGTTGTTTCTAGCGGAGGACATTTTTGAATGCTCGTCTGAGCATTTTTAAACGCTTCGTCATTCGACACGACAGCGCGGTACGTTATTTTAGATGAAGTAGTGACGGCTGACACATGTCAATTCGCACACGATTGATTATAATTAGACGAGCGTAGTCGATACCGGAGGCAATTTAATTTTAAGCGCGGATCTAGGGATGTGCAGTTTTATTTATACATTTACGAGTATAAATAAAATAAATAAATAAATACTCTTTATTGCACCACGACAAGAGAGAAACATCTTACAAAAAAATTAAACTTAAGTTAATTTAATTTTATAGTATCTAAAGAGTCGTAAGTACTGACTGAGTGGTATATCTGGGGGCACGGCAGTGCCCCCGCCAAGTCGAGCATAAGGTAGTCTCATAACTTTTTCTAAAATTGGATTCACCATAACTAATATCCAATCTTAACAGAAAATGGGAACGAAAAAGTTTATTCGACATATAAAGATCTTCAGGTCTGAATAAATGAGTGGGACCAACCCTTTTGTTTCAATCTGTTTCACTTTGCAGTAATTACATAGTTAATAAAAAATTACGATACTCCGCGCCTCCTTCTACTGTTGAAAATGAACATTTTATGAAATAACCAGCCAATAATATACATAGTATAACATATTAGGCGCTAAGAGGGGAACTTTTTCACTTAAGCATATTATCTATTCTATTATAATCTATTTAATTCATAAAATCTAATAAATGCCTTTCTGTATCCATTAAGGCATTAACAAACATGTTTTAGTGTCCATTAGTGAGTAAATTTTATTTTATTAAAGTAGATCGATCCGCCGTTATGGTATATATAGAAGACTCTGATCTATGCTTCGATTCTATGCTTACCTACTGTTCGAAGGAGTGAGCACAATGTGCTCGTTATTTAATGAGCAATTTTCATGCACAACTACTTCAATAATTCAAAAGCATTTGTTTCTGACATCGTACGTGACTCAAGAAATTAGTGCCGTAAGTCCGTATTCACAAAACTGTTCCGTAATACTGGCCACTCTATTTGGTTTGTATTTTTAATGAAAGAGTGACCTTTCAGTTGGTAAAAAACACAAAGTGCATTCGGTTAGTTGAGTGACAGTGAAACGTTTTAAAAATATCACAGGTTGATGTTTAGAGCTTGGGAATAGTTAAGATTCCAGAAAGGAAGCTAATTAAGGGGGGGAACAGTTTGACGACTACTTTTTAATCGTTTGCTCCCGGCAATTGTCAACAGAACTCGCCGTCGCGTTTTAGCTTGAATCTTAATTGAAAATTCAATCATTTATTCATCTAATCAGAGTCGTTAGGGCTCCTAATGGATCGCGTGTTTTCTTACTTTGTTCATTTCTACTTGCACGTAGGTATTATTTGCGTTAGTTTGTCAAATCGAATGTTATGGCACAATATTTATTTATTTATTTAATCTGTTTTGCACAAAAGAACTACTTATCGTACAAAAGGCGGACTTAATGCCTTAAGCTTTCTCTACTAGTCAACCTTCATATCAATATCATGGAAGCCTAAGTTCAACAGTGGACGGACTATACGGCTGATGATGAAGATTGTCAAATATGAACAGTCTGGTGAATATGAGTATGTATATTGAAATATTAAGATTAGCTACTTCTTTATACTCAATGACAAACTGTTTAATCAAATCCTACGCAAGATCAATAATCGAAGTTCTCACGGCAGTGTCGGCAATAAGCACGTTCACCACACGCTAGTGATATTATTTTATTGCTACCGCATCTACATGATGAAACCGTACTCAGCCGAGCGTGTTCGCAATATTTACTTTACCTCATAATAAAATAGGCAAACAATCTAGCAAAATAATATTCCCGCCAGTTGGTGTCAGGAAACAACAAAAGGTAAGAAAAAAGTGCATTTATTAGCTTATTGAGTTTCCAATAACGTGTGATAATGAAGTGGATGAGTAATATTACGTTCGTGAGCCCGCTGTGCTTCATCTCATATTTATAACTTTATTTCTATCGCCCTATAGCCGTGCACGTGCTCAACGCAAAACTTATTTATTTATACGAAAAGGGAACCGTATATTCTAATATAGGTTTGGGTTGATGAACGACTTTGTAGAGATTACAGATGCCGATGTTTTCGGTTTATAGTAGTTTTATAGAAACTATATTAGCGGCGGACTCTGTAAAATGAAACTGAGTATTTTCAAATGCCTATCTAGTCTATTTGCATTACGTGTGAAGAACACGTTCTGGTTTTTGTTTAAACATCGGAGGTAACTAGGTATTGTAATTTTAAACTTTTCACATTGTTTAAGTCCTCCCCGTTTTATTACTTTTGTACATTAAATTTGTACTCTGATTGTAACAGTGTTTTGTTTGTTTAACGGATCTGTACTTACTACTAACGGATCTATACTTTTATCGTGTTAACGAGCGTTCGATGTTTTCACATAAAACGTTTCTTTTGAAGATATTTCACATAAAGTCAAAAAAAACTCTATAAAGCAACAGGTAAAATATTAAACGGTGTCGTCGGTAATTGAATAATTTACGATGATGCGATAAAGCTCAATTTCGCGGAAAGCTAATCAACATTTATTAGACGGTTCGACGTGATTTGCGCCCAACTAGTAATATTTAGTTCTAACTAGGCTCAGCAAATTCAGAAGTTCAAATTACTAATATGGACCGGTTTAGTGCAAATAGTTGGGAAGTAGCAATTCAGTTTTTGAATGAACTTGCGGTAAATACTGTTAACTTATTATATAACATATTCTTTTTTTTTTTAAAGGCGCTGTGCACTTTTTGGGATGGGGAAAAATTGTTTAACTCCCCACATGGGGCGTAGGGACTGTAAGATGGTGAGAGATTCGGGACGAGGCTTGGGGGCGGGGGGACCGATGCCGTAGTACGAGACTGGCTGCGCCATTCGAGTTAGCGAGAAAAAGGACGCAAACACCATGCAATTTTGATGACGTGGTGGGAGCGGAGGCGGAGGGAAGGGGGTGTATTTTTTTTTGCAAAATTAAAATAATCCAGTTTTCACTTCTGCCGGCACTCCCGGAGTGCAACCAGGTCTTCTTTTTTTTTGAGATCTGTTTTTTATGTTTCAAGCCATTTCAAAGCACGTAAATCGCAGAAAAATGAATTGACGCAGCCATATTGTTAGCAGCAGAGCACGCTTAACCCTATTACGCGGCAATCACGACACACATGCGTCAGAGGGCTTCGAGGGATTTTCGATACATATGGATTTTAACATGCAGATAACGGCGTACTCATTGAAATCAAATCAAACTCAAATTGGAATACGTAATTAATGTCTCAAATCGATGCCCTAATTTTGTGTTACTTGTGGTTAGCATTCATACGCTGAGGTCCTATTTGATAAAGATTCAAAAACGGTTTTGTTTTTCTTTAAGTACGGAACCCAGTAATTGATACTTCTAGGTGCAAAATTTGGGATGCAATTTATTTCTCGTCCTACCTTCGTATACTTTCGGAGTAAAATGATACCTTAACCAAAAAACTTTCCTGGGAAAACTCGTCAAACGTTTTCTATCTGATTCAAAGTTTAATTAGATATGATTGAATAATAATCTTATGTAACTTTACTTTCACTTTATTTCCGAAATATTAGTAACAGAAATCTAAGCAAGCATTTTTAACTTTTGAGATACTAAATAAATAGGTAATTGATACAGACACATTTCAGTTAAACGAAGTGGCAGATATTTATCGTAGTGCGAAACTAAGATACTTTGGACTTTTATCCTGTGACTATTCTCTACAAAGAAACAAAAAGTTCCATACCACAAACGCATTTGCTCGATAGCTTCACAAAGCGGCCGTAAAGAAATTTAGAAAATAATTGCCGCATGCAAAACACGTCCAAGAAAACATTTTCACAAATGTGAAACAATAAGTGCTATCGCAGCTTTCAAGCGAAGCCAAGAACTCAACCTTTGTGAGAATTTATTTCATTCTTATGGCACTATTATGCCGTTCTCAGCTACACAACATAAATAATAATGCGGAGTGTTATAGGGTCATTACAGAGGGAACGGGCCGTGTGACGTCAGACCTCCACAGACTACTACACTACACTACAGAATCCTACTGAAGAAGATAACAATAGAAAAGACAGTGCCTCACGAATGTGAAAAGTGTGCATTCTATCAAGAAATCTTTGAAATAAATTCAAGTTAAATTATAAATAAAGTTGTCATAAGTAAAATTGACCTAGTCCCAAACTAAGCAAGGCTTAGAACTAGACGACGATAAATATACTTATATAGATAAATAAATACTTACATAGAAGACATCCATGACTCAAGAAAAAATATACGTGCTCATCACACAAATAAATGCCCTTACCGGGATTCGAACCCAGGACCTCTTGCTTCGTAGGCAGGGTCACTACTAACTAGGCTAAAGCGGTCGTCAATGTGTGTGTGTCTATACATTTATGATCAGCGGTTAGTAGTTAAAAGGTTCCGTTGTGACACAAAAAATAGCCATACAATTCTATGGATAATTTTTGTGTTACAACGGAATGTTTTTACTACTACCGATTAACCAGACTAACCACTCAGACCAAGAAAAAAAGACAGACGGAGCGTTACGAACAGAACTAGTGAAGCCAACCGGTTTTCAACCAAGCCCCATAAGTTTAGCACACGCTAAACATAATCGCACAAAACTCGAAATAAATGATCTTGACAGCATTGCGATACATGCTGAGAGTTTTGTGCAATTTTATTTGTATATGTGTGCGTGAGCGTGTGCTATACTTGATGTAGCTTGGTTTTGTTTGTATGTGGTTTGGCTTCACTTGACTGTTCGTAACTCTCCGTCTGTCTTTTTTTTTGGTCTGAGGCTAACCACTGGCCAAGAATTTGGTCCTCACCCATTTGCACTACCTACTTAATTTATAACCGTAGATACGAAACGTTGTTTTGATTTAAGTCGCAGATTTTAATGGTTTAAAACAAAATTTGTTATTTTATTATACCATTACTTATCGGTACCTATGCAGCAGGAAGACGTCTACTGCTGGATATATATACATATAAATGCCAAAGATAGATATAAGTATATATAAATCTTAACCTAAGGAAACTACCGAACTGTAACCATTAAACGTAGGTTCAAGCCACTTAACACGGCAGCGTTCGCCACATGCACTCCGCACTCTAAACCTGCACTCATATCTTTATCCATATCGGTAAGACGGCAAGTGGGGTAAGCCCGCCTCGACAGCCAGCATCTGTTCACCTTTGCAGCTCATTGAGGGCGCGCTGAAAGCGGGGTCATTACCTAGAACAAAAGCACGAATGCCGCTCAAACTGTAGCATAAATCGGACCCTGTTTGCACGACGTGGTAAAGAAAAAACGCAGCCATTTTGAAAGGCCCGTCTGAAAGGACGCGTGGACCTTACACATTTACTGAGTCGTTAGTGAAATAATCATTGTTTAGTTGCTTTGAACCTATTTTATGAACACTTTTTATTGGAATCGTAGCGTTTGCTATTAGCAGATTAGTTGTCAGTCTCGGATTTAGATATTATCTAGACAAATGCTTGTAAATGCTTTATCAACCGAGGATCAATTGTCTCTAGCTGTCAACACAGTGAATCTTCAAATCGATAAAGGGCGGGCAATGCGTGACGACATGGTGCATAGGCTACGCCACTCCGTTACTACCTACTGGCGACATCTCTGTTTATATACATATACCGTATTTTGAATTTTAAGTAGCGGCGGCAAATGGAAGGCAAAGATACGCTGTCACGGCCATGGGTCTGAGCCTAGTTTGTAGGGCTTTGTATATTTGACATTATTTAATGTGGACCATTTTTTTAAACTGTTATTGGAATAGTTATCTTCTACCTTGGACGCTAGGTAATGTTGCTTCTTGAATGGAGGTTTTGATGCAATTCGGGCCACTCAAATAATCCTACTTAATATTATAAATGCGAAAGTTTAGATGTTTGGATGTTTGTTACTCAATCACGCTTAAACGGCTGATTTGAATGATTGAATGAATTTGCACGAAGATAGTTTATAGCCTGGATTAAAATATAGGATAGTTTTTATTCCGAGTCCACGCAGACGAAGTCGCGGGCGGAAGCTAGTCTGTAATATACCGCCATTACAGGTGGGCAGGTTCGAGTCCTGTCTTGGGTTGTAGGTAATCACGGTTTTTTTTTTCTTAGCATTTTTTATTTGTTTCAAATGATAGTTAGGATGTAGGTATTAAAGATTTTACTATGTTTTAACATTAAAGACTGATATCTTCTTAATCCTGCACTCTTGACAGAGTGGTCGTGGTCATGTCACGGTCGATGTTTGCACCACCGCAGCCTTTGCAATGCGTCGCCATTTGGCTCTGTTTTTGGCGGAGTGAGAGCAACCATTGATTGTATCTTGTGTGACCGATTTGATGAGGTCTGTCCATCGTGTTGGAGAGCGCCCAAAAGATCGTTTGCCCTCGACTTTCCCTTGCACCACCAAACGTTCCATTGAGTCCTCGTTACGGGTGA
This sequence comes from Epinotia bilunana, assembly GCA_947049275.1. Classification (NCBI taxonomy): domain Eukaryota; kingdom Metazoa; phylum Arthropoda; class Insecta; order Lepidoptera; family Tortricidae; genus Epinotia; species Epinotia bilunana. Next base: position 16,644,110 of record OX346260.1, on the reverse strand, counting down.
TGTGAAAGAATGATATAGAATGTATTTAATAAGGCAGGTTGGTAGAATGTCATTATGAAAAGCACTATATACTAAACACAACATTTTACTAGGTATTTCAATCAAAATAAATGACCACGAAGTCCGAAAATAATTCCTTAAATTACAATAAATGGGACCGAATTTAAAGAAACTGCAGTATAAAACTAATCTTCTATAAAACTTCAAAAGCAAATAAATCGCAAACCCCTTTATCATGCTATCGGCGCCATTATAAAAGAATAACCGTATCACAGTGCAAGCGATGCATCGCCTCATCCATTTAGCGGTGTCAGGAGCAGTTGCAGTTGATACAAGATTTGCTAACAATTGAATATGGCTGTAAATCAGCTGATAGCGAGACCGCCTGACCCGGCATGTAAATCGCTACTGCTGTGCCACCGGCTTAAGCATAGAGCGCAAAGTATGAGAGCTCGCGTTGAATTATTTTTACGAAACAGGACTTAGTCGTGTATCCATAACTTATTTATTTACTTCTCGGGGGTTTTCCGACGCTTCACGTTTTGTATTGATTTGCTCCTCAGACTAAACAAACTCGTCAAGAAAAAACGTCTTTTCGTAAACAGTTACGACTTATCAAACTCCTTCATTAAAAGATAATGACACATAAGATCAGTGCCCAAAATGATCTTTGACTGACACTGACATTCAGCAGAACATAAGTTGACGTTGTAATTGTTTAGTTATTGTATTTTGATAATTATATGTAGTATTTATTTTTACTACTGTATAAAAAGTTGCTATAAAATGTCATCTTTACAAGAATATTGTTACGATTTTTCATTTTTGGAGATTTGGTAACAAGCTTCATTAAACTTATTATATTTATTACAACATCCTGTGTGCAAAATTACTTCATTTTAACGTCATCGGCACGAAAAGTACGGGCCCTGTTTATCACCCACACTTTTTCTGTTTCCTGTGTTACTTTGTAGCAACTTTCGTTACTTTGTACGAACTTTCAAGTCAATTTATTTCAAAACTGTGTCTATCAATCTAATTAAAATCTATGGCATCCTCTAACTGCTGGTGTAAACGACCGTTATATACAATTAAGTACCAGGTTTAGAGAAGTTTCTCTAACCAACATGACAGTTTTGCATCTTGCGTTACCTGATAAAATTATGTGGGGTTCAATAAACTTTTATTGGCCAATAACCTGCCTCGTCATAAGGTGGCTCTCACTTCGACTGGTTAATTAACCAGTGACTATGTCCATCCGAGATGATGATAACGTGACAGGACTAAGTCACTGTTAAATATTGCAAAGTATCACAGACCCACGACCTATCGACAATGTGCAGACGTATGACGACCGCTTTAGCCTAGTTGGTAGTGACCCTGCCTACGAAGCAAGAGGTCCTGGGTTCGAATCTCGGTAAGGGCATTTATTTGTGTGATGAGCACGAATATTTGTTCCTGAGTCATGGATGTTTTCTATGTATTTAAGTATTTATTTATCTATATAAGTATGTTTATCGTCGTCTAGTACCCATAGTACAAGCTTTGCTTAGTTTGGGACTAGGTCGATTTGTGTAAGATTGTCCCCTAATATTTATTATTATTTATTTTATATGTTACTATATAACTAGGAATAGTACTACAAATATAAAATCAACAACACAAACAACGTACTAGTCACTACACTCCATTCCATGTGACATAACATTAGAATTTGAACGGACAAAATCGTCTACGATTCTTCGTTTATCTGGGATATCAAAGGAAAATATTGTACTATTTTTACTTATTTCGATTATTATATAAGTACTTTTCAAGTATATATAATACAAACGATTTTGCGTTTCAATATCGTTTGTCTAGAAATCGCATAACGATTAACACATTTTTCTAATGTTGTCTGGAACAGGGTAATGGGTGGGTAATGTTATTATGATTCCCTTGTTATGAGGTCGTTATTAGGCATATTCATTTTGTTACTTTTATCATCTTGTTGTTTTTTTATCCACTTGAATTAGTCTTGTTGTTATTCGATTAACTATTATGTTTGGAGTCGATTAAGAATAAACACATAAAATAACACGTAGTTGGTTGTGATAAATGTAAGTACTATAGGTGCTTTTTATTATCTTCTTATTACCTATTCGTAATCTTCTTACTAACGATTCTACCAAACCAAAACAGTATAGTTCAACCTAAGTTTGTACAAGTTTGACGCATATTCTCTGTTAAACCTTATTCCAGATTAGTCACTTCAAACCATGTTAATCTAAGTTTAATATATTGCCTATCACTTATGGCTTACAGCATTGGTAGAGACCGTTCTCCCACCCTACATATATTATCTACACGAAACATGCTTGAAATGTATTTTCTATTAATTATAACGTCAATCAGTTTTAGTTGGAGCCGTCTTTCATTACATTGCATCGAGCTAAAGCTTATCGCTTACACAGAAAATGTCACAATACTTACTCTGCAGAGAAATCTTGGAATTACCTACCAACCGAACATCCGCGCGTATTTTCCGTAATATGACGCGTATCTCGTTAAAGTAGAGTAGAACCGAGTATATCGCATTTCGCATTAGACATAATCGAGACACATGTTCCGGTGCTGGCGATCGCAGCCAGCGAGCGTTGAATTTATGCCTGTTGAACGTGGCTGAATAAAATTTTTGCATTGCTTGAAAAAGTATTATGGAAGAGTCGTGAAATTATTTCAGTCAGGATATGCAAAATAATTTCAAAAGGATCGCAGTTTTCTTTACTTTGGATTCGATAGTATCTAATATGCGTGATTTTAGAAGGATCTCAATATTTTACGCGTTAACCGAATGATCACGTTAATTTTTTTCGCCTATCAGTATGAAAAAAATATTTATTTGTTTTCTTAAGGACTAATTTTAAACGTGTGCTGGTGTCCCTTTTTAAGTAAAAGTAATACCTGTGCTAAGGGTAATATCTACAGGAGTCCATATATATAGGCTCTGATTCGACGGTATGATTTAGGAAGTCATGTTTGTACTTATAGGTACATTTGTACGGAATTACTGAGTGCCTAAATACGGTTCTGGTGCCAGTGACGGCGCGTGAAAATTTTCGATGGGCAATAAAAAAATGTAACTATAGGCTTGCCTAAAATGAAACCAGTGGGAATCGGCTTGTATAGGTGCTCCGCCTTTGGTACATACATTAAGATCACTATTGACTTCTGTTATCTTCATGGCCAGTATTCCATTCGGGATATTTGACAGAATATTTATATCACTGTCATTCTGATTTTGAAAGACAGTGACATGGAAGTGTCCCTACTTATATGCCCTGCTTTCAAATATCACAGATGGAATACTGGCCAAGTAAACACAAAATCATACGTCCATATGCAATAGCATGGACTAGATAGTAACACTGTTGTGTTTATGAAACTGGCGCCTTATCTGATGCTAACGTATAAATCATCGAGTCTGACGTTTAAAGCAAGCGTGATGACTCGTTGACAACACAGCAGTCGACGATTTCGTCATTTAAGTGTCTTATGTATGGTTTAGAATACATTTTACGGCGAAGGGAACATAAAAGATAAATTAATTTGTTGACATGGCGAAATAATTAGGTACATTAATGTAAGGTAATAGTTTCTTAATTATTAAGAATCAATTTATATTTTATTTATACATTACTGCACAAGACACAAATGTACAAATGGCGAGCTTACTGCCAAAGGGCATTATCTCCCGGCTAAACAGAAACTTATAAAAGGCCCAAAGAAGAATGTATGATAATATATTATGTTAAGAGAACATGAAGAAAAAACCACAAATCTATTATACACTAACTTTTTAATTTATTATTATTATAAACTAGTTTCTTCTTCTTAGGTATGTTGTTAGCTATAGAAACGAATTAAAGTTCTAAAATTTTGTCTATTGTGAAAATTACCATTACATATGTCTATTTAATTTGTTTAAAGAAAGCTTTATACACGTTACCGTCGAAGCTATATTAACCAGTGTTAAGTAAGGTGAATTATTGAAAAAAGGAGTAGGTACTTGCCTTTTTACCCGACTACCGAAGAAGAGGAGGGTTATGTTTTTTAGAATCAATACAATTCGAATAGGTATAGCTAGCTAGCATATGACTCTTATTTCACTAAGTTGAACCTTGGGTACGAATAAGTTGGTGTCTGATTACTAATTAAAATGAGTAAGAGATTTTTATTTTATTGATACTCTTTGACAGTGGAGATGGTTGTGTGAAGAGAGTTTTCGAACGGGTAAACTATGATACATACTTACGTATGTGCAGCAACGGAATGACTAGATACTATACTAAGCTTTTCAGATACATAATAATACATGAATATAGTTCAAGATGGAGCATCCCGCACGCTCAAATATTTATGATCAATTAAAATAGAAACAAATGACAACGGTAAGTAGCTACTTATTAACGGTGACTGATCGATAAGTCCTTCCTTTGCTGAGTTAGCCCCGTACAACCCGTCATTATACTTAACAACGTCAAGAACACCTGTTGCCTCTTAAATGCATTACGCTTGTTGACTATGTTTAGAGTTGGTTCGTATCGTAAATATCTTGAGAACTTTCCACTAAGATTCTATTTGATGTGACGTAGGAGCTGGCCGCGACCACAGTTGGTTGGGCAAACGCCAGATTACTCTTTTTGCTCAGCACACGAGACGTATGCTTCCCTCGCGGCTGGCTGTGTACCGCACATTCCCTCTAGGAATGACACTCTGAATGCGTGGCGGCGACGCGACGTCCACAAATCAGTAGCCACTTTGTTCTTTCACGGTCGCAAACCATTCTCTGCCGAGAAATCGTTATTGATCTATTTTAAAAGTGATTACTGTCCGTTTGTCTCGCATTGTTCGATTTTGTCTCTGACGACTGAATTTAGAATAGACATGTTCATTGTAAACTGAGACCATAAGGCTTCACGCTTAATGTGAAACTAAGTGGCGTCCAATTATGTGGAACTTTGTTTTGTTTCCTTTCGCCGTCGAGAGAATGGTTTAAATGATCAAGTTTTTCATAAAGTTGCAGGTAGAATTTATTTCGTTTGTTGGAAAAAGTTGTTTGCCACCTGCTCCAGAGGTAGTTCTCACGAAAGTCCTAATTTCCTTTAACTTGTTAGATATAATACCTTCACAAAGGTCTAAAAGAATATTGAACCATATAAAGGTGTACACAATGGCGTCTCCGACGGGGACTGGCATTCTTGAACGCTGACTACTGCCTTATGCATCAGCGACGCACAATAAATCCCATTTATAGGTTCCCTGCGAGGGTCTAATTCAAATTCAGATTGACTACCTAAAAGCTTTCCTTTACATAGAAAAGGAAATGTCGTACGTGTTAGCCTCTACTTACGATTGGTTGCTTTGAATTTATTGGTTTTAAGCGAACTGTACATGCTTTAAGTCAGTTCTTACTTGCTGTTTTTTTTGCTAACGGGTCATCAGCATATGAGTTAGGCTTGTGTTAGTAAAGCAATATGCATGTATCTATTTCTTGCATCTTTTCTTTAATAGCCTAAAAATATCGTTTACTTTTTCCTTGAATTAGTCCATATTAGTAATCTTTTCGCTATTTAGCTAACGTTCTGCTTGCGTTTTACTATCATTACTATTTTCATACACATGTTAATCCCAACTAACATTTATTCTGCTTCCGCATATAACAGTAATAAATTATTCCTAATGATTTAGAAATGAAGCAATCGCAAACAGTAATCTCAAGTATTTTTATCGCGATCATTAAGTGCATTTTGTTCCTTGTAACACCTATCTAATAAAACACCTTCAACTAGATTTGGTTCTGTCTCTTACCATATGCTAAAAATAGGTAGGTACTTACAGCTATTTCCAACCGCCAACTCTATTTCAAATTCCTTTCAATTCAAATAACATTATACGTACCTGCATTAAAGTTTTCAGTTTTTAGTGGCACTATTTACGGGGGAGCACAGTTTGCAAGACATTCTAAAACTTGGAAAAGAAACTGTCTCAAAGAGCCGGCCTCCTTAGAGCGACGCTGCTAGAAACTTGCGCAATTCTCAGACGCAATAAATGGTACGATCAATTGCTTGGCGTACGTGGCTACTTGAAAAAAAAGAAATGCTTCGCAACTGTTTCATATCACAAAGAGTTTTATAAGAGTGCGATGTAGAAAACGCAATAAATTTGCAGTGAATTGCGCATTAAAGTTAAACCTTTATATATAGCAGTAACATGTTTGTTGAAGTTTTTCTAATAACAAAAGTCGTTAATAGTCTGGACGTAGTAATAGTAAAAGCTTAATACCGAGAAACAATGAACGAGACATATTCTATTCGTTTTCGGTAAGTTACATTTTCATCTGTTTTGTATTAAACAACTCATACCGGTCACAATAAAATCTACAGCATGCAAAAGCGTGCATGATTATTTCTTAATGCCTAATATTCTTCATATCTCATACGTGCAGGCTAAAAATATCAAGTAAAATACAAACAGATCATAAAAACACGCTAGGTACAAAGATTGTTACCCAAACACGCGAGGACCTGACAAATTCTATTAAAACACTGTCCTCAACTCTCCCAATCCCGAGACATTAGCATTCGCACTTACGGCACGTGTATGCAAAGTTCCGAGGCTCCTTTATCTGTAAAAAGCCTTCGACATTACGCCGACTGCTTTCTTCTCGTCCCAATCACGGCGGCGCACTCTCTGCCGGCAACCGGAGTTCTTTAAACGAAACAGCTCACTCCAATGCAACCTCTACTATCTGTTTTTTATAAATATCACGAATCATTCTTAACCCTAAACTTGGCATTAAAAATCGTGAGTTCAAGCCTCTTTCAATAGATACCATAAAACCCGTTAGAAAACAAAAAATGTGTGTGCATTTAAAAGTGCTGGAGTTAAAATCTTTTCAAATAATCTAAGGCCCAGTACTTTGCAAGGAACCATTGGCATCTTTACGATGAGAACCATTCATGAATAGTAGGCGTATAAATTGTAATTAGTATAATCGATAAAAGATGCCGCCAAATGCAGGACCGCTTACAATCAAATCTACCAGTAATACACGCTAAAACCGTGTTTAGTTTACGATTTAGCTAGTAGACAGTACAAGCTTCCTTTTGAATCGATAAAGTGCAGACCAAACTGTACTGAAGATGATGGACAGGAAACGAACTGATGCACAGTGTAGAAAATTTGAACACGTAGCTTTTTCGCTTTTGTCTCAATGACAGTATGGGATAAAAGGTACATGTTTCATTTTCGTTATTTTAGACTTTTGCTGATAAAGCTGTCACCCATTCGGAAAGCAGCCTCGGCCGTCATTGCCTAAGCTTCGGTCGAGTTTTTAAATTTACAAATAATCTTAATTACGAGTGTCTTTATCGATGAACATTACCTGCTGTGAATGCGTCACTAACAACTTACAGTTATATTTTTAACCCCCGACGCAAAGAGAGGGGTGTTATAGGTTTAACGTGTCTGTGTATCTGTGTACCTGTCTGTGGTATTGTAGCTCCCAAACGGATGGACCGATTTGAATGCGGATTTTTTGTTCAAAAGGTGATGAGATCCCGAGTGTTCTTAGCCATGTTTTATGAAAATCTGTTCAGCTGTTTCAGAGATATTGGACTTTGAAATGAAAATGTCGGGGGTTTTTCAACTTTTTTAAGTTGTAGTTATTTATTTATAAGTAATTATTTTTTATATCGCCATGTTTTTGTTTCCGCTGCATCAAATAATTATATAGGTACTTAAAGTGTTCCTTTTTGTTGTTACATACTCACATTTGGAAATCGTATGCTCAAATGCTAACTCACAGAGTACCCTAGTAGGGGCTTTACAATACAAGTACTTACTCCAATATTGTTTGTATGGGTTTCTGCAACTCTCTGCTACTTCGAGGCCTCTGCTTTAAGCATTTCAGCGAACAAACAACCTTTCGGTTAATTAAAGCAGGACAACGCTGTTAAATGAAAATTAAATAGGCTTCTAATGACGCTACAAGGCGCGGGTTCATACGAACTGGCTTTTGAACTAACTATGCCTGTCTGGGAAGTTCAACGTGTTAACATTTTGTTTTAACGTTGTAAGTAAACAGTAAGCATGAATCGTGGCATGATTTTATTACTTGATATTTTTTTGTAATTTTTTGTTTGGCAATTGTCATCTCAGTATATTGATACTTTTTTAAGATTTTCACTGAGATTACATAAGTACCTGTCTTAAATTATGAGTTCCAATGAAATAAGTTGAGCTATTATTAATGTCAATTCTCGTAAACCACGCTCTCGTGTAGGAGACACGTTTATGTTTTCCACGCAAAAGGGAAACAGATTCACCCACTTTTCCGGATTTATTTTTGTAGATATATGTAAAGCTATATACATATAATTTACTTCAGTGAATCTTTATATGGGTTAAAATGTCGATATTTAAAGTTTTCATTTATTAATGTATAACTTTTTTCTATAGAGAAAATTGTAAGCATTATGTTTTGGCTTTTATGTTGAACAACAAATTAGATAGTTAGGATAAAGTCCCTGGGAGACCGAGCTCTTCTCGGGTGAAAATGGAGAAAATACGGAGAAAACAAATTTTCCCAGACATGAGACCTAGCTAGATTGATAATTCGCCCTCCGTAAACCCCTATAATCGAAGTTTCATCGAAATAGTTAGAGCTATATATTTATATACAAATATTGCTCGTTTAATAGTATACAGTCCCTGGGCGACCGAGCTCTGCTCGGGTGAAAACAGAGAAAGAACGGAGAAAGCGAATTTAATACATGAGACCTAGCTAGATCGATTTTTCGCCCCCGTGGGGTTCCTATATTCCAAATGTCATCGAAATCATTAGAGCCGTTTTCGAGAACGTGGATGCAAATATATGTACAAATATTGCTTGTTTTTAAAAGTATAGGTTAAGTATCCGAAAACTTATTTTTTTTGTTTCCAAGTTCAGACAGTTTTAACATTGTAAGTCACATCATTTTGCAATGCATCCTCTCCGCAGTCACGCAGATGCGTTCAAAACACTACCAGACGTCATCCCAGACTAATTTAGTCCTTTTGACATATGCATTGATGTTGATCTAATTACAAATTACCTTAAACATTTGAACGTATAGTTTTCAGTAACAACCTTAAAGACCGTCATTTGTGATGCAAGCAGTGCGTATTAATTTGACAGCCCTTCTAAATCATGAGTATCATGACTCACGATGACGTGCCTGCGGTTGTCAAGTCACTAGGCCATGTCGCATTAGACCCAGTCGCATTTAATAACGGCTGATTACTATAAAACTCTTTATTGTATGTACTAGGTCAATAGAATGTTAATCTTATACCTGAATAGTACTGTTGATTTTACAATGGCACGATTGAGTAGCATACGAGATCTTCATAGTTAACTGTGGGTAGCATCGACATTGGACCTGGAATGCTCGTAATTCGAGATAGTTTTGCCTCGAACTCATTAGAAATAGAGTGAGACATTGAGAAATATTGGAGCTAGATTTAGCAACCTAGCATCTGTTCTGCGTAATTTGAATAATGGTACTGAACCTCGGTACGTAGACGTAGGTAGACGTATGTATTAAAACTAGAAATTATATTAAAAAACTTCCTGTGTTTTTACATGGATGCGTATATGCGTACAGTTAGTAGCTAAAGTAGCTACGCTACCAAGTCCTCAAAATGACCTACGCGCGACTCTAATGTTAAGAGAATAAAGACTGATCATTCTGAGCCTGCTAGTCGTGCTGCAGACTGTACTTAAAGGTAATTTAATTATATCAACAGCCTAAATTGACGCTTTTCAATTTACACCAAAATGTAATAAATAATAATATTAATAAATATTTAAAATTCAGTAACGTAAAGTCAAAAGATGTTTCGAAAAACCCGACTGTTTTTCAACTTGCTTATGTCACTTCCCCGATTAACAGGAATTCGACATCTCAAAATTCATCAAATCGTTTGGACTGTAGCCCGTTAAATAGAATTTACTTGGCCACATGCATGTGCATACATTCCATAGGTACATATACTTATTTAAAAAAAACATACATAGGCTCGAAAATAATAACCTTCCTTTTGAGGCATTCGGGTAAAATTGCTATTTTAAGTCTTAATTACATATTTTTCGATTTTCTGATACACACCCGGATATGTACATACAAAATGCTGTACCTAATATAACAAACAAGCGATGTCCATACATAGTCTTCGGAATATCGTAAAGCCGTTACCCATCACTCACGGTTCATCGCAATAAAAAAATCTGTGAACACTGCACTCAGCGCCATCTATATCCTTATCAGCTCACCAATAAGCGATGCGCTCCTTGCGTCGCTAGACGAGCCCGCTCGCTCCAGGCGGCCATTGAAGCGAGATTATATACACTTGACAAATACACTCTCTCGCCTTGCCGCTAGCCAATTCACCAAATTTTGTGCATGCATGTAGGTGATAAATATTCGCGCAACTCTTGCCAATAGCAAGCAATAAATGCTTTGAATGCCAGCTCGTACTGTGACCTGAACATATTTAGAGCAATGTATAAACCTTTAGTATACTATTTAAGACGCAAGTGATTTACTAAGCATGATGTAACTCCTCAAAGTGACGGGTGCAGTTTGGAATCGCAGGTATTTCGGTTTTATGGGCAACGCTGTAATTAAGACAAATTTGTATTTACAAAACAACAAACCACAACTGAACGTAAATTATAACGGTTACTAGAAGTCTCGCGTGAAATGTAAGCTCGCTTATCTAATGCAATGACAGGAAAATGAGCAATGTAGTCGTCGGGAAATATATGTCGAAATAACGTGTCGTGTCGCATTTTGGCGTGTTTTACGATGAAAAGTTACCATCAGAATATACAGCAGCAGGTGTGAAATTATTTGGCTATCTCCGCGAACTCTTGATTTTACCAGTCGTAAAATTTTTACTCTAGAGATTTTATCGTTCCTTGCTGCCGTTGGTGGTTCTAAAATAACCTAGTATGCTGTCGCTTACGCCTTCGCCTGAGATGGCTATCATTGTAGTGCATGCTTTCAGACACCACCTGTTGGAGTCTTATTTATATCTTAGAACATGAATGTAGGCAAATAATATTATGTTATAAGAGTTCCTTAACAATTTTGAACCTTACTTCGAGAGCAGGTCGTGTTTCTATGTTGAGTAATACGTAAGCTGTGAAATGAGTTCTGGGAAGGTCACACTAACGCAGTTGAAGTGGACAGATACCAGATAGGAGATGGTGAAAATATAAAAGCAGTTATTTATCAGAAATTAGCAAAGAAGAATAGAGTTTATTCCACGATTGGGCCACACCTTATTCTTGTTAGTTTGAATTCGGTCTAAATGCGTTATTATTTTAAGTCTTTATATGAAAATGATATTGTTCTTGTAATGCTAGGTATTTATAATATATACTAGTTTTCAATTAGTGAGTACGTCATTATTTTTTACAACAGCGGTTATTTAAATACATTTTATTTCTGCAGCTCTGTAATGTTAAATCAGACTGCCTCGCCACATTAATACGATGACGAAAGAGTACGGAAATAATTAGAGGCGCTTTATCCAAGCAGATCGCATTCAGCATTGCATAATGAATGGAACGTCACGGTGCCGTCACAGGCAAAAGAATAACGCCATGGCCTCGTGTTGCCGCTGGTCGCGCCCCTCGCCGGCCTGGCCTTCACCTTTTGCACGAAAACTTTCCCGTTGCTTTCCAGATACCATTCGGCAAATGATAGTATATCCTTATACCAATTGCATCCGCAGTGCAATATGACAATTACAATATCAAAGCTAAGATATGTACAAAGCAAACTCAGGAACCAAGTAAAATAAATCGCACATCGCTAAACCAAAGTTTTTATGGGCGAGCCTTGCGGAACGGCTAAATACTCCGGCTTGTAAAAGCGCAATGAAACAAAAACGTAGCAATTGTTTCTAAACTACAACGGAAATCGATATGAGAGAAGTAAAATAAAAATATTCAAAACTTTTCAATCGCAATCCCGGCTATCAGTATCAAAGCACGTCCAATCAAAACGAGGCGTGACAGTGAATCAGGACCTTTTCGATTTTGTGAATGGGAACGCTAACTTATCGCCTCTTTATTTGCTGATTGCTGTTTGACACCGGCGCGACGGCGTAGCTCGCGCGGGGGCGGATTCGGTTGGCATTTTTATTTAATTAACTTAACTGTTACGTTTGTGGCGCGGGGGAGGAGGTGGGAGGAAAACACAATGATGACTAATTTACGCCCGCTGCCAGTTGCGTTTTTATTTCCCGCTTCTATCGGAAAGGTTGCGCGGATTTTCATAACTCGCCTTAATTTGTTTTAGAGTTCCATAAAAATATTATTTTGTTTTCATCATCCAAACATTTCCACTTTGCTAATGAAGCTGCATAAAGTTCGTGTTTCTAATTGACATTACAACTGGATGAATAGAATACAGACGCAAAGTTGAATACGCTTCTAGGAAACTGAGCGAGAGATAAGGCTGTAATAATTCTTCGCGAAATGTCATGAAAGTTCATAACTGATAAAAGTTGAGACCCTTTTCTGAAATTTTAATAGAGATTTAATTTTCGCAAGTGCCCTAACTGTCGCCGATAAGGGAACTAGCGCCGGCGCTGCCGTCCCGGCACCCCTTAAACAATAGCCGAGATAACTTACGCTCAGCGGGGCCAGTTACTAACAATCCGATCTTTTAGGTTCGATTAACCGTAAACTGTCAACAATTTGTGCGGACATTGTATGAAAAATTCCGATTTTGTACCTGCTGTTGTACCCATTTCTTAAATATATTTTGAATTTAATAAGTACGTTGATTTCGTATTCATTTACATCGATTACATGATATTTTCCTCATATAAACACCTGTATTTCGAATCTTCCGTACTTATTTAACATCTCTCGTCTCAAAAATACAATTCCAATCATTTAATAATAATAATAATAAATCTATATCCCCACGCACGCCTTCCGAATGACCGGGGTTCGCCCCGTGAATTTCGATCGGAGATACATTACAATAATAATTATAAATACTCTTTATTGCACCACGACAAGAGAGAAACATCTTACGAAAAATTTGCTTAATAAATAATGGTAACAACAGGCGGTCTTATCGCTTTAAAGCGATCTCTTCCAGACAACCTTTGTATAGCAGGAAACATTTAAACTAAGTAGAATTTTAAACAGGTAGTACAGGAATTCATCAAGAAGAGCATACTAACACATCAATCTTTCAAATATTACTAAACAGGACACTTTAAAATACATCCTACTAATATTATAAATGCGAAAGTTTAGATGTTTGGATGTTTGGATGTTTGGATGTTCGTTACTCAATCACGCTTAAACGGCAGAACCGATTTGAATGAAATTTTGCACGAAGATAGTATATAGCCTGGATTAAAATATAGGATAGTTTTTATCCCGGGTCCACGCGGACGAAGTCGCGGGCGGAAGCTAGTACCTAATAAATGAATAAATACGCAGAATACACACAGTATATATAAAAAGAGTGCTTTCATAAGTGCTATAAAAGTATTTAATAAGTTACCGGCTGAACTAAAGGTTTTAGAAGGGCATAAATTTAAAAGCCAACTTAGAAACTGGCTGCTTCACAGAGTATTCTATAACCTTAGTGAATATTTCGCATCTTAGCTGTAAGTTAGTCTATTAAAGTAACGCAAATTGTTGTATGCCCGATATTGGGTAACTGTTGAAACCAATTCTGTCACGTCCAGCTTATGTACACAGTTATACAATAAAACTATTCTATTCTATTCTATTCAACCATACATACAAACATACATACAATATACATGCATATAATACAAAGAAGGCAACTTAAGGGAGCGAGAGGTAATATTGTTTCAACAGATTGTTCAAACTAGGAAGAGAAAATTTAATTACGCGTAAGAAAGCCAAAAAACGTGTGTATCGATTTTGTTGGTCGCAAAATGCGGGCCCTGTACTTTAAATACTACTTAACACTAGATCTGCCCGTAAACCTTAATCTTTATTCGCTAGGAATTTAAATGCGGGATCTGATAGGTTCGATATGTCTATACTTAACATCTTCGCGCGGCATGCAAGTTTGTAATTGAAAAAGTTGGCTCCGTTTTCTGTAAGCCTTTTTTTATTTGCTATTTTGTTTTAACAGACCTACAAGGTAAAGTAAGTTTACGTAAAATAGGGAATGGTAAAAAGCTGGAAAGCGATTTTCAACGAATATTTATTCCTAAACACCACGAAAACCACTGTATGTATTACAGCCACTCCCTATTAGTGTCACCGTATTGTCGTATGATGACGACGTAAATAAATCGAATACTTCATAAGTACACAATACAAGAGTATTCAATAAATCACATATTCATTATAATCAGTATCATCACCGATGTCTATTCGGTCGGCCTAAAGTGAAGTATATCTGACTTCAATTGGATTGTTTCTTAATTAGGGTGCTAAGCTGTACATTCTTTTAATTAGTTAACACGTTATTTTTCAAGCAAATCCGCTAATTCTAGACCTATGATTTCATTCTTCCTAGAGGAGGCAGGTACAACTTAAAAGTATAGTTTTGTAAGATCGAACACGAGCAAGGCTCCTACAATGCACCAGTTAACGTAAATTGAATTCTCTGATACTGCAAACGTAAAAAGCTTTTTGAATTACTTACACTTTAACAGAGATTTAAAACTAGACAGGTTTTTTAGGAGCTTAAAGTGTTAGCGAGAATACAGAGTGATCGTTTTTAACTGTGAGTTTTTTAGTACTAGATACTAAAAAAAACTGTAAAAATGGAGGTTTAGGATTTAGATTGTAGAAATGAAAGACTTTGAAATGGAATTGGACGTTGTCGAATAAAACGTATTGTAAGTAAGTAAGCATGTAGTATATTCTTGTTAAATTGCTGCAAGTTGTTTTCAGATGAATTTTATTTATGATGAATTTTTGATTTGTAGTGTTAAGTTTGACGAGTGTATTAAGTATTTCTGCAATGTGCAACTGTTACACTTTTCACATAATATTTATGTAAATTAAGATAACAAATTATCAAACAAATATAATATAGTTCAAAAATTGCTTAGATTTCATTCCATTTGCAAAATTCATTGAAGTGTTAATATGCAAATTTTGTATTCGACGCTACAAATTTTGTATTAATAATAAATTAAGTACTTATTAATTAGCACTCGCACCGTTTTTTACAAATTTTTATTCATTTAGCTTAACCATTATATTATCGTGCTTACATCGTGTAATTAGAGTCGGAAAAGGCTTGATTTAGCATTATACAATTCCCATGCAATGTGTTTCACTCGCTAAAAACTCTAATTTTCCATCTTACCAGTGTGTGATAAGGCTGGAATTTATTGCGTCTCGCTGACTTGAAACGTGGGTCGTTTCATAGCCTGGCTTAGTGTATAATTGAGTCATTAGTAGTAGGGGAACACGAGAGGTGAGAATACGTCAAAAGGTGCAAGCGATAAGTAAATGCAATTTCCTTCCAGACTGTGATGTTAAATAACTGCATTTATTACAGCTTGTCTTTGCCACAGCGTAGCGTCTTTGTAAAATCGTTGCATGTTTTGGTGAACTAAGTAAATAACAAGGCTTCAGTCCGGGCCGTGGGAAAAGTGCATAACATGCAGGCACCGCCTTCACTTTATGACCTAAAACTGAAAAATGAGCTATAGCAACCGACATTATGGGAACGGTAAAGTACTAAATTAGACTTACAAACATTAGGCGACGGAGTAATAATGTGTAGCCACCACACAGACTAAAGTGTTACTATTTCATCATTTATGTCCAATGAAGGGAATAAATTAACAGATCCTGGTTTGCAGAGCCATTATTAAATTGGTTCAAAGTTAATAGTTAAATTTCACCCTCAGCATTGAAATGGTCTCTGCCTGTAGCGTTCATTTCGATTGTCCATTAGACTGCAGTATTCACCAAAAACCGATTCCGTGTCAGTAAGTGCACATTTTATTTCCCTTGTCACATTTTCTTTTTAATGATTTGTTAATAATGCTGCATGTCATTTTTGAAGCAGTCGAGCATATTCTTTGGAGCTATTCAATACCAGCGTGATAGTAAAGGTAGGAATCAGCAAAAACGGCGTCAGCGAAATCAGCGAAATGTATTGTCCATCGACAGAGCGGAACGCAAGCGGCCGCGTCCAGCGCGCAATAGCATTCGTTTTTGGTCCGAATAGCGGAGCCAGAACTTAATTGCTCTATTGTTAATTACGTAATGTTTCAACGTTCACCGCACCGCTTGGTGACCAATTCGGAAACCGCTATTTAACTTTTAATTTCAGGACATCGATATAATGATGTTTTGTTTGTGGTCGCGAATATCCTCAGCGCTGAAGTTTTCTATGCGGGTGTTTGAGGGTAATTAAGTTTTAGAATTTTCCTTGAATTTCAATGATGTTGCTTCTTTAAAGTTTGAATAAATTTCTCTTCAATTCATTTGCAGGTTATTTTGAAGTAATCATTATTGCCATTATTTAATTTGAGTTACTGACAAGTGAGACTAACTTTTAATTTAGCGACTGACTAAATAGATTCGTCACGGGCAGCTGTGGATTAAGAAATCAAAACGTTTACTTTTAAATGAAAGCAGGTCGTCATTAGTCATTGCGAGGGCCGATCGAATTGGTAACGGTGAAGTGTTTGTATCTCTCGATCAATCGTTAGGTACATGGGGTTTGTTTTGATCTACAAAACGCTAATTCAATCATTAGACTTTTTCCAATATACTACTTAATACAAATATTCAATGACCCTTATTTTCACTTTTGCGTTACTAAAGGAAAATCGACAAAATCAAAACAATTATTTATTCTGCAAATAGGCCACAAGGGCACTTTTACATGTCAAACGGTAATTTACAATAAAATAACAATAATCTTTCTAATACTTAATAATCTTTAAAAAAACTCTCTTTTCTCGATAGTAATTTAATAACTCGACTCCTATATTTTAATGACGTGTGTAGGCACGCCTTAGTTCTTAATTTAAATTTTCATTGGAGCAGGGTGGCGTTTTTTGACTTTCCAGCGCTCGACTCTTTCACTCCAAAACAGTCAAAACGATGAAATTTTATTTTGAAATAGCGATAGAACATTTAAAATCGGGGGACCGCCGGTCAACTGAAGCGGTCCCCCGACGCGCCGATGCTTGGAAGATAAAAATATCTGAACTTACATAATATATGTGACGATAATAATTATAATAGGTTTAAAATATTATTTGTTCGTTTTTAGTTTTTTTTGTGTCGGGGGTTTTGAAAATTTTAATTTTACTTTTATTTTGTCCTTTTTCAAGTGATGAACTTCAAACGGCTGATCAGGTCATGGTTACCTTACCATATACTTTCACGTGTTCCGCGTGCCCCCTCCGCGCCGTCCTCCCCCCGCCCCATCCTCTAAATCACGCCATCGCTATGCTGATGCCGTAGCTGGTCGGTCTGTCGCAGCCGACTGTTTCCTCCAAAGGAGAAGCCCCCGCGCACTGATGTGAATAAGGAGGGTTTTACAACGGTGTCGAGGAAGCGCAAGCCGCGCAAGAGTCAGTGTGGTACTGCAGAACCGGTTGGTTCCGGTCTACGGGTTTCCACACCAAACAAGGCGCTATATGTATCGCGCCTGCATTACACCGGCACGTTCCAGCTGCGTTCGCGCCACTATGTGCACTTCAGCTCGTTTGTGGTGCGCGTGCCGCGAGCGCTGCAGGAGACCATCGCATGTGCTGATCTGGCCGAAGGGTGTCGTGTTTCGAAGGTTCCGGGGAAATCTGCCGAATCCTACACCGGAGATGTCGATGCAACAGGGCCACGCCGTTTCGTCGCCTAAATAGTATTATTTGTTGTTTTTAGTTTCGTGACACATTGGTTATTACTGTAATGTCACGAAAATGTATTTGTCAATAAATAAATAAATCCCACCAAAAACATTATAGGTATGTAAAGTGATGCCAAGACTCCATAGCTCTTACAGCTTTCAGCGTGAAAAAAATATCAGATCGCAATTAGCGCCAAGCTTCCTACTCCACACGGCGTAACACTACCACTACCAGCCACGCTCTACAAATTCTACATCTTGGCTAAAAAGTATAGCTTTGTTGGGCACGTCCCGGGCGCCGCATAGACTTTCACGCCGAATGAATTTATGATGATATTAATAAGTGACGGGTCTAAACTTTTTAGCCAAGATATAGACAATCAACATGAGTCAGTGAGTCAGTGACGAAATCGGCGATTTTTAGATATCAATAAAATCTTAACTATAAGAGCTATGTTACTGAAACTGTATATGTTTAATAAGTCCACTATTGATATCATATCCCGAGAATTTTGTTTATCTGGTATAATCCAAACCCAAGTTACGAGGATTCAAAAAAACGACGAACCGCTTCGAGAAAAGGTAGGTAGTGCCTTTGCGTTGCGCTTCGCTTGGCTCGTCTTGGCGGGGGCACTGCCGTGCCCTCAGATAAAATAAATAAGTTATATCGTTGAAGTAACACGGTACCAAATTTCTAATCGATGGGACATATGGAAGGTAGTCAGATCCCCTCATCAACTATTAAAGAGCTGATGATCTTCAAACGGCTGATCAGGTCATGGTTACCTTACCATATACTTTCAATGTCATTGAAGTAACACGGTACCAAATTTCAAATCCATCGGACATAAGGTACTTAGTCAGATCCCCTCATCAACTAGATCAAAGTCCAATATCTCAAAAACGGCTAAACAGATTTTACTGAAACATGGCTAAGAATACTTAGGATAAAATTATTTATGACACAAAAAAACTAAACGAAATCGGTTCTTCCGTTTGGGAGCTACGATACCACAGACAGATACACAGATACACAGATACACAGATACGCAGATACACAGATACACAGACACGTTAAACTTATAACACCCCTCTCTTTGCGTCGGGGGTTAAAAATGAGTGGTATTGATTGTATTACGTAAGTGCCTACAATTTTGACACTACAATCGTATTTACTTGTATTGAATTATGGAGCACTCGAAAGTCAAATATCGGCTCCTGAGTGGCGAACCTATTTGGATTTGGAACGAACTATGAATACCCACATAACTTTACTCAGTTCTGCGTGATTCAGTTTATTGCCATCTACCGGTGATAACTGAAACTACTTACTTACTCTGACCGTAGCTGTTAAGGGGCTCCCATACGCCAATGACCTTCGATCTGAATCCCTTAGTTTTCTAATGTTTTTTGTAACTTATTATATTAACAACAACGGCTTTAAGTAATTTAGACGCCGCCTCAAATACCTTTCATTGGAAAATCCATTGTACTCAGTTAAAGAGTATATGAGTCTTACTTGACATGTTAAATTATTATTATTACCTATTTAAATTTGTATAAATATGATTTGACATTAAATGTATTGTGTCACGCATTTTCTGATGCACTAAATATTGTAAAGAATGATGATAACTAGAAGTTGATATATTTGTGTTCTTTTGGTTTGTTTTTTTTCCTTGTTATTGTGTTCTTCCATCTATTGAAATTGTCTTAAGAGTCCGCAGTAAGCTCGATTCTCCATACAAACGTAGTTACGCTCTCATTTTAAAACTACATGTTGGATTGTTACGAAACTTTGCATGTATAATGACATGAGGTATATCCAGGCCCGTAATTAGTTTATGTAGCTTCAGATACCATAGTTTAAAAAAATAGAGCGAATTTAAGTTTTTCATACAAAACTTTTTTTGCTGTATTTCGTTTGTTTTATAAACTGGATCCATATAAACTAATTACAGACATAGATATACCTCATTTCATTGTATATGCAAAGATTTCGTCACAATCCAACACGTAGTTTTAAAATGAGAACGAAACTCCGTTTGTATGGGAAAGTGAAATTAATAATATATCTTAATTTTTCTCTGTTTTTGTCGATCGTTATAAATATTCTTATATTTTTGACATGTATGCAAATCTGTAATGTATTTTCTATCATGAAAGAAATAATCTTATCTTATCTTATCTATAGTATCCCATATTTACTTCAAAGTTCATTGTTTTCGAGATATTTGGCATCAAAGTTGAACAATTTTGGCCAAAAAACTGGTTTTCTGGCCATAACTTTTGTGATAATTAGTTTAAAATGAAAACCCTATACACGTTTTTAGAGACGTCATAGACAAACCCAAATCTGTAAATTTCGTATGTTAGATCTTAAGTTAGTTAATTATAGTTAAATAAGTGTTTTTTTAGACAATGTTTAAAAAACATACAAAATTAAGTATTCATTTCTTTCAAAATCCGGTAGACAAAAATGGAGATAAAAGATTGAAGAACCGATAGCCGTTTGACTTATAATCCGTAGGTAGTGCAAAAGTATTCAGAACGATTCATAACTTGTCAAAAATCGATGAAAACCCCGGGTAGCCCCTTAAAGGAGAGATTTTTACAGTATTCTCGTTTATTTTATTTTATTTTTGCTTCAAAGGATTGATTCGAGTACTCCAAGTCAGAAAAAGTCTGGTTCAATTACGTTGCCCTAGTAAACAGTTCGCTTTGGAAATCTATTATAACCTTGGTGATTTTACAGCAGCAGAGAAACGCGACTATATTTTTTTATACTACGATGATGGCAAACAAGGGCATGGCCTGGTAGTATTCGTTGTTTATCATCATCATCATCATCATATCACCCGAAAGACGTCCACTGCTGGACATAGGCCTCCCCCAAAGAGTGCCGTTGTTTTTACTGCTATA
This sequence comes from Epinotia bilunana, assembly GCA_947049275.1. NCBI lineage: Eukaryota > Metazoa > Arthropoda > Insecta > Lepidoptera > Tortricidae > Epinotia > Epinotia bilunana. Next base: position 16,623,261 of record OX346260.1, on the reverse strand, counting down.
GAAACCAATGCAGGTCCCTCACCAGGGACCACATACCTGCAGAGTAGTGGCTTTATTATTGCTGCAGTTCTCTGTAAGGCGGAGGTACTTGACCCCCGGTTCTCCGGGTCTGACTGTACGAGTATATAGGTCTACATGTAGCATTCTTCTATTAGGTGTCGTTAAAATGCGTCATCATAAACGACTGCGTAGATCTGATACGAACGCTATACATAGAAACAGGTGAGATGGACGTTTGCGTCAATCGTAAAGCCGCGGAGGTGAAGATGACATCAATTTAGGTTAATTTCCTATGCTAATAATATAATGAGCATTATTATTTAGTACACCCACGTTTTTCTCGCAACGTCTGTCTCAGCGGGGCTGCACTACTGAGTTACTGACGCCGCGACGCGACGCGAGATGAGAAAATCTACCTACTCTTTCTGAGATGCAAAATTAATGGGGCAGGATAGGAGCCTCAGAGTCGCGCGCGTCGCGATTTGCCAGCAAGTTGCGGTAGGCCCCAAGCTTAGTATAAGCGCGAGCATCCACCAGCACTACAATAACAGGATGGCCCGCGAGCTATGACATAGCTAGTTCTTTATATTCAAATAGTTTACGGCAGTCATATTCAGGCTGCAACTGAAATATTTCTCTCTTCTATATTTAGACCGCACCAACATCATTTTTGTAAAACGAAACGGTGCGTCATGTGTCACCCGCACCAAGCTATAATGAAAGAAGAAAATGAAATGCTAGCCTCACATGCATACCGCTTTGCTAACTCGCACACATTTGGTGGATATGTACCCTAAGGCGTAAACTTCGTTCTACTGGTTAAGTGATCAGTTGCAGGCGCAAGCGACAGGTGGAGGACTCTTTTGGAGATGGTGATTCTATACCACATTCATACCACATCACTAACGGTTTGTAACCTTTTTGCTCGACTACGGCAGAGGCGAAGGGATAGGATATGATTTTAGTAGTCTGCGGTTGTATTTAACCACTCACTTGATTTCGGAATTTGAAAAAGGTAGCCTAAACTGCTTCTAATTTTTCATTATCAAAGCAGCCCATACTTTGATTGGCAACCACAGTTGCCACCATCAGTTTAGGGGTATGCGAAATTGGCACCTGCGGTTGCCACAAGCAAGTGAGTGGATAAGTGTGGCACATGTTATTGTCATTAAATTAAAACATTTACAGTAACGAAACTTGCGAAAATAACATTATATTTGCACCGTCTGTAACTAATGCGCGATTACACAAGCAATTTCAGACTAGCTCCGCATAACTATTTACATGAAACCATAACATGATAGTCTGATTATTAACATATGCGCGCGTGCGCTGTGTGCGTAACGATTATTGTCTATTTTAAACAGTACCTCATTGACCGACGTTATTGCCCTATTGGCAATGTTCAATAGTCCACAGTATTGGAATACCCGGGGTATGAAATGGTAGTAGTACGATATATTAAAGTATTCTTTATGAGTCCCATAATTGCATTACTATACTGGTATTTCCGCAGCTTTTGTCAAAAGTGATATAATAATTGCTTACTCACTTTCATATCTCTGTCCAATGATGTAATAGGATTGTCAAAGATTTCATTTTTGGTACAAGCTTTTATTGCCGACTGTACTTTTCTGTACACCATCATCAACTACTCAAACGAGCCCTAACTCAACGGGGTTACGTCGCTTAAATACTGAATTCCCATGGCCACATTCAGTCTCCATCATCAGATCAGCTTGATGGTGCCATAATATTGAATTGTCATCCAAACTATACCCAAAATTTCAGCTCAATCGGATAACGGTAAGTGACTCAAAAATGGATTGCAAATTTTGACGGACAACTTACATACTTATATACTTACATACGAACAGGTCAAGTTAATATAAAGCTTGTAAAAAAGAGGTATATATGTTATAAGCACTCCAAAAGTGGCACACTAAAACTGAGTCAATTGCACCAACATGCCTCAGTGTCGCGTCGTCATTGGAAACGAATGCCGTTAGATTTGGTGACCAATTTTAAACACGGAATTTCGTATACACCACGTATCTACCTTTTTTGATAAGTACATCATTGTCTCTATCTTTCGAAGTGAAAATGATAGAGACATCAAAATGGGGATAATGTTCCCTGCCGCCGAATACCGTGGCAGAAATACCGGTCCTCTGCTAATATGGGATCCATTGACCAAAGGACACAAGCATGCTGGCATATTTATTTCCAGATTGACGACGGATGTCATAAGGTATTATTATTATTATTTTTTAAAGTTCCAAAATAATTTGATTTTATCGCAGTTTCATGTTTTATGTGCTAAAGCCATTAATGGCTTATTTAAAGCTAGAGTTCGTACTAACTATTTGCTCTGTAAGTACTTACATTACATTTACATTATTTTTCCACTAAACGAGATTCAAGCCCATACAATCAACTTATTTATTTACCGCTCTTGAGGTTTAGTAAAAATATAGTGTGCGAATCGTGTAAGTTTAAACCAATATACTTTCATTCAGTTTACTGTACCTAACGATAATAAACAATAACAGATCTATCACTAGGTTTTTACAAGGCGTAATCACTTGTTTACAACTTTGGTTGATGTAGGGTTGGATAGGTATAATCTTGTATGTGTTTTGGGAGGCTATTTATAAATTTTGGAAGGATGTAATGATTAGTTCTTATGCCTTAAACGTTTTTAATTTTTGGTAATACAAATCTGTGTGCATTGGATAAACTCCTTAGCCTAATGTTACGGTGGTACTCATTCAACTTGGTAATGTATTTATATTCTTCCTTGAGTATGGAAAGTTTGACCATGTTTTGTACGGGAAATACCTTGCAATATTGGAAAAGGTGAGAGTAGTCATTACTGTAAGTTGTTTTTATATTGTTCGGTATAATAATTTTTAATATTGTTTTTTGCAGATTAAATATATTGGCTAGATTGGTTTTGTACGATCGTCCATAGCTGCTGAGAATAACCGAATCGGCTAATGCTAGGTAGGGCAAAACTTGGGTAATCGGTGATTGCAGTAAATCTATAAGTTACTATATATAGTACAAATGTAGATTATAATCTACATTTGTACAGTATTTACGATAAATATCGCTACCATCAAAGTTAATAATGACATAAAGAGTGTAAACTGTCGATTATAGAGTAACTGCAATAAAGAGTATAAATACTCTATCACAGAATTACTGCATATCACTGATTAGCTAAGTTTTGCCCTATAACATTCTTAAGGTGTTGTACGGGATTCTATATTTCAGGATATTTAATCTTTCTAGAAGTAAGTATTAAGTTATTAATTACGTTGAATTGAACCCTCCAAAGAAACTCCAGTTTATAAATAAATCTATACAAATATTATAAAGAGCAAAAGTCTGGTGAGATTGTATTTTTGTAAGTTTATAAGTTTGTATGTTTCCATGAACGCTTTCAAATTTATTTATTTTTTTATTATTTATATTAGTTATTTAATTAATTAATTAGAACAGACGGGGCTCGAAAGCATCGCCGTCGTTGCGAAGACTTCGCACGGCGCGCCAGTAATATAAAAAAATACCATTAACCTACAATTGGTAGTACCACTGATAATATTCCAAGTTCTCTATGTATAGAGTGGACTTTCTGACTGGACATTGGCTGATTTATCCCGCAGGTGTCTGTGTTTTTAAATATGCGGGCGAGGCCGCGCGGACAGCTAGGGCTTGTATAAATTCTCAAGCTTGCCATGAATTTGAAAAATAAAACAGACAACAGATGTGTACCATTATTTACATAGCTATCAGAGGAAAATAGTTATTTCGCTTAGATCATATTCATATATCATTCTTGCACGTAATTACCCGTTATTAAACACCGGTGGACACTTTGAAGTCCGTTACGAGGAAACAATTACTGTCCTTTTAGCAAAATAACGTATTGCCGCTTCGTATGTTTTATTTATATCAAAACATGATTCCCGAGTGTATGGACAGATGGAACTTCTTTGACCCATAGGGAAATCTATTATTTAGATATTGGAAAGTCTGGGGTATACAGGGTGTATCAATAATAGATTGTGAACCGAGCAAGGGCATATTCGGTAGCGCATTGCGATTCCAAATATGCATTAGTTTTTTTTGTTTGCATTCATGTTTTTGTTTTTATTTACATTACAGTCATTGTTTTTGTTGACATGGCTTGTGTGTGATAACGTTCCCCCGTTAAGGTGAAGAGTGGGAGGGTTTATTTCATTTTCAACCGCTGTGTTATGAAAACAAATGTTTTGTGTATGTTTTTTTGACACGCAGGTAACAGCTTTTACGTTTTTGATGTCATACACAAGCAATGTCAGCAAAAAAAGACTATAATGTAAACAAAAACAAATGCATATTTGGAATTGCAATACGCTACCGAACATGCCCTTGATCGGTTCACACCCCACATACACCCTGTATAACCATGTTGAAAGTAAAAATTATATACCAAACAAATGCCAGTATCAGTGGTTGGTTAATGCACTAATCCGAGTCCATCGTCTTTTTTTGCTAATAACTAATCCTCGCTTGACATGCGCGATTCATGTCATAAGTATGCTTCTCAAATTGATTTTATTATGACTCTCAATATTACACCCAACTATTAAAGTTATGAACTACGAGTCAGAAAACTATGCAGACTCCGTATCACACTATCTTTCTCAAATTGGCTTTCAAATAAAAATAATAAATCAAACAGTTTATCTTGAAGTACTACGGTCTTCAAACGGTTGTAAAATAAAACAGTGATTATTTGCGTAACTAATTGTATTAAATGGCGATGCCATGAATAATTTATTCCCAGATTAGTGCATATACGATTTTGATGCATTTTCAATTCGACCAAACAAGAATAGAGTTTGATGCAAAAATATTCCGTAAAATTATGATCCTTGCACTATGAACCTCAGGTTAAATCCTTGTTATATTTGATTGAATCCTTTCTATAATTTAGACTTTATTCCAGTTTGGTCATAATGCATTAGAATTGTGAACGTTTGTTGTTGTTATACTCGTAATAATAGTTATTTTGTAATATCTCTATAAATGAATAATCTTTTTCGCTCCTGGTTAACTGGTCAGGTTACCTTTTTACAAGCTTTTATTTACTTTCACCTGTCGTCTGTTGTCTGTCTGTCTGTCTGTCTCTCCGTCTGTAATCAAATCTTGCAAGTTAAATTTGATCCACTTCCCGGTTCCCGATTGAGCTGAAATTTTGCACGAATATGCAAATCGCGTGACAATGCAATATTATGATGACGTGGAGCTGATCTGATGATGGAGCTGGAAGGTGGCCATAGGAACTCTGTAATAAAACCACATCACCCCATCGAGTTTGGGCTCGTTAGAATCCTCTCAATGATTAGTTGATGACGGTATAAAGAAAAGTACAGTCGGAAATAAAAGCTTGTACCAAAAATTTAATTTTTGAAAGAAACATGTAGTTTAACTTCTACTTTTGTACAATAACCTTTTTTATTGCGTGTATAGACACTATTTTGCGACCATTCCTTTCGGTCATCTCATCACGCTCAGCCGCTCATCGTTTTATTTTCATTCTTCAAAAACTTTCCAACAATGCTGTACTTTTAAGCATCGTTTTTATACAGCGTGCATAAAGAGCTCGTTTGCGGTGTTCCAGTAATCCGCTTAAACCACCGTTTAGCGTTAACCACCCATCCGTTTTGTCCAAGTTTTCGACTAACAAGACACTCTTGTTCTAGAGAAAGTTCTTACTATGTCACAGCGTTTCTTTTCAGACCATTGCTAACTCTTCTTATTCTGTTCTTCTGAAACGTTTTTATGTGTAGGTATATTTTCATTTAACATAGATAGTTTTATCGTTTCTTGAACATATAATATTTTCTATTATGTTGATTTTGAGGTATTATGTATAAAATTACGAATCTTAACTTGTTTAATGGAAAAATAATAAGTAAAAATAAAATAGCAATCTACCTATTAACATCTGTAGAATGATCTTTTATGAAATGAGACTGAAAATGTAAAAAGAAAAATCAGGTTAATTGGGACCTGGATAATTGAGAAACCTCTATAATTGCAACCAAATGGCCTGTCCCAGTCCCGTAGCAACTAAAGACCTCTACAGGTTTTAAAACAAATTTTCAAGTAAAACAGTTTAAAATAATATAAATATTTTGAACACGATCTGTTTGATCTTACAATACAATACAACAATACAAATACTCTTTATTGCACACCTCACACAAACAAAGCAGTTAAAAAGAAAAACAATACAATAACATGTAGGTAGAGGTAGACAACAGGCGGTCTAATCACTGAAGAGCGATCTCTTCCAGACAACCTTTGGGTATCGGAGAAAGAGATAAAACTAGATTATGTAGTAGGTGGTGCAGAAATTATAATAAGCCAAAAATCAAGATAATTATATTAATGCACGTACATAAATAGCTCTATATATAAACATACATACACAATCATACATATATACAAATAACACAAATAAAAATATATAACACATAAACAGTCAGCCAATAATAATAATAGTAGGACAATCAGGATTAGGGGAAAGACAAATAATGTTCTTTAAGAAGAGATTTGAAGTTGCCGATAGATTTAGCTTGTCTTATATGAAGAGGGAGAGAGTTCCATAGTCGAATAGCCTTAAAGGTGAACGAACTACTGTAAAATTTGGAAGATGACAAAGGCACAGTTAATAGCAAATTGTTAGAAGATCTAACAGAATTCAAATAACTAAAACGCTCTTTGAGATAGCGGGGAGTTGCAGGGTTAAAAAGGACACTAAATAGAAGCGAAATAATGTGAGAGTTACGGCGATAACGGATAGGGAGCCACTTGAGTTTGGAACGGAAACTAGAAACGTGGTCATATTTGCGTAACCCAAAAATGAACCGAATGCAGACATTTTGGAGACGCTCAAGCTTATTAAGCTGCTCCTCAGAAAGCTCGAGATAGGATACATCAGTGTAATCAAGAATAGGAAGAAGTAAAGTTTGTGCAAGCGCAATTTTAGTTGCAGTAGGCAGAAAATTACGAAGCCGCCTGAGAGACCCCACTGCAGCAAATACCTTCCTGCTCACTTCACTCACTTGAGGCACCCAAGACAAAGAGCGATCCATAATGATCCCAAGATTTTTCACTTGCATCGAGTAATCAATCTGAATCCCATCAAAAAGTATTAGAGGGAGATTTACAAAATCAACTCTAGAAATCAGATTGTTGCTGCCAATAACAATGACTTGGGTCTTCGTTGGATTCACACTCAGACCATATCGTTGACTCCATTTCAGAATGCATACCAAGTCATCATTAGTTCTTTCTATGACAGAAGGGAGATCACCAAGCACGGATTGTGTATAAATCTGAAGATCATCGGCATAAAGGTGATAATGAGAGGATATATTGTGTGTGATGGAATTGATGAAGATAGAAAATAAGAGAGGAGATAGCACACCGCCCTGCGGAACGCCCGCCAGAGTACTACACCAAGAAGTACAAGAAGAATACACCTTTATTCTTTGCCGACGACCATTTAAATAACTACGAAACCAGTCAATTACTGCAGGAGATAAGTTAAGAGAGCGTAAAATAGCGAGCATAATGTCAAAATCAACAGTGTTGAAAGCATTGCTGAAATCCAACAGAGTTAAAACTGTAAGCTTTCTGTCGTTCATCCCCAATCGGATGTCATCAGTGATCTTTATAAGGGCTGTACTAGTACTATGCCCTGAACGGAAACCCGATTGAAATTGGTTTAAAATATCATTTCTGTTTAAGAAGGAAGTTAATTGCTGATGCACTAGTCGTTCCAATACTTTGGATAGAAAAGGAAGAATGGAAATCTTGATAATGGATCTTTATAATTAAAGAAAAAAAAATGTAGCAGTTTTTTCTATATCATAAAAACATGATTAAGGTATTCTTTTTTTAAGATTTAGTATTTTTCTTATACTGGTAACTTGTACGACTTGCACCTCCACAAATTACGACCTCTGTTATTGAGGACCTCTATAAATGAGACCACGTTTTTTTGAACCTGGTTTATTGGTACGGTACGGTACGACCTGGTTAGATAAAATACCTCTTTAATTGCCATACAATTGCTGGCCCCTTGAGATATCAATTATCCAGGTTTTACTGTAATATGTTGGTATTGTTTGTTCTTGAGGGAATGGTTTAAGTATGGTATCTATTATTTTAAAAGAAATAATAATATAGGTAACTACATACTTACCTAAAAGAAATACATTTTCCTATAATCTGTATTATCCGCTGACCCGGAGCAGATCGTAGGCCCCGTATAAGATATTTTTGATTGCTAAATGTTGCCATTATCGAGCTGAACTTTAACTCCTATTTTAGACGCGGCTCGTTGTTTATTTCTAAAGAAGGAGGAAGTTATTTTAATATTGTACCAAAATAACATACACCCATACCTAAGTTTAGAACTTTACAAGGCTTAATTAAATGTCTCAAACAAGCTAAATAGGTAAAAGGGTTTCTACGGGCACGTTATATTCATTATTCACTTACAAGGTACTTGGCTCGAACCCCAGTATAGGCAACGATTATTACCTATATTATTACACAACATTCACATCGATATTAAGTATGAGGAGTTGTAAATAAATATGATTGTGTCGTATCCAGGATGACAATATCCGGGGTTAAGGCCCGTCGTAATGTAATCGTATTATTGCATAATGGGTTGCCCAATAAAATTTGAACACTACATATGTTTGCAAAAAAATATTTAATAAGATAGGATAAGACCGCGAACATTTCGTATGATATTTTTCGTCATGTCGTGGTGTAATAAAGAGTATTTATTATTACTATTATTATTTGTAGGTTTTTTTCCATATCTCGAGACCATAGGGTCTCCGAGCGCACAACATGATACAACCGGTGATGGTCCCCGCCAGATGCAAAGAGTATTGCAGTGCAACACTGCGCTGCTATGAAAACTAAGGTCATAGGTTATTTGGTTGAATGGTTGGTGCTCTGGAAAATGGGTTATGGGAGGAGACTAGCGCACATGCCGTGACAATCAGTCTCAAAATTGTAAAAACCTGCCAAGTGCGAGTCGGACTCGCGCAAGAAGGGTTCCGTAACATTATCTATAAAAACAGTTTAAAAAAAGTTTGTTGCATGGAAGCCCCCCTAAAATATTTATTTCATTTTGCTTTTAGTATTTGTTGTTATAGCGGCAATAGAAATACATAATTTGTGAAAATTTCAACTGTCTAGCTATCGCGGTTCTTGAGATACAGCCTGATAAAAAAAAAAGTTTGTTGTATGGGAGCCACCCTTAAATATTTATTTTATTTTGTTTTTAGTATTTGTTGTTGTAGCGGCAAACGAAATACATAATCTATGAAAATTTCAACTGTCCAGCTATCGCGGTTCTTGAGATACAGCCTGGTGAGTGGTGACAGACAGACGGACGGACAGCGAAGTCTTAGTTATAGGGTCCCGTTTTTACCCTTTGGGTACGGAACCCTAAAAGGCAGGCGGTGACTCGCCAACTTGGTAAGTGGGCCCCACAAAACAGCCGCACGCACAGTGCGACAGTGGAGCAACACGTCTGAGCGGATGTGATGTTGTCAAGAGGTGGAGTCTGCTGTAGCCAGATCCCGGTAATCCGTACAACAGGCCGCCGGCATTAGGACATTTTACACTTCCAACCTGGAGCATAGGTTCTGCTCTTGCGACTCCACTCTGGCCGGCCAGTTAAGGCAAGCACAGAGGCGAGGTCCAGATCACTCGGGCCCTCTGGAGGTTAGGGGTCCACGGTGTCGTGTCGCCACTCACCGTTCACTCGCCACAAGCTAATATTACTAGCTGTGCCCGCGACTCCATGCGCGTGGAACTCGTTAATATTATATCTCCATACAAAATGAGAAGTATTCACCGCCAATAAATATTACCATTCACCTCATTCGTTTTTGAACGTTGCGGCTGCAATAAAATTTACTTCAATAAGTATGTAGTAGTTTACGATAACGTAATATTTCAATATTATGAGCTTTGAGACGTTATACTAACCTTTCAACTGGCCAGCCCAGACACAGAGGTATTTAAATCTGTCACCACGAAGTAGCGGACATTACTTGAACATAGTTTAACGAGTTGACGGCCCTCGTGAGAAGTGGGCCCGCGTTGAAAGCCACCTTTCAATACACCACCGGCGTGCCCGAGATGCAAAACCGCAGACCAAAGATAGGCGTGCGTTACCTACGACATCTCATCATCATAAATAATGTATATAGTCCCGTCGTCGCCTGAATAATTCAACGTTGACGTCCACTTTATTAAATTTGTCGTTTTATGAAAATATTAAGCAACTCTGTATCCACGAATACAAATTAATATGGCGCTGAATTAACATTTTCAAATTAAAAGGTTTATAAAGCGCCGGTTGCTCTTTAATTGATAGCGGATCGCGGCGTGCGTAAATCGTAATTGTGTTTAAAGCAAAACTAAATTAATCCAGTGATCAAATTTATAAATTTGATGACATTTGGTCCTATAATTCATTAAATGCGACAGGTTTTAATGTCTGATTTTACTCACCAATTAATTTCGATTTGACGTAAAATCCACAGTGTCATTTGTGAAAGCATGTCGATTTGTTATTATAGGTATATTACAATTATCACTAAATAATCACCGATAATACTGGCAGGTATATGGTATATACATAGTATAGTAGGTATATAATATGCTGTATTCCTTGAATGCTGGGATTGAATTAAAACTGCACTTTTTGGTACTAAGTCTAGAGGTAATCTCCGATTTTTTTTCTTACACACGCATAAAGCGTTACAATGTACAAGTTATGCTATTTTTTCTCTTGCCGCAATTATTTTTACTTTTGTTCACAGGAAGTTAGACGTTTAGTAGTTTACAAATTTATACTATTGTGTAGGTACTAATAGAAAAAGAGCTACGGTAGCCTAGTGGTTCAGGCATGCGGCTGTCAAGCGGTGGTCGTGGGTACGAATCCCGGCTCGTACCAATGAGTTTTTCGGAACTTATGTACGGAATATTTACCGTTAGCTTTTCGGTGAAGGAAAACATCGTGAGGAAACCGGTCTAATCCCAATAAGGTCTAGTTTTCCCTCTGGGTTGGAAGGTCAGATGGCAGTCGCTTTCGTAAAACTAGTGCCTTTGCCAAATCTTGGGATTAGGTGTCAAAGCGGACCCCGGGCTCCTTTAGGGGCACAACCGGGAATAACGCTAGGAGGATGATGATGTGTAGGTACTAATATTGCGACATTAGTAAGGACGTTAGGAAACACCTTCATGTCACTCATCATTTTTATCACAATTTTTTATCGCCGCACGAAAGAAGTGATGAAATCAAGTTCAGACAGTTAATAAAATACAATGAAAGTATAAAATCTACGCGTCAAGTTAATCACACGGTATCATGGATATATCTAAAGATGTGATATAGATAGGGTTTTATTGTTAGATTAGATAGTTCATCAAGTGTAGGATGTTGAATGAAAATATACTTATTGCTAGAGTATCAGTCGACAATATCACAGTATAGGCGAAAAACTTAAGTAGTAGTGGCGTATTCGAATAGACAATACATGTTTAAAATTAGAACACAAACAAAACAAATGTCTATTTGCACACATTACTCACACATACAACAGGTGACTTACTTAAATAAATGACTATCAGATATCTACTATTTAATATAACAATTTGCATGGAAGTGGCTATATTATTATAGAATATAAATATTACATTACCACCGAAACCCAAAGCTTACCTGGAAAAGATAGTTCTTCAGCGATAAGACCGCCTGTTGTCTAACCTCTACCTAAGTACGTGTTATTGTTTTGTTCCTCTTTGTAACTGTTTCGTTTGTGTGAGGTGTGCAATAATAGTACATTACTTACCAAGGACTGTAAAAGAAAGAAAGCCCGAAATCGCAGGTACTTGTGACCCGAGCCGCAGGCGAGGATTGTAAATATGCGATAGAGGGAGTTATTACTTACATCAATCACAAGCTAAAGGCAAGTATAATAAATAATATACAAACTTAAACGGGAAATTATTGCTCGAAGTCAATCACAGACACTAATTACTTTGAGCTGTAACTGATCACTGTTACCGTTAGATACATATCTGAGACGTCTAAAACTAATGCTGTAATCAGCAGTGATCGTAAGTTTTGTAGCATTTTTTGTGCAGCGTAGTGTTGTTAACGGGTATAAAGAATTTCAATCCTAATGCTTAATTAGCGTTAGTAACGTTAATATGAACCTGAATTAACAATTTTGATTGATATTGTCTATACCAATTCCGTTAATAATAGGTACCTACTACGCTGCACCAAAAATGCTATAAAAGTTACGATCACTGGTAATCAGGCCGCAAGTATGCACAATTGCACATACTTGGCGCGGCGAGTCTGTCGCACTTACGGGTCAACCGAGACACTTGGAGAGCTGTCGAGCGAGCTCCACAAGACACCGGGTCGAGTGTCACTGTCATGGCGGATTATTGGGATATAATGCTGTCATTAAATTAAGACCGAATGTGCCTAGGCCGATTTGAGGAATTTAATATTAGATAGTGTGGAACTTCAACTAACAAAACCTTACCCCGTAAAATCTGAAAAATCGTTCGTTAATCGTTATGCGATGTAAAAGAAAACAATTCTGCAAAACAAAATAGAAAACTGTGTTATATTTGAAACGTTATTCGTGGTGGTAATAAGTACATCTAGTAGGTACGGTCGAGGCCAAAAATATGTTTACACTTTTGCACCTTATTACAAGGCAATAAGGTGCAAAAGTGTAAGCATATCTTTGACCTCGACTGTACCTACAAAGAGATCGATACGGCCAAAGTTACAAAAATATGTACACCCGACCTTAATGATAAGGCAATAAAGTCGTATTGTTGTAATTTTGGCCGTACCTGTCTCTTTTTAGTCGACTGTACATTATTTATCTTTGATAACCGAGATAAACGAAAAAATGTTATACGGAACGAGGTGTAAAAGGGAAATTGATTACCTACATAAATGACAACAGAATTTCTGCCAAAGACGTCAAAGTCGTTTCCCATGTCCAGGATGTTAACCTGTCCAAGTTATTTGCAATATATTGCTGCAATTAAAAAAAAAGACATTTTAGACGAAATATTAATGACCTTACCCAATATGTAATTAAAGAAAAGACTAAAACAAACCAAATCCAAAGTGTCCAGTCCAGTGTAATCACTGGTCGATCGATTCATTCAAGGGCTTTCGACGAAGGATCTCCACAGGACACACCGACTCAAGTACCGGATTCACTTTCATCGTTTTCTTCTTTGATTTACGTAGCTTCTAGCTGAGGCAGCATAATCCAAAATCGAGCTAAAAATAGCTTTAAAACATGAATTTATTGCGAATATGTAGATTTGCCCTCGAGTTTATAACCGACTTCACAGCGGCAGCACAAAAATTATGTAGGTTATATCGCTAGCCAGCTACGTTAACACATTTTGAGGTTAAAAAAACTCGTGAAATATAGTAAAAGTAGTGAAAGTAGGTAAAATAAGCATACACGTGGTGGTTGCTAGGGGCATTTCATCGATGTCCTAATGCAGTGCTCAAATGTTGGGCAACCCATTATGCAATAATAAGATTGCATTTTTCCACGGGCCTCAACCCCGGATATTGTATTCCTGGATTCGACACAATTCGATTTATTTACAACTCCTCATACTTAATATTAATGTACATAATTGATCGGTGAGAGAAATTAACATGTAAATGTACATATATATTGCAATAGGTACGTACATAAAACGATTTCAACTTGAGCTCAGCTCACCTGAAATAGCTGTCAGCTCATATAAACTTTGACGCATTCATATGGCAAAGCTGTCACCTCTAATCCCATTCTAAACGCAGTTTGGTAATACTCGTAAGCGCTAATCCATACTTAATATTATAAATGCGAAAGTGTGTCTGTATGTCTGCCTGACTGTCTGTCTGTCTGTCTGTCTGTCTGTCTCACAATGTTCCAAAAACCCTTGAGCCGGATTTTTTACTCAGCAGACGCCCTAGCACACTAAGTTTTATGTCGGACATAAAGCATTTGTCCCTCTCGCACTCGCATATTTGCCAGAAAGGGACGAATGCTTTATGTCCGACATAAAACTTAGTGTGCTAGGGGGTCAGATCGATGTAGTTTAATATTAAATTTGGTAAGGTAGGGCACAGCGAAATGTCATCCCGCTCGAATTTGGAGCAGCCCAACTCAGGAAGTACCTCCGCCTTGCAGAAGACGACAGCCATAATAACACTACTTACTACTTGCTCTGTAGTAGTGTTGTGTTCCTGGAGGTGAACAAGGTCGCCAGAGCTTCCGAAGATGCGTCGTGTCGAGAGCGAAGGAACTTGTTCCTTCAGCTGTCAACACGACGAATCCTCAAACATATTATATATATATATATATATATGTTTATTAAAAGTGTAGAAGTGACTCCCTATCAATTTTTTATATATTCTTAAGAAGAATTTAAAGTTGGCCATTTCCGGTAGGTATACTGAAACGGAAAACATGCTTATTTTCTGTTATTTATTTATCGTGTTATAATGCATAGAAATGCGCGTTTATTTAGACATCAAAAGTGCATTCAATAGCGTCAAAGAAAATGACGAAAACCCATTTTACGTTTTATTTTGTTAACATATGACTTCTAATGTTGTAGTACTTAATTATTGTTGCAGATGATTGCTAATGGCTATTTCTATCGCCATGAATAATATCAGTTCCAAATCTCATGGAGTTTCCGAGAAATTGAATTTTAAGGCTCCACATTCGAAATTTTTGTGAAAATGACTTGTTTTGTAACCGTTTTATACATTATAACGTAACATTTTTGCTGTCGGAAAAAATATATCATAATCTGCAAGATATGCGACGGGTCATAGTTTTCGTAGAAATCCATTTTAACAATAAAAATGAGAGAAAAAGAAATCTAAAGTCACTCCTATTTTTTCACTTGTAACCATTTTACTGCTCCATTTTTTATCAGAATAATATGAAATTTTATAACTTTCTTCATAAAATAATAAACAAGGGCCTCATTTTCTTACTTTCTTTATTTTCTTAAAAATTTATCTCGTTTTCTGAAATATTCCGCCAAAGTTCCTACGCCTCCCCGTTTTTCGTCCATACGGTCAGTGCGGGATAAGACACGTTGCATGATGGACCTGTGTCAATTTGCGCTACGCCGAAATTTTTAAATATTTGTGGAAATTGTGGACTATATTTGTTGCATAGAGTGGACAATCCGTTTTGTGATTCGTATAGTAGGTAACTAATAAACATTTGTGTATAGTTTAGTTTTTAGCGACAGATAATTTTAGTTGCATAGAGTGGACAATCTATTTCGTGGTTTGTAAAGTAGTAGGTACTATAGACAAGACAGCTGACTGACCATCCGTGCACTTTATGTGCATTGTAATAAGGTTCTTGTATAAATACAGGATGGTCAGTTATCTGTGTTGGCGTTTGTACCTAATTAACATTTACGTAAGTATAGTTTAGATTTTGTTTTTAGTTTAAGATGAGAAATAATAATAATAATAAAATATTTATTTCAGGCCAGTTTGCCCATAGATTGTTAGTAACATACAAACTTACGATACTAGAGTCAGTACGTCTTAGCTTAGGTCTCACAAATTTTTCAATAATTATTTTGGGTCTTTGGGGTTAAATAAGCGCAGGAGGAAAATACGTAATATCAAGAAATTTTACAAGAGAAGAGGCAAAAGAATACACAAGTAAATACCTATTCTATCAAAGTATCAAATATCTAAACAGTATCAAAATTGGGAAGTCGCTAAAACCAGACATTTTATTAGTAAATATATTTACAATATCTATTGCTTAGGAGCATGAACAATTATAGAAACAATATTGTT
The DNA here is from genome assembly GCA_947049275.1 of Epinotia bilunana. Lineage (NCBI taxonomy): Eukaryota > Metazoa > Arthropoda > Insecta > Lepidoptera > Tortricidae > Epinotia > Epinotia bilunana. Next base: position 16,607,276 of record OX346260.1, on the reverse strand, counting down.
TTATCTGCTCGTATTAATGACTGTCAAGTGTTAATAGAATAAGTTCTAATAAAAATAGTGGGCTTGGCAAATATTGTAAGTACCTACCTATGGGTTGCATGCCAACTCCAAGTTCGATACAGAGTTATTATTTGATATGACACAAAGTATGATTAACGTACAACTAATCTATAAGTATATATTTACCCGAGGCCAATTTCTGTACAGTCAGCATAATATAGTTAGTAGCAGCCACGTTAGCCAAATATATCGGAACGTACATTCATCGAAATAGTCTTTGTTACTATAAGTAGGAGTAAGGAATATGTTACGATATATTTGGCTACTTTGGATGCTACTAACTATCTGATGCTGACTGTACACGCCATCATCATCAAATCAAGGAAGTAGAACGTAATAAATATACCGAAAATTAGTTTAAAACTTAACAACCTTACACTTACACAAAAGGTAACGGACAGACAGACACACTTTCCCATTTATAATATTAGTATGGAGTATAGATATGGAAGTATGGATAGTATGGATTATATGTCTTTCCCGCTCACGGGACAATGATGTCCCGGACCTTTGGGAGGCGTGCGTGGAGCTCTGAGCCAACACGTAGAGGCCCTTTTGACAATTTAATGAAATGCAAGGAGTACACCAAGCGGATGCTGTCTCTGCCCGTGTCATGGGACGCACACAGAAACAGCACCCGCTGGGGTGTAAGAGTCTATTGCTAGTTGATAGAATCTAAATAAAACGGGTTATTGGGTGAAAATGATGGACTAGTAGCTGGGCTATTGGATGAAACATCGGACGCCTGCCCAATAAAACTGTTTCACATTTTATCTCTGGCAGACGGTGACTCGCTAACTGCTAGATGGGCCCCTATTAATAGCGACATAAAAAAATGGCCTAAGGGCAACAGTAGGTATGGATTATTATTATTACCTTTATATTTTTTCGCACTATCCGTCTCTCTCTTATTAGAATATTTAGTAACAGAGGTATAGTGCGAGAAAAATCGAAAGTATGTCGCGGCCGTCTAGTGCTAGGCGTGCTGAGGGCCTACCGCGAAACGAAACCGAACTTCGTTCGTGTATCTCCCTCTCTGTCGCGCTTGCTAGTTCGAGCGACAATGAGAGTTATTCGAACGAATGTCGTTTTCACTAGCATGGCTAGCACGAGACGGCCGCGACATACTCTCGATTTTTCTCACACTTTACCTCTCTTTCCTAATGTTCTAATAAGAGAGAGACCGATAGTGTGAGAAAAATCGAGTGTATGTCGCGGCCGTCTCGTGCTAGCCGTGCTGACGGAACTACACTAATCGTAAGTAAATAGTATTATAATAGTAGGGACATCATTTTTGAACTTAATCAATTATGTAATTTATGTATGACAAATATCACGTTTCAATTAAGCATGACGAATGTCACCCACCCACGTCCGCCCTTGCATTGGTAACGATGCGCGATGACGCGTCTGTAACTTAATCTATGTAACGCTTAATAAACGACGGCGGGTTGTGCGACTTGCGCGGGGAGAGGGTCGAGGCTCCGCCCATACGCTCAAGGACTTTAGCGGGTATACAAGCCTTAACTCACCCGTGAAAAGCGCCTGATATTTAGTCGTTTCTATGCGGTTCACTAATGTTTCGGCCAAAATTATTTAGCAATTTTTTGACTCCTAAACTATTTATTCCATATTTTTCTTTGGGCGAAGTTTTATTTCCCAACACAAAGCTTCGCACTAATATCATTTCCCAACGAATGATTTAGCAAATTATTACCTGGGATTATTTTAAGATGTCGTTTATGTATTCGTTAAATGTATTGGATTGGCATACTATACTTTTAGCATCATACGAGTACATACTTTTAGCACTGATATCATTTCCCAACGAATGATTTGATAAATTATTGTTAGACAACTTATTACCTGGGATTATTTTAAGATGTCATTTATGTATTCGTCAAATGTATTGGATTGGCATACTATACTTTTAGCATCATACGAGTACATACTTTTAGCACTGATATCATTTCCCAACGAATGATTTGATAAATTATTGTTAGACAACTTATTACCTGGGATTATTTTAAGATGTCATTTATGTATTCGTCAAATGTATTGGATTGGCATACTATACTTTTAGCATCATACGAGTACATACTTTTAGCACTGATATCATTTCCCAACGAATGATTTGATTAAGTATTGTTAGACAACTTATTACCTGGGATTATTTTAAGATGTCATTTATGTATTCGTCAAATGTATTGGATTGGCATACTATACTTTTAGCATCATACGAGTACATACTTTTAGCACTGATATCATTTCCCAACGAATGATTTGATAAATTGTTGTTAGACAACTTATTACCTGGGATTATTTTAAGATGTCATTTATGTATTCGTCAAATGTATTCGATTGGCATACTATACTTTTAGCATCATACGAGTACATACTTTTAGCACTGCTATCATTTCCCAACGAATGATTTGATAAATTATTGCTAGACAACTTATTACCTGGGATTATTTTAAGATGTCATTTATGTATTCGTCAAATGTATTGGATTGGCATACTATACTTTTAGCATCATACGAGTACATACTTTTAGCACTGATATCATTTCCCAACGAATGATTTGATAAATTGTTGTTAGACAACTTATTACCTGGGATTATTTTAAGATGTCATTTATGTATTCGTCAAATGTATTGGATTGGCATACTATACTTTTAGCATCATACGAGTACATACTTTTAGCACTGATATCATTTCCCAACGAATGATTTGATAAATTATTGTTAGACAACTTATTACCTGGGATTATTTTAAGATGTCATTTATGTATTCGTCAAATGTATTGGATTGGCATACTATACTTTTAGCATCATACGAGTACATACTTTTAGCACTGATATCATTTCCCAACGAATGATTTGATAAAGTATTGTTAGACAACTTATTACCTGGGATTATTTTAAGATGTCATTTATGTATTCGTCAAATGTATTGGATTGGCATACTATACTTTTAGCATCATACGAGTACATACTTTTAGCACTGATATCATTTCCCAACGAATGATTTGATAAATTGTTGTTAGACAACTTATTACCTGGGATTATTTTAAGATGTCATTTATGTATTCGTCAAATGTATTGGATTGGCATACTATACTTTTAGCATCATACGAGTACATACTTTTAGCACTGCTATCATTTCCCAACGAATGATTAGATAAATTATTGTTAGACAACTTATTACCTGGGATTATTTTAAGATGTCATTTATGTATTCGTCAAATGTATTGGATTGGCATACTATACTTTTAGCATCATACGAGTACATACTTTTAGCACTGATATCATTTCCCAACGAATGATTTGATAAATTGTTGTTAGACAACTTATTACCTGGGATTATTTTAAGATGTCATTTATGTATTCGTCAAATGTATTGTATTGGCATACTATACTTTTAGCATCATACGAGTACATACTTTTAGCACTGATATCATTTCCCAACGAATGATTTGATAAATTATTGTTAGACAACTTATTACCTGGGATTATTTTAAGATGTCATTTATGTATTCGTCAAATGTATTGGATTGGCATACTATACTTTTAGCATCATACGAGTACATACTTTTAGCACTGATATCATTTCCCAACGAATGATTTGATAAAGTATTGTTAGACAACTTATTACCTGGGATTATTTTAAGATGTCATTTATGTATTCGTCAAATGTATTGGATTGGCATACTATACTTTTAGCATCATACGAGTACATACTTTTAGCACTGATATCATTTCCCAACGAATGATTTGATAAATTGTTGTTAGACAACTTATTACCTGGGATTATTTTAAGATGTCATTTATGTATTCGTCAAATGTATTGGATTGGCATACTATACTTTTAGCATCATACGAGTACATACTTTTAGCACTGCTATCATTTCCCAACGAATGATTTGATAAATTATTGTTAGACAACTTATTACCTGGGATTATTTTAAGATGTCATTTATGTATTCGTCAAATGTATTGGATTGGCATACTATACTTTTAGCATCATACGAGTACATACTTTTAGCACTGATATCATTTCCCAACGAATGATTTGATAAATTGTTGTTAGACAACTTATTACCTGGGATTATTTTAAGATGTCATTTATGTATTCGTCAAATGTATTGGATTGGCATACTATACTTTTAGCATCATACGAGTACATACTTTTAGCACTGATATCATTTCCCAACGAATGATTTGATAAATTATTGTTAGACAACTTATTACCTGGGATTATTTTAAGATGTCGTTTATGTATTCGTCCAATGTATTGATTGGCATACCATACTTTTAGTAACATATTGAAAGGCATTACAAAATCGAACGTAGTTCGTTGGAATGGGAGGTTCAACTTGCAGTACTTATGATTGTATTTCATTATGTGGGTAGGCTGATGCACGGTATAAGTAAATTATGAGGGTATTACTTTTGTTTATATTGTTTTTATTACAACAGATTGGTAACGCCAGTAAAATAAAGAAAATGGATCCCCTCGGTTAGTCATAAGAATTTCATATCTAATTTCACTAGCTCTCATGTTGTAAACCCTAAAATCGCAAACCCGAATTTTCATTTTTCCTAATTATTAATTAGCCCTAATGTCAATATGCCATATGCCATGTCTCTTGACCGATGTCTAATATTAAATAGTAACAGTAATTTTATTTAAGTAACTGTTTTATTCCTTTTAGGCATAATGCTTTTTTCGTATAAAGCCGATTCTGGCACTTCGCCGGCCGCTGCCGCGGCACGCTGGCTTCGCTCGCTCGGCTCGCGCGCTGTAGGGTTGCAGTTAAACCTAACACTCCTCCTCGCTTCGCACGTCGTCGTACCTACACTGACCTGCCTTAGAGTAGATTAGATTAAATTATTTATTTCATGATAAAAAATTACATTACAGATTAGCATACGTCAAAAATTATTTTTGACGTATGCTATTCATCGTACAATTATTATTTTTATTAGGAAGGTAAGTCGATGTACAGAGGTATTTTTGACTAAAAAAACTTTTTCATATCTTTTTTCACGCTTATTTTGTTGTCATTGTAACTCGCCCGCCCTCCGCCCTGGCTCCCGCCAGAAACATGTTCGTCAGCTCCTGGCTCCGCAGGCTCATATATACCCTCGTAGGATCAGACAAGACCACGTGGAAGTGAAATGCTCTGATTCGTATTTTGTCACTTATTGATTGACTTACTGGCACAGTTAGTAGAGGCACAGTAGACCATTTATCAGGGGATTCTCACTTGTTAGATCTAACTACTTTAGCCTTTAATTCTTATTTTTACGTAATGGTTCGTGATCTTATTTAATTTTTCTTAAATAGTAAAGATTTTAGGATTATTGCAAAACAAACCTAACCTAATCTCTTATATTTGATGATATTCAAAGGAAAGTTCACTGTTTCGAAGAAAGATGCATTAAGTAAGTAGATCTGGTCTAGAAATATTAGAGCAAAAGTTAATAGGTCAAGTATAGGTGTGATGAAATTAGATGTATGTGTAGCATATTATTAAAAAAAAACTTTATAGGTATTGTTTCGGGACTTAAAATTATGCTAAATAATTTCCGCCGAAACATTAGTGAACCAGCGACAGCGTCAATCAAGGTGGTTTTCCACCGGCGAGGCGAGGCGGGGCGTGGATGGGTGAGAATTGAAATTCGTATGGGAGTTACTATCTATTTGCACTGAGCACGCGCGCGCGCGGTGGAAATAGGTAGTAAGTCCCATAGTAATTTCAATTCTCGCCCATCCACGCCCCGCCTCGCCTCGCCAGTGGAAAACCACCTTCAGATTGCATTATATAATTCAGAAAAGTATCTAGTTGCTCGAATTACATATGACGATTTGTTATTTGCCGAAGCAAATCATTTCATCGTCAGCTTCATAATTATTTGCCACATAAAAGTTTCTTGAAGTAAAATTTTTGCATTATAAAAATGATGCCAAATAAGAAAAGTGCGAAGTAAAGTTATGCCAACGATTGATTTGCCAAATGAAACTTCTGCAAAAAATTGGTTGCGAAGTGAAATTTAGCGAAACATATTTCGCTGAAAAGGCAGCATACCTTTCTATGCATTATAACATGATAAATAAATCCATACTATAATCCATACTAATATTATAAATGCGAAAGTGTGTCTGTCTGTCTGTCTGTCTGTATGTCTGTTACCTCTTCAAGCTTAAACCGCTGAACCGATTTAGATGAATTTTGGTATAGAGATATTTTGAGTCCCGGGGAAGGACATAGGATAGTTTTTATCCCGGAAATCATCCCCTAAGGGGGTGAAATGGGGGTTGAAAGTTTATATGGAGCTGCGACTACGATATAAAAAAGTTCCACGCGGACGGAGTCGCGGGCAGAAGTTGTAACATCATAAATTAACAATAAAAGAAAATGAGCATTTTTCCCGTTTCAGTACCTACCGGAAATGGCCACCTTTATATTTTTTTTCTTACGAATCTATACAAAATTGATAGGGAGTCCCTTCTACACTTTAAATAAGTATATTAAACTACATCGATCTCCAGTCATTAATAAAAAATGTCCGGTCCCAAGGGTTATTGGAACACTGTGTATCTGTCTGTTACCTCTTCACGCTTAAATCACTGAACCGATTTCGATAAATTTTGGTATAGACATAGTTTGAGTCCCAGGGAAGGACATAGAATAGTTTTGATCCCGATAATCAGCCAGGGGGAGAAATGTGGGGGGAACATTTTGTATGGAGCTACGATATAAACGAGTTCCACGCAGACGGAGTCGCGGGCAGAAGCTAGTAAGAAAACTTTTCCCTGCAAATATGTTTAACGGCTGAAATTGGGGTAAAATAAAAGCAAATTATATTAGAGTATGG